>OZ016541.1:20633810-23350477 GCA_963966675.1 Lasioglossum calceatum
TAGAGGAATTTAACATTCTAGTATTTCTTGAAAATTTCCAGAAGCCATAAATGCATAAAGATCCGCAGTCTATTCACGAGATACCCGGGTGTCTCATTGGCACATGGGTAAAGCTCTAATTTCAATTGCTTGTAGAAAGTTGTATTTGATCGTTGAATTGATTTAATCTAATAAAATATATTTGCTCTCGCAGCTGCAAAAGCACAACAGCTCCTGGCTGGGCTACAAGCTGTTGACGACGAAGGCGAACAGCTACAGGCTGTTATCGGAATGGGTGAAATTCTCGTGATGGGAAACGAGGACACGTTGACTGGTTTCCCAGTGAAACAAGTGGTTGCTGCTTTAATCAATTTGCTCGGGATAGAACACAATTTTGTGATAATGACACACGCCTGTCGTGCTCTAACTTACATGATGGAGGCTCTACCTCGATCGTCGACGGTTGTGGTGGACGCAGTCCCAGTGTTCTTACAAAAACTAGAATCTATCGAGTGCATGGACGTGGCGGAACAATGTTTAACAGCATTGGCAATGCTATCACGTCGGCATAGTAAAACTATTTTACACGCGGTATGTACCATTGTATCTGAATGTTTTCTATTGACTATAAAATAGACATAGTTGTACACTCGTTTATTTTTCTTTTAGGGAGGAGTATCAGCTTGCCTGAAATTCGTTGATTTCTTTAATATCACGGCTCAAAGGGCTGCGCTAACTATTACAGCAAACTGTTGCCAGAATCTCCATCCTGATGACTTTCACTTGGTAGCTGACAGTTTGCCGTTACTCACTAGTAGACTGACAAATCAGGATAAAAAAAGCGTCGAATGCGTGTGTCAAGCATTTAGTCGTTTAGTTGATAGTTTTCAACATGATCCTGTAACCTTGCATAAAATCATCAATGCAGAACTTCTACAAAACTTACAACAACTGGTGAGAATCGTGTTTGTTTCAGTCTATTTTACGAGATACGCTCCGGGACAAAAAGATAGCACACTTTAAAATTAACGTAATATTTATTTATTTATTTAACATTACAACCAAGGCTTTATTTTTACACAGTCTTGCAAAATATCTCTATAAACAGACGCAAATGAAATTGAATTCAATTTCGCCAGTCTATACAATTTTATTTAAAAAAGAAAAGAATTTTTAAGGAAATTTGGTGTGACAAAATAATAGCACATTTAACTTAAAATTATATGACAGTAAATCAACGAATGATAATTAATGCTTAATATTTTGTGGCTCCTCCTTTACATTTAATAACGGCCATCATTCTCTTTGGCAAAGATTTATAGAGTTTTTTAATGGTTTTTTGCTCTAATTGCTCCCACTCATCTTGAATACATTTTTTTAATTCGGCAATATTTCCAAATTGTCTGCCATTTCTATATACAGCTGGGACAAGATTTCGCCAACAATTTTCAATAATGTTGAGGTCCTGTGATCTTGCTGGCCAATCTAAAACGCGAATTTTTTCTCGAGAAAAGTACTCTTTTACTACTTTTGCAGTGTGTACTGCGGCATTATCCAGCTGAAAAGTATATTTCTCTCCAGTAATTCTGGTCGCGTACGTGTTTATTTGTTCCTTAATCATTTCCAAATGCATTTTGCTATTCATTTTTCCTGTTATAAATTTGATTTCCATTTTACCATAGTACCCGATACCGCACCAAATCCACACCACCACCTCCCATTTGCCGATGACTCAAAAACTGTTCCTCTTTTCGCATATCGTGAAAATAGTAACTCAGACCACCAGGTCCATCTAAGTTAAACCTCTTTTCATCCATAAATATTATTCTTCGCCATTTCCTTCGCATATGAATATTCTTTTCCGCGAAGTGTAACCGATCGTTCTTATGTTGCGCAGTTAACCAAGGCTTTTTCTTTAATTTTCTTCGTTGTATGTATTTGCATTTTTGTAAAAGACGTCTCACATTCCTTACATTAGTGTCTACACCAACACTTTGAGCAATTTGCCTTGCAGTCATCTTAGAATTTGATGCTGCTCTTAGTATTGCATGACGTTCCCGGGCACTTAGACTTTGCGGACGTCCAGAACTCTTCTTTTTACTATAGTTTTCCGGATTTTTCAAGAAATCATTATTACTTTTCGACTTCTATTCATAACTTTTGGTATTTTTGTCACTGAACATTGTTCTTCTTCCAATTTTATTATAGCGTTAATTTCATACGCGTTCAATCGCTTTCCGCGACCCATTTTTCATAATATTTTGCCTTTTTTAAACAAATATACACCACGAGATAATATCACGGACTTTATTAACTATGTTCTGAGGTTGATGTTCGCGATTCGCGAGCTTCAGTGTAACTGGGAAGCGTAGATTTACTACACGTGCTATAATTTTCTCCCACTTGCGAACCACAATATTTACGTTTCCATTTCTAGAAATCTGTTGAAGTAAATATTGTCGATGATATTCAGTAGATTATACATAGAGGCATGTCAGAATATGTTGACATATTAAAATACTCATTTTCTTCAGATTATTCTACCAAATGAGAAAAAATAGACGATGTGCTATCTTTTTGTCCGGGAGTGTAGCTACACATATATGTGTTATACGATATCTATAGTATAGATTTATAACGTGCATTCTTTCTTCTTTCCGCATGTCAGCTTATGATTACACCACCTGTCAACAGTATTGGTAATTTCATAACAGTACTACGAATGCTCTCTGTGATATCGAATCGCTGTTCTGACTTGGCACAGCTGCTTCTGCAACAAAATATAGCTTTCACGCTGAGTTATCTGTTAACCGGCTCGCTGGAAGTCAAAACAGAGGATGTCGAACTAGTGCCACGCTCTCCGCAAGAGTGGTTTGAAATCACTTGTTTGATAGAGGAACTGATGCCTCCGCTACCAACAGATGGTATATTTAGTGTAAATAGTTTACTCGAAAGGACCACTAATCAGCAGGAGAACGTTCATTGGGAATGGCGTGACGAAAGGCACTGTTACCATCCATTTAGTACCATCGATTCTAGAATTATTGAGGTATTACGAATACTTATCATTTAAACAGTATTTACAGTTTTCTTTCGTTATAAGTCGATGCCTCGGAACCGCTTTTCGAAATTCAACTATCAATCATTATACATATTTAAATCTAAATTCAAATTCGACTCTCGGCAACCCAATTTAAATCGAAAAATTCAACTTTCAATCGCTACATTTAAATCTCAATTAATCGGCAGCGTAATTTTCATTATTCGGAAGCATACAGCTGCGCGACAGCTTCATGTTGCCGAATAATATTGACGTATATGTTCTAGGAAGACCGCAGGTTAACTCTTTACACTCTGAGCTATTTTAACCCCTTGTCGTACCATTTCCTTTGCAGTTACAGTGATTAAAACGTCTTTATCCCCAAAAATGTCGTAGAAGAGAAAAGAAAATTTATACTCTTTGTATGTTTACATTTATTTTAATACTTGAATATCGATTACAAACGAATCAAATTTTATTTCATCTGAAAGGAAAGGCATATAACATCAGTGGTGCACCCAGGATGTAATCTGGGGGGGGGGGGGGGGCGAGTTGAACACAGCCCTAGGTTTTGCGTGATGACCTTTTTTTTTTATTTAGCCATAATATCTGTCAACCGTACCCAGGGCTATTCCGCGATTTTTAATTTTGGAAGCTAAACATTTTTTTTCTTGGGGACTTGGCCCCCTGGCTCCCCCCCCCCCTGGGTGCGCCACTGCACAACATTCATATTTGTTAGACTTTGTTTAAAATCTTCATGATGAGTGTGACTCGTTGAAACACGGCAAGGGGTTAACAAAGTCGCGGCGAACATTTTTGCAAAAGAGAAAATGATTTAAAATGACCTCGGCAATCGCCTCTTTCAAGAAAGTACATTTTAGAACACCCTGTATATAATACACAACGAAATTATCCTTTGCAGATGGCATTTCAGAATGGCGAGGATGAGATTTGTCTGTCTTCTTTAGGACGAACTTATACAATAGATCTAACTGTGATGAAACAAATCAATGAAGACATCGGAGTAGCAAGAAGCATTTTTCGTAGAGTGAATACTCATCCCACAGAAGGCAAAAGTCCTACATGTTTGTCAAGGTACGCGGTGTCTAGTTTAAGATAAAAAACATAAACAATCACATTTATGAGAACATATTTCATCAATTCATATATTTTCTACAGCATGGATGTTGTACCTCCAGTAATCGAAACGAACGAATGGCTAGTGTCTTTCATTCGAACCTTATTCTCTGTGCTGTATGAAGTATATAGCAGTTCCGCTGGTCCTGCTGTAAAATGTAAATGTCTTCGAGCTCTCTTACGTATGGTTTATTATGCTTCAACTGATTTACTCAAGGTAAATATAATATCGAATGGAATAAGAGAAATATTCTTGTGTTATATTCGAATATTTTTTTCATTTCTCCCCAGGATGTCTTGAAAAACCAAGTAGTGTCGTCACACATTGCGGGTATGCTGGCGTCCCAAGATTTGCGAATCGTTATTGGAGCTCTTCAGATGGCAAGTATACTGATGAAAAGGCTACCGCAAGTGTTTGGAGTTCACTTTCATCGTGAGGGTGTATTGCATCAAATACGACAACTGGCTGATCCTGAAGTACCTCTTGGTGTTTCGCCACCCAAGTGTCCTTCTGGTAATTGAACAAGTTAACATCCATCATTATTTCGTAACAAATATCTGCGGTTGTCAGGAAGAACGCCGCATGTCACATACTTTCACTTTCGAGATATTGCCGTTTCAAGTTTTGATCACTAATGCTTTGACATAGGACATCGGTCAAATTGCATTATTTTTTTCAGCCTTTCGAATTTATTTTCATGACTTTTGCCTGGTAAATGCTACGTAAATCCTAAACTATAGAGTTGAACTCAAATTTTTTGAGATTGTCACATGCGCCGTTTTGCCTGACGACCACAGAAATGATAATTAGACTGTGGAAGTTTATGCAATTCGCAATTTTTCGAGACAGTTTTTAACACTAACCGTACCGAGCACAAAATGCGACTGCTATACATTGTTTTATAAAAATGACAACGCTGAATTTATTCAAATTTCTTGCAATTTTTATAACAACACGTGCTTGAATGAAGAAATTCATTTACTAATTTCTAATGGAATTGTCCGTGCAACTTCAATGATTATAAAGTAAAAAATCACGGGTTATTTGATCGGTCGTGGTACGGTTAGTGTTACGAAGGGCGAACCAAATAAAATATTATTTTCAGTGGTAGTAGTCCCTTTCTAGATCTGAAATATATCAAAAGGCTATACCCGGGTTTGGTGGTGAAATTCACCCCCGGCGGTATTTTAATCAAGCTTGCACCATTCGATAACCTACCCAAAAAGACTCCTCGTCTCTGCCAAGTTTCAGCCCCATATCTCATTTGTAAGGTAGTTATTGAGAAAAATCGAAAAATCAGTTTTTGGCCCATTTTCCCTATTTATTGACAATTAAAAATTCTGAAAAAATCTGACACATTTCGGATACTAAGCCACATATTAGGTATCATTTTCAGATTTTTCCGTTGCAAACTCTGGTTGTAAAAAATGAAAAACACGAAAAAAATCGAGAAAATTGAGCATAATACTTACGGTAATATCTCATTGCTAAATTAAATCTGTGATGGTCAACTTAAGATTTCCATTTGAAATCTGCATTTTCTCGATTTTTTTCGTGTTTTTCATTTTTTAAAACCAGAGTTTGCATCGGAAAAATCTGAAAATGATACCTAATATGTGGCTTAGTATCCGAAATGTGTCAGATTTTTTCAGAATTTTTAATTGTCAATAAATAGGGAAAATGGGCCAAAAACTGATTTTTCGATTTTTCTCAATAACTACCTTACAGATGAGATATGGGGCTGAAACTTGGCAGGGACGAGTCTTTTTGGGTAGGCTATCGAATGGTGCAAGCTCGATTAAAATCTCGCCGGGGGCGAATTTCACCACCAAACCCGAGTATAGCTTTTTACTAAATTCTGTTGAAGGATATGTTCTGGCATTTTTTGAGAACTTTCAGAAGCCATAAATGCATAAGATCCGCAGTTTAATGATAATACAGTGTTTTATCGATAAATATCCCAAGTGTCTGGCCTATAAGGTAAAGGTGCCAGTTACCGAATATTTAGTGATGACTTGGAAGTTTTTTTTATTAATTTGAAGGCATTCTGTAATATAAAATCGTTGTCGGTCGAAGTCGTTGTCGGTTAAAAACGTTGTCGGTTGAAAACTTTGTCGACTAAAGTTATTGTCGGTCAAATCTGGAGTCAGTGAAATATTGTTGGTGAAAACTTTGCAGATAGAATCCTGTTTCGGTGATTTACAATGGGACTCGTCCTTTTCTACGTTCGGCAAAAGTTAAAGAATAGTATCCCTGACCGGACCCGTGTTTTGGACAATTATCGATAAACACATTTGTATTTCATTTATAATTGAGATTACAACGCTTTCATTGTTTTTGCTATTCTTGTTCTTTTAGGTACATCATTACCAACTCCACAACCGGGTCCGTCTAATACATCAATTTCTTCCACCACAATGTTGTCTTCTAGTAACGCCACATCTCCAATAGCTTCTCCGTCAACAAATGGTAACATTTTGTTCGGTACAATAGCAACATGTCAGTTAAAACCAAATCTATCTGCGTCAATGGAAGCACACACTAGAAATGAATTGAATTCCATAGATGACGCCTCAACGCCACAAAGTGCTCACGTGTAAGTATATAAACAATTGTACGCATATACATATCTGTGGTTGTCAGGAAGAACGCCGAATGTCACATACTTTCGCTTTCGAAAGCTATTGCCGTTTAAACATGCTTTGACATAGGACGCCGATTAAATTGCATTATGTTATCAGCCTTTCGAATTTGTTTTCATGACTTTTTTCTGGTAAATATGTAAATCCTGTACTCTACAGTTCAATTAACGCTAAACCCACCGAGCCTTAAAAGTAACTGGTGGATGTTCCCTTATATAAATGGCAAGTTTGATTTTATTTAGATTTTGTACGGCTCGTATTGTAATACGTGCTCTACTACAGATATTTATACAATCAATTCTTATAAAATCATTTTTATTATTTCAATAATTGTGAAATAAAAAATCTGGAAACGGTCATTTTGACCGGTGATGGTAGGTTTAGCGTTAATGCATAAACTCAAATTTTTTGAAAACTCAAATTTTTTGAAATCGTGACATGCGACGTTTTTCCTTGCAACCACAGATACCTACTAGACTGCGGATGTTTATGCAAAATAAAAATTTACTTTGTCTATCATAAGACACTGAAACCATATAAAAATTTCTTTTATATTTTTTAACAATTTGAATAAATAGAAAATAACACATGGACGCTTTCTTAAATTGTCTTAATATTTTTACTGTTTCAAATTACGTCCATCCATTTTTGTCATAAATACATAAAACCTGCAGTCTAGATATAATAAAAGAAATATGTACACAACAATTGAATGAAAACATGTTAAAAGTGTATTCGTTTCGAAATTTTTAGGAGAATCGGGGACGTTCTAAGAAGAAGGAGACAACAAGGCAAAAAGGGTCGTTTTTCTAGGCTAGGCGGTACAACACCACAACAAACTCAACAACCCGAATCACTTTTCACTGGTTTCGCTCCTAAGAATACTCGTTTCTTGGGCAATCTTAATCCCGCTAGATGGGGCCGGAAACCATCGTCGTCGAGTTCTACGAGTGACAAAAGAGATTCAAGCTCATCAACAAGCCTCTCGAAGCCACCGAGTAATTCGAGCTTAACGGCGGGTAACCGAGACAAGGCTAAAGCGTGGGTTCGTGAACAAGCTGCTCAATTCTTGACACGCTACCAAGATAATGCTCCCTGCACACATCCTGCGATGACAGTTCTTTCGAGACTCACTGCTGCCATACAACGGTTACAATCAAATGTATGTATAATGTAATTAGTAGACTGCGGATCTTTAAGCATTTATAGCAAAATTGTGAGAATGAAATTCAAAATTGAAGATGTCAATACTTGATTTCTCCACTATTCAAATCATTAAGGGAAGAAATAACATTGAATTTAGTCTAATAATTAATATTAACCCCTTTTTGCGGTCGGCAAATTTCGCTGGTGGGTGTACCAGCAGGTCGGAGCAAATTTAGCGTTTCGCGGTCACTTTTGCGTACGGGATTTCATCAACGCCATCGCTATTCTCCGTGTCACTGTCAATTCTTAGTACATTGATTCTCTTATGAGGAGTTATGTCATCGTCACTACTGACACTTTCATTGTTACGTACTAAATCGGTCATTGAATTGTTCGTATTCTCATTATATTCTTCAACTTCCAACCCATCGTCACTACTCTCTACATCTTCAAAACCATTCATAAACTCTTCCATTTTTGAGAATTACACAGTTTATTTCGTAAATTTTTAACACAAATTTTATGATATATAATATACTTTTTGATCATAAAGTAACGTGAGCGACGTTAGTGTGACTAGCTTTTTACTGATCTCAATGTTTCTTGAGAGCTCATTCGAAACTGACTGCCCGGAAATTTCTCCTCTCCGAAGAGACCGATAAACATTGATAATGATCGATGAACATTGTAAGTTGATCCAAACATTTGAATCTGGCATCGGGAGGATCGTCTTTCATTATCGCTAGATTTGTACGCCGTGCCGCGCGCCAGGAGATCAGGAAAGACATCATGCCGCCGCAGCGGGGGCACCGACTTCTACGACGATTTGCGAATGCCGCCACTGTGGTGGCATCGACCGCAAAGGGTTAATATTAGTAATTAATATCAAAGATCGCGAGGGTTCCATGAAAATCACCGACACCAGATTTGGCCAACAGGATTGGCAAGAAAGTAATTTCGGTATTTTAAGGTGAAATAGATCCCAATTTTTTTATTCAAGCAATGAATTTTAATGAACAATAGAAGAAAACGCTTGAAAGAAATTCGGTTTTATTTCACCATAAAATACCGAAATCACTTTTCTTACTGAAAGAAATTACTTTAAATTTGCGATTCGCGTGTTAACAGGAATTGGACGAAATGTTATCAGCCCTTACTGAATTGCGAGATATAGTACTTGAAAGTGATATATCTCCATTCGAGATGAATTACAGTGGTCTTATTAAAGCTCTGCTCAACTACCTCACTACTACAGAAGCTCCCGGCACTCGTTATGACCGTCTTCGTATGTTCTGGAAATTGTTCGCGGAATCAACTATCGTAAGTAAATTGAAATTCCTTTTATTCGAAACAAGAAACACCTTTACAATAATACGTAACCTTCAGATGCAGCAGAGCAACAATATTATGGATCTTAATCCTGGAGCATTTGGCGCTCTAGTTGCAAAACTGAACAGTTGTGTTGCACAGTTGGAACAGTTCCCTGTAAAAGTTCATGACCTACCGGCAGGATCTGGTGCTGGCCGTGGAGGCACTAGTGCTCTTAAATTCTTCAATACGCATCAACTTAAGGTATCCTTCATCTTTCAAGTTACCTACAGATCGTTTATATATTTAGATCTTTTATATTATACAACTTCCGATTATTTCGTAGTGCAATCTCGAACGACATCCAGATTGTAACAATTTGAAGCAGTGGAAAGGAGGTACCGTCAAGATAGATCCTCTTGCACTAGTACAAGCAATCGAACGTTATTTAATGGTTCGTGGATACGGTAGAATACGCGAAGCAGAGTCCATGGTTAGTGACGACGATAACAGCGAAGACGATATAGACGACACTCTGGTAATGTATTTTTTCATAGATTTTTCTTCCTAACTGATTAGTAACCTGAAAAAATTTATATAAAATCGCAGGTTTGTGACGGTAATTCACAAGAGAATATAATATAGTTGAAAATACAGGATTCAGCAATAGACAAATAAAGAATTAAATGTCCTAGACATCGTTACGTTTAAAGAGATTGTTAGTCCTTAATAACTGAAAGATAAACGCGGAACTGCAATTATTTTATTATGGCAAATCACCCCTAATTACGAAAATGTTCACAGCCTCGTGAATCATATTGGGTTGGAACGAAGGTTCATAGCGTTTGTAAATTAAAATTGAAAGCCAAAATTCCGATATTTATTCACAGATTTATTCAATAACATATTTTCCATTCTGTTCTATTACTTTTTGCCATTTTCGAGGTAACTTCTCGTGTTATTGAATAAACATATGAATTTGTTACCTTAATTTTATCTTCGATTCTTAATTTGAAAACGCTACGAACTTTCTTTTCAACCCAATATAAACATTTTCAAATATTATTAGGCGCAAAGCCATTTTGAAACTAATGAAATGCTAGTCTGTAATCTCACAGGTATCTCATCGTGCAATGTCGTTCACGAGGTGGCTTGGACGAGATATCTCGTCCATGCCAACTAAAGGGATAAACATATGAAATTTTCAGTTTAGTAATCATTTACGTCTATCTCTTGTATACTCGTATAAACTAATTTTTGTGTGTAATTGGACTTGCAGGCAGCGGTAGTTATAAGTCAAGGATCAGCAAAGCATAAGCTGCAATTCCTGATCGGGGACGAAGTATTGCCTTTCAATATGACTGTTTATCAAGCTGTCAGACAATTCGGTTGTTCTGGAATTGATCATTCTGAAGCCGAAGCTGACGGTGAACCACCCCTTGGCCATGATGCTGTTTGGGTGCAAACGCATACAATTTATTACAGGTACGTTAATTATTCCATTTCATAGTTGACATCAGGGACCTAAATCTTTGCACTCCGAATTATTTTTCACAATTTTGTTGCCAACAATTCCCTACTGTTTCAAGTGTTTTATTTTAAATTTACTTCGAAGGACAGTTCTTCCCTTGACTGCTACTTATTTTAAACAATTTTGTTTACTAATTATAATATATTTTTTGTTTAATTATATTAACGTTAATTATAAGTATTAAATTAGTAACGCCAATTTATCATTCTTGTTAACACTAGCCAATTTATCATTCTTGTTGACAATAGTCGGGCATGTCCTAATTTAATATAATATTTTGATTCCATTGCTTTATTTCACTTTTTAAAGCTTTGGGAGATGGAAAAGGGAAATCTACACATCTGGTACATTTCATTAACAAAAAAAGTTGTTTATCAATCGCGATCAAGCGTTCATTTTTTTTTTTTTAAAAGAAGCTGTTAAGTCTGCTAAACAAGCGTACGTTTCATTTACCTGCGACCTATTGCGACCTTATGAGTTGTCGCTATTTCCTTTACGACCGGTAACGTTCCGAAATAACAGTCAATAACAATAACGAAAATTTCATAGATGTGTTTTGTAAACTTGTATAAATTATATACGTTCTGAAAATTTCATTGAAATTGGTTAATTGGTTCACGAATTATAAAGATCAAAAGTGGTAAATAAGAAAATACTGGTATTTTCATATTATGGTTAAGGTATTTCGGTATTTCGGTAACGAAGGCACAGCCGAAAAATACCGGTACAAATCCCTGGTTGAAATGCACTCGTGTGGTAATGAAAATAAATGAAAATTTTGTATACCGTAAATATTTCAGGCCTGTACCAGAGGAAGAAACTATAACATCGCCAAAACCAGGATCAAGTTCGCAAGGTAACAGCCGTAAAGGTAAAGGAAAAAGTACAAAGATCAGTTCGAAGAGGAAAGAAGATAGTTTGTGGCTCGAAGGAACAATTCCAGCGCAACGATGTCCACTCGAACCTTATCTGTCCCCAACCTTGCCACCTTCGGTTACCATTAGCGACGCTTCGTTAGATGGTTTGTGCTTACTGCGTCTCCTACACGCGTTAAATCGTCACTGGGGTGTTCTCTTCCCTTATGTGAAGAGTGTGAGTCTACTTTCTCCGCAAGACTTTATTAATAATAAGATAGCTGCTAAAGCAAGTAGACAATTGCAAGATCCGCTGGTAATCATGACTGGAAACTTACCTTTGTGGCTACAACAAATCGCTACAGTCTGGTTCGTATTTCAAACGGTGATAATCAGACTGCGGATGTTTGTGCATTTTCCAATTTTTGTCGACAAATTTCAAGAAAGTGGAATTAAATAAAATCCTACTTTTGATGGGAACAGGCTTTATAGATCTAAAACAAATGAAAATTCCAGAAAATTATATCGAATTTTATATTCTAGCCTGTTTCGAACGTTTTCAACGGCCTTTGTGGATCCAAAACAAATGAAAATTCCACGAAATTCTTTCGAATTTTATATTCTAGCCTTTTTGAACATAAGCCATAAATGCATAAAGATCCGCAGTCTGGTGATAATAATATTACGGGGGTGTAAATTATTTAAAATGTATACGTTATCAATTATTTACAGTCCATTCCTGTTTCCATTCGAAACGAGACAATTATTACTCTACGCAACTTCGTTCGATCGAGACCGAGCTCTGCAACGACTTCTAGATTCTGCACCAGAATTATCAGGATCGGACAGTCAAGAACGCGTCACACCGCGTTTGGAGCGGAGGAAAAGAACTATATCGAGAACCGACATTCTCAAACAAGCGGAACAAGTTATACAAGACTTAGCGTCTAGCAAAGCCTTACTTGAAGTGCAATATGTCAACGAGGTTTTTCTTTTTACTCATTAAGCACATATTTATGTGTATATGCATGTATACACTGCTATCCAGAAGTTTAAAGTCGCGGTATTTAACAGTAACCGTACCACGACCGGTCAAATCACCGCTTTCACATTCTTTATTTTAGAAATTATTCAATATATTTCTTTATTCGAGCACGTAACAGTATAAAAGTTGTGAACGATCTAAATAAATTCAGTCATGTAATTTTGATAAAACAATATATTGTATATCCAACACATTTTGTACCCGGTACGGTTAGCGTTAAATATTACTTAAATATACACTGACGAGCATAACTGATTCAACACACTTCAAATCAGAAATAACTTTTTTATGAATGGACCAAACGACTTTAATTTCTTTGTAAGGCTAGAAGAATTAAAAAATCCATTTTTACTATTTTTTCTCGCAATTCCGACCAAATGCATTTTTTCAAAACATTTTTTAGACGTCATTTACTAAACTAATTTTTCTAGCCTTACAGAGAAATCGAAGTCGTTTGGTCCATTCATAAAAAAGTTATTCTGATTTCGAGTGTGTTGAATCAGTTATGCGCGTTAGTGTAGGACTAAGAAAAGGAGGTTGCAGAATGTAGTGAAATATAAGATGAATCGGTGATTCTAAACTTCTTGATAATAATGTATACACCATCATTTATATGTTCGTCATTTCAACGTATGTTCAATTTCTATTTTACAGGTTGGCACCGGCCTTGGCCCAACATTGGAGTTTTATGCTTTAGTCTCTCAAGAATTACAACGAGCTGATCTTGACTTGTGGCATGGCAGTTCAAATCCCACTGAAGCGGGATACGTGAACGCTCCGCACGGACTTTTCCCAATGCCAATCTCATGGAATACCAAAGTATCCCATCTCGCGAAGCTTAAAACAAAGTTAAAATTCCTTGGAAAGTTCATGGCAAAAGCAATATACGATTCAAGAATGGTAGTCTTAAGATTCCTTTCGTTCACTGAACTTTATATATGTTATACGGTACTGGAAATATTCTATTCTAATTATTTTTACAGCTGGACTTGCCATTTAGTTTAACTTTCTATCGCTGGTTATTGGGAGAAGAACATACTTTAACCGTATCCGACTTGGCATATGTGAGCCCCGAAGTACATCGAACTCTTAGTAAACTACAAGAAGTCGTTAGACAAAAGGAAACTGTCGAGAACGATCAGACATTGAGGCCACACGAAAGAGCACAATTAATAGAATCATTAAGTCTAGATGGTTGCCCGATTTCGGATCTCGGCCTCATTTTTGAATTACCAGGTTACGAGAACATCGAATTAAGAAAAGGCGGAAGCGATATACCCGTCAACATATATAACCTGGACCAGTATATCAAGGTATGTATCTTTATTTAATATCCAGAATAAAGTTTTCATCATTTTAAGGGGATAGACTCGTTTCCAGGATTGCAAGGGTGCGGGATGCGCCTTCTCATTTCGCAATAATGCAAAGAAACCATGCATGTAGGCACTACCGGATTAAGCCAGCGCGGGGCCCATAGCAAATGTTATCACGAGGCCCTAGGCTTTGTATCAGGACCGCTTGTATGAATGACCTTCTTTTTAGCAAAAATATCGTTAATGTTTCGGCGTCTCTTTGGTGAGGCGTCCGTTTGCGGGGCCCCTTTTTGTAATGGAGCGGGGCCCGTAGCATTTGCTACTTCTGCTACGGGGCTTAATCCGGCCCTGCATGTAGGTAGCTGCCTCTGCTTTATGAAAATAGCTACACGCGCAGCTTTATGCTTCCGAATAATGCAAATTACACTGCCGAGTAATGCAAATTACGCCTCGTAAACGTAAAAATAAAACTTTTGAGGGCGATCACGGCCTAGATTGATCTTTTATCTAGCGTTTTTGACTACTGAAAACCCCCATCGCATGCATTATCGAGAAATGAGAAGGCGCATTCCGCATCCTTGCAATCCTGGAAACGAGATTTTTCTACAATTAGAAAAGATTGGTAACTATTATATATAATTTCATTCTTTACACACCGCCGAGCAGTGCAGTTTGCAGTATCTCTGAAAGTCGGCCACGAACTTATGCAATCATCTATTATTTTGAATACAATGAAAGTGATTTGTTCACACAATTTAACTTCACTTAACAAGTCACTATTATCGACATACTATTTACTAAACAATGCTTGTTGAACAAATTTTTTTCCATAAATGACAATTATAAATACAAATTCTTCGATATTATTAAATATACCAACTTCTGGGTCGATTGGATGATTGGATTTAAATAAGACATCCGCAGTGTAGTATATTTCATAACATTTAAAATTAATTTTACAGTTGGTGGTACATTGGTCTTTGTACGAAGGCATCTTCAGGCAAATGGAAGCTTTCAGAGAAGGATTCGAATCTGTATTCCCACTATCACAATTAAGACTATTCTTCCCTGAAGAACTCGAAGCTGTGTTCTGTGGACATGCACAAACTGGTGGCAAGTGGGACGTAAAAACACTTTCGGAATGTTGTAGAACTGATCACGGATATACTCCAGATTCTCGTGCAATTCGATTTTTGTTTGAAGTTATGTCAAAATACAACAGTGAAGAGCAAAGGCAATTTGTTCAATTCGTCACGGGATCACCTCGTTTACCAGTTGGAGGTAAATTAACTAATTTTACTCTTCTTGGTGCACCATTTCAATAGTAATGATTTATGCATAAGGGGGTCTCTCCCAGCAAACGACGCTCGACAGTTCCACACTCGCACACCGCTAGGGTACACTCACACACCGCTAGACCACTTCTTATTTCTCGATCATGCAAAGACGGGGTTTTTTAGTAGTCAAAACCGCTAGATGAAAGATCAATCTAGACCAGGCTTGTCGTATGCGCGCCCCGCCAGGCCCCTTACGTTTCCGTCCCTCGCCTACATGCTCCCACTCTTACCACTAACGCTGCCGCGTACCGCGTGGAGCATACTACCGACTCGGTCGCGGCAGCGGTAGTGGTAAGAGTGGGAGAAGCGAAGGCAGGCTTTACGGAGCATCTAGGCGAGGGACGGAAACGTAAGGGACCTCATATGGCAATCCTGATCTAGACCACTGTTTGCCTCAAAAGTCGTTCTTTTACGTTTCCGAGCAATAGTTTTGCAATATTCAGCTGCATGTCGTCTGCTAGGAGAAGACTCCCTTAATTAAAATGCTTTTCAACATTTCTGGACAGCGGGAGTTCAATAAAAATTCACTTCATCCTTTAATAGATTTTTTACATTGAAAAGATCATAACAATACCCTTCGATTTTTATAATTTTTGACTGTTTCATATTTCACCCAGTCAATTTCTTCATAAATGCATAAAAATCCGCAGTCTAGATCTAAATGGTGTATAATAGAGATCCCTGTTTCACGTTTATTCACATACACATACTTCAGGAAGAGTCATTTTAAGTACACGGGTACACGTGTACTAATTCACGTATATTTAAATACACGTGTACTATTTCACGAATATTTAAATACACGTGTATCAACGTATCCGCAGTTTAATTCGTATTCATTTTTGGGATACAGTTATTCATTTTCGAAAGCAAAATATGGGTATAGAATTTGTGAAATCGTAGTCTCGATACATAAATTAATATCAATGTTCTAAAAATTGTACGGATTCAGATGAGGACGCAATAATGCACGTGTATTTAAATACACGCACTAAAACACGTGTATTGCAAATACGCGTGTGTTATTAATACACGTTCGAAACCAGGATCTCCAGTCTATAGAAAACTAAAATGAAATGTTGTTTTACAGGTTTTAAGAGTTTAACGCCACCGTTAACGATAGTGCGCAAAGCATTCGATCCATCTATGAAGACGGACGATTTCCTACCATCTGTAATGACTTGTGTTAATTACTTAAAACTGCCCGATTACACAACCTTAGAAATAATGCGGGAAAAGTTGCGAATAGCTGCACAAGAAGGACAACACTCGTTCCACCTTTCCTAGAAACGGATGGAAATCGCCGCGCCATTTGCTCTTTTGCTATCACATTGCCCAGGTTGAGACCAATTATCCAAACCACATTTAAAATATTAAAAAGAAAAAAAAACACAAAAAACAGAAAGAAACAGCTGCGTGATTCCTTCGAAACTCAGTAACTACAGTTTTGCACTTTATATATATATATATATATATATATACATATAAATATAAATATATATATATATAATCTCTTTTCGAAAGTTTTTCTTTTTAATTTCATTGAAAATTTGTTGGAACGAATCTTGACTTGATAGTTGCATTTTGATTTATAAATTGAGATCGTGACATTTTATCAAGACAAAAGGAAAAAGTGCAAAAACGATATTAGCTCTACTGTAATGAGTTTCCCCTTGTGGTATTATGAACTAGGTAGCGTGAGAGCAGTCTCGTTCTAGGAAACTTATCTTTGATGTGTTACAATAATTAATAAAAAAAAAAGTTGTATATATAGTTTAATATACGCAAGTCTATATAAATACTTTATATGATAGTAATGAGAAAAAAATGATATTGCTATGAACTCTATAATAATTAAAATATAGTTTGAAGGGACGTTTACTAGCTATAAGTAAATTTTATATCAGTGATGCATTTAGCATCGCCATGAATCGCCAATCTCGTGTCTCATAAATTTGAAAAGTTGTGTCACATGAGTTAAACAAAATCTGTAAGCAAATATGCGCTACAAAAAAAAACGAGCGTGGCCCATGTTTTATCACCACTTAAGCTGAACAAAAAAAAGAAAAGAAATATGAAAATTACAAATCGGAACGTAACGACGTGATTAACAATTGCCGTTTTATTTTCGTGGATCGATCTCTGTTGTGTTCGCTGCTTGATTCCCAGCGTGTCTGCGAGCACTGCGCGAACCGACGTGCAAAAACAATCTTATATTTAAGTTCACTCGATGTATCACCAATTAAACTTATTTGATATTTTTATTCTAGGTAAGATAGTCCAATTAATACTTTACTTAGTCGTGTAAAAGTGCAGCCAGCATCGCCAGACCGAGTCACCATTAATGACACGTGAATCGAAGAAAAAAAAATTCTTATATCCCACTTACTTACAGGCAAAATATCTATTTATGAGAAAAATGTACGACAAATGTATAAAATGAAATAGAATGGATATAAAATCAGCGAAGCTGGTGTATCAAATGGATTATACAAGGTACATTAATTTCTTACATCTCTGTAGAAATGTGATTCTAAACCGAAAAACGAAAACAACAAATTGTGAAAATACGAACTGATCAAAAGTAGTCGAGGAAAAGAAAAGAAAAGAAAAGAAGAGAGAATAACACGCGACTATTTGTTTTACATTTATATTGTGTACCATTGCTTGAAAATGATGAATATATATACATCACTTTTTGATTTTTAATTTTATATACGTATATAAGAGTTAGTCGTCGATACGCAACGATTACGTTCATGTACACTAATTACCGTTATTAACTGATTTTTTAAAAATAAGACTATAAACATTGCTTCGAAGCTCTGGCGTACCATATCTCTTGCGAGATCATTTTCTTTGTAGCATTAAACACTTGCAAGGTTTATTCGATCACCATCTATTATATTCTTATATTCCGTAATGTTACATACTTTAACGACAAAACGTGGAAAAAACAAGTTACACTTATATTTTTGCATTATATTTCTAACATGGATAACGATGAATTTCACCTGGTAATGTCTACACAATATAGAGGAATCAGGAATACCAATCATTGGTGGAAAAGAAATTTTAAATAATCAAAGTACGAAGAAATAGAGACACAATTGTATAATGCCTAATGGTTTAAGATACAATCTAAACCTTTGTCGGTAATATTATAAACAAAAGATATATTTATATCGATTCATTAGCATAAAAAAGACTTTTATTCAAACGAAATTTTGTTTCTTTGGTAGCCTTCAATAAATGTAAACACAGTGTTTTCCGACGAAATATTTTCTCTAGTCAACATACATAATAAGTACATCGTAAGTAAAAAAGTACACCATATATTATTAAGGGGGTAGGATACCTAGAAATCTAACTAGAAGGAACTAGAATCTTACTAGATTTTGGGTCGAAAAATGGGTTTCGTATCCACGGCTTTTTGTCCTTATTTCAGCAGATTTTGGGCTGGGTGTGGGCTCATTCCAAAGAGGAAAGTTCAATGCGGCGCGCCCAGCTTATTACAGCAGTCAAAAAAGTCTTTAGTGGCAGAAAAATACATTGGAATCTGCGGGTATTTTTTCTCGATTTTTCCTCTACTTTGGACACTCATTTATCAGCTGATATCATGAGTGTCCAAAGTAGAGGAAAAATCGAGAAAAAATACCCGCAGATTCCAATGTATTTTTCTGCCACTAAAGACTTTTTTGACTGCTGTAATAAGCTGGGCGCGCCGCATTGAACTTTCCTCTTTGGAATGAGCCCACACCCAGCCCAAAATCTGCTGAAATAAGGACAAAAAGCCGTGGATACGAAACCCATTTTTCGACCCAAAATCTAGTAAGATTCTAGTTCCTTCTAGTTAGATTTCTAGGTATCCTACCCCCTTAAGAAGCATTTCATATTACCAAATAGTTATTTCAACAGTACATATTATTAGAGACATACATAAATAACGTGTGCATATTTTCCTTAACCATATTTCTTACTTACAAGCACAGGCTTAACCATGCTACAATTAAACACACGCCTCCTATTGGCGTATACCTCCTATACGTCCCATCGCCTGTAAAGGCGTGATAATAGCATGTACCCGAAAATAGTACCATGCCCGATACAAAAAATACCGCACCCTAAAATTAATACAAAAAGCATCAGTAAAATAATGATAATAAATATTCGTAAAAATCACGTTGTATATTACATTACATTGATATTAAACTTACCAAATAGGGTCTTCTGCAGAAAGGTAAGCCTAACATCGCTAACGTGTGAATAAAATGGTAACTGTTGGCTGTTTCGAACACTTTCCTTAGACCAACGTCATCGACATCTGCATACTTTTCTGCAATTATAAAACAAAATGGATATTATTAAATAGAAGTATTTCATGGAGTACTCAACATTTGCTGAATAGAATAAAAATTAGAATGCGTTTGTAATATACAAACGGTACGCGGCTGTAAACTATTGAAAAATGGCACTGAAACTGTAAATGTAAGGTTTTTTTTTAAATGATACGAAACTCATAAAACAGTATTCTTTTCTTACTATGGGAGCCATAAGCACCAAGCCCAACTGCCATTGCTCCACTCAAAGCAGCTAGTTTTACATAAGGTCCTGACTCTGCGGCTAATCTCCACAATGGTTGCATCTCTATTTGCTGTGGTACAGGTTTAACGTAATTGACTACCTATATAAATATAATTATAATTTTAGAAATTTAAAAAATTATCATTTTTCGTCTGTGTATATACAGGGTGTTCAAAACCACCCGTCCAGGGATGTTTTTAACTTCTCAGATAAGCATATTCGGTAAAAATGTTTGCAATAAAAGATGCATGGATTAATGGAGGACATATGTTCATGACCTTGTATTTGACCTTCGGATCCATTTTCAAGGTTATTTGGAGGTCAGTACGTATTTTTTATGGCCTCTAGCAGTCATTTTAATCTAGTACATAAGTACATATCTGAACGTGACATTTTCAGCTCTTTCAGAATCCGTAATCGAAAGTGTACTGACCTCCAAATAACCTTGAAAATGGATCCGAAGGTCAGATACAAGGTCATGGACATATGTCCTCCATTAATCCCTGCAACTTTTATTGCAAACATTTTTACCGAATATGCTTATCTGAGAAGTTAAAAACATCCCTGAACGGGTGGTTTTGCACACTCTGTATATACAATGAATATTAATATACAAGCGTAATAATTATTATGCTTGTAACATAGAAGATAAGTGTTTATATAAAAATTTATAGAAAATAGTAATTTCCCCACAATAGACTACATATATACTATTTTCAAAAAATAATATTATTAAGAACTATTTTAATATATAATGTATGCAACTGTTCAATATTAATTCATATCTGAATATTAGTGCAGTTTAGTACACAAGTAAGTTTCATATACTTTTCGTACTCTTTATTGGCAATATCCAGCTCGTTTATTAATTCAACAACTAAAATTACATGTTAAAAATGTAGGAATATTATAAATTTTAATTTATATGAACATTGTATGCAAGTATGCGTGTATTCTTGATTCTGACAAGTTCAAAAGACTATTTAAGTGAATCCTACAAAGATTTATCAAAAATTTTATGTTATTAGTAGACAGCGGATTTTATGTATTTGTGACAAAAATGAGTAAGTGTAATTTCAAACAGTAAAAACATTAGAAGAGTTTAAAAATACTGTTATATTATTTTCAACTTATTAAACATGTTAAGAAACAAAATCAATTTCTATTTCACTGCAGTTCGTTGCAGATCAGGTAGAACATTTTTTCATCAGCAATTTTCAGCGATTGCGCAACAGGACAAAGAAATAGAACCAGAAATGAATCAGAAACCAAAAAAAAAGAGGAAGACATCGGTAGAGCATGGTATAAATAATATAATAATATTGTAAAATCCATAATAAAAACTACGGGAAACAATGAAGAAAAGATATGAAAATGTCACGCGAAAATCATAGTCCCAGTCAGCCAGGCCTGCCTCATGCGCAGCTTTTTTTAGATACACCGGTTCGAAAAACCGAGTTGGTAATACAGGAAGTGACAGTGATGTTACAAAGGTGCAACTTTTTAAAGTAAGATTCTCGATGAGATGGGGTACCTAAGGTACCTTGAGCACTCCGGACAATTTTAAAAAGTTGGTATGTTTTGATACTGAAAAATGAATGTATAACATGTGTACTTATTTCTGTATATTTTGTAATTCGTAGGACACGTCCTGGAGTGTTTTTGTCCGGGACAGATTGTTTCGGTACATTCCCGCCAATATAACTGTCTCAGGACTCTGCTACTTGCTGCTACCTCATCTCATCATAGATACGTCACTGTTTTGGCCGCGCATGCGCGTAAAAAGTTGCACCTTTGTAACATCACTAATCTATGGCATTGGCCACAAAAAACCGGGTTTCCGGACCACTGTGCATTGGCGAGAATTGAAACTTTAGCTGACAGCCATGAAATAAATACAATTCTTTATGTGTCTATGAGAGTTTCATCAATAAATCTATCAATAAACATTTTCGCAGGTGTACCACACTTGCATTCAACTAAGAAGAGGTTATAACTACCGGATATGAGTTGATGTAAATATAACTTTGCATTACTGTAATTTCTCTATTTAACAATGGTACGTCGTATATATGCAATTTTATTTTCAAACAAGAAATTCTTTGGTATATATTTTAGTTTTACAAATAAACACTTACATGTCCTGCCGTGTTGTAAATATAACCTGCTGAGCCAACAATTGGCCAGTATAATGTTTTACCTAATCCAGTAATATAGTCCATGTTTGTAGACGAACTTACGGAAATAGATATGTACCAAAGGTACAACGCACTAAAGTTGGACGAAAACACGGAGTTTGAACAAGAAAACAATTGTTGTTATGGAGTAAGAGTAAGAGCAGTCTGTAGTCTGTGGTTCTGTCACTCCTGTCTGTCAGTGACACTGATATATATATATACTGGTGTTGCGTCGCAGTGTGGTGGGATTTGGGGAATACGCTGGGTTCGGATCATGAAGTAAGAGTAAGGAGATCTATCTGTGCAGTTTGGAAGTGGCGACAAAACTTGTTCCCGTATTGGGGAGGTACGCCAAATGGAATGGCATGGACAGAGAATGTCAGTGTCAAACACGTGTCAAACGATGAAACGGAAAGGTTAGAAATATATGGTTATGTTATGACAGGACGTGCAAATACGCAAAATTTGAAGAAAAATAATGTTATAAATTTTTTAAAAAGATTTTCAAAATCTAATTATTTTTATAAAATAAAGAGGTGGTATCTTATAATATAATTAAAAGTAGTTGTAATAAAGTAGTTTTCTTATAATGTAATTAAAAGTACAATAAGTTTTTACACATAATAGGATTATATGTATGTATATCTTTATTTCAACGTTTTGGTCAAGAAATGGACTCGGTTTTACAATTTAATGGGCTTATACCACGCTTCGGAATTAACTGAACTTGTATCAATAGATTTCCACACCACCTATGAGGTACTATTGTTGGCGCGTTTTTTTTTGTCAGTGGTATCCCCTGTAGGCCTATTCCACTTTCTCGCATATAACTCATAGACATGCATGCAGTATTCTTTTTGTATATTCTGTAATATATACAAAAAGAATACTGCATGCATGTCTATGAGTTATATGCGAGAAAGTGGAATAGGCCTACAGGGGATACCACTGACAAAAAAAAACGCGCCAACAATAGTACCTCATAGGTGGTGTGGAAATCTATTGATACAAGTTCAGTTAATTCCGAAGCGTGGTATAAGCCCATTAAATTGTAAAACCGAGTCCATTTCTTGACCAAAACGTTGAAATAAAGATATACATACATATAATCCTATTATGTGTAAAAACTTATTGTACTTTTAATTACATATACCATGTATTTCTAACCTTTCCGTTTCATCGTTTGACACTGACATTCTCTGTCAATGCCATTCCATTTGGCGTACCTCCCCAATACGGGAACAAGTTTTGTCGCCACTTTTTTCTTCTATACGCTATCGAGATAGATCTCCTTACTCTTACTTCATGGTTCGGATGCCCGTGGAGCGCTAAAGCACTCTGCTCGTGGAAGGTTTTCTGAACAAACTCTTAACAAGAAAATGTAACGAAAAATAGACTTTATTTAATAGTGTACTCGTTGTTGACTCTAAGATCTCAGAAATGTATCTCTTTCGTATTTGCCTCGTCCCGAGGTTTTATCTTCTTCCAGGTTCCTTTTCCTTAGCCAATAGGAAAATTCGGATCTTCCAGCTGGGCGTTGATTCGTCGGGTGGCTCGTCTTTGGTTGCAGCTCGATGGTGATTGGTGGTGGAGGTGTCCAATAGCGCGCGCACGAGAGTGGGGTACGCGCGAGGGTGAAGGCCCGTCAAAACAAGGGTCGTGGGACCGAACGAGAGAGAGGTCCGAAATCCGAGGGAGTTCCAAGAGGTCCTTGACTTGACAGAGAATTTACGACTTCCTGTCCTTGACCGATTCCAGACTTCGACTGTCTATTTATGTGAAATCGGAGAAGCTCCTCCAAGAGATTACGTGACTTTACCCAAATTCCTCAATTAGTCTCGCCCCTCGGAATTTCGTCAAGGATCTCCGTGGAAATACCTCCTATTGTTTCCCTACATATTCTAAGACTAAACTATCGTGCCCGAATAAAATATATGTAAAATGAAATACACGGCTTTGACCTAATCGTTATGTTTTATATTCAAATTTCCCTCTCAACGCCATCAATCAAACCTATAGTGTGGTAACGTTATCGTAGCTATGTTCGCGTGATCAACGGGTCACGCTACACTGGATAGAAGATTCCCATAAGCCAGCCGTTGAAACCTTAGACCATATATACTTATAGACGAGTGAACTCGTACCGTTTGGACGCCGTGCCGATTGAACTCGTACGATATTTTATTTTTATACAGTTGTTTCTTATTTGCACAAAATTAATATTTATGTAAATTTGTATTATGATATTCACAATCAAACACCATTTTTTATATTTTTTTTGACAACGGCACGGAAGATTTCTTATTAGTTATTCTCTTTTGTAAAAATACGTTATATCCTCACACACAAGAAACATAAAAAAACCACATAAAAATTTAAATTCAGATCCAAATTTAATAGATTCCAAATCATATTTAACCATATATTTCACAATACAATATCACCATATGTAGACTTCGAAAAGCAATGATTATAAAATTCGCGGCGTCCAACGATTATAAAATTTCCGGCGTCCAAACGTCACGAATCCAACCACCACGGTGTCCAAACGGTACGAGTTCAATCGGCACGGAGTCCAAAAGGAACGCGTCCAATTGGGAATTGGGACGTGTCCAATCGGTCGGAGTCCAAGTGGGACACCCCCGCCTAGATGCTGCCTCAGCTATCCCCACTCTTACCACTACCGCTGGCGCGACCGAGTGCTAGAATGAGAGCGGTAGCATGCTAGCAGGCTAGCTACCGACTCGGTCGCGCCAGCGCCAGCGGTAGTGGTAAGAGTGGGGATAGCTGAGGCAGCATCTAGGCGAGGGACGGAGACGTAAGGGGCCTGGGAGCCGCTCCGTCTGGCTACACTGCTGCGGACAAAAAGACGCCAGGGCCAGGACGTGTCCTACGAGTTACAAAATATGCACAAATACACATGCTATACACTCATTTTTCCGAATCAAAGCGTAACAATTTTTTAAAATTTCACAGCATGATCAAATTACCATATTTTATCGAGAATTTTACTTTACTGATGCTTAAATTGTTACGAGTAATATGAAGTAAAATACTTCTATTTCATTTTGATTACAAGTTCGGACTTTTATGAAATAATTTCGAAAAATAGTTATTGCCATAAAGATTTGCAAATTAATACTCACTGAAAAATAGTTTAGTAGTCATTGAATGGCTGAAAAATTTTTGTAGATCTACAACGCATCCTGTTTCCTGAGTTCATCGCAATTTTGGTTCCATTGCTTTATTTATTTTATAATCGTGAGAGAGAAATAAACAGCATATAAGTATATAAGGGTGTAATATAAATAAAATTATATTTTTGTTGTATTCATGATTTAAATACAATACAAATTTGTTATCTTCCAGTTCATACAATCAATGCAGATGTAATGTAAAACTCGACTTTTGTTTTTGTGATACTAAAAATGTTTCCATTTTGTACATAGAATTTGAATGTAGTTGCTTCGGGCCGTTTTGAATGCTATTCTATTTTTTCATTAATCCAGCTGCAAATAAAAAATTTATAATATTAAATACGATACTTATGGCGAATGTTTCAACATGTAACATATTAATGAGTAGTCTGCGGATCTTTATGCATTTATGGGTTTTCTTATTTATTTTGAATCTACAAATGCTAATACCAATGAAAATAGGATTTTATTTGGTCCCATTTTCTTAAAATTTCTCTACAAAATTTGAAAATTGCATAAACATCCGCTGTCTGTTAATGAGCATTTCAAAATAGGAAGCATAATATGGTACTATACCTTCTTGAAACCAATGTCAGCTGCATATTCTCTGAAGCACTGCCTGCAAATATTCAGACCATATTTGCGGATCAATCCATGCCTATTGGCGCAAGCACGACTGTAAAGCAAATTATTTTATTTCAACAGGATTTATAATTGAAAGTATTGAGAAATACGGAAAACATCGGTAACATCTACAGCAGGCCTGGGCGACGCTGGCTCGAAAAACACATGTTGCTGCTTTTCTCGTTTGCCTGCTTGACAAGGCAGTCCCCATCACGTCCACTCTTACTCTTCCTTCAGCACAAGCCCCACGATGCTGCACAGGCAGGTTACTCATTGCTACTACGTAAACATGTACATGCACATGCTGAAGGGAGAATCGGAGTGGACGTGGTGGGGCTGCCTTGCCGAGCAGGCGAAGGAGAAAGGCAGCAACATGTGTTTTTCAAGCCAGCGTCGCCCAGGCCTGATCTACAGGGTGGTTCACCAGATGTTACCACCTTAATTTTTGTCATTATATTCACAAGAAAGGGTGAATGTGGTGACCGCTTACATCACGACATTTTCTGAATTGAGAAAGTAATGATTGCATTACGTTATCTAATAAAACTGGTGGTATGTTATTGCATTCAGCAATGATACGATCTTTCATATCAGCAATTGAAGTCTGAGCCTCAGCGAATACTTTATTTTTCAAGTAACCTTCATATCTCTTCTATTTATATATGTGCGCGTCCACCTATTTACAAAACAATTCACAACACCAAATTATGCATCTCTCGAAACCATTCAACCTTATATAAACATTCTTCGCTACGAATAATAATAATGACGAAGATCGAGGTGGTAATATCTGGTGAACCACCCTGTATAAGTAGTACTGTTCACAATAACACAATTTTTAGGTTATGAGTAACAATGCGCGTGGAACTTATTTTATCTTTACAAAATAAATTAATGAACACGTACGTCGATTTTGATACTGTGATGTTATTTGTATAATTGCTCAAATAGATGTATTAGCAATTAGAGAAATATACGTGGACGATGTCAACACGCGGTCAAATATATTACGAGTAAATTATTAATATAAACTACAATTACAATTATTATACAATTATAGATCGTGATAGTACTTACCAGGATCTAGATCCCTGACCGTATTTTCGCGGATGCGAGTACCAAATATTTTGAAAACCCATTTCTTCGTCAAGAAGATGCTCGTTATATCACTTCAACGGAATGAAAGACAGGAAACACCATTACAGTGCACCACGACGTTTGCGCAATGGAGCGCTGTATGCGGCTTCCGCTCAAATTTGAATACTTTTCAGTATGAACGCATTCTATCGATATATAATATCACATTGTTTTATTCAAATTTATTCGTTGGCATTAGACAATGTGAACTTATCATCTAGATGAGGGATGAGCAACATCTTTTTTTACAACGGGCCAGCTACAAATTTAAAATTGTGCGGGCCGCAGTACGAAACTTATGATAATACAAACACTGAATGATGAAATCAAATTATCTCTTTATTAACACAATAAACATAATATAAAAAATTACAAAAATAAAACACTCAGCGAAAGATATATGTGTCTTTTGTAGAACAGCGGGACACTGTAGGAATTTTTAAAAGTCAAAATGTAAAATCTTTGAAGGGCTGCATGAGAAAGTGTGGAGGGCCGCGGGTTGCTCATCCCTGATCTAGATAATGTTTTATAATTACAAATATCCTAATGTGTACTGCGTGTAAGTTTATATAGATTTAGAAAATTGATAGTAAAATTTAGGTTGTTCTTAACAAGTAAACAGTAAATATAGATATTATTGAATTTATTATAATAAATTCACGAAAATTGGAAAGGAGATATTCATAATTACAGTGCCAAACGTTATATATTAGCTTCTACATATAAAAACTTCGGAAATCTTTTATAATATATTGTTATTAACTTTCCCAAAAATCAAGTATGGTTCAAATACATCAAATGCATAGTATAATAACAAAATAGTAAGTTTCTGTGTAAAATACATTCATAACTAAACTCGATGCGTGAAAAGATATGATAACATGAAAACAGTATTTGTTAATGTATTTGTTTATCTATTTATTTCTATTTCGATTGTTTCTGTATTATGCCAAAACACAATAAAGTAATATGTCGAAGTATAGTATAATATAAAAGGGTGTGTTAATAAATATTCATAGTTGTTTACGAATCTATTTACTAGAAATTTCGAAAAATGAGGGCACAGTAAACGATCTATGAATACGAACCGGTTTTCACGTATGCATGTCCCACTTGAGAGACAAACGACATAGCGGGGGTAATTGCAACGGTACTTTCGTTGGCTACGAGATACGACTTAGCGTTTTAAAACAGAAATACATAGCACCCTCAGTCGCAAGTGCATCGACAAATGATACTAGAATCGTATGTTTTATCATGTCCGACAAGAAGAAACAGGAAGAAAAGGATGAGACCGAGGTTCGTACTACATATATACTATATACGATCAATGTATAATAAATATCTGAAAAGTGTGTCAAGTAATTCCTTCGAAATTGCAGGATTCCGATCGTACGGTCTGCGTTCAATTTATGAGTTTAAAAGTGAAGACTCTTCTAAAGATTTTTCTATATTCCATAGTAGGTCCGATAATTCTGTACTGTCTCTTCTTCGCCTATTTGTATTATCAAGAAAATTTAATAAGAGTACATACGAAAATAATCAAAGTAGAAGAAAAGAGACCAGTGTACAGGATATATGCAAGAAGTAATGATACTGGATACTTGAGGCATGTATTCGCTGTGCTGGACCGATTAGGTTTTCAACGAGCCGAGAATGATTCAAATTGGGACTTATTATGGGCTCATGATTATCCATTCAGAGTCCTATCTTCTAACTTAAGTAAATTACAAGATCATCAACGAGTTAATCATTTTCCTGGCTGCGGATATATTACAAACAAGGTAGACTTGTCGACAACTGAAGGACAGTACATACTTCCGGCGTTCAAGCTGCCGGAACAGCGGGATGAGTTCTTGAAATTTGCTGACAAGAATCCTGAAAAGATATTTGTGGAGAAATCTAATGATCATCGGGGTATCAAAGTGAAAAATACGAGCGAAATAAACCTCACGGCGAGTGGTTCGTTCGTGCAAGAATTTTTACAACGACCATTTCTTGTTGATGGTTACAAGTTTGATATTGGAGTGTATACTGTGATCACTTCAATCGATCCTCTTAGAGTATACATATACAAAGGTGACGTATTGTTTCGATTCTGTCCCATCAAATACTATCCGTTTGATTCAGAGGTTTTAGACAAGTATGTAGTCGGAGACGACTATCTGCCAATATGGAATGTTCCTTCCCTAAAGCATTATTACGCTAACTTAGGGTTTTCAATGAAAGATTCGTTCGATGCTTACGTAAGATCACAGGGAAGTGATTCGCAGAAAGTGTGGAATGGTGTATACGAAGCAGTAAGAGAAATAACTTTGGCAAAGGAAGGATACATGAAAGAAGCTACGAAACGTTACGGAAGCGGAAGAAATTTCTTCGAACTAGTTCGGTTCGATTTTGCTCTCGATGAGAATCTGAACGTGTACACCATGGAAGCTAATATGTCTCCAAATCTATCCTCTGCGCATTATCCACCAAATCAATTGCTTTACGAACAAGTTCTATATAACCTGTTCGCTCTAGTCGGTGTCGGACAAAGAATTCGAAAAGATTCCTTGAAAATAAGGTGTTGATTAGATCAAACGTAATACAAAGTTCAATGTAAAGTGATTAATTAATAAACTTACCTTACTTTTTTTTTAGAAGCCAAGTAGAGGATGAAATGATGGTAGCTGACAAGAATTTAGTGGTTCTGCCGAAACTCTGTGCAAAGTGTAACGATTGTTTCCATGTAGAATGTCAGCTTTGTAAACCATGTTTCACGACTGAAACTAAACTCGTCTTATCCCAAAGTTATAACGAGCAGCAAAATAAAATGGACTTTCAAAGAGTTTTCCCACCACCAATAGTAAGTTGTCTTCAGAATTCAGAAGAGTACTATTGTAATTGATCCTTTGTCATACAAACAATCATTATTATTTTTAGTCGAAAGATATGGTGCTCAAAGATTATACACTAAGAAATCAGTTATTAGTCAGATGGTACCAAGGGAAATGTGAGATAGACCACTCGTGGTGTTCGTAAATACTTTTAAGCTAAAATAATTTTATCACAGTTTATTATAAGTGTTTTTAGATATTTATAAACGAGTACAAAAAATTATTGTAATAATAACAATACACTTTTCTGTACTTACTGCTCATAATATTCTAATTTTTAAAAGACTTATTTTTGTATTTATGTATTGTATCGTTCACACACACACTGTGTCAAAATAAAAATTATAATCCACACTCTTATTCATCGAAATCTTATAAAAAGAAAAATAAGTTAGAATCATTCAAAATTATATACTCTCTAAATTGTCACACTTTTTTGTTTTGCGATCATTCTTCACTTTTGGTTTGGGTGCATTTGGGTTTGTGCCTTTATAAAATTCTTTTAGCAAAGCCATTGCTTCATCGCTCTTAACGCCACCAATTGTTTTTGTTTCTGAATTATAAATGCTTGGTACGCTAAAAACGCTGAAGCATCCGCCGAAACGATCGTTTGCGCAGCCGTATACAATATTACGTACACGCAGCTGATACAATGCTGAAGTACACATAATGCATGGTTCTACAGTGACTATAACGTCAACATTAGCCAAAACATTTTTGTAGTTCAGATTTTTGTTTTTACAGAATTCCAACGCCTGATCTATACAGTTTAGCTCAGCATGTCTAGTTGCATTATGTGTTTCATTAACGGCATTGTTACCTATAGCAATGACTTCATTATTGTATACAAACAAACATCCAACAGGAACTTCTCCTGCTTTTAACGAATCGTTCGCCTTTTCTAATGCAACATCCATCCAACCTAATATGTCCATCGTGTTACTTTATGTTGTAATATTTATAAATTTTGAAATGATGTTTTTAGATATTAGATAAATAGAACACTCGCATAAATACATAGAATATTTTAGTAACGAAAAGACACGCAAAGGTTTTTACATACGAGCCACAGTCCAATCAACAGAATCTTGTTTGTTGAAGTGATTTTTAGATTAATAAATATACTTAACTCGTAAAGCATTCGAGTAATCCAAACTCACTTAATTTTTTTGTTGCTTTTTCACTCCAATTTTTATTATTCGCAGCTCTTGGACTCGGATGAGGTAAACATAGAATCTAAACATGATTAGAACCATTATCTATTTTGATAAGAAAAACAATGAATATGTTTAGTATTTATGCTCACCTTGGTAGGTAGTTTATGAGACTGTACTACAAGCTGCGAACGTTTCTCTGCGTATATACCAATGCCAATAAGAATTTCTACTTTTAGTAGTCGAATTATATCGGCCAGAACTTTATCACAAGCAGAATGCACCTTCTCTATTTCGGCTCCCTACAAATATTAAATATGTAATGAATATACGTAATTTTATTAGGTGTGCAAATAAGTTTGGTGCCTTTTCAAAATTCGAGTAATTCGAATAATGCAAATTACATCTGGTAAACGTAAAAATAGGACGTTTGAAGGCGACTGTGGCCTAGATTGATCTTTTATTTAGCACTTTTGACTACTGAAAAATCCCATCACATGCATTATTGAGAAATGAGAAGGCGTATCCCATACCCTTGCAATCCTGGAAACAAGTCTAATAAATTAATGAGTTTATACAACGAATTGGAGTGAAAACGATCTTTCACCAGCCAAGGGAGAGGCACATAATACTGCAACACGACAATGCTCGGTGGCATCTTGTGCAAAGGATGAGAAACATTCTCCATGCATTAGGATGGGTATGTACTCATATCGCATGCAGCATACTCTCCGGACATGGCCCCAACAGACCATCATCTGTTCAGGTTCCTTTAACACAATGTTTCCAGGGAACGTTACAGATCCATTGAAGAGGTAGAAAAATGCATAAATGATTTCACAGCTAGGAAACCACCATCCTTTTTCCAGGAAGGCATCTATAATCTTCCAACTAGATAGGAAAAAGTACTACAAAATGATGGTGACTACGTTGTAACATAATCTCGTAAGCTTCCTTCATGAATAAAAGCTAAATGTGGCTAGAAAAAGACACCAAATTTATTTGCACGTGTAATATATTACCTTTATTTCCGACGGTGTGATGTTGCGTCCTTTCTTATCCATGAACGCAATAGGACAGTAATTGTGTATGTACGCATGTTCAAAGAAGTTCTCTGGGTTTCCACACAATTCTTTAAAAAGTCCCCACAATCTCTTTCCACTGACCTCACTACGTGTACATTGAAATCCAGTCACTTTTCTATCCGGCTGTTCTTTGGCAGGTTTTCCAACTGGTCCACAAATCTTTAACCAATCACGAACCATATTTATTTCCCCAAACGGAACACCGGTTTGGGACATGCCCCATGGACCAGGATTCATTCCAAGAAACAGAATCTTTTTCGTGGTAGAGCAATATTTTTTGACATACATGGAATGTATATTAAATGCATATTCAAGAGGACTATAAACATATTCTATGGGTAGACGAAACGTAAATTTTCCTAACTCGGTAGCCAAGTTACGTTCCAACGATAACAACTCTTCCGAAATATCCACAAGCGCTATACCAGTTGTACTTGCTACGCAATCCTCTGTATCTTTGTCATCTTCTTCTGAAATTTTGATTCTCTTAGCATTAACATCTAGAGATTCACTGTCCCTTCTTGTTTTAGTTTTTCTTGACTTTGACATTCTGGTTAAGTATGTTTATTTGTTGAATAATTAATGGTTATTCTCTTGTAACGCCACTAAAATTTCGTGTAATTATTCATACATAATTCTATGCTTGTAAATACATACGCGAAAGTAAATACATATATACGTTTTTCAAACACGTTTCGATAATGTAATTTAAATACATTTTCAGAGGCAAAAAGACACTCTTTCACAGTTAGTATTACACTTATCCAGATAAAATATGATACTTACAATGAAAAAGTTCGTATAAACTAAATATGTGTGTACAATTTGACTACTGTTTTAAATTAAACGTATTTATTTACATATTTCTGTTCCCACTTCCACTTCCCACGTTCTCAAAAATCAGCCATAGATTTCTCAAGACTAGAGATAAGACATGCAATTGAATGTGGAATAGATAAAAGAGTACTCAACTGGTATCAACTGGTACTCAACATAGATAAGAATGAAAAGAAATATCTATACGGATTTTTAAGAAAAATGTACGATCATTAGACAATAATATGTATATGTACATACCAATCGTGTCGACTTCTTTATTTTGAATCATTTGAATTACGTGTGTTATGTGACCACGCGAACGTAGCTGTGATACGCTATTCTACCTTCTACCACGTGTTTGATTAATGGCGATGGGAGGGAAATTTGAATATAAAATGTAATGCACAAGTCTAACTTATTTTTAAAAAATGATTTCATATAAATGTGACTTATAAATAGACAGCGGATTTTATGCATTTATGACAGAAATGAGTAGGTGTAATTTAAAACAGTAAAAACGTTCGAAAAATTAAAAAATGCTGTTATATAATTTTCAGAGATCTCTAAATTAGAGAATCTCGTCGGTGCTATTCCTATATCACCTAATAGTATCTCGTAGGTGCTATTCCTATATCACCTAATAGTATCTCGTAGGTGCTATCCCTATATCACCTAATAGCACAGACGAGATTCCTATATCTCGTCGGTGCTGGCAGTCTTACAGGAGTTGGTGAGGGTGAGACGCGAATTTTCGGTGTTCTTTTACGCCCTCTAGGACATATTCTGGTTCTAGCCAGAGAAACAGAAGGCCACCGACGGCATTTCGTCGGTGAAGAAGACCACTGATGAGATTCTAATCGCGACGAATCGGTGAGAAGGCGAATTATCACGAAACCATATGGATTATTATTAAATGTTACGTTCTCCGCCATATTTCAGACGATGTTTTGACACTATTTTGGCACTATTTAGAACTTTTAGCGATGTGGTATTTCAGATCACTGCAACTTCCACGTTATCCCCGCGCCCGTCGCGCCCGGTTACCTGCCACGCTGAATAGCACAGGCGCTGGCAGTCTAGTATCTCGTCGGTGCCTATATTCACCGACGAGATTAATAGTATCTCGTCGGTGCTATATTTCGTCTGTGCCTGCCAAATATATTTACTGGGGTCGGTAATTCAGAACCGTGGACAGAAAAATGCGATGTCGGTACGGTTCTTGTTTGTGTATTCAGTCGGTGATAAAATTGTTTTCTGCAGCGGCATATGTCGGTATAAATGGGGGTTTCCGCCGCAAACTGCGTGTTATGAGAGAAATCTACGTTGTCAACACCAGCCGGAAATCACCGCCAGATCTGTACAGCTATCTGGTGTCGATTCGGTGCAAGTACGATCACGCGGAGAAGAGGCTCCCCACTCTGAATCCTTTGGCAGTCACCAAAGCGCGGGCTAAGGTTCAAGTTGCATTTTAGATGCGAACGAATGCACATCGTTTTCGGTTTGTGGTTACGAGCTGCGTTTCGTGAAACTTGAAGTATCTATCACGGAGATTAGATCGAGTTGTGCCGGTTGTGGTCCATCGGTGGTGGACTCCGCGATCGCGACTCGGGTAAGTTTTAGCAGAAATAAGTTGCATCGAGAATTGCATTGTTCGTCGAACACACTGACACTTGACAGGTGTATTGACATCCGATCCGGTCCGAGTCGATGTATCATTATCGACAATGTCTCTTCCTTCCTCTCGTCGCGACAATCAATGATATTTCGATGGATTTCCGGCGTCATTGGCTGCGTAATATTGACATGCTTTCGGCGAGCTCACTGTCCCGTTAAATTGCACGTGGAATTGAAGCACGGAAGCGAAGTCCATCCGGCATTATGTGATTGCTACAAAGGAGGGCGAATCATGTAATTCGTATTAACGTTCACTTTCCTCGGAGACAACGGAAATTAGTCCAATGACACGCGGCCGTGCGTCGTCGAGCGAACAACGCCGCATGTCAACGTGCTTTTCACCGCCGAAATCGTTCCTTCTCGCGTACCTCGTCCAAATTTCAATTCGTCTCGTAACTAACCCAGATGATCAGTATACTTTCCCAATAACAATATCACATCCATTGTTAATGTATTTTTTTTTATTCGAAAGATTACGCTTTCTCGGCGTGTTCAGCAGTGTTCTGTAATTTTCAATTTGGACGGATTACAATTTCCTCTTGTACAATTTTTCCCAGTTTTAAAATGTCACTATTGCTTTTCGAATTCTTTAACGCTCAACCTACCATCACCGGTCAAAATGACCGGTTCCAAATTTTTTATTTTACGACTATTGATAGAATAAAAATAATTTTATAAGAAATGATTGGATAGATATCTTTACTGGAGTCTTGTCAAGTCTTGTCATTTACTGGAGTTTTTACTGGAGTCTTGGCAATCTTGTCATTTTTATAAGGGAACATGTACCAGTTATTTTTAAGGCTCGGTAGGTTTAGTGTTAATGTATGTACACAATGTGTCTCGCTGTCAGTTGTCCATACCCTTGACACCACCGATCAACTGATCGGTTTTAGGCTCTTTCCCTTCGGCTTTGAATCGATTCGATGAATCGGGAATTGACTCTGGCAATTGAGTAATAGAAATCGCTCTAAATATAAATAAATTCAATCCTACTATTTTCCCGAGACAATACATGCCAGCCACTTTTAATTCCCACTGGGTCTACTGTTCGCCCTTCAGGCATGACGTCTGATTGTCAGTTGCGCATATCATCGTAATCTGTGAATTCTTTAGATTTTTCGACACTTATAACTACCTGGAAATTTTTAATTTTAATAGCGTAAGTAATAACTAGACTGCGGATCTTTATGCGCTTATGGAGAAATTGGTTGGATGAAATATAAAACACAATAAAGAATTCGAAGGATTTAAGAACATCGTAATGTCGTCTTTAATGTAACAAAGTCATTAAGGGATGAAATCAATTTTCATTTTATTCTTGCACCCCACAATCAATGCAGAACCTTTCTATTTTGTCCAGTATATTGTGTATAATCTGACCACGTGTGATCAATTCTGAAACATCTTTCAGAGTTAGTGTTGCGCGTAGATACCATCCCAGAAGGGTTAGTAAAGCAGCTAGTAAAATAACAAAATATGTTTGAGGGTCGGAGTAATTTGACCAGTATAATATCCGGTGTAAGATATTAGTCGGAGATTACACACGTGCATCTGTAGTGCCGGATTAAGCCAGCGCGGGGCCCGTAGCAAATGTTGTCACGAGGCCCTAGATTTTGTATCAGGGCCGCTTGTTTTTCTTTTAGCAAAAATATCGTTAATGTTTCGGCGCCTCTTCGATGAAGCGCCCGTGTGCAGGGCTCCTTTTTGTATGGAGCGGGCCCCCAAAAGCGCGGGGCCCGTAGCATTTGCTACTTCTGCTACGGGGCTTAATCCGGCCCTGCTGCATCTGCCAACGATAAACAGGAATAGTTTTAGTTCCGTAAGACAAGGAGGAGGAGTCTTTGGGAAACTGGCGCGGGTTCCCTAATAACCGGTATATTTAATTATCCAGGAAAACATTGGACATTCCGTGGAATATTATCGCCGCCGTTATAATGTGATAAATTCAGGCTGGCCCGGCAGGTCGGCGCGGCGCGCGCGGGTTCGCTGGATCGCGAAAGTCACGTATCCGCCGTTAGCTCGCCTCCTACACGTACAACGCAGCCGCTCGTTAAAAAGGATTAATATAAACGATTACGTTATCAACCGGCCGGGGTGTGAAAGGTATTACAGCGACGCGGCCCAGGCGACACAATGTCGTCGAGAAGTTCGCGCAGCTTTATCCGGTCGCGTTATCTTGCCTCGGCCAAATTGTTTTAGCGACGAAAAGTTCGCCGGAAGTTCGCCGAGCGGTAGGGGGTGACAGGGAACGACCGCGTTAACTGCTGCTCGCGGAGCCAGGCAGGTTTCACGAGACTCGGCCGTATTAATAGTGCACAAACCCGGGGAGGCGGGGTGCCGAAAATTTTCTTAGCCGGTGGGTGCGTCGAAAAATTAGTAGGTCGACCTGGCGCACGCTGCGTTCGCTTCCGGTTCCGGTTAACGCGATAACTCCCGGATCAACGTATGATACCCTGTGTCCGCGAGAAATCCGAAACGCGAGCCGATCCGTATAATCCTTGGCAGGCGTCGACATTAAATTGCCATCCGAATTGATTCGCGTTTCGATCCCCATAGAACCGACCTCGTTCATAGTGGACGGACCAGGAGCAAAAGTTTTCTTAGCCGTTGGACGCGTCGAAGAGTTAGTGAATCGACAACGCGTTCCGGTTCCGGTTAACGCGATAACTCCCGGATCAACGTATGATACCCTGTGTCCGCGAGAAATCCGAAACGCGAGCCGATCCGTATAATCCTTGGCAGGCGTCGACATTAAATTGCCATCCGAATTGATTCGCGTTTCGATCCCCATAGAACCGACCTCGTTCATAGTGGACGGACCAGGAGCAAAAGTTTTCTTAGCCGTTGGACGCGTCGAAGAGTTAGTGAATCGACAACGCGTTCCGGTTCCGGTTAACGCACGAGAACTCGCGGATTAACGCGTGATCCGTTGCGTCCGCGAGGAATCCGAAACGCGAGCCGATCCGTATAATCCTTGGCAGGCGTCGACATTAAATTACCATGTTTATTACCGAATTGATTCGCGTTTCGATCCCCATAGAACCGGTCGCATTACCGGTGGCAATCGGTGTGATGGTGCCATTTATTTCGAAATCGTAACAATGCCGTTTTCATTAAAGGCCAGCCGGTCTCCGGCGAAAGACGGGTTGCCTGCTGTCAATGGGTCCCTGATGTACATAGTACATAGCCGCGCGCTGTCTATGTAGGGAAATATGGTTTCGTTACATTGCGGCATCACTGTTCGGACACTGTTCCGCACCTGTTATCGAACCCATCGTTTCTGAACAATATAATATTGAGTTGGCTTCTATGTATAGCATTTCTGCAAAATGTATCCGAAGTGTATGCAACGACGCGACGACGCCGCGCCGTGAAGCCTGCTACACGCGTGACAAGATATATCAGCCCGTCAGGCGCATAGACATATACAGTATACAGTGACTCCCACAAATATTCGGACACTCTTAAAAAGGCGATAACTTTTTAAATATTGTACCATATGATTTTAACTTTTTTGGGAAGCTAGAGCAATTAGTTTACTGGAGGATCTGAAAAAAAAATTTTCCAAAAATTGCAATTGATTGGAATTGTAGAAGAAATACTAAAAGTTGCATTTTACAACTTTTTTATGCGGGCATATATCGAAAATTTAAAAAATACGTTCTGTAAATCTTTGTGGATTAAACATATTCTGAAAATTTCGTCAAAATCAGTCGACGTTGCAATGAGCTACAAACGTTTAAAGATGGTGAAAATGGCAGATTTTCGGCCTATATCTAAGAATTTTAAATGCTTTCGACGCACTGGTTCGATCAAGTATGCTACATACACTATTTGCAAATTTTCACCAAATCTCTACTTCAACGTTTTGATCTTATGTTTGGTTTGAATTCAGCGCCAAATATCGATCGTCAAGCATACGATCGATGCATGGCTCGTTTCGCCTCTATGTGTCTTCACGGTTTACCATTACCTATCAGTGCCATAGCGTCAACACGTGTCTCATCAAAATTCATAACATGAAATATTATTTTATATTGCACTAAGCAAGTAAGTAGCATCTGTCCTAAATTGAATTTAAGTCACATAGTTAATATAATTAAAAAATACAACCTTTATTATTATTTTATAGACGCATTTCTTAAAATTTCTTGAGAATCATCTAAAGAAAGATCGAAACGTTGAAATAGAGATTTGGTGAAAATTTGCAAATAGTGTATGTAGCATACTTGATCGAACCAGTGCGCCGAAAGCATTTAAAATTTAGTTCATAACGACAATATACGATCGATATAATCAACACATATATCTAAGAATTCTTACATCTTTCAATGCCTGTCGTTTTTCCCCGCATCAACCCGATTTCGATGAAATTTTCACAGTGCATACAATTGACAGAGATCTACAAAACGTATTTTTTAAATTTTCAATATAGGCCCACATTAAAAAGTTTTAAAACGCAACTTTTAGTACTTTGTATACAATTCCGTCCAATTGCAATTTTTAAAAAAATTTCTTTTCACATCCTGTAGTAAACTAATTGCTCTAGCTTCCCCAAAAAGTTCAAATCCTATAGTTCAATTTTGAAAAAGTTATCGGCTTTTTAAGAGCGTCCGAATATTTGGGAGTCACTGTGTATGTGTCAGGCGTCACATTGGCGTAGGTTCTCATTCCGCTTTTGCGACTCTCCGTAACTACTCGATACATCGTATCGAGTGTGATGATACAATTATTGAAATGTAGTTTCACTTTGTAAGGAATAAGCCGTATTTATTTCATAACCAATCGTTGACAGACGTGTTTGTCGCGGGGGCTCGTTTCGATCTGCCTTTTTTTGCAATTCGTTGGCGATCGTAATTTTACAATTCTTCTGTTATTTCTGATTCTCTATTTTTATAAATTTAGCTATATATAGGGTTGTCTATTAATATACACACATACATACATACATACATACACATCATTCGTACTTTAACCCTATAACTTTATTGTCCCCCTCATTCACTCTCTCCGCCTTTTCGCTACACGCCGCCCTTTTAGCCTAACCTTATTCTAAGTTAATGCATCTTACTGCCTAACGTTTATCTATTGCTGAAACCTACTTATAACTGTATACGGTGGGTGTACAAAGTATTCGTACACCTTTTAAGAATGAATAACTTCTTCCAAATTGGACCCAACAGCTGGATTTTTTTTTGAGACGTTGAAAGGATTAGTTCACTAGCTAATGTGGAAATAATTTTTTAAAAATTATCATTGGTTGCAATAACGAAGGAAAATGTAAAGGTCACGATTTTTAAATTTTTTATCTGTGCCTGTAATTAAAATTTGGAAGGTACCTTTGCTGCATTATAACAAATGCAGTATAGAACAAAGCACATAAGTTTGTTTAATTATAATTATCGAGCAAAAACGAAAAATAACAAACAAACTTACAGAATTGTGGATTATGTTCAAATATTAATAACTAGACTAATTCAAATCTCTGCGAAAGTGCTCTGTATACCTACTTAAAAAGCTTCTGCAATTTTACACAATTTCCTTTCCGGCGTGCTATAAAATCTCTCGACTTTCGATGAAGCAGAGTACTTCACGGATGTACAAATAAACAAACAATACTGAAGCCTCATTTTCTTCAGATCTTATTGTACGACTTACGCAAAATTTTGAAATCGACTTTTTTCCGACTTGTCGGTCCAAATGCCTTGTTGACATTTATTAAAGTGCATTGTTGACATTTATTAAAGGTGAATGGGCCAATCGTCGCTCATGGAAAAAATGCAAACGGTGTCGGTGTTCTCACGGCTCCGACGGCGCGTGACAGTGACGGACAACGGTTAAAAGGCTCGTCGGCCACGCGGCGATTTATGCACGGCCGATTATGTACGGTGCAGTAACATTCGTCGCGGCTTCATGTAAATCGCGCGTATTCCTGACGATTCAATTACACGTGTTTCCGGCCGTGGGTCCGCCGCGGGCCCGCCGCGAGTTTGCGCGCGCCTCGTTTTTTCCTTTCATTTTCCCCTTTAGCGCGCATGAATTAAAAACACCGTGCACTCGCACCGCACCGCACCGCGCGGCGCGCTAATCTCGTAACGTCCTCGCACGTGTGTTTGCATGAGAACGGGGCGAGGAACTCGTACCCAGCGATGGAAAATACGCCGTGCGAAATCGGAAGGGTTGATACACTCCGCTCTAATTTCTTCCCTTTGCCCGGGGTTTGTCTATAAAATTATACGAGTGCGCGCCGCCCCCGTCGTACGATTCCTGAAGTGTGGCCAATTTAAGTGCCGAGACAAATTTCGGAGAAAAATAATAATAAAATTTTTCACAGGAGATTAGCGTGTGATTGATACACCAGGTTGTGTCCTATTCCAGCTCGATAACGCAAATAAATCAGTGCGTTGGCACTATTTATACGTTTTCTAACATAAGTTAGCAAAGTAAACAGTTCGTGAAATAAAACTGACAAGGGAAGGACCCCAAGTGTCCGACTCCGATTTTGATAATTTATTGCGAGATGATGGTATATGGATCCCTAATTATGTATGTAAAATATTAGGTGTAGATACTCAATATTTTTAAAGATATAACAATTAAAGTTTCATACCTTCTTGATATACACTTATTTCAGCTGTAGTTTTTGAAGTTCCATTAGCCGTGTATGCCTGATTCACACGCAAAAACGTCCCAGCTTCGATCCCGGCGATGAAACGTGTTTTTGTTTAACTTCCTTTTAATTCTTCATCTTCTTTTATGTTTGTCACAATTTTATTTTTCTACCACTGTACAGGATGCTTTGGAAGATTGTAGGTATTTGTTTAAATACTGTGTAAAATGTAAAACAATAATATCATCGCGAGAAATATTTTTAAACGTGAATCAAGTTGCCTTCTCCGAAGACATAAAAGATAAAAAGTGTGAATGCAATAAACAAGCATTTATAATGCGTTCATGGTGTCGAGATTTTTTATGTTTTGATTGCATGTACGATGCATATCATCCCGCATCCTGTACAGTAGTAGCAAAATAAAATTGTGGCAAACATAAAAGAAGATGAAGAATTAAAAGGAAGTGAAAAAGAAACACGTTTCATCGCCGGGGATCGAACCTGGGACGTTTGCGTGTGAACTTCAAAAACTACAGTTCAAATAATTGTATATCAAGAAGGTATGAAACTTTAATTGTTTATATCTTTAAAAGTATTGAGTATCTACACCTAATATTTTACATACATAATTAGGAATCCACATACCATCATCTCACAAAAAATTATCAAAATCGGAGTCGGACACTTGGGGTCCTTCACTTGTGAGTGTCGCAAAGCGTTAATCGATGACAACAAAAGTTATCCCGAAATTTTTCACCAAAACTTGCGTGTAATTGTAGTAATACCAGGTTCTGTTCTATTCCAACCCGATAACGCAAATAAATCAGTGTGTCGGAACTACTTATATTTCTCATCGAAGTAATCTATAGCTTGATAAATATTTTCTTTTCTATTGCACCCCTGAGCTTTATACCCCATCGCCTTTATATCGTATCGTCTATCGGCCACGTATTTCCTCCCTATCTCCGATATCTTTTTCCGCGACGATTCTCACAGGCACTGTCTCGTCATAAAACAGTTTCTCGCGTCTGCTACGCCGAATTGCATCGGTATCTCGTCTCCCTATCCGTCGCGACACAATGGGAAGACGAGTGCGCAACGTAGAGGGATGGGAGGGCGAAACGGAGAAGAATTAGTAACGGAGAAGAAGGAAAACGAGTGGCTTTTCGGGTGACGTGTATTTTCGTCTCGCATTTTCGCACCCTAACGAGATTTCAACGGCCACTTTACGGACGTCGTCGTGAAAATCTTTTCAATGGCTCCGAACGTATTGTTACGTAGCGCCTCGTTGAGAGGCCTCGCGTTTTTAATTCGTGGCCATGTCCAAACGCGAACTTCGTATTCTTTTATTTCATCGTCTTCTCCATTTTCTTGGACCGAGACTCGCCTGTCTCTTTGATTTCGTTTCAACATTGCTTAACACTTTACCTACCGGAAGATTATTAATAGAATTTTCAATAATTGTGTCGTACCAAAAGAAAGCATGGAAATTTTCTTTTGCGTTGCAATCTTAAATGAAGCTATTAGATGACGTTATCGAGGGTGACTTGTTAGTTCACAATGAAAATTGCTGTTGCTATTGAAGGTACCATTAAAAAGTGTTTAGCCATGTACCATAGATTTTTCCAAATTGTGCTGTAATCACCGGTCGGTAATTTGTTAACGTCTAAGGCTACGCTGCACAGTGGGGTATCCGGCCCGAAAAGTCAGAAAAAAGTCAATTCAAAATTTTGCGTAAGTCGTAGAATTGTAGAGTTGTTAGTGATCGGACCGATACCAAATTGATACTATCGATACCAATCCGCAAGTTTTGATACTGCATCAAATAGGTATCAAAAGTAAAGTATTAAAAACATTGATACCCATTTGATACTTCTACGAAAGTATCGATACCAGTTTGATACTTTACGAATGTTTCGATACCTGTTTGAAACTTCAATATACATATTTGATACTTTACGAATGTTCCCGCCGCGACCGGGCCGCAGCCCGATTAGTTTGTTCTGCGTATGGGTTGTCGTGTTGTGGCAGTCGTTGTAATGTATTCTGTAATTATTCTATATTTCTGCGTTCTGTATTTCTATAGCGTTCTGTGTTTTCCATTGTGCTCTGTGGCGCGTGTCGCGTCGTGGAGATGTACACGTGTTGGGATCTCGGCGTGGCGTATGAATGGTGCGAAATCGGCTTATTAATTGGGATACGAAAGTTTATGGTCGCGACCGAGATTTGCCGGTCGGCGGGAAAGGCCGCAACGACCTATGCCAAAAAAAGGGGCACAATCGAGTTTTTGCCGATTGGCGCGAGGTTTGCCGCGCAGGGGACGGGGTCCCTCGCCGGCTATTATTGTTGAGCGATCGAGGTTTGCCGATCGGCGCGAGGTTTGCCGCGCAGCCAGGTGGGGGACTGTGTCCCCGGCAGTGTGTGTTGAGCGAGCTTGGTGTTCGGATGCGTTCAATTATTACTTGTGTATACGAATAAATCGTGAACTGAGTGTACGACCGTGTACGAGTTTTGAATCATTCACCCGACCATTTCCTCGCGAGAACAACGAAAGTATCGATTACCGGGGGTCTTTTCCAACAAACGACGCTCGACAGTTCCACACTCACTCACCGCTAGGGTACACTCACGCACCGCTAGACCACGTATACGTACGCGAGGATTAAAGTATCAAACAGGTATCGAAACATTCGTAAAGTATCAAACCGGTATCAATACTTTCGTAGAAGTATCAAACGGGTATCGATACTTACGTAGAGGTATCAAATGGGTATCGATACTTTTGTAGAAGTATCAAACGGGTATCAACTCATGAAGTACGTATCGATACTTCCCACTGAGTACTTTGGTATCGAATTGATTGAATATCATCAATAGTATCGGTATCGGTCCGATCACTAAGAGTTGTCCGACGTGATTGAAGGTCTGAAGAATAAGGCTTCAGACTGGCGTATTCGAAACGTCATTTCGTGTCAAGTGCAGAAGGAAAGATGACCGTATAATTAAAATCTTCCCATCGATTAATGCGCAGCGAGATTCATTGCCCCGAATATTTGACTGTACGTTCACTGCTAAATTGCGATCGACCCCCTCTGTGCCAGTCTAAAAATCTTAGTGGAACCCCTCTTTCATATGAACCCTATCTTCGAAAATGATTCGACGGTCAGCTTTTGAAATCGTCGGGGCATGAGTGTGCACATTTATTTGCGCTCCACGGTCGGCAGCCCTTATTCCCTAACGAGGGTGGATATCTTCCGCAATTGCTGGTTCGATCAAGCTGAAATCGGATGGGACGGGAGAAAACAACAAACAAGCAAACGGAATTGGAAAAACGTGAGACGATTCGAGTCTCTTCGGCGTTGTTCCTCCGAGATGACGTTCACTATTTTAATACGTTGTACCACAGTGGACCGTTTCTATAAAATAGGCGGAATTAAGTGATTAATTGACTCTTCACGTCGTCAAATAGGTTGCCGTGGGTCCGTAAAAGATAATGAGCACCGTTCATGGGTTAACGCTATATGTACGTGTATTTACTATCTACATACATATATTAAGGGTGATCCACATAAATTTAGCCACCTAAATATCTCCTTTGTTTTTGATGACATAACAATGTTTTTCTTATGCGAATGCTTTGCAATTGTTATCTCTTCTCAAGCTCATTTTTTCCGGAGTTTTCAAGGTCATCGGTATTTTTTCTTGTACATCTATATTTCTATTCCTTGCATATTTTAGTTGACATTAAAACACATTTGGACTGATTAATAACATGACCTTAATCCTCATCCGTCCCTCATTTCAGGAACTGAATCTGTCCTACGATGTCAAATTGACACAGTGATAAAAAAATCGATAAAATAACAAGGTAAACAGTTATTTCTCGATGTTTTTTTATTCAAAATGATGAGTTAACATTTATATCTTAGGTTTTTCGGTTGTGGGTTTCTATTAAAAAAATAAAAGTCACGAAGTTTCGGACAAACTTACCTACAAATAACAGATCAGCATAACTTATTTCGGCAAAACTGTGTCAAATTGACACGAGGGACGGATGAGGGTTAATAATAGATCATTGTATTCGCCTTGAAACATTATCAGAATGTAAATAAAAACTATATATTGTTGAACATCATACAATAATAAAGTGTCTATATTACGATTAGGTTGTGTACTAGAATAAATCGCGCTTTTTATAAATGAAATCAACGAAATTTATTCAGAAGCGAGAACGGCACAAGTAAAACGCGTCTTTACGGTTTGAAAGGAACTCCTCAAGTGAGGATCACTCGGGCCAGAAAATTGAACGATCCCACGCAAAAACAAACAACGATTTTACAAATAAACTGAAATTGTGCCGATTGTTCTTTGTGTAGGATAATACATAGATTCATTTTGTTCCTCATGTACGAAGTACATTTTTCAACAATTACATTATATCTCAAACTGTTACGACTCGGAACTCTTCTGGTAATAAGTTGGACAGTGAACGCGTTAGCCAGGTCACTTCTGACCACAGATTTTTATTGTTCTTGCTTCTGACAAATTCTTTTTCTCCGGGTGTGTTTTAATTGCTCCGCGGAGAACGCGACTGACGCTGGACAGTTAATGGAATCTTACGACGAAAGCGAGCTGGGCGGAATGTTGCCGGAACTTTTTGCCGTAATCACAGGCTCCCACGGAGTGTGATCAAATAAACCGTTCCATTCATGGGAATATGTATTTGTACGGCGGTGTGCGGCACCGCGGCGCGGAAACTTTGTTAAAAACTGCGAGAGGGCTGGCCATTTTCATTGGTGCCCGGTTATTTGCAGCCGACCGTTGTTCCGCGGGGTGCTTTCGCCTCCTAAAGTCAATGCACGATACTGTGGCGGCGCGTTACATTGGGCTTGGAAGCCTGCAACACGTGGAAATGCGCGCGCGCCCCCGTTTTTTACTCGATCCACGTATGCATTTCTGTGTACATTAGAGTTGCTCTTATTTACTCTTGTCGCAAATTTTTGTCAAAATTTCTTTTAAAGCACCCCCCAGAGTAGTTACAAATCATTAAAAAATATCGGTGCAAAGTTTGGGTGCCTACAGATAACGGGAAAACGTGCTCCAAGACGATTACACATTACAATAATGAATTTAATGCTCAATTTGAAACACCCCAAGTCCATTCGATATAATTTTCCAAGCCCTTGCGGTATAATTTAAAATGCTTCAAATTGAAAAAAAACAATATTCAACTTATTTTATAATTCATTAGAAAACTTGAGAAACACGAAATTTAGGAAATCTTCTAAATATATAAATTACATAACAATTTACTCCTCGTATACATTTCGATTCGGATTTGAAGAAGTCATAGTGCTCCGGTGGTATACATATGTATATCGTAGTAAGTCCATCATATCCTTGTATTTCGCTGTTGTAATTTGTCTTATATTTTTACAAGGTGGTGTCGATACAATATGTTCGAATTTTCTTGGTCTACCCTGACGCGACGTGGTAATAAATTCAGTATTTTAAGCTCTGCATTCTCATCCATTGATATGTTATAGAAAATTTTATATGGTTTATTTCTCAAAAAAACGCACCCAGCATATTTTTAACCAATTTATTGTTTCTCCGTTAGATTCTTTACCCTTTTAAAAATTGCATTCTCCAAAAATCTTGTTGATATGAAATCCTCTTGTTTCCTTTCATTTAAAATAAAGTTATTACCTTTCCGGCACTTCTTGATAACATAATAATAATCTTGGGGGACAAACAGTAAATTATTTTTCTGGAATGACATTTCTACGACGCAAAAATCTCTGTCATTCGATAAAAACGAATGTCCTGGTACTAAGACAACTGACAAATAGACTTGGGCCACTTTCAAAATAAAAATTTGTATCATTCTATTAACCAGCTAATTTCCTTTTTACAAAATCTTTGTGATGTTAAATATATTAGTTACAATTTTCTTCAAAATGAAAAAGTTGATTTTTCTCGAAAATGGACTTGGGCCACTTTGAAAATAAAAATTTGTGTCATTCTATTAACCAGCTAATTTCCTTTTTACAAAATCTTTGTGATGTTAAATATATTAGTTACAATTTTCTTCCAAATGAAAAAGTTGATTTTTCTCGAAAATGTACTTGGGCCACTTTCAAAATAAACGACTCAATTATTACTTTTATATGAGTGTGTAAAAGAAATACTGTGGCAAAAGTTACATTGGGATGCCTTATTTTAAATACATATGTTCTGCATATTTTCGATAAACTGACGGTGGTGAAATACTTATGGACTTATGGTAGTGTATTTGGAACAACCTCGGGGGGTGCCGTAAAAGAAATTCAAAAGTCGAAAATAAGAGCCACCCTAGTGTACATATACTAGTTTTCCTGCGAGAATGTGGCCAGCAAGGTACAGATTGTCTGGTCGGTCTTCTCACTATCTCGACCAGGTATTTGTGCTTCCGTCCCGTTGCGAAACCTTTAGCGCATTGTTTCGAGATTGAATGCGCTCGTTCTCTGCGGCGAAACAGAGAAAGTAAGACTGCCGGTTTCTTTTTTAACTATTCTGCCCAGAGTGCTCCTCATCAGAAGGCGAGGTACGTATTTACCCCGAAGCTTCCGCGATTGATATTCTTCGTAATTAGTCTAAATACATATTTCATCGTCAAACGAGCCGAACGTCGAAGCCATCGTGCCGTTTAATTTCGAGCAGCGCAATCGGGACATAGGCGAATCAAGTTCCTTCATTATTCCAATGCCGACGTTTTACAGCGGCTGCATTGTACGCCGTTTACATTGTTTTTCATTGTCAACCCCCGGGCGACTGCGCACGCCGTTGTTTCCGCGCTTTTCATTAACTGTTCCCGAATTCGTCGTTCAGAGACCGTGTCCGGTTCGAATAAAAATAAAAAAAGCATGCCGGAATATGCTGTCGCGTCGAATGAATAAATCGCGCGTGCCTCGATTTTTTGGGTCGTTCGCGGAACGAGGTTACGCGATGAAAGGTGGAGGCGTGAATGCGAAAAACGGTTGACTAGCAAACCATTGAACCGGGACAATTTTTCTCCCTCCTACCGGGGTCGGACAGGACGAATCCGTGGGGCTCTTTCTTCGGCGACAGGGGTGAAATCATCCGAGAGAACGGACGTGATGAAATGGACGGGCCTGACTCGGCCCGTTCGCCGCCATTTCGACGAGTACGTGCAACCAAATTCATCGAACCAGCTGCCCCCACCGCATCGGTATCGAACACGTTGCGCGCGGTTGTTGTTTCCATGACTGACGCCGTACAACGGCGAATTAATCCCAGCGCAAAGTGCCCGTCGCCATAAAACGGAATAACCAACGTCGACAAATGGGAACGGTCTAACGCGTACCGATCGGCCGCTTTCCGACGCAATCGCAGAATTACCGGCTGTCTGTTTATATCATTAATCTACGGAATTCTTCCTTCGACCACGTTGTTCGTTTCACCCCCTTGTCCGCATTTCTTAACCCTCATCAGTCCCTCATTTCACGAACTGAATCTGTCCCTCGGTGTCAAATTGACACAGTGATACAAAAAATCGATAAAATAACAAGTCAAACAGTTTCTTTTCGATGTTTTTTTCCTTGAAATTGAGGAGTTAACATTTACATTTTAGGTTTTTGCAGTTATATGTTTCGCATTAAAAAAATAAAAGTCACCAAGTTTCGAACGAATTTACCTACAAATAACAGAACAGTGTAACTTATTTCGGGAAAACTTTGTCAAATTGACACGAGGGACGGATGAGGGTTAAGATGGTAGATTCGTTTCCAGGATTGCAAGGGTGCGGAATGAGCGTCGTCCTCATTTCTCGATAATGCAAAGATAAAAGATCAATCTAGGCCGCAGTCGCCCTCAGAAGTCCTATTTTCACGTTCACGAGACGTAATTTGCATTATTCGGCAACATGTAGCTGTCGCAGCTTTATGAAAATGGCTACACGCGCAGCTTTATGCTTTCGAATAATGAAAATTAATGTAAAAATAGGTCTTTTGAGGGCGACTGCGGCCTAGATTGATCTTTTGAGATTGATCTCTAACGATGTCACGATGTACAGGGTGCGGCGCCAAAATTCGGACAAATTAAACTGTTTTTTTAAACATAATTTTTATTGCAAAACTTGCGAGGTTCATACATTTTTTTTTGTAAATTGTTTGTTCGGTCATAAAGAATACATTCACTCAATATAGCCCTCTTCTGCTTGAATGACCGCCTCCATTTTCGATTTGAAGCGTTCGCAGGCCTGTTTCAACTTTTAACGCGTCACGGTCCATATCGGCAAATGCTGCTGCAATAGCAGCTTTCAATGATGCAACGTTTGGATGTCTGGACTTGTTGAAGACCCTTTCAACAACGCTCCATACCTAAAAGTCCAAAGGATTTAAATCCAGGCTGTTGGGAGACCAAAATTCTTTGGACCAGAACGTGTCGACGTTGTCCGACAACCAATTTTGCACCAAATGACTTGTGTGCGCGGGCGCCACGTCCTGCTGGAAAACATACGGCTTTCCAGACGATTTCCAGACGATTTCCAGACGATTTCCAGAGATAGTTTTTTCACTCATACCGACAACCGACAGTTTTCGGATCGACTGCCCTGGACCCTCAAAAATCAGCTCCCGAGCCCGTCGAATGATTTCGGGCGTTTTGACAACGCGCTCCTTCGAATGTGTCTTCCTTGCCGGTGTTTCAGAACCTTCGTTGGACATCTCCGACTCATTATACTTCGCGACAACATCATACACAGTCGATCTTGGGTACCCGAAGAATCGAATGATTTCTGTCGCTGAGCGCCCAGCGCGAACACTTTCGATAATCGCGGCTCTTCGATTATACTCTGCATTTGGTCTGAACATTGCGACTGTTTTGAGGGTATGAATGTTTAGTACACGCGTCAAACTATTTGGACGACCAAGGGCTACCTCTGTAAGTGGGACAGAACGGCGGGAAATTCAAATTGAACTTTGTCCGGATTTTGGCGACGCACCCTGTACATTACCACGACACACAATGCGGCATTTAAAAAATGGTCACTTTCCACTTCAGGTCACCTACCACTTCGGGGCACTAGCTGTATCAGGTCACTGACCGTTTAAGAACACTGACCACTTCAGGTCATTGACAACTCCGTTTGAGGAAGTCTTTCTTTACCTTCTCCAATGTTAAGATTTAACGTAAAAATTCTGTAGATATATTTTGCAAGAAGGCATAGTGGGTATCTTATAACAAACGACCTTATAACAACGAACGAATGCTATAACAAACAGTTTTTCTCATTAAATCAGAACGCTATACAATGAACGCACGGAACTAAAGTTCAAAAGTTCAGATTGAAGCAGACTTCATTGGATTTGTTTTGCAAAAGGCATTTGGACCTGCCACGGATTAGTTCTCCAAGAGGAGTAGAATATTATGGCTCCTCTCTTTCCTCTTCTTTATTACGTTATTTTATACATGTGCGCAATGTATAACATTTACTATATATGTATGTAATCACGTTACATTTATAATACACATATTTTTGTTTGACATACTTCCTATTAATGATGTAGCTACACGAGTTCTCGTGCTTAACATTTCAAAAGCTATTAAAAGCAAATATATATTTCATACATCGTTTCATTTATCTTTAGCATACCACAAAATGGAACAGCATCAAAACATACAGTCATATTTAATCTATTGTCATAAAATATCGGGTCAGATTTGTGAACGAATATTTCAAACAAAATCTGTAAGGTACGAATGTTATTTCTATCTTTAAAGTCGAAATAAAATTCAGATTCGAACTCAGAAAATCATCAAATTCATTAATTTTGCTATTACTTCTATAAAATGATTAGACACAAAGAAGTTCTACTTCAATTAATAGTATAAACAATTTGGACCTGCTTTCAAAATTTTTCCTATTCGTGCAATTTAATTTCCATCGAGAGATTTGCTTGTCTCTTTAATAGTTTCCACAATAATATAATAAACTGTGTAGATTTACATCAGACACCTTGTATATGACTTGTTCCGACTCGAATAAACTCGTCGTTTTGAGGAGGCTAAGGCGAAACAACGATAACACGTCTTCTGGAACGATCATTGCAGTAGAAGTTGAAATGATTAGCAATGCATTTTTAATACCCCTTTACAAATTGAAATGGTACATCACGCATGAATTGATCCACAGGTTCATTAATTTTCGGTCCCCTCCGGTCCAGAGAATCGGGTAACGACTTTATCGCGTTTGGCAAATTCGAAAACCGGCTGGATAATAGAATACTGTGATCTGATTTTCGATGCCTGTGGAATTAGCGTTTCGTGCGCCAATAATTTAAATGGCCGCGAGCGCGCGCGCGCGCGCGCGTCCGCCTACCCAAGCGGATTCCGATGGATTGTTTAATAATGGTTTTCTATCAATTCCGCCGACCATAAATCGCGACTGCGGCTTTACGCGACTTAAGCACCGCCTGTTTTCCATCCTGCAATGGGAATGCGTTCAATTATCTGTCGAAAAACCTTGCTTAAAGCCCGTGATTATATGGAATCTCAATATTTCGTCGGGAATTAACCATACTGCTTACGACAAATCGAATATTCATTTTTAGCCAATTATCAACTTTTCATTATACGTGTGGTAGAACTTTTCTCTTTTCCTTTGTCCGTGACCTCGAATGACCGTCACTGAATTCCTAATGAAAAAAGGAACTATCATTCCAGACGATTAAAGAAGGGTGGTATATAGGTACAAACATTAGGTGACTCACCTTGTACATACGGTGATAAAAACAAGCCTTATAGTACGCACTGTGCAGAGTAAAAAATGTCGAATCAACATACAGTGGCTCACGAAAGTATTCGAACGCCATTTCAAACAGAATAACTTTATTATAATTGTACCAAACGAATTTTACCCTGTAAAATCAACTTTTGTTATTTATTAGTAGGGGAGACCAGGGTTGTAAGTTTCGATTTTGAAGAAATATATAAAATGACGTAGAAATAGTATAGATATTCTAATCTTCAACGAGTAATTCGATGTTAAAGTTATTACATTTTACAATTATAACCTTAAAATTGCAATATTGTAAGAGGTTTTTTATATTTTTTCATTTATTTGCCGTTGAGCGAAGCGGAACTTTTCGCCCCATTGTGGGGCAAGTTGTTACGGAACAATGTGCCCCAATTGACACATGTGGAAATCTACAACAATAGTTTAGTTACAGGTATGAAATGACTATTAAAACCTATTACATATGTACATGGTTTTAAATGTCATTTGATCGATAAGGATAAAAGAATCAGTGACGTCGATATTAAACAATCGAAATAGACCAAAAAGTAAGGATCCACTACCGTGGACGCTGGAAAAATGAACGACAGAGCGTCTTTACCCACTTTTAGAACAAAAACAACTGAAAACGAATCTCGCGTTCTTCCCCTATTTTACCACGCCAGAGTTGGGCATTAATCGATTAAAATTTTAATCATGATTGATTGATTAATGTGTACGATTAAAAAAAGAAATCGTCGAAAAATCGGCGATTGATTCAATCGATTGATGAAGTTAATCGTCAATCGTTGATTAAACGAAGAAATCGTCGAAAAATCGGCGATTGATTCAATCGATTGATTTAATCGTCAATCGTTGATTAAAAAAAGAAATCATCGAAAAATCGGAGACTGATTTCATCAATTGTTAAAGTTAATCGCCGCCACACGGTCTATCCATACATTGTAATAAGGAGGGAGAGAGAGACAGAGAGAGGGAGCAGAGAACGGATGGAGAATTGACAGAAATAATGGCGAAGTTTCCGTTTACGTCCATTCTCAGAATTCGATGATATTTTGAAAATAGGTTCTTATTTGACTAAAATGACGATTGCCAGAAGGATTTTTGCCGACTCGAAAAAAATTTTTTTTATCATTTCAATGTCGCTCTCTAACTTACCGACTTACCGACTTTCTATTTTATATAGAATATCTTCAATTAATTGTAAAAATGGATCATCAATCAAATCAAATCATCAAATAATAATAATATAATAATAATAATAATAATTATTATTATCTTTCAATTTTTAAAAACTACTCCTGGATTTTCGTATGCATATTTTGCGGTTTTATAGCATCGAAAGGTACCTGGTTTTCCTGTTGCTTCAACATACATCATTTTATTTTTATGTTTTCGACAATATTTTTCCGTAGGAATTAATCCAAGCTCTCGCACCCATTCTAGTGCTGAATTGAAATCATTCATTTTTTTAATAATATAAAACAAATTTAAAAGATTCATTATAAAACTATACGACTCTAAAAGCAGTTGACGAACTGTTGCATCATACTGACGCATGCGCACAGCACGAACATAAAGTAGAAAGTCGGTAGGTAACGTAGAGCGCGACATTGAAATGATAAAAAAATTTTTTTCGAGTCGGCAAAAATCCTTCTGGCAATCGTCATTTTAGTCAAAAAGGAACCTATTTTCAAAATTCCATCAAATTCTGAGAATGGACGTAAACGGAAACACAGCCGAAATAATAATATATTTCAACAAAAACATGTTTATTTTCAATAGTTTTTTTTTTTAGGAAATCTCTTATGAGATTTAATACAACATATAGTACATTGCAGTAACTTTGTTTAATGTTAAATGCTACGATGGTCGTAGCTTTCCAGGAATAATAACTTCAAACATAAAAGCACGTAAACAGAGTTTGTATTATAGACCAAATGACAATACACCTAAACTCAGTTTACATTTTTTTCAGTACTCATACAATTTTGATTACGTATTTCATTTCGAAATTTCAGCAGTTAATCATTAATCAATTATCCGATTGACGATTAATAATCGCGTTAATCGCAATTAACGATTAATAAGTATTTAATCGTTAACCGCAATTAACGAGTAAACTAGGAGATTAATTGTTAATTGCGATTAACGATTGAAGTAAACATTTAGTCGTCAATCGTTGATTAATTTTTTGCCCAACTCTGTACCACGCTTATTACAAATAATGATCGGAACAACTTACCCCGGTGACTCTTAGCTCCGGTCTCCACTGCACAAGAAAAAGAAAGATACTCCTTTCGCGACAAAGATTTGCACGGTGCTACATAGCATCTTACGGTATTGCCGCGGAGTGTGTACTCGTGTGTCAAGTTTTGTTGCAGCTGGCAGTTTCGAATTGGTTCGAGTAAAAACACCGATAAAATAAAGAGAGTCCCATAAGAAAAGCCGCCCCACTTGGCCGTACTTCAGGTTTCTTTGAGTTTCATTATCTTCTTGCTTCGGTAGTTTTTTCCTGGCGATGGAAAGCGGGAAATAATACGCAGACTGCCAGCAAAAAGAAGTATTCGAGGCGGAGCGCCGATAAAATATCGCCGGGTTCATTTTCTAAAAGAGGAAGGTTATAAGAAACCGTATACGTATTATTTCGCAAGGAGGAAGAGTGGGAGGGGGAAGGGCTGCAACAAGTACAAAACACCCGAGGGGAAACAACTGTGCTCGCATTCTCGATTAAACGTTCACTGGGCCAGTCAAGCCCGTGAAACGAAGAGGATAGGCGAATCTCTCGTTTCCGGAATCTTCTCTTTTCTACCGGCACACCGACACGGTCTATTCCTAACTTTCACGTTCTCCTAATCCCTTTGAAAGAGTGGCCGGCCGACACAGTGAACCGTTTAATGAACGTTTAAAATATACAGGCCGGCGGGAGCACGGTGATTAGCATTCGGGAACGAAGTCGCCGTCTTAATTAGGTTCGCCTTGTCGCCGGTGTCGTAGTCCTGACGTTTTCATTGTCTGGATCCCCCGTTGGAAAGAACGAGGCGTAAAAACTAGCTGGACACGTCGTTCTTCTCACCACCCCACCCCCCCCCCTGCTTCCTGAATCTCGCTTCCATCCCTTTTCTTTTTCCAACCCCGCGTCACCGTTCGATCCGAAACCACGCGACGCCTCGCTTTCTGGGACCGTCGCTTTTCCACCATGGTTAGACCGCGTTTGTATCAATCAGCCGACGACGTGAAAAATGATTTGAACCCCGGCACGCTCGCACACACGCGACCCGATGCTTTTTAAACGTTGATTCATAGCCGACCTGCGCGGCGCGGCCGGAGAATACGCGGGAAAAACGGATGCGCGCCGCTCGGATGCTTGAAACACACGATTCTTATGATGAACTGGCTTGATACCGACACCGTGATCCATTGTCTCCGAGCGAATTTTACGTAGAACGTAAGAAAAGATTCTGTTTCCAGATGGATTGCCCTTCGCCTTCACCCGGCAACTTGAAATTTCCCGCACGACTGATTACCCTATTGTTGATGCTGCAGCGAGTTCCAATTTTGTGCGGGGTAACTTTTTCATCCCGCGCGCAATCTTGCCGTTTCTTGCGAAATTTTGATTGGCCACGGGCGGGGCGGATAGTTGACGGAGAAGCGGGAAAACTTTTCCACTTTACACTTCGCGGCCGTTGTCGATTTTTGTTGGCAATCCTTGCGCACTCTTCCCGCTCGCTAATGCACGTCGTACAGCGCATCCACCTCGGACCGAACACCTAAATGCCTCGCTTATTTGTAACCCTACGGTCTTCCGTCCGTCTCACAGTGCGGCCGCCTATGGACAAAAGTCGAAAATGCAACTATCCTCCACACCTTGTTTGGCTTTACTAATCCCTTCAGAATTGTCTCTAGTATATGAAACAAATGCCGGGAATCTAAAATTAGCACAACAAATGCCAGGAATCACGTTTGCATAAGTGGCAGAGAGATCGTTAGACAGCTCATCGGAGAAATCACGCGAGACCTGGTCCAATCGATCACTGACTTTCTGTCATCAAGAACGTTGTTTTGTGTCCTTTCTTTAAATTTTGAATATGGAAGGTATCGAAGAAGGTGAGGAATATCCACTTTTCCTGTTTCATTAACCGTTAAAATAGTTTCGTAGCAATAATAAAACACTAATTGTAAGTTAGAAGTAAGTTTTATAGACGTTAATATCTTCAGATAAGCTTTTCTCAATAACGGGTCAAAACATCCTGGGGTTTTGATATATTTCGATTTCACAACTATTATACTTCACAAATATGTAAACATTTCTGGCTTCAAACTGCTTTGAACGGCTCTGTGCTCTTCTTTACCACGCGTATGCGTCAAATCTTGTAATCGAATTTTAAGCCTCTTCCCATAGACCAATCCTACTGAAATTTTATATACACGCTTGCTTCCGATGACAATAGAAGTAGAAAATAAAATATATATAAAAAACTTTTTAAAAACCATGCTTATATTAAAATGCACTAAAAAAGAGAAAATAATTTTTTTCCTTGTTCTCCATAAAATACCGAATCCCCAGTTAAATGATTAATAATATTTTTCCCCAAAATTTTATTTTTTATTTTAATTTTAATTTTATTTTAATTTTTATACCATGTATTAGGGGTCACTGAATGGAGTTTAACCGTTTTTTTTCACGCAAAAACACTCGAAAAACTTCGAAAAAAACGGTATTTTGCGGAAAAACTGTTATCCTCTATGCAGAGACCCTTAATATATGGTATATTCGTGATCAGAAATTTCCTATAAGAATTCGTCAAGAACAGACTTTTGTCCCGTCCACCCATAAGAACGCCGCACTGTGCGTCTTCCCGAGTCCATATGGAATTGCAATTGCAGTATCATCGTATTCAACTAGCAGCCGGCACTTTCTTATGCTGAAGAATATTAATTCTACTCCATTCTTATGTGTCCTACAGTGTATGTCGCGTTCTCGCAATCCAACTACATATTCTTCTTCGGTCTGTGCGAGTCTACATGGAATTTCAATTGTAGTGTCTTCGTAGTCTATACACAACTATTACGTTTCTATAACAAAAATATTAATGACATAGATCTTGCTACATTTTTTAAATTTTCTATTTTGTTTGTCACTTACAGTCGGGGACAAAAATAAGTGGACAGTTAATGGAAATAGATAAAAATGAAGTTCAGTCGAATTAACATGACTGTTATAAACTTAAGTTTTATTTATTGTATATCCTTGTAGTGTATACATTATTTAACGAATAATTGAAGTTCATATTTACATCTTTGTGTAAACACGCCGTGCCCCTAGTAAGGATATATAATAAATAAAACTTAAGTCTATAACAGTCATGTTAATTCGATTAAACTTCATTTTTATCTATTTCCACTATCTGTCCACTTATTTTTGTACTCGACTGTATTTGCAATCCTACTGCTCTCATCGTATTCAATAAACAACTGGCACTTTTCCATACTAGAGAATATTAATAACAAAAACGCTATTACATTTTTTAAATTTTCTACTTGGTGTGTCACTTATTTGCAATCCTACTGTCCATCGATCTGCGAGTCCAAGTGGAATATCAATTGAAGTATCTCTCGTTGGGTTCAATGAACTACTGGAACTTCCCTACAACAGAGAATATTCATCTCATAATCCCTACTCCATTTTCAAAATTTCCTATTCAGCAGAACAGCAGGATTAATGTTTCGAGAAACGCTGGGGGTCGTGTATGAATGTGGTATTGCAAATGGAATCCATTTGTTCCAAAACTCGTTTTTTAGATCTCCATTAGCAGATTGCAAGACTTTACGGAAAATTGAAATTTTCTAAAATAAACTGAAAATAATGTATCGACATTTTTGAATTTTTTAAGTTTTTCTTTGCTTTAAATTTTACCTATTCTTTTTTGTTGTAAAAACAAATTCGCAGTCTATTCATTACTGTCTTATTAGACAATACATATAATACAATTGGTTGCCACGTGGCATGCTTTTTGTAGATTCCTGTCAGTTAAAAGCATTCTGAAAATTTCATCGCAACTCTCCGCTTATAGCTGCAATAAATATGAAGATTCGTACATTTTTTAATACTGCTCGTGCCTCGGGAGGGGGTGATTCTATATGCAAAAATAAGTAAAGATAAATGGATAGCATTTGTTTGGTTGACGCTTTGTTCTTTAAAAATTCGGCGGTCGATCGAGCTGTTAAATAGTGGAATCGTCTGACTCGTCTGATCGAGACCAACCAATTCTACTTCTCGTGAATGCTAGGACACGCGAATCCGTCGAACTTCCAAACTCATTTCTTTAATAAAAGGAAATAACAAAAACTTTTTAAAAACCACGCTTATATTAAAATGCACTAAAAAGGAGAAACTAATTTTCTTCCTGGTTCTTCATAAAATATCGAATCCAGTTAAATGATTAATAATATCTTTCCCCTAAATTTTAAGCAATTAGTTCAAAATTTCTTCTGTTATAAAATTAGTGTCGGAATAGATAGAAAAATTTAATACAAAGTATAAAATCAGGACATTAGTAAAACTATAAATAAAAGTCGTGTAATTTGATATGTAGTTAGTTTGTACCGCAGTTCGCAGTAGAATAATAGGACAAAATCAAGTAACGTATGATTGCAAAATATTTATTTTTTCCTATTTTAATCTCATTTGGAAAAATACCGCAGTAAAATGTACGCTCGCAGTGATAGGTACATTTACACTATATGCTGAAAAATATGGTAGAACGTGTCACAGTTTCGCAAACTATGTATTTATTGTTTCCGTTAAAAGCGATTACTTAATTCCACTTGGAGCAAAGCAGTTTCTTCTTATGGGTTTTTCGTGCGGTGGCGCGGAGGCTTTTTCTTGGAAAATATTTAGCATTATTCGTACGAGACGATGGCTCGAGTGGTGGACGGTTGTGCGGTTTGATCGCGTGCTTTCTCGCATTCCAAGGCTTCTCAGACTTTTAAATCGGGCGAGTACGAAATGGCAGAGGGCTTTCGATTTAAACTGCCTGCCCTTGCATAAAATCCGTTCCAGCAATTTTCATGAATTTGTAGGCGGTCGTCGAGATATGCATCTCCCTCGTACGCGACGTTGAACAGTGATACGTTGCAACGAGTATAGTGTAAAGTGTAAATTGTGCAACTTGGAACGATTAGTGAACTCATTTTGCTGTGGACGAGGCCATTAGTACGTAGCTAGGGGGTAGGAAATTCGACGTGCGCGAGCGACGCGAAAAAATAGCTGAAAATTTTTGCAAAAGTGTCATCTGCTCTGTTATATGAATTATATTATTCCAGGCAGGAATGCTGAATTATCTAGAATAACGTAATGTACAATCTCCGTAAAAGGTTCTCCGACATTTTACAACGATTTCAGTTATTTCATCATACTGTAACAGACAAATTTGCTTGTTTTAGTGTGTACGAGTAGACTGCGCATTTTATGAATTTTTGACAAAATTGGCTAACTGCAATTTGAAATAGCGAAAAAAGTAAAAGCATTTCAGAATGTCGATATCATACTCTTCTCAGTCGCTTGTTCAAACTATTACAGCAAGAAATAAATTCCTATTTGATGCTTGTGCTTTGCAATTACCAAGAAGAATTTTTATTCTACGTAACCAGCTTTGATACAACGTGTATGTGAACTATAAATAATTATTTCACAATTTGTTACTACAGAATGTGTTTAACTTCTTCAAGAATGCTGGCCCATATGTGTATGTACATTTAACTTGATTCCTATACGGGGTGTTTCAGAAATGGGATTACGACGTTGGCACAGAATTGTGTTGAATACAGTTGAATTACTTCACGAATTATAATTCCAAAGTAATTCAATTACTTCAATTACTTCGTAATTCGAAATTCAGTCAGTGATTCTGGCAACTGGGACAAGTTACTCTGCTCCTCTTTATATTCTTTTATTCATATAATATACAGGGTATCTCACCTAACTTGACCAACTTAAATATCTTTGTTGTTTTTAGAGATACGCCAGATACTGGCGGCAACTCATGTCGGGCGAAGATATTTTGCTTTCTGGTTCGAAAAAAACGTCGACGTTCCAAACTTAATAGGGTGGTTTCTCAAGATAAAAGTCTGCTCTATCGCGTGGTATAGTTCGATTTTCCGCCGGACCCTTATTTTTTGAGATAAATTCAAAACTATCGTCAAAAATTGGTTGTTTAAACATATTTAAACAATCATAATGCATTAATATTATATATCACTGGATTCGGGAACGTCTACAGTCTATTTGTTTAAAGTTGACAAATACGTTTTTTTTCAAAGCCGTGTTCCTCAAAAACTGCGTATCGGAGAAAAATTAAGGACAGATTCGGAATCAGCGCAAAAGCTCTATAAGAAGGACCCAACAGTATATTGGGAACATAAAAAAAGTTGAAATTTGTTGGACAATGTAATCATTAATTAATTAACATTTCGATGAGCTTTTGGGTTAGTACTTCTCTACGTAGGATAATAAAAGGGATCGATTGGCTTAACAAAAAAATTGGGTTGCATTAAAGAATAAAGTGCAATTGCACATGGCGGGGCTACATCGGTGCATCCACAGAAAAAACAAGGTCATAGGAAGTTAGGACGTATTGTGACATATGATTCTTTCCTGTATAATTTTTTTCTATTTTCACTTGAAAAAGAGCAGTGACTTATCCCAGTTTCCTGAATCGTCCTGTATACAGGGTGTCCCAGCTATCTTGACCACCTTGAATATCTTTGTTGTTTTTAAAGATACGTCAAATGTCTGAAGGACAAAGTTGAATGGTAAAATGGGGCTCATACGATAGCAAAAAATTTTGGTTTTTATATAATTTTTTTTAGAGATATGAGGTCACCTTCATTTTTTTTAAATGGAATGAGGTATTGTTTAATATATCAATCGATGCAGCTGTACATTCGTTATAAAAAAGTACTAACCTATGTAAAAACTAAGACGTTAGCGTTTACTTACTTATGTAACGTTTAGTACGACCGCAATGGTATTTTAGAGTTATTTAAATTGAAATATCTCCTGAACTACTAACTTTTCGACATACATAGGTTAGTACTTTTTTATAACGAATGTCCAGCTGCATCGATTGATGTATTAAAAAATACCTCATTCCATTTAAAACAATGAAGGTGACCTTCATATCTCCAAAAGAAATTAAATAAAAACAAAAATTTTGTTGGTATCATATGAGCCCCATTTTAGCATTCAACTATGTCCTTCATACATTTGACGTATCTTCAAAAGCAACAAAGATATTCAAGGTGGTCAAGTTAGCTGGGACACCCTGTATACAAATATATTTTCATTTTTGTCTTGTTCGATTGATGCCTATTTAAAACGCATAAAGCATTCCTAATTATAAAGAGATTAAAGTCGTCCGATTTGCCTTGAAAAGATTCGTCCCTGATGAGGTTGTCGCCTGGTGTCAGAGATGTTCTCGCATTTCGTTCAGAGAATTTGATTCGTGTAGCTCCGAATTAGAGTGCCGAAGAGTATCGCAAAAAATATTTAGTCACGTTCACACCTGCCTTCGCCTGAATTTTCGGAAAATGCCGTTTCGCACAGGTCGGAAGCTCTCGTGGACAGGTAGATGCACGGACACAGTTCAGTTTACATATCCCCGCTCGTAAATCTTGTCTGCCTTTGGGAGAATTTACATTCCATTGCTGTCCCGGCAATCGTAAAATTTCCCTGGAACAGGTGTATACGTGCTTCCAGGGTATTAAGATTTCTTCCTGAAAAGCGTGCAGCGAATTCCCGTTCCTTCTCTTTATCCTCTTCTCCTACGACTACACACTGTAAAGTAATGCATTTCTCGTGCTTTTTCCACTTCGTTTGATTTGCGATTGAATATGCAATCGGATCTCCTTACCTGAACATTCGTACATTGTAGGCATTCTTCTATTATTCTTATACATATACAGGGTGATGCTTATAAGGCAGGCATGTCAAACATGCGGCCCGTCGACAAGTAGACTGCGGCCCGAATTGTTGATGACGATTTATGGGTTTTACACTCCAAATTCATCCTTTTTCAAATCAATTTCACCCTTCTGCAAACCAATTTCACCCTTTTGCAAATCAATTTCAACCTTTTGCAAATTAATTTCACCCACGAAGAATATTTAAAATTAATTATTTATTTATTTCGATTAAATTATATATTTATTCAGACACACACGTGAACGGTGTCATTACTGCGAGGGAAGACGCAATACACCTTCAATAAATATGTACTTTCATTTCTAAAATTTATTAATCAGAAAATGGCTACGATGAATACACATATTTACATACAGTTTTTGCACAGTACAAAGTTAATGAATTGGTAATTACTTTTAAATAAGTATTTGATGTACATCTTTGCAGTAAATGAAATTTTGAATTTCTTACCACTTGATTTACATTTAATCTGATTTTTTTTACAAAAACTTACTTAAAAAATCTTTATTTGTAAAAGATTAAATTTTATTTGCGAAAGACTGACTGACTGACTGACAGATCATCAAAACCTTTTGGGTACTTCCCATTGACCTACAAGCTTGAAATTTGGTACATAGGTCCACCATAACAAACACTCAAAGGAATAATTATATCAAAGTTTGAAATTTTACACCTCAAAGGGGTTGCATTGAAAAAAAAACATTACGAAATAGGTACGTAGGATAGAACATAGCAGCATAACATACATAAGTATTTTCAACAAAAATTGATGAAATCCCATCAAAAACATCCTGTAAACAGGAGCCAAGTTCCTATGGCCGTAAAAAGTTGCGAGATCAAACAAAATACGGCCAAGTTCGTTAGCTTAGAAATACCTCTTGCAATACTGAAAAAAGCGTTTGTAAAAATTAGTTTAAAAGAACGCTATTTAATTTTCAAACAGTTACAGGATAATTATCCAAACTTGGCCGTTACTTTTTAAACCAATGGCCATAAAAGGTGTTAGGTGGCGGCCAAGTTTGAATAATTTAGCTCTCCATGTAACTCTTTAAAAATTAAATAGCGTTCTTTTAAACTAATTTTTACAAACGCTTTTTCCAGTATTGCAAGAGGTATTTCTACGCTAACGAACTTGGCTGTATTTTGTTTGATCTCACAACTTTTTACGGCCATAGGAACTTGGCTCCTGTTTGCAGGATGTTTTTCTTGGGTACATACAACGAGAAACAAAAGTTTCAATAGAAATATAAAATCGCACGGCGAGCCGCACAATGTGGCGGGGGCCGCGTGTTGGCCAGGCCTGGTTTTGTACACTCCGGGACAAAACGATAGCACACTTTAAAATGAACTTGATGTTTGTTTATTTCACATTACAACCAAGGTTTTGTTTTTACACATACTTGCAAAATACCTTTATAAACAGGCACAAATGAAATTGAATTGAATTTCGCCAGTCTATACAATTTTATTAAAAAAAAAGAATTTTTAAGGAACCCAGCCGCGGAGGCCCGCCGTAAAAGCTCCTTTAATGTCCCTTTAAATTTTGTTTGCCTCGAGGCTCGAGGTACGCACACGATCATGTTCTGTCTCATCGACACGGACGTGTGGACTGTGTAGTAGGCTTTTGTCTATACGTATAATTCCACACAATCAAATTTTGAAAAACTTTAACAGCTTATATCTCAATAACTATTTGTTTGCGACATATGGCTCCTTTCAAACTTTTTCTCTCTTCGATGAGTAGAAGGTGTTGATGTAAAAAAAAACTTTAACAACAATTTTCTTTGTCGTAAACAATTTTGCGGCAAGTTTCTCTTACAAATGTCCACCGATCCAGTCCACCGATCCAGAGGTGTAGATTCACCCCTAGGACGGATGACCATTACTTTTTATACACCCTGTACATATGTAAGTGTCTTATGTCGCGGAGTAGTATGGTGGGTCTGCGGATATTCGCACTCGGTGTGCTCCGAACATAATGCGGAATCAAATTGGTCAATCATGATCGCTGCGTAGTCTGCATAATTTGCCGGGCGCTCGCTCGATTGGCTGATTCGATTATTCGTATCGCATTGTGCCGGATGCGCGTGCAGCATCCGTCAATTGGAAACTAATGTACCGCGCTAATGTAACATGCCGTTCTCTTACTCCGTTAATTCATATATAAACACGCGGCGCGGGGGTTGACTCGTGTCGGTTAAATTACGACAGGAGCCGCGGACCTCAGAGTGGCGCGATGCATCAACCCGAGCACCGGGTGAAAAGCGTGTCGCAACTCGCAACGAACCGGGTACGGAACAAACGGGTTACGCTAAGAGCCGCGAGACAGCGACGCGTTTCATTTTTAATTTTCACCGGAGAGAATCGTTGAAGCTCGCAAACCGGGTTACCGCGATTCGCGCGCCACGGTGTGCCACGTGCTGCGTAACAACCCTCCCGTGTAAATTCCCCGTAGACTCGATTCACATTCGGAAAAGCAAACGCTTTTAATACCGCTGCTAAACCGCGCCATTTTATTATCCGACACTCGGTCTCGACTCCGATAGACATCATCGGGAATTCGTTGCTGTTCGAAACGCCGACACGGAACCGCGAAACGTTATATTATCCGGAATTTTTCGAAGATGTTCTCACTCGGCGTTCCAAGTAAAATACCGTGGTCACGCGTCGACGATAAAGTTGAGCGCGAGCTTTCATCGTCGACGTTTACCGACCTCGTGTGTCGAGATGATGTATGCTAATGAGTCCACTGCAGTGTCGCCAGATGAGGGGAAACAGTTGCCCTCTCTCTGCCAGTACCGGATAGAGACGAAACGCGTCACGTGACCAGCCGTGGTGGAAGCGGGGAAATAGCGTTGTAGAAGGGGAAGGTAGAGTCGGGACATAGGTCTTGATCCGAATTTGGGTTTTCGGCATTTTAAAAATTTCTGGGTCTCTAAAGTGAAATTGAAACTAATCTTTGACTACATTACTCGATACGGAGGAATGTATTCTTCATAGCAATATTTAAATTAAATTGACTACGAGGATAATCATTTTTGGCATTTTTAAAATTTCTGGGTCTCTAAGGGGAAGTTTAACCGAAGCTTTGATTACATTGCTCGATAACAGGAATGATTTCTTCTTAGTAATATTTAAATTAAAATAATTCCGAGGATAATCATTCTTGGCATTATTTCTGGGTCTCTAAGTGGAAGTTTAACCGAAGCTTTGACTACATTGCTCGATAACAGGAATGATTTCTTCTTAGTAATATTTAAATTAAAATAATTCCGAGAATAATCATTTTTGGCATTTTTTAAATTTCTGGGTCTCTAAGGGGAAGTTTAACGGAACGTTTGACTACATTACTCGATACGGAGGAACGTATTCTTCATAGCAATATTTAAATTAAAATAACTCCGAGAATCCTTTCTGGCATTTTAAAAATTTCCGGGTCTCTAAGGGGAAGTTTAACCGAAGCTTTGACTACATTGCTCGATAACAGGAATGATTTCTTCTTAGTAATATTTAAATTAAAATAATTCCGAGGATAATCATTCTTGGCATTATTTCTGGGTCTCTAAGTGGAAGTTTAACCGAAGCTTTGACTACATTGCTCGATAACAGGAATGATTTCTTCTTAGTAATATTTAAATTAAAATAATTCCGAGAATAATCATTTTTGGCATTTTTTAAATTTCTGGGTCTCTAAGGGGAAGTTTAACGGAACGTTTGACTACATTACTCGATACGGAGGAACGTATTCTTCATAGCAATATTTAAATTAAAATAACTCCGAGAATCCTTTCTGGCATTTTAAAAATTTCCGGGTCTCTAAGGGGAAGTTTAACCGAAGCTTTGACTACATTGCTCGATAACAGGAATGATTTCTTCTTAGTAATATTTAAATTAAAATAATTCCGAGGATAATCATTCTTGGCATTATTTCTGGGTCTCTAAGTGGAAGTTTAACCGAAGCTTTGACTACATTGCTCGATAACAGGAATGATTTCTTCTTAGTAATATTTAAATTAAAATAATTCCGAGAATAATCATTTTTGGCATTTTTTAAATTTCTGGGTCTCTAAGGGGAAGTTTAACCGAACGTTTGACTACATTACTCGATACGGAGGAACGTATTCTTCATAGCAATATTTAAATTAAAATAACTCCGAGAATCCTTTCTGGCATTTTAAAAATTTCCGGGTCTCTAAGGGGAAGTTTAACCGAAGCTTTGACTACATTGCTCGATATCAGGAATGATATCTTCTTAGCAATATTTAAATTTAAATAATTCCGGAAATAATAATTCTTCGATATACACTACTATGCAAACGAAAGAAGCAGCCGGTAATATTTAATAGAAAAGCCAAATAGGAACACAGTTTTTGAAAAAGGACTATGCTGTTTAATGGAATAGTTCTGAGAACATGTGTTCTTGCGGATTATCTAATACTTTAAATGCAATAAATCAGTCATTGTACAATACAATTTCTACACAGAGATCCTATAATTGAGTCGTTCATTTTGAAAGTGGCCCAAGTCCATTTTCGAAAAAAATCAAGCTAGCGGTTTTAATATTTACATTTCTACGTTATCTTTTTATTCTGAAGCAAATTGTAACTATGTAAAATATTTAAAATCACAAACATATTGTCTGAAAAGAAAGGACAACCGGAGGAATTTCTGAAATTTAGTTAGCCCTAACGGAGAGAACGGAGGATCGAAACTTGCAAAGCGCGCTTCCGCTTCGGAACACTGTCGCGTTGTCTCTGTGTCGTAGTCGTAACACATAACATGTAATACGTAACACACGCGTCTGGAACTCTTAAAATCGATCGCGGAACCGGCGCACTCTAACCCGTACTTTGAATCGTAAAGTAGATTTATGTGGCGAGAAGGATGACGCCCACGCGACGCTCTGAAAATACCATTACCAGCGTAAAATGTTACGATAAAAATTTGTTGTGTATGTGAAACGGATGAAGCTTATGCTCCTTCTATAGGTACATATTACTTACAAAGGAGTTCCGCGAACCCGTACTCGCCGATTTGAATGAATCTTCGTGGATTTGTAGAGTGATTCGATATGAGAATACCGAATACGTATCTTATGTGGTCACTATTTCACTTTAGACGTTTGAAAACGATTCTGAACAAACTTTTAAGCTGCGAGGCTGTTGAAAGTAGTATTCGCAAATTGTTATTTAATTTCCTGTGTGCTGTTTTCGCAAGAAGGCCGCGTCACTGTTGAGCTCTTACATTCCAGGACATAATTCTAATAACATTTGATGGCTACAGTTTAGGTTAACACTAAACCTACCAGCACCGATTAAAATGACAGGTTCCAGATTTTGTATTTTATAATTATTGAAATAATAAAAATGATGTCATAAGAAATGATTGTATCTGGATATCTTTGGATATCTTTAGCAGAGCACGTATTACAATAGGAGCCGTACAAAGTCTACATAAAATCAATCTTGTCATTTTTTAAGGAGAAATGTAGGCTTCACCTCAGGAAACCAAACACTTCTAACTTTTTTAAACGCGATCCTGTAGATTTTAACGAGAAAATGCCAAACATGCAAGTTTTAATGTTAGGGAGTCACTAGTCCGAAAGGTATGTATGTTTAAAGATGGAAACATTTTCGTAGGAATGGTTGATTGTGTGATCCGAACGGATTTCCAAATTACGACTCATTCCCATCTGGGTTATTATTATTATTTATTTAATGATTTAAACCAAGTATGGTTTATCACGTATTACTTGCAATGTACGCAACAATGTATGGTTTTTCCTGATTTCTGAATCTAGGGGATGTTAAATATAAATGTTGCTTCTTTCACTGTACAGAATAATTATTATATTGATAATAAATATATAATAAATTCTACAATTCGATATGATGATTTCATATTTTTCATTCTAATATTCATTCTGATATTGATATTCGGCATTGTAAGCAGAAGAAATAAAGACCCGCCATAATATGTATAATAGGCAATTCGATAACTTATCCAGAGAGATAATTTATGCCAATTGCGATATCGACAAGAAAGTCAGGGTTTCCCGTAACTTCTCTTATCCTATTTAATTGAAAAATCTGAGAAAAATCAAGCATATTTTAGCTATTGGAATACACATTTATGAATTTTTTCAGAATTTTTAGCTTCGAAACCGAATGTTAAAAAATAAAAATAATTTGGAAATGCCGATTTCTTGTACAGGTTAAGAAATACTAAGTTTATATTATATTTATACAGTTTTAGCATCTCGTTAGTTAACATGTGTATATTATTCTTTCTGATTTTTCAAAATGGGGGCACGTAGTTAAAAAAATGAGAAACCGGTAATTTTCGAGTGCCCTTGAGCTGTAGTAGTAGAGCAGCAGTATTAGAACATATCCGTTTGAAGAAAAACTATTTTCTTTTAATACATACATATCTCATTTACTTATTTGCAGTTTATCTGAACGTGGTCTAAATAAGGAATAAATAGAGAACGACGGAACGAATAAAGCTCATTGCAGATTACGCCTTCAGAAATACTCTTTAAAAGTCTGTTCATTTGTGAAAATGAAATTGATACTTTTTATATGCTCTTTACGTAAATAATTCCAGCGCAGCATGTTTTCATGGAAATTCTGCGCATTTCCATTCCGGCAATGTTACATTTTTTAATCGAAGACGAGAGTGTAATGTACCCCGTCGCTGTGTTATTAAAATTTATTATTCATAGGGCAGAGAGGGAAAAGCTTTTGGGTAATCCGACCTGATTAATATTTCAATCGGCAAGAGCATTTTTGCAATGTTACATCGCGATACGATTTTGCTGTTTTGCGCTTTAATATAGCCGTATGCGGACACGTCGATTAAAAATGTATGTTGGACATTGAAATAAATGATAGACAAAATTATACTCGTGAAAAATATAAATTGATAAACGTTTCACTTTATTCGTTGCACTTTATTCGTTGCACTGAGCACGAACAATGCGGGTATTAAATTATTTATTCGCCGGTAAATGAAACTTTTTAGTACATATGAGTGTCTTATTTTCCGAAATTGACCGATTCAAAATCGTATATGGTCGACAACGAATAAATTATCGACGAGTGCTTCGCAACTATACTCATCGAGAATATAAATTGATAAATATTTCGTAACATTCAGCTTTACATTATTCCCATTAAAAATATAACTTTACAGATATAGCAGTGAACACGAACAACGTAGCTGTGCAATTTTTTAACTGTTGATAAATGACACTTTTTAGCACGAGTGAAAATATCTCATTTTCCGTGATAGATCGATTAAACTTACCACTCAAATTCTGACGATTAAATTAAATGAATAAAATGTGTTACATTAGTAATATCAGAATGTCTAATGGGTGTAATGGAAATATCTTGGCAAATTTGTTCAAAAAAATGATAAATGAAGCTGCGAATGATTAATTGTGCCGATAATTATGAAAGCAGTCCATGTAAAAAAAATTAGTTTATCAGGTATTTCATATCACATTATTCTGAACTAAATTAATTCAATGTACTTTTTACGATATTGTCAAAAATAAACCGAGTGCATGTTATTTCAACATTATATGGTATTCATTTAGTGTTAATATCCTTTTCCTTTAAATATCTCGAAACAAGCAATATATGACTTACAATTTGACCATTTTCATAATTATTAGAAAAATGATTATTTTTCGAGTTATTTTCATTTATATATTGTTAAGAAGAATACATTCCTCCATATTGACATCGCCGCGAGATTGTGAACCAGTGGATTCCTAACGTTACAATTTGGATTTTCGGCATTTTCTCGTCGAAATCAACAGGATTATATAAAAAAGTCCAAAAATTTGTGGTTTCCTAAACCGAAGATTAACCCTTCTTAGGAATATTCAACCCTATGCACTCGGAGCTATTTTAACTTGGAAATTAGACATTTATACCGACCTAGAATATTCTCATTCCCTATGATTTTAAAAATTTTATGAATATGAAATCGGTATAATACCTCATACAATACCTAAATGTTTAATAATTGATTAGATACCGATATATATATAATAATATAAACAATATTTTTCAGTCACCATTCGAGCGCTAAGGGTTAAGTTAAAATAATTCCTAACCTAATAATTTTTCGACACTTGAACATATTTGAAAGGCTGTTCCTTCGAAGGATCACAGAGTCCCCGAGTCCTTTGTCTCGAATATAATCCCAGGAGACTTCTACACACCGTTATCACCGTGCTTCGAACGTAGGTTAGGATTATTCGTAGCGCTTCAAAGGCTAGACGGTTAACCTCTTATTTCCTTTTTTCGTTTCCTCCAGTTTCTCTTCAGAATTCCGCCGGTTACCCTTCTCGTGCCCTTCGCGGAGTTCGGGCGGGTCGGACTCGAGGGTAAAAGTGCGTTCATTGTTCGCTGACGTAAAGATGGCGGAGCTGTTGAAACTCGATAGCTCCGATTTATTGGTGTACCTTTTCGGTTTATCGACGAGCTTATAACGAAGTTAATAAAGTTTATTAAGCGGAGTGAGTGATCTCCGGGGAAGGTAGTTTCGGAAGTATCCCGTTTCGGGAAAAGTTGTCTAATGCGCACTGATTGCCTTATTTGTACCCTGTGAATTAATTTGATCTTATTAGGTGTAGCGGAAAGTTCTCTTGTTTTTTGTTATGTCGACCTTCAAAAAGCTTGAAGCTGGCGAACAATGTTGGAACAAAACTAGCCGAATTTTCAAGTGCTGAATTATTACAGACACCTTTTTAAAAAATTATTTATGCTTTCTCTTGTAAATTAATCCTTTTAACATCTCAAAAAATGGTTCAGGCAAAGGTGTTTAGGAGATTCGAAGGTCAACCTAGTTTTTTAACTCCTACGATCGTAGCTCTTTTCGCGACAATTTCAACGATATAATCATTCAAGGTCAATTAAGGTCATAAACGTAAAAAGGGATGAAAATGGCATATTCTCAGCTTTATTAATGAAGTTAAACTGTTTACTACTCACACTGTGCCACTGAGTGAACGTAAACGTAAACAGACTTCGCTGAAACGCTTAAAACTAAAGGGTCTAGCAGGATAAGTATGGTCCAGTGGCTTCCACGACAATTTTTATTGGTATCTTGTGCAAAACACTGTTTTAGGTTGAGAGATGATGCCCCAAAATTTGTTAATTGAGATATTAAATGACGAAAATAATCGAACTTACCTCCTACATATCATATATTTTTCTTCACAATTGTGAGCAACTTATTAAGGGTCGAGAAAATATTGGTTTTTTTAGAGATGGGGGTTGCAAGCAACCCTTTGAGCGATTTCATTAATAAAGCTGAGACAACAGGGTATTTCACCTAACTTGATCACCTTAAATATCTTTGTTGTTTTTAAAGATACGTCAAATATCTGAAGAACAAAGTTGAATGGTAGAATAGGGCTCATACGATACCAAAAAAATTTTTGTTTTTATGTAATTTTTTTTTAGAGATATGAAGGTCACCTTCATTTTTTTAAATGGAATGTCCTATTTTTTATACCATAGATCGATAGGGTATCAAATTCTGAGTATAAAAGTGTTGACCTTCATATGTCCTAAATCTAATAGTTAACGAGATATTATCGAAACAATTTTCTTTCTTCTTTGGAAGTATTTTTAATTAATTTAAATATTTATTTTTAACTTTTTATTGCGTAATTATATATATTGAATATCACAAATTTATTATCTTAAAGATGAAATCAGAGGGTACAATTATTCGCAAAAGTCACTCACAATTTTTTATAATATGAAAACAATTTGATTAAAAAATAAATGTAACATGAAATTCACTAATTAAACGAAAGCTTTTTAAATTAATCTATTTTTTAAAATGCAAAATATACTCATGAGTGGCTTTCATTGCCAATATATTGATGGATTTCGAATTTCTTGTACTTTCGCCTCCCATTGTACCTCCAGAACATCCTTAATAATTCACAGACGCAGTCATTAACTTTCTTGAAAATGATCTAAACACAAATCGAAACGTCGAAATTTAATTTAAATTGCAAAATTGCTTTGAAGTAAAAATTGATCGAACCAGCGCGCCGATAGCATCGATACATCTTGTATCAACAATTATACAATCGATAGAAAGGAATATTTATTCAGGTGGCTTGTGTTAGATGACTCACCCTGAATATCTTGAATAAATCCGAGAAGAAAGAAATATACGGACAGCCTGAATCCATCCGATAAGGGTGGATTACTATTTAATTCGCAGATAGGAAGCTCTTGTTCCCTACTTTTCATATCTTTCGGTTGACCAGTTGAATTCATCGCGCGGAACAAAAGTTAGATTCGATTTTGTTCTCGTCGAAGCATGTTCCGTTGCTCCCCTGCCAGTCATATATTCCTCGACATTTTCCTAATCCCTCATCTTCGTACATTACCCGGGCTGTTTCCCCTTGAGGTTCATTTCAACTCCATGCATCACGGAATCACTGTGTTGGAACCGAGTGATTTGCTAGATTAGGGGAACGCCAGGGGCTTAGAGTAACACTTGACAGGTAGAACACAGTCCGGGATCGTATTTCGCATGTCTTGTTTCGCGAAACGGACAATATTAACAGTGGCGTGTGTTCCTGGTCAGTTTTCCCCAAAAGACACCAAACTGTGTATGTAGGTTCAGTTTACCCAATAACAGATACGAGGTAGTTGCCCATATCGTGCCGCGCTACAAATATCATACATTCTCGAAGGAATTTCGAAGTTTTACTACAATCTGTTGAATATTCGACATTTTATTAGAATCCACGACGTATAAATACGTTACAAAAATCATTTCTATGATGGACTTTGTCTTTTCTATTCTTGTATTATCACTAGACAGCGGATCTCTGTGCAAAATAAAGATTTTCTTCCTGAATTGCAACAAACTGGCGTGAAATAGAACCTTATTTTCTTTCTTGATTGGTTGAAAATAATGTAACATTATTTCTAAATTCTTCTAACGCTTTTACTGTTTTAAATTACACCTACTCGTTTTTGTCACAAATGCATATAATCCGCCGTCTAATTATCACGTACGCCCATTAATACGTTCATTATTTGGAAATGAGAAGAATATTGATTGATTTCAAATAGTATATTATTTCGATATTTCCTTATATTTCTATAATATGCAACAAAATGAGTCAGTAGAAAGCAGACTCAAACCCGATAATCAGGTGACTTGATATAATTTTGAAGAACAATTTGACAATTATCTCCAACATGTTATTTTATTTAACACTTCAAGTGATGTGATTTCAAAAGTGATCACTGGATGTTGATGCAATTTTCAATGTTTGTAGACAAAGAAGAAAGCGGTATCGTAGATACAAAATTAATAAAACTCGTACCAAATACTATTGTATTTCGTACTCCAATATTTTTTCGAAATTTCCGTACCCCATAATCTCTATAAAGATTCATCCTCCCTATCACAGATCTTATTCGAGAAGTGTCCAGGCCCGATTTGCGAGTACCAGCAGGAAGATTCTAAATCTAGCTAACAACACAATATTGTATATAAATCCCGGCCGGGAAATATAACACGGAACCCGTTATCCAGCGCTGGGCGATTCGTATCCATCGACTGTTCGAGGAGCACATTTTCTCGGGGCTGGGCGAGAGTAGAAGAATTCGCTGATGAAGAAATGTACTCGTTGTATTTTCCGAGGTAGAACTGATCGTGAGTCAGCCTAGCCGTTTGCACAGCAGCTCTCGTTGGCCCTCTGGTCCTTGAAAATCCCTGAAACGACTTTCGAGAGAGCCTAGAGCCTAGAGGCACTGGACGAGATCGATCAGACAGAGCCCCGGTACCTAGACGGGAAAAGTAAAAACGCGAAATAAGGGTGGAAAAGAACGGGCTTGGATCCTTGGGTTTCGGATGGGCAAAGAAGAAAGGCAAGAGAAAGAGAGAGAGAGAGAAAGGGAGAGAGGAAGGACATGCTCCAGGAGGCTATTCAAATTGAATCAACGGTCGAGCGAGTCCATTAATTAGCGCGAAATTGAATTAATGCGTTGATCGCGTTCGCGCAGGGTGCGAGAGACCTCAACGACGGTCGAATTAAACATTCATTCGGCCGAAATAGGACTTACACGCCGTGGGACGTCGATCTAGCCCAATGAACCAGCAGAGAGAGGGAAAAAGCTAGGGGTTAGACGAGATTCGAAGCGAGATAGAGGACGACCGGCAACTGTGTTGCAGAAGTCAAGTGTGCGAGAACACTCGTGGCCCACTGGACGAGACCATTGTTGCGCCAACACAGATGTCCAGAAGAGTCGACGCCCATATGGTCGATCCTGCCACTGAATTGACTCTCGGAGTATCATCTTCTGCTATTAAATGCAGCAGGGTGCACTTTACGAGACGCCGCGCCGCGGTTTCATGCGGGACAGACTTACCTTTGGAACCGGGTCGAACGCTTTTTCAAACGTTTCGCCCATTGTACCCGCAACTCGCGTATAGAAATCGCTGACAGGGGAATCCTTAAAGATTCAGTTCCCTCAATTACCTTCCACCTCGCAGTTTTCTGTCAACCTTTTTTCCTCCCCTTCCCTCTCACTGCTAGTTTATTTTGTGGAAGCGTTGCGATTGCGTCAAACAGCTTTAAGACGTCGGACGAAGAAGTTTGAAACACACTTCGCGAGACTGTTATTATTGGAAGCGCTGAAAACTTTGAGAATGCTTGGAGTCTTGAACGCTTCGAGGTGCCAGCAGGTTTAATTGCTGTTGTCTTTAACAATATTCTTATGGACGATGTTGTCGCCGTATCTCGACGATTTAGCCCCAGGAAAATGTTTGACGTCAAACTTGCAATTTTTCAGGCTAAGTCATTGTAGTTTCATACTCGCTGAGCGATTGCTTCTGACGATTTCATGCCAGCCATTGGCTACAGTGGATAATAAAAGTATGTTAATACTCATATTTTCAATAATGAAATCACGATAACAGTAATATTTATTCACTTATAAAAATAAACAAGTTGATTACATATTAATGGTAATGTTGAAAACAAAATTTATCACGATTATCACAGTGATATGAAGATTTATCAAGATATTGATCTTTCTATTACTATTTTTTCTATTACTATTCTTTCTATTACTAAATATACAAAATTTGGTGTGACGAAAGTAAGTTAAAGTATCGTTTAATAACACTGTCCAACACCAAAGTTTCACAATTACATTATGATATCCAATACTACTACATTATGAATGTTTAAACATGTTTAAACAATCATTAAAAACGGAGAGACACCACTTTTGCACCAAATTTTGAGGATATTTTTGAATTTATCTGAAAAAATAAGGGTTCAGCGGAAAATCGAACTATACCACGCGATAGAGCAGACGAAGATAGAGGGCGAAGATATTTTGCTTTCTGGTTCGGGAAAAAACGTCGACGTTGCAAACTTCAAAGGGTGATTTTCAAAAGTCTGCTCTATCGCGTGGTATAGTTCGATTTTCCGCTGAACCCTTATTTTTTGATATAAATTAAAAAATATCCTCAAAAGTTGGTGCAAAAGTGGTGTCTCTCCGTCTTTAATGATTGTTTAAACATGTTTAAACGTTCTTACTTTTGTTATCCACTGTAGGTCCATTCAAATTTTTACGCGCCAATTTTTTTTTATACAGAGTGGGTCACCACGTCCTACCACTTCGGCTTACACGACTATTATTATTCGCAGCGGAAATTGGCTCACGTTGGGTTGAATGTTATCGAGAGGGGCTGATTTTTGTTGGTAGACGCGCAGAGGACATATGAAGGTCATTAACTTTTATCAAAATGGAAACATATATTTTTTATTGCACAACTGGACGCATTACAAGACGAATACAATGACCTACTACCATACTCTATGTCGATAGGTTTTTTATAGGTTACGATATAAATATGGTCATAGCGAACTTCTCATATCTCTTGAAAAAATGTTTTCAAGAATGTTTGCAAAAGTCAAAAAACCTGATGTCTGAGTTATTACCATTAATTAACTTCATTGTCCTTTAACAACAAAACAACAACTTCAAATATATCAGTTCTGTGTGGGTCAGGTACAAATTAAAAAACGTCACAAGTCAAAAGGGTTGTTTTTAAGGGTTACAAGGCTAAAATAACAAAAATGACATTTTTATTGTTTACTTGAAGATTATATTCTGTCGAACAATAGCTTTCGACGCCTATACAATATTCTATTATGTTCGAAACAGTTCTTCGCTGTTCTCAGAAACGTAGTTCGTTGCCAGTCCGATAGTTATTCCGAAGAGAAACTTCGAAAAATCAGTGGTTTGGACATGAGAAGCCCCCCTTAATGCAGTCGGCAATAATTATTGCGAAAGACGGCCGGCTAGTAGAGCCGCATTAACCCGTCGCACATCTAGGCGCACGATATCGATGTGTACTGCATGCAGTACGTTAAATCCGCCTTAAGGAGCGAGCAATAAAGGAGGTGCAGCGTCTCGATAGAATTTATCGTGGCGGGGTTTAGAAGGCTGCGGGGATGGGTGAACGAGGGTGGGTACGGGGTTGGCGGTACGTCGAAAATTCCGTTTCGCCCAAGAACGCGGCGCAATTCCATCGCATACCTGATTACAAATTCTGCGAAGTTGCTGGTTATGAACGTCGTGCAGCTTGCAATTTCGGTGCTGGTAAACTTAGGGACGGAACTGTGAAGGCTCGGCCGGATTAGGCTTCGGTTTCGAGCGGGTCCGAAGAGATTCTGAATGGAGCGTCGTACTTCCGGCGAGAAGAGAGAGAGAGAGAGAAAGACTTACCGTCTCCTTTTTCCCTTGTCCCATTCTGGGATAGGGGGCGATGGAGACGGGGGGTGTAACGCGGGAATTAAGATAAGCTGAATCTGATTTTCCCGTAATCTTTTCTCCCTGTTCCGCGTCGAAAGAGTTGTCGGGACCTCGGAGGCATCGTCGACGATACGGGCGTCTTCTCGCATTTCCAATTCCATCCCTTGCGATCCGTCCGCTTGTAAATAGCGGGGGTTTGGTCACGTGCCCCTTTTTATACCACGCTTATATTAGCTTGCCGAGTTGTCGTTGTCGATGTTGTCGTTGTTGTGTCACGTCTGCCGACGTGTTGCCATAGGTTATAAGCATAGTTAATAGGAGTAGGATATTGTGTAGGACCATGATTATTAATAATATTCGTTAGATATAAGTAGTCATACTCCGCTCCGATCACCACATCCGATTCTCACGACATACCATACCTTCATTCTTATCTTAGCCCTTGTATAATAATCATATCTTAATGTATTCCCCGTAGCCGTATCATGTAGCATTCCCCGTAATCATTAATCGCACATCTCATAACATCCGACACATAGCGTAGACGATAAGACACCTATATATTCGACCTCACGGTCCCAAAACGAGTTCAGTTAGTCCAGTCAGTTCAGTCGTTCAGTTCAATTCAGACAGTCAGTCTGTCACTCTCATCAAGACTCCAGCGAGGCTCGTCGCCTCCTGGATGTCCCGGTCAGGACCAGTGTAGCCAGACGGAGCGGCCCCCAGGCCCCTTACCTTTCCGTCCCTCGCCTAGATGCTGCCTCAGCTATCCCCACTCTTACCATCACCGCTGCCGCGACCGAGTGCTAGAATGAGAGTAGTGGTCAGAGTGGGGATAGCGTAGGCAGCATCTAGGCGAGGGACGGAAAGGTAAGGGGCCTGGGGGCCGCTCCGTCTGGCTACACTGGTCAGGACCAGGGCTACCATATTTTTCTCTCGCCAGGTCCCTTACCCTTCCGCCTCTCGCCATGCCGTGCACCGTACCTCGTCTTTGCACTCTTCCCACTAACGCTGGCGACAGCGGCGACACGCTTGCGTACGGTCGCGTCAGCAACTAGTGGGAAGAGTGGGAGGCTCTCGCCAGCGTTAGTGGGAAGAGTGCAAAGACGAGGTACGGTGCACGGCATGGCGAGAGGCGGAAGGGTAAGGGGCCTGGCGAGAGAAAAATATGGTAGCCCTGGTCAGGACTCCGACGATTCCTCGGTCTCATCCGCCTTCTTACTATATCACGCGCTTCTAATTCATTGTAATCTCAATTCGTACGCTACAAATATAATCCCAGTATTAATTTAATAAGTGAGTCTCGCTTAGTTCACCTCCTTACATCCTCGCGCTTGTGATACTCTCCTTTCGATTCACGTTCTACCTGTTTCTGCGTTTCCAACTCGCACGTCCGAGCCTACCCAGCTGCTCGGTGCATTCCTCTGGTTTCAACGGGAAACGCAGAAGCCTCTCTTTCTTTCAATATATCAGTTCGACGCATTCTCAAACACGAGTATCACACGCCGCGCCGGTCGTCATTATCAATCACGGAAGCTCGCGCGCGTCAACGGACGCGAAACGGAGGACAGCAGCCACGAGGTATTCCCGTCAGCCGAGGACCACCAGCTACGTGATCTTCCCAGAACGGGTATGGATCATCGTTTTCCCTATAGCGGCCCAGCCTGATTCGATTTTGCAGCCGTCAACTAGCAACGAAAGCAGTTCTCATCCGATTGTCCGATAAGTCGTTAAACATTTCCCTGCGAAGATTCGCGCCGTCCGAATTGTCTCGCTCTCGTCCGCCGCTTCGGGCAAATCTACTACCTGTAAGCGTTAAGTAGTAACCGCGTGTCCGCGAAAGTCGTGGTTCCCAGTCAGACGTCGGACGTACGTGCCGCGTGGACAAAAGGTTGTGTCGCATTTGATCGTCCAGTAAGGGGAATGGGTCGCGGAACGATAATTTCGCGCAAGCCAGACTCCGGGACGTAACAGTTGTATGCGTCAAATCTTGAAATCAAATTTTAGTGCGTGAGCACTCTCGCATCCTCTATGTTCACGCGTCCCTGGCTCGCAGGTCTGTGGGAGTCCTATTCCCCAGGCCAGGCGCAGGCGGGTCCCGAGATTACAGGCAATCGAATTATACAGGTGTCGGAGGAGAACCGGACGATTCCTCGCGGAAAAACATGCCGATATTCGACATCCTTTCGATGCCCTCTCCTCGGCGACGACGCGACGTCGCGCGCCAGGTGTAAGGGTGAAATATTTTTCATTTGTTGCACGGCCAGATTTCATCGGCTGCCAGCCGGCTAGCACCGTGATCGACGACGAGAATTTTCGTTCGTAGGACAGTTCCGTTTGAGCCCGACGAATAAAACTGTCCCCGCTTGACACGCGATATGCAAGACGCGCGCCGGCCGAAGATGCATATTTCATCGGGACATCTTGCCTGCAACTGTTTTTACTCGACCGGTGTTACATCGCCCATCTTTATGGCGCCACATTTTCACTGCGCGTTGTAAATTGTTCGCGCCGAGAATTTAGAACCAGAGAGTGTGGAAGCTTGTTCTCCGCGTTTCATGCTGGCAGGACCCGTCACCGGGACCGATGCCATGCGGCTTGACGTGGATGTGTGGCCCATAGATTGATAACACGGTTATGCGTCATGTATTTGCAGGCTGCCCGTGCGAGAATTATTATACCTGGATATTGGATTCCTCAAATTGTGAGGACCACATGGGGATTTTAAGACGATGCCATCCTTGCCTTTCGATCGTGCCTTGCGGAAGAAATGCTCTGTGGGCTTGTAGGGCAGAGTTGTGCTAATTCAATTACATCGTAATTCAATTACTTAATTGAATTGCATTGTATTTCAATTACTAAGTATTTTAATCAGATGTGTAATTGAAATACAATATAACTGAAATACAGTCAGCGGCAATATTAAGTGGACACCCTTAAAAATCGCATAACTTTTTAAAAATTGGTCCAAAGGACTTGAATTTTTTAAAGATGTCAGACCGGCTAGGTCGCTAGAGAATAAGCAAACGAAAATTTATTGAGATTGCAGTTGGTAGGAATCATGCAAAATTTTAAAAATGATGTTTTGTCAACTTTTTTATCTGAGCCTGTAACGATAACTTAAACAATGCGTTTTATAGATTTCGGTAGTTTATATACATATTGAATATTTCATCGAAATCGGTCAATGTTGCAATGAGCTACAATTTACGAAATTATAGTAATGCGGGATTAAAAATTGACATGGGATCTTGCGGGATTGCAATCCCTAATTGTGACGCGACAGAGACAGAACGCGTCACATGATCGGGCCATGGGGGAATAACGTCGTAGAAGAGGAAGGTAGAGTAGTCTTAACCTGACAACGAGCATAATAAACACACCACTACCGTAGTACGAAAGTGAAAAATCAACAAAACATATTTATTAATACAATTAACGACTTATATTAATTACGACGTCGCCATTCTCAACCACAGATAATTATATGATTGAAAGAATCTGCAGCACTGTACACGTATACCGACAGTTGTTAAAAATGATTAATGAAGGTTTCCTAATGTTAGTATTTATTTGGGGACGGTCACTCACTGGTGCTCGTTCACTTGCGTCCTATTATAGCTGTAAAATAGATCATAGTGGTTAAAATGTTCGATATAAGACCGTCGACGTTCCAGTTCTATTTCTGTGGGAACGGAAGTGTCCCCTAATTTCCTCGATCACGCGAATAATTGTCACGGCTATCGCGCGAACGATTTTGGTAAAACAGTTTCGGTCGGGGGCGATATTACTGGTGGACCAATTGATCCCGATTTGCCAAGTTTCGGCAAACATGGTTCGAAACTTGCGACGGGGCATCGATGATTGGGTCGAAATGCATGCGGGTGCGCATGGAAACCTGGCGATCCGTGAAAACAGGTTCTTTCATACGCGATCGGCAGTAGGAATTCCGAATGTCTGCGGCTAAGCTCGCAGAGTGCTTTTAAGCTACTCGAAGGGATTGCTGGGCCCACCTCTTACGGGATTACCGTGTGCATACACGTGCATTTTGGATCGTGTCGTGCTCTGGTCCTGCGAGTTTCTGCATACCTGTGCCCCTCGAAAAGATTATTATGTACATTCATGGACCTCACGTCAGGCCGGTGCTCCTCCACCGGCCGCAGAATTATTGAGCACTTCAGCATGCCGCGTGGATGTATTTTTCATGCTCTCTCTCCCCTGCGTTCTCCTGACGTGATAAAACACGACAAGTACACGGATGAATAAATGGATAACGTGGTTAGCCATGTGATGACGAGGGGGAAGAATTCCTTTATGAATCTTTTAGCAATATTCGAACGAGTTCGCTCGCACGATACCGCACCGGGGAAGGTGGCAATATGGACCACCTTTCCTAGTTCGTGGAGAAATCATATTAAAAATGTAAAAATTACGTTTACGCATGAAGGGGCGAGTACTTCATCAATACGCGGTAGCTAGACAGCGGATCTTTATGCAAGTTAACAATTTTCTTCCTGGATTGCAACAAACTGCGGTGAAATAGAAATTTCTTTTCTTCGGGGTAAACTTTACTTTACCGGACTCAAAATTTGTGCCTTTCTCCTATAAATTATGATGTATTTGGTATGTAACCCAGTAGATTTGTATCCGGAGAATCTGCAGATCGAAGTTTCGATCCTCTAGGATCAATGGTTCAGGAGTCATGGTTGCTTAAAGTTAAGCAATCTGCGGTGTTTTTGACAGGTAAGGGCGCGCCGCCGTATTGGTTTGTAGTGAGTCTTGTACTTTACAACTGCGCCGAAGCATTTCCATAAAAAGACGCATTACATAACCGTGGAAATCATTCCTTTATCATTTTTGTTTATCTTTAATCGCATCCGAGTTATAATTCGTTATTTTTTAGAAGGATCTATAAAAGTTGTCTGAAATATGTAAGATCTATAGGAGGATCTATAAAGGTCAGTCGCTTATAGGATAAAAATGTACAGAAAACGATGCTGGTTATTCTTGAATGTATAAAGAGGCGACGAATTAATTTATACGCCGTGTCAACGTCGTAATAACTACTTTCGGGATTCAGAGATTTAAAAAATTTAAGAATATCCTTGTACCATTAACTTATTGGAATTATTAAAAATAGCAAGACATTTCTATTCAGCTACTGTCTCTTGTAAATGATGCAGAACATTTTAAGTGTGCATACAAATCTGACTTTGCAATAAAAATGAGCATTGCTTTGTCATTTATTTATTTATAACTGTATTTGATATACAGGGTGTTCAAGTCATTACCAGCCAGTGCTTTTTTTCGAGGACTATTGCGATTCGAAAGGAATATAATAAAATAAAAATACCGTCTATAAATTGCCATTCCTTCAACATTTAATTCGGTCGCTCTTCTCATTTTTCCTTAATATTCCTGATTAAATTGATTCCTTAATCGATTAATTTCATTGTGCAATCAAAGACTCAAAACGATCGATTGTTGCGCACTGATCTTTTATTTATTTACCTGTTAATTACCAAGACATAATGGCACACGGGACATATGTACGTACATAGCTTTCTTCGATTCTCTGACTGCAAGCTCCACAGGCCCGATAACAATAGGTTCATTATGCCTTGCACCCAGTCAAGTCCATTGTATGTTCCCCATTCACAAGAATATATTTTCCAGACATTATTGCTTGTACTATTAACTTCTATCACTTCGTCTAGCAATAATACTACCAACTGCAAGCCAGTATTATACACGAATCAGTAACGTTCTCAGAACTTTTGCGTTTTAATATGTAGTAATTATACAGGGTGGGACGTTATAAACAGGTCACCTTCATTTCCTTTAAAATTGAACCACCATTTCCAAACATCTACAATGATAGTCCCTTTCATTACGAATTCAGTGACTATAATTACTGAAGGTGATGCCCAAATCAAACCCAAACTGTTGTTACACGTATTGCGCGTAGAATCGGAGGCGAGGGACCGGCATGTATCGATCGTCCACAGAGATATTATTTTCGTTGCGCACATTAGCTAGCAATTTCGATATTGCGAAATGATTTCATACCGGACACGCGATTCCCATCACAAACACGAAAGCGTGTCGGCATCCCAACGCGCGTCGGTCAGTTAGATTTGAAATAATACGGCCGCGGATGAAGTTGCAAATTCTACCGCGAAATGAGCGCAGAGGATTCAATATTGAATTGATAGTGAGCACGTACACACTGGTTCAACGCAGGATTTTCGTTCGCCATTCGTTGCGTACTCCCGTCCGTCGATATACAGGGTGTCCCAAAATTCCTTCAACAGCCGGAAATGGGAGGTTCCCGAGATCATTTGAAGCGACATTTTCGTTTACAAAAATGTTATCCGTGCCTTTGTTTAGGAGTTATTAACGAAAAACACGGACCAATAGACAGTTGGCGCGCCGGGCCGACTTTTCCAACTCGCGTCTAGGTCGCGCTCCGATTGGTCCGTGTTTTTCGTTAATAACTCCTAAACAAAGCCGCGGATAACATTTTTGCAAAGGAAAATGTTGCTTCAAACGATCTCAGGAACCTCCCATTTCCGGCTGTTGATGGAATTTTGGGACACCCTGTATGTACATATTTCGGCCGTCGCTCTTTCCCTTCGATGTACGATTAATTGCTTTTCTACCAGGCCAACAGATACTTTCAAAATGCTTGTCGACGCGTCATTGATTAACGGCGAACCTTTCATGTATGCACAGTCAATGTATCCGAAATGCATTCGAACGAATCCTCTCTGCGGAGATCCGGTAACGCTCACTGAATTCGCTTAATACGTACACCGAAATAGCGAAACTGAATGAAGAAACTGGGTTACACTTTTATATGTTAGTAATTCTCTGTCGAAATACTATGTATGGGTTTCAATCGGTCGACAATTGGAAGCAATGCTACCAATCAATAAATTATGCAATGATCTTCATGCAAAATAAAAATATTCTACTTCAATTGCAAGAAACCGAAGAAATAGTTTTTCACTGTTTGAAATTACACCACTCCATTTTTGTCATAAATGCATAAAATCTTAAGTCTAATCATAAGAGAGAACTTATCCATTCAAGGAGCAGATGATGACCCACACACAAATTTTAGAGCCGAGATTTTAAGGGAGGGCGGTAAGGGGGTAGAGAACCCTGAATATAAAATTTCAATGGCGGGTCTTTATTAGTTTCTCAGATATTAATGACGAATTGTCAAAAAAGACGTTTTCCAGTTCACCCGTTATACAGGGTGTTCACGCTATTACTAGCCAGCGTTTTTCTTGTAAATAATAAATATTAGAAAAAAGTGACAGAGGAAAAAGTAGTACTGTTTTTTATACGCAACACAATGGCGTACGTAATTTTTTTGTATTTATACTATTTTGTTAGATATGAAGGTGACCCTCAATTTTTTCAATGGAATGCTGTATATTTTTTTAGAACACACAGTGACATATTCAAGGGTCCATTTAACAGCATTCCATTTTAAAAATTGAACGTCACCTTCATATCTAACAAAATAGTATACACACAAAAAAATTACATAAGCCATTGTGTTGCGTATAAAAAACAGTACTACTGTTTTCTCTTACATTTTTTAAAAATATTTACTATTTACAAGAAAAACGCTGTACATAATTTTTCGTTACGTATACAGTGACTCCCACAAATATTCGGACACTCTTAAAAAGCCGATAACTTTTTTACAATTGGACTATACGATTCGAACTTTTTTGGGAAGTTAAAGCAATTAGTTTACTACAGGATGCGAAAAGAAATTTTTTTCAAAATTGCAATTTTTCGGAACTGTATACAAAGTACTAAAAGTTGCGTTTTACAACTTTTTAATGTGGGCCTATATTGAAAATTTAAAAAATACGTTTTGTAGATATGTGTCAATTATATGCACTGTGAAAGTTTCATCGAAATCGGTTGATGCGGAAGAAAGCGACAGGCATTGAAAGATCTAAGAATCTGCAGTTATATAGGCCGAAAATCGTGAAAATCTGCAATTTTTACCATCTTTAAACGTTTGTAGCTCATTGCAACGTCGACCGATTTTGACGAAATTTTCAGAATATGTTTAATTCACAAAGATCCACAAAATGTATTTTTTAAATGTTCGATATATGCCTGGATAAAAAAGTTGTAAAATGCAACTTTTAGCATTTTTTCTACAATTCCGATCAATTGCAATTTTTGGAAAAAATTTATTTCACATCCCGTAGTAAACTAATTGTTCCAGCTTCCCAAAAAAGTTCAAATCGTATAGTACAATATTAAAAAAATTATCACCTTCTTAAGAATGTCCGAATATTTGTGGGAGTCACTGTACGTATAACTGATTATTAACTCGCTCGATTCAGAAACACCAATCGGACCAATACCCCAATTTGCGAACTAGTATGGTTAGTTTATTTGCAGAAAAATCCAAGAATTATATGTTGAATATCTTAACAGAAAATGAGGATTGGCAAAAAAGCTGGAACACGTGTCTGCTAATGTTGTCCTTGGAATCAGCACAAGAAGTTTAATTAAAATCGGTGACCCGACAGGTGTGATCTCTCGTTGTTAGTACAACACCTAATAATACTTTCACGGGGCACTGTACATATTAGGCAAGGTCGGGCAGAGACGCGATCCTCTTTGGCCGTGCAGCATGAGCGCCGAGCGCAAAAATGAAATTACAAGGGATCTGATTCGCAGGACGCGGATGACATTAACAAGCGGATCGGGCGCACTCCAGCAAGAATGGGGGTATCAATTTTCCAGGGAGGCTAATATAATTGAGATATACTGTGTACACAAGCACGAATCACCACGAGGGAGTCTCTCCTAAGGCTAATAAATCGTGCATAATTCAAGTCCCCTTACGTAGCCTGCAATGCGCCGATACTTTTGAATAATGTAACCTGCCCTCTTCCCCCGCCATCGTCGTCGGGTAGGGTTGCCAGTCGACGTAGCATGCGCTTAAATACTCGGGGCCGGTTTGTACCTCTGACAGCCGTAGCCTGGAAATCGCGGACGGAATTGATTTGCCACGCTTTACGCCGATTTATTCCACTTCGCTGTATTTTACGCGCTTAAGCCGGTTAACGACGAACCTCGTGGCCAGAGCCCGTCTCGTCGTGAGAACTTTCCGGTGGAGGACGACGCCAGTGCATCTAGGACTCTTGTTCGACGTCTACTTGTGATTTTATCTAGGTGCACGGCAGTGCACCAGCCAAGTTCTCGCACTAGCTCCTTTTACACGAAACAATCTTAGCCGTTTTTTAGAGGCTTATAACTCGGCACTGGAGGCAGATGGAGAGATGCAATTTCGTACACTTGTTAAATGCTATCATGTCTCAATATTGACAAAACATTAATCTTTCAACATCAGTAGGTTCCGAGATATAGGACCTCTAAAATCGCTAAATTTGTCACTGACTGACTGACAGATCATCAAAACCTTTTGGGTACTTCCCATTGACCTGCAAGCTTGAAATTTGGTACACAGGTCCACCATAACAAACACTCAAAGGAATAATTATATCGAAGTTTGAAATTTTACACCTCAAAGGGTTTGTATTGAAAAAAAAACATTACGAAATAGGTACGTAGGATAGAACATAGCAGCATAACATACATAAGTATTTTCAACAAAAATTGAGGAAATCCCAACAAAAACATCCTGTAAACAGGAGCCAAGTTCCTATGGCCGTAAAAAGTTGCGAGGTCAAACAAAATACGGCCAAGTTCGTTAGCTTCGAAATATCTCTTGCAATACTGAAAAAAGCGTTTGTAAAAATTAGTTCAAAAGAACGCTATTTAATTTTCAAAGAGTTACATGGAGGGTTAAATTATCCAAACTAGGCCGTTACTTTTTAAACCAGTGGCCATAAAAGGTGTTAGGTGGCGGCCAAGTTTGAATAATTCAGCCCTCCATGTGACTCTTTAAAAATTAAATAGCGTTCTTTTAAACTAATTTTTACAAACGCTTTTTTCAGTACTGCAAGAGGTATTTCTAAGCTAACGAACTTGGCCGTATTTTGTTTGATCTCACAACTTTTTATGATCATAGGAACTTGGCTCCTGTTTACAGGATGTTTTTGTTGGGATCAAAGTTTCTCTACAATGTCCCTTCTTTCGGAGATTTGGGAGTGGACGGAATTAAAACTAGATGCGTGAAGCGGGACCAAGGTCGCTCATGCTTGATGACAGAATATAAGGTTTTTCCAGTCATCTTGGAAACCATGCGCGCTGTAGCTTTAGCCGCGCTGAGCCCAAGAGACGACAATTTTACGCGTTTTATGGCAAGAGACTGCATGAAAGGTAAATACCTACGCACTGACGGCAATGCCGTTAAGGGGGTAGACTCGTTTTTCCAGGATTGCAGGGTTGCGGGATGCGCCTTCTTATTTCTCGATAATACAAAGATGGGGGTTTCCAGTGGTTAAAAGCGCTAGATAAAAGATCCATCTAGGCCGCAAGCGCCCTACTATTTCTGAAAAACCGTTCGAGTAAAAGTGTGGCATTTTGTTTTTGTATCGTTTTAACAAACCGTTAAAATCAAACAACGAAAGCGATTTTCAATACACTGTGCAAATCAGAATGCCATTAGTTATAATTGGATACATACAAACACGGACGAAACACCACCTTTCTTTTCTTCTAATAGAACACTTTCTATAGCAAACGTGGCCCCAGGACGACAGATTCATATCCGAATCGAACGTTTGAGTTTACTGCAAAATAGCTATTTGGTGTAGAATTTGATCGAACCGTGCGCCGAGAACATTCATTCCAACTGTAGTCTAAACTCCTTGCGATCGATAACAATCTCTAATTTAATTGGATACAATGTTCTGAACGTAAATGATCACTACAAGCATTTCTGTGCTACATTTATTTTATATTTGGAGTGCTGGGATATTTAAAATAAATATTCTTTAATTAAGGGAAAATTGACTTGCAATGAAATATACACGTTAGTAGGTGGACAGATGTAATTATCGGCAATATGAAATGTTAACTTGAAATTCAATTTCAGAGTTCACAACAGTTAACAAATTACTTTTTACGTCGTGATTGATACAAGATTCTTCTACAACCATTTTATATACATCAAATTTTTGCCCAACTCAGTCTACAACATATTCATATAAAAATGGTGATAAAAACTTTCTCTCCTTTGAAAAATGTCATCGAGTGTTTAAATACTGACGAATAGACAGCGGGTTTTATGCATTTATGACCAAAATGTGTAGGTGTCATTTTAAACAGTATAAACTTTAGAAGCATTTAAAAATATTGTTATATTCGTACATTCATAAGGAAAGTGACACAACTCAAAATACATATTTCTAAAAGAAGTATAGTAATAAATATATAAATTTATTTTTGTGGTGTACTTTAGAACTAATGTACACGACAATTAACCCAGTATCTAAGTAACAACAAATTACTTTACATTTCTAAGTTGGTGATATACAATAAAAAAATAATTTTCAAATGGCTCTCCTGTAAAATTTCCTTTTTCGGACTTATATCACTTTTTTTTATGAATGAACAATATTATTTCCAACCTATTAAACATATTAAGAAAAAAAACGAAATTTCCATTTCACTCCAGTTTGTTGCAATTCAGGTAGAAAATGTTAATTTTGCATAAAGGTCCGCTATCTACTTATGAAATGTGTACTTATAAGTTTATAACACATTCGATTTTACATTAGGTTTTTGTCCGCAGTTATATTCTAGATTATTCCAGTTGGAAGTGAAACTGTTTCAAAGCGAATATTCGCGAACTCGACTCGATATTTTCGAAGCGCGTGTAGCTGCAAAATGTTCCTTTTTCGGGATACTAGAAGTAGTAGGTGATAAGGTTCCTAGCCCGAATACTCGGGACCAATTTCACCGCCGCGCCGCACCGATAAAAATTTGTGGATCCAAGGCTTTCGCGGCCGGTGTCGATATTTGGATTTACTGCGGTTTCCAGCTGGGAGCGGCATCCATTATTTGCGAATCGATATTTCTGAACCCCGGATACCTCTATGCGAATGTTACCCGTAACAATAAGCTCTCAAGTACAAATATGGACTTACGTGGAACAAGTATATATGTAGGTACGTTATTGTCTCGTTTGTCATCCTCTTTCATCTTTCATCGATCCAATCAAACGTTTGGGACCATTTCTACCACTGAAAGTGAGTTTCCGTTCTAGCGAACAAAGACATTCAAATCGACATTTAAGGCCTCACAAAGTCTAAGTGAACTTCTAAACATCAGATTTTGAAAGATATGAAATATTTTCATTGTCAATTGTACAGAGTGTTCATTTTATCTTGAACGCCTAAATTATTTCTGCTACTATTAAAAGTAAGAAAAAGTAACTAAATAGGATGTACATGGTTTTAAGACGCGCATCAGATGGTAATGAAAGAAATCCTTTGAAGGTCGTTTTAACAGTTTTTTCAAGGTCACTGTATTTTTTTCTTGCATATTATCATGTATTTTTCATAATACAATGTGGTAGTCGGCGTCAAGATGAGTTCAACGACCTACAAACCATGACCTTGAAGTGGCCTTGGAGGCGAAAAAATCAGTTTCAGTTTGAAGAATACAAAAGTAATAAAACGAAACGGGTAATATCGCCTTATTTTTTTAGTTGCTCAAAATGCTGGCCGTTCGCAGCGAGACACATCTCTACACGAGAAGTCCAAAAAGAAGTTAAAAACCTACTGTTTTTTAGGCCAGCATTTTGAGTAATTAATAAAATAAGGTGATATTACCCTTTTCTTTTTATTATTTTTGTATTCTCCAAACTGAAACGGATTTTTTCGCCCTCGAGGTCACTTCAAGGTCATGGCGTGTAGGTCGTTGAACTCATCTTGACGCCGACTACAACATTGCATTATGAAAAATACATGTTAATATGCAAAAAAACACAGTGACCTTGAAAAAACTGTTAAAATGACCTTCAAAGAATTTTTTTCTTACCATTTGATGCGCGTCTTAAAACCATGTACATCCTATTTAGTTATTTTTTCTTACTTTTAATAGTAGCGGAAATAATTTAGGTGTTCAAGATAAAATAAACACCCTGTACAAAACGTTCACGATTCTCCTTAGTCAGTTGAATATTAATTGTTTAAATAAACTATTAGCGATATTTCTTATAAACAACAGCATCCTTGAGTACGAGAAATGTATGTACTATTGGTAAAAAAAGTAGACAAATATTATTAAATAGGTTTTCCAGAATATCAATTAGAAGAAGAGTCATTTTCACGGTGAAAAATGGTGTTTATGAAATGTTCATAATTAAACGCTTCTTCTGACTACAATTTTCGAAACATTCAATTGATCTCATCGTTACCAAAAGTGCTGAACATTTACAAAGTGATTGTTTAGCAAATGAACAGCTAATTCTTCGATTCGAACCACTGTGCGTCGTCTACAATTGGCTGTACTTCTAGTTTGCACGTCCCCTACCGAAAGCACGGCTGAAGAGGAGTTCAGGAATTAGAATACAGTGGGACTCCATTTATCCAAACCGTTCGGGGAATAAGACCATTCAGATAACTGGATTGTTCGGATAATAGGACTTACGTAACTTCCCCTCCACTCCCGGTTCTTCATTCACATCGAAGTCTTCATGTCAATTCCTGCTCTTGCAAAACCTCGAACGACATTACGAACTACAGATTTTAATTCGTCTTGAAACATCCGCTTTAATATGGTAAAAGGCAACATACAAGGTGTCCCAGAAATGCTGTACTTGAAAGAGATGATTCTTGAGGTCATTCGAATTAACTTTTCACCGTGCGAAAATGTTTTCCGCGGTTTTGTTACCGAGTTATTAACGAAAACGCTCGACGGGACCAGTCGCCAAGTCGGAATCCGTCTGCTGTAGCTGCGCTATGATTGGTCCGCGTTTTTCGTTATCAACCTTGTAACAAAACCGTGGAGAACATTTTCGCGAAGGAAAAAGTTACTTCAAATGACCCTAGGCAGTAGCTTCTTCAAGAAAGTACAACATTGTTGGGTCACCCTGTATAACATTCCATTTTAAAAAATTGAAGGTGACGTCATATTCTCAAAGACTACTGTGAACATAGAAAATGGTTATTATTGCATTAGTCACCAAACAGTGCAACCTTTTATTCTGTCATATTTATCATTTTCAAAATAAAAGCTGGACAAGCTGGAAAATCTTGAAGAAATGATATAGCAACTTGGATTGATGCAGTGAGGAGCAAAATTGAACCAATGAAACGATGTTTTCCAAAAAATTATTATTTGTGTATTCGTTAAGACAGAGTCCACCTTCGATTAGATTTGATAGGCCACCCATCTCATCGTTTAGAGAAGTGCTGAACATTTACAAAGTGATGAAAACAGTCGACATGGGAAAGTTGAATTTTTAGCAAATGAACATAGCAAATTTTTCGATTGAGACCACTGTGCGCCGTAGTCTCTGGTGCAAAGAGTTTCTCCTGTTCAGATCGCATCAGTGTGAGCATTACTTTTTACTTGGAATCGAAATAAATAGCTACCATTTTCAACACTAGAAATGGCGGGTTCCAATGCCGTAAGTGGCCGAACACTGGGACCGCTGCTCATGGTCGAATCTATCCGAGGAAAATCAATGGAAACGTATCGGCCGTGGCCGTCAATGCAAAAACAACGTTCGCGGAGATTGTCGAATCGATCAACGTCCGTCAGAAATATGGCAGAAAAAGCTCGGTGGAGGAAGATATCGGACGAGATAGGCTACCGTGCCACCGTGGGGTGGTAGCTGTTAAACAACTAACGTATAAAATCCCAGCAGCTTGCGAGAACGTTGCATAGATCACAGCCGGAGCCGGGGCTGGGTGTTCATAGATCTTTGCCACCGGAGGGTGAGAACGAAAAAAAGGGGGAAAAAGAGTCGGGAAAAGATAGGAAGGCGACCGAAATCCAGCCGAATGTGACTCCCTCCGGGTCTCTGGCTCTGTCTCTCTGACTGTTTGATATGTGTAAGGGATGAGGACGGGGTAGAGCGGAGTGTAATAAAATCGAAATTTGTCGGTGCGGCCGCGGGGGTTGGTGAAAGTGTATATACTATGGAAAGGGTGTCGGCGAAGGGAAAGGCGAAAGGCGAAAGGCGAAAAGGCGGGAAACGAAGGGACAGGGAGAAGAGGCGAGTTGCAACGACGACACACAGGGTGCCAGCGAACCAGTCTCGGCTTTGTCCGAGGGCAAGTCGCATGTCGGCCGTGCCGTCTGCGACTATACTTCATAGCCTCGCGTCGCATGCAAGTTTAATCTTGTGGAAGTAACGCAAATGCAGTACCCACACAGTGTCGGTGCAGCCCGTGCCCATGCCCGTGCCCATGCCCGTGCCGTCTGAATAATGCATTTATGTATGTGTCCGCGGATATGCACCCGGGCTAACGCGGATCCCCCCACCCCCCGCGAGGATACACCCCGCTCACCTGTCCGCCCCCTATTCGAGGAGCAGGACAAGCGCGGCTGCTTCGAGGCTCCGATGACCAGCTCGGATAGCACCGATGCGATCCGCCGCGCCGTTCCTGTTACGATCACCAGCAGGGCCGGATTAAGGCCCGTAGCAGGAGTAGCAAATGCAACGGGCCCCGCGCCATACAAACAAGGGCCGATACATGAGCGCCTGTCTATGCCAGGGGGCACGGATAGTTTTCCTAAAAAAAAAGCTCATTCATTGTGGTTGCCGCATAGGTGGCCTACATTTACACACGAGCGGCCCTGATGCAATGCCTTGGGCCCCGCCATAACATTTGCTACGGGCCCCGCGCTTGCTTAATCCGGCAGTGATCACCAGACCCCATTCAATGTCCATCTTGGCCCGGATTAGATGTTCTTTTTTATCTGCCACTTGCGCAGGCCGACTCCACCGGAGACATTCGACCGGGAATACCAGGCTGGGAAGGTGCATCTGCAGCGAATATTTCCTTGGGGAGTTACTGCTTAACCGCCATGTGGATCTTGAATTGTCTTTTAGCTGCAGCGCTTAACGGCCCAAGGTGGTGGCCTTGCTCTTGAGGAGTCCTTGCGTGTCCGAAGTCGTTCTGTCGGAATTGCTCGGATGCAGCCGTTTGCAGACGTTCGAGAGGCTGCTAGATGGGGGTATAGTTGGCTACTATGCCATCACTCCCATCACCACGGCCCATAACCATTTCGCTCACCTTACTATGGCAGCTTCAACTTCCACTCCTCTATCTAGTCTGCGAATACTGCAAGTCCTCGACTCACGCGGTTAATTTGGTCCAGCGCTTTCCGCGCAAGTCGACAAACCGTGCGAGCCTAATAGTGGCTGAGCACCACCGCTGAAAGGTTACTAACCCTTAGCACTCGGTGACTCCAGTCGCCAGATTGCTATACCATTATTCAAAATATTGTTTAGATTATTAAATGTGTTGGTAACTAATCGATTACTAAACATTTCAGTATTGTACGAGGTATTACAGTAGAACTTCGTTTATCCGTGCTAATTAGTAACAATTACATAGTTTCAGTGTTTAACTTAATCCTTATTGAAGTGTGCAGTAAATCGTGTAGCGTATGGGCTGGTTTATCGCAAGCTAATTCTTTGTGGAAATTATTCGGACGATAAAGAATTCGAACATCAGAGGCCCGGATAATCGAGGTTCTACCGTGTATCAATTTTATATTCATACCAAGAAAAAAAATTAATATACAATTGAATTATTCTAGTTCGGAAGAAATGTTTAATTTACGAGTTAAAGTAGCTTCGAGTGCAAACGGTTAATGCGATCTGCTTTGTACATACTATACATATGTATGTACTCGTATGAAAGGAAAATTCAAATAAACCAACTATGTTCATGGGAAATTTATCACTAGACTGCGGATTTTATGCATTTATGAGATAAATGGACACGTACGATTTAAAGCAGTGGACTTGTTAAAACTATTTAAGGACATCGGTGTATTAGTTTCGGCTTAATAAGATAATTAATACGATTAGTGCGATTTAAAGCAGTGGACTTGTTAAAACTATTTAAGGACATCGGTGTATTAGTTTCGGCTTAATAAGATAATTAAAAGAAGAAAGAATTTTTTATTTAGTTCCTGTGGCTTGTAATCGTTGTAGTCAATTTATATTTTGCATGAAGATCCGCAGTCTATTTATCACTCATAAATAGCTGAATGCCGACGTTGTACGCAAACAAACACCTATCTTCGCTTCTGTCACATACAGGGTGAGTCCACCTAACGTTATCACCTCAAATATCTTTGTTGTTTTTAAAGATACATTAAATTTTATTGACACAATTTCTATTTTCGAGGACTATTGTTGTAATTTATACTTATGGAAAGTGTCGCCACTTTAAAATATTGTTGGGGTATCATTTAAATGCTTCTGAACTGAAAAGTTTAATACATATTTATAATGGTGTATAGAACTACCATCTATCGAAAAATTAGACACCAAATTTGTTAAATAATTATCACGTATCTAAAAATACCAACGTTCTGAAAAATCCCACAAAATGAATGAAATTTATTTAACGAGGTACAGGTTGAAAATTTAACATTATAGCACATTGATTATTTCAGACTTTACAAAATTTAATGAAATTCGACTTAGAAATATATATTCTGGCAAAGATTAATTGATAAGATGGACCAAGGATTCTGTCACCAAAAGTTGAAGGGGATGATTTGAAATGAATCAGAGAAAAGTCAGAACAACTCGTTAAATTTTTAATGATTAGACATCGGAAGTTTATGAGAAATTAAAATTTTCTTTCTGAATTGCAACAAACTGGAGTGAAATAGAACATTATTTTCTTTTTTAATATATCCACTAGGCTATAAATAACACAACGGCATTTTTAAATTCTTTTAATACTTATACTGTTTTAAATTACACCTACTAATTTTCATCATAAGTGCGTACAATCCGCCGTCTAGTAATGATTACTCATAATCAGATTTGATTTATGGATTTTCATTTATAAAGACAGCTCAGAAATTCTTCACGATGACTCCGACATATTGAACAGATTTTAGCAGAGGTTCGGACAATTTATTATTCGATTGACGACAATACAACCCAATTCATAGGTTGATATCTCGCAGAGAGATTTAAATAACTCAAAGAAGTTTTTTAATTTGAGGCTTCCTGGAACCTACAAAGAGGCTCAAGAAGTTGGGCTCGAAAGTTGGGTCGTATTAATGAAATAATAAGCCTGGAGACTTTGTACTCGAGCAAAGTGGCTGACTTTTGTAATTAATATTATTGCGTGTGCTGAAGTAGACAGACTTCGTAATTTCTTCGATATTCGTTATTAAAGATCCACTCGTGCTTTTGTAAGAAGGACATCTTCAGTCTTTATCAATAGTGGATTCATAATTTCATTGTCGCTCTAAAGTTATTTTCACTTTAGCCCATTAACATGTCGAATGCGATGTTAATAATAATGTTGAGTAGAAAGTGTTTTTGAGCGATGAGGTCGACGTGTATGCGCTATTAAGATGTTAATCGTCACATGTTAAGATGGTAATGCACTCTACTATACAGAGTGTGCCGAAAATCTTTTAGTTGCTTCAACGTGGTAATTGCTCAGGCAATTTGAAGTAACTTTTTCCTTTGCGAAAATTGTTCGTTAATTAATTAACCACATGTCGAGCAAAAATGACATAATGTTAGGGTTAACTCTCTCATACTGTGTTCCTGGATACCATAAAATTTCTGACTGCCCGTGTTGTAAAATGTATTTCTATAAACTGCGAAATTCTATAAACACGGAACACAATTTCTTGATATAACTGGTAAAGCATAGTTTACCAAAGTATTGTTCTATGACTTCGTATAATTAATTTTCAGGAGAGTATGAGAGCTGATAACCGAGCCTTCGCAGTTTTTCTAAGACGTCAGAAAACTGTTAACACTCGAAACTGCTATGCTCAAGTAAATTGCTTCAATTGAGTAAAATCTCACTGTCTGTCGAGTCAGCAACTAACACGTTCAAGTGTCTATTTTACAAGTGCTCGAACAATGTTTCGCGCTCTAGATGCACACAGTTTCGCGACTCGGTGGTGAAATATAACAAGCAGTGGCTCTCAAAGAAATCGTTCGGGAGAAAGCTTACGAATATTGTCACGTTTTTACATAGTACAGCGAACCGCGCCGGTCGTCGACGTTGAAAAACACTCTCCGTTGAGCAACAACTCCACAGCCCCTCGAAAGTGAACAACGCGCTGCGATTCAATAAACGTAACTTCGATAAACCTCATCCACCGAAACTTCGTCCTCGCTCTCTCCAATCCTCCGAGCGCTAACCCTGGTTTCCCGGCTACCTACATTTTAAACCGAAGGGTGAATCATCGGCAATACTCACCCTCTGCCTCCTCGCTCCTAACCGGAGAAACTTGCTTCGCCCTGAAGACCGCCCTGAAGACTGCCCTGTTGTAAGCCTTATATTCGCCAGCGTAACTCGATAACTCGATAACCCGCGCTTTATCCGCGAGGTGGCGAGTAAATTTAAGAGCTCGCTTAAAATTCCACGCTTCCCGCGGCCGTTAAGGCTCGCGGAGATCTTTCTTCAATGGATCCCCACCAGCCACGGCTCGTTAGTTACCCCGAGGACCGAATAAAGGATTCGCATAAACAGTGCGAACGCCTCCCACTCCTTTCAGGATTCGATCCGGTGGCTTTGATTCGCTTCTAACGCCTCACAGTGCGGTATTTGGCTGCTCTTTACTTTACCGGACTCAAAATTTATGCCTTTCACCTATAAATTATGATGTATTTCGTATGTAATCCAGTAGATTTGTACCCGGGGCGGCTGCAGATCAAAGTTTTGATCCTGTAGGATTAATGGTTCAGGAGTTATGATTGCGTATGCAATTTTCACTGAGCACTCACAATGTGAATGCCGATATACCGGGTATTCCACCTAACTTGACCACCTTGAATATCTTTGTTGTTTTTAAAGATACGTCCAATGTCTGAAGGAGAAAGTTGAATGGTAAAATGGGGCTCATACGATACCGAAAAATTTTTGTTTTTATGTAATTTTTTTTGGAGATATGAAGGTCAGCTTCATTTTTTTAAATGGAATGAGGCATTTTTTAATACCTCAATTGAAGCAGCTGGACATTCGTTATAAAAAAGTACTAACCTATATATGTATGTCGAAAAGTTAGTAGTTCAGGAGATATTTCAATTTAAATAATTCTAAACCACCATTGCAGTAAGTAAACGCTAACGTTTACTAACTTTTCAACATACACATAGGTTAGTACTTTTTTATAACGAATGTCCAGCTGCGTCGATTGATGTATTAAAAAATACCTCATTTCATTTAAAAAAATGAAGTTGTCCTTCAGATCTCCTTGGCGTCTGCACCTATAAAAAAATTAATGACATCAGATTACGAGCGCCTCGATATCAAGTAAGTTTGGTCTGATGCATTTTCTTCTATCTTCAAAAGCGAGCGAGTTTTTCAGGCGACCTGTTTATAGCGCCCCACCCTGTATATTGTATTTAATTGCGTGATGACATTCTCACTCGAATAAAGAAAGTTCTGCATTTAATAAGATTTTTGAAAACACAAGTCACAATAAAAATAATAATGGAGTATTATCCGACGCAGAAACTAGACATTTTTGTATCCATATTGACGAAATAGAAAATAGCTATATTTTACATTCAATAATGTGTGTATTTGTTACATATATAATTTTCAAACCTTATGCATGCATATAAGCTATTACGATAGGTTAAAATAATCCAGTGTCCATACTGAAACCTCCATAGTCTATTAATTTCAGTATCAATGCGTCCATGGAAATTGTAATTTGTGTACACTTTCGTAGGGTATGAATATTTTAACCCATTCAGCGTGGTCACTGAATTGACGAAATTAATATCCGCACGTCACTGTGATTGAATTATATCGCATAGTAGTTCCGATTGACGGATATACACATACATAGTTTCGCGTGGTTTCAATAAGGGATTAGGGAGAATTGAAATTCGAGGGACAATCGATTAATTAAATTTGAACCGTTGAGGGGTTACAGATGGCGACTCGTACCCTTTTCCGTCTACACCCCCCTTATGAGCATTCATTGACTCGACAAATATCCAAGATCAGATGGATCTTGGAGTGAATAGGCAAGGGAGAATTTTCGTGGAGACTCTCAGGAATAAATGTCGCGACTTTACTGTACCTCTACGCCTTCTGACCGGCATATCCCCGAGGTTGTAACACTATGGGAGACAGAACAGTGCATATGACGTGATCGGACCGATACCAAATTGATACTATCGATACCAATCCGCAAGTTATGATACCGTATCAAATAGGTATCAAAAGTAAAGTATCAAAAACATTGATACCCATTTGATACTTCTATGAAAGTATCGATACTCGTTTGATACTTCTACGAAAGTATCGATACCTGTTTGATACTTTACGAATGTTTCGATACCTGTTTGATACTTCAATATATTTGATACTTTACGAAAGTATCGATTACCGGGGGTCTTTTCAAACAGACGACGCTCGACAGTTTCACACTCACTCACCGCTAGGGTACACTCACACACCGCTAGACCACGTATACGTCCGCGAGGATTAAAGTATCAAACAGGTATCGAAACATTCGTCAAGTTTCACACCGGTATCGATACTTTCGTAGAAGTATCGATACTTTTGTAGAAGTATCAAACGGGTATCAATTCATGAAGTATCAGTATCGAAAAGTAATACCAAATACCTTACACTTCAATACGTATCGATACTTCCCATTGAGTACTTTGGTATCGAATTGATTGAATATCATCAATAGTATCGGTATCGGTCCGATCACTACATATGACACCTTCGTGACGTCAGTCTCGGTGGTGAAAGAGGGAAGATCGCGGAGGTGGTTTCGGCGAAACCAAGTGGGATCGGAGCTAGCGAAAGTTTTTAATTAAATCGGCCGTGATCCGGCGCGGCTGCGAAACTGGCTGGCCGTGTAATGTTGCCAAAATCCCGTTAATTGCGAATTCGCGAGCTGCCAGCGTCACGCGGCACGTGCCAAAAATCCTTTCAGCTCCTCCTTTTTCCTCCGATCTATTGATTCTGGCGCTTGCAGTCGCGACGAATGCGCCTCTCGCGCGTCGTCTAACGACCTCTTACTCTCTCTCTCTCTCTCTTGTTCTCTCTCGGTGGCTTCTATTCGTCCTGCCTCCTTTAATGGACCCGCAGTTATAAGCAGCGATCGGAGCCACTCGAGAACGAGCCACCGCTTTTTGTTTAGCGCTGCCACGTGCGTGCGCTCCTCGAGAGCCGTGCAATTATTCGCATCGCGCCGCGATAGGCCCGCACACAATCGAGATTTAAAGGGGTCGATGCCAGCCTGTTCAATAACAATTATTATTCTTCCCTTTCCAGCGCCCTTTGACGATAGTTGCGACACTCTTGAGTAGACGGCCGGCTCCTACATAATTAATGAAATCATTTCGAGGTTCAGACGACCGAGATTTCGCCCCCGTATCGCCGGTTAATTTCGTTATCGAGCTATTTAAAGGCCTCCTCAAAGAATTTTAGCGTCTCAGGTCGCATCACGACGTTCTCCACCCTCCGGTGATGAAATTTAAACGGTCCGAACTGACGCGTCCCGGATGTCGTCCAATTACCAGAAAAATGATCAGAAGTTATCGGAGAACATGATGGAAATGTCTATCTCTCGAGCAGTTCCTCCGATGCATTTCTTCGTTTTCTTCTATTAACGCCTTCGCGTCATTTAGAGCACTCGGGAAATGTCCTTCGATCTTCGTTTCTAATATTATCCGGACAAGGTTGATTGGAATACCGCTCCACCCTCTTTTCTAACGCGATCGCTGATGGTTGTTTGCTTTCCTCTGCTACGTCCACGACTACATTTTTCGGACACCATGGTTGAAAAATTAATTCATGTAATGGCTGCTGGCAATATATGGTATAGTAGACTCATGCATATTCAAAATGTAAAGTATGGCAGTTCATTCTTTTTAGTTAATGAACTGTGCCGTATATGGCACGGTGGGTCTAAATGGGTTAACGACAACGTATTTAATTACTTCCATACACATCAATTCGTAACAATGACGGTTTTTAACAGTAAGAGAACAGCTGAATGAAATTAAGAAAATGTTTGCCAACGCTCAAACTTCTAAAATTCTCACCCGTCGATGATTTATATAAAGAATTCATTTAAATAAATTACAAAATCATTCAATTCATAAACTGAAAATCTAGAATTATCAAAAAAAGATATAAAAAATATGTGAATTAATAAAAGATTATTAAGTAAATTTAAAATAGTTATAATTGGAATAATGTCGAGATCCAACATTAAAAATGTTAGGGTTATAATATAAAAATTAATATAGAATATAGTAAATGAGCTCTTGAATGGTTGTTTGGAGGATAAACTAATTTAATGAACCAATGAGAAAAGTCGTATTAACCATTTGAAGTACAAAGAAGTCAAATATTATTTAATATAAATAGGAAATACTACCGGTAGCGCAGCTATTGTCATGCCAGAATCTGTCCCGAATTTATACATCATTGTAAAGCCAACACAAATGCCAAATCAAATGAGAAATGATACTTTTCTCGGTCACATCCGTTTACTTCGCGGGCCGAGGGTTTAATGAAATACATTAGCGATAAGTCTACAGGCTTAATGTTGTTTCGCGGACAACATTAATTTACAAAAACGCGAGCTCTTTAAAGTCGACATTCTATATCGGGCAGAGAACCCTCCGAATTTTCGGCGCCTCGTGTCCTTTCCATTTCCCGTCTCGCGAGCTCCCTCGGTGCCATTTATCAACAGGGCGAACCCTTGTTTCGCGTGACTCGAAGACGGGACCGACGCACAATCGTCACGCTGTCGTTTTAACGATCGTTAAAATTAATGACGCGCGAACCGAGTCGAAGGCTGCAGGGGCGGCGGGAGAGGGGGTGGAGGTCCGCGCGCGCCATCCGACAAGAAAAGGAGCCGATGAAATACTCCGGTAGATCCGAGAACGGGTCCTGACGTTTTTCCGGCGACAGGCCTGAGTCTGCAGCTCTTGCGAAAGAGAGACGTCCAGCTCGATTCTCGTGTAAATCGCGAGAAAAGAGGTCCAGGGCGAAAGGCACGGGAGCCGAGGGGTGTCGAGGGGTCTGGAGCTGCCATAAGTCACCGTCAACGACTCATCGATCGAGGAAAGTTGGTCGTCGCCCGATCCCACCCAGGGACGTCCCCGTGTATCTTTTCCAGCCACTTATGGCTCGACTGATCGTGCACGTGTCGATGCCAGTTTCCCTGCTGCTGCTGCCGCCGCGCCGGTCACTTGGCGGTGCGTGACGGGTTCATCGCGACGTTTTCTCGGTACACGCATCGCCGCACAATGAACCCGGGATTGGAAGGGTGTCCTCCCGGCATTATTAGGAGTTAACAAGATGTGAATCGATTGGAGATTGATGACCGCTGGGACCGATACATCAGCGCTCTTCCGGGAGGCTTTAGAAATTCGCTGGATGGGTCGGCAGACATTGTGCACCGTGCAAATCGCCGCGCAGTCGACTTTAGAAAGAGAGAACAGCTTTGACGCACAGCGGGGTATTTGGCCCAAAACGTCGGGAAAAAATCGATTTCAAAATTTTGTCCGACGTGGTTGAAGGTCTGAAGAATACACCAGTGCACATAAGGGCAAATTAAAATTTATTTGATATTTTGGTTAGAAATGCTTATAAGAAGATTGTTGAATAATTATCTCCGGAAAAGTAGCTACTTAGGGTTAATTGGGGTCAAGGGTTCATGGTATTCTAATTAAAAAAAAGCAATTTCACACTAAATTATTTCTGTACTTTGATTAGTGAGATATAATATGCAATAAGACTATTATTCTACATCCTCATTGTTATCATCATCATCAGTTATCATCGTTAAGCTCCTGATCATCGTTGCTTTCATTCTCATCACTGACTCGCTTCTTTTGCTCTGAAGTTGGCTGTATTTGTGGAAGATTCACGTCCTCATGAAGCCATTTCAGAGCTGGGGAAAATAGTATTTTAAATAGTAAATAGTAAATAGTCCTATTTATTTTAAAGCGTGTGTACAACTTTGAAAATGAAATATTTTATTTGATGCAGTAATTTGTGAAAATAAAATCATTTATTTGAGGCAGTAATTTTTTTGAAAATAGTATTTTATTTGAAGAATATTGAAAATATTTGTATTTTGTCTTTATTTTCAATTTCAATTTGAAATATTATTGCTGAAAATAATGGTTCGAATTCAATACATTTATGAGTGTAAATCGTTTCTTAACGATAAGATAGACTGTATGTTTATGCGGTTTCTCTGAGTATTATAACAATGCAAAAAGTAAAATATTTTATTTCCTGTTTCTGGTTGTTAAAATAGAAATATTTTATTTTGGGGATCAAATCGTTAAAATAGAAATATTTTATTTCGCGGATCAAATTGTTGAAATAGAAATATTTTATTTTGAGGTTCAGATTGTTAAAACAGAAATGTTTTATTTTCGAAATTCTATATCTTATTTAAAATACTATTTTCTTTAAGCAAAATACAATCTAAAATATTACATAGTATGTCAAATATTTTTTTCGCCAAATAATGCCCACCTGTGTTCCCAACCTTCTAAAATTGCTGGTTTACCAAACGACCTGATTTTTGATAATCAATTAGAAGCATTGGTTTACGAAATAATCGTTGACAGATAATGTGTTCGGTATATCACTTCGAAGATCATACGAGACTATACATTTCAACGATTACAGATTTAATGACAAGGCGTTGAATAATTTCAATACGCCTGCATTAATAATGACATCGCGCCGAAAATATAATCGTTTATGTCTTCCGGGGTGACTGCTTAACAGCGAGCGAATGAATCGATGGAAACGGGGAAAAGGCAATTATACGTATTTCGTCGAATGGAAAGCGAGTTTAACCAGCTAGATGTACACATTGCTAATCAGCCAGAGAACAGAAGCAGCCTGTGCAAGATTAATAACGTTCTAATTTCTCTCTCGAATGTATAATGGTTCATAATTGGATCGTAGAGATTTCAATCGTATCGAGGTCGATCGGTATAAAGAAACAGCGGCGGGGGCGATAACGTCGAGTTCTGTCCGCAATGGAGAATCGATTCGCCGATAACAATAATTAAATTTTATGAAAGCGGCCGGATCATTATCCACTTACCGGAAGCAGCCGGGGAAAGCTCTCGTATGATCGTTATCCGCCGGACAAAAGTGGTCCCTGGCAAATGGCGAACAGAGAGCGTTAACGAATTTTATGGCGTCGGGCTGACAAATCCTGACGTGATTGGTCGAAATTGGAAATAGAGATTAGGAAACCAATACGGCGTACCGGCGACAGACCGGCTCTCCGATGTCCGAGATTGCTCGCTATTTTAACATGAACGCGTATCGCCGCACGACGCGCTGCGCCGCGCCGCAGGTACTGAATGATAATGATTTATCGGACCACCACACAGTTCGCTCGCACCGCTCGCGTTCTCTTCGGATACGCTTCCGGATACTCGAGTGTGAACGTGAGGACAGTGGCGCGAATGAGACTTTAATGCACACGTATCATCCCGGGATACCTCGGGGGCAGTATTCGTTTCACGGCGGGCAAAGTGGATTCCCGATTTATTAGATCGCCCGCGGCGCGTCGCATCGCCGCGCCGTGCGACATTATTGCCGCGCAAAAACTTCTACGCTTCTCTTCTCTTCTCTTTCTCTTCTCTTCACTTCTCCTCGCGACGAATCCCGTCGCGACCCGCCGACTCCGCTTGGAAGAACTTAAGATTCCGAGCGTCTTCCGAGCATTGTACAGAGAAACTTTAATAACCACTAAACCGACTTTCCTGCAAACAAGATGGAGTTTTATTTAGTATCGATCAAAACAAGAAAACGAACATTTCGACGAACACTTCGCCCGTTGCTACGATCGTTCGACGACGATGATGCTTCAACACCGGGATGGATTTGACCCGTTGCACAGTGTGACATTTCGATCATTTAGGGGAATTTATTTCCGAAATTGAAGATTCGTCACAGACTAGGGCTGTTACTTTCCTTCGAAGGTCGAAGATTTCGAAGCTTCGATTTCAGAAACTTCGAAGATGATCAGAATCGAAGCTTCGAAGCTTCGATACTTATTTGCCAACCCAATAGAAAACAAAAAAGAAACGAACCGACGCGATGCACATAAACCGGCCGCATTGTCCGCATTCCGCATCCGCACTTCGCACATCCGCAATTGTAAAAATTGTATTTACGGAAAGTTCAGTGTCAATACCGGTGACTGACATGGCGCTTAACGTGTTCATATTTTTATTTATCAAAAATCGTGACACGGTAAGAAACTCATAAGTTACAACTTCATGCGTTTCGAAGACTGAAATTTCGTGCAGTTCGAAGTTCCCTTCGTTCCTTCGAATCCTTCGAATCTTCGAAGAGACGAAGCTTCGAAAAAGTAACAGCCCTATCACAGACGTGTAAAAATCGTGTCAACCTTTTTGCATTAAATCGTAAGACTAGAATTGACAAATCGATAGAAATGAGATTTTAGGAGCTTATAGTGAAAACATAAGTGTGTCCATTCAAAATGTTATTTGAGAAAAAATGTTTTCTCGCCATTTATTTTGCAATTGTCTTAATAATTTTAAGTAAATCATTATTTAAATAAAAATTAAAAAATTGAATGCCCAACTCTGCCGGAAGGACACAGTGGGCTGGATCGTGACATTTTACTATAAAGTTCGTTACAACGTTCGTTTATCGCGATTGGCAACACAAACGCGTACCCACGGCGCGGTGCAGCAGCGTGTGCAGGCCGAATTCCGTTCTCCGCCGGCATTCGGCGGGATCATGAAAATCTAATTAATATTCATAGGTATAATTCGACGTCACGGGCGTCACCTGAAATTGCTGTATCGCCCGGGATTCTCGGCAGGATATTTGCGAAGCGCGCGGCGCGCGTCGCCCGGCAACAAACTGAGTTATCGTTTCGCGTCTTGCGGGGATTAATTGTTTCTCAGCCGGTCGAGCGAAATACTCTCGCGGTCCCTGTTGAAGAATGATCTCCCTCTCTGTCCCTCGTCGAAAACCACCGGGACGATTAATCGAACTTTAATTCCGCGGCAGCCTATGCAAACCGTGCGCGGGGAATTATACATACATATATTAACGGGGAACGGTATCGCAATAAATTATTTCGGTATCTCTCGTAATCGACCCACTTAAAGTTTCCACACTGTGTGCTACGCCGCGCGATAACGATCCTCAACTTCAACCATTTTTACAGCTACTAACCCCACCGCGTTCCTCGATAATTAGCCCGCGTAAAGTTCGATTTGGACGAGGCGGGGAAGGGGCGAGGCGGACGGGCGAAAGCTAGTCCCACCAGATTCAGCTTGTTCGCCAACTTTTACCATAAATTATCGAAACAAACTCGTCTTCTCGTTTTTCCAGGAGCTCGGACGAGTACACTCGACGATATTGCGAGGCACCGACGACGCCGCGCCGGGGACGACCGGGGATCTTCTGCAGGCGGTTGACATTCGGTGAGCGATGATGCAAATTCATTATGTTGTTACGTCGATTTCACTGGACAGCGCAAACCGAGCGTATATTTGCAACGGAAAATTGAACGGACCTGCCTGTAGTCGGTTAAACATTTATCCGCGGTTAATTATGCAGAGTGTTCGACTGCAGGTGGGAGGAAACTTTAGGGGTGGTTTCTTCACGAGAATTTAAGACGTAAATGAAGGATGGAAAGAATTGCAATTTCTGCTTCGTGTTTTTGTTATTAACATAAGTTTGTTTACTTTGAGTATGGTAAAAAGACACACTAAAAAAAATGCACTAAAAAGTATGAAATAATTTCCATTTAGTTTATGTAGATACACACGTACTTCAACACAATACAATCTTTTCGGAGGCGGCGCAAAATTGAAAATTTCGCTCTTAAAATCTCTCGACTTTCGATGAAGTTTACTACTTCACGGGTGTACCCGTGATTTCAAAATTTAGAAATCGACTTTCTTCCACGTTTTCGGGCCAAATTTTTTTTTTTATATATTAAGGTTTAACGTCGCATCAACATCTAGGTCATTAGCGACGAACTGCAATTGTGTTTTTTAGATTTTGTTGAGGTGGTTGGTATCTTTAAGGTATTCAATAGTGTTTTTTATATGCTTTTCGGATGTGAGGGCAGTGTTCTGGTTGATTCCAAATTTGAGTCGCTGGGTGGAGAATTTTTGGCATTCATACAAGATGTGGTGAACTGTGAGCGAGGTATTACAGCAGAGGGGAGGGGGGTTCTGTCTTCTTTATGAGAAATTCATGTGTCATTTTACAATGACCAGTTCTTAGGCGGGAAAGGACTATTCTTTCTTTTCTGCTCATGTGGTCGCGTGGGATGGGGCCAAATTTCCCACTGTGCGACGGCTGTGTTTGGGTTTATTTTGGCCCGGAACATTCAAATTGTCACTGAAGTTCTCAATTTTTGGCAATTAAACGAAATGAATAGCTGTTGCATTGAGGATATCGGAATGACTAATGCGTTTACACGATATATCATCGAAAGTAAATTTTTAAGATTTATTAATTACAGCTGTGAACGGTCATAAAGCATTGTCAATTATATAGCTATAAAAATCGTCCGTTGTCCGAGGGTTGAAGTCGAAAAGAATTTTGGATATCGAGCGACCCCTCGCGTGTAATTGGCCCGAGAACAAACGATGGAAAATACAGGGGGGTAGGAGGGCGTGTCAGGCCGGGCGCAATTTTTCCTCCGTCGATTTTTTATCGAGTTACAAAAGGAGAAATTAACGCGGGTGCCGAACGAAAGCTTAGAAATTAGATTTCCTCGGTCGCCAGATGTTTCGTCAGGGCGCGGCGTTCCTTTTCCCTGATTGCGTCCGCTTTTCCACCGTGTCCCTGGCCTAGGAAACAATAACGAAAGGAACCGTGCAATTTCGCTGCGTGTGTCTGCCGTGAAAGCGTCGTAGGGAAATGTCCCGCGGAATTATGGCTCTTTTCGAATCTGCACCAGTGTTCCCCAATCTTTTTCATAATAACCGAATGCCATGCCCACGCGAGAGAGATGTTCGAAAACTAGGAAGTGATTACCGAGCTGTGGGTCTTTATGCAAAATAAGCATTCTTCAAGTCAATATAGACATTTATTCCTTCCCTGAACAATTTTAATATATGGCTTATTAGACATAAGTAGCATAATCGTTTCTCAAAAATTTGTTCTTCTCTCCCTACTCATTTCTGTCATGAATGCACAAATCCACGTTCTAACGATTAGTGTTCATAAATAGAATGCTGTATTTATAATTAACTCGTATGAGCACTGTAAAGTATTTACGAACAACAAAAAGAAAATGCACAATATCAGTTGCTGTCATTTTATTTACGTTTTCTATCAACCAATAAGACCAACAAAATTGACAATTTGTTTTAATAGCTGGGAATCCCACATACTATTCTTGACTTAGTTAGATAATCGATGTCAAATAATAAGAAGTTTCCAAATCAACGTACATATTTATTCATTCAAAAAACACATTGCCATGAAAATCTTACAGAATTTACTTTCAAGCAATTCAATATTGAACGCGGTAGTCGCAATTAACAGCATCTTCGGGGATCGTGACAGGTAAATTTACGGTCTCGTGTGGCGAAAGCATCGCCGTAGTATGGTTTCATCGGTAAATTCAAATGTTGTCGCGGCAGGCGAGGCTGTTTGTAAACCATGAATGATTCTGGTAATTGCTGATGTAATTTGTAGGAGTGCTGGCACTCATGCTCGGTCCAGTTAACCTTCCACACGTCAATGTTCCAAATTGAAACCGAAACTTTGGCCATTTTTTATACCTTCGCACCCTTTTTCTTGTTCGCAATTTGTTTTCGTGACAGTTTTACACTGGCCCATATGTAAAAATATTTCCCGTACTACCGCCACATCAATAACGCTTCCAAAAATCGTTCAAGTCACTGCAGTTCTGATTCCTGTTATTTTTAGATTTTCAATCAATTTTAATGACCATTACTTTTAATAAATGTGTTGATTATATCGATCGTATATTGTTGTTAAGAACTAAATTTTAAATGCTTTCGGCGCACTACTGGTTCGATCAAGTATGCTACATACACTATTTGCAAATTTTCACCAAATCTCTATTTCAACGTTTCAATTTTTCTAATCAAGGCCTTATGCAGCTTCGATCTCAATTCAATCTACACATACACACGATAGTGTATAATATAATAATATTGCATGGTAATTAACAAATACCATACTCTATTATGGTAAGAGTAACAGTTAAAAGAGGATCATATTGGTTATGTTTGGTTTGAATTCAGCGCCAAATATCGATCGTTAACCATACGATCGATGCATGGCTCGTTTCGCCTCTATGTCTTCACGGTTTACCATTACCTATCATAGTGCCATAGCGTCAACACGTGTCTCATCAAAATTCATAACATGAAATATTATTTTATATTGCACTAAGCAAGTAAGTAGCATCTGTCCTAAATTGAATTTAAGTCACATAGTTAATATAATTAAAAAATACAACCTTTATTATTATTTTATAGACTCATTTCTTAAAATTTCTCGAGAATGATCTAAAGAAAGATCGAAACGTTGAAATAGAGATTTGGTGAAAATTTGCAAATAGTGTATGTAGCATACTTGATCGAACCAGTGCCCCGAAAGTATTTAAAATTTATTACTTTTAATTATAAATATAGTATTATTAATGAATTTTAACACTTTACCTACCGGAAGCCTATTAATAGAACTTTCAGTAATTGTGCTGTACCAAAAGAAAGCATAGAAATCTGCTTTTACATTGCAATCTTAAATGAAATTATTAGATGACGTTATTGAGGGTGACTTGTTAGTTCACAATGAAAATTGCTGTTGCTATTGAAGGCTCCATTAAAAAGTGTTTAGCCATGTATAATTATGCAATAATCACCGGTCGGTAATGTGTTCCAATGTTCCGAAGAGCGAGAAGAGTAAAAATATTATTAATATGTTGAGTTTTCCAGCAATGTAATCCACGCGATTTTCAAATGGCTAAATTACTCAAAGAAATAAGACGGTTGACGTTACAATTCAATCTGTATTCCATTTGCGAAAGAGCAAGGGTAATTCGATTTTATTAGAAAAGCAGAACTTCATGTCGAGCGCATTTATTACAAATGTAATTGTCTTCATCTACGGAGAGAACTTCTTCGCTACAATTCGCAGTCTCCTTTTTTCTCTGTTCCATCGGGTGAAATTCAATTCATGGGTCTCATAGATACGACCTCCGTAGTTGCATTAGTTCCTTCGTTTCTTCCTTTGAACTTGGCTAATTCTATGAAGACATGAATCTCAATGAGCCTTTTAATATAGGTTACAATCGCCAACAATTATGTCACTGGGAATGTTTTCAAAATCATCGACAATCATTTCACCAATATCCACTTTTGATCTGCTAATTATACAGGGCATCTCGGATTGGAAAGACTCTAGAGGAATCGAAGGACATTATTGCGCTGTTTCCGAATATATAAGATGATTAAAATAGAAAATATATTTTCACTTGGGTAATTTTGATTTTGCATAAAAATCCGCAGTCTACACATTATTAACCCCTTGCCGTAACATTTTATTTACAGTTACAGCAATTAAAACGTCTTTACCCCCAAAAATGTCGTAGAAGCATAATGCCAATTTAATTTTAATAAAAAAATTAATTATTCTGCCGAATTTAATGCACATTACGCCTCGATAATGTAAAAATTGGACTTTTGAGGGCGATCGAAGGCCTAGATTGATCTTTTATCTAGTGCTTTATACTACTGAAAAACCTCATCATTATCGAGAAATGAGAAGATGCATCTTTGAATTTCTCCACGACACAATTAATGTATTGGCCGAGCTGTTCAGACTAAGGAGTAGGTTACACTGAACAAGATCAACACCGAAGAAACTCGGCGTAAACTCGGCGTAAACTCGGCGAAAACTCGGGGCGAGACTGTTCGTAGATCTAGTCCGACATTTAAGTGATACAAAAGCGCGAACATCAGTGATCCAGAAATTAGAAATCGCGGAGAAGAAGCATGAAGCAGAAAAATCGGGTCGGGCTCGAACGGTTCTCGGGTTTTCGGTGTGCGACGGCGGTGAACCCCGTTGGAAAAACTATGCGGCTTTCCGCGGCGCGGGCTCGTCTTTCCAGGCTGGTTCGTTGATTGGAAATGTTTGTCTCCTCGCGAATCGGCCGACGACCAGCTTGAAAAGCTCTCGAGCCCGTCGAGGAAAACTTTTTCTCTAGAAACGCTTCGATCACTCGCAGGAAGCTCGCCAACTCTTGCTCCGGGCTTATTGGAAATTTTTGTTGAAAGCTCGCGGACGTGGAACGCGGGCCGAGTCGGAGTCTCGGAGTCGGAGGCGGCGCCGAAGAAAGACCGGAAAGATTACGGATGTTTGAACCTATTTGCGCGAGTTCGGGAAGCCTGCGGGCCTCCCCTGGCTCTGCGACCAGGTCCGAGAGGTCGCGCGAATGCGACCGTGCGCCCTTTCGCGACGCGCAAATGCGCCCTGCGAAAATTCTTCGTGTAAACCCTTTTCCCCATCAGACAGCGGGGTATTCGGCCCGAAAAGTCGGAAGACTATTTTACCGTTATCTGAGCCGTTTATTTTGAAAGTGGCCCGAGTCCATTTTCGAGAAGAGTCAAGCTAACAATTTTAATATTTACATTTCTACGTTATCTTTTCATTCTGAAGCAAAAATTGTCACTATGTCACATATTTAAGATCACCAAGATTTTGTAAAAAGGAAATCAGCTGGTTAATAGAATGATACGAATTTTTCGATTTGCTGATGATCGATTGCCTTCAAATGAAACCCGTGCCAAAGTGCTCTGTCTACCTACTTGAAAAGCTTCGGTAATGCAAGAATTTATACACTTTCCTTAAAACACTTGAAAATCGCTAATGAATGAAACGCTGTTTGCGTTCATGACAAAATTTCTTGGCTTTCGATAAAGTAGAGTATTTCACGGGAGCACAAACAAAAGAAAACAATACCGAAGCCTTATTCTTCAAACTTTCAACTGCGTCAAACAGTAAAAATTATACGAGTTGCGTAACATTTTGAAATCGACTTTTTTCCGATTTCTGGGGTCAAATACCGCACCGTGCATCGCGCGATTCGGATTCCACGTTTCCCTCGATAAGTGGTCATGATTGAAAGACACTCGACTGGCACAATTACGTTGCACGGCTACACCGTCGTCGATTCCACGACGGAGCTCAGATATTGCCAGGTCGTTCACGACCAAACGAATGGTTATGGCTGTCGAATGTCCCGCGCAGTCGGGCTTCGACATCGACGTTTTAGTCCGTGAACCGATCAGAATTTCCCGGAGAGTCCGGTGTTCTTGACCGCGCCGCCAAATGGAACTGGATATTTCCAATTTCCCTCGGCAAGGAGACTTCCTGCTTCTAATTACTTCGTTCCGTTCTTTACGCTGCGGTTAACGTTTCGATGATGGCGGTCGAAAATGGCGAGGCTCTGTTATTGCGACTTTCGACAAAATTTGTGCCTTTCTCCTATAAATTATGATGTATTAGGTTGGTTTGTAGTGACGATCGCGCGCCGCTTTCCGAGCAGAACCGCAGAACCAAAATAGATCGAATATTCAGCAATGGCGATACGAAATGGTCGACAAGTCTGTGTTCCGCGATCGCAATATGATCGATAATTGTCCACTTAGAACGATTTCGACCGAGAGGTCGCTGAACGGCCTCGAGAGCCTCAACAATTGACATGGCACTTCGCCATCAGCGTCTTCGGAGTTGCATGCAGAAACATAGTTCTCTTCCAGGTCCGTTCTTTGCCAAGTCCCGGAAACTTTCAACTGCTTCCGTTCGAAAGTGACATTTTTCGGCGTACACACGGAGCTCCTCCGAGCACAACACTCCGAGACCCTTGAATCGAGTTTCTGCATCTCGTTGGTCACCGAGGTGAAATATAGCTGTCCTTCGAGGACCCGGCATGAAGTACAGATTAGGTCTTGAAAACAGTTACGATATCGGTTTCGGTCCTTGAAACAGTTATGAAGGACCGATATTCTGAATAACTGTTATGAAGAACCGAAATTTTAGTTGATATCGGTTTCGATTACGGTCCTTCGTACATGGATATCGGTCCTAGGATAACGATCTAGGACCGTTATTTTTCGGTCCTATATCGGTCCTCATATCGGTTCTAAGTTCTAAGTTTCAATGAATAATGATGATTTCAGCGCACTGGTTCGATCTGCTTTCAGCGCACTGTCAATCGAATGCTGTCGAGCACCTACCCCATCCACTCCCAGCCAACGTCGCGCCGAGACGCACGGCCGCGATGATTGATCTCGGCTCGGGTATATCGGTGTGAACGCCACACATTGACTCGAGTGAATCGAATTTTCAAACTTCTTAATCTTCATTATTTTTTCATGGGACTTTCACTAACTTATTTCTGGCATTTCTCTGATTAAAATGACACCAAACACGATATAATTCCAACTGTGCTTAGTGGTTTAATCGACGATCGAAGTTTCGAAAGCAACGAATAACAGCAACAATGTGGGCCTTTAAACTGTGCCGGCGACGGCGACACGCTTCGGTCACCCGATCCGTATCTCATTCTGTCCTTCTCTATGTTCGGGTCTCTATTGAAATCTCGCTCGGCGCGATCGACGTAGAAACACAGTCAAAAAATATACCACCACTCGAACCCTGTCGCTCCAGTCCCCGGCTGGTCGACAGCATTCGCGAGATTACTGTACCACAAAATTTTCAACGTCTCGGTCAAAAATTTAGACCATTTTCAAGAAAAATTTTTATGTAATTGCGTCTATAAAAATTATTGAATTTTTCTAGCAAATAAAATCGTTTTGAAGGCTTTAAAATACATCAAAAGTAGATTGAATGTCAATTAATAAATTACCACAACTTCGTTTGGTATACAAACAGTGAAACTTGTTGCTTGGATTTGTCACGGTTCATATTTACGGCCAAATATTGATTGGCCAATGGGTCGATCGATGTTCTCTGATTCAGTTGCCTCTTCAAATTCTAACGTTTCTCCTCAGTCAGTATATCATAGGCATGGAATCAACATGTGTTCTAAAGTTGTCAAGTGTTTAAAATAATTTTGTCACATAGAAAGTATTATGTTTTTGGTTTTTTGGCTTAAAATTTTCGGTTTTGTGTACGGAATACAACACAAATTTTATATTAATTCAATAATTTTTACAGACGCAATTATATAAAAATTTTTCTTGAAAATGGTCTAAATTTTTGACCGAAACGTTGCAAATTTTGTGGTAATTTGCAAAATTGCTTAAGTAGTAGCATCAGATCGAACCAGTGCGCTGAAATCATCATTATTCGTTGTTAACAAATTGTCGATCGAGATCAAGGAAACAGTTCTAAGTTTCAAGTTATAGAAACCAGGGCTTGAAACGGGTCCAGAAATAACTACTAAAATTAAAAACTGTTATATTTTGGTCATAATTAAAAGTTGTTTTATTATAACAATAGATATGACAATAAGGTGCCAGCCTCTTTGCCACCGATTTCAAAGCATCGGCCGACCCCTAAGACTTCTAAAAGTCGCGGTTCCTAAAGCATCGGCCGAGCGACAAAGTATTAGAACTTATTAGAACCGATATGAGAACCGAAAAAATAACGATCCTCGACCGTTATCCTAGGACCGATATCCGATATCAACCAAAATTTCGGTCCTTCGTAACAGTTATTCAGAATATCGGTCCTTCATAACTGTTTCGATCAAGCCCGAAATGAAACAGTTACAAACAGTTATTTCCGGGACCGTTTCAAGCTCTGAGTACAGACTGATTCAGCTAGGTGTGCCACCTAAATGTAAACTACAGGGTGTCTCAAAACTCCTTCAAAACTTTGCGAACGAACCACCCCGAGGCTTTCGCGATTATAGAGGATTCACTGTATCTGAATCACCCGGCACGCAACGATGGGTAAACGGTCTCGACAACGACGCTCGCGCGAAAAAGCGCAACGATCCACGGCAACACCCGTTGCACATCCAAAAAAGCTGCAAAACGATATCTCCGCATTTACGGGATAGCCGAATTTCAGTTCATTTCGACGCGGTGCACGAGCGTGTTACAGGCTCGGATTCCATCGGCTGTAAATCAGCCAAAGAAACAGTCCGAAACACACCGAGTCCGGCGCGATAGCAGCGATTCAGTTTTCGTAATGAATTATTAGGGCTTGTTGGAGAGTTCCGTGGTTTTTCGCGCTCCCGCTCGCGAAGATAATAGCGGCCGCGTTAATCTTGCTTGAAAGCGTGATGTTTTTCGTCCCCTTTCGCCGAGATATTCTTCCCGCGATATACGAGGAGTTACGTAATTGGGGCGCGGATCAGGCTATTCGGTCTAATTGAGAAAAAAATAGGGGTGAGGAAAAGCTGTGTTCATGATTCAGCCGATTCGAGGGTGTTCAGTTTCTCGGAGCAGCAGGCCATTTTACAGCAACGTAAATAATGCGTAAAGTGCTGGGGGTATACCTCTTCGAGGGCTCAGAAACTGGTACGCTGAGAAGTGTAACATGATATGATAAGAGATTAGATATACGGGGTGAGACACACAAGATATACACCGAGGATATCTCTGTTGTTTTTAGTGATATGTTCAGGGTGTCACGAAATTATATGTCACGGCCACCATAGCGCGATTCTACACCTACGATTTAGTGGAAATTGACATAGAAAACTCCCCGCAAAATTGATCTTGACCTTGAAAATCAAGGTAAAAAGAACAACATTTTTTTTGTGGTTGTGAAAGAAACCATGGGTCACATTTCAACCGTTCTCTTAAAAAAATGATTTCGATTCGAATCATTCGTCGTACTGTCTCATGACTTAATCCTACTCGTCGAGCTATACTGGGTGTCCCAAAATTCCTTCAACAGCCGGAAATAGGAGGTTCCTGACGTCATTTGAAGCGACATTTTCCTTTGCAAAAATGTTATCCGCGGCTTTGTTTAGGAGTTATTAACGAAAAACACGGACCAATCAAAGCGCGACCTAGACGCGAGTTGGCACAGTCCGCTCGGCGCGCAAACTGTCTATTGGCCGACTGTGCCAACTCGCGTCTAGGTCGCGCTCTGATTGGTCCGTGTTTTTCGTTAATAACTCCTAAACAAAGCCGCGGATAACATTTTTGCAAAGGAAAATGTTGCTTCAAATGATCTCAGGAACCTCCCATTTCCGGCTGTTGAAGGAATTTTGGGACACCCTGTATTGCGTAAACCCAGTAGTGGAAACGCTCGAACAAGACCGATGTTTTCTTCCTCTTTACGCCAGTGACTGCGGTGTCGTCCTGCCCCTCGATGAGGATTGAGATTCCGCAATATTAATTCGATCTGGAATGTCTGCTAAACTTAGTCGCCTTCCATTAATTCGCATTACATTTCTATAGACAGAGTGTCCCAAAACTCCTTCAAGTCCGGGAAATGGGAGGTTCCTTAGGTCATTTCAAGCGACATTTTCCTTTGCAAAAATGGCCGCAGCGGCTTTGTTTAGGAGTTATTAGCGAAAAACACAGACCAATCTCACCAATCAGAGCTGGCACTGTCGGCCCGGCGCGCCAACTGTTTATTGGCCGACTGTGCGAACTCGCGCTCTCATTGGTCCGTGTTTTTCGTTAATAACTCCTAAACAAAGCTGCGGTGGTAATTTTTGCAAAGGAAAATGTCGCTTCAAATGACCTAAGGAACCTCTCATTTCCCGGACTTGAAGGAGTTTTGGGACACCCGTATATGCATTTCCCGAGCTAACACGTAATTCCCTGCTGCTTGGTCAATAGCACGTAACATATGCTGTAAACTTAAATATTTTCTGGAAGCCATGTTTCTCAATCGCTTGCTTACGATAGACTAAATCATCAATATCAGCCGCGATAATGAAACGCACGAAAAACTGTCAGCTATCTATATGGTCGTAGTCGTCTCAATCAAAATATAATATTTCGCATGGCAACATTCGGCGGGTATCATCAGTAAGCTATCTCGTTGGGTATGAAATTATCAGAATCATGATACTCCTATTTCCCTAACTATAAAATGACAGAGCATTATGAACAAATAAGCTGCAAAAATGATAAGAAATGCAACATCATTTTTTAAGAGAACGGTTGAGATGCGACCCTACAAGAACAGGAACACGACCCTGCGACTGTACAAGAAAATGTGTATATAAAAAGTGTTCTGATTGTGTAGTTTTTGATTATACGAATTTTGAATAAATAACGTTATTTCTCAATTTTATTTACACAGGGACAAAACAAATAAACATTGCAAAGCTACAAAGCCAGAAAGGAGTTATCGTAATAAGAAATTTTGTTGATCTCAACGTGTTCGCGGTAATATATGCAGTATCCATCAATATTTCAGAAGTACAAGCGTTACGGTTAACGCGTCCGGCTGACGCACACATTGACGGTGGTAATACAAGAACGGTAAACACACGGCGATAGGAAGAATATACATGGGCAAGAATAGATTGCGGGATAAGCTGTTTATAACTAATTCACGAAGGCTTCAAATTGTGAAGGTGGAACCAAAAGAGTAATCTGAAATCTGAATGAATATTGCACAAAGACTTTGACCGCGCGTCCGCTAACGCTTCTCTTTATTGACTTTTTCATGAGATCTCGCACAGACAGAACGGTTCTCCCGTCTCTACGTATACATACTATAACTTGTATGCCAAAGAGAGTGCGCTGAATCTTTCAACAGGCTGACGTCGAGAAGGGGCGTGTTATGGTTTGTCAGTCATCGAGTTATACGATCATAGGAATCGGGGTGGCGGGTAAGAGATCGGCGTAAAGTCAGCGCGTTATTGATGGGTTGCTCTAATTTTCCATTATGTTGTTCGGTATGCAAATACAGCGTTATAAAGTCCCTGACGCTGTGGCCCTCCGCGTCGTTACAGGAAAAATATAGTAATGGCCCGGTAATAATAGCACGATATCGTAATGGCTGATGAAAAACGCTTCCACGTGTCACGGGATCGTTACGACACGGGCTAAAAGCCTCGGAGTGGGTGGAGTTCAGGTGGCCGACGGTTTCGCTTAAGCGTCCTCCCGAACCTCCTTGCAATTCAAATAAGGCGGGGGTGTTAAGAACAGGATGAAAGTGGCGGAAGTCGCGGGTCCAGCAAGGTCACTCGAGTTCCTCGTTTACGCGTAAACAATCATTGCGACCAATGTCCGGACAGGGAGCCCTTTACGAGTCTCTTCATCAAACGCCGCGCCGGAGGATACGCGAGCTCCTCGAAAATGAGATTCCGGCGGACGGCGCACAGTAGAGTAGTTGGCCGTGAAACGTGGTCAAAAGAGAGAGTCCACTAAAACATTTTGTCGAAAATATACAATTTTTACTTTCTCAGATAGTTGAATACACATTCTGTCAAAAAAAAACTATACGCGTGGAAAACCACGCGCGGCAGAAGTGAAACTTCTTGCAGTATAGTAATGTTTAGAAGCAAATCAGGATCGGAAATGGCAAACAATCCCAATGAAGCGACAACAAGATCAGGAACAACTAATACAAAAAAAATCATAGAAAAATTTTCATTTCAAAAATAATGGACGATCAAAATTTGCGGCGCAAAGAAGGAGAGCGTATGGGAAAGAAAGAGACAAAGTTTCATAGCATTTCATGACATGAAAGCGCGAACGCACTGGCCTTACCCACCGTTCGGATATATATACAGGGTGTCCCAAAATTCCTTCAACAGCCGGAAATAGGAGATTCCTGAGATCATTTGAAGCAACAATTTCCTTTGCGAAAATGTTATCCGCGGCTTTGTTTAGGAGTTATTAACGAAAGACAAGGACCAATCAGAGCGCGACCTAGACGCGAGTTGGCACAGTCGGCCAATAGACAGTTGGCGCGCCCGGCCGACTGTGCCAACTCGCGTCTAGATCGCGCTCTGATTGGTCCGTGTTTTTTGTTAATAACTCCTAAACAAAGCCGCGGATAACATTTTTGCAAAGGAAAATGTTGCTTCAAATAACGTCAGGAACCTCCCATTCCCGGCTGTTGAAGGAATTTTGGGACAGCCTGTATATATAGGACAGCTGCCAGCGATATCCCCCACTTTTTTTACCTTTGACCGTTCGTTTTTTCATGTCGCGAATTCCGTGACGCGAATTAGGCTTACACCCTGCCAAAAGAAGTTTCACTTCAAAAAGTACCTGGAATTGGTCAATGAAACACAAAATATGTATTATTCACCCAAATTTATTGTATCGCCTTCGACGTAGGCCCCTTTCGAAATAATTCACTTGTGCCAACGAATAACATCTTTTAAACGCATTTTTTGGAATCAACTTCAGTACTCGCCGCGAATTCTCTTTTATGTCATCTATCGACTGAAAACGGGTGCCTTGAAGTGGTAATTTGAGTTTCGGAAAGAGAAAAAAATCGGCCGGAGCCATATCAGGGGAATACGGTGGCTGCTCGATAAGATTTGTTGAGTTTTTGGCCAGAAATTCGTTCACAATGACGTTCAATTGAAGACATTGGTGGCCGACCAGAGCGAGGCAATTCTTCCACCACATCTCGACCGCTTTTAAATGCACTGTACCACTCATACGCTCGTGTTTTTGATAAAGTCGATTCACCGTAAGCCTGCTGGCCTTGTGTAACATTTTCAGCGCTTCGGCACACGAAATTCCATTTGCAATGCAAAGTTTAAGACAGATTATCTGTTCGATATTTTTGTCCATTGTAAAAATCGCAAAACACACTTGAGACGAACTGACAAAATGGCGCTTTGTAAACAAACTAAATGACAAGTGACGCTCAGAGTGGGGACGCTGAACGCGATGACGTACTACGCGGGGGGAGGTGTAACGGTAAAATTTATTAATAATTTATATCTCCAAAACGCATATAGGCTTTTTAAAAATTTTTTTTTAAATGTTCTGTAGCTATGTTTAAAATTTCAAGTCTCTAGCTCACCGGGAAGTTAGTTTGAAATCAATTGCAAAATTTCTACCAAACAGACAGACAGACAGACAGACAGACAGACAAGAAGGCGAGCTAATAAAAACATGGTAAAATAGTCTTTTCCCAGCTTTCCAGCGAAATACCCGACTGCGCGTCGGGCTCGTTCCGGGACAATTAACCCGATAGGCCGAATGCAGCGCACCGGTGCGATCTTCCAGCGTGGGAGAGATTTTTTTACGAGCAATATTTTATTCGCAGTCGCGGGTCGATATTAGTAAAAAAGAAGAAAGAGCGCTCCGGCTACAATCGAAACGGCCCGACCGCGGAAGAATACGGAACTGTTTTACGCGCGGCAGTAAATTGTAAATTCCTCGGCGATAAAATTATATGAAGTTTATTGCCCCCTAAATTATTAAGGCCGCTCGGTAACAGGTTACGTGAGCCAAATAAAAGTTTCGCGCCGGTGAACGATGGAAAGTCGCTGTCAGAAGTAGAACGGGATAAAATAATTCGAACCCTTCTATCCCCTCCATCGCATCGGGGTGGGTGGCACCGTTCGAACGAGGTGAAGGCTCGTAATAGCTACTAAATTTTACCCCGTGTTCGCGTTTTATTCGTACGCGACCGGCCGGGCAACCCTTTTTCACTTGGAAAAATAAACAACGTCTCGGAATCACCTCGTTTCGCCCCGTTCTCCGAGACGGCCGCGGCCGGGCCGCGTTAGACGCGGAGTCACTTCCCTCCAGAGGAATTCAACCCTTATCATTGCGTGTCGCGCCAGCCACGCGGTAAATTCTCTGCCACAAGGTATCCGCCTCGGCAGTCCTGTTAACGTGGAGCCAGGGCTGTGCATGCCTCGCGAATTGCGAATTAATTCTGATACCCACGTCAAATTTATCGAACACGGACAGTAAAACGAATCCATTGGCGGTTCGGTGTACCGGAATTCATTGAAAAACAATAAAAACCAGGGAATATGTGGTCCTTTATATGGCGAGCTGAGAATCATAGCGGTGTAAGTCACGTACGTGGTATTTCGAGTAAAATAATGGTTTGCGTTCGAGTAAAGAAGCTCCATATACGCGTTGCGGTTGCGAAAACACATCTATAGATGCAGGAAACTAGAAAAAATGTCTGTGTGTGAATATTATAGCACGAAACAGAATTTTATGTATTTCATAATCATTTTTTCTTTCGCGTAAACATCCGCACAGTCTAGTAGTGATATTCTTGGTGTAAAAAAAAAATGCATTTTGTATTTGTTGAAAGCAGTCTCTTTCGTCAACGGAAAGAGAACTGTTTTAAATTAGGAGCACTGCGAAGTTTACAACATTTCACAATTGCATTTAGAATGAAAACTCCTTTGTCTTTTCCAATTCTTCTTCTTTTTCATTTCTCAAAATCTCCATTCTTCCTTTGTTTCTTATGTTTTCAAATTTACTTTGACGTATTTTAACCTCATTGTGTGGGAAAAATACCGCAGTAAAACGTACACCCGCAGTAATAAGTACATTTACCCTATGAAATCTCCGTGTTACGTTTCAATCGTTGAACAAAACGTCCGCCGTCAGGCGCCATCCGGCGTCAGGTGAATAGCCTACTCTAATTTCCAGGGCTGTTTGCATATTTTCGCATACGTGCAAGAATTTTTGCTCGTTCCGGTTCTCCCCCTATCATGCTGTCGTTCGCCCCTTTCCAGCGGAATTGAAACGCCGCCGTATTATACCTGCGGGCCTTGATCCCCCGCGCGCACGCACGCATACACGCGCGGCTGACATTCGCACGCAGAGAGGAAGAACATGTTCCTCGAGAGGGCATCCTAAGCCTCTGGCTAAAAGAATCGGTTGGCAGGGCAGGGGAGAAATGTTCAGGCCAGCAGCAGTATTCAGGGGAACGGAGCGGGAGGAACGTAGTATATGTGCTCTCGGTACGGGAAACGGGGATGGTTTTGACAGAGGAAATGCTCCAAAATTCGAAACGATATTACACCGTGCGTGGTAACGTACTTTCGATAGACCCTTTGTTAATTCGTGATTAGACTGCGGATCTTTATGCAAAATAAAAATTGTTCGGGTTAATTGCAAAAGAGAATTGCGTCCAGAAAGCAGAGTTGGGCAAAAAATGAATCAACGATTGACGACTAAATTTCTACTTCAATCGTTAATTGCAATTAACGCGACTATTAATCGTCAATCGGATAATTGATTAATGATTAACTGCTGTAATTTCGAAATGAAATACGTAATCAAAACTGTATGAATACTGAAAAAAATGTAAACTGAGTTTAGGTGTATTGTCATTTGGTCTGTAATACAAACTCTGTTAACGTGCTTTTATGTTTGAAGTTATTATTCCTGGAAAGCTACGACCATCGTAGCATTTAACATTAAACAAAGTTACTGCAATGTACTATATGTTGTATTAAATCTCATAAGAGATTTCCTAAAAAAAAAAACTATTGAAAATAAACATGTTTCTGTTGAAATATATTATTATTTCTGTCAATTCTCCATCCGTTCTCTGCTCGCTCTCTCTGTCTCTCTCCCTCCTTATTACAATGTATGGATAGACCGTCTGGCAATTAACTTTAACAATTGATTAAATCAGTCTCCGATTTTTCGATGATTCCTTTTTTTAATCAACGATTGACGATTAAATCAATCGATTGAATCAATCGCCGATTTTTCGACGATTTCTTCGTTTAATCAACGATTGACGATTAACTTCATCAATCGATTGAATCAATCGCCGATTTTTCGACGATTTCTTTTTTTAATCGTACACATTAATCAATCAATCATGATTAAAATTTTAATCGATTAATGCCCAACTCTGCCAGAAAGACATTTCCTTCTTACTTTAGCCATTGTAACAAGCTGAAAATAATAGATTGGCATTCTTAAATCATTTTAACCTCACCACTGTTTTCAATTGCTCCTGCTCATTGTCTCCAAAAATACATAAAATCCGCAGTCTATTCACGATACTTGCGTGCAGACTTTGTTCACAGAGCAACTGATTTGGTTAGTTCGGGTGAACTAACCTTAAATATTGCTAAGTTCAAACTATAAATGCACATGATTTGCAAGAAAATAGAGTATTTTGTATACTGTTTTCAGATAAACTTTGGAATTTATTTTGAAATTTCAATTGATGTCTTAATCATATAATATTCACACCTTCTTACTTGTAGCTAAGGCCTCAGGATATACAATATAAAGTAATTATTTAATCTCTTAATAATTGGTTTTACTTGGGGCATTCCACCTTACTTAAGTCGGCAAAATGAAATATAACACAAACGTAATATCTTTTCACCCCCAACGCAACATACTGCTTTGACGAGACACTCACTGAAATTTCATCATGCTTTTGACTTTGAGAATATCAAAATAATTGATAAAGAATCTAATTTACAACGTAGAGTTCTATTGGAAACGATTCACATGAATAAACACCAAAGCGTAAATCTTAGGTATGAAACACCTCTGATACATGAGTACTACGCAACATTACTGAACCGGTAATGTTTTATGATGAATCACCTTCCAAATAATTTAATTTTTGTTTTTCTCAAAAAAAGAGCATTCTGAATGTCGATTAATTCAGTACCAATTTTCATATTGGTATTTCAACAACTGCAGTTTTGTTTGGGGGAGTTAAAAGATTCATATTTGCCGCCATTTATCGATTGGCCAATAACAGAGATTTCTGTTCTTTGATCCGTTTTCAGTTCAAATCTTCACGGTTTACTCAGTCCACGCGTCACCGGCATGGAACCAACATGTTGTTCCATAACCTTTAAGAATCTAAATTAATATATTTTGATAAGCATGTAAGTTTTTACACACTTTTTGAGTTCAACCCCCTTTTTTTTTACTTTCTGCTTGTGTGAAAACACGTTTACCTAACCATTAAAAAATGTCTTTGATTAATTCTTACAGACGCAATACTGAAATTTTCTATTCTTGAAAATGGTCTAAATTGAGACCGAAACGTTGAATTAAATTTCATGTGATATTTTTGCAAATTTGCTTATGTTTCCAATTAATCGAACCAGTGCGCCGATAACACTAATTGTAGTTTAAAATAAAATATTGTTTTCCCAATCCTGCTGAGCTGCTAAACGGTTTAGATAACGATGCTCGCGTAATGGGAGTTTCAGCGGTTTTGATTGTTCCCGGCCAGGCAGCATATGGTTTGAATAGCAACCTTCGATGTCTTCACGATCATCTTCACGGTAACTGGCATACTCGTATACCACGCGGCAGTAATTCCCGATATACGACCGTAGTCGGCAGTTTCACTTCCGTTAATTCACTCGAAGCAATTTCATCCCTTGAACCCGAATATTTCTTTACTCGACTTTGTACAACCGAAGACGGTAATTTTATCCAGTTTCATCGCTTGTTCTGCCGGCTCAAAATTGATTCGTGATCCTCCAAGATTTAGCGACCTCACGCGCGCGTCTTGTTTTGTACGTAATACACTTGGAACGTCATTTTTCATTCGGAAAGAGACTCTGTTGCGACACGTGCCGACTGTCGACAATCTTATTTGTCCGTCCGATAGACGCGCACTGTCACGGCGGCTGTATTATAGAGAATAGAGGGTAGTGTTTTTTCGAGCAGCGCCGGGGGTCGACAGCGAAAAAAACCAATTTGTCCTAACGTGACATCCTTTGAGATCACTTAGCAGAAATTTCGCGAGACGAACGAAATCCCCTCCAACCGTCCCACCCCTCTTTTTCGCCTTAATGGGTCGCGAGAAGAGGGTGCCGTTGGTTTCATCGAATGCCACGGGGAACCTCGGAACCGACTAATGTCTTTGTCATGTTGACTGTCGACAAATCGCCCTTTGAACAGTTCACTGTTAGCCCTCCAGGTTCATATCCAGGGGCATGCTGACGCATCCTCCGCTTACCTTCCCGCTTCCCGCTTTCCGCTTACGTCACTTCCCTGATACACCCCGAGCTAACTAGTTCCTCGACTAAGTGGCTGGGAGACAGAAATATTAGCTGCAACAGAAGCTTGTCTTGCAATACCACAGACAATGTAGAAAACTTTTCGAATGTTCTCATGAACGTCTACATTCCTCTTTCCACATTCTCTGCAGTGATTCGAGTTCATTCTTTTTCAAACTGCCTAGGGTAAATGTAGCTATTCTTTTTTTTAAAAACGTGGGAAAATATACATTTACGTACACCCAGAAGGGTAGTGTGGGACTCGGGGGACATAGGTAAAAACCACACCTAGGACTGAGACCCCCCAGGCCCTTTTCTTGCTCTCTATTATCTTTGAGGACAGTCGGGGCACCGCTATTTGCATTTCTCCTGACTGCCTCTTATGTTACAGTATACAAAAATACGTATACTAGAATATATCAGAATGTACTATGATATACTAGAGTATACAAGAAAATGCAAGAATATACAAGAATATGCAAGAATATATAAGAATATACAAGAATATTCAAAAATATATAAGAATATACAACAATATACATGAATATACAAGAATATGTATACTAGATTCTATAATATATTGTTCGTAAACAAGTTTGTACGTATTTTAGGATAGAATCTTACCCCAACCCAATTTGGCCATCTAACCTTAGCCCTCAGACGGCAAAACTGATCACACACACTTTAAACCAGAATAACTTTTTTACGAATGTACCAAACGACTTAAATTTCTCTGTAAAGCTGGAAGAATTAGTTGAGTAAATGTCGTCTAAAAAATATGTTGAAAAAATGCATTTGGTCGGAATTGTGAAAAACAATAGTAAAATTGACTTTTTTAGCTGGACCAATAACGAAAATTTCAAAGATATGTTTGGTCAACTTACATATGGTAAATTATATACGCTCCGAAAATTTCATTGAAATTGGTTAATTGGTTTACGAGTTGTAAACGATCAAAAGTAGTCAAAACGCCAGAAATCTTGAAAAATTGCCATTTTTACCACTTTTGATCGTTTATAACTCGTAAACCAATTAACCAATTTCAATGAAATTTTCGGAGCGTATACAATTTACCATATATAAGTTGACCAAACATATCTTTGAAATTTTCGTTATTGGTCCAGCTAAAAAAGTCAATTTTACTATTGTTTTTCACTATTCCGACCAAATGCATTTTTTCAACATATTTTTTAGACGACATTTACTAAACTAATTCCTCTAGCCTTACAGAGAAATTGAAGTCCTTTGATCCCTTCATAAAAAAGTTATTCTGATTTAAAGTGTGTGTGATCGGTTCTGCTCCTAACTGTATACATACATATCATTGATGATGTTTACAACTACTCACCGATTCATTCATCTTTTTTTTAAACACAGTTTTGGAGGTATGTAGAAAGGTATGTGGAGTATTGTAGAAAAGCTAGTCTTTCTGTTGTTCCAAATGTGTAGCATGTGTTCATTTAATTTAATCACATAAACTGAGTAATTAGATGACAATTTTGCTACTTTGGGTCAGAATAGACCCAGGCAGAGATCGTTAACTCTTACACCACGATTTCTTATACAGTAATTAGCACCCCTTTGTCGTTCATAATTTCTTAGAAGAAGAAGGAAATTACACGAGAACACTTAAGCTGTATATGATATTAATATTATAATTTAGCTTATATTCTCCTCCTACACAATAATTCGAACTGCCCAACTACCCGAACTCCCCAATTCTTCGAGTTTTCCGCTTATTCGAACTCCCCAATCAACCAAACAATTTAATTATTTGAACCCCGAAATTATTCGTACTATTCAATTATCGTAATCGAGCGTCGGATTGAAACGATACTTCATGGAACGAACGATTGAATCTCGCGGAACGGGCGTCGTTTTTGGACTGTCGACGCGTAGTCGCGTCGATAGAGGAATTAACGGTGAAATCGAATTTACAGCTGGTGAACACTGGGACATCGACTATCTATTTCTGCCCGCACTCGCGCCATAGAAGACATAAATGGAGTCTGCGATACGCTTAATTGAAAGGAAAATGGTGTAAATGCTTTCGAAATAGTGATTTTAAATTCCGGTTTTTGAAGCTCCGAAGTAATATTGTAAAAATAACACGAGCATGTATTGTACAAACAACGCGATCGTCTGTTCGTTTTATTATTGCTTAAGCTTCCTTTTACATTCTTTTTTACGGAATTTCCAGAGTACTCTGCAGTAATCGAAAACTAAACTAACTTTTGGGGCAATCTAAAACATTTCTAAATTCTTTTCGTCCTCGGCGAATTTCCCATTTGATCCATTAATCGTTAGACTGCGGATGTTTATGCAACTTGCAATTTTTGTAGACGAATTTCCAATAAGTGGAATCAAATAAATTCTTATTTTCATTGGCAGTAACCTCATTCGCAGGTATGCAATAAATAAAAATCGTATTAAATTCATCATCGGCACATTGAAATATCGACGATTATGTGTAAAGTGCAAATATCGACTGTTGTGTATCTTTCCATATTAAATTCCAGAAGTTTTGTTTACAACATTCTGAAACAAAAAATTGAATGAGTGTTGAAATAAAAAAGTTATAAAGCATTCAAACCATAAAGATCATTTTGCGCCACTCTGTACAAATCGTCTATAACTTCGAAAGTATTTGGAATTTTCCTGTGAAATTTTCTGAAAATATTATCGAAATATGATACTTTCTCCAATATAGGATACTTTCTGAAAAGTCGATTTTTCCGACCCGGGAGAGTCTAATGTCCCCTTGAACATTATTTGTTGTCCTTGAGATATTTCACGGAAAAGTGAATATTGAAATTATTTCAAGGGGTTGATTCACCCCTTTAATGAGAGAACAACTTGAAAAAAAATCAAACTTCTTCGCTACTAATTCGTAGAATGCACATGAATCTCTGTTGCACTGGATAGACATTCGGATTTTTCGTGTCTCATCGATCAAATGCGATCACCGGAGATCTTCGGTGCCGAGATCTTCATCCGCGTTTAAAACGTAGGCAATCCGTGCGGTTTGGTTCGCGGTGGCGTTACCAACGACCGCGATTACTCTTCCCGACAACTTGAAACTGTTAATCACTCGAGATAGTGATCGCGATCTCGGGCACTCGGACTGTTTTCGGGGCCGCTATCGATCGCGGACGGTGACCAACGGTGATCGCGCGTCGGCGAATTATATGCAATAATAGCGGTATTACATAAATCGCATCGACGCGACGCGACGTGACGGGGTTGGGCTCGAATTTTCATAATAGCGTCGCATGGAAGGCGCCGAACTGAATTAATCCGTGGCAGATCAAGCTGAACATGCATCTCGTAAATCAACGGCGAAGCAAGTCGATTCGAAACGGCTGCGGATAGAAATAAACATTCTGTATCGATCGTTCGACTAACATGAACAGGAGTCTGTACTTTTCGATAATAACAAAACGAGAAAAGTACAGGGTGAGGTAAATACCTAGACTCCCATCGAAAATATCTTCGTTGCTTTTACGAATACGAAAAAATGTTTGGTTCTCAGTGGGGCAATTATTTTGTTAATTCATCTTAATTTTTAAGAAAATAATGCAGACAAAGAATAACACGCGGCATTGCGTTGCTTGCAAAACAAAACAGCACGACTGTTTTCTCTTTCATTTTGTTGTAATATTTATTATTCGCGAGAAGAACGCTGCTTCATACATATTTTTATAAATTGTGTAATCAAGAGTTATACTTCAATAAAGATATTGTTCAGCGGAGTTGTGCAGAATTACAATTGAATTACTCCAGGAATTATAATTACATTGTAATTCAATTACTTTGTAATTTATAATTCAGAACTTCATTCAATTAAATTACAAAGTAATTCAGTTATATTGTAATTTATAATTCAGATCTTCATTCAATTAAATTACAATATAATTCGTAATTGCAATGGAGTAAAATTATAAAATACATTGTAATTGAATTACATTATAATCCAGTTATATTGTAATTTATAATTCAGATCTTCATTCAATTAAATTACAAAGTAATTCGTAATTGCAATGGAGTACAATTATAAAATACATTGTAATTGAATTGCATTAATTACGAATTACGATGTAATTAAATTAAAATTAAAAATTAAAGAATAATGAAGTAATAGGTAAGAACAGGTTGAAAGATCCATGTGAAGGTTTCAAGCAGAAGGAATTTATTATTTATAAATTTATAATATCTGAACAGAAATAATTTCTGCGTTGCACATTTTTTAAATTTCAACCATAAACATGAAATAGCGTTACGTATTATGAACGAGGACGAGGAATAGAAACTACGCCGCACAGACAGTAAACAAGAATATGAAAGAAAAACATAAAAATATGTCGCACTTCTTCAAATTTCTGGGCTATAATTTGGGGAGCTGTATTTTAATTATATTATATTGTATTTCAATTATATTGTATTTCAATTACACATCTGATTAAAATACTTAGTAATTGAATTAATTGAAAGGTTTGAATTATGTAATTCAGTTACGACGTCGTTGAATTACTATATAATTGAAATAAAATGTAATTCAATTGCGTAATTGAATTCCAATATAATTGAATTAGCACAACTCTGCTGTTCAGTAGTAGAGATTTAAACAGTCCGCAGGACAATTGCTGTGGACAATTGAAATTCATGAGTGACACCGTTTCGTGAAAGTTCCAACAACTTATGCGGACGGTGACAGTTTTCTTTTGTATAGCCCGATAATTCGCGATTCTTACGCTCCGTGCAAGAGTTCTCGGTAAACATAGCAGTATCGAACGCAACTGCTGCGACCATTCCACGGGTCCTTCACCCAGGAAATCAGCAGAAGGCCAATGGGAGGAACTAGATCCGGAGTTTTTTCGTCGTTCCGGCAGCCAGGGTGTTTAAAACCCGTGAAATGGGCCATCCTCCCTTGCGCTCGCCCTGAATTCCGAAGCCAGGCGATTGCTACCAACCCGGGAACCAAGCCATTTTGTCCCCCGGGATTATTTTAGATACCATCGTGTCCTTGGGAGAGTGAAATAGGGTAATGATTCGTGGCCGTGATCGCAGTAAGAGTGGTAAATCCGATTGCACCAAATATCCCATCCGGTCTTGTGTTCTGCTTTCATATTTTTGTTCGATCTCATTACACAAAATGGACGAATCCTCTACTGACATCCGTCGAGACTGATCAAATTTTAGGCAACAGTATGACGAAACAGTATGACAGTATGGCGAAATGTCACCTGTCAAGATATACCACGATTTTGCTATTTTAAATCAGGTTATGCACAGTGGGAAACGAAAGTATTCCAACGCCCTTTAAAACAGAATAACTTTTTTATAATTGTATCAAACAACCTGACTTTTTATAATCAATTAGAAGTATTGGTTTATGACATGATGTGCAAAAAAGATTTTCCAAAAATTATAATTTACAAGGTTACATGCAAAAATAAAAAAAGGCATTTTTTAAAACTTTTTTATTTCGGCCCTTAATGAAAATTTAAAATATTTGTTTTGTAGATCTATGTTTGTTGTACACATGCTGAAAATTTCATCGAAATCGGTTGACGCAGAAAGAAACGACACGCATCGAAAGATGTACGATTCTGTGGATTTTAAGCAGAAACTGATCAAAAGTCGTGTAAAACTACGATTTTCAACATTATTAATCGCTTGTAGCTCGTGTGTATGTTAATCGATTTTGATGAAATTTTCAGCACGTGTATAACTTACATAGATCTACAAAACATATATTTTAAATTTTCTTTAAGGGCCCTAATAAAAAAGTTTTAAAAAATGCCTGTTTTATTTTTGCATGTAACCTTGTAAAATATAATTTATGGAAAATCTTGTTTGCATATCATTTCATAAACTAATGCTTCTAATTGTTTATAAAAAATCAGGTCGTTTGGTACATTTATAAAAAAGTTATTTTGGTTTAAAGGGCGTTCGAATACTTTCGTTACTCACTGTATGTGATAACTAGACAGCGGATTTTATGCATTTATGACAAAAATGAGAAGGTGTAATTTAAAACACTGAAAACATTAGAAGAATTTAAAGATACTGTTACATTATTTTCCACCTTGATCTCACTTCAGTTTGTTGCAATTCAAGTATAAAATTTTTATTTTGCATAAAGATCTGTTGTCTAGTGATAACAAATGGAAGCAATGCTATCTCTACACGAAAAACGAAATTACTTTCCGAAAGACCTAATAACACGTTGACTGTGTACCATGAAAATGGATTTCTGGAGTGTTAGAGTTGTGTTTATTGTCTGCGAAACGTAAGAGGACTAAAAAAGTAATTAGCATGAGAAATCTTAATATCTCGACTTTAATTTTATTAATGATGATAACAATAAATTAATAATAATAATAATTAATAAATTGCTCTGATTTCACTCAATTTTTGTGGACACTGAGTGATCGATTTTTCGAGGCATTTCTTCCTTCAACTTCCGGTTTCGTCACACTGTGGCCTAAAATCCGATCAGTCTCGACGGATATCGGTAGAGGATTCGTCCATTTTGGACGTCAGTTCCTGTCTTGTAGTGCTTTCCAGCATTTCACGTAATTTTTGATCAGCACATCAAATATTCAAAATCAAAGTACGCATTTCCATCACCCATTGCTTCTTTATTACCGCAAGGGTAAAAGTTCAGTGCACGAAAGAAAAAGTCGTGTGTTGTTTAAGGACAGGATGTATCATTGAATTACCATTTCTTCTCAACAATTTTTTATGCGGTGCAAAATCTGAAATAAAGTCGTAAAAAGTCTGAATAAAACAGAAATCCTACGGGCATGGGAAAAATCGTGAGAGATACAATTATTGAAATTATGAAATTGCTTACATGGAAAAATTGATTCGATAAATTTCGTTATCCAAGCACATATTGTAATAAAAATTGCACGAAATCTAAATAAACAGAGCATTGTTATTTCTGTAAGCTCAAATACTTTAATCAGTTTTAGTGCTCGGTAGGTTTAATGTTAAGGTAAAGAGCATTTCTGAGGGGCACGAGAAGCGGATTGGACCAACGACGAATAATTTAAATGTACGAGCAGCTGATTCGGCGATAGTGGTCATCGGGGAAAGGAAATGGAGAATGGAATGGTGAATATTAGAAGGAGGACTGAAGTTTTGAAAATTTTTGCAGTAAGTACGGCTCGAGAGGCAGCCGGTGCGCGGCGCAAAACAGTTAAGGACCTACAAAAGAACCGTGGAAAAGGGGAATAGAGTTCAAAGAAAATTTCCCTGTATTATGTAAACGGTCGTCGAGTCCTCGGAAGAAATTCGCTCCGCTGGTCGATTGAAGTGCCTTGGTCCCGTTCGCGTCGTTCGCTGTAATATACGTATTGAAATGAGACCATCGAGTGTATTTATATATTTAAATCGAGCCCATTCATTTTTCATAACACGTATAGTTGCGTTGGGGGGGGGGGGGCGGGGACTGGCTCGTGAATTTTTCAAGTCGTTTTATCGGCTGGTCGATGGAATATTGACGACCTTTAAGTGCCCTTTCCGAGCACTAGGCTCTGCTGTGCGAGCCTATGAGCTTTAAAGGGTCGCTGAACGACCTTTAAGGGCCCTTTTCCAATTTTTCCCTTTTACTTCGGACAGACGATCCGTGTGCAACCAAGTAGAAACTTCGTTCTAGAAGTCCACGACTGTTTTGCTTGTTCTTGCACTTCGACTTTCCGCTTTCTCTGTAAGCCTGTCGTCGTCGTGCATGAACTATTCATGTCGAACAGAACGGATACCTACAGTGGATGTACAAAGTATCCGTACACCTTTTAATAACTTTTTTATAATTGTACCAAACGACCTGATTTTTTATAAACAATTAGAAGCATTAGTTTATGAAATGATATGCAAAAAAGATTCTCCAAGAAATTATAATTTACAAGGGTACAATAAAACTTTTTTATTAGGGCCCTCAAAGAAAATTTAAAATATATGTTTTGTAGATCTATGTTAGTTATACAAAGGCTGAGAATTTCGTCAGTTATCAGTGTTAGCCCCTGTTGTGTGTCTTTCCATATTAAATACTAGAAGTCTTGTTTACAACATTCTGAAACAAAAAATTGGAAGACTGTTGAAATAAAAAAGTTATAAAGAATTCAAACGAGAAAGGTCATTTTGCGCTACCCTGTATGAGCAACGTGAAACGATTTCTAATTTCTTTCCACCGAGAATGGGCATTTGTCCCACTGTGGGTCGTCGCGTCGGTTTCAAGAATCGGATCTGGAGTCTCCGGCACAATCAAATTAAACTCGTGATATTAGTGAATATCCGGCGCAATTGGAGGGCTCAGAAGCCAATCGGTGTTAGCCCCTGAGCACCAAAATTGAGATAATTAAGCCTTTCAAGGCTTCCTTGTAAACAAATAACAGTGCATAGAAAGGTTTAGAAGGCGGTACTTGTTAACTGATAACAGACTACTAATTATAATACAAGACCACATTCAGAAGGCAACAAAAAGATTTGCCATAATTATTGCTTTGAAAATCCATTTCGAATATATAATAACCAGGCATTGTTTGAAAAATTATATTTTGCTCGACGATCCTGTTGTTCCTTCCGATCGAATTGAACAAAATCGAATAAACAGATAAATAACAATGAAATTGAATTTTGTCAACGACGAAATAAAATTGTACGATCCACCTTATTGTTAGTGGAAAGGAGAGTTTCACGGCTCACCTAGCGCCGTTCGCAGAGTGCATATTTTAAAGGGGGCAGCATAAAAACTAAATACGGCAGTAACATATCAATGGGACATGAAAATAAATCGTGGTTTACAAGATAGTCTCGGCTTTTTGTACTCGGAGAAAATAACTTCGCCGAGGAGCATAAATATTTGTTACACGTGAAAACAAAACTCTCAGCCCTCCCGATCTGTGAATCTCCATTCAGCAGACACGTTTTTCCAGCTTTCCGTACGTCGAGTCGGCCTCACGCGGCGACTATAGCTTCATTGATAGTTGTTGACCCGAGCGTTGTTCACCCCTGTGCTATTTCTGCCACTTGTCGCCGCTTATACGCGACTACTGTGGCCGGCCGTCGTCGTCCGGGGCGCAAACTTTCCCGTCGCGTCGCGTCGCGTCGCGTCGACTCGCGTGACGCCGCGATTTAGATCGATTTAAATACGGAATTGTCATCGGGTCGCGTATTTATACCTGTTTGCACGCTCGCGGGTAATTGTACGTTACGTAAAAGCATTGCTGAAGGGGTGACTCACCCCCTTACAGCATGAATGATTCGCGTACGAATCGTGGCACGCAATATGAACGCGCACCGTCTCGCGTCGTCGCACAGTGGGAAGGGCCCAAAAACGTGGAAAAAACTATTAAGCGTTATTTATAGGCTCACGGTTATAAACATTATATATCGTTGGATTCGTCTTACGATCAGCTACAACATTCTGAAATCCAGAATACATATTAGCATTTAAAAAATCAAATTCTCCTCAATCTTTTGTACAAAAAAAATTATTTTTAACTTTCAAATATTGAAATTTGTAGATGTCTGAATACTGTTCCTCTTTCGTTCGAAACATTTTTTCCTCAGATTATCGAGAGCTCATGAAAAACCGTGGGGATAGTGGAATATTTGCACTATTATAACTTGAAAAATATTTAAGAAAAAGATATTTTATTATAGTGTTTTGGAAAGCTCTCAAAACAAGCTACAAGAATATGCAATAAAAAATAGGGAGTTCTATTTAAGAAATTGAAGATGACCTTCACGTGATTTTCAAACGACTATCAAAGGTCAAATCAATGACACCATTTTATGTCCTACTTGAAACCATACAACTTTTGTCTGAAACACTTTTCTCCAAAATGCTTTAATTCCGAGATATACGTCCGTTTCACTTTAAATGACTCACCCGGTATATTACAAGAACGTTCTAAAATTATTTGTATCATTAATTTTCATCCGAAAATACATCAGAAATTTCTTCCTCGGATAATGTTTCTTCTTCATTTGAGACCAATGCTAAACGCTTAATGCTAAAATAGTTATAAAATTTGAAAGCAGACGTAGCGTAGTTGGAATCAAATTTTGTTGGCTTATAATCACAAATCTTTACCGAATTTAATGAAACCAAAAAGAGCACACAGACTCACACAGAACTACAACAAAATCGTCGATAAAGTTTTGTAATCGTAAAAAACTTGCAGAATTATTGGTAATGTTCAAATATTAATAACTATACTAATTTAGATAATAACAAAATGCAATCTGTGCGAAAGTGCTCTGTACACCTACCTGAAAAACTTTTGTAATACAAGAATCTACACAATTTTCCTTAAAACACTTGAAAATCGCCAATGAACGGACGCTATTGTAGAGACTGTTTAAGACCGCAAAGCGCGCCTTAAGATCTCTCGACTTTCGATGAAGTTTACTACTTCGCGGGTGTACGAATAGCAAAATCAACATTGAAGCCTTATTCTTCAGAGCTTTAACTACAACGGACAAAAAATATTTTATGACGTACGCTAAATTTAGAAATCGACTTTTTTCCACGTTTTCGGGCCAAATTTCCCACTGTGCATCGTGACGCGCGACGCACAGTGGGACAAATGCACAGTTCGAGATGGGAAAAATTTCGGATTTACTGTAGTTCCGCGTCCGCGCTCACAGAAGGCAAAGAGAATAATTTTGTTTATCCCGACGGCTCGCGGGGAACACGGGGAAATAGCTGCAGGAGGATCCTGAAGAAGTTCGAGGTATCGAGTTTATAATTCAACATAGCGTACAAAGAAAAGGTATCCTCTTCTGTGCAGAGAGAGAGAGAGAATAAGAAGCTTTGCTCAGGCGCCGCGATTCCTCCGATGACAGTCCCGCAAAGAAAGCGGGTTCCCGAGGACATGTTCGGAAATGTTCTCGCTCTCTATTAAAAGAATATGCTTGCGCCCCGTAGTCGCTGCGATAGCTAGAAGCGAAACTACGGAACATGTTCCGCCCTTAATTACCCAAAGTTGCATTCGTTAAATTCCCTCCACCCACCTCAACAGCTTTACGAGAACTTTCCCGTGAAGAATTCCTCTCACCACCGTCCGGGAAATGTACAGTCCGGCACAAAACCACGGTATACTCGAGATTTGCTACCTATTTCTGCGGATTTATCTGGAGAATAAAGATTTTCTACCATCTGCTGCAACGCACAGCTTCGAAATAGAATATTGCTGACACTACTCCGCTGACGTATGCGTAGCCGTTCCTGTCTAATTACGGATCCATGAATTTTTGGTATTATATTTTCATTTTTTTTTTTACCTTATATTAATTCGTCTTAACCCTGGTCGTAGCCATGATATTCTAAGTTGGAACTAATCAACCCTTAAGTTGACCTCTGGAAATATTCCATGGTGGCATTTAAACTGTGGTGCCCAAGGTGGTTCGGAACTAATCGGAACCCACCTTATAAAAACTGTCGGTCCCGTCGCGAAATAACCCTGGCAGTTAAGAAAGCGACGTAAAATAAATTTAAAAGAAACCCTTAAGTTCCCTTACTAGTGTACCGGTTCCCCCTCTATCAATTATTTAATATTGCCCAACCTCCTCCTACACTCCACACGACCTTGGTGGGAAGAACCTTTTTTTCTCAAGGTAGCGGTCAAAAAAATGCATTATGCACACCCTGGAATGGGGTACTGTGGGTCTCACCCAGTAAAAATCACTTCTCTCCCATGACGGTCAATGGACCCACTACAATCCTCTCCATGCGCGAGTTGCGGAAGAGTTAGAGGGCCCGCTATTTGCATTTCTCCTAACTCTTCGGATCTCGGGCCCAAATCCACTCCTGTTCTTGCCTTTTTTTGTTGGGGCGGTGGGGAAATGCCTTTACGCACACCCTCCAACGTTGAAGTTTGGTGGGTAGTGTGGGACTCAGCCCCCCCCCCCCACCAGGTGAAGGTTGGGGGGAACGGGACTTACTCCCTAGCTCCTACCAACTAAAGCCCCACCGCGCGAACCCTCCGCCAAGCCCAATACACCCGGACCCAGGGTCCTACTGTTCGCATTTACTCCTGGGTGCTGGGAGACGCATCACATTGGGTCGCCTCCAGTCGCTATGGACTTATCCTCTTCCATTACTCCTGTTCTTGCCTGATCTTGGGGAGGACCTGGGAGTCGGGAGAGGAGTTGCCCAGGGCTGGCAATACGTCCACAAGGATGTTCAAACATGATTTTTTCGGAAACAAAGCCTCTGATGGAAACATGTTACCGTACATTTCTTCTGATTTTTTCCACTTGGTGCCTTCTTGGTAAATGTAATTCGGCTGGGCCCTGTACAAACACGCGAACTTTCAACATTTTATTTCGAAATAAAACAGATCGTTGTGTCCGTCATTTTGCCTGGGACTGTAGCTTGCTGGTTACATGGAAGTGAAAGGAGAAGAAGAAGAAGAAAGAGGAGAGAGCAAGGGTGAGAAAGCGATGATCGACCGTCGAATATAATCGCGCGGGGGATCGATCGCGAACGGTGCGGTGGAGTGCGGTGCGCTAGGGGAACTCGAAACTCTCGATTTAGTCGGCTGACAGCGCAAGCCGATGAACGATCGACCGCGAAATTCAAGTTACCCGGCCCCGGCCGTCGAGCTAAGTAGAAATTTAATTAGCACGCCGTTTGCCGGTCGAATGTTGGGTACCTTTGCCACAGCATTTTCCGCTGCAAGCTAATCCCGCACAAAGCTCCGTCGCCTCTCGAACCCCAACGATACATAATTAACCGTACGGAACCGCGCGAGAGTCGAACTTCGTGTGCCCCGGCAAATACACGGCAGCGCAGCTTTCGAATAAACATGGGTGCACGACGGGACGCGGACGTGGCCTGACCTTACAAGTAAAAAGGCCCGACTGCCTTTTGACTACCACAACTTATATTTCTGGCACGCGTTAATTAATTCACCGAGATTATGCCGCTGGCTGCGCCATCCACGCACGACTGCTCCAGCCATCTCGTGTTCCCACCAGACAAACAGCTGAATTATTATAAAAGTCTGTTGCGAGAAGACAATGGAAGCATGATTCGTTTTCCGTTCATTAGCCGGTTGAACATTCTCTGTAGTTTAGTATCTGGACGTTTCGGTTCTGTGTTCATTCAGACATTTTATGGCGGATTGTTTCCAGCGTTCCTGTGCTCGTTTTTTCCTGAGCATCGGTATGCAGTACAGTCAATCTTAAATATCTCAATTTCAAATTAACCGGACGTGGGCCACTTTCAAAATAAACGGCTCAATTATGCAGCAACTGTTTTTTACGGATCTCGTAGAAGATGTAGAATACTTACTTATAAAAAAATATTTCTTTACACCCTGTACAGAATCGCGTGATGCCTCGAATTTCGGTTGCTTATTTTGCGTAACTATGAACGCTGCTTGATCTCCGGAAAGTAACGTGAAAAAATATTTCATTGGAAACAAGTTTCGAGATACTGCGATAACAGCGTAGAGAATATGAATACCTAGAGAATTTGAAACTGCCGAGTGAACGCGATCCGGAACGATTCGTACGCTCTCAAGTGCAGAGAATCACGCGATATCATGAATTTGTATTGCTTCGTTTCTGTAATTATGAATGTGGTCTGATTTATGGACAGTAACTTTAGAAGATGTTTTAAGAAGCCGTTCAATTTGCAATTGCGATGAACGTATTCTATACGGACAGACTGTTCCAGTAGTAATCGTGTCTGTAGCTTTTTTCAATCTGCATTATTTGTTTTGGAAAGGAAGGTGACCTTCAATTTATAAATATTGGGTTGGCAAATAAGTTCGTTCGGTTTTTTACAGTGGAATAAATCACAAAAGCCGAACGAACTTATTTGCCAACCCAATAGAATACTACATACAGGGTGTCCCAAAATTCCTTCAACAGCCGGAAATGGGAGGTTCCTGAGATCACTTGAAGCAACATTTTCCTTTGCAAAAATGTTATCCGCGGCTTTGTTTAGGAATTATTAACGAAAAACACGGACCAATCAGAGTGCGACCTAGACGCGAGTTGGCAAAGTCGTCTCGGCGCGCCAACTGTCTATTGGCCGACTGTGCCAACTCGCGTCTAGGTCGCACTCTGATTGGTCCGTGTTTTTCGTTAATAACTCCTAAACAAAGCCGCGGATAACATTTTTGCAAAGGAAAATGTTGCTTCAAATGATCTCAGGAACCTTCTATTTACGGCTGTTGAAGGAATTTTAGGACACCCTGTATACATATGTATGTATGGTTTTATATCATATTAGGGATGTCGATTTTTAATCGGCTATTTAAGAAATCGATTATTTTCATAAAGTAAATCGATTTTTAGAATCGATTCTTTAATATCGGATTTTTACAAATAATCGATTCTAAAATTGTAAAAATAATCGATTTTCATGGCAAATTATATGACTGTGCGTGGAGACCGTGGAGTGTTTACTGTGGAAACTGTATAAAGAGATCCAATTAACATCAAAAGTAACTATATAAATGTCCGTAAAACGCGACAATTCTACTGCGCATAATGATTCTAACGGAACTCGTTCATTGGCTAATTCCCTACTCGTACTCGGCTGACCACGCGACCATTGGCTGACTGTTATGGAACCCAATAGAAATAGGTTATCCAGCAAAAACTTAGCAAATATCGTGTTCTTAGATTCATTGCTCTTCGAAGATTGGCTATTATAAAATAATTAAAAAGTATAATTACATTTGTCATATAATGTGCACATACAAACTAAATTGAATGTTACTTGTTCAATTTTGCTATAAATGCATAAAGATCCGCAGTCTAGTAATTATTATTAGTTTATTTCTTTAATAAAAGACTCCAACAAAATTTCGATCTTCGTTTTTTCATCGTTTTTAGACATTCCCAAAAAAAATCGATTATTCAAAACATCGATTATTTTGGAAACGATTTTTTAGTGGATCGATTCTTGAAGCGTCGATTATAATCGATCTTTTTGAAAATAATCAGCATCCCTATATCATATACACGGTGTCCAAAACCACCCGTCCAGGGGTGTTAACTTCTCAGATAAGCATATTCGGTAAAAATGTTTGGAATAAAAGTTGCAGAGATTAATGGAGGACATATGTCCATGACCTTGTATTTGACCTTCGGAACCATTTTCAAGGTTACTTGGAGGTCAGTACGTTTTTTTAAATGGAAACCCCTACTTTTGACTACAGATTCTGAAAGAGTTCGAAATTTCACGTTCAGATATGTACTTACGTCCTAGATTAAAATGACTGCCAGAGGCCACAAAAAATACGTACTGACCTCCAAATAACCTAATAACAAGGTCATGGACATATGTCCTCCATTAATCCCTGCAACTTTTATTCAATTAAATTTATTCAATTAATATTCAGTTAAAAACACCCCTGGTCGGGTGGTTTTGGACACCCTGTATGTACATCATTGTGCCAAAACGTATTCATTCGTATACGACGTAATAACCTTCAAGGTCATACAAGGTCACAAATGGAAGAAACATGTTTTTCGTTGATAATTCCTTACCAAAATCACGAAGAACATTTTCGCAAAGGAAATAGTGACTTCAAATGAAACCATGAATCACCCCTTTCAAGTACAACATTTTTAGGACAGTGGAATAATGTTTCGTTCCGAAGAAACTGAAAAATGTGCGAGCTGTTGTTTCGCGTGCGACCACAACAAGTTTCTCGTTCCGATTCCGATATCGCAGCATCCTCTTTAAACCGAAATTGAAATCGGCGATGAGCGTGTGTCACGGGAACAGCCGGCGAAGGGTCGGCCGGACCACGGATCAATTAATTCATTGGTCCCATTTGTGCTGATCGACGCGAAGAGCGTACGGTTGGCCGAGGAAAATACCGTAGACGGAAGGGTGAAGGGCCCGCTTAAGCGAACGTCCGGAAATTAAGTTCTTCGTGCTCGTTCCCGTTGACTCACGATCACAGCGAACCGGGTCGCTCGATATATCGCCCCGGTGTGTTATTTTCCTATTTTTCCGACGGCCGGCAGCCAACAAAACGCGGCTAACGACGAAACGCGATGCAGAGCGACGCGGTAACGGAGCGACTATAATTCCTCCGCCCATCAATTAGCATCGAGCCATCGTCGCCGGTTTCGTTCCCCGCAAACAGGAAGTCGCGTCATCGAGACCCTGATCCGCCTCCCATCATTTTTTAAACGATCATTTCAGAGGCCACGTCCCGGACAGGTATTTATAGGCTCGTCGAACGTGACTCTTCCAGGTTCGACGAACGCAACACGACCAACGCGAATTCATGAGTCCTGATTCAATCCTGTTGAAGTTATGCAATCGATCGCTGCATTTACGAACCTAATTTCCTTTGTACAAGGTGGGCCGCTATTCGCGGCGTAACCGGGAACCACGTGATTCAATGTGAACAGATAAGCTAAACCCATGGAATGGATTTTCTTCAAGTACGAAATTGCGTAACATACCAGTGAGATGACGCAAATACATATCGGCTCACGTGTCCGCTCATGGCTTACCGTTTCTACTTCCGGTACACTTTCGGTGTGCTACTCCCTCTCCGATTTCAATGACTTTGAAATATGTTGTCAAGGTCGTCATTCTGAAGAACATTTCCCGGTAAAGTTTTTGACGGTCGGCTTTATCGGGTTGGCAAAAACCAAATGGATCAATGTTTCTTCGATTTATGACCTTGTATGACCTTGAAGGTTATTATGTCGTATACGAACGAATTCGTTTTGACACAATGATGTGTACAGTAGCGGACAAAAGTTTAAGACCGGTCTAAAGAAGACGATAACCATTTTAATATTGTACTATACGATCTGAACTTTTTTGGGAAGCTAGAGGAATTAGTTTACTACGGGATGTGAAAAGAAATTTTTTCATAAATTGCAATTGAACGGAATTGTTGAAAAAATGCTATCAGTTGAATTTTTAACTGTTTTATGTGGGCCCATATTGAAAATTTAAAAAATACGTTTTGTAGATCTGTATGAATTAAACATATTCTGAAAATTTCGTCAAAATCGGTTGACGTTGCAATAAGCTACAAATGTTTAAAGATGGTAAAAATGGCAGATTTTCACGATTTTCGGCCTCTAACTGCAATCAATCTAAGGATTCTTAAATCTTCGAATGCCTGTCATTTTTTCCCGCATCAATCGATTTCGATGAAACTTCCACAGTGCATATACTTGACACAGATCTACAAAACGTATTTATTAAATTTTCAATATAGGCCCACATAAAATAGTTAAAAATTCAACCTTTAGCATTTTTTCAACAATTCCGTCCAATTGCAATTTTTGAAAAAATTTCTCATCACATCCTGTAGTAAACTAATTGGTCTAGCTTCCCAAAAAAGTTCAAATCGTATAGTACAATATTAAAACAGTTATCGTGTTTATTAGAGCGGTCTTAAACTTTTGCCCGCTACTGTATACCTCGTTTGATTGTTTTATGTCGCTTTTTCAACTGCTGTGGGATTGTATACCTATTTTTTTACGATATAAAAACGTCACCTTCCTTTCGAAAAGAAATAGTGCAGATGAACAAAGTTACATATAGACACGATTACATGGCTAGTAACGAAGCGACCAACCTGTATACCTTACTGGAATTATTTGATTTGTAATCCGACAGAACGCTTAAGAATTGAACCGTGCATACGTTTACTTTTGGTACTTGTGAATTAGTTCGTAGAAATGTAAATTCGTACGAAGATGCACGCTGTAAGAATAACAATGGACGATATCCAAGACTAATGGTAGAGCATCCGATCAGGACCAGGGAAACAGGCAGCCTCGATCAAGATGAAAGAGCAACCACTCGACAGTGCCAGGTTCTCCGGCCGGAGGAAGAAGAAGAAAGAGAATTAAAGTTGCCTTTTTACCTTTCGTTCCGTTCAACAGGAATAAATCGCGTATCGCGAGCACCGGCATTGATCGCTTTTCTCATTTCGGAAATGGAATACATCTGAAACAGGAAAACTGTACAATCGGAATAAATTCCGAAAGAATGGAGCTGGCTTTTGTTAACGCCCCGTGCGCGGCGTCGTTTCTCTTCGATTTCCACCCCCGCAACCTGACTATTTATTAAAGTGAAAGCGGAAATCGATGCAGTTACCACCGGTCGAGATTAATTGCCGCCCGATACCGTTATTTCCGGCAGAATTTTTCCACGGAGAAGCGACTTATCGATCATTGTCTCCACCGGTTCATTTCCTTTCGCAGCCCCTGTTAAATACATTCTTTATACTCCCACAAAGTCGTGCGGTCTCGTTCGAAACAACTTGTCAATTATATTTATTATAAAACAGACGCAGTCTGAGTTTGTGCAAACGAGCACGATATTTCTGAAAAATTGATCTTCGGTGCCGCAAGATACATCCATTCAGCCTGGAAGCTCGATCGTCGAGAAATCTGCCACTTATTATGGGAATGGGGTTGACTCCCCATTCATTCCCCCTCCCTAAAGTAAATTTATGTGTTATTTATTATTGTAAGTGATTGACCAAAAAAACTTGGGGCTTGGGTGCCACACAACTTGAGTGAAATGTCGAGCAGATGTCTAAATAATAAATTAATAAGTAAAACTAAGTGAAATTAATTAATTCGGAAAATTGAAGCAGATAGGTGGTTTGTAGAGCAAGAAAAAGACTTGCGAATGCATATATGTAGGGGAGAGTCGTGCAGTACCGACCGGCGTACTGTACCGACCAAAATTAGTTAATCACTTTCCAGGTCAGATGGGTACACTTTCTTTAAGAAAACAAATGAATATAACTATTGTGGGTAATATGTTTCGTTGCTACATTGTTTATTCGATTATTTTCGAAATTCTGACACATTTAGCGTGGGCGTTGATATTTCGAGTGTTATAAGTTATTTTCTAGATCTGATAATTTGTTTCTCAGGTAAGTAAACGACTTTGTTGAATTATGTATATTATATCTAGTCTATCAAGTATAATTAACGGGCCCTGTTTTGGAATTTTCTTTTGGAATTTGGTATATTATGTATACCATATCCTAAAATGTTTCCCCATGTTTGTCGTCCAGTACCGACCATCCAACTGTCGTGCAGTACCGACCAATCAACCGTCGACCAGTATAAGCCAAACTTTTCTTATCTGTAAGTTTAATCTGTTAGCATTTGAAATGAAGTTAGAAGATGTTTATTTAATCTTTCTTCTACCTTTTCCCACAGAAAAATGTCCGAAATTCCAAATCAGAAAAAAGGAAAATGGACAGTTGAGGATATGAATACGGCTTTGAAACTACTCATCGAGTCTAAAATGACGCAGAGCTAAAGAAAAGCTGCAAGAAACGAAAAAGCCAAAGAAGTAGAAAAAAGAAAAGCGGCAAGAAACGAAAAAGTCAAAGAAGCAGAAAAAAGAAAAGCAGAAACTCAATTTAGGAAAGGAAATAAGAAAAGATGTAAGAACTTAACAACAAAATTACATAATATATAAAAATATATAATTATTTTATTATTTGTATAAATAAAATTTGAATAAAAAAGCGTATTCTAACATCTAAATGTTTTTTTTTAACATTATTAATGATTTAGACTGAAAAATCTACTAAATACGTAATTGGTCGGTACTGGACGACAATTTTTTGTTTCCTTCAAATACTAATATCTTTATTCTTACAAATAATGAATACTAATTATTAAATTTCACAAAATTCATTTCTCGCCTTTTATTAAGTTCCCTTTGAGTTACAAATTCCTTTTTTTAATTTTAATTTTTACCAATTCTAGTCCAAACTATAACAAGGAAACTTAGAGCGGTCGGTACTGCACGACTCTCCCCTATACAGGGTGTCCCACATAAAACTTTTCACGATTCTTCCAGTACTTGCGATAATCTGACAAAAAATATTACAGACCACCCATCTATAATCTAGAAACTAGGTTATTTTCAAAACGTCAAAGTGTTTCTTTGTGTATGTGAGAACCAGATGACAAGAAGCAACGAAAATTGAAACTCCCGACGAGAGAGCAGGTTCGATCGCGAGCGTGTGAGCGCGGGCGATGGTTAACAGCTTCGGAAATAGTGTTCGAACGCGTCCGTGCATTCCGAAACATCGGCGAACAGCCGAAGAATCGGAAAACAATTTGGGAATCAGCGATAGAGGTTGGCTGGTGGAACTCTCGTCGAAAGAACAACTCGTAATTAGCCGAGGAGACCGGACGCTGAACGATACCCATTAAAGTAGCTCGAAACTCCGCACAAGTGAAACTGTGGCGTCTCTTTCACCGTGTGCTTTGTCTCTCGGTCGCGGACGCGAAAATAGGTTGCACAGGTGGCGGTGGGTATGTGTATCGATCTCTCCTCTCCCCTGTTTATTAAGGCATTCTAATAGAATCGGGCCCCGAAGTTTCGGCTACATTCTAAGGGTTTGGAACGTAGTGCCTTAATAACAGTCTCCCGGTCCGCGAGTACCGGGGTTAATGAACATATTTTAAGTACCGGTTAAATGAGCCGGTAGTTGAAGTTATCCCGTAATTACGCGCGGAACCGAGGGAAATCCGCGAGATAATAGTCAGCTCGGCTAGAAGTTCGCGGATTTTCCGCTTGTGGAGAGAGAGAGAGAGAGGGAAGAGAGGAGATGGGAGGGGAAAGCGGAGTTTTTGAATCCGCGGCAGGTGAATGGCGGCCGCAATCCACCGAGAACAATGAAGGAAACGCAAAGGAGTATTTGATAAGGCCACGTGCCAGTTAATTACCGGTCTCGGAGAGGCAACCGGTGACACTGCGCTGCGCGGGCTGACGCTGTTCCATATACGACAATAATTTTCAGGGTGCGCACCAAGCTATAATCCACTTCATCCAATCTCTGAATAAGCCCGACCGAAGTAATTAACTTGCCGTGCTCGTTGTAACGAATAAACAACATCGTCGGAGCTGCGACAACGTTGGTGTTGGTAGACCGTTTTATTCAGCGTGTCATTAAATTCTGACGTCGATACTCTGAGGTGCAGCCCCTTTGGCCCACGAACTTCCAGGCGACGCGCCTTCTTTTGGCTGCTCCGGCAAACTGAAAACTGTTGTCGCGATAGCTGCGAGCAGCACGTTCCTCGCGCTGGAACCTACGGACACGCAGCCAGCAGCGAAATTGAATCATTGGAATCCATTTTGCCAGGAAATAGTATTAATTGAACCGCTCGCAGGTCAAATCGATTTTGACGACGCCACATCCCCGGGTTTTTCATATTTGTAAAGCATTTCAATCATGCTTCACGTTGTACGGTTAGAGTAAATCTTCTGACTAATTAGTAGATTGTGGATCTCTATCAGAGTTGTGTTAATTCAATTACACAATTGAATTATCAACTACGTTGTAACTGAATTACATAACTCAAACCCGTCAATTAATTCAATTACTGAGTATTTTAATCAGATGTGTCATTGAAATACAATATAATTAAAATACTGCTCTCGAAATTATAGCTCAGAACTTTGAAGAGGTGCGATATATTTTTATGTTTTTCTTTCATATACTTGTTTGCATGCGGCGTAGTTTCTATTCTTCGTCCTCGTTCGTAATATGTAACGCTATTTTATAATTGTACTCCAATTGCAGTTACGAATTAAATTGTGATTTAATATTACAAGGTATTTTATAATTGTACTCCAATTGCAATTACGCATTGCATTGTAATTTAATTGAATGAAGATCTGAATTATAAATTACAATATGACTGAATTACAATGTAATTAAATTACTCTGTAATTATAATTCCTGGTGTCATTCAAATGTAATTCTGCACAACTCTGATCTCTATGCAGAACAAGGATTTTCTGCATCGATTCTAAATGATAAAAAACCAAATGAAGAGGTGATTCTTTCGTTGACGATTTTATTAGAGATTGAAAATGAAATATTGACATTCTTAAATTCTTGGGATTGTCCTAATATTTTAAATGTCGCTTACACAATTCTTTTTTATAAATGCATAAAGTTCTATGAATTAGACTTGATATTGTCAAATGAAAAAGGTTGGAAGAACTTTAACAATGATCGTGTACATTTTGTTTTGTGGAGTTAATCGACAAAAATGAATACAAGAAGCAAACGATTATTATTTGTTTTAGTTAATATCTTTCTAATCCGATCGGAAATAAAATATTGTAACTAATAAACAGAGTCATCACTAAAAATAGTTGTACCATTATTCACAATCTGTATCTAATCAATTACTATACATTTAAGTACTATGTGGTATTATATCACTTTCAAAGGTGTAAAAGAACGACATATTTGAAGTGGGAAGTACAGAGCTAAAAGGTTTGTAATATATGTATTATACAAACACATAATTTAATTATTAAAACAATGAGGCAAATAAAATACAGAAATATAGAAATAAAATACGGCAAATAATATACAAAAATACAGAAATAACATAAAGCACAGAAATACAGAAATAAAATGAGGCAAATATACAGAAATACAGAAATAAAATACAGAGAAGTACGGAAAACTGACAAACCTCAGCAATAATATTTTTGTTACTATATTTATCTGTAAACATTGACCGAGGTATTTTAAATTGAATCATACATTTGATATTGTTTATATACAATTTATATTATGTATATGAACCAAATAGAGTTATTTAACTCCTATTTCTGTAAATTAATGCATAAAACTCGTTACTCGTTATAATCAATTCGCAGTCGATCGATCATGCCGTTGTTTCAATGGTGTATTATCCTCAATCCTGGTTTTATAGATATAAATTAATTGCACCACAAAGGAAAGAATTAAAAATGCTTTTAATGTCATCCGTAAAATACAGACCTTCATTTGCACAGCATTGGATTAACGCACAAGTTCATGCCAGAATTCCAAACGAGAACTAATTGAATTTCATTTTCGCCCAACACAAGCTTCACTTAGTTAGTATTTGCAACTTTTAAACCGCTCAACCATTTTTTGCCGTTTTACGCTCAACTTGGTGATTTTTACGTGAAGCGTAGAATTCATTTGTCATAATATTCAGAATAATTAAAATTTCATATACGCGCGTTCGTTTCATTTATGTATGTTTTGTATGTTTCCTAAATGGAGAAGTAGAAAAGAATTATTTCAATCGAAATCAACCAATACAATTTCAACGTGTCGAATCAATGAAGTTTCCCGAAGTTCTTTTTGTTCGCACAAAATGGACAAGCAAAATGCATCTGTGCAGAGAAAGTCGCGCAAAAATCTGAGCTATTCGGGTCGAGTTTTCCCTCGGAAAAGTAAATGGACGTGCTGGACTAAGAGTGACGAGTATCCGAAGTAAGCAAGACGAAAGAGCCAATTTTCACGGATGTCGGATCACCAGGGAATAGATAGCAATTACGTTTAATTAACTCCGGACCTCGCCGACAACGTGTCAGTTGATCGCCCGTTATCGATGTCACGATAACGGCCGTCGAGTCGATCGCCGCGCGCCGGAACAACCGTTGTTTCATTTTTCGCCGAGATATAGGGCATGGGACCAGCCGGCTGATGGATCGCGTTTATTTAAAACGCGGTTAATGACGCTGCCACAGTCTGCCCGGAAGAATATTTATAACGATAACATAAATCAGGAAAGTAATTAAGGAGCCTCGGTGTTTTATGAGCGGCCGGAGGTTGCGGCACTAAACGAACTTTTTAACAAATTTCAGTTCAATTTAGTCCCGAAGAGCGGGTCGCGAAGTTTCGACGAACTTCTGGAATAGCTATCTTCCCGAAAGGGGAAAATCCAAGGAAATTATCGGGAAATCGAATTAAATATTTTTCGGCTACAGTCCCTGGCTAAGAAATTAGCTACGCTTACAATTCTCAACGTTTGTCGTTTGATAAGATCTTCATGGATGGAATTGAATTGTTAATTTTTCACAGAGTGGGTGTACAATGTGTTCGTACACCTTTTAAAACGAATAACTTTTTTAAAATTGGCCCCAATAGATTGAGTTTTTTAGTTAATGTATGAGTATATTTTTTAACGCTGTATTTGTCGCAATTGCGAAGGAACGAGTAAAGATCACGATTTTTAAATTTTTTATCTGTGCCGAAGTTTAATTATGATGCTTTTCTAGAACCGAAACTTATTCTTTTTAAATAAGTTTTTGTCGATATAAAACGATAAGAATTAAATTTAAGAAAAGTATACTTGTAGCTTACGAGTAAAGAAAAACCTTTAACTTGATCAATTTGAAATTTTATAATAAATTGCAGGAGCGATGTCCCTTCTAGTGGCCACTAGCTGAGCCATCGTAAAAATAAAGTAAATTTAACAATAGAAAACTTAATTATGTTCTACATTGATTAGAAAATTCATAGAATTATTTATTTTGTAATATATAATGTTAATATTACAAATTATATCTTAAATAACATTTGAATAAATTTATTCATAATGAAACAAGGAGTGGACAATGGGTACGCCATAATAGAAGTTGGTTTAATTTTTAACATTTATTTGGGTTATTATTTCATGTTAACTGAAGAAATATGAAAATATACAGAGCAATTGATTTTTTAAATGAAATAAAAATTCACTGAAAACAGATGCACTTTAACCTGAGTACCTTTTAACAATGCGGCGATGATTGTTTCCACTCACAAAATAAATTGTTTTCTATTAGTCATAAAATTTAATTGGACACCAATTTTTCATGTCCATTACTGAAATTGATTGATTTAGCTTTTTTAAAATTAGAATTATACAGAGTTGTGCTAATTCAAGTACATTCAAGTACATTCAATTACGTAATTGAATTACATTGTATTTCAATTAATAGTAATTCAATTACGTCGAAAATGAATTACTATATAATTGAAATACAATGTAATTCAATTCCGAAGTATTTTAATCAGATGTGTAATTGAAATACGAAATGATTTAAATACAATGTATAATTGAAATACAATATAATTGAAAAAGCATATAATTGAAATACAATATAATTAAAATACAGCTCTCCAAATTATAGCCCAGAACTTTGAAGAAGTGCGATATATTATTATGTTTTTCTTTCATACACTTGTTTGCTGTTTGTGCGATGTAGTTTCCTTTTTCAGTTTTTGGTTATTAGATAATGTATTTCATTTTACTTACGTATAATATTAATGTTTGTTTAATGATTCTCATGAGATGATTGTCGTTATTTATTCCTTTAATATTATATATTATATATCGTAACCTAGGCAAAGTAGGGACATGTTTCCCTTTTCTGTTTTTTATGATTATGTTTGAAATGTACAAAATGTGTAACGCAGAAGTTATTTCTGTTCAGATACTTATTATAAACTTATAAATAACAAATTCCTTCTGTTTGGAACCTTCACATGGATTTTTCAACCTCTTCTTACCTATTACTTCATTATTCTTTAATTTTTTATTTTAATTTAATTACATCGTAATTCGTAATTAATGTAATTCAATTACAATGTATTTTATAATTGTACTTCATTGCAATTACGAATTACATTGTAATTTAATTGAATGAAGATCTGAATTATAAATTACAATATAACTGAATTACAATGTAATTCAATTACTTTGTAATTATAATTCCTGGAGAAATTCAATTGTAATTCTGCACAAATCTGGAATTATAATTATTAGACAGCGGATTTTATGCATTGATGGCAAAAATGAGTAGGTGTAATTTATAACAGTGAAAACATTAGGAGAATTAAACAATACGATTCTATTATTTTCAACGTATTAAACATATTGGAAAACAAAATATATTTACATTGCATTTCAGTTTGTTCCAATTCAGGTAGAAAATTTTTATTTTGCATAAACATCCGCTGTCTAATAATTATTATTTATCACCACGAAACGACGTGAACAGAGTTATACCATCGACTGGCTCATTGTGAGGGCATTTACCTTACTTTGGGATAAGCTTGTAAACAAGGAATGTACTTTTGAAATGCGCATTAAATCGTAAACTTATTCGGAGAGGGACATTTCTTGTAAATTTTATGATTCGGACGGTTTTATTTTCCGCTCGTCAGTCGGTCTGTTGCAGAAATAGTTGGTTTCGGAGACTAAACGCTCTCACGGTCTGCCAGTCGAATTAAACTTTCATAATTCGACATCGACCCCAACAGTTTCACCCAAGTGTTCAAAGATTCATGGCCCATTCCCCTGGTTCGTCGACGACCTAGCTGTCATCGCCCTCCGCACCGGAAAACGTACCAGCCGATCACGCAATCGTAATCCTCAACGATCGTCCCCCTTCCGTTTTTTTTACGCTTGATCCCGGCATGTTATTTTGCATACAAACCGTTCTCGGTTCTTTCGTAAATTGTAGTGTAACTTCGGTTATGTTCTCTTCATGCGAGTAGACCGTTACCATTTTCCGCGGAGCAAAATCATAGGCTTACATTGCCGACGCATGGATCGATTTTTGAAGCGCGCATTTCAGTATAGAAAATGATCGAGCTTCGGACTGTTCTAAAAAGTATGCCTCGAGGTCTCCGAAACTCTCCTCCCTCGACTTGAAGACCTTGTACAATTGTACATCACAGCAAATCCTCATGAAAATTCATGCACACGTCGCGTCGTGGACAATTATCTCGAACATCGATCCGCCTATAAGCGTTTGCTCGCAGACGTACGGCGGCGATTTTTCTAAAGCAGATTGTTTTTCTTGGAATCGCATGACGCATCAGCAATTAGACCTAAGTTCTTTCCCCACCGCGGTTTTCCTGGTGGCGACCACTCTCCATTTTCTTCTTCTTTTTTCTCCCCCGCGAAAGTTGAGAACTTCTCAAACTGTTGCCATTTCGACCGCGCAAACTTCTCCATGGCTGGCCCCTTCCACTTCTTTGTCCATAAATTATCATTCGTCCGCAGTCCCGAGATAGTTTTCGCCCGTAGATCAACAGTTTTCCTCGTGGTATCTTACACGTGAAAGGACTCGCGATCTGTAACCTTGTTTCCACGTTTTCGTCCAACGTCGAAATTGAATCCAACTTGAAGATGTTTTCCCACTGCTTGAGGAGAAGATTTGTAGAGCATGATATTCTAAGCTAACTTTCGAATCTTCAGCCTAGCATGCTTTGCGCATCGTCGTATAATGACTCTCTTTATTTCAACAGCCCTTGGATATCACTGTCCAACACCAAATTTGTTCCCAATATACTGTTGGGTCCTTCTTATACAGGGTGTCCCAAAATTCCTTCAAGAGCCGGAAATGGGAGATTCCTGAGATCATTTGAAGCAACATTTTTCTTTGCAAAAATGTTATCCGCGGCTTTGTTTAGGAGTTATTACGAAAAGCACGGACCTATCAGAGCGCGAGTTAGACACGAGTTGGCACATTCGGCAAGCGCGCCAACTGTCTATTGGCCGACTGTACCAATTCGCGTCTAGGTCGCACTCTGATTGGTCAGTGCTTTTCGTTAATAACTCCTAAACAAAGCCGCGGATAACATTTTTGCAAAGGAAAATGTTGCTTCAAATGATCTCAGGAATTTCCCATTTCCGGCTCTTGAAGGAATCTTGGGACACCTTGTAAAGTTTTTTGCGCTGATTCCGAATCTGACCTTAATTTTTCTCCTATACGCACAGTTTTTGAGGAACATGGCTTTGAAAAAAAACATCTTTTTCAATTTTAAACAAATATTGTGATGTTATTATAAAAGATATTGAATTGTTCTTTACAGCAAAAGATTCTGTAGACCTTCCCGAATCCAGTCATATATAATATTAATGCATTACGATTGTTAGACATGTTAAAGTTTTAGTTAAATCAAGTTAAAGTTATGATAAAAGTCTGCTCTATCGCGTGGTATAGTTCGATTTTCCGCTGGACCCTTATTTTTTGAGATAAATTGAAAAATATCCTAAAAAATTGGTGCAAAAGAGGTGTCTCTCCGTCTTTAATGATTGTTTAAACAATCATAATGCATTAATATTGTATATAACTGGATTCGGGAAAGTCTACAGAATCTTTTGCTGTAAAGAAAAATTCAATATCTTTTATAATAACATCACAATATTTGTTTAAAGTTGAAAAATGTGTTTTTTTCAAAGCCATGTTCCTCGAAAACTGTGCGTATAGGAGAAAAATGAAGGACATATTCGGAATCAGCGCAAAAAACTCTATAGGAAGGACCCAACAGTATATTGGGAACATAAAAAAAGTTGAAATTTGTTGGACAGTGATATTAACACTAAACCTACCGACCGCTAAAAGCGATTCAAATGTTTTAGCTTACAAAAATGACAAAAGGCTCTATTCATTATTGTTATTTATTTAATTCTCTAAACCAAGTATGGCTTATGTAGCATGTGCAATACATGAACATGTTAACATATCACATAATAGTAATTTATGTAGTAGTTTATACAGCTTCTACTTGGTCATACATTAATTTAATGCAATTAAATTTTGATTGCACATCTCTTAATAAAATCGAAAATAATTGACAGGCCTTTAATATCTCGGCCACAAAGGAAGCATTTTATACAAACCGGGAGACAGTACTAGCTTTAGATTCAATTGTGGAAGATTGCTTGGAATCCACTTACGCGAAACAAACAAAGCGAAAGAAAGATTAGAACGATTTCATTTGACGAAACGACGACAATTGGAACATTCTTTTAAATCACCATGTTTTCTTGTATCTTCAAGCCTAACGGAGCTACATATCTAGGTGTTCTGTTTCTCGTGAATCACCCGGTATATTTGTTCTATCTCTGAGTTTCGTAGGTGTTCTATAAAATCAAATTATTTAAACTCCAACAAAACCAAATTAGAAGACGTAAACTAAAAGTCTCTCTTCGGAAATTGAAGAAATTTTCCATTCAGAACTTCGCACTGTTCCTAGTACTTAATCATGGTTCCAATACTATTATTTCACGCTTATTAAAACCACTTTGAGCGTTGCTTCAACTTCCACCGGTCTATCCAGCTCGCAATATTCCCGCCGTATAGTGATAATTGCCTCCGAAACATGAATTCCATCGGGCCAAAGGGAGAAAAAGACGAAGGCTAACGGTGAAAGGAAGCTCATCATCCCTCGGAGAGAAAGATAATCTCTCTTTACCCTACCTCGAGCCGCTCAAAAATCAAAGCCGCAGCAGGATAGCTGACGGACAAGGATACTCCGACATCAATATTTGATGCCACAACTTGGAACCTAGGTACCCAAGCTGTTCTCGCGCGCTAGGGGCGGGACGCGTGCGTCAGATCGCTCGCATTACGCTCGAATGATGCTGAAATTAACGAAATCGTGTCTCTCGATTTTCCAAACGAGATAGACTTTCTGCGAGGAACATGCTTCCTCGAGAAACAGAGCCGTTTAGCGGTCGGAGCGATTTTACATTTCGAAGGAATAATATCGCGTTGGAAATACAGCTACACATGTCGAACCGTTGAACAGACCTGAGAAAACGGCTCGGACTCTCGAGGACCATTTGCCAGCCGGCCTGTCCCTCTGTGATTCTTTATCCGCGGTTTCCATTGAAACAACGTATCGAGCCGGGACCACGTTATTCGCTGGCCAACTGTTCGCGAGACTCCGCTCGCCGGTCAAAAAATATTTTCACTCCGGATAGACCGTCAGCGGCGTATTTTCCGTGCAAACATGAAACTCGACCGGGTACGCAAACATCCGTACACGCGGGAACGATTAGCTGACATTTGACAGCAGCATAAATACCGAGCGGAACACGACACGTTAGATTCCGTTAATGAGCACGGATCCGACGACCGAGGAATTAATGGAACGAGGCGGCGCGGCGGCTGCTTTCGCCAAGCCGGTTAAATATATTTCGGAATTTCGCGCTGCTCGCGAATATACCAGTTACTTTTGCGCCTGACATTACCTAACCCAGACCTTATTACACGCAGCCTTCTACCAATGATTACGGTTTAATTGGATTTTATCGTGTTCCAAGAGACCGATTATGTTTCTATTAGAACCTCCGAGCTTCGTCGAGCACCGTTATAAATCGTGTTTCCTACGATTCCAGTCGGGAGCGATTTATTTTCGTGGAAATGAGCTTAATGCTTTATAAGACGGAGATATAATGTCCGCGGATCAAGGGCGTAAACCATGAAATGTGGTTATTGCGCGACAAGAGCGGTTTCCAGACCATCTTCCTTTAGATTCTCCTGCTGTCGACTTTAAATGCGTTTGTTATACTGGGTGTACCCGTTTTCTCACAATTTTCTTGGCATTTCCGGTAGTGCAGTTCAAAGATGTTCCAGATAAAATTTCGACGGTACTTGGTGAGCTACATGTTCGCATATTCTTAAATCTGAAAACATGCTTTTTACGTAAAAAAGTGAAGATCACCTTGACCTTTTTTAAATACCCACCATATGTTTTGGACATCGTAGGATTGTTGTTGATGTCGAGAATTCAGTTTATTGTAATCTCTTTTAATCAATAAGCTAGCAGCATTTGGCTGCAAGGGAAATCTATTGTCATGGCTTGAAAGTTACCTCACAAACCGTTTTCAAATTGTGCGTATACGCAGTTGCCTATCATCTCCGATACATGTTCTATCAGGTGTACCTCAAGGCTCCCACCTCGGTCCGCTACTATTTATAATTTTTATCAATGATTTGACAACTATTTTTCAATATTGTAAGTACCTACTATTCGCAGACGATTTAAAAATCTTCAACGGCATCTCGTCCTACGATGATGCTTCCAGATTACAGACAGACCGAGATTGCTTTAGTGAGTGGTGTTACAAGAATGGTATGGATCTCAATATTAAAAAATGCCATGTTATGCGGTCTTCCCGTCGCTCTGTACCATTCATATATTCTTACCCTCTTAGCGACTGTCTGTTCTCCTCAATAAGTGAGGTAAAAGACTTAGGTATTCATTTCTCCTCAACCTTGAACTTTTCCAAACATATTCATAATATTGTTAATTCCGCCTCAAGAACACTCGGGTTTATACTACGCTTTTCTACTGATTTTCACTCAATACACACAATTAGATTGCTATACAGGGTGGGGCAATAACTATTAGCACCTTAGACATCTTCGAAACTATAAGTTTCACAGAAATATTTGCTGATATAAAATTGCACAGTACGAAGGGGGCCATCCAGTGGAGATAATAGTTTTTTTGCAGGTGGAGGTACTTGGGACATTTGAAGGTCACCTTCATTTTTTTAATTGGAAAGAGGTATTTTTTAATACATCAATCGATGCAGCTGGACATTCGTTATAAAAAAGTACTAACCTATGTATGTCGAAAAGTTAGTAGTTCAGGAGATATTTCAATTTAAATAATGCTAAAACACCATAATACCAACAATATCCCTCTAGTTTCCTAAGGAATCACCTCGTGCCCGCTGGTACATGTTATTCGGCCGCACCCTGTATAGCCGTCATACAGAATTTGAACTAAATAGTAATGTATGAATCATGCGATCATTGAAATCGAGGGTGGCTCCGTATAAGCGAATAATTACCTATCGTCTTTCTTCAGACCACCCGGAGCATAGAGCCCCTCGGAAGTACCCCCCAAACTTTTGTTTACGTTAAATAAATATATGTAACCGTTAAATTAAGGACTTTTCGCATATTTAATAAAACATGAATTTAAAAAAATGTTTGACAGAGTTACTTTGACCCCCGCCGAGATATTTTGGGTCGTAACAGCCAAAATAATAAACCTTTTTCGTAGAGCTTTTTATGAGCTTCATTTTTTGTTTCAAACTTTTTTCTCTAAAATCAATATTTCCGAAAATATTCAGTAAGAACTGTCAAAACTTCGAAGAGGGCCGGGTGGCAACTTTTAGGGACCTTCTTCTCTAATCGAGGATAAGCTTTGGCAAAAATTTCAGCAAAATCGGAGGGTTGTCGCTCTCGGAAGTACACCCGAAAAATTATTTCTACATTGTATGCGATAGACTAATCATTAATATTCAAGAACTTCGTAATCGCATAACAACTGCATGCAACAACAGCTCTCCAATAAAAATCGTCTAACTTTCTAGCAACATGACGCAGACATGACGCAACGTGCGATTAATTTCAAAACAAGACTACCGTTTCCTTCACGATATTACCAATCGGCGAAGGCGCAGCGCCGCGCCGCGCCGTGCCACCGCCGCGTCCCAGGAGACCCGTATTTCTTTGCCTTTATTTCCGATTCGATCACGAGGAGACGGAACCAACCGATTGAAATAATATGAGAATCAATTCCAGCATCGGCTGCCGACCCGTGTCGCGTCGTCTAGGAGGTAGCCTCTCTCCCCGTGAATTGAAAATCAATTTAGCCGATGCTGATTTTATTTCTGCTTACCGCGTTGCTCGCAACACGCCCCGCGAGCTAATTAATCACGGCTGGTGTTCGTAGGCAAGTACTTTCCACGCCACGGAACGCGTTGCGTGGTTAAATACGTCGGTAATACGACTGTGTTGGTTATGTTATCGCTCCGCTCAAGCGGACCTTTTGACGATTAATCGACCATTACCACGTACGCATCCCCAAAAATGTATTACGTACAGGGTGTATAAAAAGTAATGGTCATCCCTCCTAGGGGTGAATCTACACCTCTGGATCGGTGGACATTTGTAAGAGAAACTTGCCGCAAAATTGTTTACAACAAAGAAAATTGTTGTTAAAGTTTTGTTTTACATCAATGCCTTCTGCTCATCGAGAAGAGAAAAAGTTTGAAAGGAGCCATATGTCGCAAACAAATAGTTATTGAGATATATAAGCTGTTAAAGATTTTCAAAATTTGATTGTGCGGAATTATACGTATAGACAAAAGCCTACTACTACAGTCCACACGTCCGTGTCGATGAGACAGAACATGATCGTGTGGACTGTAGTGGTAGGCTTTTGTGTATACGTATAATTCCACACAATCAAATTTTGAAAATCTTTAACAGCTTATATCTCAATAACTATTTGTTTGCGACGTTTTAAACTTTCTCTCTCCTCGATGAGTTAAAGGTGTTGATGTTAGAAAAAACTTCAACAACAATTTTCTTTGTAAACAATTTTGCGGCAAGTTTCTCCTACAAATGTCCACCGATCCAGAAGTGTAGATTCACCCCTAGGACGGATGACCATTACTTTTTATACACCCTGTACAAGCTTCGATTACTTTTTGTTATTATTTTCGCGAAGCCAAATAACGATTTCATCACTTTACTGCACTAAACGGTTAAATGAACGTTCAGCAATGCTTTATAACAATTGCTCACCATTGTTGAATTACTGTTTTTAGTCGGTGCAAATAAAAGTAGCTGTATGGAGTAAAGTGCTCATGTAATAATTAATTTTATTGTGGTTCCAACTGTGGTTTGTATTTGAATTTTCGCAATGCCTCTATATTGTAATAATGTTTATTTTCTTCCGTTTTTCAAGCAATCGAGGCGTCAATTGGAGCTAGCCATTTCCAAACGACCAATATTACTTATATCCAAAAGATTTATTGTGGAAACGTTGATGTTAATTTATTATCGAAATTATAAGGAGAAACAGAAAAAGTATGTCTCGCTTGACGATGTTAATTATTTTCTTGGTTCCTATATAATATTTCAAATAGGCGGATAGATGAATGGCCAGTTTTATTGTGTACGAGAGTCTCTTCAATTTTTTATTCTACAAAAAGTTTCCAAAAACTGTTGTAATCTCTTTCTGTAAAAAGGTCCCCATAAAAATGAGTTCTTTCCATTATAGTACCCTCTTAAATCCACAATGCCTGGCGTTACTTTCTTGAGCCCCTGGATAGAAAATAACGAAAATATATTATGTATTTCTCATATTTCGAAAGATTCCACGAAATTGTTTATTATCGTCTAAGCCTGCAAGGTTGCTTTTAAAGTTGCTCTCCAGACTCACTATCATACTTCAGACACAAAGAAAGAGAACCAGCGGCATTATTGTATATCTGCGATGTTCTTAGTCGCTCGGATAAACCTAGAATCAGTTAATCGGAATAAGAGATTGAATGATAAAAGACACAACAATGAAAAATTAATATACGAGATGATTTATATGTAGACAGCGGATTTTACGGATTTATGATAAAAAATGAGTAAGTGTAATTTAAAGCAGCAAGACATCGGAGGAATATGAAAACACTGTTATACATAATTTTCAGCCTAATAAACGTATTAAGAAAGAAAATAAATAACTATTTCATCCCAGTTTGTTGCATATGTCTACATATATTATAAACGAATTGTATTAACCGTTTAAAACCATTTAAAACCATTTAAAACCATTGAAAACGAGTAATAAATGCATAGGAACAGCGTATAAAACGTGAAAACCCAATTACGACGTTCCGGAATGACGAGGAAACGCTGTCATTTCACGAGGTGGAGCCGTGCGAATATGTTCGGAAATAAATAGGAAAAGAGCAGAAGCTTGGCCGTGTAGTTCAGCTTTAACCGGCATGGCAGAGACGGCACAGGCGGACGCTTAATTATCAGTCTTATCGCGCTCTGTCTCTCCACTCGCGTAACTTCCTTGAGATCAACGGCTTTCCAGGGAATCTCGCTCGGAGTTAATCGCGGCCCGATCTAATTAGTGACGTGACGACGACGCTGCATAACCGGGAGTGCACAGCTCGTCAACACCGACGAACGCTGGTATTTCGTCGGCGACCGCAGGTACGCGTGCGATGGACACTGTTGCCCACCGAGCAATCCTTTTTGAACCCTAAATACACTACCCAATCCGAATAGCCTCCACCAATCGACTCGCGAATTCATCGACCAACGGAGGTATGTACTTCCTGTCGAATTCATTTCCGCTGCAACATTTCCAAATATTCGTGTATTGTTTCGATACTGTTCTCGGCGCAACGGTTCTATCATGTAATTACAAAAAAGCAAATTGTGCAAGTTAAATTAAACTTTCAACGTTTCAATCCCTATGTGGATCATTCTCAAGAAAGAAGAAAACTGCGTCTGAAAAAATTTTTTTGAACAAAAAGATGATTAAAAGCAGTGAGAAGTTTCTATTTGGCTCCTCTCTCTTGCAATATACAGTGATTCCCACTAATATTCGGACACTCTTAAAAACACCATAACTTTTTTGATATTGGAATATACCACTTGAAATTTTTGGAGAAGTCAGAACAATTGGTTCGCTCCACAACGTGATAAGAATTTTTGGAAAAAACTGTAAGTTGTCGGGATTGCAGAGAAAATACTAAAAGTTGTATTTTTCAACTTTTTTATGTGGGTTTATATGGAAAATTTAGATAACACGTTTCGTAGGTCAGTATCAATTAACTATATTCGGAAAATTTCATAAAAATCGGTCGAGGTTGTAATGAGCTGCAAACGTTTAAAGATGCTAAAAATTGCAGTTTTTCACGATTTCCGGCCTCCAGCTACAGTAATTCTAAGGATTCTTACATCTTTCAATGCCTGTCGTTTTTGTCTGCATCAACCGGTTTCCTTGAAACGTTTACAGTGCATATAATTGACGCAGATCTACAGAACGTATTTTTTGAAATTTCAATATAGGCCCGCATAGAAAAGTTGTAAAATGCAATTTTCAGTATTTTCTCTACTATCCCGACCAAATGCAATTTTTGAAAAAGTTTCTTTTCACATCCTGTAGTAAACTAACTGCGCTAGCTTCCCCCAAAAAAGTTCAAATCGCATAGTCCAATATTTAAAAAGTTATGGTGTTTTTAAGAGTGTCCGAATATTAGTGGGAGTCACTGTATGTAAACAATTTTTATTTTGCATAAGTTTTGAAGCCTCCACTAGGTTAACCCACGCAGATAATTTTCATTTCGCACAAAAATCCGGCAGCCTCGTCATTATTCTTTCGAATGCACGCATTTTTTTAAAGGTTCGCATTTCTCTTCCAACATTGTACAATTACAGGTCACTTGTTTTATAGGTACTCCACGGGAAACCGTCCTTAATTAAGGTTGTTTAAATTTGTACCGCGCCGCGTCTCGAGTTTCGTCGTTATTCGACGCAAAGCTGCGTACATTGTGCGTCGCGAAAGTTCGCGGAACGCGTGCCGTGGGGGTTGGAGCGATGAGGGGTGGGAGAAGGTAGAGTGAGAGAGAAAGAGAAGCATCCGGTGAAATACGGGAATCACTACTTATTGCGGTAAATACGAGAAATGTGTTACACGTAACGAGAGTCCCTTTAAGCTGCGCAATAAAAGAAATATCCGTGAGCAGAAACGCAAACGGAAACGTTAAACAACGTCCCCGTGCGGCCGCGGGAATACAAGATCGTACAATCGTCTAGCGTGCATGGCGAACTTCAAACAGCCATCCCCCTAATTAGTATGTTGATACGTACCTCTGTTCGAGGTACATGTAACATTTACTTCTATATAATTATCGCCTCGGAATTTCCGGTTTACTGGCAATACCGGGTTGCTGGTAATAAGCATGTCGAATACTGTAGTACTTTCCTTTGACTAACTGCGGATGTTGGCTGGCAGATCCACAAAATTATCACCGTATGATCCTGTGTATCGGGAGATTGATCCTGGAACGACCTTTTTTCTTTCTTTAAATTTTTTGGCGGTGTTTCGGAACCCACCTTAAAGGTCCTTGCCCACTAGACCATAACCTCGGCGCGGCGCGGCGGAGCGGCGCGCTGTTTTGGATTGCCTCCTGTGTATTTCAATGGGAGGGCGCCCACTATACCTGATCAGAGTATGTACAAAGAAACAGCGCGCCGCTCCGCCGCGCCGCGCCGAGGTTACGGTCTAGTGGGCAAGGACCTTAAACTGTAGGTCCCGTCGCTTAATAACCATAGTAGTTGAAGAAGCGATGTAAAACAATCAAACAAAAAGATAGCGGATTTTATGTATTTATCACAAAAATGAGTACAGTAAAAGCTCCTTCGTTGTCCAAGGGCCGGGGGTTTGAGCGGACAACGACCGTGCCCGGACACTATTTTTGATTTATGACTGCGTCTTTAGTGAAACGGCTAGTTAAATGACAAAAAAAAGCATTCGCAGTCAAAAGCAGTCAACTGTCTGGCTTTAAAAAACTCCTTATTTCCTTGCCATATTCCTTTCCTATTGTTCTCTGTTCTGCGCGGGTCTAGACAGTCCTGGGACACATCTGGCGACCAAATCCACGCAGGCCTAATCCTCTCGTTGACAGGCAGTGGAGTGGGTAGGCACTGGACAACGATCGTTCCCACGATTCAGGACAACGAGCGAGCGATTACAGTAGTTGTAATTTAAAATAGCATACACATTAGAAGAGATTTCAGAATACTGTTATATTATTTTCAACCCACTAAACAAATGAAGAAAGAAAATAAATTTCGATGTCTAGTCATATTGTATCTGTAGATTTGGTTTTAAGAACGAAGCGGAATGGGAATGAGGCATAAGGATATGTATGTTTATTTAGAAGTGTTAAAGGCGATCTAGGATGCGTGACAATTGATGACTGAGTGTGAGGTGAGTGAGTGTCCAGAGAACGCTTAGGGCTTAGGGAGTGTGTTGCCAATCGCCGATGAGAGTAGATGTGCGAGAGAATACAAGCGAGTGGGAGAGAAATAGAGTCATAGTGGAATTGAGAGAAGTGAGAGCACGTGTGAAACACGTATTCAATTATATATTCATACTGTTCTACCAGTTCATGTTCATATTTTTCTTCTTAAGTATACTTTTTCTTCTGAAACGACGCGTAAAACTTGTGTTCATTCACAGTATCTGCACGATTTCAGTCACAGTTTCGAAATGTTGTGTTCTATTGGTGAAAATAAACTTAGGTATATAAAAAGAAAAGAATAGAACTGAATCACTATGGTTGAAACAATTTGATATGGGGAAATCGGAGTTACACAAATTGACTTCTAAACCGTTTATATGTACAGTATTGTGCCGCGGGGCTTTCAATCGACTCTGCAATCACTCATTGTCAGTTACATTCAGTAAATATTGTTCAATTGTGTGTAAAGACTAAGGCTTCCAAAATTAACAATAAAAAAAGAGCAGTCGATTTGTTAAAATTCCAATAAAGCTGTACTCTATTAAGTAACTCTATTCTTTGTTCTTAATAATTTTAATAATTTCCTAGTGAAAACAGAACATCTACATTTATTGTGTACCTACAATTATTTTACTGCTTTGATATTGATAAGGGAAAAACAATATTTGTATTTCTATTAAAAAGAAATATATATTAGATACCATTCACATTTAGTAGACTCTGACCTTGAAACGAATAGGATGAATGTACACCAGTAAGCGTTCAGTTAAGAGTAAAACCATGCTAAAATTATTTATAAAAAAATTATTTGACCAAAAAGTATTTTTAGAAATATTATTAGACTGCGGATGTTGATGCAATTATGAAGAAATTGGTTGGGTGGAATATATAATAAAACAGTAAATGATTTAAAAAATTCAAGAATGTTGCAGTGTTGCTTTTAATGTCACAAAGTCGTTAAGGGATGAAATCAATTTTTATGTTATTTCTGCTTCCCACAGTCAATGCAAAACATTTATATTTTGCATAAAGATCCGCTGTCTAAATATTACACTATCTGCAAAATGTAAAACTCAGAAAACATCTATGATTCCCTCCTTCTCCGGATGTTCTAAACACGCGATTAGTTTTCTCACTTCTCACATTTCCCAATCTAATTTTGTGGAGCACGAAACCGAAAAATCGTTGAGATCGCATATGATGGAATCAGGTGTATTACACTGTCCAACTCAACTTCTTTTATGTCCACAATATATTGTTGGGTCCTTCTTATAGAGTTTTTTGCGCTGATTCCGAATCTGTCCTTAATTTTTCTCATATACGCACAGTTTTTGAGGAACATGGCTTTGAAAAAAAAACATATTTTTCAACTTTAAGTTCCAAGGGGGGTTTTCCCAGATAAAAGTCTGCTCTATCGCGTGGTGTAGTTTGATTTTCCGCTTGACCCTTATTTTTTCAGATAAATAGAAAAATATTCTCAAAAATTAGTGCAAACGTGGTGTCTCTCCGTCTTTAATGATTGTCTAAACATGTTCAAACAATGATAATGTATTAATATTATATATCACTGGATTCGGGAAAGTCTAAAGAATCTTTTGCTGTAAAGAACAATTCAATATCTTTTATAATAACATCACAATATTTGTTTAAAGTTGAGAAATATGTTTTTTTTTTCAAAACCATGTTCCTCAATAACTGTGCGTATAGGAGAAAAATTAAGGACAGATTCGGAATCAGCGCAAAAAAACTCTATAACAAGGACCCAACAATATATTGGGAACAAATTTGGTGTTGGACAGTGACCTATGTTGGGAGGTTTCATGATCAAAAGCCAATGAACTAGATCCAAAGCAGCACGAAACAGAAGGCTGGGCTGGAACGAACATCAAAGACTGTCGAACTATACTCTGCAACGTAAAAGCCAGGTGGATTCTCCAAGTCTCTAAATGGAAGTACACATTGAATCGTTTATAACAGTCGAGCATCCATTTAATTAGGAAGCCGAGCACGGCCGATACGCCTCTTATACGTCGCGCCTAGCTTCGGTTTCGGAGTCGAACACGCATCCTGTGGACGCCTAGGTCAACGCAATCTCGTTCGACAATTCATCAGGATTAATCCTGCGTTGATAATCCGGCGCCAGCGCGAGCCCGGGCTCGCGCCACCCCGTTATTACGTACCGACGTCGCCGGCGCAATCCGAAGCTTCCAATGTGGCTGCGCAAATGAGGACTCGAAATGGATAAACTGATTCTGATATTAGACGGTGCTTAATTTGATTCATGGGCTGGCAGCGTCACCCTTAAATCGAAACGAAAACGCTGCACCGGTCACATTTCTGGTCGCGTCAACACTTCTAATTGAAATTATAGTCTGAGGGGTAATATCAAGATTTTGTGCAGAATTTTTCTCCGAATGCGTTCACAAGAACACCTGCAGTGACTCGGACTACTAATATACGGACGCTCTAAAAAACTGGATAACTATATCAATATCAAATTTGAAGATGCTTTCGGCGCTACCGTTTCGATCAATTAATAATATAGCAATTTTGCATATTAATATTGTACTATACGATTTGAACTTTTTTGGGCAGCTAGAGCAATTAGTTTACTACAGGATGTGAAGAGACATTTTTTCAAAAATTGCAATCGATCGGAATTGTAGAAAAAAAATAGTAAAAATTGCATTTTAAAACTTTTTTATGTGGGCCTGTATTGAAAATTTAAAAAATACGTTTTGTTTAAACGGCTCGGTAGATTCGGTCATAAAAAAATAGTGCCCCTGCACGATATTTCTCCGTGCAGAACACAGCTATTTGCGAAATAACGCGAATTTACTGAATAGGAAAAATTCGTTCGATCAAACGAGAACCTATTCACTCGAAAGGAAGTTCCAGTTGGCTGAAATTAAAGTTGCCTGAAAAATTGCAAAAGATTACACTACGGAATGTCATAGAACTTATTCTAAATGATAAAAAATTGGATTTTAGCAGTATGGAGTACTTGTATTTCAAAACAGTTCTAAACATGGACATCCTTTGAATTAACCATTATTATTTAAGTTACGTCAGATTGCCAATTTATTTTAAAATATCAATATTATTTTGCGTGATAATTATTTTTTTCCTGAAGGCTTAAATTATATCTTTTTCTTCTATTGGGTCGTTCGGAAAGTCATTTCGGTTTCAATAGGGAAAGTGAAAGCCAATTTTTTACCATTTGTTTTTTATTAGCAAAATATGGAATTATATGACTTTCCTTGTTTGCACGGCATAAAAAATGTTGAGAAAAACGAAGAAAATAGTAATCGATGATACTTCCTCTCCTTAAACAGCGCACAAATGTTTCTTTCGTGCACTGCATTTTTATCCTTGCGACAATAAAAAAGCAAAAGGTGGTGGAAATGGGTACTTTGATGTTGCATATTTGAAGCGATGGTAAAAACATACTTGAAAGATTAGAAAGTACTGCAAGGTAGGAAGTTACGTGCGAAATGTCAGCTGTCAAGATATACCACGATTTTGCGATTTAAAAGAACAAATAGAAAAACAAAATGACTTTCCGAACGACCCAATAATAAAAGTTCAAACTATAAACGCACACGATTCGCGTGAAAACAGACTATTTTGTATACTTAAAAAAAGTTATTATTTAATTTTCCCTTGAGAAAACGAAATGACTTGCCAAACAATCTAATAAATATGAAGGCACATTAATAGGAATGGGCTCGCTAATAGTAACTCAAAAGTCAGTGAGAAGATCTGCAATCTACAGGGAAAATTGGTTCGATCAAACGAGAATCTATTCACTCGAAAGGAAGTTCCAGTTGGTTGGTACATAGGTGGCTGCGCTGACGTAGCCACGCGACGCGACGCGACGCGTTATGCAGAAGCCGGGCGTTTCCATTCGACAAATCATAAATCGAAACTCGTTACGACGGCGAACCGGGAAAAGGCGGACGAGGAAATAACTTTCCTCGTTCGCGGAACGATGGAAACAGGCGGAATAGCCGGCCGGGAAAGGAAACCGTTCCTCGCAACGGAAAAAAGAGGTAAAGAACGAAATTTTAGAAGTCGTCCTCGAATTTGGCTCTCGTAAACACGGAACGAAACCGCACGACCGTTGTTCCGCTGATATTTTCCGACTCCGTTCAGCACCGGTGTATTGTACCTCTAAAAATTGACCAGTCGTAACCTGCTACTTCTGCTGGGCAGGAAAGAATTTTCTCCGTAGAATTATTCCTTGGTATTTTTACAATACCGAAGACTGCGGGCTTTCTTGGGTTAAACTTTACTTTGCCGGACTCAAAATTTGTGCCCTTCTCCTATAAATTGTTATGTATTTGGTATGTAATGATTTGTACCCGGTTCAGGAGTTATGATAGCTCAAAGTTGAGCAGTTTGCAGTGTTTCTGACAGGTAAAGTCTTGTACTTTACAACTGCACCGATGCACTTCCATAAAAAGTCGCATTACATAACCGTGGAAATCCCTCCTTCACCATTTTTGTTTATCTTTAATAATAACCGAATTATAATTCGTTATTTTTTAGGATAAAGGTCAGTTGCTTATAGGATAAAAATGTACAGAAAACGATGCTGGTTATTCTTGAATGTATAAAGAGGCCACGAATTAATTTACACGCCGTGTCAACGTTGAAAAGTTTATATTTGTTTTAATCCCAACGAGGACTATAATAAGTAGTTTCCGAATTCACAGATTAAAAATATTTAAGAATATCAATGTACCATATTTTTAACTTATTGGACTACTTTACCGGACGCAAAATTTCTGCCCTTCTCCTATAAATTATTATGTATTCGGTATGTAATCCAGTAGATTTGTACCCGGAGAACTTGCAAATCGAAGTTTCGGTCCTGCAGGATCAATGGTTCAGGAGTTATGGTAGCTCAAAGTTGAGCAATTTGCAGTGTTTCTGACAGGTAAGGGCGGGCCGCCATATTGGTTTGCAGTGAAAGTCTTGTACTTCACAACTGCACCGATGCACTTCCATAAAAAGTCGCATTACATAACCGTGGAAATCCATCCTTCACCATTTTTGTTTATCTTTAATAATAACCGAATTATAATTCGTTATTTTTTAGAAGGAGCTATAAAAGTTATCTCAAATATGTAAGATCTATAGGGGGAGGACCGATAAAGGTCAGTTGCTTGTAGGATAAAAATGTACAGAAAACGATGCTGGTTATTCTTGAATGTATAAAGAGGCCACGAATTAATTTACACGCCGTGTCAACGTTGAAAAGTTTATATTTGTTTTAATCCCAACGAGGACTATAATAAGTAGTTTCCGAATTCACAGATTAAAAATATTTAAGAATATCAATGTACCATATTTTTAACTTATTGGACTACTTTACCGGCCGCAAAATTTCTGCCCTTCTCCTATAAATTATTATGTATTTGGTATGTAATCCAGTAGATTTGTACCCGGAGAACTTGCAAATCGAAGTTTCGGTCCTGCAGGATCAATGGTTCAGGAGTTATGCTCAAAGTTGAGCAACTTGCAGTGTTTCTGACAGGTCCTTACCTGGCGCGCCGCCATATTGGTTTGTAGTGACGATCGCGCGCCGCTTACCGAGCAGAACCGTTAGATGGCAGCGCGCCCATGAATCGTGTTATCAATATATCTCCTATAAAAAAACAACGTACGCTTTTCCTCCAGTAGCGGACCGTTTCGATTTGCGATTTGTCGTAGGGCGAGCCAACACACCGCGGCGTGCATCTACATTCTACATGCATAACTCGAGCGTTTTCGCGACGTCAGCCCGGCGCGGCGCGGCGCGGCGCGGCGTGCCGGTTCGTGTCGATGCGGGATAAGCAACAATGCGATAACAAATGATGCGCGATAAAACAAAATTGCTCTCGTTTCGCAGATTGCCCCTGCCATTGCCGATTACTCTTGCATTACGCTCGGCCATGGTCCTGGGTGGAAGCAAGCCCTGGGCTCGGGAACTTTCGTCGCGCAACATTTTCACCGAGGATTACATATCACCCCGGGTGCCAGGGGTGAACTTTCGTCGAATTAACCGGCGGAAAAATGGCCGAATTATTTACGCTGCCTCGTTCGTTGATTTTTCACGACTCTCGACGGTCCCCGACGGTTTTCACTCCGGCACCGGGCTCGATCCACTTTCGACTCGATAAATATTCCCGCGAGCAGACGTATTCGTACGTCCGATTGCCACTCGAGTAACCTTCCAGGATGGTTGAACGCACGACGAAAAGACTTCGAATCCGTGTGCTAATTTTGTTCATTATGGAGAAAGCGCCCGCAGGATAATGAAAATGCATGTTTACTTACCGCATTCACCAGTACAATATGGCAAGTCTGCTTGATTTCATTAAATTTATTACATCGGAGTTGACTCTCTCATTTAAATTTCCCGATTGCGGCCAGATTAACTGCTGGCCAGCGTAAATTACGAGAGCATTGCAAATACGTGTACACGGTGTCCCAGAAATGTCGGGAAACCCTGTGTTTCAAGATTCAAGTCGGCACCCCTGCTACAAGGGTAGTTACAGGGTGTGCACGGCTCGGCAAAAAATTACGAGAAAATTCACGAACATTCTACCCAATGGGACGCTCGGCACTGAATTATTTCAGAATTTTTGGCTGCAAGATCGATTTTTGAAAAAATCCGAAGGCATAATTTTTTGTCGAGCATAATAGTAGAAGTATCAAAAATCAATTTGTTTCGAGGGTTCCCGGCATTTTCGGGACACCCTGTAGATGTTTAGTGAACGGAGGAGAGAGTCGGCTGCTTCGATTTTCCAATCCTCCATTACACAGTATAATTCAGCCCGATGCAGTATAATTAGGTGAAATTTTATTCAATCTTTCCTGACGTAATCAATCGACACATTTTGCCTCGGCGCACGGCGCACGGCGTTGCAATTAAGGGTAATGAAAATTTGCAACGGCAGGTAGCGTTACAGTAATGCTCGACTCGTCGCTTAACCACGTCTAATAGAGCAAATAATTTCTCCTTAAGGCTCCCAAGCTAAAACCGTTTACGTAATACATTTATAAGTATGGTCGTCAGCGGCATGATGAATTGCCAAATTTGTATGCGGCGTATTTTTAAAATTCACGCTGCACCGTTCCCACGCTGATTAATGCATCCGGGATGATGAGAGATTAAATTGCAATTCCTCGGACTGGGTACGATATTCCGTGTTAAATCTCGAGTGTCTTCAGCGTCGCGCGTCGCGTCCTCGGCGAGATCCGAGGCATTGATAAATGCAAGATACACGCAATTATGCCGAGACGTTCATTCAAAGATGGATCCATCGTGTCTTAATCTCTTCAAGGATGAATTGTTCGGTAGCCAAACAGCACATTTTAGTTTCGAGTACGTACAGGGTGTAGAAAAAGTGATGGTCATCCGTTCTAGGGGTGAATCTACAATTACGGATCCATGGACATTTGTAAGAGAAACTTGCCGCAAAGTTGTTTACAGCAAAGAAAATTGTTGGTAAAGGTGCTTTTTACATCAACACCTTCCACTCATCCAGAAAAGAAAAAGTTTGGAAGAAGCCACATGTTATTGAGATATCAGCTGTTAAAGTTTTTGCAAAATTTGATTGTGTGGAGTTCTACGTACAGACAAAAGCCTAGACAGAACATAATCGCGTGCGTGCCTCGAGACAAACGGAATTTAAATTTAAAGTACCAAGCGATCGTCGTCTCCCTGCCCATTCGGATTATAAATTTGAAGTTGCAAAATGTGAAAGAATACCTTATAACCATTGTTATAAGTAGACGGAGGATTTTATGCGTTTATGTCGAAAATGGGTACGTACAATTTAAAACAGTCGAGGTATTAAAAAGATTCGAGGTCACCAGTGTATTATTTTCACCTTAACAAGATCATCGAAAGAAGAATGAAATTTTTATTTGGCTCCTGTGTCTTGCAATCAATGCAAACATTTTTTGTTTTGCATGAAGATCCGCAGTCTAGTTATAAGAATATTAATCCTGTTTTAAATTTATATTTAGCTCCCGTGTCTTGCAATTGATGCAGAGACTTTCTATTTTGCATAAAGATCCGGGGTCTACCTATGAGGAATATGTAGTCCGGATTGCAATACCTAAAAAATTGTATTTTCGTGTAGCTAGAATCCGAGTTTTTAGCACTTTGCGCCGGGTAATCCCGAGGGTCGTGTGAATTTGGAAATTCCGAGCCGAAAATAGCGGTGGGAAATCTGCGGTTGGAAAGAAAGGAGAATGGCGGGCGAGCGGTGGTGCGCTGGTGAGCCACGAGCCAGCATATTTTCATTTGGCCGGAGTCTTCGTTTTTCTCGATCAACTGCAACGAGACGCCGGAGATTCGCGAAGAGGTTTCCCTCGGAAGTGGAGTCGCCCAACCATAAATCGGCGTCGGCGTCGCCAACTCTAAGTAACCCGGAAGACTTAGCCGGTCGGGATCGAGTCCCGGGGCCGTGTAAAAATGAAGAAAGTTAAATAAAAATTCAGCATCGTAATTCGACCGGGCTCGGTTGCATGGGAAACGTCTCTGATCTTCCGCCGCCGCGCGCCAGGGAATACGCTGTCCGTACTTCGCTAATTTCTCCGGCTAAGTGGGATCGTAGTGCACCCTTAGGATCACGGAAAAATTCTGTTGGTGGCGGCAACAAAACCCCGCGGACCGTAACTTTGAAATTTCGATCTTGCCACGCGGGAGGATTCCGAGGAGCTCCGAAATTTATACTGGACCTCGCGAACTTCGCCAACGGATACATAATTTTTTGTCTACCCGATGTACACTGGGTATTTGGCCCGAAAGTCGCAAAAGAGTCGATTTCAAAATTTTGCGCAAATCGCACAATATTATTACAATATAAAATATATGTTTAATACCATTCACTGATATAATTTCCATTATTCCTAACTTGTTGCCATCTTTCAGATGACCTGTCAATTTCTGTTTCTCAATAACTCACTAGCAACATGTTTTTTTCCCTACAACCCAATATGTACTTATTAAAAAATTTCGTGATCTCCATATTTAGTATTACAATAATAAATTACATAGTTTCAACATAATTACATGCAAAAATAATTTTTTCTAGCTTATCGGTGGAAGCACTCCATTATCACGATTTCTGTGGAAAAAAATGTTCGTAACAAAAGAGTTGAACAGTATTTAAACATTTACAAACATCTATATATAAATTTTCGAAAACTCACAAAAAATAAAAATCATTTTGTTTCTTTAAATGTTAAAATGCATTTTTTTATTTCATAATGTTATAGCTGACGTTAAAACGAGTTCAACGACCTAGTATATTACGACCTTGAGCCCATAAATAACGCTGTGATACTGTATTTATGAATTGTAATCTGCTGGATCGTGGACGAAATTTCTGTCGCTTTTGATTAATTCATTAAGAAATACCAGAAAATCGACAGGGAATGTGAATGTTTCAAAATACACGATCTTATATGAAAGTTTCAGCACACTACGAGTCAATTTAGAAGTAGAGATTCCATTTTTATAAGACTTATATTTTCTGTTATAAACGCCTCTGAATTAATTTGCCATCAACACTTTACGTCTGTTACAACGTAACATGATGAAGGTAGATTTGCACATTTTAATAGTGAACTACCACGCGACCTAATAGCAACAGCCCACCATTTTAACCCGTTCACGAAGCTAGGTGCAATATGGACGAAACGTTCCATACAATTTTCCCAAAAAGAACGACTTATGCTCGAAGGCCATAATCATAAGAACTAGGTCCGATCTTTCGTTTCTTTCAGTATTACAATTACGGGTTAATAGTGTTTTGTAGCTCTTTCGTATGCTGTAATAATCAACCATAAAATAATTTTTCTCCTAAAAAACTTTCCTAAGGATACATATATGTTTTTATTTTCTTCATTACCTTATTTTATTATCTTTATTTCACCACATTTCTTGGCACATTTCGAAAACATAATTATTGTGTGTCTATTAGTAGACAGCGGATTATATGCATCTACGACAAAATTGAGTAGATGCAAGTTGTAACAGTAAAAACTCATTAGAAGATTTAAAAATACTGTTATGTTATTTTCAACTTATTAAACATATCAAGAAGGAAAATAAATTGTTATTCCACTCCAGTTTGTTGCACTTCAGGTAGAAAATTTATATTTGGCATAAAGATCCGCTGTCTAGCTATTAGACAGGAATCGTCTGACGCGTCTGACTATCGCCAACCAATTCTACTTCGTTGCGTATACCGTAGCACGCGAACCCGACGGATCTTTAGTTGATTTTCTCGAAATTTTCACATTGCCAGGTGAATTTATTTACCGTTGTCATTGTAGAAACTCTTCGGCAACATGTAAATGAACGTAAATACAACTGAAATCAAGCTAAATAAATATTTATATATAATACAGTAGGACCTCGATTAACCGGCTTGATCGGGAGACAAACAGTCCGGACAAATTAAGGCCCGATGGATAATCGAGACCCGAGGGACATAATTAAAATGGACATTATATTCCAGAATAAATTGTTTATTTTTGAATATTTATTTCCCTCCATAATATAATCATATTTAAACGCATATTTGTTTATCATCAGGATCCGGTTAATCAAGGTCCTATTGTATATATATATATATATGTATATATTTATTGTATATATATACTGTATATAAATAAATAAATATTATATACGTATATATCAATTTACATAAGTATACATAAATAAACATAACATAAATTGACAATATGTAAATAAATTTACATATGTGTACATAAAAATAAATATATATATATTTTTTAATATTTTTAATATTATACTTTGAATATATACATGTATGTATATGTGCACACATGATATTTATTTACATATATTCTTGCAGTGACTTGCAGTGATGGGCCTGAGACCCCCATATGAGATTTTTATTGTAAGGGCCCAATGGGGCCCAATATTTCACGATGAGACTAATTTTTGCGTGGACAGCACAAGTGAACACCATTCACAAGGCGTGATATCAGTTTTATCAGGGACTTCGAATTCTTAACTCTTCCAGTTAATTCTATTTACATCGTCTCGCCTGGCCAACTTGGAGTAGTATTGATCTAGGGCCCCCGACGCGCGACGTGTCAACGAGAGAACGGGTGGAAACTTTGTTCCGAAAATTTCGCGGTCGACGCTCTGCGAATCAGTCATTTCTCGCGGCGGCACCGATCCGATGAAAAATTCTGCTCGTTACGAAATATCCGCTGGAACGTTTCGCCGTGCCGGTTACAAAAGTTCGCGGTTCTAATGTTTGAACAAAGTCTGAGACAGGGACGGACGAGTCAAAAAGTTTTGGCAAACTGTACCATCGAGACGACAGCGACCAGACTTGTCTCTCGCGCTGGTCGATATTTATCGATGAAATTATTTCCGGGAAAGTTTATCCGCTTGACACCTCAAGATAACTTTGTAACTAAAGACTTTTTAATGGATCCTTTTTAACGGCAACAGCGATTTGTGAACCAACAAGTCAACCCCAACGTCATCCAATCATTTGGGATTATCATCCCAAAGAAGATTTCTAAGTAAGATTCCTTTTGGCACGGTATTATTATTGAATATCCTATTAACACACTACCACTACGTAGGGTGTTAAGAATTTACAGTTTAAATGATTAGCTATTCTGAATTAATACGTTCTCCAGCACAGACTTAGTTTTAGTGGTACCCCGTGAATCTTTTTAAATAAATAAAAATGTACAGGGTGAGTCACTTAACGTTTGCACCTCGAATATCTTTGTTTTTTTTTTTAATTTATTTATTTAATGTTGCTTCAACATCAAAGGTCATTAGCAACACGGTACATTTTCTTACAATATTTTATACATATTTGTATCTTTGATATATTATTATTATTATTATTATTATTATTATTATTATTATTATTATTATTATATACGGACCGAGGTCCTTTTATACATGGGTTTACAGACGTTTTGTATAACTGATAAAAACAAATAGAAAATAACAAAAATATACAAAAAGAACATGGAAAAAAAAGAAGAGAAAAAAAAAGAAAATTTTCTTAACCTAAAATATTGAGCAAGACCGTCGATATACTCCTCAGAACCTAACAGAATGGGTAAGGATCCAGGCAACTTAGCATTTTTCCTTTCATTCTCATATTTTTTGCATTCTATTATTACATGATTCATGATAACTGGTACTTTACATATATCGCAGATCGTGTTTTCTTTTTTGTTTTCAAAAATATGTACGTCAAATTTGTTAAGGACGATGTTCTCAAGGTCGTCTTCATTTTTTTAAGCGGGACCACCTTTCCTAAACACCTACAATGGTAGTCCCTTTCATTAGGAATTCAGTGACTAGAATTACTCAAGGGCATTCGAGGCTATCCTCAATGTCATTCAAGGTCAACTTTCGTTTCAACCATTTTTTCATGTACCAAATAGTTGAGAAGTAATTTAGGCGACACACGAGCTGAAAATAAAATCGCATGATCTGAAAGCTTTTGCAAGACAATGGAATTCCTTCCCCTTCTTCGAAGCAATTTAGAGTATATTGTTTTCTGCATCCAAAGAAAGGGACAGAAGAAGAGCACGAGTTCCCATCGATTTCTATTAATTTCGACGTTATCGGAAACGTGTTTGTCGGCTAGCAACCGATAAACGAAGCCCGCAAACCGATGGATCGATCGTGGAGACGATCTCGCGTGGAATTTATCGCGGAGCATGTCTCTTCCTCGACGGACATCCCTCCGCGCGATTCATCATCGAGCGTCGAACAGGCAGGAAAAATTCGTTTCTCGAATATTGTCACGGACCATTATACAGCTCGAGTTTTTTTCTCTTCGGGACTCTCGAAGGTACTCCCTCGTTCTCAGATGACGCTGAAAAAAACTCGTCCCCTGTATATATTTTCTTGTTTTTCTGTTTCTTTCCATTTTCGCTTGCATTCTGCGGCATTACATCCGCAAGATAGATACGGGATGCCAGCTTCTCATTAAGCCAGCCACCCTTTCCCGCCATTGGTCTCTTTTTTCCGGCCCGGTGTAAAAAAAGTCACAGTCCGAGAATGCAAAACTGTGTTCTAAGACCGCAGGTTTGAACCTTAAACCCTCGTGATTTATTTTTGCACTCGCTAGAATTACAGCGTCGTTAAGAACCTTCTCCGAAGATGGAACACGTACGAGGGAATATGAGGGTACAGGGTTGAAAGTCATCGATAGACGGAGGATTTTTCAGAGCGAAATGAAAATTCGTTTCATGGCATTAGTTGCCATTTATCTCTGTTGCGAATAATTTTATACAGTTGTAAATCGTACAACACAATATTCTTAAATATTTCAAATGTTTTTCTGTTCGATTTACACTGCCGGACAAAATGATAACACATTTGAGGTATTTGTATATTTCATGTCCTAAATCTAATAGTTAACGAGATATTATCGAAACAATTTTCTTTCTTCTTTGGATAATATCTCGTTAACTATTAGGTTTAGGACATACGTAGGTCAACACTTTTATACTCAGAATTTGATACTCTATCGATCTATGGTATAAAAAATAGGACATTCCATTTTTAAAAATGATGGTGACCTTCATACCTCTAAAAAAAATTACATGAAAACAAAAATTTTTTTGGAATCGTATGAGCCCCATTGTACCATTTAACTTTGTCCTTCAGACTACTGACGTATCTTTAAAAACAACAAAGATATTCAAGGTGGTCAAGTTAGGTGAAACACCCTGTATATTAGATATATCCTTCAAAGTATCCATATAGAATTGCAAGTTTGTCTCTTGTACTCGAAGGAAATTAGAGAAAGAAGTGTAACCATAGGCTAACTTTGTATATTTTCCGTTATTATGTGGAAAATATTAATTCGGTGAGAACCAGGCTTGTGCGAGAACCCGAAATGTCGGGTTCGGGTCGGGTCGGGAATTCTCGGGCGAGACCTGTCGGGCTCCCGAACGTATGATACGCTTCGGTTTCCCGAAAGTATGCGGCTGCCCTCGGGTTCCCGAAAGTATCCTGCTGCCTGCCTCTTCGGGACGCCGAAGCTATCCGACTATATACGAACGTATCGAGATCGCGAGAAAGAGAGCGGGTATCAACAAAAAGAGACGGCGCGGCGCGGCGCGAAGGCAAAAGCATACTGGCGCATACTTTCGGGAAACCGAAGCGTATCATATGTTCGGGAGCCCGACAGTTCTCGCCCGAGAATTCCCGACCCGAGCGTCGGGTTTCCCGAGATTTCGGGTTCTCGCACAAGCCTGGTGAGAACGCATTAAAATCGACGTGTGACACTTTCCTGGTTGCATGGTCGCGTCAGTTCGAAATGTTGCGAAGGGGTCAGGGGGCTAGGTATCGGTGAGCCAAAGGGCATGGTATTCGAGGAGACGTCGCGCGTCGACGCGACGGAGAAGGAAAAATTCGCAACGGATACGGCCGGTCGGGGTGGGGGGGAGTTTGGGGGGGCGAAATGTCTCGCCGGGCGAAATGCTGGAAAATCGAGGACGTTTCCGGGTGAGTGACCCCTTCTCATTTGACATTCAATGGATGGCGCGCGCCATAAAGGGTTGGAATGTCGTGTACTCGAGCGGCGTAAATTACGGCCGGCCGGGAAATTCGTTGTAATTTCCCGGCGTGACGATTAGACGCGTGCTCGACGAAACACGAGCGAATTCTCGCAGAAGGGATCGCGGTGAATCTCTATTACCTCCGACCTGGGAGAACCGGATCACGAGATAACGCGAGAGAGCTGCTGCGTGTCTAAAGAAGAACCGAATTGAAAGGGGGTTCAGCGCGGAATTTTTGCACGCGGATGCACGAAATAACGCCCCCGCGTCGGAGCCGGAGGTACGCAAAGGAAGAGGCACCGGGCCCTGATTAATTACCCGCCATCGATCCCCCTGTTTCGACTTACTTCGTTAATTGAACCGATCGCGAAACTCGTATGCGCGCCTCATCGCGCTGCTGGCGTTGCGGGACGCCTTTCTATCAGGTACTGCATTGTGTAACAAAATTAAGACGCATACTGCGTTGAGATTTACTCGTATATGATTATAATTAATGTTCACGTTGTGATCGAAATTTGTTTTTGTACTCTACCTCGGAATACATACATACAGTCCTCGACAAAATAATAAGACACCTAGTACATTTTTAAGTTTCTTATATTTAAAGGTAGAAAATGTACACTCCACTGTGTGTATCCTGTATATTGCATACCATTTCCAAAGTAAACATGTAAAATCTTAGGATTATATCGCGCACCATAGAAAAATTAGAGAAAGACATGTAAACTTATATAAAAAATATAAGAAAATATGCAAAATAAATCGTCTATAAACGCAAAAAGGCCGTACACGATAAACGCAAAAAAAATATCCCCTCCACTGTAGTAACCTGATCTCGGCTCGGGAATATCGGTGTGAACCACTACTAATGCGACGCGGAGAGTCGTAGTCTTTTATATTTACATTTTTACATTATTTTTCGAGAAACAAAGGTGTTTTTCAGTTTTCTAAATCGAATGCTATATTTTAATGTCATTTAAAAGCGTGTATCGAGGTGAATTCACGCATATTTATATGTATAACGCCATGACTTCCAAGATCACACAAGATCAGAAACAAAAGAAATATTCGATCGAATATTAGGTGAAGTAATAGAAGAACATTTAACATTTTGATAGGGATAAAAATTGATGGGGACTAATTTTGGGATAAATTTATTTCTTTGAATATACGGGACGGTCGATAAGGGGCTGATTCTAATTATAAACGAATAAGTTGACATAGGTATACTAATTAAATAAATAATTCAAATATGATGTGATGGCACTGAATATAGTAAGTAGACCAGAGGTATCTTTACGCAAAATAAATGCGCATCGATTGCACGAAATAGGAACTGCATGGCATCTATTTCTTCCGTTATGAATTTTAGCGAGTTACAGATAATATAATCGAACTCTTAAAATATTTTGATATTTCCACCATTTTGTGTCACATACCAATTTTCGTTATAAATCGATAAAGTTCTTCATTTTGTTGTATCGCAAACATGAGCGTAATTAAACCCCGTTAAAATCAGATCGAGTCCCCATAATTCGTGAAACCGCAAACTGTTATAATATTTTCAATGTAACAACTTTTAATTAAATACGCGTTGGTATTATTATTTCGTAACAACTTTAAATTACCTGGGTAAAAAACGATAAAATAATATTTTGGGAGTACACGTGACGCGAACATCGATTTTCCCCACTTTTTATCCACCATTTAAAATTTTAATTTCGCGTGTCGTTATTTAGTATTTTTGTTATACATATAACTTTTTGATGAAGTTTTAATAACATTCCCCGGGCAGCGCGCGGAACGCCATGAAATTCGGCAAAGCACCGACAGGTGAAACTATTTGAAGCCTTGTTAACTCTTACATCAATATGGAGCGACATCGATCGAGGCACTATGTAATAACGAAAAAACGCATTCTTCCGCCGGCGTGACCTGTAGAGGGACGGGTCGATACTCGCACGTGTGCGTGCACACGCATATAAATCACGCGGAACGTCGCGTCGTAAAAACCGACACATCGCGATAAACGCCTTCCATAATAATAAATAACCGACGGAAATCACGAGTCCGAATTGAATAAAAATTTTCGAAAAATCCGAATTCGGGATCTCGGGACACGTTTTGTTTTTTAGCTATAAAATTTCATGGGATGAGAATTACGGAAAAAAGTTGATACCGCTGCAAAAGTATAGTTGCCAACTACGTTTCCGCTGCAGAAGGTATCATGATAGCGTTAACGGATAAAAAGTTACAGTCAATTTTTTGAAGACAATATCTTCGACAAAAGACAATTTTGCCGTACAAGTAGGGAATAACTGTTACGTTTGGTCCCTGCATGAAACCTACTCTAAATGGTACAATGTCAAACGACTTTCCGGACGACCTAATAGTCATGAACAGCGTTACCATATTTTTATCCCTCTATCCCTTCCGGCCCCGTACCCTTCCGCCTCGCGCCCAGTTTCGCAGCGTAGCTCGTCTTTGCACTCTTCCCACTCTTCCCACTAACGCTGGCGACAGTGGCGACGCACAGTGATCGATTCCTCGATTCTAGGTGGACAAAATGATAAATTTGATCAACTTCAGATATCTTCGCTGCCGTTCTATTTTGTTTACGAACATTTATTCGTTCTATATATATCCTAATATTTCGATTGCACGTGGTTATTACGACGTAATACGGCGTTAAAGTTTTGCCTGTGCGAAATACTAAAAATAAGCTAATTCTTCTTCATCGTATAACTTGTTTGTTTGTTGTTTAAATTATTATCTAAAAAATGGAGCGTGTAAGCGAAGGTAAGTACGTGATTTTTACATATCGGTATAATTTTATTTTGCCGTGTAAATCATATAAAACACAGGTTAACTAATAATACTATTTAGGAAGAGATCAAATTGTATAACTTCTTTTCCTGGACTCGGCCGGACTTCGTTCTTTGATAGTTTTGAAGAATACTTATTTCCAAGTAATGATACTAAATATCGCTTGCCCGTTTTTGCCCGTTCGTCATTTATATCATTTTTTAGTAAGAAGAAAATTACTAAAAAATGTTCTAAAGAATTAGCAGCAGAGGCAAAGAGTTTACTCAAATCACCTTAAAAAAGATTATAATTTATAATAATTTAGAATATCCACCTTTGTCATGCACATTCATTATTATAATTTTGTAATTTTATATTATATTTTTGTAGAACTTTATCTAATTTTTAAATATAAGTTAAGATTAATTCTTTCCATTTTGTGTATTGTTTATTCACGTATTTAAACAAAAACTATAAAATATTTAATTTATGTTATTTTATTTTATTATTAATATATCTATAATACATATAAATATTTTTTAAATATTTATTTTATGTTATGTCCATTTTAAAGAAATGATATACATAATTATTTTAAGGTCATGTTGTTTTTATACACTTGTTTTAATTATTACTACAAGAGAACACAAATTTTGCATTTTGTCCACCTAGAATCGAGGAATCGATCACTGTGCGACGCTGACGCGAACCACGTGCAAAGACGAGCTACGCTGCGAAACTGGGCGAGAGGCGGAAGGGTAAGGGACCGGGAGGGATAGAGAGATAAAAATATGGTAACGCTGGAGTCATGAATTATTTTAGCCCATTACAGAAACTAGAGTAATTTATTTGCTGCGAGACACAAATCACCGGTATGACTAATATTACTCACTTGATCATCAGTAACAGTCATTGACGCGACGATGAGGTAATTCATTTCAGTTATGCGGACGGGTACGCATTAGTTGAGAACCGCTTTGTTTCATCGTCTCTTGCACAATTTATGTAAATAATTATAGGTGGCCGAGAAACTAGACGCCTCGGAACCAATTTTCCTACTCGGTAATCATCTCTGGCTCGATTCTCGAGCTCTTTCCACGAGCCATTCGTCACGTTTCATGCGGAAGGGGGGGGGGGGGGGTCTCGGGTTGAACCAGAATATTCAATTACTCGTCCGAAGCGGAGGTCAACGGGCGTACAACACCGCGGAAACGCGAGGCGACCTTGCGGCCATGATGGATTCGCGAGGAGTAAAAAAAAAGAAAGGGGGTCGTTCCTTAAGCCGATTACAGGCGTGTTCGCGATCGATCTTCGTCCTAAGTACCCAACAACGAGGCAGTCATTTCCGTTTTTGCAGTAATTATGCGCGCTATGACGGCATTGTGCTTTTAATTTCAGCCGCGTGTCATTAACCGTTCCGTTCCCTTTGTACAAGGCCGAGCGGTCGTTCAGTGGCCGCGGACCGATTGAATTTTTCATAAGACTGTAATAAGAAGCATTACAGGCTGCTCCACCGCAACATAATGTATACGAGGCTATTAGTTACTTCAAGAAGAGGGTGGAAGAGGGGGAGGAAAAATGAGAGAAACGAAGAAATGCAAAATGCCACGGATAATAACCGACATATTTTACCGGGCATAATGGTCTCGATGCGACTAATGCTTTCGAGAAGCTTTTTATTCGAGGTTTAATGCTACGATGAATTACTCACCGGTAAACACAATACCCTTGCACAATCGTATACTAGGGGTCAGAGTTGGGCATTAATCAATTAAAATTTTAACCAAGATTGATTGATTAATGTGCACGATTAAAAAAGGTAATCGTTGAAAAATGGAGGATTGATTCATTCGAAGTTATTCGTCAATCGTTGATTAAATTTTTCCCCAACTCTGATTTATATGTACGAGGGCTTCGGTCCGTTTTTAAAAAAATTAGATCCTTTCTGAAATAACTTTGAAATGTAATGTAAAAATAATGTTATTTAAACGGCCAGAGGTCTGGATTGCTAAACGGCCAGGTTTGGATTTTGAAAGAAACGCGTCCTCTTGAAATTTGTGTTTCCTAATTGTACAAACTGAATCCAAGTAAAAGCTGATAACGTTAATCCGGTCGACATCCGTGCTGGCGAGGTTGACGCGCTAATTAACCTGCAGCCGAGAATAAGTGTATAATTGCAGCACACCGTTGGAAAGTTTCCGTTTCTTGGGGGGAGAACGTCGCGCATTCACCATCGGGTCTCGGGATTATCAAGCCTGAGGGCGGTGCTACGGACAGAACGTCGTTAAACTTCCGTAACAATTCCTAAAATGCCGGAAGTATCAAAGGAAACGGAAAACCATCGGGTAATCCGCGCGTAAACCCGCTTGCGAACGGCTCGTTTGCGCGCCAATCTCGAAGCTTTACAGAAAACGCTGCAGTAAGTGACTTTACATAGCTCCCGAGCTATTGCAGAATTTCATTGCTGTTCGCCATTGACCCGAAAACAACGAATCTATTGACAAGTTTCATTGCCCCTCGTAAATGAAATGTTATACTTGAGGATGTGAAGCCTCGTCAAGTTTTTTAAATGTAGAACCTCTATTATCCGAACTAATTGGGTCCCCAGGTGGTTCGGAAAGTGGAATTGTTCGGATAATTACCCGAATATTATAATCGAACAGTTTTAAGAGTGTCAGACTCGTGACGAATATTCGAAACAGAGTCTAAGAAATTTGGGTCCTGTTAATTTGCTTTAAATCGAAATAAAATTCTATACCAACAAAACCATCCTGTAAACAGGAGCCAAGTTCATGTGGCCGTAAAAAGTTGTGAGATCAAACAAAATACGGCCAAGTCCGTTAGCTTCGAAATACCACTTGCAATACTGAAAAAAACGTTAGTAAAAATTAGTTTAAAAGAACGCTATTTAATTTTTAAAGAGTTACATGTAGAGTTTTATGGCCATTGGTTTAAAAAGTAACAGCCATGTTTGAATAATTTAGCCTTCCATTTAACTCTTTAAAAATTAAATAGCGTTCGTGTAAACTAATTTTTACAAACGCTTTTTTCAGTATTGCAAGAGGTATTTCTAAGCTTACGAACTTGGCCGTATTTTGTTTGATCTCACAGCTTTTTACGGCCATAGGAACTTGGCTCCTGTTTACAGGATGTTTTTGTTGGGATTTCACCAATTTTTGTTGCAATTTCATCAATTGTCAAGTAAAATTTCAAACTTTAATAATTACTCCTTTGAGTGTTTGTTATGGTGGACCTATGTACCAAATTTCAAGCTTGTGGGTCAATGGGAAGTACCCAAAAGGTTCTGATGATCTGTCAGTCAGTCAGTGACAAATTTAGCGATTATTGAGGTCCTATATCTCGGAACCTACTAATGTTGGAAGATTAATGTTTTGTCAATATTGAGACATGATAGCATTTAACAAGTGTACGAAATTACATCTCTCCATCTGCCTCCAGTGCCGAGTTATAAGCCTCTAAAAAACGGCTAAGTGGTTTCGTGTGAAAGGAGGTAGTGCGAGAACTTGGCTGGCGCACTGCCGTGCACCTAGACGTTCGTTTTCTTAATGTACAGCCATTGAAGAACATACAGTGAACCACGAGAGTATTTGAACGCACTTGAAGTGTGAAAGTCGCAGAATTAAAAAAGCTAAATCTTTTTATCATAGTTGGTAAAAAGAAAAAACCATTTAAAAGAAGTAATGAATCCATTGAACAGTGTATAAAACGTAAAAACCCTGCATATGACGAATTTTATCGTTTTTATCTATCGTAAATGAAAATATTTTCTGCGTTGCAAGAATGGCTAATTGTTTGTAAATAATTGATTGCAGACAATTTTACGGAAATGGAAAATATAGCGTTCGAATACTTTTCGGAGCGAGCGTATGTATTTCTGAGCAATTGGCGAGCCAATTATTGTCGCATTATTTGTGCGTTTGAATGAAAAATGATCCACACATCCGTGCGAGCAAACACGGGTTTCAGGACGGTTCGTCATTAGGTCACATTAATCACGCCGCAACCCAGATCAAGCACAGTGTACACGAAGTATTATAATATAATAGTTACACGGGCTCGGGTTGCGGCGTGTTTGCGCTGGCTCGCCATTTGAATCTCATCGCGGATGCAAATTGTCGTGGCCCCGGCTGCAATTGATACGTATATCCAGTCTGTTACTCGATAAACTATTTTCCATGCGCGATAACCGGCGCGGCACACCGACTGAATTCCACTCGATTCCCCTGTTCTTCGACGAACTATTGCCTCCTATTTCTTGTAAGGAAAGATACGAGGCGTCTCACCATTACTAATAACTAGACCGCGGATCTTTATGCACGTAAAATATGCAAAAAGTATATGCAAATATGCACATCAAATATGCAACTTAATTTATGACCAAAACTACGATTACTTCCTATATAATGTTGATATTCTTTTCAAGTATATATGTTCTTGTTTTAGATATTAATTAAATTTACAATGTTTAATTATACAGACATTTAAATGAGAGATAGTTCATTGAATGTTGACTAATCCTACTCGCCGTGTACGAAATAAATTAATCAAATTATACGTAACATTAATACGTATTATCGATGGTTTAATACATAAAATCTGCAATTGAATACAGGTATCAATAGTAATTAATAGAATTGATGATATGAATCGAATGAATTGAATAATTATTACGATCGGCTTTGAATTTAAGGTTTCATTTATAATATAAAGATCGAACGTTGCAGCAGCCGTTTGTGCTCGCTTATTGATGTAATCCTGTGATAACTCTGTGATCATAATTTATATTAATTGCTCCAGTTTGTTGTAATTAAGGATGAAAAATTTCATTTTATACAGGCTGACACAAAAATGTTGCACTTCCTTAATAGGGTTATTCGTGAGATGATTTCAAGTAACTTTTTCCTTTGCGAAAATGTTTTCCACGGCTTTGTTGAGGAGTTATTAATGAAAAACAAGAACCAATTAGAGCGCGACTACTAGCGGCACCCGTTGAGCCCGGCGTTGGCATTGGCTGAGCTGGAATCCGTCTGCTATAACCGCGCTCTGATTGGTCCTCTCGTTTTTCGTTAGTAACTCCTCAACAAAGCCTCGGAGAAAATTTTCGCAAAGGAAGAAGTTACTTAAAATGGCCTCCAGTCAACGAAAAATTGTAGAGGGAAATGGAAGGAACACAATTTTTAACTTTGGGACTTTGGACTAGTTAGGAGGTAAACATACTAAAAGTCCCCACTCCTAGAAGGTGAGCGGGGTACAGGGAGGCACGTAGAAGGTCCCCTTTTTCGGTTTTCCGCTTATATCTCGGAAACTATGCGTCCTAGCGATAAGACTATTCCATACAAAATTAAAGCTGACAAAATGTGCCACAAGATTGATTCGATTCTGTTTTTCGCTATCTCGCATAGTTTCCGAGATATCAGCGCTCAGAGTTCACTAATTGTGGAAAAGAAATTTTTGCCTCACGTTTTTTGTCTTATTTGACTAGCTAACTCTTCAGCACAATTAGTGTAGTTTGAGCGCCGATATCTCGGAAACTATGCGAGATAGTGAAAAACTGAATACAGTCAATCTTGTGGCACATTTTGTCAGCTTTAAGTTTGTATGGAATGGTCTTATCGCTAGGACGCATAGTTTCCGAGACATAAGCGGAAAACCAAAAAAGGGGACCTTCGTGCCCCCCTGCACTCTGCTGACCTCCCAGGAGTGGGGACTTTTAATATGTTTTCCTCCTAACTAGTCCAAACAATGTCCTAAAGTTAAAAATTGTGTTCCTCCCATTTCCCTCTACACCCCCCTTATGAGCATTCATTGACTGGACTATCAGGAGTCAGCCCGTTGAGGGAAGTACAATATTTTTGTGTCACCCGTATAAAGATCAATTTATGAATTTCTCTAGCGAGTCATTGGGAATTTAGGTCAGTCTAGAATAATGTGCGTGACGGTTACAACAGTACTAGTATGATGTACTGCGGTACGATTATTCGGGTTCGGTAATTAGATGCGACCGGGTTGGTTGGAACGTAAAGTTCCGTCGTTTAAAAAACTGACCTACGATATATCTGGGCGGCACGCAACCGCCGAAAATCCCAACTCGTAAAAACCGAATATCAAGACCGTGCTAGAGGGCAGGGGGGCGGGGGGTTGGTGGTTGGCGCGTCGGCTCATTTGTCACGCGTTTCGTGTATTTGTCTTCGTACTGGTTATTAATTACCCTCGCCGAGTGGAGCACGTACAAATATTGGCTTGCACGGAATACGGCTCGAAAGTCATTATACACAGCGCCGGTGTACGGCAGGGCGGTTCCCAATGTAACGGCTCCGCGCCCCAAACTTTATTTCGATTTTACGACCAGTGTACACTGCGCTTTATTCGCGAATCTGCTGTTTCACGTCCAGTCACTAATCGGCCTTCTCTTTGTTTCAGGTAAGTCACGAGTTTCGTTCACCCGGCAGCAATATCGCAGTGCGAGTACCTAGATGGATACCTACCGATCGGTATAGTACTGTGGATGTATACAGGGTGAGTCACCAAACGATTGCGCCTCAAATATCTTTGTTGTTTCTGAAGACACGAAAAATGGGTCCCATGGAAAACACCGACACGGTTTTCACCGACAACGAATTTGATCGACAACGATTTTGACCGTTTGAAACAACTGTCGTTACTATAGTTTCCGTACCTCCCACACTACCCAAGTACAATATATGGCAAAGCTTGGCCGACGATAAACAAACAGAGGTATTCAAGTCAAGACCAGCCGGACTTTTAGCCCCACTCTGCTCTACTTCATCCGCGAGAGATCCCAAAGTCACGATAATATCCGTCCCATAATAGAACGATGTTAAATCGGTAGGTAGCGCGATCGGGGGAACGGAGATCAAGGTAACATCCTGCGAGCATTAATCTGGGTGAAATGTTACCGCGTCACGGTTCGATGTACCCTTAAGTGAACATCTGACGGCTATCGAGTGGCGGATAAAGGAAAAGGCAGAGCGCGTTGCTTCGTGTAAGGGGGGACACGGCACACCTGGCGGTTAGGTCAAACCGTTCGGGACCGTCGCTTCCCGGTTTGATTATTTTTCTTGGCGGCGGTTTCCGCGCCGGATTTACGCCCGCGACCAGTTGCCAAGACATTCATCCGCCGTCCTATGCCGAACAAACGCATACGCGCAACATCCCGAAAAAATCACGAGTCGAGAGAGAGAGAGAGAGAGAGAGAGAGAGAGAGCACGCGTAACTTCGGCGAACAATGGAGAACAGCTCGATCGAATCTTCTCGGCAGACCAGACGTCTCGAACGCATTTTTGGCGACATAGTTCGCAAGGGGCGGCGGAACACGACGATCCGCGTTGAAGAACAATTCGTTCGTTCTCACGCCGCCGATCCCATCGAGCGCATTCTTCGATGCATTCTCGGATCGCGGAAGGATCTAGGGATCGTTCCGTTCTTCCGAGGATTATTGCTTCGTGCGGGATTAGGACCATCTCCGTGGATTAGTGTGTGCAAGATATTGGTACCACGTGACCGGTAGTCCGACGAAGCTACTTATTATCGAACTTCTGGTAATATGGGCATCGACCCTGCCGCGAGACTTCGGGAAGCTGCTGAGGCTTTAGAAGTTATATAGTCCTGGGGTCACACGGGAAGAATGGTTTCTTGGTAATACATCCCCGCGATAAAACTGCAGGCATCTATAGATAGCACGCGACGTCTTACAGACGTCCATTTTAAATCTGAAAGTGTTGCGTCCTAAAAAGACGTGTTTCCCGAGCCGTTTAAAAGTCGCCTTATTCCAGACATCTTAATGACGTTCCGTTTCGTAACACAAGACGTTCGGGAGCCGTTCGGAAGACATTTGAGAGTCTTCAAGACGTCTGAATGTCCAACAACAGACGTCTTTGTGCTATCCGGGTAACTTCATCGTCTCGAAGAGCTTCTAAATTATATGTTGTACACAAAAATTATTTAGTTACACGGTACCAAGGGGAACATGATGTGTTGTACACGACTTCTTCACAAGCGGAGGCATTTAGGAGATTTAAAGCTCAACTAATTGTATATCAAGAAGGTATGAAACTTTAATTGTTTATATCTTTAAAACTATTGACTATCTACACCTAATATTTTACATGCATAATTAGGGATCCATATACCATCTTCTCACAAAAAATTATCGAAATCGGAGTCGGACACTTGGGGTCCTTCCCTTGTGAGAGCCACCCTACTGTATACTCATTCTTCGTGAATCCTGTCGTGACCAAAGTCCTGTGCTTCGTGAACGATACGACACACCACAGTTTCGATTCTCGGCGAAAAGTGCAATAACGGCTGAGAATCAATATGGCCCGTAATCGAGAAGCGACTGTGGATCCCCTGACATGCTCGGATCACAGATAGCAACTGTAGAAATAGAAAGAGAATACCGTCTCGCCGGGGAGGTACAGCAATTCCGTAGCGTAGATCGGCGATGGGAGTGATTGTTCACGGTCCTAGATTTCGGACCAGTTTTATCTGTCGGCAATAATGCGAAAGTCCGGCGCAGGGGTCGGGGCCTCGCGTCCGTGTCATGGTTCAGTTCCCGTTGAAGTCAACGACGACGCTCGGTTCTCTCGTCAGTAATGACTACGGAAGTTCCCGCGGAAACGACACAACACTTGGGAAACTGACTTCGGGGGAAATTGAGTTGAAAGTGGAATTTCAAGGATCGACCGCCCAACGGCGTTTGGTTAGCCTAGCTTTTCAGGATTCGTCGAACAATACGGTTCGAACATTGTCTTAATAATTGTCCGCTTAGCAGGTTATTTCGCTTCAATGCAACGGAAACAATGAGAGCCGACTGGCACTTTGCGAAACTCGTTCTTAAGCAATTTCGCCGGGCGACCATTTTCTTTCGATTCGAACAATAAGAAGCCTTTATCGTGTATGCATTAGGTCTTTGCCCGTGATCCTGTCGATGGGATTGAGTCGCGCGCCATAGTTCTCCTTCGCTCCGAACCTCCAAGGAGCGATCATCCGGAGAGTTTTTCCAACTTGTGGAATACGTAGCGTTTGCAGAAGATAACGATTCTAAAGAGTAAGTATAGAATTCGGCATACGCACTGGGTGTTCCAAAAATGTTGCACTTCCACCAAAGGGCTGAATTCCTTAGTTCATTTGAAGTAACTTTGTCCTTCAACATTTTTGGGACACCTGTGTAGCGATAGTATACGATAGTTCTCGAGATTATGGATCTACAGTAAATTCTCTATAGTCGCAAACAGGGCGTGCACGATAGACGCCAATAAAATATCCCCTCCAAATCAATACACTGATCTCGGCTCGGTATATCGGTGTGAACCACTACTAACGCGACGCGGAGAGTCGCTGTCGTCGGCACAGTTCAAACGCCCGTGAGTCATCATAACGTTATACCAAAATTCTACCTTCTTTATTTTCCATTATTTTTTCATGGGACTTTCAGCAACATATTCCTGGCATTTTTCTAATGCAAAATGGTACCAAACACGATATAATTTGAACTGAATTTAGTGGTTTAATTGATGATGAGAGTTTCGAACGCAAGGAAGGACAGCGTATATGAAAGAAAGAGACGCGGAGAGTCGCAATCGCCGGCACAGCTCGAAGGCCCGCGCGTGGTCTCGCGTTACACGCGCTGTCCTTCTCTACGTTCGGCTCGGCCTTTAGATCCTTCTCTACGTTCGGCTCGGTCTTTGAAGCTCGAAAAAAAGTAGGACCAAGGTCGATAGATGCAAACAAATCCCCCCGAGGCGTTTGCGGCTATAGAGAATTTACTGTAGTTGTTTAGAGTCAGCAATTTTAAACCTTGTGTTGTTGAACGCAATATTGTTAAGTCTATCCTTTAAGTTTCTAGAATTGGCTTAGCAAACTCTTGCCTATCTGATGTTATGGGCCTGTAGTAGAATCTTGCTAATACCTGCGAGTTCGCTGCCAAGTTTGAGGTACGACTGATCGTACCTGTACTGGACAAAATAAAGTACGCACCTCGAATATTTTTGCAATTACGTTTACAACTTCGTTGCGTATTTGGGTTTCATGGGTTTTAGTTTTGCTATGCCTTTGAAGAAGCGACTAATTAGCAAGACCTCGCCCATCTTATTTGGCGATAGGTCGTTGAGTACTCAGTGTCGAGTACGACGCGCCTGACTTATAATTTTCTGTTAAAAAAGCTCATATGCTTTCTCGTGTAGGGCCGTAGATTTCATAGTTGTACTTGATGCAAAATAGTTACCATTTTCTCAGTCCTAATTGTTAATTTAAAATATTTTTCACAACGAGCTATAGTTTGAGAAATAATTGCATGCGCAGCATATACCTAGTTCTACAGGGTGTCCCAAAACTCCTTCAAGTCCGGGTAATGGGAGGTTCTTTGGGTCGTTTGAAGCGACATTTTCCTTTGCAAAAATGGCCGCAACGGCTTTGTTTAGGAGTTATTAGCGGAAAAACACAGACCAAATAAATAATTTTTGCAAAGGAAAATGTCGCTCCAAATGACCTAAGGAACCTCCCATTTCCCGGACTTGAAGGAGTTTTGGGACACCCTGTATATACAAAAACAAGGGACACCTTGAGATCTCAAATGCACGTCCATTTAAAGAAGATTTGTAACCACCAAGAGATGAAGCAGAGTAAGATTTATTGGAAATATTTTTCACAACGAGCTGTAGTTTGAGAAATAATTGCATGCGCAGCATATACCTAGTTCTACAGGGTGTCCCAAAACTCCTTCAAGTCCGGGAAATGGGAGGTTCCTTGGGTCGTTTGAAGCGACAGTTTCCTTTGCAAAAATGGCCGCAACGGCTTTGTTTAGGAGTTATTAGCGGAAAACGCAGACCAAAAAAATAATTTTTGCAAAGGAAAATGTCGCTCCAAATGACCTAAGGAACCTCCCATTTCTCGGACTTGAAGGAGTTTTGGGACACCCTGTATATACAAAAACAAGGGACACCTTGAAATCTCAAATGCACGTCCATTTAAAGAAGATTTGTAACCACCAAGAGATGAAGCAGAGTAAGATTTATTGGAAATATTTTTCACAACGAGCTGTAGTTTGAGAAATAATTGCATGCGCAGTATATACCTAGTTCTACAGGGTGTCCCAAAACTCCTTCAAGTCCGGGAAATGGGAGGTTCCTTGGGTCATTTGAAGCGACATTTTCCTTTGCAAAAATGGCCGCAACGGCTTTGTTTAGGAGTTATTAGCGGAAAACGCAGACCAAAAAAATAATTTTTGCAAAGGAAAATGTCGCTCCAAATGACCTAAGGAACCTCCCATTTCTCGGACTTGAAGGAGTTTTGGGACACCCTGTATATACAAAAACAAGGGACACCTTGAAATCTCAAATGCACGTCCATTTAAAGAAGATTTGTAACCACCAAGAGATGAAGCAGAGTAAGATTTATTGGAAATATTTTTCACAACGAGCTGTAGTTTGAGAAATAATTGCATGCGCAGTATATACCTAGTTCTACAGGGTGTCCCAAAACTCCTTCAAGTCCGGGAAATGGGAGGTTCCTTGGGTCGTTTGAAGCGACAGTTTCCTTTGCAAAAATGGCCGCAACGGCTTTGTTTAGGAGTTATTAGCGGAAAAACACAGACCAAAAAAATAATTTTTGCAAAGGAAAATGTCGCTCCAAATGACCTAAGGAACCTCCCATTTCCCGGACTTGAAGGAGTTTTGGGACACCCTGTATATACAAAAACAAGGGACACCTTGAAATCTCAAATGTACGTCCATTTAGAGAAGATTTGTAACCACCAAAAGATGAAGCAGAGTAAGATTTGACGAGCTTGGGAAATACTTGCGTGCGAATCTTCGAATGGGACACCCTCTACATTAAGACGTAACTGTATGAAGAAACTGAAATATGACGGAGAATCTAACTATTCGGGACTCTAAGCAATCAACAAAGTTTTGGGGAGTCTTGAAATGTCCGTGTTCAGGAACGTCAGAAATCATTTCAAGTTGGGGGTCTAAGACACGAAGAGCGCCGTTTCGCGAATCTAAATACGATAAGTCATGTTCCCGGCGCATATCGCTCAAGCCGAACGCCGACGAACAAACAATCCCCAGTGTTTGAAGTGCTATTAAAGGGATCCAGATGGTATGCTTCAGTGAAAGAGACAATTGATATTCGAGAGATTCGAGATTGGATGCTCTCCAGATGCAGGCTAGAACAACAAGTAAAACTCGATGCCTGCGTCTACTTATGCGGAAGGGAAGTAGGATGCCCGTGGTTATCAATGGCGGACTTGGTCCTCCATCTCCGTCGAATCAGACAAATTGCTCGCTAAGGATTTCCTCGAGAGCTTAATCTTTTCCTTAATGTTTGTCCAAACGGTATCTTCGCATTTATTTAAATGCTTTGCTTCGCGATACGGTAAATTAGAATTTCCACTATACTATACATTTTGTTCGTTTATCAGAGAGCATCTGGAAATTGTTTGTAAATGAAACATGTTTAAATATCGAGAATTAGCAAAACTTTCATCGGGAAATGCAGTACAATCGTTTACAATGAAAAATAAAATCTATCGCAACCACACACGATAACTTTGACTCTGACTAAAAGTTCGTCGAATATTTTTCTTCAGTTACTGTATTCTTTCTGAATTGTTCTGATAAACTCGTTATTTCACGTTGCTCCAAAGAAAAATGTGATGATAATAATTGAAGAATAAAGAGTAGGTCTAATTTAAAACAGTAAAAACATCAGAACTATACGACATACATATTAAGAAAGAAAATTTTCTGTTTCACTCCAGTTTGTTGCAAGTTAAAACTAACCGTGCCGGGTGCAAAATGTGTCGTTTATACATTTTTTTAATAAAAATTACAAGACTGAATTTATTTAGATTCTGCACAATTTTTATATTAATATGTGCTCGAATAAAGAAATTTATTGAATAATTTCTAATGTACGCATCTATGCAATTTCAATAATTAAAAAATAAACAATGTGGAAGCGGTCATTTGTCATTTGTAGCCATACAAAAAATATAAATCTTCTTTTCTCTTCCACTGTAACCGTAGAGAAAATGATACGGCAAGTGGTTAAACTTCCAAATAGCGTTGAAATCTTAATGAACTGCTAGATCGGCCGCCGGGACCACTGTGCGGAGAGTTAAAGAATTGATTTTTCGACGATGAAAAACCAGACAAAATGCTCCTATAAATTACTTTGCATTCGTATGATATTGTAGAGCGAATTGCTCTTCGAAACGGGGTCGTAGAGGTGGCGGATTAAAATGAGAAGTTGTCTCCGCGCAGATAAACTAGTTAAGAAACTGCTGGTCGTGGTGAAAGCAAACGGTGGTCGGGGGGGGAGGGTGAACAGTGGGGCGGAAAAACCGCACGCAAACCTGTAAATTCTGGCATTAAAATTTCACTCTAATTCTATTGCGGCTGCGGGAACAGAAATTACGAACAGCGGTTTCGGAAAAGCCGGGCAACTTGCACGTGGAAATGAATTCTTTTTACTAAGAAAACCAGGTCCTCCTAACGAAGAGGAATTTTCCCCGCGAGAGAAGCCAAGTATCCTCGTGTGTTTCACCGCACCGCACCGTACTGCACCGGCGCGGCGCAGCAAAACTTCCATGCAACACAGGTTGCGCGTGTACTTTCGAAAGTAGGAACACCGTCGTTGGCCTCTGTGATGCTACCATTTCCGTTTTTAATTATTCAAAGAACCGCGCCGCGGAATTAGGGCGTTCCATTGGCTCGTTAAAACAACATTCTGCTCGGAAGTTCCTTTCATCCGGAAGAAAAATAGCGAAGTGGCTGTAATCGCTGACTGAAGCCCACCCCCACCCCCCTCGACAGGGTACGTCGCGTACGGTACGACGGAGCACCTTCAGCGGTAAGTTCCGCCGAAATGAAGGGATGCAAGCAGAATAGAATGCCTATCTACTACACTGCATACACTACCGGCCAAAAGTTTGGAATCCCTTTTATTGCTGATTTTTGTAAAAATCGAATACAGTAAATCCCTCTATGGTCGCAAAAAGGTCGTACACGATGAATGCAAAATAAATATCCCCTCCTTAATATTTCTTAACAAATTTCAGGATTTTCTTATGTCCATAATATTATATAAATAAACATGTATATAATTATTATTCAGTAAATATACATCACATATACAGGGTAGAGCACTATAAACAGGTCATCAACTGAATAACTCGCTTGCTTTTGAAGATACGTCAACTGTCTGAAGGACAAAGTTGAATGGTAAAATGGGGCTCACACGATACCAAAAAGATTTTTGTTTTTATGTAACTTTTTTCAGAGATACGAAGGTCACCTTCATTTTTTTAAATGGAATGAGGTATATTTTAATACATCAATCGACGCAGCTGGACATTCGTTATAAGAAAGTACTAACCTATGTATGTCGAAAAGTTAGTAGTTCAGGAGATATTTCAATTTAAATAACTCTGAAACACCATTACTGTCGTACCAACAAGTAACACTACCCAATTGATACTGTTTCTAGTGCCTCACCCTGTATAATTATTATTAGTGCAGAAATTCATGTTTGAAGTCGATCACTTAGAAGAAAAAATGATTTCCAATCTGATCAGATATGTTTTAACATAATATAACAGGGCTGATTAGATCGTATTCGTTTCTTAACCCCTTGTCTTACAATATCGTGCCTGACTAGTGATGAAGATCCTGGACAGATTCCGATAAAAATGTACGTTAACAATTTCCTTTAGATCGAAATAAAATTCTATTTTGGTTTAATTAATATTTGTATAGTCTATATCAATATTCTCGTTTTTTAGGAAATTACGATCTACAAAAAAGGTTCTAATTTCTGAAACCGCGAGATAAATCGTAGGGCAAGGGGTTAAAACAGAATTATAACCACGAGGAAAGAACACGTCGAACTACGTTAATTTCGCGGACAGTAGTTTCCAGCATTTGGCGCGACTCGATAACAGCAATACCAGCTGGAACTCCTCTCTTAACTCCACTCGAAACTAACGGTGTCTAGCTGGGCGAAGTACAACTATGAATTGTTAAATTAAAATTGCATGGGACCCACTTGTTGATTCACATTACCGACGGTAACTGGCAAATTGTTTCTAATGGGGAGACGTGGATGGAGTCTACGGACGGAAGAAAATACAGTTTAATTCTTCGATCGTGGTTCCGCAGCGCGACGCGGCGCGGCGCGTTGAAATCTGTGGCGGAAGGACTTCGGAAACACGGGACGAGTTTGTTGACCAGCGGAACAGGTGGGAGGAGTTGCGGCTCCATTCGGCACCGCTGCTTTCGTCACCGCCAACGTCGGTTGCTCCGATCCTCTCCGTTTATAAAAGAGACGCGAACGACCACCACCTGTCCACCGAATTACTCGTCGGAACAGGTGTCACCAATGACCCGTGTTCCCGCGTCAACCCACAATGATCCTGAGCTCGTTATTGCTTCCCGAATAAATAGAACGAGCACCGTGCTCCATCATTTTCAGCTCGCAGATCGTTCCCGTCTCTGACCGACGACACAGAGAACCTCTCGCACCTGTTTGTTACAGCCCCGACTATAAACGCGGCGAAAGGACCTTGCGGCGATGTTGGAGCGCATCAACGGCAGCCCAAAAGGGTCCTAGCGATACAGGACACTCTACTGGATCGATATCTACTCTAATATTCGGTTCATTGTAGTAACATTATAATGGACGCTGCGGATTTTATGCATTTATGACGAAAATGGATTGGTTAGTCGATGGTTGTCGACTTGTTCGAACTAGGCCTTTCTAGAGGAAATGCATTTTTATTTAATTCCTGGTTCTCTTACAATTGACTTGGACAATTCTTATTTTACGTACGAAAGCCGACTTTTTAAAAAACCGGTTTTCGAATTTTAACTTTCCATGGAACCGGTTTGAACCGGTTTCGAAATTTTGCAGATAAAAACGAGACACATTTACAACTTAAATTAGAAGTTTTTAATCTTTTTTATTGATAGTAATTCAACATTGCAATAAAGGAAAACATAACGTACATACATATGCGTACATACATAAAATTATTGTATTACAATAAAAAATGAACAAAATAATACCCTTAAAAAATCACAGAAATTAACAAATGTTTTACATTAATGTAAATTATTATTTTACTTCTTTCTTTGTTTAATAAGATATCACTTCAAAAAACAAAGAACGTCAATGGATTTATTGCTTAGTCGTGTCCTTATTTTGGACACAAAGTTACCAGAAATAGAAAAAACTCGCTCACTTGCTACTGAACTGGCCATAATTGTCTTTAAAGCATTAAGTAATAGTTTTTTGTGACTTGTTCTCAATGAAAATTGCTGTTGCTACTGAAGGTTCCATTAAAAAGTCATGTGCCATAGATTTTTCGAAATTATGCTATAATCACCGGTGGGTGATGTGTCAAGAACTAAGAAATCATTTACATTGCATGGTTCAAGGAGCCGTTTCGTCATCCAGAAATATATGAATAATTCGGTCGTCAGAGATTGTTCTCGAGACCTTGAGGAGAAGAAGAATTCTCGTTGGCCAGAATTACAGCGACATGCAGTCAGATAATAACATAATCGTGGAAATTGACAAACTCGCCGGAACCAAAGCCATCCCAATTAAAGAACGGCAAGATGGCGTGCAACCCCTCGATCCACGAAGTAAATTCGGGGATGGAGGGCCGGGTCTGCGCGTAATTTTCGCAAAAATTAGCCAGACGTCGCGCGTCGGAGGGATGTTCGCCATCTTTGCTCCGGTAGTAGGGGCCATTTTGACGGAGGGTTGGCAGGGAACGGTTTCACGCTCCGATTGGCTCTAACCAAATTTCGTCGCCCCACTCTCTGTCCCGACCACTGGCTAAATTGTATAAATATTGAGTTATGCCCCCACGTATAAGCCGCTGACTCCACCGTCGCGTGAGTGCATAATTTACAAATCAACCTTAAAGCCTGACCCACGGTGACCACTGGTCGACCAGCCGCTTACCGTATTTGTGGACTTGGTCTGTTGACCAGGGGTGAACCAGATTATGTAATTACGTTTTCCCATCAGTATTCATAACCGCGTGACGTTAAATATATCGAAAACCTAATTTTGTTGTTCCAATGATGCTCGAACGCTAGGCTATTAACACGTTTCCGTCGTACCGGGTGAAATTTAGGGGTGACTTTATGGTTTTCAAATTTCTCTACGAGTTATAGCTACAGGAAAGGCTATTTTGACAAGTATAATTGACAATAAACAATTCGTCTCATGCACAATAAAAATTGTCTGCATAGATTACAAGAAGTAGATACTAAATTGAAAGTTGTTTCTTCCATTAAGGGGGGAGACCTGTGTAAATGGCCTGTTTTTTCAAGAATTTTTTTAAAGAAATGTAATGCGTAGATTAATTTAAAATTTTAGATACCATTTATTCATGTTATAGTGTAACAAAAAATATGTTTTTAAAAGTTTAATTGTTAATGATAATGGTGCAATGACGGCTTGAAAATGGCATCCCGTAAACGCACCGTGCAGCGTAGTGTGCACAAAAATGATGTGAAACAAAAAAATCGAAATGGAATCGTTAGTTTTTCTTTTTTTAAAATTCGCAAAATTGCAAAAATGGCGACGTTTTGAAAAAAAACTTTTTTTCTATACAATAAATAATTGTTAATAACAAGATTTTAAATAAAAAATTAAGAAATCGGAGCTCGCCATGCTGAGGCCAATTGTTTATCGAATATATACACCCACAAGTTTCATAAAGATCGAGTAATTAGTTTTTGAGTTTCGAGAAGCCGACAGTCAAATACTTCAAAGGGAAATATGGCCCAGAATGGTCAGCTAACGACATGCTTCAAGGTCACTGAAATCGGAGACGAGGCAGCATCGACAGGTTAGTCAAACTTCCTTGATCACGTGCAATTTCATCAATAAAACTGTCATCCGCGTCGACCGCCCAAGAATCTCATGGAAACGTTCTCCGTTTCCCTGTCGACCGGAGCGGACCTAGATGTATCGGAAGACCTGTCCTTTTCGGTAGATCGGCAATCCGAAGCGCCAATGAAATGAAACATTTACCAGGCAGCTGAAAGCGGCGCGGCTGGTACACACCTGACGAGCGTTAGACACGTGTTCGTCGCAGTTGGCGGAATCATTTGTCAGGGTAAATTCGGGCTCCGTCAGCCAGTCAAGATTGTTTCTCCTTAACGTCAATCCGCGTAACTTCGTTCCGCTGATTCCATCATCCCTGATCAGCCCCGGCACGGGTTTTGCTGGCTGTTGCAGGGGGATGCGTATCCGCGACGGATGCAGAGTGGAAAGGGGGTGGTGGAGGGTTCGGGCCGGGTCGGGTCGGGTCGGTTTCCGGGAGCCCTCCCCTCGGCTCACCACGCGTCTTTTTCCCCGTCGTTTCGCGAAGAATCGAATCTCGTTCGAAACTAATTTCGGGCCTTTGTGGATCCACGTCATTACCGCCGGCAGACGTCAGTTCGGCGGATGAATCGAGGGCGTGGAGAGGGAGGGCTGGGGAGCAGAGGGATACCTAGATTTCCGATACTATTGAAATTCGTCGAAGCGAAAAGTAAATTATATGAACTCGCTCTCCCTCTCTCTCTCTATTTCCGTCTTTCTCTTTCTTTCCCACGAGGACCGCCGCCGGCTCCTTTGATGTTTCCGCCGACAGAACGGCCAGAGCTTCAAGCGGAACGTTTTCATGCGGAACGCGATCTTCCGCCTTCTTCGATGATCCTCGCGCGTCGTACACACCCGCGGTGAATTCGGGACTCGGCCCAGGGTTGCAGACTCTTCTTCCTCGATGCTGGGGATCAAAAGTCCCCTGCCAAGCAGCGCACGGCCAATTTGATCGCGGACAGAACAGCCAGTCGGAGCCGCCTCGGACAGATCGACGCACGCAAGATTTACTCGCCTACTCGGAGGCAATTTCCGGCCTGCACGTGACCCCCGCTTGCTCCGGCATAATATTTGGCGAACGAGGTTTTTAACCGTTTTACCGGCTGCTTGCGTCTTTTCATATTACAGATTTTCTGCTTTGATCGTGCGCCCGTTCGCCCGGCAAAACCATTTCGGGAAACTGAAAGCAAGAGCTGCCTGCCAGCCGGAGCAATCGATCTTGTCCGTTTCTACGCCACATTTACTTCGTAATGCGTATTTGCCGTCCCTTTCAACTTTTATTTAAAATTTTAGATGGTTACTAATATGTTCGATCTTCACATTTCTCTTGTTTCTGACCTTCCATGACCTTTGAAATCATTGCTCATCAAGCTTTTAAATGACTCTAAAAAACACGTAGCGGTCGCCTTTATTTTTCGAAAAATAATGTAAATATACAGTGGCGAGGATATACAATACTTACGTACACTTTATATTTGAACTTTAATGCTTCGTGTATTTTTTTGAAACACCTGTAATGACTGTTTATATATTATTTTTAAGAAATAGGTACCCTGGTGTGTATATCTGGGTTATGGATTTTATTTATTCCAAGAAATGCTGCTGTTTATAAATATTTTGTTTCAACCTATGATTTTTGGGGTCCCATGGAAACCACCGACACAAATTTCCCCGACACGGTTTTCACTGACTCCAGATTCGACCGACAATAACTTTGACCGACAACGAATTTGATCGACAACGAATTTGACCGACAATGAATTTGATCCACCACGACTCGTTAAAACGTTTTTAAGTGATCGGAATATTAATGTAATAAAATGGTCGGCGCAATCACCGGAATTAAATCCGGTAGGAATGTTTTGGATTGATATAGACGAACATGTAAGAAACAAAAATCCGAGAAACATTGACGAATTGTACACCATAATAAAAGAAGCATGGAAATCAATACCTGTTACTCGATGTATCCGACTTATTGAATCGATGCCACGTAGGTGTGCAGCAGTTCTTACCAATAAACGCTTATGTACTAAATATTAAAATTTCACAACTGTAACTATCAAAAAGCTGTAAAAAAACAAATATTTTACTCTGTACGTAAGTACGTGACCGTGGATAACTAGACCTCCGAACAAAAAAAAGTGAATAACTCTTTATTTGCATGACATTAGCCGATAGTATTTTGTGTTTTAGTTACATATACTTTATACCTATAAATAATGTACTTAATTTTTGTATAAATGTACAATGTTCAAGAGCAAATTGAAATAAAATTTCATTTTGTTAAGTGTACTGAAGTATATGTCCGCCACTGTACAGAATTGAGGTTGTCATGTTTTTAGTAAGATGTACTGTAAGTTCTCCCATTTTTTTTCGAACACCCAAATCGATAACAAATAGCAGATTCATATGAAACAGACTTCTAGAGATTGTTGCCACCTATCGTCGAAGGAGTTGGCAATTTTTCCAAATTTCGCCTCCTGTTAATTAGTTCGCGGATGTTTCTTGAAAATCGAGCAGTCGTTTCGGCGGAAGTGCACGAACGATAGGAGCATCTGGCGAGGCGCCATTAAACCGCGAGTTTTATTTCCCCGCCTTCGCCGCGCCGCGCCGGTATAGTGAAATTCTTTTTTTGACAAGCGGGTCAGACACGTCCGAAGAAAGTCACGTTGGGTAAATTCCCTTCCCGGTATCGTAAGCTCTAATGAGAAAAATAAGAATGTGGAGCAAGCACTGCCTCTCGCAAGGGTGCCCATTAACTCTTAACTGCTAACTCCTTCTGCTGCGATACATTCCAGGGAGAAACGTGAACTACCCCAGTCGTTTTATGGTTTCGGCTGTACGAAAAATCACTGTATATACAGCTACGGTAGAACCGTGATTTTTATTCGGTAGCTTTGCAAATTTCAGTAACTCGGACTTCTTTATTTAATAAAATCTAATAATCTAATAATCGTCGAAGTTAGAAGGTACACCTCCAGAAATATCAAGGCAATCATGAAAAACAACCTTCATAACAACATTTTAAAAAATCAACCCCTGGCGATCACTTGATACCGTTCAAAATACACATAATAAATTTGTTTCCGTGTCAAAATTAAAGACAATATTCTGGGGGCCGCGCTTAAGTGAGACACCCCGTATACACCGAGCTAAAATGGACGACAGCATTTCATTTGAACGGGCATCGCGGAGATAATTGAATTACTTTAGCACCTTATATTAATTATGTGCAGCAGCATTATTATCTGAAAAGTCTATTAAATCTCCGATTATAGTAGATCGAAGTTAAAAGTGTCTGTAGAAGAGCTGCGCCAAATAGATTCCACGGAGATAGGTACCGTCGAACGACTTATAACGCAACTTTCCAAAGAGGGATTATTATAATGCAAGCGACGCGACGATGCGATTAATGAAATATCAAACTTCAATAAACAGTCCGATGAGGATTCGCTTAGAAGCCTGGACGCAACGGCTAGGTATCTCGTCGATATCTACGAGCAGGGTAACAGAATGGTTATACGAATTCGTGTTCGTTATGGCGTCGTTAACGCGGGCAATAAATACAACATAAGCTATCGATTGAAACGGTCCATCATCGTTCGGCCGTCGCGGCGACTAATGGCAATATCAATGAATTCGCCTAGCAAAGTAAACGCGTCGTTCCACGCAGAGTCGCCAGATTAAGACTTGTCCCCACTCTATCTTCCCCTTACATTTCCTAATGTCTACAATTTTCAAGAAAAACGCTGCCTGACGTTAGCGCGAACACCCTGTATTTAAATGTTACTATTAGATTGTGGATCTTTATGCACAATAAAAATGTTCTGCATCAATTGCAAAAAACGGGAATCAAATAGAAATTTCTTCTTTCCCTTAGTAAATTCACACAGTTGCTAATAATACGTTAATATTCTTAAACTCATTCAAATTTTTTGAAAAAATTCTTTACTATTATATTGTGGATTCACAATAAAAATGTTCTGCATCAATTGCAAAAAACGGGAATCACATAGAAATTTCTTCTTTCCCTTAGTAAATTCACACAGTTGCTAATAATACGTTAATATTCTTAAACTCATTCAAATTTTTTGAAAAAATTCTTTACTATTATATTGTGGTTTCACAATAAAAATGTTCTGCATCAATTGCAAAAAACGGGAATCAAATAGAAATTTCTTCTTTCCCTTAGTAAATTCACACAGTTGCTAATAATACGTTAATATTCTTAAACTCATTCAAATTTTTTGAAAAAATTCTTTACTATTATATTGTGGATTCACAATAAAAATGTTCTGCATCAATTGCAAAAAACGGGAATCAAATAGAAATTTCTTCTTTCCCTTAGTAAATTCACACAGTTGCTAATAATACGTTAATATTCTTAAACTCATTCAAATTTTTTGAAAAAATTCTTTACTATTATATTGTGGATTTACAATAAAAATGTTCTGCATCAACTGCAAAAAACGGGTATCAAATAGAAATTTCTTCTTTCCCTTAATAATTTTACACAAATTTTTTGAAAAAATCCTTAGTTAGAGTAGTCCGATTAAGCCTTGTGTCCCCACTCTACCTTGCCCTTCCACGACGCCATTCCCCACGCTTCCGCCGCGTCGTGGTCACGTGACGCGTTTCGTCTCTGCGTGCACGTGTCCGGTACTGGCAGAGAGAGGGTAACGTTTTCCCCTCGATTCATGCTCCCTCCACCACTGATCTGGCGACTCTGCGCGGACCTTAGGCTCCGACAACCGGCGATCGATCGCCGATAGCAATCGCTGGAAATATTCGTTGCGTTTTACCGTGAGCCCCAACTCTCCGTTAAAAGTATCGATTTCGCGGCAGGAAAGATGGATTCTGTGAGGCTGTAATATCAGCTGCAACGGCTATCTTGATCTAGTTTACAAAACGGATGAGTCCTCGATATCAAATTTCCAGCCTCTGTAAATACGGATCGGTACCAGATAACAACCGACGACGACGCATGCACTATCGCACCAGTTTCGTAACACAAGATGGTTCTGGGACCCAAATCCTTTTACGATACTGTGCACGTGTTCAAAATAGCATGGATTCCCTAAGGCATGTTGGGTCTCAATGAACAGAGGATGATTCTCCATACATGTACATAAGAATACAGTATTGTGCAAAAGTCTTGGGGTCACCCATGCCAAATCGATCACTTTTTCACGTCACCATCGCCGATTTTGTTCTAAATGAAATATGTTGCAGTCCATGTGAAACTAGCGTCCTTTTCCAGCTGATTGTGACGCCAATTTTCAATTCCCCATCTTTTTCAAGAGCACATTTTGAATTTGGACAAAATTTAAATCACTCATCATCGAAAAACAAACGCTAAGAAAGAATTTGTTCACATTTTTCGACATTCTAAGGTTAAGCATCGAGGATGAAAAAATTATTTTATAATAGCCCACTCCTCTCTGAATAAAACAAAGAAAACTATAGTTGAATCGGACAAACAGTTCCCGAGATAAAAATTCCGAAGTGAGGCCCGTTTTCGCTAAAATGGGCGAAAATTCCAAATTTCGAAGGCCTGTCATTTCTAATTAAAATTAGAAACTGGCAAAATGACGATTTAAACCGCCTCTAATTTTAGACCGAAACATTTTATGGTTGAGATTATAATACATAAAACGTGTCATAAAAATATCAATTAAATATTTTCTTACGTATAGGGAACCCCTATAGAATTATTTCTCCCATAGTGCATGCCGACGTGAATTATCAGAAGTGCGAAAAATCAGCGACAGACGAGGCAAACATTTGGAGAAGAATCCTGGGCGATGCTTGCGAGTAAACGGGTTAGGCACTCTGCTGATGTAACGCTATCGGCTCCGTTTAATTAACATCCGCGGCGTCGATGTCTGGACCGAACTCGGAGTTCGGAATCCCGCGGGGTTATCGGTCTCGATCAAATCATGGCGCAGTGAAATCGTCTCGGAAACGATCTCGAAACTCGGATTGCTTGGGTCCATGCGCGTCGCGTCGGTTGCATCGCCGGGCTAGTCCGTGAGTTGCATTAACGATTGATCAACAGGGACTGAAACATGCAGAAAATCAGTGATCTCGAGGCGGCCAAGGAAATATTTTATAGTCGTTTTTGAGGAAGTAGAATCTAATTTTGGTGTCGCATTTTTGCATTAATGAGAAACTGCCCATATAGAAACTACCTTCACAGGGGCTGTTTTAATCTGAGAAATTAAAATTGCATTCTACAATCGTATATTATTAATCACCAACAGAACGGTTTTAGTCGTTTTTGGGGAAGCAGAAGTTATTTCTGGTATTGCTTATTTGCAATAATGAGGAAATGCCTTGATAAAACTACCCTTATAGGGGCTGTGTCTATCTAAGAGATTAAAATTGCATTGTAGAATTGTACATTATTAATTACCAACAGAACGGCTTTAGTCGTTTTTAAGAAAGTAGAATCTAATTCTGGTGTCGCATATTTGCATTAATGAGAAACTGCCCATATAAAAACTACCTTCACAGGGGCTGTTTTAAGCTGAGAAATTAAAATTGCATTCTACAGTCGCGCGCGCGCGCGTATATTATTAATCACCAACAGAACGGTTTTAGTCGTTTTTGGGGAAGTCGAAGTTACTTCTGGTATTGCTTATTTGCTATAATGAGGAAATGCCATTATAAAACTACCCTCATAGGGACTGTGTCAATCTAATGTAAGAGATTAAAATTGCATTGTGCAATCGTACATCATGAATTAGCAAGTTGTAAAATAATTATTAATTACCATGTACCAATTTATTAATAACCACATTACTAAAAAACTAAAAAAATAAAATTAAATAAATAATGGAAGAACCAAATACGAATAAAAACCCTTATCGCGTCTACATTTTTCTTTCCCTGATGTCGAGTCACACTCGACAAAGATGTGCGAAGGGTTGACCCCTTGTCGTACCATTTTCTTGACAGTTCCAGTGATTAAAACGTCTTTGTCCCCAAATATGTCGTATTGCGTTGGCAAGAAAGTAATCTCGGCAAACTTATATTTTTTGTATGGCTACATTTATTTTAATGCTTAAATATTAATTACAAACGAATCAAAAATTGTATTTCCTCTAGAAAGAAAAACATATATTCATATTTGTTAGACTTCGTTAGAATTTCTTCATGACGAGCCTGACTCGTTAAAATACGGCAAGGGGTTAATGCGGTTTCCGCGCGAAAACTCTGCTCCCTCGGTATACAATGTACTCGACCAAAGTTGATCTATTGAAACAAAAGAAATCGTTTCCAAGGAGATATTGATTTTTTGAGAATCATCTGTGTTCCGTCGCGTACCACTTCTTCATAGTATTGCTGCGGACACAAAGGCGGCCCGACTACTGGCGATATACCTGAAAAGGACGTTATGGCAGACAAAAAAACGCATAAGGATCGGCTCCGAACTGTTCGATTATTACACAACCATCGCGCACTGACAACTTCAACCCCGGTAGATGGACAACACGTACGACGGACCCACCAAAGCGACGAGCGGACTGATACACTTATAAATCACGCCATTGATGACCGAAGACAATACGAAAACGAATTTCTTTCACAGTTTCCCACTCATCAAGTTTTTTCTTTTCGTTTAAAAACGTGCGGAAAAATACATTTATGTACACCCCAGAAGGGGATAGTGTGGAACTCGGGGGAAACAGATCTTCGGTTTTCCCAATAACCCCTAAAAAATACCGCACGTTTAGGACCTCGGCCCTTTCCTTTTTTTCCTTTAATGTACCCGAGAGAGTGTAGTTCAGGGCCCCGCTTTTCCCACTCATCAACCTAAAGTCTTTCCGACACACCCCCGTCCAATTAACAAACGCAACATTTCCCCCCTTAACCATTCACGAAAAAACGTGGTGACAACCGCAGTACTATTTTGATCGCGGCTGGAGTAACTTCTTCCCATTCGCTGTCACGATTTCGGAAAGTGTGTTCACTAGTGTTCAGTAATCGTGTAGAAGTGTGGTGTTTTCTGCGTCACAGTTACTAAGCCGTGGTCGCGTAAATAATAGTGGGCTGTGGATTTGACGAAGGAACAGAAGATTCTGAAAAATTTGTGAGTATTTACCTATATTTATGTATTTTACAATGTAGGATTTATATTTTTATGTATAACAATGGATACAATGTATTCTCTCATATTTTGCAACTTGAAATTTATGATCGGAATGGGGAGGGAGACGATGATTCGGCACGCCCATCACGAATGTTCCTTTAACCCTTTAACCTTTTGCACTCGGAGCTATTTTAACTCGAAAATTAAACATTTCTTCCGACCTAGAATATTTCCATTCGCTATGATTTCTTAACACGAACCGTACTGGCTACCAGAGCTGGGGAACATAGTATTTTTAAATAGTAATAGTATGTGTACAACTTTGAAAATAAAATATTTTACTTGATGCAGTAATTTTTGAAAATAAAATAATTTATTTGATGTAGTAATTTTGTAAAATAGTATTTTATTTGAAGAATATTGAAAATATTTGTATTTTGTCTTTATTTTCAATTTCAATTTTAAATATTATTGCTGAAAGTAATCGTTCGAATTCAATACATTTATGAGGGTAAATCGTTTCTGAACGATAAGATAGATTGTATGTTTATGCGGTTTCTCAGAGTATTATAACAATGCAATAAGTAAAATATTTTATTTCGTGTTTGTGATTGTTAAAATAGAAATATTTTATTTTGTGGATCAAATTGTTGAAATAGAAATATTTTATTTTGAGGTCCAAATTGTTGAAACAGGAATATTTTATTCTCGAAATTGTATACCTTATTTAAAATACTGTTTTCTTCAAGCAAAATAAAATCTAAAATATTCAATAGTATTTGAAATATTTGTTTCGCTAAATAATGCCCACCTCTGCTGGCTACAAAATGTGTCGCATACACATTTTTTAATAAAAATTACAAGACTGAATTTATTTCGATTTTTCACAATTTTTATAATAATACGTCGTTAGATTATAAAGAAATTTCTTGAATAATTTCTGATGAGGAGAAGGTGGTGATGTAAAAACTAACATGAACAACAATTTTCTTTGGTATAAACAATTTTGCTGTACACGCGGAATAAGCAAAAAAATAATGTCACCAGACTTGTGCAGCTTAGAAAATTAACCAGTCACTCGGGAAGCAGCAACAAACATGTCTCGTAAACTACATTTACGACGCCGTGTATTGTGTCGAGTATATTCTAACAGGGAAATAACTTGGTTATGGCCAGCCAAAATTTCCAACTTATTCATGAACGAAGTATCGAACGATGCTTGTTGGCAACGCCTCGACGAATTTCGAGCGCGAGATTTCAATCGTAAAGATGAATCTCCATTCACCGTGAAACGTTGTTACCGTGCATCCCTGCAATATGTAACACGCCCCGAGACAACCAATCCGCAAAGTCCCTATAGCTAATATAGGTGCAAGCAAATCATTCTTCCCTATCATTCTTGAAATCTAAATTCGGAATATTTTTCTTTACTTTTATTTGGAACTTCTTCTTTCGTGTATTTATTCGGGAACCGAGGAGAATACACTGCGGTGCACAACTATAGCGCTATCCGTATTTTTCAGATTTTCGAAGGTTGGAAGAAGAATTCAGAAAAACCAAGCGCACGATATGAGAAAGTATGACAAATATCAAACCTCACGTATTGAAATTATTGGGGTTGCTTATGAATACAGGGTGGTCCTGTAAAAATCAGCACTTGAATATTTAATTTGATTGAATTTTTAATATTTAATATATTATGCATATAGCACTCGAATATCTCCGTTATTTATGGAGATGTTGATAAATGCCATTAACAAAAGTTTGGTGGTAATCAAAAAACATAATGGTAATCAATTTTTTGGAGCTGGATAATTTTCGGAGATTTCATGGTTACCTCACGTTTCTACGTATGTAGAATCATTTATTTTCTTATACAGGGTATTTAACCTAACTTGACCACCTTGAATATCTTTGTTGTTTTTAAAGATACGTCAAAAGTCTGCAGGACAAAGTTGAATGGTAAAATGGGGCTCATATTATTCCAAAAAAATTTTTGCTTTTATGTAATTTGTTTTAGAGATATGAAGGTCACCTTCATTTTTTTAAATGGAATGTTCTATTTTTTATACCATCGATCGATAGAGTATCAAATTCTGAGTATAAAAGTGTTGACCTCCATATGTCCTAAATCTAATAGTTAACGAGATATTATCGAAACAATTTTCTTTCTTCTTTGGATAATATCTCGTTAACTATTAGGTTTAGGACATATGAAGGTCAACACTTTTATACTCAGAATTTTATACTCTATCGACCTATGGTATAAAAAATAGGACATTCCATTTTAAAAAATGAAGGTGACCTTCATATCTCTAAAAAAAAAAATTACAAAAACACAAAAATGTTTTTGGAATCGTATGAGCCCCATTTTACCATTCAACTTTGTCCTTTAGACTTTTGACGTATCTTTAAAAACAACGAAGATATTCAAGGTGGTGAAGTTAAGTGAAATACCCGGTATAGCAGTTGATGCAGCTCGATATTTTCTATACAAAAGTATTGTCCTATGTATGTCGAAAAATTATTAGTTTAGTTTCGCAGATATCCTAATATTCATTTTGTACGTACAACAGCAGAAAGCGAGAATCATTTTAGCAGCAACTTCATGTTACACTTCAGGGATTTTTATGTTGTATTTTTGTAGAATAAAAGTAATTGTTAGTTAATTTATATCGCGCGGTAGTTACCTTAATGAGAGAGGGCAAAGAGCAATTTTAACATTTAGAGAAGAAGAGGTCGAGTGCATTTTTATTGCAAAGACAATACAATTGTTGAATGCACAATAATGCACATGCACCGCTGCACTTCTGAAAAGAACATAATGATCAACAAACACATCGATACAAATGACATTATTCAAATACATTATGTGTTCTACTAATTATACATTGTGACGAATCATTTGCTGATAATAAAAGAAATAGAAATGTTACATGAAACACACTGTTATATTATAACAATGTTACGAACCTGCCATTATTTCGGCCACTGTATTGTCCGGGTTCAGACGGAAAAATCCGGGGTTTTAATGCCGTTCGTTCTGGGTTCGCGATTTTACAGATGGCGACCGTAGCTCTGCACAGTGTATTCGGACACATAAAAGGTTCCGCGGAATCCGCACAAAGCGTCATTATTTAAGAAATGGGCCTGGCGGTATCGACGTTTCCGAGCGTGCAGCAGCCTCGAGTATCTAGAATGTCGGGACGGTGAGAATGGGACTAGTAAATAAATGGAATTGCGGATGGGATGCGGTCGGCCGGTTGAATATTTTCGCGGAGACGAAACAAAAGGGTTCGATGAAATATAGTTCGCTTGAATGGCGAGTCGCGGGACCAATTGATAGCTTGGAAATCCATATAACGACGCCAGTGTTAAAAAATGTGACGATAAAGGGGTTCGTTAAAAGGGTGACGCGCGCGACCAACTTCTCTTTTAAGGGACCGGGAAGCGAAATTCCCGAGCGAAAATAAAAATGGCGGCGATTCACGGGTCGTGATTCGTTGATACCTGGAAGCTAGATGAAAACGAAAAAAAGAAACGAGGCTTGATAAACAGCAGGGCTGGTCACTGTCAGGGATCGGAAGAGCCGTGCGGTGTTTTGCCGGTGTTTCTGATTCCTCGGCGACGATAAGAAATTTATCGGCGATTTGCTCGCGGTGGGAGATTTACGGGCGATTTTTCTTTGGTTGGGTCAATTTGTAGCTTCACGCGGCGACTGCGAATTAGTTTCCTGGGGACACGGATCGATGGAACCGAGCGGAAGGACAAGTGTGATCACTGGACTAGGGATCATCGTTTATTTATAGTGTGCTAGACACATGTGCGGCACTAAATTCCTGTAGAAACTGCATCGAAAATTCGAAAATTCGAAAATTTAGTATTCATTTATAATGTACTAGGTGCGCCACGTGGAGAGTATCGTGTTGCTGTAGAAATTGTCATTAAATTGAGAAAAAATCAAATTTGCATAACAATTTAATAGGTTCTTGCTAAAATTAGATTTAAATTAAATTACGGAAAGTAGGAAGTTGTTGTAGAAACTGTAATTAAACTTTTTAGAAATCAAAGTTCTATAGCAATTTAATAGCTTGTTGCTAAAATAAAATTAACAAATAATTAAATTGAAATTAAATTATGGAATTTAATTTGAATTAAATTTAAAAGAATTAAATTTCTATTACAATTTTTAATAGGTTGGTGCATGAATAAAATTAAAACTGACAAAGTGTGATTGGTAGGCTAGAATAGAGAACAGAATAGAAATAAAAACTGCTTGTAGTAAATTTTATAATTTATTGTTAATTTGAATAAGTTTGTCTCGTCATGATAAATCTCTTATGGATAAATGAAAGGAAATGTGGAAAACAACCAAACAAATTTATATTACAACCCCATAATTATTTCGCGTGAATGCACCTTTATAATTTCTGTAGCATAAAAGTTCTGTAACCAGTTTTTATAAAAGTGTCAAGATATCGTGTGATCCAATTAAAAAAGAACGTTTAAAAATTTCACATAAATTCGTACGTAACAAAATTTCATACAGTTACAGAATGTAGAACTGCGAGGAAATGAAAAATATTTCTACGTTTTGAAACTGTCTCACTCGAGAGCCTACCGAAAGCTTTGTCGTAGCTTTACGCAGACAGATATGAATTGCATAAGACGCATGCTACAGAAGTGGCAAGCACCTCCAGCGAGTCGTGACAAAGGAATATCGTCGTCCGGCTTTCCCTTCTTTCCTCGGATTAATATTCGCACTAGTTTCCATTTCTCCAGAACAGTTTTTTCCTAAATTGCAAAAAACGGAGGCGTGAAAATTCACATCTCTGTTAAATCTACATTATTAATTACAAACAGAACGGTAGTATGTTGTATAAGGGATAGCAGAATCTAATTCTGCTCTTACTTTCTAGCTAGCATGAGAACTTACCCTTAATAGGGGATGTTCTAATCGAGGAAATTGAATCTTTGCCAACTGATTTCGAATGTAATTTTAAAGAATTGTACATTATTAATTGCAACAGAACGGTTTCAGTCTGGAGTTACTTATTTCGTAAAATAAGAAACTGTCTTTATAAAACTACCCTTATGGAGGGCGATTCAATCTGAGAAATTTAAATAGCATTGTACATTATTGATTACAAACAGAACGGTTTTAGTCGTTCTTGGGGAAGTGGTATCTGATTCTGGCGCTTTGTTGTTTTCTAGAATAAGAAACTACCCTTAGAGAACTACCCTCATACGGAAATTTTCAATCTAACAAATTGGAACTTTGCTAGTTAATTTCGAATGTGATTTTAAGCAATCTCTCGTGGACATACTTTCAAAAATAAATAGTTAAACATTAAAATTACGATTTTAAAGTAATTTGAAGAAAAGTCAGCATTGAAATTGTTATCAAATTATTATTAGTTGCATCACACAGGCTTCTCTCAAATCGTTGAACAACTCCATTGTTGAATAGTACCAGAGTCACCAGAGTCACCAGAATAAGACTTGTGTCTTGTGTCCCCAGATTAAGACTTGTATCTTGTGTCCCCAGATTAAGACTTGCGTCTTGTGTGTCTACATTAAGACTTGTGTCTTGTGTCCCCAGATTAAAACTTGTGTCTTGTGTCCCCAGATTAACACTTATGTCTTGTGTTTCTAGATTAAGACTTGTGTCTTGTGTTTCTAGATTAAGGCTTGCGTCTTGTGTCCCCAGATTAAGACTTGTGTCTACACACCTTCCCCTTCTTCGTCGCTATTATCCACGTTTCCGCCACAGCCTGGTCACGTGGCGCGTTTCGTCTCTGTCGTAAATACATGTCTCAGTTTGTCACGTGACTAATCCAGTACTGGCAGACAGAGAGAGAGAGAGAGAGAGAGAGGGTAACTTCTTCCCCTCGATTCGACTCAATACTCCTCATCTGGCTACTCTGAATAGCTCGCGTGATTTAGGGAGATGTACGCGTGGAAAGGTGAGGCATTGTGTTTGCACACACGTCTGAGCGTGTTGCTGCTTAACGACGAGCCCGGAAATGACGCCGCGGAGTAGAGCGTAATCTACTTAGGCGAAATTATTCGAGACCGTGCATCTCAGAAACTGTTATTGCGCCGCGACGACACGGGCTGCATCCGACAATCGCTAACAATTTTCCACGGGGAAACCGTAAAACAACGGCACCTGTAGGCGATATTAGATGCAGCGTTGATTAACCAATCTGCTACATAGTTGGCCAACCAATCTGCTAAATAGTTTGACGAGCAATTAGATAACTTTCTTCGCATCGTTGCCTTGTGAACTATCAAGATTTATTAACTTCTGGCCAAAGTCGTACGCGTTCCGGCTGAATATTCATAGTTTATGAATATTAACCTTTGACAGCTCCGGTCTATTTTCAGCCAGCTTCCAAAGGCTTCATCTAATTTCTAAGCTTCCGGTAACTAAAGGAGCTTGTCAGTCACTTGGAAGGAAATACCGTCGAAGTTGTGGGACCTACCGATTTTCTCGAGGGAGACTGATATCGAGGGCTTCTTGTATTAGGAATTTGAAACTTTTTTAGAAGACACTTATTCATCGCAGAATTTAAACTAATTTTCGAGCTATAAAATTTCATAGGATGAGAATTACTCAAAAAAATATATATCGTCGGAAAGGTACAGTTGCCAGCTGCAATTGATATTAAAGAAAATTTGAAACGAAAGTTGCATTGAGAAAGAATTATTCTAAAACAAATAAGAAAGAGAAATCTCGGGGGCGCACGAGATCAATGTATTTTTCCATTTTTCTCGAGATTTCTGACTTTTTAAATCCGGGATTTCAACATAAGAATCTGAATAAATTACAGTATTTGTATCTGGGTGTTTGACATCTGTCAGATTCTTTTCAGAATTTTTGCATATCTTGCATACCGAATAGAGAAAATTGGCCACAAAACTAATCTTTTCCATTTTACCCCATAACTACCCTCCTAGTGTAGATATAGGGTTACAATATTACTTTAAATTAGAATGGTCTGGAAGCCTTTTAATTTATTTTAATTTAGTCTATCGCTTTATTGTATTAACCTTCTGATCGAAAGAAATTTTTTAAATACAAATATGTATTGTAGAGTGATGCTGTAGAATACAATGCAATAAAAGAAAATCCAACATTGATATTCAAGGTGTTAGAGTTTCTAGCATTTCAATCAGAACCCTGATGCAAGGGAAGAAGAGAATATTGTCATAAAACTTAATACAATTGCTTCACTCGTAAATACGAATTTAAAACAAAATGACAAGTTTTTTATGGATAACTTTCAGTCAGTCAAACATATGGCATTCCTTTTAACGTTGCAAGTAATGTTATTTCTATGGTTTATAAGTTCTATTCAAACTAAAGTTTCACTTTCAAGAATCTTTCTTTCTCTATTCTTAACAGAACTTGAAATACGAGGGCATTTTTTAAAGAAACTTCTACGGTTCATGTTTCAAGTAGAATCTATTCAAAAGTTCCATAATCCTTTCGTCCCTTCGTGACATCGATTTTATGCATTTATGGCTTCTAAAAATGTTCAAAAAATGCCAGAATATAAAATTCCACAAAATTTAATAGGATTTTTATTGGGTTGGCAAGAAAGTAATTTCGGTATTTTAACGTGAAATAGAGCCCAATTTTTTTATTCAATCAATGAACTTTAACGAATAAGATATTTTGCCTTCTGTTCGGTGATCTTTTGCCAAAAAGAATAAATAAGAAAATATTTTATTGATTCATGGCTTGAATAAAAAAATTCGGTTTCATTTCACTTTAAAATACCGAAATTACTTTCTCGCCAACCCAATATTTATTTCAGATCTATACAGGCTACTACCACTGAAAATAGGATTTTATTTGTTCCCACTGTCTTCAATTTTTCCTGAAAAAATAAAAAATTATATAAACGACTAACGAGTAACATACGACATAGCAAACCAGTAGCAATATAAAACAGTTTCTGGAAATAAATCTTAACTTCTCCATCGCACCGAATATCACCAAAAATACCACATGCGAGTGACAGAGATTGGATTCAGGAATCGAGTTGACAAGAATGATATCATAAAGCTTACGCAGGCATCTTCCGATGAATCTTCCGATAATTATAGTACTAACGGCCAGTGACATTTTCAATGTATCAAGGATCTGAATTGGCCATTCTAAAATTATTCACTCATAGTTTCTAACAAAACGCTTTGTTTAGAAATGTGCCATACATATATCCTTAGCCATAGAGTGGGGACACAACAGGTTCTTAACCTTTTGCACTCGAAGCTATTTTAACTCGAAAATTAAACATTTTTTTCGACCTAGGATAATTCCATTCTGTGTTAATTTTTTTCTTTGTGCGAATATGAAATTGATATACAGTAATGTCTCTATAGACACAAAAAGCTGTAAGCGATAATCGCAAAAAAGTATCCCCTCCACTGTAGTAATCTGATCTCGGCTCGGCGATATCAGTGTGAACTAATGCGACGCGGAGAGTTGCAGTCGCCGACACAGTTCAAAGGCTTGCGCGTCCTCGCAATGTAACACCAATATAAAATCTTTTCTATTATTACTACTTTGTATTCAAACTTTCACCAATATATTTGTGTTATTTTCCTGATTAAAATAAGATCAAACGCGATATAATTTCAATTGTATTTAGTGGTTTAATTGACGATGAAAGTTTCGGGCGCGAGGAAGGACAACGTACGGGAAAGGAAGAGACGCGGAGCTGTCCTTCTCTACGTTCGGCTCGGCCTTTAAAGCTAAAAAGATAGTGTCCCTCTACGATCGATGCAAACGAATCTCCCGGAGGCGTTTGCGACTATAGAGGATTTACTGTGTATCGTTGCACGGCTCGATAGGGGTTAAACGAAGGACAAACCGCGCTAGAAAATTCACGACACTTTGAAATAGTGCACTTTGCGATGCCAGATTAGAATAACCGAGTGCGCGTAATTGTTGTATTTTTTCTGTGGAGTTTGTAGGGACGCGGTGACAAACCTGCTTCGTTACCGCGACCTCGACTCTTTCCGACCGGCATTTCCATCGTGGAATGTCTACACTTTGTACACGGTCTTTTCGGTCGACTACAATGCCCCCGGCTGGCTGGCTCGTTATCCAACAGGGGAAATATATCTTTATCTCCGGCTTTTCTTTGCCGGCACAAAGGGGCGCGCCGAGAAATGTTCGCGGGCTCGGCGGCGCGGCGCGAGTGGCCCCGGGTGTTTGTAATGCTGTTATTCGAATGTAATAATGCGGCTCGAATAGCCGGCCGCGTCGCCGAGCCGCATCCAGCTCGCGTCCGCAAGAAAATATAGGAAAGAGGATTCCAATCAATTTTCCGAATGGCGGGTCCATTCTCGGGACGAATCGTTCCGTGTCTCTCAATAAGACCACCAACGCGCGATAATTGGCCACTCCTTTCCGCCGACAAACTGCGATCTTCTACTTCCGTGTTACTTTCTCCGCTGTTCCGTTTTCTGCTTCCTCGAGAATAGACTTCCCACCCGTTCCCCCACCCCGTTCTCCCCTCTCCAACTCGGTCGCCACCTGTATCGGTAAGACGGGTTTGCATCCCTCGGGAAATTAAATAGAGGGGTATTAATTTACCCTACCTCATTAAGCGTGGCTCTGCCACAGGTATCATTATCGGAGGATCAAGATTACTTTCATCGATGACGCGGGCACCGTACTGTCCTCGGACACGGACCCGTTATTAATATAACGCAGAACTCTTTTTCAGAGATATGTAACGTTTATACAGGATTGGAATTGGCAGGAATTACAAAGGAAATACTAGAAGTTGTTGGTTACAACTTTATTACTATATTGTAAATTTTATAAATACATATTGTGTCGTTTATACATATTCTGAACATTTTATTAAAATCGGTAGACGTTGCAGTAAGTTACAAACTTTTAAAGACGGTGAAAATTTTTTCGCGATTTTTCTAGCTATAACTGAAATAAATCTAAGGATTTTTGCATCTTGCATTGCAATTAGTTTTTAAATTTTCAATAATGGCCTACATAAAAAAAGGCTCTAAACAACAGTCCTTATTATTTTCTTTGTAATTCCGACCAATTGCAATTTTTTCAAAGTTCCTTTTTTACGTCATGTAGTAAATTAATTCTTCCAACTTCTCAAAAAAATCCAAGTCGTATAATCTGATATTAATAAAGCTATCGTCCTCTTAAAAGTGTCCGAATATTACTGTGGTTCACGGTATTACATGGTCCAGCGGATTCCACGTCAATTTTTATTGGTGTCGAGTTCGTAACAATGCTTTCAGTAACATGAGGGTAAATATCCTAAACGTTATCATTCTTTTTCTCGGTTGTTAATTAGGATATTCAGGTGGAAAGGAAATAAAATTACCATAAATAAATAAATATTAGGTTGGGGAAAGGTAATCCATTATTTTTACCTTTATTTGAAGGTAAAAATAATGGATTACTTTTTCCCCAACCTAATATTTATTCTAGAGAAATTGTCGACACTCAAAGGTGTGAAACTCGGCTGTGAAAATTGAATCGTGCTAGAAAACTTTCTGGTTAACCGAATATTTTCTAGGAATATACGAAAATTAACTATCTTCTAATTTATAATTAACCCCTTGCCGTATGATTTATTTTACGTATTCAATGATTAGAACTTTTTTGTAGATCGTAATGTCTTAAAATAGGAGAAATTTTATATTGTAATATTAAATTGTATGCCTTTATGTTCTCCAATATATTACCTACATTATCTCCAGTACATTAACAAAACCAAAATAGAATATTGTCTCGAATATAGGAAATGACTGACATACATTTTTATTAGAATCTGTCCAGAATCTTCATCACGAGTCACCGAGTCAGACACGATATTTTAAGGCAAGGGATGAATTTAATACATCTTTAACGAAGCAGTTTATATCACATGCTGGTTCAGATTGCAATACGTATCGTTGCCATAAAAATGAACGAACCCGAGTATTGGATAATATTGGGTGTTTCATGTGGTATTGTTCTATACATTGAAATACATATATATGGCACTAAAATAATCAGTGGAGATATTAGGAATGCCCGAAATGATTCTCTCACCGTATTCATTCGACAAGCCCGCTCGATACGTATTACTTAACCGCCCGACCCAGGGCAACGAATTATATTATTAACATAAATTCTGGAAATTTCTGGCCGTATATGCAAATTTCGTATGACCACCAACTATCCGAAATTTCCGCTTACTGAAACCGAATCCTATTATGTCGACAGAGCACGATTCTCTAGTACACAAAGCCACGTCCCAACGCCTCTACATATGTATATCATAATGGACGAATTTCTCTCGCGGCACCACGTTCGTGCGCCTTGCGGGAACTTTTAACTATACGGGAGTGTCCTTTCAAGTGAGACCACCTTGTGGATATGGTTTTATGAAAATGAGTGTAGTGAGAACGGGACTTGAGGATGAGTGTGAAAGACTATCTATGTTGTGTGATTGTCGATGACTGAGTGTAAGGTGAGAGAATGACGAATGAACAGAGGAGAGAGTCTGTAGACAACCGCCGCAGAGAGAATTTGCGAGATATAATTTCATTTAATTATCACAGTGTTTTTATATCAATTCTGTTTTATGTTATATTCAAATATACAGGGTGTCCCAAAATTACCTTAGTTTAATGAAATGGGAGGTTCCCGAGATCATTTCAAGCGACATTTTCCTTTGCAAAAATGTTATCCGCGGCTTTGTTTAGGAGTTATTAACGAAAAACACGGACCAATCAGAGCGCGACCTAGACGCGAGTTGGCACAGTGCGTCCAGCGCGCCAACTGTTTATTGGCCGACTGTGCCAACTCGCGTCTAGATCGCGCTCTGATTGGTCCGTGTTTTTCGTTAATAACTCCTAAACAAAGCCGCGGATAACATTTTTGCAAAGGAAAATGTCGCTTGAAATGATCTCGGGAACCTCCCATTTCATTAAACTAAGGTAATTTTGGGACACCCTGTATATTCTCATTTAACCCTCATCCGTCCCTCGTGTCAATTTGACACAGTTTTCCTGAAATAAGTTACACTGTTCTGTTATTTCTAGGTAAATTTGTCCGAAACTTGGTGACTTCTATTTTTTTTAATGCGAAACATATAACTGCAAAAACCTAAGTTGTAAATGTTAACTCATCAATTTCAATGAAAAAAAACATCGAAAAGTAACTGTTTGACTTGTTATTCTATCGATTTTTTTTATCACTGTATCGATTTGACACCGAGGGATAGATTCAGTTCGTGAAATGAGGGACGGATGATGGTTAAATCCACGTTAAATTATTGTGTTCAATCCACACACCTAATTATCTCTTCAGGTTATTGTGATGCAAAAAATGTTTGTTACATAATGTGCATCGTGTCAATGGACCAAATATCGGGCAAGAATATTTTTATCCGGAGGTCATTTTGTTCGGAGTTATCGAGGACATCGGTGTTTTTTTTGTCACATAACTACTTTTTTTTTATTGCATCGTGTAACTGATCGAAAAATACATTTAGATATGTATAACAACATGACCTTGAAATGACCTTGATCTTCGAAAATTAATGCCAATGAATGTCGTGATTTTTTAGGAATTTCCGGAAGTGCAATTACAAAATGTTTCCGACAAAATTTTATCGATACTTGGTGGTCTACATGTTCGCATATTCTTAAATGTCAAGAAATGATTTTCACGTAAAAAGGTGAAGATCACCTTAAGTTTTTTAAATGGCACCACATGTTTCGGACATCATAGAATTGTTGCTGACGTCGAGAGGAATTCGAAAATTTCGTGGAAACGTAATTTTCATGAAAAATTACACCCTGTATAGCTTTCGTACGCACGCATGTATTATACAAAAGTATTATTGGCTATGATGGTGAAATTAGGAAAAGGTCGAAACGCCTTTTCAATTTGTCAAGAATTTCTTATCCCTTAAAATTTCTCAACCAGAATGGACGATGCTCGACTTCAAGACCTCAACTATTATATCGTCGGTGCTCTATGGTATTTTAATAAGATCTGCAGGAGTCGCGAAATTCTGCATATTGAAAGCTCTTCTTATGGGGTCAACGTATACTGGAGTCAAAAAATATATTCAATAAATCCCACATGAAAACACCGTCACAATTTCAATAATTGTCAAATAAAAAATCTAAAATGGTCCATAATAACGTAAGCAAGTAAGTTAATAACGTAGCAACGCGATAAAACTGGAAAGGCATTTTTAATTTACCGGTGGGCCAACCGTAATGGAAAATGATCCGACAGGTGTAAAATGAAACAGTTTCAGGTGGCCGACTCAAGCCGCGCGCGGCAGCTATAGTTATTCCTGAGTAATCAAGTACCGATTAAACCATATTCTCAGTTATTCATGGGGACAAACAGTAGCGAGCGGTTCGACCCTGGCCCTGGTTAAAGCAATTAGCGGCGGCTTATTACAGCGGCCGCGAAACACTGGTGCACCGGACGAGAATCGCGTTAAAATGTGGCGAGCCAGAATTCTTGCTCGGAGCTACCCACCGCGGCGTCTCGCGTCGGGTCGCGTCCGTTCCATTAGAAGCCGCGACAATACGATACACCGGCTTTTGAATATGGAATAGTGTCCCTTTATGAAATTCGAATCCCCAATGGACACACGGAACTCCCGAATACGTAATACCTCCGAGCAACTCGGCGTAATTAGTTGTTAGTTCGCGAAGCCCCCGCGTTTCATTGTCGCCGATAACTTTAATCACGCCGGACTGAGATGGCCCGGACCGGGTCGGACCGGGTCGGGTCGGGTCGAATGCGCGCCACCCACCAGGGATATTCGATAGTGATGGGCATGATCATTCTCAATTAGTACCGATTTCTAATAGCAAACTATCACTGTATTTTACTAGCACTGTATTACACTGTCCAACCAATTTCAACTTTTTTTATGTTTCCACTATACAGTTGGGTCCTTCTTATAGAGATTTTTACGCTGATTCCTAATCTGTCCTTAATTTTTCTCCTATACGCACAGTTTTTGAGGAACGTGGCTTTGAAAAAAAATTTTCAACTTTAAACAAATATTGTGATGTTATTATAAAAGATATTGAATTATTGTTCTTTACAGCAAAAGATTCTGTAGACTTTCCTGAATCCAGTGATATCCAATGTTAATACATTATGATTGGTTAAACATGTTTAAACTTTTGCACCAATTTTTGAGCATATTTTTCAATTTATCTCAAAAAATAAGGGTCCAACGGACAATCAAACTATACCACGCGATAGAGCAGACTTTTATCTTGAGAAACCACCATTTCAGGTTTGCATGGTCGACGTTTTTTTCGAACCAGAAAGCAAAATATCTTCGCGCGACGTGAGTTGCCGCCAGTGGCGGTTACCACTAGCAATCACAATGTATTAATATTGGATATCACTGGATTCGGGAAAGTCTACAGAATCTTTTGCTGTAAAGAACGATTCAATATCTTTTATAATAACATCACAATGTTTGTTTAATCCTTTGGTTACCCTGGACGAGATATCTCGCGCCCCGACACTTCCCGATAAACACTTTTGACGAGATATCTCGCGCCGCGATACTTCCCGATAAACGCTTTTGACGAGATATCTCGCCATCTAGCACCAATATTTTGACACTATAGACAAATATATTTTATACGTAACTATATTTTGGTTTGTAAAAGGAAGAAATGAATGAAATCTCTGTCTCGGGTAAGATGACCGAATAAAACAGAAAATTTTTCGTCTATAATGTGAAACCACTGGTGCTAGGTGGCGAGATATCTCGTCAAAAGCATTGATCGGGAAGTATCGGGGCGCGAGATATCTCGTCCAGGGTAACCAAAGGGTTAAAGTTGAAAAATACGTTTTCCTTTAAGTCATGTTCCTGAAAAACTGTGCGTGTAGGGGAAAATTTAAGGACAGATTCGGAATCAGCGCAAAAAACTCTATAAGAAGGACCCAACAGTATATCGGGAACAAATTTGGTGTTGGACAGTGTTATTAGGTGTACAAATACGTTCTCGGCCATTTCATTCTGAATTCAAGTGTGAAAACTACATTTTGTACATTTTTTTCCGGTAGTCCAGTATTGAAGCTGTGACCTACTTGCACGTGACAGTCCGGTATGCATTATGATTATCGGCAGACACTGCCATTATATGAGAATTAATTACGCTAGCTGGGATGGTTGGTTTAACTGATAATCGATATATCGGGCATAAATCAACGTTTAATCGTGTTAGATAGCTTACTCCTTACTCGCAACAGGTTTGATTATAATTTAGGATCTTGAAGCACTGGTCTATCGACGCGAGTTTCGTGGGAAACATAAACGACAAAGCGGGGAGGACGGGAGGGAAACTAGGTAGTAGAGGTCATAACATTATACAGGGAGGTCCACCTAAATGTAGCCACCTAAATACAGTGTTCCCGCGATTGATGTGACTGTCGGGTATGCGGATGATGTGACTTTTGTTATCCCCACTGCTAGGGAGTTCCCCCTTGGGCGGTCGATCGCGCTACGAAGAAATTAAGGTACTAGGGTGTCTAAATTGGGGTTTTATGATACTCGATCATAATTCTCAGATATGGAATAGCATTGGTACAACACAACAATTTCCCGCTTAGCACCGTTGTTTACCCAGGATCGGCGTTCACACTTTGAAAAGTTATCCAAGAAATCTATGTTTGGCACACGTAAAAAAACGTAGTATGTACCATTTCGTTTCCTGAGACTCGATACCCCCGAGGTTCTCACAACAATCGCGGGAACACTGTATTGTATAATTAGACTGCGGATCTTTATGCAAAATAGAAATGTTTTCCATTGATTGTGGGAAGCAGGAATAACATAAAAATTGATTTCATCCCTTAACGACTTTGTTACATTAAAAGCAACAATATAACATTATTGTATTTTTTAAATCTTTTACTGTTTTATGTTTCACCCAACCAATTTCTTCATAAATGCATAAAGATCCGCAGTCTGGTGATGATATAACAAATGTTTTTAATGCAATTTAAATATTTTATTTATTTATTTGTTAAAAACCAGTATGAGAGGAAACCCAGTATGCAGCTTCGGTGCAACATAACGAAGGTCTTAAAAAAATATAATTTAGAAAATTTTTGAAGACTCCCTCGTTTCGAATGCGGGGAAACGGAAGGTCGTACGAAGTCATCATCGTCTCCCTGCCCATACAGATCATAAATTTGAAGTTGCAAAATATGAGAGAAAACCTCCTGTCAATTAATCATTATAAAATACTAATGTGAAGTATCCTTAGAAATTTTTCAGAATCTTCCGTTTCTCCGTCGGATCACACACTATTATTTACTCGCGCGAATAAGCAATTGTTGAATCGACTTTTGGCCAGCTTTTGCGGCCAAAAATTCTCCACTGTGCGACGACGGGCAGAAATCGAGGAAGAACGAACTTCCGACGCGAATCAATCGACTGGGCAACTTTAACTTCGACACGGATTATCATGTCATTCCAAGTTTCGAATTCTCAGCTGAACATCAGACAGACGCGGACGGTGAGATCGTGTCGAGGAGACACGTCTCGCGACGGGCGCGAGCGCCTGGCCGACTAACTCAGCGGTCAGGTGAATATTCATGAGACGAGCTCTGTGGCTTAAAGCACAGCCCGCGTGGCATATTGTCGTCGGCCGTCTAGCGATTCGAGAGCGTGTCTGCTGCGTCTCTTGGGCCACTGGTAAGATGCTTCGCGTAAACCTTCCGAAGAAATGTTCTATTGGGTTGGTAGGAAAGTTCGTAGCGTTTTTTAAGCAACAAAATATTTATTCTTGTACATCAGGCCTGGGCGACGCTGGCTCGCGAAACAAATTTAAATCTACGGTTTAAACAAGTTCAACAGGAAGTGAAAATATCTTATACAGTAAATCCTCTATCGACGCAAAAAGGTGCTACGCGATGGACGCAAAAAAAATATTACCTCTACTGTAGTAATCTGATCTCGGCTCGGGTATATCGGTGTGAACCACTACTAATGCGACGCGGAGAGTCGCAGTCGTCGGCACAGTTCAAAGGCCCGTGCGATTAATTGACGATGAACGTTGCGGGCGCAAGGAAGGACAGCATACGGGAAAGAAAGAGACGCGGAGAGTCGCAGTCGCTTCGTCCTTCTCTACGTTCGGCTCGGCCTTTGAAGCTCAAAAAAATAGTGTCCCTCTACGATTGATGCAAACGAACCTCCCCGAGGCTTTTGCGTCGATAGAGGATTTACTGTAGTCGACTAAATTATAAGACACGTGACACAATTCATAAATTTTATATTACTTTATTATTAGACTGCGGATTTTATGCATTTATAACAAAAATGGGCCCGTACATTTTAAAGCATTGGACGTGTTAAAAATATTTGAGAACATCAATGTATTAGTTTCAGCTTAATAGGATAATTAAAATAAGAATACAATTTTTATTTGACTCCTGTGTCCTGCAATCGATACGAACATTTTTTATTTTGCATAAAGATCCGTAGTCTAATTAATGTTAATGCATAGTGCCACCTGTATTTTGCACAATCTCCGGCATTCCTTTCGGGAGTGATCTGTAGACAGCGGATTTAATTTGATGCAATTTATTATTATACTGTACGAACACATCACTTGCACATGAATCGCTAATGATCCAAAATGTAAAGCTAATATTGTATAACGCGATTCAAAATATTAAGCATATTGTTCGCAAGATATAGATTCATAATTCACAGCGCGTAAAATTGATTAGTTAATTAGAAAAACATAGTAATAAACAAAATTATCAACAAATACGGTTTCTGTTAATTAGCTGATGAATATTTATGTTTTCGCGTATATTCGCCGTCAGTTCGTATTGCAAACTCGATGTAAACTCTTCTATTTATTCTCTTTTAGTTGTTATACGCCGATTATAATCATGATGTATAATTCATGTACATATTTAACATTTAAGTGGACGGAGTACATGTTATGTATAACTGATAATGAGCGAGCAACTACTGTGATAGCTACAGGCGGAAAATAAATGTAAATTTGGTTATGGCGGGAAATTTTTCATGTAATTTATATAAATGCTTCATTGACTGGACTATTTACACATGGTAGCCAGCATTGAGCCGCGTTCAGACGATAATGACACGACCTTGACTACATTGACTATCTGACGCATATCAATCTCCGGCTGTTTTTCCGCAAGGTATCATTGCTCGCGCTATCGGGTCGCTGCAACATTGGAACTCTAGAATGATCGTATTCTAGATAGGCGAGCGCTAAATTCACGATCATTGGCTAGTCGGCGTGCGTTCCTGGGAGCACGTAGCGCGTAATCGCGATCGGAATGATTGCGCTCTAATAACCGGAGAGCGGCGCATTCGGCTTATTCTGTTCCCTGTGCTGGCCGAATGGAAATTAGAAAGCAGCAGGTTTGTCGAAGTATAGCGACTAACCACCGGTTTGATTCGCTTTGTCGAGGGGTTAGGCGAGATGGGATAACGAAGAGAGGGGGAATGGAAAGGTGACAGTGAAAGCGATATACACAGTACATTGCTGCCTGGTCGGCAGAAATGCGTGTTGAAAAGTTATAATGCGGAGACTAATCGATGGCTGGCTCGCCCCTCGATGAAAAACCGGCGCGTCGAGCAAGGGGCAGACGAAGGGCCAAGGTTGAGGACTGTTATCAACGACGTGTCGCGAGACTATTCGTTCGGCCCGGCCGGCCCACGGTGTTGTAATTCCGTAAAAAATAGATGCAAGTCATATGAAGTAATGTCTAGACTCTATACAGTATTAAGAATATAAACATTTCTCTGTCGGTAAAACTCCCAAAGTCTTTTTTGTCGACAGAACTGTGTAAGCATTTTGAATTCGTATTTTTTTCCCCTACATTTTATAAGGAGGTCCATGAAAGCTCTTGTATCTAATTAATGTCAATCGATATTTTTAAAATACGTTTTGTACCGACTTTTCTATATTCGAAAGTAAGTTTTCATAATGGAAACCAACGCGCGGCGGAAGTACGTTTTATTGTCTTAATTAATTCCGTTAATTATACAGGGTGTCTCAGCTGAAGGAGGCCACCTACATATCTCCTTTATTTTTAACGGCACAAAAAAATATTTTTGACATAATTTAAATGATATTGAAGGAGGGAATATCGTAGAAAATTTTTTTTTGTCCGGTTATTTTTTCATAGTTGTTTTCATTGTCATCGTTATTTTTAATCGGCAAAAACTTACTTTTTTTTTTATTCCATCTTGTTAATCACTTAAGCATATCCAAATGTATTTTTTCAGCTGCTATAAGATGGAATAAAAAGAAATGTTTTCCCGATAAAAAAATAACGGTGACCTTGAAAAAACTATGAAAAAATAACCGGACAAAATAAATTGTTCTTTTATGATATTCCTCCTTCGATACCATTTAGATTATGCCATACACATTTTTTGTTTCATTAAAAATAAAGGAGATACATATTTAGGTGGCCTCTCCTTCAGCGTCCATTCATCTTGAAACAGTCAATTATTACGGAAACCAGCAGGAATATGAAAAAATGTTTTATATAAAATATTCTTCATATGAAGAGGCACACTTAATGGCGCTATGTACATTTTTCCGTAATGTCCCTTTAAGGGTCAGATGAAGGGCAACTTCATTTTTTCAAATGGGAACCCATATTTTTTATTTCATATTCTTATTCTACATCGAAGAATAATAATATTTCGCATAAAACATTTTTTCCTAGCGTGCACGGTTTTATTAAACAAATTGTGGTGAATATCCCAATATTTGTAATGAAAAAAAATACTGAGTTTGATCTGAAGTCATAAAAATCTAGCAAGCGGTGACAGGAATCTTTGGGGATACATAAAAAACACAGTTTATCAAGATGTCCCTACAACCCGCGAAAATACGCGAGAACTCATACGTGATGTGTGCGAAAAATGTGTTGATATGGAAGGACATTTGTTACATTAATTGCTCACAATTTTCTGTATTTTTTGTTACGATTAATAAATTGTCTGATAAAGTACGTACCTCTTATTGCCGCCTACTAGATGAAGATTCACAATACATGTTGTACGCAATTATGCAAGCATTGCAACATTTATCATGGTATCGTTAAAAAATGGTAAGTTCAGGAAAGAAATGTTTTATACGAAATATTATTTTTCGATGTAGAATAAGAATATAAAATAAAAAATATGGATTTCCACTTGAAAAAACGAAGTTGCCCTTCATCTGACCCTTAAAGGGCCATCATGGAAAAATGTGCCCCTTCATATGAAGAATATTTTACAGAAAACATTTTTTTCATATTCCTGCTGGTTTCCGTAATAATTGACTGTCTCAAGATAAATGGACCACCCTGTATATGAAATTTTGTGTGTGTACGACGATGCCTTATCATTTTCTCCACCAGTGTATATGTAAACAATTTCTATTTAGCATAAAGATCCGCAGTCTAGTAATCGTAAAGAAGGTTTCGTCCAGCAAACACCCGGCCCGAACCGGCCCGCGCACACCCGACTCGACTCGGCGCGGTAATGGCATTAATTATGCAGGTAATTAACATTCGAGCAACCCCCGCGGATATCATTTTACGGGCGACTCCCCCTTTTACCATCAATCTAAACGTGTCAGCCGGCCGACACGATGTCGCGGGTCGCGGCCCTTGTCGAATAGCGTGGATCGTGACCGCTCGTAGTACTCGCCCACCTAGTATTACGTACTACGCGATGCCTGGCACGCGCGACGCGACGCCGCGCCGGGCGTCGTTGTCGCACGTCGCCTTCAGCCCCTAGGCTGGCCGCCTGGTCCCGAGCTGCTGCTTCATTCATATTATTTTTCACGAGACAGGTGGGAGGCGGCCAGCTCGATGGCCTTCAGGGGCTAATTGATTTCACGGCGACCGCTTTATCTTACGCTGTTCCCGTTACACGGCATCTCGGACGGGCGGGCTGCTTAACCCTGTCCTCGCTGATGTAGTACATGGCAGCTGTTCGAAAGTGTTGGGAATGGGTTTCTAAGTAACTGGAAATGCTGGAGAATTCTTTTGGCACTTTGGGATTATCCCGTCGACCATTTTCGCCAAACACGAAATTATCGAAGTACCTATATTATACACGGTGTTCCAAAATTCCTTCAACAGCCAAAAATGGGAGGTTCCTGACGTCATTTGAAGCGACATTTTCCTTGGCAAAAATGTTATCCGCAGCTTTGTTTAGGAGTTATTAACGAAAAACACGGACCAATCAGAACGCGACCTAGACGCGAGTTAGCACAGTTAGCCAATAAACAGTTGGCGCGCCGGTCTGACTGTGCCAACTCGCGTCTAGATGGCGCTCTGATTGGTCCGTGTTTTTCATTAATAATTCCTAAACAAAGCCGCGGATAACATTTCTGCTAAGGAAAATGTCGCTTCAAATGACGTCAGGAACCTCCCATTTTTGGCTGTTGAAGGAATTTTGGGACACCCTGTATATTACATATTATATATTATATATTATATATTGTAAGGTCGACGGGATAATCCCAAAGTACCATTCTTTTAAAAACTGTTTTATTTAACAGCGCGGAAGGACGTCTTTACTAGTGATGGGCGTGATACCAGTTTTTCTCATGAGTTTTAAGCAATTGGACACCCAAGTAATTATTTGGAAGGTTTGATACGTATCACAAGCTTAAGTGCTTGATATTGACATTTGATACGAGTATTTGAAAATATTTTTATATAAATATCAAATGGCACGATATCGCATGGTTTTTATAAAAACTGTTTTATAGTTCTTCGCGGCAGTCTTTCATACAGTTTTGTGCGCACAACATTTCGAAAGCCATTGAAAATCAATATAATATATGTTTTGATTAAAATATAAAATTAAAAATCTCCACATTTGTTTGCGATGCCCCCGCAGTCTCCGTTGCTGTGTTTGTGCAAGAGCCAAATGGAATTTCGTTTAATTACTAATCGTTTAATTATGGACGCCGCAGTATAAAAATATTGCTTGTTATCGACACGCGCACACGCGCACACACACACGCACACACACACACACACACACACACACACACAAAATTTGCAATTATATTTGACAAACGATAATTCGCCTTCGTATTGCTGAAATTGATATTTTAACGCAAAGCTCTAAAAAGGTTCCCCCTGCACCACTTAATACCAATTTCAGAACTTTTACTATATCTTAAAAAACTAATTTAAGCATTTCAATTGATCAGAAGTGGCTTCTTATTTATCGCAGACATTGCGATCTATTATTTATCGCAGACATTGCGATCTATTATTTATCGCAGACATTGCAATCAAGCGGATCTTTATGCAAAATAAGAATTGTCTCCATCGATTGCAAGATATAGAAACTAAATTGAACGTTATCTCTTCCCTTAATGATCTTAACTAGAGGAGAAATCATACATATATTGACATCTTCAATTTTCAAAATTTTCCAACAATTTTGCTATAGATGCATAAAGATCCGCAGTCTAGTAATAAGTCATAAGTAAATTCTTGTAATTAGAAAATGTTCATACATGCAACCGAACATTACTATTTGATACTTTGATTTTGATCTGTTATTTTTTTTGTATTATTTATATTTTTATTTGATAATAACAGATTTGTTATTTATAAATTAAAACCTTATACTAAAACATTCTTTCCTGTTAGAATATGCCTGAATCTCTAAGAAATTTATTAGTAAATTATATTTACATACTCTTTGTCCATAATTAAAAATGACTTCTTTAATAATATCGACTATTTGTTAAATCATTCTTTGCTACGTAGGTCCATTACTAACTTTGTTGTATTTTATATTTAATTACGAATAACTTAAAATATAATATATTATTTAATTAACAAAAACCAACTAACTGTTATAAAAACTTAATAATTATTCATATTTTGTACAACTGTAAACATGTTTATTGATAAATAAGAAAAATAGGCGATTCTCTCAGAATTTTGTCCAGGTAAAATGGCCATTTGACACACTGCGCGGAGCGGCGAGCAAAAATTAATGTTTTCGAAAAATCTGGAGTATTGTCGACGCGCGGCGGAAGAATGGTCGGCAAGCGGGGAACCGCAACCCGATTTGTTGGCGTATTTGCTGTCCCGAGGGATCGCCGGAAAGTGGTGGTAAAAAAGTGTTTGTCCTGGAGCGTTTTGTTCCCGACGATTTTCGAAAAGCACAGTGTTGGGGAAATCGGACAGTTCTGGTCGGTCCCGGTGTGGGAATAACGATCCCGATTGTACACCGTGCGAGATAAATAAACGGCGACACAGTTTCGCTTTGATCATTCATTCCGGATACGTGCGGTCTCGTTCGATTGGCACGCGCGGCCGTGCACACCGAACAAATCGCCATAAAGTACTAAATTGCGCTAAATGGCGGCGGGGAATGCGTTAACGGCTGATCTAACGTGTGGCCAGCTACACGCGGCCGTGGGTACACGCGGTCGCTAACGATTTTCGATTGGCTGACAATGACGCATCGATAATTATGTCTTGTTTGTCGACATTTTTGACGGTCACCGGCATACCTGCGGGCATTCTTATTGTCAAACCCGCCCCGGTCCCCGCGGTTAGCTGTGCAAATCATTGCACCGCACCGTATTCCCCTACTAGCTACAACCGTCGCATATTCATGCAGTTGATCGGTGTGGAAACTGATAGGATGTCTATCAACTAATAGACGAATAAAGTGACTACATGCAAACTTGATAGGTAGTCGGTCTCTGACTTTTATCAAATATTCATCCACCGATGGATGCATCTCAATTCTATGGAACGATAACACTCGCTCACCGAACCTCGTTATCGTGTACTTCACTGTAGCTTTCGTACTTCACCTTGCACTAATTAGTTTCCTCTTCTTTCTCCTCTTCATGCATCTGCATTTGTTTTGCGTCTGTGAAATTTTGTTCTGAGCAAGGAAAATATATTAATTACGGCTATTATTTATTCAGTTCAAAGAATTTTTTCGTAGAACTAAAGGAGTTGGAGAATTGTTACTGATTTCCTTATTTTGTGTCTGTGAAGTTCTGTTGTGGGTAAGGAAAATATATTAATAGATTTATTACGGCAATTATTTATCCAGTTCAAAGAATTTTTTCATAGAAATTGAAGGAATTGGAGAATTGTTCTTGATTTCCTTATTTTGTGTCTGTGAAGTTCTGTTGTGGGTAAGGAAAATATATTAATAGATTTATTACGGCTATTATTTATTCAGTTCAAAGAATTTTTTCGTAGAACTAAAGGAGTTGGAGAATTGTTACTGATTTCCTTATTTTGTGTCTGTGAAGTTCTGTTGTGGGTAAAGAAAATATATTAGTAGATTTATTACGGCTATTATTTATCCAGTTCAAAGAACTTTTTCATAGAAATTGAAGGAATTGGAGAATTGTTCTTGATTTCCTTATTTTGTGTCTGTGAAGTTCTGTTGTGGGTAAGGAAAATATATTAATAGATTTATTACGGCTATTATTTATTCAGTTCAAAGAATTTTTTCGTAGAACTAAAGGAATTGGAGAATTGTTCTTGAGTTCCTTATTTTGTGTCTGTGAAGTTCTGTTGTGGGTAAGGAAAATATATTAATAGATTTATTACGGCTATTATTTATCCAATTCAAAGAACTTTTCAAAGAATTTAAAGGAATTGGAGAATGTTAATGTATTATTATCAACTTTGACAAATTATTAAGGGGAGAAGAAATTTCTATTTGATTCCTGTTTTTCGCAATTGATGCATAGTATTTATATTTTCCATAAAGATACACAATCTAACAGCACCATTAAATCACAAGTATCTTAATATCTATAAAGTAAATGTTTACCCCGTGAAACGTATTTTTATATGTTGCTTTAAGTTAAACAATAATTCTTAGTTACACCTATTGCATATTATAATGAATAAAATGCAAAGTCTTTAGTCGATAATTTGACGAAACCGTCGATGCAAGAAATAAAGATACTACCACTAATAAAACGCTCTTACATAAATATCTGTCGTGTACTAAACATTAAGACATTCATAGCTCTTCAATTTCTGCGTCATTAAATAAATGATTATGTCGCCGAGGAAGTTGGTGCCGGTCTCTGTGCAGGACGTTTAATATCCTCCTTTACAGTGCCAGGAAATAAAAATAAAATCTCGTTTGACTTGGCGAGCACGCTATTTTCCAGAGATGTTTCACGACCCTTCACGTGCATTTTCTGCATCAGTTTACATGTCATTTCCTATTTTTAATGGCGAATGCAGAACACTGCATTGCATACACAGAGTACATATTTTATTAATTCTAAAAACACAGATCGAATTAAATATGTTCGACTTTAAGTTTTCGAATTTAATGTCGTCAGTGTTACGTCGTAAGGTGAACGTTTGAAAGATGGATAGTTTAATTGAATGACTTTAATTTAATATGAAGATTATATTTGACATACAACGCAGTTTCGAACCTACCTGCATTCAGTGCTGCTTACGTACTCTATACAGGGTGTCCCAAAATGCCTTCAACAGCTGAAAATGGGAGGTTCCCGAGATCATTTGAAGCAACATTTTCCTTTGCAAAAATGTTATCCGCGGCTTTGTTTAGGAGTTATTAACGAAAAACGCGGACCAATCATAGCGCGACCTAGACGCGAGTTAACACAGTCAGCCAATAGACAGTTGGCGCGCCAGGCCGGCTGTGCCAACTAGCGTCTACATCGCGCTTTGATTGGTCCGTGTTTTTCGTTAATAACTCCTAAACAAATCCGCGGATAACATTTTTGCAAAGGAAAATGTCGCTTCAAATGACGTCAGGAACCTCCCATTTCCGGCTGTTGAAGGAATTTTGGGACACCCTGTATTGTATAAGCATAGTTATGAATGTCTAGATATATCCAAAGCTTATTTCGGTGAAAGGTAGTAATGAAATTTCATTGCACTATTAATGGCAGAAATATTTATTTCAAGTAACCATTTCAATTTCGTGTTGAGAAACACATAATTGAAAACATATTTCATATTGTTGGGAGATTAAATAAATATTTCAAATAGTATTTCCACCTAATAAAAAAATAAATAGATATTTCAAATTATTCAAAATAACACAGTTTTGGAAATAATCTCTGAAAATATTTTCATTTTTATTTCAAATACTATTTTGCCCAGCTCTGCCTGAATTCACCGGGTTCGGTTCGGATAATTGAGGATTTGGATTGGTGAAATCGAAGTTGGGTAACTCTTTAAAAATGATTTCAAGTTTTTATTTAATTGAAAATGAACAATAGTATATCCTAAGTATCAAATTTCGTCTACTCTAAAATGTGTCACCGGACACGTAACTCTGTTGTTCCTAGTCCAGCCAAACATTTGAGTCAGCTTTTGGGTAAAAGGCGAAGATAAAGTTTGTTTAGAATCTTCTCGGGAAGGGTGATAGTTTATTTCTCGTACAACATTATTAGAGTAAGTATTTAATTCAGAAAATGTACGTCATACATGATTGATTTCATCAATTATTAGTATTGGACGAACCACCGAACGTGACATCAGAAAGATGACAAAAACAATGCTTCAAGTGCATTTTACAAAAAGAATAAACGTCATTCTAAATTTTCCAGATTGTAATTTCTAGACTGCGGATTTTATGCATTTACTAGACCCGCGGAACAAAATGTTCGACACTTCCGCGACCATATAATAGCGCACGATGCGATATCACCGGCGCGCGCCGCGGCGAGATGCGTGTTCCCGAGTAATTTCGCGCGCAACCATAAAATAGGTTTTTGCGTTCGGTGGATAGCGCAGTTTTATCGGATATCAAGTTTTTCCCGAGACTTTCTAAACCCGTGCAACCCTTTGCCGGTGTTCTTGTAGCCGCGTGTACGCGGGCCGCGCGGCTTCTTATTACATTCCTCCGCCGTTACCCTCGCGGTCGATCCTGTCGCGCATAAAATTTTCTTCCGCGGTGAATTTCCCGGACGCGACGTCGTCGACGCCGCCGCGCCGCGCCGTCATCGTCGTCGTTGTAACTCCGTCGGGATTGAGATTGCTGCGGTAAGTAATGGCGTTCCGATAACCCCGCAGCTCGATGACGTCTGGAATTTGTCGCGTAGCCCGCGAACCTCTGCTCGCTACATATACAACGTAAACCCCCCGCAACGCGCTCGCGAATTTCCACCGGTAAATACATTAAGCCGTGTGCCGCGGGCATAAATTTCGCGTGTGAATCGCGCGAGTGTTTAGGTCGTCGCACGTCGGGTCGGCTGCGCAGAGTCAGGGCCAGCTCGCAACGGAGCAAATGGTTGGTAAATATCGGTCGTAATTTCGCGCTAGCATATTCACCGAACAGCCGTGCCGCGGCCTTTCGCGGCTTTCGGTTACGGGCCACCGGTATATGTATACATATGTATGTACGTTCGTTTTTACAAGTGACTCCGCGCTCGCTCTCGAGAGTCGTCAAGTATAAGCGGACCGCGTTTGATGCTTCAACATCTGATGGCAAACGAGTACGTCATTCGTCGATGGCAAAATGAATTCCACACTGAATCTGACAATTTTGAAAACGCAAAAAAATTCAATATCCACCGTATGACAATCGGCAGGGCCGGATTAAGCCCCGTAGCAGAAGTAGCAAATGCTACGAGCCCCGCGCTTTGGGGGGCTCCGCTCCATACAAAAAGGGACCCCGCACACGGGCGCTTCATCGAAGCGGCGCCGAAACATTAACAATATTTCTGCTAAAAGAAAGGAAAGGTCTTTCATACAAGCGGCCCTGGTACAAAGCGTAGGGCCTCGTGATAACATTTGCTACGGGCCCCGCGCTGGCTTAATCCGGCACTGACAATCGGGAAACATGTAATTCATTGTCAGAATGTACAGGGTGTTTCCTACTTTTCCGGCGAGATTGTAGGAGCATGATCTACAAGTGAAAATATTTAGAAAATGATATATTATGAAGTTTATAAACGCTTTATTACAATATTATAGGCAAATATTGAATGTAGGCTGGATAGGTGCGGAATAGCAGATTTAAAGCTGAATAATACGGAAAAGGTCGACTGTGTTAAACTTTTGCCTGTACTTACGAGATACAGTGACTTCCAAAAATATTCGGACACCAGGTACAACTAACTTTATGATTTGATAATTCGTTTATTGATAAAGCAATCGCCCTCGGAATTGCTTCTAGCAATAATACATTTATTAATGTTGATAAACATATACAGGGTGGGGCACTAACTAAGTCCACCTTGAATATCTCCGTTATTTGTAATAATATGGCAAAATGTTATGAACAAAATTTGCACGGTATAGAGGGGGGCATATTGGGACATAAACATTTTCTGCGTGGGTGGAGGCATAGAAGACATTTCAAGGTCATCTTGATTTTTTTAAATAGAATGTCCTATTTTTTATACAATAGATCGATAGAGTATCAAATTCTGAGTATAATAGTGTTGACCTTCATATGTCCTAAACCTAAGTTTAGCTAAAGTACCTAAAGTTTGCTGGGACACCCTCTATACTTCGGGAAGAACGTGACAAATAATGCTTACGTAAACTGCTAAAAATCTGTTTTTACATTTTGCGCAATTAATGTTTATCTGAAATGCATATTTCGTGACGAATGTGGTGCAGGGTAATAAACAAATTGAATGACTACGATTATACTTCTTCGTTGTCTAAAGATAATGCGTATTCGAAACACAGGGGCGATTCAAGAAGGTAATGTCGTATTTTCAATGAACAGTATTTATTTTCCAATGCAACTGTACATTTTCATCAATTATATAGCAGATTTGGAATAATTTTTTATCATTGTGCTGTCCTTTTTCTTCTGGTTAACATTTTCCCTTGAGCTATAAAATAAAATGATAAAGAATGTATTGTAGTTATTATAATAGAGCTATACTATTGTTTATATATATACGTACATTGCACATTATTTTATACTTATCGCTTCTGCAAAGAGTTGCTCTGGATAAAGTACTACAGGGTCCCGGCTTCATCTGAAAATTTTCACAGGAGATTGTATATGTAATTGAATATATGTTCAAATGAAGTACAAATAACTAAATAAATATTAACTTTTCGTGCCACGACACCTCCTGCCAACAAAACAGATGCAATGACTAGAAAAAGGAGGTACAGTTTTTGACCCATGATCACGTAAGCTGTATCCTTGCGTTCTTTATTCGTAACTGTCTGTTAGAGTCACAGCTTGCCTTTTATACGTATGCAGAATGTAGTCGTAACAGTGGCAAACATGGATCATGTGAATACTTAAAAAATAATTTTGAATACTTAAAAAATTTTGAGCGATAAAAGTTTACCGTTCTCGTGAGACACGTGATAGACGATAATAAAATTGTAAAACCGTTGTGCCTGCTTCAATTTAATGTGTTTCTTAATGTGTACAGGGTGTATAAAAAGTAATGGTCATCCGTCCTAGGGGTGAATCTACACCTCTGTATCGGTGGACATTTGTAGGAGAAACTTGCCGCAAAATTGTTTATAACAAAGAAAATTGTTGTTAAAGTTTTGTTTTACATCAACGCCTTCTACTCATCGAGGAGAGAAAAAGTTTGAAAGGAGCCATATGTCGCAAACAAATAGTTATTGAGATATATAAGCTGTTAAAGTTTTTCAAAATTTGGTTGTGTGGAATTATACGTATAGACAAAAGCCTACTACTATAGTCCACACGTCCGTGTCGATGAGACAGAACATGATCGTGTGCGTACCTCGAGCCTCGAGCCTCGAGGCAAACAAAATTTAAGGTCGTCGCACACTAGAACGCCCCGCCTGCTCTCAGGCACCACCCTACCGCGTCGAGTTGACGCCGCGCTGGTCCGTTTTGCCGCACACTAGAACGCCCCAGCGCCGCGCCGCGCCGGCATTTTCAGTGGCGCTCACCACTAGCGCGGCCGTTCCTAACCCAGACCGTTCTAGTGGTGAGCGCCACTGGCGCCAATTCATGTCGAGAGAGAGAGAGAGAGATGCACTCACTTTAAGTTTGTAATCCAGTTTTCATCATTTTTTAATCCACATACAAATAGGGCAAACCTTCAACAATTTAAATTTTTCGAAAAGTTTAAAGAAAATATTGGTTGACCAGCCTAAATACATACTCTGCAATTGGGGTATACGTTCTGTATGTATCTACAAAACGTATTTTTAAAATTTTTAATATAGACCCACATATAAAAATTGTTAAATGCAACTTTTAATATTTCTTCTACAATTCCGATCACAATTGCAATTTTCGAAAAAAATTTTTTTCACATCCTGTAATAAATTAATTGCTATAGCTTCCCAAAATAGTTCAAATCATATAGTACAATATTGAAGTTCACTTTTTATTTTACTGTAACGACCATGACTTTACTACAGGGATGAAAAGAAAATTTTCTCTCGCATGATTAGCAGCACAAAAAAATTTCTGTTCTCGACAATGGTTACTAATATTAACAGCCAATATCAATATTAATATTAATTGTTGTAATTTATAATGGTTATTTACCAGTCAAAGATGATGTCTATATTATCGATCATGATTATGTGTTACTAGAAGACATGTAAATTAATATTTCAGAAGAAATAGATTTTCCGAATAATTTCTGCGAAAAATATGAAATTTTTAGAAATGATTTTTTGTTCTTAAATTAAAAACAACTGTTGTTTCTTTTCACATCCTGTAGTAAATTACAGCACAATCTGCCCTTAAAAAACATATTTTTCAACTTCAAACAAATTTTGTGCTGTTATTATAAAAGATGTTTAATTGTTCTTTATAGCAAAAGATTCTGTAGACTTTACCGAATACAGTGATATGCAATATTAATAGATTATGAATGTATAATCATGTTTAAACAATCGTTAAAGACGGAGAGACACCACTTTTGCACCAATTTTTGAAGATATTTTTCAGTATATCTTAAAAAATAAGGGCCCAGCGTAAAATCAAACTATATGACGCGATAGAGCAGACTTTTATCTTGAGAAACCACCCTGTGAGGTTCCAACGTTGACGTTTCCTTCGAACCAGAAAGCAAAATATCTTCGCCCGACATGAATTGGCGCCTGTGGCGCTCACCACTAGAGTTGGTCGGTGGCGGAGCGGCGGCGCGGCGGTCTAGTGTGCGCACATTTTCCGGCGCGAAGCGTAGCGTGCCGGCGCTGTGACGGCGCTGGTCTAGTGTGCGCACTCCCATTGAAACTACATAGGAGAAACCCAAAACAGCGGAGGCGGGTGGTGCCTGAGAGCAGGCGGGGCGTTCTAGTGTGCGACGACCTTTAAAGAGACATTCGTCGCTTTAAATATCGTTTGCCTCGAGGCACGCACACGATCATGTTCTGTCTCATCGACACGGACGTGTGGACTGTAGTAGTAGGCTTTTGTCTATACGTATAATTCCACACAATCAAATTTTGAAAATCTTTAACAGCTTATATCTCAATAACTATTTGTTTACGACATATGGCTCCTTTCAAACTTTTTCTCTTCTCGATGAGCAAAAGGCGTTGATGTGAAAAGAAACTTTAACAACAATTTTCTTTGTTATAAACAATTTTGCGGCAAGTTTCTCCTACAAATGTCCACCGATCCAGTGGTGTAGATTCACCCCTAGGACGGATGACCATTACTTTTTATACACCCTGTACATGCATGGCCGATCGAGCCTCCCCAAGAATAATAAAGAGGTCTGAAAAACGGTGTCAGGACAGCGATAAGTCTCGAAGGAAGTTTGGTATGTGAGTACACTTCTGCTACCGTGCTTCGATCGTGTTCCGAGGGTTGTCGTGGTAGGTTCGTTCAACAAATCACCTGGTTCGCAAGTTCACGGGAAGGGTCGCGGGCCCTTTCTCCTTTGTTCCAGCATTCTACTTGTTCCGCCACGAGCATACGGCCCGTCATTTATACGATTCAATCTCGTCGGTTAACACCAAACTGCTCTAACGCTCGGGTAGCTAGCGTTCGCGTTTGCGCGCGCGCACGGCAAGCTCTAAATCACGCGGGACGCGAGTGCCATTTCGGATTCCCGGCGTGGTCCTTTGTCGGCGTATAATTCACACTCGGTCACGTATTACACCGGCCGTTACAGCGCGCATTACACTAATGTCAAACAACGGCCGGGACAACGGCGGGCCTCGTTAATTTCGAGGATGCGTCGTTCGAACGTGCGATGAAAAATTGATCTTGCCCCTTGAGATCGCCGCTGTGGATGCTCCACCGGAATTCAGAGCGCAGCGACTGCAAGGACATCGAGCCGACGCGACGTCACGGTGTATGTGTGTGGAGCTATGTCTATCGAGTTGTTATGGTCCTCGCTTCCATGGCTGTCGAGTGATTTATCCCCGCCCATTTAGGAACTGTATGGAGGCTCCCGGACAACGATCAGTTCTTGGCTCGCACCCGTCCTTCGGTAATTGAGGAGTTGAAATGCTAAATGCCTCGTACGAAATTGTTTAACATGTAACACTGCATCGTCTTATTGTGTATCTATGAACATTTTTAAGGGAAGCTGTTATTATTAGCCCGCGCAATTTTCAATTTTCGAGGATTCCGAAAATTTTCGGGAATTTTCGACCGTCTGATTTGTCGTTGACTTGTACTACTGAATTTCGTGCCACCTCCTTCGATATCATGTTCTCCTAATACAAAACTCAATTTTCGAGATTTTCGCTAATTTCGGCCGTCTGACCTGTCGTTAACTTGTACTACTGAATTTCGTGCCACCTCCTTCGACATCATGTTCTTCTAATACAATTACAATTTTCGAGGTTTCCGAAAATTTTCGGGAATTCTGGACCGCCTGATTTGTCGTTCACTTGTACTACTGAATTTCGTGCCACCTCCTTCGATGTCATGTTCTTCTAATACAAAACTCAATTTTCGAGATTTTCGCTAATTTCTTCCGTCTGACCTGTCGTTAACTTGTACTACTGAATTTCGTGCCACCTCCTTCGACATCATGTTCTTCTAATACAATTACAATTTTCGAGGTTTCCGAAAATTTTCGGGAATTCTGGACCGCCTGATTTGTCGTTCACTTGTACTACTGAATTTCGTGCCACCTCCTTCGATGTCATGTTCTTCTAATACAAAAGTCAATTTTCGAGATTTTCGCTAATTTCGGCCGTCTGACCTGTCGTTAACTTGTACTACTGAATTTCGTGCCACCTCCTTCGACATCATGTTCTTCTAATACAATTTCAATTTTCGAGGTTTCCGAAAATTTTCGGGAATTCTGGACCGCCTGATTTGTCGTTCACTTGTACTACTGAATTTCGTGCCACCTCCTTCGATGTCATGTTCTTCTAATACAAAAGTCAATTTTCGAGATTTTCGCTAATTTCGGCCGTCTGACCTGTCGTTAACTTGTACTACTGAATTTCGTGCCACCTCCTTCGACATCATGTTCTTCTAATACAATTTCAATTTTCGAGGTTTCCGAAAATTTTCGGGAATTCTGGACCGCCTGATTTGTCGTTCACTTGTACTACTGAATTTCGTGCCACCTCCTTCGATGTCATGTTCTTCTAATACAAAAGTCAATTTTCGAGATTTTCGCTAATTTCGGCCGTCTGACCTGTCGTTAACTTGTACTACTGAATTTCGTGCCACCTCCTTCGACATCATGTTCTTCTAATACAATTTCAATTTTCGAGGTTTCCGAAAATTTTCGGGAATTCTGGACCGTCTGACTTGTCGTTGACTTGTACTACTGAATTTCGTGCCACCTCCTTCGATATCATGTTCTCCTAATACAAAACTCAATTTTCGAGGTTTTCAAAAATTTTCTCGAAAATTGTAATTTGTATTAGAACATGATGTCGAAGGAGATGGCACGAAATTCAGTAGTGCAAGTTAACGACAAGTCAGACGGCCGAAATTAGCGAAAATCTCGAAAAATTGACTTTTGTATTAGGAGAACATGATGTCGAAGGAGGTGGCACAAAAATCAGTAGTGCACAACTCGGCACTAGTACAGCTCAACGATAAGTCAGACGGTCGGAAATTTGCTGAAACTTTTCGGAAATTTCGTACATTGAATTTTGTATTAAGAGAATAGGATGACTAAGAAGGTGGCACGAAATTCAGTAGTACAAGTCAACGGGAAGTCAGACGGCCGAAAATTTTTCGAAAATTCAGCACCACAATTCAATGTCAAGTCAGACGGTCGAAAATTTTTCGAAAATCCCTAAAGTTGACTTTTGTATTAGGAAAATATGATACCGAAGGAGGTGGCACGCAATTCAGTAGTACAGGTCATCGATGAGTCAGATACCCGAAAATTGTTGTATTTCGAAGTTTCGCTATTCTTGCTCTTCCAAATCAGTAGTGTAGCTTAATCAATAGATGTCCAGATGTAAATTTTTACGGAAATCAGTAGTACAACTCAATGACAAGGCGGACATTAGGGAAAAATTGGTGGTTCAAGGAATATATACACAGGTACGTCTGTTTTATTAAATAAAATAAAATAAAATATTTTACATGTACATAACTTATATTCTAAATATTTATAACAATAATGTAGACTGGCTCAGAGAGACTCGTCTCAGGCGAGGTACAAACAATTACAAAATATCAGGTGTGTGTGACGTGGAAATCTATTGATTCGAGTGTCGCCCCAACGCGCCACGAATTCCTCCTATGATACGCACCTGAGAGGCTCCGAGCTCTATGGTCGCCACGGAGAACGAGAGGCGCGGCCGGAACCAACTAAGATCAAGATAGAACAAAATGTTAGAGAGTAAAGTTGTACTGTTCAATGAGGTAAATATGGTGATATAATAATATGTTCTGGTTGCTGTCGTTTTCAAGGTCTTTTGAAGGTCATCGATGACTTTTAAATGACACCATATATTTTTAACTTCGTGGTTTCGTAGCTGATGTCAAGATGCGTTCAATGATGTGGTACACTATAACCTTCAAATGACTTTGGTCTCATAAATAAGTATAGTTTGACTACTGTGTTTGATCAACGGAAATTTAATTTCTTAAGCTATTACATTTTTTCTTTGGGACTACGTCAAATAACGAGTCTAACAGAACAATCAACAAAGAACACAGGAATTGAAGGAAAATATTCGACTGATATCGTGTAAAAAATGTGTGTAACTGATCATTAGACTGTGGGTCTGTATGCAATTATGAAATTGGCTCGGTGAAATATAAAGCAATAAAAGATTTAAAAAATTCGAGAATGTTGCAATATTGATTTTAACGTAACCAAGTCGTTAAGGGGTGAAATCAAATATGATGTTATTCCTGGGTCCCACAATCAATGCAAAATATTTTGCATGAAGATCCGCAGTCTATGATCATTTATCAAACATTGTATTTCATACTTAATTGTAAATGATCGTACAGTAATACCTAATATAAGTTTTGCTAATTCTCTAAATTTAAAAATGTTTTATTTACAAACAACTTCCGGATGCTCTAGTAGAAAAATCCTTTATCGATACTGGATGATTCACGAGAAACAGAATACCTAAGCAGCTCCGTTAGGCTAGAAGACAGAAGAAAATGTTCGAGAGAAAAGTTGTACTGTTAAATGCGGTAAATATGGTGACATAAAAATATATAGCTGTCGTTTCCAAGGTCTTTTGAAGGTCATCGATGATTTTTAAATGGCACCGTATACTTTTAACTTGATAAATTCGCAGCTGAAGTCGAAACGAGTTCAATGATATGGTGTACACCGTAGTGTACCTTTTATTTTAGAGTACATTTTCGTATATCACCATATTTGCCTCCCCTAACGGTACAACTTTTCTCTCCAACATTTCCCTCAAGACTGAAGAAGCTGAATCAGCCGGTAGATAGTGATTTCACTGAAAAGCTAAAGTTAGAAGAGGCTGGTGCCCGGAATGATTTTATTCCTCGTGATCGTTCAGCTTGTGAATTACACGGGGATCGTAGAGATATCAGATAATAACCGGAGAAATAGAAGATTCCTCGACGAAGTTCTACGATCTCGAAAGAAAATTTTCTGCGCGACAAAAGATTAATATCTACAGGCGGGGAGCCGACTGTTCTGGCGGGCGGAGGGGGGTGGGAGGGTGGGGGGTCCTGCCACTACTTGGCTCCGATCGGACGTTATTCCATTTCCCGGCTCGTTTTTTTTCTCTCTCCCACCGAATTCTATTATATTATCGGAGCAGAGGACGAGTTCCTTGGAATCCTCAATGGATCCTCGAGTCGCTCGAACTTCCCTGTTCCGCGAACAATAAAAGTCGAAGTGGTTGTTCAATCTTCCGGTACAAGCTGTCGTTCGATGAGCTAAGGACGCGTTACTGGAGATATATTGATTCCGGAGGACACGTATGCGTCTTCGGCCTGGATCACGTTTCACACCTAAAAGACACCTGTCGTACATACTTACTGTCTACCGAGGATTGCGCCCCGGCAATCGTGGCTGCGGAGATCGCGAATTGTTGCCTTTGCTGCTCGCTCGTGTTGACGCTCTCGCTGAAACAGGATCGATAACGCGTTTGCCTCAGCTTTCGAGGCACGGTTCTCTCTCCGACATAGTACTTTATCGTTAACCCTTGCAAGGTAGATCCTTTCGACGATATCTCGTTGTCGCTAGATCCGGTCAAATCCTTACGGATCCATTTCTTATATTTAACCCTCTGCACTCCTTTGTTCGAGTGTGACTCGACATGCAAATGTGAGCAGATTTAAACCGACGCGAAATTAAAGTTTAATGTGCCACCAATTATTGTGAAAAAATTCATGGAGTTACCTCGGTGTACTTTTTTTTAAAACTCGAATCAAAGTTGATAAATGTTAAACATAAAAAGTTAGGACAAATTGCGATTATTTAAAAAAATTTTTTTTGGAGATTGAAGGTCTTATAATACCAAACACACCCTATCAAAATCAAATTTAAAAACCTAATAGCTTGCGAGGGACGCACGTTTAAGGATGTTCTGGAGATAATATTAAAACGCAACAACATTTTTGAAAATTAGTCAAGATATAATTCTTACTAACTTAATGCAATTACCAGAGTTTGGGTTCGATTCACTGCAGCGTTTAAGAATTATAGCAACTTAAAGTTTGCGCATTTTAACAGGTCTTCTGATGGAGAATTCAGAAAATTCCACTTCACACCCTATTTAAACCTTGAAAAAACGAAACTAGAAGCTCCAGTTTTTTTTATATGAGTAAAAGTTATGTAATCGATTATGTTCAAAATTTATTAGGATTCATTGAACAGTTACAGAGCAAAAAAATTATAAACTGTTACAAAACGTCAAAATCGTGTTGTCTCGCACTAGCATGGAAGCGCGACAAGTGTAGACCACTGAATATAGCTACAGAGGGTACAGTATTCGCAAAAGTTTAATGCGAAATATACTCATGAATGGCTTTCATTGCCAATATATTGATGGATTTCGAATTTCCTGTACTTTTGTCTCCCATTGTACCTCCAGAACATCCTTAAAAAAATGCACGGAATTTGACAGTAAAGTTTCAGCCTGAACTTTAATAACAAATTGATTTATTCAGTTAAAATCGAAGGCAGTTCTAGAAACTACGTCTTGTTAGGAACACTTTAGGATACATAAAGTTGCAGATCTTGCATTTTGATTTCCGGACTTTTTTCCATTGGACGACACACTGTGCAGCGGTACAAATATTTTTGCGTAATTCTCATCCTATGAAATTTTATAGCTAAAAAACAGAACGTATCCCATCCTTCACGACACACCTTTATTCCCGGAGTAGCAGCCGCTAGACTTCGAGATAATGAGGTGAAAAGTGCGAGTCGAGTTCAGCCGGAGCCGAAGTTGTCGAAGTTAAATTTAATATGTTTGTTTCTCGAGTTAAATCAGCGGCGAGGATACAGACGCTTATTGTCCGGGGATTAGCTCGGGCAGGTAACAAGAATTGCGGGTCGACGGACGCGTTTCTGGCGCGCATCTGCCGTGAAACGTCACCGTCCGTGTCCCTTTGTACTAAACGCGGACAGTTAGGATCTCGAAAGCGTCCCTTTGCTCGCGGCCTCGTGAAACTGGATAAGGTAAATTCGGAATTCTGCAATAAACACGTCGCCTGCGTCGGAAAACGAACTGGGGATAATAGAAAAACAGTTCGCCGCGACGATTCCGCCGCAACCCTTTTATCATGCTCGGCGGGAGACAAAACCAACCCACGGATTGTAATGAACTGACAGGCTTCCGGCGTGCGCGAGACTGCTCCGCCAAAGTAACTTCCATTAAACTTAAGGACGGTAATAATTTAGCCTTTTCGCTCGCGAAATCATTCGATTTGTAGATCGTCAGGTTATCATTAGCAGACTGCGGATGTTTATGGAATTTTCAATTTTTTTAGGCAAATTTCAAGGAAGTGGAAACAAATATTATTGGATGATTGCGCAAGTTCGTGCCCGATTTTCATAGATGTGGCAAACTGCACTGCACGGCGGAGTGTAAAAACAAAAATTATATACAGAGACTCGGATTAATATTCGATTTATATTATCATAGATAATTCATGGGGGTCGCAGGAAGCGATAGAATGGCTGAGGTAGCTAGGGGAGAAAAGGAAAGAACGGAGCAGAGAGAAGGATAGGAGAAAGATAGGGCAAAGTAAAGTGTATGAATGGATTCGGAAAGGTATGGAAGGATGAGAGAGTTAAGGCACAATTGTAAAGCGAGTTCCTTTTTATGGCCGGAAGGCTAAAAATAAAGCATTTCTATAGATAATTTATGTCAAGAAATATCATACGTAGTGGAAGGAGTGTAAAGTAACGGTACTAGCAATAGCATGTTAGAGATATAGAGTCAATAGTATGTTCACTTTATTAAAAACTTAACTTTAACTTAGAAACTAGAGAACCCGACACCACTTATCGCTAACAAGGGAAGTTACCCAACCGTAACACGCCGATTTTAATGAAATTTTGGTATGATATAAAACTCAACAAAATATTTGACACGTATTTTTTTATAGCGGCCGACACATTCATGTAAAGGGGGTGAAAATAGCTCTCAAAGTTGGGGTGAAAAATCGATTTTCTTGAATATCTCCGAGAGTATTAGGCCTAGAATTCTAGGCCTTCAAAGACGCACAAATTGGATTTTGAAAGTCTAGGCCTAATACTCTCGGAGATATTCAAGAAAATCGATTTTTCACCACAACTTTGAGAGCTATTTTCACCCCCTTAACATGAATGTGTGTGTCGACCGCTATAAAAAAATACGTGTCAAATATTTTGTTGAGTTTTATATCGTACCAAAATTTCATTAAAATCGGCGTGTTACGGTTGGGTAACTTCCCTTGTAAGAGAAAACGAAAGATGAGGAGAATGAAGAAAGGCAAGACAAAAGAGAAGGCACAAGAAGCGCAAGGACCTTGATCTTTTTCGGTAGCGAGGTTTAGCTCTAGCCAAGCAGGAGTTTTAAGCGTAACTGGTCTTTTTATCGGTGATCGGCTGTGCTGAAGATGTTCGTACGGTAGGGGGGAGAGGTGACGAGGACCTCTATTGTCGCGAGTCCTTGTTATGATTTTGGCAACCCCGTCGCCTCTCTCTCCCCTGTCCCGTATTGACTCGCGTGCCGCCACGGAGCTCTCGTGATCCGAAACAGACGCTCTGAAAAAGTGGCTAACTTTTTTAATATTGTACCATACGATTTAAACCTTTTTGGGAAGCTAGAGCAATTAGTTTACTGCAGGATGTGAAACGAAATTTTGTAAATAATTCCAATTGAAAGGAATTGTAGAAAAAAATACTAAAAGGTGCATTTTACAACATTTTTATGCGGGCCTATATTGAAAATTTAAAAAATACGTTTACAGTCGTCTGGGTCGCGCCCTGATTGGTCCGTTTTTTTCGTTAATAACTCCATAATAAAGCCGTGGATGCCATTTCTGCAAAGGAAAATGCTACTTCAAATGATCTCAGGAAACTCCCATTTCCGGATGTCGAAGGAATTTTGAGACACCCTGTACAGCGATAAATGACAAACATTTAATTAACAAAAGGTTATATAGATGATAGAAAATGAACATGGCGTCACTGTTAGATTGACGATCACTTTACTGAGTCCCTATTGGCGGGGCCCTTTGTACGTATAAAAATGTATACAGGGTGCGGCACCTAAAACAGGTCACCTGAATAACTCGCTTGCTTTTGAAGATAGAAGAAAATGCATCAGACCAAACTAACTTGATATCGAGGGGCTCGTAATCTGATGTCATTAAATTTTTTATAGGTGGAGACGTCAAGGAGATATGAAGGTCAACTCTGTTTTTTTAAATGGAATGATGTATTTTTTAATACATCAATCGATGCAGCTGGACATTCGCTATAAAAAGGTACTAACCTATGTATGTGGAAAAGTTAGTAGTTCAGGAGATATTTCAATTTAAATAACTCTAAAAGACCATTACGGCCGCACTAAGACGTTACACTAGTAAGTTAGAGTAAGAGTTATTTAAATTGAAATATCTCCTGAACTACTAACTTTTCGACATACATAGGTTAGTACTTTTTTATAAAGAATGTCCAGCTGCATCGATTGATGTATTAAAAAATACCTCATTCCATTTAAAAAAACAGAGTTGACCTTCATATCTCCTTGACGTCTCCACCTATAAAAACATTAATGACATCAGATTACGAGCCCCTCGATATCAAGTAAGTTTGGTCTGATGCATTTTCTTCTATCTTCAAAAGCAAGCGAGTTATTCAGGTGACCTGTTTTAGGTGCCGCACCCTGTATATGTCGACTTTTTTTTGAAATATGAGATTTATACAACGATTCTACCGGATTCACCTCGACGAACCAGTACTTCTTGGACGGAATCGTCGAGAGGAGACGTTCTTTGTCGGCGGATTGAACAAGGAATTGTCCCGATGGATTTTTCAAAACTGGATGAATGGAACGCGGAACGACGACGCGACGGCATTTGATTTTCCTTTCTCCTGTGAAAACGATGCAGAAGGCTCTGCAACTTGAAACGATCTCAACGGTCCTATTTACTGAAGAGGAGACGAGGTAGAACGTAGAACGAAGAACGTAGGTGACCATTAATTTGCAAAATCAACGAGTTCCTCCGGTGTTCGACGAACTTCAGTCACTACGTACCGGTGGGTCAGGAGACCTGGGTCCGGTAGTTAATGAGACCGTGATTAAAGTTGGATGTTTGCTGTAAATTGGCGGAATATTCATGCGCTCCTGACATTCTGAGCAGGGCATGGAAATTTCCCCGGCTAGTCGATTACCGAGGTGATTCCCGATGGCCATGGTTCCCATTGGACGGACACGCTCAAACTTAGTAGCAGTAATTAGCATAACAATTAGTCAATTAATTAAACCAGTGTCGAGCGACTGCCGCGGCGATTGATTAGCACTTACAGCCTGACTGGAAACGCCCTGCGCGTCCCTTCACCCTAACGCATTGCTTTCCCCTGCCGCGTTCGTCCCTTCACTTTCGATTCGTGACAGTACCCGCTGCCCTGGAATCCATGGGACAGCGTCACGGTTAAACGGTTACACTGATTCGTCCCAGATTTCATCCAAGTTTGTTCAAATGATAGGCGGATGTCGAAATGAAAACCATCTTCAATTTCCATGTGATTTTTTATCCCTTAACACTCGAATGGTGATACTGAGGCAGAGTTAGACATTAATCGATTAATATTTTAATCATGATTGATTGATTAATGAAAAATAGAAATCGTCGAAAAATCGACGATTGATTCAATCGATCGATGAAGTTAATCGTCAATCGTTGATTAAAAAAAGAAATCGTCGAAAAATCGACGGTTGATTCAATCGATTGACGAAGTTAATCGTCAATCGTTGATTAAAAGAAGAAATTATCGAAAAATCGACGATTGATTCAATCGATTGATGAAGTTAATCGTCAATCGTTGATTAAAAGAAGAAATTATCTGATCTGATACTGAGGCAGAGTTAGACATTAATCGATTAATATTTTAATCATGATTGATTGATTAATGAAAACTAGAAATCGTCGAAAAATCGACGATTGATTCAATCGATTGATGAAGTTAATCGTCAATCGTTGATTAAAAAAAGAAATCGTCGAAAAATCGACGATTGGATCAATCGATTGATGAAGTTAATCGTCAATCGTTGATTTAAAAAAGAAATCGTCGAAAGAAAAACATAAAAGCACGTAACAGAGTTTGTATTATATACAGTGTTGGGCAAATTTTATTTTAAATAATAAATAGTTAAATAATAAATGAACGTGTGATTTTAATTTCAAATAATACTTAAACTTTTTATTTAAATAAAAGTAATTTAAATAATTCCAAAAGTGATCTATTTATTATTTCTTATTTGCAAGTAAAAGATTATTTATTATTTGGATCGAGGTGGAAGTCAAATAAATAGTTTTTGTCTTCTCTTATTTTTTGTATTTTGTATATACTGTACAATGAACACGTGGTCGTTTTTTGTCTGCTATAGCAACCTTTTCAGGTATACATGTACTACCTATATCCTATATTACATATAAAAAAATACAATTTAATTTATTATTTGTCAATACAAATAATAATGCAAATTGCATTTGTAAATAACAATTAACTTTATTATTTTCAATAATTCTATTTAGACTTTCTCAAATAATAAATAATTATTTTCGCTTTTTACTTGAATATCCAAATAACAAATAACTTGTGTTATTTACATTTTTATTTAAATAATTATTTATTTACATAAATTTATTTATTGCCCAACACTGGTTACAAATAAGGATTATAAGTAACCGAAAATTTTTTCTCTTGTTGGTAAATGTTATTCATAAGAGAAATTTATTTCGATCGTTCGTAACAGTTCTTCGATGAAATAAATTTGTTTCGATCGCTCATAACAGTCATTGATGAAGGAATAGTTATTATTAAATAGTACAACTTTCATATGGTAGACAATCAATTATTTCATAAATTTTTGATTCGTAAAATTAATTGCTACAATCAAAATTTAATGTGACAAACAAAAACAGATTTTGTGTTGTTCTTATGGTCTGTTGGTTCATCTTGTTATACGAAACCTTCTCAATGAATTTCAAAGGCTTGCTCCATTCGAAAAATATAACAATAAAAATATTATAATATAATACGATTTTTATTTACTTCAGATGTGTAAAGACTGTTATCACTGAAAAATAAGATTTTATTTGTTCCCACTTTCTTGAAATTTGTCTGAAATATTAAAAAATTGCATAAACATCCGCAATCTATTTATTTATTTATTTAATGTTGCTTCAACATCAAAGGTCATTAGCAACACGGTACATTTTCTTACAATATTTTATACATACATATTTGTATGTCATCACAAATAAAGGAGATACATATTTAGGTGGATACACGGAGATGGAACACCCTGTATAGTGAACGATGAAGGGTTCATTCCTCAGCGAGAGCGTAAAATGGAAGATATCTAGCTAACTTCCGGTCCACAACGCAGCAGCGCAACGCCTCTGTGAAGTTCCTGCGAGTTACCCCGTGAAAAATACGGCAGACGATGCTGATCTGAAGTCTTTCTTCTAACTGGCTCGGTCATTCCGTGAAAGTGACGGACGAAAGCGCCGAGGTTAAGGAAAATGAAAATTCTCCGAGCAATTTTCTCAACCTGACGGTCTCTCCGGAAATCGCGAGGGGTATGGGGGTTTAAGGGATGCGTGGATGCACCCTTTTCTCCCAGGAAAAACGAGATTTTCAGAACTGCCACGGCGAGAAGTGTTTTTAAGAAAAAGCTACGCTGAGAAAGGGGAGGTTATTGCGAGTAAACTTGCGAAATTCTATAATGCGTCTTTGAAATGGCGTCACCGTTCGAGCTGGCGCGAACCCGCCTTTTGTGCTCGTTCCTTTCACTCTGCCACACTGCGAGCTTTCTATCGGATAAGCCATTCAATTCTGGAGCTATTATTGTTATTAATAGAGACTCCGACGAATCGACGTTAACTTTTACGAGCTTTATTAATACGTAATTTATACATACAGAGAATCACAGTGATATTCGTGCACTTTTAACAGGACGATTTTAATATTGGATTTCCAGGACTTTTTTAATATTGAATCATACGATTTGGATGTTCTCGAGAAGTTAGAACAATTAGTTTACTAAATGACGTGGAAAAGAAATCTTATTAATATTCGAACACTCTTGGAAAGACGACAACTTTTTTAACATTGGACCATACAACTTGGATTCTTTTTAGAAGTCAGGACAATTAGTTTCGTACATCACGTGAAAAAAAATCTTTAAAAAATTGCAATTGATTGGAATTACAAATAAAATACGAAAAGTTGTTTACAACTTTTTTATGCGGGCCTGTATTGAAAATTTAAAAAATACAGTTTGCATATCAATGTGAATTATATCCATTCTGAAAATTTGCTCCAAATTTGATACAGTGTGTGCTTCTTAGAAGATAGTAATTACCAGACTGCTGATTTTCCAGCAAAATAAAAGTACAAGATCCACCTAGACATTTAGTTCTCTTTTTAATACTGTTGAACAGTTGAAAATAATGCAAGGATATTTGTAAATTCTTAAAATGATTTTACTGTGCGATCTACCTGTTGTTATTAAAAATGCACAAAATCCGCAGTCTAGTAATCACAATACAATTTTCAGATTTTAATTCTGACGTGTACATTGTGTTCGTCTTTTTTTCTTTCTTTGTTAATAATTTGAATCCGAAGGAAGAGATTATTTTGGCAGTACTGTACAGACGCGTCACTACATTATGATACTTTATAGAATACAATGCCAATTATAAACAATCCTATGCCTACTACAACCTGTGGCAGAATGTTTCCGTCCGGAGGCATTGATACGGATTTTAGAGAAAACATTCACAATTTAGAAGTATAAAATATTACTTTATGGAGTTAAAACTGATGGGAAATGGAAAGGGGCTTACTGAAGAATGAAAAACAACAAAATAACATAAGCTTCCATTTATCATACCAAAGAAACGACAAAATAAACAAAATGTTACACGGAAAAAAGTTCCCGATTCGATTTACACTCTCCGGCACCAAAATTGTTCAACAATTACTGTTCGATGATTCTTATACAGTTTTTTGCGCTGATTCCGAATCTGCCCTTAATTTTTCCCCTAGACGCACAGATTTTGAGAAACTTGATTTCCAAAAAGAACATTTTTCAACTTTGAACAAATATTGTGATATTATTATAAAATATATTGGATTGTTCTTTACAGCAGAAGATTCTGTAGACTTTCCCGAATACAGTGATATCCAATATTAATACATTATGAATGTTTAAACATGTTTAAACAATCGTTAAACCGTTGAATCATTGACACCACTTTTGCACCAATTGTTGAGGATATTTTTCAGTTTATCTTAAAAGAAAATAAGGGTCCAGCGTAAAATCGAACTGTACATATCACGCGATAGAGCAGACTTCTATCTTGAGAAACCACCCTTTGCGACGACAATTGTTGAACAATTTTGGTGCTGGACAGTGTGAATCGAATCGGAAACTTTCTTCCAGCTGTTCTATTAATCTGAAACTTTCTTCCAGCTGTTCTATTAATCGGAAACTTTCTTCCAGCTGTTCTATTAATCGGAAACTTTCTTCCAGCTGTTCTATTAATCTGAAACTTTCTTCCAGCTGTTCTATTAATCGGAAACTTTCTTCCAGCTGTTCTATTAATCGGAAACTTTCTTCCAGCTGTTCTATTAATCTGAAACTTTCTTCCAGCTGTTCTATTAATCGGAAACTTTCTTCCAGCTGTTCTATTAATCGGAAACTTTCTTCCAGCTGTTCTATTAATCTGAAACTTTCTTCCAGCTGTTCTATTAATCGGAAACTTTCTTCCAGCTGTTCTATTAATCGGAAACTTTCTTCCAGCTGTTCTATTAATCTGAAACTTTCTTCCAGCTGTTCTATTAATCGGAAACTTTCTTCCAGCTGTTCTATTAATCGGAAACTTTCTTCCAGCTGTTCTATTAATCGGAAACTTTTTTCCGTATAACATTTTGTTTATTTTGTCGTTTCTTTGGTATAATAAATGGCTTATGTTACTTTGTTGTTTTTCATTCTTTAATAATCCGCATTCATTGCCCATCAGGATGTTTTCTCCAAAATCCGTATCAATGCCTCCGATCGGAAACATTCTGCCACGGGGTGTACACGATTGTATTCATTTGTCGCGACCAAGTTATTTTGCTCAACCTGTACACCGACGGACAATCTCTTCAGCAGTGCACCGGGGGTACAACAATTGGAAAGACAGAAAAAAAACATTTTTCCCAAGCGACGACCGACTCGCTGACAACCTTACGGATGGTTAATTATTCTTTGAAAAGTACATGGCCATACGTATCAACACGAGAGGTTGGTGTTTCTGTTTCAGTCGGTGATTACACGGTTCGCGTCCACCCGAAATACGAGTGCGTCACTGGGTGGTACAGCGGCGCTTAGTCCCTGTGTATTAAAACTTGTCGGAGCAAAATCGCTGGCCGGCGAATCACCGAAAGGCGATAGAGGAAGCGCTGGCGGGTCTCCGTCGACTATGAAATGCACAATTTCCGTTCTTCCGGCGCACGTAGCTTATCTTTCGGCCGCAGTAGCGCGTGACTTTCGACGTCGCGCGGAATATCCGCAGTCGACATTGTAAACCGACGGAGATAACGGGCCGCGGGACAAACGCGTGCCCGTATAAATTCATATTAGCGTTGCTTATGCGCTGTTTTACTTCCCCACCGTTATTTTTCGGTTCTTTCCGAGCCGGTGATCTACCGAACGTTTTCCTCAGGCGGCGCGGCGCGGAACGCAGTGGGCCAGAACAACGGAATTAGCTGTTTACGCCTGTTTTAGCATTATTTCAAGACTTAAGGGGGTAGACTCGTTCGCAGGTTTGGGAGGGTGCGGGATGCGCGTTCTCGCAAAATGAAATTATCCTACAATTTTGTTACGTCGTATTAAATATGTTTTTTCATCTTTCCTTTAATTCTCAAAAAACTCGACAATAGGCAATAAAATTGTGTGTAATTATACAGGGTGGGGCACTATTAACAGGTCACGTGAATAACTGGCTTGCTTTTGAAGATGGAAGAAAATGCATCAGACCAAACTTACTTGATATCGAGGCGCTCGTAATCTGATGTCATTGAATTTTTGATAGGTGGAGACGTCAAGGAGATATGAAGGTCAACTTCATTTTTTTAAATGGAATGAGGTATTTTTTAATACATCAATCGACGCGGCTGGACATTCTTTATAAAAAAGTACTAACCTATGTATGTCGAAAAGTTAGTAGTTCAGGAGATATTTCAATTTAAATAACTCTTACTCTAACTTACTAGTGCAACGTCTTAGTGCGACAGTAATGGTGTGTTTTAGAGTTATTTAAATTGAAATATCTCCTGAACTACTAACTTTTCGACATACATAGGTTAGTACTTTTTTATAACGAATGTCCAGCTGCATCGATTGATGTATTAAAAAATACCACATTCCATTTAAAAAAACAGAGTTGACCTTCATATCTCTTTGACGTCTCCACCTATAAAAAAATTAATGACATCAGATTACGAGCGCCTCGATATCAAGTAAGTTTGGTCTGATGCATTTTCTTCAATCTTCAAAAGCAAGCGAGTTATTCAGGTGACCTGTTTACAGTACACCACCCTGTATGTAAAATTATTTGAATGGTCCCGTTTTTTGTAAAAACTTTATTCCGAGGTCTAGAACAGTATTTGAACTCCTTGTGTGAGCGATATAGAATTTTATGGCCCACTGTAGCACCCGGAAGTTCAATTTTCTTAAAACTTCCTGTGTATCAACACATTACATGACAAATCTATGGCACACGACTGAACACTTTCCAATGGAACCTTCAATAGCAACAGCAATTTTCATTATGAACTGACAAGTCACCCTCAATAACGTCATCTAATAGTTTCATTTGAGATTGTAATGTAAAAAGAAAATTTCTATCCTTTCTTTTGGTACAAGCACAATTATTGAAAATCCTATTAATAGGCTTTCGGTAGGTTCAGTGTTAATAATCGAGTACTAAATTTATGATACTTTATGTTCAAAAAATTACATGTCTCTCAAATCCCGACAAAAACATCCTGTAAACAGGAGCCAAGTTCCTATGGCCGTAAAAAGTTGTGAGATCAAACAAAATACGGCAAAGTTCGTTAGCTTAGAAGTACCTGTTGCAATACTGAAAAAAGCGTTTGTAAAAATTAGTTTAAAAGAACGCTATTTAATGTTTAAAGAGTTACATGTAGAGCTAAATTATTCAAACTCGGCCGCTACCTAACACCTTTTATGGCCATTGCTTTAAAAAGTAACGGCCAAGTTTGAATAATTGAACCTTCCATGTAACTCTTTAAAAAAATGAAATAGCGTTCTTTTAAACTAATTTTTAGAAACGCTTTTTTCAGTATTGCAAGAGGTATTTCTAAGCTAACGAACTAGGCCGTATTTTGTTTGATCTCACAGCTTTTGACGGCCACAGGAACTTGGCTCCTGTTTACAGGATGTTTTTGTTGGGGTTTCATCAATTTTTGTTGAAAATACTTATGTATTATGCTGCTATGTTCTATCCTACGTACTTACTTCGTAATGTTTTTCTTCAATACAACCCCTTTAAGGTGTAAAATTTCAAACTTCGATAATTATTCCTTTGAGTGTTTGTTATGGTGGACCTATGTACCAAATTTCAAGCTTGTACGCCAATGGGAAGTACCCAAAAGGTTTTGATGATCTGTCAGTCAGTCAGTCAGTGACAAATTTAGCGATTTCTGAGGTTCTATATCTCGGAACCTTCTAATGTTGGAAGATTAATGTTTTGTCAATATTGAGACATGATAGGATTTAACAAGTGTACGAAATTACATCTCTCCATCTACCTCCAGTGCCGAGTTATAAGCCTCTGAAAAACGGCTAAGTTGTTTCGTGTAAAAGGAGGTAATGCGAGAACTTGGCTGGTGCACTACGGTGCACCTAGATAAATAAAGTTGAAGATCCAAAACTCCGTTTTACAACGACAGCACATAAGTTAACATATTTCTCCACTTAGATTGGGCATTCGGTACACTGTGCACTGTGAAGTGGCCGCAAGTCGCTAACGCACATAAATTCTATTAAATAAACCAGAACAGACCGTCGCGAACTGAAATAGCACTTCTCGCGACGCTGTAATCGTAAAAGAGAATACAAATTCACCGCAGTCGAGTTAGTTGGAAGTTTAAAAATCGATGTTACGAGCATCTGAGAGGTGAAGAGATGTCAGAGGGGACACAGTTTGACCCGGTGAGAGCGAGCGCCGTGCTGCTGGTAATCAGAACATTTACCGGGACTGGACGCGACCTTTCCGTTCGATTGGAAAGTTTCCCATCCGTCGGGATTGCATTTGAGAACGGCTTCCGTCGGGGTCTCCGTCGGTTGGAGTGGCTCGTTTGAACCTGCGCTACGTAGGGAAGCTTCTTCGCATAATTTCCAAGCGGTCGTCGACATGCTGCGTGCCGAGTCGCGCCGGAAGAGTACCCTGGACCGTGAGGAGACCTCGCCTAATGGTGAAACTGCAGAACACCTTCGAACTCTCTAATGTCGATGATTTTTTAAGTGAAAACTTCTTTAGGCGCACCGCGTACACAACTGATGAGCACTGAATCAGTCTGATCCGTCACGCTCCGAGGTGAAATGCTGTTCGGGTAAACACGGGGAGGGGGAAAAGTAGTAACTAAACAATAAGATTCGTTATAATTCGACTGCGGATCTTTATGCAGAATAAAAAATGTTTGCATTGATTGCAGGACACAGGAGCCAAATAAAAATTGTATTCTTCTTTTGATTGTCCTGTTAAGGTGAAACTAACACGTTGATGTCCTTAAATATTTTTTACATGTCCACTGCTTTAAATTGTACGTATCCATTTTTTGTCGTAAATGCATAAAACCCGCAGTCTAGTTATAATTAAAACTTTAAGAGAATAGCTGATTTTTTTAATCACTATTTTACAATTATAAACAACTATTATACAAGTAATACTTATTTAGTTACATAACATTGTACTCTCATTGGTATAATGGAATTTTCACCAAATGATAATTCGTTATAATTTCATATTATACAGGGAGGCCCGCTTATCTTTAGATATTTAGGTGTCCAATAGATACCAAAAAAATTTTTGTTTTTATGTAATTTTTTTTAGAGATATAAAGGTCACCTTCATTTTTTTCAAGGGCATGTCTTATTGTTTATACCATAGATCGATAGAGTATCAAATTCTGAGTATAAAAGTGTTATACTCATATGTCCTAAATCTAATAGTTAACGAGATATTATCGAAACAATTTTCTTTCTTCTTTGGATAATATCTCGTCAACTATTAGGTTTGGGACATATGAAGATCAACACTTTTATACTCAGAATTTGATACTCTATCGATCTATGGTATAAAAAATAGGACATTCCATTTAAAAAAATGAAGGTGACCTGCATATCTCTAAAAAAAATTACATAAAAACAAAAATCTTTTTGGTATCGTATGAGCCCCATTTTACCATTCAACTTTTTCCTTCAGACATTTGACGTAACTTTAAAAACAACAAAGATATTTAAGGTGGTCGAGTTAGGTGAATTACCCCCCCCCCCCCTGTATAGTATTTTATTATTATTTATAATATTAATATTATGAATATATATATATATAATTTGACATAAAAAAATAAAAACATGTACACATAATACAGTGACTCTTATTAATATTCGGACACTCTTACAAAGACGATAACTTTATAAATATTGGACCATAAAACTTGAATTGTTTTTAGAAGCTAGAACAATTAGTTTCATAAATCACTTCATGCGCATCAATTATACATAATCTGACAATTTTATCAAAATCGGTAGATGCCGATCGGTTGATAATTCTTCTGTTTTTTCTGTTTTAAATTGCACCTACTCATTTTTGTGATGAATGCATAAAATCCGCTGTCTCTTAATGAAAAACGAAACGAACTTTAGCGAAAACCTCATATTAATTCCTTTGATATTCCAGCTTGACAACAAATGTCAAACATATAAGCAACATTGCGGAGATCAAATCACGTTCCAGTAATAATTGTACGCGTCCGTATCATCGCGTAACATTTCGGTGAATATCACTACCCTCGATACATCATTGATACCGCTGATAGCAGGCACTGAATGTAGGTTACCAGTCGAGTTAATTTCCTGACGTAGATAGTCGGCGCTGATAGGTAGCGTTTGCATTCTGTTTCAGTTATTGCGCAGGGGAAATTCGAAGAGCGAGCAACCGTGTCATACGCGCAGTTACCGATCTTCCAGCGGTGCGTTCACCGATTTCCAGAGTCCGATAAACGATTCGGTCGGTGTTGAAATCCGTTCCAAGCTATTCCGAGCAATTTTCATCGCGATAAATTTCATCGAGTGCGCAAGCTTTTAATTGGAGCAAGAAGCTGTCGAGACGCGGAGAACACAATCGACTGAAACCAAACTAGCCAAATAGATTTACTAACCTTTACTGTACAGGGTGTCAAGGAATTATGTGTAATAATTTCGTTGCAATATAACGCAATATAATAGATCAATTCTGACCCCCAATTCTGAATCAAGTAAGTTTATGTTATATCGAACTTAACGTAAACTAATGTGAATTTTCAAAAGAACAGGTTCATTTTGTCCCACGTTCCTGTGATAAGATTGTTCCTTTAGAACATGATACAATCTTTAAAACCTTCGACTTTTTAAAGTAACGGTTGTGTACAATCATGCAATATTTGATTTTGTTGTATTATTCTACATATGTATACAGGGTGGAAATGATAAAGCGTTACAAACGAATATCTCCAAAAATATTGATTAAACGCAAAAATGTTTCAGGTGAAAGTTGTTCAGTACCGAGGGGGACATCATGTGTTGCGATTTTTATTTTTTCCGATAGACACTCCAAGGTGAGGAGAAGGTCACCTTGATTTTTTTAAATATAAAGACCTACTTTCTTTGTCATGAATCGATTGACTATCGAATACTGAATAAAAATGTATTGACCTCCATATGTCCTAAATCTGATAGTTTACGAGATATTATCGAAAAAATTGTCTTTCTTCTTTGGATAATATCTCGTTGACTATTAGCTTTAGGACATATGAAGGTAACATTTTTATACTCAGAATTTGATACTTTATCGATCTGTGGTATAAAATATATAATATTCCATTTAAAAAAAGAAAATTGACCTTCACCTCACCTTGGAGTGTCCCCCGGGAACAATAAAAGTCCCACCACATTATGTCCTCCTTGGTGCTGAACAACTTTCACCTGAAACATTTAGCGCATAATCAATATTTTTAGAGATATTCATCTGTAACGCTTTATAATTTCCACTGGTATACAGGGTGTCCCAAAACTCCTTCAAGTCCGAGAAATGGGAGGTTCCTTAGGTCATTTGAAGCGACATTTTCCTTTGCAAAAATAGCCGCAGCGGCTTTGTTTAGGAGTTATTAGCGAAAAACACAGACCAATCACACCAATCAGAGCGCGACCTAGACGCGAGCTGGCACTGTCGGCCCGGCCCGCCAACTGTCTATTGGCCGACTGTGCTAAGTCGCGCTCTCATTGGTCCGTGTTTTTCGTTAATAACTCCTAAACAAAGCCGCGGCGGTGATTTTTGCAAAGGAAAATGTCGCTTCAAATGACCTAAGGAACCTCCCATTTCCCGGACTTGAAGGAGTTTTGGGACACCCTGTATAGTATCCTCTGTCCTATGCATAAATTGACCTCAGTATAAATTTGTACAATTCAATGAGAATGCATTCTCGATGGTGAAGCAAACAAAATTGTCAATCATTCTCATATTTTGATAATCTCTGGATTGGAAAGAATATTCTTCGTAAAAGGTGAAAATAAAACCATTCTCCTTCTATCGCTATCACCAAAGGACTGTTGTTCACATGAAAGATTGAGCATGCTTTAATAATAATTACAATAACACAGGGTTATTGCGGGGACACAACGCGCCTCATTCCAACTCCCCCAACAGTGAAAGTAGAACTAAATGCAAACACCCTGCGAAACATTCTTCCAATCGAAAGGTGAACGACCGAGAAGAGAAACGTTACCCCGTCCGAATTCATTTGTCCGGTATCAACGGTAAGTACACCGATGTCGAACGACAAACACTTGAACCGAAGCCCTGAAAAGAAAATACGGTCGGAGGAAAGTGTCGTGACCGAGCACAAGAATGAAAGAGAGATCCTCGGATAAAACCTGTGCAAGATGTCGGAAAGCAACGGCGCAAAAACTGGCCAGGAGAAGAACCATCTTCCAAGCTACCAAGCCAGAGGTGAAGGTCCAGGTCGAAACTATAGGACAGAGTGTAGAGAAGGATCAACGAGGGTTACAGAGGACTAGGACGAGCGGAAACAACGTCGCAAAACGTGTGTATCTTGGCGGAGCGTGGCTGACATAAGGGGTAGCCAAATTAAACACGGGCCTAAAACAAGGGCAGCTCCTAATTTGCGCGCCGAGGCAATTCAACCCTTTCCCTATCTCGTTCATCCTGGCGCTCCGTTTAAGCAAGAATTACCGTCTGCCTGCAGACAGAGAGAGAGAGAGAGAGATAGAGGTATAGTCCTTGTTGAGGATTTCGCCGGAAACCGCTTACGCTTAAAGCCGCGCGCCGCGACGCAACGCGCCGTATCGGCCCGGGCCGCGCCGAGGGGGTTGGTTACCAACTTTTCCCGGCCGGAATAATCGAATTGTTTACCCGCCGATAATTATCATTCCTGAATTTAGCCTCCCCGTTCCGTGGGGACGACGATCAAGTGAATTTTGTCGACGGTCCGGTTAGCATTCGCCAACGGAGGGAGTGAACAATCTAGCCAGCAGCTATTTATCATGCCGGGACGAGACGTTATCGGGATTACATCTAATTACTCGACGCTCAAGATTCGAAAGGATGTTCCTCGCGAAGCAGGATTAACAAGATACGCCCTCCCACCTCTTCCGCCGTCTTGCTCTTAGATGTAGCTACGGGTGGAAAGTTCTCGTAGACCTGCACAGCACCGGGTTCCGCTCTGGAGGGAGACGCTAGATCGTTTCTTCGTTTCGAGATACCCGCCGGAGAACAGAGTCGGGAAATCTTGGATCTCATAGTTTAATCGCAGCTGCTAATCTGTCCTGTGCCTTCTGCAGGAAGTGACACGGAGTGACGAAACCTAGACAATGGGAAATGGCCTTTTCTTCTGGAACTATGCGCTACAGTCTGATAACCCATCCGCGCACAATGGCTTTGGAAATGTCTTCGAACTAGGAACTAGGATCTAGAAACTAGGAACTAGAAACTAGGAACTAGGAACTAGGAACTAGGATTAGCTAGCAAATTATTCATACTTTTATCCATTGTGACGGATAACTTTCTACACCTGCCACAAGATGGACAGATGGTGAAAGACCTTTCCCGCTACTACCTGATTCGTCATCAATCTCTATATACAGAATGTCCCAAAATTCCTTCGACAGCCGGAAATGGGAACATTTTCCTTTGCAAAAATGTTATCCGCGGCTTTGTTTAGGAGTTATTAACGAAAAACACGGACCAATCAGAGCGCGACCTAGACGCGAGTTGGCACAACTGTCTATCGGCCGACTGTGACAACTCGCGTCTAGGTCGCGCTCTGATTGGTCCGTGTTTTTCGTTAATAACTCCTAAACAAAGCCGCGGATAACATTTTTGCAAAGGAAAATGTTGCTTCAAATGATCTGATCAAACTTCCGATACCCCAGCGTCTAAGGCAGGGCCCGCTAAGTTAGCCGTATCGATGAGTCCTGTAGCGGACCTAGGACGAAACGCTTCCCTTCCTTTTCCTTCCCAACAACACATCATTACAGCCGCTAAACCATAAATATCGGAATATCTCCCACCTAACAGTCGAATAGATGCGGATCCGAGAACACCGCGACATCCCCCTGTCAACAGTTTGCCACTTCGGATAATTCCGAAGACTCGTTAGAGGTGTCGCGGGCAGCCAGAAAGTCGTGAGCGGCAGACTTGCAAGTTCTTGGTCCTGCGGGGCAGCTTTGCAGTTCACGCGACGGCATGGCCTGGCGCAGCGGCTTTGTTCCCACTTCCAGGCACTTACGACTTCGTAAAACCGTAGAACAGAGCTCTGGGAACTGGCCGAGCCGCTCCTGGTGCCTGCTGCCTTGTGTTACTGTTGCCGAACGATCAATCCAACCTCTCATCAGCTCCGGCTCGCTCCCTTTGGACCCAGGATTAAAATACACGCGTGTCTCCAGCCGGCGCTAATAAACATTTACGTCCCTACGTGAGATCCATGTTTGCTTTCGATTCGCGAGTGAAAACGCTCGAATTTCCTGCTTCTTGATCCCAGCGTTTTGCTTCTGTTCTCTCCCTCCCTCTCGCGAATAACGATCTCGCAGCGAACGGGAGTCGCGCGCGACAATCGCCGCCATGAACGTTTTCGGAAAGGGAAGACCGAAAGAAAAGAAAATTGAAGTAATCTCTGGAAAGCACGCTCTGCTCCTGCCATTGGTCCAACGCGATCCTCATTGACGTTCTTTGTCTACGGACTTATCTGCTACGCACTCCAACTGATGATCGCATTGATCTCTCGATAGCTAGCCCGGGAATAATGGAAAGTAGCATCAGCATGCGTACGGTAATCGTGGTTTCGACTCGTTGTTGCAGTATTCATTCTCGATTAGCAATTGTTTGGCGGACGAAAGTGAAAACGACACGAGCAATTTATCAAATGCTCGAGCGCAATTAGAGACCGCCGCGCCGCACAGTAGTCCAAACGGCCAATTTAGGAGGGCAAAAGTCAAAAAACCAAACGTGAAGTAGGCATTTAATATTATTTCTTACATCAACACACATGTCTGTAGAAGCTAAAATCAACAATATTACTTCTCAAATCAATTATTGTTAAGTGTGGCATAGGTTGAAAGTAGCAGTATGAAAAGGGCATCCTTTTCTCCTATTATTTATTATTTAGAACGTTAATATTGATTATAATTATAATAGCCGTGTTCAGAAGCATTATGTAGATACGAAATAAAGATGAAACAATTTTTCGGAAATGTTTAAATAATGTTTCTCAAGGAAGTATTAAGACATTTATTTTCTAAGTTTGTTGTAGGAAATACTAATCAGATTCTCCCGTATTCGCGTTAATTTTTGCATGAATATTAGCAATGGAATATGTAGTTTATGGTTTCATCAAATTTATTTGCAGAAAATTGCAGATTAGCGAGTTATTTGATTTTTTCTGGTACAGTTCGATGACGAGTACGCGTAGGACGAAGAGGTTTTAAGAAATTCATTTCTTAAGTGAATAGGAAATACTAACGATGCTCGCCCGTATTCGCGTTAATTTTTGCATGAATATTAGGATTGCGCCAATTGCCAGTTATTTTCGCGTTGTTATGTCGCCGTAGCGAGCGTAAACAAAAAGAACTTTTTATTCACTTCCGACCCACTTATTTCTGGTATATTATGCAAACAGACAAATTTACGGACACACAAAAAAACAATATTTGAAAATGAAATGAAAACCCTTTTATTATATTAGGATAATGGCGATAATAATGTGGATACAGTAAAAGCTCCTTCGTTGTCCAAAGGACGGGGGGTTGAGTGGACAACGAGCGTGCCCGGACACCATTTTTGCTTTATGACTGCGTCTTTAGTGAAACGGCTAGTTAAATGACAAAAAAAGCATTCGCAGTCAAAAGCAGTCAACTGTCTGGCTTTAAAAAACTCCTTATTTCCTTGCCATATTCCCTTCCTATTGTTCTCCGTTCTGCGCGGGTCTATACAGTCATGGGACACATCTGGCGACCAGATCCACGCAGGCCTAATCCTCTCGTTGACAGGTAGTGGAGTGGGTAGGCACTGGACAACGATCGTGCCCACGATTCAGGACAACGAAGGAGCGATTACTGTAATAACGATAGTAATTTGAATAATGACAATAGTAATTTGGATGATAACGATAGTGATTTGGATGATAACGACAGTAATAAGAACGATGAAGAAAGTAATTTGGATGGTCCCAACAGTAATTCAGATGAAGAAAGCGAAATTGATGAAGTTTTTAATAATAATTAGTAATAACTATCATAATTATAAGCTTAGGTAATAATTTTCTTAATGATTATAATGCTTACAATTAGATGTAAATAGTATAACTAGATATAAATATTATTTTGTTCTTATTTTTATTATTTGTGTGTTTTTTATTTGTATTATAATTATTATCGTAAATTTCATTTCTGAAAAATATATTTTTGTAAAAAAAGAAGAATTGTGTACAAGTTTCTCTTTTCTATCACTGTGTAAATTAAAACTGGCATTATAAATTGAAATACGTTGCTTCCTCTGCGATATTTTAAGAAAAAAAATATTTCGATAAACTTACGGAACTCTATTAGCCTTCTTTATACTTACCTAATGTGTATAGAATACATGTAACACAGAATTATCGATTATTAGAAGCGTTTATACTTTTGCCCTCCTAAATCGGCCGTTTGGACCCCGCGCCGTTTCAATTTCTGCGTACTGTATTTATTCAACTACGCGGTTCCTCTGTTCCATCGGAATAGTTATCGTTCGAACGGTAATTGGAGAACGTGCCGCGGGATTATTTTTCTCGAGATCCCAGAGATACGAAGACCCGGCCCGATATTTTTCGCGGACCGCGGGGACACAGGGACGAGAGAGGAGCCGGCACGGCAAAGAGAATCGCGCGCAGGTGGGCGTACGGTTAATTGCGGCGCTGCTCGCGAATTAGATGCTGCTAATTATAATTCCGCTCCGTGAGCAATTCCAGCGTACCGCGATTAAGGGACTAACGACCAAAAACCGCGACGATATCTTGCCAATGGGCTTTTTACTCCCGCCGGAGCCCTTGCTTCTACGTTAAACATTTCTTTTAATCTTTCAGCGAAGCCCTTCGGATACCCTTTGCATCGTTCGCTCAATTTTGCTCCGCACTCGATTAAGCAGACGAACAAAAAATGTACTCCAGGCAGGATTCTTTTAATTCTTCCTTTATTTCGATTATCCGAAACAGCGAATGGGAAATCTCGAAAAGACACTCGCAACAGTTCGTGTCATTCGTTTAAGTTTGCTCCTCACTGTTTTAAGCAGATCAACAAGAACTGTACTCCGGTAAGAATTATTTTATTTCTTTCTTTACTTCGATGGATCCGAAACAGTGAATGAGGAATTTCGAAAAGACACTCGCAGCAGTTCGTGTCATTCGTTTAATTTTGCTCCTCACTGTCTTAAGCAGATCAACAAGAACTGTGTTCCAGTAAAAATTCTTTTATACCTTTCTTTACTTTGATTAACCCAACCAGTGAATGAGAAATCTCGAAAAGATAGTCTTCGATGATTCAAAACAAAATTACTCTAACAAGTACAGTGGGTGTACAAAGTATTCGTACACGTTTCCATATGATATGAAACAATATACAGCAAATCCTCTATAAACGCAAAAAGGCCGTACACGATAAACGCAAAAAAATATCCCCTCCACTGTAGTAATCTGACCTCGGCTCGGGTATATCGGTGTGAACCACTACTATTTATGCGTCCATACAATGCAATACCAATATAAAATTCTTTTATTATTACCTATTTTTTTGTGAAACTTTTACCAACATATTTGTGGCATAATAAGACCAAACACGATATAATTTCAACTGTAATTAGTGGTTTAATTGACGGTATGGTGTAACTTTAGGACATAGAAGACGATAGCGAGTGAAATTGAAAGAGAAACAGCGACCGCGACGGTCGGCAAAAATTGAAATCTTACTGTACTGTTTAAAATACCAATGGGATAATAACTGTTTTATTTTCATTTCTTTTTCTTATATATATATATTTTACTTATTTTTAATGAAATTTTACCAACATATTTGCGACATTTTTCTCATTTAAATGACACCAAACAAGATACAATGTAAAGCATAATTTATCATATATATATATATATATACATATATATATCATGAGAAAAATGTCGCAAATATGTTGGTAAAATTTCATTAAAAATAAGTAAAAAATAAGGAAGTTTCATTATTGCACTAGTATTGTCTCACCTATTGCGTTTACATATCCTTTTCCACGGTCGGAGCGGTCCACACAGTTACACAAAACTAGTATCTCTCCACGATTTCTGTCACAGCGCAGAATCGAGAATCGGCTTAGTGATTTTCGTTAATAACTCCTGAACGAAGCCACGGAGAACATGTTCGCGAAGGAGAAAGTTTCTGCAAATAACCTCAGGAAATCCCTTTTCAAGGAAATACGACATTTTCAGGACAGCCTGTACAATGCAGACATGGCTCCAGCGGAGTCCTGCTCCAGGCACACTTTAATAAACAGCTCGCAAGGACGCGTGCGCCTAACACACTATAATTCGAATTCCAATTAAAGAAAGGGCCGTTTTAGCTTTAATTAAACTGGAGGGAAATGCATGGTCACACGCACATATGTCTCGGGGACATGTGCCCGTTCACGTTATCAAGAAATCTAATTGAAGTGCTCGAGAGTACGACGCCCCGGTGGTTAGCGTGGGTGAACTGGAGATGAATCGGGACGAAATGCTGAAAAAAGAAGAATTCTCGCTGCCGCGTCGTCGGTCAGATATAAAAAATTCGTTGATTAAAAAAATCGATGCGCTCCGTTTACTTCGTTTTGTAAATATTTCATCAAAATTGTTAGCCATTAGCGTCGACAAAACATTGCGACACTGTGGGAACGGGTCCCAAATAAATGATAACTGAATGTTATTTCTTCGTATTAGGTGAAGTAAAAAGTTCTGAGCGTTTTTCATCGTCGAAATAAAGCGAAAAACGCTTAGAACTTTTTACTTCACCTAATATTTCCTCCTACAATTTATTAGTACACCCGTCCCTCAATTTACACGGCACTTTTCTACGCGAGTATATTTGTTTTACGCGGCAGATTTACCTCAATTTACGCGGTCAAATATTAAATGAAAATGAAAACGAACTTCCAAATATTTCAAACGATGAGAAGACGACGAGTTTATGCCAATTAAAAAGAAAAGGCTTATTGTTTTGAATTAATAAAACATACATATTGTAAGGAGGCTCGACACGTCACGATCCTTTGCTCGCTCGACGGGAACTGTATATTTAACAAAAACTCAATGTAACATACATTTGTTAACAAAACGTTAACGCAACGCATAAATCAATAAAATTATATATAACAGCATAAATCAATAAAACTATATACAACAAATAAACATACGAGTGAAACAATCAGTCATCCATACGGTGGTATAAACATTCTTACAATATATACTTGTGTTTTCTGAAATGTCTTACTTATTTTTTTGTTAAGTTATGTGAAATAAACATGTACACATGTATGTATTATATATCTAAAACTTTTACTGGCTTTTATTTCCAATATTTTTCCTTTTATACCGCGACAGATTCAATTTAGACGATTTTTATTCGCGTAAATCAAATCCACGCGGAACGGATATTCGCGTAAATTGAGGGACGGGTGTATTTTTATGTTAGCAATTACTGTCGATGCGAGCGACCACGAGGAATCTTTGAATGATTGTTTGAAAATTGATCACAATAAGACCCAGCCTACGAGTACACCTCCAATGTAAGATAATATGAACATTTTCGTTGCAAAAGCGCCGCACGCCTATTTCTCTTCCTATTAGCAGGAAAGCAATATTTAATTCCCGCAAGGAGAATTCATGTATTCGCAGGTCTTAAAAGACTCGCGTTTCGTTTAATAACGCCACGGAGGAAAAAGAAATTATAAAACGGGCATTTCGAGAGCCGTCCCGGAAGTACTGCTCGAAACACCGTCGGTTAATTAAAGAGAGCCACCAGCTATTTTCATTTCCTGGCGAAGCAACAAAGCCCGGTCGCCTAAACCTCTCTTTCCATTAACTTTTTCGCTGGGACGCGACGCGACGTCGGGTCCCGTCGCGTCGTCTCAGCGGATCCACCGAAGAATCGGCTGAAATCGGCTTACAAGTTGAACCGAGTTTATTGTACTTGGCGTTCCACGAGTTCCGCGGGCAAATAATTGATCAACCTTCTCGCTGACGTCGTGACTGACCGGTAACAAGGCTGTGAAAAATCATAAGAGACTGTCGTAAGGGTTGAGCGGCCAGTGATCGGACCGATACCGATACTATTGATGATATTCAATCAATTCGATACCAAAGTACTCAATGGGAAGTATCGATATGTTTTGAATTGGGCGAAGTGTGGATCGCCAATTTTTCGGATCTCGCCCGCCAAACTAATCTTGGGCAAGTAGTTCAAATGATAGGATGATATCGAAGATGCAAAAGACAATAATAGATTCGCATGACAATAAATTATGTTAAAAGAAGCGTTTCGTCCCGGACCTGCTAGTGGACTCATCAGTAAGGCTGATCTAGCAGGTCCTGCCTTATACGCGCGCAGAATCGAATACATGATAATCTATATCCGTGAATTGATTGAGACACTGAAGTACAACGCACGCGGATCTGACGAATGATTGACAAGACAACGGCTCGTGCGTTGTCTTGTCTACCCGAGGACTAGAGAGTGTCACGGCGCGGCGTTAGAGCGTAAAACCACGTAAAACTCAACTGACGAACGCGGTCTTTACGCGATGTTCGTCAGGCTTCTCGAGCAGGAAATAAGATGCACTGATTGGTTCCTGCAGAAACTGCATTTCCCAATCAGTACACTTTTGTCAGTTAGGACCTCCTACCCGTAGCTCTGAATGAGGCCCAGGGAAGGAGAAGTGGAGCGATACCTAAACTCGGTCGACGACGGGTCCCGATCAGGGTTGCCATATGACGCCCCTTACGTTTCCGTCCCTCGCCTAGATGCTGCCGCCGCTATCCCCACTACCGCTGCCGCGACCGAGTGCTAGCATGAAAGCGGTAGTGGGGAGTGGGGATAGCGGAGGCATGCATCTAGGCGAGGGACGGAGACGTAAGGGGCCTGGCGAGACTCGCATATGGCAAGCCTGGTCCCGATAATAAGACGCCGTACTTAACGGTCGCGGGTATTCCCTCGGAGGGACTAGGTTTATGACACCTTGTATTTCAAAGGTGTAGAAAAACTAAACATTAGGCCAGATGCCTCGACTGGTCGCCGAATGACCTTCATTTGTTTAATCCTTGACGACGGTCTTTAGGCACGAACGGACCATAAGGGTCGTCGCACACTAGAACGCCCCGCCTGCTCTCAGGCACCACCCGCCTCCGCTTGTTTTGGATTTCTTCTATGTAGTTCATAGTTCTATGTTTTACATCACGTATGGGCAAATTTTTGCTCGATCAGAGGAATTTTCAAGGGATATCCCCACTTCTCCCGGCCGCGCGTCTCGCTCCCCGTGGCGGCCGTAGTGCCGTATGTCTTGAAAATGCCTCCGATCGAGCAAAAATTTGCCCATGCGTGATGTAAAACATAGAACTATGAACTACATAGAAGAAATCCAAAACAAGCGGAGGCGGGTGGTGCCTGAGAGCAGGCGGGGCGTTCTAGTGTGCGACGACCTTTAATATTAACCGAAAGATATCCACCACGTGTATGGTTCCTACGCGACGGAACACGATACGTATTAAAGTGTAAGGTATTTCGTATTACTTTTCGATACTGATACTTCATGAATTGATACCCGTTTGATATTTCTACAAGAGTATCGATACCCATTTGATACCTCTACGTAAGTATCGATACCCGTTTGATACCTCTACGAAAGTATCGATACCGGTTTGATACTTTACGAATGTTTCGATACCTGTTTGATACTTTAATCCTCGCGTACGTATACGTAGTCTAGCGGTGTGTGAGTGTACCCTAGCGGTGTGTGAGTGTGGAACTGTCGAGCGTCGTCTGTTTGAATAGACCCCCGGTAATCGATACTTTCGTAAAGTATCAAATATATTGAAGTATCAAACAGGTATCGAAACATTCGTAAAGTATCAAACAGGTATCGATACTTTCGTAGAAGTATCAAACGGGTATCGATACTTTCATAGAAGTATCAAATGGGTATCAATGTTTTTGATACTTTACTTTTGATACCTATTTGATACGGTATCATAACTTGCGGATTGGTATCGATAGTATCAATTTGATATCGGTCCGATCACTAGGGCCACCGTGTATAAGCTAGGACAGTGTCCTTTTTCCACGTTAACGCACTGGAAACACCACTGTCATGGTTGTCAACTTTATTTCTGTTTATAAGCAAACTTTTCATGAGCAGTAGAAACAACAAGTCGTGTTCAGTGTAGCTGTGCCAAGCAAAGGCTAAAAGTATGTTCCAAAAATTTTCATTGTGTTTCCTTTTTACTCGTTTTCAACTGAAAATTCTTCAACCCTGATTGCTCAAATATTAGATGATTGCATAAGTTCGTGCCCGATTTTCATAGTAAAAGAAATTATATAGTCACCATTCTATTATAATCGAGGAAAATTAATTGGGAATAGAAAATTGATTAAGGAAGCTGTTTTAGATTCTTTAAAATTTAACTGATATACAGTGACTTCCACAAATATTCGGACACTCTTAAAAAGCTGATAACTTTTTTACGATTGGACTATACTATTCGAACTTTTTTGGGAAGCTAGAGCAATTAGTATACTACAGGATGTGAAAAGAAATTTTTGTGAAAATTGCAATTGGTCGGAATTGTATACAAAGTATTAAAAGTTGCGTTTTACAACTTTTTAATGCGGACCTATATTCAAAATTTTAAAAATACGTTTCGTAGATCTGTGTCAATTATATGCACTGTGAAAATTTCATCAAAATCATTCAATTCATTTAATTCACAAAGATCTACAAAACGTGTTTTTTAAATTTTCAATATATGCCCGCATAAAAAAGTTGCAAAATGCAACTTTTAGTATTTTTCCTACTATTCCGATCAATTGCAATTTTTGGAAAAATTTTTTTTCACATCCTGTAGTAAACTAATTGTACTAGCTTCCCCAAAAAGTTCAAATCATATAGTACAATATTAAACAAGTTATGGCCTTTTTAAGAGTGTCCGAATATTTGTGGGTGTTACTGTATGTGCCCAGAATTATGAAAGTGGTCTGACATAAATATTTCTTGTTTCGAGATATTCAAACGAAATGGATATTATCATCAAATGAATTCCATATAATGTTCAAATAACAAGCACCATCTAACATTTTAGACTATATCATCGGTCGCTAATGACCTCGTTGTTAATGCGACCACACTAAAATAAACTATAAATAAATAAAATTACATTGAATTAATTTAGTTCAAAATAATGTGATTTATTTTAAATTTTTACTTGGTCCAATTTCATAATTATGGCCACATATCTAATTTGTGGGGAAATTTAATGTAGTTTGAATGTGCAAAAAGAATTGCGCACTTGTCACGATGTGCATACCTTTTCGTGTTTCGAAATGGCGTTTTTTGTAAAGGTTTTGATTTCATTTCAACACTGACTTTCCAGAGTTTCTGGGGCGTCCCAACTTATACGGCAAGTTCTTTTTCGCCGAGAACATTGTCTTCAGAAAATTGATTAAATTTTTTATTCGTTGACGCTATCATTATACCTTCTGCTGCGAAAATGTAGCTGACAACTATACGGTAATCTTCTTGAACCGGGAGAGATCGATTTCTTGATAAAAACGAACTCCAGCGGACAATAGGTCAGGGCAAAACCCTATCAGGCTCTTCCGTACGAAGTCCCTTTTCTTCACCACGGTAGTCTAGCTACTCTGTGTTTGTTTTTCGCTGTCGAACTCTCTCTCTGTCTATTCCCCGTGTTTGCACAAATTCTAGTTCGCTGCGGTTCCCGCGGTCCGGGCTTTGCATTCTGCGACGTTCAAGGGACAAACAGGCGGCAACGGCGGCGTCGTGTTGCCTCTACCCGGCCGCCATATTGGAGTAAATAGCCAGTTTCTTGATCACTAGAATGCTCGGCTTTATGCAATTACCGTAATTGGCACGCTTATGAATAATTCGCCTGGTCAGTCTACGCTTCTCAGGTTCGATGCCGTTACGTTCCCTATTTATTTCGATCTCGACCCAGTTTTCAGATCCGCGCCATTTACCATGGAGAACTACTTCCGCGAGTTTTATCGACCAATCATTAAAGATTAAATGTATATTCTTGCGGAGAAACGGCAATTCAGTCTAGTAAATGGGAAATCAATAAATCATTGTTCCCTTTAACCGTCGAGCATTTCAATCGGTTTACAAATACTATTTCCGCGGAAGAACAGCTCGCTGATAAAGGCGAAGGAAAAGTCCGTCCTTCCAAGAAACAAACTCCACAGGTTTCCTCAATGAAATCGTTCTTTGATGTGCCCGCTTGATTCCATTCTCGACGGCGCGGCCGAACGAAAAGCTCCTATTAGATTGACTCGCCGATCCTAAATAATACAACGGGAACTCGTGACTGTTCACGTTGAATGATCGTGATCTCTAATTCATGGTCAAAATCATTTAACCCTTTGGTTACCCTGGACGAGACATCTCGCGCCCCGATACTTCCGATAAACGCTTTTGACGAGATATCTCGCGCCCCGATACTTCCCGATAAACGCTTTTGACGAGATATCTCGCGCCCCGATACTTCTCGATAAACGCTTTTGACGAGATATCTCGCGCCCCGATACTTCCCGATAAACGCTTTTGACGAGATATCTCGCGCCCCGATACTTCCCGATAAACGCTTTTGACGAGATATCTCGCGCCCCGATACTTCCCGATAAACGCCTTTCGCGAGATATCTCGCGCCCCGATACTTCTCGATAAACGCTTTTGACGAGATATCTCGCGCCCCGATACTTCCCGATAAACGCTTTTGACGAGATATCTCGCGCCCCGATACTTCCGGATAAACGCTTTTGACGAGATATCTCGCCATCTAGCACCAATATTTTGGCACTATAGACAAATATATTTTATACGTAACTATATTCTGATTTGTAAAAGGAAGAAATTAATGAAATCTTTATCTCGGGTAAAATGACCGAATAAAACAGAAAATATTTCGTCTAGAATGTTAAACCACTGGTGCTAGGTGGCGAGATATCTCGTCAAAAGCGTTTATCGGGAAATATCGGGGCGCGAGATATCTCGTCAAAAGCGTATATCGGGAAGTATCGGGGCGCGAGATATCACGTCCAGGGTAACCAAAGGGTTAATTCCCTATTCACTCGCTACTGTTTTCCAGTCGATGCTCGATAAAGCTCACGTTTAGCTTCAACTCCGAACAGTTTTCAGTATTCCGGAGTTTTCAGATATTCAATTTAACCCTTAAATGCACGATGTTTTGTTTACAGTTTCTATTTATCAAACATTACTAAAAAAGAATGTATATTAAGGGAAAAATAAGGGAAAAAATCACATTTTTGTGAAAATATTTTTATTACAAAATTATCATATGTTGCCGATTACGTTATATACTTCTCTAATTTTTTGTAAAGTGTTATTTCTATGTATGCTATATAAACCAAACTAGGTTTATGGCATCAATAAATAAATAATTAATATGTTGCCGAAAATGGCATCATATGTTGTCAGAATGCATGCGAGCGGTTTGTTGCCTTTTAACTACAATGCGTAAAAAGCATCCAAACGTTCCTGCAGTGAATGTAGAGCCAGAAATGTGTCGTTTTTGTTCAAAACAAAATGTTGCCAAACGGCAACACGATAACTCCTAAACGATAACTCGTCAACTATTGATCCTAGAAGTTCGAAACTTCGACCTGCATCCGCGGCGAATACAAATCTACTGGATTACATACCAAATACATCATAATTCGTGGGAGAAAGGCACAAATTTTGAGTCCGGAAAAGTAAAGAGCAGCCCAATCTAGTATTTAAGAACAAGTATACGTACAGGGAGATAAAGCAACGGTTTAGACGTTGCATTTTTTTATATTTTTCATTTGTTTAGTGAAAACTATTAGGTCGTTGCATGTGAAACGTTCGATTTTGAACAGTAACGTTAAACAACCGCAACTGTTTCTTATTGATCAAAGAATCGCACGTTTATTGATTGTATTAAGGTAGAAATTGAAGTTTTTGGTCACGCACACGACTCGACGCGTGTCGGCACAGTCGGCCCGGTGCTCCAACTGTCAATTGTACATCGAAGTCGATTGACGCATCGAAAGATGTACGATTCCGTGGATTTTAAGCATAAATTGATCAAAAGTCGTGTAAAATCACGATTTTTACCATTTTTAACCGCGCGTAGCTCGTGTGTATGTTAATCGATTTCGATGAAATTTTCAGCATGTATATAACTAATATAGAGATCTACAAAAAACATATATTTTAAATTTTTAGGAAAGACCCTTTTTTATTTTCGCATGTAACCTTGCAAATGATAATTATTGGAAAATCTTTTTTGCATATCTTTTCGTAAAACAATGCTTCTAATTGATTATACAAAATCAGGTCGTTTGGTACAATTATAAAAAAGTTATTAATTTTTAAAAGGTGTACGAATACTTCGTACACCCACTGTAAAAAAGAAATTTTTTTATAAATATTAAATAGTTTCGGCAGGGTTCACAAAAGGAAATCATATTCACGAAATGTTCATAACACTGTCCAACAAATTTCAACTTTTTTTATGATTTCAATATACTGTTGGGTCCTTCTTATAGAGTTTTTTGCGCTGATTCCGAATCTGTCCTTAATTTTTCTCCTATACGCACAGTTTTTGGAAAACATGGCTTTGAAAAAAACATATTTTTCAACTTTAAACAAATATTGTGATGTTATTATAAAAGATATTGAATTCTTCTTTACAGCAAAAGATTCTGTAGACTTTCCCGAATCCAGTGATATATAATATTTAAACATGTTTAAACAAGCATAATGTATTAATATTATATATCACTGGATTCGGGAAAGTCTACAGAATCTTTTGCTGTAAAGAACAATTCAATATCTTTTATAATAACCTCACAATATTTGTTTAAAGTTGAAAAATATGTTTTTTTTTCATAGCCATGTTCTCCAAAAACTGTGTGCGTATAGGAGAAAAATTAAGAACAGATTCGGAATCAGCGCAAAAAACTCTATAAGAAGGACCCAACAGTATATTGAAATCAAATTTGGTGTTGGACAGTGTAATTAAAGGCTTAAATTCCATTAATGTCGACATTTTCGGTAATATGTATAGTAACTTAATACCGATAAGAGCAGTGCCGGATTAAGCCAGTGGGGGGCCCGTAGCAAATGTTATCACGAGGCCCTAAGCTTTGTATCAGGGCCGCTTATGTGAATGAACTTTTTTCTTTTTTAGCAAAAATATCGTCAATGTTTCGGCGCCTTTCCGATAAAACGCCCGTGTGCAGGGCCCCTTTTTGTATGGAGCGGGGCCCCCAAAAGCGCGGGGCCCGTAGCATTTGCTACTTCTGCTACGAGGCTTAATTCAGCCCTGGATAAGAGACAAGTTACTTTTTATCAAATGAACTGTTAGATCGGCTGGCCGGACCACTGTGCATCGTGTCCTTTCGCGAACAGGAAAACGCGTTAATATTCATTGCTTCTAATTTGTCATCGTCACGATCCACGCGCTCTCGGTTTGCTCTCGAAACTAGATCGATATACGACCGAAGCAATGCCTCCGCGAACGAAGACACTCGCTCGCGTTCTTTTCTCGCTCGCGAATGAAAGGCAAATGCGCGAAGCGAATGTATATGTAGATCCGATTCACGGGGGAAAAAGTTCTAGGCAACGAGTTTCGGTAATATGTGTGTCCTTTTCACGGAGAGTGCGCGGTCACGGTCGGGTAGGAAAAATAAATAATCCTAATTGCAGTTGAACGGTCTGGCCATGATGAGCAGGAGAAAGAAAATAAGAGCGACGAGAAACCCTGCTGGCCCGTCTCTGTGTCGAAACAATGGCCGTCTACCGCATGTGTTCCCAGTTCCCAACTTTTTCTCCTCGCCGACGATTTTCAACCAGTCTTTCAACGGCTTCGCCGCCGCGCCGCGTTCATAATTTCCCTAATTATTTATTCACGGCGCAAAGTAACGGTTCGTATCGTCGATATTTCCCGTCGAACCTCTCCTTTCGCCCACAAAAAACCCCGGGCTTATGGCTATTCGTTGCTGCTTTCAACCTCGCACCATGCTCTTCGTACAGGATTTATAACGCCGCACGGTTCGTTACGGTTCCCTTTCGCCGTAAAAACAACGTCGATTCCCGCGAATATTATTCCCGTAATTAAAGCATCGTCACTCTCCGAATATTTATTATAGAACGCGTTCACTGTGCACTATGCGCTGTGATAAGAAATCTGGCCGGCGTTGTCCATGATTGTCATTTTACATTTTGTGTATAAATATTTATGTATATGGAATAATATGCAATAATTAGACTGCGGATCTTTATGCGTTTATGGCTTATGAAAATCTTCGAAAAAGAATAGCATATAAAATTAGACAGAATTTTGTACAATTTTTATTTATTTTGGATGTCTACATACTCTGTTCTTTCTTTAAATAGAATTTTATTTCATTCCACTTTTTTAAGGTTTGTCTACTAAAACTGGAAAATGCATAAACATTCGTAGTCTAGTAACGATATACAATATATGTAATACATATAATAAATAATATTAAATAATTCGTAGTTAAATATGTCTTTTTTTGAATTATTATATAATTAAAGTATTCCCTGCTCCACGATATTTAAATAGCTGCAGTATACTGACTATACAAAGGTAACATAATAATTTGTCTTTTAATTAAGGGCTGGGATGAGAGGGGGAATTAAATAAACTGTTTCAATATTAAAAAATTAAAGTAAATATTAAGTAAAAATGCTTAAATTCTTTTAAGGGACGATAAGACCCTGTAGAATTACATATTAGGTCGTCCAAAGTTGGTTTTTGATTCATGCAGATAATGCAAATTCATGTTAGGAAGTACTAAAACATTAGCATAAAGATTATCGCATTGTTTGTATTTATTTAGCAACATTAAAGGAACACATTCCGAAAGAAACTTTTGGGGCAACCTAAAAGTTTAACCTAAATTGATAATTTAAAAATATATAATTAATTGATTAATTAAAATTATTTTGTTGGGGTGACATTTAAATGTAGTGAACTTTAAAGTTTATGATCATAAATTAATGTAAAATAAATGCCATAAATGCATAAAGATCCGCAGTCGAGGGACTATTTGGTGTTCCAAATTTTCAGATTTTTTAGCGCGACCGAAAATATTTTTGATCCTGAGAGGTTTAATAGTCTAGAGTCTAGACTTTGCTTGGCTCAAAAAATTAATATTTTAAATAGTACATACATATCGGAATATAGGTAGAGTCAGCAGTAAAAGTCGTCGTAGTTCCTTGCTTCCGGTCTAGTGGTAGCCATTGGACTGCGAACTCAGGCCACGTCACAACACTCGGAGTAGAAATCAACAAACACTTGTTTCGCGAATTAAAATAATGAACTTGCTTCGTCGGAATCCCGGATCCAACTGTCCCTCAGCGAGCAATTAATTCATCGAACCTTTCCGTTATTCCAGATAGGAGGGTGAGGGTCGTCAAGCGGGGGCCTAGGGCCCTTGGGCGTAATGAAAAAACAAAAATGCCACATGTTGGCGAATACTCTGACATTAGACTGCGGATCTTTATGAATTTATAGCTTCTAAAAATGGTCGAAAAATGCTAGAATATAAAATACCACAGAATTGAATACGATTTTTATCTATTTCAGAATAATGAAGGCTACTGTCAGATTTTTTTTGTTTCCACTTCCTTGAAATTTGCCGGCAGAAAATAAAAATTGCATAAATTTGATTTGGGTAACTTGGTAAATTTGGATTTGGGTAATCGAGATCGAAGGAATGATTGAAACTGAACTTTAAAAATCGTAACCTTTATTTTTCTCTTCGCGATTGCGATCAAATGCAATTTAAAATAAAAATTATTTGCACATTAGCAAGTGAACTAATCCTTCTAATAACTGGAAATTCAAGCCGTTTACATTTGGAAAAGTAATTGATCTTAAGATCTTTTGATTTATCTTAAGATGTATTCGGCAGTAATAAACATTTTATGAATGCTAATGAATTGCATGCTGTTTTGATATCATTCCGAAAGCAAACTTGGTTCACGTTGGAGAAAACAGATCTGTCAGTCAAATCGCTAGATTGATTTTTCTCGAAAATGGACTCGGGCCATTTTCAAAACAAGCGTAAAAAATAATAACGCAATCACGAACATTGATTACAACAACTTCTGACTCCTTTCTTATCGATGATTACTGATTACACTGTCCAACACCAAATTTGATTTAAATATACTGTTGGGTCCTTCTTGTAGACTTTTTTGCGCTAATTCCGAATCTGTCCTTAATTTTTCTCCTATACGCACAGTTTTTGAAGAACATGGCTTTGAAAAAAAACATATTTTTCAAATTTAAACAAATATTGTGATGTTATTATAAAAGATATTGAATTGTTCTTTACAGCAAAAGATTCGGTAGATTTTCCCGAATCCAGTGATATATAATATTAATACATTATGATTGTTTAAACATGTTTAAACATTAAAGACGGAGAGACACCACTTTTGCACCAATTTTTGAGGATATTTTACAATTTATCTCAAAAAATAAGGGTCCAGCGGAAAATCGAACTATACCACGCGTTAGAGCAGACTTTTATCTTGAAAAACGCCCCCTTGGAAGTTTGCAGCATCGACGTTTTTACCGCACCAGAAAGCAAAATATCTTCGCCCGACATGCGTTGACGCCAGTGACGCTCGGGACGGGATACGGAGCAGCGGTTTAAACATGTTTAAACAATCATAATGTATTAATATTATATATCACTGAATTCGGGAAAGTCTACAGAATCTTTTGCTGTAAAGAACAATTCAATATCTTTTATACTAACATCACAATATTTGTGTAAAGTTGAAAAATATGTTTTCTTTTCAAAGCCATGTTTTTCAAAAACTGTGCGTATAGGAGAAAAATTAAGGACAGATTCGGAATCAGCGCAAAAAACTCTATAAGAAGGACCCAACAGTATATTGAAATCATACAAAATGTTGAAATTTGTTGGACAGTGTTATTTAGTAATCATTAGCCACGATTAATAATCGAATTCTATATTGATCGTAATTTTCAATCATTAATCGGATTACGTTTTGCCCAACTCTGCCTGTCGTATTGAAACGAGCATCAGTTGGAACGTGAAAATAAATTAAACTCATTGTCAATGTAAATCTAAACGTGCGCTATAGTATAATATTTCTGCCCCGGCGCGGCGCGGCGTGCAGTATTCCAGGAGCGTTCCCGTTGAAAGTTCACCGTGATCTTTTCATCGGACCGCGTAGCGAGCGCTCGAAAAGGATCCCGAGTCTGATTACGGTCCCGGTAACGGAGGAAGGAAGAAGAAAATCACGCGTGTCGCTGCCGAGATTTACGAACGCTTTATCGTTGCAGCTCCCGTGGAAATACACGTAAACGTTAGGGGCGCGTGCGCCCGCCCGCGCCCAGCCTTGTACAGTAATTCAGTGACAAACGAGTTCTACGGAGTACATAGCGCGTTCCTGTACGACCTGTTACTAAATAGCTGGCTGGTTACGACTTCGTCGTATATCTTCTGTTCGCAACAATCGTGCGGCGCCGCGCGCCGCACCGCGCTGCCAACTCTCTCGCTCAGGAGGAGTTTCAATTCCGCGCGTTCGGGCTTGTAAATTCGAAATTGCAAGCGAATACCTACCTGGAAATTCTCTTTCACCTTCAGGACCGGGTGGGACAGCCGGGGGCGCAACTAATTCCGCGTGTAGATCGCAAACGGACGTTTTCTAAGGCGCCAACTACTTTCCACGGCGCGAACCGGCTTCGTCTAGCTGTGTTTAACTTCCGGTGAGTTCGTAGCGCGCCAGGTCGTGGTAAAACACCACTCGAACCCCGGCGCGGCAGAGCAACACGTGTGCGCTAAGTATGTTAATGCCGTACCCCCTCCTTAGCCAGCGCATTTTTCATGTCGACACGCCAACGCAAATGGTTCTATTGTAAATTTTGCAAGAGACGAGGAAGAATTACATTTTTATTTGATACAAAATTAACAATTCATTCTTGAAAAGGTTATTGTTATTGCACCGCAATAGAGATTTGGATTGTTATGCCTCGTACAGCATATTTCGGCGCGCCGAATGGCGAACGGCAAACGGAACGGATCTGTGCTATTTCCAGAATTTCTTGCGAACAACTAATGGAGCTGCAACGGCGTATACTACACAAAGAAATACAGAAAATGTTGGCAGTTTATTTAGTGAATTAAAGTTTCAAAGTGAAATGTTCAGGTCTGGACATTAAAAACATCAGATTCGAGATTAAATGACTTGAATTTTTGGAAATGTTATGACATTTCGACGAACATTGCGCCGAATTTGGGCGCGCATTCGTGCGCGCGGTGGATCCATCAGCTCTGGGAACGACTGGTAGCACTTGCAAATCTGTTTGCACGACAGATAGCATATCCTAAACATTCATAATATAAAGAATAAATGTCAAGAAATAGAAAGAAAATTATAAGCAAAGACATCGGTGATTGAAATTATCTGAAAAATTATATCTCTACTTCCTAATTTGTTTCAAATTATTAAAGAGGCCCTTGCTATGAAAACATTGCATTTGTTTAAAACAATTGTAATGACTCAGTTAAACGACACGTCGGCTATGAAAGATTTCATAATTATGAAGATGATGAAAGATTAATACATATTATATATGACTAGAGGGAGTAAAAATATATGGGGTATTAATCTTAATAAATTTAAAATTATGAATAACATTATAATTGTTAAGAAAATGATAATATTAGAATCAAATTTCTTTTTTGATAATTTGAGGAATTCTTGGAAGACTTTATTATATATTAAAAATGAAAATATACTTAAACGTGAAGGGTATAATCGATATGACCAATTAAATAGTAATAAAGGAATAAATATTACTAATCAATTTAAAGATAAGAAATTGTATATATTATATTACTAGAAGGATCAAAAATTGCAAATAAATTTAGTATCATTTAAATTTTACAAAATTAATTATATTTTTATTAATTTAGGATATTTTTTAATAGATTTAGTTGAAGAGACAAAGTTATTATAGGATTAAAATATAATATAGATACATGTAATTATAATAGTATAAATTAATAATAAGGTTCAATATATTGGTCTTATTAGAGGGATAAAAGAACAATATCATTAGGAGTAGGTGATTAACTATTATAATTTGGTTTAAGAGACCATTTCTTTCTTTCACACATCTAATGAAAGAGTATTATATATAATAATTTTAAAATGACAATTTAATGTTATATTTTTAACCAATTCTTTAATTTATTTTATTAACCCAATGAATAAAATTTTTATAATTAGTTCTTTCAATTACAATCGGTATAAAACTATGATATACCCCACAAATTTCTGAACATTGACCAAAATATAAACTAGGGAGTAAAGAAATAAGAAATATTTGGTTAATTCGGCCTGGAGAAGCATCTATCTTAATCCCTATTGTAGGGACAGTTTATGAATGAATGAATTATTATTAATATTTTTCGAAAAAGGCTCCATGTGTGACCGACCTCGTTGTTGTTTACGGAACACGCTCTCGGAACTTAACCCTTCCGTTTTTATTTAGAATACGTATTGAAGAATCATAAAAAGACGGAAATTCATCATGTTGCAACATCTCGAAAAATTAAAGTCATTTAGTCTCGAATCTGATGTCTTTAATGCTTCGTACAGATCTGAAACTTTAATTCACTCAATAAACTGCCAACATTTTCTGTATTTCTTTGTGTAGTATACGCCGTTGCAGCTCCCATAGTTGTTCGCAAGAAATTCTGGAAATAGCACAAATCCGTTTGCCGTTCGCCGTTCGGCGCGGAAAACGTTCAGGTCTGTACGACGCATATGTAAACTGGTCGAAAATTAGTCAAACCAGTTAAAAAAATCATCGCTCTATCTCATTCCTGTCGAAAGTTCCTTGGTTTCGACACAAACTTCATCGGTTTACCCCGTTGCGCGGCGTTCGACGTGTTAAGAAAACCGCGACGGAAAGCGTTCTCGATCTCTTTGAAGCAATAAAATGTTGTACAGCCTTAAATCATGGAACACTGACCGCCTGGATTATGAATTTGCATTTTCCGTGCCTCGGAGCGAGGAGAAGAGTAACAACATAACTCGAGCATACCGGAACTTGGAAATACCTCGATCCTTCGACAGCGCGCCCTTTTTCCTCGGTTTTCTTTCCTCTTTTCGCTGTTCCCCTTCCGGCGGAGCACCGTGGACTTGGGGGACCCATTAATCCGTAGATTAGGGCGAACGCTTAAAATCAAGGCTTTAAATTTGCGCGAAGATTAAGGTGAAAGTTATCCGGGATTATGCTCGAGTTTAACTTGAAACCAAATTGTTGGAGTTTAATCTCTAATTAGCATCGTGAAGGTGTATCCCACGATGGCCGACCATGGCGTATTTCACTTTAAATGCGCTCTCGTAGCGCGCGCGTCGCATGTCGTTGCTGCAACGAAACTTTCGACTGCGTGGGGCCGCTCCGTCATCCTTATTACTTACTGTCTGCCCTCGTCCCTCCTCTCCTCTCCTCTCCTCTTCTCCTAGCTCTTCTTCTTTATTCTCTGTTGCTCTCGTAATCTTTCACGCGCGCACGCTTTTCTCACCCTTTTCCTCGCTATAATTTCCTTTTATTTCCTCTTCACGCCGCTCCACACATGCTCGCCCACACGCCCTCTCCTGCTTTTCCCTTTATTTTCTCGCTTTTCTTCGCGCGCTCTCACCTTTTTCACACTTTACTCTATTTCTTTTTTTCTCCGTTCTCTATGCCGTTCGAGTACACTTTTATGCACCGCCGCTGATTCTTTCTCATTCTAGAGTGCGCCGCCGCGCCGTCTTTCTCCCACTTTCATCGCACCATTTCGTGCATCCTCGAGCGCCTTTCAGCGTGTTCTCACCTCCGATTTTTCCCCGGGCTGTATTTTTGATGTATTGAATCCCGCCGGGAGATAGTTTCCCCCATTCATCGGCCATCAGTTTGATTGTTTGCCAAATATTGACTCGTGTAAGGTATGATTTTGACCTGTCGCTGTTTATTCGTGCTCAAAGCTCGGTCCACAACTTATTTGGCCTGTGTAATTATGGAAATTACAGGGCACGGGCGGCTGTGTATTTACAGTGAACGACGAAAGTATTTGATCGCGCTTTAAAACGGTATAACTTTTTTATGAACCGACCAAACGACCTGACTTTTCTCGAGGAATTAGAAGAATTGATTTACCAAATGGCGTGCAAGAAAGATTTTGGAAAAATTGCTAAGATTTTCATGAGAAAGCAAAAGAGACACCACTTATAACTTTTCTATTAGACCCCGTGGTGAAAATTTGTAATTATTTTTTAGGAATGCATGCATAGTTTATACTGTATTTTAACATAATTCGACTCGGTTTTGTACATAATTGCATATCCATTCAAAATACAGTTTGGAGCAAAACTGATCACACACACTCTAAATCAGAATAACTTTTTTATGAATGGACCAAACGACTGCAATTTCTGTGTAAGGCTACATGAACGAACAACAAATGCATTTGGTCGGAATTGTGAAAAACAATAGTAAACATTGATTTTTACGACTTTTTAGCTGGGCCAATAACGAAAATTTAAAATATGTGTTTATTATATACGCTCCGAAAATTTCATTGAAATTGGTTCATTGGTTTACGAGTTACAAACGATAAAAACTGGTAAAAATTGCAATTTTTCAAGATTTTCGGCCTTTTTACCACTTTTGATCGTTTATAACTCGTAAACCAATTAACCAATTTCAATGAAATTTTCAGAGCGTATATAACTTGTACGAGTTAACCAAACACGTCTTTTAAATTTTCGTTATTGTCCCAGCTAAAAAAGTTGTAAAAATCAATTTCAACTACTGTTTTCCACAATTTCGACCAAATGCATTTTTTCAACATATTTTCTAGACGTCATTTACTAAACTAATTAATCTATCCTTACAGAGAAATTGAAGTCGCTTGGTCCATTCATAAAAAGGTTATTCTGATTTAAAGTGTGTCTGATCAGTTCTGCTCCTAACTGTACACAACTTAGAATTCAAAATTATATTATGTCTCAGTATTTTCGTGACCGACTGTACATACATATCTTGCCATTGTGTGATACTCAAAACCTTTCATACGTGTTTGAATAATTTAAAAATGAGGTTAGCCCGCATTGAGACAAATGAGGGTGGAAGGATAACATCCGGTAGCTAGTTCCGAGACATCGATTACATCCCCTGTGATTACTAATGGACGATATCCATGGACCTGGCATCTGATATAATCCTGGATCGCTATCAGACGATCAGCTATGGAACCGTTGTAATCTCGATGGAGCACGGTGGAGATTTTACCGTCCTGCGCATCGTACCGGAAGTGTCGAAGCGGTCAGAGCAGGTTCGGCCGGAGAGCAGGTCCGAGAGACGGTGTATCTTCACGCTTGCATGGATCGGAGAAGGCCTCGGGGCTCGTTGATGCGAGTTATCTTCGCAGACTCGCCGATCCTTCCTATTGATGTCTATTTATACACACGACGCGACGCAAGACTCGCAGGCTACCAACCCAGCCACTTGAACGCGACGCTTCCTCTAATCGACGCAGCCATATTCGCAAGAACGTTAACAGGCTCTTACGACTTAAGCACCCGCGGCTGAACGCGATCCCGTGGGAAACCGTGACGTCGCCTGAACTTCAGACTATACGGTAATCCGCCGATTAAGCGAACACACGTTGCAGTCATCCAACCCTGGTGAATAAGAGATGGTGATGTAGCTCGCGGATCCGGGAATCCTTTGGGCGTGCCTGATATATCTCGAAATCGGGGATTGCTTTCGTCGTTTCAACAGAAATTCCACGGGCCTGCGATACCCACTCGGGACACCGGGTGACGTACAATGAGGGTGGCCCCCCTTTTCTCTCCTTGAAATCCGTGTTCACTCTGTTTCTGCTATTATAACCTACCGGTGCGTTCTACCATGAAAACGGGTTAAACGGTGACTGCTTAACCCCTCCGGCCAGGTCAACGTATACGCGGAGCTCAATAAAATTCTCATTGTCTGTGCCCGTTTCCCATACAGCGATGCGAATAATTTATAAACGCAATCCTACTTGTACGCTTTTAGGAACACTGACACAGAGATTGACAAATTCGTTTGTATAATTACAGTAAAAGCTCCTTCGTTGTCCAAAGGCCGGGGATTTGAGCGGACAACGACCGTGCCCGGACACTATTTTTGATTTATGACTGCGTCTTTGGTGAAACGGCTAGTTAAATGACAAAGAAAAGCATTCGCAGTCAAAAGCAGTCAACTGTCTGGCTTTAAAAAACTCCTTATTTCCTTGCCATATTCCTTTCCTATTGTTCTCCGTTTTGCGCGGGTCTAGACAGTCCTGGGACACATCTGGCGACCAGATCCACGCAGGCCTAATCCTCTCGTTGACAGGCAGTGGAGTGGGTAGGCACTGGACAACGATCGTGCCCACGATTCAGGACAACGAAGGAGCGATTACTGTACTAGAGATCATGGTTCTAAACGTATACCTCATTTACACGTGAAATATTGTTCACTTTAAATTATATTTCACGTGTACTCTTTTACATGTGCTGTGTTTCACAAGTCTCCTGCCACACGTGTATTAATATAATACATACTCATTTTAATTCGTGTTTGGATGCAACGTAATTAATATGTTTACATTATCTGGCAATAATTGATTCATTTTGCCTAGCAGTTAACTTGCAATTAATGTTGTTGATATGTTTAAAATTTTGTATTTGTTGTGCACATATAACATTATTAATAACATATGGAGAATGTAATTTTAACAGCTTTTACTACAATCTTTATGAAACAGTTGTTAAATAAATTTTGTTATTCCTGATTCATAAATCAATATCAATGTTTTAGAAATTACACGAATTAAAATATATTAATGCACGGGTGACAACGGCAAGTAGACTGCACCCCAAGGACTACAGCGCTGGAAAGGTTTAGCACAATTGTTCCGTGTCCAATAAACAACAACTAAAATTGAGGGGGACAAAGTTCGTCTAATTTAGGAATCACTCCATTCATCTCAAGACAGTTCATTCCCATACTGTGACTAGGGTAACTATACCGATTATTCCTAATTGATCATAAAATAATTGTTCGGTCTCAAGCAGACCGAACGTGCTAATACAGGGTGGCGCAAAATAATGTGTCTGGTTTGAATTCTTTATAACTTTTCTATTTCAACATTTTTTCAATTTTTTCAGAATTTTGTAAACAAGGCTTCTAGAATTTAAAATGGAAAGTTACACAACCGAGCAACGAACAAAAATCATCGAATTTCAGGGTAGCCAATAAGGAAAGATTCCGAGCTGACCTTATACACGACGCGACACCGAAAAGCAGATCACGAAAATCACTCGAACCGAAAGCAACCTTTTATCTTTTACCTCGAACTCATCGTTTTACTGTATCTTGTTAAGTTTTCAAATATACAGGGTGTCCCAAAACTCCTTCAAGTCCGGGAAATGGGAGGTTCCTTAGGTCATTTGAAGCGACATTTTCCTTTGCAAAAATTACCGCCGCGGCTTTGTTTAGGAGTTATTAGCGAAAAACACGGACCAATGAGAGCGCGACTTGGCACAGTCGGCCAATAGACAGTTGGCGCGTCGGGCTCTGATTGGTGAGATTGGTCTGTGTTTTTCGCTAATAACTCCTAAACAAAGCCGCGGCGTTAATTTTTGCAAAGGAAAATGTCGCTTCAAATGACCTAACGAACCTCCCATTTCCCGGACTTGAAGGAGTTTTGGGACACCCTGTATATTAAAGTGTGTTAACCTCCAAGAGTCAAACTTATTTATCGTGGCGAGCAAGCGGAACGGGATTTACGACCCCGCGAAGTTCGGTATACGGACTTGCGGTACATATTTCGGACGCTTCAATGATAATATGTGTAAGCATTTTATAGAGGAATGATGTGTTGTTCCGACTATGATACCGTTAAGGGCCATAGACTGTTGAACTCGTCTTGACATAAGCAACAATGTTATGTATTAAAAAATATATATTGCCATTTAAAAAAATGAAATTGACCTTCATTCGCAATGCAGTAATAGGTACATTCACCCTGGTCGTAGCAAGAAAAATTCCTAACTATCACTCGCTGTTGGAGCTATTGGACAGGTCTAATCCTTCCATTAGAGGGTCCAAGAATAATCAAAGAGCTCTCGGAATCACGTTGGAGCAACTGCGGGCGAGTAGGTTCGTTGCGGCGTGGCGGCGGGCTCCATCGGGAGACAAGCCCGAGGATCCCCGCGACAGGGACGGCAAAAGAAGGGAAAAAGCTCTCCTTTAACTAAAGCACCGGGGCCAAAATTATTTACGAGTTTCTCGTGTAACCGGGGATCCGCCTCGCTTCCGTCTTCGGTAGCGTCTTATTCAGAAAGGGCCGTTTAGATCCCGCCGGCTGAAAAGACCGACCCCGTAGCCCGTACATTAACCTGGCCCTCTTCCTTCCTGCCTCTCGTCGTCCTCGACTACGACTACGACAACTACGACGTCGGCCGACGACGACGACGACGACGTATCCTGCGACGTATCCAGGCCGAAGGGACGTTACAGGGGGAGGGAATGAAACGCGCGAAATTAAATGCATCCCCGTGGCCGTGCGGCACCGCGGGCTCCCGCCGTCGACGTCGACGTGCCAGGGAAAACAAGCCGACCGGCAACAGGCCACCCTCGTAATTCTATCCCCCGGTTGGAAACAAAAGCCACCGGCCCTTGGCTTGTGTGCGTCTCACCTGGGCTATCCGCGCGTGTCAGTGAATCCCGTTCCCGTTCCCATTCCCGTTCCCGTTGCCGAGCTTCAACCAACTCCGGCTGGTGTACACGGTTTCGAGAGTACCAAGGAACCAAATCCGAAGCTCCCCGACTCCGCTTCAGAACAATTAGGAATTGCTAGTAGGAGATAATTCCCCCCGCAGAATTATACTAAACAGCCAGCTCGAGGGCCTGCGTACCGACTCCGGTATCGCCGAGATTGTGCTCGTATCAAAGACACCGCTGAAATCCCGCCATTTCGCCGCGGGTTTTTCGACTGACGAGGGTACCAACGTGACATCCCCACATTTTCCGGCGACTCATTGTTAGAGGGAACTTGTCCTGGAACTGCTCCGCCCGTATAGGGTGCTGCGTGTACAGGGTGTATAAAAATTATGTCATGACCACCATAGCAGGATTCTATACCTTTGGAAAATTGACCTTGACCTAGAATGTAGAATATATGTTTACAGTATAATAATAATGATCCTGACATATAAAAGATATATTTGAAAGAAACGTAGATTAACAAGAAGCGGGTGAGTACGTAATGCTTAATACGAGCAATCTCTCCATTACGCTGAAGCCACTGATCGAAAGTGACCTGGTATCGATCATTAAAAGCCAACGCTGCAATTTATCCAATCAGTCCAGCGGTAGTAGTGATTTCATCTTTCATCTTGTCTAATTGGATATGTAAACTAACCGACTGGCTACACTCAAATTACTATCCATCATTAAACCACACTACATTCTAACGTTAGCCAGGATCTGTTTCAAATATGCATAGTCCATTTGCGAAAGAAGAAGGTTCAGAAATAGCAGTCATTTAATCTTTTATGGAACGCCAAATTATGATTGAAGTTTTCCATAAAAAGAAATACATCAACGGTACCTTTTTATGCAAACCTGATATACATGTAGAAGACCTGAAAATAATTTATAATTTTTTCAAACTATGTTCCGTAAAGATTTAAGAACAATGTAACACCTATACAGGGTGTCCCAAAATTGCTTCAACAGCCGGAAATGAGAGGTTCCTGAGATCATTTGAAGCAACATTGTTCTTTGTAAAAATGTTATCCGCGGCTTTGTTTAGGAGCTATTAACGAAAAACACGGACCAATCAGAGCGCGATCTAGACGCGAGTTGGCACAGCCAGCCCGGCGCGCCAACTGTCTATTGGCCGACTGTGTCAACTCGCGTCTCGGTCGCGCTCCGATTGGTCCGTGTCTTTCGTTAATAACTCTTAAGCGGATAACATTTTTGCAAAGAACAATGTTGCTTCAAATGATCTCAGGAACCTCCCATTTCCGGCTGTTGAAGGAATTTTGGGGCACCCTGTATATGTAATATAAGCTACATGTAACAATATCGTATTTACTAAATAAATATACATCAACGGTTACTGTGAACGATATTTACGTCGTTTTCAGAGGAGGTGTTTTGATAAAAAATATTTTGCATAATATCTTTGTCGAAAAGGAAGAAGTTACGAAATGAGAAAAGTCTCTGTTTATATCATTTATCATTTTTGTAATGTACCATGACTTGAACTAGTAGTAGCATTAATTTACATTGAAGCCGACAACACAAGTTTCGCCGACGCTGGTGTTAGCCGACAACAATATTGATCAACATCAACTTTGAAAGACATACACATATACATACATATTCATCAACTTGTATGTATATATCATCACCGGTAATTCCGGGAATTACCGATTAAACAAGCTGCGCAGGCGCATCTAAAAAAAACTTTAATATTTTAAACCTTAAATCGTCTGGAATGGAATACGTTCGGTGCAAAATGTCACATATATGTATATAGTATCATATTATTACAGTAAAGTATTTGAATACTCAATTTTCGATTCTCAAGAAAATTTCAATATTTGACTGTTTTTATTATGTATATGAATATGAATGTTGAGAATAATGCCATTCGTCGCAATATGAATCCATCTTTAGTTGGATGCATGCATGTGAGTCGATCCGTTGATCACTTCAGTTAGGTTTGTAATGGTATGGCGAAAGGTTCGATAAGTTGGAACTTAAGTAAAGTGATCGTTGAGTTTAATAAAGTATTATATATAATAAAAAGCATGGAAGAAAGAGTGTTATTTGGCATCTCACATATAAGATTTAACAATGAAGTATGTATCAAGAATTCGTCGAGAATGTGACAACTGTCTAAATACTTTTCGGACCCACTGTGTACAATAACGAGTGTTATTAAAGTAATTTTAAACATCTTTAAATTCATCGCCAATAAGCCACATAATTATAGCGTTATTAGCAAAATGGTGGAAAGATATTAAGTCCGCACGATGAGAGAATTGATATTATTTATCGATCGATGTGATCGAGCGAACATAACCTATCTATTTAGAAGGCGTCGTGCATGTCAAACAAGGATGCGTCCGAGTCCGGGCACCGTGTAACATAATGACATATTATTATATTGTTGTTTAAACTAAATATATATACAGGGTGAGTCACATAAAGCTTGTACCTCAATTATCTTATCTTGAGGACAAAGTCACGCGATGCCAAACAAGTTTTTGTATTTTGTGTATTGTCGTAATATTTATACTGAATATATGTATATTTATATATTTATTTTAATTATACTGAAACATATTTTAATTCTACACATATTTAAGTCAACTGTCTCAAACATTCACAAAACTATTGACGATATCGAAACATATTTCAAATAATAGTTACACAGTCTCGAAAGGCATATAGTTTGATATAAGACCAATGAAGATTGACGAAGATCGTCCACTGTTTCTTGAATCAAACCATATTGTTCAGTTGTTCATTAAAATCCACGAGATATGAGTATAATTTTCTCAAACAAACCGAAATTGTTAAAATTTCGTTAAAACCCTACATATCTCAATCAATTTTTTAACCAAAATTAATTTTCCAGATTGGACAAACGACTGTGACACCTACTTATGGTCGACGCGGCAGTGAACGTGTTAAACATCCGAGCGTAGAGGGAGCTCTCCAAGTAGCAGACACGTAAGTTTTCATTACAATATATAAAATTGTATATTTATTTACATTGAACAAGGAAATATTTATTTACGAAAAACAAGTTTATGCATTAGGATTAGGTTATGTAATGTGAACCTTGAAACTTGGATTTACGATTTTAAAGAAACAGATAATGGTATGCAAGGTTGGACACTTTCAAAATATGACGGATTAATTAAAATTTAATTTAAAAAAATGATTTATGTATTACCTAGTGAATTAATCCTTCTAACATCTCAAAAAAGCTCAAGTCGTATGGTCCAATTTTAGAAAAATTATTCGTTTTTAAGGCGTGTATGTACAATTACTTTTTACATTGACATTACATAATTTATATAAAACAAAATCAATTGAGAATAGCTATGTAGACTTCCATTTAAGAATTGCTTGTTCTATCATAAAATTTTCAACTAATGTAAGAACTTGTAATATTTTGATCAGCCATTGTATAGCGACGAATTAGAAAGATGTTTACGGAAAAATATTATCACGAAATACGCAAAGCTTTGTTTGAACTTTGCAAACATTTTTCGGGAATTAATTAATCCATTTAGACCCGCCGTATCGTGCACAGTGCAATTCGTTAAAATAATTTGCCGACGTACTCGGTCAAGTTTCTTATTACCACATTATTATTATATTACCTATATGTAATAGCTCGAAGTCCAGCAGAAAGTATAAACAATACTACAAAAATAGTTGATGAATTTATAATTTTGTATTTCACTGGCGATTTTCGAACGTTCTTAATTATATTTCTCATGAAATTCTGACTCAATTAATTTCAGGGTCTGAATAGATTAATGCACCCTTGTAATTACATTTTCGCCGAGGTTGCTCAGTTTTGTCATCGAGAGATAAGAATACCAGCGAGCCAGAAGATGATAAGTTGACAGCGGATGTTTATGCATTTCTGACAAAAATGAGTAGGTGTAATTTATAACAGTAAAAACATTAGAAGAATTTGGAAATACTATTATATTATTTTCAACCTATTAAACATATTAAGAAAGAAAATAAGTTTCTATTTCATTCCAGTTTGTTGCAATCCAGGAAGAACATTTTTATTTTGTATAAAGATCCGCTGTCTAATGATAAGAAACGATTGTTTATGCACTGTTGTTTACACTTCGAAATTAATGTAACTTCTCTTTATTAAACATTACAAACATTACAATATTTTTATACACATATTTTCAGTGTGTTCATTAATATACAGGGTTAGGTTTTCTGTCCGTGACCTTGATCGACCTTGAATAATTGTAGTCACTAAATTCGTTATGAATCAGTAGATGTTGACATATTAAAATATTCGTTTCCTTCAGTTTATTGTACCAAATCAGAGAAATATGGTCTGTATTACCCCGTCCGATTGCATTAATTACTCCAAGCGATGGAAACAAATACAGAAGACATTCATAATAATGAAAATATGCAGACTGCTTGTGATAAAAGGACCGCGAACATAAAAACCAGGATTTATTATCCAACAGTTCTACCCCTGGAGGCACAAACGTCGTCTTTCTCTTCGTCACGATTATCTCCCAAGACCAACCGCGTTACTGTCTGCATCTTTCTCCGGGGCTGAACTCCGTTTCGAGTTAGTCCCCGCTAATTAATAACGACACGTTCATTAAAACTTGTTCAGAAAGCCTGAAGAAGCATCGCGCGGTTCGCGCGACCCCCGCAGTGTTTTCGTTCGACGAACCAGGCCATCTCGTTACCAGGAAACCGGTAACAATCGGCAAGATAAATACTTCGCAGTCACAGCTGAACAGACGCGCGGGAACTATGCTAAAAGTTCTTCTCTTTCTCTCGCCCACGGGCCGAGTTCCTGAAGAGCAGCGCGGCTGCTGGCGCTCGCATCCCCGTCCCGTCGCGATTGCATTTACAGTTCGCCACGGCAGCCCCGGATAAGCCATTTCGGAACAAATTAATCAACACTATCGCGGCGAAACCACGGAGACCGAGTTAGCCGGAAAGTAACTTCCCATCAGATTAAAGTAGCCCGTAACCGAGTTAGAAAATCGGCCGCGAAAGGCACAGCTTCGTTAGCCGGGGCCCTAGTCTATTCCCCGGTCTGTCAAAATTCTCGTACACCTCTGACGAAAACGGCCCGGTGATCAATTTACCAGTCCTCCGGTTGACAATGATGTTCTTCTCGAGTCTAGATGGAATCTAGAAGAATCAGTATTCTCTCCGTAACTGTCAACATTTGATCACTACCACTGGGGGATCACCTTGGAAACAGGGCCGGATTAAGCCCCGTAGCAGGAGTAGCAAATGCTACGGGCCCCGCGCCATTCAAACAAGGGCCGATACATGAGCGCCTGTCCATGCCAGGGGGCACAGATAGTTTTCCTAAAAAAAAAGCTCATTCATTGTGGTTACCGCAAAGGTGCGCTACATTTACACACGAGCGGCCCTGATGCAAAGCCTTGGGCCCCGCCATAACATTTGCAACGGGCCTCGCGCTTGCTTAATCCGGCACTGCTTGGAAACATAGCAAGGGTTCGAGTATCGGCGAGACTCGCACTAATGCAATCAACGCGAAAGATTGCAACTTTCACCAATTTTTTTCACGAAACTTTCTCCGAATTCGTCTCGTTTTTCTAATTAAAATGACACCGAAGACGATAGAATTGCGAGAGCCTCGGGTCGGGTCAGGCAGGACGAGATCCCAAAAGTTTGTCCACCGCTAAATATCTTCGGGCAAGGAGAAGTCTCCAAGAAATACCTTGAAAAATTATATTTCATGCACTTGTAACAAGGGCGCGGAAGGTTAATGATGCGAGCGATTTTATCAGGATTCAAAGGGCCCGCTGGTAGGAAAATAATGGGAAACTTCAAGGATTATAACGCTAATAATTCTGTCTAGTTCGCTAACTAACTGAAAGCCTCCTACGCAGGATTGTTCGCAGAAGCGCCACACGGTTAATATACGTACGTAACCAGACACGGCTGCTACATGTATTGCTGAACTCGACACAATACAGAGAAGCCTTTCAATGGACCCGCGATTCGTACATATTAAACTTTCGAGGTGCGGGCGAGACACGTACATCCTCAACTTCTGATAACCCGTCAAATTATCGTCCTCCCGAAAACGTCACCGGCGACTGTCCAAAAGTACAGTCTTCGCCGTGGCGTAGATAACGAACGAAGGTAACTTCGGCGCAGTTCCGTTCCGTTCGTATCATTCGCAGCATGATCATCCTTGTCTGGCCTGTCTCCTGGCGCAGTCCAGCGTGGAAACACGCGGACGAGAGAGAGAGTCAGTCGGTGTACCTACCTGTTCCAGCTGGCTGGAAAAGGGAACAAAAAGAGAGGCAGCCGTTAACGTGACTACTCGGGGAATCGGTGTATAACTGCGGGGCTTCTTGAGATTATGCCTAGACATGATCCCATATAGATCGGCCGGGCTAGTGTATGCAAATCCTCGTGGCAAACTGCTCGGCATTTGCATAAGCTTTCAGATAAGGACGCGTTAGAAGTATGCCTTTCCTTCGGATTCGTTTCCAGGGGCCTGGCGAAATGCTCTATCCAGGACCAATCGATCCCGTGACACGCTGCCTCCCTCCCCTCGGGGGAAGGGGCCATTCCTCCTCTGTTTTCTTTTTATGAGACGGCGAAAGTAACTGGCGGCCCGAAAACTAAAGATGCCTCTTATCGGTAATGGCACGCGTTCGCGAAAATAAGGAGACTTCATTTATCGGGATGACGACAAAGGAATAGATATGGGAACAATGGAAGCGGATAGGGCGGAGCAGTTGCAATGGCAATATGACAAAATAATAGAAAGCAGATATAACAAACAGTATAGAGAAATTAGGGAGGTTCAGGTGGCAGGATACCTATGCAAAGCATACGAGGGCAGAGACCAAAGAATGATTGCTAGATTCAGATGTGGGAATGAGGAACAGAACAACAAGTATTGGACTAAGGAGAAGGGCAGAGTCTGCAGACTATGCAAAGAGAAGCCAGAGACCCTAAGTCACATGGTAAGAGAATGTAAAGAGCTGGAAAGAGTAAACATAGGAGTGCGAGGAATTCTGAAAGGAGACAAAGAGGCACAGAGTGGATGAGGATAGTTTTAGAAAAAAGGAAGAATAATATAGAAAATATTTAAATAAACATACACTGACACAAACACACCTGTACCCCCCATTTTAAAGGCCGAAAGGCAAAGAAAATAAACCTATTTACTACATTTATCGGGATGACGAAACTTCGGACTCGTCTACGTAATAGACGATGTGACAGACATTTCAAACTTTCAATCTGGATCAAAACTTGGATTTCTCAGTTCGAAAAAGGCAAAAATTTCTGGTTGCGCAAGGGAAAGAGCAGTCCGAGTTACATTTAACAACACAAGTAACTCGAGAAACTATTATCCGTGCTATTGCAAGCTCTCTCACGGTTTGTCGAAGGAAATCGTAAAATCCGCGAAACACCGAGACAATAGAAACTCGGTTCAACTTAATCGCTTGTGAAAATTACCTTTTTTAATTAGATGGGTAACGCGCGTTTCCACTGTTTTCGCCGTTAGCCAACGGATTCCCGGGGCCTGTCCGTAAACTTTCATCTTCTTTCTCGAACCGATTACCTTAATCCCATTTGGAGGGAAGTACTCGGGCAGCAGTAAAAAGGGTTTTAACTACTGTCGCGCGATTGGGTTTGCAGTGCGACAAGAGCAACCGACCCCGTCCGCTCTCCGGCCCGCGTCGAAATTATTTATTCGACTATGAAAGTCGATAGAACGCTACCTCGAGATGACGATTCTGCTCACGTGTCGAGACTTCCGATTAAATTGTACGACATCCCTCACGTCGGCCTGCGATTCCGAGCCACGGAAATTCGCCTGTGAGGGTCGATCGACTACTTGTGCGCGCTGCACTCGTTACATTCCACGGAATCGGGATGCACTTTGCCCTCGAACTTTCATCCGTGCCGATGTATAAAAGAAGAACTTCTTCGCAGAAGTCAGACACTTTGTTCTACAATTAAGAAAAGCGGACAGTATTGTTTTAGTAATCCCTTGAAAGATTGATACGTCCCTTCCACACGAATTCTCCTGGGAGTAGATAAGAATAGACATATAAGAATAGCTTTATCTACTTTACCGGCAGGGAATAAAGAATTCTTGCGAAATGAAAGATTAAAAATGTACGCTGGTCAATTGAACATGATAAAATAATTATAGCGACCTTCAATCACTGCGCTAGAGTCTACGGAGTTTGGCTAGCAGGATGAGCATGGTCCAGCGGCCCCCACGACATTTTTGATCGATAAAGGTAAAATCTTCTCTCGATCGAAAATTAAATATATAATAACTTTTATGATTTCGGCGCAAGGTTCGATCGTTTCAAACAACAGCAAATGTGCAGTTAGTTAAAAATGCACCTCGGCGTTTCGATCCTTATGTGGATCATTCTCAAAGAGACATTTTTGCGTGTGAAAAATAATATATACATATATAATATAACGTAATTTGTGAAAAACAAATGTAACACAGCCGCGTAAATCCAACGGAAAAAACAACAAATTAAGAACCACATACTTGCTGTGACAATGAATCTTTGAGAATGATCGAAACGTCGAGATGCATTTTTAACTAACTGCACATTTGCTGTTGTTTAAGACGATCGAACCTTGCGCCGAAATCATAAAAGTTATTATATTTTTGATCGATATTGTGTGCAAATAATGCAGCTAGGTTCTCAAAGATAATCCCTATGTGATAACCCCCAACATGTAGTGCGTTTAGTAGGAAAGGCACCGAACTTATTCGTACACCTGATATCTTTCTTCAAAATCGGAAGTTTTAGCCCCGGCCTCCCCTACTGTAGCCTGTATCAGGCTGAATATAAATTGTGCCCATTCGTGTACCGAGTATGCTAGACAAGGCACTGATCGAGTAAACCACAATAGGTCTGTTATCATTCTGGTCGTGCCATCTCGCCCGGAACAAACGCTCGGAAACCAATACTTCAGTGATTCCTCCTCGAATCCTGGCACAGGAAGCGCGGCGCAGCGCAGCGCTGCGCCGATCGGACATAGGAATCGATATCATTATCGCAATTTTCTTTTCTTACCGTGCGGAGAGGCAAGTATTCAGTTCCATTGCAGCGTAAGGATCGAGTGGCGAGGCTGGTGTGCGAGGGCAGCGGGGGGGGGGGGGCTAGATGGTTCAATAACGTATGTTATTGAGGGGGGCACTCGTGCGTCGTCCTCTATTAAATGCGCACGAGGAACGTTCTCGGGACTCGAATGATGCGGCACGCATACCTTCCGCTCTGTGAACTTTACGAGGAGATAACTCATAATTGAGTTGGCCCAATAATAGGTTGCGCTAGGCCGTTTCAATCGGTTCCACCGCGTCCCGGGATCGATTTTCCACGATGCCGAGTGCTGCCCAGCTCTATAAAACTCCATTTCGCTTGGTAGATGGAGAGAGAGAGAGAGAGAGAGAGAAAGATTACTCTTATGAGTTACGATGTCGCCCGAAGAACACTGACTCTCATTAATTTCAACCGAGTTACTGTCCGCCCGTAATTATCTGCCCACTGTACCTACCATCCCCTTTCTACCCTCGCGCCCCTTCAACCTTCCTCTGTTTCGGAGCTCGATAATCTGGCCGACATTGAAATTATTGGAGTCAAACGAACGTCTTTAAGACCGTCGTAATTCCCCGGCCAGTGATAAGAGCGGGCGAAAGTTTGGACGTTCCCGGAATTGGCAATGGAGTACCAGAGATAGCATGTTTTTACGAACGCATGATTTATCCTGCTGCACCGCTGGGTGGAGTTAATTGACGTGATCAGTGGAAGTGCACAATTGATCTTAACAGCGAAATGTTTGGAAACGAAATTATTCGGTTGATGAGGGACCATTTCTTGGTGATTGGGGGTGCGGGAAGGTATTCGCGCTCGAGTCTTAATTGCAGCACGGGTTCGAGCAATTTATTTTCTTCTGTATATTCTTTTACTGTAAAACAAGATTTTGAAGACTTTGTAGTCGATACATCTGTGGTTGTCAGCAAGAACGCCGCGCATGTCACATATTTTCACTTTCGAGATATTACCATTTAAAGTTCGGATCACTTTGACATCGGATATAGGACATCGGTTAAATTGCATTATTTTTTTGAGCCTTTCGTATTTGTTCTCATGACTTTTTTCTGGTAAATACGTAAATCCTATAGTGTAAAGCTCAATTAATGCATAAGCTCAAATTTCTTGAAATTGGGATTTTTTAAATGGAATAAAATTTTATTCGTTTGTAATCAATATTTAAGCAAAAAAGTGTAAGTTTTCTTTTCTCTTCTACAACATTTTTGGGGATGAAGACGTTTGAACCCTTTGGTTACCCTGGACGAGATATCTCGCGCCCCGATACTTCTGGATAAACGCTTTTGACGAGATATCTCGCCACCTAGCACCAATATTTTGACACTATAGACAAATATATTCAATACGTAACTATATTCTGATTTGTAAAAGGAAGAAATTAATGAAATCTTTATCTCGGGTGAAATGATCGAATAAAACAGAAAATATTTCGTCTAGAATGTTAAACCACGGGTGCTAGGTGGCGAGTTATCTCGTCAAAAGCGTTTATCGGGAAGTATCGGGTCGCGAGATATCTCGCCAAAGACGTTTATCGGGAAGTATCGGGGCGCGAGATATCTCGCCAAAGACGTTTATCGGGAAGTATCGGGTCGCGAGATATCTCGCCAAAGACGTTTATCGGGAAGTATCGGGGCGCGAGATATCCCGTCCAGGGTAACCAAAGGGTTAATCGCCGTAACTGTAAAGAAAATGGTACGGCAAGGGGTTAAGTTCACTCAGTGGTGCAGCGGAGATGGATGGCCATTATTTTTTATACCCCCCGTACAATACTACGTTGTCATTGTTATTTTTCATGAAAAATTCATGTGCTACTTCCGTTAACTTCGAAAGAACTTTCGGGGAAGTTAATAATTGTTGTCCGTGACACGTTTTAATAAAGTGTAATATGTCTTAACTGTAGCTGGGTACACCTTTCTAGATAGATAGCTAATTGGTATTATGCCGTACATCACAGGTGGAAGTACGTAGTTACGAATGGTCTGCGATAATCCAAAGAAATGATCATCGATGTGTCGGCTCGCTCGTTAATGTGATTCAGTTTCCGTAGTTTATCGTCAAAACCATCGTTTCTCCTATAAATGGCGATCGTCAGGCATCCTGTCACACAGGATAATTGATCATTTCTCGTGTCGAATCGAGCCAGCAGCGGCTAATGTACACGCACGTCGCGATGATTTGTAATTATATTGGCAATGGATGTCGCTTTATCGAAACGACACTGTTCACGGGAAATTTACTGACAACTATGGGTAATTCGTGTAATTGGTGATAGTGTAAATTGCCGGTGAAACGAATTGGACGTGGGGCTTTCGGTTTCCGCGACGACGCTGGATGCTATTCGTTAATATTACCATTTACTGATTTACTACGCCGGCGGATCAATATTTTACGCCACTGAAACTTTCACCTATTCCAGGGTGATATCCCTCCGACAACGTTGTTGCAAAAACAAGAAATAAATACATATAACGCGCGCTCGTCGATCGTCTAGTTTAGGCCAGAGTTGGGCATTAATCAATTAAAATTTTAACCACGATTGATTGATTAATGTGTACGATCGAGAAAGGTAATCATCGAAAAATGGACTTCAATCGATTGATGAAGTTAATCGTCAATCGTTGATTAAAAAAAGAATTCATCGAAAAATCGGGGATTACGTGGGCCTATATTGAAAATTTAAAAAATACGTTTTGCAAATCTGTGTCAGCGGTGGGCATTATTTGGCGGAACAAATGTTTCAAATACTATTTAATATTTTAGATTTTATCTTGCTTGAAGAAAATAGTATATTAAATAAGATATACAATTTCGAAAATGAAATATTTCTATTTTAACAATCTGAACTTCAAAATAAAATATTTCTATTTCAATAATTTGATCCCCAAAATAAAATATTTCTATTTTAACAATCGGAAACACGAAATGAAATATTTTACTTTTTGCATTGTTATATACTTTGAAAAACCGCATAAACATACAGTCTTTCTTATCGTTGAAAAATATTTACAGTCATAAATGTATTGAAATTGAAAATAAAGACAAAATACAAATATTTTCAATATTCTTCAAATAAAATACTATTTTACAGAATTACTGCCTCAAAGAAATAATTTTATTTTCAAAAATTACTGCATCAAATAAAATATTTTATTTTCAAAGTTGTACACATACTTTAAAATAAATAGGGGATTATTTACTATTTACTATTTAAAATACTATTTTCCCCAGCTCTGATCTGTGTCAATCATATGCACTGTGAATGAGAACGCAAATCCCGTAGCCTCGCAATCCTGGAAAAAGGAGTATACTCCCGTAATTATCTTTTTGAGAACGGGTTCAGCCTCTTCCCGATACCACGCCCTATCCCCACCGTGAACGTCATTGACCTAAGTGGATATGATTTGATCGCGCGGGACTTATCCCTCCGTGCATCCCCCTGTTTACGCAGCTGGGGGCTGGCGGAGTGGGGCACTTTCGTTCTACCTGACCTCGGGGACGACTTTGTACTTTGTTCGGAGCGAGTCAGTCGTGCTTTGCCTTTCCGTTCGGTAGGATCGCGGCAGCTCGGCTCCCGTTTGCGCGCGACGTCCAATCGGATCGCTCTCACCCCATAGATCCTCGTGTGTTCTGTGCGCGTGTCGTAATCGTCATCGTCATTATCGTTCGCCGGCGAGCCATCACGGCCTTTCTCTCTTAATCGTAAGCCTCCGGTGAAGTGCATGCATCCTGAACACGTGAGACTGGACCAGTGCCTGTGCGATAGTGTTGTGAACCCGCGGCATCGTATCACGAGAAATAGTCTGATTTATCATCCGGTGTTTGCTACCGGTGGATGTTTTAGAAAACCCCTGGGTCTCGTTGAAACGGAAACTGCTGACGCGATACTCCCTTGCAGAAGGTAAGTCGATTTATCTATCGGAACACCCTCGGCACCCGTGTTGATTTCTCACAGGAATTCACTTATTAAGATATTCCGATTGATGGATTGTTCACTCGGTGGATAGATGCTCGAGGTTAAGTGGACACTTGTGCTTTTTTCCGGCTTCCTACACACGCGGCAGTGGCACTCGTGGAACTGTTTTATGTTTTCCGAAGGAGTCACATATGTGGGTTTTGCTTCGTAGCTTGTGTTTACGTACTCACGTGTCTTTCGCCTCTGACCTTCTGCTTCGAATCCTTCTTTCCGTAAACACGATGCTTCGATACGCTCAGGGCGGCTTTCGTTCGTTTTATTTTATAATTACGCTCAACAGTGAAGTGTTGGTACCGAACAATTTGCCCTAGAATTTTTAATTACGTTTTTTACACGTAGAAGCATTTTAAATAATTTTATAATTACGCTCAACAGTGAAGTGTCAGTACCGAACAATTTATCCTGGAATTTAATTTCTTTTGTTTACATTTTCGTCACCCGTAAGTGTTTTAAATAATTTTGTAATTACGCTCGACAGTGAAGGAATTTAATTTCTTTTTGTTTACACTTTTGTCACCCGTAGAAGTGTTTTGAATAATTTTATAATTACGCTCAACAGTAAAGTGTCAGTACCGAACAATTTATCCTGGAATTTAATTTCTTTTGTTTACATTTTTGTCACCCGTAAGTGTTTTAAATAATTTTATAATTACGTTCGACAGTGAAGGAATTTAATTTCTTTTTGTTTTCATTTTTGTCACTCGTAGAAGTGTTTTGAATAATTTTATAATTACGCTCAACAGTAAAGTGTCAGTACCGAACAATTTATCCTGGAATTTAATTTCTTTTGTTTACATTTTTGTCACCCGTAAGTGTTTTAAATAATTTTATAATTACGTTCGACAGTGAAGGAATTTAATTTCTTTTTGTTTTCATTTTTGTCACTCGTAGAAGTGTTTTGAATAATTTTGTAATTACGCTCAGCAGTGAAGTGTCAGTACCGAACAATTTATCCTGGAATTTAATTTCTTTTGTTTACATTTTTGTCAGATGCAAAGTGCTTTAAATAATTTTACATTGCGCTCAACAGTGAAATGTTAATACCAAACAATTTATCGTAGAGTTGAATTAGTTTTGTTTAAATTTTTGTCACGCGTAGAAGTATCGTGGAAGAAAATTATGGATTTTCTTTATCGGAGACGCAAACGTTTATTAGGACGTTAGGGGTTGAAGCAGCGAACAGTGAAAGTAATAGTATGTGTCACCTTGTGAAAGCAATAAGACTGCATTCTCTAGTAAATTTATTCTGTGATTTCCGTCGATCAAAAATAGAAATTTGCCGTTTTTATGAGATCTGTAATTATAATGTGAATTTTCACTGTGTCGAATTATAAAATCGCAGTGTTCGGCGCACGCTATGTGGAAAAATGGTTTGGTGACTCGAAACGAATAAATGTGAGGGAATAAAAACTCTGCAATGAATAGATAAATATAGGGTAAAAAATAATTACATAGCGTGTGTGATGTATATATAAATGTACAGTAATATCATAATTCATGTCATTTAAATCGGTTAAAAAAACCATTAAAAATACAAAATGGGGTTTCTTGTAGAAAAATTGAATGTTCAAGAGCGCGAACTTTTAAACTCGGACATATTTTCGTTATCCCATTGATTTATTCAGCGAATTTCAGAAATATATTAGTTGCAATTTTTAGTTGTACAATTCCAAAGTTCAAGCCCATTCTCCAGCTATCGCGGGGTGACGCATCGCGACCCTTAACCGCGCTCTTAATGCACAAGTCGATTCCGTTCGAGTTACAGAGGCCCGCGGCGCGGGAAATCGCCCGTTAAATTTGCGATTCGACCAGTAAATATCGGGTATCGGTGCAACGAAACTGCGCGGTCCATCTATCCGGGCTGGCTGTCCACCCCCCGCGTTCCGTACACCTACAACCCCCTATATCAAATTGTATATATTCCGAGCGATGTATCGTAAACACACGTGAGCCAACCGCGACCTGCTCGCTACTCTGGCTGCGCCGCGTTATCTACGGGGTGAGATCTTTGCCAGGCAACGTTAGACTATCTCTTTCATTTAGGTTTATTCGATTACTACTGGAAATCAAAATATTTGTTTCAGTAAAGTTGGCTTTCGAATTTTTCCCCGCTTTTTACATCTGCGGACGCGTACGCCATATCGAAACATTGCATACTACGCTAATACATTTTTGTCCGCCCTAAAATACGTTTATCTCTCCATGGGCTCACTTAGTTTTCGCACCTTCCATGTGTCGTTTATGTCCAGGGATATTTTTTTACTGCTTTCGGCCTTCAAAAAACTGAAAAATTCTCAAGTTTCAACGTTAACATTGGAGTTAGAGTTTGCAAGGGTTATTTTATTAGAAGTATTCATTTTACTTAATGAGATATTCATTAACAGTTTGACTGGCAAACCCTGCAACTTCGAAAACTCCATGAAACCGAAGCAATTGATATAATGGAATAAAAATTTCAAAATTGAGATGTGCAATACCGAGTGTCCCTTTAATCTTTTTCTTTTTTGAACGAATTGCCTTGAACCCTCGGACAGCGGATGATTTTAATAACATGCAGTGCGGACGTTGCTTCCATTTTCTTTTTTAAAATGCGGAATATGCATGAGGATTTCATTATATTCATTTATTAATGCTCTTATTCGACTCGATATAAATAGCTAATAACTTTTTACCAATGAGAGATTAAAATTCAAATTGAACGTTCGCAGTAATTTGAATTTGAATTAATCGTTAAATTTAAATTGGTACATTTTTTAAGGAACGCGAGTGTAAAATATCTGAAAATTAAATATAGATTGAAATATTTACGATAGAATGTGAAATCATGCGAGAATTAATTCTCGCTCGACCGGGCTAGAGTCCATTTTGATCCAGAATTGTGTGTGTGCAAACATTCCATCTAAATAGATTCTATTAACTCGTAGCTGGACTAAATTATCAATTATTTGTACAGTCAAACCTCGGGCAATCTAAATCGACAACCTCTATGAAACGAAAATTTTGTTCATTCCCTTCCGTTGCACTTTAAAAACCTCCACAAATCGAAATAAAACTTCCTATGACACGAATTATTTTCCACAAGTGTGAAAGCTAAACAAGCCAAAACAGCATATTGTTGAAGTTGTTGATAACATTCAATATTATGTATATTTTTTACGAATGTATATGAATATTTTCCAAAATATTTCTTCTGAAACATCTTCCAAGGTACAATTTCCTCTACGTTAGCGATACTACCGCGTGCCTGTGCTGCCATCTAGCGGATCTGCTCGGTAAGTGGCGCGCTTACCTGTCAAAAACACTGCAAATTGCTCAGCATAAGCAACCATAACTTTTGAACCATTGACCCTACAGGATCGGAACTCCGAATTCTCAGATCTCCTCGTTCAAATCTACTGGTTTACGTACCAAAGAGACAATAATTTATAGGAGAAAGGTAAAAATTGTTGGTCCCGTGAAGTAAAGAGCAGCCTTTCCGAGACATCCTGTATACAGTAAATTCTCTATAGTCGCAAACAGGGCGTGCACGATGGACGCCAATAAAATATCCCCTCCAACTCAATACACTGATCTCAGCTCGGTATATCGGTGTGAACCACTACTAACGCGACGCGGAGAGTCGCAGTCGTCGGCACAGTTCAAACGCGCGTGAGTCATCATAACGTTATACCAAAATTCTATCTTCTTTATTTTCCATTATTTTTTCATGGGACTTTCACCAACATATTCCTGGCATTTTTCTAATGCAAAGTGATACTAAACACGATATAATTTGAACTGAATTTAGTGGTTTAATTGACGATGAGAGTTTCGAACGCAAGGAAGGACAGCGTATATGAAAGAAAGAGACGCGGATAGTCGCAGTCGCCCGCACAGTTCGAAGGCCCGCGCGTGGTCTCGCGTTACACGCGCTGTCCTTCTCTACGTTCGGCTCGGTCTTTGAAGCTCGAAAGAAAGTAGGACCAAGATCGATAGATGCAAAGAAATCCCCCCCGAGGCGTTTGCGGCTATAGAGAATTTACTGTATTTGGTAATAAGTATCGTGATGGATAATCCGGAAATTTCCACGAAAATTGTGGACACTCGATACCATTTCAGCAAGGAGAAATCTCCGTGATCCCTGAGCTCCCGGTGGGTTACCGTAAACTGATTCGGCGGATAGGCGGCTGCCGATCAATCGGCGGGCGATCGAGCGATCATCAGGCTTTAATTATACCCGCGTATAATCGGCGGATCAAGAGTGGAACCTCGGCGTGCCTGCAGGCTGCTGGGTGTTCGCCTGTGCACGCACTACGTCAACGCACCAACGAACAATGCACGCCAACGGGCGTAAATAGAGTTCTATATTAAATCGTACAGACCCTCTCCCCGTTCCCGAAAACTGCGCTCTCGAGAGTCACCTGTTCCGCGACCCTGTCGATCAATCATTGATCCTCCATCCCTCCTCACCCCTCGGTTTCTCGATTGTTCCACATTTTGATTATCGGACAAGGGAACCGGTAAGATTGCTTGTTGATTGTTGAATCAGCCCGATCGATTCTTGCTTGCAAAACGGGAGCTCGGGGATAGTTTGTGTTGCGGTCTGCGACTAACAATAAGCTGCGTTTGGAACGTGTTTGATTACACTTCTGTTGACCGATCTATCGTTTAGGAAACCCCGGTTAAAATAGCATTAGGGTAAATGTACCTGCGACTGCGGGTTTATACTTTTTCCCAATGAGATTGAAATAAAATATTTTCCTCTGAATGAATTTGTACAATTCAATGAGAATTTTTTATTCTCGTTGACGGGGCGAAGAAAATTATCAATCATTCTCATATATTTATAATCTCAGCATTCTATATAAAAAACGTATTAACTTGTGTATCTCGAACAATTATCAGTTTAGGAGTTATTTTAATTATCCATTGAATAAAAATCAAAGTTGATCTTTATAGTGCTTGACGCGTCCAGCTACAAAAAGCTAATAGAAATAACAAACATTTCTCGCTGTGAATGATAATAATAATATTACGTAAATCAGGGTGGTAATATCTGGTGACCCAGCCTGTACAAGTTGAAACAGATTGTACAGATTAAAATACGTGGAAATAAATATTTTGCTCTGAATAAATTCGTACAATTCAATGACAATAACATTGTCACTCATTCCTCATATTTTATAAAAACGTTCTTCACAAATGTATAAATGTAAAAATAAGATTTTTCTGCTATCTCTCGATCACTGTTGTCGATTAAAAATTGCTATGCCATTCTTAAAAATATAGTTTGCATTATTAATTCACCTTTCTAATTTTCCATTAAATTTGTTCGTATACTTTCTCATTTGTTCTATACGAGATATTATATCAGTTTAATATGTACAAAACGAAAACAATTGTATACAGGTAAAAATGTTTCGTTTTTTAGTTAAAATAGCTCCGAGAGCAAAAGGTTATTCAATCGTTGCAAACGGGAAGATTTAATTTTCAATGCTGCAATAGTTGTTGCTTTTACAGACGATTCAGTTTGTAGCATTTTCGATCAAAAACGCGTACTTCATTTTTCACCAGCTATATTATGAACGAATATTCTAGATAAAATGAATGTTGGTCTGCGTCCAGATTTATTGTTGTATTATCTTTGTTAACGAAATTATCAAATATGGACAATTTTTGGGGAATTGGAAATTTTGTGTCGAAATACTTTTTGGATTGACTGCAGATGTAGGGTAAAGGTACCAGAGTTAAAACAAACTTTTTCGAAATTAATAAAAACCAGATGAAGTACCTAGTACTTTATTTTTCAGAAATAAAATTCATGTTACCCCTTCGTATATAAATCAAAAGTATTACAACAATTTTTGTTTAAGATATAGAAAACATTAGTTATAATTAGACTGCGGATCTTTATGCAAAATAAAAAATGTTTGCATTGATTGCAAGACACAGGACAGAAATAAAAATGTCTTTATTCTTTTAGCTATCTGATTAAGCTGAAACCAATAGGCTGATGTCTATAAATCTTTTTAATATGTCGACTGCTTCAAATTGTGCTTACCCATTTTTGTCAGAAATGCATACAATCCGCAATCTAGTTATAATACAGGGTGTCCCAAAATTTCTTCAACAGCCGGAAATGTGAGGTTCCTGAGATCATTTGAAGCAACATTTTCCTTTGCAAAAATATTATCCGCGGCTTTGTTTAGGAGTTATTAACGAAAAACACGAACCAATCAGAGCGCGACCTAGACGCGAGTTGGCACAGCTGGCCCGGCGCGCCAACTGTCTATTGGCCGACTGTGTCAACTCGCGTCTAGATCGCGCTCTGATTGGTCCGTGTTTTTCGTTAATAACTCCTAAACAAAGCCGCGGATAACATTTTTGCAAAGGAAAATGTTGCTTCAAATGATCTCAGGAACCTCCCATTTCCGGCTGTTGAAGGAATTTTGGGACAACCTGTATACATGTACATACACGCATAGTAAATATAATCTACTAGGCATACTCTTGCATATTACTACTACACATTAAAGAAATCTCTGTGATTTTACTCATACTTTATCAATTTCATATCCATAAAATAAAAAAAATCACGCACAATGGAATTATTCTAGATCGGATTAAATGCTTACTTTTCAGGTTCAAATAGCTTCGACTGCAAAGGGTTAAAAAGTGAATGATAGCATTGAACCCTGCGCGAGCCATTTACCGCTGCGAATAATAATAGTCACGTAAATCGAGGTGGTAATACGTGGCGGGCCCACCCTGTATAAACCCAAGATTTATGTTCTTTGTGGAACTACAAAGTTCGTGATTCGAGTGCATAAAAAGAGGGAGGAGGAGTTTGATAATTCTCGACTCACCGCATATGCGTTAAAGGGCGGATATCGGTGGACACGTGTGTTAGCAAACGGCGGGCTTCGGGGGGGTGAACTCGTAACGCCGGAAGCATTACCGGGAATCAAGTTTACGTTTCCTGATATGCGTATTTCCAGGCCGTGACATATGATTTAGACGTCATGTAGAGTTCCTTGCGGGCTCGGTATTACTGCCACGCGCAACCTCTGCTCCGCCGACCCCGGGCGAACGTTGAAACTTCTCGATTTTACGACCGAAAGTTACCCTGGCACTCGGCCTGTGCCTAATGCTTCCCCCTCCCCTCTTTGTCCTCTTACTACCAAGGATTTTTCCGAATGTTTCATTGAATAAGACACTTGAAACACTGTACTGTCCTGTCTAACTTCGCTGCTTTTCTCGGAGACCACGCGTGACTTTCCGCGTTAAATCCGCGAGTTTCTGGCCTGTTTCGTTAACCATGTTTTACAGGAATTGTGGGACAATTTTCCTGTCCCAGAGAAAAGTAGAAAATTAGAAATGAACTACTTCAAAAAAGTAAAAAAATTACGCCAAGTACATGAAAGTGGAAAAAGGAAAAAGGATAGAAGATAATAAACAAAAACAATATAAAAAATATGTGAAATCGAAATGAGCTGCAAGTACATAAAGGTGCTTTCCAGTAATGTGCAAAGGCGACACTGTGTAACACAATGTGAGATTCGGTGAAGATAAAATGTAACGTTTAGACATTTGCCTAGATGTCCGCAGCCTGGAAGTCAAATACTTGGCGTGGCCTTGAGGTGGTTCCTTATGAAAACACAAGAACAAAATATAGAATAAAATTTTTTCCTTTAAAGCTTAGTTTTTTCGAGAAAATCGAGTTTGAAAATCCTATTCGTACGTATGCTGTTACGGCTAAGTTACGGTTCGTCGAGCATCGTATAACGCGTATTCGCATACGTACGAATACGATTTTCAAACTCGATTTTCTCGAAAACTAAGCTTTAAATGAAAAAATGTTACTCCATATTTTGTTCTTATTTTTCGGCCGCACCCTGTATAAACGAGCTGTCTGTAAATATAATTCTAATCGAATCAGAATCGGAAAAATGTTCAAATTATGAAACAAATAAATTTCTATGTCATCCCAGTTTGTTGAAATTCTGGCAGAAAACTTGTACTTATAACATTGTATCGTTTCAGTATGTTTTCTTAGCAAAAAATGTCCTGTTTGTAAGAAATTTTATTTTCGATTGTGACAAATTAGTGATACGAAATTAGAACATCGATTAAAAATTGACAGTAACAAAAATCGTTTCGGAATTTCATACCTTGTCAAGTTGGATTGCTAAAGTTTGAACGGAGAACGCGGAAGGTAATCGAGAGAAGCAGCAGAGAGTCGTAAAGAACATCTTTATTCCTTTTCTGGATCAAAACAGCGCAAATCTTTGAAATCACGGGAAGTATTGTTTCCTTTTGCTCTACAGTTTAAAACGATTCAATTTGGTGTACGATTTTCGAATTTAGTATGAATTACAGTTTATCGTTGCACGCGGGATTATTGGATTGGCTATCCTGTGATTAAATTTCCCGAAGCCCTCACCCGTACCACGGGAAACGAAAGTTGTCGCACGAAATTCCCCCATAAAACTGTACTGGCTCGCTTATTTTCTGGCATCAGTTTTATTCCGTAATAAATAACGGCGGCGTTACGGCAGAATTGGTTCGAATCCAACTCGCTTCTTCGTAGACAATATAAAATAACGGCATAATTCACTTGCTCCTCCACGTCAAGGATAAAGCTTCCCCTAACGCATTAAAGAGCCGTCTTACTTTCGACTGTGCACGTGCTTATCCCTTGCGCTGGTCAGCAACTAGTAACTAGGTACTAGGGCAGTGCTTCGCAAACTTTTTTTACTCGCCGCACACTTTACAGCAAATGAAACAATTGCGGCGCACCTATTATACATGCAGTGACTTCCACTAATATTCGGACACTCTTAAAAACACCATAACTTTATTAATATTGGAATATAAGTATTGAAATTTTTGGAGAAGTTGGAACAATTGGTTTGCTACACAACGTGACAAAATTTGTTGAAAAAACTGCAAATTGTTGGAATTGCAGAGAAAATACTAAAAGTTGTATTTTTCAACTTTTTTATGTAGGCTTATATGGACCACCTTCCAAATAATTTAATTTTTGTTTTTCTCAATAAAAAGCATTCTGAATGTCGATTAATTTAGTACCAATTTTCATAATGGTATCTCAACAACTGCAGTTTTGTTTGAGTGAGTTCAAAAGATTCATATTTGCCGCCATTTATCGATTGGCCAATACAGAGATTTCTGTTCTTCGATTCGTTTTCAGTTCAAATCTTCACGGTTTACTCAGTCCGCATGTCACCGGCATGGAACCAACACGTTGTTCCATAACCTTTAAGAATCTAAATTAATACTTTTTTTATAAGCACGTAAGTTTTTACACACTTTTTGAGTTCAAAACCCCCCTTGTTTACTTTCTGCTTGTGTGAAAACACGTTTGCCTAACCATTTAAAAATGTCTTTGATTCATTCTTACAGACGCAATACTGAAATTTTCTTTCTTGAAAATTGTCTAAATTGAGACCGAAACGTTGAATTAAATTTCATGTGATATTTTTGCAAATTTGCTTATTTTCCAATTGATCGAACCAGTGCGCCGATAACATTAATTGTAGCTTATATGGATAATTTAGAAAACACGTTTCGCGTAGATCTGTATCAATTAAACATATTCTAAAAATTTCATAAAAATCGGTCGTCGTTGTAATGAGCTACAAGCGTTTAAAGATGTTAGAAATTGCAATTTTTCACGATTTTCGGCCTCCAACTGCAGTAATTTTAAGCATTCTTACATCTTCCAATGCCTGTCGTTTTTCCCCGCATCAACCGAGTTCTACGAAACTTTTACAGTGCATATAATTGACACAGGCCTACAAAACGTACTTTTTAAAATTTCAATATAGGCCCGCATAAAAAAGTTGTAAAATGCAATTTTTGAAAAAATTTCGTTTCACATTCTGTAGTAAACTAATTGCTCTAGCTTTCCAAAAAAGTTCAAATCGCATAGTCCAATATTCAAACAGTTATGATGTTTTTAAGAGTGTCCGAATGTTAGTGGGAGTCACTGTATATCATACAACATCAAACAGACAATTTTTATAATTCACAAAGATCTCCGCAGTCTTCTTGTTACGAAAGCACGGCCTCTCCCGCCCGACTGAACGGTTCGTGAACTCTGGTGCAGTCCCGGCGACGATCGCCACTTATATCCCCGAGATCCCCGGGCCAGATGCAAAACTAATTTTTAATATTTCACCGGGAGTCTCTGGTTCCGGGGTCAAGCGAACGCTCGCGGCCCAGTCTGGTACCGAAGTTTCGCGGCAACAAAAGCGAAAGAAACATTTCTGGCGAGTTCGTCGACGGATAAATCACGGGTAGATGAGACGGAACGCCGGCGAGAAAGAGAGAGAGAGATATCCTGGAGATAGTCGCGGTAAGGGAGATGACGAGATGACAAGCGAAACGAGGAGGAATAGCTGTGGGGCTCGAATCGTTACAAACAAATATGTTGGCGGTCAGTTGAAACGACAAGTTTCGAGTAGTTATTCTTGCTCCTGCTTCACCGGTGAGCTTCCTTTTCGCGGGAACCAGGTCAGAGGAAGTAGTAGCATCAATAAGCCAAGAAGTTTATTTGCCTTTTTAATCCTCCTGCGTGGAACTCCGAAACGCCGTGCCGGGGCGGAGATGTGTTAAAATAAGACGCTTCCGACGAGAAACATGTGCTGAGTAAAGCCTCCGGCGGACAATGGAACTGGCGTTTAGCAGGATCTATGCGACACCCCGCTTTAACCTAAGCCGAGGGATCATCCCTCGCTTTGGTTCCAAATCAGCGCAGTTTTAGTTTTGCGAGCGCGAGTTAGCGTTCCGATCAAATCCATTTATTTGACGAAGAAATGATTTATTAGCTGTAAGCATTACTGGAGGTCTCGCGGGAGGGCTGCCTTCTGTTTTAAATAGTTCTTCCTCTCGCAAAGACAAACGACATCTCCCCTCAAATCAGCTATTCCTCCACGAAAGGATTATGCGTTTCTTTCGCGAGAGAACGACTTTTTACCCCCGCGAAAGAGCAACATCGTTTATCTGCAAGAAACCTACGCCTAGCCTCCGCGAAAGAGCTATTCTTTTCTTCGCGAAAGAGCAATACCTTTTTTTTCTGCGAGAAAGCAATTCCGTTTCTTCGCGAGAACTATTGATCTTCGCCTTTTACTGCCCTTCTCTCCCGTTTTCTGTCTCTGTACACATTCGGCACGTTTTTGAACATTTATTTATCCAGGTCGCGTCAGTGTCGGGGTCATTAGGATCAAGTAAATTAAATAAAACATTGTTATAGCTCTCTGATCTTCTTTTCGATTTTGCACCATTTTGTATTTTCGTTGTGATATCCGTTCTGACAGTGCGGCGCGTAAACTTTCGAATGCTTTTGAATTTTTAAGAAGATTACTGCTCGCAGAATATTCACGATGGGATTACGACGTCAGACATTTACATGGTATTATCCGTGCCAATATACATTATTCGATTTATCGATTTAATTTGACTTTAGTTATATGAATAATGTAACTGACCGACTTTGGTTCCTCATTTCATGAAATATTGGGTGGCCGGGAGAGTCTCGAAGCTGCTTCGAGTGTAAAATGTGCGCCGTTTTGATGGACGAGTTTCTGTTATTTTGCAGATAGTGTCACTGTTCATTCATAATGGCAGTAGAAAAGTATATATTTAATTATCGTCACTTTCGACGATTCTATCGAGTTCTATAATTCTATTTTTTATTTATTTGTATAAGAAAATCGTGAATGAAGTTTTATCATCGTAAATAGCTTACAGAATGAATGAGGCAGTTTCTTCGTCTGCTTTGAAACACCGATCAAAGATAGTGAAATGCCTCGCAGTCTGCGACTATATCAGTAAAAAGGCGTATTAGCGATTCTACGAGCTCTCTGAACGGTGGAAATGTATATCGAAACTTCCATAAGAGGTCTCTCGGAGCTTCGCCGACTGCGTGTTCTTTTTCTGAAACGCTTCTTTCTCAGCGGGAATCTTTCTTGCCACCTTTTCATCGGTTTCAAAGTCGTTTTTCGTCCTCGGAAGGAACTTTGAGAAATCGGTGCCGCATCTTCCACGCGGAAATATGCGTTTGCTACTCGTCGATACGCGTATTTTCCCGCGAGCGGAATCTTCTTTCGCGACTTTCCGGGAGCCCTCTCCTCTAAGCTTTCTCGGTACTTTCGGTTCGCAGACGCTGCTAAAGAGAATCGGTACGCTAACAAGGAGACGACACGACTTCCGGCTCCCTGATTTAGTAGACGCTTCGCACACTTATGTGCGGGTGAGGCACATAAGTCTTTCACCGAAAATATCCCCGTTGTTTTTACACATCCAAATACCATACACAGTCTGTCCCATTTCCGATGAGACTGGTCGAAATTAACAGTCGATTGCAGCGCCATCTATTGATTCATCTATTCAATTTTGTAGACACATCTTTCATCTATCTTCACACCAAATTTCTTAGCATTTCAATTGTTCTGTCAATAGTTACGACATTATAACTAACCGTCCACTGTGTCAGTCTCAGTGTCGCCAGATGAGCTCCAAACGGAGCTCACACATTCCCCTCTTTTTCCCCTTCCACTATTCCATTCCAGCACAATGCGCACACTCCAACGTCCCCCACTAAGACCGTACACCGTGCCGTAGACTGGACTGATCATCAGAGAAGGGGTGCTTGTATTCCCCTCGATTTTCTCGACCTGGCGACACTGGTCAGTCTGTCGAAAAATCGCTATGGAGCAATTTCGACCATCACGAAATCTAGCAAACCAGCGGAATACTTGTGCACGGGATAGACACTGGTCACCGTAAACGTTTTTCATCGATTCGAATGTTTCTTGAGCAGTTTTGCCCAACATAAAACAAAGCTTGATATTCGCTCTTTGCTCCATAGCGATTTTTCGACAGACTGACCAGTGTCGCCAGATCAGCTCCAAACGGAGCTCACACAGTCCCCTCTTTTTCCCCTTCCACTATTCCATTCTAGCACCATGCGCACACTCCAACGTCCCCCACTAAGACCGTACACCAGCCCGTAGACTGGACTGGTCATCAGAGAAGGGGTAATTGTATTCCCCTCGATTTTCTCGACCTGGCGACACTGACAAGGAGAGGCCACGGTAGTCGGAATTCGGATTTTCCTGAAACTTGCAGTATTTCAAGATGACGTATCCAAGTGTACTTTAGCAAAGCAGTAGCGTGCGCTTCTCAAGATTTCCTGAGAAATTTGCATTTGAAAATGTTTACGCGTTCATAAGGAGTTCGCGTTAACCTATGACGGTCAAACAACCGCATTATTCGGTTAAAAACGTTCGTTTTAAAAACATATTTTTCCAACGGGGGTTTTTCAAGATAAAAGTCTGCTCTATCGCGTGGTATAGTTCGATTTTCCGCTGGACCCTCATTTTTTGAGATAAACTGAAAAATATCGTCGAAAATTGGTGCAAAAGTGGTGTCTCTCCGTCTTTAATGATCGTTTAAACATGTTTAAACAATCATAATGTATTAATATTAGATACCACTGTATTCGGGAAAGTCTAAGGAATCTTTTGCTGTAAATATCAATTCAATATCTTTTATAATAACATCACAATATTTGTTCAAAGTTGAAAAATATGTCATTTTTTCAAATTCAAATTTCTCAAAAACTGTGCGACTAGGAGAAAAATTAAAAACAGATTCCGAGTCAGTGCAAAAAACTCTATAAGAATTGCATAGTGAGAATCGATATCCTGTTTGGCTGTTGGAATTTGTTGGACCGTGTTACCGGTCGGTAATGTGTTAAATAAATTCAGTGTTGTCATTTTTACAAAACAAAACATGTCGCATTCTGTGCTCGGTACGGTTAGTGTTGAAAATCACCGTGTCCGTAGAACGAAATGTACAGACGGGTTAATTCTGTTAATCCAGATTCTCGAATCTAGCCAGCGCCCATGAGTTTCTAATTTCTTCCGGTGTCCAGGTGGCGTTTCGTAGCCTCTCCATAGCTCGCCATTAATTTCTCGAGCACGTTCCTTGGATGCTCTTCTCTTTTTATATTTGAACCTTCTTCCTGCGGTAGCCAGGGCGGAAAGTTCGTGTCCCGCAAACGAGTTCCGAGCCAATACGAGAGCGTGGCAAGACGCGGCGAGGAGGAGAGCGAGCGAGCGGGAGAGAGAGAGAGAGAGAGAGAGATTTCGCGGTACAAACGTGCGGAACGATCTCCCCTTTTTCCTCTTCCGCGTGCCTGCTACATCGCGCGATGTCGTCTATCGCCACTGTTACGCCACGGACTTCATAACCGACTGCGGTCTCGTTTCTTCCTCCGAGTCGCCAGAGTAAAAAGTATCCATCTCGTGGTGTACGGTCTAATTGAAACCTCTTACGTGTCGAGTTCAGATTACCGGTATTTGTGCGAAAATCGAAAGTTGGGATCCGATCAAAGAAATCAGAAGTTCAAAATTCTCTCGTATGACAAATAGTCCGAAGTCTAAATCACCCGTGGCCGAATTTTTCAAATGAATAATAGCGTAAGGAGAAACGGGTTTATTAACAAAATTGGGGACATGGGTAACCAGAAGTTACCGAGCTCTTCGAAATTCTAAAAGTGCTTTTAATGACTTCTTTTAAGAGAAGGGCTTCCACCCCTCCTTCCTAACCAGCGCGACGAAGACACTGTTTACGCGACAGAGCAAGTACGGTTTTCCAACCCCCTCCCCCACATAACTTTATTTAACAATAAAAACTTGATAACTTTATTATTATAAAAGAAAATATAATGATAAAAACAGAGAAAACTAGACATTACGGTCAGTACATGTTCTTTGACATAAAAATTGACAAATTCCTCATTGTGAAAGATGGGCGTAAGTATATGGATATGAAACTGGTAAAATCTAATAAGGAAATAATCCTCAAAGGATGAGCAACCATGCTTTCCAGGTTATGATAGGTTCCTAGAAAGTTGCACGTTTCTAAAGTTTGAAAAGGACTGTAATTATCAAAGAAATTACTCCACTAAATAAAATAATGGATGGTAATATAATATAAACTAATACTTACGTTCCTTTATGTACTCCATAGCTGGTGAGAAAGGTTTTATTACTCAACGTTTAAGAGAACACTACTAAAAGTAAAGATTTCACTGGACAACCATTGGTGTTTCCAATGGCAAAAAAGCACTGTCCCAATCTTTACGACGGTCCTTCATTGGCTTGTAACATTTCTGGTGAACCGCCAAGTATTATTGTAATGTGAAATATCTACTTTATCGTAATGAGAAATAATTTATTCTGATAATACTCGAGCCTGTTCCATGCCCCTGACTGGCATACAGCTGAACGGGGGTTGAAACGTGCACAGTATTTCCTCGTGGAGGAGCCGCGATGGCGTTTCGGGGTAATTAAATCGACCCTTCTCGCGAGGAGTTTTAAAAGTCATGGGCGGCTCGGTCCTTCCGGGCAAGTTCGACTGTTCTGCCTTAACCGAAATGAATTTCAAATGAATTTTCTACAAATGCGGCCGGCGAAGTTTCGGTACGGCCCGCCGGAGAGATTTATGACGCAGAGGTTGGTAATAAAATGTCGCTTCGTCGAGATAAATAGTTGTAATACCGATTCCGGGTGAATGAGAAAAAAAGAGAACTGGTGTTCGCGGTTTGGTACCGGTTCAACAAAAATAGAACACGGTTAACCCATCCTGTGAAATGTTACAAGAGAGTCGAAATATTTACTTTAAGGGGGTAGACTCGTTTCGAGGATTGCAAGGGTGCGGGATGCGCGTTCTCATCGAGATCAAGTTCTCATTGATCTCAAAGATCAATCGAGGCCGCGATTTACCTAGCTGTCGCAGATTTACAAAAAAAAGGCTAATACATGCGCAGCTTTCAACATCAAATTCCTGGAAAATAGTATATACCCTTATTTATGAATGATAAGTACGATTGATTTCAAACAAAGTCTAACAAATATGAACGTTACGCCTTTATTTCTGAATAAAAGAAAATTTGATTCGTTCGTAATAGTTTAATCATAATTTTTTAAAGAATTCTAAAGGTTCGATACAAAAAGTCAATCGGGAATCCATCAGAGTGTACGTTTTTGTTGAAACAATAGTACAAATAAAAAAAGCAATACTGAAAGTTTTACTCTTTAGACCTTGAACTACGTCAGACAACAAAAAATACTCAACTAACTCGCGCAAAATTTTGAAATCGACTTTTTCCCGACTTTTCGGGTCAAATGCGCCCCTGTGGCGTCCTCTGATTTTCCCATTTCCCGGTTGGAAGTCTTCCCTTGTAAGATAAAGTAACAGAAGAAGCGAGATGAGAATTGAATTTCGTGTCCGGATCTGATTTCGAGTAAACTGCGGCAAATGAATTCGAAAATTGCTAATCGGCGAGCGTGTCTCGAGCAATTTGTTCTAAAATTTGGATCAACGACCTCTCCTCGTCCCCTTTACGCGAGCCCCGTTCCAGCCACGTACGTACTTAGGACGTGGCATCGCGCACGGCGCACTGTGGAAAGCGGAAGCAGGAAGGAGCACAGGGACGACGATAATTTACCACAAAGGCGAAACGTGGGGGCAACGAGCCCCGGGCCCGGAGAACGGAAAGAAATAAATAACGAAAAGTGGGTGAACGCTCCAAGAATCACAACTGCACCGAAAGGACGTTCGCACGTCTCCCAGCAGGGGTGAGTTAAGAAGAAAGGGGCGAAAAGCCAGCCTCTGTTTCGAAAACTACGCCATTCGTGACCAGTCCAGGTCTTTCCGATGGATTAGAGCAACCACCCCCCCTGTTCGTGAGTTCTGGAAGCTCAATTATTGGCCACTTCTCTAGCCTTCCGATTACACAAGGTCATTCAACTAACAAGGGAGCCAATCGAATTTTTGTGTGATATACAACTCAAAAAATATTTCATACGTATTTTCCTTACCTGCCGACATTCGCGTCAAAGGGGTGAAAATAGACCTCAAAATTGGGGTTGAAAAATCTATTGTTACAAACCTCTCTGAAAATAGACGAAAATTTCAAATTCCAATTTGTGCGTTTTTTAATGACGAATCTATTGGTCTAAACCATTTAAAAAGAAAATAATTCGTTTAAAATATGTTTTAAAGATTAACTTTTTCTTGCAAAAGTTCTTCATAAATGTCAACCTAAATTTAGCCATCCGAATATCTTCGTTATTTGCGATGACATGACGAATATTTTTAATGCAATGTAAATGGTATCACGGGGCGAATGAGTTGCAAATGTTTTTTTTTCCTGGAGTTTCCCAGGTCACCGACATTTTTATTTTATTTAACACATGTTCTTGAATTATTCTCTGACTTCTAAAATTCACATTGCATTAAGAATATTAATTATGTCGTAATAAATGAAGGAGATATTAAGGTGTCTACATTTACGTGGACCATTAATGAAATTAAATTATATGTAGATTGGTTTAATTTTAATTACGGGTGAAAATAGAGATTTATAAAACATTTTAATTTTAGCTAATTGTAAGTAGCCATTTAATTAAATTTTTATCCGGAGTCCTACATTATTAGTAAACTTTTCATGGGCCGAGTTTCATTCCGATTTCCGATGTCCACGGCCCTATTTTGACCGTTGCAATCAAAGTTGGGCAAACATTTTACTGAAATAAAAATTTCGAATAAAGTGAGTTTTTTCCAAGTGGGTTTTAAACCCACTTTATTCGAAATTTTTATTTCACTAAAATTTTTGCCCAACTCTGGTTGCAATACACTATTTGGAGCAATTCATCAAAGGAACACGGGTCTTTTGAGAATACTAATTTAATCTCGCAGGATACATTGTCATGTTCTATCTATGCGAATTTTAGTCACACTATAGCGTGAAATGCTAAGCCGTAAAATTTGTCACGTCGCGTCTTATGCGTGCGTTGCATATTTCGGGCTGTTATTTTTCTGCGTCGTGGAACGAGATTTATGGATTTAGTGGGACAATTTTTTAGCATGCCTGTGTCAGCCGGAAAATAAAACCCACTAATGTACCATTTTTATTTAGTACTTATCATTTACTGGGACACCTCTGCTCGTTCATTAGAAATTGATGTCCATTCATTGGCCATTTTGCCAATTTTACGTTTAATGCTATGCCAGATTGTTAATACAATTTATAACCATCACATGTCGTTAGAGTGAGAGAGAGAGAGCGAGAGAGAGAGAGAGAGAGAGAGAGAGAGAGAGAGAGAGAGAATTATGTTCTGGGATATACAGGGTGGGGCAATAACTATTAGCACCTCAGATATCTTCGAAACTACAAGTTTCACAGAAATATTTGCTGATATAAAATTGCATAGTACGAAGGGGGCCATCCGGTGGCGATAATAGTTTTTTTGCAGGTGGAGGTACTTCGGACATTTGAAGGTCACTTTCATTTTTTTAAATGGAAAGAGGTATTTTTTAATACATCAATCGATGCAGCTGGACATTCGTTATAAAAAAGTACTAACCTATGTATGTCGAAAAGTTAGTAGTTCAGGAGATATTTCAATTTAAATAATGCTAAAACACCATTACTATCATACCATTGTAAGACGTTAGCGTTTACTTACTAGTGTGACGTCTTATTGTTAGTACGACAGTAATGGTGTTTTAGCATTATTTAAATTGAAATATCTCCTGAACTACTAACTTTTCGACATACATAGGTTAGTACTTTTTTATAACGAATGTCCAGCTGCATCGATTGATGTTTTAAAAAATACCTCTTTCCAATTAAAAAAATGAAGGTGACCTTCAAATGTCCGAAGTACCTCCACCTGCAAAAAAACTATTATCTCCACTGGATGTCCCCCTTCGTACTGTGCAATTTTATATCAGCAAATATTTCTGTGAAACTTATAGTTTCGAAGATGTCTAAGGTGCTAATAGTTATTTTTAGCCTTCTTTATTTTTTTGAAGTAATACTTTAGCACAACCTAGCACAACTTAGCACAATTGAGAAAATTGAAAAAAATGAAAAGTGGGGGGCTACTCAAAAAATCGTTTTTCTTAATTTTTAGTCTTATTTTTTATATTACAGCTGTAATATTCGAGCACAAGTGTTGAAATTATTTAATTCGACAAGTGGGGGGTTAACTTCTAGGAGGCGTATATACATCAGGGTACCTATTTCTTCAAAATACTATATAAACAGTCATTACAGGTGTTTCAGAAAAATACACGAAGAATTAAAGTTCAAATATAAAGTGTACGTAAGTATATGGCCGCCACTGTATCTCAGGACATTAAATAACTATTTCCAAATAATAATTTCAAGACAGATGCAACTGTTCATTCTCTGGACAGGTCACCCTAGGTACAGTGTTTCCACGATTAAATCCGGCTTGAAAATAAAAAATCGAGAAATCCCCGTTAAGAAGAAGGGACGTTTCAATGTGTACTTGTAAGATGTGCGGAAGTTAATATAAACTCGCAAGATCTCTGTTGCCGCGGCAATCGCTCGTCTATCCGGAAGACGTCCGGACACTTTCGGCGTCACGATGTCGGACGGGAACGTGTGTCGACTTCCGTGGACCGGTTGTAATTTGTGAAACGTCCGGTCCGGACGTTGGGCCGTCTTGTTTTCCTCTACTTAATCCCATCCTCCTCCTCCTATCACAGAATTGGAGCTCGTTCCTTGAGCCTCAGATTCTCCTAGATTTTTCATGCCTTTCATCGCAGATGCTTTAAGGAGGCATCTCGAAAGTAATTAGGACGATTGCGAGCCTAGCATCGACTTGTCGGCGCGGCCAATGTTCTTCGCCATCTTTAATCTCTTTAGACGCGTCTACGCGAGAGATTCTGAACGGTTCGTTCCTTTTGCTCTCCTCCCTCCGTTGCTTGTTCCTCGCAGTTCGTCGGCTACTTTTATCGTACGAGAGTAAATGGTGTCTTTACGTCTCTGTTCGTTGACCCTCGAATGGCTTCGAATCGTCTATCACTGGACTGCGTATCTTTATGCAAAATAAAAATTGTCTTCATCAGTTGCAAGACACGGAAGCTATACAGGGTGGAGCACTAACTATGTCCACCTTGAATATCTCCGTTATTTGTAATAATATGGCAAAATGTTATCAACAAAATTTGCACGGTACAGAGGGGGCCATATTGTGACACAAACATTTTCTGCGTGGGTGGAGGCATAGAGGACATTTCAAGGTCATCTTGATTTTTTTAAATAGAACGCCCTATTTTTTATACAATAGATCGGTAGAGTGTCAAATTCTGAGTATAATAGTGTTGACCATCATATGTCCTAAACCTAATAGTTAACGAGATATTAGCCAAAGAAGAAAGCAAATTGTTTCGATAATATCTCGTAAACTATTAGATTTAGGACATGTGGAGGTCAATACATTTTTACTCAGAACTCGATAGTCTATCGATTCATGATACAGAAAGTAGGTGTTTCCATTTTAAAAAATCAAGATGACCTTGAAATGTCCTCTATGCCTCCACCCACGCAGAAAATGTTTGTGTCACAATATGGCCCCCTCTGTACCGTGCAAATTTTGTTGATAACATTTTGCCATATTATTACAAATAACAGAGATATTCAAGGTGGACGTAGTTAGTGCCCCACCCTGTATAAAACTTTCTTTCTATTTCCATCAATTTTAATCAATCGAGAATAACATACGGGTGTTCTTAAATTGTCTTAATGTTTGTACTGTTGTGAATTATATCCACCGATTTTTGTGATAAATGCATAAAATCGCAGTCTATCTATCAGAGGAGTAAGTCGTTGTATACATCTTGAAACACACTATCAGAATGTAAATAAAAAACGTTCGATTAAAAGAAGCTGAGTCGACCTTCACATCTCCTTGACGTCTCCACCCATAAAAAAATTAGTAACATCAGATTACGAGCCCCTCGATACCTAAACGCACCTCCCTGTAAGCATGCGAGAGACATAAATTTTCTTTTTCTTCTAGTGACCGTGAAATAAATCATAGTGCAAGGAGTGAGAAACGAATTAAAGCCACCGGAGTTTTGTTATTTAATAAAATAAGGCTTGTAGTTTACAAAACTAGTCTTGTAATTTAATGAAAGAGGGGGGACTATTTTTAAGATATCGAGAATTTCTTTGAGATTTGTTCATAGGTCAGTGAAGACTACGATTTATTTAAATTTCAATAAAACTCGAAACAGTGACCCTTCAGAATGACCCTTTTCTTTAACATCTTGCCAGTTACAGTGAAACTGTTACAGTTAAAACGTTTTTATCTCCAAAAATGTCGTAGAAGAGGAAAGAATATTTATATTTGTTGTATGGCTCCATTTTAATGCTTTAATTACGAACTACAGTAAATTCTCTATAGTCGCAAACAGGGCGTGCACGATGGACGCCAATAAAATATCCCCTCCAACTCAATACACTGATCTCGGCTCGGTATATCGGTATGAACCACTACTAACGCGACGCGGAGAGTCGCAGTCGTCGGCACAGTTCAAACGCCCGTGAGTCATCATAACGTTATACCAAAATTCTATCTTCTTTATTTTCCATTATTTTTTCATGGGACTTTCACCAACATATTCCTGGCATTTTTCTAATGCAAAATGATACCAAACACGATATAATTTGAACTGAATTTAGTGGTTTAATTGACGATGAGAGTTTCGAACGCAACGAAGGACAGCGTATATGAAAGAAAGAGACGCGGAGAGTCGCAGTCGCCGGCACAGTTCGTAGGCCCGTGCGTGGTCTCGCGTTACACGCGCTGTCCTTCTCTACGTTCGGCTCGGTCTTTGAAGCTCGAAAAAAAGTAGGACCAAGATCGATAGATGCAAAGAAATCCCCCCGAGGCGTTTGCGGCTATAGAGAATTTACTGTAATCAAATTTTATTTCATTTAAAAAGGAAGGCTATATTTATTAGACTTTGTTTCAAATCTTTATAACGAGTGTGACTCTTTAAAATACGGCAAGGGGTTAGATGGAAACATATATTTTTTATTGCACCACTTGATGCATTTTAAGACGGGTACGATGACCAACTATGAAGCTCATTCAAGATCGTTTGACGACAACGCGTCTTGTAACACTCTATCAGCGTGGGGGAATAGCGTTCAAGAAGGAGAAGGTAGAGTGGGGATACTAGTTTCCTTACAATATCATCAAGGACCTTTTAGCTATAAAATAGAGACGCAACGTTGGCGAACAGGAGTTAAATTCTCATTTCTGGATCGAATGGGAGGGTTTCTGTTACAGCGTTAGAAAATCGGAATTGGTAAGCGTAACCTTTTCAGACGGTATCCTCTCGCAAGGACTGTATGCAAATATCGCTTCTTCATGTTTGCCCAACCCGTCGATTTTTCGCCGTTCCCACCGAAAGAGTTTCCATTTTCCACGCTCGGCAAGCGCTCTCTCGCTGTTTCATCCCCGTCAGACTTGTTTGCCCATTTCCGAAGCGGCTCTACTCACTTATCGACGTTTTAGCGATTAAAGCTATTCCCCTCCAGTGCTCGGCGGTAACGCGAATCTTCGTCGGGATTTATTCGGTTATGGACAGACCGACGATACGGTGCTCGTCGTGGTAAATATCATGGCAACTACTTTCCGATGTATCCTTTGTCCGTGTATAAACTCTATCAAACTTTTATCCTTAACACTCGAGGGGAGGTTCCGATCGAGATCTTTGAAACATTTCTTTCTACATTCTCTACTTTTTGGATATTTGAAGAATGTGTTGTTAAAAAGATGTTCTGAAGTTTTCAGAATTACCAAACTTATAGACAGCGGATCTTTGCGTAAAATTAAAATTTTTGTACCGGAATTGCAACAAGCTGGAGTGAAATAAAAATTAATTTTCTTTGTTGATATGTTTAATTGGTTGAACAAATTTTTATCCGAGTTACTTTATAATCTAATGTCAGAGATATGTGAGTCCAAGGTTTGCGTAATATCGGTTTTTCTCCAGCCATACTTAAAAATAGCTGTGCGATTTGTTATCTGCTATGTGGATTTCTCTACCATTGTTAATACTATTTAATTATGTTTTAAGTAGATGTTTATCTTGATTTTATTACTCTATTTTATTTATTACAGCTGTGGCAATTAAAAATACGAGACGCATGTGAATTTTACGCTTTTTCAATCATTTTCTTTTAAACGAAACCTTGAAGCTTACTGAACAACATTCTGTTTAGTTCGCCTGCAACGATTTGTAACTTTATGAATTACTTTAATTTTCATACGGACCCATACACATAATTACTCTATTTTATTTATTACAGCAGTGGGAAATTAAAAATACGAGACGCATGTGAATTTTACTCTTCTTCAATCATTTTCTGTTTAAACGAAACCTTGAAGCTTACTGAACAACATTCTGTTTAGTTCGCCTGCAACGATTTGTAACTTTATCAATTACCTTAATTTTCATACGGACCCATACACATAATTACTCTATTTTATTTATTACAGCAGTGGGAAATTAAAAATACGAGACGCATGTGAATTTTACGCTTCTTCAATCATTTTCTGTTTAAACGAAACCTTGAAGCTTACTGAACAACATTCTGTTTAGTTCGCCTGCAACGATTTGTAACTTTATGAATTACCTTAATTTTCATACGGACCCATACACATAATCAATATGAGGAGAACATGCTCCAATAAAGGAGAAGAGTAGGAGAATATCAATGAATATTATATGTACAATACATAGTAGGTAATTAGGTACTAGATCTATAATTATATAAATCACTCTTTCTTATATTGTATATACATATGCTACTTTTTTAAAAACAAATTCACTATTTTCATTAATCATGAATTTCATCATCAGTCATTATAACGTCATTTGTTTCAATAATTCATCGGAGATTCCAAGATATGAACTTTACCACGAATTCGGCCGAATTCGCCAGTGTGTGACGGGTGAACAATAAAACCCGCTTTGATAAATGATTTTTCAGGTTGACAAGAGAAAGCATATTTTCTGTTTTTCGCAGAACGCGGTGGTAAATTCAAATCTCTTTGCTCGTTAACTCGATTTTTCCTTGCAAGATTTAGTTTGCTCCGAGAGAATTTACGAGATCCATCCGTTTCGGGCTCCGTCCCAACCCGGCAGTGTTTTTTTTTTCCTACTTTCATCCGGCTTGTCCTCGTTCCAATGTCCAGGGGCGACCCGGGGCGACCCGGGGGTCCTGTAATTGTTTGAAACTTTGATTAGTTCGAATTAAGAAGGAAACCGATCGGACGAATCTTACAGAAGTCGGCGGATCCGGGGTGTAACGTAGACATCATCTTCCCGGGGAATTTAACAGCGACTTTCTAACTTAATAAACGCGGGTCTGGTCGTCGGCCCGGTCCGACCCGACCCGCTCCATTCGGCCGACGATGACTCATTTTTGCGCGGAGGACGTTGTCACGGTTAATGGACATTCTTCTCGGCTGACCTAACACGTGTCGCGTTAATCGAGAACGCGATCCATTGTGTGATCCAATGAGACTGGGGAGAAGGAGCCATGGGAATGTTTCTTGATGTAGATACGCCGAAGCTCCAACTTTTACAAACGTCGTTATCGCTTCACTGCCACCACATCGTCGACGACTCAAACCTCTTTGTTCCTTTCTTAAATCATGGAAATAGTACTTGCATCCATCTGGACCATCCAAATTTAGTTTCTTTTAATTCGTTTCCACTGAGATTTCACGACATCTCGTGAAGTATGAAATTTTGTGTGTGCCTTATCAGTTTGTCTCTATCATTTTTTATCATTATAATTTCAAAGAGCGCTACGAGATAATTTCTTTTCTCTCCAACAAAACTGGCTTAATTTAATTTCAGGATCAGGTTCCGTAATAGCCTCTGGCTGCGACTCGCTTTCATGCATTATGCGCCATTAGTAGACAGCGGCAACTCAACCAAACTGTTTTGCAAATAAATATGAAGAAGTTTTGAATGTTGCATGTTACAATTTTTTGAATATTTCTATACACTGTTGACTAATCTAATTCAGTACGATTTTAATTTATCTCAGATCTGAAAAGGCTACCACCACAAAATAAGATTCTATTTGATACGAGTTTTTGAAAATTCATCTACAAAAATTGCAAATTGCATACACATCCGCAGTCGATTAATAATGTAAACAATATTGTGATTAATGGTAGTCTGTCCAATGAGCTTGATTTAAGCTTTACTAGACCCAGAGTTGTGCTAATTCAATTACATTGTAATTCAATTACAATGAAATACAATATAATTAAAATACATATCTCCAAATTATAGTCCAGAACTTTGAAGAAGTATATTTTTATGTTTTCTTTCATATACTTGTTTGCTTCACGGCTAAAATTAAAAAAATGTGTAATGCAGTAGTTATTTCTGTTCAGATATTATAAATTTATAAATAATAAATTCCTTTTGTTTTTTTTGAAACCCACACATGGATTTTTCAACCTCTTCTTGCCTATTACTTTATCATTCTTTAATTTTTAATTTTAATTTAATTACATAGTAATTCGTAATTAATGTAATTTAATTACAAAGTATTTTAAAATTGTACTGTAATTGGAATTACGAATTACATTGTAATTTAATTGAATGAAGATCGGAATTATAAATTACAATATATTATAACTGAATTACAATGTATTTTATAATCGTACTCCTGTGCAATTACGAATTACATTGTAATTTAATTGAATGCAGATCTGAATTATAAATTACAATATAACTGAATTACAATGTAATTCAATTACTTTGTAATTATAATTCCTGGAGTAATTGAATTGTAATGCTGCACAACTCTGACCAGACCCAGTTGTAGTTTGGTCCTGAACAATTTAATTTCAATTGTTAAAAATGCAACAGTGATTTTACGTGTGGCAAGTCTGTCATCTAGTAAGTTGGGACAGTCGCCAATCACCGGTCGCGCACGAACCGTTAAAATCGAACCGTCGTTCGATATACATATTCACTCACGATCAGACGCTCAGTGTGTATAGACATAACCGTGACCACATGATAAATAAAAGGCTTATAGAAATAAATTAAGCGATATATTATATAAAGAATATTGTCATTGAAAAGTGTTTTGTTAAAGAGTTGTAAAGATACAGTCGTTTCAATGTATTTATGTACATCAAGGAAAATATAAAGTTGTGAAGTTCAGCACGTGGCGTCTACCTCCCGCCTCCACGTTAATAAAGAATTTTAACATTAATAATAATGATAATAATCACAATACATCGTTCCTTCAGTTACGAATCGTTCGCTTCCGTTTCCGCGGTTAATTGATCGCGTCGGAGTCGGATAGACGTGTCCAAACCTATAAAAATCCCCTAACGGTCCATGTAGGTCATCGCGTAACCTCGCGCAGCCGTTCCGCACGACCATGTAACCTGCGTGTAATACGTGCCATTACGAGCCAGCTCGACCTTAATTGCGGTTGTTTCGACGAGATGTAGCTTAACATCTCGCCCCTTTTACTTGACAGCAATTATCCTCGGGGCCCCGACGAGACCGGACCACGGGATGGAGCGTTCGCCGCTCCGGATCGACCGAGTCACGTCTATTTCCACACGGGCCACTGTCACCGTTCTCCACGGTTCACGGATTCGTTCTATCGACGATCCTTTCCGTTCCGCGAACTGTCTATCCGCAGTACTATTCCGATATCCATCGGACGTTTCAGAATCTCTTATATGCGGGCCTGTCGAACGTTGCCTCTTCCTAGCATTCGCTCAAGGATTTCTACCCGACAAAAAGAAAGAACCACGCGTCCCTTGATCGGCGACGGACACCTCCGAATGCCTCGGTAATTGAAATATTAGGTGAAGTAAAATACCGAGAAGGCTTTAGTGACTCAATTATACAGGGTGTTGCGTTATAAATAGGACAGCGGAATAGCTCGCTCGCTTCTGAAGATATTGGATTGTTGCAAATGAAATGGCCGTTTTGAATCTTGAACGTAAACTTTTATTTTACAAGCTTCATTCATATTCCATTAATTGAAATAACTTCCATCGACGTCAATGCACTTCTTCCATCGTGATACAAGTGCCTCGATGCCTTTCTAGCAGAAATCTAATAAACGTGAGACAGTAAATTCATCAGTTGCAGTTTTTACAGCACGTTCTTCTTTGAATATTTTTCCATTCAAAAAGCCATCTAGGTGCTTGAAAAAAATGGTAATCAGCAGGTGACAGGTCAGACGAATGAGGAGGGTGAGAACTTCACACTTCAACTTTGCTAATTTTTTTACTCTTTCTTTCGCAATACAGTAAATTCTCTATAGTCGCAAACAGGGCGTGCACGATAGACGCCAATAAAATATCCCCTCCAAATCAATACACTGATCTCGGCTCGGTATATCGATGTGAACCACTACTAACGCGACGCGGAGATTCGCAGTCGTCGGCACAGTTCAAACGCCCGTGAGTCATCATAACGTTATACCAAAATTCTATCTTCTTTATTTTCCATTATTTTTTCATGGGACTTTCACCAACATATTCCTGGCATTTTTCTAATGCAAAATGATACCAAACACGATATAATTTTAACTGAATTTAGTGGTTTAATTGACGATGAGAGTTTCGAACGCGAGGGAGGACAGCGCATCAGAAAGAAAGAGACGCGGACAGGTGCCGTCGCATCGACGGTTGCCGTGGTGTCTCTTTACACGCGCTGTCCTTCTCTACGTTCGGCTCGGCCTTTGGTTCCTTCTCTACGTTCGGCTCGGCCTTTGAAGCTCGAAAAAAGTAGGACCAAGATCGATAGATGCAAACAAATCTCCCCGAGGCGTTTGCGGCTATAGAGAATTTACTGTATGTGGCCGAGCATTATCGTGAAACAATATTACACCACGTCTATTGACTAATGCCGGCTGTTGAACACGCAGTTTTTCGTACATTATATCAAGTAACAAGTGTGTTGATGATCTCGGCGCAACGGTTCGATCGGAAAAACAAATTAAAGCAATTTTGCTAGTTTGATTAAACTTTCAACGTTTCGATCCTAATATGGATCCTTTTCGAGAAAGAGGAAAAAACTGCGTCTGTAAATTTTAATAGAAATTTCAGTATTAATGTACTGAAATCGAATTAAATAAAACTTCAAGATACAGTAATAAATTACCAACCTGCTTCACAAAAAAATTAGAGACAAGATAAGATGTAAGAGCACATGTTGTTTTTCCGATCGAACCGTTGCGCCGAGATCATCAACACACTTGTTATTAATATAAACGATCGATAATCACAATACAATTATATCAAGTTACTGACAGTATTTATCAGCATTTATGGTTTCACTCCGCGATTTCCCGAACAGTTAGACGTGAATCCCTTTCAACTATCTCTTTTAAATCTAAATCTTAATAGCTGCTGGCTTATGACCACGAGGCTCATTTTCCAGATTTGTATCTCCGGAATGAAATCTTTCAAACCAACCCCTTATGGTCCGATCACTTGCTATACCTTCACCGAAATCCCTTTTTTATTTTTGCATGTAACCTTGTAAATTATAATTCTTGGACAATCTTTTTCGCATATCATTTCGTAAACCAATGCTTCTAATTGATTATAAAAAATCAGGTCGTTTGGTACAATTATAAAAAAGTTATTAGTTCTCAAAAACTGTACGAATACTTTGTACACCCACTGTATGTACGAACAACCTAGGCTTCCTTTTCCAAAACGTTCGACACGCTCGAAATTGCACACGAAAATGACGCATGTACAGTTGCAATAACGAGCGAAGGCAATCTTTAAGGAAAAAATAAAAAAGCGTAACACCGTGTATCTGCAAGGTTGAACAAATTCGATAGTGTAAAGTACTCCGTCGCGGTGCATAATCGTTTCACGATATTTTCTGTTGGAGGCCTGTAAAACAAGCGAGCATAATTTACTCCATTGACGGCATGTGAAAATGCTGGGCTCGTTTTTTCCCTTTTGCGAAAACAACGTGCACGCTGGATTTATTCGCGATAGACGAGGCGCGCGCAAACTTATGTTCTTTTTTCCACGTTGACCGGTTTAATCGGTTTATGTTCTGTCGGATAATTAATTCTCTACCCCGTTAATGAGCAGAAAGCCGCTTGGCCGGGCTTTTTCGACTCGTGACGCTTCGATAATTGAAGCGGCTGATCGTATTTGCCGGCATTAAACGGACAACACCGTTCCCACGAATTATCCTTGGCAAGAGCGGGAGAGCTGACTGGTAATTACTTGCTCGCAATTAGCGAAACAAACAACCGCATCGTAGGGCGTGCGGACTAATTTTTCTCGACGCGATACCTCTTTGCCGTTCCTCGTGTCTTCCACTGCCAACGCTTTATTTTCAAGTGTCGTTTACCTCGCTTCATGCTCGCGAATATTAATTAACACGTCATGCAAAATGTAGGCGTCCCTTAACCCTTTGCACTCGGAACGATTTTAACACGAAAACTAAACATTTGGTCTGACCTAGAATATTTTCATTCCATATGATTTTTTTCTAATTTTATGCATATTAAACTGATGCAATTTACTCGTGTAATACTCGAATGTTTAATCCTTGTGTAGTCAACCAGATGTTCATTGTTGTTGAAAACTTATTTGAAATTACAATAGAATTCCATGATAAAACGAATAACTCTTATTCGTGTGTTATCTCGTTTATATAAACAAAAAAATTATATTATAGTTTAGACAGGGTGAAGTCGCCTAACGTTATCACCTCAAATATCTTTATTGTTTTCAAAGATGTCTCGAGGACAAAGTTGAATGGTAAAATGGCGCTCATACGATACCAAACAAATTTTGGTTTTTATGTAATTTTTTTTAGAAATATCAATCGAAATCACCTTCATTTTTTTAAATGGAACCACCCTTTCTTAAACATCTAAAATTATTTCCAAAAAATCTCCTTTCACATCCTGCAGTAAACCAATTGCTCTAGCTTGCCAAAAAAGTTCAAATCGTGTAGTTCAATATTAAAAATGTTATTGTTTTGTTTTAGAGCGTCCGAATATTAACGGGAGTCGTTGTACTTGTACATGACTCGAATATTTTTTGAAATGCTTTCTACCTATCTTCTGATACCTCTTGCAGTGGTCCGCGGCTGTGCAGTTCCGTTCCAAGGGAAACTAATTGAATTTTTCATCGCATCATAGCGAATATTTCCGCGAACGTCTGTACATGTATACGTAAGTAGCTTTGGAAGTTGTATCTCGGCAAACAGCTCCCGATCGAGTTTCCGAAGTCGCTTTCATCTGAAAGCTTCTTCCTCCTATTACTTTTAGGTATCCTAGAAAAAGGAACCAATTTGTACTGTGGTATTTAGGATACTTCGGTACGTCGGCACGCGGCTAGGGAATTATAAGCAGCTTGCAATTCGTTTCTTTTCGCGGATACAAAGGATTTATACGCGCTCTCTTCTCTTTTCTGTTTCCCGTCGAAGATCAAAGGAACGGTTTACAGCCGTAGCAATTCTTTATAACAGAATCTAAATTAACAGCGAGTGAAAGAAATATTTCCACCCCCGTTGCTAATCCCGTTGCGCGGATGTAATCTTATCATTGATGAAGCTTGCATATGCTCGTGCGTACTACGCTCTCGCGCAGCCTCTTTTGTGCGCTGCTGTGACGACGATAATCAACAAGATTTCTTTGGGACACACCGTTTGTGCCTCGGTTGACAGCAGACAATTAACTTCCCTTTAATCCCGGCGCACGCACTGGTCTACTGTTTCTGAAGGAAGTTTATTTAATCGTTCCTGATGGAAGCATATCTTTGCCGTTTCAGTAATTATGAGATACAAATTGTGAACCCTGTCGTTTAACTTAAACTTCTTCTTTACAATAGAATATTTGCACATCTTCATTTATTTAACCCCTTGAACTACGATTTTATCGATCATAATTTCCTAGATAAATTATAATAATTATGAAAGTGGTCCAAGTCAAAATTTAAATACAATGAGTTTATCAGTTGTTTCTCGTCACATTATTTTAAACTAAATTAATTGAATGTAATTTTTACGATATTGTCTTTTGACAATGAACCGTCAGATAGTGCTTATTGTTTCAACATTATATATGGAATTCGTTTAGTATTATTATTACTACACAGAGCGGATCTCTATGCAAAATAAAAATGTTCTACCTGGTGTGCAACCAACGGAGCTGGGAAAATAGTATTTTAAATAGTAAATAGTAAATATAATCCTATTTATTTTAAAGTATGTGTACAACTTTAAAAATAAAATATTTTATTTGACGCAGTAATTTTTGAAAATAAAATAATTTATTTGAGGCAGTAATTTTGTAAAATAGTATTTTATTTGAAGAATATTGAAAATATTTGTATTTTGTCTTTATTTTCAATTTCAATCTTAAATATTATTGCTGAAAGTAATGGTTCGAATTCAATACATTTATGAGTGTGAATATTTTTTAACGATAAAAAAGACTGTATGTTTATGCGGTTTTTCAAAGTATTATAACAATGCAAAAAGTAAAATATTTTATTTCGTGTTTCTGGTTGTTAAAATAGAAATATTTTATTTTGTGGATCAAATTGTTGAAATAGAAATATTTTATTTTGAGGTTCAGATTGTTAAACCAGAAATATTTTATTTTCGAAATTGTATATCTTACTTAAAACACTACAATATTTTCTTTAAGCAAAATAAAATCGAAAATATCAAATAGTATTTGAAATATTTGTCTCGCCAAATAATGCCCACCTCTGGCAACCAACTGGAATGACATAGAAATTTATTTTCTCTCACAATATGTTCAATGGGGTGAAAATAATATAAACTTATTTTTAAATTCGTCTAATGTTTTTAATGTTTTTCATTGCACCAACTCATTTTTGTTATAAACGCATCAAATCCGCTGTCTATCCAGAGGTGCAGAATCACGGTATAGTGACGACATACAATTTTGAAACACCCTGTACATTCGATTCAAATTTCCATAAATATTCACCCGTTTGGAGTGTCTATACGATTAATGTTGTCACGCCGTTTAGGGCGGGAATACGTTTCCTTGCCTTTCCGCGGGTCAATTCACGATTACATCTTGCCGGCGGCTCGTGTTCGCAGTCAACGGGGTGGAACCTCGTTAACAACTCGTCGTTACTAATTAGTACGAGGGTCGGATCGATCGGAACCAATTAAGAGCGGCAAAGCAGTGGTGTATCTTCCCTTTCCCCGAATGAAATCCGCACTTCGCGACGACGATTAAGGCACGAGCGTCCTTTATCGGTCGCGGAAATCCCGGCGCGACGCGACTGTGGCGGTAGGGTACTGCGCGTGCCTTTTAGACGCCTTAACGCTGCTCCATTACGATACAAACGGGTTAAATTAAGTGGCGAACCAGTCTTCCGTAATCCATTTTTAATGACACAGTCTTTCTTGTTGCAGGTTGGGAGCGCGGTGCGATATTTCTTCTCCGAAAATAATTGGATTCCTCGTCTCTTCCGAATCAGGTAAGGAATAGAATAGAACTACCCCACTTTCTGATCCTATAGCTAGCAATTGGAATACGTTTCTGTATTTGTTGAACGCACGATCATTAACTCTAAACCTACCAAGCATAAAAAGCGACTAGCATGTATTGCTTTGTAAGATTGACAAGATTGAGGTTATTTCGACTTTTTGTTGTGTTTATTGTGGTATATGTTCGATTTAAGAAATTTATTCATATCGTACGAAAGGTTCTTTCTAATTTCAACAATTCCATTGGGTTGGCAAATAAGTTCGGTCGGGTTTTCTGATTTATTCACACGAATTTAAATACAATACAATCTTTCCGGAGGCGCGGCGCAAAATTGAAAATTTTCCAAATGACAGATGTTGCTGATCATGATTTCATTGGAATATGGTAAACTTGGAAATCAGTAGGTGGGAAGAGCAGATACATTAATATGTAAAAGCATGTAAAAGAATTTGAGGATTTTCGTAATTTCCAGTGTCGAAAATTTTCAATTTTACGCCGCCTCCGAAAAGATTGAATTGTATTTAAGTTCGTGTGTATTCACATAAATTAAGTGGGAATTATTTCATTCTTTTTAGTGGATTTCTTTTGTGCGTCTTTTTAATTTTCGAAGTCGGTTTAATTTTTTTTTAAAATTCGTTTACTGTTTTCAATGTTTTACATTACACCAACTCATTATTGTTACAAATGCATCAAATCCGCTGTCTGTTAATGTCAATAGAGATCGACGTTAACGACGGTTATGGTACCTAAATTAGGAATCCGAATGTACGTTAGAATTTCATGAAGGTTTACGGCGATCCGTGGGAAACCGATACCTTGATTCGTACCCCAAGAACAGACATAGAAAATCACCTTAGCCAGCGCGAGCCGCAACGCATGCAAATGTAATCATATTGTTTCGAGAAATGGCACGGTAAGATTATCCTCAATAGCGGTGCACGGCATACAATACCTAAGTGATGTACCTGTTTATGAAGTGGCTCCGAAGATTTGCATGTTGCTCGAGTGTGCGCGGATTATGCGTTTAACTCGCATTCAGCCTCCCGGGGCCTGTGCGCTCTTGCGCGGGAATTTGCATTCCTCGAAAGTGACGCCCGCAGTTTGAAGTATCCCGCTCAATTAGACGTCGCGAGCTATTTCCTCCTCTCTGGATTGCCTCGCGATTTTCGATATCGCCGCGAGCACGAATTAAAACGTTCAACGCGAAAATATGAAAACGGTTAATGTACCTGCGCACAGTGGGAAATTTGGCCCGAAAACGTGGAGAAAAGTCGATTTATAAATTTTGCGTTTGTCATAAAATATTTGTTGTCCGTCGTAGTTAAAGGTCTGAAGAATAAGGCTTCAATGTTGTTTTTTTTATTTTTTATAACCGTGTGAAGTAGTATACTTCTTAGTTTACTTAGTTTAAGTAGTAAACGTTTCAAGGAAAATTGTGTAAATTCTTGTATTACAAAAGTTCTTCGGGTGGGTGTACAGAGCATTTTCGCACAGATTTCATTTTGTTATCATCTAAATTAGTACAGTTATTAATATTTGAACATTACCAATAATTCTGCAAGTTTTTTTACGATTACAAATCTTTATCGACGATTTTGTTATAGTTCTGTGTGAGTCTGTGTGCTCTTCTTGGTTTCATTAAATTCGGTAAAGATTTGTAATTATAAGCCAACAAAATTTTATTCCAAATAAGTCTGCTTTTTTTATAGCTATTTTAGTATTAAGCGTTTAGCAGCGTTTCGCGTACGCCAGTGTGTCCGGCTACGCTTTTCCTCAAATGAAGAAGAAACATTATCCGAGGAAGAAATTTCTGATGTATTTTCGGATGAAAATTAATGGTACAAATAATTCGAAAATGTTCTTATAATATACCGGGTGAGTCATTTAAAGTGAAACAGACGTATATCTCGGAAATGAAGCATTTTGGAGAAAAATGTTTCAGACAAAAGTTGTATGGTTTCAAGGAGGACATAAAATGGTGTCATTGATTTGACCTTGGATAGTCGTTTGAAAATCACGTGAAGGTCATCTTCAATTTCTTAAATAGAACTCCCTATTTTTTATTGCATATTCTTGTAGCTTGTTTTGAGAGCTTTCCAAAACACTATAATAAAATATTTTTTTCTTAAATATTTTTCAAGTAATAATAGTGCAAATATTCCACTATTGCCACGGTTTTTCATGGGTTCTCGATAATCTGAGGACAAAATGTTTCGAACAAAAGGGGAACAGGATTCAGACATCTACAAATTTCAATATATGAAAGTTAAAAAAGATTTTCTTTTACAAAAAATTGAGGTGAATTTGTTTTTTTAAATGCTAAAATGTATTTTGGATTTCATGACGTTGTAGCTGATCTTAAGACGAATCCAACGATATATGATATTATAACCTACAATAGTTTTTTCCACGTTTTCGGTCCAAATTTCCCACTGTGCTGCGTGTGTATGTTTAACTGCGGTATTTTTTCCCTAATTCGTGGAAAATAAGCGAGATATTCAAGTGAAAATATGTAGTTCCACATAAAAAAACTTCGATCACCTTAAATATCAAAAAAACCACCTTGAAAATATTTTTATCCCGTCACAGACTTGCTCCTTCGAACAAAATAATGTTTTTCCCAAATTCATGAAAAGTAAGCTGACGATGCTGTAGCTAACAGTAGATAACATTACATGTCACTTTTTCATAAACCCGTATCCTTCGTAGAAGAATTCTCGTTCGGAGGATCGTGCTATCCAGCCGGAGAAACGTTCGAACAGCCGGGGAAGATCGAAATCGATCGATTTGTATTTTTCGAAGGCGTTCGCCTACGACCAGCCGTGAGTTATTCATCGGCGAAGTTCGATGCGGGTGTAACAAATTTAAGTGCTCGCGCCGCGCCGGGTTTATCGCGTGGTACGCCACTTCTTATACTGTTTTTCGTGACTTATGCGAGAGCACATATCGGTGCCGGTGATCCAGCATTTTCGCACCGAGTGTCTGTAAACCACGCTATTCCGCTGGAAAGTTTATGAAATATTGCCCGGAAGTTTCGAGCCCTTGTACCGAGGCTACGGTTTAAAGGAATTAATCGTTTCGCAAAATTGATAGCGGCTGACCTACAAAGCGGTACCCTTGCCACGGTGAAATTGCCGGAAGTGTTTCCTATCGTTTAATTAGCCCAATAACTTGCGGGACCATTCGCTCACCACGTCCTTTTGCGGATACGAACTTTTTCGGAACTTTGGAAATGTTGATTACGTCGAGCAGTAATTGATTCTACTATAGGGTGTTCTTCTGAGAGGTCTGTTTTTCAAATTGGCAATACCGCTTCTAGTGATAGTCAATTTGACAACTGACAGCTGATTAGTGCTCAGTATGTTTTGCCATCTCACCATGAACAGATTTACGCCGGAACAACGCACAGTGATCGATTCCTCGATTCTAGGTGGACAAAATGATAAATTTGATCAACTTCAGATATCTCCTGTATTTTTCAACCGTTACATCGTGCAAGTCTGTGTTAGGTAAAACCGAATGACAGCTTGTGCAAGTAGAAAGCTTTAAAATGAGATCAAGCTCATTGCTGTGCTAATTTTTTTAACGATGTCAAGACAGTTTAAAAAATTCAACATTTTCTCCGACCTAGAATAATTCTTTTCAATATTCGCTTTTTGTTTATTTTTTGGATATGGAATTGATAGAACACCTCACGCAATACATAAAAATGTCTAGCAATTGAATAGATACCAACTTATTTAATAATGTAAACAATACTTTGAATTATAGTATAGCAATTTTTATAGTAAAATTTAATTTTTTAGTACTTGAATAGTAATAGCAATTTAGTCATTAAATAGATACCAACTGATTTAATAATACAAACGATATTTTGAATAATGGTATAGCAATTTTTAATGGAAACTCTCCGAGTCACCACTCGAGTGCTAAGGCTTAAGTATCGACAAGTTCTTACAAATCAGAAATTTATTGTTCGAATACTTTTGGATCCACTGTATTCCAAGTTGAATAGCGTTTTCCAGTTCCGGGAAATTTCGTAGTACCAAAGTTCAAATAGCTTCGGGTGCAAAAAGAGTGAAAAATTCGACAGTTTTCTTAGCACGACTGTTGGACATTTTCCGGAACTGCGGGTTGATCGTTTTGCGGAGCACCGGTAAAATTTCCGGATATCGCGGCCGATATTTTTCACCGGCTTTTATTCAACGATCCCGCCGGTCTCTTTTCGTTCACGCGGTGCGCCAAAAAAAATGCTCTTCCGTCGGAAAAATATTCTTCCACCGGTGATTCGTGTTTTTAAAAAAATCCCCCGGCGAAAAGTGAAAGCGATAAATTCGTCTGCGAAACGACCGCGTCAAATTTTTCCTTTCGCACGCATTCTGCTTTTTTTCCGCTACCCTCTTCCCTCCACTCTTGTTCTGTGTCCCCCTCTGTTGCCTCCCTGTCGCGTCGCGTTTCAACCAGGTTCCGAAATATTTATTCGGAAATACAGTGGTATCGCCATATAAGTGAAAATCTCCTGCACGACATCTGTGAAAAATATATGTATATGTACCGGGTATTTCACTTAACTTGACCACCTTAAATATCTTTATTGTTTTTAAAGATACGTCAAATGTCTGAAGGACAAAGTTGAGTGGTAAAATGAAGCTCATACGATACCAGAAAAATTGTTGTTTTCATGTAATTTTTTTTAGAGATATGAAGGTCAACTTCATTTTTTTAAATGGAACGTCCTATTTTTTATACCATAGATCGATAGAGTACCAAATTCTGAGTATGAAAGTGTTGACCTTCATATGTCCTAAACCTAATAGTTAACGAGATATTATCCAAAGAAGAAGGAAAATTGTTTCGATAATATCTCGTTAACTATTAGGTTTAGGACATATGAAGGTCAACACTTTTATACTCAAAATTTGATACTCTATCGATCGATGGTATAAAAAATAGGACATTCCATTTTAAAAAACGAAGGTGACCTTGATATCTCTTAAAATATTGCATAAAAACAAAAATTTTTTTGGTATCGTATGAGGCTCATTTTACCATTCAATTTTGTCCTTCAGACATTTCACGTATGTTTAAAAGCAACAAAAATATTTAAGGGTAAATTCTTCTCTCGATCGAAATTTAATATACATATAATAGATTTGTGATTTCGAAGATATTTAAGGTGGCTAAGTTAGGTGAAATACCCGGTATAATAAATATATGTATAATAGAAATAGAACATGACCTACTTCACTTTCACGATGATCACCGTCACCAAAATCCACACTGATGAAGAGGTCGAACGTATCCGAGCGTATTACGGCAGATACAGTAAATTCTCTATAGTCGCAAACAGGGCGTACACCAGGGATGGGCATTTTTGCCTCAATTGTGGCAAAGCCGTCCCTACCGTAGCGCCTACTGTCCCCCACCAGCTTCCGTCGTTACTATGAAAGAAAGACGCGCTTCGTCCGTCGCAAGCAGTGCGCAGGCCCCGAGCATCGGAGCCGCGAGGAGCGCCACGGAAAAGAAGCTTGGTGGGGGAAGCAGGCGTTTGAGGGGCCCCACCCGTGCCCATCCCTGGCGTACACGATAGACGCCAATAAAATATCCCCTCCAACTCAATACACTGATCTCGGCTCAGTATATCGGTGTGAACCACTGCTAACGCGACGCGGAGAGTCGCAGTCGTCGGCACAGTTCAAACGCTCGTGAGTCATCATAACGTTATACCAAAATTCTATCTTCTTTATTTTCCATTATTTTTTCATGGGACTTTCACCAACATATTCCTGGCATTTTTCTAATGCAAAATGATACCAAACACGATATAATTTTAACTGAATTTAGTGGTTTAATTGACGATGAGAGTTTCGAACGCAAGGAAGGACAGCGTATATGAAAGAAAGAGACGCGGAGAGTCGCAGTCTCGCGTTACACGCGCTGTCCTTCTCTACGTTCGGCTCGGTCTTTGAAGCTCGAAAAAAGTAGGACCAAGATCGATAGATGCAAAGAAATCCCCCCGAGGTGTTTGCGGCTATAGAGAATTTACTGTAAAAATTGTAGCTCGAATAAGAAAGGAAACATTAAAGTAATATTATTTATCCGGTGAGAGAAATATTTTACGTTAACGTCGCGCGATCCCCGGCCGACTTTATCGAGTCTCGCGATTTCGAACGCGTGTCGCGTAATGTATTCCGATAAACGCGTGCGAGAATAAAGAATGTCCCCGCGAGCAGAAACGCGGCGTTAATTTATACAGAGCGGGGCGAGAATTTATGACGTCGGTGCCACCGCGAAATCTTAGACCCGTAAGCCACGGGGATTATTCTGGCCGTTTCCGCGCGGCGGCACTGTCGTTCTGTGTTTACACGTCGTAATACGCTGTTACATTATCGTCTTAGAGAAACCAACGGCGAAAGGGGTGGAACGAGCACTGCCATGCCCGGCGCTGCCTCGAACCAAGAGGGAGACGCCGCTGGAGAGACGCAGACAAACGTGTGCGCACCAGCTGCCTCGGGATACTAATTTGATACTAATTTGAACCTCTTTCTACTCCGCTTGCCGGAACAACGCTACCAAAGACACGCAACAACAATAATTAAACGAAAGTATGCGGCCATTTGTAATAACGACTCGGTTCACGTCGACTTCCATCTGTGTTACTCTGCACGGTCGCAGAACTGTATCCTAAGTTTATTATGATTCTTCAGACCAGAGTTGGGCAGTATTTAAATACTTCTGTACCACTTGAAATGTATTGGCGAGCTTGAATTGGGCTAATAGAGCCTCGGCTCTACAACGACATCTCTGTATTACGATATGGAGTAACGAATAAACCATTAACCAACCATTAAAATTATTTAAATACCGATTGAAATAAAAAATGCATAACTTTTATTCGTTGTTCGAAGGTTCGAATAAAAAAGTATCTTTTATTCGATTTTTTGTATTCGATGAATACAAGATTATTTAAATAAAAGACGAATAAAAGATACTTTTGTATTCGAACCTTCGAATAACGAATACAAATTTTCTATCTTTTATTCGTTATTCGAAATTTGTATTTAAATTACAATTTAAAGACAATGTATATAAATACCATTTTTGCCCAACTCTGTTTCAGACAATGGGAATAGCCGGATAAGGGTTTGATAGATGTGGGATTTATTTATTTACAGCGACTCTCATTAATATTCGGACGCTCTCAAAAAACTTTTTTCGTATTGAACTATACGATTCGAACTTTCTTGAAAAGTGAGAGCAATTAGTTTAGAAAAGAAATACTAAAAGTTGCAGTTTACAATTTTTTTATGTGAGCCTCCGTTGAAAATTTAAAAAATACGTTTTGGGGACCTGTGTAAATTTTATGCATTGTGAAAGTTTCCTCAAAATCGATTTATGCAGAAAGAAAACGACAAACTTGATTGTGAAAGATGTAAGAATCCTTTTTATTCCAGTTAGAGACCGTAAATCGTGAGCAATTTCTTTAAATCATGTTTAAAGATTCTAAGATACTTTGTAATGTTAGCATGTACAGAAATGTGCAGTATATGCAATATACATACGCACTACAAATATGCAATACAAATTATATAATATACAATTTTCCAATACACTATATATAATTATTAGATACGTTTACCCTTGACAAAGTGGAACCAGAAAAGTTTTTGCCGTTTAATAAAAGAAATATACGCAATTTCCTGCAAAATAATATGCAATTAAAAAAGAAGTAAGTTCCGCAAGCCCAAAAAAAGAATAGACATTTTTCGTTAATGTTTATTAGTGGAAGATGATGCAAGCACACTTCAGTTTTCCAATCTCAGACAAAAATTTTGGTTCGACGTTTTTCTCAATTTTTCGACAATCGTTTGTTCTACGAAAAGAAGAAATACGACATAAAAGACGTAGCTTGTCCAGCTCTACAGATCTTGTCGAACATATTTTTCGATGCGGCCAATAATTTAGAAAATATGCGAGAAAAACGATTTTGTGGGATTCGTTCTTATTAACTGGAACAATCCTGGAAATTCAAAATTCGAAAATAAGAGACACTCTAGCGAGCACTATAGATTCCACTCTGACCAATCCGCCCCTCTGACCGCACAGAGTAGAAGCCCTGCGCGTGTTTTGATAAAAAAGTAATAAATGAAAATTCCTGGAAATCGCGGACGGCTCCCGTTCGCTCAACATTTACCGAAATTTGAAGTACTTCGATCGAAGATGCTTGAATGCCCTCATGAAATTTGTATTCGAGGCCCATAATGAGTACGATATCACGTCTCGAGGGCGAGGCATGAATTATTTGAGTAAGGATTAGCTTGCAACAGGGGGTAGATTAACGAGTAGCCGAAAACGTCGGGCTAAATCGCGAAGCAGCACAGCGCATGAATATAAAATGACGCTGTTCCAGCCCTGAAAATAGCGGCGAAATATTACATAAGCGTTGTAACGCCATTAGCCACTGTTGGCTCGGTCGGCTGTTCCCGCGCAGGGCGACTGTTAGGAAGCCCGTGGGCTACCGAAGAATTGTTGGTACTGGAACGAGCTTAATAAGTAACCCTGTGCTCCATGAATTTACCACTGCGAAGAAAGCAGCTCGTTCCCTTTTTCACTTTATGGGATGTTGAAGTCGGAGAACGGTAATTCGGTCGAGCTTGTTATGTTCGCGATCCTTTCCTCTCGCAATCTCTGATTTTCTGATTCGGTGCTTAGAACAAATCCAGCCTGCTCATTCAGTGGATTCTTCCACTCGGAATAGTCCGAACGAGTTACCAATTATTTCTGTCTACGTAAGTTATTGAGAGAAGGTTCCAGGAAGAGCCAAAGCAATCGTCATCTTCAGGATTCTTTCCCAACAAAATAAATAAGGTGACAATCTGGTCAGTGCCGGATTAAGCCAGCGCGGGGCCCGTAGCAAATGTTATGACGAGGCCCTACCGGGGCCGCTCGTGAGGCAAATGTAGCGCACCTCTTCAACAAATACAATGAATGACCTTTTGTTTCTTTAGCAAAAATATCTGTACCCCCTGGCATAGACAAACGCTCATGTATCGGCGCCTCTTCGATGCAGCGCCCGTGTGGGACCCCTGTCGGTATGGCGCGGGGCCCGTAGCATTTGCTACTTCTGCTACGGGGCTTAATCCGGCCCTGATTATCTGGTAGCAACTCTCGAAAAATTCTTTTTATTGAATATTATAGAAAAAAAAATTGATTTTGTCAAAGATACACATAGACGTCTCCTTAAGGGGGCAGGATACCTACGAATCTAACTAGAAAGGAACTAGAATCTTACTAGATTTTGGGTCGAAAACTAGTAAGATTTTAGTTCCTTTCTTGTTACAATCTAGATTACTAGATCTTGGGTCGAAATAATGGGTTTCCGGGCCGACGTTTTTTGTCCTTATTTCAACAGATTTTGGGCTGGGTGTGGGCCCATTGTAAAGACGAAGGTTCAATGCGGAGCGCTCTGGTTTTTGCAGCAGTCAAAAAAGTCTTTGGTGGCAGAAAAATACATTGGAATCTGCGGGTATTTTCTCCACTTTGGACACTCATATTATTATCTCGTTAGCATGATGACCGCTCCGTATTGAACCTTCCTCTTTAGAATGAGCCATCACCCAGCCCAAAATCTGCTGAAATAAGGACAAAAAACGTCGGCCCGCAAACCCATTTTTTCGACCCAAAATTTAGTAAGATTCTTGTTCCTTCTAGTTAGATTTCTAGGTATCCTACCGCGTTAAAACGTTCTTCCATGGCACGACTTGAGAAACAGCTGTCTCTGGCGAAACAAGAGAACCGCTAACAAATGGAGATTCCAAAATTCCTCTGGCCGGCTCGATTAAACGGCCAACGGTCCAACAGCACGCGCAGTACAATGAATACATCTTGAGAATTGCACCCAGTAATTTTCCAGTAATTACGAGGGTTTTTTGGTAGTTCACGCGTGTCCACGGGAATTCTTGAACGCGGCGCCGCGGCTTGCTGGTTCCCACTGACCATTATTACGTTCTTCCGCGGGTTCTGATAAGACGAAATGAAATTCCTCGCGCCCCACGGGCTTTTCTAAATTCCTCTCGCCCGATTTCCCAATCTTCTGTTCTTACAGCACTAAGACATTTCACCGAAGACAGCCGTTTCCTCAAAGACCAATTTGTTCCTTCCAGCCGACCAATTTTACACTGGTTAGCTAGCCCCTTGCCGTACGATTTCCTTCAGAGCTACAATCATCTGAACGAAAAATAAACGAGAATTTATATTTCTTGTATGTCTATGTAAGGTGTGTTAGAAAAATAACGACAACTTTCATTTTTCGGACTTTTATTTATACGTCTACATGAATGTTATCCCCTTCGAAATAACCTCCATTAGATATTACACACTTATGCCACAGCGCTTCTTCCAATTTCCAGAACACTTCTGGAACTCGACCTTTGAGATAGCTTTTTTAGCGAGATGCGCTTAGAATCTCATCTATGCTCGAAAAACCACGTCCCTTTAAGGTTCTCTTTGTTTTTGGAAACAAGATGGTCACACACAGTTTCATAGTGTTCTATTTCATTAACGAATAAAATATTTCGTTGAAGTTTTGATTATTAGCAACATACCACCTTTTTGGTGGCTAATAAATTGAATGCAATAGTACATGCCGAAGTAATTTCATACCACAGACAATGTTTGAGTATTTTACCTTGAGTATTTTCATACCACAGATATTGTTTTGGTGTTCGGTTAAACATAGCATATTTTTGTTAATCTAAACCTAAATAAGTCAATATTATTTACATAATATTATTATTATTATTATTATTATTATTATGTACGGACCGAGGTCCTTTTATACATGGGTTTACAGACGTTTTGTATAACTTAGAAAAGAAATAGAAAATAACAAAAATATACAAAAAGAACATAGAAAAGAAAAAGAAAAAAAAAAGGAAATTTTCTTAACCTAAAAATTTATACATTCGATGGACAAGCGCAGAACTAAACAAATAAAGGTACGATATTAGCGAATAATCTCGCGTAATTTTTTTTGAATGCCTGTAACGTGCCATAATAGTGTTGTATTTCATTAAAAAATAAAATATTTCATTAAAGTTTTAATTTTTAGCAAATTTCTTCACTCAATGACAAATAAATGAAAAAATATAAAAATCCAATTGCAATATTTTAATTTCAAGGTTAGAAAATTTTAAAATATTCTTTTTCTACATCATTTTATATGTTTCATCAAAGTCGGAACTTCTTTTTTACCTTTAACTTTAAATTACGAGGCTAGCTAATATTATTTTCGATCCCTTTCTTCACGTGGCACTTGGCGCTAGCAGCAGACGCCGCGCCGCGCCGCCCCGTGCAGTCCACAATACCTCTCCACGTGACACCGACACCGAGTAGTGAAACTGACACCGGCTACTTCACGGTCCCTCTCCTTAGTTGCACCCTGTGATGATACAGGCTAGTCCATCACCAGCAAATCCCGCAAAACACTTGCAATTTCTCGGATACACATACCTATCGCGGTGAGATGTAGCATGTAGCCTGTCGCAGCTTTATGAAAATACAGTAAAGTCGCGTTATTTTGCAATCGGCTGTGTTCTGCGCGGAGAAATATCGTGTAGGGACACTATTTTTTTATCCATTACAACTTTTCGTTGACTGGACTAATATTTATGTTGAAATAAAAATACAGTACTTCCCGGATGGAACACCCAACAATTGCACTTCTTTATAACCAATAACTCATCCCTCCTTTGAGATCACATTAATAACCTTCGATTTCACAGAGCGGCTTTTCTCAGTACATACTCGCACAATGGCGATCTTCAGTCTACACTCCTATGCGCGCGCATGCCCCTTCTCTCTCTTTCTCACACACACGCATATTCGTGAATTTACCTTATATTCTAACAATTTAATAATGATACAGCAATTTTTAGTGGTGATTCTGAGTCGCCAAGGGTTAATTCTACCCAATTTTGTGGTCTCTGAATGGGCGCCAGTGTATCAGAAAGAGTAGAAACTAATTGAAAACGAAACCGTCGATTAGATTACATTCTCCAGAAGTCCCCGAGTCCTATCAGCGCTCTCCGTGGAATTCAGCGACTCGGCGTCACGGAGTGGGTCGCAGCCTTTTCCGTTGGAAAATAAATTCTGCTTGATTAGAACTGGCGGGTAAAACGGCCGCGAATTCTGGCTCGCGCAAACTAGTCCAACTATTTCCTATCATCGTTCTGGGGTCCTCGGGGAGGGATAGACCGGGGTTTAGGCCACTATTTTCCATTCGAGGCATTCTGCGGCCGGGTTGAGGATCCGGTGTTCGAGTAACTATAATGAACCGCGGTATTACGCGGTCTCCGTAACCTCGAATTTCCTTCCTTCCGGCTCCTCCGCGAGTATGACCGGAGATCTCGGACGCAACTCGATCAATATCCGTTTTCGATCCGGTTTCTGAAAGAGTTGTGCAGCGGTGTTTCACGATTGAGTACGGTGTTCGTGGTGCCTTGGCAATTTTGGGGACACGATACAGACACTGCTGCGGGATATTGGAACACCGCTAATAAAGTGAAGAGAAGAGCCGTCGGACAACCCCGCCACCCTCCACGCACTCATTGTTCCATCGGAAACGTGCTCGCGGTGTTCATTCGAAATTACTGGGGAAATAGGACACGTTTCGTAAGAATCGTTCGGTACCTCCTATACCGCACCCCCTCGTGTACACGTATTTGTTCACGCGGAATTAACGTGTAATATATCGCCCAAAACTTGATCGGTTGTGCCGCAAGTCGTTCTTTACGTTGCGCTTCGTCAGAAGTGGTTTTAACCCTTCGACTATGGCAGACTTTGGCTTTGGCTTTGACTATGCCAGCCGCCCATCGTAGTCAGAGGGTTAAGCGAAAACAGTTGACAATACCGTAGCGTGTAGAAGTGTAGAGCCTTCGGTATTCGAACTAAGGTGAAGTGCCCTAAGTGTGGACAATCCAACCGTGATACCTACATCTGGACAATTGAATTTTCATAGTAAAATCAATAATTAAGAGATTAAATAATTGTATTATACAGGGTGTCCCAGCTAACTTGACCACCTTGAATATCTTTGTTGTTTTTAAAGATACGTCAAATGTCCGAAGGACAAAGTTGAATGGTTCAGTGGGGTTCACATGATACCAAAAATATTTTTGTTTTTATGTGATTTTTTTGAGAGATATAAAGGTCAACTTCATTTTTTTAGATGGAATGAGGTATTTTTTAATACATCAATCGATGCAGCTGGACATTCGTTATAAAAAAGTACTAACCTATGTATGTCGAAGAGTTAGTAGTTCAGGAGATATTTCAATTTAAATAACTCTAAAATGTTAGCGTTTACTTACTTATGTAACGTCTTAGTACGACCGCAATTGTATTTTAGAGTTATTTAAATCGAAATATCTCCTGAACTACTAACTCTTCGACATACATAAGTTAGTACTTTTTTATAACGAATGTCCAGCTGCATCGATTGATGTATTAAAAAATACCTCATTCCATTTAAAAAGATGAAGGTGACCTCGTATCTCTAAAAAAGATTATATAAAAACAAAAAATTTTTGCTATCCTATGAGCCCCATTTTACCATTCAACTTTGTCCTTCAGACATTTGACGTATCTTTAAAAACAACAAAGATATTCAAGGTGGTCAAGATAGCTGGGACACCCTGTATATTCTGAGGCCTTAGCTACAAGTAGGTGTGAATATTATTTCATTAAGATATCAATTAAAATTTAAAAATAAATTCAAAGTTCATCTGAAAACAGTATACAAAATAGTCTATTTACATGCGAATCGTGTGCACTTATAGGTTGTACTTTTACTAGAAAAAAAGATATAATTTAAGCATTTGGACGAAAAATAATTATCACGCATAATAATATTGATCGACCGTGGCGGCGCCGTAGTGCTTGGAGCACTATAGTGCCTGTTGCAGATTATAATGTAATTTCAATTTGTCCCGGTGTAGGCTTTATTTCTGTCCAGGTACTAGTTTAGATTGGATTTAATATGTCCAATTATAGGTTTGAATTATTCTTGCTCTAATACAATTAAAATATTAATCTAAACAATGATTTTTTGTTTTTTGAAATTACTTTACAAAATCTGAATTTTATGTTAAAACACTTAACAAATTATTTTTGTTAATCTAAACCGATAAAATTAAAGGTAGCAAAAAATGCTGTCCTGGCTTAGGGCACTTCACCTTAACAGACGAACGTATTTCCGTCGCAAAGAGTGATATTCAAATTCAAAGGACTACCTCGCAAAAGTTCGTGCACGTAACAGCGTATTTCACCGCGCAAAAGTCGAAGTGGTCGACTAATAAAAATCGACAGAAGCGCGTATCGCAATGTGAAGAATTATTGAGAAGAGTCGGGCCTCGTTAAATGGGCGTAGTGTAGTGTCTGTTGCGCGATTGAGAGCTGGTATAAAACCGAAGAGCACGGGGAAGCTGAGCTGTGCGATGCTTCCGATTGGGCTCGTATGTATTTGAAACAAAAAGTTTTCATGTTTCACGGCCGGGCTCGGGAGCAGCCGGGAACACAAAGTCGTATAGCTATCTGTTAACGATAGGTGCGTTAAAGCTTGGCGCGCATGTAAATATCGCGTATCGCGCGTTCAAATGTTCCCCCGAAAATGGTCGGGGAAGCTAGCGAGAGCGCCGTTTTCGGTGGATGAGCGCCCCGACGACGGAAAACAGGCGTTCCCCGAAGTGTGCCTTCTATGAAAATTCGCCGACGTTCCGCGGAAACGGAATGCCTCGACGCGAATCGGATTATCGTTTCACCTGTTCCCTCGGGGGAGCATCGCCGTCTCGTATTTACATGCTCACCCGGTACATCGCCACTCCACTTTCTTCCCGTTTACGGTACCTCACGTCGCAACGCGATGGCTGGATTATTTCGAGATCTGTTCCGCCGCACAGTGGGAAAAATCGACGTTCGAGCTGTTCACTGGCTAAAAACTCAAAGTCCTCATATCGATTTTTAACGAATGCACAATGTTTCTTAAATGTCTATTACATTCGAAAACGATAATATTCATTAAAGCTATTAAAAACTCTTGTTACAATAAACGTTCAAAGATCAAACTTTTTCAGATACGATTTATCACCGAAAAAATTCCTTTTCTTCATAATGATGTCCTGGAAAACCTCCTGAAGATTAAGTGACCAATTTTTTTTATATGAAGAATGTATATCTATGTTGGGAACGCACCAGGAACTAAACATCATTGTTCATAATTTATTATAAAAAAAAAATATTTAGTCAACTAAGGAAAATCGTTAAAGTTTTTCACCTTTGACAAGAAATAAAGTTGTCATGCCCGGTGATGCCCATGTTCTGACAAAGTGGAACATTTTCGGCCTGATCTCCTCTAAAAGATCGTGCAAAGTTTAGATCCATATTAATCCATCCCCCGAAGTTATGATAGTTTAAAGCGTCGCGTGACACGCGCACAGTGGCGAGTTCGATCGAAATCGTGGCCAAAATAGGAAGGAGTGCTACAATTTAGTTCAAAATTGATACTATGGGATTTTTCGGGTCGCTGATTATGAATTTGGACAACCAGTTTTCAAATATTATACATTATTCACACGAGTTTTCAGACATTTCCGGTGGTGTGACAAAAAAATGTTTCATATAAAAAGTAATCAGTACACAGTCTTTTACAAATATCAATACAAAAATTTAAAAAAAAATTTTTTTCAATAAAGAATTGTGGTCACCTTCATTATTTATTTATAACTATATATTTTTTATTCAATAATGTTACAGCTGACGGCAAGACGAATCCAACGACCTATTTAATGTGGTCTTTATGTATTGAAATAATGGTGAAATAGGCGTGAACAGCTGGAACGTCGATTTTACCCACAGTGCGCCGCGCCGCGGCGAAATAAAGTCCCCGCGAATTTGTTAGTCCGCTCAGACATCTTGCCACTATCCATTTCTTCTTCTTCGACGAATAAAAAATTCGTTGCTGAACCCATTAACTCGTCTCACTCTGCGTCGAGTCGGACTCGACACCAATTTCATTCGGTACCTTCTAAAAATGAACAGTGGAGCTAAACTACCTGCCTGCGATCAAAAATCTGTAACCCTGCTTCTACTGTATACAGGGTGAGTCAGCCGGTTGTTAATATGCTTCACAGGTTGAAAATAATACAACAGTATTTTAAAATTACACCTACTCGTTTTATCATTCAAATTGTCATTGGAACTTTGCAGTTCTCTTCGCGCGATCATGAGTATTTGAATTATTCGTAACCTTGACTTATTTATTCATTAAATCCGCGAGAGGACTCTCTTCTAATAGAGCTCGCACTTTTCCCGAGTTTCACAACCGGGAAACTTAGCCGGCCTCTTCGCTGTATTAACAGTGGAAATTCTTTGAGGAATTGTTTCCGTAAGGTTTCTCTATCGCGTCCCGTGTCGAAGAAGGTGTTTTTGCAAAACTCGGTGGGACGAGGCCGTTTACACGGATCTTCAAGTCGAAAGTTTCCGGCCGAGTAAATTGAATTACTAGGTACGGGAGAGGTAAGCTATTATCTCGAAAAAAGTAGTTTACCTTACCGCAACGGAGCGTTAATTATTCGCAGGCTGGGCCCGGTAACGGTGATTAAAACGTTCGTCTGCCGAGAAACTTGGCGAACAAAAGCCGGCTCGTAATTAATAGCCATAAAAAGCGGAAATGTCTTGACAAACCCATGGGTCGACCGGCCTGAAAATCACTCAAAACCTGAATTAAACACGGGAGGTGCGCAATTAACCGCAGACAGGGCTGCTTATCAATTTCCGCGCAAATTAGAGGGACCACTCTCTGTGAATCCCCAATAGTTTCTTATTAATTATGTGTGGACTCTCCTAGCGTAGCTTTTCGATAATTAGATAAGCTTTCTATTATACCGGGTATTTCACTTGACCACCTTAAATATCTGTGTTGTTTTTAAAGATACGTCAAATGTCTGAAGGACAAAGTCGAATGGTAAAATGGGGCTCACACGATACCAAAAAAATGTTTGTTTTTATGTAATTTTTTTTAGAGATATGAAGGTCACCTTCATTTTTTTAAATGGAACGTCCTATTTTTTATACCATAGATCGATAGAGTACCAAATTCTGAGTATGAAAGTGTTGACCTTCATATGTCCTAAACCTAATATATAATATCTCGTTAACTATTAGGTTTAGGACATATGAAGGTCAACACTTTTATACTCAAAATTTGATACTCTATCGATCTATGGTATAAAAAATAGGACATTCCATTTAAAAAAATGAAGGTGACCTCCATATCTCCAAAAAAATGACATAAAAACAAAATTTTTTTTGTTGCATCGTGTCAGCCCCATTTTACCATTCAACTTTGTCCTTCGGACATTTGACGTATCTTTAAAAACAACAAAGATATTTAAGGTGGTCAAGTTAGGTGCAATACCCTGTATATTATTTTATTATTATTTATAATATTAATATTATAGATGTGTACGATAAATGCGATATTTCAAAGGGCTCTGCTGAAACAGCAGTCCAGTCTTCAACGTTGATATTAACCCCTCCTCCTCGGCCTGCATGTTTGATAAACACGTCGCGCGTGCTGAAAAGCGTGTATCATTTAATGAACGGGAAGTTGAAAGCAGAATACCGAAAAAGGCTAAACAAAGGTAATACGAGTTCAGCTCAATTGAATTTCGAATGACCATCGAATCGAACAATTCTGGAAACAACAACGGAATTCCAGGAAACTTACAATTAGCGTAACTGCGAGCCCGATCCAATTAAACGTGATAATCCTTCGCGTGCTCTCGTCGATGTTACAAACGTTGTACCGAAATTTCAAACGGTTGCGAGAGTCTCGACGTTTCTGCCTTTACAGGCCGAATCGTAACCCTATCTTCACTGCTTTCCCTGCAAAATTCCTCAGGTTTATGCTTATCACCCGAAGAAAATCCCCTCGAACGATCTCGGTCCTGAACAGACGCTTCTTCAGAGGATCATACCGAGCATCTGGGGGTGTGTACGCACGGCTGGTCGCTGTATCGCGCCAGGAATCTATAATTAACAGAGGATTACGTGGTTTTCTTGCTCGCTCTCTCAAGCTACCTCGAGCTGCCTCGAGTGGCGCTCGATAGATGCACCGGATGCACTCGAGGGTCCGGCAATGCGGGAGAGGAGACGAGTGTGGATCCTTAGACGACACACAGGGGAAAGGGATCAGCCGCGGTACGGTGTGTCTGTTACAGTGAAACTTTTTCAGTCAGTTACAAGATAAAGGGAAACGCTATCGCGGGTCTGGCGCGGCGCGGCGCGTGTTAGGACACCCGTCTGGGAAACTTTTCTGATTTCCCGGGGCAGGAAGCGACACGTGGCCCCACGCTGGACACAGCCCCGCGGAAAACTTTCGGCCACATTCGGAATTTCGTTGTTATTATTGTTTAGTCGATTGTGTCGCGGTCGGAACGCTCGATACGGGACACCATTCGGCGCACCACAACGCGACGAAATTGCTCCAATGGACGCCTTACGGGAATTATCGGAAGGGATACGGCCAAGTGGCTTTGCAAGCTTACACAGTTAGGTTTGCATTTCCGGAGCTTGTCTCTCATTGAATATTCCCTGCGTTGCACCGTGTAATCACTAGACTGCGGATATTTATGCAATATAAAAAATGCTTGCATTGATTGCAAGACACAGGAGCCATATAAACACTTGATGCTTTTTTTACTTATTCGGTAAGCTGAAACTGGTACATTGATGTCCTTAAATATTTTTCTCTCATTACATTCAATTCAACCAAATTACGTTATATTATACATACATTATGTTTCAGACGCAAAAAATGTCTCTTTGAGAATGATCCACATAGGGATCGAAACGTCGAGATGCATTTTTAAATAACTGCACATTTGCTGTGGTTTGAAACGATCGAACCTTGCGCCGAAATCACAAATTTATTATATATTAAATTTCGATCGAGAGAAGAATTTACCTTTATTACATTCAATGTTTGCAGTGATTGCAGGAGGCAAATAGAAATTTGACTCGTCTTTTAATTATTCTGTCAAGTGAAACTGGAACATTGATGTCCTTAAATGGTTTTCAGATGTCCACTGCTTTAAATTATACGTAGCCATTCTTGTCATAAATGCATCTAATCCGCAGTCTTTATTTTCGAGAGCTGTCTCTCATTGCATTCAATGTTTGCAGTGATTCCAGAGAGAAGCCAAATCAAAATTTGATTATTATGTTAATTATTCTGTTAAGCTGAAACTGATACATTGATGTCCTTAAATATTTTTCTCTCATTGCATTCAATGTTTGCAGTGATTGCAGGAGGCAAATAAAAATTTGATTCGTCTTTTAAATGTTTTTCAGATGTCCGCTGCTTTAAATTATACGTAGCTGTTCTTGTCATAAATGCATCAAATCCGCAGTCTTTATTTTCGAGAGCTGTCTCTCATTGCATTCAATGTTTGCAGTGATTGCAGAGAGAAGCCAAATCAAAATGTGATTATTCTGTTAATTATTCTGTAAAGTGAAACTGATACATTGATGTCCTTAAATGTTTTTAATATGACCACTTCTTTAAATTATACGTAGCCATTCTTGTCATAAATGCATCAAATCCGCAGTCTTTATTTTCGAGAGCTTGTCCCTCATTGCATTCAATGCTTGTATTGATTGCAGGAGTCAAATCAAAATTTAATTATTCTGTTAATTATTCTGTTAAGCTGAAACTGATACATTGATGTCCTTAAATGTTTTTAATATGCCCACTGCTCTGAATTGTACGTAGCCATTCTTGTCATAAATGCATCAAATGCGTAGTCTTTATTTTCGAGAGCTTGTCCCTCATTGCATTCAAAGCTTGTATTGATTGCAGGAGTCAAATCAAAATTTAATTATTCTGTTAATTATTCTGTTAAGCTGAAAATGATACATTGATGTCCTTAAATGTTTTTCATATGCCCACTGCTTTAAATTATACGCAGCCATTCTTGTCACAAATGCATCAAATCAGGGAATGACAAACCACAATTTTTTTGATATTCTGCAAGTTTAACACAAATTTTCAAGGTTAAAAAACGTTCGTACCACAGTCTCTCTATTTTTCCCATGTTCTGCAATATTTCAGCTTAAATTTTTAAAAAAATCATCCTTCTATCTCATTTCTATCAAAAGTTCTTTGATTTTGCCACAGAAATTCATCGGTTTATCCCATTGTGATGGCGTTGCTCGCAATAAGTGTCGCGCGAGAGGGGATTTACCGAGTGAGCTTTCGCCAGTGCGGCGCGCACTTTCTGTTCGTGGCCGATGATACTACATAGAGACCGATAGCGGGGTCAATCTGAGAGGGAATATCGATAGCACGCGCCGGATCCTCGCGGGTACGAAGCAAAACGATTTTCGTGTATTCCGCGCGCGATCGTCGTTGAATTCATTCGAGCACCTTCGTAAAATATTCTTCGATGCTCCTCTCTCTCTTTCTCTCCCGCTCTCTTGCCCTCTCTTCAATTATCAGAGCCGTGTCGAGAATACTAAACGGAGGGACGGATAGTAAAACCTTCGCCGGTAAAAATAATGAAGTCTCTCGACCGTCGACCCGTTCGTAAAATTATGCAATTACGCTGGGCGAAGTACGACCGGAGAGAAGCAGAACGCCTAGGGGGGCAAGGAAGAACGCAAGACGGACGGCTTGTTGGCGGAAACGAGCCGAAATAAAGGGATAGTGCGAGGGCGTGGACGTCGAACTGTGCCTCGGGAAAATATTAGGTTGTTTCGTGTCTTCAAAGTTTTCGCGTGTTCCACCGTATCGGTCCATTAAAGACGAAATGGAAGTTCAATCGATTCGTTTATGACGAATAATAGTTACCTGGATACTCAATAAATAATCAAGTACATGCCGGTTCTAAAGATGAGACTTGCTCGCATTGCTATTTTGTCGGTGGGTATCATTATAGTAGTATAGCACAGTAAATTCTCGATATTTTTCCAACGGCCTGTGTTCTGCACGGAACCGTAACGTGTAGAGACATTTTTTTTATGACTGCGTCTACCGCGCCGATAGTACAATCGAAGCCGACGGTAGAGAAGGACAGAATTACAAAACTCCTTTATTTTCCATAATTTTTTTATGAGACTTGCACCAACTTATTTCTGGAATTTTTCTGATTAACCCTTTGGTTACCCTGGACGAGATATCTCGCGCCGCGATTCTTCCGGATAAACGCTTTCGACGAGATATCTCGCCATCTAGCACCAATATTTTGACACTATAGACCATGGGTGGCCAACCTGCGGCGCATGCGCCAAACGTGGCGCATTGGATGATTACAAGTGGCGCACTAGATCCTTGCGCCTATACTTATTCTTTTGAAGTAGGCGCCATAACTGAATCCATCTTCATATTTTCAACGCCTGAGAGCTCTCAGTTGAATTTATACAGCCTTCTTACTCATCAATTCGTCGCAATTTTTTGACAGTTTACAATTATAGGATCGCCCTCTCGTCCAAAAGATCATTTCTCACTATTGTAGATTAGTGCTCCAATGAACGTGTGTCTTTTCAACTGGCGCAAGTTAATTAATTTAGTTGCGCGATTGAGTCATCCCTTTTCCTCCCCTAACCGAAGCAGATCCTACCCCCATTCCTATTTTCCAACCGCAACAACGAACGCAAGAAGGTAGAAAAAGTGCTCGAGTTGTATGGCGCACCTGAACTCGTATGTGAAGAAATTTTACGCATGGTAGGCAAAAGATTGGCCACCCCTGCTATAGACAAATATATTTTATACGTAACTATATTCTGATTTGTAAAAGGAATAAATTAATGAAATCTTTATCTCGGGTAAAATAACCGAATAAAACAGAAAATATTTCGTCTACAATGTGAAACCATTGGTGCTAGGTGGCGAGATATCTCGTCAAAAGCATTTCTCGGGAAGTATCGGGGCGCGAGATATCTCGTCCAGGGTAACCAAAGGGTCAAAACAACGCCAAACACGATATCATTTCAACTGTATTTAGTGGTTTCATCGCAAGTACTTAAAAAATCGTGAAAAGTGTTCCGTGATACACTGTGGATAATTTTAGATTTTTTTGCTCCCAATTCAACAACCTGGACCAACGTCTGAAGAAGATTCAAGCTGTTGGATCCAATTTCGAAAACAGAATACAAGATAATGAAGCGAAGCTTTCACTAAAAAAAAAACACAAAATTAAGTGAAGCCAATTTTGGAGAACGATGAACCCAAGCGAAAGAAAATTATTAAAATGTTTAAGGCTGTTGTTCGAATATTTGTCGAGGAGCAGTATCTTGAATCGCATTGATTCCGTGTCTGAGCCCTGTATTAAAAGGTAGTAACGCGTGATGCAACCCATAAACCCGACGAAGTCCTGGCGCGCAATGGGTTTTCCTTAGGGCGGTGATTTCCATCGGTATCTCGCTAAACGGTAGCAATTGGAAGACGAATTTCCTCGCTATATCCACGCTAACAATTCGAGGAGCTAGCTCAGTGCTGCACCGCGTTCGTCTGAACCCGATTCCGGGGTTGTCTCTCCCTTCCACGACCGCCGGAGCCTGTTGGCGATAAATCCACGATTTCGCTTCTTAGCCGAGAATGCCAGCGAAGCAACCTGTTCCATCGTTAACCGGATTTCCGCGAACTCCGACGCTGCTGGTGCGTTTGCATTTTATGCTCTCGGTGCATTACTTTTATAAATAACGTTCGTTCCGAGTGTAACAATTCCTCTAATGCTTGCCTTACATTTACCATTCGAGATCGCGATACTTGCTATCACTCTTATAAATACAGAAAGGTTTTAAATAATCTACAGCCAGTGTAAAAAAATTCGTACGTCTTTAAAATAAAATAACTTTTTTATAATTCTACCAAACGACCTGATTTTTTATAATCAATTAGATGCATTGGTTTACGAAATGATGTGCAAAAAGGTTTCCAAAAAATTATAATTTATAAGGTTACATGTGTAAAAATAATAATGGCAATTTTAACACTTTTTTATTTGGGCCTTAATGAAAACTTAACATATACACGAGATACAAGCGGTTAAAATTTGTGAAAATCGTAGTTTTCAAAATCCACAGAATTGCGACAACCGATTTCGATGAAATTTTTAGTGTGTGTATAAATAACATAGAGAGCTGCGGAATATATATTTTAAATTTTCATTAAGGGCCCAAATAAAAAAGCTTTAAAAAATGCCCTTTTTATTTTTGCATGTAACCTTGTAAATTATAATTTATGGGAAATCTTTTTCGCATACCATTTCGTAAACCAATGCTTCTAATTGATTATAAAACATCAGGTCGATTGGTACAATAATAAAAAAGTTATCCGGTTTTAAAGGGCGTGCGAATACTTTTTACACTCACAGTATTGTATATAAAATGAATTTCGCAGAATTCCTTTCCCGGAAATAAAAATCTGCGAGCTCGTACGCTACGTCGCATATATCGGTTCACGGCAGGGTCAACTTTATCGAGGAACAGAATGTCGTTGTTCTATTTTCTTCTTTTTTTTTTGTTTAGCATGTTCGGTTCCCGTCCTCTGGCTATATTGCATTGTTTATAATTGAACATTTGCGTAGAGAACGCGCGACTCGGCTCTCGTCGACCGGCGGAAAATAAAAATATTTCTCCGTTGTGCATTACTCAGCACAGTCGATTAAACAGAATCGCTACCTGGACGAGTTTTTTCCCTTTCTGCTAGCTCGCCTCTACGGATGCGCACACAGTATAAACCGTGCCACGAAACTGTCAATCGTTTAGCTGATGAATTCTCAGAGACGGTTGTGACGTTCCATTGACCGTACCTGGTGACGCACTCTCTCCCGTGTAGAGAATGGATTTCGCCATAAGTCGCCATTCATTGGTAGACTTCGATACGGGGATAAAATGTCGCATGTAACGAAAGCTCTAGATAATCCTAAAAATCCCTGAAACCCAACGATAACACTGTCCAACATCAAATTTGTTCCCAATATACGGTTGGGTCCTTCTTATAGAGTTTTTTGCACTGATTCCGAACCTGTCCTTAATTTTTCTCCTGTACGCAGTTTTTGAGGAACATGGCTTTGAAAAAAAACATATTTTTCAACTTTAAACAAATATTGTGATGTTATTTTATAATATATATATAATAATATATAATAATAGATATTGAATTGTTCTTTACAGCAAAAGATTCTTTAGACTTTCCCGAATCCAGTGATATATAATATTAATGCATTATGATTGTTTAAACATGCTTAAACTCTATAAGAAGGATCCAACAGTGTATTGGGAACATAAAAAAAGTTGAAATTTGTTGGACAGTGTAAGTAGAGTACCTATACCGATTATAGTAAATCCTCTATAAACGCAAAAAAATATCCTCTCCACTGGAATAATCACAGGCCCGTGCGTCCTCACAATGTAATCCCAATATAAAAACTTTTTTATTATTACTTATTTTTTTATGAAACTTTCACCAATATATTTATGACATTTTTCTAATTAAAATAAGACCAAACACGATATAATTTCAACTGTATTTTGTGGTTTAATTGACGATGAATATTTCGGGCGCAAGAAAGGACAGCGTGTGGGAAAGAAAGAGACGCGGAGAGTCGCAGTCGCTTTGCACGCCCTGTCCTTCTCTACGTTCGGCTCGGCCTTTGAAGCTCAAAGCAATAGTGTCCGTCTACGAAAAATGCAAACGAACCTCCCCGAGGCTTTTGCGTTCATAGAAGATTTACTGTAGAATACATTGGGTACAAGATTGCGTTTGTTTAATATCGCTGCTAAAAATCGGACATTTCATATGCAACAACCTAATATTTATAACACGACAATGCCACAAGGAAATATTTGTCTCGGCCTTCTGCTACTGCAAAACCAATTCCGCGGAAGAATTTGTATAATTTCTATCACCAGGTTGGCTAGGATAAAAATCGATGTATACCTTCAATCCCCGTGTTGGCACGAAAGCTGTTTCCGGGCATTGGGCGAATCACGACAGGCTCGATTTAATTAAAACTCGAATTCCGTCATTCCTATCAACCGAACAATCCACCCCATTAATAACCCTTGTCTCTGGCCTGGCCACGCAAAAATTCGTCAATCATTGTGGAAAAACTACTCCGATAACTCAAATATTTTCTCCAATACATCCCTGTACCAATTAAACCGCGTGATTCGATACGTTCTCCGCTCCCGTTGCATTCAGTCCGTAACCGTTCTCTCTCATGTATGACGCGGGAGGGTATTGTATGGTTTCCAACATTTTCAACAGTAAGCTACCGGTTTTATAAGACACGCTAATTATGCAAATGCTAATCGTAATTAGGCCCGAGGCGTGCGCGCGGTGTACAAGGCTCGGTATAAGGAACGGACAGCGGCGCGGCGCATAATTAGACGCGTGGCCGGGTATCTCGCCGGAAAATTCATCACTCGAAGCGATGTATATTCATTATTCATAAACGAAGTAGCTCGCCAGCTGGAATCGAGCGTGGAAAGCCGTAGGAGATGGTATAGTGACGAGGCTGGGCCTGTCCTGCGCATAACGCACGTAATCATTACTTTTTTTGTTTAAGGGCGGTGGGGAAAATGCATTTACGCACTAGCTCCCCCCGAAAGATGACAGTCGGGGGAAAGTGTGGGGCTCGCTTGCGCAATACCCACTGAAAACCCCACCGCCCGAGGGCTCGCACCCCGTTTCCTCCTCTTAACACTCAGGGATGAAATGTAGTCAGGGACCCACTATCCGTATTACACCTGACTACTTTATGTTCACCTGACAACGCCACTCATGTTCTTATCTGTAGAGGGGCTGATGCCTCGGCCTTTGTTTTCGTTAAGGGTGTAGGAAAAAATGCGTTACGCACACCCCAGAAGGGGGTGGTGTGGGACTCAGGTTGCGGGTGGACGGCGTGCCCATACTCACTACAAAAACCTAACACCCGGGACGGTCAATGGACCGCCTCTCCACTATCTGTTGGCCTGTGATAATATTCCCTCCAGGGACCCGCTGTCCGCATTAAGGTCGATTCATACACGTACGAACCGATCGTCCGAGGAAATATTCTAACCCAGGTTTAAGTGGCACCGTCCACAACCGAGAAAATCTGAGCGTCTTCGTTCCGATCAGGCTTGCCATATGCGCGCTCCGCCAGGCCCCTTACGTTTCCGTCTCTCGCCTAGATGCTCCGTAAAGCCTGCCTTCGCTTCTCCCACTCTTACCACTACCGCTGCCGCGTACCGCGTGGAGCATGCTACCGACTCGGCCGCGGCAGCGGTAGTGGTAAGAGTGGGAGAAGCGAAGGCAGGCTTTACGGAGCATCTAGGCGAGGGACGGAAACGTAAGGGGCCTCATATGGCAACCCTGCTTCCGATACTTTTCTTCGAGACTGAGAGCATAGACATAGGCATCTCCTGAGGTGTAGAGGGGAGTAAAAGGTTCTCAGAACCCCTGGGGTTAGGGTAGCAAATGACACGATCTTCGGCACTTGGCCTTTGTTCGAGCATCTCGACCGTTCTCAAGTTGCCTAAAACTTCGAATCGTACGTGTATGAGACCCCAAAAACAGCGCACGATTTCTCGGACGCGTGTATGAATCGACCTTTAACTCCTGGGATGATTGGTCACAGGCTAGCTCCACGCCTGTTTATGTCTCAAATGCCTTTGCCTGTCCTGCGCCTAACGCACGTAATCATCAGCTCGTCGAAATGTACAGGGCCGGTGAGGTAAGTCCGGAAAAGTCGATTAGATATACAGGGTGTCCCAAAATTCCTTCAACAGCTGGAAATGGGAGGTTCCTGACGTCGTCTGAAACAACATTTTCCTTTGCAAAAATGTTATCTGCGGCTTTGTTTAGGAGTTATTAACGAAAAACACTGACCAATCAGAGCGCGATCTAGACGCGAGTTGGTACAGTCGACCAATAGACAGTTGGCGCATCGGGCCGACTGTGCCAACTCGCGTCTAGGTCGCGCTCTGATTGGTCAGTGTTTTTCGTTAATAACTGCTAAACAAAGCCGTAGATAACATTTTTGCAAAGGAAAATGTTGCTTCAAATGATCTCAGGAACCTCTCATTTCCAGCTGTTGAAGGAATTTTGGGACACCCTGTATATCTAATCGACTTTTCCGGACTTACCTCACCGGCCCTGTACATTTCGACGAGCTGATGATTACGTGCGTTAGGCGCAGGACAGGCAAAGGCATTTGAGACATGAACAGGCGTGGAGCTAGCCTGTGACCAATCATCCCAGGAGTTAAAGGTCGATTCATACACGCGTCCGAGAAATCGTGCGCTGTTTTTGGGGTCTCATACACGTACGATTCGAAGTTTTAGGCCTAGAGAGAAACGATTCGAATTCAAGGAAAATATCAATATATTCTAACCCTATTTGGTACAACTACTGTAGCAAATGATATTTACCATTGAATTAGTCGATGTAGTCTCCATCAGGTGCTACGACCTTCTCGAGACTGGACCTGAATCGATTGCAGGCTCGCTTGATCTCCTCTTTGTCCATATTTGTCATCACTTCCATAATGGAGGCTCTTAGAGAATCTTTCGTGTTATGTGGCTTCGCATTTATCTTTGCTCCGATTACGCCCCACGTCAATAATCAAGGGGATTGCAATCAGGGCTAGAGGGGGCCACAAGCGGGGGGACCAGTGATGACTTAGGTTTTCGTAAAACCAGGCTTGCGTCTTTCTTGCCTTGCGTGGTGGAGCAGAGTCCTGTTGGAATTCCGTTTGTTTCTTGGACTACCTGAACTTCTTAGCTAGATCATACACTGCCATTTCTTTCGTAGCCAAACCACGCAATTATTCCCGAGAGCGATTTTCCGGCGCGAAGCGTTTCGACTATTGCCGCTCTTCGCTCGTATTCTCGGTTCATGGTTGAACAAATGCTGTTGTGTTTATAACTACTTTGTTTATACTTAGTTTGTAGAACTTCGCGGAAAACATTCCGGATTTACCTCGACGGCCCTGTACAGATGCCTGGCAAGAATAACAGACTGACGGCTAGAGACTACCAAATAGAGACTAGAGACTGCCGGCTCTAACGCCGCTGTTTATCGTCCGCTCGAGTCCCGTTGAGTGTATACCGATGCCTCTCCTCGCATGATACTTGAGAGCATCGTCATTTACGCCGCTTAATTAACGTGCAGGAACGCAGCGGTGGCGAAAATCGGTTGTTGATCCTTCTGACGGGGCGCTCCGTTGCCTAGATGCACTCTGCGGTTTCGCGGCTCGGATGACCTCGCGGAGGATAATTCGAGCTAGCTACTACCACGCTGCGCAAGTTTATTGTTACCTGGTTACACGGGCACCTCGCGACAAAACACATACAACACGATCAATTATCAAGAGAACGGTTCATTGTTGACCCATGGTTCCTTAACCTCTCTTAAGTGCATGAAGAACCGAGACATGGCTTGTATCCAAGCTGGGGAAAATAGTATTTGAAATAGTAAATAGTAAATAATCCCATTTATTTTACAGTGTCTATACAACTTTGAAAAGAAAATATTTTATTTGATGCAGTAATTTTTGAAAATAGTATTTTATTTTAAGAATATTGAAGGTATTTGGAGTTTGTCTTTATTTTCAATTTCAATTTTAAATATTATTGCTCTCAAAATAATGGTTCGCATTCAATACATTTCTGAGTATACATAGTTTCCTGGGGATAAGATGCACTGTATGTTTATCAACAAACCTCGGTAGGCACATGCTGTGAACTGAAGTGGATATACGCAGTAACAGCAGCAATGAAACAAAAAAATAAAACGAAAATGTGTCAAATGATAGAGTTTCTTATAGTAAGTACCATTTCTTCTTTAAATTATTGCCAAAATAAGAAATATTAAATAAGTAATGCGATTTCTGAAAGTATTAGGCATAACGACGCAAAATATAAAATATAATATTATATTTTGTGTTTCAGATTATTAAAATAGAAATATTTTACTTTGTGTTTCAGATTATTAAAATAGAAATATTTTATTTCGTGGATGAAATTGTTAAAATAGAAATATTTTATTTCGTGGGTGAAATTGTTAAAATAGAAATATTTTATTTTGTGGATGAAATTGTCAAACAGAAATATTTTATTTTGAGGTTCAGATTGTTCAAATAAATAGAAGTATTTTATTTCGAGGTTCAGTTGTTCAAATAGAAATATTTTATTTCGAGGTTCAGATTGTTCAAATAAAATACTATTTCCTTTAAGCAAAATAAAATCTAAAATATTAAATAGTATTTTGAATATTTTTTTCGCCAAATAATGCCCACCTCTGCTTGTATCTTATACACAGAACTTCGTAGGATTAATAGCGTTGAGACAATAGGGAAATTGATGGTCATAGTTTCGGCGGTTCCATTATTTATCAAGACTACTGCACTTTGACGCAGGTTTCGTCGAATCGGAATACTTGTCCATCGAACGACGGAATTGGAGTCTCTTAAAACTGCATGAAGCTTCAAATCGCCCTATCTAAAATAGCACTGTAAAGTTGAAGAAGGAAATGAAGCGACTATTTCAGAATTTGATTTGACTCAACGGGTTTTCTTTGTAAGCGAGGTGGAATTAAGTTGTTATTCCTGAAAAAGCATCCGTGCTTGTCCCACTTCCGAGGGTCAACGGTTTCCGAGCCCGAACTCGGGACTGAAATTTCGCTTCCGGTCCCGTTAGCCGTGTACATATTCATACCGGCGGAACGGTTCAGCCAGAGGACCGTGTGAATAATATCGATTTATCGAAGAAATTCCTTCAAGTATTTATTCGGCGGCCAAAATTGACGGATGTCGTGCGTTCTACCTTTGATACGCCAGCGTCTGTGCCGCGCAGAGTCGGCAGACGAGGGGTGGGAGCACGAATTCAGGGGAAAAAGTGACTCTCTCTCTCTCTCTCTCTCTCTCTCTCTCTCTCTCTCTCTCTCTCTCTCTCTCTCTCTCTCTCTCGAAAGTAGAGAAATAAATCTACTCTATGCTACCATGACTTTAACTGGTTTTGAGACAGAGTATGTAATATTTATGCATTTTCGAAAATAGTTCGAAACTTTCTATTTAATGTTTCGAGCCTAAACAAAACCGTTGCACAGTGGGTTCAAACGCGAAAAACGCGGACAAAAATCATTTCTGAAGCTATTTCTAAGTTTAAATTAATAAAAATGGTACAGTTTTATAGATTTTGAGGTGCTGAATTCAAATTAGTAATCAGATTTTGTTTAATTCCAAACCCATAAAAGTTATATAAGGTTTTTTAGAAACGGTTTTCTCGAACTTGGACGTACATATTATTAATTGTTTTATTATTAATAATGGTATATTTTTAAGTTATTATATACTAATTTCTGTATAATTTACTTAATGTTAATCGCCGCACCATATCCCACAGTCATCCCAAAAGGTTGCTATAGCAGACAAAAAACGCGCACGTGTTCATTGTACATATATACAAAATACAAGAAATAAGAGAACACCAAAAACTATTTATTTGATTTCCACCTCAATCCAAATAATAAACAATCTTTTATTTGAAAATAAGAAATAATTTATTTTAAATAAAAATTTTAGTTATTATTTGCAATTAAAATCACACGTTTATTTATTATTGAATTATTTATTATTTAAATTAAAATTTTCAGTATTTGGTTTCAAAAAATTTGGTATATGGTATCCTCTTCAACACAACGTGTGAAATAAGAATGAGAAACATTCATGTGGTTGGTCCATAACAATCAAAAATCAAAAAACCAACGATCAATCTCTTTTCCTTTCCGCTCTTTCTGTTTCTAAACAATTGCCAATCGGCGCTCCAACAACAATACCACAATACCAGGCATTCTTTGCCCATTATTGCCTTATTATCAGACTGCGAATCTTTATGCATTTATAGCAACATTGAGAAGATGAAATTCAAAATTGTTGGAAAAGTTTTAAAATTGAAGATGTCAATCTAAAAATTACTACAAAATTTGGCTGGTTTTCTTTTGGAAATGGCTTTCCTCTTTGAATGCCAGAAAAAATGATTTTTGTCCGCGTTTTTCGCGTTTCAACCCACTGTGCGTCGACTGCACTAGCAAATATTTATTTTGCAGTAAAGTTTATCGAATAACAATTTATCTATGTTGGAGGTATACAGGGTGGAAATTATAAAGCGTTACAGACGAATATTTCTAAAAATATTGATTATACGCAAAAATGTTTCAGATGAAAGTTGTTCAGTACCGAGGGGGACATCATGTGGTGGGACTTTTATTTTTCCCACTTTGCCAGGCGAAGCGTGTCACGGGTTTGTCTTTCAATTTCGTGTCGGTATTAGCGGCAAGCTTATTATTCCACGGCGAAGTCCTTTTATGCGGCGTTGTCGTTGACGATAATCTTGCTCCGGATGTATTTGAGGGGCTTCCACTGCGAATACTCCTCCGAAAATCCGCAAGATGGAGTATCGAACACCTATCAGTGCCCACGGAAATCCGTTCATCGGCTCGGCAAGAGACGATAAAGGAGCGTCGAGGATCCGCGCAGCAAATTGAAACACAAAAGAGGATTCCCTGGCTGCGCCCGTTGCCGACACGGGCTCGTATTTCCCTGGAATTCGTTGGATTCGCACGAAACCGAACATTAAGAAACGCTTTGCCCTCTCTTTTACTGCTTCCACCGTCTCGCTGCGCTGCTACGTTCAATCGTCGCGCGTCGCTGCATTTCACGATTCCTCTCCTCAGGGCAACCGTGTTCGCGCACAAGAGTCACGATCTTCTCGTCCCGAGATCTTGACAAAGTGAGCTCTGTATTAACTTTTTAATCAGCTTCCGACAGATTCTAGTGCTCGGCACGCTGACACAACACTTCCTCTTAGGAATCTAGCACTAATCGCGCTGGCAATGCCTTTTGTGCTTTGATGTGGAATATGCTTGAGAAATTGTCTGTGTACAGGGTGGCCAGAGGTTTACTAGTCAGCGCAAGTTACTAGTTTCTCGTACACGATAAGTTACACTTTTTGCAAGTTACACGGGCGAACTCTGGGAACGTCATCAATTTAGATTACTCTGTTATTTATCTGATATTTTTGTATAAAGTATAGCACGGTTCAGAGAGAGAGATAGAGTAGTAGAATAGTACATTTATTGTCAACTCTTTTTTTTATAAAATTAATGATATTTGATCCCCTCAGGGTTTCAAAATTCTTCGCTTCTCCCCTTCTTCCACTCTCACTATCGCCTAATTTCAGCTTAATTTTCCGAGACCACCTTTTGCCAACAACACGTGGCCTGTACCCAGGGGGTCACCCATCCGAGTACTGGCCGCGCCCAACGCTCTTTGACTTCGATGATCGGACAAGAACCGGTTTTTGCAGCGAGGCAATGGTCTTTGACAACTCTTTCTTTATAAATAAATGTCATAGACAGGATTAAACAGGAACAAATTGATTTTTGGTCAGACTATCCGATAATTCAATTACGCAATTGAATTACATTGCATTTCAATTATATAGTAATTCAACTACGTCGTAACTGAATTACATAATTCAAACCTTTCACTTAATTCAATTACTAAGTATTTTAATCAGATGTGTAATTGAAATACAATATAATTGAAATACAGCTCTCGAAATTATAGCCAAGAACTTTGAAGAAGTGCGACATATTTTTATGTTTTTCTTTCATATACTTGTTTACTTGTAACGCAGAAGTTATTTCTTCTGTTTAAAACTTACACGTGAGCCTCTTCTAACCTATTACTCTTTATCATTCTTTAATTTTTAATTTTAATTTAATTACATCGTAGTTCGCAATTAATGTAATTTAATTACAAAGTATTTTGTAATTGTACTTGTAATTATAATTACGAATTACATTGTAATTTAATTGCAATGTATTTTATAATTGTACTCCATTGCAATTACGAATTACATTGCAGTTTAATTGAATGAAGATCTGAATTATAAATTACAATATAACTGAATTACAATGTATTTTATCATTGTACTGCATTGCAATTACGAATTATATTGCAGTTTAATTGAATGAAGATCTGAATTATAAATTAGAATATAACTGAATTACAATGTATTTTATCATTGTACTCCATTGCAATTACGAATTACATTGCAATTTAATTGAATGAAGATCTGAATTATAAATTACAATATAACTGAATTACAATGTATTTTATCATTGTACTCCATTGCAATTACGAATTACATTGAAGTTTAATTGAATGGAGATCTGAATTATAAATTACAATATAACTGAATTACAATGTATTTTATCATTGTACTCCATTGCAATTACGAATTACATTGCAATTTAATTGAATGAAGATCTGAATTATAAATTACATTATAATTACATAAATTACAATGTATAATTCCTGGAGTAATTCAATTGTAATTCTGCACAACTCTGCTGCCAACAATAATTACATGTGTATCTCAGCTTGCGTCGTAACAGCGGACGTCGTCAGCGGTCTGATATCGTATCCAGGGCGCAAACTTTCAGTTAAAGAATAAAGAGAGCCCCTAACGCTCGTCTAAAATCGAGTCAGCCCACCCTCGGAATTCCGTAGACATCGCTGCGTGGCGCGTCGTCGTTTGAAGGTACCGAGCCGGAGTGAAACGTTCCTGGTTGCATTCACGGGAATGCCTCTGTCGGACGGTTGCCGAACGGCGTGTCGCCCCTCTTGTATACAGTATACAGTATACATATAGTATACAGTATACACACGCGAGCGTTGACAAATCAGCACGCAACGCAACTCCCGCTCGCATAACCGGGGGGGATGAACGCGCATCCCGGTTATACCGGAGTGGAATTTCACTTAAAACTTTCGGCCCGTTATCCTCGAATGCACTGCTCGGCCGGCCGATTCACTGGTGTCTTACGAGAGTCTTCTGCCGCGGACCGGTAAACGGTTTTATGCGTCGACGAACGTTACGTAAACGGAAACAGGGTGAAAACAACTTGCCGAGGAATTATTCAAATGCGCTCCGTCGCTTCGTCGGCGGATCTTCCACAGAGGAAAGAGGATTCCGAGAATTCGCGCAGACTCTTTGGCGCATTGTTAACGAATCGTTTGGGATCGACGCTGTCGAGACCTATGTTGCAAACGTGGTTGTTCCGGGGATTTTGCGTTCATTGGCGTATTTATGGCCATTATTCCTGGATGCGGTTTGCCTTGATGGTTCAGTTCGCAATCATATGCGAAGGATTCGAGGAGGGAGAATGATGTTGTTCGCGTCGACGTTGAACGAGATGCAACATTTATACAGCTCGAAACGATCGTTTCTGTTCTATACTTCCTCTTAGGTGGTATTTTATGTGCACTCCAATCTTCTTAGCCTTCATAATCGGTCTAGGCTCCATTATTCATTGGTTACATTCGTTTGCATATTCGTCTTCTTTGGAAATATCTTCCATCCGAATTTCTAGGACCTCCACTGCCAACAAAGATTCTATCACCGACTTCTCCAGTCTCTTTGGCCGTGCCTAACTCTTTTGGAATTGCCTCTCCTTTGCTCTCGCCAGTTCCCAACTCTCTAGACCTTCGGAATCCACCCAGACACTATTATTCACTTTCCAGTCTCTTTTCCCATCGCCTAACTCCTCCAGAAACACCTCTCCTGCTATCCCGCTAGTTTCCAACTCTCTAGTCTCTCGGCATCTACTTGGACAGCATTACTCGCTTCTCCAAAACATCTTACAAATTATTATTATATCCTCCGACTTCCATTTGTTCCCAAACCTCAAAGAATTCCTACGTGGCAGGCGTTCTTCATCAAATGAAGAAGTTATAGCAGCCGTAGATGAGTATGTTCGCGGTTTCTCCGCGTTATGTATTTTTTGTAATGTCGATTTGTAATGTTTCGCCGTGTAGATGTAGAAACGCGATTCACGGTGGTCGCGATTAACAAGTGGGAGTTGTAGAGACGGTTGCGAAGGGCCAGAGGGCTTTGATGTACAGAAGCGATTGAAGGAATGTGCGAGAGTTATTCCCGCGATAACTTGTATTTAGAGTTGTATCTTAGCCTTGAATGTGTTCCGCCAGTGATCCCGGGTAATGATAGATTTGGACGTTGGGTCCTTGTTCACTCGGTTCGGCAATACTTGGATTCTACCAGGCCGGTTGCACATTTTGAGATTCGAGGGCATTGGAAGCGTTGAAGCTTCTTTGCAGTGCATACCGAAGCTGAGACGGATCGCAAGGCTAACCGTAGTGCTGCCGGCGAAGGATTGTCCTGAGGGCAACCCGGCAATTGTACAGGGAGTTCCAGCGGAACTCTGCTGTGGATCACTGCGCGTTGAGATCTGATGATGAACGGTAACAGAGCTCTCTTAGCTTCAAATTAGAATGGCCATTTAGAATGTAATTTGTTTAATCGCTGATTCTCTGAAACCGCGTTGGTTATGAGCTTTCGTACGGTCAAGTTCATGTAGTATTTTCTTCGATTGAATAAATCTGTTGCGTCTTGCTTCGGCTTTTCCTCGTAATCCGTCGGGTTTTTGTACGCCGAGAAGCAAGAATTTTTGTTTAACCGGGAAATGGTGTATTTTTATTTTGGTATAAGTTCGAACGTTGTTCAATATTGAACTTCTTTCTACAAAACAGTATTTTAGAGGTCTCGAGAGGAAAATCATTTCAGAGATGGAGCAAATGAACTAGAAAATCGCTGGAAAAAATGTATTGGGGTTAAGGGAGAATATACTGAAGAATAAATGTACAATATGTTGACTCATTAGTTCATGTCATTTCATTCTTAGGCTATGAACTTCCTGAATGACCTTTTCGATCCACACTATCGCTCTGTTTAGTTTCGACGTCTCCGTGACTGTAGACCCTACCAGGGAGTGTGTCAACGTGTGAATATGTCTCATTAGAATCCGCAGGCAACAAATTGGTCGATCTCGAGGCGACAGGTCCCTCGGTCAGAATCCAATATTCCGTAGAACAATATCGAGGCATTCCTCGGGCCGAGTCGTGCCATTCGAGGAATCGATCCTCTCCGTGGCGAAATGAATCCAGCGTGGAAGTCCAATCACACTCGTCTCGCGTAAGTCACGCTGTCAACGTGTCGTTAAGAGATCGATGCGGCCGGCAGACGTGGGGCATTCGTTGGCACCGTTGTCGGAGAAAAACACGCCGTACGGCGGACTATAGGTACGTTTTCGCCTAGTCTCCGCTCCGTGCGGAATAGGAAATCGTCGGATCAGCCCCAGCGCAGCGCAGCGTACCGTGGCAGCCTGGGAATCATAGGCATTCCCAGACCCCTTCAATAAGTCTCCTTAATTAGAATCTTATCGGGCCATGAACCAGGCACGAAGCACTGTCGGCTACCAGGTGTTCCGGAAGCGAGGCTCCCCTCTTTAACAATAGGGACCCGTGCCGGCTATAATTCAAATGATCTAGGGATTATTCTAGTCGAGTAATATCCTAGACTGACTGTGTTTTTATACAGTCAGGGATAAAATGGCAGGACACTCTACGTTTCTTCGCGTTCACATGTTATGCCGGAAGAAAACTGTGCATTTTAGTTAATCGAAAGTAAACCGTAAATATGATTTCTTGCGATCAATGAAGAGAGAATGTCTATTTCATTTAATATTTTCTTATGTTGTATTAGGTTTTGGGGGCCACCAATTTCTTTTTGTAATCAGAATACATATCATTCTTCAGTTTTAGAAGTTCCCGAGTAATATTTTTCTGATGCTTTCTGCATGGTCTTCACTTTCAGAGATCACTCTTAAGGACTGTCGGGTACCAGGTGTTCCGTAAGCGAGGCTCCCTCCTTAACAATAGGGGTCACTTCGAAGCATATTCAAATCCTACATCAATTATTTCAACTGTGCTATATACTTTACTGAATTATTGCTCAGTTTTCAGCATCACTAATCACAAAAACACAAGTAAAGTATATTACTTAATAGTTCTCTGAATCTCGATCGACAATTGTTTAAACTACAATTAATGTTATCGGCGCACTGGTTCGATCAATTGGAGAATAAGCAAATTTGCAAAAATGTCACATGAAATTTAATTCAACGTGCTTATTTAATTTAATTTGCTTATTTTCCAATTGATCGAACCAGTGCGCCGATAACATTAATTGTATACATAGTACTTAATATGCGTAAAAAATATCTGTAAAGGAAAAAGTCTTAGCACACAGGTCTAACCTAACAATTAACACAAACAATTAAAATTGCATGGGTTTTGTAACTCTGAAATAGTATTCGTAATTACCTCAACTTCGGAACCACGTTTCGATTTAATTTGTTCAAGAAAACAGGCTCAGATCTCTCATTGAATAAATTTTGTAAATAAATAATTTGTTTTGATTATTTTATCATACAACTTCTACATCTTATACGTTCAGGTGAGCCGCAAATAATTCCAGATATTTTCAGCGTGCCGTCAACCAGAAAGGTTGAGAAACACTTAGTTAATGTATCCTATACACATTGGAAAAACCGAAATTATTACCGGTAAATATATGCAAATGTACCGGCTGACGTCATACAGGTATGTATTCCGATAAATCGGTTTCTGGGTAGAGCGCTCGACTGCGGACTCCGTGGTCGCGGGTTCGATCCCGACGCCGCACATACGGCCGAATGACCAAATTACGACGACAAAAATATAAAATGAGATTTTATTTGACATTCTAGTTAGAAATGCTTATAAGAAGACTGTTGAATAATTATCTTCGGAAAAGTAGCTACTTATGGTTCATTGGGGTCATAAAAAAGGGTTAAGGGTCCATAGTATTTTAATTAAAACAGAATTAAATAAATTAAAACACTAAATTATTTCTGTAGTTTTATTTGAGATATAATATGCAATAAAAATATTATTCTACATCCTCATTGTTATTTTCATCATTATCATCAGCATCATTAGTAGCATCATCATACAATGTTCAGAATGTTCACTAACACCAAACTTATCGAATATATACTTTAACAATCGTTCATTACACTTAAATGATGAAAACTTGAAAAACTGTTCACTTCTTTACACTTCAAATAGTTCTTTTCTCGTAATCTTTATCTCCTGTACAGCACGGTCGACGCGACTACTTGTAAACAATCCGCTCTATTGATCGAAGGGACAAAGGCAGGGACTCATTTTTTAATTTTTTATATTAGTTATAAGCCACTTTTTCGAACTAGTAAAGAAAGATCGGGGTACTCTTTGGAACGTTTTTTGTAACACTAGCTAAAGTAAGCATATCAATATTTCCGAACCAAGAATAGTATATGATACAATATAGTATATTAACAGTATGTACAACTTATCTTTGTGTTAACAATAATTGCAGATGAAAGTACGAACCTGACGCTTCAATATCCATGTAGAAAACTTAGCGAATTTCAATTGGAGAAAACAGGATTAACGCAATTACGTCGTCAACATTACTGACGCGAACAACTGAGATTCACCGTCCGAACCATAGCCTAATTTTGCACAGGTGCACCGACTACTGCGTTGCGTTAACAAAAACAATTTTCACGCTACATTGTGGGCCCTTTCTTAGAATACGTAATGATGGTATTTGAAAGTAGTTTAGAGAAAATTGTTAAATCGACTTTTGTCGTCGTAATTTGGTCATTCGGCCGTATGTGCGCCGGCACCTCTGGAAATTCCATGTGCTATTTAAACTGTGGTGCCCAAGGTGGTTCGGAACCCACCTTATAAAAACTGTAGGTCCCGTCGCGAAATAACACCGAAAAAGGGAGTTCAGAGCGACGTTAAATAAGTAAAAAAATAAAAAATCGGTTTCTATAACGGTTAGGAAGAAATAAGTCCCTGGTTTCAATTGCGACCTTGTTGACTGGGGAAACGATACGATAGGTAGTCTGATGGCAGGGCCGGATTAAGCCCCGTAGCAGGAGTAGCAAATGCTACGGGCCCCGCGCTTCTGGGGGCCCCGCGCCATACAAACAAGGGCCGATACATGAGCGCCTGTCTATGCCAGGGGGCACAGATAGTTTTCCTAAAAAAAGCTCATTCATTGTGGTTGCCGCAAAGGTGCGCTACATTTACACACGAGCGGCCCTGATGCAAAGCCTTGGGCCCCGCCATAACATTTGCTACGGGCCCCGCGCTTGCTTAATCCGGCACTGTCTGATGGGATGGACGGTCAGCGTGTCGATCTCGCCAAGACGCTGACCGCAGGATTGCGCAGTTAGGGTACAAGCGGCTGCTCACGAGTGTCCCATCGAGGGTTATCGAAGCGCACGGGGCTTCCTTGGATCCCCAGTGTGTTGTCTCGGTTGTTCGAAGCCGGAGTGGATCATGCTTCATCGGGTCAGAAAAATCTTGCAGCTCGCGGGAAAAAAATGGGGGAAGGCACGCCGCGCCGGGGTGTTCCGGATAAAAAAAGGAAAAGAGTGCGTCCGAGGTAGCGGCGGTTGCTACCGTAAAGGCCGTGAAAAAGGTAAACGAAAGACGGGGGATGAAGGTAAGCCGCAGGTAGATCTCTCTTCCGCGCGCAGCGTCGCACAGTGGGGTATTTGGCCTGAAAAAGTGGAAAAAACTATTGTAGCGTTATTTATAGTCTCAAGGTTATAATATTATATATCGTTGGATTCGTCTTCAGATCAGCTACAACATTATGAAATCCAAAATACATTTCAGCTTTTAAAAAATCAAATTTACCTCAATTTTTTGAAAAAAAAAATTTTTTTTAAACTTTTATATATTGAAATTTGTAGACGTTTGTATACTGTTCCTCTTTTGTTCGAAACATTTTTTCCTCAGATTATCGAGAACCCATGAAAAACCGTGGCGATAGTAGAATATTTGCACCGAAAGGCTGAAAAGAATTATTTTTCACATAAATTATATTGAAATGAAGTAAATTATTACTTTATGCAAAATATGTGAATCTCGAAACTTTTTAGTAAATAAATATACATATTATAAGAAAATTTTAAATTATTACCATTAACTTTCATCAGAAAATACATCAGAAATTTCTTTATCAGACGTTTTTTAAATATCTATATATAATATATGTATTCTCATTAAATAGTTCAGATCAAAATAGTAGAAGTAGACAATATTTGAGTGATGCAACAAATATTTTAAATGATACTTACCAAGAATCATGTAAACTTGACCAATAAAACGCACATAAAACAGTATTTAAATATACGTTAAACTAATAATACGATAGAAAATGTAAAAGAACACATAAAATGAATAAGAACTAAAATGTAACACTTAAGAAACTAAAAAACGCACTTAATAAATCGCTCTGATCTCCCTGCTGGCAGTTCTTCAACTCAATGCAGAAGAAAGAAAAACCTTAGTCGAATGCTTATCTGGAACCTCTTATATACAACCAAGTGCCAGTAATATAAACAGTTCCGCAGAAGAAGCTGTAGAGCCTCACGCAGCCGTAGCAAGCGTAGCCGAACATGCAGGCGTACGCGAAACGGTGTTAAACGCTTCATACTAAATAGGCTATAAAATTTGAAGGCGGACATATGCGGAATCAAACTTTGTGGGCTTTTAATCACGAATCTTTACCGAATGTAATGACACCAAAAAGAGCACTTAATAACGCTTTATACTATAACAAAATTGTCAATGAAGTTTTGTAATTTTTACGAAGCTTACAGAATGATTGGTAATATTCAAATATTAATAACTATACTAATTTAGATGATAACAAAATAAAATCTATGCGAAAGTGCTCTGTATACCTACCTGAACAACTTTTGTAATACAAGAATTTACAGAATTTTCCTTCAAACACTTCAAAATCGCCAATGAACAGACGCTGTCTTAGAGACTGTTTAAGAACGCCAAGCGCGCCTTAAAATCTTTCGACTTTCGATGAAGTTTACTACTTCACGGGTGTACAAATAGAAAAAATAATATTGCAGCCTTATTCTTCAGACCTTTAACTACAACGAACAACAAAAATTTTATGCCATACGCAAAAATTTAGAAACCGAATTTTTTCCACTTTTTCGGGCCAAATACCCCACTGTGCGTCGCTTCGCGCAGCGCCGCGTAGCGTCGGCCTTTCACCTGGCTCGCCTTTTTCCCCCGCAAAACGAAGACGAGCCGAAAAGGGATACCCCTTTGAAAAATTATCCTCTCGAGTGGAAGCTCGCGTAATGCGCGCGCGACGCTGTTTCGTTCGCCTTTATTTTTCAACTGGCGCCCGGAGACGGACGGCGGCGCGGCGCGGCGCGGCGCGGTTCGGCGTCCACGACTCGCGTGCGTGTGTCACCGACGACGGTCATCCGGGCTTTACGAACCGTGGAAAATAGTCCCGAGGTTTTGTTTCCTCGTGCCACTGCTCTCTCCACACCCTTTCTTTTTCCGGCCGCGGAAAAAGGGAAAGTTCCGAGAACCTGAAGGGTTGCATATGACCGCGGAAACTGGAATCTCGTATTTGTCATGCTGCCACCCGCTACTTTTCTATTATTTCACACAGGGCACTGTATTTAGCACCTTGGCAAGTTACTTTGCATTAACCCGTTCAATGCATTTTTGATTTCGTTGTGTTAGAGCTGACGTTAAGACGAATTCAACGACCTGCAATGTAAAATACTGTGGGTGTAGAAAGTATTCGCACACTGATAAATTTCAAACAAACCTGTGAAATTGTTGTTTGTTAACTATTTCTTCTGGAAACAATGAATATGTACATAAGTGTGTTGATGATCTCGGCGCAACGGTTCGATCGGGAAAACAAATTAAAGCAATTTTGCTAGTTCGATTAAACTTTCAACGTTTCGATCCTAATATGGATCCTTTTCGAGAAAGAGGGAAAAACTGCGTCTGTAAATTTTAATAGAAATTTCCGTATTAATGTACTGAAATGGAATTAAATACAAACTTCAAGATACAGTAATAAATTACCAACCTGCTTTACAAAAAAATTAGAGACAAAATAAGATGTAAAAGCACATGTTGTTTCAATGCCGGTGCCCAAGTTACTGTGGCATGGACACGAGGTTGATAGAAACAGAAGCGAAACAGAGATCAATCGATCGAGCATGAACTAATCGATATTTGGCGGTTATTTCAAACCGTGAAACGTCAAACGTACAACATTTTAACTGCGAATATACCGCATGTCATGGTAAAAATTGAATAAACATCCATAGAGACCAACTAATGACAAACGATCGTAATTATGGTGTTTTGCAAATAACAACATGAATGGTAGACTATAATTGTATAGGAAAATGATTCATCATAGCTCACTACTGGTTCAGTATTGTTGCGTAGTATTCTTGAATGGTCGGTTTTTCATACCGAAGATTTACGCTCGGTTGTTTAATCATATGAATCGTTTCAAGTAATATCCTATTGTTTAAGTTAGTCTCCTTGTCAATTGCTTTAACGTTGTCAAAATCAAAACTGTGATCAAACTCTAAAGAATGTTTTGTTAACGCAGTATGTTGTGACGGATTTAAAAAGATATTACGTTTATGCTCTTGGATTCTTGTTTCTAGTCGCCTCGATGTTTGTCCAATGTAGACTTGGTCACATCCCTTACAAGGTATTGAATAAACAATATTACTATTCTTTAAAAACGGTAGTTTATCCTTGAGGGTTTAATCAAACTAGCAACATTGCTTTAATTTGTTTTTCCGATCGAACCGTTGCGCCGAGATCATCAACACACTTGTTATTAATAACGATCGATAATCATAATACAATAATCGCTCCTTCGTTGTCCTAAATCGTGGGCACGATCGTTGTCCAGTGCCTACCACCCACTCCACTACCTGTCAACGAAAAGATTAGGCCTGCGTGGATCCGGACGCCAGATGTGTCCCAGGACTGTCTAGACCCGCGTCGAACGGAGAACAATAGGAAAGGAATATGGCAAGGAAATAAGGAGTTTTTTAAAGCCAGACAGTTGACTGCGAATGCTTTTCCTTGTCATTTAACTAGTCGTTTCACTAAAGACGCAGTCATAAATCAAAAATAGTGTCCGGGCACGGTCGTTGTCCGCTCAAACCCCTGGCCTTTGGACAACGAAGGAGCTTTTACTGTACAATTAATATGTACATATTCTGAGACGTCTATATGTAGAATAGATACAATGAAAAAAAAAATTAATTTCTTGATTAACTTGCGAATGTAATAAGGAAAAACAAAAAATCGACTGAAATACACCAGAAAATAGTATTCGTACACTCCTTAATTCGAACTGCGTAGGGAACAGTTCTTAACGTAAACATACCACGTGAACATAAAGAAATTGCGGTGGAAGTATGATTGATCTCCTCAATATACTTAGAAACGTTCCGAAACATTCGTAGTTATCGGTGAAATTTAAAATCAATTGCAAAATTTGTACCGAACAGACAAACAGACAGACAACCAGACAAGAAAGCGAGCTAATAAAAACGTGACAAAATGGGACGGAAACGTGCGGAAACAACGATAGAAGAAAGAAAAATTATTATTAACTTGCACAATCAGTGTGAAAGATTAGCAGAAATTTCGCGTATTGTAAGTAGACCTCGATCTACTGTGCAATGTTCAATTGACAGGTATGGGCTACGAAAAAGACTACAAAATAAATCAAGAAGTGAACGTCCATGAAAAATGTTTTACCACACAGTTTGGTAGACACAATAATACTAAGCAACTTTCGTTTCAACTTTTGTTTCGTATCAAATCCTGTGAAATTTTATAGCTAAGAAAGAAAACGTGGCCCAACCTTCGCGACAATCTCTTATAGTTTAGTCACAGTCTGTGCCTTTTTATTATTTTTATTTTACGTGGCTTCTTCAACTGCTATGGTTATTAAGCGATTATTATGGTTATGAAGTCTGTGCCTAGAAGAAAGTTCTAACGAGAGAAATATGTACGTTGTTCCAGATAGACGGTCGCAGAATGAGGCAATTACCGTGGATTTCGCTGTGTTTTCAAGTGCTCCTGGTGACTTCGTTGCTCTCCTCGAGCCTGTCGGCCGCGACGAGGTCGCGAGGCAAGAAGAAGATTGCTAAGGAGACGAAGGAGGTGAACGTCTGCAACATAGAGGGGCAACAAGTGCCGATCTATTGCCTCTGCGACAGCAATTTGATCAGGAACGCGACCACCGCTAAATGCCTGATCTTGAAGTCGATCAATCTGACCGATTCGACCTGGGATTACTTCGCCTCGCAGATCTATCTGCAGGAGTTGACGTTCAACGTGCAGACGATGAACAGCTTGGAGTACATACCCACGCAGTTGTTGCGCCAGCTGAAGAATCTCCAGAAGATCGCGTTCCAATACGCGAAGATCGATCAGCTCGCCGAATACGCGTTCTCGAATCTTTCCACGATCATGGAGATCAACGTGAACCGAAGCTCCATATCGACGCTGAAGAAGCACGCGTTCGAGAACATGAAGAACCTGGCGGTCGTCAACCTGAACGAGAACCGTATCGCCGAGATCAACAGGTACCGATCGTTATGTTCGCTAATTTTATTCGCGAGTGCACGCAATTTGCAATGCAGTCGAGAACGGTATATTGATATCCACCTAATTTCTTGTTATGATCGGCATTATTATAACAACATGTTGTCCTCGTTTCAATGTATGCCCATGATCTTTGTTTCTTCGTTTCCGATTGATTTCTATTGTATTATGAGCAAATATGTGACCATTGTTATTCACGCTCGATAGCTGTATAATTTGAATTACACTGTCTAACAGCCAAAAAGGATATCGATTCTCACTATGCAATTCTTATGGAGTTTTTTGCGCTGATTCCGAATCTGTTTTTAATTTTTCTCCTAGACGCACAGTTTTTGAGAAATTTGAATTTGAAAAATGACGTATTTTTCAACTTTGAACAAATATTGTGATGTTATTGTAAAAGATATTGAATTGATCTTTACAGCAAAAGATTCCTTAGACTTTCCCGAATAGAGTGATATATAATATTAATACATTATGATTGTTTAAACATGTTTAATTAAAGACGGAGAGACACCACTTTTGCACCAATTTTTGACGATATTTTTGAATTTATCTCAAAAAATAAGGGTCCAGCGGAAAATCGAACTATACCACGCGATAGAGCAGACTTTTATCTTGAGAAACCACCCTATTAAGTTTGGAACGTCGACGTTTTTTTTCGAACCAGAAAGCAAAATATCTTCGCCCGACATGAGTTGCGGCTAGTATTAATATTATATATCACTGTATTCGGGAAAGTCTAAGGAATCTTTTGCTGTAAAGATCAATTCAATATCTTTTATAATAACATCACAATATTTCTTCGAAGTTGAAAAATATGTCATTTTTTCAAATTCAAATTTCTCAAAAACTGTGCGTCTAGGAGAAAAATTAAAAACAGATTCGGAATCAGCGCGAAAAACTCTATAGGAATTGCATAGTGAGAATCGAGATCCTTTTTGACTGTTGGAATTTGTTGCCATTTTTCTTTGTTTGTCTGAAATATTTGAAATTTTTCACGTGGACAATTAATTTGTTATACATTTCGCAACGTGGATAATTAATTCGTCATACATTTCGAATGAAGAAGTATACAGCACGGAATAGGGGATTGAGCTTGGAGGATTGAGTTAACCCTAACATAATGATTCTTCAAGGACAAAACTGTCCGAAGTGGTCCGTCGCTTTATTTGGCAATCTAATCCCTCCAATCCTTTCCGAATAAAACAAAAAAAAGATGTAGCTCAATCGGACAAACAGTTCCTGAGATAAAAATTCGTAAGTGAGGACCGTTTTCTCAAAATGGGCAAAAATTGCGAATTTCCAAAGCCTGTCATTTCGAAAAAAAATCGAAACCAGCAAAATGATGACTTAAACCCCCCCCCCCCTAATTTCACATGGACCGCAACATATTTTATGTAGAACAAAATCGACGATGGTGCCTGCAAAATGTGATCGATTTGCCCTGCAATGACCCAGTTATAAACCGAAACCTGTCCCTACCATACCACGATAGTCCCTTCGTTGCATTCACGCACGAGTCTACATTGGATAGTCTCGGAGCGATAAGGGGCCCCTCCACCGCCAAGAGGACCCTTCATAATACCGAATGATTCGTTCAATTATGCCGTACTGCGAGCTCCGACACCGCGCGCGGTTGGGTAAATTGGAGACGTCTTTAGCCGGCATAGGACGATACTTACGAGGAATACTGGCGGGATAAATTGTCGAGGAATTTCTCGAGTTCACGATGCCGGGGTACATTCGTGAGGCTCGAACTCGTTCCGGTGAATCGGCGTGTTTGATAACATAATTGAATAGACGCGACCGGGCCGCGCGCGGTCACGGTTTGTCGCCAGCCTCGAGCGCTCTTGAAATCCGGATAAACCGGTGTTTGAGGCGGTTAATAATTGATTGATCAATTAGTGACGGGCCATACGGGTATACGGGTCGCAAGGGCCCGTTTCTCGCCGGCTACGATCGATCGGTGGAATTAACCAACTCTATGAAAAAACTCTCCCCCTGCGATACAACTTTACCGAATCATTCTATCTTATTGTTAGTTCAACTATTGAGTTGTGTAATAAGTTCCCGCGTTTTTTGTATTTTATTTTTTCCTCCAATTTTGTGTTTTGTGAGGTTAAATTTTTGTCATAAATGTATAAAATCCGCTGTATATTAATTACAATGATAGGCACTTGATTTGTTTAATGGAATAATTTTTGCTAGGGGTAGTATAACATATCATACTTTTCATTGTGACTAAAATGCCAATGTTAAAAAGACAACAATTATTCTAGAAAGCATTTTTTAGTTCATTGCAATCTATTTTACACTTAATATTTTTTTCACAATTTGAACTTTGTCGTCGATCGTCAATCTGGACATAAAACGGTATTATAGCAACATTATTAGTAGCTGAAAAGTGCAGCACATTGTTAAAAATAAATTTTAGAGGACTTTATAAAAATTAAAATAAAACATTAGAATTTTTTTATACTTACATGATATGCTTAAAGATTTCAAATTTTAGACTTCCAGTTTTGATGACCTGATCTTAATAATGATCTGAAAATTTATAGAAATTAAAATGAAAGATCAGAATTTTTTTATACTTACACGATATGTCTAAAGAATTCAAATTTTGGACTTCCATTTTTGATGATTTGATTTGAATGATGATCATCTGAAAATTTATAGACTGGAATAAAAATTAGAATGTTTTTTTACTTACACAGTATGTCTAAAGAATTCAAATTTTGGAGTTCCATTTTTGATGATCTGATTTGAATGATGATAATCTGAAAATTTATAGACATTGATATAAATATTAGAATATTTTTTATATTTACACAGTATGTCTAAAAAATTTGAATTTTAGATTAGCATTTTTCATAATTTGATTTGAATGATGATGGTTGATCTGAAAATTTATAAAAATTGAAATGAAAAAGTAGAATCTTTTTTATTTTTACACAATACGTTTAAGGAATTCAAATTTTAGACTTCCATTTTTGATGATTTGATTTGAATAATGATAATCTGAACATTTATAGTCATTGAAATAAAAATTAGAATGTTTTTTATACTTACACAGTATGTCTAAAGAATTCAAATTTTAGACTAGCATTTTTGATGATCTGGAACGATTAACTACTCCATTCAATTATGCGCTTATTTCAATAATTCAGTTTTTGACTGGTCTGGCCCGGGCAATCACTGTCATTGATTAGTTTTGACTACAGCTGGAAGGGGGAGATAACTTTGTAATACAGTTTCTATTCTCGGTATTGGACAATCTTATTCCTCCGCAGAATTCATTCAATTTGAAGAGTACAGCAGAGAAGGAGCAAAACTTTGCAGTATAGTTCCTATTCTACGTAATGGATGATCGTATTCTTCCCGTAGAATTAATTCATTTCAAAAGTACAACTTCTATATCTGCCTCGAATTGGAATATTCTACTTGATGACACAGAATTCATCGAGAAAGTATAGTACACTGTGTTGGACATGATTTTATTATTTCACAAACTTTGTGCTTATACTTACGTGACATCTTGTACTTGGCTGACTTAAAAGAACGTATACTACTTGAAAATGATCGTACACATGAATTACCTTCCAGCATCTACTGGTGTTTTATAAAATTACTTTATAAAAATGGTTTTACGATTGTCATGAAATACTTCGAAATTTTATGATCGCTTATTATTGTAGTATAGTATTGAATTCTTTTTTCTCTTAGTCCAAACCAAACATTCTTCATTTTTACGATTTCACGATTTCAAAAATATGAATTTTCGTCATTTTGAACAGTTATTTTGGAAGACAATTTATTTTCTATTGCATTTGACCTTGAGTGACCACGAGTGACCATCACTTGTTTTGAAACACACCTTCAAAACGCAAACAAAAGCCCATACCGTTCCATTTTTAAAAACAGAACAGAGTCGACTTTCATATCTCCTTGAGATTTTTTATTTTCGACCAGCAGGTTCGGGATCACGGCAAAAGTAAACAAATGTTTCCGAAAACCTATCAAAGCTCCACCAAAACCTATATCGCTCATGCAACCGCAATTATTTTTATTTGAAAAAAATAACTCGTGCGCTTGAAACATCCACAGATTCTACACCAAAAAGTTCGATGGTTCCTCCGACAAAAATTCGGAATAATTGATGGAAAAAAGCGGCCCCGAATACCAGGATATAACCGGTGTAAAAAGAAACTCCTTTATCTGGAAAAAGCTCTGTGTAACGAAAATCCATTTACCGCGGTTTCGACGGGATTCGTTTTTAAACGGTTTGTACACACTCGCTGGAATCGACGGTATCGGGGCAACGAGTGGCGTCATGAAGTTTTGTCACTCAATCGGCGGCCGCGATCGCTAAACGCGTCGAGCTTTTAAACGCGGCGGGAAAGTCGAGCGCGGCGCAGTTCGCGAGCCGTGAAAACTGCGGCATCCTCCGGACCGCATTGTCCGTGTTTCTATCGCGTGGCTGGCCCCCGTATCGAACGTCAGCGATCTCCGCGTTTATTTATAGTGTCGCAGCGACCAGCAACAATGCCGAGATTACGAGTCTCGCGCAATCGTGATCGCGCGACACCCTCCAGCTGCGCCGATAAGGAGCTTTCAACGGAGAACCGTGTCGCTGAACTCGCGCGCGCGCCCACGCCCCTCCCTCCCTCCGCCCCACCTCGATCCCTCGATAATGCATTGCGTATGCACGCTCCGCGAACACGCCAGATACCAAACCGCGATACACCTACTCTCGTCGCGCATTAATCCTGCACCGCTATCATTTTTTAACGCTTCCAACCGTCGAGATCGTTTTCCAGTTTCCTTCACATCACTCGTAAACGCTCCTCAACAATCTGTCCCTTATTTCTCTACCTCGAGGATGTAGTACAGGCAGTACCAAAATTATGTGTAAAAATGGCGCGAGATATCTCGTCAAAAGCATTTATCGCGTAGTATCGGGGCGCGAGATATCTCGCCAAAGACGTTTATGTATTGGGAAGTACAGTAAATTCTCTATAGTCGCAAACAGGGCATGTACGATAATCGCAAATGAAATATCCCCTCCAACTCAATACACTGATCTCGGCTCGGTATATCGGTGTGAACCACTACTAACGCGACGCGGAGAGTCACAGTCGTCGGCACAGTTCAAACGCCCGTGAGTCATCATAACGTTATACCAAAATTCTATCTTCTTTATTTTCCATTATTTTTTCATGGCACTTTGACCAACATATTCCTGGCATTTTTCTAATGCAAAATGATACCAAACACGATATAATATGAACTGAATTTAGTGGTTTAATTGACGATGAGAGTTTCGAACGCAAGGAAGGACAGCGTATATGAAAGAAAGAGACGCAGAGAGTCGCAGTCGCCGGCAGGGTTGCCATATTTTATCCCCTCCGGCCCCTTACCCTTCCGCCTTCTCGCCCAGTTTCGCAGCGTACCTCTTCCCACTAACGCAGGCGACAGTGGCGACACGCGACGAGTGGGAAGAGTGGGAGCAGGTAAGGAAAATAACGGGTGTACTTTTGTTCCACGCGACGCTACGGACGGCTTGGCTTGAGTGAAGTGGTTTTCGAATTCAGTTTACAGCAGTTTACAGACTTTGGTGTGCAATCTAGCAAGAATCAAAGTTTTAGAGTGCCGTTTGCAGTATTTTATACTACGCATTATTTAAAATTATTGAGAAAGCAGATTACATAACCTAAAATTCAATGTATACATTACCTGCTTTCTCAATAATTTTAAATAATGCGTAGTATAAAATACTGCAAACGGCACTCTAAAACTTTGATTCTTGCTAGATTGCACACCAAAGTCTGTAAACTGCTGTAAACTGAATTCGAAAACCACTTCACTCAAGCCAAGCCGTCCGTAGCGTCGCGTGGAACAAAAGTACACCCGTTATTTTCCTTACCTGCTCCTACTCTTCCCACTCGTCGCGTGTCGCCACTGTCGCCTGCGTTAGTGGGAAGAGGTACGCTGCGAAACTGGGCGAGAAGGCGGAAGGGTAAGGGGCCGGAGGGGATAAAATATGGCAACCCTGGTCGCCGGCACAGCTCGAAGGCCCGCGCGTGGTCTCGCGTTACACGCGCTGTCCTTCTCTACGTTCGGCTCGGCCTTTGAAGCTCGAAAAAAGTAGGACCAAGATCGATAAATGCAAACAAATCCCCCCGAGGCGTTTGCGGCTATAGAGAATTTACTGTATCAGGGCGCGAGATATCTCGTCCAGGGTAACCAAAGAGTTAATCGCTGTAACTGTAAAGAAAATGGTACGGCAAGGGGATAAGTTCACTCAGTGGTGCAGCGGAGATGGATGGCCATTATTTTTTATACCCCCTGTACAATACTATGTTGTCTATTTCCGTTAACTTCGAAAGAACTTTCGGGAAAGTTAATAATTATTGTCCGTGACACGTTTTAATAAAGTGTAATACAGTATTTTGTCGATGAATGTCCCAAATGTCTGGCCGATAAATGTCCCAGAACTATCCCCACTACTGCGGCGTGTACCGCCTTGAGGGGCCGCGAAACTTGAGAGGCCTCGGCGCGCCGAGAAGCATGACTCATACGGCTCGGGTATACCGGTGAGACCACACTAATTCGAATGTCACAACTTCTTTATTTTCCATTATTTTTTTTTTGGAACTTTCACCCACATATTCGTGGCATTTTTCTAATGCAAAATGATACCAAACACGATATAATTTCCACTGTATTTAGTGGTTTAATTGACGTAAAGGGCTCGATGTGTGACCAACCTTGTTGTTGTTTACGGAGCGCGCTCTCGGAACTTAACCCTTCCGTTTTTATTCAGAATATGTATCGTAGGATCATATAAAGACGAAAATTCATCATGTTGCAACATCTCCAAAAATTCAAGTCATTTAATCTCGAATTTGATGTCTTTAATGCTTCGTACAGACCTTAACATTTCACTTTGAAACTTTAATTCACTCGATACACTGCCAACATTTTCTGTATTTCTTTGTGCAGTATACGCTGTTACAGCTCCCGTAGCTGTCTGGAAGAAATTCTGGAAATAGCACAAATCCGTTTGCCGTTCGCCGTTCGGCGCGCCGAGATATTCGTCGAAATGTTCGCCGAAATGCGCGGTTCGCCGCGCTGTTCGTCGAAATGTTCAAGTCTGTACGAGGCGTTACAACCAAAAAGAACAAAAGTCGTAGAATAACAAGTATTTCATCGACTAAAATAAAAGTTAGATAGAGAGTTTGGGCCCCGTTAATTGGCAAAAATCGTCGTGAGATCTCTCCTCTAAGAAAATCCAAACTCCGGAGCGAAAGCGGCGGCGGCGCCGATTCAATTTGGCGCGCGAGTACGCAGAACTTCCCGGGCGCCATTAACACGGTCATAAAGCTCATCCTCCGGCTGGTTCCTCCCAGCGGAATTTCTTTGAAGACGTTCCGCCAGTGTCTCTCAGCCGTCGCTTATCGAGACTGTCTCTCGCATCCGTTTCACAGTTCGAATTCAATTCGCAGGGACACGTTCGTGAACCTGCCGTCGATGAAGAGCCTGTTCCTCTGCCGCAACAACATCAGCACCCTCCACGACAAAGCGTTCATGCATCTGACCTCCCTCGAGGAGCTGGAACTGGCCGACAATCAGATCAAGGTGATCACCATAGACAGTTTCCACGGTCTGAGGAACTTGATCAAGCTTGACCTGCGGAACAATCTGATCGACATGATCGGCGACCGCACCTTCGTCGAGATGTCCGCTCTGCGCGAGCTCAAGCTCGACTCGAACACCATCCAGATCATCTCGGAGAAGGCGCTCGAGGGTCTGAGAAACCTCCGGAAGCTCGGCCTCAGCGACAACAGACTGACCAGCCTGAAACCTGATTTCCTCGCCGGAGCTCCCGGCGTGTACTTCCTGGATCTCAGGGACAACCAGCTCAGGACCATCACCTTCGACAACATCAAACCCATCGCGACCAACCTCTACAACAGCTCTAGCCACTTCTACATCACCGGTGAGTCTACTCGATGCATGCTTCCTACCTCTTTCACCCTTTTCTTTTATTATTTTACGTCGATTCTTCGACTACTATGGTTATTAAGCGACATGTAATGGCACGCAGTGGTCAAGAGGTCAGTTCCAGGATTGCCATATTTTTCTCTCGCCAGGCCCCTTACCCTTCCGCCTCTCGCCGCGCCACGCACCGTATCTCGTCTTTGCACTCTTCCCACTAACGCTGACGTACGGTCGCGTGAGCCTCCCACTCTTCCCACTAGTTGCTGACGCGACCGTACACCAGCGTGTCGCCACTGTCGCCGGCGTTAGTGGGAAGAGTGCAAGGACGAGGTACGGTGCGTGGCGTTGCGAGAGGTGGAGGGGTAAGGGGCCTGGCGAGAGAAAAATATGGTAACACTAGAACTGACTCAGTTCTAGTGCGAAAAAATTAACATTTTGTGTAAAAATTACCTTTAAATATTTGAGTAAATTAAGTAGAACATAATTTACAATACTGACTACTTGTTTATTAATATAAAAATTAAGTGTTACAAATATAATATAAAAGATTATTATTCACTGTCGGAGTTTGTATTTCATCGAATTTTTGCAAAGCTTCGGGATCGAGAACCATTCTTCGAACAACTCTGAGCGGGTGATCGTAGATACGTTTACTAAAATATTAAAATGAAATGACAATAAGATTGCGGGGGATCGCGTTTTCTCTTTGCCGTTTATGGAGAGATGAAGTAAGCTTTCAAATTAAATACTTCGCAACGCGTGCAAATGCGTGCAAATTATCTAAAACTTACGACTTTCTAATAATTTTTCTTAAAGAGTTTCATAAAATATATCATAAAGCGTGTGAAGGAAACGTAAACCTATCATTTCCAGTTAGAGCCATACTGATAATATCATATATAACAAGCTACTAACACAATTTATGCGCACTTCAAGAAAGAATTCGATATTTTGAGGTTATAATTTGTAGCAATTGACCAACGCAGAAAAACAAAATGTGGTTACTGGAATGTGACAGTTTTGCCAACAATAATACGGTGATGTGATTTACTAATTTTGCTTTTGTTATTGTAGTATACATATCAAACTATCATACAAGTATAAATTTTAACAATGACTTTTACACCACAGTGCGCCGACACCTCTGGAAATATACCATGTGCCATGTAAAACTGTGGTGCCCAAGGTGGTTCGGAACCCACCTTAAAACTATAGGTCCCGTCGCTTACCTCTTTCACCCTAGGTTAGGCAGTTCCAACTAGTAGCCAAGGAACTATTCGAGGCACCTTCCGCGCTTAGGTTCTTCCTAATCTTCTTCCTTCATTGTTAGGAAAAAAGCTCAAAGCGTTCGTTTCAAAATAACAAATGCGGAGAGAGGCAAAGATATTTTCTCAAAGTCACTTTTTTCGGGATTTCAAGGCCATCGAACCTTTTCTTAAACAGACTTTCTTATTCTCCTATCATCATCCGAAGTATCTTCACAAGATTCAGGAACGATTACACGGAACATTGTTCCAATGAAGTTGAGATTCCTTCATTAACCGTTCCCGAACGAGTGTTAAAATTAACGGCGAACATTTCACGATTTTCTTGTAAAATGTTTTTTTTCATGAGTTATAAACTGTTGTAACGAAAATATGTAGTCAAATTTAAAGAAAACTTCGATGACTTTGAAATCTCGACAAAAAAGTGACCTCGAGAAAATTTGTTTACCTATTAAATATAATATTGAAGAAAAGGTTGAAACGAAAGTTGCGTACATAGTATTATTGTGTCTACCAAACCGTGTCGATAAACAATTTTTTAAAACACACTTGTCAACAAAAATTCATTAAAAAAATTTTCGTTTACCCGGTTCGGTGGACACAATAATACTAACAGTTTCGGCTAATAATACTGTCAGTTAGCGAGTTTCCATTAAATTGACCGAATGTGCGAGGTACCTCTTTTCCCTTTGCTAAGCGATACGGTTAATTCACGTATGATCGCGAATCCGTCAGTCATCCGAGACATTTAATAATTCAGCGGCGAACTTTAACGATCAAACCCGATCTGAATTTTCCCGTCGCGTCGAGTCGGAGACGCGTTAGACGGTGACAGTCAAAAATTTTGATTTAATAATACGCAAACTTTACGAGCAGGAGATTTGGTGGGGGGTAGTCGTCGGGAACTTTAATGAAACAGCCGTAACAGTTTTATACGCGCCACAGGTTGACTAAGAACTGACACAACCATAAATTCGCCGCGGTTGTTTCAACAGCCCCTGTTGAGCTTCCATTTTTATCGTCGGATAATAGATAATTTCGCGAAGGTATCCGTAACGAGCCGTTGTAGAATATTCCACGGTGAATTTATACTGAGCCTGGACTACGATGTGGCGCGACTAGATTTGCCATCCGTCCGGATTTCCACGAATGTTCCATCGTTTTTCGTAGTCAAAAGCGCTAAATAAGAGATCAGTCCAGACCGGTATCGCCCTCAAGAGTTCTATTTTTACGTTTACGAGGCTTAATTTGCATTATTCGGAAGCATAAAGCTGCGCATGTAGCTTTTCGATCGTTCGGAAAGTTCCCGCCGATTTTTAGGGTAAATTGAAATCGAAAAAAATTGTATTTACAATTTAGTTTATTGAATGATACATGTACCATTTTGTTCGATGACCTATTGCCATCTTCTGGACAGTTTCATTATGTCCCTCTCGTTAAACGTCCTTGGTTTATCATTGAAAAACTTCTGTAGGTGCTTTTTGCAGTCCTCTAAAGAATTGACATTTTTTCAGTCAAGCGAATTTTGCAAGGAGCGGAAAAGATGGTAGTCCAAAGTCCAACAACTTTTGCCGGGTTGCCAAAGACGGATGTGGTCCATCGTTATCTTGGTGAAAGACCACACCTTTACGATTCACTAGTTCTGGGCGCTCCTGATCAATTTATTTCTTCAAATTCTCCAGCTGACTACAATACTTATCGGAATTGATGGTTTGGTTATGCGGTAACAGTTCGTAGTACCTAATTCCCTTCCAATGCCACCAGCAACAGAGCATCACTTTCTTGGCATGGATATTAGCCTTTGGAGTGGTTGTTGGCGGCTCGCTCGAATGACCCCATGACCGTTTTCGCTCAACATGACTGTAAAAGATCCACTTCTCATCGCCCGTTATCATCCGCTTCAGAAATGGATCGTTTTCGTCGCGTTTAAACAACAAATCGCACGTTGAAGTCCGGTCCATTAAATTTTTGTCTGTCAATTTGTGCGGTAGCCAAACATCAAGGCGGCTAACGAAGCCAAGCCGCACCAAATGTGCATGAATGGTCGAATTCGATACTTTTAGACACTCTGCCATTTCACGAGTGATAATTCGCTGATTATTGGTGATTATGACCTTGATCCGGTCGTCATCAACCGCGGATGGCCTACCGGAGCGTTGCCGGTTTTCGAGGTTAAAATCGCCATCTCTAAATTTCGCAAACCATTCGCGCACTGTCCGATCACTTACAGCATCGTCTCCGTAAACACGGCGCATATCTTTCTTGCCACTTGGACAGCATTCTTGCCTTTTTTTATAATAAAAATACATTAAATGTCGAAAATGCACTTGTTTGTTCTCTGTTCAAAATCAGAACCACCACAAAAATAACGGGATTGCGGATTTCTATAAACGTTTATTTAGGAACCAAATAACATCCGAGTTCGGCAAACGATCAATGATACACGATCGACACTCAGCGATCGACTCTCAACCATCGACTGGCGTCTAGGACGCTCCGCCCGAACACCTTCGGCCGCACACACACACACACACACTCGCACGAGAGGTCCGTCCTCTCGAAAACATAAACATCACGGTCGGCCGCACTCGCTCACGCATCGCTGTCCTCGGTCCGCGATCTGTTTACGCTTTTTATGTGTAACGTTCGTCGACTAAACGCGCATTTCTCACATTCTCCATGCCATTTATATTAATGCCAAACAAAAACGATTGAAGCTATGTTCATAGGTAATACATGGAAATATTGGAGAAAGTGCCATCTATCAGAAAATGTGTAATAGTAAAGGTTTACGAACATAGTTCAATGTTCCTAGTATTTTCATGAAGCTGCGACAGCTACAGTGGCCCACAAAAGTGTTCGTACGCCCTTTAAAATAGAATAACTTTTTTATAGTTGTACCAAACGACCTGATTTTTCGGTAAGCAATTAGAAGCATCGGTTTACCAAATGACGTATAAAAGAAAATTTTCCAGAAATTATAATTTACTAGGTTACATGCAAAAATATAAAAGGCATTTGTTAAAACTTTTTTATTTGGGCCCTTAATGTGACCGGTAATCGCTGGCGTGGTGAAGGATTACACAGTTATCGCATCGTGGAATCTTTAATTCCGCTAGTTAGAAGCGATGCGTGCCAATTTAGCGGTCGTTACAGGCTGGGCTTTCAAGGGAGACCCTGCGTGAGCATCGTGGCCTTCCACCCTCCGCTACCCCTAGACGCCCTGATTATCTTCTCCAGAGCTCGTCGATCCTCGAAAGTCACAACCAGCAGCGTTCCTCGAATGTTTGGCCCGAACTTTGCCACCGTAATCTACTAACCGTGTTAGAACTTCTCTGGAACTGGCCTTATGACACGTACGTTCGGAACAGTGCCATTTCGGAGACCGTTCCGGATGAGACCTAAAAAGATCGAGATTAGCGAAAAGTCCTGACGACTCAATTACTCGGATGGCCATTCTGTAATTCGTATAGGGTAAATGTATTTACGGGGACTTCCACTAATTTCGGACACTCGTAAAAAGACGATAACTTTTTTAACCCTCGCAAGGTCTAGTAACGCATAAATAGTGAGGTGGGGTCTCTGAGACCCTAATTACCTTGCGAAGATTAATATTGGACCACACGATTTGAACTTTCTTCAGAAGTAAATACAATTGGTTCGCTACACAACGTGAAAACAATTTTTGAAAGAAATTGCAAGCTGTCGGAATCGCAGAGCAAATGTTAAAAGTTGTATTTTGCGATTTTTCATCGTGGGCTTATATGAAAAATGTAGAAAACACGTTTCGTAGATCTGTAACATTAAAGATATTTTGAAAATTTCGTCAAAATCGGTCGACGATGCAATGAGCTACAAACTTTTAAAGATGCATATAATAGATCTACAAAACGTATTTTTTAAATTTTCAATATAGGCCCGCATAAAGAAGTTGTAAATGCAACTTTTAGTATTTCCTATACAATTCCGATCAAATGCAAGTTCTAAAAAAATGTCTCTTCGCATCCTGTGGTAAAATGAAGCCCTCATGGTTCAGGGTGTCACTTGTATTCGCATGGCTCGCGAAGGGTTGAAAGTAGTAACTAGACTGCGGATTTTATGCATTTGTGGAGAAAATGCGTTGATAAAATTTCAAACATTAATGAGATCACAAAAATTTAAGGATGTCCACATATTATTTTCAACTGCATATAATTTTTAAAAGATGAAAGATATTGCTATTTGGCCCCTATTAGATGAAAATGGCTATTTTATTAAAAATTTTCCCATGTTGTATTAGGTTCTCGGGGCCACCAACTTTTTTTTGTATTTAGAACACATCATTCTTCCATAAAATGCTTACAAATACTATTATTCCATGATAAATTAGGATTAATATTAAAATAAAATACTATATGAATTCTATTATTTTCTTAACGGATTAGGGCCTAATGTTCCCTTACTGTAATAAAAAATGATAGATTTTCTTCAAATTCAATAATGAGATTCGATAATGATCAGATAACAATACATAGAAAATGAATAAAACGTTTGATTCTCTGAATTTCGTGTGTGAGAATTTTATTTTTAAATACAAAATGATAATTTTCAAATACAAAAATGATTGAAGGTGAAAGGATACATAACTTCAAAAATTTTAGTGTATTTGTTGTGATCGATACTTCTATTATTGATTGTAATATGCAAATTGCTCAACAGTGTCAGGGCTTACCAGTATTATTTAGAAATGCAAAATTGTAAACAAACTAATTGTAGCTAGAAAAGGAATGTAAACGGGATCATTTCAGTTTCAATACGGAAGTTCTTTGGCGCAATAGAATGTGAGAAGGTCCGACTGAATTCGTTCTGAAATTAGTGTAACGTTTTCGTGACCGACTAACAATAAGTAGTTCCTCGAATCGGACAACCATAAAACGCTCCTGTAACTAGCCTCGTAAACCTTGAAGAAGGCTGTACCGCGCGCTGGCTCGCCCTGTCCCTGTTCCTTAGTTTGAAATGTAAATAATCCCGGGCACAATATTTCCATCCTGCGCGCGGTTTCCGATATACCGGGGCTGGTCTGTCTCTGCCAGGGTTCCATCCATTCTAAAATTACCATAGACCAGCAAAAAGACTGGCCGTGGGTATCTGCCCGTAGTTACGTAGCGAGAAAATAGTGGGAGTTGCGAGAATTCGAATAATGCTACATGTCGAACGAATAGGGACGAAGCCCCCGCTCTTTATTTCACCGGCGCACAGTGGAGTATTTGGCTTCTTTAGCGCGCCAAAAGTCAATATTTTTAGTTTGTTCAAAATGACTAAAACTTTGTTCTCATGAACCTTAATATATATGCGAGTAATCTACAATAATATTTTACCATAGAGAGTACTATTTAGTAACATACAGATACTTGAAAGTAACATTTCTCGTGACCAAGAGAAGTGTCGAAAAACTTGTGTTAAAGAAATGATTTGTTTCACAAGTTTAGTGTATAAAATCGAGATAGGACCAAATCTAGGATGTAAAGGAAGGTGTATAGATTAATTCCATGGCTTTTTTTTTTAATTCTCTTCGGTGGTTTTGATAGAATAAACAATCGAAAGTGATATTTTTTTCAGAAAATTAATATATATCATGTAATAACTTTTTTCGTCCCAATAACTACTCTTTAATTTTTTGCGAGGTTAATTAGGAGACTTTTCTTTATATAACCCACAAAAGTTTATGTGCGAACTAATGCGAACACAGAAGATATTTAGCTTTTTGTGCGATACATATCAGTATGGCATGAATCGACCGTATATCAGAGTTGGGCAAAAAATTAATCAACGATTGACGACTAAATGTTTACTTCAATCGTTAATCGCAATTAACAGTTAATCTCCTAGTTTACTCTTTAATTGCGGTTAACGATTAAAGACTTATTAATCGTTAATTGCGATTAACGCGATTATTAATCGTCAATCGGATAATTGATTAATGATTAACTGCTGAAATTTCGAAATGAAATACGTAATCAAAACTGTATGAGTACTGAAAAAAATGTAAACTGAGTTTAGGTGTATTGTCATTTGGTCTATAATACAAACTCTGTTTACGTGCTTTTATGTTTGAAGTTATTATTCCTGGAAAGCTACGACCATCGTAGCATTTAACATTAAACAAAGTTACTGCAACGTACTATATGTTGTATTAAATCTCATAAGATTTACATACATACTTACATAATATATACTATATAACGACATAATAATAATAATAATAAAAAAAATAATAAGAGATTTCCTAAAAAAAAACTATTGAAAATAAACATGTTTTTGTTGAAATATAAACTCCTCAAAAAAATCAAGGGATCACTTGTGCGAACCCGAAAAGTTGCTACAACTTTACATAATCATGACTCCGGCCAAAATTGCTGTATCGATATCGTTAAACAATGGTTTGACTCTGTCTCTCTCTCCCTCCTTATTACAATGTATGGATAGACCGTGTGGCGGCGATTAACTTTAACAATTGATGAAATCAGTCTCCGATTTTTCGATGATTTCCTTTTTTAATCAACGATTGACGATTAAATCAATCGATTTAATCAATCGCCGATTTTTCGACGATTTCTTCGTTTAATCAACGATTGACGAGTAACTTCATCAATCGATTGAATCAATCGCCGATTTTTCGACGATTTCTTTTTTTAATCGTACACATTAATCAGTCAATCATGATTAAAATTTTAATCGATTAATGCCCAACTCTGCCGTATATCACGTGTCTGAAAATGATGAAATTTTTCTTAATCTGACGAAAAAATGTTTGAAATAAAAGTTTAACAGTATTAACATAGGTATAAACTTCAATATATAAAACTTCGAAAAAGTTTTGTTTAAAACAAAAAAACAAGATCGCTTCGATTTTTTAAACATTAAGTTGTATTTTTGATTTGATAGTGTTGTAGCTGGTGTTGAGACGAATTCAACGATATATAATAGTATGACCTTTACACTATTAATAACGTCGCAATAGTTTTGGCGCGCTAAACAGATCAAATACCCCACTGTGCGGCGCACGGCGATCGAACAGAAAATAAGCGAAGTTTGAGAACCTCCGAATATTGCTCCATATTCACATATAAATTATTTAAATTAATTCTGGTGGGGATAAAGTGCTGACAGTTACGATGAAGATCTTTCCGACGGTTACGAATAGAATAGCGTGCACAAAAATCCACAAACTAATTATTAGAGTATTGGAGTTACGGGCCAGCGGAACAATTCCGTCCAACAAAACCGGCGGTGTAATAAATGTGGACCGTCGAATTGGGCGAACGAAGTAGATTCGGGAAATCGATGTGCGGATACGCGGTGGCTTGTTATCAAACCTTTCTTCGATATTTGACCATTCGCTCTATGGTTCCTATCTTCCGACGGATGCGTTCACCACCTAATACGACTGAGTGTTTGGCGGTACCGGCATGCCGATGGGATCTGATAAATTGATGAGGACGAGCAACACACGAGGAAAGGAACCACGGAAAGAGGGAAATGCCGGACGTGTTTGACCAGCACTGAGATCCCGAAATTCCATTTCACTGTGCAGCGTGTGCTCCAGTTTCCATATTACTTTTCAAATGTTTGAATTTACCGCTGACCTGCCCTTAGCCCTCCCGAACTTACAATCAAATTCGCCTACGTCCAGTTCGACTGTTACGTTGGTTACGTTGTACGTTAGCTTTGTTCGACACTATGCAACGGTCGAGGAGTTTTGCTCGCTTCGGCTGCTCTTTTCCTCGCGTAACCAGACGTTTTTACCTTATTCCTATGTTTCCTAATTATCGGCATTACCGCGTGCTTGTGGTGCCACGTAGCGGCTCCGCTCGGTAACACAACGTGGCGGCTCTAACCTGTAAAAATCACTGGAAATCGCTCAATTTTAAACATTTATGACTTTTGAATCATTGATTCTCCGGGATCGAAACTTGGATTTCTCACATCTTCTCGTCCAAGTCTGCTGGATAAGATAGGAGGAAGGCAAAAATTCATAGGAGAAAGGCAAAAATTTCTGGTTACGCAAGGAAAAGTTTATCCCCCGTTTCTACTACAATCCATCTAACCGGGTCGATAAGACAGAACATAATGCGTGCCTCGAGCCAAACAAAATTTAAAGCGAGACTAGGCCCGTACCAAGTCATCGTCTCCCTGCTCAAAGATGGGGCATTCCAGTAGTCAAAAGCGCTAGATAAAAGATCAATCGAGGCCACGATCGCCCTCAAAAGTCCAATTTTTACGTTTACTTTCTTTGCTAACTGTCCTTTCCAGTGAATCTCAAATAAAACATTTAAAATAGTAGGGTGAGTCGGCAACAATATTGAAAAATAATTCCGAGTGCAAAGGGTTAATAAAGGCTGAAGTAATTGCGTTGCTCGTTCAGCTGTGCGGATAATAATTTGTTTATTACGTACCTGAGAAAGCGTTTTAATCTGTAAAATCGTTGAGCATAAGATTCTATAAAGGTAGTACATTCCGGGGTATGCACATTATGCGCTAGCTGACAACAAAATATATATGGAGATCCAGCTATAGACTCTCGTTTCAATGCACATCAGCGGAGGATCATTACGGCTTAATGTGCCGTGCATATTTTATGATTTTGCATCGCAAACGGCGTGCTTTAAGCGAGATTCATTTAGGATTGGAACGCGATTTTAAGGAACGATAACGAATTGATGAGCTCCAGTTTGGTATTCGCGAGCGAAATCTTTGATTTGCCTAATTGAAACTCGATCAACGTTAATATCGCGGAATCGGACGCAAAACAACGGTCTAGGGTGGCCTGTCTAATGAACGAACACCTCTCAGCGAATGAGCACAATTCGTGTTAATCGAGGAAACGACATTTATGATGCCCTCTTCATGTCGAATATTTATGCAGTAATTGTTTTGTAAATTCACATATGTCTAAAGAGATCTAATTGTTTTTGTAGCCTACTCGCCACTACATTAATTTCTTTAGCAGGTGTTCAAACACCTCTCAACGAATGAGCACAATTCGTATTAATCGAGAAAACAACATTTATGGTGCCCTCTTCATGTCGAATATTTATGCAATAATTATTTTGTAAGTTAACAGATGTCTAAAGAGATCTAATTGTTTTTGTAGCCTACTCGCCACTACATTAATTTCTTTAGCAGTTGTTCAAACACCTCTCAGCGAATGAGCACAATTCGTAGTAATCGAGAAAACAACATTTATGGTGCCCTCTTCATGTCGAATATTTATGCAGTAATTGTTTTGTAAATTCACATATGTCTAAAGAGATCCAATTGTTTTTGTAGCCTACTCGCCACTACATTAATTTATTTAGCAGTTGTTCAAACACCTCTCAGCGAATGAGCACAATTCGTAGTAATCGAGAAAACAACATTTATGGTGCCCTCTTCATGTTGAATATTTATGCAGTAATTGTTTTGTAAATTCACATATGTCTAAAGAGATCCAATTGTTTTTGTAGCATACTCGCCACTACATTAATTTATTTAGCAGTTGTTCAAACACCTCTCAGCGAATGAGCACAATTCGTATTAATCGAGAAAACAACATTTATGGTGCCCTCTTCATGTCGAATATTTATGCAGTAATTGTTTTGTAAATTCACATATGTCTAAAGAGATCTAATTGTTTTTGTAGCCTACTCGCCAGTACATTAATTTATTTAGCAGTTGTTCGAACGACATTCCACGTAATCAAACCTAGGTATTGTTATCGAGTCATTCCATGCGAAATTGATCACTTTTTGACGTCACTATTCTTTTTATTTTGTTCTAAACGAAATACGTTGTAGTCCATGTAAAATTAGCGTTTTCGAATTAAGAATCGAAGATAAAATTAAGGGTATTTATTCATATGTTTATTCAATAACTCGAGAAGTTACCTCGAAAATGGCAAAAAGTATTAGAACAGAATGGAAAATATTATTTTATAAACGCTACGTACTTTCGTTCCAACCCAATATATTAATACTTGAATCGCTTTCATAGTTATTGTATATTTAAAAATACTGAAACGTTTCAATACTCTATCAGACATCTCGATAATCTATTTTAGCAATTGAACTTTTCGGATGGATTTCACCGCAGGGAAATACGAATTACGATATCCAAATGTCTCGAACAATTTATTCATCCGTAACAATATTGATTGAATCCTAAGTGATTGTATTAATTAATAATATTCGTAGGAACCGATATACGAATGTACATATGTATTGTATTACTGCTGTTATGCTATACCAATCCGGAACGAGCACAATTAATCCACCTGATCAGCGTTAATTTTGTCTGTCATTTAAACGTTCACAGAAAGTATTGTTGTCGCTCTCACGTCCTCTTTACCAATAAAATTTCGTGGATTTATATCGCAGATGTTTCGCGTTCGCTAAATCTTTTCTAGACTGAGGATTTTATGCATTTATAAAATATTCTGTTGCGCTGCTTTTAACTTAATCTTTTCTAGACTGCGGATTTTATGGATTTATAAAATATTCTGTTGCGTTGCTTTCAACTTGTTACAGTTATTCAGAAAAGAAGTAAATGTATATATGTAACTTCTGTATCTTCAAAATAATACAATATAAATAGAAACAATCTCTATTATTTTCAAATTATAAATAGAAACAATCTGTATTATTTTCAAATTATAAATAGAAACAATCTGTATTATTTTCAAATTATAAATAGAAACAATCTGTAACAAATCCACAGTCTACTCGTGACAGACGCCTCCGGTAGGGTTTTTCACACTTTGGATCTTTAGCATTTCTATTTTATTAAATCTGATCTTGAAATTGATTTCAATTTTTCCAAAATTCTCCGATTTTTAATTGAAATTTTCCATTATGTACACATTACTTCTTCGAATATATAATACATAATATTTCTACAGAAAATTAAAGAAGAATCTAAAAATTCGGTTTTTTATTTCATCAGCTAAGCTACATTTTATTTAAAAATCTGAAAAAATGCGAACATTGCTCTCGACAATAGCTCACAACTGAATATACATAAAACTGGTATCTCTAAATGAACAATACGTATTTTTTCCGGATTTTCGTTGACTTTCAATTTTTTTTAACATGTTCGTTTAATCGGAAAAATCCGGAAAAAACACGTTAATAACCATCATAAGATACAACTGGTACAATAATTGTATAAACGTGGCCATCTGATAACTGCAATACGGAACCAGCAATTTCACGTTTCCGGAATTTTTAAAAAATCCATTCTGGTGTTAAAAATTCGCAAAAAAATACAAAATTGTGCGAGCTATGAGATAGAAGGTTAATGAATTTTTTCGTAATTTCTCTTGGAGGGGAACAGTCGAAATTAATTAGTTAGGAGCATAGTTCATTAACATTAATCGTACCGGGTACAAAATGTATCGGTTATAGTATATTGTTTTATAAAAATTACCAGACTGAATTCATTTAGATTTTTCACAATTTTTATGACAATACGTGCTCGAATAAAGAAATTTATGGAATGACTTCTAATGAAAGCACACCCATCTTTATAATTTCAATAATTAAATAATACTTTATATAATAGTCGTGGTACGGTTAGTGTTAAAACCGTGTTCACCTACCCTTGTGGTAGGGGTAGCGACTTGAAACTTGCCCAGACAGGGTTTCCCACGGTTAGTGATCGGACCGATACCAAATTGATACTATCGATACCAATCCGCAAGTTATGATACCGTATCAAATAGGTAAAGTATCAAAAACATTTGATACTTCTATGAAAGTATCGATACCCGTTTGATACTTCTACGAAAGTATCGATACCTGTTTGATACTTTACGAATGTTTCGATACCTGTTTGATACTTCAATATATTTGATACTTTACGAAAGTATCGACTACCGGGGGGCTTTTCCAACAGACGACGCTCGACAGTTTCACACTCACACACCGCTAGACCACGTATACGTACGCGAGGATTAAAGTATCGAACAGGTATCGAAACATTCGTAAAGTATCAAACCGGTATCGATAGTTTCGTAGAAGTATCAAACGGGTATCGATACTTACGTAGAGGTATCAAATGGGTATCGATACTTTTCTAGAAGTATCAAACGGGTATCAATTCATGAAGTATCAGTATCGAAAAGTAATACCAAATACCTTACACTTCAATACGTATCGATACTTCCCACTGAGTACTTTGGTATCGAATTGATTGAATATCATCAATAGTATCGGTGTCGGTCCGATCACTACCCACGGTTGAAATCTGTCGATCGACCTGTTTCCAAAACCTTTAAACAAATGACTTGGAATTTTTAAGAAAAAAGAGGACAGAATTTGCACCTGACATATTGCGAAACATAAAGGAGTAATTCCAGCGAAAAGAAGATGGCCATACAACTAGCAATTTCAGTCGAGTTATTGGTGTCCGGCGAGAAACAGCGCCAACTGCGCCCGGAATCAGTCCTTCCGGTTACGTTCCCGGAATTTCTAGTTCGCAGAAGTCTCGGAGAGAGACCGGCGATCACGAGCGAGGGCGTCGGGATGCCGCCCGTCGCTTCGAAGGATTGTGTAACTCCGCTCGCTAATGGAATCGGACGAGGCAGCCTCGTCAAAAAGTTGATCAACTTCCCGCGCCAGACCGTGTCCGGACCCAACGATTCCGCGGCAAGAAATTTCTGGAAGCGTGAGTTTAATAAGGAGGCTGATGGACACGTAACGTCCTGTCGAGTTTCCTCCGAACCCGGAGACTCGTCCAGTTAAAGGCCGTTGACCCCGAACACAGAAGCTTCGAGTGAACAGTTTTCGAGTGGAAGCTCCATTAGAAAAAAAGAAGACTGATTCGACTAGACCCCGGCAAACTTCTACCCAAAAGCGTGCGCTTTCCAGAAGGAAATTAGGTGTACACATCTGACCAGGATCCTTCTTACAGACGGAATCTATTGAATTTTCTCCCGAAGAAAATAGAACTTGCTGCTACTCCAGTTCTTCCACTGAATCTGAATGTTTCGCGACTAAAGGGGGCTTTAAATTTGAGATCACAACGTTGCAAGAGTGCAACGAATATATACAGTTAGGAGCGAAACTGATCACACACACTTTAAATCAGAATAACTTTTTTATGAATGGACCAAACTACTTTGATTTCTCTGTGAGGCTAGAAGAATTAGTTTAGTAAGTGACGTCTAAAAAATATGTTGAAAAAATGCATTTGGTCGGAATTGTGAAGAACAATAGTAAAAATGGACTTTTTCGACTTTTTAGCTGGGCCAATAACGAAAATTTAGAACATGGTTTGGTCAATTTGTATAAATTATATACGCTCCGCAAATTTCACTGAAATTGGTTAATTGGTTTACGAGTTATAAACGATTGAAAGTGGTAAAAACGCAGAAAATCTTGAAAAACTGCAATTTTTACCACTTTTGATCGTTTATAACTCGTAAACCAATTAACCAATTTCAATAAAATTTTCGGAACGTATTTATGAACTTTATACAAGTTGACCAAACACATGTTTTAAATTTTCGTTATTGGCCCAGCCAGAAAAGTCGTAAAAGTCAATTTTTACTATTGTTTTTCACAATTCCGACCAAATGCATTTTTTGCCTTACAGAGAAATTGGAGTCGTTTGGTCCATCATAAAAAAGTTATTCTGATTTAAAGTGTGTGTGATCGGTTTTGCTCCTAACTGTATGCGCACACGTGTTTGAGTTCGTGCAATGTTTAGATGTGCAAATTGTTTATGCGACTTGATTTACTGAGTTGCAGGTGAACATAAGAAACATTATGGTTTTGGTTAAGAAAGTTTACATTTTGTTCGAAACCATATCTATGTGATCGAAATATCGTTCCAATAGCGGTGAATAGCTCGCTGGTTTGCTTGAGACGGAATTGTTTCCCAGCGTTCCGGAGATTCCGTCACCCGTGACTGTTGACAGTTTTTGTTCCACGAACCTGCGTCTTTGTCTAAGTGTCGTCTCAGCTTCTGATTGGCGAACTTGAATTGTAACGTTCAATGCCGAATCGCTGCCGTCTTTCGTGCCGGTTTCAAGAGACCAGTGAGAGTCGAATCGCCGTCAAGCAGAGTACATACATACTGTTAGAGAGCTCGTCAGGCTCTCGCAATAAATTCAAAGAATATCCGCACACTCGAACAGTTATTTAAAAGTTATCAACCCACAGTCCAGCGAGCCAATCCTAACATCCTGTTGTCAACACATTTATTAATTTTGTGTTCTGAGATAAGAAAATAGATCTAGCAGTACGTGAGAGTACCACCACAAGGCAGATTGAGGAATAGCCACGTTGAAGGAGAAGGTAGATTGAGGAATGCCCTCGTAGTCTTAATATGGCGTCTCTGATTAGCATACGGAAAAAGTAGAATTGGTCTGTCATGATCAGACGCGTCAGACGATTCCTATCAATAGCACGCGTACTTCCATCACTCCCAAAATTGGTTTTCTTGAAAACGAGGCTTCAAACGAAAAAATTCCTTTTTTCGACTTATCTTTACATGTTGAACCATGTAAAAGTCTCTCGAATACGCTTGTGTATTTAATTATATGTTCTTATTACAAATGTTTTCCACGCAACTACCCTCGCACATAATTTCATACTTCAAAGGAATATATTATAATTCCAATAATACATTCTATCCACCGATTTAACAGTTGCAACAATACTGCTATTGTAACAGATGCTTATTCACAGAGAACCATTTGCGAAGAAAAGGGTTGCCGAATGGTTTATGCATCGAGATACATATATCATAATGGATACTATTAATAATTCCATTATAACGTTACAGCAATAGTTCTCCAATTTCACCTGTGTATTTCCCAATAGTTCGCTCCTTTTCGATTCGGTAATTGAACGGTTTAATTATAACCCGTAGCCTTCAAATTGAGACCAGCCGACGCTCTCGATATCTCTCATGTTTTAGTGAAAATGAAACGCCCCAGCGAATTTTAATAACAATGCGTGCTGACTGTTAAGACTCTGCGCGTGTACATGTTAATAATTTCTGTTTGTCCCTCTTCATTTTCCGGCGTATCGTGTAGATACTACATTTTAATATCCTTCAGTGTCCTCGCAACTTTTCCTAATATTAAAATGTTGCTCTAAATAGTAGGCTCATTGAAAATAGATAGACGAGTGTCATCATTATACTGCGGATCTTTATACGAAATAAAAAATTATCTGCATCAATTGCACGAAATAGAAACTATGTTGAATGGTATTTCTTCCCTGAATGATTTTAATAGAGGAGAAATCGTATATTAGCATCTTCAGTTTGAAAAATTTTTCAACAATTTTGACTTTCATGTACTCAATTTTTCTATAAATGCTTAAAGATTCTCTACACAATAACACTCAAACTGCCTGATATACAAATAAATCAATAGTAATAAGTAAATGGTAGTACAATATATTATATCATAATAATGAATCAATAGGTACGTATGCTTACATTTATAATTAATAATTTCGGCCGTTAATTGTAATTTCTCACTTATGGTAACCTGTATGTTAACAGAAACTGTGCCCTAATTATCCCGGTGCCTCATTAACTTTACAATTGCATGTTGACGCTGTTCTTATTGAAGTTATTGTTTTGCATGGATGATAATAATAATGAAACATTGTCGAATGGAGAAATTGGCAGTTTGTGTAGCAGCATTGAACAAGAGTAATAACATTCAGAGGAAGATTGTTAATGTATAATCGATGTATTTTACATTAAAATTTTGGTCGGCTTTGAATCACGTGTTCTCTACATTTGAAAAAATAGTAAGCACCATTTTTATAGAACAGTTTTATGATTCTTACAGACAACAATATTAACTTACGCTGTTATAATATTATAATTAGTAATTATAAATCAGTAGTGTACTAATATTGTTTTTATACAAGATTTTCATATTTGGTGCTATACTTTCGAGTATTCATTTTCTTTTAAACAACAGCGTAAGATAATATTGTTGTAAATAGTGTTAATATTGTTGTCTGTAGGAATTATAAAACTACTAAATTGTTAAAAATTCGATCATGTGTCCGAATTGAATCGAATGATATCGCACGATGAACCCATTGATTTTTATAAATATTATCTTATATGCAAATGTGCCCATAATTATGAAAGCATCAAAGTCATATATTTTATCTTGTTTCGAGGTATTTAAAGGAAAAGGATATTAACGTTAAATAAATTCTATATAATGTTGAAATAACAAACACTATATCCAACGGTTCATTTTCACAATATCGTAAAAATTACATTGAATTCATCGAGTTTAAAATAGTGTGATGTGAAATATCTCTTTTTCCTCGTCCTTGTCGTTAAACTTGTTAGAACCTTATAGCTTATGGAACCACCATATAAACCAGCGAAATACATTTCCACGGATGGTATTTAATGCGGGGGTTAATAAATTGTCATCAATAACGATGTCTCCAATCTTTTTTTATCTCGGCAAATCTTTTTGCTCCGCACGGTCGCCGGGTAGATTAGCAAAAACGCGAATGAAGAGAAGAAAAAGGACGATGGCCGGGAAGACCAGCAGCTCGAGATTGATATTTCGTGTTAGCCGGTTTTTATTTGCCTGGATTTAATGAATGTTTCGCGGCTTTCTGTCGTGTCCCGCTTCCCTATTGATCCTCGTATTAGAAGAGAAAGAAATCGTGGTTCAAAGCTTATCAGAGTACTCGATAGATTGCTAATGGACGACAGATAGCAGATGCGATATCTGTTTCATTCTTTTTATATACTCTGATCACACAGAATTCTCAATTCAAAGCGTTATTAATCTCGCGGACTATAATATCGAGTCAGTCACTTGGAATAATTAAAAATATATCCATCGTTTCTTTTAGCAATTACTATTGTCAATATCTCGTACAGTAAACTAAATATTATATAATTCCGATGATATTTTCTTGCGTAATGAACGCTGAATGTTTCGGTCCCAAGGAAGAAGAGCGTATGGGAAATGGTTCGAACTGTGCCGACTCTCCGCGTCTCTTTCTTTCTCATAGGCTAGTTAAATGACAAAGAAAAGCATTCGCAGTCAACTGTCTGGCTTTAAAAAACTCCTTATTTCCTTGCCATATTCCTTTCCTATTGTTCTCCGTTCTGCGCGGGTCTAGACAGTCCTGGGACACATCTGGCGACCAGATCCACGCAAGCCTAATCCTCTCGTTGACAGGCAGTGGAGTGGGTCGGCACTGGACAACGATCGTGCCCACGATTCAGGACAACGAAGGAGCGATTACTGTACCATATTTTATCCCTTCCGGCCCCTTACCCTTCCGCCTTCTCGCCCAGTTTCGCAGCGTAGCTCTCCCCACCAGGGTTGCCATATGCACGCCCCGCTAGGCCCCTTACGTCTCCGTCCCTCGCCTAGATGGTGCCACCGCTATCCCCACTCTTACCAATACCGTTGGCGCGACCGAGTCGGTAGCATGCTACCGCTCTCGTGCTAGCACTCGGTCGCGGCAGCGGTAGTGGGTAAGAGTGGGGATAGCGGAGGCAGCATCTTGGCGAGGGACGGAAACGTAAGGGGCGTCATATGGCAACCCTGCTCCCCACTAGTCGCTGACGTGTACCGTACGCCAGCGTGTCGCCACTGTCGCCAACGTTTCGTCAACGACCATGGTCCCGTTGCTAGCACCGGTTCTCGTCCGATCACCGAAGTTAAACGACGGGCGCACGGAGCACAGCTAGGATGGGTGACCGCTCGGTGAAAAAGCCGGGGGTGGCCCATGTGCTGTTTTTCGTGTGTTGTTGACATATAGGTGGTTCGGAGTCCACCTTAATAAAAAGTAGGTCCAAAAAATAGGAATGGGCCCGAACATCCGGTCGGCGCAACTGGTATGGCGTAAGCCGAGGTACAGTATTCCTCCCTAGAGGAGGATCGCCAAGAATGAGTGTCGCCAACGTTTAGTGGGAAGAGCGACGTTGCGAAACTCGGCGAGGAGGCGGAAGGGTAAGGGGCCGGAAGGGATAAAATATGGCAACGCTGATCACAACACAACCGATAATTGACTTGGAACGACACGTTACCGTAGTCTGTTATAAACAGAGCGCAGTATTCTAATACAATTATAAAACTGGCTGTTCTCATTCCAAATCGCCTCCGAGCCGCGCGAATCCAAACGACTCCCCAGAATGCTATCCAGCGAAGTTCTGGAGCTTGGCGAAACGAGTTTTTTTCGTATGCTACATTTCACGGTGAGGCAACGCGTATCCGGGGATCGTGGACGTTAACGCGACCACGACACGCGCTTCCAGTCGGAGTCGAGTAATTATCCGGGTTCGGTGGGCTGGGCCGGGTGCCGCGAATTCTGCCCATGAAAAATGATAGACTCGGTCCCGAGTTACGTCCGTAACTCTTTATTACGTTCTATCACACTTGGACCGTGTGGCCGTAATAAAATCGAACTTTATACCTCGGATGTCGAATCAAAACCGTTCGGTGGCTCGATTCGTTTCAGCGTCGACGCCATTGCTCTCTCTCTCTCTCTCTCTCTCTCTCTCTCTCTCTCTCTCTCTCTCTCTCTCTCTCTCTCTCTCTCTCTCTCTCTCTCTCTCTCTCGTCTATTCTGCTCGTGAAATCCAGTGTGAGGACCTCTGACCCTTTTTTCTGTCCGGGTGTTCTACTCGCCTCCTCTTTGGCGTTTCTTCGTCTCCGGGTCTCATTTAGCAAACGACACGGGGGCGCTCCTTTGTCCGCGAGGCTGTATACACGAGGATTACGTGGGCTACGCGACCCGTAGAAGGGAGAAATATGAAATTACCCGGACAGGGGAAGACGTCCGTCCCCGTCGACGGAGCAAAGGGTTAATTTTATTTCTCAATTTTTCAATCTCGCGGTGCCGACGCCGCCGCCGCCGCGAGGATAAGCCGCTGCATTCTTCCTCGGCGCAGCACCCCCAGTAACGTTTCCGTCGCACGGCTTGTTTACGTAATTTTCTCAGAGCCAACGTTACAGTTGCTCCGCAGAAAAAGCTTCTTGTTAGAGGGACCGGGTACACGCGAAAATATTGTTCCGCTGCTTCCGGGAATGCCCTCCGGAACACGTGTTCGATTTTCGAGCTGTTTTAATAGTCTCGCATCCGATATGCCCCGCTAGTGTCGCTTTAATCCTTGGACGAATATGACAAGCGCCCGGCTTCAGTAAAACGAATAATAATAAATTTAGGCTAGTAGACAAAAGCCTACTACATTACAGTCCACACGTCCGTGTCGATTAGACAGAACATGATCGTGTGCGTACCTCGAGCCTCGAGGACATTCGTCGCTTTAAATGTCGTTTGCCTCGAGGCACGCACACGATCATGTTCTGTCTCATCGACACGGACGTGTGGACTGTAGGCTTTTGTCTATACGTATAATTCCACACAATCAAATTTTGAAAATCTTTAACAGCTTATATCTCAATAGCTATTTGTTTGCGACATGTGGCTCCTTTCAAACTTTATCTCTCCTCGATGAGTTAAAGGTGTTGATGTTAAAAAAAACTTTAACAACAATTTTCTTTGTTATTGTTACGAGCCGAGGGCTGGCGGAAAGACGTGGCCGAGGTTTGTTCGTGTGAACGGGATTGTCGTGAACTAGCCGGTGCCTGTTTCATCACCGGGTGTCACAGGATAGGTATTCGTGGACTAGCCGATGCCTGTTTCATCACCGGGTTGCCACTAGGTTAGGAGGAAGGAGTAATCGTGGACTAGCCGATGTCTGTTTCACCACCGGGTCGCCACTAGATTAGGAATGGGTTGTCGTGGACTAGCCGATGTCTATTTCACCACCGGATCGCCACTAGATAGAGATCGTGAACTAGCCGGTGTCTATTTCACCACCGGGTGTCACAGGATTTCGGAAAGGGTAAGGTATTTGGAAGATCAGCTCTCGTAACTTTGTAAAGAATTATTGATAAACCTCGAGCGGTAAAGGTTTATCGAATGGGTGAATTGCTAGCTACTGGAGTTTAAAGGATGTAGGAATGATATTAAAGACTCTCAAATATATCTTACATCAAGAGTACAATATATTCTATAATAAAGAGGATGGAAATACACTTGTTATGTATTGTATAATTCGCGGAAGCTAATTGCCGAGCTCTCGGTTTTGACACACTGAGAAATGCGGGGGTAAATAGAATGACTTGCCTTGAGCACCGCGTTTCAAAACTTCTTTAAAGTTATTATGATCAAGAGGGAATAAGACCCAATCTTACTAGACGCGTACAGGTTCGTGTTCAGTCTTTAACTAAGCCCACGGTGGCCGAGCTCGAGCCCCTTATACAGTAGCAAACTTGCTCAGAAAATGGTAGTAGGGGTAAATGGAAATCTGGAGGATATGTCTATGTTCTCCAGATGTATGCACTTTCCCATAAGGGGAAAACTGTTTATTTGGGCATGCGAGCTGGACCTCCTGCATGAACACGTGGTTCCCAGAAGGGAGTAAAAGTCACGTAGGCAAAGCCTCCGTACGTAACATTATAAACAATTTTGCGGCAAGTTTCTCCTACAAATGTCCACCGATCCAGAGGTGTAGATTCACCCCTAGGACGGATGACCATTACTTTTTATACACCCTGTGCACAATTTCAAAAAAAGTAGGTAAATTGATTCGGAACAAAAGCGAAAATAAAACCTCTACGAACTTATGTTACAACCCAATATTTAGGATTCCTTTAGAAGCAACTTGTATCAATATCAAGAGTTTCAATTATTACGAACCTTCCAAAGTTTTGAGTCTTTCAAGATTTTCAAGAATTCTAAGCTTTCAGATCCCGTCACTACTTGCGGTGACCCGATCGAACAAGAATATAGCAAATTTCCTGCATGAACAATCTCGCGCGAACGATTGCGTGCTGAATTATTCGTCGAGTGACGGTCACACAGTTTTTCTTTGTTCAACAAAGTTGTTAACTCAGCGAAAGCCGGTGCTCGCTATCGCTTGAATAATTATAAGCGTGCTGTATGCACGTTCGTGTCTCCCCGACACGCGTGCCTAACAAGACATCTCGAAGCCGACACGTGCACCCCCTTCCATCCTCCACCCCCTTCCCCCTCCCATTGCCGGTGGTGTTCCCGCGCGGTTTCCGAGCGCGTGCGACTCGTAGGTGTTTCGAGGGGGTGCGAGAGCGAACTTTGATGCACCAGGCCGCCGCTGCACTCTCGAAAGCGCACCGGCTCGAAAATTGACGCGTGGCTTCTGTGACTTTCGCATTTGACGTTCGTATTCTGCGGTCACGAGACCGAGCGAGGCATTCGCGCGCCGCTGTTCCACGCGTCAATTAAAATCGAGCCGAGAAAGTTAGGCGAGCCAACAATGCGGCAATCAAGAACCACCAGGTTAATAACTAGATATTGTGCCGTCGAGAAGCACGGAATTCTTTCGGGCAATCCCAAAAATAAAGTACAGTAGATGCACCGGTGGACCGAACGATAATGAAAATTTCATGTACAGGGTGAGTCATCTAACGTTATCATCTCAAATATCTTTGTTCATTCCAAAGATACAGTGACTCCCACAAGTATTCGGACACTCTTAAAAAGCCGATAACTTTTTTACAATTGGACTATACAGTAAATTCTCTATAGCCGCAAACGCCTCGGGGGGATTTCTTTGCATCTATCGATCTTGGTCCTACTTTTTTTCGAGCTTCAAAGACCGAGCCGAATGTAGAGAAGGACAGCGCGTGTAACGCGAGACACGCGCGGGCCTTCGAACTGTGCCGGCGGCGACTGCGACTCTCCGCGTCTCTTTCTTTCATATACGCTGTCCTTCCTTGCGTTCGAAACTCTCATTGTCGATTAAACAACTAAATTCAGTTCAAATTATATCGTGTTTGGTATCATTTTGCATTAGAAAAATGCCAGGAATATGTTGGTGGAAGTGCCATGAAAAAATAATGGAAAATAAAGAAGATAGAATTTTGGTATAACGTTATGATGACTCACGGGCGTTTGAACTGTGCCGACGACTGCGACTCTCCGCGTCGCGTTAGTAATGGTTCACACCGATATACCGAGCCGAGATCAGTGTATTGAGTTGGAGGGGATATTTTATTGGCGTCTATCGTGCACGCCCTGTTTGCGACTATAGAGAATTTACTGTACTACTGTACGATTCGAACTTTTTCGCGAAGCTAGAGCAATTAGTTTACTACCGGATGTGAAAAGAAATTTTTTTGAAAATTGCAATTGGTCGGAGTTGTATACAACGTACTAAAAGTTCCGTTTTACAACTTTTTAATGTGGGCCTATATTGAAAATTTAAAAAATATATTTTGTAGATCTGTGTCACTTATATGCACTGTGAAACTTTCATCGAAATCGGTTGATGCGGAATAAAGCGACAGGCATTGAAAGATGTAAGAATCTGCAGTTATGGGCCGAAAATCGTGAAAATCTGCAATTTTTACCATCGTTAAACGTTCGTAGCTCATTGCAACGTCTACCGTTTTGGACGGAATTTTCGGAATATGTTTAAATCACAAAGATCTACAAAACGTATTTTTTAAATTTTCAATATATGTCCGCATAAAAAAATTGTAAAATGCAACTTTTAGTATTTTTTTCTACAATTCCGAACAATTGCAATTTTTGGAAGAAATTTTTTTCACATCCTGTAGTGAACTAATTGCTCTAGCTTCCTAAAAAAGTTCAATTCGTATAATACAATATTAAAATAGTTATCGTCTTTTTTAGAGCGTTCTTAAACTTTCGTCCGCTACTGTGCATTAAATGTCTTGAGGACAAAGTTGAATGGTAAAATGGGCCTCGTACGACACCAAAAAAATTTTTGTTATTTTTTTTAGAGCTATCAAGGTCAGTTTCACTTTTTAAAAATGGAACCACCCTTCTTTAAACATCTACGATGCTAGTCCCTTTCATTACGAATTCAGTAGAATTACTCAATGTCATTCAGGGTCACGGACTTTTCGTGCACTTCACTTTAGTTTGTTTTTTTCATTACTTCTCGATTTCATTTTTGTCATACCTTCTTACGTGTGTCGAATAGGTACCTAACGTAAAACGTTAGGCTGAAATGAAGCTCGTTTCACTTTGATGTTCGTGATGCTGGGGGATTAATTTTTATATTAAACTGGCAAGAGAAGCTTCTTTTTCACACTTTTATTTATCGGAATAGGTATCTAAATATCGATAAAACTTTAAAGAATGTATTAAAGAATGTACCATCATGTGAACAAAAGGTAATAGAGATAGAAGAAAAATGGTCTTATGTTTATCTTCTATGAAGAAAGTTATTTCAATTCGTCACATGATAAAAATATGAGAATGATTAACAATTTTGTTTGCCTCGCCAACGAGAATGCATTCTCATTGAAGTGTACAAATTTATTCAGAGCAAAATATTAATTTTTACGTGTTTTATTCTTGTTGAGAAAAAACTCCGCAGTAAAACGTACGCCCACAGTAATAGGTACATTTACCCTATTACTACTATCTAGTAAGTGAAAAAGAGTAGTAGTTTCAATCGAAAATTCAAAATTAAAGAAATAGATGAAACATAAAACAAGTATGCGTTTAAATGCGATCATATTATCTTTACAAGAAACATATTTTACATTTTAAAAATATTACAGAAAAAAATATATTTTAGAAATATATTTTCGAAAATAAAAAACTTATTTATTTCACGAAAATATCTATAACCATCCGAAATCTATTATATTCAAACTGTTACGATATTTGCATTAAACATAGATAGTTTATAATAGGTTTCTTTCTCGGAATAATACGAATAGCTCTTCTTAGCGCTGTTGAAATTCTCTGACCGGAATGGATCCATATTGTGATAAGAGAATTACACCAGGATTCGGTTGTCTCCAAGCTGTTCCATTTAGGAGGAGTCAGTAACAAAGCGAAGATTAGACAAAGCCCAGCGATATAGGTGGTCGTGTAGAGTGAATGAAATGAAATACACGCTGTATGAGCAGGGTGACTTTGATTTACCGCTTCAATTTTTGTTCTGTTCTTTCGAGGTCAAATCGGTAGCTGTGTATTTCAAATCGTCGGTCTCTCATCTTCTAAATACGAATGATGACTACAACTTCAAATGACTTTTACAGTATTTTTGTACGCAGTCTTTCAATTGTTAGACAGTTCAAAGATACCTATGTATGTACATGCCAACATGGTGGCACTCTTACCTGTCAGAAACGCTTAACCCTTAATTACTGGCACTCTCCACTTTCTATAGTACATAATTGGTTACATGGAATTTCACATCGCTCGGCATAAATAAATTTCTATTCAATGAAATAACTACTTTAACCCTTAATTACTGGCACTCCACTTCCTGTAATACATAAGTGGTTACATGGAATTTGACATCGCTCGACATATGTAAATAAATTTCTATTCAATGAAATAACTACTTTAATGCAAAATAGATATTTGCTAGTGTGCTCGACACCTTCGTTCATACTTGTGAAACACTAAATTGAAGGTTTTGAAATTTTAAATACTATATGCGAGTAATTAAAAGTTAAAATCGTTCAGCTTTAAACACACATAACTTTCGAACTTGTAGATTACCAGCATTAAAACTTGGAGAGAGAAAGGGATTTTTGGTATTTACTCCTCAGAATCTACAGAATTTATATAAAAAAGAGAAAAGTTAATTTTTCCACTCGTAATAGAATAATACGCGACAGTCTCATTGATTAGTATTGAAACAAGCTTCGCTTAAAAGTGCAGCTAAATTGTATAAATAGAAACTGAAGACAGTACGTTAAAAATTAGTTTCGTACCTTAAAATGACATATAAAACAACCCTGTAGATCGTGATATTATTTCGTAATTAAAACGCTTCAGAACGTTAGATGAAAATCTGTATGAAAAATGAAAATTTTCTATCTCAATTGCAACAAACTTGAGCGAAATAGAAATTTATTTTCTTTGTTAATGTGTTTAATAGGTTGACTATAATACAACAGTATTTTTATCTTCTTCTAATGTTTTTACTGTTTTAAATTATACCTACTCATTTTTGTTATAAATGCATGAAATCCGCTTTCAAGAGTTTTGAAAAAATATTAACCACTTAACGCCCATCTATGTTTAAACAACTTATGTTGAGGAATTTTTTTAAAGTATTTCACTGATATCATCCTTCTTCAATTTTTCTAATCGTTTACTGTTTTATATTTTACCTGATCTCACTATACAAATATCAATATTTCAACGATAATATAATTGGACTGCAAAAATCTAAGCTTCATGCAGAATAAAAATGTTCTACCTGAATTGCAACAAACCAGATCGAAATAGAAATTTATTTTCTTTGTTAATGCGTTTAATAGGTTGACTATAATACAACAATATTTTTAACTTCGTCTAATGTTTTTACTGTTTTCGAATACACCTACTCATTTTGGTATAAATGCATAAAATCTGCTTTCAAGACTTGAAAAAAATATTTATAGCACATTCTGTTGCGACATTTTTTAAAAAATATTTGTGTTTATTGAGATAACACGGACACCCTGTATATCGAATATAATTACTAGACAGAGAGAGCGGATGTTTATGCAAAATAAAAATTTTCAATCTGAATTGCAACGAACTGGAGCGAAATAGAAATGTATTTTCTTTCTTAATATGGTTAACAGGTCGGAAATAACACAACAGTATTTCGAAATTCTTCTAACGTTTTCACTGTTTTAAATTCCACCCACTCAATTTTTGTTATAAATGCATGAAATCCGCTGTCTATTTATCACGTATAGATTCACCTAGTCGTTTATTCCGAGGGAGGAGGAGAGAGATCCATTTCGAGGCAATAATTGGCGAACTTACCGGCGCGCTAATTTATTTCCGATATTTCGGTAATTAGTCGCGGGATCCAGCTGCGGCGGTATTCGCGATTAGGTTAGCAAAAAAAGTGATGTCCGAGCGTTCCGCGCTGCCGGTCGATCTGAAATCAAGCTGATCCCGGGATAAACTAAATATTTTTCGACGGGTAATTCGTACCGAAATTAAACATCGCGGCAATTTTACGGGGTGTGGGGCGGGAGGAGGGGGAAGCTGGGAGCAAAGAAAAGCCCCGGAGACCGTGGCCACAGTGATCGATTCCTCGATTCTAGGTGGACAAAATGATTTTGATCAACTTCAAATATCTTCGCTGCCGTTCTATTTTGTTTACGAACATTTATTCGTTCGATATATATCCTAATATTTCGATTGCACGTGGTTATTACCACGTATTAGGACGTTAAAGTTTTGCCTATGCGAAATACTAAAAATAAGCTAATTCTTCTTCATCGTATAACTTGTTTGTTTGTTGCTTAAATTATTATCTAAAAAATGGAGCGTGTAAGCGAAGGTAAGTACGTGATTTTTACATATCGGTATAATTTTATTTTGCCGTGTAAATCATATAAAACACAGGTTAACTAATAATACTATTTAAGAAGAGGTCAAATTGTATAACTTCTTTTCCCGGACTCGGCCGGGCTTCGTTCTTCGATAGTTTTGAAGAATACTTATTTCAAAGTAATGATACTAAATATCGCTTGCCCGTTTTTGCCCGTTCGTCATTTATATCATTTTTTAGTAAGAGGAAAATTACTAAAAAATGTTCTAAAGAATTAGCAGCAGAGGCAAAGAGTTTACTCAAATCACCTTAAAAAAGATTATAATTTATAATAATTTAGAATATCCACCTTTGTCATGCACGTTCCTTATTATAATTTTGTAATTTTATATTATATTTTTGTAGAACTTTATCTAATTTTTAAATATAAGTTAAGATTAATTCTTTCCATTTTGTGTATTGTTCATTCACGTATTTAAACAAAAACTATAAAATATTTAATTTATGTTATTTTATTTTATTATTAATATATTTATAATATATATATAAATATTTTTTAAATAGTCATTTTATGTTATGTCCATTTTAAAGAAATGATATACATAATTCTTTTAAGGTCATGTAGTTTTTATACACTTGTTTCAATTATTACTACAAGAGAACACAAATTTTGTATTTTGTCCACCTAGAATTGAGGAATCGATCACTGTGGCGCGGGGCTGAACGGTGCGCTAGGATCGTATCAGACCTTTCCGCCGTTTATTCATCGATTTCAGCGAACCACGGCACAATCATCTTGTTCCGTGATATTTCGCTGCTTCAAACACGAACTTCCCGTTCCTTGGAAAGTCCGCGAGTCTTAAATACGTTTTATAGGCCATTCACGGAGGCAACGAGGAAAGAATGAACGTGCTTGATTTATGATTTCTCCGTAGTCTTTGTTACGGTTTCGCCCCGCCCCCCCCCGCCCTTCTGCAATCCCGATTCCCCGCCGGAAAATCCTCGTTAATGCAGCTGGTCGAACAACCACGGACACAACAAACACTTCTATTAAATTTCGTGGTGTGCCGGGACGCCACATTTATCACGTGGCCGGCTACTGCATTGAAAACTAGCGTTTTCTTCAAATTAAATGTGCGGTCACCGTGATAAATTAGACGGTCCTCCCGGTTTCTCTGCAGTCGCTAATTCATAACGAAAAACAGTGTGTACGATACAATTTATTAAGTTCTCGGAAATTGATTCTTCACCGTGCAGGGTGATTCAGCTAAGTGTTCCACCTAAATTACACGAAACGGTAATTATTTACTTTAAGGGCTTCCTCACCGATTTTGATGATCTTCGCATATGTTGAACAACTTTTTCCTATACATGTTACCGCCGCTCGATTTTAGGTCCGTGTGATATATATATATAAATATAATACAAAATATAGAATAATAATATATATAATAATAATATACTATAATAATATATAAAAATATATAATATATAATATTTAAAAAATAAAAATTTTTCAACATCTCAAGAAGTGATCGGAGTAGGTCTGGGTTAGTTTTGAAATTGAAATCAATAATATTATATAATATATCATATACAATATATCATATATAATGTACAATGTGTAATATATGATATATAATGTGTAATATATGATATATAATGTATAATATATGATATATAATATATAATATATATTATGAGAGTGAGACCCTGTTTTCTCTGATCTCCACAGCGTGTGCAGAAGCAAAATGTAAACAAACGCCGTGCCCCGGGACAGCCTTACGTTGCCGCAGAGCGTGCAGGACACGAAAAATTCAATACAGTATTAGTGATAGTTTTTTGCGAATATCTCGAGAACTATAATCGAGCGACGGTAACATGTATAGGAAAAAGTTGTTCAGAATGATGACCTTGACAACATATTACAACGTCATTAAAATCGGTGAGGAAGCCCTTCAAGTAAATAATTACCATTAATTTTTTTCTGTTTTACTTTTTTACGGAGATATAAAGATCATCATCTTGAGTATTTTCATCGTAAAGATGTTCATCGTGGATGTTTAAATACTGATCAGTAGACTGCGGATCTTTATGCAAAATAAAAAATGTTTGCATCGATTGCAAGACACAGAAGCCAAACAGAAATTTCTTTCTTCTTTTAAAGGTCTTATACTTAATTCTCTATCGTCTGTGTCCAAAGACTTTTCACAGCGACCGTAAATGCAAAATCTAGTGCTTCAATATTTACTAGGAAAAGACGCGTGGAAATCGCGACTACATCGAACAACTTCGATAAGGCCGCCAGTTCTACCATTGTCCGAAAGAAAATTTTTATTCGGTTCGCGTGAGATCCGTGTCCTGATCTACAAATATATGTATACGGGAATATCCCGCGAGCAGAGCCAGCTCGAGGAACTCATCGCGAAAACTGTTCTCGAACTGCGAGAGGAAAACTTGGATATCGGATACAGGAAACGGCCGATTATAGGAAATACGTACTTGAATATGTGCGCCACAGGTGGCACACAGATGCTCCAATATTTACCCCCCTCCACCAATATTGTTCGTTATAGTCACGTGAGATTACATGCAGCCATGGAAATTTACGTTCGTGCTCGAACAGCGGTCGCCAGATAATGCAACAATTGTTGCAGGAAAAACAGAGATCTTAGCAACTAATAACCAGATCTTTGTGCTAGATAAAATGTTTATGCATCGTTTGCAGGGGAATGGAGCTGACTACTTCATGTGTTGTCACTTTATAGCCAAAAATGTTTTTCAAATTGTTTAACGACGTTCATTGAAAGCGTTCTCGGACCACTGTGCATTGTTTGGAAAAAACAGTATAATTTCCATTCTTTTCTAATGTTCACTGTTAGCAAGAGAAACGCTAACCGATAAACAAATTTGTGTAAGTCATAAATGCATAAACATCCGCAGTCTGCATACATGCAAAAATACATTCCATTTATAAAATTAAAGGTCAACTTCATTTCTAGAAAAATGATGTAATTAAATAAAAATTACAGACATCATTACAGTGTCTGGAAAAAAACAGTATAATCATATTTTCTTTTTTCTAACGTTTACTGTTAGCAAGAGAAACGCTAACCGATAAACAAATTTCCGTAATTCATAAATGCATAAACATCCGCAGTCTACATACATACCAAAATACATTCCATTTATAAAATTGAAGTTCATCTTCATTTCTAACAAAATGATGCACTTCAATAAAAATTACAGACATCATTACAGTGCCTGGAAAAATACAGTATAATCATTATTTTTTTTTCTAACGTTTATCGATAGCAAGAAGAACGCTAACCGATAAACAAATTTCCGTAAGTCATAAATGCATGAACATCCGCAGTCTGCATACATGCAAAAATACATTTCATTTATAAAATTAAAGGTCAACTTCATTTCTAAAAAAATGATGTAATTAAATAAAAACTACAGACGTCATTGCAGTGCCTGGAAAAAACAGTATAATCATCATTTTTTTTCTAACGTTTATCGATAGCAAGAAGAACGCTAACCGATAAACAAATTTCCGTAAGTCATAAATGCATGAACATCCGCAGTCTGCATACATGCAAAAATACATTCCATTTATAAAATTAAAGGTCAACTTCATTTCTAAAAAAATGATGTAATTAAATAAAAACTACAGACGTCATTGCAGTGCCTGGAAAAAACAGTATAATCATCATTTTCTTTTTTCTAACGTTTACAGTTAAGAAAAACACTAACCGATGAACAAATTTCATCTTCATCGCGAATGTCATCTTCATTTCTAAAAAACTGATGCAGATAAAAAAAGTTACAGACATCATTATGTTCATTGTTCGGAAAAAACAGTATAACTTGCATTTTTTTCTAATGTTTACCATGAGCAAGAAAAACGCTGGCGCGAACACTCCGCAAATCCGTGCCCATAGTGTGCTCGAGCGTGAAGACTTCGCAGGTTGGGATTCTTCGTCAGTGATGAAATTTTTCGCAGCATCGGTTTACATAGCCGAATGAAATTCCAGCGTCCGCGATCGTCCCTTTTGTTACACTTCGCCAGCGGAGGAATATCGCCGCGGTAACTGCAAAAGTAATTCCCTGTCTCTATCTCAATCTCTGACAGTCAAGCGTCGCCAGGATGAAATAGAGACAAAGACGCGAGCAGAATTCGAGCGGAAGCGTTCATCTCATCCCTGGGCGATGTTCATCCGCCAGCATCCCGTGAAACGCAATGATTTAACGTCCGAGATAAAACTACTACTCGAAGACATTACTTTCCGGCGAGTTCTCGTCTCAGCACGGGGTGTTAACTTTATGACTGGCGTCTCCCGTCTGATTCACAGTGCTAGGTCGTGGCTTGATCGTTCTGCCTCGCTTCGTTTTCTGTGGCGTGCTTGTTGAATTTTTACACTCGCGCTAATTCCCACTCGTTCTCGTCTCACATTTGGCCCTCTAGCGGACTGGATCACTAGGGTAACTCTTATTTACTCTTGACGAAAATGTTTTTCCAAATTTCTTTTACGACACCCCCTAGGATTGTTCCAAATAATTAACCCGAAGCACTCGAAGCTATCTTAACTCGAAAATTAAACATTTCTTTCGATTTGGAATATTTCCATTGTCTAGGATTTTTAAAATTTTATGTACGCTCGCCGAAATTTCAATAAAGTCACTGTGTTTTGTGCCAGAGTATTTTAAATGAGATATACAATTTCGAAAATAAAATATTTCTATTTTAACAATCCGTACCTCAAAATAAAATATTTCTGTTTCAACAATTTGATCCGCAAAATAAAATACTTCTATTTTAACAATCCGAACCTCAAAATAAAATATTTCTATTTCAACAATTTGTTCCCCAAAATAAAATATTTCTATTTTAACAAGCAGAAACACGAAATAAAATATTTTATTCACTTGGGCAACTCTTAGTTACTCTTGACGAAAATGTTTTTCCAAATTTCTTTTACGACACCCCCTAGGATTGTTCTAAATAATTAACCCGAAGCACTCGAAGCTATCTTAACTCGAAAATTAAACATTTCTTTCGATTTGGAATATTTCCATTCCGTAGGATTTTTAAAATTTTATGTACACTCGCCGAAATTTCAATAAAGTCACTGTGTTTTATGCCAGAGTATTTTAAATGAGATATACAATTTCGAAAATAAAATATTTCTATTTTAACAATCCGTACCTCAAAATAAAATATTTCTGTTTCAACAATTTGATCCGCAAAATAAAATACTTCTATTTTAACAAGCAGAAACACGAAATAAAATATTTTACTTTTTGCATTGTTATAATACTCTGAGAAACCGCATAAAGATACAGTCTACCTTATCGTTAAGAAACGATTTACACCCATAAATGTATTGAATTCGAACTATTATTTTCAGCAATAATATTTAAAATTGAAATTGAAATTAAAGAAAAAATACGAATATTTTCAATATTCTTCAAATAAAATACTATTTGCAAAGAAATTACTGCCTGAAATAAATTATTTTATTTTCAAAAATGACTGCATCGAATAAAATATATTATTTTCAAAAATTACTGCATCAAATAAAATATTTTATTTTCGAAGTTGTACACATACTTTAAAATAAATAGGATTATTTACTATTTAAAATACTATTTTCCCCACGTCTGTTTTGTGTCCTTGCGAAATCAAGACGAGCCTGTTTATGTACTTCTTTAAGGCCTTTTGAGGCCTTCTTTGAGGCCCCGCCGTCCGCATTTCTCTCGGTCTCCAACTCGAGCTCTGCTCCACTCATGTTCTTGGCTCTACGAACTTCTTTAAGACCTGGTTTACGTTGTACATGTAACCTTGTAAATTATAGTTATTTGGAAAATCTTTTTAGCATATCATTTCGTAAACCAATGCTTCTTATTGATTACAAAAAATCTGGATTTTGGTACAATTACAAAAGAGTTATTCTATTTTGTGAAGGGCGTACGAATTAGTTTTACACTCACTGTATGCATTGCGAGAAACTATGAGGTGCATTATTATTGAAAATCGTAGTAAATATAGGTTATTAACATTTTCTTGAAAATGGTCTAAATTTTTGACCGAAACGTTGAAAATTTCGTGGCAATTTGCAAAATTGCTTAAGTAGTAGCATCAGATCGAACCAGTGCGCTGAAATCATAATTATTCGTTATTAACATAAGGGTTAAAAACGCAAAGCGTGCTATAAAATCTCTTGACTTTCGATGAAGTAGCATACTTCACGGGCGTACAAATAAAAAGAACAATAGCGTTGAGACCTTTAACTCCGTCGGACAGTAAAAATTGTACGACTCCCGCAAAATTTCGAAATCGACTTTTTGGTCGACATACTCGGCAGCATTTCACAATTGGACGTTTCACATGGAACGGCCCAATATTTTCGCAAAGTTCAAAAATCTGAAAGATATGGGTGGCGCTGTGCCCCGCAGTGCAGTATTGTAGCTCAGCGTAAATTCCGTAAAACCTTTGAAAAGGTCGAGCAGCGTAGGATTATGACAAATGGAGGTTCCATTCGATCGACGGAAGGGTTGCAAAAGCCCGTTGACACGGTGCGGGGTCGATCGGGCATTGGGAGCGTGAAATAGCCGGCGACGGTGCTTACCGTTGGACAGGTGCGGGGTAAAAAAAAATCGGTTTATGTGTTACAAGATCGTTGATTAAACGGCTGTCCACGCGGTTAAAGATACAACGGCCCTCTTTCCTGGCCGAAGCCCGGTACAAGGCTCGGTGTTCCATTCCCGTCACCGATAAAAGCACCGATATTTCAAGCGGGGCCCCGCCCACGGTGAGTCGCGTGGAACGCGTATCGCTCGGCCCGAACCGTTTAAGCATACGCTTAAGCGCTACGTGAAAAGTCCCCGGGGGCAAAAGAGCACTTTCCCGGCGCGCGTTGCGAATTAAGTGCTACCGATCCTCTAAAGTAACTGCTTAACTGAAGCACCCCTCTCTCTGCCGGAAGGAGGGCCCTCTCCCGCGCGGTGTTTTCAAGTAGCTGTATGCTTACCCCGCCTTTTCACCGTTTTGTCGCGAACCCTGGCCAATTCTTACCGGTTCCTCGACCCACTGGCCCGGTGACTGCAGCCTTCCCAGTCTCCTAGCTTATCCCCCGGTCACCTTATCATTATCCTGCTCCCCTCTTTCTTCGCATTCTTACCCGAGAGTTTCCTTTTCGTATCCTACGCGCCCGCCTGTGGGAGGAGACCTCTTAATTGCTATCCGGAAGAGGTATACTTGGGGGTAACGATATGACGAGCTGGTAAACCCAGCAGAGCCATGAACGGAAGCGCCTTTTACTCGGATGGGCCAGCTAGGATCGCACCAACCATCTCCGAGCTACTTACAAAATTTATTTCGAGAAGAGAACCGATCTGGAAAGCACGAACTGCCACATTTCCGGTGGAACGGAAGCTTCTATTGTCATTTGAATACTTTCTATGTGTACCGATTCTGATCTTGTTTATGTCTGATGTTGGTCTTAGAGACATCGTTCGTGGTTATTGTTTCATGGACAATCAGCGAATTTTTGTTGTTTTAGAATGGAAATAAAATGAAAGCAGGAGAGAGCTTGAAATTGTCTGTGTTAGTACTACATTCAGAATCTACGTGGACGCTTACAGCAGTGCTCCGAGTTACGTCACTCTCAACAAATGTCCTTGTACAGAGTGGCGCAAAATGATCTTTATGGTTTGAGTTCCTTCTAACTTTTTTATTTCATCATTCTTTCAATTTTTTGTTTCGGAAGGTTGTAAACAAGACTTCTAGCAATTCTAAGCAGAACAACGAACAATCGAATTTCATTTTGAAAACCAACGGTCAATTGTTTTGACGCAGCGTGCATATCGTCGATATTTCAATGTGCCGACGCGACGGCACCCACAGCGCCAACAATGAATCGTTTGGTTTCAAATTTTCGGCAAGGAGGGTCAGTAAGAAACCTCCCCAGTACAGGAAGACCTCGTACGGCACGGCCCACACAAATGAAATCGTCGGCACATTGAAATATAGACGATATGCACGCTGCGTCAAAAAAATTGACCGTTGCTTTTCAAAATAAAATTCGATGATTTTTGTTCGTTGTTCTGTTGTGTGTCTCTCCAAATTAAATTCTAGAATTATATAAATATAAGAATATTATATAAATTCTAGAGTCTTGAAATAAAAAAGTTATAAAGAATTCAAACCATAAAGGTCATTTTGCGACACCCTGTACAAGTTTGTAGAGGAAGGGGTGGTAATATGGTCGCAGAGTTTTAGACATCTTCCTAAAATCTGATTCATAACTTGAATTCATTCGAATTTTTGCTCGAAATGTAAGCAAACTAATGAGATTATACCGGGTGTACCAGTACCGATGGTACAACCGTGTGGGGGGGGGGGGGGGTTCTAAATGAGAGAATAAGTCGAAAATATTGAATAAATTTTTCTCATTTGAGGCTTTCTATTCGAGAAAATCGAGTTTGTATATGCAGGAAGTAGAATTGGTTGACCATGATCTGACGATTCGCGTTCGACGCTGGAAAATGACCAGTTTTTTTTTTACTATGTGCCCCGACTCTGAAAAATCTGAAAAAATTATATGTTAACAACCATAACGAGATGTTAAAATGGTAAAAATATAAACTTCGTAGTACATAACCTCTACTAGAAATCTGTATTTCAAAATTTCTTTTATCTTTTAAAATTCAGTTTCGAAGCTGAAAATTCTGTAAAAATTCATAGATGTGCATTACAATAGCTAAAGTAAGCCAGATTCTGTTCAGAATTTTCGATTGAAGTGGATAAGAAAAATTACGGATAAACCTGATTTTCTTTGTCACCTCATTACTACCCTCAACGTCGTCGCATGGGGTTGAAAATTGGCGCAAAGTAAGTAGTTTCTTCGGATAAGCTATGGCCTAGTGCAAATTCGATTTTGTTTGAGGGCAATTTTTACCTCCTTGTCCGTCTATACCAATCTCAATCATTGTTTAATAAATAATTATAAATTGTACATTAAAAATTTTAGAATGCGACATTTTGACGCGTCCCGTAAATCTAGTGTTAAAGATGCGTCTGGTTCGCGTGCTTTAGTTAGTACAGTAAAAGCTCCTTCGTTGTCCAAAGGCCGGGGGGTTGAGTGGACAACGAGCGTGCCCGGACACTATTTTTGATTTATGACTGCGTCTAGATATCGCGCCGACCGCGCCGAGCGAGACTTCAATAGAGAGCCGAACATAGAGAAAGACAGAATGAGATACGGATCGGGTGACCGAAGCGTGTCGCCGTCGCCGGCACAGTTTAAAGGCCCACATTGTTGCTGTTGTTCGTTGCCTCTGAAACTTTGACCGTCGATTAAACCACTAAATACAGTTGAAACTATATCGTGTTTGGTGTCATTTTAAACAGAGAAATGCCAGAAATAAGTTAGTGAAAGTCCCATAAAGAAATAATGAAAATTAAGAAGTTTGAAAATTCGGTTTACTCGAGTCAATGTTGTGGTGTTCACACCGATATACCCGAGCCGACATCAATCGTCGCCGCCCTGCGGAGCGACTCGGCGTCGACAGGCAGTGGAATGGGTAGGCACTGGACAACGATCGTGCCCACGATTCAGGACAACGAAGGAGCGATTACTGTGTACGCAGGAAGTAGAATTGGTTGGCCATGGTCAGACGCGTCAGACGATTCCTATCTGATAACGCGGCGTATCGGCTGCGCATCTTCAAGCTCGATTTTCTCAAAAACGGGGAGTCAAGTAGACAAATGTTGTCTCCAGTTTTTCGACTTATTTTTACATGTGGGATCATCCCTTGCCCAGTGTACCATCCATCCGTCCGGCCACACTCTATATTTCGTTACAAAAGTTATACCGTCGACGTAAGCCGACTATAGGATCGCACACATTTGCGAATATTCGTCAAGGTTGTTAAGCGAAAATATGTTGCCTTTGTCGGAAGGTTGCGAGTCATCGCGAAATAAATTCGGGGGTCGCATAATGGTATTGGAGCAAGCTGACAGTGGAATTCCTCTTCTTCGTATTTTTTTCTCCCTCCGGTTATTGTTTAGCTCGTTTTCGGTTTACTTCAGTTCCCCTTTCTTTTCACTTGGCCGCGTGCAACAGCGTGAGACAAAGAACGCTACTCCCCCCGGGGGGAGGGTTCCGCGACGGCGTTGCGGGCGCGAGAGATATCCTTCGTATATTTTTTATTCTAATTTCCCTCGCTTATTTACCCCACGCCTTCGTCCTCCCGTGAAAATAGAACACCGGGAGCAAAAAATATTAACCCTTTGGGGGCGTAATTCTTTCGAGGCAGGGTATCGTACTGGACGGAATTATTTCGCGGCGTGACTCGGGGGATACACGCGAATCCACAAATTTCATTTTAATAAACTGTCAGTGAGGCTGCGTGTCAGCTATACAGGGTGTCCCATTTGGAATTCCTTGGGTAGATATCTCGGGAAATATGAACGATATGAAGACGTATCTTGGATAAAAGTTGCACGGATTCGCTGAGGACAATTTAATCGGGCCAAATACCTCACTGTGCCTCGGCCAGAAGAAACGTCGTCGTTGGCGGTCCCTTTGAGGGAATTTCTTAATTGAATCGAAACGCGAGGAAAATAAAATCGACGACTCGTTTTCGTTTTAGTGGCCGATTAGTATGGTGCATTTGCCTCTCGGAGCCGATTATTTCCGGCGAGACCGGCCAATTGTCCGTGAATTGATCGTCCAGCAATAAATCACGGTCCGAGCAATAATCGGCCCCCAAGCTGCCGGATCGATCGGTAACCTTTAATGAATAAAAATCAGCGGAAACGATTGAACCGGCTAATGAACAAAAATGATTCGCTCGGCAGCAATTGATTTTTTACGGTAGAACGCACCGCGTCCGGCTACGGTTTCACCTAGCTTTTAATTAGACTTCGATTCATCCTGGCTTACGGCGATTTAGATTTTATATATTTCGTTGGGACGTCTATCGTGCCTTGGACAGTGCTCCATATCTATTTACTGTTCCGGATTTTGTTCAAATGTGAATATGTTGTAGTCTTTAGTCACCCATAGGTCACACGTAGACAGGTAGACAGCGGATCTTTCTGCAAAATAAAAATTTTCTTTAAACTTGAGCTTTGGACTTGAACCAGAACTTTGAACTTGAACTTAACCTTTGGACTTTGAACTTGTACTTCACCTTTGGACTTTGTACTTGAACTTTACCTTTGGACTTTGAACTTGAACTTTACCTCTGAACTTTACCTTTGGACTTTGAACTTGTACTTCACCTTTGGACTTTGAACTTGAACTTTACCTCTGAATTTTACCTTTGGACTTTGAACTTGAACTTTATCTCTGAACTTTACCTTTGGACTTCGAACTTGAACTTTATATCTGCACTTTACCTTTCGACTTTGAACTTGAACTCAATCTCTGATCATTTACCTTCGGACTTTGAACTTGAACTTTACCTTTGAACTTTACCTCTGAACTTTACCTTTGGACTTTGAACTTGAACTTTACATCTGCACTTTACCTTTGGACTTTGAACTTGAATTTTACCTTTGAACTTTACCTCTGAACTTTATCTTTGGACTTTGAACTTGAACTTTACATCTGCACTTTACCTTTGGACTTTGAACTTGAACTTTACCTTTGAACTTTACCTCTGAACTTTACCTTTGGACTTTGAACTTGAACTTTACGTTTGGACTTTGAACTTTGAACTTGTACTTCACCTTTGGACTTTGAACTTGAACTTTACATTTGGACTTTGAACTTGAACTTTACCTTTGGACTTTGAACTTGAACTTTACCTGTGGACTTTGAACTTGTACTTCACCTTTGGACTTTGAACTTTAGACTTTAAACTTTGAACGTATGCTGGACGTTGTAACATGACGAACGATAAGTGTATTTTACGAATGTAAAATACAGGAACTGCTGTAAGAACTAGAGCGATAATTGTCCCTGAATCAGCGGCAATATTGTACAGGACAACGCCCGAAACAAAAAGATGTAGAGAAACCGAAAAAATATCAGTATTCATATCGGTTACCGGTATAGTTCTGTTGGCGTTAGCACAATACCGGTATTAGATCATACAGCGTAACACCGGTATGAAAATTTTACCAGTATTAAATCCCTGCTTTCAAAAACTCGCTTGCCAAAGGTAGGGACGCTTTTTTTAATGAAACGTATGTCGTTAGTAGACAGCGGATTTTATGCATTTATAACAAAAATGAGTAGGTGTAATTTGAGACAGTAAAAACGTTCGACGAATTTAAAAACACTGTTATAATACTACTTCTAATATATAAATATATAATACTGTTATGAAACAGCTATAATATTTTTCAACTTATTAAACGTATTACGAAGGAAAGTACATTTCTATTTCGCTTCAGTTCGTTGTAATTCATGTAGAAAATTTTTATTTTCCATGAAGATCTGCTGTCTAGTCATTAATAGACAAGGAACTGATGAACGTGATGAAATTGTGCCTCTGTAACAAGTTTCAAGCGGTGCCTCTTCTATAAGGGTAGGTGAGCACGGTTTAACGAATAATGCTCAATTTCTTCTGCTCTGCTTATGGGAAACTTATGAAAAAAATCATGAACATTCTGCCTAACAGCACACACGACAGTGAATTATTTCAGAATTTTTGGTTGCAAAATTGATTTTTCAAAAAATCCAGAAGCATAAAATCGTCGATTCTATGTCGGTTCTCAGAGTCATGTGTGTCAGTCGTGTAAAAATATTCTAATCGCTTGGAGTTGATCAATTTTCACGAGTGAGAATTACGTTTCCGGTGTCCTTGGCGCAAGATCAAAGGATCACCACGGTGAAATTTTTCTTACAGGGGTTTGGAATCGGATGAACGATGCATCTCTATTCGTTCGCAAACACCTCGATCCCGGGGCGTATAGCCGGGGCGCGTCCGCCTTAATCGCGAAGGCGAATTTAAAGCCCGATCACCATAAAATCGGCCGAATTATGGGAAATCGATTGCCGTGATACATTGTGCGCGGGATAACGCCTCTCGCGCGGTAACGTAGCTCGCGTAACGGTTCTCGCCGACGTACCGCGCCGATTCATTTAAATAAAGAATGTGTCCGCGGAGAACCAATCAGCCCGGGGATGGATGAACGATGAAGCCACTCGAGTTTCTGGCCGCCGTCATTTCCGTGGCCCTGAATGGAACGAAATCCTTGCACCCCCGTCGTTATCCCGCTGCGCGCTGCACCACCAACAGCATCAGCAGCCCCGCGAATGATGCATTATCGAGAGAACACCGTGCCACAGTGTTACGCCGTTGACGGGTACGTCGAATAATGGCCACCGGAATACAGAGAGAAGCTAAAAATTTCCGTACGTCGCGTCGACGCACCGTACTTTTTACTGGGACATCGGCGCCGCGTGCTACGGGAAATCGGCCGATTCGGCTCATTGTGCTCGACCGTAAATCATTGCCGCGACGAGAGAGGAAGAGAGAGAGAGAGAAGCTGACCCGCCGGTGAAATAAATGATAAAGCGGCCAGACTCGACTCGATGACGCTTTTCTGCGGGGACGTTTGTTAAAAATTGAAGTTGATCAACCGTGGAATTTCAGTCTCCGAAATTGTTCGCTCTCGATGCGAAAGTTGTTCGATAATTGCGTCGCTTATTCATGCCGCTCGGACCGCTCGCTCGTTGCGCGAATTCATTAGCTAGAGAATTTTTATTTATCCAGGCTCGCAGCACTGGCTACTCAAATTCGCGATTTTTCAGGAATTTCAATTTTTTAAACTTGAATTTTCGTATTCGCGAGATTTCTTAAGGATGATCTGGAGGTAATATAAAAACGCAACAAAATTTTTGAAAATTTGACAAGATATAATTCTTACTAAATTAATGCAATTACCAAAGTTTGAGTTCGATTCACTGCACCGTTTAAGAATTATAGCAACTTAAAGTTTTCACATTCTAACACGTCTTCTTATGGAGAATTCACAAAATTCCACTTCAATCCCTATTTAAACCTTGAAAAAACGCAACTAGAAACTCCAGTTTTTTTTATATGTAGTAAAAATTATGTAATTAATTATGTTCAAAATTTATTAGTATTCACTAAACAGTTACGGAGCAAAAAAATTATAAACTGTTAGAAAACGTCAAATTTATCGTGTTGTCTCTCACTAGCATGGAAGCGCGACAAGTGTAGACTGTAGACCACTGAATGTAGCTACGGAGGGTACAGTATTTGCAATTCAGATCAAAGTTCTAGTTCAAAGTCAATTTCAAGTTCAAAGTTTAAGTTCAAAGTTCAAGTTCAAAGTTCAAGTTCTATGTATATTTCAGAATACTCCTGTAGAAGGTTCGTACAATTCTCGTCAGAGGATCTTACAATTAGAGTCCTAAATCCCACTTCTCCTGCAATTCCCAACCAAAACTCGGGAAGAGATAATTTCTTTGGTAGGGATAAACAGACGATAAGTCCCAGTATTAAGACACTAGTATAATGTCGCAAAGTCGTAATATCTAAAATATGCATTTAATAAAGATTGTATAAAGATCCGCAGTCTGGTAATAGCATTTGTAGATCCAAAAGAAATATAAATCGTACTAAATTCTGTTGAAAAAATTTAATACTCCATCATTTTTTAAAATTTTTATAAACCATAAATACATAATGATCCGCCGCAGTCTAGTTATGAAGATACAACCGAAAAATACCGGTACGAATCCCTGCTTGAAAGACACAATCCCGCTCGTCGTTTGATCTTTAAGGAAAGATACCTAACCCAGACTATGAGGGTTTATCCTTCGATTGGTCTCGCATTGGCACACGCGGTCCCCTCCGCCCGAAGAAATAATATCCGGCGTATACGAACGGCGGAAGGTTCATGGTTCTTTAAACGTGCTCGAGGGACTACGAATTTCCATGCCGCCGACACTTGGAATGCAACACCTAGACGGGCGTAAATCATTCATAGAGGCGGCCGGTCGAGAAGCAGTGGGATTAGAAGGGTCCGTTTGCTACGGAACGGCCGATAAGCCGCGCCATTTGCAGCGACCCCGTCGCAAGCCACGACGACATCGTTTCATTTATTAAAGCCGGCCACGCCGACGACGATAGTCGCCGGTGTTCGCGCGAATTCGGCACCGCCTCGTGAAAAAGTTACTACAACGCCTGAGGAGAATCCGGTCCGGCTCAATTTAACTGTGGAAGCTCTTCGCTGACTCGAAACTCTGCCCGCCGAGATTCGTTGCACGGCCCGCGACATGAAATCGAATGGCAGGGTGGTTCACCCCTGTCCATCCTTTCCTCTTCCTGACGCAGCTCTGATAATTTATTTCCAATAGTCTACCATTTCCAGGATGCTTTGCTTGCTAGAGCGCCGATAAATCAGTAATTGCACTTTCTACTTCGAGAACTGTTTCTAAAAGTTTCCTTTCCGAACATTTATTTTAACCCTTTGCACTCTGAGCTATTTTAACTGGAGAATTAAATATTTCTTCCGACCTAAAATATTTCGATCCTCTATAATTTTTTAAATGGTAATTTGTTTGGGATTGGCTGAGCGTGTCGGCAGCGTGAACGCGTCGATTTACTGCGCCTACAATTTTTTTCTCATGAACCTGAATATATATGCGAGTAATCTACAAGAATATTTTTCCATAGAGAGTACTATTTAGTAACATACAGATACTTGAAAGTAACATTTCTCGTGACCAAGAGAAGTGTCGAAAAACTTGTGTTAAAGAAATGATTTGTTTCACAAGTTTAGTGTATAAAATCGAGATAGGACCAAATCTAGGATGTAAAGGAAGGTGTATAGATTAATTTCATGGCTTTTTTTTAATTCTCTTCGGTGGTTTCGATAGAATAAACAATCGAAAGTGATATTTTTTTCAGAAAATTAATATATATCATGTAATAACTTTTTTCGTCCCAATAACTCCTCTTTAATTTTTTGCGAGGTTAATCAGGAGACATTGCTTTATATAACCCACAAAAGTTTATGTGCGAACTAATGCGAACACAGAAGATATTTAGCTTTTTGTGCGATACATATCAGTATGGCATGAATCGACCGTATATCACGTGTCTGAAAATGATGAAATTTTTCTTAATCTGACGAAAAAATGTTTGAAATAAAAGTTTAACAGTATTAACATAGGTATGAACTGCAATATATAAAACTTCGAAAAAGTTTTGTTTAAAACAAAAAAACAAGATCGCTTCGATTTTTTAAACATTAAGGTGTATTTTTGATTTGATAGTGTTGTAGCTGGTGTTAAGACGAATTCAACGATATATAATAGTATGACCTTCACACTATTAATAACGTCGCAATAGTTTTGGCGCGCTAAACAGATCAAATACCCCACTGTGCGCCGCGCCGCCGCGCTATTGGCGGACCCGCACGTAACCGCGAGATCGAGAGCAGCTCGCAGTAGCTTAGACCAGCACCGTCGGACTTCGATTGGGATCGATTATCGACCCCAAAAGGGGGATTACTATTGGCGGATCGCTCTATCGATCTGCCAATCACTCGTTCGACGGTGACGGTAAACTGCCAGCTGTTCGACTCCGATCACTTTTTGAGATGTTGAAATTTTTATTTATAATATTATGTATTATATATTATTATATTATTATATATATATTATTATTCTATATTTTATATTATATTTATATATATATATATATATCACAAGTTGCCACGGATCGTCCAAGAATGCACAAAATTCAGTACAGTATTAGCAATAGTTTTTTGCAAATATCTCGAAAACTAAAATCGAGCGACGGTAACATGTATAGGGAAAGGTTTTTCAGAATGATGACCTTGAGAACATATGTGAAGATCATCAAACTCGGTGAGAAAGCCCTTAAAGTAAATAATTACCTTTTAAATTTGGTGAATATGAAATTGATGTAATACCTCGTACAATACTTAAATGTTTCATGATTGATTAGATACTTTTATATCATATATAGATTAGATAGATTTTATAATTATTCCATCGACAAAAACTTTTAAGGGAGATATTCAGAATGGTAACCTTGATAACATGTTTCTAATGGACAAGTTCGCTGACGTGTTATAATACTGTAACACTGTCTTCGTCATATTGAAATAATTAAAATGGAAAATATATTTTTATGTAACTCCTAATTATTGTGAGTAAGGTAAAACATCCGTAAAAACCTGCATTTTTATCAGGAAAAAAATCCGCAGCCTAATGACAACAATGGGTATAATTGGATGCAAAGCAGCGAAAACATTAAAGGTCTTAAAAATTCTGTTGTATCATTTTCGGCTGATTAAAATTACATAGAAAGGGAGAAATGTTTCTGTTGATTATCTTGTAATAATAGTAATGTTAGTATACATCGCATTTCATTCGTTTGGTTACTGGCTCTGCGATTTTATACATATTTTAAAGAATCAATAATGTCGTTTCTTTTTTAAACCGGTGCTTTAGTGTTTGGCATTCAATCCGGAGTTCCTTGATCTCCGTAATCACGCCTGAGCATATTACGTTGTTCTTGGTAATTAGCTGGAATAAACAAGTATCTGAATCCTCATTTATTTATGAAGTAAAATATTGAAAAAACAGATTGGATTTCATAGAGGTTGGAATAAGCCCGAAGCAGCCATTACCAGACTAAAGGATTACTGAATCGATAACATCGTGTTCAATAAACAATTATCCCGGGAGAAACACCGGTAAACGATAGAGAAATCTTTGAGGCGAGGGTAAAATATTCACGGTGGAATGAAATATGTATATTACTGTTAGAAGTTCGAGGAGGCTAGAAACCATTCGGGTTCCAACAACTTCCCTTGCGGAACACGCGGCGAAAATTTATTTAACCAACGATAACATTCCCTTCGAGCGAAACGCCTTAATTTTGCAAACGAGAACAGCTAACAAGGGGTTAACGGCAGGGCGAAGGGGTGGATATTCGTCAATCAGGCGAATCGATCATAAATTTGAATGATTCAAGAGTGCGACGCGTGGGGGATTGATGGTAGGTGTAGCGGGGGTGTGCAAGAACAACGATCAGCCGAGGGACCGCATCTTATGGAAATTCCATACTAAGACACTCGGTAAACATCGCGACGATGACGGTGGTTGCCGTCTCGTTGAATTTATTTTAACATCCTGCCCAGCCGAGCGTTAATTAAGCTCTGAAAGCACAGCAAATATAGTGGAGTCCGTGAGTCGTTTGCCCCGGAGCGGAGGAGAGCTGCTGCCGGCACGGTGCATAGCTCCGAGGGAATACGAGGGTGAGAATGAAAGGAGACGGAGCGGATCGAGTTTATTAGAAGCGCCATATTTATCCACCTACGGAGCTCCCTTACTAAGGAAATCGAGGCTCGACGAATCATTAAAATGCGATCTGCGACGTTTTAGCTCTCACTCTCCCTCACTCTCTCCTGTGATGTGGTTCCTTTCCTTCCAATACATGAGTAATTAATTACATCTTCAATTACATGTGCAATAATGGACAGTAATTACAATGAGGAAACGGTTAAATGGTCCAAAACAGAATAATTAGTGGTTTTTAAAAGAACAATTACACTGAAGTAATTGTTAGACTCAATTACAATTACTGTAATCGTGTTAAGTAATTGCAATTACTTCTTTCACAATTACTGGTTGAGCCAAAGTAATTGTAATTTTATTTCTGCAATTCCCAAGTAATTCTAATGCAATTACAAGCTAATTGTAATTGGTGAATTCTAATGCAATTACAAGCTAATTGTAATTGCAAAAAAGCTTCCTCATTTTTTTATTATTTAGTGTTTTTAATCAATAAAATTGGTTATCATTATTGCCCTAAGATTATTTTTTTCTGAGTAAAAACCTCTAATTTTCAGTTTCAATAAATATATATATAATTTATATGAATTTTTCAATAATCATAAAATTTTTTCATATTTAAATGAAACCCTAATATTAACTTCCCTATAATATTAGGCTTAATTATATTTTTTCCAATATATACATATATATATATATATATATATATAACAATACAAATTTAGATTTATATGAATTTTTCAATAATATTATTTCCTCAAGATAATATTATAATAATTTAATACAAATTTAAATTTATATGAATTTTTCAATAATATTATTTCCTCAAGATAATATTACAACAATTTAATACAAATTTAGATTTATATGAATTTTTCAATAATATTATTTCCTCAAAATAATATAATAATTTAATACAAATTTAGATTTATATGAATTTTTCAATAATTTTATTTCCTCAAGATAATATTATAATAATTTAATACAAATTTAGATTTCTATGAATTTTTCAATAATATTATTTCCTCAAGATAATATTATAATAATTTAATACAAATTTAGATTTATATGAATTTTTCAATAATATTATTTCCTCAAGATAATATTATAATAATTTAATACAAATTTAGATTTATATGAATTACAAGTAATTGTAACTGGTAGTTGCAATTCCGACGACAGACGACGCTCGCGCGTGAACACTCACACCCCGCTAGGGTACCGTCACACACCGCTGGACCATGTATACGGGTTTTTTTAGTAGTCAAAATCGCTAGATGAAAGATCAATCTAGGGCGCTGTTTGCCTCAAAAGTCCTTCTTTTACGTTTCCGAGCAATGGTTTTGCAATATTTCGCTGCATGTTTCTTTCCAAACGCCCTCTGGCACAAATCGGATTAACCTTGGAGGTTTGCGATTGATGATGGGCGGTTACACAATTACACGTCGCAATAAAATAATTTACAACTGGTGTATTTAGTGCACGTTTCGTTGGAAACAGATAATTGGCGATTCATTCTCTGTCGACCAACAACATCTTAACTTTAAGGGAAGACAATTTAGATTCTTATCTTCTAATGAGCGTCGTTTTTCAGTTCTTATCATTTGACAGATACTGTAACTTTAAGGATAAGAATCGTCGAAGTTTCTTATACCAAGTATAACATGTTACAAGGAGTTTAAATTTCACATCAAATTATGTAAAATACTTTTTAACTCTTCTGTAATCACAAATTTGAAATACTATTTCAAAAAATGAAGCATGAACAATTTTCTTATGTTTTTCTCATCCGTGAAAGCATTTCTTAAGTGGTCTATTTTAATTCTTCTAATGTTTTCACTGTTTTAAATTACACCTGCTGACTTTTGTCATGAACGCATAAAATCCGCTGTCTACTTATTAGAAAATATACGAAAGTGCAGGAAGTTGAACTTGGAGAAGAATTGCCGGATACGTGTTAATGTTTAATCGAACTTATTTAACGACTTTCTCGCGTACGATATAGCCATCGGATGAAGTAAGAGAGAAAGCCAAACCACGTGGAAAGTTCCATTATTGAAAAATTACGAAAACGGGAAGGTTGTCGCTTTCAAAGTAATACCGATGGCCCGAACTTTTTCGCCCGTCAACCAGCCCGAAACAGCTTCGAAAGTTTCGCGGGTCGGAATGCTTTTTCGGTGCTCCTTTGTGCCCGACCGAGTCGTCAGAATGCTTTCTTTCCGCGGGTACAAAGCATTGTTTCATCGCCATAAATGTTTCAAACGTAACGCCGCCGCGGCGGCCTCCGGTTACAGTTACGTCGCGGATTTGTCGGGAAGTTTTGCGCCGGAACTCCGCGCGCGTCGACATCGTCGTCCGAAATTTTTCTCGCGTTACACGTCCGGAAAAAGAAGATGAATTCCCCCTTTTGGTTTCAGTATACATCATTTCATTGCGCGGCGCGCAGCGGGAACAACTTTTTAATTCGCCCGCCGGTGAGCTTCTTGAATTTTTCACGGGACACCCCCGCGGAACGCTGTCTCCGTTTCCCATTTTTCTGAATTACATTGCTCCGCTAAGCCCTCGGAAATCCTCGAGTTGCGTAGCCGCACCTGGCCATTGATTAATTGCCTGGAAACTCAACGAAAACGTCGAGAACAATTTTAGATAGCAGATAACGACAATGTACAGGGTGTAAAGAAATTATATATCGAGGAGAATCATTGAATGATTCTACACTAAGGAAGTTGCCGCAACACTGAGCTTGACCTTGAATTTTAAGGTCTAAAGGTCAACCATTTTTATTTAATTGCATCGTATTTTACTCACGAGGGTTAAAAGTGCAAAAGAAACCATGGGTCGCAACTCAACCGGCTTTTAAAAAATCAGAGCTAGTAAACCTACGCTTTTAACATCTCAAAAAAGGCCGTTCCAACTCATTTTTAAAATGTCAATCCATTTTGAAGTATGTAGGGAGACATTTTTCACCGAGTTTATATTGTTTTCCCATTATTCAAGACTAATAAATAGACTGCGAATTTGATGCATTTATGACAAAAATGGGCACGTACAATTTCAAACAGTGGAGGTATTAAAAAGATTGAATGCCACCAGTATATTAGTTTCATCTTTATAAGATAATTGTAAGAAGAATGAAATTCTTATATGGCTCCTGTGTCTGGCAATCAACGCAAACATTTTTTATTTTGCATCAAGATCCGCAGTCTACTAATAAATAATCCAGCTGTCTGAAGGTAACTGTTAGTCTTCTCAAAAAGTAAGACTAGTAAACTAACCCTTAATATCTCAAAAAAGCTCAGGACGTTCCAACCCATTTTTAAAAAGTCAATCCATTTTGAAGTATATAGAGAGATATTTTTTACTGACTTTATACGGGGTGTCTCACCTGATTTTGATATCTTGATTTTCTCGCTATTGTTACTCGTAGCAAAAAATTTTTCAGCATAGACTTGAATGGTATCGAGTGGAACATATTTTGATGTTATTAGTTTTTTCGTGAGTGGACGCGTAAAGGTCATATAAAGGTTAACTTTTTTTTTTAATGGAATGAGGTATTTTTGAATACATCAATCGATGCAGCTAGACATTCATTATAAAAAAGTACTAACCCATGTATGTCGAAAGGTTAGTAGTTCAGGAGATATTTCAATTTAAATAACTCTAAAATACCATTGCGGTCGTACTAAGACGTTACATAAGTAAGTGTAAACGCTAACGTTTTAGAGTTATTTAAATTGAAATATCTCCTGAACTACTAACTTTTCGACATACATAGGTTAGTACTTTTTTATAACGAATGTCCAGCTGCATCGATTGATGTATTCAAAAATACCTCATTCCATTAAAAAAAAAAGTTAACCTTTATATGACCTTTACGCGTCCACTCACGGAAAAACTAATAACATCAAAATATGCTCCACTCGATACCATTCAAGCCTATAATGAAAAATTTTTTGCTACGAGTAACAATAGCGAGAAAATCTAGGTGTCAAAATCAGGTGAGACACTCTGTATATTGCTTTTCCATTATTTAACACTGATGCATGATCTATAGTTCTCAGAATGTAACATCTCTAGTCTTTCCAAAAATTCTCGTTCGCAAATGTTTTAATCGAGACCACTACAAGACACACACCGCACGGACCTCCACGTTTGATCCATAATGAAGCCAGAGGTTATTACGGTCCCGAAACATCGGCATACTTTTTCTAAAAGCGCGTCACCCACACCGGAGAACCTCGGCATTTAGAACTTTCCCGCTCGCTCCGAGATTTTTATATCGCGGGCGGCCGTTTCTCTCTCTCCGGGTAGGAATCAAAAAGAATTCAATTTACATGAGAAAGAATCTCCGGCGCTCAAACGTGGTTTTACGCACGCTCGTAAAGGGGTTGCAAAAAAAAATCCGGGACGAAGAATGAAAAAGCAGAGCGCCGTGGGAAGGGTGCAACGAGTCCGATAGCGAGGGCGGACGGGGTGAAGGCGGAGGTTGGGGATTGTGCGCACATTCTTCGCGGCATAAAAATTACGGGAAATTACGTATGTGCCGGAAGTCGTAGCTCTGGCGTGTGGCCCGGTCCCCGTTTTCGTAAATATTAATGCGCGTTCCTTCGTCGTCCGGCTGCGGAGCAAATAATTATTTACAGACCACTGAATACAGTTGAAATTATATTGTGTTTAGTGTCATTTCAATCAGAAAAATGCCACAAACAAGTTGGGGAAAGTCCCATAAAAAAATAATTAAAAATAAAGAAGTTTTGTAATTGGATTAGTAGTGGTTCACACCGATATACCCGGAATGCTCAGTAACCGAAGCAGTTCGAGTTTCGCGGGGATTAGAACTTATTAGATTACTCATTAGAACATCTGCAATATTTTTCACTCCATAACCAAACTCAATAGAAATGACGAACACAAATGATACCGAATTTAACCTTCCAATGTCGTTATTTTTTACTGATTCTACGAGTGCATATTTTTAATTATAATTGCGAATACTCGACACTGTGCGCCGCGGGGACACGTGCGGCCCCGAAGAGGAAGAAGAATAAGAGGCGGACGCATTCCTGCATCCCCGAGACGCCGCGACGCGACGCTGGGAACGTCGTAAACCGTTCGATCGTAAAAACGGGGAAATTCTTCGTGGTCTTCCGCGACGTGAAATCGGGCATGCTTATCGAGGCAATTTCGGCAACGTGTATTCAATCGAGCAGCTTTATGGGGGGGAATGTATCTTTGTTGCGCGGTCGTGATAAGCAAGCGCCGATGGTTTACGAGCCAATTATCGGCGGACAGCTCTGACCCTGTTATCAACAACCCCGGCCCTTCAGCTCTTGCGCCTCCGATGCAGATTTCAGTTTCGCCGTGGTATCGAAGTGTAGGGATCGAGCATTCGTTTGTCCGGCGTGCTACCGGCCGCGCTGAGGTTTTCTTTCCGGAACAGTTCATCCGTTTGATCCTTCTTGGGACAAAGCAGTTCCTCTTTCCGAGATTCCTGCGGTGTGAAAGTGGGTATGAATTTATTAGGTGTGCAAACAAGTTCTTTCCCCTTTTTTCCAAATTCATTATAGGATATACGAATTCTCCATATTCATGATAGAATATATGAATTTTCCAAATTCAATAATAAATATATGAATTTAAAAATACATTCATTTTAAAAAATCTCGATATCTAAAATTTCCAAATAGTATTTCAATGTTTACTATTTCATATCAAATTACTGGCAAATTAACTTTTTTCGAAATGGTAGGTACATGTAGAAATAGCATTTCAAATATTTCAATAGTAGCCCATATAAAGGGTAAACTTTACTTTACCGGACTCAAAATTATTACCTTTCTCCTACGAATTATGATGTATTTGTTATGTAATCCAGTAGATTTGGACCCGGCGCGGATGCAGATCGAAGTTTCGATCCTCTAGGATCAATAGTTGAGGAGTTATAGTCGCTTAAAGTTGAGCATATTTCCAGTTTCTTGACAGGTAAGGGCGTCGCCATATTGCTTTGTAGTGACGACCGTGAGCCGCTTACCTTGCCCCCCCCCCCCCACGACCTAATCTTAACCAACTCAGTAAGCGGCGTTTGACCGTCACTACAAACCAATATGGCGGCGCCCTTACCTGTCAAAAACACTGTAAATTGCTCAACTTTAAGCGACCATAACTCCTCGAGTATTGATCCTAGAGGTTCGAAACTTCGATCTGCATCCGCGCCAGATACAAATCTACTGGATTACATACCAAATACATCATAATTCGTAGGAGAAAGCACAAATTTTGATAAATATTCCTTTCTATCGATCGTATAATTGTTGATACAAAATGTATTGATGCTATCACTGGTTCATTCATTTCATTAAGCAAGTGAGTAACAAAATACGCAATTAGATATTCAATGTTTAATTTACTGATGGTAATACATAGTTGATACCATTTATTTTGTTTAATAATTCAGAAACGCAGTCATTAACTTTCTCGAAAATGATCTAAACATAGATCGAAACGTCGAAATTTAATTTAAATTTCAAAATTGCTTTGAAGTAAAAATTGATCGAACCAATGCGCCGATAGCATCAATACATCTTGTAGCACAAATTTTGTGTCCGGTAAACTAAGGAGCAGCCCATATAAATACTATTGTGAACATTATAAAGAATTTTAATTAAGTTACGAAAAAACAATTTCGTCATTTTCGTCGTCAGTTCACTATCTTCTATATTTGAATCCGAGTGTAAATAATATATTCTCATAATTCGAACATTTAACGAAATAGTATTTCCAAATAGTATTTCAATGTTTACTATTTTATATGAAATTATTTCGAATTTTCCCCAGCCGAACTCGTTGGTACACGTGGCAAGATTGTATAACGTTCTAGTTGTTACGCGACCGTTAACTAAATTGTTTGTTTAACGATCAATGGAGAGATAGATGCAGCCTGAAATAATTAAACGAAAAAAAGAGCTCGACGAGTGGGAAACAGTCAGGCACGATGGGAAACTGGGAAAAAAATTAACCAGAGCCAGTCGCATCTGGGGATGCGCTCGATAGTGCCGGGGAATATTGAACACGAGAAATAACTTTTCCATCCATTTCCGGTGGATTTATGCAGCCGAGGTGTCCCGTAAAAATTTTCACCGAAATGCCGGGGCATCGTTATTGCCGGGGTTGCAGCGACTTATAAAGCCCGGGAAACGTCGTTATTTAAGTTTAACGACCGCCAATAACGATTTACCGTAAAAATTACGCGTGTATCCGACGTAACGAAACAAACAACAACGACAACAACAAAAATCCGACCGAGAAGACACGAGAAGCCCTCGGTGAAATTGGCGATCGCCTTTAAATGAAATCGTCGAACCGGGACGAATATGTGTATTTATTTACACGCGAGCGGAATGCTGCGATTTGGAGGGGAGTTCGAAATGCAGCCGACATCGGTGAAAGGAATATTTTTTTATCCGTGCCGTTTCATTCCTCGATCTACATCCGCCGGAACCCGGGCCTGAAACGTCCATGACAACGCTCGGACCAGAGTCGCCAGTGCATACAGGGTGGTCCTTTTAAGGCGGTAGGATACTCAGAAATCTAACTAGAACGGAACTAGAATCTTACTAGATTTTGGGTGAAAACATGGGTTTGTCAATTTTCGTTGTTTGTCCTTATTCGAGAAAATTTTGACGCTAACGAGATTATGCTTATACAGGGTGGTCCACCTAAGTCAGGCCACCTAAATATCTTCTCTAATTGTGGGGATCCAGAAAATATTTTGTATGCTATTTGAATGGTTTGAAAAAACCATTCTATTGCAAAAAACGTATTTTTTCTAGGGTAATTTTTTTCGGAGTTTTCAAGCTTATCGATGTTTTTTTGCATATAATTGTATAATTTTTTTTATTGCATCGTGTAGCTGATCGAAAAATACATTCAGATATTTATAAAAACATGACCTTGAAATGACCTTGATCTTCGGAAATTGGCGTTCCTTTGCGTGGTCCATCTCTTCAGGTTATGGAGATGCAACAAATATTTCTTACGTAATGTGCATAGTGTCAATGGGCCAAATATCTGGCAAGAATATTTTTTTTCAAAGGTCATTTTTTTCGAAGTTATCCAGGTCATCGATCTTTTTTGACAAATAACTACATTTTGTTTTATTGCTTCGGGTAACTGATCGAAAAATACATTCAGGTATGTATAATAACATAACATTGACCCTTGATCTGAAGGTAAAACTTCAATTTCCGAAGATCAAGATCATTTGAAGGTCGGGTTATTTTACATATCTGAATGTATTTTTCGATCAGTTACCCGAAGCAATAAAACAAAATGTAATTGTATGTCAAAAAACATCGATGACCTTGATAACTTCGAAAAAAATGACCTTTGAAAAAAAATATTCTTGCCAGATATTTGGCCTATTGACACTATGCACATTACGTAAGAAATATTTGTTGCATCTCCATAACCTGAAGAGATGGACCACGCAAAGGAACACCAATTTCCGAAGATCAAGATCATTTGAAGGTCATGTTTTTATAAATATCTGAATGTATTTTTCGATCAGTTACACGATGCAATAAAAAAATTATACAATTATATGCAAAAAAACATCGATAACCTTGAAAACTCCGAAAAAAATTACCCTAGAAAAAAAAACGTTTTTTGCAATAGAATGGTTTTTTCAAACCATTCAAGTAGCATACAAAATATTTTTTGGATCCCCACAATTAGAGGAGATATTTAGGTGGCCTGACTTAGGTGGACCACCCTGTATATAATAATATGAGTGTCCAAAGTAGGAGAATAATTGAGAAAAAATACACGCAGATTCCAATGTATTTTTCTGCCACTAAAGACTTTTTTGACTGCTGTGATGACCAGAGCACCATGCGCTGAACCTTCCTCTTTAGATTGAGTCCTCAACCAGCCCAAAATTTGCTCGTATAAGGACAAACAACGAAAACTGGCAAACCCATGTTTTCACCCAAAATCTAGTAAGGATTTGATCACCCTTTCTAGTTAGATTTCTGAGTATCCTACCGCCTCAAGTAAGGCCACGTAAATGTGTCTTCAGGTTATTGTGATGCAAAAAATATTTGTTACGTAAGTGTGTCAACGGACTGGCAAGAATATTCTTTCCCGAAGGTAATTTTTTCGGAGTTATCAAGGACGTCGGTGTCTTTTGACACGTAACTACATTTTTTTGTTTTTGCATCGTGTAACTGATCGAACAATACATTTATGTACCTTGATCGTCGAAAATTAAAGTTTTACATTAAAACTGACATCTATCGAAATCGTAGGCTTAGAAATATTTGATAAATGTAGGTCGCACACGTAGCTGACTCGCCCATACAGCTGGGAAAGAAACGCGCGTGCGTCAATGATTGCAATAATACGCACAATAAATCTTCAGATAAGATAAGGATCGTTAAGTCAAAAAGCGAGCACTTAAACGAGTCGACGAGAGCAAGCCGGAGGAGACGAATATTCAAGTCGAAAGAAAAAGAATCTCGGATGAAACGGGAAACGAGAAGAAAAGTGGGGTGGGGCGGTAGAGGCGGATGAAAAGAAGAAATGTATGAAGTCTGGTTTATGGAAGGGAAAATATATTCATTGCATCCCCTTTTTCTGTCATACCACGGCTAAAGAAATCCTCGGTGCCGTGCTCAACAAAATTGCAAGACTTTTTCGCGTGGCCGCGGTCTTCTGTTTCTTTTTCAATTTGTCATTTGTCTTTCTATTAAATCTCCGTCTCGAGAAATCCGAGTCGGTCGACGACGGGAACGCGAGCCGCGAGTAATCATGCGGTGAACATTTGAAAATTCGCGACGCGAGTTCGACGGGCTTTTTGACTTTTCGATGGCAAGTCAATTTCCGTGTTTTAAATGGAAAAAAAACAACACGGGGGAGGGCAACTTTAACATAGCGCGCGATTTAATTTGATCGCCGAGCGAAATTTACGTGTGCAGCTTGTTAACTTTTTAAATCGAGTTATCCAACCTCGTAACAGGTCCGGCCCGGGCGCGGCTGCTTTTGTTTAGCGATATTACGTTACGCGAACGTAAAACGTTAAAAACAAAACGCTTCGCGTAACCAACTCGTTTATTCCGCGACACAATCTCTTGCATAACATTTCACCGCGTCCTCCTTAGAAAGCGATCTTTTCCGTGGAGGGCCCGTAACGTTTTGACAGCGCCAGCGGAGCGTCGAGAATATTTTTTATAATCAAGATAAACGTTTCTCGCGTCGACGAGGCGGAAAGTTTGTTCGTAAAATTTTAATAAATTAAAAATAGTATCTTGACAGTTTCTTCATTTTTTTTATATTCCATTTGAAATTTCGCGAACTCAACTTTCTCAAAAATTCAGAAAATCCGCAATCTATTATTTCATAACAAAAGTTTACATACTTTTGTAATTCTTTTGCCGAAAAATCTAGAATGTCAGTTACACAAGTTAATGTGTTCTTTTTTCCCCACCCTGTATATGAATCTTCGATATTAGAATGAGATCAACAACTTTGAAAATTTTTTACAGAAAAAAACTTTTCAAATTGGACACTAATTACGTTTTGTATTAGGAGAATATCATGGTGAAAGAGATGGCAAGAAAATTCAGTAGTAAAGCTCAACGACAAGCCAGATAATCGAAAAATTCCAAAAATTAATTTATGCAACTCAACCACAAGCGTGTACGGCCAAAAATTTTCGGGAACCTCGAAAATTGGGTTTTGTATTAGGAGAATATGATATCGAAGGAGGTGGCACGAAATTCAGTAGTACAAGTCAACGATAAGTCAGACGGTCGAAAATATCGAAAATTGAGTAGTACAGCTCAACGACAAGTCGGACGGTCGAAAATTTTCTGAAACCTGGAAAATTAAAATTTGTATTAGGAGAACATAACATAAATTCAGTAGTACAAGTCAATGGCCAGTCAGACGTCCGCAAAATTTTCGAAGAGTACAATTTTCGTACAAGTCAACAAGTCAGGTACCCGAAATTTTTTTTCTACTTCGAAGTTTCGCTATTTCATCAATTCCAAAACAGTAGTGTAGTTTTTACGGAAATCAGTAGTAGCATAACTCAACGACAAGTCAGACGGTCGTGAGAAATTGGTGTTCAATAAATATAATACGCAGATACGTTTTTTTATTATATTGGCTTTATTTATTCATTGTAAGATTCATACATAAAATGTTTGTATTTTACATGTCCATAACTTATAATCTAAGCATTTATAGCGAGAATGTTGACTGGTTCTGATATGACAGACTGGCGCGCCGTCACAGACTGAGGCGCCACTAAAAATTGTCAATTACTAAACATGTAAAACAACTACTAAAAATCATAGGGAATGGAAATATTCTAGGTCGAAAGAAATGTTTAATGTTAGATTTAAAATAGCTCCGATTAAGTAAATGTGGAAATCTATTGATGCGAGTGCGGCCCTAATAGGTCCACGAAAAGCTCCTATGATACTGAAGAGCTCGGAGCACTATGGCCACCTGGGGCAGCGAGACGCACGGCCGGAGCCAGAGGGCGTGGCCTCTGGAAATCGACCGTCATAAGCACGTAATCCCGAAGCCTGGGTTATTATTATTAAACACGGGAATAATTTGCGTGAAAGAAGAACCGATCAAATTCGGTATGGATGCACATATTGGTAGCGACAGACGGGCGAATTTTTGTTCAAAATATTAGAACAGCGATGGTGCATTAATGCGATTGAACGGAAACAGCGAACTCGGTGCGGGAACTGGAAAATATGTGCGCGATATTGTTTTCCGTAGCATCGGAAAAATCCGACTACACACATACTTTATTTCGCGTTTATGATCACGGTTGGGTGTCTCGTGTACCAACAATATGGGACACTGCTTTCACATGAACAGAGAGATTCATATCGAACGTAAGGGTATAGGTTTCGAATGTCTTCTGTAAGCTCTCGAATACAAATTACAGAAGTATGTATTTCACATTCCATTAGACGATGAACCTTTAATTCACATCGCATACGAATTCCATATGGTACGCGGTTTTTACGACACCTTCTAGAGTTGCTTCAAATAATTAAAAAAGAACCTGTGCAAAGTTTGAGCTCGATCGGGTAAAGGGAAAACGTGCCCCAATTTAATGCTCATAATTAGATTTTTGGTTGGACCATTCGATAGGGCTCCCAAAGAAAACCCTCTGTGACAAGTTTCGAGTCGGTACCCCTACCACGAGGGTAGTTATAGATAATAGATTATAGATCTGCTCTGTAAAAAATTACAAAAAAAATTCATGAACATTCTACCGAACAGCACACATGACAGTGAAATATTTCAGAATTTTTGGTTGGAAAATCGATTCATAAGAAAACCGGGAAACAAAAATTGTCCACGTTCATATTATTATGTCAGTTGTGTTTCATCACGATTATTAATATGTATCATGTTCAGATTTTTCGGATTTTGCGAACCCGTTTAAGAAACCGGAAATCACAGAAAGTTCGAACAAAATGCATATTTCGTATTGAAGTTTCGGAAATACCAGTTTTATAAAAATTCAATAATCAGATACGGTTGAAACCATTGAATTTAATTTGTTTTTAGAACCTTTTATTAGTGCATCGTACTTGAAAAAATTAAAAATCAATGTTTTCGATGTTTCTTTACTCGTTTGTAGGTGATTATGTAGCATTGACATTTTTATATTCAGAAAATAATGCACGAACTTAACCCTCTGCACTGCTAAAAGTTAAATAAGGAGATATTATTGAAACCATTGAATTTAATTTGTTTTTAGAACCTTTTATTAGTGCATCGTACTTGAAGAAAATAAAATTCAATGTTTTCGATGTTTCTTTACTCTTTTGTAGGTGATTATGTAGTATTGACATTTTTATATTCAGAAAATAATGTACAAACTTAAAAATATATAAAATGTGATGCAATGTAAAATATTTGGCGAGAACAGGCACGCGCGACCGCGGAATGACAATAAAAGTCCACGCGGGTTCGACAATGAAAAGAAAGGAGTCCTAACCATATGTCGTACGTAAAAGTGCCATAAATCGTTGGATCTTGCGGCCAGCCACTGCGTCGATCCAGGTTTCCGGGCGACGCGATGCGACGCGACGTATTGTACATACTACATGCCTGCCTGAAATATCAGTTGTAAAGTGGCAAAGCATTTTCGTATACATATATCACGGTGGGGGTTCTACGAATTGCTAGCCAGCGTTTCGACGCTGTCATCGATACCGATATGCGTATCCTCCTTTATATTTCCGCAATCCCGCGGACAATTCACGGATTCCGTGGACACTCTGCAGTTTTTTTCGCGCATACATTTCCTATGTCCCGTGAATGCCGATTCTATTCTATGCACGCCAAAGTTTTAGAGAGGCTCCAAACCTTTTGCGAACGCATACTCTGCATGGTTTAGCGACACTCAAAAGAGCCTATTGCAATGCCAGAGCGTATTCTCAGTAAATTGCTAGTATTATGCACGCATTAAATAGGCTTCATGCGTCATTTATTTGGAAGAATTTCATTCTATACTCACTTCATACGCGTTCGCAATGCTCTACAAATGTGTATTTTGCGCGAAGATTTAATTCTATAATTGATATTAGAATTCCATCATTGCACGGTCAGGCACTCTATTCGAAATAACAAATAAAAGGGACAAATAATTACTCCAAATAAGGTAACTAGGCTGCGGATCTTCATGCATTTAAGGCTCCTAAAAATTTTTAAAAATTGTTAAAATATAAAACTCTACATAGTTTAGAGCGATTTTTATTTATTTCAGAAGTACCAAGACTACTATCATTAAAACAAAGATTTTACATGATTCCGCTTTCTTCAAATTCGTCTAGAAAAATTGCAAATTGCTTATACATCTAAAGATAACGTATAAACATTTTAATTTTTCACAGATTAGATTTGTTTCTTACATTTTTCGACATCAAAATAACAAATAAAAGGGACAAATAATTGTTCCAAATAAGATAACATATAAACATTTCAATTTTTCACAGGCGATTTGTTCCCTACATTTTTCGAAATCAAGATAACATTATTTCAAATTATACTATATTATTATTCGAAAACAGAATTCTATATTTATACGAGTATGTACAAACTTATTAGGATTTGTTTCAACAGGTTTGATAGTAGTGGAAACTGTAACAATTACTTGGTTTCAGTGTCACAATAATTTAGACTTTATGCAAAATAAAAATAAAAATTAGAATCGAGTCGGAAATTGTTTTGGTTGGAACAGGATCCCCGAAATTCGGAGAACTGTGTTTCAGAACAAACTTTGTTGAACATTCGTTCATAAGAAGCTGTATCTAACTCGATGTGATTTGAATTTTCTTAGATCGAATATCTCTTATCGAATAAAAATGTCGGGATTGTCGAAGCAAATTTTACGAGTACAACCGCGGGGCTAAGATCGTTTATTCTTTGATAATTAAACACTTTCAATGTCTCGAAAGTTCGTGAATCATTTCACACATTTATACTTTCAAGAGCCCGCCCCGGCCCGACATTTTTGCATTCCCGCGCACCTCTACTTCGTGACAGCGGCCGATCCCGAGGAAAAATAGATGGCCCTGTAGATTTTTACGGGCGTATAAATCTCCCGGCGCAACGAATCCCATTAATAATTGAAAAGGACGAAATTAACCCTCGTGGCAGGGCATTAGCACGGGGGATGAGGGGGCTGAGGACACGCGTGCCTTCCCTGGGACCGCTGTGTTTGCGGATTATTTGACACGGGGTACGTGTGTGTCGTTTAGTCCCCTAATTCGATACGTTTTTTTTGCTCCCGTCGGAAGATGCACCGGGCCACCCTGTAAATGAACCCTTTGTAGACTGGACTGTAGTGTACACAAACCGTGGTTGTGAAATATTGTCGGGAAATTTGTGGGTATGTTCTGTTGGAGTTAAGAGCCCCCGAGGTTTTCCACGGGTGGGGGCTTTCGCGTTGAGTTCCCTGCGACTGTAGAGGATGAATGTGACGGGGTGGGTGGGCTGTGACTCTCAGGAAGCTAGTTTTGATGGATTTCATTTTAGTGGGGGGTGGAATAAAGTATGAAACACGCGGAACACGTAGACTACGTACAATATTCGGGGATTCCTTTTGGAACACTTGTTGAATATTTATGGACTTTTTCCGGAATGTTGGTCGAATATCTTTCGAATATTTCTGCGAATGAGACGCGGAGAATCTGTGCACTGTATGGAACAGTTTCTAACATCTATGCAGCGTTTTTATCAATAGTATCGCTCTCGAATATCTCGAGAACTTACTCAAAGCTGACGGAATTTATGCAGCGTTCAAACATGCGACGTTGAAAGCGACTGAATGATATTTGTACAGGGTGTAAAAAAATTATATGCCACGCGAGAAGAAAGCTGCCGCAGAATTTAGTATTGCCGTTGGTTGTTTGTTTATAGTATCGTTCAATTTTCTAGACCGCACGATCCTCACTTGACGTGTTACATTTAAATCGTAAAAACGTGGTTTGATTGTGTTTCTCTCGTTATTGAATAAATTCTGTTGAGCCAATTTATACAAAGTGTACGGTTTACTTAAAACTACATAATCTAATAATCTACAATTAATGTTATCGGCGCACTGGTTCGATCAATTGGTAAATAAGCAAAATTTTATAAGCATGTAAGTTTTTACACACTTTTCGAGTTCAAAACCCCCGCTTTTTTACTTTCTGCTTGTGCGAAAACACGTTTGCCTAACCATTTAAAAATGTCTTTGATTAATTCTTACAGACGCAATACTGAAATTTTCTATTCTTGAAAATGGTCTAAATTGAGACCGAAACGTTGAATTAAATTTCATGTGATATTTTTGCAAATTTGCTTATTTTCCAATTGATCGAACCAGTGCGCCGCACAGTGATCGAGTCCTCAATTCTAGGTGGACAAAATACAAAATTTGTGTTCTCTTGTAGTAATAATTAAAACAAGTGTATAAAAACTACATGACCTTAAAAGAATTATGTATATCATTTCTTTAAAATGGACATAACATAAAATAAATATTTAAAAAATATTTATATATATTATACATATATTAATAATAAAATAAAATAACATAAATTAAATATTTTATAGTTTTTGTTTAAATACGTGAATAAACAATACACACAATGGAAAGAATTAATCGTAACTTATATTTAAAAATTAGATAAAGTTCTACAAAAATATAATATAAAATTACAAAATTATAATAAGGAATGTGCATGACAAAGGTGGATATTCTAAATTATTATAAATTATAATCTTTTTTAAGGTGATTTGAGTAAACTCTTTGCCTCTGCTGCTAATTCTTTAGAACATTTTTTAGTAATTTTCCTCTTAATAAAAAATGATATAAATGACGAACGGGCAAAAACGGGCAAGCGATATTTAGTATCATTACTTTGGAATAAGTATTCTTCAAAACTATCAAAGAACGAAGTCCGGCCGAGTCCGGCAAAAGAAGTTATACAACTCGATCTCTTCTTAAATAGTGTTATTAGTTAACCTGTGTTTTATATGATTTACACGGCAAAATAAAATTATACCGATATGTAAAAATCACATACTTACCTTCGCTTACACGCTCCATTTTTTAGATAATTATTTAAACAACAAACAAACAAGTTATACGATGAAGAAGAATTAGCTTATTTTTAGTATTTCGCACAGGTAAAACTTTAACGCCGTATTACGTCGTAATAACCACGTGCAATCGAAATATTAGGATATATATCGAACGAATAAATGTTCGTAAACAAAATAGAACGGCAGCGAAGATATCTGAAGTTGATCAAATTCATCATTTTGTCCACCTAGAATCGAGGAATCGATCACTGTGCGCCGATAACATTAATTGTAGTTTAAACAATTGTCGATCGAGATTCAGAGAACTGTTATAATCTAATAATATTTTGAATAATGGTACAGCAATTTTCAGTGGTGTCTCAGAGGGGACAGCCGAGTGCAAAGGGTTAATTCTCAGAGGCCTGTAAAAATGTACAGGGCCATCAATTTTCGGCGGACCAGCCGTCTTGAACGAAGCCGCCCGGCATTACGGCTTCGAGCAAGGCGAACGTAAACGTGTCGGCTGAAAGATTCACGAAGGACCACGCGCGGACCGTGGATGCACGAAGCCGTCGGTTCTTTCGTTTGTTTAGCGCCACGGCTACGGCGCGAAGTATTGTTTTTATGTTTAACGAAGCTGCGGGCTATAGTTGTGCTCCCTTATTCATGGTTAAAGAGGAGCCTGCCCTGGACCGACTGACTTCCCGAGCTCCAACTCCATTGTTCCGTGAACTTTCCTCTTAGATGCCTTGTATTATGGATTTTCTTTTTCAAATTCAGCGCATTACGCTTGCTCGACTGTCGTCGAACGAACGTGGTGAGCACGCGCGTGTACATATGCACAGTCACTCACGTTAATATTCGAGCACGGTACTATTTTCGTGTTTCCGGTTGTGCGCAGGGGCACGGTTTCAACGCCGTATTACTTATTTTACGCAAAATATCGATCATTTACTTTCAATCGAAAACATACAAACAACTTTTTCATGACGACAATATTTAGTTGTATACGATACGTTGAAAACATAACGGCGATATCAATTATTGTGTATACAAATTTCGAAACGTTACGATTTCAATATTTTCCTGCAAATCCATTATGTTTAATTACCGTTTGGAGCACGTTGAAAACGACTTTCACAAATATTCTGGAAAATGGAATTTTATTTGTAACCGAATTTATGGGATTTTGTCTGTATAGGTTTTTAACTATGTTTAAAACCTGAATCCTGGTTAAAACATAAATTTGTGCCTTTCTCCTACTAATTATGATGTATTTGGTATGTAATACAGTAGATTTATACCCGGCGCGGATGCAGATCGAAGTTTCGAATCTCTAGGATCAATAGTTGAGGAGTTATGGTCGCTTGAAGTTGAGCATATTCCCAGTTTCTTGGCAGATAAGGGCGCCGCCATATTGCTTTGTAGTGACGGTCGCGCGTCGCTTACTGACAATGAGTTGGTTAGGATTAGGACTGGGCGGGGGGACGGCAAGGTAAGCGTCTCTCGTGGTCGTCACTACAAACCAATATGGCCGCGCCGTTACCTGTCAAAAACACTGCAGATTGCTCAACTTCAACTTATCATATCTCCTCAACTATTGGTCCTAGAGGACCGAAACTTCGATCTGCATCTGCGCCGGGTACAAATCTACTGGATTACATACCAAATACATCATAATTCGTAGGAGAAACGTACTAATTTTGAGTCCGGTAAAATAAAGTTTACCCGAATCGTTGATTGGGTACGATCCACTTTTTCCTTCTTCATTAATAATAATCATGCAATTCACATCGTAAATAACAAGCTGGTTTTTATTCGAGATAGTTGTCATTCCTTCTCTCACGATGTTGCAAACTGCAATTTGTTTACACTCAAAACTGAAATTTCGTACTGGGATAGTATAATATTCACTTTGTAGAAAAAATAGAACAATGTAACTAGTGCTCGAATATTAATACTAAACCTTAGCGAGCGAAGCTCTATTTATTTAGATCTCGTGCACTTTTTATCACAATAGTGCTTGGATGAAAAAATGTATTGTATTCAACTTCATAATTTCAATAATTCTAAAATGAAATATATAAAACCGGCCATTCGCCCCAGTTTAGTGTTAATCTAGTTAATTTAGTATTATCAGGTCGTTTGGTGCAATTGTAAAAAGGTTATTAGTTTTTAAAAGGTGTACGAGTGCATTGTACACTCGCTATAATAAAAATCCAATAAGAAAGATGTCTATCAGTGTGAATTATACAACGTCAATGCTATTGTCCATCGGTACAGTCTCCGAGTGAAATTGTTATCGGTCAAATCTCGAATTAATGAAATATTGACGGCGAGACTCGCGCCAATTTGAATGGGACCCCGTAGAACCGGTCTCTCTATTTGATTATCCTTTGTGTGGTTCTCGCACGAAACGCATACACACCGATGCACGTACACATAGAGCGACGTTAAATTCGACACGTATATCGCGGCAGCAACATCCCGTAAACCCAGACCGGCACGTCTCCTTCGTTTTTTCAGCGGACAGTGTATCCGCTCCCGGTTTCAATTATTAACGTTTACGGCTGCCAGAGGATTTACATGCCGCTCCCCAGGAGAGCGGCGCGGCGTCGCGACGCTCTCGGAGCCCTTCGAGCCCCGGGCCCCCTGGTTCATCGGAAACACGGCCAGCCCCTGCGTACATTGTTTTTCCGTCAAAAAACTCGGAATTCTCGAGCCGATCCTGCGTAACGGTCGTTCGAATCGACGTCGTCAACCCCCTCGGCACCGGCCGGCAACCCCTACGCGCGCGTTAACACGGCGAACGGGGGTAGTGGATCGACGAGGACAACGGCAATGGGAGCGAAAGAGATATTTCCCACGAGATCTCGCGGCGGTGTGTCGCGTGTACACGGGACACGCGTGTATACAGGGTGTCCCGGCTAATCTTCATTATCTCGAGTGGCTGCCAAACAGAGCCCGGTACAATTTTCGAGAAAAAATGTTTTCAATGACCCAACTAAACCTATCGACCATCAAAAGTGACTAATATGTGTGGTATTGTAAAAATAACAAGATTAAATTTATTTATATTTTGTGCGATCTGAGACACCCTGTATATTATAGTAAATAAGTAAAAAATGTAGTGTTATTTTTCTCCCAGACGCACAGAGTTTGAGAAATTTGATTTTGAAGATAAGACAAATTTTCCAATTTTAAACAAATATATTGTGATATTATTATATTATAAAAGATTCTGGATTGTTGATTTTGAACAAAGAACAATTCATAGTAATATAAAGTTAATTGTAAAATTTAAAAATTTACCTTATTATATTAAAATAAGTAGAGAGGTTTACCACTTTAAGGGTGGTATGTTTACTACTAATAGGTAAAAATTTTAGTTGCATATTCATGAATAGGCGGTTAATATTAATTAATAGAAGAATAATATATTATATACCTAAAATAAGGTTAATATGATTTTGATTGTGTTGTTCAAATATATCAGCCCCTATTTCGGTTAAATTTTAATTTTAATTGAGCTAGTAATTTGGATAAAATATATAATACTAATATTAGTATTATTTTGTCTTGTAGGGTGTATTCATTGTGTTTATATTTATTTGGTTATACCCTGCATGGGGAAGTAAATTATTACATAGAAATTAATTACGTAAAACCAATTCAAATCTAAAAATAATTTGAAAAATGCAATTTTAAATATATTAAATTTAAAGATAGTCAGTCAAAATATTTATTCGATTCCCAAAAAGAAATAATTTGTATAAATATTTGTATATACGCAATATCCTAACAATATTGCATTTCGAGATAGTCGTAAAATCGATACAATATAGTTGAATACCTTTAAATTTAGTTGTATTTTAAAATTTTCTCTTTATTTTTCTTTTCACATTCTGTATACAAACATTTACACAAATTATTCCTTTTTGTCAATCGAATAAATATTGTATTTTGATCGACCATCTTTGAATTCAATATTTTTTCAAACTTGCTTTTCCAAAGTTATTCTCATCGGTGAATTATTTGTTGGGACATTGCGTCTACAAACATTTACACAATTTGTGTTTGTTGTCAATCGAATAAATAATTCTTTTATAGCTTGTGTGCGTTCAGTTTTGTGAGTAACTGTACCAACAAAACGGGCCGGGGCTCTTGTAAGCCGATCGACGACGCCATGTGGCTCGCGTCGAGACGCATTGTGCGCCGCGCCGCGCGGCTCCCATAAAACAATGGTCGGATCGCCTTTTAATAAATGGAACGGATTACGTCATACGCACAGAGAGAAAGAGAGACAAGGCCGGACGCCCCATTCTAACCGGAGACAAGGCAAGGAACACACGGACACCGTCGACATCGTGTCGAATCCCCGCGTCGTTCTCCTCTCGCCTTTCTTCCCCCTTTTTTCTCATTTTTCGTAACCGGGTTCGGCGAGTTTGTTCTCGTTGTTTAAGCTGATTACTCGTCGAAGCCGTGTGACGAGGAGGCTACAGGGATATGCAACTTCGTTTTCATTTTTCGAGGTTTCTTCCGCGCACCACGCGCCCCCAGTTGTTTTGTTTCGAACGGGACAATGGCGAAGCTGCCATCGTCCGTGTACGCGGGCGGATAATTTTTCTCGCAGGACTTGATGTCGAGCGATTCGCCAGAATATTTTCCATATTTGTTCTGTCGCGCAGGGCAAACAACCGTGCGGCCGTGTTTGCCTGATTCTGTTGCAAAACGCCCTGTTTACAATCTTGTTGGAACTTTTAAATAAATACTGCGGTGAAGTGACAACTTTTCCAGTATTTTGATGGACAGGTACATCTGCGTCGTGGAATGCGGAAGATGGATCTAGGAAGCACGGCGACTCTAAATCCGGATTCAGAGTTCATGATTAATCTGTAATGTATAAAGTTTTGATAAGCTTAAAAGATGTATCATTAAGGAAGTCTAAATGAGCGTTATTAAGGTTGACAGTTATGCTCCAACGCGAAGTAGGTTATTAAATTAACACTGGAAAGTAAAAGCTTGCTTTATACATGGTGTCTCACCCGATCTTGACATCTTGATTTTCTCGCTATTATTATTATTCTATTCGTAGCAAAAAATGTTTCAGAGGAAATTTGAATTGCATCCAATGGGAGTATTTTTGTGTTATCAGTTTTCTCGCGAGTGGACTTGTAGAGGTCACATGAAAGTCAACTTCGTTTCATTATAAATAGAACCATGTATTTTTTAATACATTATTTTTAGTACAATATTCAGTGGCACAAATATCAAAGGGCACGAACAGAAATCATGAAGCTATTTTGGAGGTTTTAGTTTTCTCGTGAGTGGACTTGTAGAGGTCACATGAAGGTCAATTTCGTTTCATTAAATAGAACATTGAATTTTTTAATACATTATTTTTAATACAATACTCAGTGGCACAAATATCAAAAGGCACAGATAGAAGTCATGAAGCTATTTATAGTATTTTTATAGTATAGAGGTCACATGATGGTCAACTTTGTGTTTCATTAAATAGAACATTGAATTTATTAATACATTATTTTTAATACAATACTCAGTGGCACAAATAGAAGTCATGAGGCTATTTTGGTATTTTTAGTTTTCACGTGAATGGACGCATGGAGGTTATACGAAGGCCAACTTCGTTATTTTGAATGGAATTACATATTTTTGAATACATTATTTTTAATACAATTCAATTGACATTTAAACTTGCAGAATTGCTTTCCGCGTGAACGATATATGACTTTGGTAAATCTGAAAACCGAAATTTTTGATTCTTTATTACTATGAAAATAACCCAACACTTTCGGAAAGCACCCGTTAACGATGCCTTTCCTCGTGTGTACATTATTCACATAGGCGTGAGTACCTACTCTAACTTGAATTAGCCACCAGGAGTATATAGGTAAACGATATGAACGATGTGAACGGTGTCGTGTTTAACTGGCATACCTTTGACCATGGAAAGTACACGCAATATTTCGAAAACTGTTTATAATCAAGTGTGTACTTTCCCGAACGACCTATCGAATGATCTACAAAAATGTACAACAATTTTGCATCTTCAAGCATCTATAGAGACATTTTTGTATCTTCAACAGTTCATAAATATAATTGACATATCAGCTTATACTTTGTTCCATGTACAATGATTAATTTCAGTCTTTAGTCGTGCATCTAAAAATATCTAAGACAATTAATGTGATCGAATTTCGTAGCCCACCCTGTGTAAGGCTACAGCAAAAACGCGAACAGCTGAGCAGTGAAGCCCTAACAGCGGGTGGTTATCAAATATCTATCTAACGTATGCGAAAATACTGTTTGTCCCATCTAATACAGGGTGTCCCATTTCATTTCATGAAAAAATTATAATACAAAACATTTTTAACACTAAACCTACCGAGCCTTAAAAGTAACATGTTCCCTTATAAAAATGACAAGATTGATTTTATTTAGACTTTGCGCGGCTCATATTATAATACATGCTATACCAAAGATATTTATACAATCAATTCTTATAACACCATTTTTTTTATTTCAATAATTGTAAAATAATAAATCTGGAACCTATTATATGGGACCAGGTTTTATCTGGATTGTGATTCATATTTGTGGAACTTATATCTGTTTTTAACTAAAAAGTAAGACAATTAAATACACACAATGGAAGAACCAAATACATACGAAAACCCGTTTCATTTACATTTTTCTTTCTCGGATGTGGAGTCACACTCGACGAAGGAGTGCAAAGGGTTAATTTAGGTGAGGCGCTTATCTGAATCACCCAGTATACCTCTCTCTCGAATGCACGCGTGCATGGCAATCATTCGATTGCCGCTAATTCGCGAAAGTATCGAGGTATCAATATTCGATGTGACTGATATTTTGTACGTTCCAGTTGCGTCGAACAAATATTTTCGACGATCCAAGAGAGATTGAGCGATGCCGAATTATGTTTTGCCGGGGTTCGCAGAGACGAACAGGTGGAAAAAAGGAGGAATTTTTGCGGCGGCGTACCTTAATGAAATATTGTAGCGTAACCGCGTGGGGGATGGTGCAGAGCAATAACAATTTCCCCGTCGACGAGGCTGCTGGTGGCTAAGGCGGTTTTTTTATTTCGCCGGGGATTTCAATGAAACCTCTGCCGGCCGATAACGCCGCGGGAATATTGTCGAATGATCACGATCTGAATTTCAAATCTATAGATTGCGCCTCGTAAAGAGCCGAAAACCTGGGGAATTCCTTTCCTCCGCGGCGATATAATAATAATCGCGGAACGAGATTATTCGCCGGTACGTGACGCGGCCGGGGGAACAACACGGGGATTCGTTGAATCCGCCATTTTGAAGCGCGTTGTTCCGCGCTTTACCCGATCTCCTCGACTCCCTGGAAATAAATTCCCTCGGTACGACTCCCGCGATTAATAACGTAAGATTCTTCTACCTCCTTTTTCATTATTCCACTCGCATTTAATTAATCCTTACAAAGTAAACGTTCGATTTACGCGGCGCTGAACGAACTTCACGTTTATTCTTCCTCTCAGTCGGAGCGTTATTGTCGGCATCGTTCTCCCGCTGTTTTACGAGGCTTTGATAAATATTACAATACACAGAGAGCAATGATTAATTATTCTGTATTCCTCGTCTTCTAAAATTATGATTATTTTAATACCGTCGTCGTTGATTAAATATTCGCGTTTCATTCGAATGGACAAATATGCGCTATTACAAACAGCAAGATATGCAAGATACAGTGGGTGTAGAAAGTATTTGTACACTGATAAATTTCAAACAAAACTGTGAAATTGTTGTTTATTAAACTGAAACAATGAATATGTACATATTCTGAGAAGTCTATAGAATAGATACTATGCAAAAAGAAATTAATTTCTTGATTAACTCGCGAATGTAATAAGGAAAAACAAAAAATCGACTGAAATACACCAGCAAATAGTATTCGTGCAATCCTTAATTCGAACTCATCTTTAATATTCATTTTCTCTGCACTGGAATCAAGATTGCGTTTCAAAATGTCAATGTAGACCCTGTGGTTCATTAATCCATCAATCAATTCTAATGAGCCAACACCAGCTACATTCGTGCAGCTCCAAACAAGTACTGAACCTCCACCGTGTTTGACTGTAGGTTTTATGTTTTGTGGTTTCAATTTTTTTTTTTTCTCCAAACGGTACAGTGTCCGTCAGACCCAAAAATGTTGAACTTACTTTCATCTGTGAAGATCACTTTACTCCAGTACTCCACTGGTGTAGTTACATTATTATTTGCGAATTCCAATCTTTTCTTTCTATTCGTTTCACTTACGAAAAATTTTTTACAGGCCACCCGTTCGTGATATCCTGAATTTCGTATAAAACTGCGCACAGTACTAGCAGATACATCAATGTTTCAATCATTTTTAATGTGTTCAACTATTTTTATTCCACTTATTCTTGGATTTGTCTTTACCATTTTGATAATAACTCTACCGGTGTACTGATTGATTTTTCGTGGACGTCCACTTGTTGATTTATTTTGTAGTCTTTTTCGTAGCCCATACCTGTCAATTGAACTTTATACAGTAGATCGAGGTCTACTTGCACTACGCGAAATTTCTGTTAAACTTTTGCACTGATTGTGCAAGTTAATAATAATTTGTCTTTATCCTATCGTTGTTTCCGCTCCATTTTTCAACGATAACTATGAATATTTCGGAATTCCGAAATGCTATTGATGCCAACAACGTTTGCCAATACTTGCACCACAATTTGTTTATGTTTACATGGTATGTTTGCGTTAAGAACTGTTCCCTACGCAGTTCGAATTCAGGAGTGTACGAATACTATTTGCTGGTATATTTCAGTCGATTTTTCGTTTTTCCTTATTACATTCGCAAGTTAATCAAGAAATTCATTCTTTTTTGCATTGTATCTATTCTATAGACTTCTCAGAATATGTACATATTCGTTGTTTCCAGAAAAAATAGTTAATAAACAACAATTTCACAGTTTTGTTTGAAATTTATCAGTGAACGAATACTTTCTACACCCACTGTATCCGCCTATCAGATCTCCGCAATATAAATGTACGCTACCGTTGAAAAGTATGTGGACACTTCCTTTTTCCCTACAAAACGTACTTTAAGTTAGTAGAAAAAATATTTAGACCAATTTTGTTATATTGTCGTATCATAGCACAATAGAATTAATTTTTATGTAAATATTTTTATGAAAATGCAATAATATAATATCGAAACACAAATACGAAATCTAGTGGAACGGTCTCGCAGAGAGCTTGAAGGGATTTCAAGTTTCATTTTGCTTAATTTCTAAGATACAGAGCGAATTCAGAGAATTTTTCGATACAAATACTAATAATTAGACTGCGGATGTTTTTATTCAGTTACAATATGTCGAAATATGCAAAATATAGAGGAGGTAGTTCGGTTGTGAGACAGTCGTTTTTATCCATCGCGCAATCGCGATAATTCCAATTTGTCAGCTGTCAAATTTTAATTTTGAGTCCGAATATTAATTCGAGTCACCGTATCGAGTTTACCGTAAGCAATTCAATTTCCGCGGGCCTGAAGCTCGGGGAATGAAGAGCCCTACGCTCCACTTCAGAGGCATTAGTTTACTTCTCGGCGTATCGATAAATAACGGGGACGCGACGTTCCCCGCATGTGGCGAATAATAATTTCCCAGTTAGAAAAGCGAGCCGAAGTGTGAAAAATCACCGAGAACTTGCTGCAAACACAGCGCCGCGTCCGCAATTAATAACGGGAGTCGTTAGCAAAGATCCGCGCGTTTATCGCCTTCGATCGCTGCATTTTAATTAATCGAATGATTTCGATGCGCCGCTCACTTAGCCGACCGCGTGTATTTATTCTCATCGAGCGGCTGCGGCGCGGCGGACGGACGTAGGAATCATCGGATGCACTTGAAAAATGGATAGACAAACGTGTTCGCGCTCGCATCGTTCGTGAATAATTTCACGAGAGAGAGGGAGAGTGAGAGTGAGAAGGGGGAAAGCGCCGGCGAACCCCTCGATTACGATCCCTGCGTTTAACGTTACGGTTCTTTTTTTAAAAGAGTGGAGAGGGTGGAAGCTGGGGGAGAAGGGCGTTCGTTGTTTATGAGCGATTACGTCGAAACTTAAAATGTGATCGCGCGGAAACGGCCACCCCGTGCAACCACCACTCTAATTTAGCGGCAGCGGCGAAACGATTTTTCGCCGACGAAACAGAACCGCGACAACGCGCGGAAATTGAACGTCTGAATCGGAATTGCGAGAGAACGTCACCGAGCGGGAGAAACACGGGATCGAGCGGTTGGAATTGTTGGAAATGGCTCGCGGTACGATTTCTTTTTTTTACACCCTCCCGCACGATTTGTCTATGGGTGTACATAATACCGGTAGAAGTCTTTGTTTCGTTATTGTTCTGAAATTCGCTGGTGAACGTATTTGAAAACACTCTAAATATTATTGAGATGGACGCTTTACACGTATTGTTTTTATTGGGGTCGTTCGGAGAGAGTCATTCCGATTTTTCAAGGGAAAATGAAAACCAATTTTTTACCATTTTGAATAAGTTCCATGACAGTTCTCTGAATCTCGATCGACAATTGTTTAAACTACAATTAGTGTTATCGGCGCGCTGGTTTGATCAATTGGAACATAAGCAAATTTGCTATAATATCACATGAAATTTAATTCAACGTTTCGGTCTCAATTTAGACCATTTTCAAGAATAGAAAATTTCCAATGACTAAGTTCCATGACATTTTGTTCTTCGATCTCTTCTGCGATTTTTCAGGCAACTTGTAGATCCTTTGCTCTTAAGCGGCCCCGAACAATCAATATTATCGTCAATACCCTTGTCCGTCCCTTGTTAGATTATGCTTCAACTATATGGTCTCCGAAAAGCGTAAAGTATGAAATCATGCTTGAGAGAGTGCAGCATAAATTTCTTAGGTTTTGTGCATCTAAGACAAACAATCCAATGTCAATCTTTGATCATGATTACTCTAAAATATTAAACATAGTCAACCTGGAAACATTATCTGATCGAAGTATAGTATCCAACCAGAGCTTCATTTCTAATTTGTTAAATAATAATATAGATTGTCCCGCTCTCCTTAGGCAAATAAATTTTTATGTACCTGAACGTGTTTTGAGAACGAGAGCAGGATTTCAAACAACGAAATCCAAATCCACATATGGAGTAATAAATCCAATAAATCGGATTATCGCGAGATCAAACACACTTTACAATAATATTGATTTTTTTAATGGCACGTTACAGCCATTCAAAACAAAATTACGCGAGATTATTTGCGAATGTCGTACCTGTATTTGTTGAGTTTTGCGCTTGTCCCTTCGAATGTAAATGTTAGGTTAAGATTTTTTTTTGTTCTTTTTGTGGTTTTGTTATTTTCTATTCGTTTTTATCAGTTCTACAAAACGTCTGTAAACTCTTGTATAAAAGGACCTCGGTCCGTATATAATAATAATAATATATTGCACAATATAATACTGCTGGTTCACCCGCACGAGACAATATTATATTGCCGGAGAAGTTAGTACACGACTTTTAAAAAAATTTTTTTTATTTTAAGGATAGTGGAAAAAAATACAACGGGTGGTTCGGCTGCCCCCATACCCATGCAGATGTTCATTTATACATATACAGGGTGTCCCCAAATTTCTTCAACAGCCGGAAGGTTCCTGAGATCATTTGAAGCAACATTTTCCTTTGCAAAAATGTTATTCGCGGCTTTGTTTAGGAGTTATTAACGAAAAACACGGACCAATCAGAGCGCGACCTAGACGCGAGTTGACACAGTCGGCCAATAGACAATTGGTGCGCTGGGCCGGCTGTGTCAACTCGCATCTAGGTCGCGCTCTGATTGGTCCGTGTTTTTCGTTAATAACTCCTAAACAAAGCCGCGGATAACATTTTTGCAAAGGAAAATGTTGCTTCAAATGATTTCAGAAACCTCCCATTTCCGGCTGTTGAAGGAATTTTGGGACACCCTGTATATTGTATTGTGTTTGTATAATATTTGTTCATTTCGTTTTATCCTGTTGCTCTTTACTCTTGATATTCCATAAAGCAGGTAAGCTCTGGTACACCTCGACACATTCCAAAATGAAGTTTCTTTCTTCCTCTTTTTCCTTCGTAGCCATACTCGAAAATTCGTTGTTCACTTCACGACTGTGAAGATAGGACTGAATCAATATTGCGCAATATTATCCACAGACAAAGCAATATTTACGAGATTGTACAATAAAAATCAAACTCTTTTTGATCGACTCGGTACATTGCGCAATCTTTCAATTTGATTTACAGACGATCAATATTATCGTACAATATCAATTATTGTGCAATATATTGACGATAATATTGATCGTCCGGGGGCCGCTTTAGAATTTCTGTTTGACGATGTCTGCTGCAGCTGCGCTCTCATTGGTCCGTGTTTTTCGTTAATAACTCCCGAACAAAGCCACGGAGAACATTTCCGCACCGGAAAAAATTACTTCGCGATGAGCAGTTTCAATATTTCACATGTAAGCGTTCGAATACTTTCGTAAACCACTGCCTGTAAAAGCTCGCCAATGACTCTATCGTGAATGCAATTATACCAAACCGAGGTCGAACGAAATGCGAATCTTGTGGATCTAATTAGAATTTCCGAAATAGCTATCGGCTGATAATTATCATTTCCACAGAGTTGTCGTCGCAGCTAAATATCTGTAAATACATGGAACATTGTTCCCCGGGGCTTTTGCAATGATGAGTCCAGTTTGCGTTTTAATTAATCTCGCTACGGGGGCCTGGCTGGTGCACGGTTGCTTAGCACCGCGCGCGCGCGCGCGTCGAATAATTTTTCGGTTTCGGCCACCGGCGAAACATTAATTCGCGTTGCGCGAACAATATTGTGTCGAAAACAAGCGTTGATAGAGCGGGACCGAGCGCGTTCATGAATGTATTTACAAGCGCGGCCGGAAAAATACCATCCGGTCGCATTTGCAATCGGCTCGGAACAACACGACGCGACGTGACGGGAACCGTTGGGCCGTGGAGGGTCTGTTCATTACAAACGCGTTAAAACCGATCGGTCGAGTGTTTTCCATTTGCGCGGCTAACAGGGTGAGGTTTAGATCATACGCGGTCTGTCTGGAAAGTGTCCGACCTTCTGCTGCAGCTAGTGATCGGACCGATACCAATCCGAGGTGGCACGAAAATCAGTAGTGCAACTCGGCGATGAGTCAGACGGCCGAAAATTGGGGAAAATTTAAGTATTGTAGTACAGCTCAACGACAAATCAGACGGTCGAAAGTTCCCGAAAATTTTCGGAATCCTCGAAAATTGAAATTGTATTAGGAGAACATGATATCGCAGGAGCTGGCACGAATTTCAGTAGTACAAGTCAACGACAAGTCAGACGGTCAAAAATTGGCGAAAATTTTCGGAATCCTCGAAAATTGAAATGGTATTAGAAGAACATGATATCGCAGGAGGTGGCACGAAATTCAGTAGTACAAGTCAACGACAAGTCAGACGGTCGAAAATTCCCGAAATTTTCGGAATCCTCGAAAATTGAAATTGTATTAGAACATGATATCGCAGGAGCTGGCACGAATTTCAGTAGTACAAGTCAACGACAAGTCAGACGGTCAAAAATTGGCGAAAATTTTCGGAATCCTCGAAAATTGAAATGGTATTAGAAGAACATGATATCGCAGGAGGTGGCACGAAATTCAGTAGTACAAGTCAACGACAAGTCAGACGGTCGAAAATTCCCGAAATTTTCGGAATCCTCGAAAATTGAAATTGTATTAGGAGAACGTGATATCGCAGGAGGTGGCACGAAATTCAGTAGTACAAGTCAACGACAATTCAGACGGTCGAAAATTCCCGAAATTTTCGGAATCCTCGAAAATTGAAATTGTATTAGAACATGATATCGCAGGAGCTGGCACGAATTTCAGTAGTACAAGTCAACGACAAGTCAGACGGTCAAAAATTGGCGAAAATTTTCGGAATCCTCGAAAATTGAAATGGTATTAGAAGAACATGATATCGCAGGAGGTGGCACGAATTTCAGTAGTACAAGTCAACGACAAGTCAGAAGGTCGAAATTCCAGAAAATTAAAATTGTATTAGAAGAACATGGTATCGCAGGAGGTGGCTCGAATTTCAGTAGTACAAGTCAACGACAAGTCAGACGATCGAAAATTCCCGAAATTTTCGGAATCCTCGAAAATTGAAATTGCATTAGGAGAACGTGATATCGAAGGAGGTGGCACGGAATTCAGTAGTACAAGTCAACGACAAGTCAGACGGTCGAAACTTTACGAAAATTTTTGGAAACCTCGAAAATTGAGTTTTGTATTAGGAGAACATGATATCGAAAGAGGTGGCACGAAATTCAGTCAAAGCGGTCAAAATCGACAAAGAAAGTCATGGCATCCGTTTTTTGGGATGCAAAAGGAATTTTGTTAATTGATTACCTTCGAACCAAGAAAACAATAACAGTAGAGTATTACTGAAACATTTTGGATCAACTGGATGCATCAATTCGGGAGAGAAGACCTGAATTGGCGAAGGAAAAAGTCATTTTTCACCAGAACAATGCACCGACTCACAAAGGTGTTCTTGCAATGGTCAAATTGAAGAAGTTACGCTATGAATCGTTGCAGCATCCACCATATTCACCAGACCTGGCCCCCTTTGACTTCCATTTGTTCGCAAACCTCAAAAAATTCCTACGTTGCAGGCGTTTTTCATCAAATGGAGAAGTTATAGCAGCCGTAGATGAGTATTTCAAAGGTCTCGAGGAGAATCATTTCAGAGATGGGGTAAATGAATTAGAAAATCGCTGGTAAAAATGTATCGAGCTTAAAGGAGAATATACTGCAGAATAAATGTATTTTGACTCATTATCTCATATCATTTCATTGTTGGACTACTTTCTGACTGAACCTAGTAATATACAGGGTGAATTCGATAAAGCAGGACACCTAAATATCTCCGTTATTTTTCGTTGTACGAAAAACTTCTTAGGATAAAGTTACACTGTTTGAAGGGCCACATGTAGCGGTGTAAGGGAAAAAATCTTCAAGGTCATTTTTTTATGAGATTTCAAGGTCATCGATGTTTTTTTAAATGGAATCATATATTTTTTATACCATAGATCGATAGAGTATCAAAGTCTGAGTATAAAAGTGTTGACCTTCATATGACCTAAACCTAATAGTTAACGAGATAATATCCAAAGAATATAGACAATTGTTTCGATAATATCTCGTAAACTATTAGATTTAGGACATATGGAGGTCAATAGATTTTTACTCAGAATTCGACAGCCTATCGATTTATGATACTGGAAGTAGGTGTTTCCAGTAAAAAAAATCAAGATGACCATGAAATGTCCTCTTGCCTCCACCCACGCAGAAAATGTTTATGTCACAATATGCCCCCCTCTACACCGTGTAAGTTTTGTAAACAGGGTAGGGCAATAACTACGTCCACCTTGAATATCTCCGTTATTTGTAATATTACGACTAAATGTTATGAACAAAATTTGCACAGTGTAGAGGGGGGCATATTGTGACATAAACATTTTCTGCGTGGGTGGAGGCAAGAGGACATTTCAAGGTCATCTTGATTTTTTTTACTGGAAACACCTAGTTTCAGTATCATAAATCGATAGGCTGTCGAATTCTGAGTAAAAATCTATTGACCTCCATATGTCCTAAATCTAATAGTTTACGAGATATTATCGAAACAATTGTCTATACTCGTTGGATATTATCTCGTTAACTATTAGAATTAGGTCATATGAAGGTCAACACTTTTATACTCAGACTTTGATACTCTATCGATCTATGGTATAAAAAATGTATGATTCCATTTAAAAAAACATCGATGACCTTGAAATCTCATTAAAAAAATGACCTTGAAAATTTTTTCCCTTACACCGCTACATGTGGCCCTTCAAACAGTGTAACTTTGTCCTAAGAAGTTTTTCGTACAACGAAAAATAACGGAAATATTTAGGTGTCCTGCTTTATCGAATTCACCCTGTATGGTCTAAGGCTGTCTAAGCGGTGAGCAGAACAAATCGGAGACAAAGGAGGCACCACATACAAAGAGAGAGAAGAGAGAGAGAAAGAGAGAGAGAGGAAGCGAGAAAGCCGCGAATAGGTACGATCAAAACGGAATGATTTGAGAGGGACTCGGTTCGGAATGTTTAATTGAAATCCGAAACAACCGGTTAAGCTCGCCTGAAAATCCAGCATACGATCGGCGCTCACTGTTCGAGGTTTAAAGAGCCGCGATTTATGGCAACAATTCGATTTATAGTAGGGAAAACAATGAACGGGCCACGCTCGTCTTGTTCCCCTTTATTTGTTAACAAATGGACTGGATAGGCGCGGTTCAGCGGCGGACACATTCCTCGCACGATTTAGCGCTTCGGCGCGCGTCACGGAACACCATGCGAGCGTCGAAAAGGGACTATCGCTTTGTAGTATTTGTGCATTGCAAAATTCGCTCGGCTCCGGTCTACCTCGGTCAATTTAGAATATTGTTTATTTTCACTCGGCTGCTTCATCCGGGCCGCGAAGTGCCGCGCCGCGCCAATTTATCTCGGATCTTTTCAAGCGTTTTTGCGCGCTGTTAATGAAATATTTCAATAGTCCGTGCACAAAAACCGGGAACGAATTTCTTAACTGTTTGCTTTCACAGCGTGTCGACTAAACGATAACAACGCACTCTCTCCCCCCTGCGTCGCTTGCCATGAACACTGCAAACATAGCGGAGAGTGAAAAACTGAAAAATCACTTTTTCATGTATTACTAGAGAGACCGTATGGTAAACAAACGTCGACGTTTCTTGATGTAGTCCGAAATGGAACAGAATGAACGGAAAACCACAACTACACTGAGCTCCTTCGGTGCGAAGTGGGCCGGTGGAGTGGGGATAATTCGAAGTGGGAACACGCAGTGGAGTAGGGAGCGCTGGCGCGCGGAGTGGGGATCGCTGAACTCGATCACGTACTACCGAGCGTCGCGCGGCGAGTTGTGACGGTTAATATAAACATTTTTTTTTCTCCTGGACGCACAGTTTTTTAAAAAATTCGTTTTTTAATATTGCATTGTCATCCAGTTCTGAGCTGTGTTTAAACTTTCAAGTCTCTATCTCATCGGGAAGTGGTTTAAAATTCGATTACAAGATTTGACGCATACAACAACAACAACGACAACTCGGCAAGCTAATATAAGCGTGGTAAATAAAAAAGAAATCCGGTGATTTGTCCGTGGTAGGATTAGCGTTAAACGCAGGCGACTCTCGTCGCTAACGACGCGCGCTCTGCACCGTTCAACCCCTTGTGCCCTCGGTGTGTGTCGAGTCCGCATTGATATTCCGTGGCAACCAGTTTTATCCACTTTGCTAGGAGAGGGCCACGTATCCGGCTTGTCCTCGCGCACAGGTAACCTCATTAGGATCTCCGCGAGAGGGTAACAATAACGTCGGCGACGAGGGGGTGGCGGGACGGCGGATTCCGAAGGGTCGTAAAGAACGAGTCGGAAGGGGTGAGAAACGCATCTGGCCGGATTAGAATCTGACCTTCGTAATCGCTTTAAAACCGACGGCTAATTTATTCGCGGCACAGCCCGATCTCTGGGTTGACGCTCCTCCAGTCGATGCTCAGCCCCGTAGAAAAATTGGCAACCCCTTTCTCCCCGGCGGAACTTGCCGGAGCGGCGCGGTGCGCGAATAGACGGCCGGCTAGGGGGTGAGGAAATATCGATCGCGCAGCGCGGCGCGATACTCGAACACGGGGCTGCTTGAATTTCGATGAGTACACGCTCCTTTTTCCACGTTTTATCCTATCCCCGTCGCCTCCTTTCTCTTCCCAACCCCTTTCTTTTCTTCGTTCGTTTTCGGTGAGCCGGGACAAGGGGTGGGGGCGCAAAATTCCTCGGAGACGCGGCTGAAATTATCGTGTCGCCGATATTACGCTCGAGTGCGTTCCTACGAGACGCGTGCCAGAAAACCGGGCCGCGCTGCTGCACGATTGGTCGATCGAATGGACCCCGAATTTATTATTCGCTTAATTCCTCGGGGATCCATCGATCCTGCGGCCCCGCTTCAAGATCGGCCGATGAATACGTGGAATTTTGAATATCCCGAACGTGCATCGCTTTCATCTTAGAGATTTCCCGGCTCCGTGAGAATTCGTTCGATAGCTCTATCCGTTGCGCATTTTTCGATCAATTTGTCCACGTTCCTTCGCTCGAATACGGATGACGGGTCTTTAGCAATATTCCTGCGAAATCAGGTTGTTTAAATTCGTACGGATTAGGACGTTACGCGTGCTTGAAGAAAAGCTCCGCGAACAGAATATCTCGAGATCTATATTCAGTGAGCCACGATAGTATTCGAATGCCCTTTAAAACAGAATAACTTTTTTATAATTGTACCAAACGACCTGATTTTTTATAATCCATTAGAAGCATTGGTTAATGATACGATATCCAAAAAAGATTTTCCAAAAATTATAATCTACTAGGTTACATGCAAAAATAGAAAAGGCATTTTTTAAAACTTTTTTATTTGGGCAACGAGTAAGTAAGTAAGTGAGTAAGTAATTAAAATATAATTTGTAATAATTTTTATCTAACTATAACTAGACAGCGGATCATTGTGCAAAACAGAAATGATTTGCAACAAACTAGAGTGAAATAGACATTTATTTTCTTTCGTAATATGTTTAATAAATGTATTTTTAAGTTCTTCAAATGTTTTTACTGGTTTAATTTACACCTACTCATTTTCGTCGTGAATGCATAAAATCCGCTGTCTAATTATAACTTCATCTTACAGCGCACAGAGTAAAAGAGACTGGATGAGTGTGTGTAAAGTTCAACAGTCTAGTAATGTGTACACATTTTCAGAGACGCGCCTCCTTTATTACAACAATTTACGACATTGATTTCCTTCCGGAAATTTGTATTCCTTGTTTAGATGGGAATAAATGTATTCGTGTCAGGCAAATTGTTCTGCATATCGTATTCCCTTCTTTCTTTATTAAATATTTCAAGCATCCTACGACAACGTGGCTTGCTTCCTCGAAAGGGTATCACATGAAATTTAATAAAATCGAGCTCCTGAAGATCGAAATAGAAGATACACGTTTTGCAGCCTCTACTCCTTCAAAATCAATAGAAACACACTTCAGTTCCCAACATTCCCAAAGAAGTTTTTAATTTTTTTTTGGACTCTTTTATTTATTCTAAACCAATTAAAAAAAATATTAGAACCAGCTGCGTTAGCTGACAATGTTAGATTAAAACAATTCGTAAATTGAAAAAATTATACCGAATCCATATTACTTTGTATTATTAATGTTTAAAAATTGCAAATGTACATTCAGCAGCAATGCAGATAAATTGATTTATCACGTAATTGGAAAATACATTTTTCGTATTGTGACTAATTTTTTTATCACCCACTGCAATTATAAAATCAAATTTGTGTTGCGTTATTATTTTCACATTTTTTATATGAAGTATTCAAGTTTGAAAATTGCGAATGTATATTTAGCAGCACTGCAGATAAATTGATTTATCACGTAATTGGAAAATACGCTTTTCGTATTGTGACTAATTTTTTGATCACCCACTGCAATTATAAAATCAAATTTGAGTTGCGTTATTATTCTTGCAATTTTTATGTGAAGTATTCAAGTTTGAAAATTGCGAATGTACATTTAGCAGCACTGCAAACAACTGTATTAACCACGAAGTTGAAAATATATTTTTCATACGGTGGCTCTAATTAATTTGATCACCCACTGCAATTATAAAGTCAAATTCAAGTTGTTATTATTTTCGCAATTTTTATATGTAATATTCAAGTTTGAAAATTGCGAATGTACATTTAGCAGCACTGCAAACAACTGTATTAACCACGAAGTTGAAAATATATTTTTCGTACTGTGGCCCTAATTAATTTGATCACCCACTGCAAATATAAAATCAAATTCAAGTTGCTTTATTATTTTCGCAATTTTTATATGAAATATTCAAGTTTGAAATTTGCGAATGTACATTTAGCAGCACTGCTGATACATTTATTTATCACGTAATTGGAAAATACGCTTTTCGTATTCTGACTAATTTTTTGATCACCCACTGCAAATATAAAATCAAATTCAAGTTGTGTTATTATGTTCGCAATTTTTATATGTAATATTCAAGTTTGAAAATTACAAATGTACACTAAGGAGCACTGCAAACAACTGTATTAACCACGAAGTTGAAAATATATTTTTCATACGGTGGCTCTAATTAATTTGATCACCCACTGCAATTATAAAGTCAAATTCAAGTTGTTATTATTTTCGCAATTTTTATATGTAATATTCAAGTTTGAAAATTGCGAATGTACATTTAGCAGCACTGCAAACAACTGTATTAACCACGAAGTTGAAAATATATTTTTCGTACTGTGGCCCTAATTAATTTGATCACCCACTGCAAATATAAAATCAAATTCAAGTTGCTTTATTATTTTCGCAATTTTTATATGAAATATTCAAGTTTGAAATTTGCGAATGTACATTTAGCAGCACTGCTGATACATTTATTTATCACGTAATTGGAAAATACGCTTTTCGTATTCTGACTAATTTTTTGATCACCCACTGCAAATATAAAATCAAATTCAAGTTGTGTTATTATGTTCGCAATTTTTATATGTAATATTCAAGTTTGAAAATTACAAATGTACACTAAGGAGCACTGCAACAACTGTGTTAACCACGAAGTTGAAAATATATTTTTCATACGGTGGCTCTAATTAATTTGATCACCCACTGCAATTATAAAGTCAAATTCAAGTTGTTATTATTTTCGCAATTTTTATATGTAATATTCAAGTTTGAAAATTGCGAATGTACATTTAGCAGCACTGCAAACAACTGTATTAACCACGAAGTTGAAAATATATTTTTCGTACTGTGGCCCTAATTAATTTGATCACCCACTGCAAATATAAAATCAAATTCAAGTTGCTTTATTATTTTCGCAATTTTTATATGAAATATTCAAGTTTGAAATTTGCGAATGTACATTTAGCAGCACTGCTGATACATTTATTTATCACGTAATTGGAAAATACGCTTTTCGTATTCTGACTAATTTTTTGATCACCCACTGCAAATATAAAATCAAATTCAAGTTGTGTTATTATGTTCGCAATTTTTATATGTAATATTCAAGTTTGAAAATTACAAATGTACACTAAGGAGCACTGCAACAACTGTGTTAACCACGAAGTTGAAAATATATTTTTCGTACCGAGGCTCTAATTAATTTGATCACCCACTGCAATTATAAAACTAAATTAAAATTGAAGTTTCACCTGAACTAATGGTTTCTCGGTATAAGAAGGTTAATAATGGTTGATGGGGAATAATGAACTGCGTCGATTAGTGTATTAAAAAAAAACATACTTCCCTACTGGATCCCCTTCAAAAAACATTGAAACATTGTTCGATATCATTCGTAATTTCATAGTTGTGCACCAAATTCCGAGAAACACAGATTATCATCTTATTTATTTCGTTAAACAATGAATTTTTGTGGCTTCCTAGGTTGGAACCTTCGTGTCCGGTCCAAGTCGTTTCTGAATCGTTGGGAATAGAGTGAAGCTCGGAATGGAGATGACGTGAAATCGGAGGTTTTTCATCGTGGGTTTGAAAGGGGTTGGTCATGTATCAAGGGAGCATCAATGTCTCATTCGAATTGTTTCCGATGGACGCGGACGATTTCGATGTCATCGGGCGCGGTTTCCGCATCGAAGACAGGCCTCCAGGCGAAATTGCGAATGACAGACCGCCACTTCTCTTTGGTTTCCCCGTTGCACTACTTCTCTGTTGATGGATGATTTTCGAACGAGTCGCGTCGCGCATCATTTCCACGCGATACGTGTCCAGAAATCGATCTCTGATCATGACAGGTCCAAACCGGCCGCGAAAAAGGGAGGAGGCCTGTGCGACAATTGTTTCCAGCGTAAGAGAATCCTCCCTGGAAATCAGAGAAAACTATTTTTCCCCTTTGCAGAACAAATTTGCGAAATGTATATTCGTTGTCTCGCGTTAACACCGTGAAACAGGATTTTTCTCCAATTGAAAGAATAATTCTTTTAGATGTGAAGGAGATCTTTATTATTTATTAGCAGTAATTATGTGAGAGACATTCACTTTTCGATTTGAACCTCTTTCATTCAAATAAAAGAGAACGGAATGATACAGATACTTTAACTCGGAAATTAAACATTTCTTCTGACCTAGAATAATTTATACATAAATGTTTAGTAACTGATTAGATGCCGACATATTTTTAAAAATGTAAACAATATTTTTAATAATGGTAAAGCAATTTTTAGTGGTGACTCTGATTGTCAGATCGTTTCTGATATTACAAATATGCTACAATAATCCATTGATTATTTAGACTATTTGGTATTTCAAATTTTATAATAATAAATCTGACTTTATGTAAATTAAGCTTGATGGTATCATCAAATGAAATCGTCCTAATCGTTCTTTCACTTTGTTTGTTTCAGGTAAGTGAATTATGCAATCTTCCTCTGTCGGGACGAATCCACAGTTTCCAAATAGGTAAATCAACTTTTATACTGAATTTTCTACTCATATTATCAAACGTTTGTTAAAGAAAATATTCGAACTATTTTCTCGAATAACGAACAAGCAAATTGCATTCAAAATATTTTAGACCCAGTCAGTGTAAAAAGTGTTTGGACACTCTTTAAAAGACAATAACTTTTTACAATTGTACCAAACGACGTGATTTTCGGTGAGCAATTAGAAGCATTACTTCCACTATTAATTTTCACGCATTAATCTACCATTTCCAAAAGAAATTTCGGAAAATTTCCAATTGGTAGGAATTACACGAAAAAATAAAAATGGCACTTCATAAAACTTTTTTACTTGGGCCCTCATCTGGCGATACCGTGGATACCGGGTGATGTAATTTAAATGATGCAATTTATTATTTCAATATTAAATATGTAGATCACGAAACCTTTTAACAAATAAATACATATACATATGTATATTTTAAGATAATTTGAAATTCATGTACTATTAATTTTTTAAGCCCTTTTTCTGAGGTCGCAAATAAAAAAGTTTTAAAAAATGCCTTTTTTATTTTTGCATGTAACCTTGTACATTATAATTATTTGAAAAATCTTTTTGGCATATCATTTCGTAAACCAATGCATCTAATCGATTATACAAAATCAGGTTGTTTGGTACAATTATAAAAAGGTTATTCTATTTTGTGAAGGGCCTACAAATAAGTTTTACCCTCACTGTATGCACTGAGAGAAACTATGAGGTGCAACATTATTGAATATCGTAGAAAATTGTAGGTTATTAACGTAAGGGTTAAAAACGCAAAGCGTGCTGTAATCTCTCTTGACTTTCGATGCAGCATAGTACTTCACCGTTATGCAAATAAAATAAATGCATTACTGAATATTCTTCAGACTTTAACTGCGCCGGACAGCAAAAATTGTACGACTTACGCAAAATCTTGAAATCGACGTTTTCCCGACTCTTCGGTTCAAACACCCCATTGTGAGACATGTAACACAATTGATCAAGAGCGAAATAATAACAACAATAATCCACGAGGCGGGAATGTAGCATCCGATACCGTGTTCGATGACCGATTAGGGAACGGGGTCACGTCCCGGTCGCGGCGCGACCGTTGCAGCATGCAACCGAAGTTCCCGTCATTGCGGTAACGCATTGATATACATTAAAATTCCATTCGGCGGAAAGGTACGGCGCCGGGCGCGGCGATTGAAATTTTGATCAAGGTAAAAGATATGTTAAACAAACGGCGCGGGACGTGTCGTGCGCGACATAAATTGAAAGAAAATATCCGATATCAATGTTCGGGCGGGCCGTGTTTATTTTAAAAAGGAGCTGGAGATTGGAAGACCGTATGGCGAACCGTGCTAGAAGAAAATAAGACGGGGAGGGAAACGTTAAAATTCAAACGTACAAACACTCGACGTGCTCTCTCGAGGTTCGTGCTTTCGAAAATTTTGCCAGGGGGTGTGTGTATCGAATATCCTCCAACGGCGGATAAAAACCAAGGGTGTTACTTTCCTCCGAAGATCGAAGGTGCTACGGGTTAACATTTTGTAGTCGGTGCTATTTTAACTTGAGAATTGAACGTTACTTCCGACCTAGAATAATTCTATTTTACATGATTTGGGTAAAAGTTCTCCTACGAATTATGATATATTTGATATATAATCCGGTAGATTTGCACCCTGCGCGGATGCAGATCGAAGTTTCGATCCTCTACGATCAATGGTTCAGGAGTTATGCTTGCTTAAAGTTGAGCATTTTTCAGTGTTTTTGACACGCAAAGGCGCCGCCATATTGGTTTGTAGTGACGGCCGCGAGCCGCTTACCTTGCCACCGTCCCCTCTCGACCTAATCCTAACCAACTCACTCATTGTCAGTAAGCGGCGCGCGATCGTCGCTACACACCAATATGGCGGCGCCCTTACCTGTCAAAAACACTGCAAATTGCTCAACTTTGAGCTACCATAACTCCTGAACCATTGTTCCTACAGGATCGAAACTTCGATCTGCGGGTTCTCCGGCTACAAATATACTGGATTACATACCAAATACATCCTAATTCGTTTGAGTCCGGCGAAGTAAAGAGCAGCCCATGATTTTTATCTTTTTGTGGACATGAAATCGTCAACTTCATATCTGTGGTTGTCAGGAAGAACGCCGCATGTCACATAATATCACTTTCGAGATATTGCCGTTGAAAGTTTTGATCACTAATGCTTTGATATAGGACTTCGGTGAAATTGCATGATTTTTTTCAGCCTTTCGAATTTATTTTCTTGACTTTCTTTCTGGTAAATACGTAAATCCTGTGCTCTACAGCTCAATTAAAGCGTAAACTCGAATTTTTTGAAATTGTGACATGCGACGTTTTTCCTTACAACCACAGATATGAAGTTGACGATTTCATGTCCACAAAAAGATAAAAATCATGGGCTGCTCTTTACTTCGCCGGACTCAAACGAATTAGGATGTATTTACAACCACAGATATATTCATCATGCAAAAGGAAATGTACAACTTCATAAAATTCGAAGACTTCGAAACTTGGTACACTTCGAGGTTCCCTTCGTTCCTTCGGATCGTCAAAGAGCTTCGGGAAAGTAATAGCCCTAGTAGAAGCAGTCCATTGAAATTCGGCTAGCGCGGAAATCGGCAATAATAGTGGAAGATTAGCGAAAGAATCAATCGATCGTCCCTTGTGCTGAGATTGGGGTGAGGGATGGAAGAATGGAGGAGTCTGCGGTCAGCCCAGTCAAGAAACGATCCCCTGTATGGTATCCGAACGTTCCCACCGGTCCTGACCCGGCAACGTTTTGGCAATTAACTGGACCTTTCCGGACGCACCCCTGTCCCGGGTCCGATGTATCGTTTTCCAACCCTCGCGGCGCGGCGGAACGGCTATTTACACACGAATAACGCGCTTTATGGGATTACGTCAAAACATCGGCGCGGAATCACCGGGTCGGTCTCGATCTATCTACCCGTAGAGGATAACAATGAACGAAAAATAGAGAAGAAAACAGTGGGGAGGGAACTGGCGTGCGTCGGCTGACGGCCGAAAGGGTGCGTTCACCGGGGCCTACCCTCTGTCCGTTGACGAATGCAAAATCAACGGGCCATTGTTGGTTCGTTCGTCGGTGCACTCGTTCGGGGGATACACGCCGAGTTCTTCAGGGCACCGGCTGCTGCGTGCCCGGCCCTAGGGCTGCTTGGAGTGTGCCACTACCGGCTTAGTAGCCCGATTCGAACCCGCTAATTGGAACGCGGCTATCTCGGGGCTGATCCCCGGATACGGCCAAGAGACGCGCCACCGTTCTAGCTGCTTTTCCAACCGAGTTAACTCCGATTTCTGACCATAATTGTGAATGTGGTCCAAGTGAAAACCTTATAAAATTGATGAATTTAATCAGTTCTATAATAATAGTAGTAGTACACAAAAGAAACTAAATATAGAACGCAACATTTATTATTATTGATCCCTGACGCCGGCACCTCTGGAAATTCCATGTGTTATTTAAACTGTGGTGCCCAACGTGGTTCGGAACCCACCTTATAAAAACTGTATTAGTCCCGTCGCGAAATAACTCCTGAATAGGAGTTCCAAAAGCGACGTAAAACAAGGAAAGAAACATTTATTATTGTGCAATGCATATCATTGACACAGATCTACAAAATGCATTTTTTAAAAAAAGTTGCAACAACAACTTTTAGTGTTTTCTCTGCAATTCCGACTAATTGCAATTTTTTAAAAGATTCTTTCCCTTTGATCACGTTTTTCTTAAAGTAACTTCTTCCGATCTGGTGAACATGATACCTTAAAAACTATATAATCGTGTAAATAACTAGACATTTGACAGATATATTGAGTATATACAGTGGCTCACGAAAGTATTCGAGCGCCCTTTAAAACAGAATAATTTGTTTATAATTGTACCAAACGACCTGATTTTTTATAATCAATTAGACGCATTGGTTTATGAAATGATATGCAAAAAGGATTTTCCAAAAAATCATAATTTACAAGGTCACATGCAAAAATAAAAAAGGCATTTTTTTAATTTTTTATTAGGGCCCTTGAAGAAAATTTTAAATATATGTTTTGTAGATCTATATTAATTATCAACCGATTTTGATGAAATTTTCAGCATGCGTATAACTAACATAGATCTACAAAACATGTATTTTAAATTTTTTTTAAGGGCCCTAATAAAAAATTTTTAAAAATGCCTTTTTTATTTTTGCATGTAACCTTGTAAATTATGATTTTTTGGAAAATCTTTTTTGCATATCATTTCATAAACCAATGCTTCTAATTGATTATGAAAAATCACGTCGTTTGGTACAATTATGAACAAGTTATTCTGTTTCAAAGGGCGTTCGAATACTTTCGTGAGCCACTTGTATGTTTTATTATCGTACAAGGTGGAGAACTAGCAAACGTCGTGCCGAAAAATGTAAGCTTCCTCTTGAATGGTACCATCATTTTGTTTCTGAATGTTTTTTATTCGTTTCGTCGTCTGTTTTTCAAAGAAGATACGTGTAGTCATAATGGTGTACTGTACCTTTTCATATGTAATAAATAGACTGCGGAAGTTTTCATGCGAAATAAACATTGTTTATGTCAACTGCAAGAAACAAAGGCCAGGTAAAAATTTCTTTTATTTTAAGATAATGTTTAAAACTTCCGATTTTTGTCATAACTGCATAAAATCCGCAGTCTAATAATAAATACATCTTTTAATATACTGTTAGAAATGATTTACATTTTTTTTTAATGTGAAAAGTATAACTAAAATCATGGTGAAGAGTAATAAAGTTTTTTTCTGTATCGGTCTCATAACAAATTAATTAATCAGTGAGAAATTATGATGAAAATTATTACCACTTCACCGAAAATGTTAACTGCGTTCTTTTTAATTGCTTTAGAAAAATGCTTCAAGATCGCAGCGTCCACATAGAAAATCCCCCTTAACTCTTCGAGGCACGACAAGTTCTTACCACGAGAATGTCACCTTAAACCTAGTTTTATGAAGCGAGGTCCGCGTAAAACTTTTTAAACGAGTGAGATGGTATACTATATATATTAGATTCGGTGATCGTGAGAGATTTAATCAAATTTCTTGTTATCTCTCTCTCTTGTGTGACCAACCGAGCATGCATGACATTTTCTTTAATAACTTTTTAAATCCCTCCGAATATATAAGAGCAATTTGAATATCCATTCTTATATTAATCTGCGCTTTTAAAATAAAAATCTATTCGATAGAATTTTATAATGAATACTAAAGTGACAATTCATTTTTCTAGAGAATTTTTCTTTTTAATTTAAATTTAATTTTCTGGAGAATGATTTCGACAGATTGTATTTCAAGTTTGAGTTTTCAAGATTATATTTCAACTTTTATACCGAACTGCATACTTTATTAAAGAAAAAAGCTGCTGCAAAATCAATATCAGGGTCCAAAAGTCAACAATTTTTTAAAATTCATCGTATTCTACTCATCACAAGGATAAATAGCGCAAAAGAAACACTATGGGTCAAAACACATCCGTTCTCTTAAAAAATTATGATAGCAGACATTTTCTTTGCTGAACCAAATGTTAAAGCCTGCGAATTTGTGTTCCAGTTTTTAAACGACTGCAATCTACATCTCTAGCGATTATTAAGACTGTCATTGTACACTAACTGTAAGCCTAATGTATAATTGTTAAAGCTGAAATGAACCTATAATAGGTTTTTGTGGATAAATAAAAAAAAATTATGATAAAGTTTTTTCTTTATGAAACTGATTTTATTTATATTACATTGTTGATATATTTCACACGTAAAGAAATAGTTTCCTTCATCAATAGCACACTGTACATATGTATACACTCCATCTGACTAGGGCATGAAAATGTAATAGAAATAAAATCGGTTTGACAATGAAAAATTTTATCATATTTTTCTAAGAGAACGGTTAACGTTTTACTGATGGTTCCTTTTGCAGTTTTTATTCTTGAAATGAGTAAAATTCAAATTCAAGGTTCTTACATTAATTTCCACTAAGCCGACGGTGCGACACATAATTTCTATACAGCCAGTACATCAATTTTCAGGTACAATGTGAGTAAGATAATGTTACTGTATAATGTTGGAAAAAGATGTTAGGAAAAGATTCATGATATATTTGAAAATTATTGTGATTCATGAGATTACCTTAAGGATGAAATATACTCGTAGCCTATGGAAGACATAAAAAGTCACGTAAGACTGTATTTTTTACACGCTGAACATGTGCTGAAGCGAACTATTTGAAAGCGAAAATCAGATTTCTGTTCCGTAGAATCTACTAAAAAATCAATTTGGTTGCTCAAATGTTTGCGTCGTTGTATTCATAAAAAACGCGAATTCGTGAAAAAAGAACCCTTCAATATTATTTTCTCCTCTACAACTTTTTCCAGCTATCACTACTTCAATTCGTTTCAATTGTGCGACAGTTTCTGTATGAAAAGCTTCGTTTCGTGCTGTTTGTCACTCGATAAAGTAACGCACAATATAGCCCAATGCATTATAATAATTGTTATTTTTGGTATTCTGTTTAAGCAATATTTTGACGAATTTATTTAACTCCCATATGCTTGTAAGGAATAATTTTTATCACAATTTCATTTCAATAAATTTTGAACAAATACATCAAACTACTATACATATACAAGTATTTTATAACATCTAGAATCTAGATCTATGAAATGGGTGAATTTTGACCCAAGGAACGTATAATAGTTCCCTGGGTAGCTTAAAGGAACGAAGGGAAAACAAAAAGTGGTTTTTCTTTACCATGACAACGTAATATAGATTAAGAACTAATTCAAAATTGTAATCACACGATGTAGAAACATTGAAATAAACTAGCATATTTTTGTATTTTGTTATAAATCTATAAATAGGAAATGGGCGAATTTTTACCCGAGAAACGTATAATAGTTCCCTGGGTAGCTTAAAAGAACGGAGAGAAAACAAACTGATTTTTCTTTATCCCGAAAAGTAAAGAAAGTAAAGAAAAACTGTAATCTTGATAATGCGATTTAGGACTAGCATATCTTTGTATTTTATTACAAATGTAGAAATATGAAATGGTTGAATTTTACCCAAGGAACGTATAATATAGTTCCCTGTGCAGCTAAAAAGAACGAAGAGGAAACAAAGTGGTTTTTCGTTATCTTGACAAAGTAATCTAGTTTAAGACCTAATTAAAAATCGTAATATCTTACGATTTAGGACCATTGAAATTCACCAGTATATTTTTGTACTTTCCTGATATTTTATATTGTTTATCAACTGCAAAAGCAGCAAGCTCCCCGCAGTCTAATAATGTGCTCGGAATACTAAGAAGCTTTAGGGAGGAGGTTAGAGGACTGGAGAAGCTTCAGCCAAGGCTGAGAACTATGGGGAAGCCTCAGGACCAGTTCCAAAATATTAAAATCTCTTCAGACTCACGAGGGCTTATCTTTTCCACAACTCTTCAAGTAATTTCTAGTAGGTACCACTATTCCGTATCTCGTCAAGGTTTAGCCGCAGTCAGAGCCTAAAAGCCTCGACGATCTCATGCGACTCTGCGTGGCCTTGAGGAGCTTGAAAGCTTCGAAAGTCTCCGGGAACTTCCAGAACACTGTAATTTCTTAAGGACCTTGAATAGTTCATTAACAGTTTTAATGAATTTCAAAGGGGCCGGAAAGTTTCGGCGAGGTCCTGCAAACCTCGCGAGTCTTCAGATACTCCGGGCATATTAAATTTTCTACCGACATCTTCATTTCGTTCATCTTCGGAAACCGCTGAGAGCCTTTCGCTGCCCCGATTACCGCGATACCATGGAAAACCATTGTCTCTTATAAGCAGCATCAGCCAAAAATATTTGCATAACGAATACTTTATCAACTTGTATACGCTTTTGGAGATCTTGAATTTTTTCAAACGTGTCTATCAAATCTATCTATCTAATTTAAACAAAATAAAAATGTTCTACCTGAATTGCAACGAACTGGAATGAAATAGAAATCCATGTACTTGCTTAAAATATGTTTAATAAGTTAAAAATAATATAAGAATATTCCGAAATTCTTCTAATATTTGTACTGTCTTAAATTACATGTATGTACTCATTTTTGTCATAAACGCGTAAAATCTTTTCTTTACTGGAAGAACCGGTTTTCGAGTTGCATAATTTTCTTTTAAAAACCGACAAATCCTACTCTGGATCTTCATGCATTTACAGCTTAGGAAAATCTGCAAAAAAGAATACAATATAAAATTCGACAGGATTTTGCGAAAGCACAAAACTACAAAAGCTGTTAAAAATAGAATCTTATTTCATTCTACCTTTTTAAAATTTGTCTACAAAAATTGGGAAAAGCATAAACATCCGCAGTCTGTTTATAACAACAACAACCGGGAACGAATCGCGCGTTATTCTATTTTTTTTATAAATAATGATCGGACACGATTATTGGAATTGGATCGCTTCCATCATTGGCAACCATAACATTTCCACCACCCTGTACATATATCTGGCGAGAAAGGCCGGGGCCAGTGATACGTTGAATACCTCGTGCGTCCACGATCGTCGACGCGGAGTGCTTTATGTTTGTTTGATTCGATATACGAGCAAGGGTGGTTTTAGGGTGCGGATGGGTTGCTTAATCCCCGTTTCGATAAAACGTTTGCTATTGGGGGAGGGGCAGTCATTGTAAATAAATTATCGAGATTGAACAGGGTGCGCCAGAGATTTCGGCGCAACGATCGAAACACACCCTCCCTTTTTCTTTTTCATTCTCACTGATGAGAGACTGTACTTTAGGGGCTCTCACAGTACTTTATCACTTTTTTCCACCGACTATTTAGCGATTATTTCAACGCGTCTCATCAGCTTCTATTTCACCGTAATGGCGAAGCAAAAGTTTTTTCTATAGAGAATTCGATATTTCATATAAAAGTTGATAATAAAATGAACGAATAAATTTATCGTGAAGTTACAATCCATCGTCCGGAGTGCTTTTCATTTAATATATTTGGAAACGTATCCGAATATTTGCTCCCGGGGCAATTCATAACGTCATATTACGCCCGCTCATTTTTATTCCTTCCTGCAGAGATTTTTATATTGCGCTTTCGTATTACGATTGATGATGGATACAGTGATTGCTATGAATGATAGATTCATATCATTTTTATGATTTATAACAGTCTTTTTCATGTAACATTGTAAGTGATTCGTTACAATGTAATTAGTGGAACACATAACATGCATTTGAATAATATCATTTTTGTTAATGTGTTTATTAATCAATATTACAAAAATTTGGAATTCTTTCTTTCTCCCCGCGTTTTTCGTTTTAAATCTTACAAGTATTTTCGTGGCTATTAAAAATTCACAATCACCAATTTTCAGCACTATCTGTATAAAAATTATTTTATACTTTTTTTTAATGCGTCTTACAAGGGGAGTGCAAGCTCTTCACCTCTCAGATTTAGTTGAGACTTGACAGAGTTATAGATCTCGTTCCTCTGATTACGAATATACCCCATTATAGGGACAACTACCTAGTAATTTTCGAGATATTTGCAAATTAAAGTTTTATGGATAGTTTTATTAAAGTTTAGTTCACTCTGTTACCAAGTAATGGTGTGGCGTAGCGGCAGCGAGCTGAACTGCTGGGCCCGGGTTCGTGTCCCGTCATAGTAACTATGTTTTATACTTTTTTTTACTTACAATTAGTAACAGAGTGAACTAAACTTTAATAAAACTGTCCATAAAACATTAATTTGCAAATATCTCGAAAATTATTGGGTAGTTGCCCTTATAATGAGGTATATTCGTAATCAGGGGAACGAGATCTATAACTCTGTAAAGTCTCAACTAAATCTGAGAGGTGAAGAGCTTGCACTCTCCTTGTTAGTAACGTGGTACAGTAATCGCTCCTTCGTTGTCCTGAATCGTGGGCACGATCGTTGTCCAGTGCCTACCCACTCCACTGCCTGTCAACGAGAGGATTAGGCCTGCGTGGATCTGGTCGCCAGATGTGTCCCAGGACTCTCTAGACCCGCGCAGAACGGAGAACAATAGGAAGGGAATATGGCAAGGAAATAAGGAGTTTTTTAAAGCCAGACAGTTGACTGTTTTTGATTGCGAAAGCTTTTCTTTGTCATTTAACTAGCCGTTTCACTAAAGACGCAGTCATAAATCAAAAATAGTGTCCGAGCACGGTCGTTGTCCGCTCAAACCACCGGCCTTTGGACAACCAAGGAGCTTTTACTGTATATTAAACATTTTTTTTATTCAAATAATTTTCCGTACTTTAATCTCATCGGGAAAGAATGCCGCAGTAAAATGTACACCCGCAGTGATAGGCACATTTACGCTAATTACAAAAGCAAAGCGCCCAACGAATAATAATGATTTACCGACGATCGTCGGCTCTAATCTTCAAAGCGAGCGAGCGCTCCTCGCGAAAGGCTTTTGGAATTTATCGCGAGCTAGAAAAGATATTTCTTTCGAAAATTCCTCGTGCAAACGCGCCGGGCGGAAATTTAGTAAGCGGAAGATCAAACAGTATACTAAGGCTGGAACGTATTATATATTTTTCTTTTCTATTCATCACAGTTTTACATACTGCGCCAGAGCGAGAGGTGGCGCGATCGGTATGAGAGATAGAGAGGGGGGAGGGATGAAGAGAGCGAGAGAAAGAGGCGAAGCGATCCAAAAAAAAAAAAGAGAGAGAGATGAATTAACTGGCGAACGTGACAAAGAGCCGGACGAATCAGCGCGGGTAATCGGCAAAAGAAATTCTGGCTGTCCCGCTTGCCGGTGATTTTTAACGTCGACTGTTAAAAATCTCGGCCGGATATGTATTTTTCACGGTTGCGAAACCATTCTTCATTGTTCCGCGTTTCGTGTTCCGTGTCTTTAGTCTCTTTATCCCGCGTGGAATGGAGCGGGGAAATAAAAAAAGAGAATCTCTTGCAGCGGCGGCCGTGTGCATCGATTGAAACAAAACAACGTTTTAATCCGGGCCGTTTCGAGAAACGAAAAGAACGACGACGGATAAAAAAATGCTCGATCGTACATTCATTTACTGTCGCGGATTCATGCTCATGGATCCGAGAGATCACACTACAACGGAGAACGATACACCCCTCCCGGTTCGGTTCGGGTGTGTTCGAAATTTTTCCTCGTCACGGTAGCTACGGTAATCGATTTTCGTTTACGCAGAGACATTTTTAGGCGCACGCGTCATTTCGAAAGCAGAAACATCCCCGGAAATTACTTACGCTGACGCCGCTACGGAGATACACTCCGGGACGAACAGATAGCTAGCAAGTCGTTGCATTTTTCCAAGTTTCGTAGCGAAAACCGGTGAAAATATTGAGTTGTAACGTAAGTTCGTAGGGTTTTTTTTATTAATCCTTTTTATTGAATATTACAACAATTATAATAGATTAATCAATTATGTATTGGGAGTACAAATAAGTCTCTTTATCGTTACTGGTGAGATATGAATCAACCCTTACTCGAGACTAAGATATTCAAGATAACGATTGGAACACGCTTGCAGAGCGGAAAAAGCACTTGAGAATGGTGTACACAATTTTTAAGAAAAGTAGGTAAATTGATTCAGAGCAAAAGCGTTAATAAAACTTCTACGAACTTATGTTACAACCCATTCTTCATCTTTCTACTGATATGTAATGCTTGATTAATATCGTTCACAATATTCACGTCGACAAAATTCTACGAATGCGAATTCGTGTGCGTCGAACGTGTAGTATACACGCAGTGCACATTCTCGGAATCATCTTCTAGGACGTTGCGAGACCCATCGACGGATGAGAATTGATCGGAAGCCCCGGTGAATCGGCGAGGGAGTAACGCCATCGCACTCTGGATTCGATCACAATGTCCAATCGTTATCGTTTGGCCAAGATTAAACAGAAAATCTCAGGGCGGGCTTCGCGGCGGAGAACAGAAAGAGAGAGAGGGAGAAAGATGGAGAGTTTCGTTCCACCGCAGTCATCCATGAAGTTTGAAAAGTATTCGTAGGGGCGCGTGGCGGGAGTAGTTGTCCGAAAAGTGCTCGAAACCGTGGAGACCGGGAAGAAACTCGACGCACGAGCCACGATTGTTCGTTTTTCACGGACCGGCTCCAAATAAATCAGCGATAAATCAAGCGGGCCGGCGGCTGCCGGAAGTACTGTCGCGCCGAACCATGCCAGACGAAACTGAATAAAATCTCCGAGGCTTCCGAGGACGGGGCTCTCCCGCGACTCAGACTTCCGCTCCCGACGCCTCGTCGAGTCGATAAAACGTGGTCAGCGATTTATCTTTATCCGCCGTTAAATCGTGTACCACGCGAACTCCTCGGGGCCGGTTCCTCCGCAAATGGAATAGAATCGGCCGCCTCGCCTTGCCCCGCCACGGCTCTTCCTCGTTCCTCTCTCCGCGAACGTTTAACGGAACAAGCAACGGAAATGCTCCCGGAGACAAATTAGGTGCGCGTTCTTCACGGTGCTTCCGCTCCCGTATTACCTCGATATTAGATCGACGCTGTCCGTTTTGAGAAACGATCCGATTTAATCATTGCTCACTGATCGATCCCGCTCGAGACTCCGCCTACACTTCTAATCGCGTTTCCTCATTTCTTCTGGATTGATTCGGGAGCCTTATGCGCTTGGGATATTTACTGGAGGCGTGCGGAACCGGGACGGGAACGGGAACGATGTTCGGAATCGGGACGGTATCCTGAAACTTTCGGAATTGCTGAGAATGTTCGGGTTTCCCCGAAAACCGTATTCCGTACAGTATCAGAAATCCCGAAAAAGTGTACATACAGTCGCGTCGGTAAGTAAGTCAAGAATCTTGTAAATAAATTGAAGAAATGGGTAGGAATATTATATCTTATGGGACATTCTCTTATACATATATTTAGTATAATGATAAAATGGAACAGATATTTGACGGCAAATTGATTTCTTGAACTCTTGGTTGCATCTATCGTATAGAAATTGTTGCGTCTATAGAGGATTTACTGTAGTGCAAATTACGCTACCGGATAATTCAAATTCCGCCTCGTAAACGTAAAAATAGGACCTTTGAGGGCGATCGCGATCTAGATTGATCTTTTATCTAGCGCTTTCGACTACTGAAAAATCCCATCGTTTGCGTTATCGAGAAATGAGAACGCGCATCCCCCAGACCCTTGCAATCTTGAAAAACCGAGTCTACCTCCTTAAGTAGTTGGAGAACGAACTGATCGACGATGAGAGTCGTGTGTGCCCATTTATTTGTTTTCAAAGAAATGTTCTTCTGCTAATAAAATGCTCCGTTCCACAGTAGTTGAAACGGCAGGCGAACCTTTGTTCACGAGACCGATCGTCAACAGCGGTCGCGTGTGCCTCTCGCTAATTATGCCTCGTTGTGCAAGATGTCTATCAACGTACCCGTCGAACGATAAGAAGTTATTCTCGAAGCAATTCTCTAATAACCGCGGTCGAGCGAAATGAGGCCCTTCGTGAAAAAAAATGGGCCACGCTTATCGTTTATTTACATTTTTACGGAGAAGTGTAAGTCCCGCGGATGACAAGCGCGAACAGGGCGAAACGAGGCGAGGGAAAACGCGGGGGAAAAGACCGTAACGAAAAGTTACAAGCCGTGGCACGGTACAGAATGTCGGGTACACGCGATCCACCAGGAATTTACAAGATGCGAACGAGCTTCGCGACACGACGTTTCCGGTCACTTTCAATTCCACGACAATGTGTTCGCGAGACAGGCGCCCATGCAATCACGCCTAAAATGTCGCGAATTCTTCCGTGTACTCTACTCTCCAAATTCCTACATTTGCAGATTGATTTCTGGGGACGAAACTGAGATACGAGTTGAACTTTTATCCATCACGGTTCCCATTCTTTGCATACTCTTTACTGCTGATCGGTTTGAGGCGTGAAAATTCGATTTTTGAAAGTAATTAGAAAGACTTTCGAATGTTGAAAAATATATAATACCAATTTTAACCAATTTTATTCGATTTGTTCTTTGTGTTGATAACACTAACAATGAATAGTCGAGTATCTTGTTCAATCATTTTAATACATTGTTGTATAAACAATTGTTTACACATTCATTACTTATCGCTAAACTATTCTTTTTATTATCTTATAATTTGATTACTTTTCATTTTAATACATTGTTGTTTGAACAATAATTGTTTACACATTCATTGCTTATTGCTAAACTGTTCTTTCTATTATCTTATAATTTGATTACTTTTCATTTTAATACATTGTTGTTTAAACAATAATTGTTTACACATTCATTGCTTATCGCAAAACTACTCTTTTTATTATCTTATAATTTGATTACTTTTCATTTTAATACATTGTTGTTTAAACAATAATTGTTTACACATTCGTTGCTTATCGTTAAACTGTTCTTTCTATTATCTTATAATTTGATTACTTTTCATTTTAATACATTGTTGTCTGAACAATAATTGTTTACACATTCATTGCTTATCGTTAAACTGTTCTTGTTCTTGTCGTATATAATTTGATTTCTTTTCAGTATTTCTCCTTTGTATGTGCTATCTACATACAGTCAGTGTAAAATGTGTTCGGACACTCTTAAGGTCAGGTTTTCTTTTTATTTCAAGGTCATGTGAAGGTCATAGTATACTAGTCTGTGGAACTCGTCTTGACATAATATTACAAAATATGTAGTAGCCATTTGAAAGAATGAAAATGATCTTCATTTCGTCTTAGAAAGACGAAAACTTTTTCACAATTGTACCAGACTGATTTTTTCTGAGCAATTAGAAGCATTGATTTGCATAATGACGTGCAAACAAATTTTGAGAAAAATTGCGATTGGTAGGAATCACACGAAGAAAGGCTCTTCTCAAAACTTTTTATTTGGACCCCGTAATAAAAATTTAAAACATACGTTTTGTAAATCTACGCTAAACATTTCAGAGGGCAATCTTTTTTCATTTATCTTTGCGAACCTACCTAGGTTAAAAGATCTCAAGTACCGTCCAGAGCACGAGAGAAAACTAGCGGGAGGGGAACGGGGCAGGAGGAACGCAAAGGCAATCTGAATGGTCAGGCTTCTTTCCCCGTACCCTTCCCGCTAGTTTCCTCTCGTGCTCGGCGCAGTACAGTAATCGCTCCTTCGTTGTCCTGAATCGTGGGCACGGTCGTTGTCCAGTGCCTACCCTACCCACTCCACTGCCTGTCAACGAGAGGATTAAGGTCGTCGCACACTAGAACGCCCCGCCGGCTCTCCAGCACCACCCGCCTCTGCTGTTTTTGGTTTCTTCTATGTAGTTTACAGTTGTATGTTTTACATCACGAATGTGCAAATTTTTGCTCGATCGGAGGTATTTTCAAGACAACGGCACTAGAGAGACGCGCGGCCGGGAGAAGTGGGGATATCCCTTGAAAATGCGTCTGATCGAGCAAAAATTTGCCCATGCGTGATGTAAAACATTGAACTATGAATTACATAGAAGAAACCCAAAACAGCGGAGGCGGGTGGTGCAGTGCTTCGATTGGAACCAACTTTTTTCATACGATGGATGGCCGCTGGAGGCGCTGCGCGGAAAAAGAGTAACGCATCTACTATTGGGTAGATGAAATGGGGTTCCTTGAGCACCCCGCAGAATTTTAAAAAATTTATATGATTTGATTCTGAAAAATGAATGTATAACAAGTGTATTTGTGTATATTTTGTAACTCGTAGGACACGTCCTGGAGTCTTTTTGTCCGGTAAGATTATTTCGTTACACTCCCGCCAATATAACTGCCTCAGGGCTCTGGCCGCTCTGCTACCCAATAGTAGATACGTTACTGTTTTTTTCGCGCAGCGCCTCTAGCGGCCATCCATCGTATGAAAAATGTTGGTTTCAATCGAAGCACTGGATCTGGTCGCCAGATTTGTCCCAGGACTGTCCGACCGCGCAGACCAGAGAACAATAGGAATGGAATATGTCAAGGAAATTAGGAGTTTTCTAAAGCCAGACAGTTGACTGCTTTTGACTGCGAATGCTTTTCTTTGTAATTTAACTAGCCGTTTCACTAAAGACGCAGTCATAAATCAAAAATAGTGTCCGGGCACGCGCGGTCGTTGTCCGCTCAAACCCCCGGCCTTTGGACCACGAAGGAGCTTTTACTGTACTTACAAAGAACTCGAAACAATCGTCGCAGTGAAAAGCAATAATGCCGAAGGGGATCAAGCGCTAAGCGGAACAATAAAGTAATATTTTACGGTGCACAAACACCCAGGAATCTCGCATTGAGCAGCATAAATTTTCCCGGAGCGTGAGAAGCAAATAAATCCGGCGGATAAATCATGTTCGGCTCATGGAAGAATTCAAATCAAAGGGGTTGAGGATTCTCGGCGTACATCAATCGGAAGGGTGTGGGACGTCGCACATACCGAAAGGGTCATTCCGCTCGAATTTATGTAAAGCAAATGCAGGAAAAAATCCGGGCAAGATTACCGACGACGTTCCCGGGAGGCGAAATAATGCTCGGGCCCCCCTCTCGAACCGCTACATATTTCCCGTGAAATCGCGACAGGAAGATCCTCCTTATCTGACTAGATAGTAGAGAGCGGGGGAGACCTTTCCCAGCCACGGGGAGGGTCATTATATCAAGCACCGATTTGATTTACGCGCATTAATAAACGTTTACGCTTTGCTGGCGGCTGACTAGGCTGGTGCCAGCGTCGCGACGCACCGTGTCGACCAGCGTCGGCACAAAGGGTCGAATAAATCGAGAAACAGAGGAGGGTGGGGGCTTGATGTCCCGAGGACCAGGGTCGAGAGCGGTGTCCCGACCCGACCGGTCGGCGATGTTGCCGTGCAAAGACGAATGGAACGATCAAATTGAATTCCAGGCCAGACACCCGTCGCGCACGTGGCCTAGAAGAACTTCTCCTCGCCTGTCTCGGCTTACGCTCGACAGGATCTCGAGATTCACCTGCACGTATCCTGCGCCCGGGACCCGATCTATGCACATCCTCCGGCGCTGCGAAATTCACGTCGCGAAATTCGAATCGGCGGGCCCGTCCTCCCGGAATTTATCCGATCCCCGGTGCTTTCGTTCGCGACGTTTTTATTTTCGACCCCGGCCGCCTTCTAGACCTCTTTTTTTAGAGAGACAGGTTTGAGACCTGTGGTTTTATTCTGAAGAGTTTTAGTTTAAAGTTTCCTTGAGCAATGAATTCCATATAATTCATTTGTTGACAATATTGTAAAAATTACATTGAATTGGTTTAGTTTAAAATATACTCTAACTTGGACCACTTTCCTAATTACGGGCACATTTCGAAGGCTACCAGCCAGAGTTGGGAATTAATTGATTAAAATTTTAATCATGATTGATTGATTAATGTGTAGGATTAAAAAAAGAAATCACCGAAAAATCGACGATTGATTCAATCGATTGATGAAGTTAATCGTCAATCGTTGATTAAAAGAAGAAATCGTCGAAAAATCGACGATTGGATCAATCGATTGATGAAGTTAATCGTCAATCGTTGATTACAAAAAGAAACCATCGGAAAAAAACATAAAAGCACGTAAACAGAGTTTGTGTTATATACATATAGACCTAATTGTTTTGTAGAAAGAAGATTATTGAACAACGTTCGAACTTATACTAAAATGAAAATACACCATTTCCCGGTTAAACAAAAATTCTTGCTTCGGCGTAAAAAACTCGACGGATTACGAGGAAAAGCCGAAGCAAGACGCAACAGCTTTGTTCAATCGAAGAAAATACTACATGAACTTGACCGTGCGAAAGCTCATAACCAACGCGGTTTCAGAGAATCAGCGATTAAACAAATTACATTCTAAATGGCCATTCTAATTTGACACTAAGAGAGCTCTCTTACCGTTCATCATCAGATCTCAACGCGCAGTGATCCACAGCAGAGTTCCACTGGAACTCCCTGTACAATTGCCGGGTTGCCCTCAGGACAATCCTTCGCCGGCAGCACTACGGTTAGCCTTGCGATCCGTCCCAGCTTCGGTATGCACTGCAAAGAAGCTTCACCGCTTCCAATGCCCTCGAATCTCAAAATGTGCAACCGGCCTGGTAGAATCCAAGTATTGCCGAACCGAGTGAACAAGGACCCAACGTCCAAATCTATCATTACCCGGGATCACTGGCGGAACACATTCAAGGCTAAAATACAACTCTAAATACAAGTTATCGCGGGAATAACTCTCGCACATTCCTTCAATCGCTTCTTTACATCAAAGCTCTCTGGTCCTTCGCAGCCGTCTCTACAACTCCCACTTGTTAATCGCGACCACCGTGAATCGCTCGCCAGACTGGCGTATATACATCTACACGGCGAAACATTACAAATCGACATTACAAAAAATACATAAGGGGGTCTTTTCCACACTCACACACCGCTAGAGTGCACTCACACACCGCTAGACCACGTATACGTACGCGAGGCCGCAAGGGTCCGGTTTCTTGACTTCCAATTTCTCGGTAATGCAAAGACGGGGGTTTTTATTGGTTAAAACCGCTAGATGAAAGATCAATCTATCACGCTGTTTGCCTCAAAAGTCGTTCTTTTACGTTTCCGAGCAATGGTTTTGCAATATTCAGCTGCATGATGCCCGCAGAGAGGCTAGCGCCGGCGCGACTGCAGCGCCCTTTGACAGGCAACATGCGACGGGCAACATGCAGCTGAATATTGCAAAACCATTGCTCGGAAACGTAAAAGAACGACTTTTGAGACAAACAGCGTGATAGATTGATCTTTCATCTAGCGGTTTTAACTACTAAAAACCCCCGTCTTTGCATTACCGAGAAATTGGAAGTCAAGAAACCGGACTCTTGCATCCTCGCGTACGTATACGTGGTCTAGCGGTGTGTGAGTGTCCCCCAGCGGTGTGTGAGTGTGGAACTGTCGAGCGTCGACAGTTCGACAGTTGCTGGAAAGGACCCCCATAACGCGGAGAAACCGCGAACACTAATGACAATACACCTAAACTCAGTTTACATTTGATTCAGTATTCGTGTAGTTTTGATACCGTATTTCATTTCGCAATTTCAGCAGTTAGTCATTAATTAATCATCCGATTAACGATTGATAATCGTTAACCGCAATTGACGATTAATAAGTATCTAATCGTTAATCGATTAATTGTTAATTGCGATTACCGATTGAAGTAGAAAAACAGTGAATCGTTGATTAAATTTTTGCCCAACCCTGCCACCAGCACGCTCTATCACTGCAGAGAAATGAATATTGAAGTCTCGAGATATCATCCCGTCGCCGATAAGTGTGGGTGACACGACAGTTAACGTGTCCATTGTAAAATAAACAATTATAAATGAGCGACGCGGTCGCATTGACTTATTCGCGTTGTTAGTCAAGTTGGAACTAGTGGTGGCGCTGAAATATTCAATACCGTTGAAACAAGGGGCAACGTGAAAAACGTTGACACATTTCTGCGAAACCCAGGGGTGTTCAGAGTCAGTCTCCGCGTTTCCCGGGACAATGTTTCCCGACAAACAAAAACGAGAGGGATCGCATCGCCAAGATCTTAACCGGTAGAATGTGTTCTTGTATAGTGATTCTGTAGGCAGCCCAAGGGTGTTCCATTAGAAACGGGATTAATTACTAACGAGTAACAGCGAGCGAAAAAGCTCCCCGGGGACTTGACTCGTCGTCCGATTTACCGGAAACAGCTATCGAATCATTCGGAACCGTTCAGCGTGACATGTGTATCGAGCGACTTTTTTCCCAGCGGTAAAATCGCTTGGTATCGTTGCACGGAAAAGCATCTAACAGGCGCGCACGCATGCACGCACGCGTGTAATTATTTTCTCCGGTGATAATGATCGCGTACCATTCCAGAAATTGTTGCATAATATTTCTCGGAGGCACGCCACTCGCAGAGATGACCTAAAAATTCTAAACGACGCGGCGCGGTGGCTTGGTTATTATTATTACTGCGACGCACGCCCGCCGCTACAATAAAAAGGAGTGACCCATTGGACTGGAGAAGATGATTGCCGGAAACTGGCAACCTGTTTCCTTTCTCTGCTAGCGAAATGAATTACCGCGCGTAGAACGCGATCGATCCTTTCCGGGCCTGTGTCGAGCCAGACTCAATATTATGGGGTGAGGACACAGTAACAAGTGGGGAAAATATAAGATTTTTAAACGACAGTACAGAAAAAATATATAAAAAAACTTTTTAAAAACCACGCTTATATTAAAATGCATTAAACAGGAGAAAATAAATTTTTTCCTGGTTCTCCATAAAATACCGAATCGAGTTAAATGATTAATAATATTTTTCTTCCAAATTTTAAGCAGTTAGTTCAAAATTTCTTCTGTTATAAAGTTAGTGTTGGAGTGGATGGAAAAATTCAATATTTTCAGTAAAATCATGACATTAGCGACTATAATCTTTAATTACGTTTATAATATTTTATAATCTTTGTGGGCGCTCCACGAAAGATTAATAAATAAAGTAATAAAAGAAATAAAAAATAAAATGAAGAAATAAAAATTATTTTCTCCTTTTTAGTGCATTTTAATATAAGCGTGGTTTTTAAAAAGTTTTTTTAATATATTTTATTTTCTACCTTTTTTATATTATTATGTGTTGTGTGCAAATCGAATTAACTATATCAAAAATCCCAAAAATATCATAAACTGTGATACATCCTCTAGGCATTGACGATCCCACATTTCAATTTTTGTGAAAGTTAACAAAATGGCAGATATTTCAAACGTAATGACTGAATTTCGGTAGAAAATTTGTCAAATTTTTATTTATATTCAACAAAATAATGGGAGAATGAAGAAAAACCGATCCTCACTGCGTAATACATAGATATTATGATGAATAAGTCTAATCTACACAATGTTGATAATAAATAATTAATACGTTCCTTTCGATCGGAAAGTGAACCTTATCAATTCATATTTCTGATTCATGTGCAAACAGAAATATATAAAAACAGAATATTGAAACACAATATTGATATTGACAAATTTTGTGACAATCAGTTATTTGATCTGTGGTAACTGATTATAGATTGTCTATATTCCCGCGAGCACGTTACGAATAAATTGCAAAGTACAATTTTTAAGTAAAACGTAAAGTTCAACGACCTCTGCAAGATAAAACGTAGAGTACACAGTTTGAATAACCCTTTAGCTTATTAAAAAAGAGACGGAGATGACTGCGTACTAATTTGTGAGTCACTGTATACATTCAGAAGAGAGAAATTCGAGATTATCCTAGCACAGTAATCGAATCCATCCACGCATGCAAACGGGACAGAGACAAAGGGGTCGACCGTGTGATATTTCATATATTTGTCAATTTATTAAAGTGCTTTTAATGGATTACAACAAGGGCGCAGACGGCGTCTGCCGTAATCGCTGTGAATCATCTCGGCAAACTTCTGTCGGGGAACGAAAAAAAAAAAGAAAAACAGAGAAGAAGAGGAGCGGGTCGATTACCCGGGGGCCCAGTCATCGTCCTTTGGATCGCGAGGAATCGCCGCGATTTCGAGACACTTCTTCTCGTTTTAGGGGAGAGACAATCGCCGAGAAAGCTTCTATTCGAATCAGGCTAATTAATTAATTCTGCTGGATGTCCGTATATTTTAGTACCTCCCCTTACCTGGCAGCACTGCTCTAGCTCCCTAATGAAATGAAAGATTACAATGAATGATAAATCTCCGAAGAATTCGACGGCGGAATTGTCAGACCTGTTACAAAACAATGAATCTCTACAGGAGACGTCTTGAGATCGCTTTAAATCGTACACCCGGTATTACAACGCTCTGCAGACGTTCTTCAGAATGGGAAATCGTCTTCAGGAGTGCTTTTCTAGATATATTTATAGTGAACAATTGTAATCAGTTGGATAACGACACAATTAGACACAATTCATTTTTAAAGACTGCGAGTCTTTGTGCATTTACAGCAAAATTGAGTAGATGAAATTGAAATTGTTGGAAAATGTTTTAAATTGATGATAATATATGATCTCTCTATTAAAAAATCATTAAGGGAAGAAATAACATGCAATTTGGCTTCTGCTTCTTGCGATCGATGCAGACAATTTTTATTTTGCATAACGAATGGAAAATAATCTACTTACAACTATGTATAATGGTAAAAATTTCATTCCATACTCAACAAGCGATTTCACATTGATTAAAATTTTCATTCCATACTATAGGTCCTTTAGTAGCAAAGAATCGTCTGCATACATACCTCGTGTGTCAACAAAAGAAGATTGATAAATAGTCAAAAAATGTCGCGGAATAACCTGGGAAACTTGCAGGCCACTGTTCCGAACAGAACTACAAAAGGATATTTGAGAAGGAAGAGCGTTTTCGGCTGGGGTGCAACGAGGGTCCCGAAGGAATCCGCCGGAACGTGAAATTGAAACGCGACGCGACGCGGCGGCACCGCGGATACAACGTCCGCGCGCGGACTTCAAACGCGGCCCCATTAAAACCACGGTCCGCGCGGCGTCAAAGCGTGGGGGATAAAAGAAATCGCGTAGGAAAGCCGGGACGAAATTAATCTGTAGTAATTAACGCGGCGGAGCGAAGCGGTGCAGCGAGCATCATCCCCGCCTGCCATCCTCCACCCTCTGCCAAATTATTTTTGACACGGCGTTACGCGGCGTTACACGGTGTTGCCCGTCCACCGGCGATAATTCTATGGAAAACTCGAGGGGGTGTGTAGCAGGAAGAACCGGGCCCTCTTTCAAGTCTCGTCGTCGGTATATAAATCGGTTCCACCCTCCCGCGTTCGTGAGATACCGACGCGAGGAACACGCGCACGCTTGTGTGTGCGTGTGTACTGTGCGGGGCAATAATTCCATGATTATTCCATAAGCGTGGGGTGAGGTGATGGATACAGAGAGCCGGAGAAACGGAGAAAACAGGTGGGCATAAAGTAAAAGCGACGGTGTGTCCGGTAAGAAAGGAGGGTCGCGAGGGGTGGCCGGGTTAGAGACATAGCGTACGCTTTGAATATGCATGCATCGAAATTTATAGCCGGTCGTGTGGAGGGTGGGGGTCAGTAATTGTAGACCGGCCACGGGTTTCGTGGGCCACCCTCGAACTCGCAGGGGCTGGTAGCACGTTATAATGGAACCAAAACATCCCTTAGGCCGGCCACAGGGCGAACCGTTAATTATATTTCGACTCCCCATCACGAAGGTATACACACGGACCGGGCTGCGCTAATAACCAGAATGCACTGTTGCGAGTTCCCTTTTCTCTTTTCCCTTTTTTCCCGTCCGCTTTTCCCCGGCGGAACGTTACGACACCGCGGGGGGCCGCGGCTGCCAGGCCTCTGGGCCCTCTGTTCCGATTTTCTGCCCCTTTCTCTCACTCTCTCTCTCTCACTCTCTCTCTCTCTCTTTCTATTTCTCTCTCGCTTTCTCTTTGGCTAAGGCAGACCGACAGAACGAACGAGAAAGGCGGAGGGCGGTTAGTTGTCTGCACCCCGAGGGACCGCCCGTTTACTCGACGCGTTTCGAGTTTCACCCCGGGAAAGCTACCGATTCCCTTCGACGGGATCCTGCGCGCGTGTCCCGCGTCTTTCACGGAGGCTGAAGCCTCCGGGCTTGTTTGCCGGCCCTCGTGGACGGAGCAGCTATCCCCGTGGAGCACCGATATCCCGCGTCTTATCGATTGCCGGCGAACCTGCCCAGCTTGAATTCCTTTGTCTTCGGATTACTTATCCACCATGGAGAACGCTGAAACAATGTCGAAACGATCCGCTGGGAACTATATCGGACTTCTTAACCCCTTGCAATTTCTTCCGGTAATTCGTCCCGAGATGATATTATATCACCTCTATTCCGCCCTCGAGCGGTACGACATTTTTGTAACCGTACATCGAGCATGTTTCCGGAACCGTTCACCGCTTTGTCAATCAGTCTTTTGGAACACAGCTTCGACGGTTTGTCGCAGGTATTTTTTATACACTTTGTGTACTAATATTTGATCATTATATGAATAGGAGAAAATATAAATAAAATTCTCACTATTTTCAGGATATTTTTGGAGTACTATTTATTTTAAGAATGGAACAAGTTCTTATTTACAAATGTAAAACACTTTTTCCAACCAAAATTTACTACGATATTCAGTAATGTTGCAGCTTATACTTTCAACCTAAACTATAATTTTTGGAAAATGTTTTTTGGATACCATTTCGGAAACCAATGCTATCTAATTGATTATAAAAGATCAGGTGGTCTGGTACAATTACAAAAAAGGTATTCTATTTTAAAGGGCGTACGAATACCTTTTACATTAAATCAGAATAACTTTTTTATGAATGGACCAACGACTTGAATTTCTCTGTAAGGCTAGAAGAATTAGTTTAATAAATGACGTCTGAAAAATAAGTTGAAAAAATGCATTTGTTCGGAATTGCGAGAAACAATAGTAAAAATTGATTTTTACGACGTTTTTAGCTAGGCCTATAACAAAAATTTAAAAGATGAGTTTGGTAATTTTGTACAAATTATACACGCTCCGTAAATTTCATTGAAATTGGTTAATTGGTTTACGAGTTATAAACGATTAAAACTGGTAAAAAGGCAGAAAGTTTTGAAAAATTGCAATTGTTACCACTTTTGATCGTTTATAACTCGTAAACCAATTAACCAATGTCAATGAAATTTTCGGAGCGTATACAGCGTGTCCCACGGAACACGTAATACGTAACAAGTTGACCAAACACATACAGTGACTCCAACAAATATTCGGACACTGAACTTTTTTGGGAAGCTAGAGCAATTAGTTTGCTACAGGATTGTAGAATTGTAGATAAAATACTAAAAGTTACATTTTACAATTTTTTTATGGGGGCATATATTGAAAATTTTAAAAATACGTTTTGTAGATCTTTGTGAATTGAACATATTCTGAAAATTTCGTCAAAATTGGTCGACGTTGGAATGAGCTACAAACGTTTAAAGATGGTAAAAATTGCAGATTTTCACTATTTTCGACCGATAACTGCAGATTCTTACATCTTTCAATGCCTGTCGGTTTTTTCCGCATCAACCGATTTCGATGAAACTTTTACCGTGCATATAATTGACACAGATCTACAAAACGCATTTTCTAAATTTTCAATATAGGCCCATATTAAAAAGTTGTAAAACGCAACTTTTAGTACTTTGTATGCAATTCCGACCAATTGCAATTTTCAAAAAAAATTTCTTTTCACATCCTGTAGTAAACTGATTGCTCTAGCTTCCCAAAAAAGTTCGAATGGTATAGGCCAATTGTAAAAAAGTTATCGGCTTTTTAAGTGTCCGAATATTTGTGGGAGTCACTGTATTTACATTTTCGTCATTGACATAAGGGTTAAAGGTGCACGTATTTTTCCAAATAAAATAGACTATTTACTACTTGAAACACTACTTTACCGTGCTCTGCCTGAACATACAGAAATAATCGAATCACGATTAACCCCTGCCCCTGCGCTCCGAATCAAAGTCATTCGGACGAGGGACACATGGAAGCATTCATTAACCCGCATGAATCGCATTACCGCTCGATGGAAACGCTCCCCCGGTGAGCGTCGGGGGAGAGAAAGAGAAAGCGAGAGAGAGAGAGAGAGAGAGAGAGAGAGAGAGAGAGAGAGAGAGAGAGAGAGAGAGAGAACAAGAACAGAGTGTCCAAACTTTCACCCTCTCGCACTCTGTCATTCCTGTTTCGCAGACGAAAGCGCCGCGGCGCGGTGCGGCGTGCTTTGTGCTTCCGCGAGCCTTGTTCCTTGTTTGCGAGTATTTATTCCCCGTGTTCCACGGAACGAACATGAGCGCCGTCTTTTTCTCAGGGAGATAGACGTGGAAGGGTGGCGGCTGCGGTCGCCATTAAGCCGGCAAACACGGCTCCCGCAATGTTTTGTTTGACCCTGTACAACGAGACACAGTATCGGTTTTTCCGGAGCGGAACAGGGAAACGTTCCTCGCGCGACGCGTTGTTGACTCTCGGCTTTCCCGCCGCCTCACCTGCTCTCTTTCGGAAACCGACCTCCTTACGCGACGTCTGGTCTGCTATATCGACGACCCAGACAAGGGTCTTTCATGTTAAACTATCTTTAATCAACTCTTATTTCCCCAACATACAGTGCTGTTCACTTGAATAGCCTCGAATAATCCTGTTTCACTTACGAAACTTTTGAGTAATGTGAAATAAACAAATTTCAGCGAAGTTTCCGTTTATCCCCAATGCCAGAATTGGATGAAATTTTGGAAATAGGTTGTTTTTTGACTGAAATGATGATTGCCAGAAGGATTTTTGGCGACTCGAAAAAAATTCTTTACCATTTCAATGTCACTCCCTACCTTACCGACTAACCAAGTGATGAAGAACGTCGAGAAAGAATTCGATTCTCTTTCCTGTAAATCATGATATGTAGTAGGAAAATCCGTCTGGTCCGTCCAGATTGAATTTTTTCTTATCTGAGAAAATTATATTGTGCCATTGTTGAGTCCAACTCATATGAGTTCTAGCAAATTGGAGTCGGGTTTCAATATGCCTTCTCGTTAACGCAGGTTTTCTTTGAATTTTCTTGCGTTTTATGTATGGGACACTTTGTATGACACGTCTAATAGTTGATACTGACACTCTTGTTCCAACTTCGTGTTTGATCTTCTTAAGGGGAACTGCTGCATTCGAAATTTTACATAAAATTGATCTCCTTCCCCTCTCCGTTGTAGCTCGTTTTCTTTTCCCTCCAGAATTTTCTTCCGCCATTTTCAGGGTCATTGCAGAAAGTATTAATTCCTTTGTCACTCCTATTAATTCTTTTCTCAAATTCTCGGTTTGAATACCCTCCTTCTTTTAAAACTTTAATTTTTCCAATTTCCTCAATAGTCAATGACATTCCGCGACCAATTTTAGCACAATGATAATAATGATACAGAAAATAATGCATATAATACTTAACATAGATGTGAAATGTGGCATTGTTGCGGATATGTCTTTCTGATCTATCGAAAAGCCACAATTAACTGTAACTAAACAATGCGAGGCTATTCATGTGAAGGTGGATGTTCAATGAATTTTGTTGTTTTCTGTTTATACTTTAATCTCAGTAACACATTTCGAACTTATGAGTTATATATACAGGGTGTCTCACCTACTCGTAGCAAAAAATTTTTCTACATAGGCTTGAATGGTATCGAGTGGAGCATATTTTGATGTTATTAGTTTTTTCGTGAGTGGACGCGTAAAGGTCATATCAAGGTTAACTTTTTTTTAAAATGGAATTAGGTATTTTTGAATACATCAATCGATGCAGCTGGACATTCGTTATAAAAAAGTACTAACCTATGTATGTGGAAAAGTTAGTAGTTCAGGAGATATTTCAATTTAAAAAACTCTAAAATACCATTGTGGTCGTACTAAGACGTTACATAAGTAAGTAAACGCTAACATTTTAGAGTTATTTAAATTAAAATATCTCCTGAACTACTAACTTTTTGACATACATAGGTTAGTACTTTTTTATAACGAATGTCCAGCTGCATCGATTGATGTATTCGAAAATACCTCATTCCATTTTTTAAAAAAAGTTAACCTTTATATGACCTTTACGCGTCCACTCACGAAAAAACTAACAACATCAAAATATGCTCCACTCGATACCATTCAAGCCAATGCAGAAAAATTTTTTGCTACGAGTAACAATAGCGAGAAAATCAAGATGTCAAAATCAGGTGAGACACCCTGTATAATAAATATTATTAAAACGAAGAATAAGAAATTCGTTTATTTCACATTACTCCAAATTTCGTAAGAAAAACAAATTTGGATCAATCGATGCTATTCAAATGAACAGCACACTGTATTTTCTGTTAAATCAGACGTCCGTAAACTCGAGAATTAACCGTGCTGTAAAAAGTCGAACATTTTTCGCGCAGTCTCGTGTTTTTCGATTGGTACCGCAGAGGATAAATTCGAAATAACTTTCGGCGTGCTCCGGAAAGGTATATCGCGATGCTTAATAATAAAATTACGCTTTTATGAAATCCCACAATAAACGAGCGCAGGGCAATAATTTTCGCGGTCGGTTGTTATTGCGAAAGTGCGGGAACACGTTTGTTGGAACACGGGCGGGAGTTGATGCGGATCGGCTCGCGGCCCGATGAAAGAGAACGGAACGCGACTCGCCGCCGCGCCGTCAGGAGAATCGGAATAAAAAGTTGTTCATTACCGTGCGTGCGCCGGTGTGTACGAGTGGGAAGAAAGTTATCCAATTAAAAATATACCGAATAATGGGAGCCGCGCCGTGGCACTAATAGCCGGGAACGATCTCGCGACCATTCGTTGTTTACTTTCATAATACGATCGCGATTCGCATCGTTTTAGAAACCCGTCGAGCGCTCCGATAAAATTGCGGCCGAGCGGTGCGCTAGTCATTTGAAATTTTTATGGACCCGCAGCCGCGCCGGTCTGCCAACAATCTGTCTAATTGCCTCGCCATCGCTGGACACGGTAGACCAGGCCGCTTACCGGAAATCAACAGCGGCCGTTAATTAATTAATCCCTCAGCCGCCGCGGCCCCCATCGCCGCCTCCGGGCGGGATACGCTTTTTTTCTTTCGCGGAATTTTACTTACACGCAAAACCTCGGGGAAACGCGGTGCTCCGCGTGTGCGAACTTGTTTTCCAACGACTCCATTGTTCCGCCGCGAACTCTTTGAAAATCGCCGGCGGCCGTCCCGAAAACTTTGATGATAAATAATATACTTTAATATCTTCGCAGCTTCGTCGAGTTTCACGCCGCCCGCAGTAGTCCGAAATCTGGATTTAGAAATTTAGCTGGAAAAATATACGCGCGCAACTCTGAACCAGTGTTACCATATTTTTCTCTGGCCAGGCCCCTTACCCTTCCGCCTCTCGCCACGCCACGCACCGTACCTCGTCATTGCACTCTTCCCACTAACGCTGGCGACAGCGATGACACGCTTGCGTACGGTCGCGTCAGCAACTAGAGGGAAGAGTGGGAGGCTCACGCGACCGTACGTCAGGGTTAGTGGGAAGCAGTGTCGCCAGATGAGCTCCAAACGGAGCTGACACATTCCCCTCTTTTTCCCCTTCCACTATCCCACTCCAGCAACATGCGCACACTCCAACGTCCCCCACTAACAATAAGACCGTAGACCACGGTGCCCGTGCCGTAGACTGGACCAGGGTTGCCATATGACGCCCCTTACGTTTCCGTCCCTCGCCTAGATGCTGCCTCCGCTATCCCCACTCTTACCACTACCGCTGCCGCGACCGAGTGCTAGCATGAGAGCGGTAGCATGCTACCGACTCGGTCGCGCCAGCGGTAGTGGTAAGAGTGGGGATAGCGGAGGCATGCATCTAGGCGAGGGACGGAGACGTAAGGAGCCTGATGGGGCGTGCATATGGCAACCCTGGTCAATCAGTGCTTCGATTCGAGGCACTATTTTTCGCGCATGCGCGGCGATTTTAGCCTCAGACGGCCTCAGTAGCGTACAAAATCGGGTACCTTGAGCACGCCGCAGAATTTTAAAAACTTATTAGTAATATACATACGAAATATTGAAATTGAATATAATTAAAACTTATTCTTTATTTTGAGGATGGGAAGGGAAGGAGTGCTAAAATAACTAAGCAAAATACATAATAAAACAACAAAATATTTTATTTGACGAGTATTACTCCTCTTTGCAGCTCTTTCTCCAGTTAATAAACTGCCATTGTACAATAAAACATTAATAATAACTTACTTCTCGTTCCGCGTCACGTCTCTCGTCTATCATTATTACTCGTCCCGCCAATATAATTGCTCTGGCCGCTCTGCTATCTCATTATAGATACGTTACTGTTTTGGCCGCGCATGCGCGAAAAATAGTGCCCCGAATCGAAGCACTGCTGGTCATCAGAGAGGGGGTACTTGTATTCCCCTCGATTTTCTCGACCTGGCGACACTGGTGGGAAGAGTGCAAAGACGAGGTACGGTGCGTGGCGTGGCGAGAGGCGGAAGGGTAAGGGGCCTGGCGAGAGAAAAATATGGTAACACTGCTCTGAACAGTTTTTTAATTTAAGCCAGCCTGTGCAGTGAGAAACTGATCTTCGTGTGAATGCAAGATCCAAGCCTTGTATCTTAACAATTTTAGCTTGAACCACTGTGAACTCCTTCAGCCGTCTTGTATTTTGCACGCATGAAATCCGTAGTCTAGTTGCAAGTTACGCTTATCCAGAGGCAACCGTGCCGCTCGTAACTCTAATAACCGCGTTCAAGACTTGTCGACGTGCTCGATCCTCACCGGGAACCATCGACGCTGACAAAACGTCTCCCTTTCTGCGAGGAAGTCCGAAACTTTGTTGTTCGTTCGGCGTGCAGCACGCGAAAATGATCGACGAGAAAAGTATAAAGGCCACTGGGACCACGGAGGCCGGTGGTAATTTATGTGTTTGTCTCGAGTAGTCGGCCAAGCTATTTGTTTTCGTGTATCGCACGCGTCATTGGCTATGATAAAGCCCCTTTTCGCCGACTCGGCGGCGATGCCTTGTTTCGGGATCGGTCGCGAAAGACGGTTAGCGAGTTGGATTTGTTAAACAGGTTGCGGTATTATTTTCCATTACATCCACTGCACTGCGTCGCAGTGCTTCTTGTTTAGTCTGGGGCGATATCGGAACTCGGCGACTCCGTGGCTCCGCAATTTAAACCGTAGTTTCACAGACCGCACTGTCAAACAGCCGTCCAAACATTGTTCTATACACTTGCCAGTTAATACTATTGGTTTCGTTCTTGTCCCAACTTTTGCGGGGTAAATTAAAGGGAAATATTGATCGATGAAATTGTCGCAACGGAAAATAATCAATTTTAACAAGAATACACGCTTTATATAATCGCATGCCATTATTAGACAGCGGGGTAAACTTTACTTTACTGGACTCAAAATTAGTACCTTTCTCCTACAAATTATGATGTATTTGGTATGTAATCCAGTAGATTTGTACCCGGCGCGGCTGCAGATCGAAATTTCGATCCTCTAGGATCAATGGTTGAGGAGTTATGGTCGCTTAAAGTTGAGTATTTTTGACAGGTAAGGGCGCCGCCAAAAATGCTCAACTTTAAGCGACCATAACTCCTCAACTATTGATCCTAGAGGTTCGAAACTTTGATCTGCATCCGCGCTGGGTACAAATCTACTGGATTACATACCAAATACATCATAATTCGTAGGAGGTAGGCACAAATTTTGAGTCCGGTAAAGTAAAGAGCAGCCAAAGTTCCAGTTGGACAGTAACAGCTATTCTGCTTTGGAAATGTTATAGTACTTTGAAACAAATTTACCGTTTAGTATTACATAAGTTTGCAAGTGAGAGGTCTCGGAAGTAGAAGGGTTAAGCCCTTGCCGTATCATTTTCTTTACAGTTACGGCGATTGAAACGTCTTTATCCCGAAAAATGTCGTAGAAGAGAAAAGAAATTGTACAGTGACTCCCATTAATATTCGGACGCTCTAAAAAAGCGATAATCTTTTTAATATTGGACTATACGATTCAAACTTTTTTCGGAAGCTAGAGCAATTAGTTTACTACAGGATGTGAAAAGAATTTTTTTCGAAAATTGCAATAGGTCGGAATTGTAGAAAAAAATAGTAAAAATTGCATTTTACAACTTTTTTATGCGGGCCTATATTGAAAATTTAAAAACTATGTTTTGTAGATCTGTTTCAATTAAACATATCCTGAAAATTTCGTCAAAATCGGTCGACGTTGCAATGAGCTACAAGCGTTTAAAGATGGTAAAAATGGCAGATTTTCACGATTTTCAGCCTATAACGGCAGTAAATCTGAGAATTCTTACATCTTTCAATGTCTGTCATTTTTCCCGCATCAACCGATTTCGAAGAAACTTTCGCAATGCATATAACCCACACAGATCTACAAAACATGTTTTTTAAAATTTCAACATAGGCCCGCATAAAAAAGTTGTAAAATCCAACTTTTAGTATTTTCTCTACGATTCCGGCCAAATGCAATTTTTGAAAAAATTTCTTTTCACATCCTGTAGTGAACTAATTGCTCTAGCTTTCCAAAAAAGTTCAAATCGCATAGTCCAATATTGTAAAGGTTATGGTGTTTTTAAAAGTGTCGAATATTAGTGGAAGTCACTGTATATTTTTCGTACGGCTGTATTTATTTCAATGCTTAAATATTGATTACGAACGAATCACATATTATTTCACTTAAAAAGAAATGCGTTAACGTTCACAATTGTTGTTTAAAATCTTAATGACGAGAGCGTGACTCGTTAAAATACAGCAAGGGGTTAAAAAACTAATGGATGCAGTAAAGTTCAACATTTCCGTGTCGATTTTATGAAGTTTCGTAAAAAGTTTTCGCCTTTGTGTTAATTATAACGTGTTAACTAGCTCGAGAGAAAATTCAGATTAAAATCACAACAGCAATATAAAAAAACCTCTGTAGTCGACGGAGAAAGTCAAAGAAAATTTGCTCTTTATAATCATTTCAGTGGACCTACGTGTAAACGTTAAACTCTCGGTGAACGTTTCATTAACAATAACGAAATTCCTTTGAAAATTGGTTGGAACACAGGGAGCTTGTGTGAAAGCAAATTTATTTATTACGGCATTGTCAACTGGTCGAAGAGATTAGCACGCGTTACACGCGAAGATTGAATCGCGCTGTTGAAACAGATGGAAAATCGCGCGGGAAATCACTTTGCATACACTTCACTGGAAATACTTGACAACTACACGGCCGAGATAAATATTATCATGCCAGCTCGGCGCCGCACGTGATTGAAAATGTATTCCGGCTGATATACAATAAAGACCGTCGTGTAAACGGTGTGCCCGATCTGTAAAATTCATGGCGGACGCGGTGAAATGTCGTTCCTCGGATTTGTTCTGGTAGAAAATTCGCTGCTCGATATTCATTTTGCGTTAAATAATAGCTTGTTCTGCCCTTGTCGTGATTATTAATATTTGCACGGAGGATAAAACCCTTGTCGCTGTGCAGCAAGCGAGACGGAAAAATGCTCGAAATTTGTTGCAGCAGGTGCAACCGTGTTGACTTCGCATTAAACGATAATTCATTCGTGACCTTCGTGAACAAGGTAGATACAACGTAGATAGAGATATAAAATGCGCGCGGCCAACGTATCGCCGAAGCATCTTTCAATGATACATCGACGCAAAAAGGTAAATTAGTAGTAGGTGCACAACATGCTAAATCATTTATTTCTGTTTTCCCTATCTACCACCTTCACAAATCACAATTACGGTGAGAACGGCGTTTTCTACATGCGACGCGCAGTCGACTACACCGGATATCGGAAACAGCAATCTGTTCCACAATATAAATTGGGCAACGATTTTTAATCGCGAAAATGAAGAAGTAAATCTAGTTAGAATCTAGAAGCGGTTCTGCTCGGTCAGCGGCGCACAGTGGGCAATTTGGACGAAACCCGCTTCAAAATCAAAGAACTTCCGATAGAAATGAGGTAGAGCGATGACATTTTTTTGAAATTGAAGCTGACACTTTGCAGAATATGCGACAAATAGGGAGATTACGGTACGAGCGTTTTTTAACCTTGAGAAAATTCGTTAAAATTCGTTAAACTTGCACAATTTCAAGAAAATTGTGGTTTTTTCAATACCACGCGCCGAAAATTTTTTTTTTAGAGATGGTACACATCATTCCCCCCATAGATTTCTTCACGCTGATTTCAAATCTGGTCTCAATATTTGTCTACGATTTCAGGAGTTTGCAAGAAATCGCTTTTTGTGAACAAAACGAATGTAATCATTTTTTCGTTGAAATAATTTGATAAACCACCAGTTTAATTTACACAGGAAGTAAGGTAAGTATTTAATCTTTTTCACTTACGTCTCATCAACGAATTATTTAACTTCTAATGATGAAAACAAGAATAAGGTATTAAAGAATTCGTTGATGAGAAGTAAATTAAAAATATTAAATACTCACCTTACTTCCTGTGTAAATGAAACTAGTGAGGTTTCAAACTAGTGAGATCAAAATCCTGAGGTCGTAGACAAATTTTTAGACCAGATTTGAAATCAGCGTGAAAAAATCTACGGGAAATGTGTACCATGTTAAAAAAAAATTTTTCCACGCGTGGTATTGGAAATGCCACAATTTTCTTGAAATTGTGCAAGTTTAACGAATTTTCTCAAGGTTAAAAAACGTTCGTACCATAATCCCCCTATTTTCCCACATTCTGCAAAGTTTCAGCTTTAATTAAAAAAAGTTTCATCGCTCTACCTCATTTCTATCGAAAGTTCTTTCATTTTGAAGCGGGTTTCGTCCAAATTGCCCACTGTGCGGCGCCTGTCAAAAACACTGAAAAATGCACAACTTTAAGCAAGCATAACTCCTGAACCATTGATCCTACGGGATCGAAACTGCGATCTGCAGGATGTCCGGGTACAAATCTACTGGATTACATACCAACTACATCATAATTTATAGGAGAAAGGCACAAATTTTAGGTCCGGTAAAGTAAAGAGCAGCCGACCAGTGCTCTGAATGCGAACTTGATTTGCACAATATAAAACTATTGAACACCGGGAAACGAACCGGCGAACGGGTTAATAAATTTGCCAAAATTCTCTAATACTTCGGCCGTCGAGCGTTCCGTTTATCGTCCCGAAACACCCAGCGAAATATTATCAAACACGCTCCCGATTTTTCCACATGGTCGACCGTTTATACGCTGGGATTTCGCAGATGGTTGCGCGCCTAAACTGTATCATTCGCCGGCAGGCTGGCGCAAAATTAAAATCCCCGGTATTACGTGGCCGTTTTAAAGGCCGGTCGCGCGGGTTAAGCTCGCATTATTTACCTCCACGTAAGTTTCGAGCCGGGGCTCTCCGTAACGAATTCGATCGGGTGAAAAAAAAGCGAGGAAAAAAGGGATAGGAAAGGAATGGATCGCCGGGTTCGACGAAAAGAATGGGCTTTAATAATAGCTTCCCGGTGGAGTTTTTTCACGGATTCAGCCTCTCGCGATTCTGTTCTTGCCTGCAGCGGAATACCTCGGCCGTTACCAACGGAAACAATGACTCCGCGAGTGCAGTGTCATCGTTGGAAATGTTCTTGGCTCTCGGTCCGGCGCGGCGTCTTGTTGAGCCGTTTTATGCTAATGGCGGCGGAGCACGGTGCATTAACCGAGTGACCATCGCCCGGAGGAATCCTGGCTGGTCGGCTTATGCTTATTCGCGTGTAAATGCGCCGGACGCTAACGCTATTTGCTCGTTCGGTTAATTGGTACGTCCTTAAGCGCATACGCTGACGAATTGCTTTAGATTGTACGCCGTTGTCAGCCCGTGCTGCCTGTTCGGGCTTTCGGCCCGAGTGTAGATAGTCGCGAGCGATCCCTATTCTCCCGATGCTGCAGACAGTTCCAGATTTCCATGCTGTTTATCTACTATATTATAAACTCCGCGACAATACTATAAGACGCTGCAGTACTCATCAGAAGAAGACTCTGATGAGAAGAAGAACTGACGTTTCAAAAATGTGTTGCCAAATCTGAACAGTGCAGATAAAGGCTGCTCTTTACTTTACCCGACTCAAAATTTGTGTCTTTCTCGTAGGAAGTATGATGTATTTGGTATGTAATCTAGTAGATTTGTACCCGGGGCGGATGCAGACGAAGTTTCGATCCTCTAGGATCAATAGTCGAGGAGTTATGGTCGCTTAAAGTTGAGCATTTTTCAGTGTTTCAGACAGGTAAGGGCGCCGCCATATTGGTTTGCAGTGACGGTCGCACGCCGCTTACCGAGTTGGTTAGAATTAGGTCGAGAGGGGGCGGCGAGGTAAGCGGCTCGCGATCGTCACTACAAACCAATATGGCGGCGCCCTTCCCTGTCAAAAATGCTCAACTTTAAGCGACCATAACTCCTCAACTACTGATCCTAGAGGATCGAAACTTCGTCTGCATCCGCACCGGGTACAAATCTACTGGATTACATACCAAATACATCATAATTCGCACGAGAAAGACACTAATTTTGAGTCCGGTAAAGTGAAGTTTACTACAAATAAATTACAATCTGTATTATTTTAAAGTACGGACCGAATCGCCAGGTAAACGATGTGACGAATGTATTGTAAAATACGAAAACTACAATATTTAACAGCAGCGAATTATGGCAGATGATGTCCATGCCCAAGGAACGAACAACGGGGTGTTCGTAAGGAGGAGCTGATCCTCGATTCGTTGTCTCGGCTGGTGATTCTGTAAAACGTCTTCTCGCTAGAGGTCACGCATCGTGGAACAATATTTCATCTTCTTCATTTCACGGCTGTCAATGCTCTCTTCTCCCCCGATCCTCCTCGCCCGCTGACTTTCATGTATAGAGCCGGCAGGACAGGGGGACAGTGGAGAAAGATAGAAGAAGGCGGAGGACAGGGGCGGCCGTGAATTATGCAAAGCACGGAGCAAAAAACGAGAGGAGCGTTGGCGGGAACTTAAGACGGAAATTGCAAGCTGCCCCGGTGTCTGCGAGGAAATGCGCGCGGAAGAGGCCGCCGCGGCGAACCTTTTCTTCCCGGAAGAAAAGACGGGACACAAAGAGAGGACAAGAACCGGCTGCACACCCACTTCCACCTGACACTCTCAGGCCCGGCGAATCGATCACCGGGTCCATTCTCGGCTGATACCCGCCCGCCACCGGAAACATCGGACCCCCGGGTCCTAGCCTCCTTTCTCTCTACTGACACCTACCTGGAGGACGCTCCTTCTAGTCGAGTCGAGTAAGCAAAATACTTCGGATCATTTTATATGATGGACTGAGTTTGCGACGGTCAGTCAATAAGATACACTCCCTTCTTTCTATCTTTTGTGTCACGGGAGCCACACCCCCGGCCATGAGTCACTGGAGACTCTTGAATGTTTGCTAAAAATTGCTGATACATATTGCGAATTTCAATTGACGTATCATCGTGAAGATACATTCCATCACAATCCACCTAGCCGCATCTTAAAAGGGGGTGCGAGTACACTTGACTTTGATGGAGTTAATCAGTTGAAATAGATCACTTGATCAGATGGAGTTGAGCAGACGTAGATTGCACTTTTAGGAAACACAATTGACTACTTCTGAACTCCTCATTGTGATACTGAAGCGTCAGTTTGGCTAGGAGTTGACCCTATATGCGAATCTAGCGATGTGTGAGTGTGCCACCACACTCTTCCTCGCACAACCTTGAGGCGTGAAATTTCTACGATACTTTCAGGATTTCTCCTTGATTCCTTTTCTAGGCTACATGTGCATCATGTAGCAAGGAGTAGACTGAGCATAATAACTGGTAACATAAGCCTAATACAGTAAAAGCTCCTTCGTTGTCCAAAGGCCGGGGGTTTGAGCGGACAACGACCGTGCCCGGCCACTATTTTTGATTTATGACTGCGTCTTTAGTGAAACGGCTAATTAAATGACAAAGAAAAGCATCCGCAGTCAAAAGCAGTCAACTGTCTGGCTTTAAAAAACTCCTTATTTCCTTGCCATGTTCCTTACCTATTGTTCTCCGCTCTGTGCGGGTCTAGACCAGGGATGCCAGATGCGAGTCTCGCCAGGCCCCTTACGTCTCCGTCCCTCGCCTAGATCCCCACTCTTACCACTACCGCTGGCGTGACCGAGTGCTAGAATGAGAGCGGTAGCATGCTACCGACTCGGTCGCGCCAGCGGTAGTGGTAAGAGTGGGGATAGCGGAGGCATGCATCTTGGCGAGGGACGGAGACGTAAGGGGCCACTTGAGCCGTTGAGCCGCACCGTCTGGCTTCCCTGGCACCGTCTAGACTCTAGACAGTCCTGGGACACATCTGGCGACCAGATCCACGCAGGCCTAATCCGCTCGTTGACAGGCAGTGGAGTGGGTAGACACTGGACAACGATCGTGCCCACGATTCAGGACAACGAAGGAACGATTACTGTATTCGTCAGTTATACATTTTTTTTCTTAATGGGGTGGCTAAAACCGAGGGCGAACCCCCGTAAACACCCACCCCCGGGACGTTCAATGGACCGCCCCTCTACTAAGCAGTTGATGCCCGAGCTTATGAAGAACTAAGGGCCTCCACTTTTCGCATTGCTCCCTAGTTCTTTGTCCCTCGAGGCCCACTACCACGCCTGTTTTTGTCTTTCAATTCGTCAGTTATACTGTTTTACAGTAGAGTCTCGATTTGTTCCTTATCGAAGGTTCCGAGCAGGGAGAGAGATCAAGTAGGGATACTATTTTTTTATGATTGTTTTTCTTTCTTTTCAGTTTGTAATTTAGTAGTACAGTAATCGCTCCTTCGTTGTCCTGAATCGTGGGCACGATCGTTGTCCAGTGCCTACCCACTCCACTGCCTGTCAACGAGAGGACTAGGCCTGCGTGGATCTGGTCGCCAGATGTGTCCCAGGACTGTCTAGACCCGCGCAGAACGGAGACAATAGGAAGGGAATATGGCAAGGAAATAAGGAGTTTTTAAAGCCAGACAGTTGACCGCTTTTGACTGCGAATGCTTTTCTTTGTCATTTACTAGCCGTTTCACTAAAGACCCAGTCATAAATCAAAAATAGTGTCCGGGCACGGTCGTTGTCCGCTCAAACCCCCGACCTTTGGACAACGAAGGAGCTTTTACTGTATTTTACTCGTACAAGTTAGTAGTATCCATAAAATTTGAAAAGTCATAGGGAATGGAAATATCCTAAAATATTCTGCAAAATGTTAAACAGTTTACTTTCGGAATCGTGGAAGTGAATTCGGGTATTCAAACAGCTCACTATCGGAATCCCAGAAGGGAATTTTGACCGCTGAACCCGCTGTGTGGGTCATTCAGTAGGTCTTCGAAAAGCTGTGTTTATATTCGTCACTTATGGAGCAATTTAGTTGTTCCTCTACCGCGAATCTTTATGCGAAATAAACATTGTCCTCATCAATTACATGAACGTGGAGCGACATAAAAATTGATTGCTTCTCGGAACAATTTCAGTAGTTTGTAAATAATGCACCGGTATTATTAAATTCATGCTGGCATGCATTAAGGTCACGCTGTCAGTGTCCGGATGACGTTCTATCGCATTCTCGCGAAATGAAATACGGTCGAAATTACCGCACGTGAATTAAAATTCTTTTATGGAGCCGTATAATCTTACGCTGTGCTTTATGCATCAAGTTTTCACTTGGCGGTTTTAAAATGTAACGCATAAAAAAGTTACATCGCACTACCCCGCGCTGAAGTACAATGCTCTCTGCTCTTCTATTTCTTGGCTCTTCTCTAAAAATATAAGAAACTATTCTGTGACGTGAGCTGAAGTTACACGGGCACCTTTTTGCACCCTTTTCCACCTTCTGAGTCAGAAGAAACAGAACACTTTTTTTTTTTAGAACAGAGGAAAAATCCCCCTCCTCTCCAGTTCCATATTGTTGAAAACTATAGCTAATGGAGATAGGTTGTGTAGTAGAAGAGAAGGTATAGCGATGTATGGGTAACAAGAGATTTTTCCCGCTTATATTATATATTAGAAGATTTAGTCGCATTTTTACATGTATCAGCTTTTCCGCACACGCGCCGACTTTCCGTTCGCTCCCATCACTAGCCACCGCAAGGGGGCTCGGTCGCCGCGCCGTTACTGATCGAACCGAGCGTTCGCCGGCATACTTTGTTTTTTTTTTGACATTGTTCCACCAAACGGACACTTCTGAGATTTTTATACAAAATAGGTTAGCATCATAGCAAGATTTTAGAACTTTTTAGTAGGTGTCAACCCAGGGGAAGATAGTTAAAAAAATTCCCCAAAAATTAATTAATTATTTTCAACTATAAATAATTAGCAAAAAATTCTGAAAAAATCTGAAATATAGAGCGTATCTATATCTTTTGTTTGCCGTTTATCCCATGTCGATATCTTTTCTCGTTTTCGAGCAAATTGCATTTAAGTGCGGGGGAATTTACCCCTATATCACCCCTATCGGTGCGGGTAGATATTTGAAATTTTACACAACGGTTTTTTAGACATAAAACAATGTTTTAAGACAGGAACCAGGAAAATCGGAGCGGGGGCCGCTGGCCCATTCTTATCGAATGACATCGAAGGACGCACATCGCCATCATAATATTATAATCTTTTTTGTGTCTTTCCTCGGTACTTTCAAAATGACCAACGTTTTTTTAAATGGAATGTCCAATTTTTTATGCTCGATTTCGATAGATTGGCGTGTGTAAAGAAAAAGTCTGCTTTCTGTTTTGTGTCGGTTTCATATGTGGGATCTTATGGTATACTGTCGCGGTAGTGTATGATTGCTCTCGTGGAAAAAAATGAACGATATGCCTGGACGCTTCAATCGTTGTACTCGCCTCACTTTTCGGCACGTTCCCGGGATGATTTACGCTTCCCAACGCTTCGTTGTTTCACGTTTCGCGCCGATGCGGATTTAGCTGGCTGTAATATATCTTTATCTCCTAGCTAAATGTGAAATATTTCCATCTTAAATCTTATGGTGTACTACATACATTTTTCGCGGGATGATTTAACGCCTGTCGTAGTTCGCTATTATTCAAAATTATCGTCGTTTTCGAGCCTCGCGGGACATTCTTCAGAAAATTATACCGAAATATTTTGTTCATAATTCCATGCACCGCAGACTCTGCGGTAAGAGACTCTGAACATCGCTACGGTCTTGTCAAAACGACCGGTTCCAGATGTTTTATTTTAGGACCATTGATATAATTACAATAATTTTATAAGAAATCATTATACAGGGTGTCCCAAAATTACCTTAGTTTAATGAAATGGGAGGTTCCCGAGATCATTTCATGCGACATTTTCCTTTGCAAAAATGTTATCCGCGGCTTTGTTTAGGAGTTATTAACGAAAAACACGGACCAATCAGAGCGCTACCTAGACGCGAGTTGGCACAGTCGGCCAATAAACAGTTGGCGCGCCGGGCCGGACATATTAATACAATAGGAGCTGCACAAAGTCTAAATAAAGTCAATCTCGTCATTTTTATAATGATAGTAAGTAAATTATAAAGATTTTATAAAGATAGTAAAAATACTAGTTACTTTTAAGGCTCGGTAGGTTTAGTGTTAAGCAATGTTTAAATCGAGATTTCATTCATCGTAAATCATCTTTACTAAAACAATGCGCAGATATTTATTTCTTAATTTAATGGAATACAATTTATTTTCACATTAATTAATACGAATTTTGAGATACACACGTTTTTCGGGCAATAATTCAAGTCCACGAGCTTCTATATAATTCACTGCTATTAAATATTGTGGTTTTCGTATTTTACAATACATTCGTCGCAACATATATATTTACCTGAACATTCAGTCCGTAATTTAAAATAATGCAGATTGTATTTTATTTACACTGTTCAGATTTGACAACATATTTTTGAAAGGTTGTGTAGAAATATTGTATACTTCACGGTCATGATACGGATTGAAATTTATTTGCTTGTTTTCTGGTGTTTGTCAACTAATTGTACTTGCTTGAAATATTTTATATTAAGGCTTGCGGCGTAGTTCACACATTTTTCAAGGGATAGAAGGCAGGGCCTGTTAGAATAACCTTACCGACGAATTCTCTGACAGGTCTGGGACGAAACGCGATTCCTTCGATTAAATCTTATCATTTTGAACTAGCTGCCCAATATTAATTTGGCGGGCAACGATCCGAAACATTCGCGAACCGACGCGTACTCGAGCTAGCATTCAATGAATGCTTGTTAAATCTTTCCTGACCTGATTCGCGAAATTCGTTTTCGCGTCTGAAAAATGCAGTTCAATTTAGCAGTAGTTCCTCTCTGCGAGGATTAATATTAAATGATGGTTCTATTCAGCTACAAATTAAATTCTATGGACGTTCGGCATAGTTCTTGAATGCTCTTCGATCCTCCAAACTCGTCAGCCATTTTGCTTTCCAAGCAGTAGAGCGGGCCTGGACAACTTCCTTCCCGCTATCAACTATTTCATTAATTTCACTATTTGGAAGTTTAAGAGTATAACATTATAAGTCGATGGATTCGTTTTAACATCGGCTACAATATTAGAAGTGAAAAATATATATTGATGTTTAAATATTCAAGGTGACCTTGATTTTAAAACTAGAAGAACGCTCTTCAGATGGCACCAAAATCCAGAAGTAATGCGAATTCAGTCAGAAGTTATGATCGTAGAGAAAAAGGGAAAGGAACTTATTTGCATGCCTAATAGTAACACATGGAAAATTAATTTTTTCCCGTTTTTACTATTATAGAAAACTAAAGAAATGCGAGATCAGCTTCTCGCCACACAGAGTACAATATTGTACATGTTATACTTACACAGGTATGTCAAAAACTAGTAACAACATGGAAAGTTAATTTTTCGAGAAAAAATTTGGTTCGAGGCACCTTTCAGCACCTTATCAATTCTCTATCTTTTGTGCAGTTTTTACTACGTTTTTGTTACCTCGCTTTCTTGTCTGTCTGTTTGACAGTTCGGTACAAATTTTGCAATTGATTTTAAACTAACATCCCGATGAGCTAAAGACTTGAAATTTTAAATGTAGCTCAAAACTGAATGACAATGCAATATTTTAAAAAGAATTTTTAAAAAGCCTATGCGTTTAGGAGATATAAACTATTAAAAATTTAACCGTTAGCCATCCCCACTCCTTGCGACAGCGCTCCCTACTCCACTACGCGTTCCCACTCTGACTCATCCCCACTCCACTGACCCGCTTCGCACCGAAGGAGCTCAGTGTGCGTTCGAGCTCCGTGCGGTGTTTACAAAGTTACTACGTATTATTATACTATAATATTTCACACACACAAGACTAAAAAGCAGACAATAATTATTTAAATAAAAATACATTTTTTAAAAATACCAAATTTTTAAAATAATATCATGTTTAAAAAACGGATTAAAAAGTATAAAATAATTTTTCGAAGCCCCATACAGGTTCCTAACCTCATACAGATCGTGAATTTTTAATAGCTATGAAAATACTTGTAAGATTTAAAACGAAAAACGTGGAGCGCATGCAATAGATAATTAAAACATCTTCACAATCTGTATGGGGTTAGGAACCTGTATGAGGCCCGGAAAAATTATTTTATACTTTTTAGTCCGTTTTTTAAACATATTATTTTAAAAATTTATTTTTATTTAAATTATTTTATACTTTCCAGTCCGCTTAAAAAACGTTCTATTTTTAAAAAATTTATTTTTATTTAAATAACTATTTTATTTTCACATCACTCCCACGTTGTTGAATTGCGATAGATGATGGTGTCCTCTGATTTGCAAAGATTACTCCACATGTATACGTATATCCATGCGAGACTGTGCACTGTGCACTCGAGAGCGCTTTTACATGCACTTCGTCCATGTCCCGCCGGTTGCTTACTTATGCGCGCGGCAATTTAGTCGACCAGAACGATGGCACGCAATCCAATAACTTGAAAGTTCATGGGGATCCCGTTTCCATACTAGATACGTGCCTATACGTATATCGTTCAGAACGTAGGCTGCATCCACTTTCGTATTTATTTACCCTCTATCCGTGATGAAAACGGTGCTTTAATCGCGAAATTGTCGATTCCGTCGACGTTGATGCCACTTCAATTCCTGTGGAGGCAACTTTTGATAAAACGTTTCCAGTATCGAATTGCATTAACTCCTATACTCGGTTTCGTATTAGTTATTATGCGTTCTGCACTAATTCAGTATCAATCGATTATTATTGCTTTCACAGATGAATCCAACAAAATTTTTTAATTCCACTATATTTTTAATATTTTTGTAGGTACTTTAATGTACCTTTCCATTTTATGATACTTTTACTGTTTCGAGGTCATACCGACATACAATCAGGAAACAACATTTGCGTATCTGTCGAGTATGCTCGTGGTCGATGAGTTAATCGTTCGAGCTTCTCGAAACTTGCACGTGGTGTGCCGACTAAGTCCACTAAATACTCGAAGGACCACTCCCCTCGTAGGGAAGAACTAGATTGCTATATGTTATCACAATACTTTATCGGCTCTAACAAGTGAGATCTCGACTGCCGCTATAAACTTGGAAAAGTCTAAGGAACGATGCTACCAATTCGACAGTCGCAAGGAATCTAGTCCAGTGCTTCGATTCGGGGCACTATTTTTCGCGCATGCGCGGCCAAAACAGTAACGTATCTATAATGAGGTAGCAGAGCGGCCAGAGCCCTGTGGCAGATATATTGGCGGGACGAGTGATAGTGATAGACGAGAGACGTGACGCGGAACGAGAGGTAAGTTATTATTAATATTTTATTATACAATGGCAGTTAATAGTGGAGAAAGAGTTGCAAAGAGTAGTAATACTCGCCTAATAAAATATTTTGTTGTTTTATTATGTATTTTGCTTAGTTATTTTAGCACTCCTTCTCTTTCGCATCCTCAAAATAAAGAATAAGTTGGAATTATATTAAAATTCTAATAAGTTTTCAAAATTCTGCGGGGTGCTCAAGGTACCCGATTTTGTACGCTACTGAGGCCGTCTGAGGCTAAAATCGCCGCGCATGCGCGAAAAATAGTGCCCCGAATCGAAGCACTGATCTAGTCTAGCGCACGCGGTTCAGAAATCAGGAGAGGGCATCATTTCCCTCTCCTTTACAATTTCGCAAGGTGGGGGTATTCCACGGAAAAAGGAGGCGAGTCACGAGATGAACGTCTTCGAGGAACCGGCCCACGATTGGATCCCGGAAAATACACAAGTTCGAATTCCGATGCCCGGGTGACGACAGACGGCCCTCGAAGACGTGATATTAACAATCGCACCTATGCAGGGCTTGAGTGTGGTGCCCCAGGAAATGAGCTGAGTGTAGAATTTCGGCGCCCGGCCGATGACGAGACGACTCTCAACGAAAGACACAAGCCAGGCGCGCAACCACACAAAGGGCACCCTATTCCATGGTGGAAAAAACGCTTACAATGCCTAAACAGTATCCATTTTGTCAAAATTGCAATCATTTTATAATCTTCATTCATCTGGCACTCATCTTCACAATACATATACACTTGTATTAATTTATATACAGGGGGTCCACCTGAATGTAGCCACCTAAAATATCTTTTTTTTTTCATTTAGTTATTTAATGTTACAATATTTTATACATATTTGTATTTTTGATATACTGGGCAAGACCGGCGATATATTCCTCAGAACCTAACAGAATGGGTAAGGATCCAGGCAACTTAGCATTTCTCCTTTCATTCTTATATTATATTTCTTGCATTCTATTATTAGATCATTCATGTTAACTGGTACTTTACATATATCGCAGATCGTGTTTTCTTTTTTATTTAACAAAAATGAATGGGTTATTTCTGAGTGCCCAATTCTGATTCTAGAAATTGAAGTTTGAATTTGACGATCTACTAGTAGACTTGGAAATTTTTGCCATTCAAGATCCGCTCCTCTTTTATGTGTGATGACTAGACAGCGGATCTTCATGCAAAATAAAAATGGCCTGCGTTGATTGTGGGCAGCAAGAATAAAATAAAAATTAATTTCATCTCTTAACGATATTTTCGTTTATTTTCATCTATGAACGTATATGGTTGAAAATTGGCAAAAAATATTTTGTTTGGATGAGCTATCGAATGTCCTATTGCAAATTCAATTTGGTTTGTTTTTCAATAGGAGCAATTTTTATCTCCATATCCTGCGATACCTTCTGTTAATTAATTCCTTATGCAACTTTCCAATCTCAATCATTGTGTAATACATAATTAGAATAAAATTGTATATATTAAACATTTTAGAATACGTCATTTTGGCGCGTCCCGAGAACCTAGAGTTGAAGACGCGTCTAGTTCGCGGCTTTAGTTTGGTATTCGCAGGAAGTAGAATTGGTTGACCATGGTCAGACGCGTCACACGATTCCTAACGAAAATTACCGGATTTTGATTCTTTTAACTATGTGCCCCGACTCTGAAAAATCTGGAAAAATTATATGTTAACAACCATAACGAGAAGCTAAAAAAAAACTGTAAAAATGTAAACTTAGTATTTGATAACCATTACTAGAAATCAGGATTTCAAAATTGTTTTTATTTTTTAAAATTCGGTTTCGAAGTTAAAAATTCCGAAAAAATTCATAGATGTACATTCTAATAGTTAAAATATGCCTGATTTTTTTCAGAATACTTAATTGAAGAGGATAAGAGAAATCACCGAAAAACCTAATTTTCTTTATCACTTCATTCCTACCCCCCATGTCGACCCATAGGGTTGAAAGTTGGCACAAAGTATCGAATGGCTTATTACAAATTCAATTTGTTTTAGGGGCAATTCTGTCTCCCTTATCCAGCTATGCTTACCCTTTGAACAATATCCGAAACAACACAGCGAAAAGCGCTCTATTTTGCGTGTAGTGGCCCAAGATCAAAGTGAGTGACTGTCGGGAACGTATAAAAGCCGCAGACTAATAGTGAACACCGAGGCAAAGATTTAGTAACAGACAGGCAGGATCTTTGTCCAGGCGAGGCTCCTTTAAGCCCCAATAAGATCAATGACCCATATATTTCACGTCTACGATCGATTAACTCGAAAACGTCGTTGTAAAATCCCCGTCAACAGGAAAGCCGAGTTTCGTTGGACTCGCAACAATACCCTCGCTGTTCCTGATCGATCCGAACCTGTACGGCGCGGCGCGGCTTCGGCGTCGGATCATCGGCAGGCAGTCTACACTTTTCGAGGAACCAACCGATCCTCCGTCCATCGCCGTTTTTACCAGTCACGCTGCGCCATAACTTACCGTTAGAGTCTAACGCGAGCCGCCATTGTATCCTTGCGGATATCGGCCCCGGTGGTTCTCCATCCTGCGATGAATTTCCCCGGGAAACGATCATTCTTTCCCCCCGAGAGGGGAAGAGAGAGCTGCCTGGCCGCGCCGGAACCGACGCGCCGCGCCGCGCTGCTCGGAAACTGAATTTGCCCCCGACACAGTAGCTACGGAATTATGTAAAGTGGTCTCATTACGGCCGGCTGAATTATTTCCAGGCTTCATTCTTACCGATCCTTACTCGGTCTCCGCCCCGGACGATGCCCGACGTGTTTCGGATGAAATAAACATGCCCCGCCAGATCCGAGGGAAACGAACGACGGCGAGCCTTTCGCGACTCACAGTTTCGTCCGAAAAGTTGGACAAAGTTATTTTACCGTTATTTATCGGCTCAAGGTCATGATATAGCTGGTCGTTGAATTCGCCTTAACGTCAGCTATAACAATATCTCATCAAAAATTCATTTTAACATTTAAAAAATTTGTTTTTATTTTTCTGTCGAAAATAATTTTTTCTCTATACGGCCCGGCGCGGCGCGCCAACTGTCTATTGGCCGACTGTGCCAACTCGCGTGTAGGTCGCGCTCTGATTGGTCCGTGTTTTTCGTTAATAACTCCTAAACAAAGCTGCGGATAACATTTTTGCAAAGGAAAATGTTGCTTCAAATGATCTCAGGAACCTCCCATTTCCGGCTGTTGAAGGTATTTTGGGACACCCTGTATGTATAACCTTTGCGGCATTGTATACTATTTTGCTACACGCTTGTATGTATAACATGTGCGATGCTGCATACAATATTGTACACACTAGGCACGTCAGAAACTAGTAACAACAAATTAATTTGTACTAGTTTTTACTAGAAAACTGAATAAAAAGCAAGATGAGGTTCTCGCCACACAGTGTACCATATCGCACGTGTTATACTTACAACTATGTCAGGAACTACCAACAACATGGAAAATTAATTTATACTAGTTTTTATTGGAACACTGAAAAAATGTAAGATGTGACGTTTCCAGATTGACCTCGACGACCTAGTTGTTCTACTGTCGTACTCGTTAAAAAAGCTATGAATACGTTATTAATTTGGAAGAACACAGAAGTGAATTTTTGATCAGCGTTACATGGTTTTGTGTTTCGCTGTGCAGCACCCTTAAGTTATTCCGATAGAGCGGAACGCCCGGGCGCTAACCCAGCTGCCTTCTTACGTCGTTGTATATTGTAAAACCGACGGAACCACTTCCGTGGCTTCTCCTTCGGTTCGCGGACTGTTCCTTCTCCTCTCTATTCCATCGCTAGTTTCCTTGTAACTAATGAATGGCTTCTGCGGCCCAAGGGCTTCTTTCTCTTGAATCCTTCACGGTGCGGCGGCGGCGGCGGCGTTGCTGCCAAGAATCTCTCCATCCTGGAAATTTCTCTGCGAGAGGATACCTGCTGAAAAGAACCTTTCACTTTTCTCTGTTCCCTATATAAAACATTACGGACTGGTCGTTGGTTCGTAATTCTGGTCTGTTCACCGGTGCAAAAATTGGGAAATTCGCACGGTCGATTTCATCCTGAAAATGATCCCGAATTTCTTTACGCTAACTGGAATGGTTTCACCCTTTTCATTCTCTAATTATTGAAATTGCAATGATGCTTCCACTGGAAAGTATTAAACAAATTTCTTCATTGAAGCACATATTATTTTCCGAGATATCAAGGTGACCTTGATCTTTTTTTGATGAACTATGTACCGTGTCCAGGTACTCGTCGAATGAGTACTTACAATTTAATGCTTTCATATCTCATTTTTTTTCTGAGACGTCAAGGTGACCTTGAGATTTTTCAAAGTCACCTTTCTTTTTAATAAAACGTTCTCGTCGGTGGAAGGACAAATTCAGCGGCGTATAATATGAGACTTCTAGTTGATCTTGAAAAAACCTTTGAACAATCTATTCATTCAATTTTTATGAAAAACTTGGATGAAAACACCGTAAAAAGTGACCTTCGATTTTTCACGCATTTCCGATAACCCGATGAATAAATTATTCCAGCAAAAGTTGATCAGTAATTATGCGATTATAAATTGCAATAAAAAGAATTAGCGGAAAATCAATATTATTTATCGATCTAATCAACAAAATATTTTCTTATTTAAATTTACTTTATTCATTTGTTCTTTTTGGCGCAAAAGATCTTACTCGTTAAAGTTCTTATTCACGATCTTATTCATTAAGAAAATTACTGTCCCAATACATTCGTTAAAAATCGATACGAGGACTTTGATTCTCTAGCCGACGAACAGCTAGCGCGTCGATCTGGCCCACTGTGCGTACGTTATCGAGTCGCGAGGAGGGGATCTGGTACGCGAAGGGGTTAGAATACATCGATCAGGGGGCCGTCTATCCGGTGGTAAGCGGCCGTCGGTACGAGCGCGACAAGTTTGATTTTTCCGCATAAAATATGTCACGGTCGTGCAGGCGGGCGAGTTTACGGAAGCGGGATCTGTTTATGCGCGATCGAAATTCGTTTCACGGTAACTCGGGTAAACGCGGGCGTGCCCGAACTTCCGATCAGGTGTGTGCATACACAAATAGTACAGATAACTCGTCCGGGTTCCGTCGACAGTAGCGGATGAGGAGGGGGGAGCGGTAGGACGAAAAGGTAGGCGTGGGTGTTGCTGGTTGCGAGGAAGGGGTACTAGGATAGGCGACGGAGGAAGGGAGGGGTACGAGAGGACCGCGGTGGGAGCTCTATCGCGGCAGCGCTAGACACCGGAAGTTTTGCGTTAGCCGTCGAAGGATCGCGAGCTTCCGTTTAGCAGCCTGGATCCTTCTCTCGTGGCAAGTACGTCTCGAGGAGATAACCCCGAAAATGCAAATCGGAGTTGCGGGAAGGGATAGAAGGGTGATCTCGTGAAAGCATCGCCGCGGGCCACAAGATGGCGTATCCCATCCTACCTGTTTTCGAAGTAACTAAGAGAGAGAGAGACTCGGCTGTTGCGGGCGCGGCCCTAGTCAGCCGATTCGAGGAATCCCTTTGTGCCGCGAAATTGGTCGAGTTCGGTCGCGTTGGCTTCTATAAACAAAGCTGGATTCGCAGCCTGCATCCGTTGCACGCGTCTTGCCGACGAGGCGAAATCTATTCGATCGGCGAAACTCTGAATCTTTCCGGTCAGGAACGAAGGCTTCCTTCCTTCCTTCCTTCCTTCCTCCTCCTCTCCCACTCTCTCTCCCACCGCCCGCATACTCTGCGCCACTCTCCGGTAAAAGATTCTGCAATAGGAATCACGGCAGGATGCGGCTTAACCGCATGTAAATCGATTCCTTTTGCGCCGCGCCGCCGGGAAAATGTTTCGAGAAAAGGAACACGCCCCGGCGATCCTCTCTCGAGCAGAATCTAATTTCGGACGAGGGGAAGGCAACGATTCGCTTCTTTGCGAAACAAGTTTTTTCATTTTAGGAAAGATGTTACGCAGACACGGAAACACAAGTGAACGATGCCGAAGGAGCGTAATTTATCGAGGGGAAAGTTGCAGCACTCAGTAGATACCTTTTTCCTTCGCGTTCTACGGAACGCAATGCGGCTCTAGCTGTTCTAAACTTGCATTACCCTGTGAAGGTTTAATGGTTCATAGGTGGCGAGAGTTTTGTCGAATCTTTTGATCGGCCTGTCATCATCTTCGCGATTCGAGCGGGGAATTCTGGAGGTGTAACTGGCTCTGAGAAGTCAGTAGGATACTCTCTTCGTAAGCTAATCACGTCTAGTAAATTTCCGATGTGACACTGTAATTGTAATGTGTGACTGCTGTAATTACTTTATTGTTAGACAGCGGATCTTTATGCAAAATAAATATTTTCTAACTGAATTGCAACAAACTGGAGTGAATTAGAACTTTATTCTTTTTTTTAATACGTTCGATAGGTTGAATATATTAAAACAGTATTTTTAAATACTTCTGATGCCTTTACTGTGTTTGTAAAAGTTTGACATTGATTTGCAAAAAGGGTATATTTGGAGTACAAACATGTAAAAGGTTGAAAGTGATTTGAGAAAGGTTGAATTTGAGTTGCAAAAAGTTGAATATGATTTACAAAAGGTTCAAATTGATTTACAAAAGTTTGAAATTGATTTGCAAAAGGGTATATTTGGAGTACAGACGTGTAAAAGGTTAAAATTGATTTGCAACAGGGTATATCTGGAGTACAGACGTGTAAAAGGTTGAAATTGATTTTCGAAAGGTTGAAATTGATTTTCATAAGGTTGAATTGATTTTCAAAAGGTTGAATTTGATTTGCAAAAATTTGAAATTGATTTTCGAAAGGTTGAATTTGATTTGCAAAAATTTGAAATTGATTTTCAAAAGGTTGAAATTGATTTTCAATAGGTTGAATTTCATTTGCAAAAGGTTGAAATTGATTTCCAGAAGGTTGAAATTGATTTTAAAAAGGTTGAATGTGATTTGAAAAATTCTGGATTTGATTTACAAAAGGTTCAAATTGGTTTTCAAAAGTTTGAAACTGATTTGCAAAAGAGTATAATTGGAGTACAAACCTGTAAAAGGTTGAAATTGATTTTCAAAAGGTTGAATTTGAGTTGCAAAATGTTGGATTTCATTTACAAAAGGTTCAAATTGGTTTTCAAAAGTTTGAAACTGATTTGCAAAAGGGTATAATTGGAGTACAAACCTGTAAAAGGTTGAAATTGATTTGCAAAAGGTTGAATTTGAGTTGCAGAAAGTTGAAATTGATTTGCAAAAGTTTGAAATTGATTTGCAAAAGGGTATCTTTGGAGTATAAACGTGTAAAAGGTTGAAATTAATTTGCAAAAGGTTGAATTTGATATTCAAAAAATTGAATTTCATTTACAGAAGGTTGAAATTGATTTTCAAAATGGTGAAATAGATTTTCAAAAGGTTGAATTTGGAGTGCAAAACCTGTAGGTCAACAGTTTCTTGAAAAGAATATCAAAAGATGCATTAGAAGTGGAGCAATCAAAATGTATGTTTTCATTTTAAAGAAGTGAATGATCTTCATATATCCTCTACGCGTACACCTACAAAAGTGTACCTCTCTTGATGCCATTTGATACCAACGTTACGCGAACCATTTCCCGCTACGAATAATAATAGTAAATGGAAGTAGTAACATGCAGTGACCCACCCTATTGTACAATTATACACGTACACACACGCTTTGCAATAACGGCTGTAACAGATTCTGAATGATGTATTTATAATCTGACTTCCAACCCTGTTTACGTTTATACCTAGTCTCCCCTGCATAAGCTCGTCCACTTTACATAAACTGGAGCGGAGAATGGAGATTTAAGACATCAATCCTTAACTGTGACGTGTCTATTATGCTCTCCACAGGTACACGGAGCTTTCCGATCATTTGTAAATCCACAATAGTTACTTTCACACGCTAAACAGCTTTCGACATTAAAGATCAAGCGGGTCGCATGGGCTGGAAGCAAGAATGCAGGTTGAACCCCCGCGCGTCACGCGTCTGATACGTTATTCACCCCCGTGGCCTAAAAGTCGGCAGGCTGAAAGCCAAACCCAGTTACCACGCGCAATCCTCGTGTGCTTTATTCCACGGTGCTGCGTCCCGGCGACTTGGTCTTTCGTTTTCTTCGTTGTCGAGCCCATCCACCCCTACCCACCCTACTCCGCCCCATTCCACCCTCACAATCTCTTCGTCCCGTTTTCCTTTTCCGCCTGTTCGGCATCGCTCGACTGATCTGTTCCGTGTGTACACGCGGCCCGCCGCCAAGAGGAGACCGAGCGAGCAAACTCCGTTGAAATAAAAGAGAAATTTATAGGGCTCCCAGCCGTATTCGCAGAATTCGTATCGCGGAAGTATTAAGAGCACTGCCGCGCAAGAAAAATGGACTTTTACGGATCCATCCACGCCGCCCGATTCCCATCCCAGCGACGAGATTTCACTCAGATGCTCGTCCGTCAACTCGGATGGGTTTTCGCGACACAGCTGTCTCTGTTCTGCCTCGAAATCGCCGGAAGAATGGAGTCCTACCTCTTCGAGTTCCGAGGAATCCGAGCTCTGTACTGTCTCCATTGATTATTCAGGACGATCGATGAACAGCGCACAGTGATCGATTCCTCAATTCTAGGTGGACAAAATACAAAATTTGTGTTCTCTTGTAGTAATAATTAAAACAAGTGTATAAAAACTACATGAACTTAAAAGAATTATGTATATCATTTCTTTAAAATGGACATAACATAAAATGAATATTTAAAAAATATTTATATATATATATTATACATATATTAATAATAAAATAAAATAACATAAATTAAATATTTTATAGTTTTTGTTTAAATACGTGAATAAACAATACACAAAATGGAAAGAATTAATCTTAACTTATATTTAAAAATTAGATAAAGTTCTACAAAAATATAATATAAAATTACAAAATAATAATAAGAAATGTGCATGACAAAGGTGCATATTCTAAATTATTATAAATTATAATCTTTTTTAAGTTGATTTGAGTAAACTCTTTGCCTCTGCTGGTAATTCTTTAGAACATTTTTGAGTAATTTTCCTCTTACTGAAAAATGATATAAATGACGAACGGGCAAAAACGGGCAAGCGATATTTAGTATCATTACTTTGAAATAAGTATTCTTCAAAACTATCAAAGAACGAAGTCCGGCCGAGTCCGGGAAAAGAAGTTATACAATTTGATCGCTTCTTAAATAGTATTATTAGTTAACCTGTGTTTTATATGATTTACACGGCAAAATAAAATTATACCGATATGTAAAAATCACGTACTTACCTTCGCTTACACGCTCCATTTGTTAGATAATAATTTAAACAACAAACAAACAAGTTATACGATGAGGAAGAATTAGCTTATTTTTAGTATTTCGCACAGGCAAAACTTTAACGTCGTAATACGTGGTAACAACCACGTGCAATCGAAATATTAGGATATATATCGAACGAATAAATGTTCGTAAACAAAATAGAACGGCAGCGAAGATATCTGAAGTTGATCAAATTCATCATTTTGTCCACCTAGAATCGAGGAATCGATTGCAGCGGTGAGAAAAAAGCATGTCGAACAATGTTCGCATGACAAGTACACTGTAGTACGGCTCCCGAGACAACAGTGTTCGGTTAACGGAATTTAAGGACGACAGAGAACGTTAAATCACTTTCCCAATGTTAAATTTTATTTGGGCTATCATGCTTCGAGCGTACTTGATCTTTAACCGACTTCGAAAAAGGAGGAGGTTACTCAATTCGATCTGTATGTGCCTTTTTTCACTTTTTCTTTTTCTATGTACAGGGTGGTCCTTTTATCTTGAGACAGTCAATTATTACGGAAACCAGCAGGAATATGAATATTTCATATTCTTGGATAATTCTGATTTCCGTAATAATTGACTGTCTCAAGATAAAAGGACCACCCTGTATGTTCACCGATTACGCCGAGATGGATGGACCAATCGGAACGAAACCTTTTGCATCTTGTAGAGTATGTCCCCGGGATGGTCCCGTGAAAAAATAATTTTGCATTTTTTTTATTCCTTACGATTTTATTTGCGAAAAATGAATTATTTCATGTACGTTCACCGATTACTCCGAGATGGATGGACCAATCAGGACGAAACCTTTCCCATTTTGTAGGGTATGTCTCCCGATTGGTCCCTTGAAAACAAGTTTTGCATTTTTTCATTCTTTGCGGTTTTTATTGCAAATAACCAATAAGACCGAAATCCATCCTACGGTGTTTTACAAATTCTGCTCGTTCCACTAGAAAGTGTGAAATAAAAGAGTTTTATAAAAGAAAATTAAACCGACTTCGAAAAAACGCACTTAAAGAATACAGTAACAATCTTTTCGGAGGCGGCGCAAAATTGAAAATTTTCCAAATGACTGATGTTGCTGATTATGATTTCATTGGAATATGATAGACTTGGAAATCAGTAGGTGGGAAGAGAAGATACATTAATATGTGAAAGCATGTAGAAGAATTTAAGGATTTTCGTAATTTCCAGTGTCGAAAATTTTCAATTTTGCGCCGCCTCCGAAAAAATTGTATTGTATTTAAGTTCGTGTGTATCCACATTAATTAAATGGAAATTATTTCATACTTTTTAGTGCATTTTTTAAATGCGTTTTTTCGAAGTCGGTTTAATTTTTTTTAATAGAAACTGTCGTTCGAAGTGCATTTCAAACGAAACACTTCAAATAGTAGGGAGTTGTTGGCAGCAAAATTGAAAAATAATTCATAGTGCACAGTATCTTTACGTTCTTCTAATGTTTCTACTGTTCCAAATTAGAACTTGTCGTTGCCAATTATTTCAAGCAGAGCGCGTTCAACGAGCACTGCTATACGGCAGAGGAGATTAAACTTGAATCGGCATACACCGCATGATCCAGAGAAACTTGTAAGACGATGACGGAGCGCGCACTTAAAGGGCTTACACCCTCTGGCTGGCAGACAAACTGTAACCGCCCCGATCATCCCCCATCGAAAACACAATTTGTCGACAGTAATGTCGTGTTTATCAACCGGAGTTCCGATTGGCCCAACCACGACCGAGTTCCGGCCGTGGTGAGCATTCGAGTTCACCCCCAATTGCTAATCATTTCTCCTACCCTTCTGACTCTCCCTTTCTCGATCGTCGATGCTTAGAGGTTTGCGCGAGATTTCGTTCCGCCGTTTAATGGGTGGACGGATCGATACCCGAGGACTATTCTACGGCTGTTGCTCTTTAGTCGATCTATTACATTGTGTCGAAAAAGTACCGAGACATCCTCGTTTAATCTGCCCGCGTAAATACAGGGTGGAGCACTAACTATGTCCACCTTGAATATCTCCGTTATTTGTAACAATACGGCAAAATGTTATGAACAAAATTTGCACGGTACAGAGGGGGCCATATCGTGACACAAACATTTTCTGCGTGGGTGGAGGCATAGAGGACATTTCAAGGTCATCTTGATTTTTTAAAATGGAAACACCTACTTTCTGTATCATGAATCGATAGACTATCGAATTCTGAGTAAAAACGTATTGACCTCCATATGTCCTACATCTAATAGTTTACGAGATATTATCGAAACAATTTGCTTTCTTATTTGGCTAATATATATCTCGTTAACTATTAGGTTTGGGACATATGAAGGTCAACACTATTATACTCAGAATTTGATACTCTATCGATCTATTGTATAAAAAATAGGACATTCTATTTTAAAAAAATCAAGATGACGAAATCAGAAAATGTTTGTGTCACAATATGGCCCCCTCTGTACCATGCAAATTTTGTTCATAACATTTTGCCATATTGTTACAAATAACGGAGATATTCAAGGTGGACATAGTTAGTGCCCCACCCTGTATACAGTGGCGGACATATACTTTACAAAATGAAACTTTATTTCATCTGCACTTGAACATGGTACAACTATACAAACATGAATTTAATTATTTATAAGTATAAAGTACATGTAACCAAAACACAAAATACTATTGGCTAATGTCGTACAAATAAAGAGTTATTCACATTTATTTGTTCGGAGGTCTAGTTATCCACGGTCACGTACTTACGTACATAGTAAAATATTTGTTTTTTTACAGCTTTTCGATAGTTACAGTTATGAAATTTTAATATTTAGTACATAAGCCTTTATTTCTAAGAACTGCTGCACACCTACGTGACATCGATTCAATAAGTCGGATACATCGACTAAAAGGTATTGATTTCCATGCTTCTTGTATTATGGTGTACAATTCGTCAATGTTTCTCGGATTTTTGTTTCTTACATGTTCGTCTACATCAATCCATAACATCTCTACCGGATTTAAGTCCGGTGATTACGCCGGCCATTTCATTACATTAATATTCTGATCACTTAAAAACTTTTTAACGACCCGCGCAGTGTGTTTCGGATCATTATCCGCTTGATAGATCCAATTTTCTGGCATACGTTCATCGGCAAATGGAACTAACACATTTTTAGCAATATCCAAATACATAAATCTGTTCATGATACCTTTTATTCGATGAATCGGACTCGTACCGTTTTATAGTCATGGAATGGGATGAAATTTTCAACATGTATTTTAAATTTTCATTAAAGACCCAAATAAAAAAATGTAAAAAAATGCCTTTTTTATTTTTGCATGTAACTTTGTAAATTTATAATTTTTGGAAAATCTTTTTCGCATATCATTTCGTAAACCAATCCTCCTTATTGATTATAAAAAATCAACTCGTTTGGTGCAATTATAAAAAAGTTATTAGGTTTTGAAAGGTGTACGAATACTTTGTACACCCACTGTAAGTACATGGCCGCCACTGTAGGTATTAAAACATTTTCTCGCGGGGAAAAATGACTCGAGCGGAACGAGGCAAATCGACTAGCGATTCGATATCGAGCAGAGAACGTCGCCGCATCTCAACGGTGAAATGGCGAGTCCACGGAACGTGGAAATTTCGGTCCCGCTGTAATGCCCGGCCGTTACCCGCAAAATGGTGGTTTTTATCGAGTCGTTTATGAGGTCTTCAGGTCGAAACGACAGTTATGTGCGGGGCCGTTTATTCCCTCTCGCCGCTGCCAGCCGGCGGATCTAGACGCGCCGATCTCGAGGAATTTCGAGGGGGCTATGACGGTGATCGCAAACGAGAACGACCAAATTTAGTGGCGATAATAATGGAATATACCGGAGATAAAGATGTCAGAAGTGTCCGGTTCGAGGTTATCGATGATGCAGAATCAAAGTTCGACGAATTTTATCCCGGGTAATTTCTTGGGAGAAGGTCATAGGAGTTTGTGGACGGAATAGTGTCACGATTAGACCGCGGATCTTAAGGATGTTCTGGAGGTAATATAAAAACGCAACAAAATTTTTGAAAATTTGACAAGATATAATTCTTACTAAATTAATGCAATTACCAAAGTTTGGGTTCGAATCACTGCACCGTTTAAGAATTATAGCAACTTAAAGTTTTCGCATTTTAACACGTCTTCTTATGGAGAATTCACAAAATTCCACTTCAAACCCTATTTAAACCTTGAAAAAACGCAACTAGAAACTCCAGTTTTTTTTTTATATGTAGTAAAAATTATGTAATTAATTATGTTCAAAATTTATTAGGATTCACTAAACAGTTACGGAGCAAAAAAATTATAAACTGTTAGAAAACGTTAAATTTATCGTGTTGTCTCTCACTAGCATGGAAGCGCGACAAGTGTAGACCATTGAATGTAGCTACAGAGGGTACAGTATTCGCAAAAGTTTAATGCAAAATATACTCATGAATGGCTTTCATTGCCCATATATTGATGGATTTCGAATTTCTTGTACTTTTGTCTCCCATTGTACCTCCAGAACATCCTTAATGCGAGAGAAACACTTTCTGCATCAATTTTAAAAAACCAAGGATGAACGTTCTTTCCTTCTCTAATAATTTTTTTTTTTCCTTATTTTACGTCGCTTTTGGAACTCCTGTTCAGGGTTATTTCGCGACGGGACCTACAGTTTTTATAAGGTGGGTTCCGAACCACCTTGGGCAGACCACAGTTTCAAATCTTTAATAATTTTAGTGGGTTGAAAATAACATATATTGCCGTTTCTAAATTCTCTTCGCCTCTAAACTTGTTTAAATTGGACTTGTCCATTTTTGTTTGGAATGCACAAAATCCGCAGTCTAATAATTAGCAATTTTTCTGAAATTCAAACATTAATTTCATGCCCTTCCAGACATCCTACGGGCTTTAGCTCCGTTAACTTGCAAAATTCTAGTCTAATTCTTTGAGAACATATTTTGGAGATGATCGTATGCATTTATGACGAAATTGGAGTGGACAAAAGTGGAGGTATTAAAAAGATTTAAGGCCACCAGTGTATTATTTTCACCTTGACAGGATAATCAAAAGAAGAATGAAATTTTTATTTGCCTGCTGTGTCTTGCAATCGATGCAAACATTTTTTATTTTGCATAAAGATCCGCAGTCTAATGATAAATTATAAATTATGCTTCACGTGTACAGTAAATATGGGTCAAATTGTATCGTTTTCGGTGCATTTTAATAGGAAAAATGACACCAATGTATTCGTAAAAAATTTCATTAAAAATAAGTAAAAACAACAAGTTTCGTTTATTTTTTGCTGCGCTTCAGCAGCACGCGGTCGCTGTTTACACCCGGTCCAGTCCCGATCTACAGGGTGTCCCAAAACTCCTTCAAGTCCGGGAAATGGGAGGTTCCTTACGTCATTTGAAGCGACATTTTCCTTTGCAAAACTGGCCGCAGCGGCTTTATATGGAGTTATTAGCGAAAAACACAGACCAATCTTACCAATCAGAGCGCGACCTAGACGCGAGCTGGCACTGTCGGCCCGGCGCGCATACGGCCGAATGACCAAATTACGACGACAAAAATATAAAATGAGATTTTATTTGACATTCTAGTTAGAAATGCTTATAAGAAGACTGCTTAATAATAATCTTCGGAAACTTAGGGTTAATTGGGGTCATAAAAAAAGGTTAAGGGTCCATAGTATTTTAATTAAAACAGAATTAAATAAATTAAAACACTAAGTTATTTCTGTAGTTTTATTTAAGATATAATATGCAATAAAAATATTATTCTACATCCTCATTGTTATTTTCATCATTATCATCAGCATCATTAGTAGCATCATCATACAATGTTCAGAATGTTCACTAACACCAAACTTATCGAATATATACTTTAACAATCGTAGATTACACTTAAATGATGAAAACTTGAAAAACTGTTCACTTCTTAACAGTTCAAATAGCTCTTTTCTCGTAATCTTTATCTCCTGTACAGCACAGTCGACGCGATCACCTGTAAACAATCCGCTCTATTGATCGAAGGGACAAAGGGGGGGACTCATTTTTTAATTTTTTATATTGGTTATAAGCCACTTTTTCGAACTAGTAAAGAAAGATCGGGGTACTCTTTGGAACTTTTTTTGTAACTCTAGCTAAAGTAAGCATATCAATATTTCCTAACCAAAAATAGTATATGATACAATATAGTATATTAACAGTATGTACAACTTATCTTTGTGTTAACAATAATTGCAGATGAAAGTACGAACCTGACGCTTTAATATCCATGTAGAAAACTTAGCGAATTTCAATTGGAGAAAACAGGATTAACGCAATTACGTCGTCAACATTACTGACGCGAACAACTGAGATTCCACCGTCTGAACCATAGCCTAATTTTGCACAGGTGCACCGACTACTGCGTTGCGTTAACAAAAACAATTTTCACGCTACATTGTGGGCCCTTTCTTAGAGTACGTAATGATGGTATTTGAAATTAGTTTAGAGAAAATTGTTAAACAGACTTTTGTCGTCGTAATTTGGTCATTCGGCCGTATGTGCGGCGCGCCAACTGTCTATTGGCCGTCTGTGCCAAGTAGCGCTCTCATTGGTCCGTGTTTTTCGTTAATAACTCCTAAACAAAGCCGCGGCGGTAATTTTTGCAAAGGAAAATGTCGCTTCAAATGACCTAAGGAACCTCCCATTTCCCGGACTTGAAGGAGTTTTGGGACACCCTGTATGTTACAACACGGAACCGAGAATTTACTTAGAATGGGACTTTACAGTAATTACAGTGGAGGGACAGTACAGCACACTTCGAGGTGTAAAATCAAGTTAAAATTTGTAGTCAGCATTTTTCGATCGGCGAAAAAAGAGATACACAGCTTCATAATGTATGTACTGGGTGATCCAGGAGAATAAGGGCTGATAAGATGGATTATCTGTGGAGTTTCTTTCTATTAATAACCATTCGGAGATATCGACAGTACGGTAGATTAAGAATCCATTTGAAAGGCGATAAAATTACATAAAATCATAAAAAGAGGAGGGGGCGGAGAGTAAGAACTTTTTCAATGAAATGATTAATCGAAGTTTCTCTCGATTAATCATTAGCTCGATGGTCGGTGTCCGCCTTGGACAAATAGCCCGAGACGATATAAATTATAATTACGACACGTTCGAAAAACAGATCCGAGTCGCGCAGCTATCTCGAATAATCAATTTTATTTCGACACCCATCGGATAATTAATTAACAGATATATCGTGTGGTAAACCGTAACGGTTTAACAAAGATTCAACGGTATCGGCGACAGAGGAAGCTCGATTTCCATTTTGACGTAGAATGTCATTTGAATGCGACTGCAACGGTATTCAAGCAATAAAGCGCCGACCATTTAATTGCAAGCCCCGCGAAGCGCGTAATTGCACTTGTTGCGTTTTTCAGACGAGTAACAGAGTCACTTCTCGCCGTTTAACAGTCCGAATGGATCTCTAATCGCTTCAAGTGGACGTTTCAATTTCCACTTTCGAATAAAACGAACCGCTTTTCACGAAAGTCTGCACACACACACACACACGGTATCCAAGAAACTGCCAAACAATATTTACCGTGCGTGCAGTTTCCATTAGGCTGTTGCGTACGAAATGTCCGATTTTTAACAATAATAGGAAATAACCGCAAATTTATTTTAAATAAATTTCTTGATTGTATTATGGTAGAAATGGAATTCTTTTTTGGTCAATTTCGTGCTTCGTTTATAATATTGTCGTCTCCATTTTGTAGTTTTCTTTTACTGTCAACGAATAGTGCAAATATCAATCCTATCGACAATTTGTTTTTTTATGTTGCACCGACTGGCGTTGCAATAAAATTGATTTACAAGCAGGGATTCATACCGATATATACAAAATAACGGTATTATACCGGTATACAAAATAACGGTATTATACCGGTCCTTTGGGTTGTACGTTGTACCGAAATACCGGTATGATACTATTTAAAAGTACCGATATATTTTCTGATATTTGCCGGTAATTTTTTAAATTTTCTTATTTTATTTAATAACAACAGACGTCTTGCGACAACGAACAAGCGTTACCGTGACGACGCACGGAGACGGAAAGACCGCCGCGGGAGGCGGAAATAATGGAATACGCGGCAAGGCCAAAGGCACGTAGGATTTTTGTTTTAATAAAGCAATCTTTCATTTTTTCATCAGAAAATATATCGGTACCTTCAAATATTATGATTCCGGTATTTCGGTACAACGTACAACCGAAAATACCGGTATTTCCATTTACCAGTGTGACGTCATACCGGTATTTCGGTTTCTATAAAGGTTATTAGGTTAATACCGGTATAATACCGTTATTTTGTATACCGGTATTATACCGGTATGTATCTCTGTTTACAAGTATTATGTATCTAAATATTTAAATTAAAGATAGGACCTTAATTATATTTATTTATCAAGTTTTTATTGATCGGAAGCTTTCTAATATTTCCATAAAGAGAAATCGGACATTTCATATGCAACAATCTTATAAAACAAATATATCTGACATAAAGAAACTCCTAAACATCGCTCAACTTTAAACACTCGTAACTTTTGAACCATTGATCATCCAGGAACGAAACTTGGAACTTCGCATTTCCTCGCCCAAAACTACTGGATAACATAGGAAAGTGGTCAAAATTTATAGTCCCACATTTCTGGTTACGCATGGAAAAGAGCAGCCTCAACATTTATCATACATTACCGCCAGAACCCCGACAACGCTTTTCCGAAATATTGCGCAGAGATAAATAATCAATATAAATATTAATATAACGAACCGCCTCGGTGCGTTCGGCTTTTGCTTTTACACTGTCGAATCGAATTTCGACGGATATCGCCGAAATGGTACGCGGAGGTTTACAAATACTATCAATGACGACCATTAAAATCATTTAATTGACCGACTCTATGACCTGAGTTTGCTTAATAATTACAACATTTCGTAAATACGATGCTTTTGGGCAGCGTCAACAAAATCCTGTTCCATTTCAGACCTGTATTTTAATTAATTTCCACCGCGAGCGCGCGTAACGATCACGCGAATGCTATTTGTTGATTAATTTTCTTCGCTGGAAAGATGAATCTTGAAAGCATTACTTCCTTCGCGGAATGATTACGAACGTTTCGATTATTCTAGCGATGCGGATGGTTGCAATTTAGTACAGAAATGATTAAGGTTACTTGTATTCCTCGTTGAATAATTATCAATGTATTCAATAATTATAATTATTACAATTAACGATGTAACGTGAATATTACGGATAATAATAATTTGTTCATATTCTCTTGCAAAGTTTAGAGACGAGTCATTTGTTCAGGCAGAGAATGGAATTATGGTATTCATTTGTCTCACTGGTGGTTCAATAAATAATAATGTATTTCACACAGTATAATATATATTAATTTATACTGGTGTAAACACTCATTCGATCGATAACAGCCATATTTTTCAATGCTCCTTCATTTTTCAACGCTCATTTATTTCACACACCCCTGAATTCATTATTATAATACATAATTTGGTCTCGACGTCAGCAATAATCCAAACAATAATGTCCAAAGCACGTGGTGCCATATAAAAAAGTCAAGGTGACCTTTACTTTTCAACGTAAAACTTTTCAGATTTAAGAATATGCGAACATGTTGCTCACCAAGTACTGACATACTTTTGTTTAAACATTTTGTAATTGCACCTGTGTATGAAATTTTTTGTGTGCACAGCGGTGCCTTATCATTTTTTCCACCAGTGTATTTCAGGAAAACGGTGGCAAATCAGAGCTGGGGAAAATAGTATTTTAAATAGTAAATAATCCTATCTATTTTAAAGTATGTGTACAACCTTGAAAATAAAATATTTTATTTTTGATGCAGTCATTTTTGAAAATAACATATTTTATTTGATGCAGTAATTTTTTTAAATAAAATAATTTACTTGAGGCAGTAATTTGTGAAAATAGTATTTTATTTGAAGAATATTGAAAATATTTGTATTTTGTCTTTATTTTCAATTTCAATTTTAAATATTATTGCTGAAAATAATGGTTCGAATTCAATACATTTATGGGTGTAAATCGTTTCTCAACGATAAGATAGACTGTATGTTTATGCGGTTTCTCAGAGTATTATAACAACGCAAAAAGTAAAATATTTTATTTCGTGTTTCTGATTGTTAAAATAGAAATATTTTATTTTGGGGATCAAATTGTTGAAATAAAAATATTTTATTTTGAGGATCAGACTGTTAAAATAAAAATATTTTATTTTCGAAATTGTATATCTTATTTATTATACTATTTTCTTTAAGCAAAATAAAATCTAACAAGTCTCTAGCTCATCGGGAAGTTAGTTTAAAATCAATTGCAAAATTTGTACCGAACAGACAGACCAACAGACAGGCAAGAAAGCGAGCTAATAAAAACGTGGTAAAATTATTCAACAGTATTTGAAATATTTGTTTCGCCAAATAATGCTCACCTCTGTGGCAAATTGACACGAGGGGGTCAGATGGGGTTAACATAATTATTATTATTATTATATACGGACCGAGGTCCTTTTATACATGTGTTTACAGACGTTTTGTATAACTGCTAAAAACAAATAGAGAATAACAAAATTATACAATAAGAACAAAACAAGAAAAAACAATCTTAACCTAAAATTTACATTCGATGGGACAAGCGCAAAACTCAACAAATACAGGTACGATATTAGCAAATAATCTCGCGTAATTTTGTTTTGAATGCCTGTAACGGCTGTAACGTGCCATTAAAAAAATCAATATTATTGTAAAGTGTGTTTGATCTCGCAATAATCCGATTTATAGGATTCATTACTCCATATGTGGATTTGGATTTCGTTGTTTGAAATTCTGCTCTCGTTCTCAAAACACGTTCAGATACATAAAGATTAATTTGCCTAAGGAGAGCGGAACAATCTATATTATTATTCAACAAATTAAAAATGAAGCTTTGGTCGGATACTATTCTTCGATCAGATAATGTTTCCAGGTTGACTATGTTTAATATTTTAGAGTAATCATGATCAAAGATTGACATCGGATTGTTTGTCTTATATGCACAAAACCTAAGAAATTTATGCCGCACTCTCTCCAGCATGATTTCATACTTATACTACTATAAGTATACGGCACAATAATACTAGAATGACTATAATTGACAGATCGCTTGGCGATGCTTACAGCTCAAAAGAACAATTAATTAAATGTCGATGAGTACGTTCCACCTCGCCACGCGTGATCCACGAAAACAACGGTGCTAACGAACGGGAACAATGGAAAGCTAAACAAGTGTATCATACTTCGCCATTCATGCTAGCGATCGTTATCCAAAATGAACCGTGATTTCCAGCAGGGGATAATAATAGCCCGCTCTACACCCACTACACGCTAATGAGCTTTCCGATATAGTTATTATCGGCGACAATGTTATTATGGTAACTTCGCCCGGGAATCTTGGCAAGAGCAAATAAAAGGGGCGAGCGACGAAGCAGTTGTTTGGTTTTAGTCCAGACTACCGATTGAAAGTTTGTAATAACAGCTCCCGCAAATGGTGTTTCATCCCCTCGTGACGTATATTTTGTCGAGGACCCCGTTCACGGATCACCTGTAACCGATCAATGTAGCGCGGACGGTCGAGTTTAATTAACGTAATTGAAGAATTATGGTTCCTTTCAGCCTCTCGAATCACAAAATGTCCAAACTTCACAAAATTATCCACCTATATTCTTCTTATTTTGAAAAGAACGTACAAGAACATCTCTGATCACTTTCTAACTTTTTTCATCGTATTCCTGAGGAAATTTCCTATCCGTTTAAGCAAAAAAATGCTCAAAAATTTCATTTCAATTTTAGGTTAAGAAATTTTCTTTTTTTTTTCTTTTTTTTCTATGTTCTTTCTGTATATTTTTGTTATTTTCTATTTGTTTTTATAAGTTATACAAAACCTCTGTAAACCCATGTATAAAAGGACCTCGGTCCGTACATAATAATAATAATAATAAGTAAGTAATGATAATAATAATAATTTCACACAAGCTGCCCCCTTAACCCCTTGCCCGACGATTTATGTTGCGGTTTCAGTGATTAGAACTTGTTTGTAGATCATAATTTCCTAGAAAAGGAGAAAATTTATTGGGAGTACAAATAAGTCTCCGCCGTTTCTCATCTTAAATTGGGCATTTATTGCGAAAGAACGGTATTCTATGTTTTATTCAAAGTATTGTTCATCGCTGGCCACTACTTTCTCCCATCTTTCTGGCAGCATCCGGATTCCGGATACCGCGTCGAAAGAACGCTTCATCTTTTAACGCTATCCATGAATCGACCCAATGTTTGGTATTTTCATATGACGTGAAGTGCTGCTCAGACAGGCCATGCGTTATCGATCGAAACAAGTAGTAATCAGAAGGAGCAATGTCTGGTGAATACGGCGGGTGGGGTAAAACTTCCCAATTAAGTGTTTCCAACTAGGTTTTGACCGGCGCCGCAACACGAGGACGAGTAATTATCATGCAGAAGAATGATTTTGAACCCAATTTCCTTGCTTTTCAATCATTCCCAATGATTTTAAACGATGTGAAATCGCTTGTTGAGTCACTGATAATGCAAGTGCAAGTTCTTCTTGCGTTTGCCACGAATCTTCGTTCAATAATGCTTCCAATTCAGCGTTTTCGTACACTTTCGGCCTTCCACTACGTTCTTTGTCCTCGACATCAAATTCACCGTTCTTAGCTTTTGAAACCACTCACGACAACTTCTCTCGCTTAATGCAGCCTTACCATATGCTTTTACAAGCAATCCACGCGCCTCACCTGCAGATTTCTTCAAATTAAAGAAGTAAATCAGAACTTCCCGTAAATGACGGCTCAAAACTCGACATATTCGCACGAAAAAACTTTGTCTCTAGAACGCTGTATCCCATCAAAGAATTATCTAAAATGAATAATATTTTGGATTTCGGAGCTTCGAAGGGTTGCTACTTTATCGGAAAAAGGAATTTTTCAATTTGTCAAAGTTGAAAAATCGAATTTTGGCTACGAAAACGGGGTCTCGAGCAGGGCAACCGAGATACCCGATACCCGCAAAATATGGTAACCCTGGTCTCCAGGCCACTGTACATCACTGGTAACATGCATCAAACGACAGAATGAAAATTCCACGAGCATCAACGCATTTTCCGTTCTGCTTCCGGCGTAATAAAGCTCCGCCGATCGGCGCAACAACGGCACGTAATCCGGCCGGGTTCATCGATCAGCATGTTGCGCAGCTTCTTGCGATCCGGAACGCCTCAGAACTCTCCGTGTTCGAAAGCCGGGAATAGTTTCGAAGCTGGCACGGTTTTTACCTGGTTCGTTCGCCATTAGCGGCCAGGGGGAAAAAAGCAAGGGAGAGAAAAAGAAAGGGAAGCGAGCGGGGGCGCGCGGGGTCGACGAAGCAATCGAGCCGCGTTAAAAGTTTATACGCGCACATCAGCGCGAACACCGAGCTGGAAGAGGAGCAAAAAAGCCGGAAAATAGGAAAACAAAACAGGCGAAACCATGCACCGGGCAAACAATTCGGTTTTCGCCAATCAGCGTATAGTTAGCGAGGACGAGTGGAGCGCGATATCGGCCGAGGCCGCGCGTGTTGAGGGCCGAACGGGCGAACCGGTGATTTGAATGCGTGGCATTCCTGGGAGCCGGGCCGGGCCGGGCCGGACTACTCGATGCTCCAGTCGATTTCGGCGAAACAATTTGCTCGGCAAACAGGGCGAACCGCGGAATCAGTAGCGATTAAAATTAGTCGGCAAAACAGCCGTTTAGCTCCGTCCTTCCGTTCCGCTTCCGTGGCGTTTCGCGTGAACGAGAATGATGCCCCCGCACCTGATTCATCCGGCCGCAAATTGCGTCGGCCCGTTATCCAAACACGTCCCCCCGTGTTTTCTTTCGTGTTTACAGTCCTGACCCGAGAAACAGCACCCGTTTTTTTATTCGAGCATAAGCTATCCCCTCTTCTTCTTCTTTTCAAGTTGTCCGCTCGACACAGCTTAGCGTCAGGGAGGATATTTTGCATGGGTGGGCCAGTGCCCGAAAATTTCGGGTTCGGAACGGGTTGGGTTGGGTATTTTCCAACAAAAGATGTCGTTTCTCGGTCAACGATTTTATAGTCTGCGGGACAACTTTATGGCACCTGTTAACTCTCTGTCCACTCAAGAACAAATGCGAATGGATATCCTGATTCGAGAAAGGGTAGAAGCCGATTCCGACCCACTAACAGCAACTTATATTGGTACGTAAATACGGTATATTTCAATAATAAATAACAATAAATAAATAAGGTATATTTGCCTATATACAAGGTGTCCCAAAACTCCTTCAACAGCCGTAAATGGGAGGTTCCTGAGATCATTTAAAGCATCATTTTCCTTTGCAAAAATGTTATCCGTAGCTTTGTTTAGAAGTTATTAACGAAAAACACGAACCAATCAGAGCGCGACCTAGACGCGAGTTGTCACAGTCGGTCCAGCGCGCCAACTGTCGATTGGCCGACTGTGCCAACTCGCGTCTAGGTTGCACTTTGATTGGTCCGTGTTTTTCGTTAATAACTTCTAAACAAAGCCACGGATAACATTTTTGCAAAGGAAAATGATGCTTTAAATGATCTCAGGAACCTCCCATTTACGGCTGTTGAAGAAATTTTGGGACACCCTGTATGTATTTATCTATATATATAAAAAGAAAGTCCTGACTGACTCACTGACTGACTGACTGACTCACTGACTGACTCATCAACGGCTAGGCTAAACCCTTGGACCTAGAAAGCTGAAATTTTGCACAGAGGTTTCCTTTATGATCTATACAAGGAATAAGAAAGGATATTTCGAAATTCAATCCCTAAGGGGGTGAAAAGGGGTTGCAACGTTTGTATGAGAAATATTTTATTTGTGGTCGGATTGGCTTGAAACTTGGTCTTAACGCTCTTTGATATAATTAATCAAACACCTATTTCGGCATTTTAAATAATTCAACCCCTATGGAGGTGAACAGGGGTTGTAACGTGTGTATGAGGAATATTTTATTTGTGGTCGGATTGGCTTGAAACTTGGTCTTAATGCTCTTTGATATAATTAATCAAACACCTATTTCGGCATTTTAAATAATTCAACCCCTATGGGGGTGAAAATGGGTTGCAACGCGTTTGTCGGTAATAATTTCGGTTTTATACCAATGTGTAGGATACACATTAACTTCTTCACGATTTATCATTTTGTCCAGCGGTGCGATAGTTGCACGTTTCATGTTTAATCGAAGTCAAGGTATCGTTTGTAACCGCAGCGTTTACGCGACTAGCCATTGAAATATTTCTACAGCTTCAGTTTCAATCGAGTCGGTTCTCAAATCGCGATCGTTATTCAAGTCTCGCAGGATCGAATTCCGTTCCGACAATCCTTTGTAGCTTTCCTCCTCCCCTGTACCCTGGCGCGAGGGTAAACTTACACCACCTATTTGAACAAAACGGAAAGTCGAGTGTGCTCGCCCGCGGTGCCACCGACGAGATACTGTTAAAGACTGCCAGCGCCTGTGCTATTCGCCGACATAGGCAAGTGGGCACGGGGATGATAACGTGGAAACTACAGTGATCTGAAATACCACATAGCTGAAAGGTCCACCACCGACGAGATACTAGTAGTCGGTGGTTCCGCGCTCTTTACCTAAACACAACCAGAGAATACGCGACAGCGTTCACGACCGGGGTAAACCAGATTGAATAATACATATATTTTGTTCTGAAGGAAGGTGATATTGCAAAATGTTATGGAAGAGAATAGGAATAGGAATAGAATTTATTTAAAATCAACATATTTATTAAACGTGTAGCTATATTAGCTCGATATTATCCTTTATTCATAAGATACTAGAAGTTCTTACAAATAGAGGATAATATACCGATTGCCCAGGTCTCGCCATGAAGAGGTTGCTGCACAAGAGACCTGAAGGGGAGTCGGAACGAATGCAATATTCCTCCCGGCTTCCTTTCTTACAACGCCGGACTTATATTAAATTACGCAGGTATGTCGAGTATTTATCGCGGAGAAAAAGGTGTGAATCGGGGAAGAAGTCTCCGATCTACGGGGGACGAAACGCTTTTATTATTGCAAAATGGCTCTACTTTCAATTCAAAATTTAATCTCAATTTACAAATTAAATATTTAATTATTGAAAACGCTAAGGAAAATGTAATTGTCCAGCAAAAAGAGACTAAAACAGATTTTAATAAACGTATTCATTTTTATTGATTTATTTGTTCTGAATTTTTATGAAAATATTTAGAAACCCTCGGACGACCCTTTCGACGAAGCAAAGTTCCAAAATAATAGAAAAGGTACTCTACTAAATGTAAAGTACTCGTGAAAGTAAGACAGGTTAATTAATTAGGTAGTTTGGCTTTGTCTAAAGTGGGTCCCATGGAAATCACCGACGCAAATTTCCCCGACACGGTTTTCACCGACAATATTTCACCGACTCCAGATTTGACCGACAACGAATTTGATTCACAACGACTTGAGACGACCACAGTACGATAATACAAATAATACATATGATAATACATACTGTGGTCGTCTCAAGTCGTTGTGGATCAAATTCGTTGTCGGTCAAAATCGTTTTCGGTTAAAGGTGTTGTCGGTCAAATCTGGAGTCGGTGAAATGTTGTCGATGAAAACCGTGTCGGGGAAATTTGTGTCGGTGATTTCCATGGGACCCGTCTAATTTGATGTGTCTAAGTTGATTCTATAGAGGGGGGCATATTGGGACATAAACATTTTCTGCGTGGGAGGAGGCATAGAGGACATTTCAAGATCACCTTGATTTTTTTTACTGGAAACACTTACTTTCTGTATCATAAATCGATAGACCGTCGAATCCTGAGTAAAAATGTATTGACCTCCATATGTCCTAAATCTAATAGTTTACGAGATATTATCGAAACAATTGTCTTTCTTCTTTGGATAATATCTCGTTAACTATTAGGTTTAGGTCATATGAAGGTCAACACTTTTATACTCAGAATTTGATACTCTATCGATCTATGGTATAAAAAATAGGACATTCCATTTAAAAAAAGTCAAGGTGACCTTGATATCTCCAAAAAAATGACATAAAAACAAAATTTTTTTTGCATCGTGTCAGCCTCATTGTACCATTAACTTTGTCCTTACCATATTTTACGTATCTTTAGAAACAACAAAGATATTTGAGGTGCTAATAGTTATTGCCCCACCCTGTATACCCCTGCAATGACAGGTGGTACTTGTCAGTACCCTTTCAGTGAACATTCGTATTTTGTCAACGACCAGTTGGTCGTGCGCATGTTTGGGCCCTAAACTAAACTAAACAGCTATGTAGATTTATCTAGGGTGGCTCTGTTCGTTTATCGAGGACGGTTCCTGCCAGAGATGATATTGAACACCTGTTCGTCATCCGTAACAGACCCAAAGTTAAAAATTGTGTTCCTTCCATTTACCTCTACAACTTTTCGTTGACTAGACTAATACGTATGACCCGATTATACTTAAACGATTAAAATCACGGCCCGTGTTTACATGCGCTGTAAGTGACACGAACTCCCGCAAGGCTGGATGTCTTTAACGGTATCTCGTCGGTGGCGGTGCTCCTTTTTCGGCTGACAAAGGCTCTTCGAGAACCACTTGTAACTCGAATTCCTGCGTTCACCGTTGATTTTACAATGGGGAACGTATCGCGCCCGATAGACTCGATCATTCGCTCCCGCGCCACCGCGTCCCGTTGTAAACGAACCTCGAAGCCCATCCGGCGAATATTCGAAAAAATCGTTCCCGCCGGATGGAAGTTACCTACGGAACCGAGACCGTTTTCGCGTTGGCGGCACCGCGCGTTAATTTGATCACGGAAAATCGCTTTCACGAAATCTACGAAAAATCCGCCGGAATGTGTATTCGAACGATTCGGTCCTGGCAAATAAATTGTTAAATTTGGGACACGCAGCCGAATGAAAATTAAGTGTTCAATTCTTTCATGAACATTTCAGAGATCGCAAAGAATCAAACCTTGAATGTTTCCTTTAATTATAACTAGACTGCAGATTTTATGCGTTTACGACGAAAATGGACACGTACGATTTAAAGCATTGGACATGTTATAAATATTTAAGGACATCAATGTATGTATTAGTTTCAGTTTAATAGAATAATTAAAAGAAGAATACTGTTTTTATTCGGCTCCCGGCAATCATTTTTTATTTTGCATAAAGGTCCGCAGTCTATTGGTAACACGAGGGCAGAATTTCATTTCAGTTTAATTAAAAAGAAATAACATATTCGTACTTAACAAATTTTATTTGAGGTCTTCGTCATGATTCGATGTCACGTGGCAGGGGTTAATTGCAATTTTTCATGATTTTCAGCATTAACTGGCATTTTTACCACTTTTGATCGTTGATAATTCGTTAACCAATTAGGCAATCTCAATGAAATTTTCAGAACGTGTATAATTTATATGAGTTTACAAAACATATCTTTGAAATTTTTAATTTTCGTTATTGATCCAGCTAAAAAAGTTGGAAAACAATTTTTACTATTATTTTTCACGATTCCAACCGAATGCATTTTTTCAACATATTTATTAGGCGTCATTTATTAAACTAATTCTTCTAGCTTTACAGAGAAATTGAAGTCGTTCGATCAATTCATAAAAAAGTTAATCTGTTTTAAAGTACGCGTGATCAGTTATGCTCCTAACTGTATACTCGCCCGAGCAGGTACCGACCACTTTCACTTAACTCGTCCGACTTCACCACGTTCGTACTTATCGTTCTCGGTTTATATCGGTATAAGTCGTTTATCTTGAAGCCTAACTTTTATTAATAGCATTGTATGTCACACGTAATAACTATTTTGTAGCATAGATAATAGGTCATTACGCGCGGTATAGTAGGCGCACTATTAATAAAAGTTAGTCTTAAAGATTTTATCTACGCTACTCTATAGCACAGATAATATGTCCGACTATAATCGTAGTCGAGCCACTTATGCTATCGATCCTCCGTTCCACGGCGCTATTTTTCCGCACGTTAACCGTATCAAGCACAGTTCCGTGTATTCTAATTATGTGTTCCATTCGCTTCCAAATGGGACTCTATTCCGCGTCTTACTATTAGATGATTGCATAAGTTCGTGCCCGATTTTCACAGTTGTCGCAAACTATACAGCACGGCGCGGAGGAGTGTAAAAAAAGGGTAAAACTTACTTTACCGGACTCAAAATTAGTATTTACCTTTCTCCTACGAATTATGATGTATTTGGTATGTAATTCAGTAGATTTGTACCCGGCGCGGATGCAGACGAAGTTTCGATCATCTAGGATCAATAGTTCAGGAGTTATGGTCGCTTAAAGTTGAGTATTTTTGACAGGTAAGGACACCGCCAAAAATGCTCAACTTTAAGCGACCATAACTCTTCAACTATTTATCCTAGAGGATCGAAACTTCGATCTGCATCCGCGCCGGGTACAAATCTACTTGATTGCATACCAAATACATCATAATTCGTAGGAGAAATGCTCAAATTTTGAGTCCGGTAAAGTAAAGAGCAGCCTAAAAAAATTATATAGTCACCATTCTTCTCTAATTGTAGAAAACATACTTACACAATTTACATACCACACAATTGATTAATAAAGCTGTATTCTTAAAAATTTAACCATTGAATTTTATTTTCAAATCGGGCACGAACTTGTGCAATCATCTGATATCATTATGGCATTCCACGACGCTCGTCGGCACAGTGATTACTAGACTGCGGATCTCTATGCAAAATAAAAATTGTCTGCATCGATTGCAAGAAACAGAAATGCAATTTAATGTTATTTCTTCCCGTAATGATTTTAACTCTCTCACTACAATGGACGACATTAGGGCTGTCACTTTCCTACGAAGGTCGAAGATTTCGAAGCTTCGAAGCTTCGAATTTCGAAATCTTCGCTGGTATTGGATCTCTTACTAGATCATTCAGAAAGATCGTAGCCTAACAATAAAATGACGTGAAATAATGAGTCAGAATACATTTATTCTTCAGTATATTCTCCCTTAAGCTTAATATATTTTTTCCAGCGATTTTCTAGTTCATTTACCCCATCTCTGAAATAATTTTCCTCGAGACTTCTAAGATACTCATCTACGGCTGCTATAACTTCTTCATTTGATGAAAAACGCCTGCCAGGTAGGAATGTTTTGAGATTTGGAATCGAATAGAAGTCAGAGGGGGTCAGGTCTGGTGTATATGGTGGATGCTGCAACAATTCATAGCGTAACTCCATCAATTTGGCCATTGCAAGAACACCTTTGTGAGCCGGTGCATTGTCCTGGTGAAAAATGACTTTTTTCTTCGCTAAGCCAGGTCTTTTCGCCAGGTCTTTGTTAATCAATTAACAAAATTCCTTTTGCATCCCAAAAAAACGGATGCCATGACTTTCTTTGTCGATTTTGATCGCTTCGACTGCTTTCGAGCTGAAAAACCGGGCTCAGTCCACTCTGTGGTTTGTTGTCGCAATGTAGGATCATAGTGTTAAAGCCAAGTCTCATCCATGCTTAGAAATCGACACACAAAGTCAGTTTTATTCTTTTTTTGCAAACGATCCAAATGTTGTTGAGAACATTTCACGCGAATGCGTTTTTGATCCGAATTTAACGAATGCGGCGCCCATCTTGTCGATAGCTTTCTCATACCTAATTAATTAGTTAAGATCTCATGAACTGATCCAGTTCAGATTCCTGTGGCCTCAGCTAAATACACCACAGTTAATCGACGATCTTCCAAAACTAAATTTCTGAACTGATTGCAGTTCTTGAACGTCCTGAACGTGGATCATCGTTAATGCCTGTACGACTATGTTTAAGTAGAGCAACCATTTCATGATCATTTCATGTATCATCAAACATTTCCTTTCCGCTTAATCCTTTTTTGTATAAATATTCAATGACTGCACGATTTTTCAAGTTTTCCATTCGTCTAACCAAACCAAATACGTCCACTTTAAAGATGTTCTAGAGGTACAATGGGAGACAAAAGTACATGAAATTCGAAATCCATCAATATATGGGCAATGAAAGCCATTCATGAGTATATTTTGCATTAAACTTTTGCGAATACTGTACCCTCTGTAGCTACATTCAGTGGTCTACACTTGTCGCGCTTCCATGCTAGTGAGAGACAACACGATAAATTTGACGTTTTGTAACAGTTTATAATTTTTTTGCTCTGTAACTGTTTAGTGAATCCTAATAAATTTTGAACATAATTAATTACATAATTTTTACTACATATAAAAAAAACTGGAGTTTCTAGTTGCGTTTTTTCTAGGTTTAAATAGGGTTTGAAGTGGAATTTTGTGAATTCTCCATAAGAAGACGTGTTAAAATGCGAAAACTTTAAGTTGCTATAATTCTTAAACGGTGCAGTGATTCGAACCCAAACTTTGGTAATTGCATTAATTTAGTAAGAATTATATCTTGTCAAATTTTCAAAAATTTTGTTGCGTTTTTATATTACCTCCAGAACATCCTTAATCAGCTGCCTGAAGCAAGCTATTTCACAGATCGATTTGGAATGTATGGTATGTTCACATCAAGGACGCATGATTTCAACAACCATATGTTTTTGCTGCTATCAATATCACCATGTGTCAGGCTACGAACTTTCTGAATGACCTAGCACTTGATATCATACACTGAATTTTGCTATAAATGCTTATAGGTCCGCAGTCCAGGGTTGCCATATTTTATCCCCTCCGGCCCCTTACGCTTCAGCCTTCTCGCCCAGATTCGCAGCGTACCTCTTCCCACTAACGCAGGCGACAGTGGCGACACGCGACGAGTGGGAAGAGTGGGAGCAGGTAAGGAAAATAACGGGTATACTTTTGTTCCACGCGACGCTACGGACGGCTTGGCTTGAGTGAAGTGGTTTTCGAATTCAGTTTACAGCAGTTTACAGACTTTGGTGTGCAATCTAGCAAGAATCAAAGTTTTAGAGTGCCGTTTGCAGTATTTTATACTACGCATTATTTAAAATTATTGAGAAAGCAGGTAATGTATACATTGAATTTTAGGTTATGTAATCTGCTTTCTCAATAATTTTAAATAATGCGTAGTATAAAATACTGCAAACGGCACTCTAAAACTTTGATTCTTGCTAGATTGCACACCAAAGTCTGTAAACTGCTGTAAACTGAATTCGAAAACCACTTCACTCAAGCCAAGCCGTCCGTAGCGTCGCGTGGAACAAAAGTACACCCGTTATTTTCCTTACCTGCTCCCACTCTTCCCACTCGTCGCGTGTCGCCACTGTCGCCTGCGTTAGTGGGAAGAGGTACGCTGCGAAACTGGGCGAGAAGGCTGAAGCGTAAGGGGCCGGAGGGGATAAAATATGGCAACCCTGCCGCAGTCTAGTGATCACTTTTGACGATTTTAGCTTTCGCTGGCATCCTCATAGGCGCAGGCGGTAGCGGGCACACGTCGCGCAAACCTCATCTGCTTCCAATTAATTCATACTCGCGCGCTGCTATTGAACTAGTTAGATTTGCGGGAACAATCGCCGGATACTGCGTTCGAACGGTCGTTTGATCGGTCAAAGCGCTGTTGGTTCAGACATCAGTCAGCGACGGTTCAGCTATGACGGAACCGAGATTGCATAAGGAAATAGTTGATAGACAGTGATTCGAGATTCGAGCATTCCTGAATTTATCTGCGCGGAAAACACTTCTTAATTGGCCTTCTTTCGACCGTTCAGGGTAAATGTACCTATTACTGCGGTATTTTTCCCCAATGAGATAAATGTACTTATCTAGATAATAGATGAGACTAATAGATTATATATTATAGCTTTTGAAAATTTTTTAAACTGGTAGGATACACGATACGACAAAATCTGGTACCATTTTTATGCAGGGTCCCCCCGTTAAGTTATGTCACCATTTTCTAAGCATTTGCGATAGTGCAATTGTAAGGAGGCTCGACACGTCACGATCCTCTGCTCGCTCGACGGGAACTGTTTATTTAACAAAAACTCAACGTAACATACATTCGTTAACAAAACGTTAACGCAACGCATAAATCAATAAAATTATGTATAACAGCATAAATCAATAAAACTATATACAACAGGTAAACATATGAGTGAAACAAACAGTCATCCATACGGTGGTATAAACATTCTTCCACAATTAAAAAATGTTTTAGACAAAAGTTTGTCAGTACTTGGCGAGCTGCATGTTCGCATATTCTTAAATCTGAAAAAATGCTTTTTACGTAAAAAAGTAAAGGTCACCTTGACTTTTTTAAATGGCACCACATGTTTTGGACATGATGGGAGATTGTTGCTGACGTCGAGACGAATTCAACAGTGTATTAAAATTTTGTGCAAACGTAACTTTAACGATTAAAAATTCACGTAAATAATATATTACAGACATGTTTGTTAATCGCCCTTGTCCAATAGAAGAACTAAGACACGATTTTACAATTTTTAATTCGCTAAACGAACGTTTACAGGAAGCTGTTGTTACAGGTATTGTTATGAAAATCCTTAACGATATGTTTAGATTTGGATACGTGTTTTGTAATCAGAGTTTGTAATTTCTTTGCAAGATTTGAAAAGCGTCCAAGCGACCCTCAACCGGGTCGGTATCCTTTGTCTTGCGCCCCGAACCCAGTTGCGCCCGTGGCGGGCGCCTTCTTCGCCACGCCCTCGTTACGGCACTGCTTCCGATTATTCGAAAGACTGCGGTATATTCTTGAAAAGAGCCGGGGCGGCCGTCCCATTGGTCGATCCACGATCGAGAAGTTAGCAAACCGAGGAAATCTAAGTAACGAGAGGTCGAAAGAACGACAGAGCGGCGAAAGAAACGTGAACACCGTTTACCCATTAAAAAGCAGGGCGGCAGAAAGAGCACGTTTCGTTGCCGCCGCCGGCGGGAACAATTTCATGAATTTAAATTACGTGTTCCAATCCGGAGCCACCGTGAATTCGCCCAATCTTTTTTTCGATGCGACAGAGTTTTTGCGAACCGCGGCGCGCGGGCGGACCCTGCAATTTACTGTTACATTATTTCCCCTCCTATTCGCTTCCTCGAACCCGTGATCCTGTAACGGTTACACTGTAGCGTTATTATCGATAGTGGAAATTTCCTAGCTCATTGGGGAAATGGGCACTTTAATCTCGCGAAATTTAATAATTTATCTCGCGATCGTATCTCATCGGATGGGAAATATGGCGGTTGCCTGTTCGCGGGAGTACCAGATGAACCTTCTCACCTCTGACGACCCATTCCTCTCCTTGTCCGTTTACGGCCACTTCAAAAATTCATCTACGATTTTTTCTAGTCGATCTGTTGAGCTCTGAATGAAATTCTATAAGGTACACTGCGAAGGCTTTACACTACCAAATTTGCTCTTCACTTTTAATTTGCTTAAGACGCTTTTTTGGTCGAAAATGTTACAAATTGAAACGTCCGAAAAATCTTTTCGCGATTAAAAAACACATATCGTTATACAAACTGGCAAAAATCTGAATAAATTCAGTCTTGCAGGTTTTTGTAAAACAACGTGTATCGTTCGGTGGTTGGCAACGGTTAGTGTTAAAATAGCAATTGACCCTGCGTTTCGTCGGTTCACCGACACCAGAGTATAGGTTTAGGAAGAATAAAATCCCCGGAGTGTCTCCCTAAACAATTTCTCGCTTTGGAATCCGATATCTCGGCATTCCCGGCCGGAATATTTTCGAAAAGCGTCGAGTTCTTCAGAGGGACTAAACCGTATCGATTCCCTGCTGAAAAACGTTCCGACGCAGCCTCCTCGGCAAATAGAGGGTCGCGAAAGGAGCAGCAAACAAAAGAAAACGCGGAAACCACTTTCCTCCGTTCCCTCCGGCTCGAGGATTGGTCCCGGTACTTCTCCGGGATACCGAAGGATGCATCGCGTTGAATAATTGAGAACCCAATTTCCTCGGTGAAAAACCCGTCGTATCGGTTCGAGACACATCTCTTCGACCCTTTCTTCTATCCCCGTGGCGCGTCCGTTGAATCGACGAGCTCATGAAACGGTCATTAGCTCGCGGACGGAAAGCTGCCCTCTGAGAGCCCTCGATTCCCCTTGATTCGTGAATCGCGTGCACGCAACCACCCACGTACCCGATCCTCATTAGCTTCGTGATATGGATTAATTGTCGCAAGAAACGCGCGTCGCGTCGATGACACGAGCAGGAAAATATTCACCAGATTTCCTCTTCGTCCTTCGTCGCCATGTGCAATCTCGTTTCACCTGCAGGGTGTTCCAAAATTCTTTCAACAGCCGGAAATGGGAGGTTCCTAAGATCATTTGAAGCAACATTTTCCTTTGCAAAAATGTTATCCGCGGCTTTGTTTAGGAGTTATTAACGAAAAACACGGACCAATCCGAGCGCGACCTAGACGCGAGTTGACACAGCCAGGGTTGCCATATTTTATCCCCTCCGGCCCCTTACCCTTCCGCCTTCTCGCCCAGTTTCGCAGCGTACCTCTTCCCACTAACGCAGGCGACAGTGGCGACACGCGACGAGTGGGAAGAGTGGGAGCAGGTAAGGAAAATAACGGGTGTACTTTTGTTCCACGCGACGCTACGGACGGCTTGGCTTGAGTGAAGTGGTTTTCGAATTCAGTTTACAGCAGTTTACAGACTTTGGTGTGCAATCTAGCAAGAATCAAAGTTTTAGAGTGCCGTTTGCAGTATTTTATACTACGCATTATTTAAAATTATTGAGAAAGCAGGTAATGTATACATTGAATTTTAGGTTATGTAATATAACTTTCTCAATAATTTTAAATAATGCGTAGTATAAAATACTGCAAACGGCACTCTAAAACTTTGATTCTTGCTAGATTGCATACCAAAGTCTGTAAACTGCTGTAAACTGAATTCGAAAACCACTTCACTCAAGCCAAGCCGTCCGTAGCGTCGCGTGGAACAAAAGTACACCCGTTATTTTCCTTACCTGCTCCCACTCTTCCCACTCGTCGCGTGTCGCCACTGTCGCCTGCGTTAGTGGGAAGAGGTACGCTGCGAAACTGGGCGAGAAGGCGGAAGGGTAAGGGGCCGGAGGGGATAAAATATGGCAACCCTGGTCACAGCCAGGATTGCCATATTTTTCTCTCGCCCAGGCCCCTTACCCTTCCGCTTCTCGCCACGCCACGCACCGTAGCTTGTCTTTGCACTCTTCCCACTAACGCTGGCGACAGTGGCGACACGCTGGCATACGGTCGCGTCAGCGACCAGTGGGAGCAGTGCCGGATTAAGCAAGCGCGGGGCCCGTAGCAAATGTTATGGCGGGGCCCAAGGCTTTGCATCAGGGCCGCTCGTGTGTAAATGTAGCGCACCTTTGCGACAACCACAATGAATGAGCTTTTTTTAGGAAAACTATCTGTGCCCCCTGGCATATAGGCACGCATGTATCAGCCCTTGTTTGTATGGCGCGGGGCCCGTAGCATTTGCTACTCCTGCTACGGGGCTTAATCCGGCCCTGGTGGGAAGAGTGCAAAGACGAGCTACGGTGCGTGGTGTGGCGAGAGGCGGAAGGGTACGGGGCCTGGCGAGAGAAAAATATGGCAATCCTGGTCACAGACGGCCTGGCGCGCCAACTGTCTATTGGCTGACTGTGTCAACTCGCGTCTAGGTCGCGCTATGATTGGTCCGTGTTTTTCGTTAATAACTCCTGAACAAAGCCGCGGATAACATTTTTACACAGGAAAATGTTGCTTCAAATGATCTCGGGAACCTACCATTTCCGGCTGTTGAAGGAATTTTGGGACACCCTGTATAATCTGCGGAATATTTATCGGCTTGGGATATATCCGTGACAGTGTCATTACTTTCATCATATCGAGTAATTATTGCGAAACCCGCGCGCACCGATTACATGAGCCGAAATATGTCCAGCGGACGTACAGTGGATCCAAAAAGTATTTCCACGCTAAAGTACATTGTATGTTGTGTACATTGTACATTGTATATTGTATGTTGTATTTTGTATATTGTATACATTGTACATTGTACGCATTGTATATTATATAAAGTATACAAGGTGCTCCACCTAAATATCTCCTCCAATTGTGGGGGTACAAAAAATATTTTGTGTACTATTTGAATGGTTTGAAGGAACCATTATATTACAAACAATATTTTTCCCGAAGGTTATTTTTTAAGTGAAACTTCTTTTGGCAGGGTGTAAGACTAATTCGCGTCACGGAATTCGCGATATGAAAAAGCGAACGGTCAAAGGTCAAAAAAGTGGGGGAATATCGCTGGCAGCTGTCCTATATATATATATATATCGCTATCGAATGACCTATTGCAAATGCAATTTGGTTTAGGAGCAATTTTTACCTCCTTATCCTTATCTCTATAATTATATAACAATTAATTATAATAGAATTGGGTATTGAACATTCTAGAATGCGTTATTTTGACGCGTCCCATGTACCTAGCTTTAAATATACGTCTGGTTCGCGTGCTTTAGTTAGTATAAGGAGGAAGTAGAATTGGTTGGCCTTGATCAGACACTTGAGACAATTATTAACGACAATAACCGATTTTTGATTCTTTTAACTATGTACCCTCACTTTAAAAAACCTGAAAAAATTATATTGTATCCTAAAACTATAAAAATATAAACTGTACAAACATAAACTGTAAAAATATATATATTCTACACACTAACACTGTAAAACTATAAAAGTTTATTTCATAACTTCAAGAAATCAGCTTCCTAAATTTTTCTAATTTGCTAAAATTCGGTTTTGAATCCAAAAATTCTGAAAAAATTCATAAGTGTGCATTCTAATAGCTGAAAAATGCCTGATTTTTCTCAGAGTTTTCAGTTGAAGAGGATAAGAGGAATTCCGGAAGAACCTGATTTGATTTGTCACTTTGTTATTTGTTCGAAAACTGGCACAAAGTATTTTCTTTGGATACGCTATCGAAAGGCCTATTGCAAATTCAATTTGGTTCAGGGGCATTTTTGGCCTCCTTATTCGGGTATTCTCAATATCAAATTTTCAATATTTGATAATGTTAAATCTCGATTCCACTACTCGACTCCATTCACCACTGCGAATCAGCGAGTTCACTCTAATTCAATGAAGTTATTTGTTACAAAAGAAACAACACTTTAGTGTTCGCATAGTTTTCGTATTCACTGTATATTTTGCCGGTTCCCCAATTTTGAACTGTGATTTTTGCAATTCCGCCGGTCCCCGCAGATGTTTGCGATCGCTTCACATCTAAATTTCGATTTTTGACGAAGGGAAATTTGTATTTGCACGGGAATACGTGTATGTATTTGCCACTGTATATCTATGAAATCCGGTCATGCGCGTGGTCAAAGAACGACAACACAAACGAAAGAATAGCGGTGCAAGCTTTTTTTATAAATTCACTTTGTCGAGCGTAAAACGGCGAAACTTTCGGGCGGAACCACGCGCCTACCTGCGAACAGGATATTGCAATTTAGTCCGCGGGCCGCGGCGCGGAACAAAGCGTAATGAAGACGAGCGAAGAAATTATGTCTTCGACTCTCAAACCGGGTCCCATCGGCTGGTTTTTGGTTAACGAGTTGAGCGCGGTTCGTTAGTTTGATGCATGCGCGGCTGATTTAAAGGGGACGAGGGATTCCGGCGCGCCGCGACGCGACGCGGAGAGCGGGGCAATAATTGTAATTGGAATATTTTTGCAACGAAGCGCGAAACTTTTATCGCCGCCAGCGGAACGCCATTTTCGAATGGCTGTTCGGGTAATGAGGGTTAATTTCGGGAAATAAACTGATCGAGCGCGGAGCTTGAACAGCCGGAAATTTGAAGAAACTTTCCAAGTTTCGATTGAATAGTTCCGGATTCGTGGTAAAATGGGGATCGAAGAGTTCGAATGGGAAAAGTTTCGGCTACCATAACGATTCATCCTTTACAAAGACGTTACACATATAACATTCGAATGAAATTCGTGAAATTTTTCAACGTGTTCGATATAATTATTAGATGGGAATCATATTCCGAATGCTTCTTGAATTTAACGAAAATTTTGAAAGAAGTGCGATTGGAGTGATTCTGGCGTCTTTGTTCGGTACGAAATGGCGCCACAGTGTGACGAATGGCCTTTTTAGCTGGACAATATTAACTTTCAAATAAACAAAAACTAACTGTGCCAGTATAATCTAAAATAACCATGTATTAAAACCCTTAAACATTAAAACTTTAAATTCTTGTGTTGTATGTTTACGGAGCGTGTAAACTTCACCTTAAAGACGGACACCTAACCTATAAATGAATGGGCACATTTCCATACGCGCTAGAAATATGTTAAAATGTACTGAGGAGTATTTAAATTTCCTATACAAGGTATTTCACCTAACTTGACCACCTTGGATATCTTTGTTGTTTTTAAAGATACGTCAAATGTCTGAAGGACAAAGTTGAATGGTAAAATGGGGCTCATACGATACCAAAACAATTCTTGTTTTTACGTAATTTTTTTTAAAGGTATGAAGGTCACCTTCATTTTTTAAAATGCAATGTCCTATTTTTTATACCATGGATCGATAGAGTATCAAATTCTGAGTATAAAAGTGTTGACCTTTGTATGCCCTAAACCTAATGGTTAACGAGATACTATCGAAACAATTTTCTTTCTTCTTTGGATAATATCTGTGTAATAATTGTGTCGTAACACAATTACGTTTACATATATTCTATTTACATTTTTTACAAGTTATTAGTTTTATAAAACAGTGAAATCATAGTGTTGCATTTAAATTAACCAGAAGTGGCTTCTTATTTATCACAGACATTGTATATTAGTAATAAGTTCTTATAATTGGAAAATGTTCATACATGCAACCGAACGTTCCTATTTAATACTTTGATTTTGATCGCTGTTATTTCTTTCGATTTATTTATATTTTTATTATATTATATCTTTATTTATAAATTGAAACCTTATACTAAATCAAAGAATAATTCTTTCCCGTTAGAATATGTCTGAATCTCCAAAAAGTAAATTAGTAAATTATATTTACATTCTGTTTATCCATAATTAAAAATGACGTCTTCTATTATAATATCTACTCTACTTGTTAAATCATTCTGTGTTACATAGACTCATCACTAACTTTGTTGTATTTTATATTCAATTATAAAACACTTAAAATATATTGTTTAATTAACAAAAACCAACTAAATCTTGTAAAAAGTTAATAATTATTTATATTTTATACAACTGTAAACATATTAATTCATAAATATAGAAAACTAGGCGATTTAGAATTTTGTCCAGCTATAAAAGGCCATTCGTCACACTGCAGTCGCATTTATAACGATTATATCCTCCATTTCGAGTGGGCCGCATCTTCTATTTCTTTCTACATATAACAGTCCTCTACTCGTCACGATTGTTGCTTGACGTGCTGAACAAAATGAACACCACATATCTTGGGCTTTTGCAGCACACGACAAAAGGTAACATACTCTGTAAATACAATAAATTTGTGATTTCGGCGCAAGGTTCGATCGTTTCGAGCCACAGCAAATGTGCAGTTATTTAAAAATGCGTCTCGACGTTTCGATCCCTATGTGGGATCGAACCTCTATTGCGGTTCGCTTCTAACGCATATTCAGTTACATTTCTGCCACCATGGAACAAAGTTCGGCTATCTGTAACTCCTCAGTATTTACTTAAAAATTTTGTTCCTTTTTTTCACAGCAAGTAGGTATTTGGTTTTCAATTTATTGGTTTTCCGTTTGATTTACATGGCTGTGCTGCTTTTCAAATTACGTTATATTATACATACATTATTTTTCAGACGCAAAGCATGTCTCTTTGAGAATGATCCACATAGGGATCGATACGTCGAGACGCATTTTTAAATAACTGCACATTTGCTGTGGTTGGAAACGATCGAACCTTGCGCCGAAATCACAAATTTATTGTATATTATATTTCGATCGAGAGAAGAATTTACCTTTATACTCTGTAAATGTACTGTTCGTTCAAATTGTAACACCGCCTGTCGCTGTGCGATAGCTGAAGAACGTGTAACGTGACCTCAAGAAAAAGATTCTATCTGGTTGGTCGGGGCTCGCAGGTCCCTCCGAATCCAAAATCGATGTCGTATACCTACTTATGCAGCGTAATTTCCGCGCGCTTGACCTCCGTTTGCGATCGGAGCAAAGTTTTCTCTCAAATTCTTCGCGAAATCCGCTTTACGATCGAGCTGTAGCCTCGGCGCGGGGAGATCGCAGCAATTTCCATCGCGAGAGAGAGAGAGGAGAGGAGTTTTCGGTGTCACAGGAATCTCCCGTCGATGGCATGGAAGTTGTCCCACCGGTCGATCGGTCTCGGGTTCGCGTGAATTTCGTTCCGAGAGCCGAGAGATTATAAATCGCGGGACGGAAGATCGCAAGATAACGTAAATTCACGGGGCGGCTTACTCGCGAGCAGAGCGGAGCGGAGTAGAGCAGAGCGGAGCACGGCCTTCGTGCTTTCGCGCCGGAGAGAGAAATTTACTGCAGATTACCTGGAACGGGGTTAGGTTGCAGACTTTTTCCAGGGCGAGACCATCTTCGTCCCCACGGCGAACTACGAGCTTGCGTCTCCGAGTCGAGAGGATGGGCTATACAGAGTGTGTCGCTTGAAATCGGACTCCTGATTATTTACCGAACGCATTCGAGCGCGCGGCGAAGTCTCGCCATCCGAGCATAACCTTCTTTACATTTGTGAAATGGAATTCGGAATAAGCCATCTCCGAAAAAATGTTAGGAGCTCGTCTGCGCGCGGGACCATACGGAGTCCCCGAATAAACGCGAATCACAGTGGTCTCGGCGCACAGTGGGAAGAATGTACGAAAACCCGCGACATTGACTAGAAGTTTGTTATAAGGCTTTGATGGCATATACAGGGTGAGTCGCGTAACGTGACGATCTCTCAAATAACTCTTAAGTTATCTGTTGTACAAAAAAAATGTTCAAACGAATGTTGTATGGCTCCTAGGGGACATACAGTGCCGCCATCTGATTTTCGTTACTTGGAAATTATTTTCTGAGGTTGTATACAGGGTGTCCCAGCTAACTTGACCACCTTGAATGTCTGTGTTGTTTTTAAAGATACGTCAAATGTATGATGGACATAGTTGAATGGTAAAATGGGGCTCATACGATACCAACAAAATTTTTGTTTTTATTTAATTTCTTTTGGAGATATGAAGGTCACCTTCATTTTTTTAAATGGAATGAGCTATTTTTTAATACATCAATCGATGCAGCTGGACATTCGTTATAAAAAAGTACTAACCTATGTATGTCGAAAAGTTAGTAGTTCGGGAGATATTTCAATTTAAATAACTCTAAAATACCATTGCGGTCGTACTAAGACGTTAGCGGTTACTTACTTATGTAACGTCTTAGTACGACCGCAATGGTATTTTAGAGTTAATTAAATTGAAATATCTCCTGAACTACTAACTTTTCGACATACATAGGTTAGTACTTTTTTATAACGAATGTCCAGCTGCATCGATTGATGTATTAAAAAATACCTCATTCCATTTAAAAACAATGAAGGTGACCTCATATCTCTAAAAAAAATTATATAAAAACAAAAATTTTTTGCTATCATATGAGCCCCATTTTACCATTCAACTTTGTCCTTCAGACATTTGACGTATCTTTAAAAACAACAAAGATATTCAAGGTGGTCAAGTTAGCTGGGACACCCTGTATAGTATGAATTATCAACAGAACATGTCGGAAAATTTATAGGATATTAAAAGTACTGTTTTTTAAACTGTTTTGACTGTTAAGAGTCATTTTTTCCTTTCTTCCAACACTTGGAAAAAAAATTTTTGGGCTTTCAAAAAATTTTTTGACATCACATTCGTATTCTGTACTACTAAAAACGTGGATATTTAAAATCTTAAGGCGATACAAAAACTGAAAGGGGTGCTAAACGCGATGTCCAGCATTTCGATACATTCGTCTCACTGTGCGGCGCGTCGGTCGATCTAGCAGTTTTCATTGAGATTTTACCACTACTTGGAAACTTAACCTTCTGGCGGGCGCGCGTGTGCACGGAATGGGCGTCGCATCGGTCGGTTTTATGGAGGTAAAGCAAGTAAAACCCCATACAACAGTTTCGGGACTTTCGGGTATTCTTTTAGATTGGTTTTGTCTTTCAAAACATCTTGTCTTAAAAACCACCTAAATTAAATTTTTAGGAAACAGGTATTTGACAGAATTAAAAGGAATCACATACAAAAATATCACAACGAAGGAGCGGATCTTGAGTGGCAAAAGTTTCCAAGTCCAGTAGATCGTCGAATTGAAACTTCAATTTGTAGAATCAGAATTGGGCACTCAGAAATAACCCATTCGTTTTTGTTAAATAAAAAAGAAAGCACGATCTGCGATATATGTAAAGTACCAGTTAACATGAATCATCTAATAATAGAATGCAAAACATATGAGAATGAAAGGAAAAATGCTAAATTGCTTGGATCCTTACCCATTCTGTCAGGTTCTGACGATGACCTTCGATGCTGAAGCAACATTAAATAAATAAATTCTGTAAAACAGTTATAATTTGTCTACAATAAACGCTAAGGGTATATGAGCTTGAAATGAGTACATAGTTTTGGTGTCTTAAAAAAAATTTAAGTTTTTAAATTCAAAAGAACCATAAAATCATAAAACGAGCATAAAACGAGCCAGAGAGTTTCAGTTCGCGAGAGAAATACACAGTAAACTGAATTTTACTTGCAACTGTGAAAGTAAAACAGCGTAAGGAGACATCTAGTATGATCAATATTAGATTACACGTTCTAGTGGGTGCTAATTTAGCAGTCGACGTGATAATTAACCTCCTGAGAACCGACACCATTGACGACGGCGCTTCTTGCTGAGCTCTGCTGGGACTCTGTTTGATCACAGTGCTCCATTTTAAAGGCATTCATTTACACCGGAAACTAGAAAAAGACAAAAAAAAGAAAATCTCTGTCGAGACACTTGGCAGCAAAATACGTTTTAATCGTCCATAATCATATTTTGGAACTGCTATTACCAGACAGCGGATCTATATGCAAAATAAACAATTCCTATCTAAATCGCGACGAAGTGGAGTGAAGTGGAAATTTATTTTCTTTGTGAGCATGTTTGCTAGGCTGAAAATAATGTAACAGTATTTTTAAATTTTTCTGATGTCTTTACTGTTTTAAATTACATCTATTCGATTAGAAGAATGAACAATAATCAAAATAGTGATAACGCAATAATCATGTTTCTCATTCTACCAAACTGTTACCACACAGATGTGGTAAACAAATTTATTTCCTTTCTTAATCTGCTCGATAGGTTGAAAACATCGTAACAGTGTCTTTAAATTCTTGTAATAAATTCTTACTTTTGTCACACGAATGCATAAAATCAGCTGTCTAATCATCATCAATCGAATCAAATTATTTACATATCAGAAGATTTTCAATTTGCTTGATCAAAATCCTAACAGTATAATCGAGTGCCATAGGTTCCGTATAGAGACAGGCGCGAACTGATTGCGAGTATATTCGAGACATCGATGAATTTCGGGACAGGAAGGGGGTGTGTTCCCGGCAGAGGAGCAGACTACCACGCCTCCGTCCCTAAAATTTCATCCTCTGAATGATTAAAACGTAATATAGAGACACGCCTACCGGAGGACGACTCGCAAACCCCTCGTTCACACCGTTGTCCCCCCTGCCGGGGGGGGGGGGCCCTTCTATTTCCATTTGCGAACCCCTAAACCCCCATGCTGTTACTCACTTTCACCCGTCCTCTCGCTTCTCGTATCGCGATACTCGTTCTCTCACTTTCCCTGATTCACTTCCCCTCCTTCGTCCCCGTTCCCTTCCAGGAGTCGAGCAGAGGCCACCCCCTCGTTTTTCTCCTCTTTACACCCCCTCTGTCGTATATTTCAACGCGGTGTTTTTTCGCGTTTTGGCTTCGCCGAGGGGTCCCGGGAGGGTCGCGGCACACCCTCCGTGCAATCCGCGGCTGAATTTTCACGGTCACTGGCTCCAATTTCGCTCAGCGGTTTGCTTACGGTGGATCACGGGGTTGGGGGTCGGAGGGCGCGGGGGTGGCAAGCGGCGCCGGGGGTTGGGCAGCGGCGTCGAACCGGAGGGTCGGGAGAGAAAGGGACGTCTTTATTATAGGACGGGGCAAGTGGTCTGCGAGAGAAACAGCCTCCGCCACGGTTACACGTACAATTATGCGACGCGGTAAAATCAGAAGTCGGCGGGAGGGAGAGAGTGAGAGAGAGAGACAGGCTGGCGCACAGGCCGAAGTCCTTTCGTGATTCCATGTGCGGTAATTGCGAGTCGCCGCGCTCTTCCCGCTGAAATTGATACACCTTAATGAGACGCGAACCGAGACCCCGGGAAGATAATACACCCGACCGAATCGCGAAACATGGAACCGGATCGATCGATCTCGCATTACACTCCGCAACAGCAATTTCGCGTTTCGATAACTGATACGCCCCGCGACACAACTAAAAGACGCCACAGTGAGGTCTTTGGCCCGGAAAGTCGGATAAAGTCGATTTCAAAGTTTTGCTGTTGTTACGTCCCAAGATGGACGTTTGAAAAATAGATAATTAAATTTAAAGATTTTGATATAGAATAAAACGCAGTTTTGAACCTACCTGCATTCACCGGCTTCGGTTCGGGTAATTGAGGATTTGCTTAATTACTAAGTGACTTTGATTTTGGAGTTGGAACGAAGAAATCGAAGTTGGGTAAACTCTTTTAAAAATGATTTGAAATCTTGATTTTGTATAAAAATTAACAAAAATATATTCTATTGAACAAATTTAGGGTACATTGAGTTATTGAAAGCTTATAATAAATTTGTTAGTAATTACCGATACGCAGTTGTTTTCGCTCGCAGGAGATGATGTTCCATCTGATCCGCAGCGGGGATGATGATGATGAGGATGATGACGATTTATAATATCCAGCGGGTTAACACGCTTTATGAAGTTTTAAACTTTGATCAAACACTTTTATAACTTTTATTATAATTTAGACAAACTGTGTACACTTTTAGCTGGAGAAAACTGAATAAAAAAACTATACTTGTGATTGAGAAATTTGTAATGGAAGTGGGCTCCTGAGGAGGAGCCATCCCTTTTTATAGATTGATCTCCCACTGTTCTCGTAGGTGAGTGCGTCTTTACCAATTCCGTTTAATCGCTTTTCTTCTTAGCCTCTTTCTTCTTAATCGTATGCGTTGCATCTTTTATCTTTCTCTTGGCCGGATCATATTACTCTGTGCGTCTTCCTAAATTAGGGGAAACGCACCATTTCTTAGACTTATAGTCATGAGGTGGCTGCATCATCACCAATTCTTTTTAATCGTTTTCTTCGTAATTGCTTTCTTCTAAATTATGCACATCGCATCGATCGGAGAACAATCCATTGCTCATCAATTCATCCTAAAATCCTCACACTCTTCAGTGATGGACAGACTTCAGCGAATATTTGCTCACGATTCATTTTCAGAACTAACACAATAAAATAAATCTCGCTATTACGCAGTTTTCTTAATTCTATCGCACGCAGTGTGGTATAATATACGATAGATTGACATTAATTTTAATATTTGACTTTTTAGTTCTCGTACAAAATTATTGAAACGAATATATATGTTGGGATGACGAGGTTTGGAGATCAAATATAACCTTATATATTTAGTATTTATTTAAACTCCACAACACAATGAAATAAGCGTTTATCAGGTGTGAATTACAATAGTAAGTACTGTTCGCATATAACACAATAAGGTACTTTCTGACCGTTACATTGAAATGAAACTATTGACGGTTACAATCTTTAAATGCTGTGAGAGCTGTTACTAGCTCGGTAGGCTGGCTCGGACTGACTTGACCATTCTTTCTTAGGTCCTGTGGCAGGGCAAAAATAGCGACGCTTGAGGTGTAATAAACCTTCAGGTCAAAAGGGACCTTTCCTCCTCCGCATGTTCCGTGCATTTCGGTGTATACTCCAACAATATAGAAAGATATTAAGAAAATGTATGTTATGCTTGATTTTATCATGGATTATTATTATTGGCTAAACCACTGGACGTGACACTGTTCTGCGTAGGGTAAACTGTTCGATGATTGGCGTCCTAAGCCAAAATCGTAGTAAAAATCTTTTTATCTTTCTTTGAGATGTTTAAACCAGCTTAACTTTCTATTATTATAAGCTAATAGAGATTCTTCAGCGAAATCAAACAGCTTTACGAGTTGTAAATCCTTTATTTAAAACAGGGAGTTCCAACATGAACCTCGCGAGCCACGCGTGGCTTTTTCCCCGCTTAGGTACCGCCCCCGCTCCTAGACTTCATCGTTGCCGTAGAACTTCGTACTGTTCCCCCTCCGCCTACGCCGTCCACTAAACTCTACGGCTGTACACAGTAGTGGGGAGAGGTTTGACTAATGGTGGGGACCTTGCGGTTCTCGCAGGGGAACAAGTTGGAACTCCCTGATTTAAAATACAAGGCGAGTCACCTAACGTTATCACCTCGAATGTCTTTGTTGTTTTCAAAGATACATTACAGTAATAATACATAACACATACAGTAAACATTGTGATCGCAAGCTGGACAAAATGATAGTGATTTACTCTTCTCAGCTGTGTAGAAGTTACCGAAGAGCAAACATACATCTCAAAGTTACATCGAATTCATTCTGTTTAAAATAATGTAGTGTGGAATAACTGGTGAACATATTTCTTTTTAATTTGACTTGGACCACTTTCACGATTATGGGCACACATGCAGTTTACATGTGGTCGGCATCCTAACGCTTCTAACCGAAACTGAGACTGTGCAAGTTAATCAACCTAACTGTAAGTTCCAAAGTAAAGGGCTTCGAAACCAAATAATTTCCTCGAGACAGGTACACAGAATTACGACGAAGGGAGGAACCGGAGCTCAGAACTCCGTGAAACTCGATCATCAATTTTCGATTAATTAAACAATCGTAAAAGCGAAAGATCCTCGGACCGGTGAGAGCCACGAATGCGCGTGACTGCCGCAACCTGCGCCTTCCTCCGGAAGATCCGCTCAACTTCCGGAAGTTTGGCCGCCGTTAAATCCTCGTTACCCCGAAGATTAATCCGCGCTGCCGGCGCCGCGAGGCCTGAACTCTTACCCGCGTAACAGGACGTGTAATGTGTGCAATTCATCAAAAGCCAATTATTAATTCCGCTCGCTGTAGCTCCTGGCCGAATGTGCGCGCGTACATCCCCACAAGCAAAACATCCTTCCGTGCGTTCGGTTAATTAAATACCCAGCTGACCCTCGTCAAGCAAAGCTCCCAGGTCGAATTCGTTCACTGCTCTTCTTCTTCTTCTTCTTCTTCTTCTTCTTTTATCGTTTCCTACTTGACGTAACTGAAGAAACTGTTTGCACCTCTTTTTCCACTCGAAATTGTACGTTCCTCCTCGAACGGGGGAAACAAAGGACCTAATTTTATTTCAACGTTTCGATCTTTTTTTAGATCATTCTCAAGAAATTTTTAAGAAATGCGTCTGTAAAATAATAAGAAATGCTGTATTTTATAAATATGTGACTTTAAGCCATTAAGGACAGATGCTACTTACTTGCTTAGTGCAATATAAAGTAATATTTCATGTTATGAATTTTAATGAGACACGTGTTGACGCTATGGCACTGTACTAGGTAATGATATACCGTGCAGACACATAGAAGCGAAACAAGCCACATATCGATCGTTTGGTTAATGATCGATATTTGGCGCTAGATTCGAACCAAACATACAATCCTCTTATCACTGCTCTCTTGCCATATTAGAGTATGGTATTTGTCAATTAACATTCAATTTTATTATATTATACACTATTGTGTGTATGTGTGAATTGAAATGATGTTGAAGCTGTATAAGGAATTGATTAGAAGAATTATCTGCAAACATATTTCCCTTTCTATTCTTAACTAGAGGACATATTTTTTATTTGTATAAAATTCTGTAAGGAGAAAAGTTGAATTGACCTATTAATGGGCAAACTTCATTCTTAGGGAAAAGTCTTCAAGATATTAGATAGGAACCGTTTCTGTCGTTTCGTTGGTTTCCGTTTAATTATTTAAAAGACAGCATGCGGCTGAACTTCACCTCGGGGAACCTCAAATTTTTAACTTCTTCTATATACCCCTATAGGTTTCCACGAGAAAATGCCGAAAATCCAAGTTCCAATGTTAGAAATCCACTAGTTCAAAAGTTGTGCGTGTTTAAAGTTCAGCGATTTTCACTGTTTTCGACAGGTAAGGGCGCCGCCACAGACTTTTAAAATCAGTACAGACACTGTATGCAATGCATTTTTCTGTCTACAGTTCTGAATTGCTGACACTGTAGAAAATGCTCTGGTACGACAGCAGACTCTATCGAAAGGAAACGATTAATTAGTGAACTACGATTAATTTGGGTTCGCCGGGTGAGTTTGGAGTGCGAAACCTGTAGTGAAGCATATCGCACAAATATCCTTTTACTCTCATATCACGAATGTTGTGCACATAACGATACGGATTTTGTACGATGTTGTCCTTACTGAAGAGATTCCAAAGAGATTAAGAGGCATCCAGAGCAGAGTCGCCAAACAGGCGTGGTAGCGGGCCTCGAGGGACGAAGAACTAAGGAGCAATGCGAAAAGTGGAGGCCTTTAGTTCTTCATAAGCTCGGGCATCAACTGCTTAGTACAGGGGTGGTCCATTGAACGTCCCGGGGGTGGGTGTTTACGGGGGTTCGCCCTCGGTTTTAGCCTCTCCCTTAACAAACAAAAAAAGAGCAGAGTCGCCAGATTAAGGCTTGCGTTCCCAAAAGGGTGAAATTGATTTGCAAAAGGGTGAATTTGGAGTGCAAAACCTGTACCGAACAGTACCGGACACGCGAACGGCAAAGACGAAACGCGTCACGTGACCGGCCCGCAGCGGACGGGTGGGGGAATAGCGTCGTAGAAGGGGAAGGTACAGTGGGAACACAGTCTTGATGTGGCGACACTGGTCATTTTATGAAATTCGCAGTCTAATAATCACACTTGTCGTAACTTTATTGTATAATCCAGTCAATGAATGCTCATAAGGGGGGTGTAGAGACTTTGTTTGGACTAGTTAGGAGGTAAACATACTAAAAGTCCCCACTCCTAGGGGGTGAGCGGGGTGCAGGAGGGCACGTAGAAGGTCCCCGTTTTCGGTTTTCCGCTTATATCTCGGAAACTATGCGACCCAGCGATAAGACCATTCCATTCAAAATTAAAGCTGACAAAATGTGTCACAAGATTGATTGTATTCAGTTTTTCGCTATCTCGCATAGTTTCCGAGATATCAGCGCTCAAATTTCACTAATTGTGAAAAAGAAATTTTTGCCTCACGTTTTTTGCCTTATTTGACTCGCTAACTCGTCAGCACAATTAGTGAACTTTGAGCGCTGATATCTCGGAAACTATGCGAGATAGCGAAAAGCTGAAAGCAGTCAATCTTATGGCACATTTTGTCAGCTTTAATTTTGTACAGAATGGTCTTAGCGCTAGGACGCATAGTTTCCGAGATATAAGCGGAAAACCGAAAAAGGAGTGGGGACTTTTAGTATGTTCACCTTCTAACTAGTTCAAACAAAGTCCCGAAGTTAAAAATTGTGTTCGTTCCTTCCATTTCCCTCTACAATTTTTCGTTGACTGGACTATGTGGTGTCTGTTTCACGAAACAAATTACTTCGATATTGCAGAATGTCTGTCGTTGTCTCTGCAATGATGGAACTGTTGATAACTATAACATCGAAGCCGAGGCGGGAATATTTGATCGTCTGATCGTATCCGTCCAGGTGACTGAAACGTTACGCGGCAAATGTATATAAGTATCCCCTTTCCCGCGTGCCGCGCCGCTTCCGCGTGAAATATCTGTCTGGAACGCGTGCTGCCGCGATATTTCGCGATATCACGCAATACGGGCCGAGCGAACCCGGCACTTATCGATTTCATTGTCTACGGCCGTTCTAGCACTTACTCGGCCGGACAAAAATGTGCAAATGTTTTAACGCCGCGGTGTACGACGCGCGACGGTCCGGCAAAAAGGGGTAGAAAACTCGAATGGAACGAAACATCGCGGAGAAGCGAGGTACCGCGCGGAACTAGTCCTTTTTTCGTGAGTTTCTTTTCGGCAAAAAGGATTGAAAGAAACGGGGCGAACTAATCTACATGAAAAAATACATTGCCACCGATAAAATATACGGAGGACGAATTAATGCTGTGTAACGGACGACTATTTGCGCGAGCAATTTTTACTAGAGGCACAGCAATATTTACGGAAAAATGTCTAAATTCGACTCTCGCTGTATGAAATGGTACAGCTTACTGTGGAAATATTTATTTATTATTTATTTGCAGTTTATTCGAACGAGCTCGCATTAACAGCGAGGTCGTTAGACTTGCATCATTAGGATTTGATGCATTTATCACAAAAATGAGTAGGTGCAGTTTGAAACGGTAAAAATATTGGAAGAATTTAAAGATGCTGTTATATCGACCTATTAAACATACTACAATAGTCTCGAGCTTGTTGAAATTCAGGTTGAAAATTTCTATTTTACGTAATGATCCGCTGTCTAGTTATAATATATTTTATATGTAATTTGTAAAAAGGCCTGTAGTTAACATTGACATTAGAATGAGAGACATTAGAATAAACATTAATGAGTTTGATCAAAACATGGTGCAAGTCGAAACAGCTGATCATTGGATCGATAACTAGACTGTGGATCTTCATGCATTTATAGCTTTTTATTTCACAAAATTCAGTACGATTTTTATTTATGTCAGAACTGCAGACTACTACCGCTGACAATTCCATAAACATCCACAGTCTAATAATAACGAATTCGGCAAAAGTTCTATAAAACACTATATGTAACATCGAAGGATGTTCAATTTGTCTTGTGCGAGCAACACTAAAATGATATTACAATTAATTTATTTACTGACCATTCAACCCTTGAGATCAGGTGTTGAACCAAATAAACAATCGTTGATTTATTTTGCATTAAACGGTTGAAAAGTACGAGTAAACATATACATACATACAGGTGTCCCTACAGTGTTGATGTAAATGTAAATGGCCGTCGCATTGATCCTCTCATATCTGTTAAAAAAATATTTTTTCACATAAGTAGGTTAACATTTTCCTGTAGAGAATATCAGGATGCATTAATTTGTGCAACAAAATATAATAATTTAATAATGCTACTAAATTTCCTCATAATTTAATTCTATTTTAAATATTAAATTCTCTATGAAATTTTCATAAATAATATTACCCCTGAAATAATATTAATCATATAAAATTTCATAATAATTTAATAATAGTACATATTAAATATATATTTTCTATAAAATTTTTATAAATAATACTACCTCTTCAAATAATATATATATATATATATATAGCTGTTTATTTTGATCCCCTCGGGGTTACAAAATTCATATAAAAATATACTCCCATTTTTCTTCCTCTACAACAAAATTCCTCCTTACCTTTTCCTTTCACAGTTACTTATATGTATATACAACCGCTTATCCTAGGCGCACCTCTTCAAATAATATTAATTATATAAAATTTCTTGAGGGGTAATATATTATTTATAAAAATTTTCATAGAGAATTTAATATTATTTTAAAATAGCATTAAATTATGAATTAATTTGTTTCCATGTTTTAAAAAAGTGATTGACCTTCATATGTCCCCTACGCGTCCACCTACGAAAATGTACCCCTCTTGATGCCATTCAACTATACGTGTGAACCATTTTCCACAGCGAATAATATTAGTCATGTAAATCGAAGTGGTAATAGGTGGCCACCCTGTATGTGCATCGCAAGTGAGCCTGCAGGCAGTAGCCATTAACCGCAGAAATTCGAATGACGCCACGCGGGCGTCAGCGGTCGTTACAGCATTAAGGATGCAACTCTCAGTAACAGGATCTCTGGAGCATGAATAAAGGGACAAAGGTTGATTGTGAAAAGACGACTGAGTCAATGAAACGTGTAATTATTATTACTGGAGGGGGAAAAAGCGGGTAACTCGTAGCGAGGGTAACGTTCTGCGCGGAAACCAGCAAAAGGCCGAGACAAACATGAAAGCGACAAACGGCGGATCCGACGGCCGCAGCGACCGCGAGGGAACGAATTCGACGGGGTGGGGGTTCAAAAAGCAACGCGGATAAGTCAAAGGGAAAAGGGAATTAACGAAAGACGGAGAATTTGATGAACAGCAATGGCGACGGTGCTGTCCGCGTCCGTGGGAAGGAAAATCCAGGGAACTTCGGAGGAAAGAAAATGCTCGGGAATAAAATCAAAGAGAGTTGCAGGAGGATAGTGAGCGAGGTCGGGGAGGGGAGGGTAGAGGAAAGAGGAAAACCGGTGAGTATCCGTAACGTCGTTTCGTTCGTCGAAAGACCGTCAAAGCGAATATGCGCGGGATTAAAATTCGATACGGATATCGCGTTTTCTTTCTGCCAATACTGTCTCTCAGCCATTCAACGGGAAATGCCGATCGTTAAATAATTCTTGCTGGCGGAAACCTATCGGGAGGAAGCATGTGCCATCCTACCGTTTCTCCCGCCTCCTCCTACTCCACCTACTCCTCCTGCTCCACTCCCTGCACCTCCGTTGATCAGGAAGCCGCGGAAAAGCTTCTGTCGGCAGCTTTCACGGAAAATCGAAACTGGATACGGTCAAGGGTATCGTTGCACCGATTCGATCCGATTACCGATACCGCGATCAAAGAGGAAAGGGGAGGAAACGCCGCGGCATCCTTTCCTCTCTCTCTCTCTCTCTCTCTCTCTCTCTCTCTTCCTCTATCGTTCATTCTCTCTCTCTCTCTCTCTCTCTCTCTCTCTCTCTCTCTCTCACTCTGTTTCCCCTCGCCGAAACCCATGTTCGGACACAAGGCACGTATTCAATTTTTCCAAAGCGACGCGTATCGACAGCGCATCGTCTTCCCGGTGAAGGGATCTTACGCGGCCGCCTGTCATGAGATTTAAATAACCCGCCGAACTGTCGATACCGTTTACGTGTAGGTATACAAGATGATCGACGTTGTCGTGAACCTTGCGTGTAAACTAGCTCCTTCCACTTGCTGTGGACTATTAATAGATTTTCAGGCATTTTCCGACAGTGTCTTGAAGAGACGTACACTTCGCGACTACTGTATGACGCTATTACGAATCCATACACAGCTTTCTTCAACACCGCTGTGTATTATTCATAATTCATTAGAATAATTCATAATTCATAAGAATAATTCATAATTCATAAGAATAGCTGATAACACGTCCTGTTAACAACGACAAATGCAATGTTATAAATAATAGTAAACCTTACAGACTCAATAGTAAATTTTACAGACGCAATTCTTAAAAATTTTCTTGAGAATGATCTAAAATAAGATCGAAACGTTGAAATAAAAATATTGTGAAAATTTGCAAATAGTGGTTATATTTAACAATTGATCGAACCAGTGCGCCGAAATCATTAAAAAAAATCTTGTTAATAATAGTAAACTTGTTGTATTCTTTGTTTGCACAAAACTCTGCAAAGAAAAATGTTGAACTGGACCGAAATGGATATTTTCAGGCATTTTCTGACAATGTATTGAAGAGACCGTCTGACTTGTCATCGAGTTGGACTACTGAAATTTCGTGCCACCTTCTTCATTATCATTTTCTCTTAATTCCACAGACGATTTTCGAGACTTTCGATCGTCTGACTTGTCGGTGAGTTGTACTACTGAATTCTCGAAAAATTTTGGACAGTCTAGCTTGTCGTTGAGTTTGACTACCGAAATGGATAGTTGTAGGCATTTTCTGACAATGTCTTAAAGAGACCGTCTGACTTGTCATCGAGTTGGACTACTGAAATTTCGGGCCACCTTCTTCATTATCATTTTTTCCTAATTCAACAGACGATTTCCGAGATTTTCAAATAATTTTCGATCCACTGACTTGTCGTTGAGTTGTACTACTGAATTCTCGAAAAATTTTGGACCGTTTAGCTTGTCGTTGAGTTGGACTACTGAAATTTCGTGCCACCTTCTTCATTATCATTTTCTCTTAATTCCACAGACGATTTTCGAGACTTTCGATCGTCTGACTTGTCGTTGAGTTGTACTACTGAATTCTCGAAAAATTTTGGACCGTCTAGCTTATCGTTGAGTTGGACTACCGAAATGGACATTTTTCAGGCATTTTCTGAGACTGTCTTGAAGAGACCGTCTGACTTGTCGTCGAGTCGGACTACCGAAATTTCGTGCCACCTTAATTAAATTTGAAGGTCACCTTCGTATCTCCAAAAGAAATTAAATAACAACAAAAATTTTGTTGGTATCGTATGAGCCCCATTTTGCCATTCAACTTTGTCCTGCAGACATTTGACGTATCTTCAAAAACAACAAAGATATTCAAGGTGATCAAGTTTGCTGGGACACCCTGTATACTTCGGGAAGAACGTGACAAATAATGCTTACGTAAACTGTTAAAAATCTGTTTTTACATTTTGCGCAATTAATGTGTATCTGAAATGCATATTTCGTGACGAATGTGATGCAGGGTAATAAACAAATTGAATGACTACGATTATACTTGTTCGTTGTCTAAAGATAATGCATGTTCGAAACACAGGGCGATTCAAGAAGGTAATGTTGTATTTTCAATGAACAGTATTTATTTTCCAATGCAACTGTACATTTGCATCAATTATATAGCAGATTTGGAATAATTTTTTATCATTGTGCTGTCCTTTTTCTTCTGGTTAACATTTTCCCTTGAGCTATAAAATAAAATGATAAAGAATGTATTGTAGTTATTATAATAGAGCTATACTATTGTAATTATATATGACGTACCTTACACATTATTATATACTTGTCGCTTGAGCAAAGAGTTGCTTTGGATAAAGTACTACAGGGTCCCGGCTCCATCTGAAAATTTTCACAGGAGATTGTATATGTAATTGAATATATGTTCAAATGAAGTACAAATAACTAAATAAATATTAACTTTTTGTGCCACGACACCTCCTGCCAACAAAACAGATGCAATGACTAGAAAAAGGAGGTACAGTTTTTGACCCATGATTACGTAAGCTGTATCCTTGAGTTCTTTATTCGTAACTGTTGTTAGAGTCACAGCTTGCCTTTTATACGTATGCAGAATGTAGTCGTAACAGTGGCAAACATGGATCATGTGAATACTTAAAAAATAATTTTGAATACTTAAAAAAACTTTGAGCGATAAAAGTTTACCGTTCTCGTGAGACACGTGATAGACGATAATAAAATTGTAAAACCGTTGTGCCTGCTTCAATTTAATGTGTTTCTTAATGTGCACATATATCGAAACCACGGATTTCATGAATATATAGATGTTTTACAAGTTTGCATAGAAATTATGTATAAGTGTAGAACATTGTCTTTCAATTCCTTCAACTCCGGAAATCCAATTCGTGTCTTCCGCGATAAATGTTTGCTTTATGCAATTTTCGTGTAAAACGTGATGCCATGAAGTTTTCGGGTAATCGATTTTTCATAGTCCGAAGGAAATGTGTTTTTGCGATGAACGAGCGAAAAGACAGTGTTACATTCTGAACGAACAATATTTATTTTTCAATGTAATTACATCTTCTTCAATTATATAGCGCGCTTGGAATAATTGTTTATCATTGTGCAATCCATTTTTTCAGGTTAACATTTCCCTCGAGCTATTTAAAGATAAAGAATGTAGTTATTATAATAGAGCCATTAGAGAGAGAGAGAGAGTGCGTACAGAAATGTACAGTGACTCCCACAAATATTCTAACACTCTTAAAAAGGCGATAACTTCTTTAATTTTGTACTATACGATTTGAACTTTTTTGGGAAGCTGGAGTAATTAGTTTACTCTAAACGCCGCACCGGGACAGGGTTACGTTGCCACGGAGCGTGGAGCAGTACGAAAAATTCAATACAGTATTAGCGATAGTTTTTTGCAAATATCTCGAAAACTAAAAGCGACCCCCCTATATTGGAAAATGAAAAAGTTGTTCAAAATATCGAAATCTATAACATATTAAAATTTCATCAAAATCGGAGGACGCAGACCTTTTGTCAACAATTATCAAAAGCTGCTAACATCAGATTAATGTTCCCTCGAAACCAAGCAATTTCCATCTGATGCATTTCTTCCTAACACCAATAGCAGCCGAGTTATCTATTTTTAAAAATACCTACAGTTTTTCCCGCTGTTCTACAAAAAACACATACATATATCTTTCGCCGTTATTTTAATAGTATTTCTATTAAAGAGTGTTTTATTTCTGTCATTTTTTATACTAGGTTTATTGTGTTAGTAAAGAGATAACTTGATTTCATCATTCAGTGTTTGTATTATCATAAGTTTCTTACATGCGGCCCGCACAACATTTTTAAATTTGTAGTTGTAAAAAAAGGTTGCTCATGCCTGCTGTATATCAACGCATGAAAATATTGAAAGTGTAATGCCACGTCATATGATAAATGTGTAACTATAAACTGTCTTCATGGGAAACGTGATGTATATGATAGTAATAGCGTTTTTGTCGGGTTTCCAATTTAATAACTCGGTTTAAAATACTGAAATGACTATACATACATATAAAAATCATGCACATTATGCTGTTTTGTGTGGCAGTTTTTATGCAATATAGTCATTTAAATTCATATTTCTCGAAATTACATCGAGTTGGAACGAAAGTTCGTAGCGTTTGTAAATTAAAATTGAAAGCTAAAATTCGGATATTTATTCAATAACATATTTTCCATTCTGTTCTATTACTTTTTGCCATTTCCGAGGTAACTTCTCGTGTTATTGAATAAACATATGAATAAATACCATAATTTTAGCTTCGATTTGATCGCTCAATTTGAAAACGCTACGAACTTCCTTTCCAACCCAATATTTCCCGAGGAAAAATACCGAAGGGAATAAAAATTCTAGATATTTTATCTTGTTATGTACAGAGTATATTTTATTATATCTTTGTAGTTCAATGTACATTTCGAAAATCCATATGGAAGAATTTTTCCATTTAATTATAATTCGTACAAAATAGCTTACTTAGTAACGTCTTTAAATAAGATTAGAAAATAGGTTACAAAGTAACAAAGTACTGAGAATTTTTAGTATTTTATTTTCTGCCAATATTCAATTCCAATACAGTATTAATTGCATCATTCTCCATTGAAGTCACTATAGTAGCATTATCCATGATGCAATTGGAGTCGTTAAGCTGTTTTATTCCTGTTTCGTTCCGCGCAATAATTCTACAAAATGAAGAATAAATGAGTTCAAATATGCAAATACAGTGAAGTCTTGATCTAACAATAAGAAAAGCCTTCGGGTCCGTGAAGTTTCTTAGCTCGTGTAGTTTGACTATTTTATTGTGAATTCGCCAACAATAGAAAAGGACAGTGCTGCCGCGACAACTAAAGCTCCCATTTTCTTAGATCAAGACTTTACTGTATAAAAAGAGAACCAAGGACGTCATCAACGTTTTAAAGCGAATTGTGTTACTATACCGGGCAAAGTGCTAACGATAGCGGATGATAACAGTTCCACCACGAGTAGCACTAAAAAGATAAGTCGAGATTACTTAGAGTTTGGAATAACTAATTAATATAGAATTAATGACTTACTGCCTCTGCGGATGGAAGGAACCATCCTGACATACAGATGGCAGAGATAACGAGAACGAAGAATGCAAACACTTGAGCCATGTCTGAGTTGATTTTCTCCGCTGTTTGATTTCAACATATAGCCATCAATTTTGTTCAGCCTTTTATATGAAACCTCTGTACACTTAAAGTCACGTTGTCTATTTTAACTCGTCTTTCGTGCAGCGAATAACTTTTGTATACTTTTACACAACGCTTTATGCACACTTTTTCTGCGAAATATAAAATGCTGTAAATGTCATTACAATGTGGGAACTTTATTCGATTTCTAGTACAGTCGTAGAGGCTTGCGCCGCGCCGGGCGACGTTTTACAGCAGGCACATCGCTATTGTGCACTGGGCCCGGTACGTAACTTTTTGTTGTTTGGCTACGGCGCGGCGCACAGTGGGGTATTTGATCTGTTTAGCGCGCCAAAACTATTGCAACCTTATTAATAGTGCGAAGGTCATACTATTATATATCGTTGAATTCGTCTTAACACCAGCTACAACACTATCAAATCAAAAATACAACTTAATGTTTAAAAAATCGAAGCGATCTTGTTTTTTTGTCTTAAACAAAATTTTTTCGAAGTTTTATATATTGAAGTTTATACCTATGTTAATACTGTTAAACTTTTATTTCAAACATTTTTTCGTCAGATGAAGAAAAATTTCATCATTTTCAGTCATATGATATACGGTCGATTCATGCCATACTGACATGTATCGCACAAAAAGCTAAATATCTTCTGTGTTCGCATTGGTTCGCACCTAAACTTTTATGGGTTATATAAAGCAATGTCTACTGATTAACCTCGAAAAAAATTAAAGAGGAGTTATTCGGAAGAAAAAAGTTATTACATGATATACCGGGTGGTTCACGACAAACAGGCCACCTAAATAACTCCGTTAGGATTAGAGATAGAAGAAAATGTTAGAGAGAAAGATTGTACTATTAAAGGCGGCTCATACGATATCAAAAAAATTTTTGTTTTTATGTAATTTTTTTAGAGCTATGAAGGTCACCTTCATTTTTTTTTAATGTAATGAGGTAGTTTTTAATACATCAATCGATGCAACTGGACATTCGTTATAAAAAAGTACTAACCTATGTATGTCGAAAAGTTAGTAGTTCAGGAGGTATTTCAATTTAAATAACTCTAAAACGCCATTACTCTCGTACTAAGACGTTACACAAGTAAGTAAACGCTAACGTCTTAATACAACAGTAATGGTGTTTTAGAGTTATTTAAATTGAAATACCTCCTGAACTACTAACTTTTCGACATACATAGGTTAGTACTTTTTTATAACGAATGTCCAGCTGCATCGATTGATGTATTAAAAACTACCTCATTCCATTAAAAAAAAATGAAGGTGACCTTCATATCTCTAAAAAAAATTACATGAAACAAAAATTTTTTTGGTATCGTATGAGGCCCCTTTAATAGTACAACTTTTCTCTCTAACATTTTCTTCTATCTCTAATCCTAACGGAGTAATTTAGGTGGCCTGTTCGTCGTGAACCACCCGGTATACTAATTTTCTGAAAAAAATATCACTTTCGATTATTTATTCTATCAAAACCACCGACGAGAATTTTTTAAAAATCCATGAAATTAGTCTATACACCTTCCTTTACATCCTAGATTTGGTCATATCTCGATTTTATACACTAAACTTGTGAAACAAATCATTTCTTTAACACAAGTTTTTCGACACTTCTCTTGGTCACGAGAAATGTTACTTTCAAGTATCTGTATGTTGCTAAATAGTACTCTCTATGGAAAAATATTATTGTAGATTACTCGCATATATGTATATTCAGGTTCATGAGAAGAAAGTTTTAGTCATTTTGAACAAACTAAAAATATTGACTTTTGGCGCGCTAAACAAGCCGAATACCCCACTGTGCGGCGTTGGGCCTGTCATCCTGATGGGACTGATATCCGTACCTGGATACCTTCGATACAGTCCCTTGCCATTAATTAAACACCTAAAGTCGTCGTCTCTTGGGCTCAGCGCGGGTGGATGTTGAAATACATTATCGACAGCAGCGCGTGCTTGTGCTGCCATCTAGAGGCCCCGTTCGTTAGACGACGCGCGGCTCTCACTGCATACCAACATGGCGGCACCCGTACTTGTTAAAACCGTGAAAATCGTTCAACTTTAAACACGCATCACTTTTGAACCAGTGAATGCCTAAGATTGAAACTTGGATTTCCGGCATCTTCTCGTCACAATCTAACAGGATTATAAAAGAAAGTTAAAAATTTCTGGTTTCTTCACGTGACGTTTCACCCAGCATGCATTTGTGTTTCCTTGTATCCGGCGCACGTGTCTAGTTAATGGATTCCTCGGCGCGACTTTTATTAGTCAAGTAGCAAACTGGGAAGAAGTGGTTGAGTAGAAATAACGCGGATGCTAAAATGGAAATAAAGAATTTGTGCTCGCCTTGCTGATACTCGAGATGATAATTACTGGCAGGCAGCGCAGCTACTTCGTAGGACGCAAATAACGGAAAGAACAGAGGGAAGAAGGAAATATTCTTATGTAAAGAAGGATTCTGTAGCTGCTGCGCTCGTATTCGGTGCACGCAGGAATGTTTCCCCGCAGGAAACAGGAATGCATGCCATCGGGTAAATACGAGAACCACATTCGCCTGATATCTCTCTGTTTTTTTTGTCAGTAATAAAACAAAGACCACGCGCGAGTACGAGATACTTTCGCAAGCTCGAAAAAACTACGTATTAAAATTCACGATCTACTGCCGTGCAATATTAACCTGAATATTCCGAAGTTATTTGCATAATTGCAACAAAGGTTATCCTAGAATTGACTCGGTAAATAAACAAATTCTTTCCTCGTAAGATTTTCGTATGCTTTGATAGTCACCTCCTTTCTTATAATTGTTTAATAAATCATCGTTAGACTTCTGATTTTTTAGGCATTTATGTGGTATGTGCGTATTTATAAAATGTAAGGACGCATGGAGAGTAACAAACATTAATGATCTTTGTCCTATACAGTTAGGAACAAAACTCATCACACATACTGTAAATCAGAATAACTTTTTTATGAATGGACCAAACGACTTCAATTTTTCTGTAAGGCTAGAAGAATTAGTTTAGTAAATCACGTCGAAAAAATATGTTGAAAAAATGGATGTGGTCGGAATTGTGAAAAACAATAGTAAAAATTGATTTTTACGACTTTTTTAGCTGGGCCAATAACGAAAATTTAAAAGATGTGTTTGGTCAACTTGTATACATTATATACGCTTCGAAAATTTCATTGAAATTGGTTTATTGGTTTACGAGTTATAAACGATCAAAAGTGGTAAAAAGCCCGAAAATCTTGAAAAATTGCAATTTTTACCACTTTTGATAGTTTGTAACTCGTAAACCAATTAACCAATTTCAATGAAATTTTCTGAGCGTATATAATAAACACATTTTTTAAATTTTCGGTATTGGTCCAACTAAAAGAGTCGTTACAATCAATTTTTACTATTGTTTTTCACAATTCCGACCAAATACATTTTTTCAACATATTTTTTAGAACGTCATTTGCTAAACTAATTCTTCAAGCCTTACAGAGAAATTGAAGTCGTTTGGTATATTCATAAAAAAGTTATTCTGATTTAAAGAATGTGTGATCAGTTTTGCTCCTAACTGTATGCTTACCCTTAGGAATTTTCCATCTTGATTTTATAAAACAAACCATGAAATTTAGAATTTGCATAAAGTACCACAGTCTGTTTAATTAGTATTGAACGAATACTATATAATAATATACGGATTTTGATGCATTTGAAATGCATAAAATACGTGAAATCTAAGAATATTGTTATGATGTTTTCAATGTAAACAATCGCTTAAGGGGTTACATGAATTTTTATTTAACTCCTGCTGCTCGCAATGTTGCACAATATCTTTATTTTGCATAAAGATTATGTATAATAATATATAATACTATACAATAATAATATACTATGTCTAATAATCATATATTTATTATAATATTTAATACTATATAATAATACTGTATAATAATTAGAATGCGGATCCTTACGCAAAATAAAAAAAGTTTGCGTTGTTTGCAAGACACAGCTGCCAAATGAAAAATTTCGTCATCATTTAATTATCTTATTAAACTGAAACTAATACACTGATACGTCCTTAAATCTTTTCAATATGACCACTGCTTTAAATTGTGCGTAGTCATTTTTATCATAAATACATGAAATCCACAGTCTAATAATAATAGTACAGATTTTAGTTTTACAATTTTATGATTAATAGATGTAAGTGTTGACAAACAGTACAGGGTATTTCGACAAAATATTAAATATACCTTTTTGTCAGTATTTCGGATTGTTGCAAAATTGAGTGAAGAACATAATCCTGCAGCTAGTAAACTAAATGAGTGAAACTAGTAATCGTTTCTCATGACAAAATAGACGTTAAATCACGTGGTTCTTGAGATTTTTGAAACCTTGTCTTCACGAATACAGAATTAATGATTTTTTAAATAGTTTAAATTTTAAATGGTTTGGATTAAAGTAAAACAAATTGACACAATATACAGGGTGTAGAGTTACTTCCTAATCGGTTGTCCTGTGTATGCGGGACACCCTGCATATATCAGCCGATGGATGAATATTATCGGCGTTGTCATATAATCTGCAGGCTATCAATTACTTGACAGCGATATATTTACAGAGATACAGTGTAGATATATTTCTATATTGATTTTACGAAGTAAACTTCGATTATAAACAAATTAGTGGGGCCAGAGTGAAATATATATTGATGTCGGTAGCCTGCGATGGTAAATAACGATAAACGGCAATTCAATTACCAGTTGTTTGATTTTCATTTATCCCGGCAGTTTAGTACCGAACTTCAAACGTATTGACTCAGGAGCCTGTACTTTCTATCAGAATCAAATCGAGGCTATCCCATTAGACCTCGTAACAACCGTTTCGCTTTTCTGGTTGAAGGTTAATCCATTAGCCCAGACGCTGAATGTACCGAAACACCAATGGATTCTACAGTTCACCAATCTGAACATGCAGTCGCACTGTCTATCTTGGCAACAACGCGACGGCAGCTGTAATGAATAGGCATCAAACAACAGACGCGCCTGTTCGGCGGCACGTTCGTCCGTTTGTCCTAACTCTAACTCAGCGCTCGGATTTACTTACTCGCGACGGCCGAGTTTCGAAGGCTACGCCCCCTCGACCCGGCCGCGCGTCTCGCTCCCCGTGGCGGTCCTTCTTTCGTTTTTGTTTCGGGGCGGTGCACATAAGGCCAAATTAACAATTTAAGACTACAAAAATATAAAATAAGATTTTATTTGATATTTTGGTTAGAAATGGTTATAAGAAGACTGTTTAATAATTATCTTCGGAAAAGTAGCTACAGTAAATTCTCTATAGCCGCAAACGCCTCGGGGAGATTTGTTTGCATCTATCGATCTTGGTCCTACTTTTTTCGAGCTTCAAAGGCCGAGCCGAACGTAGAGAAGGAACCAAAGGCCGAGCCGAACGTAGAGAAGGACAGCGCGTGTAAAGAGACACCACGGCAACCGTCGATGCGACGGCACCTGTCCGCGTCTCTTTCTTTCTGATGCGCTGTCCTTCCTTGCGTTCGAAACTCTCATCGTCAATTAAACCACTAAATTCAGTTCATATTATATCGTGTTTGGTATCATTTTGCATTAGAAAAATGCCAGGAATATGTTGGTGAAAGTCCCATGAAAAAATACTGGAAAATAAAGAAGATAGAATTTTGGTATAACGTTATGATGACTCACGGGCGTTTGAACTGTTGCCGACGACTGTGACTCTCCGCGTCGCGTTAGTAGTGGTTCACACCGATATACCGAGCCGAGATCAGTGTATTGAGTTGGAGGGGATATTTCATTTGCGATTATCGTACATGCCCTGTTTGCGACTATAGAGAATTTACTGTACTTAGGGTTAATTGGGGTCAAGGGCCCATAGTATTCTAACTAAGAAAAAGCAATTTCACACTAAATTATTTCTGTACTTTGATTAGTGAAATATAATATGCAACAAGAATAAATTTATTAAGGGGGTAGACTCCTTTTCCCGGGATTGCAAGGGAGCGGAATTCGCCTTCTCATTCCTCGATAATACAAACACGGGTTTTTTTCAGTAGTCAAAAACGCTAGATAAAAGATCGACCTAGGGCGCTATTTCCCTCGAAAGTCCCATTTTTTCGTTTACGAGGCGTGATTTGCATTATTCGGAAGCATACGAGCACTCGAATGGTGACTCGGAGAGTTTCCTATTAAAAATTGTACCATTATTCAGAATATTGTTTAAATTATTAAATATGTTGGTATTTAATCAATTACTACACATTTAAGTATTGTATGAGGTGTTATATCAATGTCGTATCCATAAAATGAAAAAAATCATATACAATGGATTGTCTACGGATTTTATGCATTTATAACAAAAATTAGTACGTACAATTGAAAGCAGTGGATGTATTTAAACAATTTAAGAACACCAACGTATTAGTTTCAGTTTACTAAAATACAATAATCAAAGGAAGAAAGAAATTTTTATTTAGCTTTACTTTTTATTTAATTTTGACTTATCTTTGTATCGACGCAGACATTTTTTATTTTGCATAAAGATCCGCAGTCTAACAATGAAATTATTCTAGGTCGGATGAAATGTTTAGTTTTCAAGTTAAAATAGCTCCGACTGCGCGAAGGGATAATATATAATTCAGTGTTTTCCATACACTGTCGTCTCTATTGTGCTGGCTTCTCACTGTTACGTCGGAACAAATGGAAAATTTGTACAGTTTCGTTCAACTGCTGATTATAAATATTCGATATTCGTTTCCAGCCAATTACCAACAATAATGGACGTGACGTCGACGAACGGAGTCGCGAATAAAGAAGCGCGAAGCGGCGAGTTGACGATCGTGCTAACGTACACAAAAAAGGCGAACAAAAAGAAAACACGCGAAAAAGGGAAAAAAGCTGGATACCGTTTGCCGGAAAAGAAACAGGAGTTCGAACAACGTGTGTCCACTGGCCAAGATTCATTTCATTAATCTATTTGTCCTCCCGCTGTACCAATATCGACGCGCCACCGCTAATTCCCGAATTAATCTCCGACTGCAGGCTGCGTAGTTTACGTGGCCCCGGAGCCGCAACTTTCCATTCGTTATCGTGACCCGTTTTGTTTCGCGGTGAATAGCGTGCGGCCGCGCGTTTGCATTTATAGCGTGAACACGAAACCGATAATGGAGGAACGGCGGACGGCAGAGTGCGTTGGGAAAGTAGGAGAGCGAAACAAAGAGAGAAAAAAGAAAAGGAAATAGCCACCAAAGAGAGAGAGAGAGATAGAGAGAGAGAGAAACGGTGAAATTCGGCGTACGATTCAATCGAGGATTCTCGGCCGGTTCGCAGCTTCCGTCTGCTCTTTTTTTCCATCCCTATTCACGCTACTCCTGTTGATCCCGAGCGCGGCTATCGGAATCCTTCGGAAGGACGTTTTATTTCTGGATAGTTACCTTCGTTAAGCTGAAATTGATAAAGCTATTGGCTATCTATAGAACGAGCTGTCTGCGAAACGTCAACTGATCGTAATATTTCATAATTGACGGGGATCCATGTCTAGACGAAAAACAATGATATAAAAGTTCTTCGGTGTATATGTGTGTATGTTGTTCTTTTATTGATCTTTATGCAAACTAAAAACTGTTTGATCTCGAAGGCAGGGTATAGTTTAAGTTGATTGTGGTCAGGTTCGTGAGGGACTGTGCTTGCGGTGCCATCTAAATTAAGCGACTCCGTAACGCTGGAGGTTAAAATAATATAAATATATAATTATTAATGTGTAACATAATAGTAAGGTTTAGTATACTGGTCTTATTTGTGGGACAAAAGAACAAAATCATTAAAAGTAGGGGGTATACTTAACTTTACCGGACTCGAAATTAGTAGCTTTCTGCTACGAATTATTATGTATCTGGTATGTAATCCAGTAGATTTGTACCCGGCGCGAATGCAGATCGAAGTTTCGATTTTCTAGGTTCAATGGTTCAGGAGATATGCTTGCTTGACGTTGAGCAATCAGCAGTATTCTTGACAGGTAAGGGCGCCGCCATATTGGTTTGTAGTGACGACCGCGAGCCGCTGATCTTTCCGCCCCCCCCCCCCCTCGACCTAATCCTAACCAACTCAGTAAGCGGCGTGCGATTACCCACCAATATGGCGGCGCCCTTACCTGTAAAGAAACTGGAAATATGCTCAACTTTAAGCGACCATAACTCCTCAACTATTGATCCTAGCGGTTCGAAACTTTGATCTGCATCCGCGCCGGGTACAAATCTACTGGATTTCATAATACGTAGGAGAAAGGCATAAATTTTGAGTCCGGTAAAGTAAAGAGCAGCCAAAATAGGTGATTAACTACTACATTTTGGTTTAAGATTAATAAGATTTAATTAATCTTATTCGAAATATCGTTTACATTGTTAAATAGTTTGGTATCTAAACAACTACTATACATTTAAGTATTGCATGAGGTATTACATCAATTTCACATCCATAAAATGAGAAAAATCATAGGGAATGGAAATATTCTAGCTCGGAAGAAATGTTTAATTTTCGAGTTAAAATAGCTCCGACTGCAAGGGTTTAATAGATGAAAAACAATACGTAGACATCTTTAAATATTTTAGATTTTCCAACAGAGTTCTGAATTTCATCTACTCAATCTTGTTATTAATGCATAAATATCCGCAGTCTAGTGGTGCTACATCATTTGTTACTTGAACGTAAATATTAATTTTTATTTACTATTTGCTCAAGCGAACACTTGGGAGAGAAATGTTATAAATTCAGTCATATCATTGTACAATCTCGCAACGCATTTAATGGGGTCCTGGTAAACAAACGTTTTAGCTTACCTCAACCATATAAAGTCAACCCAGATGCAGGATGAAAGGTAAAGAATGCTTTCACAATTGTTATAAATGTTGTCCGAGCGGTCGTTACACTATAATCCGTTTTATTTCTTTTCAATTTCCGACTCGTGCTGAATCAAAGTCCTGTAGCAGTCCGTTGGGCGCCGTGTTTCCGCGATACACCATAGAATTCTTTAGCGGTGCAGTCCCACTGCATCCACTTTGTAAGTACGAGATTCCGAATGAAATATTTAAAGAACCAAACAACGACAATTCCCCGTCGAATGGTGGGGGAAGAGTCCGCGCTTCGGAACATTTGCACGCCATGAATTCTGAATGGCCTACGTATTCCTTCAAAGTACATTCTCCCGGTGCGACTGGCTCTTTTCACTGTCGTTTAACCGCATCGGCCATCCGAGGACGCCAGACAATGTCTGTTAAACAATTAAATCTTATCTTACATTCGTCGGCGGGGTTTGTATCAAACTACCGCCAATCATTTCACTGAGAATGTTTTAACCCTCGAGGCTGTAAATGAGCAAACAAATATTCCTCGAACGATGCCGTGTTTGGACTTATTTTACTCGTGAAAATGTGCCAAACATGTTGGCAAATGTTAAAAAATAAGTGATAATAATAATAATCATGAGAAAGTAATTAACACATACCGATTTTGTCATTGAATTAGCATTGTCGGCTGCTCTTTACTTTACCGGACTCAAAATTTGTGCCTTTCTCCTACGAATTATGTAATCCAGCAGATTTGTACCCGGCGCGGATGCAGGTCCAAGTTTCGAACCTCTAGGATCAATAGTTGTGGAGTTATGGTCGCTTAAAGTTGAGCATTTTTGGCGGCGCCCTTAGCTGTCAAAAATGCTCAACTTTAAGCGACCATAACTCCTCAACTACTGATCCTAGAGGATCGAAACTTCGATTTGCATCCGCGCCGGGTACAAATCTACTGGATTACACAGCAAATACATCATAATTCGTAGGAGAAAGGTACTAATTTCGAGTAGGGTAAAGTAAAGTTTACCCGCATTGTCGCATCGAAATGACTTATCCTGTAGCGAGGCTGATTTATGTGTGAAATATAATGTACATTTGCCCCACATATATTGTGGCATTGGGGAAACAAATTCTGCAGTGTTTCCTACGTTGAAATGTTTCTTGAAAATGTTGGTAGTGGAACGTCGCGGTTCCGGCCAAAAAGTTAGGGAGGTTTTTAAAAGGGAGCGTTGCTCTCTCGCCAAGTTGCGTGAAGATTCGTCATCACTGATGACCCACTTAGGAATGTGCGAACCGTGACACACGGCAAAGAAATTCGCGTTGAAAAGGGCAGGAACAGCGTATCTATGATTCACGGTGTACAGTGTCGTGCAAATATGACGCTCTAAAGGTGTCATTACTGCCGGACAAGTTCCCCTTTTGTCACCGTTCCTGTCATCGTCACTTCGATCGGGAGCAACAGATAAAACTGACGAGAGCGAAAGAAGCGAAAAGGAAATAAAACGCGGGAAATAAACTAGGTTGATAACTAGCGAACAGGCCGCGGAATAATACGGAAATAATCGCAGGGGGAAATGATTATGGAACGAGAAAAGTTGTTCACTGCTTGTTGCGCGCTCAGGAATATCAAGATTAATGGATCTGTTTTTTTTTTACTAGGAAATCTCTTATGAGATTTATTGCAAAATGGATCTCTATCGGACATGACTCTAATTAAAAAATCAACGACGTAGAGTCTTCTTTTAATTAAAATGAAGAATCAATGACTCGGTTTACTCGAATAAAAGTTGAAAAATTGATCGACTAGAATAGCGACAACGAAACGCGTCTTTAATCATCCCGATATTTAAACTATAATAAATGTCGTTAGGTGGATTCACGAATCAAGAAGTTGAACAACTAATTTTTGAAAAAGTAATACTGGTACTAATGCATAGGGAACAAGGACGCCAGTTTTTGCTGACAGTTTGTCTCATTTTCCACGTACTTCATAGCAGTGCGAGTAAAAATATGTTGCTCCGTTTCCACGCTTTTCCAAAGTCGAATGAACGCGTAGTCGACATTACAAACGCATTCGGTAAAGCGAAGTAAGTGGATGGATTAAAAGCATGGAAAATTGCTTTGAAAATAAATGAAATTTCATCCAACACGAAAGTGTGCTCACGACATTTCAAGAAATCTGATTATACATGTACAGTCAGGAGCAAAACTGATCACACACACTTTAAATCAGAATAACTTTTTTATGAATGCACCAAATGACTTCAATTTCTCTGCTAGAAGAATTAGTTTAGTAAATGACGTTCTAAAAAATATGTTGAAAAAATGCATTTCGTTGGAATTGTGAAAAACAATAGTAAAAATGGATTTTTACGACATTTTTAGCTGGACCAATAACGAAAATTTAAAAAATGTGTTTATTATATACGCTCCGAAAATTTCATTGAAATTGGTTAATTGGTTTACGAGTTATAAACGATCAAAAGTGATAAAAAGCCCGAAAATCTTGAAAAATTGCAATTTTTACCACTTTTAATCGTTTGTAACTCGTAAACCAATGAACCAATTTCAATGAAATTTTCGGAGCGTATATAATAAACACATTTTTTAAATTTTCGTTATTGGTCCAGCTAAAAGAGTCGTTACAATCAATTTTTACTATTGTTTTTCACCATTCCGACCAAATACATTTTTTCAACATATTTTTTAGAACGTCATTTACTAAACTAATTCTTCAAGCCTTACAGAGAAATTGAAGTCGTTGGTCCATATTTCATAAAATAGTTATTCTGATTTAAAGAATGTGTGATTAGTTTTGCTCCTAGCTGTAGGCTTACCCTTGGGAATGTTCCATGTTGGTTTTTATAAAACAAGCCATGAAATTTAGAATTTGTGTAAAGTACCACAGTCTGTTTAATTAGTATTGAACTAATACTATATAATAATATATGGATTTTAATGCATTTGAAATGCATAAAATACGTGAAATACGAAACAGTGAAAGATTAGAGAAATCTAAGAATATTGTTATGATATTTTGAATGTAAACAATTGTTTAAGGGATGACATGAATTTTTATTTAACTCCTGCTGCTCACAATGTTGCACAATACCTGTACTTTGCATAAAGATTACATATAATAATATATAATCCTATACGATAATATTATACTATGTCTAATAATTATATATGTATAATAATATTTAATACTATATAATAATACTGTATAATAATTAGAATGCGGATCTTTACGCAAAATAAAAACAGTTTGCGTTGTTTGCAAGACACAGCTGCCAAATGAAAAATTTCGTCATCATTTAATTATCTTATTAAACTGAAACTAACACACTGATTCTTATTTAAAGTTTGTTCAGTTTTGCTCCTAACTGTATACAGTCGGGGACAATATTGAGTGGACATTCTTAAAAATCTCATAACTTTTTTAAAAGTGGTCGAAAGGACTTGAATTTTTTTCAAATATTAAACCGACTAGTTTGCTAGAGAATGATGAGTATAATGAAGCATGTACATTTAATTACAGATATTGATTCCAAGAAAAAACGTTTAAGAACACAGCGGTTCCTTTCCGCAAGGATAAAAATTTTAAAAAATCAATTTAGATAAGAAAGAAGGTTAAAGAGGGCTAGCAGAATAGGAGCATCGTCGTCATTCATCATCAACAACAAATGAATTAGTAGTAAAAACGTATCACGAATTTTCGGGTCTGGAAATTAGCCACCCACCCCTAATAGTTACATCTATTTTCGGCTGTATGTCACATTTTCGAGGCACGCTTCCAACGATCATTTCATTGCAAGAGGCTCGAACGGTTTAAATTCGGCGAAAGAATCTCCTCAAAGGTATAATTGGCTGCTTCAAAATTTGCTGAAAGACCCTCTCGAAATCCAAACAGCCCTTGTTTGCTTTCGTCGAGTTTCAAAGTCTAACGACACACGGCGATCTCTGTCTCTGTTCCGTTAAAAATACACCGGCGTTAAATCGTCCGGGAGTTGTTGCGAAAAAACGAGGGTTCCGAAGTTGCTTTGTCAGTCAATCAACAACAATATTTCGTCCTGATTTCCCGAAACGACTGAAGGGGAGCAAAATAACAAAAAAAAAAACAAGCGTCAGTCGTGTTCCGGCGATTTGCTCTTCACATGCGGAATTATTAAAGTCCGCTTGGGAACGAGACTAAAGATGATATACCGATGCGAGGTCGGGGGACGACATATGAATATTCAGCCGCGTCAGACGCGATCGCTCGGCCCCGTATTTCGACACATCCGGGTCTCGGCATTTATTATTCATGGTCGAAAATAAATCGCGGTCGTGCGAAATAAACCGTCGATGGGTTCCCGTTGTTCTCCTTCGTGGTCGGCGGTCCCATTAATTGACCGTATCCGGTCAAAAGTGAATATTGATAATGAGAGTATCGGTCGTGTCTGGTAATTGCGCATTCTACCGTTAATAGACGATTTATCGTCCGAACCGATACCACCGACTCGCCTGAAACGACTGATTCTATGATTATTTAATGACACGGAAAGGAGGAGTGTCAACCTAACTATACCGCTGCTTGTCAACTCATTTGCCAGTCACGGACGCCATTGGCGGAAGGTCGTCGTGTTCATCGTCCTGCTGATTTTAGCAGAACTCAATTAAGCGGGTTCCCCACTCCGACTTTTCCCATAGCTTTAACGTTTTGCACTCGAGGGCTTTTTCGCACGGGCGAACCAGCAACTCGAGACGATTTCAGCTATATAGTAAATTCTCTATAGTCGCAAACAGGGCGTGCACGATAGATGCAAATAAAATATCCCCTCCAACTCAATACACTGATCTCGGCTCGGTATATCGATGTGAACCACTACTAACGCGACGCGGAGAGTCGCAGTCGTCGGCACAGTTCAAACGCCCGTGAGTCATCATAACATTATACCAAAATTCTATCTTCTTTATTTTCCAGTATTTTTTCATGGGACTTTCACCAACATATTCCTGGCATTTTTCTAATGCAAAATGATACCAAACACGATATAATTTGAACTGAATTTAGTGCTTTAATCGACAATGAGAGTTTCGAACGCAAGGAACGACATCAGAAAGAAAGAGACGCGGACAGGTGCCGTCGCATCGACGGTTGCCGTGGTGTCTCTTCACACGCGCTGTCCTTCTCTACATTCGGCTCGGCCTTTGGTTCCTTCTCTACGTTCGCCTCGGCCTTTGAAGCTCGAAAAATGTAGGACCAAGATCGATAGATGCAAACAAATCCCCCCGAGGCGTTTGCGGCTATAGAGAATTTACTGTATTAAGGAAGCGTTTTACAGGTACTTTAAAATCATTTTATACTCAAACAAACGTATAAAAATAATAATATTTCACTAATTTATTTATTTTACCACGTTTTTATTATTTACATTGAATACAACAAGCAGGGGCCGCTCTAGCTGTTACGTCGCCCCGGACAAAAAGACAAATTGTCCCCCCCCCCCCCCCTAGAGGGGGCCCTGCGCCAAGCTTACTTCGGTCAGAGCAGATCTTGCAACCCCTCTTTACCCCTTTCAGAACAACATGGAGCTTTCCATGGAAATGATGTATAGCATATCAAAAAAATATATTTTGGCGCGTGATATTGGATGAACAACAATTTTCTTGAAACTGTGCGAGTTTAACGATTTTTTTCAAGGTTAAAAAACGTTTGTACCATAAATTCTCTATTTTTCCGATATTCTGCAATGTCTCAGCTTTAATTTAAAAGAAAATAATCGCTCTATCTCATTTCTATCGAAAGTTTTATTATTTTGACACAGAACTCATCGGTTCGTCCCACTGTGGCGCTGTAGCGGCGCCGGTCGAGCGCAAAGGGTTAATAAACAAGCTAGGACGCTAACAGCCAATAATATCCTCGGAGAAGCAGAGTTCAAGGGTATTCAATTTTCAGATCTTTCTACCATATGGGTGTTTTTCTTTTTTTTTTTAAGAGTGAAGGGGACAAGGTCATTACGCATATCCCAGAAGGGGGTAGTGTGGGAATCAGGTCAGCGTACCTATACCCACTAAAAACCTATCCTCACCTGGGGCAGTCAATGGGCTGCCCGTCTACAAACGCCTCAGGAGGCTTCAGATTTAATTAATAGTCTGAGAGCCCCGCTTACCATACTGGTCTAGACCAGGGATGAGCAATCCGCGGCCCTTCGAAGATTTTACATTTTGACTTTTAAAAATTCCTACCGTGTCCCGCTGTTCTACAAAAGACACATATATCTTTCGCCGTTTTTTTAATAGTATTTCTATTAACGAGTGTTTTATTTCTGTAATTTTTTATACCAGGTTTATTGTGTTAATAAAGAGATAATTTGATTTCACCATTCATTGTTTGTGTTACCATAAGTTACATGCGGCCCGCACAACATTTTTAAATTTGTAGCTGGCCCGTTGGAAAAAAAAGGTTGCTCATCCCTGGTCTAGACCTTGGTTAGGTTAACAGACTTCGATCTGAACTCTATCAACTGAATGCATCCCTTTTTAAGATTAAACTTGCTGCTGATACAAGCTACCTATGTGGTTGTCTGCTACAGGATCCTAATTACTCCCTCGGTCCCATATAAACATTGGCGCACTCAGGATTTAATCTTGGGGGGGGGGGCAATGTACAGTAACGCGTTATGACTAGTTGGGGCCCCACCAGGGCCGGATTACGCCAGCGCGGGCCCTGTAGCAAATGTTATCAGGCAGCCCTAGGTTTCATAAAATGAATGATTTTTACGCTATTGTACGATTTGAATTATGGAAGCTGAACATTTTTTTCTTGCGGGGGACTTGGCCCCCGTGTCCCCTCCCCTGGATGCGCCACTGCCCATAATAATAGTAGCAAGTGAATATTTAAACGGGAATAATTGGCGAATGCAGACTTCAATCGGTGTTTCACGACATCTGTCATTAGTTTCGACACATCTTTCAATTTTTAGGTTAACCTAATTATTACGAATCATCAGCTGATCGAAATCAATTGTTTTATTTCAGTTGAATATATCAACCCATTGTAAAAGTAACATGAAGAAAAGAATAAGTTACGCTGAAAGCAATGAAGAACGGTGGCTCCAATAATTTTAAGCTCACGCATATAGGGAAAGCCAAGGGATCCTACCTACAAGTTTAAAATGCAGTAACGAAATTATTAAAAAATCCAGAAACTATCTGAACACTCAAAATAAAAATTAGGAGTAATATTTTCAATTTATTGTTTAATATTAGTTTTTTGATGATAAATGTGTTGCGTTCTATATTCAGTTTCTTTTGCTATTATTATTATTATGGAACAAATTAAATTCATCAACTGCTACATACTATTTTCTAAAAATGACAACACATTATAATGGTTGTGTTTTTAAATTGTGTTTAAAAATTATATGTGCTTGAATGAAGAAAAATTCATAATGTCTAATGGAAGCATCTTTATCATTCCGTGAATGAAAAAATAAAAGGTCGTGGTACGTTTAGTGTTAAATTTTCAAAGCCCCCATCGCGACTTTCCGAACCTGTATCTCCAGGGTCTCGTCTTTGACCACGTAACGCCAGCCGGTCGCGATTATTTCGCATCGGCGAATTCTCTCTGGCGAAGATAATTCGCGAACGGTTCCCATTTATTCTCCTTGCTTATTATTCATCGAGCCAGGACACACAAAGGTGGAGGAACAATGGCAGGTAAAAGCAGGAAATATCGTATCTCTTTGCTAGTCAATAACCATGAACACCGTTTCGAGGAGAGGATATCCGCTGAAAAAAAGGGAGGGGATAAAAATGCAGGAACCCGGTAGCAGCCCGGCTTTTTACCCCCTCGGCTCTCCTGCACATCCCTTCGCCGATAAATATTCAGGCCGTGTGCGAGAGCGCACGTGGCCGGACTTTAATTCCAGAATTAATGGACGTTTTGTCGAAGTTGACACGATTAACCCTCGTTAGCCTCTGTCGCGATTATTTCACAAGAACGGGATTCGGTGTAGTTTAATAAACACCGCTAACGGAATTATCAGTGTCGCGATTTATGTACATATATTTATCAGCTTCCCTGGTGTCCAGAGACTGCGCATCGATTTCCATGAAATTTTTAAAATGTGTTTAACTAACATAGATCTACAAAACATATGACGAATGAATGAGTTCTTACTTCTGAAAAAAGTTCATATCGTATGGTCCGATATTTAAAAAGTTGTCCTTCTAATAGTGTCCGAATATTAGAGGACAATATTAGACAACCAAACAGTGGCGACGAACGGAAGTACGCCAATCGATCCAGAGGGCGGGAGATCGTTTAAGGCAGCGTCCCTAATAGTCCAGTCGCCAGGCACTTTTACCTGGAAAGTATTCCGAACTTGATGAAATTTTGACACGTCATTTAGGGGTACTCTGAGGTGTCGAAACTGAGTTTCCGACCTCGAGAACCCTGTGCTAACTTTTATTTGGTATTAATTATGATGTATTTGGATTACATACCAAATACAGTAATCGCTCCTTCGTTGTCCTGAATCGTGGGCACGATCGTTGTCCAGTGCCTACCCACTCCACTACCTGTCAACGAGAGGATTAGGCCTGCGTGGATCTGGTCGCCAGATGTGTCCCAGGACTGTCTGGACCCGCGCAGAACCGAGAACAATAGGAAAGGAATATGGCAAGGAAATAAGGAGTTTTTTAAAGCCAGACAGTTGACTGCTTTTGACTGCGAACTAGCCGTTTCACTAAAGACGCAGTCATAAATCAAAAATAGTGTCCGGGCACGGTCGTTGTCCGCTCAAACCCCCGGCCTTTGGACAACGAAGGAGCTTTTATTGTACATCATAATTCGTAGGAGAAAGGCACAAATTTTAGGTCCAGTAAAGTAAAGTTTACCCAATTAATTCATTGTTAATTAGGGGGCTCCAATATTATTGTCAATCTACATTGGCAATATTTTTGATCGTCTAGGGGCCCCTTAAGACGGTCTGTGTACCCAATAACAAGGTCGACTTCCATTAATTCAACAGTTACCTTATCAGCAATTGCCTAACCTTCATTATACTTATGGAACTGCTCGAAAAAATCCGGGATTTATCTCGACGACTCTGTACGAGGACCCCGGTTTCTTAACGGTCGATCGATCCTGAATCGTGTTCGGTAACAAAACGCGCAACGAACAGTGTCGCGTCGTTCGCATAAAGCAGCGGACAAAAGGGAAAGAGGAATGAGAATCGTCCAATAAGGAGAGGATCCGGTTAAAGATCCGGCGGACGTACATAGATGAAAATTCCTAAGTCTTGGAGCGGTTCTAGGGCAAAGGGAGCCGAGAGAGGATAGGGTCAAGAAGAGAGGACCGAGGAGAATTCGCGACGGGGGCAAAGAACTTTTCCTTATTTCACCCCTAGCTCCACGACGACTCTTTCGCCGGCTTTCATTCCGCCGGGGGGACAATCGATCTTCGGTGTCTTCTGGCTGGCCAAAGGATCAAAAGGACTATGAAGATGTCGGTCGATCGGCCGGGAAGATACCGAGAAACCTGTGCTCGAACGGTTCTCCTCTGCCTATGGCTAACATTGCCTATCAATAATCAAACGCCCGGTGAGTCTTCTCGTGGGAAATACCAGAGTTTGATAGGGTGTATCGTGAAAAATGCTGTTTCCATTGGGACGTTTCCGGCTTCCGAAGTTGAGCGAAACTTTCGACGGGTTTCTGATTATTATTGAACATCGGATGGGCCGCCGATTTCTTCCTTAGGAGCCCCGTGTCGGTTTCGATCAGTTATTCCCGAGTTTTTCGAGCAATGTTTGCTGGGTATTTTTGATTGGTGGTCGTCCATGTTGAGGAGGGAGCTAAATGTGGATTGATTTGCTCCAATTGGATTTAAGCAACCATTATATACAGGGTGTCCCAAAATTCCTTCAACAGCCGGAAATGGGAGGTTCCTGAGATCATTTGAAGCAACATTTTCCATTGCAAAAAAGATATCCGCGGTTTTGTTTAGGAGTTATTAACGAAAAATACTGACCAATCAGAGCGCGACCTAGGCGCGAGTTGGCACAGTCGGCCAATAGACAGTTGGCGCGCCGGGTCTAGGTCGCGCTCTGATTGGTCCGTGTTTTCCGTTAATAACTCCCGAACAAAGCCGCGGATAACATTTTCGCAAAGGAAAATGTTGCTTCAAATGATCTCAGGAACCTCCCATTTCCGGCTGTTGAAGGAATTTTGGGACACCCTGTAGAATCGGAGCCTGAGATTTAACAGCATTCAAGTTGTTTATAAAATAATAGCGAATCTTTCCTTTGCTACACGAATATTGATCTCGTACATTTTGTGTTATGTTTTCAACATAATTGTGTTCTCAATAAATTTCCTTCCTTCAATGGTTGCTCGATTTGCGATCTTCTACCGCGATACTATGTTTCAAACCTCCCACACTAAAACAGATCTCAAAATTAAGGATTAATACATTAAATCCTACATGGTGCAGAACACAATTTCTTTAACATTGTGTCTCTAAAGAGCCCAGCTATGTTGCTGATGTTAGTAAGGGACTGTCGTAAAGGTTGGGATAGTGCTTGTTATCACATCAACGCACTGCATCTCTCAATTACCGGGAGCGTCCATTCAAATATCCAAACACTGATTTAGTAGACTACGTATGCACTGAACTTTTCTTTGTTTCACATGTAAACGTCATTTTTATGAATGGAAACCACGTTTTAAGTGATTTTATGTAAAGTAATCACATTGTCAAGGCAAGGACTGCGTCGAGACGGTCAAATACTGCCTAAGCGTGGACGACAGCCGGTGAACAGCGCTTTTTTGACTTCGCCAGATAATCTTTCGATTAAATTGTATCTCCGGTAACCAGAAATTTTTGCTTCTTTCTTATGTAAATCTGCAGATTTTGGTGAGAAAATGCCAGAAATCCAAGTTTCAACCCTGGAAGATTTCTGGTTCAAAAGTTACGAGTTTTTAAAATTAAGCGATTTTCAGTGTTTTTGCCGCCATGTTGGTATTTACTTTCACTGCATCAACTGGACTGGAACATATGACTAGATCTTCGATCCGAATCAGACAATCGTTTATATTACGTTTATATTACATAATTCCACTTTATACATATTACATATTACGTTATATACTTCTCTAATTTTTTGTAAAGTGTTTTCTATGTATGCTATATAAACCAAAGTAGGTTTATGGCATCAATAAATAAATAATTAATTAATTAATTTAACAAAAATGTTTGCAAACACTAAAATTTTAACATTCCACTTCGAGTTTTATCAATTTGGACGACTCTCGATAGGAGGTATGTGTTAAATATTTTTTCCAGACATATTTAATGCAATCTAAATTATTTCTGACTGAATGCTCAACTTGTCGTTGGTGAAATCGACGAAATCACTCATCAAAGAGTGAATAGTGCGAAATAAATTTGAAATTTCGAATGCCGGCTATAATTAGATGTCAATCTGTCTTTACTAATTTCGAAGGGAGAAGAAAATGGGGCATAAAACATTTCATCAAGACCCATTCACCGTGTATCGATCCTCTCTACAGAAAATTCATAATTACACCCGTCGTTCGGCCGCCGACATCGCGTCGCCAATCAGATTTCATTCAAACGCGTACAAACCTGCCGAAAATGAGACGGTATAACTGTTTAAACTGCAGCATTACGCAGCTGCGATTTTAACAGCGAATACCGCCGCCGGAGAATAATTTTGCCAGAATATTTCTTGATTTATCGAGCCCGCTCTAATAGCACCTTCAATCGCGTGGAAATGCGCGATAATTAATTCATCAATTTTGATTTATCCCCTTATACATATATTCTCATATTTAATTGGAATAGACGCTGGCTGGAGGAAGAGGCAAGAGGATGCGACCTATGTGGGGAAAAGTATGGAAACCTAGAGCATTCGACAAGGGATTGCAGGATAATGGGGGAAATGATCAGGCTCGAAGATGTAGTGAGCGGGAAAGAAGATAGAAAGGTTGAAGAGAGTGGTTGGAGAGGTTGAGAAAAAAAAGAGAAAAGAGAGCATAAATAAACTAGAAACTAGAATTAAGTGGGTTAGTGATAATTAGGATACTAAAAGAGTAGGACAGGGTAAGAATGAATGTGTGAGACATAGAAATGAATGAGAGAAGGTATCGACCGAATGTGTGAAATAAGATAGCTTTGTACAGATAGGTTAATGTAAACCAAGTCACATTTCTTAGCTGTAAGGCTGAAATAAAGCAAATTATTATTATTATTATTATTATATTCTCATATTTTTATAATCTCAGGATTTGGAAAAACCATTCTTCGTAAATGGTAAAAATAAGACCATTTTTCTTCTATCTCGATTGCCAAAGGACTGTTGTTATTATTTAGATACCTATTTCGGTACAATAAGAATATAAAAACAAACTTCTCTTGCCTTTTTAATAGAAAAAATTAAGCCCTCAGTATTACGTACATTATAGTGAAGGAGGAGCTCATTACTGCGGCACAAAAACCACTGGTAATGTCCCTAATACTGCGGTGTGAATTGCAACTACAACGAGAAACGATCTTCATTTCAGCCTATCGTTTCAAGTCAGGTTTCAAGAGTATTACACAGTATACAGTTAGGAGCATAAGTTTCTTATGACTGAACCAAACGATTTCAATTTCTCTGACCTCCACCTCACCTTGGAGTGTCCACCGGGAAAAATAAAAGTCCCACCACATGATGTGCCCCTCGGTGCTGAACAACTTTCATCTGAAACATTTTTGCGTATAATCAATATTTTCGGAGATATTTGTCTGTAACGCTTTATAATTTCCACCCTGTATGTAGTTCTCTAGTCTTGCTATTCAGGTAGACAGATTTGATTTTCCACAGAAGTAGAATAAAGAAGTAGTACACTAATATGTGTAATAATGGAAAATTTAAAAAAGTCAATGCATGGTACGACAACCGGTCCATCGATGCTCTCGATATTATCGCAAGAATAGCTCTCGAAAAAGAGAAGCATTAAGTGAAGGGCCAGTGACTTGAAAACAAGTATAGACACAAGTGATGGGGCTGAATCGAATATGATGGCATTGTATTTTCATTCTCAGGATCGAAACGAGTTTTTATTGGAACTGACAGGTGTCGAACGTCGAGATGATACTGGTTTTAACGTGTGTCTCTTGGAGTGCACCTGGTAGACATTATTCTGATCATTGTGAAACCGTGGAACAATAGCCGTCGATCTCTGTCTACTTTGCGTGAAACATTTATTATACTGATTCTACTAAAGCCTTGATTGACAGTTCTACCGGCGCCCAGAAATAAACGCGAAAATAAAACGAAATGTTTCTTTTATCGAACGATCATTAAATCTACATATGATCAATTTTATTTAGACTTTGCGTGGCTCCTATTATAATACGTGCTCTCCGAAATGAGTAGGTGCAATTTAAGACGGTAAAAACATTGGAAGAATTCAAAAATACTGTCACGTTATTTTCAACCTATTAAACATATTAAAAGAAAGAAAATAAATTTCTATTTCACTGCAGTTAGTTTGCTAAAATGAATAAGTGCAATTTGAGGCAGTAGAAATATTAGGAGAATTTAAAAATACTGTTTCATTATTCTCAACCTATTAAACATGTTGAGAAAGAAAATAAATTTCTATTTCACTCGAGATAGTTCACCCTACAAAAATGATTGGGTGCAATTTGAGACAGTAAAAATATTAGGAGAATTTAAAAATACTGTTTTATTATTCTCAACCTATTAAACATGTTAAGAAAGAAAATCAATTTCTATTTTATTCCAGGTAGTTCACCCTACAAAAATGATTGGGTGCAATTTGAGACAGTAAAAATATTAGGAGAATTTAAAAATACTGTTTCATTATTCTCAACCTATTAAACATGTTAAGAAAGAAACTAAATTTCTATTTCATTCCAGATAGAGTTCACCCTACAAAAATGATTGGGTGCAATTTTAGACAGTAAAAATATTAGGAGAATTTAAAAATACTGTTTCATTATTTTCAACCTATTAAACTTTATTAAGAAAGAACATAAATGTCTATTTCACTGCAGATAGTTCACCCTAGAAAAATGATTGGGTGTAATTTCAAACAATAAAAATAGAATAATTTAAAAATACTGTCACATTATTTTCAACCAATTAAGCATATTAAGAAAGAAAATAAATTTTGATTTCACTCGAGATAGTTCACCCTACAAAAATATTCCCGTCCGAACTCATTTATCCGGTACCGTGACAAACATTTTTCTGATTGTCGGACAAAGAAATCGAACAGCAAACTAAACTGAATAATATTCGTCTGCAGATCACGATCCCGATCAACGATTGGAACAACGTTTCGGCCGAAATCCCAGCGGAAGTAGCCCGCCGACTATTCCGTATTACTGACAATAGGCTTGTCTCCGCGTCTCAGAAACGAGGATTCTCCGCCGAAAAGATAACGCCGGTTGTTTCATTTTCGATTCAGCGGGGAAGGATTAACGGAAGGCAACACACCGTCGCAGTGCTGCGAGCGTAATGGATACGAGCTCGGTGATTGTTGCGTGGACAATGGCGCTTAGCAATTATTTTAAAGCGATGGTGGAGACAATGAGAGCCTCCCGCGCATAGTAACTCGCTCCATATTCGAGCTTTGAAGCTCGTAATGGCTCATAATGACGACAGAAGCGGTGACTAAAGACGAGCCAAGACAGAAAACTGTCCCTGTCCCTTCAATCTCCATTTATCATGCTCTCATTGTTCTCGCGGCGCGTCCGTATCTGGTTAATTCGCGTCCTACAACCTGGCCACTGCGGATGACACGAGCTTTGACTGTGTCAAGCTTAAACCCTCAAGTTATGTATCCCATTCTCCTCAATATTTAGGAAAAAATCCAGCATTCGGCAAGAAATCTTAGCAACATGCTATCATCACTACAGAGCGGATCTAAATCTACAGGGTGTCGCAAAATTCCTTCAACAACTGCAAATGGGAGGTTCCTGAGATCATTTGAAACAACATTTTCCTTTGCAAAAATGTTGCCCGCGGCTTTGTTTAGGAGTTATTAACGAAAAATATAGACCAATCAGAGCGCGACATAGACGCGAGTTGGCACAGTCGGCCAATAGATAGTTGGCGCGCCGCACAGTGTGGCGATCTTATGGGCGGACGGGACAAAAGTCTGTTCTTAACGAATTCTTATAGAAAATTTCGCGCTGATCACGAATATATCATATATTAAGGGTCTCTAAATAGAGGTTAACAGTTTTTCCGCAAAATACCGGTTTTTTGGAAGTTTTTCGAGTGTTTTTGCGTGAAAAAACGGTTAAACTCCATTCAGTGACCCCTAATACATGGTATAAAAATTAAAATAAAATTAAAATTAAAATTTAAAATAAAATTTTGGAGAAAAATATTATTAATCATTTAACTGGATTCGGTATTTTATGGAGAACCAGGAAAAAAATTATATTCTCTTTTTTAGTGCATTTTAATATAAGCGTGGTTTTTAAAAAGTTTTTTATATACATTTTATTTTCTACTTCTATTGTCATCGGAAGCAAGTGTGTACATAAAATTTCAGTAGGATTGGTCTATGGGAAGAGGCTTAAAATTCGATTACAAGATTTGGCGCATACGCGTGGTAAAGAAGAGCACAGAGCCGTTCAAAGCAGTTTGAAGCCAGAAATGTTTACATATTTGTGAAGTATAAAAGTTGTGAAATCGAAATATATCAAAACCCCAGGATGTTTTGACCCGTTATTGAGAAAAGCTTATCTGAAGATATTAACGTCTATAAAACTTACTTCTAACTTAGTGTTTTATTATTGCTACGAAACTATTTTAACGGTTAATGAAACAGGACAAGTGGATATTCCTCACCTTCTTCGATACCTTCCATATTCAAAATTGAAAGAAAGGACACAAAACAACGTTCTTGATGACAGAAAGTCAGTAATTGATTGGGCCAGGTCTCGCGTGATTTCTCCGATGAGCTGTCTAACGATCTCTCTGCCACTTATGCAAACGTGATTCCTGGCATCTGTTGTGCTAATTTTAGATTCCCGGCATTTGTTTCATATACTAGAGACAATTCTGAAGGGATTAGTAAAGCCAAACAAGGTGTGGAGGATAGTTGAATTTTCGACTTTTGTCCATAGGCGGCCGCTCTGTGCGCCCGGCCGACAGTGCCAACTCGCGTCTAGGTCGTCCTCTGATTGGTCCGTGTTTTTCGTTAATAATTCCTAAACAAAGCCGCGGATAACATTTTTGCAAAGGAAAATGTTGCATCAAATGATCTCAGGAACCTCCCATTTCCGGCTGTTGAAGGAATTTTGGGACACCCTGTATATATGGTGGTAAATAAAAATGTAATGTTCGTTTATTCAAAATCTAACAACTCCGAAACGGCTGAACGTAGAAAGCTGAGGCTTGAGCCATTAGACGCAGCGTCCCTTCGGGAAGGTTTTAGGATAATCCGCATTCGACAAAGTCCATTCGTTCAAAAGTTGTGACGTCATTAGTGACCAGAGACGACCTTTTCGCCCACTTTTGGGCACGTTTCTGCTTATAACTTTTGACTAGTAGCACCTATGTTCAATCTGAGATACTCATTGGATTCAGCTCGCCGAGTTCTTTCAAATGACTACTGATTCGATTCTGTAGGTTGCATTGTTTAGGAGTTATAACACAAAAAGTGTGCGTTTTTCTTGAACTTTTCGGTTTATCGACTTTTTAAACAGCTGTAGCTTTTCAACGGTAGGTTTTAGAAAAATCTGAAAGCGCTTTGGGATTGGATATTTAATTCTCTGCAACTTTCATATGTGACACTTGTTTCTCCGACGCGATCTAAGGGGTCATGCAAAAAATGATATAAACTCGAAAATGTTGATAGTTTTGCTTTAAGGTATTTTCGGCCGTGACTTTCGAACCGTTTGTCGGAAATAGGTTTTGGGCAAACAGGCTTACTTAGCGTGCGAAAGTCGACAAAATGAGTCGAATAGTTTTACAGAAGTTAGAAGCAGAAATATGATCAAAACGGTAAAATATGGCAAAATAAAAATTGTCTACCTGAATCGCAACAAACTCGAGTGAAACAGAAAATCATTTTCATTCTTAATATGTTTCACAGATTGAAAATAATATAAGAATATGTTTAAATCCCTTAATGTTTTTAAGGTGTGAAATTACACTTAAGACTTATTTGAAATGTTGTAAACTTCGCAATGCTCTTAATTTAAAACAGCGTCAGGGTAAACTTTACTTTACCGGACTCAAATAAAATATTAAAAAATTCACCTTTCTATAAAGCTTTGAAGACCAGAGAAATTTCATTGGAAGTGTTTTTTTCTAGATACGATAGATAAAGAGGTATCCCGTGTAACGGAAATTTTGGGACACCCTGTATATGTACATGGTAGAAAACATATGCAATATGCAAAATAATATTTGCCAGGAAAAATATTAATTAAATATAATTAATATTTAATACATAAAAAAATAATAATTTTTTTAAAATTAAAAGAAAAAGGAACGCTGTCTAGTAATGATGCAAACGCCCTGTATAAGAATCAGTAGCTCGCTGCTGACATGATTAATTCTCGGACGTTTTCTGTCGTTTCCCCCCAGACACAGCCGAACAAAGATTCTAATTTCTGAAGCTTGTTGAAAGACCAATGAAATCAAGAGAACAGGGACTCTGTATCGCTGCAGTATCACACTTTCGCTGACAAAAGGTGTTCAGCTACACCCCCAAGACCATTCCGTTCCCTTGGTCTCGAGGACCATTACATGTTGGTACCACTTTAATTGAACCACCGGGGCGGTGCTGGATTTTCCGGGAAATTAGATACGGTTCGCACGAAAATACCTCACGTGTAACCCGTATCACCGTAGCGGGTTCCCGAACAATCGCTCGCAGAGTGCACTCGATGGAATGGTTAAGAGCAACGTGTTCGGGCGAAATCGTACCATTGTCGCAAGTAATTCTTAATCCTTTGATTCTCCAACCCTTGATCATTTGTTTCAAACACTGTCATGTTATTTTCAACCTATTAAACATGTTCAGAAAGGAAATAAGTTGAAATAAGTAAAAGATAGTCGAAAAATTTAAACATACTGTTCTATTATTTCCAACATACAGGGTGGGGCACTAACTATGTCCACCTTGAATATCTCCGTTATTTGTAATAATATGGCAAAATGTTATCAACAAAATTTGCACGGTAAAGAGGGGGCCATATTGTGACACAAACATTGTCTGCGTGGGTGGAGGCATAGAGGACATTTCAAGGTCATCTTGACTTTTTAAATAGAATGTCCTATTTTTTATACAATAGATCGATAGAGTATCAAATTCTGAGTATAATAGTGTTGACCTTCATATGTCCTAAACCTAATAGTTAACGAGATATTAGCCAAAGAAGAAAGCAAATTGTTTCGATAATATCTCGTAAACTATTAGGTTTAGGACATATGAAGGTCAACACTATTATACTCAGAATTTGATACTCTATCGATCTATTGTATAAAAAATAGGACATTCTATTTAAAAAAGTCAAGATGACCTTGAAATGTCCTCTATGCCTCCACCCACGCAGACAATGTTTGTGTCACAATATGGCCCCCTCTTTACCGTGCAAATTTTGTTGATAACATTTTGCCATATTTTTTCCAATAACGAAGATATTCAAGGTGGACATAGTTAGTGCTCCACCCTGTATAATCGAGAATAGTATAAATTTTCTTTCTTCTTTGGATAATATCTCGTTAACTATTAGATTTAGGACATATGAAGGTCAACACTTTTATACTCAGAATTTGATACTCTATCGATCCATGGTATAAAAAATAGGACATTACATTTTAAAAAATGAAGGTGACCTTCATACCTTTAAAAAAAATTACGTAAAAACAAGAATTGTTTTGGTATCGTATGAGCCCCATTTTACCATTCAACTTTGTCCGTCAGACATTTGACGTTTCTTTAAAAACAACAAAGATATTTAAGATGGTCAAGCTAGGTGAAATACCCGGTAGATAGATAAGCTGTTAAAATACAAACAAAGCGGAAAGTTTCTTTTACAAACGTCTACCGATCCAGACGTGTAGATTCACCCCTAGGATGGATGACCATTACTTTTTATTCACCCTGAACATCATATTTGAAAAAATAAAGAAAAGATGAAAAGATAAAAAAAACTTCATACTTGGAAGATTGCACCATCTCCTGACACCGATTGGATACATAATTGATCTTCCTTATAGGGAAGCGGAACTTGTGTGAATTTTCGAACGAGAAAGTCACTGGCAAGTGAAAATAATATTATCAATGTCCCCTGTTTAATAAGCAAATCCAATTTGACCGGCGCGGCGCGCGGCGAAGAGTTCGCAGCGTCTCGGGTTGAATAATTCAGGAATATGGTCGATGGTCTGTCGCGATGGTCGCGGTGGGCCCAGGCCCTGTTGTGACCATTTTAATTAATTGTTTAATAATGTATTCCGCGGCGCAAGGGCCGACACGCCGCCTTTCCCGTATTCCGTCCCCGGCGACTCTCAGAAATTCATGCGATTGCGGCGTGTCCTCGCAACGACCGCATATCCAACCGAACACGAGCGGCCGAAGCTCCGCATGAGACCAGCTTTCCGAGTTTTCCCGTGTTTCCACGGCTTCCACGACTGTCGAGCTTCTTTCTGCCTCTCGCCTCGGCTTCCCCCCGGCCCTTTTCCGGTTCTAAGTTCACGCCGACACAGCTTCTCTGTCCGTAACACGAGAATTTTATTGCCTCTCGCGTACCTCGGCGGCGTTTTTATTAAAACCAACCGATCAAGAGCTCCGGAATCAAAGGGTCAAGAATGAAATGCCATACGGACGGTTCATCGCACAACTAATCGCACGACAGAAGTTACTTCGACTATTCGAACGACAAACAAATTGGCAATCTACGTGGGAAAAAATATTTATTCTTTATTCTGGAATATTTACTAACTAAGTGGAGTGAAATAGAAATTCATTTACTTTCTTAACATGTTTAATGGGTTGAAAATAGTATAAGAGTATATTTATGTCCTTCTAATATTTTTTCTGTCTTAAAGTGCACTTATTCATTTTTCTAGAGTGAAATAGAAATTTCTTTGCTTTCCTAACATGTTTAATATACAGGGTGTCCCAAAATTCCTTCAACAGCCGGAAATGGGTGGTTCCTGAGATCACTTGAAGCAACATTTTCCTTTGCAAAAATGTTGTCCGCGGCTTTGTTTAGGAGTTATTAACGAAAAACACGGACCAATCAGAGCGTGACCTAGACGCGAGTTGGCACAGTCGGCCCGGCGCGTCAACTGTCTATTGGCCGACTGTGCCAACTCGCGTGTAGGTCGCGCTCTGATTGGTCCATATTTTTAGTTAATAACTCCTAAACAAAGCCGCGGACAACATTTTTGCAAAGGAAAATGTTGCTTCAAATGATCTCAGGAACCTCCCATTTCCGGCTGTTGAAGGAATTTTGGGACACCCTGTATAGGTTGAAAATAATATAACAGTATATTTAAATTCTTCTACAATAATATTTTTACTGTCCGAAACTGCGCCTATTCATTTTTGTGGAGTCAAATTGCTTTCTTAACATGTTCAATGGGTTGAAAATAATAAAACAGCATATTGAAATTCTTCTAATATTTTTGCACCTATTCATTTTTCTGGAGCAATGCAATTTACACCTCGTAAACGTTAAAATAGGACTTTTGAGGGCGATCGCAGCCCAAATTGATTCTTTATCTAGCCCTTTTGACTACTAAAAAACCTCATCTTTGCATTATTGAGAAATGGGAGGGCGCATCCCGCACCCTTGCAATCCTGGAAACGAGTCTACCCCTTAATACGTTGAAAAAAACTATTTACTAACTACACAGGGCGTCTCGCCAGATCTTGTCTCTTGATTTTCACTTGTTACTGCCGTTGTATGAGTTTGAGAAAAATCATTATTACTATTTTAGAAATATCGTGTAGATTCTTCAAGTTCGGAATTGTAACACTAACCCTTTGCACTCGGTGCTATTTTAACTTGAATATTAAACATTTCTTTCGACCTAGAATAATTCCATCCTGTAGTAATTTTTTTCTTAGTATGAATATGGAATTGATATAATAGCTCATACAATACTTATATGTTTAATAATTGATTAGATACCCACCAATTTAATAATGTAAACAACATTTTATCAACAATGTCATAATGTCTTGAATAACGTTGTGAATAATGTTACTCTTTCGAATAATGAACGATGTAACGATAGCGTCCAACTAGGGAGACTCGTCGGATGATTGACTTCGTCGATGATATTACAAAACTAATTTCTTGTTTGCCAAGTTGATTCTGTTTTCCGCATCAAGAGATTAACACCACGGTTGCTTCGTGTGTCTATATTTAATGACAGCATACCCTGAAAATTAGAACACCCGGTTGATGGCTCGTCCCCTCCCTTCACAGATTAATAATAAATAGTGCCACGTTCCTCTGCAGAGTTAATGAACTCTGTCCGTGGCGGAACACCCCTTTCTAATCTTGAATTCAGTAAAAACTGGTCCTGCTTCTTCCCCTGTTTACGAAACGTTACTCCGCCCCTTTACTACCCTCGTAGACATTCCCCGTTTCACCTCTCCTCTCTGCTTTCTTAGGCGTGTATATTCGAGAATAGAATTTAAATACCTTAAACTATTATCTCTGGAATTAGCATTCGCGGGAGTTCTGCAGATCTCCAGTGGAGGATATCATCTCGAAATACCAAATTCCTACAATATTGCTCCCAAGTACTGCGTTTAACATCGCGGTACCGCCTGGCCACCAATTTTTCTGTTCAATTTTAGTCACTTCAAGCAGATGAGAGGATCGATAACTTCGTAACAGTTACCAACAGTCACTATACAGGGGATTTTATGCTTTCATCACAAGAATGAATAGGTGCAATTTGAGACAGTAAAGATATTAGAAGAATTTAAAAATACTGTAGAATTATTCTCAAGCTGTTAAACATATTAAGAAAGAAAATAAATTTCTATTTCACTCCAGTTAGTTCACAAGAATGAATAGGTGCAATTTGGGAGAGTAAAAACATTAGAAGAATTTAAAAATACTGTTTCATTATTTTCAACCTATTAAACATATTAAGAAAGAAAATAAATTTCTATTTCACTCCAGTTAGTTCACAAGAATGAATAGGTGCAATTTGGGAGAGTAAAAACATTAGAAGAATTTAAAAATACTGTTTCATTATTCTCAACCTATTAAAGATGTTAAGAAAGAAACTAAATTTCTATTTTATTCCAGATAGTTCAACCTACAAAAATGACTGAATGTAATTTGAGACAGTAAAAATACTAGAAGAATTTAAAAATACTGTTATAATATATTCAACCTATTAAACATATTGACAAAAAAATAAATTTTTATTTCACTCCAGATATTTCACCCTACAAAAATGATTGGGTGTAATTTCAAACAGTAAAAATATTAGAAGAATTTAAAAATACCATTTCATTATTTTCAACCTATTAAACATATTGAGAGAGAAAATATATTTCTATATCACTTCAGTTTGTTGTAGTTCAGGTAGAAAATGTTTATTTGTTTAAAGATCCGCCTAGTAATCATCACTTAACAAATTCGTAAATTGTTTTCAACTGTGTATCGACAAGGCCACTAGTATCAATTCTAGAACAATTACAAGTACGAAATAAAAAAAGATATGAAAGTACAATAGATTCGATGAAAAATCTATGAATCCAGTTGCTATAAAATTCAGTATTACTGGAGAGACAGTCTACGGAATATACCTAGGAAAATAGAAAATACAGTAATGCCTCGATAACTCTTATGTTTCCTGCTGCACTTGACTATTGCGTTCTACATCCGCCACCTGTTAAGAATAGCCGGTCTCCTGTAGGGCGCCACCATCTTTTACCTCAAGAAAAGTGAATAGAACATGCCCCTTGCTGAGTCCTTGGACTCTCGACTTCTGAACGAGATCCGTATCTCATTCTCTCTCATTATTTCTCTCTGCAACACTTCCAGACCATAAAAGGTGTGAGAAACTCGATACTGTCACAGATTCGTGTCACTACGATTTCCTGAACTTGCGAGAGTTATTCAAACATATTTTCCACTGGCGTGCTTGTTAACATTTTATCTACCGGAACCCTATTAATCCTTTGCACTCCGAAATATTTTGCAATTTTCTTGCCAACAACTCTCTACTATTTGAAGTGTTCCGTTGGAAATTTACTTGAATGCACAGTTCCTAGACTGCTACCTATTTTAAACAATCTTGTTCACTAATTATATTAAATATTACTCAAATTTTGTTCACTAATGATATTAAGTATTACTCAAATTTTGTTCACTAATTATATTAAGTATTACTCAAATTTTGTTCACTAATTATATTAAATATTACTCAAATTTTGTTCACTAATTATATTAAATATTACTCAAATTTTGTTCACTAATTATATTAAATATCACTCAAATTTTGTTCACTAATTATATTAAATATTACTCAAATTTTGTTCACTAATTATATTAAATATCACTCAAATTTTGTTCACTAATTATATTAAATATTACTCAAATTTTGTTCACTAATTATATTAAATATCACTCAAATTTTGTTCACTAATTATATTAAATGTTACTCAAATTTTGTTCACTAATTATATTAAATATTGAGTAATTTAAACTTTGTTGTCATTTATATTTGTGGAACTTATATTTGTTTTACTTGACTAAAAATTAAGACAATTAAATAAATAAAGGAAGAACCAAATACATATAAAAACACGTTTTGTTTAAATTTCTCTTTTTCTGATGTCGCATCACACTCGACAAAGAAGTGCAAAGGGTTAATAGGCTTTTCAATAATTCTGTTACACTAAAAGAAAGGTTAAAAATCTTCTTTTATATAATAATCCTGAACGAAATAATTAGATTACATTACTGTGAGAGCAACTTTTTTTTTTAATTTATTAATTTAATGTTGCTTCAACATCAAAGGTTATTATTTTATTGTTTCACGAGTATCATAGAAAAATGTACGTTCTTCCATTTAAAAACTCGAAGGGAAGCGACCATGCACATTCTGGCATAATAAGAACCCTAAGCATACCAGGAAGGTTGTTAAAAATTTATTGTGTTTTAATCCTCCTTAAATCAGTTTATATCCTTAGCCAGCGGAGAGTCCGGATTTAAATCCCACATGAGCACTTGAAGCATATGCTCGATCGGAAAGTACCACAAAGAGGGGGTTACGTAAAATAAAAAATGTGCTGCAGCATTAAGAGAAACATGGAACGAAATAACATTAATATTAAATAAATGAGGATGTAGTACGGCGTATAGGTTATTATAAATGTACATACTTATATTTGTTGCTTTAGTATGATTTACAGCAGGGAGTTCCCTCTGGAAATATTCCATGTGCCATTTTAAACTGTGGTGCCCAAGGTGGTCCGGACCCACCTTAAACTGTAGGTCTCGCCGCTTAATCACCATAGCAGTTCAAGAAGTGACGTAAAACAATCAAACAAAAGCAGGGGGTTCCAACTTATTCCCCTCCAAGAGCCGCAAGGTCCCCACCATTCGAACCTCTTCCCACTACACATTACGTACAGCCGTAGAGTTAGCGAGTAGGGCGGCAGTCCCCTCCCACTGCCAAGTGGCGACGTGGGAGGGGGCAGGGACGAAGTTCGGCGGTTACTATCAATGTCGCCAGATGAGGGAATCACGGTGAGATGATGTACCCCCTCTCTGATGACCAGACCAGTCCACGGCACGGGCACCGTGGTCTATGGTCTTAGTGGGGGACGTTGGAGTGTGCTCATGGTGGTGGAATAGGATAGTGGAAGGGGAAAAGGAGGAGAGGAAATGAAGCCGGTTTCTACCTCATCTGGCGACATTGATTACTATACATATGTATAACGATGACGTCTAAGAGTGGGGGAAGAACCTAAGCGGGGAAGATGCCGCGTATGAATCGCGAGCTAACAGGCGGAACTCCCTGATTTACAGCATTGCGAATTGCAATACACAGGAGCCAAATAAAAAATGGTTTATTACCTTAACTATCTTATCGAATTGAAACTAATGCGCTGATGTCCTTAAATCTTTTTAATATGACCACTGCTTTGAATTGCGCGTATCCATTTTTATCATAAACGCATGAAAACCGTAACAATGAAATATAACTGATCGAACATCATCTATCTGATTTCAGGCAACAAACTGATCTGCGACTGCAAGCTGTCATGGATATGGGGTTTGAGGAACGAGACGAAGAACACAAACCTGCGGGACGCCCTGGAGAAGCTCACTTGCTTCCTGGAGAGCAATAACGCCTCGCAGAAGATCAACAACGCGGACCTCGAAAGGAACGAGGCTCTCGAGATTGCACGAAATCCAAGTGGGTTGTTCTGCTTACACGTTCCCCGTTTGTCCCGTCTGCTCGGCGTCCGGTTCCCGTTAAACTTTCTTGCCCGTTGTTACGGGAACGTCCGACGCTGACGTTTCCGCGCCACCTAGTACATACTCTTTCGCAAACAGCTCGCGAGGGCGGCTTCCACCGTTCGGTTTTCTGGTCGACCGAGCGAGGGAAACTCGATTCGCAGTCGTCCGTGTATCGGAAAGATTCTTGCTCATTTTATTCGAATAACCGACAACTCATTTCTAGACTCGAATCTCTATCCGAAATAAACGTGTTTCTACCTGCATTGCAACAAACTCGAGTAAAACAGAAACTTATTTCCTTTGTTCACACATTATCAACCGGTGATTATTGCATAATTTTGAAAAATCTATGATACATGGCTAAATACTTTTTAATGGAACCTTCAATAGCAACAGCAATTTTCATTGTGAGCTAACAAGTCACCCTCAATAACGCCATCTAATAGTTTCATTTAAGATTGCAATGTAAAAGAAAATTTCTATGCTTTCTTTTGGTACAGCACAATTATTGAAAATCCTATTAATAGGCTTCCGGTGGGTAAAGTGTTAATATGCTTAATAGGTTGAAAATAACACCTATAGCAGTGTTGTTGGGTAAATTTTACTTTACCGGACCCAAAATTAGTACCTTTCTCCTGCGAATTATGATGTATTTGGTATGTAATCCAGTAGATTTGTACCCGGCGCGGATGCAGATCGAAGTTTCGAACCTCTAGGATCAATGGTTCAGGAGTTATGGTTGCTTAAAGTTGAGCAATCAGCAGTGTTTTTTGACAGGTAAGGGCACCGACATATTGGTTTGTACTGACGACCGCGAGCTGCTTACCTTGCCGCCCCCCCCCTGTCGACCTAATCCTAACCAACTCAGTAAACGGCGTCACTACAAACCAATATGGCGGCGCCCTTACCTGTCAAGAAACTGTGAATGTGCTCAACTTTAAGCGACCATAACTCCTCAACTATTGATCCCAGAGGTTCGAAACTTCGACCTGCATACGCGCCGGGTACAAATCTACTGGATTACATACCAAATACATCATAGGTCGTAGGAGAAAGGCACAAATTTTGAGTCCGGTAAAGTAAAGAGCAGCCGTACCCATTTTTGTGGAGAGTAAACAAACTGGAGTGAAATAGAAATTTATTTTCTTTCTTAACATGTTTACTATATTATAATTAAAATAATATAACAGTATTGTTAAATTCTTCTAATGTTTCACTATTTTTCACTATTTTATATGTCATGTAGCCAATTTTTTCATAAATGCATAAAAATCCGCAGTCTAGTAATAACAAATTGAATCAATGCCGTCTCTACACGAAAAACGAAATTACTTTCCGGACGACCTGATAGCTCCGACTGCAAAAGGTTAAATTTAATTTGAGGAGGAATCTTTCCGTGATTGAAAAGCTGCGAGCGCAAATACATTCAGAAATATTTTCACGATAGAAACGGTTTACGCGAAAACACCACTGAATGGAAAAACCTTTGAAAAGTGGGTTGCGAGCGGAAAAAAGTTTGGGAATTATGCTATAGACGAAGCGTGAAATTGTATGCACGCGTAACACGCATGACGGCGCGGCATAGTTAGTTATTCGATCGCGAAACAGACGAAAAACAGGGAGCTGAAAATCATTTTGTTCGCAAACTTCTATCAACGACAACAGCCGGTTGGAACATTTATCGCGCATATGCATGCGCTGTTTACTATCTTTTGTTAGCGTGTCCGACTAACAGCACACATTTTCACTTGTAGCACTAGTGGACAGTTGGTCCGAAATTATTTTTCGGATTCTGGAATTTGCTCTCTAAAAACGATTTTATATATAGCGAGCCACGGAAGTATTTGAACGCACTTTAAAACGGTGTAACTTTTTTATAATAATAACAAACGACCTGATGTTTTGTAACCAGTTCGAAGCATTGGTTTACTAAATGATCTGCAAAAAAGATTTCCAAAAATGACAATTTACAAGGTTGCATGCGAAAATGAAAAAGGCATTTTCGTGATCGTTGTACTGCTGATATTTGGCTCTCTTGTCTAACGAGTTTGCCGATCACTGCCGTAAACTATTTAAAAAATGACACACACACTTTAAATCAGAATAACTTTTTTATAAATGTACCGAACGACTTCAATTTCTCTCTAAGGCTAGATGAATTAGTTTAGTAAATGACGTATAAAAAAATATGTTGAAATAATGCATTTGGTCGGAATTATAAACAAAAGTAAAAATTGATATTTACGACTTTTTTAGCTGGGCCAATAACGAAAATTTAAAAGATGTGTTTGATCAACTTGTATAAATTACATACGCTCCGAAAATTTCATTGAAATTGGTTAATTGGTTTACGAGTTATAAACGATCAAAAGTGGTGAAAATTGAAAATTTGCAAGATTTGCGGATTTTTACCACATTTGATCGTTTATAACTCGTAAGCCAATTAACCAATTTCAATGAAATTTTCAGAGCGTATATATCGGCCCCGCAGTACGAGACTGCTCGAAGGTCGAACCGTTCAGAATGTTCAGTGTGTTCGGGATAATCAAATCGTGTTTCGCAAAGGGGAACAATTTCGAATGCATTTTCGATGCCTCGTGGATATACATTTTGCTGGAGTGTTCGGTTCTATGTTGTTACAGAGGAATATCTTGCCGAGAACTTCAGAGGCGGCAACATCGAGGACGGCGGTGCTTACTTGGACGACGAGTACAACGGTGAAGACGGATACGAGGATTCCTCCTCGAATTCCGATTCTCAGCCGAGGGTAAGATATATCTACATCCATATCAAATATATCTATACATCTTTCTTACCTCGATTCGGGATCAATTTCGGTTCGATGACGCGGACACCGTCGAATTTTTACCGTATTAAAATATAGGAGACACCGGAGCTGTACGTTCCGATTTTGAGGAAACATATAAAATTACATAGAAATAGTACAGATATTCTCATCTTTAACTGGCAATTTATTGTTCAATTTATAGCAATAGGTTTTTTATTTGTCGTTGGAAGAAAAATGTAAATACAACGGGTTCTTATACAGTGGGTGTACTAAGTATTCGTACACCTTTTAAAAACTAATAACTTTTTTATAATTGTACCAAACGACCTGATTTTTTATAATCAATCAGAAACATTGATTTATGAAACGATACGCAAGAAAGATTTTCCAGAAATTATAATGTACTAAATAATAATAATTTTTTTAAATAATTTCTAAATATGTTTTTTTTCTAAATAATAATCGGAACAACTTACCTCGAGAACTTTCGGCCCCGGTCTCCCCTACCCGGGAAATAACGGAATATTCAGCGGTGCTGTTCGACAAAACGAAAATCCTGATAAATTCGAACAATTGGCGAAAAGATCGGGAATACGATGCTCGAATTTCTTATCACGAAACTCGAGCGTTTTCGCCGCTCCTCTTACACCATCGACGTGCCCCGAATTTCGCGGGGACATATTTTATTTAAATAGTCTCCGGACGATCGCAAAGATAACCTGGCCGACCGTGACAATTTTTTCGAAGTAAAATAAAAACGAACTGACACGAACGAACAGAGAGAGAGAGAGAGAGGGGGAGAGAGAGTTTAGAGGATTTTTTTCGTTTTTTTTTCATGGAACAAAGATTTATGGTCATCGCGAAACTCGAACCGCCCGCGAGTTAACAGTCTATCAGATAAATTTGTTTAACATCCGCAACCGCCGAGAATTTCCATTTTTATATATGTATACAATTAACGAGTAGCGTGGACGATCGGTTTAGCGTTTTTTTTTCAATTATATTCGAAAGCGTCTGCCATAACTCAAGCGAATCGCGGGCCATTTTCATCGTTTTGACAAGTGCAGAATCGATTTTGAAGAAGCGTCCATGATAGTACTACTTTTTGTTTTGTTTTTGTTGGTACTGGCGCCGGGAGTGATGTATGGTCCAGCGGCAGAGGGTTCTGCTGTGTATTCGAAATAATAAAAAATGTATCCCTGCTGTTTCGTTTGAACAAAAAAGCGACGTCACCTTTGTGGCGAGTGTTTTCCTGGTGCTTCATCGCGTATCGTGAATCAAAGTAACTCTGTAATTCCGTCTTTTAATAATCGTATTCGTAATCGACAATGAACATTCATAAGATTCTCAATATTTTTACTATTTTAAACCTCTCTATAAAATCATTCTTCCTCGAAACAATTTTCATTCTTCTTTGGATAATATCTCGTTAACTATTAGGCTCAGAACATATGAAGGTCAATACTTTTATACTCAGAAGTCGATAATCTATCGATTCACGACACAGAAAGTAGGTGTTTCCGTTAAAAAAGATCAAGGTGACCTTGAAATGTCCTCTACCACTCCACCCACAAGAAAACAATGAATACTACGTAATGTAGCCCGTCATACCAAACAACTTTTGTAGGACCACTTTTTTGACCAACGTCTTTTTGAACAACGTCTTCCGAGATATCCATATCCGAGATATGGAGGAAGTAGAATTGGTTGATCATGGTCAGACGCGTCACACGATTCCTATGCAACAGCACGTGTATTCGTTGCATTTTCAAACTCGATCTCCTCGAAAACGAAGCGTCAAACAAAAAAACGTTATTCCTTTTTCTCGACTTATTTTTACATGTACTATCACCCCCTGCTCGGTTGTCCGGCCACACCCCGTGTGTACACTAGTGGAATTAAAGTATTCTAGTTTTTTGATAATAAATGTTGCGTTCTATATTTACTTTATTTCGCTACTATTATTATGGGACAAATTAAATTCATCAACTGCTACTATTATTACGGGACAGAGGGAGTAATAAATCTGGAACCGGTCATTTCGACCGGTAGTGGTAGGTTCAGTGTTAATAACTTTGAAAACACCGCACGGAGTGCGGGATGAGTCAGAGTCAGGATTGCCATATTTTTCTCTCGCCAGGCCCCTTACCCTTCCGCCTCTCGCCGCGCCACGCACCGTACCTCGTCTTTGCACTCTTCCCACTAACGCAGGCGACAGTGGCGACACGCTGGCGTACGGTCGCGTCAGCGACTAGCCAGCGTTAGTGGGAAGAGTGCAAAGACAAGCTACGGTGCGTGGCGCGGCGAGCGGCGGAAGGGTAAGGGGCCTGGCGAGAGAAAAATATGGCAATCCTGGACTCAGAGTGGGAACGCGTAGTGGAGTAGGGAGCGCTGTTGCGCGGAGTGGGGATCGCTGAACGCGATCACGTACTACCAAGCGTCACGCGGGGAGGGGTGTAACGGTTAAATTTAATAGTTTATATCTCCTAAACGCATAGGTTTTTAAAAAAACTTTTTTTTTAAATATTGCATCGTCATCCAGTTCTGAGCTATGTTTAAAATTTCAAGTCTCCAGCTGATCGGGAAGTTAGTTTAAAATCAATTGCAAAATTTGTACCGAACAGACAGACAAGAAAGCGAGCTAGTAAAAACGTGGTAAAATGGAAACGGTGTGAATCGATCAGAATTAACAATCGTCTCTCCGCTACCGTGTTGCAGGTGCAAGAGATAGGAGGCAAGTCGATGCAGGTAAAGAACCTGTTCGAGTTGAAAATCGAGGATCTGCCTTGTCCGAAGCCCTCGAGGGAGGATCTAATGGCCTCGGAGCAGCCGTCTAGTCGCCACGAGAACGCTCCCGTGGGATCGTCGGGTTCCATCTGGTTCTCATCCGCTGCGAAGTCCATCCAGCTCGAGTTGTCCGTCCTGGTGTACTCGTCGGTCTTGTTGCTGTCGGTGCTCTTCACGTAGAAGCGGCTCTGGAAGCCGGACGACCCACTAAGCAGATCAGAAGGATGGCCCATGGACGAGGACGAGGACGAGAACGGGGACGAGAACGGTTCTCGGTATCCCGAAACGCGAGCATAATTGAACCGGACCGGTCTGCGTGTGTATGTACGTGTGTGTTTAGGCGGCGTCGTTGCAAGCGTGTTCCTCGAACCTGGAGGCTCGTCGATCGATCCGCGTCCGGAGGATCTTCGACGCACACCTCGAGCGCGTCCTCGAGCCACGATGAAAGAGAAAAAGAGATAGAGAACGAGAACCAGATATAATACACCGAATACCTCATCCTCTTCCGCCACCTTGCTATCTCGCGCGAACACCGATGCATAACCGGAAATGGGAAGAATCTAGAACACGGTCACGATCGAATCCGTATCTCCGGCACCACTCACCGTATCATCCACTGAAACCGTTCGAACCGGAAAACCGGCGGAGTTGATCTTAGGGTCCGGAGGGAAGCAAGGTGAGCACCCGGTATATATATATATATATATATATATATATATATATGTATACACGCAACATACATATATATACGAGCTAGCTCGTAGAAGAGGCGGTGATGAGTCGAATGGATCGAAGCCTAGGAGCGAGGACAGCCCAGGTGTGCGTCACACCGACCCGAGGAGATCGACGGATCCTCCCAGCCGACGACGATCCTTCGCGGGATCGAGGAGACGGTCGACGACGCGCGTCCAGCATCGCGAACCAATACACCTGGACCTGCGACGCGAAGAGATACGAACCGGATATCGAGCCGGGCCGGACCGGGCCGGGCTTTATACAGGCGCCGTTTGAACACTTTGAACGAACGTTCGGATTCTGTTTCCATGTCGGATCGTTATCGCTGTACGTTTTAGAAGATGCTTACGCCGTATCTCTCACGATAGATGCCACCTTTTTTGTATTTGTCTGAATCTTTCGAGACATCCCTCGTCATTTCCTCCCGCCAGCGATCCTCCCGTTTCCTTTGTATATTATAGACCAGGCCTGGGCACGGGTGGGGCCCCTCAAACGCCTGCTTCCCCCACCAAGCTTCCTTTCAGTGGCGCTCCTCGCGGCTTTGATGCACGAGGCCTGCCCACTGCTTGCGACGGACGAAATGCGTCCTTCCTTCATAGTAACGGCGGATGCTGGTGGGGGACACTGGGCGCTACGGTGGGGACGGTCTTGTCTCAATTGAGACAAAAACGCCCAGGCCTGTTATAGACGAACGTTTGCCAACGTGGCTATCCCGTTTCTCGTTCCCCATTTTCTAACATGCAAAAGACGTTTTCGCGTTCGTTGACGGACATTCATCGCGGATGATCAAATCGTCGGCCTTTCGTATCGGAGACACTCGAGATCTCGTCCGTATCGCGTCCACGACCGAAACCTATCGGTGTTTCTATAGATGGTGCACGGGGCGCCCATGTGTGTGCGCGCGCGCGGCGGGCATACGGTGCACACAGTTTTCCGCGCGAGTTCGTGGCAATTTTTCGACGGGTATCGGTCCTCGCGAGGCTCTCCCGTTTCCTCTCCGGAAACAAAGTTTCGCCGATTGGTATCGACTCGAAGTCGGGAGACGATTCTGCGCGAAGCTTAGTCAATTCCCAGTGCAATCGCGTTGCTTTTATCGGCGACGAGATTGTCGTAGATCGCCGTGGAGGAAGTTTCTCTCTCGCCTGGACGCAACTGGGAGTCCACGATCGCCGGGAACAGCTGACCGTGACACGCGACACTTCGTGCGAGTAATGGCCATCAACTTATCCAGGGAAAGCAATTTGCGTTCTCGTATTATTCTGGTTTCGTGAATAATCATGTTCGAACGGTAGCTTTCTTTTCTCCCTTGATTTATTCAACGGTGTGGTCGGCACTCGCGCTCGCGAGCCACACGTTGAACATAGCTCCGACTGCAAGGGGTTAAAAGAAACACCTGTTCATCCAGCGTCCATTTCTTATCGACTTTGCAAATTTTAATTCTGTAACAAAAGACGCGCGAGAAACCCAGCAAGAACGACGGAAGAGAAACTGTCCTGAAGGAGGTCTTTTCCAGCAGACGTCGCTCGACAGTTCCACACTAACACACCGTTAGACCACGTATACGTACGCGAGGATGCAAGGGTCCGGGATTCGTGCAGCTGAATATTGCAAAACCATTGCTCGGAAACGTAAAAGAACGACTTTTGAGGCAAACAGCGTGATAGATTGATCTTTCATCTAGCGGTTTTAACTGCTAAAAACACCCGTCTTTGCATTATCGAGAAATAAGAAGTCGAATCCCGGACCCTTGCATCCTCGCGTATGTATACGTGGTCTAGCGGTGTGTGAGTGTACCCTAGCGGTGTGGGAGTGTGGAACTGTCGAGCGTCGTCTGCTGGAAAAGACCCCCTTAAGCGTTGAAACTCGCGACTCCGTCAGTTATATCGGCGATCTTTCCCCGAGTTAAAATCCGTACGATCGATCAAGTTCCGCTGCGAGCAACCACCTCGGTCAGCATCTACGACGATTCGATTTCCCGGTGCGTCGTCTTCCGACTTCGGCTTCCCAGTCGGCTTCCATCGAAATCAAATCACGGTATCAAGAGTTTGGCTAGCGCGAACAACACACGTCGCATTCGATGAATAAATTAGCGTGGTCACGAATTCAATGGTAGATTTCAAGCCTCCCTGCCGTCCTTTCCTCCTCCCATCGCCCCTCTATTTGCTATCCCCTCGTCCCTGATGAGCCTCCTTCAGCTAGCGAGTGTGTCTTAATTACGCTGCTAATTGAACGTCAGACAATCGAGAGTGAAAGGTCGCGAAGAGTCGAGGCGAGCATCTGCCGCGTGTACAAGTGAACGAAAAGTGGGACGACGACGGAACAAAGAGTAAGAATAGTCCGACGGGGATCGAGGAGCGATCCCGTGGCGGGTCGGTGACACTGCCGACACCCTGTCGTCGCCGTTTCTTGTAATATAGTCAGCGAGCAGCGTGTTTTATAATTGTGTGAGAGGGATGTGCGGTACACACTGTGCGCGCGACTCACAGGGCGTTTCCGTGGAAGACAGCCGATTGGTCGGACTCGTCGGCCAGTGGTGAGATATTGTCCAAGATTTCTCGCGCACGAGCGTCCAAAACAGTAATGTATCTATATCAGCGCTCGGATTTACTTACTCGCGACGGCCGAGTTTCGAAGGCTACGCCCCCTCGACCCGGCCGCGCGTCTCGCTCCCCGTGGCGGCCCTAATTCTCCTCGGCGCCACGACTAGCGAGTATGGAACGCGCCTGACGAGCTCCGAACTAGGACCGCCACGGGGAGCGAGACGCGCGGCCGGGTCGAGGGGGCGTAGCCTTCGAAACTCGGCCGTCGCGAGTAAGTAAATCCGAACGCTGATCTATACTATATCATGATGACGAGGTCCTGGGACAGTTATATTGGCGGGGTGTTCATGGTACCCCATTTTATCGAGAATTTTACTTTGCCGAGGCTAAAATCGCCCCGCATGTGCGAGATAGCTTGCACAATATCGCACCACAGGGTCGGGTCGGGTCGGGCCGGAGCAAGTCGGACAACTAATTCGGCCTTGGGCAAAGTAGAATTTGGATCTTGGATCTTAGTTTGTGTTCGGAGCCCCTTTTTCTTTGGGGCCCCGGGAATTTTCCCTAGTTGCCCATAGGGTAACGCGCCACTGGACGTCCGACACATGTCTCTGAAAGTTGGGAAACGTCGAGAGGACTCGAAGTTCCGCCATCCTCATCCGAAGGAGTCGGAGCTCGAATTTTTCCCCGAAACCCGTCACTTCGGATACCCGCACATCCCCTATATGTAATCCTCGGTTTGCTTGACGCCTTCAGTGCCATCCCGTCGACGTTAATTTATTAGCCGGTAGCGATTAGCTCCCTGGCGATGTGGATGATTGTTCGACTCGCCAGGAATATGTTTAATAAGCGACTATTATGTGCAAACACGTATCCCGGATGCGGTTTTCACGAGCGTTCCCCTGTATTTTCTTCATTTTCATCGTAACATTCATGACGAATCATTCTATCATCGTGAACAGACTGAATAAGGTTGACGGTGAATTCGCGAAGCCATGCCAGGTCCGTTTAACTCCAGGTCCGCCGAATTGTTTTTCGGAAGCCAGTAAAATGAATTTTCAGTTCGATTTTCCGAGGATCCATACAGCTGGTTTTAGCCGGCTGAGTGCCGCGAGCTTTTACAACATTCGGATCGGATATTTCCGAGCGGCACCAACGCGCTTCTTTTATTCCGCGTGAAGCAATAGCCTAGGTATTGCGGTACTGCTTCTGTAACTGATTATTGTCAACGAGTTGAACAAGCTACGAAGCTTATGACAGCGTAGACATTGGTTTAACCCTTTGGACTCGAAGCAATTTTAATTCCAAAATCAAGATACCTCTTTCAACCCAGATCATTTTTAATCTACGTTCTACATCGTGCACAGTGCAGATTTACAATTCGGTTCGGACATTTCCGAGCGGGCATCGCGCCTCTTTTGCAAATCAAACTCAACCTTTCGCAAATCAATTTCACCCGTCACGAATATTTAAAATTAATTACACTTGAAAGCATCCCCCTTGAGTTCAGAAATCACCATGGTGCAAGGAAGTGCTGTGCGGCATACGTGAACGGTGTCATTAGTAAACATAAGATTCAATACTCGATACGCTTCAATAAATACATATGTACTGCCATTTTTAAAATTGATTAATCGGAAAACGACTATAATGAATATATACATATCGACACACAGTTTTCATACATTACAAAGTTCATGAAATGGTACAGTAAAGTCGCGATTACTACCCGCGATCGGGTACGCGATCACTGTCCAGTGCCTACCCACTCCACTGTCATTCTGTCCTTCTCTACGTTCGGCTTGCTTTTGAACTCTCGGCGTGGTCGGCGCGGTAGACCAAGTCGTAAAAAAATAATGTCCCTATACGATCACTGTCCGTGCAGAACACAGGCTGTTGGACAGTAAACGCGACTTTACTGTAATTAATTTTAAATGAGTATTAACATTTAATATTTACATTTAATATTAATGTACATTTGTTTGGTTTTTTTTACAAAAACTTAAAAATATTTTATTTGCGAAAAGTTGACATTGATTTGCAAAAGGCTTGCAAAAATATCGAGTGCAAGACCTGTAACGTAAAGACAAAAAGCTATCTCTATGCCTTAAACAATGTGTTGTTTAAACACACCTTGAAGTGGATCATTGGAGACAAAAAACTACACGTCAGATAAATTTTAGCAAACCATATCCTGCATAAATTTCATGAGAACCACCGTGTTACGTCCACGTGATTGTTAGATTGACTTACAGAAGTATTTATTTATAATAAATACTCTGTACATTCACAGTGAGGAACATCGAAAGGATGAAAATAATTGTGCCCATAATTATATGAAAGTGTTCCAAGTCATATACAGGGTGTTCATTTGAAAACTCTCCAGCCGAATATCACGAAAAGTATGCAAGATATTAAAAAAGTGTAAAACACGTGTCCAACGATTTCGAGGGGGAAAGAGGGGGTCGCCTTCATATCTAACAAAATAGTATAAACACAAAAAAATTACATACGCCATTGTGTTGCGTATAAAAAACAGTACTACTTTTTCCTCTTTCATTTTTTTCAAACATTTACTATTTACAAGAAAAACGCTGGCTAGTAATAACGTGAACACCCTGTATAATGTTGAAATAACAAACACTATTTGACGGTTCATTTTTGACAATGTCATAAAAATTACATTGAATTAATCTCGTTTAAAATAATGTGACGTTAAATAACTGATAAAGTCATTTTCTTTCGATTTTCACTTATACCATTTTCATAATTATGGGCACAATTATGGATACACACGAGATAACGACTATTAGCGTAGAAAGAATATGCACGACGTCGATATCGTCGAAGAGATTAAACTCGATCAATCGATGGAAATTTAAATTTTGTTTATGAAAAGGTATTTAACTATTTCTTTATGTATTAATACTTTAACAAATAGATTCTTGTTAGATAAAGTTTCGATGTTATAAAGTTCCCAAACTTTTAAAGAACATTGTTCCGGAAAATTATAAATTCTTTTCAAGCCTCCAAAAAAATAATAAATTGTTTCAGGCCTTCAGAAAATTATGAATTGTTTCAGGCCTCCAAAAAATTATAGTAGAAATAACTGATAAACTCATTTTCTTTCGATTTTCACTTATACCATTTCCATAATTATGGGCACAATTATGGATACACAAGAGATACGACTATTAGCGTAGAACGTACATGCACGACGTCGATATCGTCGAAGAGATTAAAATCGATCAATCGGCAATATTCATTGACATTCTATACCCCAATACCTAGCTTACAACGGGTTGGAATAGCGTGTCTAGAATTGGAATCAATGTTCGTTGACCTGACCATAAAATGTTTACGCAAATCAATATTGGGTACTATCGCACGATTACCGTACAAATGCATAATCGGTGACCAAAGCCTCGGTGAAACGTTTCGGGATCGTCGAATTTGAAATCGCGAGCTGTGCGCTGGTTTAAATCGCCTATTCTCTGGAACCGTTCAAACACGCATGAGGCGCTTATGCTTCTTTCAACGGCAACAACTTCGCATTCGACGCATTACCCTTTGACGGCCGATTAATTGGCCACGCATTACACGGGCTTGCTGAATCGACGCTGCTTAATCAGCTTTCGCCGGCGCAGCGGTGCTCGACTTGCGGGTGTCGATTAATCGGCCTAGCCCCGATGCAGCGGACTGTGATAACCGAGACTCGGATAACCGTGAACCGTTCACGAAGAAAAATTTTTACGGAACGCCAGGCTACAATCCCCGCCTGAAAGCTTCAACTCTCAAGCATTATCGCTTTAAATTCTACCGAAATGTAAAATACAGGCATTTTTCGGTTGCTCGAAACTTTTATACATGTAACGCGACAACTTCAGATCGGACTGAGACAGCGTTGCCAAATTCACCATGTTCCGGCCGTGGCTGACGTCAATTTCGACCGGACCGACGGAAACCGGTCGGAAAGGTTCGATAAAATTATATTTATAGCGGATAAGAGTAACTCGTTAGGTTGCGCGCACAAAACCGGCGTTTTTTTTATTCGAATTTACAATTTTTTACTATTGTGATCGTTTCTACGCGACTTTTTATACTTGTCCACGTGACCACTGTCTTTCCGTTAATTCTGCGGAGCTCTTCGCTCGAAACACTTGTTCTCACGTTCATCTGCGATTCACAGAGTTTTACATACACACGTTTACGGTAACAACGGAAACAAGCGAAAGTGGTACGTTCAAAAATGCTTTGGTGACAAAGAAATATTATTATACATTCTTATACATTATTACATTGTACTATTATACATTCGATGTAAGAAATGATGCGAGAAGCATTTACGATAATAACGGAAACAAGCAAAAGTGTACGTTTAAAAATTCTTTGGTAACGAAGAAATTTTATTGTTATTAGAGTGCGGACCTTCATGCATTTATGGCTCATAAAAATTTTCAACAAATGCTGGAGTATTAAATTCGATAGAATTTATTACGATTTTTATTTAATTTGTTAGTCAACACTTTATTTTTTTTTGTTAGCCAACAATTGAGTATTTAAAAGCAAAATTTCGATGTTCCGGGTCGAAATAGACCCAGCCACAGTCGTCGGAGGGTTAATGATGATTAAATCCTTAAGATGTGTGAAACCAAACAGGCAAATATTGTACCACTTTTGCATTGAATAGCTCGTTTCTGACGGTTTCTACGATTCGCCTATTTACAAATGTTTGTGAAAGACTTTACTTTACACACATCATTTAGATTATATCTCCGCAGGATTAATTCGAAAGTGAGTTTATATTAGAGATCCCTATTTCACGTGTATTTCACGTACACGTACTTCAGTGTCATTTTAAGTATATTTCACATATATATTTAAATACATGTGTGTTAACGTATCCGCATTTTAATTCGTATTAATTTTTAGGTTAGAGTTACCGATTTTCGAAAGCAAAATATGGGTATGTAAAATAGATACAAAAATTAATATGAAAACCATTCCTATCCAAAAAATTTATTCAACTAACCCTCTAGTTTATTGAAGAAGAATTTAATAATTTTTAATGTTCCGACAATAAATGACTTCTTTTGGGATAACAATGTTCTTAGCTGTTGGAAAACATCATGTTTAAATATTGTCTTGTCGGTTCAACAATTCAATTCGGTTCTCAGATTTTTATCTACCGCGTCGTTCGTTTGCAGTTGCAGGCTTGGAATTGTAATTAAATCTCAAATTTTTTCCTTTTTCCTATGTTATCCAGTAGATTTGGACGAGAAGCTGTGAGAAATCCAAGTTTCGATCCTTGAGGATCAATGGTTCAAAAGTTATAGATGTTTAAAGTTCAGCGATTTCTAGTGTTTCAAGCGCAGCGTCAAAAACACTGGAAATCGCTCAACTTTAAACATCTATAACTTTTGAACCATTGATCTTCCACGATCGAAACTTGGATTTCTCACATCTTCTCGTGCAAATCTACTGGATAACATAGAAAAAAGACAAAAATTTCTGGCCACGCAAGGAAAAGAGCAGCCCAAATGTCTGCTAAAAGATTCAAGAATACATACCATTCAATTCCATTATTAAAAACGATGTTTAAATTTATTGTTGTACCAGCAACCGCGGAATTTGTGAATCCATAGTCTCGATACGTAAATGAATATGAATGTTCTAAAAGTTATACAAATTAAAATGAGGATGCATCGATGCACGTGTATTTAAATTCACGTGAAATTGCACCCGTGTACTTAAAATGACACGCACTCAAGTACGTGCATTCAAATGTAGTGATGGGTTATAATTCTACTCAAGCGATATCGATGCCTGGTACCAAAGTATCAAGGTATCATAAGCACGTATAAATACGTAGGTATCAAAAGGTATCGGTACCTCCATGATACCTACTCAAAAGTGTCGATCCTTTGTAAGTAGGTCTTGGATGGAATTGGTATCTCGATACTTTCAATAATATACGGTTCGTTCTCGAGCTTCGTTTGTTTCCGTGACGCGTTGATATAAATATAAAGATATAAAAGTTTAAAGTGTCAATAATGCTGGATTCTCCATCTGCTCACATTGTATGCCGTTTGTCAGTCGCTGGATCTTTAACGTTCGGAGCTCGATGTCCATGTATCGAGACTTTTGGAGGAATCATTTGGGGATCGATACTTCTCGATACTTACAGTATGTATTTATTATTGTTTCGATGCTTATGATACCAATACCAGTCAGTGTTCATTTTAGCAATACTCGTATCAAATGTCAATACCAAGCACTTAAGCTTGTGATGCGTATCAAACCTTCCAAACAATTACTTGGGTATCCAATTGCTTAAAACTAACTCATGAGAAAAACTGGTATCACGCCCATCACTATTCAAACGTACACGTACACGCGTGTGTTACTAATACACGTTCCAAAAAACAAACCACGATCTCTGGTCAGTATCCTAGAAATTAGATATTGGCAGGAGAACGGCGTTTCCGTGGCGTTCGGTAGCGCGAGGGTTGATCCAATGAGAGAGACGAGAATGAATCGGTATCGTGTCGAAACATTGTCACTGATAACGGCCGACTGATAACGTGGAGTATCGCTTACCCCCCGCGCGGGCGCGTCCACGGGAAAGGTAAAATGACACGGAAGAAAAGAGAGTAATAGGAAATTATCGATAATGTTGAAATTGTTTGTCATAGTATATGCGTTATCATATATAGTATCGCGATATATGTATAGTATATGAATGGTCGGACTGCAAAATGACGTGATCGGAAACGATATGGGGTAAGTTGATGGAGAAGTCGGTTCGAGCTAACGAGACGACAACGCGATTTAATCGCTGCAAGCGTAGTTAACTACAATCGCGTAACTGAGACAAGCGCCGACGCACCGTTTTTTCTACTCTGCTCTAGTCGCAGTATCGTAAACAATAATCGACACGGGACGCCTTGGGAATCTTGCCTCCGCGAGAACGATTTTTCACGGAGAAACGATTTTAACCCTTAGCGCTCGAGCGGTGACTCGGAAAGTGGAGAGTCACCACTAAAAGTTGCTGCACCATTATTCAAAATATTGTTTGCACTATTAAACATGTCGGGATCTAACCAATTACTAAACATTTAAATATTATAATGAAGAAATGTTTAATTTTCGAGATAAAATAGCTCCGAGTGCAAAGGGTTAATCCAGGCGGAGGAGCTTTCTCTAACTTGTTCGAACAATGAGAACGGTCGCCTGCTCTCGGTTGAATCCACTTGTAACAGCTGAAGAGAGGCGTGAGTCTAATAATTTATAAATAATCTAAAGATTGGTGACATATCACACGCACAGTATCCGTAGAAGCGAAACAAGAACGGATCGCTGGACTCGGAAAGCGGAAACTGTAATGGTCGAGCGGAAGTTCCCGGGTCCATCGGTTGCCGGACAAGTTCCGAGAATCATTTTCCCAAGTTCGATTTCGAGATCGCCGCAGGACAAAGGGGTTGCACGGCGTCCCGCGTCACTTTAGCCTAAAAACTTTCTTCTGATCGTGATTGTTCTTCGTCGACTTCGTCGTACTTCGTCATCCAGGCGTCCAGCACGATGGCATTTTGTGGCACGACGTCTGTTGTCAATCGAGACGCGCGCACGCGTGCTAAAAAGAGAAAACAAAAGAAAAAAGAAGAAGTAAATGAAACGGGGACAAAAGAATCATACGGGATAAACACCTAGAATAGAGAGAGAGAGGAGACTAACAGGAAAATAGAGAAGACAAAAGTAGAAAATTCCCGAAAGCTATGCGAATAAGGAAAAAGTGTAGTGTGACCGGGGTACCGTGTGCGCAACGTTGTTCCCCCTCGATTCGAACGGTAGCTAAGACAGGCCTGGGCAACTGGCGGCTCTCCCTGCTCCTGGGAACCCCCCACCAAACTCCTTTTTTTCTAGGGCGGTGGGGAAACACATAGACTTAGATGAAAATTGGAGGATCCGGACTCATATCCCAACCACTACCCACTAAAACCCCACCGCCCTGGGCACACCCTTCTCCTCTAAACCCAATAACCCACCACCCGAGGTCCTACTCTTCGTATTTACTCCCGTGGTGGTGGGCGACTCGTCATGTCGTGTCTCCTCTGTCCTCATAGGGCATATATCCTTTTTCATTCCCCCACTAAACTCCTGTGTAGCGTAGTTATATCAGCGTTGGGCCTCTCCAACGCCTGTTTCCCCCACCAACCTCTCTTTCACCCTTCCACCATATTAATGGAGCACAATAGGACCAAACCACCTGACGGCGAACAAAAAACTTTGTTGCTGATTTATATACTGTATTGAATTTTTGACAAGTTAATCATTACGTTATAGCCTTTATGCTCTGTGGTTTCTAGTGGTACCAATGAACTGAGTATTGAGATATTCATCTTCTTATCAGACATTCATTTTCCAAGACCCGAGCCATGTCACATGTGAGTGTCCAAATTATGAGAACGGACGTAATATGGTAAAGTCGCGTTTACTGTCCGCGATCGGGTACGCGATCACTGTCCAGTGTCTACCCCCTCCACTGTCATGCTGTCCTTCTCTACGTTCGCCTTTCTTTCGAACTCTCGGCGCGGTAGATAGGCGCAGTCATAAAAAAATAATGTCGGTAATACTTTTGGACAGTAAACGCGACTTTACTGTATATTACAAATAGAGCTCCTCGAAGGAAACCATTGCTTTCCTCTTTGCATTACTTTGAAACGGCAAATCCAAGACCTAATGACTATGCTCTTCATTACTTCTGACTCTAACATATCAGCATTTCGAAATGTAAGATAAAGGCATGATATAATTAAGATATACCCCAAAGAACTGACTGATTTATTGGACATTCCTGGAAATTTAAATTTTGTTTATGAAAAGGTAACTATTTCATTATGTATTAATACTTTAACAAATACATTATTGTCACATAAAGATTAGATATTATAAAGTCCTCAAAAGTTTTAAAGAACATTGTTTCAGAAAATTATAAATTGTTTCGGGCCTTCAAAAAATTATAAATTGTTTCAGGACTTCAGAAAATTATAAACTGTTTCCAGGCCTCCAAAAAATTATAAACTGTTTCAGGCTTTCAGAAAATTATAAATTGTTTTCTGGCCTCCAAAAAATTATAAATTGTTTCAGGCCTCCAAAAAATTATAAACTGTTTCAGGCTTTCAGAAAATTATAAATTGTTTTCAGGCCTTCAGAAAATTATAAATTGTTTTGAGCTTTGTTTGTAGCATATTACGCTCGTTCTCGTAATTTGGACACTCATCATAATATGACATGGTGTAGGTCTTGGAAAACATTAAAAAATTAACAGAACAAAAATTCAATACAGTATATAAAGCAGAAGCAAAGTCACAGATTTTTGACCGACGTCAGGTGGTTACGTCCCGCTATGCGGCGGATGCTGGCGGGGGAAACGGTTTCATCTCAATCGAGACAAAAATGCCCATCGCTGATGCACACGTAAGTACATCCCACGCGAGGCAAAGCACGGTAAAGGGAATCTGAAATAGTTGACGGTGGGGGAACCGGTGCGGGAATAAGTTTCCCGGGCCTAAGTTAAGAGACGAGGGAAACATAAGTTTGAAGAGATCAAGGGGAAAACAAGAAGCGCACCGGGCTCTTCGGTCTCCCGCGCGACGCGTGTTCTCTCCGGTTCGTGATTCCACGTGATGTGTTTAGAGACGTTCGAAGTTTTTTCAATGATTCTCGAGCATAGGATACGTAAAGTAAGATAGGCTTAAGTACAACTAACGAATCTCTCTTTCTCCCCCCTCCCCCAGCCTCTCTCTCTTTCTTTCACTCAGTCACTTACTCACTCAACCAGTCAGTCAGTTAGTCACCTACTCTGCTGTAGAACAGTGTTGGGATATTGGGCGGGTTGCACGCGCATGCGCGACCAAATGCAGGAACGTATGTGCGTCCTACAGTCCTAGGCAACGGCCGGGATGCTTCGAAACATCGTTAAACCATGCGACACAATGTATCTTGGTCTCCGTGGGTAATACCGAACAACTGTAATTGCTCTTCCCCAAAAACCCTGCGCATCTGGGACCTTTCCATGAAAAAAGAATTTTGCGAAATTATGCGGGGTGACCAAGGTACCCCAACTTTGTACGTCACTGGCGCTAGAATCGTCGCGCATGCGCATGCAACCCGCCCAATATCCCAACACTAGTGTAGAGTCGCCAGATGAGGGGAGTAGGTTGCCCTCTCTCTCTCTCTCTCTCTCTACTACGTCACGTGACATCGTGTCACGTGGTGAGCGTGATGGAGGGGGAACGGTAGGGTGGGGAGACCTAATCTGGCGGCTCTGCTATGCTCGCCCACTCACACGACACGAAAGTTGGAAACAGACACGTACAATCACTCTAAACGACACATTTGGATGAACTGGAAATATTAAGCTCGTAGGTACCAAAGATAAGGAAAGTTCGGTGTTAGTCGTTAGGAAACTCATAACATGATTCATGGTCCGCGCCTGATCACAAACGTTAATTGTTAAACTCGTGGTAATTATGAACGAGTTCGCGACGAACGAGCATGTCACATGTCCGGCGGCAGGTCTGAAAGGTGGTGTAACTCTCTCTCTTCATGTTCGAACGATGTATCAGAACCGTGTGCTGTGCTTCATTCGATATTCGTTTCGTCCGTTCCGGTTCCACTTCCGTTCTGTTCTCACCGCTTTCGCATTCCAGCCTCTCGTTTCAGGCTACGTTACGCCCGTGTGACTCGTTCTTCCTCTTTTGCGTGCTCGAAGGCGTATACGCGATTTCGTGATTCCCTCTCCTTTTTTTTTTACATATTCCCCACTCTCTTTCGTTTCTCTCGTAGACACTTTCTGTTCGCCGTTCTTTCGATACCAGGAGGACGTTCCACAGTGGACAATATGTACATAACTGTTTCCACTGGTCCTCCGCGTCACATGTCACGCGCGTATTACGTACACCCATCCGTTCTCGAGGACGCGACACTTCGTTTCCGTAGGATTTATCGTTTTTAAGGTACGAACGTAAGACCGCTACCATCTAAGTTTAAGGTTTCATAAAACTACTTATGGATTTACTGTCAAGCTGTAATATGTATTATATGTTCTTTTGTAAGATCTAATAATAAATAAATAAATCGTCGAAGGAAACGGAAACTCGACACACGTCTGCTGGAATTCATTCTCCTGTCACATCGTTTCGGCCATCCCTCCCACTCGCCCGAATGTCCTTTCCATTCGTACAACCTTTTCTTTTTTAAAGACGCGCGGTCGCTTTTGCTCCTCTCTGTACATGTTCGATTTTTACAAGAATCAGCAAGCGATTCCAAACTTTTGGCCGGTGGTGACTGTACCCAACAATCTGGGTAAACTTTACTTCACCGGACTCAAAATTAGTACCTTTCTCCTACGAATTATGATGTTTTTGGTATGTAATCCAGTAGAGTTGTACCCGGCGCGGATGTAGATCGAAGTTTCGATCCTCTAGGATCAATGGTTGAGGAGTTATGGTCGCTCAAAGTTGAGCATTTTTGACAGGTAAGGGTGCCGCCATATTGGTTTGTAGTGACGACCGCGAGCATCTTACCTTGCCTCCCCCCTCGACCTAATCCTAACCAACCCGGTAAGCGGCGTGCGACCGTCACTAAAAACCAATATGGCGACGCTCTTACCTGTCTAAAACACTGGAAAATGCTCAACTTTAAGCGATCATAACTCCTCAACTATTGATCCTAGCGGAAGGGCAAAGAGTCCACGTTGAACGTAACACCGGGTACACAGTTAACGTGTAAAATGAAAAAGGAGAAACGGAAACATGTCTACATCGGCAACACAAAACGCAAGACATAACTCGGAATGGTGTGTAAGCTAGCCTCAATCTACATAGCACAAAAGAAGCGTTAATATTGGAAACATAAAACGAGATTATCCCATGAAGGGAAAAATAAAAGAAAGCAATATAGATCGAGTTCCAACATCAAGCAGTAAAAAAACATCCGTTAACGTTTTTTACAGCGCTCCGGATGGCATCCGTTTTGATTGATGCCATCGGCGCGAAGCCGTCAAAAGAATATCAATCGAATCGCGTCGTTCTGTTTGTTAAGCCAAGTGTTCCGGACAAACGTTCCAACAAAGTTCTCCGCAGAAATGAAGCGGGACGACGCGGCGTCTCTCCTTCTCCGCGAACGGGGAAGAATGAAATTCATTAGAATATCCCCCGATCGGCGAGACATGCGTTCGCGACGCTCTCGACGAACGGAACCGTAGTAGAAGCAGTCGTGAACTGGGCTGGCCTGACCTCTCTTCCTTTTTCAAAGAGATGGCACCGATCTTTATCGGGTATTCAGAAGAGTTCCCCATCCAGTCGAGGTGCTTCGGGATGCAAAAGCTTGTCGATCCTCGACACTCCGGATCGAGTATCGCGTGAGTTACGAGATCGAATTCCAATAAACGCCGGAGGTACGTCGGTTACCTGGAGCTTCCGTCTCCAGCTTAAAGTGCCTGCTAAACGATTCGGGACATATTAACGAGAGAAGGTAGTCTGTTTTCTTCTACCTGTAATACTCTGCGTAGAACTTATGAATGTTCTTATGAATGCTCTGCGATTCGCAAATTCAAGATGGTAGATTTTTCTCAGAATTTCTAAACATCATTAACTAGGGAAAATAGGCCAAAACCTGATTTTTCGACTTTACCCCATAACTACCCTCCCGATCGAGATACAGGGTTGAAATTTTGCACAGTCTGTTTTTTCTCGGTGCCCTACCGAATGACACATCGTCGATAGAATTCGGTTCGAGAGCATTTTTGACTATCTTATCCGGCTATACCCTTCCTTTTTAACAATTAATGAACTTTGAGCGCTGATATCTTGGAAACTATGCGAGATATCGAAAAGCTGGATCCAGTCAATGTTATGGCACATTTTGTCAGCTTTAATTTTGTATGGAATGGTCTTATCGCTAGGACGCATAGTTTTCGAGATATAAGAGGATAACATAAAAAGGGGACCTTCTACGTGCCCCCCCTGCACCCCGCTCACCTCCTAGGAGTGGGGACTTTTAGTATGTTTACCTCCTAACTATTCCAAACAAAGTCCCAAAGTTAAAAATTGTGTTCCTTCCGTTTCCCTCTATTATCAATAAAGCTTTATTTATAATTTAATTAATAATCATATTGATTTTCCCTCTCTACTTGCGCAAATCAATTTCTATGTACCTGAACGAGTATTGAGAACCAGAGCAGGATTTCAAACATTGAAAAAGCCAAATCTACTTATGGATTAATTAATCCAATAAATCGCATTATTGCAGACTCTAGCACTCTCTATAATCGTATTGATTTTTTTACTGAGTCTTTGCACACTTTTAAAATACAATTACGCAGGATTATAGGGTAATTAATGGAAATATGGGATAAATAAACTGAACCTCGTTTTATAACCAATAAACTATCATTCATTTTATGCTCAAGGAACGACGTCGTGACACAATGAATATCAGAAATAAAGTAAGTAACTTATAAAGCAGTGTTCAATTGTATTAAACAAATTCATTTTTTGATTTTATCGATTATACTATTTAAAATAAACCAACGGTAATACCATATCGTTTGTGCCATTACTTTCTGTGCATGTCCCTTCACTGTTATTATACGAGTACAGTAAAAGGTCCATCGTTATCAAAAGGCCGGGGGTTTCAGCGGACAACGACCGTGCCCGGACACTATTTTTGATTTATGACTGCGTCTTTAGTGAAACGGCTAGTTAAATGACAAAGAAAAGCATCCGCAGTCAAAAACAGTCAACTGTTTGGCTTTAAAAAGCTCCTTATTTCCTTGCCATATTCCTTTCCGGTTGTTCTCCGTTCTGCGCGGGTCTATATAGTCCTGGGACACATCTGGCGACCAGATCCACGCAGGCCTAATTCTCTCGTTGACAGGCAGTGGAGTGGGTAGGCACTGGACAACGATCGTGCCCACGATTCAGGACAACGAAGGACTGTACAGTAATCGCTCCTTCGTTGTCCTGAATCGTGGGCACGATCGTTGTCCAGTGCCTACCCACTCCACTGCCTGTCAACGAGAGGATTAGGCCTGCGTGGATCTGGTCGCCAGATGTGTCCCAGGATTGTCTAGATCCGCGCAGAACGGAGAACAATAGGAAAGGAATATGGCAAGGAAATAAGTAGTTTTTTAAAGCCAGACAGTTGACTGCTTTTGACTGCGAATGCTTTTTTTTGTCATTTAACTAGCCGTTTCACTAAAGACGCAGTCCTAAATCAAAAATAGTGTCCGGGCACGGTCGTTGTCCGGTCAAACCCCCGGCCTTTGGACAACGAAGGAGCGATTACTGTAATAATAACTTCCCCCTACACCCCCCTTATGAGCATTGATTGACTGGACTACCTTGCATTATCGAGAAATGAGAAAGTTAAAAGTTCCATGTCCGTGACGTCGGACGATCCGAATTTAATTAAAGGAAAGGAGGCGGTAAGTTGCTCGCTAACGAAATCGAAGATTCCCCGTACATAATACACCGGGGAACCGTTCCGGCTAAGAAGAAACGATCGGCACGTTTATAGAATTGTTCGGGAACGGTTTGAAAGGATGGATACGCGGTTTGGGGGCAGGGAAAGTCACCCTCGGGTGCCAGCCCGGGCAATCTTCACGGGTTCGCCTGTTCTCGCATTCGACGGTCGAGGAACGAGGAAGTCGTCGGGAGAAGAGATGACGACGAGAGACAGCCTATTGGACAGACCTCCGCACGCTATCGTGCTTCTCTTTATCGAGGGGCTCCTCGTCTGTGGTTTTTTGGCCACGTTCGTTTACGCCCCCGAGGCGGACGCCTGTAACAAGGATAACAGTCTTTGGCCTCATCTAAATGGAAAACCGAGTTCTTTGCCGGTCACGTACACACGTAAGTCGTTCGACTCGCTCTTTTTCACCGGGCTCCCTCTTTTTCTCCTTATTCGTCTTCTTCTTCCTCTTCCTCCTTTCTCCGTCCCCCTCCTATTACGCTTCTCCCTCTCGGTGCTCCGTCCCGGTACTTTGCGTTTTAACGGGCAAACTTTCCGGTGACACGGGGACACTCGAAACGGGAAACAATGGGACTGCGAATGTGTACACAGAGCTCATTGTAACGGCTGCCCATGATTTTTTAATCGTTCGGGAAATTTTCGAGGAAAGGAGGGATATTATCCTTTCCACCGGGATGGCCACTGAAACATTTTTCTTTTTACTCCTTTTCTTTTCATTGCCAGACCAGAATTTCCCCGAGGTTCTTGCGCTGAAGTATGATTACACATGTATATAAAACACGGCGGTGTGCAAGACGCGCCCGAGGAAAAGTGCAATCTTCGCATGAATATTTGAAACGTTAATACGAAGCTGAAACTTTCCTGAAGACCACGCCGGGATGCGTTTCCTGATACGCGTATCTCCCCGCCGCGCCGCGCCTTGTCGTCTGGACAATGTCTTATCCACGTCTTTGTACAAATCTTCTATTAAAAGTCGCTGTACGTCGTTCAAGGGACCGTCGAGAGGTGTCTCTAAACTTTTAATAAAGCGAAAGCTGAGGTTTCTGCGATAAATTGTTTGAAGATGGACGGAAAGGATTTAACGATGGTGAGCTTTGCTCGGCAGTGGTGTCGTTCGAACATTGGGAAAATGACGAGCGTCATTGGTAGACTGCTGATCTGTATGCGTTTATATTAGGTTGTAAAGGAAGAAATGCAGGATTTAAACCTATGTTTTTAAAGTGTTGTAACTCTTTTAAAAACTCTAATTAAAAACAATAATATGAAGATTAATTTTATAGAAAATTTAATATTGTTTAAGCGGTTGCGCCACCCTGAGGCGGCCGAAATGACATCAAAGTTTACGAATTTTTATCTCGGAAAGTATGACAGTGATAATTATTTCATGATGATATACGGTTAGGGTATACATTGAAGGTTATTCTGTAAAAATTTCACAAAAAAATATTTAAAAATGGCCGAGTTATCCGTTTTCTTGCATAGCTCCATCGTCAAAACACGTGTAGATGGTGTCACGGATTGTGATGCCCAGGTTTATCTGAAATTAAAAAACTCATGGTTTTCTTGTTCCTAGATAAATTATCTATCGTGTAGCATAGGGATTTTAAGAAAAAACCATTTTTGTAGAAATGCGAGGAAAATGAAAATGAACATTCAATTTTTACCCAAAAAATCAATATTTAAACGATTGTTATAATCAATTGGGATATCGTATCAAGAAAATCCTATGCTACGCGATAGATAATGTTATTGAAATTATGTGTATAAAATTTTAAGTAAATCGGACGTACAGTTTCCGAGATTTTTGTTACACCAGTTGTAAAAATGTAGTTCCGAGAAAAACGCAAAAGAAAGAGAAGTGTGACTTGGAAACTTCTAAGCACTGTAACTTCGCTATTTTTGAGAGCTGTTGCATCTACCATGGCTTAAAGAAGGAACGTTTATTGGAAAAATAAATAGGCTTTTTCTTGTATTCTAGACAGAACACACTTTCCAGTCAGCAAAATATACTTTTATGTTTTAATAATAACTCGAAGTACAACTGAAGGGGTAGTTTCAGCATTATGGGTTGGTTTCCTATCGAATTGGATAAAATGATGAATCAGGAATCATAAAACAATATCCGCAAGAAACTTTTATATTTCTCCCATAAACTGCGAATACGTTTAGGGGTTAGTGCACAGGCTGGTATCCTTGAAGTAGAAAGTCATTCCTTCCACTCAAATTACTCATTGAGGGTTTCAATGGCAGGAGACTTCTTTACCCATACTGGAAGTTCGTCCGTAAAACGGGGGGCTGGCCGTATTCGCGAGCAAAACACTCGCGATTGGGGTGTCCCAGCCCCCGTAAGATCGCGGAAAGGCCGAAGCAACAGGGGTTGGAAGAGAGAGAGAAAGAAAGAGAGCGAGAGAGAATCCTCGAAAGTTAACTAGAGACGCGTGCGTAATATTCCAAGAAACTCGTGTACCTATACAGCGATGCAAAGAGGCGACGCTGGTCGGAGATGGTTTAACTCTGCCATGGAGTCGGATAAAGTACGTATGTATATTAACGTGGCGCTACTACACCAGAAACCTCTTTGTGAGATATGGCTGAGCATTGTGTTACGGGAAATCGTCTTGCATTCCGTAGCTTCGTTTGCCACACGCCCACGTCCAGAGTTACCATATTTTTCTCTCGCCAGGCCCCTTATCCTTCCGCCTCTCGCCACGCCACGCACCGTAGCTCGTCTTTGCACCACTTTGCACTCTCCCATGGACCTAAAGGACTGAGCAAAGGCTGCGGGGTGTAAGAAAAGACGGAAGGGCTATCAACTTGTCGGCCATCTTGGTCCGATAAATATGTGGTGCGCTCTATAGGCGACTTTAAATACTAGTGTAGCGTCTGTAGCACGTGGTCTGTACAATACACGCGATTCCGTTACGCCTGAACCATTTTGTGCCCGGTACATGTGCGGTAAAGTTGGTGAATCGTCGTGGCTTTGTGTTTTCTGCGCGTTAATACACATTAATTTGTAAAAATGCCAGTGTGTATTGTGAAAGGTTCTGTTCCATGCTAGAAATGTAGTACAGAGTATTTAAAGTCGCCTATAGAGCGCACCACATATTTATCGGACCAAGATGGCCGCAGTCAACCATCCCTCCCCGCTCGCTTGGACCCCCCACTTGCCTAAAACCCTACTTTACGCTCAGTCCTTTAGGTCCATGCACTCTCCCCACTAACGCTGGCGACAGTGGCGACACGCTGGCGTACGGTCGCGTCAGCGACTAGTGGGAAGAGAGGGAGGCTCCCGCCAGCGTGTCGCCACTGTCGCCAGCGTTAGTGGGAAGAGTGCAAAGGCGAGCTACGGTGCGTGGCGTGGCGAGAGGCGGAAGGGTAAGGGGCCTGGCGAGAGAAAAATATGGCAACCCTGCCCACGACTATGATTACCTTCACTGTTATGGAATTGCCAGGCCTCGGAGCTGTTATTCGACTCGCTTGACCTCCGAATGCACCTCCGCGATTCGAGAATCCTTCAGCATTTTTATTTCGCTCTCCTGCTCCTTCGATACTGCGTTCAGATTTGCAACGTGTGATCTCATTATTCTGAGTCCAGTAAAGTAAAGTTTACCCCAGTACAGTAATCGCTCCTTCGTTGTCCGGAATCGTGGGCACGATCGTTGTCCAGTGCCTACCCACTCCACTACCTGTCAACGAGAGGATTAGGCCTGCGTGGATCTGGTCGCCAGATGTGTCCCAGGACTGTATAGACCCGCGCAGAACGGAGAACAATAGGAAAGGGATATGGCAAGGAAATAAGGAGTTTTTTAAAGCCAGACAGTTGACTGCTTTTGACTGCGAATGCTTTTCTTTGTCATTTAACTACAGTAAAAGCTCCTTCGTTGTCCAAAGGCCGGGGGTTTGAGCGGACAACGACCGTGCCCGGACACTATTTTTGATTTATGACTGCGTCTTTAGTGAAACGGCTAGTTAAATGACAAAGAAAAGCATTCGCAGTCAAAAGCAGTCAACTGTCTGGCTTAAAAAAACTCTTTATTTCCTTGCCATATTCCGTTCCTATTGTTCTCCGTTCTGCGCGGGTCTAGACCATCCTGGGACACATCTGGCGACCAGATCCACGCGGGCCTAATCCTCTCGTTGACAGGCAGTGGAGTGGGTAGGCACTGGACAACGATCGTGCCCACGATTCAGGACAACGAAGGAGCGATTACTGTAGCCGTTTCACTAAAGACGCAGTCATAAATCAAAAATAGTGTCCGGGCACGGTCGTTGTCCGCTCAAACCCCGGCCTTTGGACAACGAAGGAGCTTTTACTGTAATACATTCGAATTGAACGTTTTAGTATAAAGATTCTTGAGATAAACATGTTTTCAGATTCCTCTGGGAAACTTTTCCAAGTCCAATCTTTTCAGTCTACGGCGACCGAGTCTGTAAAGGTGAATTAATGTCAAAAAGTTTTTAATCCGCGCGACAGAGTTCGATTAAGTGTTTTGAACCGAGACCACCGCGGATCGACAGACCCGGGCCGTTCTTTCGAATACACTCGTAAAGTTGGTGGATTATCGGCCGTGTTTTTCTATGGTCGGTTATTATTCATAACCATCGATTAACTGGATTTTACGGTTCCGCGCGATAATGCCGCGGTTATGCGCGATATTGGACGCGTAAACGAAGCGGCGGGTAATACAGTTTCGACGTATCTTGAGGGTTTCGTAGCTGAAACTGCCGGCAGAGATGAACATGTGGTCAACACTTTAGCCCGGCGAATCTGAATTTCAAAGTGATACTTTGTGTAGATTACAAAACCGGCTCCGGCCAGAAGCATAATTGGTAAGGTAATCTCGTTGCTCTTCAAAGATTATAAATTTTAGCGGCGGGTTGGGAGGAAGGGAGGGGGGAGGGGATCCGCGCGGCAAGCCGGAGCGTGTACGTGTTTTCTTATGGAAATAGCCTTTCAAGCGACGTGGACAAAATTTCCTTCCCATGGAGATGCGACGGTTAGCAGGAAAACACGGTATAAAACCTAAATAGAAAATCGTCGTGTCGTTCACCCCTGCCCTTTTTTTTTCTTCCCCGTTCTCCGTATCACGGTTTAGGCATTCCACGCCGCCTTGTACTTGAAGAAATTAAGAGGAAATTAATATTCTCTCCATTAAAGAAAGTAGGCAGACAGATTGGGTGAAGTGCATTTCTTTTTATATATGTAATACTACTTACACATATTATAAACGGAATCCTTTTTATAGTTAGTCATTGGGAAAAACACCCCGCAGTACAGTAAAAGATCCTTCGTTGTCCAAAGGCCGGGGGTTTCAGCGGACAACGACCGTGCCCGGACACTATTTTTGATTTATGACTGCGTCTTTAGTGAAACGGCTAGTTAAATGACAAAGAAAAGTATTCGCAGTCAAAAGCAGTCAACTGTCTGGCTTTAAAAAACTCTTTATTTCCTTGCCATATTCCTTCCCTATTGTTCTCCGTTCTGCGCGGGTCTAGACAATCCTGGGACACATCTGGCGACCAGATCCACGCAGGCCTAATTCTCTCGTTGACAGGCAGTGGAGTGGGTAGGCACTGGACAACGATTACTGTACAGTAATCGCTTCTTCGTTGTCCTGAATCGTGGGCACGATCGTTGTCCAGTGCCTACCCACTCCACTGCCTGTCAACGAGAGGATTAGGCCTGCGTGGATCTGGTCGCCAGATGTGTCCCAGGACTGTATAGACCCGCGCAGAATGGAGAACAATAGGAAAGGAATATGGCAAGGAAATAAGGAGTTTTTTAAAGCCAGACAGTTGACTGCGAATGCTTTTCCTTGTCATTTAACTAGTCGTTTCACTAAAGACGCAGTCATAAATCAAAAATAGTGTCCGGGCACGGTCGTTGTCCGCTCAAACCCCGGCCTTTGGACAACGAAAGAGCTTTTACTGTAGTAGGTAAATACCTACATGTGTCCTATTTACCTGCCGTTATTATTATGTAAATATAAATTGCGAATGCATTACGACTCCCCGTAGCCCGTATACAATATTCATCCGACGTCATGGAAAAACCCGTCTACGCAAAGTATGCTCGAGGACTTCTTAATCCTTGCTCTTCTTCTTATCGGGTTTTCCTGGTCCGGGGTCTCGACACGTGGATATTGATACGGTACAGGGAGTTTGGCGAGGAGGAGCGGATCGAAGAAAAGCTTTCCGCGCTATGATATGTGGTGCCGACCTACTTGAATTTCGACTTGACTTCCCGATCATCGGTTATCCGCATATAAATTACACCGGTGACAGGGGCGCCGCCTATACCTATGATAAATAAATAGATCATCCGTGCGAGACGGCTGTGTGCTCTTCTTTGATCCGCGCGGGTGCACGGAATACCGTGGAATAAGTTGTCGACTCGAGGGAAGAGAAATCTTTTGAAAAGCCTTCACCGGGTGAATCATTTTCACCATGACGTTATTGAACACGTTCCATCCGAGGAACGAACACGAGGCTCGTTAAGATTTTTTCAAGCCGCACAGCGCACAGTGGTGTCCGAGAACGCGATTTTACCGAGCCGAAGTCAATTTTCGAAGTTGAACATTTTGAAAAACGTTTTATTCAAAAATGCATATTTAAAAATACAGGGTGCGGCACAAATTAGTCCCCACGATTTTTCAGCCCCTCCGGATGGTCGGACAGAAAACTGTTTCTTACCAAAGTTAATCAGTATTTAACCGACAAGAAATTGCAATTTTTTATATTTAAAAAGAAATCGATTTTCAACAAAAAATCAAGGTCGCTGTCATATCTTTAAATGGACCTGGGTATTTTTAACTTCATAATATTGTAGGCGCCGTCGAAACGAATTCAACGACCTGCTATACGATGACTTTCAGATGACCTTGAACGAAAATATCGCCATGAATCAATTGCCATGTATCGTAAATTCGAAGGATACAGTAAAATGACTCACCCTGTATATGGATACTCGTATTTCAAATTAACTTTTCAACAATGCGATCGGTGAATGAAATCCGTAGGATTTTTTGGGAAGCAAAGTGCGAAATTTTCACAAGAAATGGTGAAAATTTTGCAGAGACGGTTCGAAAAGTCCGCGCGTCTTTTGGTCATCGTGACGCACCAACACTGTGGTGAATCCTTTATCTTTTCATTCATCATTACACCAAGAAAATAAAGATCATTTGGATTTTTTAAATATTAAAATGAATTTTTGATATTACAATGACGTTAAAATGAATTCGAGGATCTACTACAATACGACCTTGAGCCCATAAATAATGCCACCAAAATGCCCCACTGTGATAGATATAATTTCAGTTCCGCCGGATCGGATTTCAATTTCATCGTCGGCCCTCCGGCTGTCCGGACGAATTTTCTTGCGCGTTAACGTTGACCCGGATCAGCAAGATGTCCCCGGCTATTATGCATTGACGCGTGCATTCGGGAATTGCGAGAGCAGCGACACCTTGTGATAGATGAGCCCGAGGCCGGCGCCCCGTCCCACGAATTATTATCTGTTTCGAGATGGCTGGTGACCTAAGACGTCCGTCGGTTTTCCAATGATTTACGAACGTGTTTTATACGGCGCGGCGTCTGGTCTTAATCCAGCCCCTCTCACCGGGTTGATTTATTCCCACTTAATGGGAGGGATGAAAATTTACCGGCAGGGATCGATTACACCTCCGACGGCGCGGGGCAAAGTGCCGCGATCAAAGCTTCAATAGGCGGATCAATATTAACTCGGAACATTAATAACCATGAAACGGGGGACCTTGCAAGGAACGAAATAAATTCTTTAGAGTCTAGACTAAAGCTAAGAAAGTTATGACTATCGACGTTTGTCTTAAACACTTGGAGAAGATTCCCGATATCATTCAGGACGTGTCTTTTGCAGCGTGTGTAATTTAGGAAGTGTTCGATCTTTGATACTAAACCTACCACCACCGGTCAAAATGATCGGTTTTACTTTTTAATTATCGAAATTATAAAGATGCTTCCATTAGAAATTATTAAATGAATCTCTTCGTTCAAGCGCATATCATTATAAAAATTGCAAGAGATTTAAATAGATCCAGTGTTGTCGTTTTTATAAAACTTTTTGATTGTCTGTCAATTTTCTCGAAAACGACGAGTCATGTGACAAAATTCATTGTCTATTTTCGACGATAGTGTAAAATCATCCCCTCCGCGTTTATACGATTTTAAAATAACCTGTAGACGTATGGAATAAAATAGTTGGCAAATCTTTAACCCTTTCGCGGTCACGAATTATTTATTCCTGGAAAAAGAAATCGTCGCTTCGCTGAGCAGTTCTTTGAATTAAATTATGATTTTTTTATGTCCTTGGAGAAGATGAGAACCAAGGTTGATACGTGACTGTCGCGCGCCTCTGTGACGTACGCAACGTACACCTCTGTTGGTCGCGTTGCCGCATTTTAGGCGGATTTTTAATTGTTAATACCTAAAAAACGAAGCCGAAATCGCAATTTTTTTATTCTTCATTTTCGTCTTATATTATCGTCGAGTACCACAGTACCACCCCATAAATTTTCTCCCACCTGTTGTCGAACACCTTGTATATTATACTTGTGTTACTTGAAATTGTAGACTTCGCGATCGTACTTGGCAGAGTGTTTTAAAATAATATGAACCGCCAGCTAATTCTGTAGCAGTAATTATTGATTACAGGATAAATAACGAATAACGTTCGGCTATTTTCAGGGACAAGAATCGCTTGATAAACTTCATCCTGGTCGTGTTAATACAATGTTTGTTTTACGTTAACGAATGTTCACGCACGGGGATAATAATTGTATGTACACTTTGTTACCATTCGATGTTGTATTATAAACTCTAACATAAAATATTCTGTGAAGCTTCGTGTATGATACATTGCAAGATAAATTTAATATATTCTTTTTCAGGAAATATATATATATATATATGTTTTTACAATGTAACAGTTTCACTGTTCAGAAGACAAATTGACTATTTACAAAATGTGCGATGGAGAACGTATTGGAATTACATACAATTTTTCTCTGTATATATCTTTGGGAACATTCAGTTTCGACATTATGTAGTCCAGTCCCCACTACTACATTTGTATAAATAAATCTTATTTACAAATAGTAATTTTTCATCGAACCTAGACATGACGTACCATGTTAATTATTGTTAATGCGTTGTAAACGAGACACGCGAGGAAAACACAGACGAACGACGAATGTAAATTTATTCATCAGGAATGTTGGTTAAACTAATAATATATATATAAGTATACATCATTTTGTGCACGAACCGACAAAACGGTAAGATTTTATGATCTATATATTTAATGATAATGAATTTGATATTATCGTCTGAAAACCCAGTCACCGTAGCTGTTACAAATATATTTCCATGAAAATGTCTGCGATAATTTGTTATGAATGTTTAACACTAACCTTATATGAACCTTATATGTCCTTATATGAGGACGCCATGACCAAAAGGGTTAAAGTCGTTTTCTAAGAGGACCGTTGAATTGAGACCTGTATGGTTCCTTTGAGACTTTTGTTCGTCGCGATAAGTACTACACAGGGTGTTTATTTTATCTTGAACACCTAAATTATTTCCGCTACTATTAAACGTAAGAAAAAATAACTAAATAGGATGTACATGATTCTAAGACGCGCATCGGATGGTAATAAAAAAAATCCTTCCAAGGTCCTCTTCAAGGTCACTGTATTTTTTTGCATATTAACTTCAAACTGAAACTGATTTCTTCGCCTTCAAGGTCACTTCAAGGTCGTGATGTGTAGGTCGTTGAACTCATCTTGACGCCGACTACAACATTGCATTATGAAAAATACATGTTAACATGTAAAAAAAACTACAGAGACCTTGAAAAAACTGTTAAAATGACCTTCAAAGGATTTTTTTATTACCATCTGATGCGCGTCTTAAAACCATGTACATCCCACTTAGTTATTTTTTCTTACTTTTAATAGTAGCGCAAATAATTTGGGTGTTCAAGATCAAATAAACACCCTGTATACAGGATGTCCCACGCAACTGGAACAGGCTGTATCTGCTAAACGGTTGGGAACAGAAGAAGATGTTATAAGTAAACGTTGAATGGTATCGGACAGGCAATAATATGCAACTAATAGTATGCACTTTTGTGCATCGGTGGATCAGAAAAATGCAACTGCACTTTTTTTTAAAATGGTAGCCTATGTTTTTGACTGCACCAATCGATGCAGTTTCTTGTGCTCTACATAAAAGTACTAACATACGTATGCCCTAAACTTATTCGTTAGGAAGTTATTGAAGCAACAAATGTAATGAAACATAACGTAGGTACTCCGGGACGCTTGCCGAGAGACCGAAATCATTCAGAGAAATTTTAGCTTCGATAACTTCTTAACGAATAAGTTTAGGGCATAAGTATGTTAGTATTTTTATGTAGAGCACAACAAACTGCATCGATTGGTGCAGTCAAAAATGTAGATTTCCATTTTGAAAAAAAGTGCAGTTGCATTTTTCTGATGCACCGATGCACAAAAGTGCATAAAATTAGTTGCGTAGTATGCACCGTCCAATGCCATTCGACTTTTTCTTATAACATTTTCCTCTATTCCCAACCATTTAGAAGGTACAGCCTGTTCCAGTTGCGTGGGACACCCTGTGTATAATAAATACAATTTGAACCTTCGGGTTCAATTATAAGGTCACTTTTGCGGTCCATTTATGTGTAACAAATCTCCACTTATCTAGAGTAATTTCGAAACACCCTGTAATTAAAGAGAAAAAAAGCTTTCGATTGATGTTCGGTGGAAAGATCCAAGGGGCGCAAGTTGAGAGAGAACTCCAGCGCGTCGCCAACTAATAAAATTACGATTACGCTGTTAAAACCAGGCCGCACTCTTCAAGTTCGAGAACGGTGACAAGAAACTAATCCGAGATTTCAATCGCGTAACCAACCGCAATTTTCAAAGTTACCGGCAAAACCGTAGCTCAGCGAAACCAATCTCCGGGACAGCCCTTATTAAAACGTTCCGCGTCGCGAGTGGGGGAAACTGATTGCAGCCGGGGCGTGAAATATTCGAGGCTACGGTTGCAGAGCACGGAATGTCTCGGACATAAGTCTGCGGTTATCTTCGAATCGGTCGGTAGGAACCGCGTCCTTCCTCTCCCGGCGTGGCCGAGTAATTGCTGCGATCAATTAACGCGCGATTAACAGCACTCAACGAGCGAGCGGGCCACCGAGCGGCCGAGTGAGCGGGCCACTGAGCGGCCGAGCAAACAAGCAAGCAGCGCGCGCTCATTAACAGCACGCGAGCCATGCATGCGCCTACAAAAAAGGTATTTCTGTTTTTCCCTCCACACCCGTCGTTCCGGCTGCTAAAACGCTTCAATGTATCAAGATGTCCACGTGATGATCTGGATCGGATTCGGCTTCCCGATGACGTTCCTGAAGAGGTATGGCCAGAATGCTGTTGGTTTCGCGTTCCTGATTGCAGCGGTCCTCGTCTAGGTTGCCTTAAGGTGCGTTTATACTGAGGTCCGCCGCGGACTTTTGCCATAAATTTTGAGCGGGTCGACGGGCCCGCTGTGCCCCGCTGTGCGTGGCACAAAAAAAGTCTCTATAGGCTCCACGGCTTCACGGTTCGTTTAAGTAAACAATAGCTTCCCTCTAAGGCGGTAGGATACCGTCGACCCGCTCGAAATTTATGGCATAAGTCCGCGGACTCGAGTCCGCGGCGGACCCTGGTATAAAAGCACCTTTACTCTGCCAGGGCGTCGTAGAAATGAACAAGTGCCACGGAGAGCCAGCCTGTTTCTGGAAATTTAACTAGCATTTTAATTTGTAGACCCGAGGTTATCGGCTGAACTAGAATAAAAGACAAATATCGAAAACTGTTCCAAATTTCGTGATATTTTCTTAACTTTTTCAGCTTATAAGAAAAAACTTGTAAAAAAAGCAGATATCAGCAGATAGTAGCGCGTTATAACTAGTTGGGGCCTTGGACAAGGTAGAATTTCGGGGCCTCTAACCCTGACTAAATAATTGTATGAGAAAAACGTATAATTTGGATCTTGGATCTTGGTTTGTGTCCGGGGCCCCCTTTTGCTTGGGGCCCCGGGCATTTGCCTAAGTTGTCCATAGGGTAACGCGCCCCTGGATATCAGAATTATTCGAGTTCAGCCGAGAACTATAGATGTGCTGACTATACCATAAAAATTTGAGCGAAATTCGTTGAATAGTTTTTAAAATATCATGGCAGCCAATTTGAAACAATACAGTTTTGAGAAAAACGCGTTTGAAAGTTCAAGTACGATTTACACAAAGAAAATGTTGACTTATCATTAGTCTGCTATGCCGGGTCCATATAACACAGCTTCCTCTGTCTCGCGGAAGTCACGCAAAGCCGCTTCTTCTATCCTGGCTTCGATCCTGGCTTCTTTAACAAAATCATTGAAGCGTCGCGACGCGACGCTCGGAGTGGTCGATGCGAACTTGATCGCGATGACGAACATAAGCTTGGGCTCGAATTTCACATCCCATTGTGCTCATTGCCTTTAAAATTGTTTCGAATCCTTCATTGCAAATCATAACAGCCGAAAAAGTGGCGATTTCCACAATTTTTGGTTCAGAATGAAGGTGTTTGGTATTTAAAGATCAATGAGTTGAACGACTCGTTGTTGTTTTGAATTTCCGCTCCCAAACATTTGATCAATAGATCATCTCTTGTCAAGTCTTGTCAAGACTCTGAAAGATCTCTTTGTTTAGGGCGGTGGGGGAATGTCACTTACGCTCACCCCCTCCTCAGAGGACGTCTGGAGGGTGTAATGTGGCACTCGACTCCCCCTAGATGGAATTTGGGGGAAACGGGACTATAGGGACTATATTCCTACCCATACCCACTAAACCCCCACCGCCCAAGGCCCCTTGGGCCCGTTGCACAATGCGCCGAAATACCTGTTTCTTGGACAAAATTCAATAACTTTTGTTTCTGTTTATGGTAGAGACATGGAACAAAGTGGGTTTTTTTATTTATATTGAAAGCAATCTCAATATATTATTATAAATATAGTTAGTTATTTAAATATTGAAAAACGATGTTTATAAACAAAATTTTGTTTTATTGCTGGTTTTCAGTAGATGAATTCTCAGTTCAGTTCTTCTGAAACGAAACTTCGTTTTGAACACTCTTTTTCTGCTATGCCTGCCGCAACTAACGATAAATAGGACTGTTCGCTCTGAACTAAACATTCTTCAATCATACTTCGCTTTTATAAACAAATGTGTTTTTAAAATATGTAAACAGTAAATTATCTTTTCTTGTTAATAACTTTTTTTACAAACAATTACCGCCGAGTAAAACATTTACAACATTATTCGGAGTGATGACCTGGATAACATATTAAAAAATCAGCGAGATCGGAGGGTGTTACCTTCTTGTCAATGATTATCAATGATTATTAGGGCATTAATTTTTGTTTATTTAATCGTATCTGTAATTAACGTAACATCAAAATTCTTTTATTTATTCAATAACCACAGTCACATCTCATATTTGTACAAGTGGATATCCGCGTGCCCGCTTGCTGACCAGTTCTTGACACATATTTTGTTAAATAACTCCGATGTTTGCCAGTATGTAGTAGCAATTCTAAGTTATATAATATCAAAATATACTATCTTACTAATACGACGCAATCAAACTCTAAAGATTAGGGAAACCAATAGAACTGAATAGTTTCATTTCAGGTTAATTATTATATTGCATATAAGTATTATAAAATTTTTGAAAGATTTTCATTTCTGAAAAGATTATTTCTTACAAACGTCTTTTGTTCATAACACAACGGAAACAAGTTATGCTGTTAACCGATGTACTATTTGATCTTCCTAAAATTCGCTTACAGATTCGCTTGTAACTAATTTCCTACTGAATTTTTTGAATTCTTTTTTCAAAAAATAATTTATTTGGACATTTTGACATAGTATGAACGTAATCTTAAATCGATATGAAACTGTGACTTTTTCGATTTTTGTCAGTGGTTCGACGCACTGTGCGTCGCCTCAAAATCGTCCACGATTGAAGGTCGATTCATACACGCGTCCGAGAAATCGTGCGCTGTTTTTGGGGTCTCATACACGTACGATCCGAAGTTTTAGGCAACTTGAGAACGGTCGAGGTGCTCGAACAAAGGCCAAGTGCCGAAGATCGTGTCATTTGCTACCCTAACCCCAGGGGTTCTGAGAACCTTTTACTCTCCTCTACACCTCAGGAGATGCCAATGCCTATGTCCTCAGTCTCGAAGAAAAGTATCGGAACGAAGCCGCTCAGACTTTCTCGGTTGTGGACGGTGTCACTTAAACCTGGGTTAGAATATTTTCTCGGACGATCGGATCGTACGTGTATGAATCGACCTTAAAGGAGGGTACGCGACCAGCTCTTCGGATTACAACTCCCCACCTACCACAGGGTTAACCACTCCCTGTTCTTGGCTGTTAAGACTCATAAGGATCCCAGGTAGACAAAGTCATAAAATAATAGTGTCCCTACACGATATTTCTCTGTGCAGAACGCAGCCGTTTGCAAAATAACGCGACTTTACTGTACTTTTTGAACACACCTCGTACTCTTGGTAGTAGCCACGACATTATAATTTTGCAAACACCCTGTACAGTTACCCTAAATACGTAAAGTCCGCAGTCGGAATGAATACGTATCAGTAAGATAACCCTTTTGATGCAATGCCACGGTGCTCAATAGTCAATAGTTCTATTGTTCCATTGAAGTACGTCCATCCCGAAACGAATAGATTGATCTGTTATTTTAACGAGATCGGCATCTGTACGAGCAATGCGATTCGACCGATCAGCATTCGGGTGTCTGTTACTATTGATAATGTTATCGTAACCAGTAACCTGAAAGCGAAGTAATTCTGATCCACGGAGGAACCATGATATCAAACCTCTTCTCCGATTCCGCGATGCGTCCCGTTTGCATACCAACCCGTCCCGATATATTCTTGCGGGTGTTATGAATACTGATCTGTGGTTTCAAGGTTCCGCCAGCTGGTTAATAACGCGGGTATCGATCATCTTCTCGGTAACCACTTTCAGCCTTCCGAGCGCCAACGTTGCAGTGGCCAACCCCGTTGATATCCATGGGCGCGCGCTCCTCGGTAAGACGACCCACATACAGCTCGTGTTCATGGGTTTCCTCGAGCTGATCATGTTCACCGTGAACAAGTACGTGGGGCAGCATATACTCATGGCAAGTTTACCCTTTCTCGCCCATCGACCGACCGCTTTGTCCTCGATTTTCGCGGAGCATGGGAATGCATGCGGACTCGAGTCCGCGCGGACTTTCGTCATAAATTCCGGGCGGGTCGACGGGCCCGCTGTTCCCCGCTGTGCGTGGCAGAAAAAAAAGGTCTCGTCTCTTCACGGTTCGTTTAGGTAAACATTAGCTTCCCTCTAACAAGGCGGTAGGATACCTCGCTGGGGCCCCAAATGAGAACCAAGATTGATACGTGACTGTCGCGCGCCTCTGTGACGTACGCAACGTACACCTCTGTTGGTCGCGTTGCCGCATTTTAGGCGGATTTTTAATTGTTAATACCTAAAAAACGAAGCCGAAATCGCAATTTTTTTATTCTTCATTTTCGTCTTATATTATCGTCGAGTACCACAGTACCACCCCATAAATTTTCTCCCACCTGTTGTCGAACACCTTGTATATTATACTTGTGTTACTTGAAATTGTAGACTTCGCGATCGTACTTGGCAGAGTGTTTTAAAATAATATGAACCGCCAGCTAATTCTGTAGCAGTAATTATTGATTACAGGATAAATAACGAATAACGTTCGGTTATTTTCAGGGACAAGAATCGCTTGATAAACTTCATCCTGGTCGTGTTAATACAATGTTTGTTTTACGTTAACGAATGTTCACGCACGGGGATAATAATTGTATGTACACTTTGTTATCATTCGATGTTGTATTATAAACTCTAACATAAAATATTCTGTGAAGCTTCGTGTATGATACATTGCAAGATAAATTTAATATATTCTTTTTCAGGAAATATATATATATATATGTTTTTACAATGTAACAGTTTCACTGTTCAGAAGACAAATTGACTATTTACAAAACGTGCGATGGAGAACGTATTGGAATTACATACAATTTTTCTCTGTATATATCTTTGGGAACATTCAGTTTCGACATTATGTAGTCCAGTCCCCACTACTACATTTGTATAAATAAATCTTATTTACAAATAGTAATTTTTCATCGAACCTAGACATGACGTATCATGTTAATTATTGTTAATGCGTTGTGAACGAGACACGCGAGGAAAACACAGACGAACGACGAATGTAAATTTATTCATCAGGAATGTTGGTTAAACTAATAATATATATATAAGTATACATCATTTTGTGCACGAACCGACAAAACGGTAAGATTTTATGATCTATATATTTAATGATAATGAATTTGATATTATCGTCTGAAAACCCAGTCACCGTAGCTGTTACAAATATATTTCCATGAAAATGTCTGCGATAATTTGTTATGAATGTTTAACACTAACCGTACCGGCTACAAAGTGGGTCGGATATACATTGTTCTATAAAAATTGCAAGACTCAACTTATTTAGATAGTTCACACGTTTTATAACGATACGTAATTAAATAAAGAAATTTATTGAATAATTTCTGATGGAAGCGTCTTCATAATTTCAATAATTAAAAAATAAAAAATGTGAAACCGGTCGTGGTACGGTTAGTGTTAAAGTAATCTTATGATCGGACTTCGAATTTCATGCATTTACCCAGATAGCACACGACGTCTTAAAGACGTCCATTTTACGTCTATTTTAGGTGTGAAAGTCCTGAAAAGACGTCTTTAAGACCATAAACAGTGTGGTTATTATATACCCCTTAATCTAGCAATATTAGCATTGGTATTATTTGTTCGAGTTATAGTGTTTTTGCGTCAATTCCAATTTCAATTCCAATTTTTATTATGATTTCAATCGTAATTTTAATTTTTATTATTTCTATTGTGATTTTAATTGCAACTGCTATTTCTATTACACTTTTTATGTCAATTCCACATTCGTTCTTCTAATAAAGTTGTTTATTGGTTTAACTTTAAACTCGTTTTTGTCGAAATCTAATATTTTTACTCTTCCCTTCTTTTAATTTAATCAACATTTATGCACCTTTAATACTTCTTAGGGGCGTCTTGAAGACCTTCCGAATGTCCAAAGAACATCTCCTGAACGTCTCTTAGACGTCAAACTCTTCGTTTTCTAACACAAGACGTCTTCAAGACGTCTTTGTGCTATCTGGGTATAACAAAAATGAGCGAGTGCAATTTAAGATAGCGAAAATATTAAAAGATTTTAAAAGTATAATAATATACCCCGTAAGCAAAAATCCCTGTTTCTGACCAGGGACTATCCGCGCGGCAGGGCTCGTAACTTGGACCACGGCCGAATTTTGGCCGAACCTGCCCTCGGCCGAATTTTGGCCGAATTTTGGCCGAACCGACCCTCGGCCGATTTTTGGCCGATTTTTGGCCGAATTTTGGCTGAATTTTGGCTGAACCACCGTGCTGCCATCTTACAGCGGCCCGAAATCGGCCAAAATTCGGCCAAAATTCGGCCGAGGGCCGGTTCGGCCAAAATTCGGCCGTGGTCCAAGTTACGAGCCCTCCCGCGCGGATAGTCCCTGGTCAGAACCTTGGCCCAGTGGGCTTAGAGCCGCTTCGAGGGACCTTCAACACAGTGCCCGTCTCGCTACCTGCCCTCGGCCCGCCGGGCTCGTGTTCAGCCAGAGACGGCCTGGTTGACTGGGTATTATTGTTATAATTATAATTATAAAAAAAATTATTTTAAAAAATTATTAAGATATAAATTTATATCTAGCTCCTGCGTCTTGCAATTGATACACAAACTTTTTATTTTGCATAAACATCCGGAGTCTACTTAAGATGTACGTATACATATATTATTTTTGAAAACACTGGTTGTTCTATTTTATTAATGACTGTTTTGTGCACTTGTGTTGGAGTCGTAAGGAACAATGTCTTGGGCCATGAAATTCAACGTGAGAATAATTAAAAATTTTCAAAAAAATGTCCGTAAATTGGGTGTATCGTGAGCTTATAATGATTTTTACAAATAAATTGGTCATCTTGGCAGAAATATAAATACCGTGCGAGCAACTGAAGTACGGTAAAAGAATGAATAATAGTATTATCTTTAATTAATATGTTTCTTGATAAGCGTCAATTTCATCGTAAACGAAGTAAAATATAAGCAGAACTTAATAATAAATCAATTACTAAACGTAGGGTACTATAATCTTCAAACATCGACACTTTATAAACTCTCAAACAGAATGAAATTGAATTAGCTAACAATTTCTACCGATTCTCCTTTCCTTTTCAAGAATGGGTTAGAAAACAACGACAGATTATTAATTTGACATACATATCATGCGTATAAATTCGAACCAAGTAGAAATTCTGTAACACAAGATGTGGAGAGGGAAGACAAAAAGTACGATACAATCTGTCCACGATATCGTATCTCTCGCGAAATGATAGTAATTTTTCAACTTTTATCTAGAACCATTGTTAAAGATGTGTAATCAAGTTATATCAACGAATCATCGAAGTACAATTGACTAGAAAGTAAGTACAGTAATGTCTCTATTGATGCAAAAAGGCTGTACATGTTGGACGCAAAAAAATATCCCCTAAACTGTAGTAATCTGATCTCGGGTCGGGTACATCGGTGTGAACCACTACTAATGCAACGCGGAGAGTCGCAGTCGTCGGCACAGTTAAAAGGCCCGTGCGTCCTCACAATGTAACACCAATATTTAATCTTTTTTAATATTACTTATTTTTTTATGAAACTTTCATCAATATATTCGTGGCATTTTTCTGATTAAAACAAGACCAAACACGATATAATTTCAACTGTATTTAGCGGTTTAATCGACGATGAACGTTTCGGGCGCAATAGAGACATTACTGTATATACAGTGTGTCCCATTTAAGTTGAGATCGTAAAAAATCTCGAAGACGTGTAATTTAAAAAAACAAACTGACACATGTCCTTTAGTGTTTCGAGCGGGGAGTCAGATGGCACTACTAGTTCTTCAATGCGTAGGCGATTTCAAGGTTATTTCAAGGTCATTTTGTCTTTTTTTTTTTATCATAAACCCATATTTTTTATTTCGAAATCACATTCTACGTAAAAAGATGCACAACTTCTTGTGAATGTGGAACTTCTTGTGGATTTTTCTAACAAAAAAAATCTGTTAAAGGTTTAAAATACATCAAAAGTAGATTGAATGTTAATTAATAAATTACCACAACTTCGTTTGGTATACAAACAGTGAAACTTGTTGCTTGGATTTCTCACGGTTCATATTTACCGCTAAACATTGATTGGCCAATGGGTCGATCGATGTTCTCTGATTCAGTGCCTCTTCAAATTCTAACGTTTCTCCTCAGTCTGTATAAGTGTATATCACAGGCATGGAATCAACATGTGTTCTAAAGTTGTCAAGAGTCTAAAATAATTTTGTCACGTAGCAAGCATGTTTTTGGTTTTCTGCTTAAAACTTTCGGTTTTTTGTACGGAATGCAACACAAATGACACTTTATATTAATTCAATCATTTTTACAGACGCATTTATATGAAAATTTTTCTTGAAAATGGTCTAAATTTTTGATCGAAACGTTGAAAATTTTGTGGTAATTTGTAAAGTTGCATCAGATCGGACCAGTGCGCTGAAAACATTATTATCGGTCATTAAAAAATAGGGGGTTATGATAAAAAAAGACAAAGTGACCTTGAAATAACCTTGAAAACGCCGACGCATTAAAAACTAGTAGTGCCATCTGACTCGCCCCCCGAAACACTAAAGGACATGTGTCAGTTTGTTTTTTTTTTAAATCACATGCCTTCGAGATTTTTTACAATCTCAACTTAAACGGGACACCCGGTATATAACGCTATAGCGAGGTAAAATGATTGATGTGTCTAAGAATCATTTAATTGAATGATAAACGATATAAAATTGTAGATGTATTTGAGAAAAAGTATTATATGTATATATATATATATAAAACAATTCGTTTTCATTCCTCGTACACATTATATAAAGGCGTTTCGTTTCGAGTGTCATCAAAGAAATGTGTTTGTCGTTCGCGAGAAAAAGCAGAGTTGATTTGAATTGAATCTGCGTCTTGTATAAAGATACTGTCAGTCTCTCGTGTTAAAAGATATCGGCAGTTTCTTTGTGCCCTGAATAAAAGAATTACAACGCAGGCGATGTATAATATCTTTTGTTATCCCACGTCTCACAGTAGTAAATGTTTCGATTTTAGGTGGACAAAAATAATTTTTCTCAATTAGTGAAAAACATATTTAATTGAGAAAATATATTGTATTATTAGACATACTGAACCAAATAATTCTATATCTCATTATTTCCATTTTTTATCCATCAACGATTAGTTGAATGTTCCGAAACTGCGGTATATGTTAATGACTAATTTCACTAATTCTTGTGTTGTGCATTGACAAATGGAAAGTAAGTACATATGAATCTATAATTTATATTTTTTCGTTTTAGTTTAAAACTAAAAGGAGGAAGTAAATAAAATGAACCATAATCAAAAGCGGTTTTTTCTGCATGAGTAAATAAAGTAAGGTTGTACTTAGACTCGAGCATACTCAAGCTGCAATTTTTTTTCTATATTTTATCTGAATTATATGAATTACTTAACAATGTCGAAGAAAAATTAGCTGCTACAACCTGCTACTTAGTGACAAATTATTATATTTAAATGGGGCTGTGATGGGACCTCTGGGTATGTTATATGCAATTAAGTTACTGCAATTACAATTTTTAAAAAAGTAATCATATTAAAGTCATTTTCTTATATTCACAGACTTTACCTTCTATTAGTCAGAAATATTGAAATATAAGAACAACATAAGTACGTTTGTTATAATCTTCATGTTCAATTCCATCATAACGAAAAAATAAATATCATAATTGTAATTATCAAGTATCAAGAGGATATAAATTATTCAAAAATAATTTTGTCCACCTAAAATCGAAACATTTACCACTGTGCGTCGATGCGGATTCATTAATTGTCACTACATTTACGAGAATACAATCAGTTTCCTTTTATATTTATTCACAAATGCTAGGCCATGTTCCGTATGCATGTTTGTATTTCTGTACACAGTTTCGTTTCAATTCTCTCTCAACGAACGGAAAAAATGTACATGTTTTGTATATCGTATTATATTATCATTAACAATAATATATATATATATGTATATTAGATTAAAAAGTCGCTAAAGTAAAAGCAAAACCAATAACAGTAATTAATGTTTAATTTTGAAATTTGTCACTTTACATAGTAATAAACAAACGTCGTAGATCATATTATAATACACAAGTTCTCATAGTAGTTAAAAAATCAGACTTTCTAGGCCTGCAGCCTATGAAACGGAGTACATTATACATTGTATTTCTGTTGGACTTCAATCTAATCACAGTTTATTCTGATGAATGAGTTAACGTAAGTTTATCAGCCACGATTTTGTGACAGGATTATCAAAAGAAGAACGGAGTCCTAATATACCTTTTCCATACATTCCAATCACAATTTTAACCCAGTATGCCACCCTTACCCTGGACCATTCAAACTATTTTTTTACTCTCTTATATCTTTTTACATGAAATAATATATTATATATATAATATATATAATATATATGATCATACATATAGTATATATATATATGTATATATATTAATTAAACTACATTGTCAGTGTAAAGCTCTTCTTTTTTTTTTACTGCCTTCTCCACTCTCTTCGTGTTTAAAAGATTATGTACTGCGTGTCGCTCCTTTTACACTTCTCAAACAAAATGTTTCAGATATACTTTCACTTAGCTCTCGTGAACATAATGAATGCTTCCTGACAAGACAAAGCGATCAGTTAAGATCCAAGGTATTGGTGTGTCTGTTTTTTCTCACTCTGTATCGTACAGGTATATGATATACCAACAGTTCAACGTTTCTTACATTAAGTTCCATACATTTAGTAGAGACAATGTATAGAGAGGAATCAACTTTCAAATTTTTTACATATAATTCGTAGCGGTAATTAAAACAAATATTCAAAGCATACACATAATTAGCTATACATAATTTATGGGGTAACGCATAAAGTAAGACAAAATCACTTTAACATCGTTTACGTTTTTTCCCTAAAACTCTATCGATCGAGAAGTATCTTTTAATGCTTATCCAATTCTTTTTTAGTACATATGCATCCTTTTCGTATTTATATGAATCTTTTTATCGGTAAATTCTCGTGAACGTGCGGTATACGTGTACGAACTAAAAACGTTATTCAATAAATTAGTGTATCGTTTTAATTACAAAGTATATATTTCTAGATCTGTCTCTCCTCGTCTAATCTTAACAAATGCGCGCACACGATGAAAAGATATACGTTACGCTTTGGGCAAAAATAGTGTGCGCGCGTCTGGTAATTTATGATACACTCTCTGTTTACTGTAAGAAAAAGTTAAAGTACAAAAGAACGAACATGTCGATTAATCTTTCTGAGAAACAACGAATAGAAATTTCGAGAAAATCATTCAGATTTCCAGGATACACATGGTAACATCGAAATCAATGCGATCGGCGAAATGAAGAAAATTTAGTATTTATGTAATACCTTGTTCGGAAGTGCCTTATCAATAAAAACGTGTATTCCTGAAACCTGCTCGAACGATTTTTCTTTTTTTAAGAAAATAAATCACACATGGAAGAAAGAATCATGGGAACATTAACAAATATATACGTTCAATAAATATATATCTATATGTATCGTGTATCAATCGTACCGAAGAACGTTAGATTTGACGTGTGTTTCGAACGAGTGAATTTACCAATGAAAAGATCGAAATTTATGCGGTAGATATTAAATATACCATACTTGTTTTCCTCGATGTATTTTTTAACTGTGTTACAGCAGATTTGTTTAAAGATATCGAGATTATAATAAATGTAAGTTGTGCTACAAGAATGAGCCTAAAGCAAAGTGTTTTACAGCACCACGATTTCAAACTGAAAATTAATGTCTCAATGCATTTACAGCTGATAAGAAATTTCTTTTCTTTTCTCGTTACATCGAACATCGCGGCTAATCGTTTCGGAATATAAAAAGGAAATTAAAAGGCAGTATCGTAAATGGTAAATTATAAATCATACACGTTGGTAATCATTTTTTTTTTTATAGTTCAGGAGATTGGTTTTTTCTTTTTTTATTCTTTTAAATATTCATTATTTTCGATTTCTGCACGCATATCAGTAACAAATATATCATATGCGTTTCTTTGCTATAATGTATAGGTACATGTAATTGTATAACATCTAAAGCCAAGCTCCTGTAATATACACAACATTTTGAGGCACTTAAATGTGTGCTCAAAGACCATACACTTCTGACAACTCTTATATTACTTGCCAAAGCATAATTCTAAATCGTATGTTATCTCATAATAACAGTATCGTTAAAAAGAAAAAAAAGTCAGTGCCGTAAATAGGTGCCTAAACGTAGTAACAATGTATCTCTCTCTCTCTCTCTCTCTCTCTCTTTCTTTTTCTTTTCTTCCTTTTAAAGATAAACACAAAATTAAAATCTATATAGATCTCGTTTCCAGAATATCAATAACAATAAGGTAGTGCGTTATTTATTTTTATTATCATTATTATTAATTATTATTATTTCTCATCCGCTTGGAATACAAATTTCTTTTTAAAGCTTCTAGTATAGATTATATACTAGAACGTACTTGAGGCAACGTGGAATGTTATATTTTCAGAGTGTTCACTAGTGTATTATATAAATTTCCTCTGTTATATCGTTTTTGTTCTTTTCTGTACTGTACGAATCATATTACTTTATGCATGTCTTATCAACTATCGATAATTTCATGTACAAATATATCAATTTTATGCTTTTATCTTATGATACAATGATTATGATATAACCGCTGCGCAATTAATACATTTTTCCTCGTTAGACAGCTTTCAAATTAATTCGCTCGCTAATCAATATCAATTGCTGCACTTGTACGAAATGTACAATGAAGAAAATATAACAAACCGAGATCTTGCTTTCTAATTCGTCTGAATACGCAGACGTTCAATAAATCTTTGCTTTGTCTCAACTGTTTTGCACAGTAAATAATCGCAACATAATATTCATTGTATAAACGGACTGTAGCACTTATAATAGGTTTCTCTGTTGGTATCTCTTCGATCGTGGAAAGCGAAAAGAAATATGTTCAACTCACGCGTAACGCATCGTTTTTCAAAGTGTTTCTCCTGTCATTTCGATTGTTCATATTCACGCACGAAAACTAAACAACTTGGACACGGTACTATTTCGTTTGAAACCGGATTTTTTCGTTTAGATCACTCGTTACAATTGTCATTAATATTCTGGAAAGTATGCGAAAACTTTGCTTATACAAGTAGTTCAAATAAAGCATGGAAAATTATTAGAAGACAGAAATAGTTCTTTTTCTCGAATGTCCTCTTATCGTTCATCTGCTTTGGAAAAATTGCATCGTGTGTGTGTGTGTGTTTTTTTATATTATTTTTTCTTTTTCGTGTAATTATCGTTCTGTTTCGAGAATAAGTTTCGTTGCACTCTGAACATTCATTAAGCTGTACGCGCATAGCAAGGTTTTGGCACAAAGATAAACATTTCCCAGTTACGGCCCTGCGCTATGAAAGGGGGTGGGTGGGGGTGGGGGGGAGGAGGAGAAAGGAATTAAAAGATTAATACCTTAGTTTAACATTTTTACAAGCTAACAAATATGTACCTCCAAAATCACAGAACCAAAGCAATAACAATACTCTTCTAGACAATGTATTATCCTGCCAGCAAACGTATTTTTAAAATATATGCGGCGAATTAGAGTTTCTTCAAATAATCTTTTATGATTCATAGTTAATCGATACCACATTCATTGTAGGCGAAGTCACTGTACAATGTAAAAAGTTTTCTTCATACCCACTTTATAATATCCAGCGTAGGATAAAAGCAGTGGTAGGTAATCCATACAATCCAGATGAAGAATAACAGCTAAATATTGAAATTCATTGCGGTAGTATCTGCAAAGGCGCTCATTTTCACTACATTTCAACACCGTGGTTAGTTGCATTCGTTTCTCTTTCTTTCGGAAATTATTGAAATCACTGCCGGAATAGAATTACTCACATATTGATTTACACATTTCCATCCCTTTCATCCGTCTTATGTTTTGTACAAGGTAGTTCACGACAATGTTGTGCTACTTGGGCATAGCTTGGCCTCGTAAGATCCTGACACAGACAAAAAATTTATGAAACAATTAGATAACAACACCGATACAATATACAGTTAGGAGCAGAACTGTTCACACACACTTTAAATCAGAATAACTTTTTTATGAATGGACCAAACGACCTGATTTTTTCTAATCAATTAGGAGCATCGGTTTACGAAATGATTTGCAAAAAAGATTTCCCAAAAATTATAATTCACAAGGTTACATGCAAACAGAAAAATCGTTTGTTCTTCGAATGATTTTCTTTACATTTCGTGTACATTATCTTCAGTTTCAATAACAATCAACTTTTTATCAATGATTTTTATCGTAGAAAATTTTAGAACGACTGTTATTTTCGGTCCCTGCTTTTTTGCATATCATTTCGTATTGCTTCTAATTAATTATAAAAAATCAGGTCGTTTGGTATAATTATAAAAAAGTGACTCCATCTTAAAGACGTACGAATACTTTTTACACTCGCTGTAGATTATTTGAAACCTTTCTGTATTTAACATGTTTGCCAAAATTCTCATTATAAGACTGTAAATTAATATATTAGCGAGGAAATTTTGTAAGATTGGCTTGGAACGAAAGTTCGTGAAGCGTTTGCAAATTAAAATTGATTTATTCGATAACTTAAACCTTAATCTTATCGTCGATTCTTAATTCGAAAACGCTACAAACTTTCTTTCCAACCCAATGTTCTTTAGAGGAACATCAACACTAAACCTACCGAGCTCTAAAAGTAGCCAATAAAAATGCCTTATAAAAATAACAAGATATCTCCGCTACGAAATGTATTTATTTAATCATTTACCACGAAAGCATCTTTATAATTTCAATAATTGTGAAATAAAATATCTGGAGCCGGTCACGGGACCGGTGGTGGTAGGTTTAGCGTTAACAAACTGTTGAAAGAAATACAGTAAACGGGTAGCCGGTCGACTACGCAAGGGTTAAATAAAATTGAGATGCTAAGAACACTGAATTTCTCATGGAAAACCACGGTACGAGAATGAAAATAAAATAATGCACTTACGAGAGGAAAGGTAGACGTCACTCCCACTTGCGCTTGGGAATTATGTGAGGCAGTAGGGGCATTACTTAGAGATATTACAGGCAGTAGGCACCTAGTCACTTGTTCTGAGTCTTCTCCCGCGTGTGCATTTGAAACAGCTTCATCCACTCCGTTCACCATGTTCGTATCGTCAGTCTTTACAGATCTGTCAGCGGTGCATTTCAATAATAAAGGACTAAACCTGAACGTGCATAAGTATAAATAGACATATATTCAATACGATATGTAAATATTAACGAGATTGTGCACATCAAAAGTATCATGCACAAAAATATCATATAATAAAAACTATCATGTACAGTTTCCATTCAAAAAAAACCACTACATAGTTAAAAAGAAGAAAAAAAAAGGGAATGGGTCTTGCAAGATTGCAACACTTGTTTAACAAACCAGTATACACATCATTTATTTACTTTCACTGACAATTAATTCTATAGTCATCCATTAATAATGAACCATGCTTTTTATTATACTCGTGTGCCAAAAATTACAGCTTAATTTTATATTAAAAATTAAGAATTTAATTGAAATGCCTTTAAGAGTAACTTGAAAATGAACAGTTGATAAATTGTAATATAATATAATATAGCATAAACGTAACGTAATATTATAATAATAGATAATAATAGTAATAGTAATAGTAGTAGTAATAATAATAGTATAGTAGCCATGATAGTGACAATGATGTTGATGATAGAGTGGTAATGACGATGAAGATATGATTTTATGACTATTGTGATGACAAAAAGATCACCAAAATGATGATGGTGACAATAATAATAAATAAAGTATTAGAATCCATATCAGTAACAATAGCGATAGTAAATAGAAGCAGTAGCAGCAGCAGCAACAACAGAATTTGTAATAACAACAATGGTAATATTAGTAGCAGCAACAAATGTATCGATCATGATTCTGATGATAATGGTAGTTAAAGACGAATGATAGTTAGAATATGATTAGTTATCGTAATAGCAGCAGTAATGATGACAGTAGAAATATTGGAACTACTGATTGCAATAGTAACAACAGTAATAATAACACTGTCCAACAGACAAAAAGGATTTCGATTCTCTCACTATGCAATTCTTATGGAGTTTTTTGCGCTGATTCCGAATCTGTTTTTAATTTTTCTCCTAGACGCACAGTTTTTGAGAAATTTTAATTTGAAAAATGACGTATTTTTCAACTTTGAACAAATATTGTGATGTTATTATACAAGATATTGAATTGATCTTGACAGCAAAAGATTCCTTAGACTTTCCCGAATAGAGTGATATATAAGATTAATACATTATGATTGTTTAAACATGTTTAAACGATCATTAAAGACGGAGAGACACCACTTTTGCACCAATTTTTGATGGTATTTTTGAATTTATCTCAAAAAATAAGGGTCCAGCAGAAAATCGAACTATACCACGCGATAGAGCAGACTTTTATCTTGCGAAACCACCCTATTAAGTTTCAAACATCGACGTCTTTTTCGAAACAGAAAGCAAAATATCTTCGCCCGACATGAGTTTTAGTGGTGAGCGCCACTGGTGGCAGCACATGTCGGGCGAAGATATTTTGCTTTCTGTTTCGAAAAAAACGTCGACGTTCCAAACTTAATACGGTGGTTTCTCAAGATAAAAGTCTGCTCTATCGCGTGGTATAGTTCGATTTTCCGCTGGACCCTTATTTTCAGTGACAAATTCAAAAATACCGTCAAACATTGGTGCAAAAGTGGTGTCTCTCCGTCTTTAATGACCGATTAAACATGTTTAAACAATCATAATGCATTAATATTATATATCACTGTATTCGGGAAAGTCTAAGGAATCTTTTGCTGTAAAGATCAATTCAATATCTTTTATAATAACATCACAATATTTGTTCAAAGTTGAAAAATATGTCGTTTTTTCAAACTCAAATTTCTCGAAAACTGTGCGTCTAGGAGAAAAATTAAGGACAGATTCGGAATCAGCGCAAAATACTCTATAGGAATTGCATAGTGAGAATCGAAATCCCCAAAAAAGTTGAAATTTGTTGGACCATGTAATTGATAACAATGATAGTGACTGTTAATGTAACAGTATTATTTCGATATAACTAACGGATAGTAGTTATCGTGAAGAGAATCGTTGAACATGACAATGACAAGAATGGTGGAGTTAATAATGACGACCAACAACGATGAGAATTTTCATAAAAATGAACCAATAATTCTAATGCAAGGAATAGCGATGATCGTAGTTGTGTTAGTAGAGTTGCGATAGCAATAATAATATTGATAATCACGGTGAAGATCTTGATAATGGCAATGATGTGTAGAATGAATACCGATGACAGTGACGAGAAATAATAATAATAAAATTATATATTAAAGAACCCTGAATAATAGATTAGTTCATAATGTATTGTTCACTCGCCGCAGTAATACGGCCAAGATATTATTATAAATTGTGCTACCTCTCAAGGGTACTTGCATACATTCTTGCATACATACGCATCCGAACGCTACGTCATATTTCTCGATTAATCACTACGAGAGAAAAGGAAAAGCTTCTGGCTTAGTATTTAATGAATACCCCGATTCTTTTTGGGAGCATTTTATGCTTCAACGTTTTGCTCTTTCATTTAGTGGAGCACCAGCTCTTCTATTCGAACGATCTGTTCTTCAATGAAAGAACTTGTATTAGCGAGGCACTCGAAAACAGCATAATTAGATATAATTTGTCACTCGACGGGGAAGAAGACGTATGTATATCGATATCAATGAATAGAAATAAATGGCAAATTAGAACAACTGAGCACGCCTACAAAATTAACCACCATGGATAATAAAATAATTGGTAAATTTAGGAAAGTTACACCTACTTCTTACTGCGCTATACATGAGTATAATATAATTGAGAAAGGGAAAGTATAATAACAATAACAATAATCGTAATAATAATAAGAATAGTAATCATAGCAGTAGAGGCAGCAGCAGCAATAGTAGTTTTAGTAATAGTAGTAGAGTAGTGGTAGTAGTAGTAGTAGTAGAGCTACAGTAACGAGCATAACTGATCCAACACACTTTAAATCAGAATGACTTTTTTATGAATGGACCGAACGACTTCAATTTCTCTGTAAGGCTAGAAGAATTAGTTTAGTAAATGACGTCTAAGAAATATTTTGAAAAAATGCATTTGGTCGGAATTGCGAAATACAATAGTAAAAATTGATTTTTACTACTTTTTTAAAAAAAGATGTGCTCGGTCAACTCGTATACATTATACAGGGTGTCCCACATAAAAGGGAACACCTAAATATCTTTCGTATGTACAGTCCTATCAGAAAACTACGGAGGACAAAGTGACATTATTGCAGGGGGCAAATATAATGGTAAAGAAAAAAATTTTTTGTGTCGTGTTTTTTAATGAAATTTCAAGGTCACCGATGTTTTTTTAAATGGAATAGTATATTTGTTTTACGATAGCATGATATACAATAATAATCTGAATTAGATTGTAATTGTTATAATTAATTAAATAACAATAGACAGAAATAGACCTGAATAGGATTGTAAATACGAAAGATATTTAGGTGCTCCCATTTATGTGGGACATCCTGTATACGCTCTGAAAATTTCATTGAGATTGGTTAATTGGTTTACGAGCTATAAGCAATCAAAAGTGATAAAAAGGCCGAAAATCTTGGAAAATTTCAATTTTTACCACGTTTGATCGTTTATAGCTCGTAAACCAATTAACCAATTTCAATGAAATTTTCAGGGCGTATATAATTTGTACGAGTTGACCAAACACATGTATTAAATTTTCGCTATTGGCCCAGCTAAAAAAGTAAATAGTAAAAATCAATTTTCACTATTTTTTTTCACAATTCCGACCAAATGCATTTTTTCAAAATATTTTTCAGACGTCATTTACTAAACTAATTCTTCTAGCCTTACAGAAAAATTGAAGTCGTTCGGTCCATTCATAAAAAAGTTATTCTGATTTAAAGTGTGTTGAATGTAAAAGTAATGGTCATCCGTCCTAGGGGTGAATCTACACCTCTGGATCGGTGGACATTTGTAGGAGAAACTTGCCGCAAAATTGTTTATAACAAAGTTTGTTTGCCTCGAGGCTCGAGGCACGCACACGATCATGTTCTGTCTCATCGACACGGACGTGTGGACTGTGTAGTAGGCTTTTGTCTATACGTATAATTCCACACAATCAAATTTTGAAAAACTTTAACAGCTTATATGTCAATAACTATTTGTTTGCGACATATGGCTCCTTTCAAACTTTTTCTCTCCTCGATGAGTAGAAGGCGTTGATGTAAAAAAAAACTTTAACAATTTTCTTTGTTATAAACAATTTTGCGGCAAGTTTTTCTTACAAATGTCCACCGATCCAGAGGTGTAGATTCACCCCTAGGACGGATGACCATTACTTTTTATACACCCTGTACATAGTAATAGTAGTAGTAGCAGTAGTAGTAATAGTAGTAGATAGTAGGGTAGTAGTTAGTAGAGTAGTAGAGTAGTAGAGTAGTGGTAGAAGTAGTAATAGTACATAGTAGAGTAGTAGTAGTAGTAGTAATAGTAGTAAATAGTAATAATAGTAGTAGTAATGGTAATAGTAGTAGTGATAGTAATAATAATAGTAGCAGCAGTAGTAGTAGTAGTAGTTATAGTAGTGGTAGTAGTAACGATAATCAAGATAATAATAGTAATAACGATGATAATGATAATGTTGACGATGGTTACGATGACGATGATTATGATGATGAAGATGATAATAATAATAATTGTTGTAGTAATAGGACACTGAAGAATTTTCATATAATTTATACATTCACAAGAAGATGCATAAAACTTCTATTGTTTGGAATAATAAAGTTTTATCAAAATCACTGAACGAGGAGAAAAACGGAAAAGTAAAGCTTGCTACATGTTTAAAGTTCCCTTATATCAGAAAAACGTGGTAAAATTGAAACGTAATCTTCCGATTTCAATGTCAATTAGAATTGCAACATTAGAACAACAAATGTAGGGTTCGTATTCCGGTTTTCGTATTATATCATCGAATGAACACATTTTTTTTTTTACTTTACTATTCGTCCTATTTGCGAATGACTAACTAAATATAATAAACTTGAACGATATTGCTATAATACCATATTTTAAAAGAAACAATACATACCGAAAACTAATAGACTATCTCGTGAATATCTTTCCCTTTCCTTCTTATATAGATGATATGAAAATATAGGTGGGCTATATAACTTTCACTAATACACATCCACCATACAGAGCATAGCACGCAAATATAATGCAGCCAACACTATCAAACATAGCTTAGCATTCTTTTCTTTTTTTTTCAGGCTCTATACGACTTCCTGTACATATCATTCTGATGTTTCGTGTACGTGTGCGTGTGTTTTTATATTCATGTAATATAATCTGTGTGTATATCTATACATATATACATAGTATAATATATGCAAGTATATCATTAAAAGCAATTAAAAGAGTTTTAACAATAATTTATAATAAGCAATACTTTAGAAATGTAATTAAACGACTATTAGCCTTTACAATGAAAATGAAACATATTCTCTATTATACACATATATTCACACAGCATACATAGACATGTACGTGTGTGTAAATATGTGTATATGCATTTTCCTGTTTCCGTCTGTGTGTGTCTGTAATGAGTCTGTTCCCGTATATATGTACGCTACTCTGCAAGAGAAAGAAGCACCCAGTATAATTACAAGATACAATGACAAACAATATCGTTATCACATTTAAAATAATCCGCAACAACGCATATATGGTATATTCTCGGAACTATTCGATTAAACAGCGGAATCCTTTTTCAAAGCTTAGTGTTCTTATTTGACTTTTTCCGTTCTTCTATTAAATATTCGCGAGTGTTTCTTTCTTTTGCTCAGTAGTGTGTGTGTGTTTCTGTGTGTGTATGTGTGTGCGTGTGTTTTGCGCGATCGCGCGCGCGGGTATAAGAAGAAAGCACACTCACTTATCAGGAGATGACGGGGGAGTGAGAGTGATGGTGCTGAGAGCGATGTCTGTGGAGTCATTGTTGCTAGCAGAAGCATTAGAGCTGGTATTTGTAGATGTAACGGGAGTAGTCGATGCACTGCCGGAACCAGTTGGTGCTTCTAGCGAACCAGTGTGACCACCAGCACTTGACCCTGGACTCGCGGACCTACTGCTGTTACTTGTCGGTTGTTGATACTGTTGTGAAGTTCCTGCAGGTTCTTTCTCTTTAACGCTTTTCAATTTTGCGGTACCTTTAACTACGTCCGAAAGCCTATTCTGCGATTGCGTACAATCGGTACCGATAGTCTCTACTGAAGCATTATGGGATTTTGCAAGATCAGCATCTAGGCCAGGAAGAGGAGGAAAAGCAGAAGCTTCCAAATCGAATTGCACCCCTCGGCTACATTGTGTGTTATTATTACTGGCCGGGGCAGGTTCTCTGACCGATGGTAACGGGCTACTGTTAGCCTTGGACAACATTTCTTGGTCTTTGGTCCTACGATGCATACGATGACGCGGGAACTGTACTCCGGAGTCTAAAGTTTGAGCGTCATTCTCCTGTGTCCCTTTCGAGTGATTGTTATTATACTGAGTCTCTCCAGTCACTATGGTTGTATGCGGGGAATGGAACTTTGTGCCGGTCTGGTAGGAAGAAGAAGTTGACTTCACTGTAGGCAAGCTCGAAGTAAACGTTGGAACGGTTGCTCCTAAGGATATTGGTGCTCCACTTATAGGTGGATGCGAGGTCCGACAGATTGGCACCATGTTGCCACCACCATCCATCAAAGCTGGTCTCTCAGAACCATTTCTTTGCTTATTTCTGTATCACACATACACGCGCAAACATGTATTATATATACATGTTTGTATTGAATACATATATTTAAACCAGAGGTCGGCAACAAGTGCTCGTTCCGGCCGATTTTCGAGAGCTACACCCTCTTCTTCCCGACCGCGCGTCTCGCTCACCGCGACGATCCTAAATATTGGGTATGGGAATAAGTTTCCGCCCTCTTGAAAGAGGTGTGTCGCTAGTGATTACTATTTTTCTGTTCGCTCGAGTACTATACTTGTGATTTGAAGGTGTATGTGTGAGGTCTCGAGTGCAGTAGTTGACATTCGTTTCAAGCGTAAACATCATTTTTTATCTGGCGTCAACAATGTCAACATTCGTCCCGAAAAAGCAGCGTTTGCGGGAAGTTATGCTTCATTACTTCATTTCGAAGAAAAGTGCCGTTGAAACGTATCGTATATTAAGCATATATATACGGTGATCACGCTCCGTCTAATACAACTTGTAAAGAGTAGTTTCGACGATCCCAAAATGGCGATTTTAACGTGAGTGATAAAGAACGCGAAGGGGCACCAACAAATTCGAAGATGCACAACTGCAAGAATTATTGGATGAAGATGCATGTCGAACCCTAGATGATTTGTCCAAAAAGTTGGATGTTGACAGATCGACCGTCGGGAAACGTATGCACGCGATGGGAATGGTCCAGAAAGCAGGTGATTGGGTCCCACATCAATTGAAGGAGAGGGGTACCGAGAGACGTTTGGTGACGTGCGAGATGCTTCTTGAACGGCAGAAAAGAAAAACTTTTCTGCATCGCATCGTCACAGGCGATGAAAAATGGATCTATCACGATAACCCTAAGCGTCGAAAAAGTTTGGGGCTGCCAGGTGAACCAGGTCCATCGACGCCGAGAAAAAATATTCATGCTTCAAAGATTATGTTGTGCATCTGGTGGGATCAGAGGGGTGTCATTTATTATGAACTCCTTAAACCGTCCGAAACAATCACTGTCGATCGTTACCGACTGGAGCTAATACGTTTGAATCGAGCTTTGAAAGAAAAACGGCCGGAATGGGACAGTAGACATGATAAACTCATTTTGCTACATGACAACGCTAGGCCACACGTTGCTCAACCTGTCAAAAAATATTTTGAAGGAGTGAATTGGGAAATCTTGCCCCACCCGCCGTATTCCCCAGACATTGCACCTTCGGATTACCATCTATTCCGATCTATGCAGTCAGCCCTTACTGGAGAGCGTTTCACCTCTTACGAAAGTATCGAAAAATGGCTCAATGAATGGATCGAGTTGAAAGAACCTGATATTTTTCTCCGAGGAATCCGTATTCGGCCTGAAAGATGGGGAAAAGTTGTCGCTTCCAATGATGCTTCGCATAATATCATGTAATATTTCATTGTTTAAATAAATGTTAACTTTGTTTGAAAAACGGCGGAAACTTATTCCCATACCCAAGTAGTTCTCAAGCCACCTCAGGCCCGCAACATATGGACTGCGCGTGGCGCATTAGGACGACACCCGTATCAATAGGTTTGCACATTGCATACCGAGGAGGTACTATTGTCAATGTGATTTTCTCTTTTGGCAATGGTAACCCTTGTAGGCCTATTCCACTATGTCGCATGATAATTTCGGAAAATCAATATATCGGGTTGGCAGGAAAGTAATTTTTCGGTATTTTAAGGCGAAATAGAGCCCAATTTTTTGTATTCAAGCAATCTACTTTAATGAATAAGACATTTTCCTGTTTGTTCGATGATCTTTTGAGAAAAGAATAAATGAGAAAATATTTTATTGATTAAAGTTCATCGTTTGAATAAAGACATTCGGATTCATTTCACCTTAAAATACCGAAATTACTTTCTTGCCAACCCAATAGAAAATAAATACAATAAAATAGGATACACATTGTTTTATAAAAATGACAAGACTGAGCTTATTTAGATTTTTCGCAATTTTTACGATAATACGTAATTAAATAAAGAAATTTATTGAATAATTTCTGATGGGAGCATCTTTATAATTTCAATAATTAAAAAATAAAACGTGTGAAACCGGTCATTTTCAACGGCAGAATTTTATTCAGATATGGGAAAGCATTTTCGCGTACGTTTAGACATGCTTGGTAAATCCGAAATGTCGAATGGAAGGTTGGACATGTCGCTCTGTTCGCATTGATACGGGTGTCGCCATAATGCGGTTCGAGAATTATGACCGTCACACGGCCAGGAAAAGGGGACGTAGCCCTCGAAAATCAGCCGAAACGAGCGCTTCTTGCAGACCTCTGATTTAAACTAATGAATTAGTTAATAATACAACATAGTAACAAACAATTTGTAATTATGTATTGTTATATCACATAAATTTATAATTACTAGAGGTGTGCGGAAACCCGAAAATGTCGGGTACTCTCGAATATATTGAGATTCCCGGGAATAATTTTGATAATTCTCGAGATTCCAGTTACACTGGCACACCTCTAATAATTACATTTCGGAAACAAATTGTCGATTGTATATTACATAGGGTAAAGTTACCAGTTACCGTGCCCGATCCGAACACAAAACAAACTTTTTAGAAATTAATAATACTAACGCGAAGCAAACCTAGTATTACTTTATTTTTAAAAATAAAACTGATGTTTCCTCTTCTTATATAAGTATCGAAAGTATTACAATAATTATTCCCCTGAGACAACGCAATTTTTCGTTTCCGATCATAGAAAATTCTAAGAAACTGTGATACACCAGAGAATAATAATAACACAATGATTTTATTGTTCTACAGCATAAAAAATTAATTAATTAATTAATTTTCTGCCACAAACTTCTTCTATCCGGTAAATAATACCAAAACTTCGGATTAAAATTTCGTTAATATTTCTTTTGCTCTTGAACAAAATCGTCCAGAAAAATTTGACGATATGGCAATCGTTTATCAGGAATAATGAAAAATAAATTACAGAATGCCTTCAAATTAATAAAAAATCTCCAAGTCGTTGCTAAACATCCGGCAACTAGTACCTTTATCCTAAAATTGTATTTGTTGCACAAATATGTATGCAAGAGCAGGTAAAAGCCCTTTTCAGACATGTAACTTTCAGATATGTAACTACATAGTATAACATGTAGATACAATAATAAAAGAAATATATATTATTTAAACAAATATATATATATTGTATATTATTAAAAGTAATTATTAGTATTAAATATGTACCTGTGTCGAGGATTATATCTTGGATTGTGTGGCTTAAATGTATTATGCTGTGTCATACCATTCATTGTAAAAACACTTGACATATCGAAATAAGCAGGACTTGCCGGTGGCCAAGGCATAATTCCAGTAGGATAAAATGGTTGATGCTATAAATAGGATAAAATAGGCAATCTATTAAAATAAATAATTCAATAAATAATTCCTATAAAGAATGTGTACGTTTCAAATCTTCTAAATTTTTTGTGGGTCCCATGAAAATCACCGACACAGTTTTCGCCGACAATAACTTTGGCCGACAACGTCTTTAACCGACAGCGACTTTAACTGTCGCCGAATTTAACCGACAACAATCTTAGTCGACGACAGTATCATCCGATAGTAACACCGTTTCTAAGGATGGTAATATCTTTTTCTTTAACTATTCTGCACCGACACTTTTACTTTTGTATAAAATTATAATTACAGTAAAGTCGCGATCTAATTCCCATCGCCTGAGCAACACTGGATCGCGGAATAGATGTAGCAGTACTCCTCTTCGCCTGCTGGACGAGTCAGTCCCCGCCACATTCACTCTGACACTTCCTTCATCCTTGCTTGAACCGACACCAACGACATTTACCAAGATTCCTTTAATTTTTATTATAGGGACGATTCTTTCGGCTCTGCGAATTTTTTAACTGTGCCTGAATCGTCCCTATCATAAAAATTAAAGGAATTGGTAAATGTCGTTGGTGTTAGCTCAAGCAAGGGTCTTATTTATATACACTGCTGTGCAAAAGAAAGAAGCACCCGGCCATATTTAATAGAAAAGCGTAAAAAATCAAAGAACAATATTGTCGATGAAACCTGTGTCGGTGATTTTCATGGGACCCATTTCTTGTAAACTGAATTTAGTCGCGTGCGAGAAGTGCATACAGTGAGTCCTCGAAATATAGAAAGAAATAGAAATATAGAAGTGCATACAGTGAGTCCATAAAGTATACGAATACTATGTACACCCACTGTATGTGACAGAAGCGAAGATGAGTGTTTGCTCGTGTTCAGCGTAGACATTCGGCTATTTATGAGTGATCAATTTTCCATGAACATAGTTGGCTTATTTGATTTTCCTTTCAAACAGAGCAAGTCGAGGACACTTACTGTACTAACTCCGTATAGATTAATATTAACAGAATGATGTTTTATCAAATAATAGATACACGTATGGGAAACCTACAAAGCTAAATCGCTTGCAATGTATTAGGTTCGGAAAGTTCCGTCCGTTTAGCATCGAGTAGCCGTAGCTCGAACGGTCGTTAACTATAACGTCTAAAGTAAGGTTAACTTTTTAGTCTGAACATCTTTCAATAAAATTCAGTAGATAACAATATACGCTTGCATCAATGACATCGTTTTTTCTACATTGAAGATGTCGGGATTTGAGCCGAATAAGCGTCATTTGCGCGAAGTGTTAATCTTTCGTTTCAATTGGAAGAAAACTGCAGCTGAAGCTCATCGAATGATTGTAGACGTTTATGGCGATAATGCTGTTTCCGATAAAACATGTAGAGAGTGGTTTCGACGCTTTAAAAATGGTGATTTTACTGTGGAGGATAAAGAGCGTTCTGGACGGCCACGAGTATTCGAAGACGAAGAATTGCAGGCATTGGTGGATGAAGATCCATGTCAAACGCAAAACCGAATTGCAGAAGCGTTAAATTGTGCTCAATCTGTCATTTCCCAATTCTGTCGTTTAAAAGCCTTGGGGAAGGTCTACAAGGAAGGAAAGTAGGTCCCCATATGAACTCAAGCCAAGAGACATTGAAAGGAGGAAAACCATCTGCGAAATTCTGCTTACTAGACAACAAAGAAAGGGGTTTCTCCATCGTCTCATCACTGGGGATGAAAAATGGATTTATTTTGACAATCCTAAACGTCGAAAAACCATTTGTGATCCCGACCAACCCTCAACATCGACGCCAAAACGGAATATCCACGGAAAGAAGGCTTTACTCTGTATTTGGTGGGATCAGAAAGGTGTGGTGTACTATGAGCTGTTAAAATCTGGTCAAACAGTCACAAGGGATCTCTACCGACAACAATTATCCGTTTGAGCCGAGCATTGCACGAAAAACGACCACAATATGAAACGAGATAGCATAAGGTGATTTTGCTGCATGACAATGCTCGGCATCACGTCACAAAAGTTGTCAAAGAAACGTTAGAAGCACTTCGCTGGGAAGTGCTACCCTATGCGGCTTATTCGCCAGACTGTGCCCCTTCTGACTATCACTTGTTTCGGTTGATGGCACACGCACTTGCTGAGAAACGATTTAATTGTTACGAAGATGTCGAAAAATGGATCTCCGACTGGATAACCTCCAAAGATGACTCGTTCTTTCGTCACAGAATTCGTTTGCTGCCCGAAAGATGGGGAAAAGTCATCGCTAACGATGGACAATATTTTGATTAATGTACTTTTTCATTTTGTTTCTTAAATAAAGCTCTACTTTTTGTAAAAAAAACGGGCGGAACTTTCCGATTGACCTAATAAATATAGTAACGATTAGAGACTGCGGATCTTTAAGCAAAATAAAAATTGTCTGTATCGATTGCAAGGAATACAACAATTGTACATCTTCGATTTTAAAAATTTTCCTACAATTTTGAATTTTATCTACTCAATTTTCCAATAAATGCATAAAGATCCGCAGTCTAGTAATGATATCCCACAAAGAGTGAGAATACAATATTTATTTACTTACATATAAATGAACTTGATTGGCATATGGCGGCATAGTGGTTTGTGGCATAGTAGTGCCATTTGTGTAAAGGAAGCGTTGTTGACCGGCTGTGTAGCTATTTGGATCATAAACTGGTGGCGGCGGAGGAGTTCTATAACCATTTTTTATACTACCCACTCCAGCAACTGCTGGTATTGGTAGCCTATTCATTGGTTTAGCTTTGATTCTTGCCATTATTGGCTTTCCCTGAATTATAAATAGTAACTTAATAAGATTAAATATCAACGTAAAACAACTACTGATATAACTTGCATACTACATGAATCATTTACTGTATGTATATTATATCCTATATTTGATAATTGTCTTTTATATATAAATTAACAACATGAATATCAATTAATATCATCAACCGATGATAAGCTGCGAAATATGCATATTATATGTAGAATGTTTAATCGAAAAATTTTTTTATATATAAATTCTTTTGAGATGTGCAACGTGACTTCTTCAACATTTATTATTTCGCGAAGTATAGAGTGAAACTATCCGTGAAATCTAGATGTAATTAAAATAAAAAGAATGATTTGATAACGGTAAGTTACCTGAAACTCCCGAACTTCTTCACGTAAAAACCTATAGGCCTTCTGAGCATCTTCGTCGGATTCAAATGTTACATACCAAGAACTATTATGGGCAAATTCGCATGAAATAAACCTTGGACATCCCTCTCCAGAGAACAGGTTCTACAAATTGAAATAGAACGATGAGAATAGAAATAATATTCGTAGCGATAACAATTACAACACAGCGACAATAATAATGGTAACGGCTAATATAAAATGTATAAGATATTAATACTTTTTCACCTTCACATCTTCCAGTGGAGTACTGTCTGGTATCTCACGTAGAATTACAATACATCGTTTATGATTAGGTCTTACTTTTTGTCCTTCTTCGTCAACTTGTACATTAGGAGATTCTCTCAAAACCTCCGTTATAAGTTTTATATCTTTCGTTAACTTTTTCACTTGGTTAAAATTTGCTACTGTCCATATCGGTACATATTGATCATTATCCATTTGCGATAATAAATATGTATCATTAGCTAAATTTTCTCTAAAACATAAATATACATATAGTATGCTTTCCTCGAAAAAGTAAATGCACATGTAGCGATATACGATATCTCAAGGAATACTAATTTATATTTGAAACACGTTATTCTACAGTTTAACCCCATGCTTTACAATAACTTACGAACCTCGATGTAACTTATTTTATCAAAGCTCGTGTGAAATACCATATCTTTGGTAAAATATTTAACCTTTACAGTAAATGTAATTCGATAATAATGTAATTGTAGAGAGTGTTGTTGTAAATACGAAGACACGACAAAATATGAAGTATACAAAACATTAAATAGAAGAAAAACTCGAAAATAATTGTTCGTATGTTTACGATAATATATCGTATTTACGATAATGCTAATGAACTGTAGAAAAGCAGACAGTTTCGATATGTCCAATCAAAAATTAGAACTAATAATAAACGAATATTAGTGTTCCTAGAACTTGATAGACAATTCAAGGTGTGTATTCGCTGGCAAGCATAATACGATATTGACATAATTACCTGGAGAAATAATATTCAAGTTGGGAAGAGAGCATTTGTTTTAATTGTTCCAAAGGTATACCAGGGGATGATAAATCAGCCATTGGAGCAGTTTGATTTGGCACATCACCTAAAGCAGCAACATCCACTGGACCGTAACCTGCAGCACCTCCTATACCTATGGCATGCTGCTGCGAGGGTTCCAAATTACCAACACCTGCCTCTAATATTAATTCAGTTCCAGTTGGAGCACCATTCATGGCGTTGTATTCCAAATTGGTCGCAGTGTTTCCAATTGCACCCCCAACTGAACCCAAGGGTTCAGGGGTGGCTGGATAAACCGCCCCTGGTTGGAGCTTCCCAATGTCCCCATTCATGTACACGTACCCTATGAAAAATGAAAAATATATTAAACAATGTAATAACTAACGACGGCGTTATACCCCACGAAAAACCGTCGACAATCTGCTCTAAATCTTACTTACGTGTTACCGCACGTAACTTAACTAGATTATTCATAAAATGTAAACGATACCTTAACATAACACATAAAATCGAACCCAACAATGTATGTGTGTACGGTAATGTAATAATTAAACAATTTTACAATGAATTTATAATGAAATTAGAAAAATACTTCTCAAATTCTCTCGCCCTTTCTCAACGATATAGCAAAGAAAATAATATTTGTTTACATTATTGTGCACAAACATCGAGCAAGACATCAATTTCTTCAAACGTACAGTCTCGACGAATGTGTTTGCCACAGAAATCTGTGATTGATGATAAAAACGTTTGAATTTCGCTACAGAATGTCATATTGGAAATGTACTTTTTGAAATTACGATTAACAGTATGTAATGCAACATACTAGTCTGATGTAATACATTTGTAGTACCTATATATATGTATATATATACTCGTATACACACATACATGAACGTGTTCGTACATATACGTAATTGACGGGTGTGTACGTGTGTTGCACGTACAATGCGCGCGCGCATTCGTGTTCAATAGCACATAATACGTATGCACGACGTGTATATGTATGCGTGCGTGTGTGCGCGCTCGCGCGTACAAACGGGCGTGTGTGCGTGCTCAAATACATATATATATACGCGTATTCGAAAATTGTACAAACTTACATTATATATCTGTATGAACCGTGAAAGAACAATAAACATGAAAATGAAAGGTACGAAAAATGTTGCACGACATTTACGGAACGACAGGTTTCCGGATTAATTATTATCGTAAACGCGAAACGAACTACGTACAAATCGAAACAACGAAACATTCGGAGATTCTAAAGAAAAACGAAACGTTCCGTTGACTCTGATTAAAGTCAAAACTGAATGTTGATTGTACAAACCGTGCCACATGCTAAGATTTGCTCTCGTTCAGAATCAATGTGTAATCGTCAAGCATTCACACTTAAACGTCACATTGTATCCTTCTGATATAGTTCTTTGGGAAAGGTTACAGCATGGAAAGTAAAAATTTTGAAAAGGCAAGATATGCAATATGTTGGATGCGATTAGCCAAATATAGAGCGAGACGTTGGCCGGGCCAACACGTTCACGCACGCAGATATGGTGACAACCACTTGGACAGTACACTTATGCGTATCGTATATCGTTACCGAAATCACCATTCATCCCGAAACAATCCCGGATTCCATGTGCCTTTATCAATAGGTGTTCTCGGCAGCTTCGTTTACTGGCTCGTTCTTCGGGTGTAAGTACCGTGAGCGCACACGGTTGTGCGCAAAAAACGCAACCTTATTCCTCGTTCTCAAGCTATGAATAGTTAGCCATAAGCATCTGCCCTCAATCCTCTACATCATTTGGATCAATGTGATTCGCGCCGTTTTAGAATTTTATAAAATTCTTACCGAGAAGATGAATCAACTCAACACAATTTCTCAAGGAAACTACAAAATGGCCGACACAGAAAGGCACATGCCGTAGCTCAATGCATTATGGGTTGGAGGTATGTAGCCCGACAGAAGCGAACTCTGCTTGCTAATCTGAACAACTCGAACCCGCGAAATTTAAAGGTTTCTTCATGTCCAAGATTATATCATTCGTTTTATAAAACATTGTCAAAATGAAATATATAATATACGGTCATTCTCATAATTGATAGCATACATTTTCAATGAGCATAACTTTCATATAAATGGACCGGACAACTTCAGCTTTTCTGCTAATGACTTGGTTTACCAGATGATATATATATTTATATATATAATGAACATTTTTGAGAATTGCTTGTTTAGCCTGAATTACGAAAAAGATAGTAGAGTTGTTTTGTTGGGGCTTGTAACGAAAATTTAAGAAAAAGAAACATTTCTTTTGGATTCATATAAATTGTATACATGATGACAATTTCATTGAAATTAAATTAATTGGTTTAAGAGTTACAAACGATTAAAAATGGTTCTGATGACTTCACTGATTACTCGCAACCATTGTCTACATATAAAAATATAATATGGAATGTGTATGTATCATATATGTATTCGAAAAAAAGTGTACACACTATAATATAGTATACATAGAAAAGTGAACATGCACAAGTATGAAACAATTCTATGTTACAGATATCACTCTTGCAGGTGTATTTATTAGTTATCTGTGCTACAATATAATATGTTATACTATAAAATAGATAGTTGAAGTGTTATACTAATCTTTGAGATATATAATTTTTATTTGAAAGTGTAGTGTGGTTATAATTGGCGCTAGTGTCCGCCGCGCCTTTTTTTTGTTCACGTTGTTGCGTCAGCCGATCACTACGCACGAGGTAATGTTCCAGAGGTTTATATATTATATATATACATATAATATAATATATGTATGTATATATACATATATATATATGTACATATCATGTTACGTGCATATATATATATACACATATACATAATTACGTATGTATTCCTATATATGTACATGTATGTATAATATATACGTACATATTAAATATTGCGTATATTAATATACATGTATATATAAAAATTTAACATATTACTATATAAATAGTAAATAAAAAATGTAATATAGGTTATAGGTCCAGTTTGCGTTCCGATCCATGCAAATAATGAAACCATATGTAAGGTATAAATGGAAAGTGTCAACCGAAGGTTGCATTACCACGTGTTATTGAAAAGATAGCATGTTTTTGAAAATTGCAAATGCAGAATTAATAATTAGTTAATGTTGGAGGAGAAGGGTGTGGCAGGAATTTTATATGGAATATATATACCATATACATATACACGTAGGTCACGAAAGCAAATAAACCATAAAATGCAAGATCCGTCATTGTGTATGGTGCCTGCCGAATAAATATTTAAACTAATGCTGTACAGAAAATATATTAGTTTTAATCATTATTAACTAATTTGCGCTGACACAATTAATTGACAGATCTGTCCAACTGTAATTGTACAACAATATCAAACAATAATGTGCTGTGCATGCTGTGCGAAAGTCTTGAACATTTAAGAAACGATATATATATAATATATACAATTTTCTATATAATCAAAATAACATTTATCTCAATGAAATTCTTAATATTACTCCCCAATAATATTAAACTTTTCTATGAAAGTACTATTTTAAAATATTTCAATGTATATAACCCCCATTTCGGCACAATTAGCTGTATCAACGTGAGAAGAGCGCTGCTGTTACAGAAAAGGTCACAAAGAATGCTCAAAAATCATTTTGTACATGGTCGAAAATTCACGATTCTAACAGAAATTCTAAAACTAATTCGTTAGAATTTTGTTTAAAATAAGAATGCATATCAAACAAAAAAAATTATCATTAATAATCCATTTGATGTTAAACAATACTTATAGAAATGTTTGATATTTACTCTACATTCTGCATCCTATTACGTTCGACCATACGATATATGTTTCAATCGCCAATAGGGATGAGGACAGTGTAAATTAAAAGTCGCACAATTGGTGAATTACCATTTATTTATTTAGAACAGCCACATTTTTATGGGAAACAATTCACGCGTTGTCAATACTGTATTAAAAAGGAAAAAATTGGCAATTCTCCCTACAAAATCCGTTACAATAAAAGATGATCATTTCAATAAATAATACAATCAATGCGGAATCAAAGGCACAAAACTTGGAGATGATAATATAAAATCATGTCTGGTTACTCTTAGTGTATAAAAAAAAAGTAAACAAAGCATTCATCGTTACACACAGTAAGCCAATCCTGCAGCCTAAAACAATTACTTTTTTATCTCTCTCTGAATACATCTATAGCTCCGAGATACATACTACCTAATTCCAAAAAGAAGAGCCATCCGTTGCTATTCGTATCTATCCCTTGTATATGTATTTTCTCAAAATTACTAGTTAGTTATCGCTACTACTTTAAACGTGATGAGTTTAGTGGATTACCTAACATAGGGCTGTAAAATATTGCTTCCTACAAGCTTACAAATGTCTGATTAGAATATTGTGCCTATATCGTTACCGTTATATATTTTTTATTGAAATATATATGTGTATATAATAGGATATTTCACGAAATATCAACAAGTATTAGTGACTGATACAGATAATTTAAGATGATAAGGTGTTGATGATGGTGGTGTGTTCTTAGATAGTGGCATGGGTGTTTGCTGGTTAAAAACCATGGACTTTTAGCTGGTCAGGTTTAGCCAGACCTGACTTTGTTAGCCACTGGCATATATTTTCTCGCTGGTCCCCCTGCAGCTGCAACACCTCCCCGTACTCCGGGTGCTCGATTACTGTCCCATTGCAGGCGAACTCCTAAGAAGAGAATTTTTCTTTTCTAATTTTTATCAAATTTTTCCTCTAGATCATTTCTACATCAAAATTATTCCATCTAAAAGTCTTTACTTTCCAACATCCTAGAAAAGTTGAATTTCTTGCGAAAGCACTTTCATGATTTCAGTAATTACGAGACAAACAATGAAAAATAGGTGAATTCACATTCGGTACATCCAATGCAAATCTAATTCTTCCCAAGTATAATAAAAATACTTCAACCGTATCTAATACGTTAATATATTTTACTTCACCTTTTTGAATTCCTACTTGCGGTTTGATCGATTAATATGAATTTTTATAAGCAACTCAAAATAAAAAGAATAAATTGGAAAAAACCAAAATTAATAAAATACTTTCAAGTTGCATAAATTAAATGTACATATGACATAAATTTCCAAGCGAAATAATTTTAATCCGCATAATATATGCAGATGTACAATAAATTTACGAGCTGCGAGCTGTTATCTGCATTTTGCCGATACGGCAAGTAAATAATTTTTATCTTCTATATTAAAAAAAAATAATAACGAGAACATTAAAAAAAAAAGATTGCATATCAAACCTACACATAGAGAAATACAGTGTTTAGAACTGTTTGAAAAACTTTCACGAATCTATATAATTTTTCTGCTGAACGTTTGCGTCGGTTCTATATTTAGCACAGTATGAGTGACACTGACAAAAGATTTACTCATCGGAACACGGACACGTATCGCGATGTAAAAAATTTGGATAATTACCTTTTTACATGCTCTCACTATTTTCTTCAAGTCATATTCAGACGAGAGGCCTTGCACCGTGGTTAAGGTCTTACGACCATTCCGTTGCTGGATCCTTATATGCACGAGACCGTCTTGGACATCATCATCTGAACCCTTGATTGCATCTGCAAAGGGGTCTGCAGACAAAAAGAACGAATTCGTTTGACGTTAAAATTTTTGCGATCGTAGAACAATATTAATAACCGGAACAGTTCTATTAATGTAGCAATACGGAAAATTGACGGAGACCATTAATAGATTGCGTACTATGATGCAAGCGAAAGACGCCGTCGCCATTTTGACAAAACTATCTTCTAGAATACGATCAGCTCCAGAACAGAAAATATAATACTTGCCGAATGTGTTGAGATTCTGGATGGACATACGACAAACAAAATATATCCCCGGGAGATATAGAATTGCAAAGTGCAAATGCAGCTAAGAAAAATTACGGATGAGGTACGATAACAGAAGCACCACGCAAGAATACTGCTAAACCCAAAAAACCTTGTACAGAGGTCAAACTCAACCGGAAGTAAAAGTTGCATTTGTCATGAAGAGTAGGTGGGGTTGCGCATGCGCCCTGCTCTGACCGATAAAGGCCCGTTTACATGAGAGAAATCAGAGTATTTGATTGGTGTATGTAGCAGCCAGTAGCAGCAAATCCAGTCCATGTAAATACATAATACAGTAATGTAGGATCTTCGAACAACTGTATTTTCATATGAAAACTCTTGAAACGTAAGAAATACACACCTATTTACTTTTCCCTTATCTATAACAATAAAGCAAACAACAAAAATGTTTACAAATATTTTTAATTCAATTTTGCGTGATGTTATAACATACTATTATTTCAATCTTATAAACTTCATTTTTTAAACTCGCGCTATTTCCCTTAGTACAGCGGGTGAAGTTCAGACGGCGCTGGCATCGAATCCTACGTTCAATTTGTGACATAAAGCTGTGCAGGCGGCTTATGGAAATATCAGAGAGGATATCCTCTCTGTATATATATCAGTGATCAAATACCTTCATTTATCTTCTGATTGGCTGGCGAAGCGGTGACATATTTGCATACCTTCCGTGGGCCAGATGACGGCTAGCAAAGTAGGGTGTTTCAAAAATATTATACTTCCTTGAAAGGGATGATTACTAAGGTTATTTTGAAGTAACTGTTTCCTTTGCGATAATCTTCTCCCCGACTTTAGATTTGAGTTATTGACGAAAATCATAGACCAATCAAAGCGCGGCTACAGCTGATGGATTCCGGCTTGACGACAGAGTGTGACGTTGGCGTTGGCCAATTTGTTCGGTATAAACGTGCTCTGATTGGTCCGTGTTTTTCGTTCAGGAGTCACACCTTTCAAGGAAGCACAATTTTTAGACAGTCTAGATACGTTCTAACTCTATGACGATTCGTCGGCCAATAGCGATAATACGTGCGATGGTAGAAGACCGCTATTGGTCGAGAAATCGATAGACTGCCGTGTTCCAAGATTACTTCATCTACCAGATGACGGATGTGTACAAAATGCTCTAGTGCCACGAAGTATGTAAAAATTTTCACTTTGTCGAATAATTGTTGAATAATTGTATATCAATAGAAAATTGTAAAAATCTTCACTTTTTATATACAAAAGACTTGATAGGCTTGGGACACCCTGTATAGTAATGTATTTCGTAGATCGTACAACAGAGAGCAGTAATAACTATGTTTAATATTTCACAAATGGCCGCTTTACCAGAAAACAATGTACATATTCTGATCGCGGTAAAAACAGTATCGTGTTCTCTCTTCTGTTGTGTAAATTTGATCGTTTCGTATATACAGGTGTGAAAAATTAGTGGTATGCTGTCTCTAGACAGTAATGAAACTCATCAGGATGAGGTGTGTAAACTAATTAGTAATTTCAAACTGTCACAAACATTGGATTCCCTTTCTTTTAGGTTACATTATAGATACATATGCATCTTTTTTTTCTTTTATTTTCGTAGATATATGTTTTAATATTTGTATACTCGTTTTATATTTAGAAAGAAATCAGCTATGCTATATATTCGTATCTTAAACAAAAAAATTTCATTTTCGTATATTTGTGTTATTCTAACAAGATACACCTCGGATAAACAACTTTCTTTTTGTTTGTTGTGGAAGGAAAGATTAACCTTTACTGTATCGTTTCAATTATAGTTCAATATACGATGTTACATTTTAAATATTCTTTTGTAGGAAACCACTAGTGAAAATGAATCGGACGATTATCCAAGAATACCTATCCACATGGATGAACCGAAAGAATGGACTTACACGATGAGGAGGCACATGCAGGTATCTCGGATGTAGTTGGCAAAAGAGATGTACTCGTAGAAACAATGGCGAAAGGTTATATATGTTTGAAATTAATGATTACCTTATATTAGGAGGTGGTACCTAGATTATACCTTGGTCCATACAGTGCTGCTAGTCGTTCAAAATTACAATCTTTATTAGAACATGGTATAACTCATATAGTGTGCGTTAGACAAGATATAGAAGCAAATTTTATAAAGCCCAACTTTCCCGACAAATTCAAGTATGAAACTCAAAAATCTTTAAAAGAAAAGATATAACGCACGAACTTGGAATTCTGTATTAATAAGTGACGTTGCAGGTATCTTGTTCTAAATATTGCCGATACAGCAACCGAGAATATTATTCAACATTTTCAAAAAGTTAAAACGTTTATAGATGAAGGTTTAACTTCCGGGGGTCAAGTCTTAGTACACGGTAATGCTGGAATATCAAGGTCTGCCGCATTGGTTCTAGCGTATGTTATGGAGACGTACGGACTGTCGCAGACGTAATGTCCTGATGTGTAAAATTGTAAATAATTTCATGTTCATTAAAGGGAAACACTGAAAGAACATATTTTTTTAGACGGGCATATGCGATGGTACAGCAAAGAAGGTTTTGCATAAATCCTAACGAAGGTTTCATGACACAATTGAAAGAATACGAACCTATATATCAAGCGCAAAAGACATTGAGAAACGGTCAGCAAAGTTCAGTGAAACAACGAAGTAAACGAACAATACATCAAATGGATACCGAGCGGGTAGAAGATAGATGCGACGAGATGGACAGTTGATATTAATTGTAAAAATGTTAAAAAATCACTAAAAGACTTACCTTAAACTAGATGAAAACCGATAGACTCTTAACGAAACAGCAAGGCATGCTATATGTCGTCATGTTCAAAAAGATACCCAAACATGCAGAGGTACATTGTAAAATCAAATGAAATTGCTAATATTAATATATAGAGATTATAAATTTATCGCAATACACAAATGTATCTAGTTAAAGTGATTGTTTATTTAGGTAACCAAGGTGTCGCTAGCGTTGGGTGTTCTACCTATATTTTTTACTATAGCACATGCTAATAGTGATTAATAAACAGTAAATAATTTTTAAGACACACGCTGTCGTAAATAGTAGTCCTAATTTTTATTTATTCAGCATGCAGGCTGCATACAGTTTATTACTCGCTTACAAGAAGAATGCAATTAATATTTGTAAGCTTTTCGCTATTTATTTCGTCGACTACAATAAACATTGTACAAAATTTTTGTATATCATGTACATTGAAACAATGCAGCTTAAGAAACATGGTAAACAACATTTTTTATTACTAAGTTTTGTATTTATTTCATACAACTTTTGTAAAATACACAGTTTTCTTAAACATGAGACTGCTATTACATCAGATTAATGCCACCTATACAATTCTAGTGGGAATCATCATGCAAAGTATGTCCTCCTTGTTTTCATTTTGAAGCTCCAACTTCATAATCAAAGAGAGCTACAATATCGTCGTTCAAATGATTAGTTAGATAGCGAAAAGGAAAAATCTTATTAAGAATGCTTATTATTGAATTACCTGAGGATAAGATTTCAGCACTGGCAATGTATTTGTATAGTGACATTGTGTACCCTTAGCTATGGGACATGTGATTCCTGAAGAAGGAGTTTCACAAGCATCCGCGTTCGGTAATTGAAAAGCTACAGGTTCATCCATGATAATTCCATGTATAACTACCTCTAGCTTCGATACATCCGTATCTGTAAAGAAAATAAATAAGTTTCTTGTATTCTGAATAATCTCTGCTAAAATAGATTCTCAAGAAACCATACTAACCGACTGAGAAGTCTATATCAATCGATGCATTCGTGTCCCGTACTAAATCGCAAACTTGTTTGGACGAATCACATCCACTTAAAGTTACGGATTTAAGGGTTCCAAGTTTCGAGCCTGTATAAAAGAGAACAAAAAGGAGATATTTATAAGGAACACGTCATCCAATTCAGTGTTCGGGTAATCCTATTAGCACTAATGGGATGAGTCAATGTTCGTATACCTAAACGTTGTTAAACGTTGTTAAACGTTGCTGCTCTTACAAGCAAGTAAAATTCTGTTTTTTTCTTTTTGTCAAAATATTATTATCTTTCATAATATCAAGACGCATTGTTCGTTCGATTATTATATCGCTCTCGATGGAATTATACGAACGGGATGAATGAAATATCACAAAAACAGTTTGTGTTTCAGTTGTTTACGTAAAAGGGTGCCCATGTTGACATAAGAAAAAATTACTAGCAACAGCCATGACTTTGAACTTCGTTTTCCGGATGCAAACCCCTCCCCATTATTATTGAAATCGTATATCATTATGTCAATTGTACGTTACGCAACCTATAATTGGATATTGTGCGGTATGAGCCACACAAAATTATGAGCTGAGACTTTGAGGAGTGGGAAGGGATAAGCCTGAATTTATTAGTTTCTGAGGTACTTGTGAAAAGTATCTATACGATACATTTGATTTCGCCTGTACAGGTGGATAGATAACATAATATGCATAATTTATGCATTTATATGACTCCTGAAAATTTTCGAAAAATGCTAGAATGTAAAATTCGACAGAGTTTAGAACGATTTTTGTTTGTTTCTAATCTACAAAGGCTGCTACCACCGAAAACAAGATTTGATTTGATTCCTCTTTCTTAAAATTGGTCTACAAAAATTACGAATTGCATAAACATCCGGGATGTTCAATTGTCAAACATGAGAATCTTCAGAGTTGCTCGCTCGCTAAAAAAAACTAGGTAACCAGATCAATACCAATTTTATTACATTGAAAATTGGAGTATTGGTTCGATTAATTTTTCTGGAGCGAGGGAATTATCGAATGCGGGAATCAGGGTAAAGGCACCAGTTACCGTGCCCCACCCGGTTATCGGACACAAAACAAACTGTTTAGAAAATAGTCAAAATAACACACACATGTGTGAAGCACCTATATAGTATTACTTTATTTTGAAAAATAAAATTCATGTTTCCCCTTCGTATACAGGGTGTCCCACGCAAACTGGAATAGGCTGTATCTCCTAAACGGTTGGGAATAGAAGAAGATGCACTTTTTTTTTTAATGGAAGCCTATGTTTTTGACTGGACCAATCGATGCAGTTTGTTATGCTCTACATAAAAGTACTAACATACGTATGCCCTAAACTTATTCGTTACGAAGTTATCGAATTATAATGGAACATAACGTAGGTACTCCGGAACACTTGCCGAGAGACCGAAATCATTCAGAGAACTTTTAGCTTCGATAACTTCTTAATTAATTGTTTATCACAAATAATGCAAAATAAATTACAGAATGCCTTCGAATTAATAAAAAACTTTCTAAGTAAACTGGAACTTGGAACCTTTACCCTAGATAATGCGAAAACATTTTTTTCACAGTTTTTCATGAATATCTCAAAAACTAATGAAGACCCGCCATTGAAATTTTACATTCGGGGTTTTCTCCCCGCTCCTCGCCTTTCCGAAAAATCGCAGCTCATAAATTTTTGTTACCACACAACAGCCCTATATAATTAGATAGCCATTATTGTATTCGGTCAAATACAAATCTATTATCTGCGATACAATTAAATTCATGAAATACTCTCGTCCATCGCAAACAAGGCTTTTTTTCAGAACAGGAAGACAATGGATTATACATTTATATTTCACTGTTTTTAGTAATTATTCAGAAGTTCGATATTTGATATACTAGAATTCGATCAGTTCTAACTAACAATAAGAGACTTCTTCGAACTATCCACATGTTAGTACAGTTGTTCAAATATGAATAATACAATATGAACCCCCACCCAACCCCAACGCGGAAAATAACTAAAATACGAATTCAACCATTTTTGCCTTAATTTTTTCAAGTTCTGGAAGACCACGACTTGGGATTAAGTTAGGGTTAGGACGAGCTCCTCCTCGCATTAGAGTAAAAGTTTCATTATTTTAAAAAAATATTCTTGTAAGAAAGTCGGTACGCAGTTGTGAACGGGGCTGGCAGATCTGTAGGTTACCATTTATCAAGTGGGCATAGACAGATTTTCAAAAGGAGACCGCCATATACGGCCAATGGAAATAGTTGTCCTAAATTACACCTCCCCCCCATCATATATCTATGTGGATATATATGTGTGGTGTGAATGAAAAAGAAACATGATGAGTGAAAGGCAAAATGTATGAAGTTAATTTGATTAAACGAGATAAAGAGATGAGTGTGCATGATTAAAGAAATGAGTGTGCTCGAGGGAGCATTTCTTTTGGGCAGTTGTTATTTAAATATCGTTTGTATTTCATCTAATATACTAATTGTTATGTCATTAATAATTCCATCCACTGCTTGAACAATATCCAAAAGTGATCAATAGACAGCGGATTTTATGCATTTATGACAAAAACAAATAAACGTAATTTAAAACAGTAATAACTAATAGACTGCGGATGTTTATACGCGTTTATGGCTTCCAAAAATGTTCAAAAAATGCCAGAAAATAAAATTCCACAGAGTTTAGTATGATTTTGATTTAGTTCGTATCTATGCAAAGACTACTACCACTGAAAATCAGATTCCACATGATTCTACGTTCTGTAAAGTCTAGAAAAATTGAAAATTGCCTAAACATCCGCAGTCTGGTAATAACATTAGACAAATTCTTCTATTTACAGTTATATTATTTTCAACCTATTATTAAACGTATTAAGAAAGAAAATAAATTTCTATTCCGCACAACGTTTGTTGCAATTTAGGTAGACAATTTTTATTCTGCATAAAGATCCGCTGTCTAATTGTTATCATCGGAGTGGAATCCAAATTTCTAAATAATTACTCTATTTTTTCATATCCACAATTAACTTAACTTTTAATTACTCGCATATGATACTTATACAGTCTGAAAACTTTAAATTTAGTGTTTCAAGCATAATCAAAGATGTTGACTTCGCTAGCAAATATTTATTTCGCGTTGAAGTAGTTATTTTATTCGATAAAAATTCATTTACTTAGAAGAAAGATTTATTTAAGTGATTGAAGGTTAATTGGACTATGTTAAATCGTGAGATCGAATATAAATTACTGTAGACTCTGAAAAAACAAATAATTCATCCGAAAATAATGTTGTGACGAGAAGTAATTTACGTGCTGTATATTTGATTTTATAATTAAAATATAAGCTTACCGCAGTCGTTGACTTCGATAGCTCGACATATCGATGGTAAAACAAAGATCAAAACACAGGGAAGAAGAATCGGAGCGATCGTTGGACGCATGTTGTTCATTCGACCTCTGAGCGGGTAATAAACTATTGCGAAGCTGTCTCTAACGAAATAAACATCGGTCAGCGATCAACCACGTTCCGGGTCGCGTCACCGACTCTGTTCTTAAGTTACGTGTTTATATATAAGTACATGTATTTGGGTACTACTCATTCTCGTCAAGGGTGATATGATAATGAGGAATAATTATCCTCGGACAAAATATAATGTATGGAATATATATTTAAATATGCAATCAGTTGAATTAACTATACTATACCTAGTCACGAAAACAAACAAACAGAAGAGAACTCGAACGCGACGTTACTTAAAAAGACAGCACGGTGAAACGCACCGAATACATTATGTTAACTTCACTTCAATGAATTGAACTCTGTAGATGATTCATGCAAATATTTTAATGTATCCCAGATTACGTTACTTCCCTTTTCGTAATAGTGGTGAATTTTCAAATTTAGCGCGCAACCAATATAAATGCAATTGAACAGTATAGATAAGGATAGAATCGTTTAAGACTTTTAGCAAAAGTCCATGCCACTATTTATGGTACTGGTGACACAGCTATTTTCTGCAATACAGTCTAAACTAAATATATATGTACGTTAGATGTATAATGTAAGTGCGTGACTTTAAGGAATATCGTAAAATTAGCAAGTTTAGTTCCATTCTAACAATCGGCGAGTAAAAAGTATTTATAATTTTCGGTCGTTAAAATATTCGGAACAATTGCGTCGAAGCATAAATTTTCGAAATCTATACGAGATTTTCGAAAATGGAAAACATGAAAAATATGTGTAGTGTTCTACAAATGGGACGTCCTCGTTTATGGTACTATGACATGACATGATAATACATGGTGCTACGCAGATGTTTGCAAGAAATTCAAAGAAATAGTGGAATATATTTATATATATATATATATAATTAATTCAAAGTAGAAGTTATAATGTCAAGTGCGTGAAGTTTAGAAGAAAAATAAGAAGCATAGTGCGTCGAAACTGCGCTCGGAATCTGAAGATGATGTAACAAGCGTCGCGGCGTCAATCTGGTACAAATTCTTCAAACGTTTTTGAACTTTTCTTATTGGAGATTCTTACATTTAGATCATACAATTCTACGGAGATAAGCGTTAATTCAGATGATCTTGACTTTAGAAATTTAGGCAACGATATTATTGTGGTAATTGTGGTGGGCCAAAATTTCAGATAAAATACCTTGTTCCAAGATTACATCGTCTACCAGATGACGGATGTGGGCAAAGTGCTATAGTTTATAGGAAGGGGAATATTTATGGAAACTGTAACTGTAATATATATTTTACTTTATTACACTACTAGATTTACAAAAAATCTGTATTTATTGAAGTAATATATATGAATTAAAAATGAACGAGTCATAAAATAAAATATGTATTAAAGTGACAGTTTCCATAAATATTTCTACAGAATGAGATACGGCAACGATTCCCCTTTCCCCTCTAGGTATACTTCAGCTTTGCGACTGCGACTTCTTCAACAGACTTTTGCCCACATCCGTCATCTGGTAAATAAAGTAATCTTGGAACACGGCGTGTCATCTAAAGCTGGGTCTATAAATAAGTATACATATATTGTAGTGTAAGGCCTAAGGTCTAAACTTGGAAAATCAAAGTAGGAGGCTCGAGTTGGTTATTCTGTTATGGTAGAATCGGTATAAGTCTGTGGCAATTGGCGAACAATGTCAGTTACCGATAAAGATTTTCGACTTTATCGACACTCGATACATGATACTTCACGACTCGTGAATCACGAGACAGAATAATTAGTTGAATAGAGTATAAACATTTCGAAATATCTTCAAACTAATGGCGAAGTGAAAGTGTCATAAATTATAATTTAGAAAGTATCATGCTAAAAGGAAATATGTTTTAGCAATATACATATATCTGTACGATTTCGGCTGAATAATTATAGATAGAAAGTTGCGTACAATTTACAATTTATTTATAGGAATTGGAACAAGTTATACGGCACAATGTAATACGTGTCATATTCAATGTGACAGAATTGAAAATTGCTTCGCACAGGCAAAAGTTAGCGCGTGGCAAATTGTTAAACACGCATGCGCGACCACGTACAGTATTCGGTCGACAACCATCGACAACACAACTGCCAACAAACACTTCAGTGCCTTTTCAGTAGTATTGTTAAGTGTCTATTTGTTTACTGCATTTGTTGCACCATGTCGTCTGGCGGTTGGGAATTAGTTGCAAGAAATAAAAAAGATAAAAGCAATGGAAAGACCAATAAGCTTACGAAGGCCGAAAAAAAGAAATTTATCGAGACCGCTCCAAAAGTCGAAGATTTTTGTAAGTTACTATTTTTAACCTCGACTAACAATACGTTGCGTTATTTCTACAGAATATTATTACTTAAAAAGTTCACTGTCAAATAATAATTTAGCATAAATAATAACTTAACGGGTACAGGCTTCTTTGTATACCGAAATATATGTTATTGCTTAAAAAAATGTTTGCAAAAGTGTTCGCTTCTTTCAGTACCTTTGAGTCAAGTGAAGACTTTGTACGATAATTTGGATAATAACAAAGAGAACAAGAAACCATCGAAAGAGAAAGAGAATAAAACGAAAGAAAACGAAGAGAAAAAGAAACAACAGAAACAACAACATGTTGAGAAAAAGAAGCAAGAGCCAAAAGAGAAGCCTCCGAAATCGATAAAAGACGCATTGAATATGGTATAATTCTATATAATTATATATTTACTCGTTTATATAATTGTAGACTAACCCCTTTATACGAAACGTTTATTTTTCATAGATCGATGTAGACGAGCTCTCAAACGTTTTGACCAATGGTCAAATTAGATTTCCAGATGCTCCGTTGATATGGCTGAAAGATCTTGCTGCGTTTCTTAATCTAAAAATACCTGTTGACAAAGAAGATGCAATCTTCTCAGGGAAACCTAAAGACTATCCGTTGAGCATAGTACCTAAACCAGTCTTCTCTATTTTAGATAAAGCCATTGAAATGGCGGGGAAACAGACGGCGCAAGTGTTTTATGAGAATACTTTGACAGCAATGGCTACCGATATGGTGAAAGGATCACCTGTTGTCGGTCACAAAATATTTTTACAACTTTTAGCGAATACTAATCCTGAAATGATCATTGCCAGTATTGGTAAATTGATTACCGTGAGAAATTCTTACCAGAATAGAAAAACAATTGGATTGTCTTTATTATGGGCTCTATGTCAAGCTGGTAGAAAAGACTTGATTGTAGGATTAAAACTATGGCATGAAGTAATGTCTCCTATGTTAGAAACAAAGAGTTATTCTAGTTACGTGGCACAAATTCTGAACGATCTTGTTTTCGGGCACGAGAACGTACACGATCTTAAACCAGAACTCTATTTTGATATTATCGACGATACATGTTCCGGAAAGCTTAATATCCCTGCCACTGTGGGCAGAGAAGTTAATAATAGCATTGAAAGATTGAGAGTAAGCATTAATATACGTTTATACATATTAATATAATAACATTGGATTATATATATATTATTTATATACGTTTGTTTCAGTTAATATTATTTAAGAATAAAAACATAAGTTATACAAAGCTGTTCGAACTATTAATGGGAAAAATCACACCGAAAGTACACGCGAATTATAGAGACGAATTAATTAAAGCTCTTGTTGCTTGTTTGGTGACTGATCCTCTTTGTTTTCCTGTTTGGAGATCACTTTACGCCAAAAATTTATATCAATCTCAACTTCTATTGACATACATTGGTAAGGTTTATTGTTATAAATAGACTGCGGATCTTTATGCAAAATAAAAATGTTCCGCATTGATTACGGGAAGCAGGAATAAAATAAAAATTGATTTCAGCCCTTAATGACTTTGTTAAGTTAAAAACAACATTACATTATTCTTGAATGTTTCTAATCTCTTTTCTTCATAAATGCATAAAGATCTGCAGTCTAGAAGTTAAATAATCATTCAGTTACAAATATAATACGATTCTATTCTTCAGATGTGAAATGGAGTAGCTTACGTACAACTTTAAAACAAAAATGCATGGAAGAGACGTGCACACTGTTCAGCAGCACCGATGAGAAATGGAGAAAAGGAAAAGAAGAAAGTCTCGCTAATGCCTGCAATAAAATAAGCAAGGTAGGTTTCCATTTAAAGTGTAATGAATATTGTATAAAGTATATTTATGTAACCATGATCGTAATAATAACAATCATAATAACACTTTCGCGTTTTAATTCAAGTTGAGAATAATATGTTCGAAACAGTACAGTAATCCCGCGAACTAACAATAAGCGCGTCGGAGATTTGGTGAGCTTTGTCGGAGCACTGGGGGGCATATCCCGCGAAGGGACAAAACTTCTTTATTTTTCATTATTTTTTTATGGGACTTTCACCAACGTATTTATACTTGTGTAATGAACAATGAAAGTTTCGAGCGCAAAGAAGAACATAGCGTCCTTCTTTCCGTCGAAAACTTTCACCGTTCAACACACAAGTAAATATAATTGGAATTATATCATATTTCGTATAATTTTAATTCGAAAAATGCTCCGAACTCCGAATAACGTATTGGTGTCCGGTGCCAAAAAAGTAACGTCATCCGCACAGACGAAAGTCACATCGTCCGAAGGAATACTGTATTGCCGTTTAAAGTTTTTATCACTAATTCTTTGACATAGGACATCGGTAAAATTGCATTTTTTCTGGGCTTTTTGAATTTGTTTTCACGACTTTCTTCTGGTAAATACATAAATCTTATACTCTAAAGTTCAATCAATGCATAAACTCAAATTTTTTGAAATTGTGGCATGCGACGCGTTTCTTCTTGCAACCACAGATATATTATATTGCATGTGCGATGTGTAGACTCCCGAAAAATGTCGTAGAAAGTAAAAGAAAATGGCTACATTTATGTGAATGCTTAAATATTGATTGCGAACGAATCAAATTTTCTTTCATCTAGAAAGAAACGCATAACATTCATATTCGTTAGACTTTGTTTAAAATGTTCGTGACGAGTCTGACTCGTTAAAATACGGCAATGGGTTGCCGTATAGAGTTCTTTCTGTTCAAGCTCGTTTGAAATGACCCGCGTCGCTCGGCTCGACAAGTTCTACGCATGTACGTGTGCGCAAATGTATCTACATATGCATAGTATTTGAACGGTGCGCGACACACATGAGTTGCTATTTGGTCGACTGGCCGAGTTTGTATTCGAAAAGGATCATTTCGAAACGAATACGCTGCGTATGTACACATCGACGATACTGGTCGAAACATTGATTCGACCGTTATCGATATAGCGCGACAAATAAAGTTTGATCGATTCGGGTAAATTCAAATCAGTCACGTAAGGATTAGGTTAGGTAAGCTTGTTTTTTTCGGAAGTGTCCTATCGATCGCATATTGTCCCCCCAACACCATTCCGAGACGACATTCGTTGCTCATTCTTCGTCGTCGTCGAATATTTTTTTTTATAAGTAAATATACATTTGGAACCGTGAAAACAGAATAATTTAGAAGATATTTTCTTGCTGCATCGATTGTAGAGGTAAGGAATGCGTATAAAAACCGTTAATCGAAATAATCGCAATTCATTGTGTGAGTATCTACGACACAACGTTTGACCTTTACCCCTGAAACTTCGCGATGATGTGTATTTAGTTACTGGTCATTTATATATATCCGAAAAGAATCCGAAAAGAATGGTTCTGATGATTTTTATCTTTGTATTGCAGGCTTTACTTTTAAAAATGACAGCAACGTCCAATAAGAAGTTTCCCTGGAGGAAGGGAATTATTTTGTTATTGCTTCTGACTGGTGCTTTTGTAGGTTACGATGTTTATCAACATGGTAGTTACAAAGGTAATATTCGAAAACAAATGATTAGCTTTCTATTTATGAGTTTAGTAATTATTTCATTGGATGGTAAACGATTACTATGATTATTTAGAATCTAGCACAGATAAGCTGCTAAACAGGAGTGGAGTATACGAACATGGACAGAAAGCTTGGATCGTAGTACAAGATTATTCTACCAAAACACTAGAATTCATCGAAGCTAGTTCACCAGAGTATTACAAAGCAACCGTTGAAACATGTAAACCTTATATGAAACTAGTGGGAGATGTTTATATCGTGGTGAAGAACGTTTCTATCAGAGTATACGGCAATGTGCTGACGTATGCCGAAACTAAAGGCCCTGTGGTACGTCAAACGGTAAGCATTCGAATCCCAATCGAAGGTGTTCGTACGTAATATAAATGTTTCATGTGTTTGGTAGATCGAACATTATGTTCCGGGAATGTTAGACGAGATACATTTACGAAGTAATCAAGGATTGGAACTGGTGAAAGTTTATTCCTGCATATGCGCAGAGAAATTCATGGAACACTCGAGTACAACGCTCAAGTGGTTAGAGCATAATGTATTTGTGTAAGTAGCGACGTTGCTTTTAATATAGCGAACCAAACATGTTTCATGACTTTGTTATTCTTCTTGTTTCAGTGGGAAGTTGAGCCCAGAAAATTTACAAAGTTACGCTTCGCAAGCTATCGATACCACCCAGACGTTAGCGAGTCAAACTTATGATTGGGTATATGAAAAAGTGCAAACATTATCTAAAGTTCCGTGAATGAAATTCTTTGGATGTTACAACCGATTCGCTCGGTAATTCTTCTCCCACTCTCAGCATTTAATTTTATCATTCCAATATTGAAATGTTGTATATTTCCACATGCATATTGTGACGGCCATTTTACCTGTGATATTTGACGATGTATCATATAATTCCAATGAATCGAGACATTTTGAAATGCTGGAAATTCGATCGAAGTGTTAGTCCTTTTTTCTTAAGTTAATCGTTATGTCAAACAACATTATGATTATTAAAGTAATATATAGATCACTTGATTTAGGATTAAATTTCAACCTATTGTCTTTTACGTTTATTTCCCTTTTATGTTCCTATTTAACGTGGATTAAACGATAATATAACAAATTTATACATGAATCGAGGAATACGTTAAATAAAGTCACTTTTTTTCGTACCCTTGGAGAAAATTAATGTAGGAGTGGGCAGCACGATTTAATATCTTTAATGGATATGTAAAATATTACTGTACGTTATCAGATACAAAAAAAATAGAGAGGAGTAACTATAACGATGTTCATGGGAGTAATAGAATAATATCAGTAAAATATAGGAATAGTAATAATTATTATTATAATATTATAAATATAATAGTGCTAATAATGCAACTAATGGAGATGATTATGTGACTCCAGTCACATAGGTAGAACAATGTATGTAAAAATGAGTATTTTCATTTCCTTTCTTCTAAGAAATGAATTTGGTAAAAATTCCTTTTTATGTGTTTTTTCTTTTTTTCTTACGTTTCTTTTGTGCACAGTGGTCGTAGATTTCGGTTACAATTATAATTCATGAGGAAAGAAGACCTTCATCGTGTTTTTGTATATTTGATTGCATAGGTATTCTTCTTCCTCGTCTCTGATCCGTGCGAGCACTTCCAAAATTTGCCTGCAAAAAAACGAACGAAATTAGTAATTCGTTATTTTTCATTTATTTCCCAACGATAAGTTAATATTTATTTACACTATGGTGCACGGTTCGTTCCTTCCTTTAACCATACGATCCGGTTGCCACTTCTCTTTTTTCACCGATACAAAATTAGTAATAACATCTTTCGCGGAAGCATGGGTCGGTCTTATTTCGCACCATGGACAGTCTGTTTCTATCATCAACCTATCCGACGGAATTGTTGTTACAGCGAAAAGATTTTCTTCTGTTTTAAGAGAGCTACGAATACGATTAAAGTCAGCTGAGCTTGCGTCGAACATTACAATTGTACAACTTATTCGACGTACCATCCATTAATGCCGATATACAATCCCATTTGTAATATAGAATTCGCTTCTTCCGGGTTACCATCGAAAGAGTGCACGACGCCAGCCGTTAACGTATCTTTATGTTTCCTCAAGATTTTCACGAAATCTTCGCTAGCATTCCGGCAGTGTAGAAACATTGGTAATTTCAAAGCGGAACATAAAGATAGTTGCATCTCGAAATACTTTTTTTGCACATCCTTTGAACAAAACTGTAGCCTATCGTAATCCAATCCCATTTCACCAATAGCAATAACCTTATCCTTATTATCTACGGCTAAATCTGATAACGACTTCAGATAAGCTTCTGGATCTCCACTTTCTTCGAACTCATTGCAACGCGTCGGATGGCAACCAACCGTTGAGAATAATCGTTCTGCAATGAAAATGGCAATCAACTTTTAAAAAATCAGAATTTAAATACAATGTATACCTAGACATTTCCATCGACATGCATTTCGTCGTTGTAGTTATGTGAAACAGAATCACAGCAACCGTCGCATCTCTCTTTCAGTGGCTTCTTCGTACGTGTGATTTAATACGAGACAGACAAACAATAGACGTACATTACAAGACTAGCCTCACAGTTGTAAAGCCTGCAAGGTGTACAAATGATTAATTGTATCATAATGATTGATTTTCACTATAGAAAACAGAATTCTTATGTACCGAACTACAGATCTGCCCATGTTAGAGAGACGCGACAGTAACGATGCTTCCTTAACTAATTCGTACACGATAGTATTGTTATTTGAAAAATATTTAACGCAGTAATATCGTACCATCTGTTCTTGCGATTTCAATAGCTTTTTTACTTTCTTCTATATTACCGGCAGTGATTATAATTTTCGAAAGATCGTTGCTCCAACTTCGTTCTAAAACTTTATTCAAATCTGGCTGATGTTTCTGAGATCCGTGGTAAATTCCTTGAAACATAGGGTCCGTCAAATTTGCTCCAATATCTACGTCAAAACGAACGATTGATAGCACGTATAAATACAGCGAGCGTATAACCTTCAGCGAAGTATTTTAAACGAACAACAAAAAATCGAACGTCGCAGCTTTTATTTAAACAAATCGATTTGCAAACACGTAGAACGAACGTCGAAGAAAGAATACAATTACCTATAAATTTCCGTAAATTACTCATTCTAGCTGCAATCATTCGACGTACGAACAAAGTGACAGTTTTCCGAGCACTGTCTAAAAGGTTAGCAGGTGTCTCATTTAACCGGCGTTCTACACTGACACATGGATTCGCGAAATACGTATTCGAACATTATCCGAGAGGGAAAGTTGTGATTTGAAAATACTTTTTTCTAGCAGTTTTTGATCGGTTTCTCGTGAACTGTACGAGATTATAACGATACATAACACTACCACTGAAAGGTATCCGCGGACACTTATTCCTTTTTCTCTACAAAAAATATTTAGAAGAATTTTGTCACTTGTAATTATTATTATTATGTATAAAGTCAAATTCAACTCTCAGCAACCCAATATAAATCGAAAAATTCAACTTTCAATCGATATATTTAAATCTAAATCCAAATTGAACTCTCAGCAACCCAATTTAAATCGAAATTCAAATTCAACTTTCAATCACTATATTTAAATCTACGAGGTGTAATTTTCATTATTTGGAAGCATAAAGCTGCGCATGTATTAGCTTTTTTTTATAAATCTGCCACAGCTACATGCTGCCGAATAATGCAAATTGCGTCCCGTAAACGTAAAAGTAGGGCGATGCGGCCTAGCGCTTTTGACTACTGAGAAACCGCATCCCGCACCCTTGCAATCCTAGAAACGAGTCCTTTTATGCGTTGCTATTACGCATTTCGCAAGTGTCCGGATACTTTTCAGCGGTAATGTATATTTATCTTTATCGAAAATTTATAATAAATATGATTAATAATTTTTGCGTATATTTCTCTAACTAAATACAAGTGGACAGTAATTTCTTTTATATCTCTTTATTACAAATCTTAACTTATCGTACAGAAAGGACTTTGCTTTAACTTAGAATAGAAAAAGATTACAGTTAGTACTTCAAATTATTCTCGGTTCCTCGACTGTTCGCGAATTTCATTACTGCAAAGACTTCACGATAGAATTAATTTTCTCGATACATTCCTCCTTCTTCCTCGCGATAACCGCTTCCGCTTCTACAAACTGTTGACGTCCAATTTTCCCTGGTACTAATTTATCTACGTAAAGCGCTTGTTGTTGATTGTAAAGCTCTTTCAACGCTTTGTCGTGCTTCTGTAATTCCTGTACACGATCGTATATATCGCCGGATTCCCCTTTCAATCGTTGAGCAATCTCTGCGATAGAGTTCGTGGCGTTTTTATATTCTTTATTGATGCCTTTAACGACAGACAAGAACGCGTTCGCGTCCTTGTTCGTTTTCAGATTTCCCAGATGATAATCCAACTCGTTGTAAGAAGTCACGCGTCGATCTTGAACGGCTAAGATTTTCTCACATTGTCCAGCTATTTTCAATTTACTTTCCGAAGACTCATCCTTGTCTATTGAAAAGTCTAGTCTCACGTAAGTGATCACCAACAAAAAGAGTAGATACAGCGCAGCTGCTACTAGTAAAGGTTCTTGCAACATCAATATACGTGGGAACGTATATTTCAGCTTAAAATCCTGAATATGATTCTCCACCAAGTTCTTCTTCGTAATAGAAATGACTGGACGTCCGGTAGTATCTAAATACGTGTAGTAAAGAGAATCAGGTAGACGCGTTGCAGCATACGGAAGATTGAATTCAATGTTCTTCGAGCCTTCCGGCAGTATAATCTTCACAACTAATTCGTCTACCACCATATCGTCGAATATGTGATCCAAAAGCCTCATCTCCAACATGTATTGATCTCCGGAGTGGAACAGGTACTCGTAACTGGGTACGTTATAACCCACAATGTATCGAGTTTTCCAACCGCCGAACAGTGGAAAACGTGGACGAAGATTCAGCTCCACGGAATCTTTCTTAATGCGAGTATGCGACGTGGAGATATTACCGATCTCGTCTCTATAATAAATATCGGAAGCAGCTGCGGGTAGAACGGTATCGAAACTCTGAATACTGGCCTGGCCCGATTTGGTCTCCCTGGCGTAATCGTAACGGGAGAACGAGCCTTTCAGCAAGGCTCCGGTGTGCAACAAATCGGTGTGTTCTTCCACCGCAATGTTTCCCCAATGAGATATTTCAATGCTTCTTTCCAGTTTGACGACGGTCAGGAATTTATTGTTGTTCTCGAAATGAATGTTCAATGGCTCGTACGAGAACAAAGGAAGCTTTTCGTACGGACCGTAAGTGATCATCGAATCGCTTTGCGAGACTGGTTTGAATTTAGTGTAGCTTTCGACATTGCGTGAAGGCAATGATACCGTTGTTGTTTGCTTTACTACGGTGTACGGAGAGTACAGATAAATGTTTCCTAGGTACTTTACCAGTTGTTTCTCCTTTTGTGTGATCTCTTTAGGATGAGGTACAAGTTCGTGGCTTAATACCATTTCGACTTCGACAGACATAGTTCTCCCAGGAGAAAGAGGATCTTTCAATTCGATTTTGTAAAAGGTTTTATCTGGATGTGCATTTACCTTAACTTCAGCCAATTTTAATTCAACCCGCACCGGTTCTCTATACGCAGCGATATAGCTCAGACTATTTTTCTGTTTAGGCTCCAATGAGAATAGGAAATTACGTATGTGTCGATCTTTACTCTCATTTTCTAGAACGAGTCTGGTTGTGATTTTCGTTAGTTGAGATTGCAAGTCAATATGTTTCTCCACATTTTTCAGAACCAGCTCCGAGTCGATGACATCGGTAGCGGTAAGAGTTTGGATAGAAAAACCGAGAAACAATCCGAGGCTCCATATTAATATAATGAAATTATAGCGAATCATACTTGTTACCGTAATAGTTTCCTTCAACTTGTTCTATTATTATTGTCTTTCGATACTTCTGATAAACCGGTGTGCCGTATAAAATCGGCACATAACACGGACGTGGCGGTTCTCGTTCTCGGTTCTATGGAGCCACCTATTATCACGGAGTTTGATTAGAGGGGAAACTCGGTTATTTTTTGAGTGAATTTTCAGTATTTTTGAAAGCAAACTCTCTGACGGAAAGTAACGAATCATGAAAATAGCTTTGAAGCACCGCGATACGCGGTTTTCACGGTTGGAAAGTGAGCTTGAAGGAATGCAAATCTGATTGATCGTTCCAATAGACAAAGTTTGCTTATTGGTCGAAGCAACAATAGATTGTGAACAGGTATTCCGTATTCCATAACGCGTATCACGGTTTTACAATTCTTTATACAACAAGTTTTCACCGTTTTTCCAAATGTTTACGAAATAATGCATAAATATACTTGTATACCTCGTTTTTATATCATCGCTATCCACCATTCTGAATTATCTTGGAGCACTGCGTCCTATATACGCATATCCTCTACCCATGCCGGCTCTATAAGAATATATAGTCTAAGGTTAGTATGCATGACTGTGAATTGGTGGGATGAAAACGTAAAATTGTAGTTATTCAGAGAAGTCTTGTCCTATAAAACTTTGCAAGAAAGGTAAACTTTAATTACTACTCTTTTAAACGATAAATATATAAAAATGTCACGCATAAAATTCTTGAATCAAGAAAAGGTGACATTTTAAATTCTGGAACGAAGAAATTTTCGCTTATAAAATTCCAATTTGTATCGACTGAAGAATGTTTTTGTCTAACAACATTGGGAATATATTTTTCTTTGTGTATTCGAACGTATTACTGTGTACATGTAGAGACATATTTTTCCAGATTGGTTCAAAATGGGAGTGCCCGTTGCAGCGAAGAACCCTGAGGCTATGGACGTGGATATAATTCCGTCAGAATCTCAGAACGGTGATGGAGACGTGATCGATAAGAAGGATATTGATCTCCAAACGATTCATGATATTCGTGAACATGCTCGTCAGATAGAGAAAGCGGTGCAGAGCAAAGAGCCTCGTTTCATTCTGAGAGTGCTACGTTCGTTACCCAACACACGTCGTAGGTTAAACTTTAATGTTTTGCATTCGACCATCGTGAGTTTTTACTTGAAACCATGTTCGGAACGCGAGGCGTTGTTATCCAGATTAGAAGAATCTACCGAAGTAGAAGAAACTCAAAAACTACGCCCTACAGCTTTGAGTTCCTTGCCGGAAATCGATGCTTACATTCTTTTGCTGGTTCTCATGCGTTTAATAGACACTGGAAGATACGAGCAAGCAGTTCAATGTTCCGAGGAATTGTTACAGAAGATCATTGCACAGAATAGGCGTACCATCGATTTGATCGCCGCAAAATGTTATTTCTATTATTCAAGAGCTTACGAGCTAGTCGGAAGACTGGATAAAATTCGAGGACTGTTGCACCTAAGATTAAGGACCACGACATTGAGAAACGATTTCGAAGGACAGGCGGTATTGATTAATTGCTTATTAAGGAATTACTTGCATTATAATCTGTACGATCAAGCGGACAAGCTTGTACTCAAGTCGACGTTCCCAGAGTCTGCTAGTAACAACGAATGGGCCAGATTCTTGTATTATTTAGGACGTATCAAAGCAGCTAGATTGGAGTACTCCGCTGCCCACAAGTACTTGGTTCAGGTGTGTTGTAGCCCCATTATTTATACTACTGTTATTAGTAGACTGCAGATTTTATGTATTTATGACAAAAATCAGTAGGTCTCATTCAAAACAAAAGGGTTTTCCCTCACCTTAAAATACAATATATAATTTGTACTTAATCTTTTTCGCAGGCTCTCAGAAAAGCTCCGCAAAGCACTGCAGTTGGTTTCCGTCAAACAGTTCAGAAACTAGCTGTGACGGTAGAACTTCTACTTGGAGATATTCCTGAACGGCAAACTTTCCGGCAAGCGGCGATGCGTCGCGCATTGGCTCCGTATTTTCAATTAACGCAAGCTGTGCGTTTAGGAAATCTTCAACGTTTCGGAGAAGTTTTAGAGAACTTTGGTCCACAGTTCAGAGCAGATCATACGTTTACTCTGATCCTCAGATTGAGACACAACGTTATTAAGACTGCGATTAGATCGATCGGACTCTCCTATTCGAGAATTTCTCCTGCGTATATCGCAATGAAATTAGGCTTAGATTCAAGCGTTGATGCTGAATTTATTGTAGCTAAAGCTATTAGAGACGGAGTAATCGAAGCTACTTTAGAATTGGAGAATGGATACATGCGTAGCAAAGAGACTACCGATATTTATTGTACTAAAGAGCCGTTGCTCGCGTTCCATCAGAGAATTACGTTCTGCTTAGACTTGCACAATCAGAGTGTTAAAGCCATGAGATATCCACCAAAGTCGTATGGAAAAGACCTTGAATCAGCTGAAGAACGTAGAGAAAGGGAACAACAAGATTTGGAACTTGCTAAAGAAATGGCGGAGGAAGACGACGATGGATTTCCTTAGGATGTTCACCTTTCGAATGCATTCAACTAATAAAGCAATTTATCATGAAGTTATCGCTACACTTTCTTATACTTTGTATTACGTTCAACAGCAAGAATTTTGCGAAAACTTCGCAACGATCGGTAAACTAAAACGAGTTGGAATTTTTGAAATAGGTGTCTTCTGTTAAGAAATAAGGAAGTAAAGAATAAAATAAATTACACTAATGTTTTTTCAAATATATTCTTTAGAGATCGCTATATACTTATAAAATATGTAACTACTATTTAGAATTCTCAGTGACGTAATATTTATCACTGTATATATACTTGAAACGCATATAACTCGCATTTTATTTGTACATTATGATTAAATAATTCTAACTTTGAAGTATTTCAATATTTTCTAGTGAAAATTAAACTGGGAATGTTTTATTTTTACTTTTGTGATCGAAAAACACTGTTTAAAAAGGAAACGAAGATTTCAGTCAGAGTTTTAATTGAAAGCAGTTTTAATTATTAATCCTTCGCAGCAGTCGGAGCTGTTTTAATTTGAAAATTAAACATTTCTTCCTAGCTAGAATATTTCCATTCCCTATGATTTTTTCAATACCTAAATTTTTAGTTAATTGATTCGACATATTTCATAAAGTAAACAATATTTTGAATAATGGTACAGCAATTTTTACGGGTTAAGAGATTTGAATAATTGAAGATAAAATACAATATATTTTACGAAAACGAAGTATTAGTCTTTTGATAACTTAGTATGAACTAACGATATGAATTTCGACATCATTTCAATATCAAAATGATCTGGGATCAGTTATTTTGAAATAAACGAATTCACCTTATAATGATTCAATCATTTCCGAAAGATTTCTGTTGAAAAAATCACACATTACATACTTGAGTGTATATAAATACATATATAATTGAAAAAGGAAGAAATAGAAAAATCATTTTTTCGTTACATGGATATTTACATGATTATATACTTTTATAAATAGAATTCTTATAATTAAACATCTATAACGAATGATCCAGTTATATTTACTATAATACAATCAATATACAATACTCTTACTGTACAAGACTACCCTCCGCCCACCCTTCTTGATGTTTTTCTTTGTACAAATTTCATAGAAAGTTCTTGCAAAGAAATTTCAGTAGAAAGTGCAGTTTTACATTTATTTGATAAAGCTGCTAAAAATTTATAGAAGGAAATAGTGATTCATTAACCGGTATATAAAACTTGATCGAATATTGATGGTAAAAAAGATTGACGAAGATCTTTGGTCATGGGTTTCGTGAAATACTGCTCTTCCGGAGATCCGTATGCATTTCTTTTGATCGTCAGTCTGAAAAGAAATCTTCTTTTGTCAAGAAAAAAACAAATAAATTTCTATTCGATAAAATAACTACTTCGATACGAAATACATATACAGTGACTCGAATTAATATTCGGACGCTCTAAAAAAGACGATAACTTTTCAATATTGGAACTTTTTTTTCAGAAGTAAGAACAATTGGTTTGCTACACAACGTGAAAAAAATTTGAAAAAGTTGCAAATTGTCGGAATCGCAGAGAAAATTCTGAAAGTTGTAAAATACAACTTTTAGTATTTTCTCTACAATTTCAACAAATTGCAATTTTTTAAAAAATTTCTTTTCACATCCTGTAGTAAACTAATTGCTCTATCTTCTAAAAAAAAGTTTAAACCGTATCGCTTTTTTGAGTGCGTCTGATAGTGCAGTCGACACCTTTGTTTATGCTTGAAACACTAAATTTATTTAATGGTTCCGAGGTTGTAAGTACACTATGCGAGTAACTAAAAGTTAATAATTAAATTACTTATGATTCTGTAAAATTCAGGTACTAATGAAAATATTATGATCAAATGCTCTCACCTTGCCTTGCTTTAAGTATATGATAAATAAGTAGGGAAAGTAGAAATAGTCTTCTATCAACTAATATTTGAACCGCATCTCCCCTCAGAGTCATGTTTGGTCTTAGGAACTCATTCCGTCTGTCATCTTCGATATTAACGTCACGATAACCATGGTGTATTTTACCAAAACAAAGTAGATTCATATTCATATGAATTCCTTTACAGTCGTAATCTTCGAAACCATCGCACTGGCATGTATTTAATCTAGCTGCTTTCTCTTGCCTTGTAAGGATATTTATTGAATTTTTACACCTAAAATATGTACAATAATTTGTAGATCGAATATTTCTTACGTTGTTTATACCAGCTAATTAATTTTCAATACTTTTCTTCGTATCAACACTAACCGTACCGAGCACAAAACGCGACTGCTATACGCTGCTTTATAAAAGTGACAGCACTGAATTTATTTAAATTTCTTGCAAATTTTTTAATAATGGAATTATCCGCGCAACTTCAATAATTATAAAGTAAAAAATGTGACACCGGTCGTGGTACGGTTAGTGTTAAAAAGAATGATGTTTACCGTTTTGTACACTTTCGTCCTTGGAACATGCTCTTGCAAAATCTATTATAGTAGGAAAGGGCAGTCTGACAGAGAGCATCCGCGTTACAAATCCAAGTTGCGACTCTGCAAGACACCCTGGTCCTGTTCATTGCCAATTGCACAGAAGATCTGCAGATTTCAACCCTCTGCTTCGATTGTAAACATAAGTCATCTTCGCATTCGCACTGTGCAAATAATAATCAATTGTAAGTCATTGAAAATTTCATATTCAATATTCAAATAATACAGGGTGAGTCCGAAGAGAGAGAGAGAGAGACACAGAACACCTAAATATCTCCGTTACTTTTCGTTGTACAAAAAGCTTCTTGGGACAAAGTTACACTGTTTGAAGGGCCATATGTAACGGTGTAAGGGAAAAAATTTTCAAGGTCATTTTTTAATGAGATTTCAAGGTCATCGATGTTGTTTTAAATGGCATCATATATTTTTTATACCATAGATCGATAGAGTATCAAAGTCTGATTGTGAGTATAAAAGTGTTGACTTTCATATGACCTAGACCTAACAGTTAACGAGATAATATCCAAAGAATATAGACAATTGTTTCGATAATATCTCGTAAACTATTAGATGTAGGACATATGGAGGTCAATACATTTTTACTCAGAATTCGACAGCCTATCGATTTATGATACAGAAAGTAGGTGTTTCCAGAGAAAAAAGGTGACCTTGAAATGTCCTCTATGCCTCCACCCACGCAGAAAATGATTATCTCACAATATGCCCCCCTCTACACCGTGTAAGTTTTGTAAACAGGGTAGGGCAATAACTATGTCCACCTTGAATATCTTCGTTATTTGTAATAATATGGCAAAATGTTATGAACAAAATTTGGACGGTGTAGAGGGGGGCATATTGTGAGATAAACATTTTCTGCGTGGGTGGAGGCATTGAGGACATTTCAAGGTCACCTTTATTTTTTTTTACTGGAAACACCTACTTTCTGTATCATAAATCGATAGGCTGTCGAATTCTGAGTAAAAATGTATTGACCTCCATATGTCCTACATCTAATAGTTTACGAGATATTATTGAAACAATTGTCTATATTCTTTGTATATTATCTCGTTAACTGTTAGGTTTAGGTCATATGAAAGTCAACACTTTTATACTCACAATTAGACTTTGATACTCTATCGATCCATGGTATAAAAAATATATGATTCCATTTAAAACAACATCGATGACCTTGAAATCTCATTAAAAAAATGACCTTGAAAATTTTTTCCCTTACACCGTTACATGTGGCCCTTCAAACAGTGTAATTTTGTTCTAAGAAATTTTTTGTACAACGAAAAGTAACGGAGATATTTAGGTGTTCTGTTTCTTCGGACTCACCCTGTATATTAGATAATATTAATATGTCGTTAAAATCGTTGCAGAATTAAATTATTAAAAGCTTCTAACATATTTGTCGAGGAAACAGAGCCCAGTAAGCAATCTGCTCTTGATTTGCTACGAATTCGTCGGCAAAACTTCCCTACACATTCCGACCCAACTGTTTCCGCATTAGGCTCGGTATTTGAGTGCAAAGCAGTGCAGAATTACGGTAAACGGACTGAGCGGCCGCGTGGGGCCCCGGAATACCATAGGGCCCCGAATTTTAAATAAATTTATGAATTTTTAAATAACTTTATTCAACGTGTAGCGGTATGAAATTTTGCATTACTTTTATTTTTTGTTAATAAGTTTATGAGAGTTTTCTTGCAACTTCTATTTCTGACTCGAGTTTGGGGGCCCCAAAATTTTTACCGCTTACGGCCTCCACTTGACTTGAGCTGACATTGCTTAGAGCAAAAGTGGGTCCACTCTCAGTGCGACCGACGTGCCCTCTACACGAGGGCAAAGCCTGGCGTGGAGTTGCGCCTGGAAACTTTGCCTTCAAGTACCTAGCCACAGTGCCGGATTAAGCAAGCGCGGGGCCCAAGGCTTTGCATCAGGACCGCTCGTGAGTAAATGTAGCGCACCTTTGCGGCAACCATAATGAATGAGCTTTTTTTTGGGAAAACTATCTGTGCCCCCTGGCATAGACAGACGCTCATGTATCGGCTCTTGTTTGTATGGCGCGGGGCCCGTAGCATTTGCTACTCCTGCTACGGGGCTTAATCCGGCCCTGCCTAGCCATGTCCGTATGGACTCGCAAATTCATAGGAAATAGGGACCAAATTCTGCTGCATGGCCTTGACTCCAAAATGGCCGCCTTTTATTCGTAAAGTACGATTACAAATATTGATAAAGATTTGCTCGAAGCAGGTTTAGCTGATTGGGAGGAAAAGTAAGACCACGTATAACGGAACGAAAGTAGAAATAAATAAAAAAATATGTACTGTCATAAGTTCTTTGCCCTCGTCGGTGCTAGTCAAAGCAATGAGGGCATGTTGGCATGTCTCGGAACAGTCATTGCCTTGGAGAACGGGTGCGCAGCCTGTAAGATAGTGTTGCAGAGCAGAACCACAGCCTGTTCTGTAAGCACACCTCAGTTTCGCGTCTTCACACCTCATTATAGTGCTCCTTGCCGTGTTCCACATTATCATACTCAACAACAGCATACCCGTTAGGACTATGGCCGATCGATCGCACCAGTGTGACATCCTTCTGAAACATTCAAATTTTATACGTGTCACACAAATACTCAAGATTACGTTTCCCAAACGTGCTCAATACAGCTGTACAGAGCATTTGCAAGTTTTCCAAGATCTTCCTTTGCTTTACATTTCATGGTAAACCCATTTTTCAAAGTTCCCGTTCAAGTTACCGAACAGCGTCGATACATTACATAATCGTTAATTCGATTCACCAATTATACATATACCGGGTATTTAACTTTACTTGACTACCTTGAATATCTTTGTTGTTTTTAAAGATACGTCAAATGTCTGAAGGACAAAGTTGAACGGTAACATGGGGCTCATACGACACCAAAAAATTTTTGTGTTTATGTAATTTTTTTTAGAGATATGAAGGTCACCTTCATTTTTTTTTTTATGGAATCAGGTATTTTTTAATACATCAATCGACGCAGCTGGACATTCGCTAGAAAAAAGTACTAATCTATGCATGTCGAAAAGTTAGTAGTTCAGGAGATATTTCAATTTAAATAATTCTAAAACACCATTACTGTCGTACTGTATCACTGTATGTACTATGTACCGATGTTTTAGAGTTATTTAAATTGAAATATCTCCTGAATTACTAACATCGATTGATGTATTAAAAAATACCTCACTCCACGTAAAAAAAATGAAGGTGACCTTCATATCTCTAAAAAAATTACATAAAAACAAAAATTTTTTTGGTATCGTATGAGCCCCATTTTACCATTCAACTTTGTCCTTCAGACTTTTGACCTATCTTTAAAAACAACAAAGATATTCAAGGTGATCAAGTTAGGTGAAATTCCCTGTATATTAATATAATTATACATATACTTATACATATAATATATACAGGGTGTCCCACGCAACTGGAACAGGCTGTATCTCCTAAACGGTTCGGAATAGAAGAAGATGTTAAAAGTAAAAGTTGAATGGTATCGGACAGTGCATAATATGCAACTAATTGTATGCACTTTTGTGCACCGGTGCATCAGAAAATAGCAACAGCACTTTTTTTAAAAATGGAAGCCTATGTTTTTGACTGCACCAATCGATGCAGTTTCTTGTGCTCTACATAAAATACCAACATACGTATGCCCTAAACTTATTCGTTACGAAGTTATCGAAGCTAAAAGTTCTCTGAATTATAATGGAACATAACGTAGGTACTCCGGAACACTTGCCGAGAGACTGAAATCATTCAGTGAACTTTTAGCTTCGATAACTTCTTAGCGAATAAGTTTAGGGCATAAGTATGTTGTACTTTTATGTAGAGCAGAACAAACTGCATCGATTGGTGCAGTCAAAAATGTAGGTTTCCATTTTAAAAAAAAGTGCAGTTGCATTTTTCTGATGCACCGATGCACAAAAGTGTATAAAATTAGTTGCGTAGTATGCACCGTCTGATGCCATTCAACTTTTTCTTGTAACATTTTCCTCTATTCCCAACCGTTTAGGAGGTACAGCCTGTTCCAGTTGTGTGGGACACCCTGTATAATTAATTATACCCTGGTAAAGTATGGTAAGCGTTATGTTGTTTGAAGAATAACTCCTTCGAAGGTCATTCGAAGGTCAACATATGATAATACATGGTTGAATTTGTCTTTTCATTAGCTACAAGGTTACACTAATCAGAATACGTCGCTCTATTTAAAGAAACAACGATGACCTTGAAATATCGGAAAATATGACCTAGAGAAAAAAAATTTCTCTGTCACAATAATTGCCCCACTGAACCAAACATTTTCTGCCTGAAACATTATCTTGTATTCCTAAAAACGACGAAGATATTTTCGGTGCAAGCTTAGGTGCCTCACCCTGTATGTATACATACGTATATGTACACTAATATATAGAAATGATATCGTATATTATTTCGATTAAAACATTTTCAAAAAGCGTTATCGAAATTTACAGGATTGTTATATCGTGTTTACATGTTTATTTACAGCTCGTAGCATGAACGTGTTCGAGAAGAGACTGTATCCGATGTAAATGTAACTCGAGCGTTCTGTCGCGCTGTGAAGTGCTTGTGGATGCATGCAACAGATGTGTAGCATGGGGGGCATACCATGATATTCTTAAAATAAATCGGATCTTCGTTTGTCATTCCCGTTAATATAAGAAAATTTCGAGATGTCGCTAAAAAGACGAAGTCGTTATGTTGAATTATCCAAAAATGATTATACGTACACCATTGCATCTTTTGTTGAACTAAATATTTCTTTGTAAGTCTATAATCGTTAGTTGGACAACGGATTTTATGCATTTATGACAAGAATAAACAAGCAGGTGTTATTTAAAACAGTAAAAACATTAGAAGAATTTCGAAATACTGTTACTAACACTGATCAACTTATTTGACATAAAAAATTTTATTCTATATAAAGATCCGTTGTCTAATTATATTATACATATGAAAAAAAGGTTATTTCAACTAGTTTCCATTATGATAAAAATTGTGATCATCGTCGAGCTCTAAAACTCTTTTCATATTAACATTTTAAGAAGAAAAATTAGAAAATACAATTATATTATTTTCAACCTATTGAAATTATTAAGAAAGAAAATGGATTTCTATTTCACTCCAGTTCGTTGCAATTCAGCTAGAAAATTATTATTTTGCATAAAGATGCTGTTTTGATTATCACATTGGAAAAATATGGTTGTTTTAACTAGTTTCAATTATCGAGGTCCAACGCAACGAGAATATTCTGAGAGATACAATTTGTGAGAATTATTAGCCGTTTTATTTTGGACATTTTGCGGAGATCTGAACGGTTTCAACGATTATGGACGAGCGCGGTGACTGGTGAACGAGAAATATATCGGCATCGCCGTTAGAATTTCTACCAGAAACAACACACGGTTCACCATTCTCCAGGTCTACTCTCTACTGCTCCTCTAGTGATACCAGTAAAAAAGCAAGGAGGCAGTAAGAGAAGGGGGTGAAAGAGAGCACGTGCGCCAGCGCGCACACGATACAGTGAGAGAAAGAGGGGGGCAGATTCTACCTGAGAGCGCTTCATTGCCAGCGCTAGTGCCGATGCTGTTGCGCACCAGCCCCAAAATGGACCACCAAGACGTCGCAGACGTGGCAACGAGGGACAGATGGCCAGCCCTATAGACCTTCAGTGGTCGTCAACTTCGCTTTGCTCAACAGTTCAAATCTTATGTCGAGCAAACGTGGGCGAACATTGAATCAGTGCGAAGCAATTTCATTCGTCCATTTAAAAATATTTAATCTGCGTTGATCTCAGCTACGCGAACTCGTTCCATCAAACAGCGAGTTAGTTTCGTGCGGGAAAACCCGGTTAGGCGATAAAGTCTATAAACGATAACAAACGATAAAGTTTATAAAACGAAGTCTACAAAGACGACAAACTCGATTAACATTTTATTACTCGCACTCCACTTTCCACGTAACAGGTTTACATATGGAACTTTACTTTTCTCCAACCTAAATCGATTTTTATTATTCCATGAAATAACTACTTTAGCGCCAAATATATATTTGCTAGTGCGGTCGACACGTGTGTTTATGTTTGAAAGACTAAATTCAAAGTTTCGAGATTGGGCAAAATACAGTTAGGAGCATAACTGATCACTAAAACAAAATTGAGTAGATGAAATTCAAAATTGTTGGAAAATTATTAAAATTGAAGATGCCAATGTATCTCTAAGGGAAGAAATAACATTCTTAGCAGTCTCTACTGATCACACACACTTTAACACTAGATCTACCACGCCAGTCAAAATGGTTTTACAATTTCATTCTGAAATTCCTATTTCATGTTACATTTTTCTTTTCGCAATGATGTGATAACTTTTACAGCGATAACTAAAGGTGTAATATAATGAATTTTATTTTTCTTTTATTTATACAGAATCAAAATAATTTTGTATCATGGCTACTCATACCAATACCAGTCATTTTGACTGGTACTTCTATAATCCGTTTCCCGAACCTGAAGCCGTTAATTAATTTTTATAAAATAAATAATTTAGAAAGATTTATCGATATAGTTTTGTTAGGAAATGTTGTCGCGCACCCTCCGCCTTATCTGGCGCCAAAACATACATAAACATAAACATAGCCGTGCTGTAACGTAACATAGACATCGATGTCGTTTCACGCGGTCATTTTGTATATCATAGTGTTTAACTAACAATAAGAATTAAAATAAAATTCGAATTACTACTTATGTTATTTGTTAACTGTACTCTTTATTATACTACAATAATATTAAAATTACACTGTGTGAGATTATAATTGAGTATTCATTCAAAAAGTATACACATATAACTGACTGGCGTGGTATGTATAATGTACTGTATAAATAGTATCGTTTCAAGAAACGAACGAAAGTCGAACAGAATTCGATCCAAATAACAATTTAGAGATACAAAAAATTCTATAAAATTCCATTGCCAAGTATAACGAGATAGAAATGAAAAATACGCGTGCCGTATGTTTACGTCGAGTGTTGGGGTATCAATGCATTCGCTATGACAACGTGATTAACCTTCAGTTACTCGCACTCCACTTTCTACATAACTGTTTACATATGGAACTTTATACGAGTCCAACAAAAATAAATTTATATTCAATGAAATAATTACTTCGATGCCAGATAAATATTTACCAGTGTAGACGGCACCTTTGTTTAACGTTCACAAGCTAAATTGAATGTTTTGAGATTGTATAAGTACTATATGCGAGTAATTAAAAGTTAACATGCCTGCCACGATCACGAAAGGAGTGATACAAATCACCGAGTTAATACTCTATTAACGCCGTTCCGTCGCGTCGATGTAATTCAATTAATTTCGATGGCACTTTTTTCGTCAACTTCTAACAAAGTGTTTCTATGAAGCGCACTCGATTTGATAAGCGTAACCGTATAATGCACTTTTCAGCAAATCAGATTCCACTGTTTTAACCCTTTGCACTTGGAACAATTTTAATAGGAAAATTAAACATTTCTTCTGACTTAGAATCTTTCAAGTGTCATAGATAGACAGCGAATCTGTATGCAAAATAAAAATGTTCTACTTGAATTACAACAGACTGGAATAAACTAGAAATTGATTTTCTTTCGTAATATGTTTAATAGGTTGAAAATAATATAACAGTGTTTTCAAACTCTTCTAATGTTTTCACTGTTTTAAATTACGCCCACCCATTTTTCTCATAAATCCATCAAATCCGCTGTTTAGACCTGCGATTTTCGATAATTATTCGACCGAAGGATAATACATAGCAACTTTTTATGGTTCACGATTTTTCGTCGACGGTATGCACGTTTGTTATAATGATCCACGTACGTGCATATTTGTACACTAAAATGTATAGGATCAGCGTATGCAATTGTGTTGGACAAGCAGACGGTATGTAAACATGCATCGACAAGTTGGATTGTGTTTAACTAAAAGGAGAATAGTGTTGTAAGAGAAAAGTTGAGATACAAACCTTGCGAACAATCACATTGTTCTAATAGCCGAGAAGTATGAAGTTTAGGATCCTAGTTGCAAGCACGACTGAAAACTGTGGTTTCGTGTCAAGAATTCTAACAACACTGTACGAGAAGAAAAGAAAAGAGAAACTTACTCACAAGCGCACGGTCACCGAGATACTAGATTGAGTTGTGACGGCCTGCCCGCTGCGTCGAGAAGCTGCGCGCGCCGCTCTCCTCCCCCCACCATCTGCCACTGGCCCGGGACTCAAAGGACTACTGATAGCATCGAGTTACGATCGAAACTATTTAATCATCCCATAAGTTCGTGCCGACTTTTGTGTATACATTTCCCGCGTCGATTTATAAACTTTACGGCAATAATGGACCAATGACTGTTCGGGAACAAGGAATAGAGGAGGTTCTCGTGGGTATAAGATCGTGAAATAGTGAACACAGTGATTTCTGGCAGTGAAAAATCATGAGCGAAATGCGTATCCATTTCCGACATCTCGTGTTATATGAATTTCGGAAAGGAAGTTCAGTAACAATCGCCACGAACAACATATGTGCTGTTTACGGAGAAAGTGCGTTTTCATCTCGTACCTGTAGGAAGTGGTTTCAACGGTGGACTTTTTGTTTAGAAGACGAGGAACGTTCTGGGCGTCCACCTCGGACAGACTAATTGTAACATAAAATTCGCCTTGCACAGAAATTACGAAACAAACATACTTAAAGGTATGTTTACAAAATTAACATATGCAACCGCTCGAAAAACGGCACGAACTTATAGGATGACTTAATAGAATTTTTTCAAAATATCAGCTCACAGTTATTTCAACCCTCTCGTCGCAACCGTAATTATTTTTTGTACTCTATTTATCAGATAATCTTCCTCACATGCAATTTCAAATGACTCTTATATACATAGTACTGTTAGAGAATTCTTTTTTCGTGACATAAGAGTAATACATACAGAGTGTATCGTTTATTTGAAAACAGAAATATTACGTGACGCACTGAGGTTACGAAAAAAATTTGTTTACAGAAATTGCTTGGTATGAAGGGAACAATCGCATGTGGTGTAATTTTTTTTCCAGACAATTTTTTAAAATGGAACCATATATTTTTTGTCAAACATTTTTTTGTTAAAACATTAGAAATTATATTATAATAATAATTTATTTCGGTTTCGCAGCTCACAAATGGACTTGATTTTACTACCTTCTCACTCATTTCCATACCGCAAACATAAACACGCTTAACTACACTTTAACTACTACATACACGCAATATGTACTCCTATTTCTGCTCTATATTCCTTTTTATTTCATTTATCCTAAATTACACATCCTCCCGTGTTTGCCTTTGGTCTATTGCTCAAGAAATTATATTATACATATAAATTGTAACTTCTTCTAATATCGTGTGTGTTATGACAAAGAAATATATGGTTCCATTTAAAAAATTAATTTGACTTTGAACTTTCCTCCCCCACCATTCGAGTCCAAAAAAAATTACACCATATGGTTGTTCCCTTTATACCGAACAATTTTTGTACACAATTTTTTTCGTAGTTTTTATTTATGACAAAAATGAGTACATATAATTTAAAACAGTAAAGACATTAGACGAATTTAAAAATACGATTATATTATTTTCAACGTATTAAAAAACAAAATATATTTATATTGCATTCCAGTTTGTTGTAATTCACGTAGAAACATTTTATTTTTCATAAAGATCCGCTGTCTATATATACATATAGTATATATTTTTTTTAATGTGTTGAAATCATCCCTATTTGTTCCCAAATATCGCAGAACACCCTTACATAGATTTCTACAGTCATAATATTAATTTTATAATATTAATGGATCTTTCAGTGTACGTATCTCTCGTCCATTCAGTTATTGTAACTAGACAAAATAAAAATGTTCTACCCGAATTTTGTTTCTGTGTGTGTGTGTTTTGCAACAAACTGGAGTGAAATAGACATTTATTTTCTTATTTCTTAATATGTATAATAGGTTGACAATAACATAACGGTATTTTAAAATTCTTCTAATGTTTTTACTGTTTTAAATTACACCTACACTTTTTGTCATAAATGCATCAAATCCGCTGTCTAGCTATAACGGAAGTGAATTGTTTGTATTTTGTATCATTGAAATATTCCATCAGGTTCTCGGAAGAACCCCGATCGGTATTGGTCGATCTGTGTACACGGTTCTGAATAATTTATGAGAGAAAAAGAAAAGCGCTGTGGCAAATTAATCTCGGGACACTCTTGTTTTTGCCGCAAACCCGTTTCACTTCCATTACTAGCTCTATCCTCCACCCACAGGGGTCCAAGGTGCCCCAACCTGCTTGGCTGATTGAGACACCAGCCTGGTTCCAACACTATCCCCTTCTCCCCCGGCCTCATCCGTACCCTTCTCAGAGCGACGTCGAACAGTCCGGCATTTAGATGCGTTCCGTTCTTTCTTACGTTTCTCCTTCTTCCCGTGTCGGCCTTCCATCGGGCTCCCTTTCAGGCCTCTTACTACGTCTATTCCCTACCACCAACACATTCAGTTGGTCCCTGTGATTCTCAACTTAATTTCACTCCCGTGGACCAGAGAAGGAGGAGGGCAACGCGACCGAGATTAGTTGATTTCAGTACAAATTGAACTGGTTTAATCGGTTCCGCGAGCAGAACAACAAGTACAGAACTATGTAGAATTGCAAGACGCGTTTCTCTCTTGTCCACTGTACATATTACCACGAGGGTGTACGGTTTACTGCGGTATTTTCTCCCGATGAGATTCAAATAAGTAAAAACAATGATTTTGCCCTGAACTTTGTAGAATTCAACGAGAATATGCAAGACAAAATTATCAATCACTCTCATATTTTTATAATCTCAGGATTTGAAAGAACATTCTTCATACGATTCTTTCTATTGTTTTAAATTGCATAAGGGAAAGTTTTATTATTATTTATATACCTACTTCGACACAATAAAAATTGCATAAGGGATTGTTTTTTATTTTATTGCACAAGGGAATTATTTTATTGTATTTTATTGCATAAGCAATAAAAATATAAAAGGGAACTTCTCTTGCTTCTTTAATAAAAAAAATTAAGCCCTCAGAATTTCGTACATTAAAGTGAAGCATGTACCGCAGTAATCGGTACAGTTACTCTGCAACAAAGAGGTCTCTTTATTTTGTGAACTAAAACGATGCAGAACAACATTGTTTAACGAGATGGCAGTCATACAAAGCAGAAATTCATGAAAACCAACAATTCTTTAAGGGGAACCTTATTTTAAATGAGTGTAAAATTTTAAAAGTATGTAATAATAAAAAATAAAAATAATTGCATAAAAATTACACTGTGTCATCTTGCAATATAGCAAACATGAGTAGGAAATCTTGAAACATTGAATCGGTAATAATCTAACAGTTTTTTATCCCACATGAATTATTTTTTATTAGAGTTTCGTGCAATAATTCTTCCATACACTGCAGTAATCGGTACAGTTAAGTACCCAAGGCGTTGCTGTTCAGCTATCGCTCAACACGTTCGAGATACAATAAACCATTCAACGCTCCTTAGTTTAGTTCTTGTTTAAATACTGTTTCATTAGCTATTCTAGTCAAACAACCGGTCGAGAGACACAGGAGGGACTGTTTGTTTTTCGATTAACAAGTCCACAAGAGCGCGTGTCTCGGTTTACTTAGGATATCCTAGATAAATGCCTTTGAGCCTCGTTTGCTCGGGACTGATGGTCCATTCAGGACTGTGATGGATTTGCTGAAACGAGGCAACAATCTGTTGATGGTTCTCATCAGTATGTTTACCAAACTCCTCGCAAATTTTTCGGATACGCAAACATGCAACTGTGCTCCGGGTTTTATAATATGAAATGTGAGAAAGTGCTTGAACGGAGATGATCATGAAAATTAGTTTCCTGTTCTACAGGAAATGCGATGGGGGATGTAGATCGACAAACTGCGATGAAAGAACGAGGACCATCCAGGACGGAATAAAGGAAATAGATCGTCAGATACGAAACCGAGATATACGAACGATAACGCACGTCCAATCTGTAGTACTTTGTCGGAATATAAAATTACTCGAAAACTAACCTAATAGACTGTAACACTAATAGAAGAATTAATTTTTGAAAAAACTATATTGAAATTGAGAAAACATCATTCGATCTATTACAACTTGTAATTTGTAATTTACTTGCACTTTACAAGCTAATATAATTATTAGACTGCGGATCTTTATGCATTCATGGCTAATGGAAACGTTCAAAAAAGGCCACAATATAAAATTTCGATAGAATCTTGTACAATTTTCATATGTTTTGTATGTTCAACTGTTTATTTATTGGAACTTGCATAAAAATCCCCAGTTTAATCATCACCGATCGATTGTTGATTAAATATGTTACTGAAACTTTACGAACACCTCTCCGGCCAGAATCTGCTGCACGCGAAGGGTCAGTATGGCGGTTTTTGTTCTCACTCTGTCTCTCTCTCCCCCTCTTTCTCTCTCGCTCTCGCTGTCAGTTTCTCTCCGTGGTCTTTTTGATCTTCTCGAAGCAATTGTCCCAAGCGAGAACCCGGTTGAGGCAATAACGTCCGCAGGCCCAGCCTATCCTGTACCTCCTGACGTCTTAATAAAGCAATCGTCCGATTTCTCGAAACCCTCCTTCTTTCACTACAACCAACACTTCGGAGCCTTCCGAGAGAGGACTTCTCACGTTCGTTGTCGATTTCTGTTTTGTACAGAATTTATTTAACGCCCGTATATATTCTTTGTTCGATATTTTAGAAATAAATAACGCTCACAAGAATATGTTGGAACAACAATTTCAAACAAAACTGTAACGAGAAATTGTGAGACACGTTATTCAATATTTTATATCTCTATATACACTCTGTTATTATAGCACATTTTTTGTCGACTTTTTTTACAACCAACACTTTGGAGCCTTCTGAGAAAGGACTTATCACGCTCGTTGTCGATTTCTGTTTTATACAGAATTTATTTAACGCCCATTTATATTCTTTTTTCGACATTTTACAAATAAATAACGATCGCAAGAATATATACTGGAACAACAATTTCAAAGAAAACTGTAACAAGAAATTGTGTTATCTTAAAGACTTTATCATTTGTAATATATACAGGGTGAACCACAAATCGTGAATACAGATTACTCTGTTATTAACAGTCCGATCGAAAATGTTTTTATCAGATATAGCATATATGGTTTCAGGAGAGCTTTCACGTGATTATAGCAAATTTCTTGTCTCCTTTTTTCGTGATTTTTTGGAGGGAAAGGTTCTCTCTTATTTTAAATGAGCAGATAATTTTGCTGAAATAATGGAAATCATATCATTGAATAATATTGAACGTATATTTTTTTTATAAATTGATTCAAATATTTTGTTTAAAATACGGAAGAACTTTCCCTCGAAGCTAATAGAAGAATTTTACAGAGGGTCTTATGCTTCAGAATTCTGAGAGGACGGGATTGTTCCACAATTGTTCGGTTTCTTGAAAGGCGGCCCTACGGTCGGTTCCCAGTCACGCATCGACGACTTTTTGAAAAAGCAATTAACCTCGGTTTGATGTCGGCTTAACGCCTGCCGCTACGTCTTAATCGTCCTCCTGGAACCTACAGTTTCAAAGCGAGAACATCCGAAGGAAGAACTGAAAAATCCTCTCTGCTGAAAGGTAGCATTACAGTTTACAAAGGATAGAAGCGATATATACTCTCTGTCCACTTTGTTTTGTTATTTTATTTCCACTTGAGAACAAATTGGATAATTGGAAATATTTACGCCGAATTACACAGAAAAATATAATACAACATACAGGGTGATGCACCTAAGACTTGCACCGAAAATATCTCCGTTGTTTTTAGTAATACAAGAAAATGTTTCCGGCAGAACAGTTTTGGTTCACTGGGGCAATTATTGTGACGTCAGAAAAACGCCTGAAAGATTTTCTCGTATTACTAAAAACTATGGAAATATTTTCGGTGTAAGGCTTAGGTGCATCACACCCTGTATACATATATAAATGTTTCTCTTCGCCCACTTCTCTTTCAAATTACATGATCTGATTCTGAAACAAAATTAGATATTCATTCAATTTGAATTTCATATTTGCAAGTAAAAACATTAAAGAAAAAGTTCGTAATTTTTTCGTACATGCTATTAGTATAGAGTGCTCTTATCGCTTTATAAATTAAATCGCAAGGACAATGTTTCTAATATAAAATAATTGTGATTTTGTAAAAGAATACTTTATTCAAACCTTAATTTAGTTAGATTATAATTATTTCGCCGCAAGCTTAAAATAATAATAATAATAGTATAGTATAATATACTTTCAATACAGTTTGCTTTAACATTTTTGCAATTATGTTTAATCCTTATTTAAAAAATTTACGATTGCTAACTATAAACGCATATTTTCATCTCTTCAACACTATTAAAATTTTATCGAGCCCGCGTAAATTCAAAACATTGTCAAACTTTGCACACAAGTAGAGTAAGTTATGTCTAATACAATTCAATTTTTTCTTTTTCGTAAAATTTCTTAATAAAAAAACAAAATTTAGAAAAATTTTTTACACAGTTTGGTAGACACAATAATACCACGCAACTTTCGTCGTAACCTTTTTTAAATATCATTTGTTGTTCTTGTGATATTTTACGAAAAAGAAAATATTGAAATTTTTTAAGAGTAAGTAGTACACGTGTGTGCAAAGTTTCATAATTTTTTGAATTCACGGGTTCGTTAACTTAATTGCCTTGTTAGATGTAACTGTTTTCATTTTTAACAGATGGTTTCACGTTCGGGGAAAGTATAAAAGATTGTTGCTAACATACACTCCCGTCATATAAGTCATCGGATGCCGGATACTTATTCAAATTTGGATGCAGACGATTTTTTGTTATTAAAGGACCTATTTTATGAAATAAAAATGGTACATGCAAATCACAAATCTGACCAAAATATCCTATATTTTATAAATTTTAATTATTATTCTTATTTCTCAATCTCGTCTTTCCAACATTTATTCAAATGATTATTAAAATTGATCTAATCAAAATAAAAAAATAAAATCGAGCTGAAAGGTTGTATTGTTTAAATACCATTTTTTTTTAAAGATAAGTAATTGTCCGGTGATTTATGGACGGGAGTGTACTCGTCGTAGCAATTCGCTGAAGCAACCTTTCGGAGGTTGTTGCCTTGCCGAAATGCTTACTCGCAACTTCCGGACACCACAAAGATATAGGGCAGCCGAGTTTAAAATCGTGGAATTTTTAAACAATGGGATCTCGAAATGAAAGTAATAAATTAATCAACTTATAGTCATTTTTATTTTAATTATTACAAACGTTAAATGCGAATTGCCGTTTTCGTTTCTTACATACTAATGCGTCGGAAAGGAAGCATATGCTCCAATAAATAATAAACGAAACAAGAAGAAAAGTGTCAAATGAAAGTTAACAGAAAGATATATCCATGCATAGCTAATCCAATAGAATAAAACGTTACACTTGGTTTGCCTTTGTCTTTCTAACGGACACCGTTGACGGTCTTAGAATAACGAAAGTAAATCCTAGCGAAATAAATGTGGCCAAGAGAGAACAAAAAAGAAAGAAAAGAAAAGGAACAAACATGTCACTCTTCGATATGTTAAACTATATAAGTATATAAAGTTGATAAAGCACAGTGGAACGACATCTGTAGAGAAACTGAGTCCATTCGAATTCCATAGAACGAATAAAAGTGTTCGACATATCAGAAATAAATTTATTTTACGGTGTGTGTGTAGTTGTTCGACACTTTTATTGGAAAATAGAAGCAATTTTCAGTTTCTCCTTGAACGTTTTAAACATACAACGGTAAAAAAGTAATAGAAGGTGGCCTTTCCTTTCTCTCACACAATAATCACGCTTTCCTCATACACGCATACAAATATGTTTTTTGTATTTTTTGTTGTTGTTGTTTCGTATAGTATAATATAGCTGTACACAATGTTACTTACAGAACTACTATATACACTAAATTGTCTCTGTTCCTTGATCCTCCGGTTTTGAAATTTCTTGCGGCAGATTCAATCGAATCGATATTAATATAATACCGAAATAATAAAAAATATATTATTATTATTATTATTACTAATCATAATAGTAACAGAGCTTCAACATATAGATATGTATAACAGTATAACAAATACAGTATTATATACGTGAAACGAACGTTCAATACTATATGGATACAAAAAGTTTTGCTTATAATTTCGTAGAAATCGTGAAAGTCGTTTACTATTATAGCGTTCATTATTCACCTAATATTACGATAATTCTGCATATTGCTATATTTGTACTATTTGCGCTTGGAAATTGATTGATAGAAAAACAAATTTGGAAAATCAAATATCGATATCGATCGAACAATCTCAAACGATTTGAGGACGAATTCGACCTGCGCTCGTGAAGTCAGAAATTGGTAAGAACTTAAATTAAAATCCGTTACGAGCTCAGGGGGGTTTGTTCTTTTGTTACATCACATTGACTTTGGTCAACTTTAATTATACCTCGATCCTTCTTCCAGATACCTGTATGCTCATGCACGAATTTTTTATTTAATCCCAGCTTACCTTAAATTATACTCTCGTTAATAGTCCTAGGTATTCCTACTATAAACTTCACATATATTTACACGTTATCGCAACATCGGTATGCATCTCCATAAATTTTAAGGTACATATCACGTAACAGTGCATCCCTGTTCTTTCTCTATACAGAATAAATCAATACAAAAGCCCGATTAGTTTTACAATCAACTTTAAGAATACGTGGGTATCATTTGAAAGAAAGAAAATATTTCAACTTCGTAAGCTAAAATTTTCTACTATAATTACCATTTTATTTCAAATAAATATATTTCGTATCGTGCACTTCGCCGACCATCCAATTTAAGCGTTCTCCAATACTACTGAAAACGTTTTTCAACATTTAATTCTCCAGATTTCATTCTTAACTATTTTAAATCCTGCTAGATGTACAGTCGGGGGCAATATTAAGCGGACTCTCTTAAAAATCGCGTAATTTTTTAAGATGCCTCTAATAAATATCTTTCTTGGAGCACAAGTCGTTTGGACCAATTTTGAAAAAGTTATGCGACTTTCAAGAGTGTCCACATAATCGTCCCCGGCTTTATTTCCACGTATTCTCTATTTCTGAAAACAATACAACTGTCTCACCTTGCGTTTTCTCACGTTACTTATTCACAATTTGGCACTCATTTTCCCGCATCGTCACTGTCTTCGTCAGTACTGTAAGCAATCGTAGAATAAACGTACGCTTGATTTACGTTCTCAATTCCATCCTCTAATATATCTTGTTGTATCAGTATTTCATTTCCGTCGGTCACCATTAGTACAGCATTCTCTAAATCATCCAATTGCATGCCTTCTACTTTTTCCTCGTTCTCTTCATTATCCTCGCTCTCTTCGTTTTCTACATTCTCGTCGTTCTCATAATTCTGTTCTTGTTCCTCGTTGTCCTCGTTATCTTCGTTATCTTCAATTTCTTCATTCGACTCATTGTCCCCATTATCTTCAGTTTCTTCGTACAATTCGCTTCCTTCGCTGTCCTCGTTCACCTCCATCTCACGACTCTCTTCGTTATCCTCGTTCTGCTCGACCTCTTCGTTTTCTTCGTTCTCCGCTGCTTCTTCGTTACCATCATTCTCCCCGCTGTCTTCATTCTCTTCCATAGAATTTTCATCGTATTCGTTTTTCCCGTCTTCGTACTCCTCCTCGCTTCGATTCATAAATGCTTCAGATTCAAAATCCAACAATTCATTGTTAGACAGACCTTTGTCGTAGAAATTCACTGATTTCGGAGAGGATTGATTTTGAATTTCTGCCAAGTTACAAATTCCCATTTCTTTGTTCGCCATCGTCCCAAGTGAACTAAGTTTGCGGCCAACCGACGGTTCTCCAGATATATTTCCAGTTAGGAGAGGCATCATAGGGCTAAGCACAGGAGGACCGTAATCGTCGGACAAATCAACGTCGTTCTTCTCTGTTTCTGAAACATTTCAATATTCATTCACATTTCGATTTTGTTGCACGCGCGAAAATTGTAACAATCAACTGTTTACTTCATTACCAGTATCTTTGGATTCCTGAAGACCTTCCAAAGCGAAGTGCTGCATATTCTTATCTATTTCGAGATTACCCAATTCTTCGGAATCATCGTCGGTATCTGAATTGTACGTAATCTCTCCTGTGGCTCTGGATTCTCCTTCGGAATCATTGTCTTCTTCTTCTTCTACCTCCGTGCTACTACCGCTATCTGATTCCGCTGAATCTGCCTCTTCCGCCTCAGACTCGAAGTCCCCTTCTTCCACTTCTTCTATCATAGCATCGTCCGTTATCAGGCTTCCCTATTACACGGAAAGTTAATTATCATTACCGTATATCACATGAACACCCTTTAAAAACTAACAGTCACTTTTTGAAAACTGAACCGAACCACTTGGGGTTTTTTTAGATTTTAGAAGGATTATCTGATTGAAGCTTCGAAACTTCGATACTTCGATTCTCATCACTTTCGAAGTTTCGAAATCGAAGCTCCGAAATTCGAAGCTTCAAAGTCTTCGACCTTCGAAGGAAAGTAACAGCTCTTCAAAAAAGTTAGCTTTTAAATGGTGCCCACTCAATTTTCTCTCAGTAAAAGATAGCACAAGCACATACTTCTGGCTTCTTCTCGTTCTTCAAATGCTCCTCTTCTGTTTTTTCAGTACACGTATTAGAATGATCAGTTTCATCAGTAATATTCTTGTAACATTTCGGACATGTGGTGCCATTGCTTGCGTGTCCGATATGAATGCTTGTGTGTAACAATAGCTTACTGCGTGCATTGTGATACCTGTTACAGAAAACACGTGTGTTCATAATTATTAATGATTTTCCACAGCGAGTTGTAAGATCGTTATAAATTCCTGCTATACAAATAAAATCGAAAAAGTGTTGCGCTTCGTCAATACCTGCCACAAGTTTTACACGTGAAATTGTTTCCTTCGCAAGAAAGGATCGCTGCGTGTGCAGCTTTTAAATGTTCTGCTAAATCATCGTAGTCCTTGCAGAGTTTCAGACACACTCCGCAGGTGACCGCAGCTTCTGCTCGATGGAAGCGAATTAAATGCTGCCATAAATGTTTCTTCGCTGGCCACTGTTTTCCACAGACTTCGCAAGCACATTCTGTGTTCGTTGATTCGTCGTACACTTTCCTCGAATCTTTTCTCGAACATTTCATCGACGACTTCACCCTGAAATTTTACATCGATGGGTGAAACAGAATACAAATAGGAAAAAATACGATTCGTTGGACTATAATATTTACCTCTGAGATAGCGGCATCAGATTCGGAAGAGGTCTTTGCCCTGACAATTGAAGATTTATGTCTTCGAATAGATTAAAGTCTGGGATATTCAAGTTCGATGTACTTTCTTCTTTCTTGATTTGATTATTATTTTTCAAAATTTCTTCTTGGTTATCAAGCACACCTTCTTGATTATCCAACATGTCGTTCTGCGAAGACGAAAGTTCCTCCTACATTAAAAAAGCCCGTGGATTAATAGGAACATCTACAACTATTATACAAGGTGAGTCTCGTAACATGACGACTTCAAATAACTCCTAAGTTGTTTGCTGTACGATGAAGTTTTTCAAACAAATGTTGCATGGTTTCCAGGGGGACATACAGTTCTGTAATCTGTTCTTTGTTACTTTGCTTTTTATCGGAATATCAGGGTCACCTTCGGTTTTCTAAATAGAATGCCCAATATTTTTCTTCGAATACTATCATTCTCAAACTTATTTCATTGTTTGAGTCTCACTAATATTTTAAGAATTTTCATTTTAAGCCTTATTCGGTGTAATACTTTTTTATGGTACTTTATCCGAATTCGAGAAAAAGTACTGGGCATTCCATTTATAAAAACTGAAGGTGACACCCGTATCTCGATAAAAAAGAAACGTGAAAAATAGATTGCAGCACTGTACGTTCCCCCGAAAACTACGCAGCATTTGTTTGAAAAGTTTATTCGTACAACAGATAACTTAAGAGTTACTCGAAGTCGACATGTTACGAGACTCACCCTGTATAATATAACTTAAGAAATTAAGAAAATCTTACTTCTTTTCGCAAAGCGTTTCTCCTGCAAGTTCCAATATGGTTCCAATACAACGTCTTTGTACAAAATTGTTTTTTACAATTCTTACAAGCGAAACTTAGTTTTCCGCGGATTCTTCTTTGTTCTTCCTGCTTCATTCTCTTGAACATTCTTTCCGGATCTGTGTTATGCATGTTGCGATAGTGCATCGAAAGGGCGTCGCTATTCACAAACATCTCGGGACACATTTCACAGTCAAATGTATCAGTCAACGATCTTCTCCTTTTCGAATCGCTGGAATCCTCGTCGCACAGATCTACATCGTACTCCAAATCGTCTGGTTCTTCTTTCACGATAATGTCGGGGGACTACAAAATCAACAATAAATTTCGGATCGTTCATTTAATCATACCCAATATTATATTTATTGCTAGTTCTAGAAAAATGTATTTCTTTTTTTAAACAGTATTCTTAAATTCTTCTAATATCTGTACAGGCTGTTATAATCATATATATTTATTGATTATAATAAAATAATATAAAATATTTTGGATATAAAAATATCCAAAATATCCATTTGTAAAAAATGAGACTTTCGTCAGCTTATTTCTGGCATTTTTCCGACTAAATTAATACTAGAAACGATATGATTGAATAATAAATAGTAGAACCACAGGATCTAAGAAACAGCGCGGGCCCGAGGGTTTTCCTTAGATCGAGACTTTACTAATATCCGTTTAGATATAATTCCTCGAGACTATCTTCTGTTTCAAATTGTTTTCTATTTACCCGTAACGCGTAAAATCAAAGGCTATTTATCGCGACAGGAAATTGCGAAAGTTTGTACGTTGAGATCGAAGTTACGTCTATAGATTGCGAGTCAATCTGTACAGGGTGTTTCAAGATACAAGGCGGCTGCATAGACATAAAAAATCATAAGACATATAAAAAACAATTTTGACCTTCGGATTCAATGTTAAGGTGAATTTTACAATATGTAGTGGTCGCGACATATAATTTTGAAACACCCTGTACACTTTCGCAGTCTACTTATCACGTAATATCAAATTACCTCAATTTCATAATCGTCGTGTTTCGATCCGATGTCCAACCTGTATTCGAACGCCGCAAGTTGATCTTTCGGAACGTTATGTACCGTTTCATAATGATCTCTGATGGCGGAATCTTCTGTGAAAACAGCTAAACATTGTTTACAGGTCCGGAATACCTTGCCATGGCATTTCTTAGTATGGTCGAAAGCTTTCCATTTCGAAGCATATTGTTTACCGCATACTTGACAGGTATTAGGTTTGGAAAGAACACTGGAGTGAACTTCTTCTACATGGCCCTTAAGCTCCTTCGGATCTTTCATTGGGATTAAACACACTCCGCAAGACACTCCGATTTCGTTACGATGAAGAGACAGCACATGCATCTTCAGTTTCAGTTTATTCTCGACAGTGTCGCCGCAGAAATCGCAAACGTTAGGATTCGTGTGATATCTGTGATCTTTCTTATGCGATTCCAAATCTTCCTTTGTCCTGAACAACTTTTTACAAGCTCCGAAATTACAAGTCAAATCCGGATGATCCATATGTTTCACTCTGTTGTGCGTCATAATTCCTAATTTCGAAGTGATCGTTTCATTGCAAAGATGACAAGTGTACGTGCTATGGTGATTTTCTATATGCTTCTGTAAGCTAGCTCGGTCCTTGAAAATTCTTTCGCAAGCTCTGCAACGAGTAAGCAACGCGCCAGGGTCCTTCCTATAATTCTGACATCCTTTCATGTGTCTACGCAACAGGTATCGCTTGTGAAATCCTTTATTACATTTCTCACAATAATGTAGGATAACTTCGTCGGTTTTAAATTGCCTAGTGTCTTTTCCGTCTTTTCTAGAATCAGGTTCGTACCTGTGAATTTTCGAGATATGGGTAGCCAAATGATCTTTCGACGCGCTGGTTTTCAAGCAGTATGGGCAGGTAACATCCTCGTGACCTTTATGGACTCTATTAACATGTTTCCATAAGTGCGACGTCCTCCCGTAACATTTATTACAGAGATCGCAAGGGAAAAGGCCATGGACAATTCGTCTATGATTACACAACTTCTCTAAACTAGCGAACTTTAAGTCTGTACAATGTTCACAACTTAATTCAGTTTCTCTGACTCGCCCGTCCGGTTTGTTTTCGTTACTTTCAACTCCGTTGTCGCAGGTTTCCTCGAAACCGTGGATCTTTCTGTGCCTAGACATTTTCGATTTGTTCGAATACGGTCTTCCGCATATATCACAACTGAAATCACCGTTTGTTAATGGCCAATGTTTCGATTTCACGTGGGTACTTAATTGTAACACGTTCGGGAAAACCTTCAGACAAACACCACAAATTAATGGAACGGTATCCGAATGAACGCCCATAACGTGCTTCCAGTAATCCACTCTGCTGCCCCAAAGTTTACCACAAATTTCGCACGTGTTCGGCGAGGGTCCTTGAATCGCATGATGTTGAATGTGATCGTTCCTAAGTGACTTTGTAGCGAAAATTTTACCACAGTCGTCCCGATCACATTTTATGGCTGGCTCGTTCGCATGAGACGAGCTCACGTGTAACCAACGTTCCCATTTACTGGGATGCGAACTGCCACAGAGTTCACAAACAAAGAACAAGTGGTATTGAGCTCTGTTACCACCACCGTTTAAATTCGACTGATTTAAGGAGTCTCCTGCCAGCATTGGCTGCTCGGACTGTAAAGGCACAGAAATTCCATATGAGTCATTCCGTGCTGAGTAGATCACTTTTTCACGTTACCACCAACGATTTTGTTCCGAGTGAAATATGTTGTGGTCCATGTGGAATTAGGGGTTTAAGGGGGCCTTCTCATTCTCTAGAGTCTAGACAGTCTAGACAAAAGATCAATCTAGGCCGCAGTCGTCCTCAAAAGTATTATTTTTACGTTTACGAAGGGTAATTTGCATTATTCGGCAGCATTGCGCATGTAGCTATTTTCATGCTGCCGAATAATGTAAACGTAAAAATAGGAAACGCAAAATGATGACTTGAAATTCCCCTGATTTGACATGGACTACAACATATTTCATTCAGAACAAAATTGATTTGGTATGGAATAATGAATACGGAATAAATCTCGTAGAACTAAATGTACAAAAATGTATATTTTGAAATACTTACTCTGTGTGCATTTCTCTGATGCCGTATCAAATGGTCTTCGTTGGGGAATGACTTGTAACAGATGTAACAGTCTACTTTGTCTCCTTCCTCCTCGTAGTCGAGCATCGTTTCCGTAGTTTCGTTGCCATTGATATTCTCCCCGTAATAGTTACTGTTCAATTGCACGAAGGTTGCTGGATCATAATTTGGATCTACGTTATGTATGGATACGTGTGCGATTAATTTCTTTCTAGAGTCATGTTGTCTGCCACAAATTGTACAGCTGTACCTGTTAACAGTGACAATGAAATTCAAATGTAGATGAATTAAACTACATATTCTCCAAGATACGGTGCAGTTAATTTATAAGTACCTTCTTTGTTCGGAGAGCAACAATTTTGATCCACCGTGATACATATTTACGTGATTCAAAAGTTGTGTATTGTCCGCACAGATTTTCAAGCAAACACCGCACGCGAACGCTGCAAATTCTTTGTGTGTGGCTCGAATGTGAAGCCAAAGCGAGGCACGATCGTTAAAATCGCGGGTACAGATCTCGCAAACAAATACAGTTTCAATTTCGATCAGATTTTCCTGTCCGCTCTCGTGATCGTCCTCTTCGTTTTCAGCATTCATCTTCAATTTTCGAAAATACAATTAAACATGTCGAACACGAATATCGAAATCGCTTTGATAATAACATACCTCCGGGGATAACGGGAATTCTGCAGGTTTTCGTTCATAGTCGAGATCCATCGATTCATTCCAATGCCGTGAAAGAATCTTCTTTAAACATTTATCGCTTTCTACAATAGGATACGGATCAACGCCATGTAACGTTTGAATATGTCTACTCAAGGAAGACTTAAGAACGAAATCTTTTTTGCATAGAATACAGATGTACGGTTTATCAGCGTCATGAATTGCTTCGTGTTCTTTCAAGCTTTCGACCGAAGTGAAAAATTGAGGACACGACTCACAGTACCATTTCTTATCGCTCTTAACATCTGTATTTTCTGTTGAACAAAACGACCGTGAATGTTTCGAGTTACTCGACATCCTTTATACAGTATTGTCCAACTGTAAGTCGTGCTGAAAGCTTGACTGTACGCCGCTACGCTCCCCATTCCACTGGGGGGCTTACAGTCGAACATTACTGTACTACAGTAATACAAATTTTACTGATTCATAGTCGTATTTCGATACTCAAATTACCTGTTTTTGGCAGTTTTTTTGGTTTACAATTTGTCGTTAGTTTGTCTTCGAAGTCCCGTTTAAGACTATCACCTTTCATCAGTGCTTGCTTCAAGATCGTTAATTGAGGATTCTTAGCTAGTTTTGCTTCTGCAGTTCTGAAAGAAATATATGGAAGCAATAGACGACAACGGAACAGACGACACGAGTAAAAATAATTGTTTGTACAATTTTAGCTCTACCTGTAATCTTTGCTATCTTCATCACTACCAATGCTTGACCCTTCGCAACTGTCTACAATTTTAGTATCCTTGTTCTCACTCTTGGGCAAGAAATCGGATCGTTGCTCTTCGATGCAGACTCTGCCATGGAGATTTAATTCCATGGCGTCCGTGCAAATCTTTCCGCAAACATTACACTGGCATCTGTTCTCTGGTCGGTAGGTATTGTTCACAGGAACCTCCAAGGGCGCTGGAAGACCAGCGTGACGTGATTTTATATGTTCTTCTAAATTTGTTCGAGTCGAGTAGATCCGGGAGCAATAGCCACATGTCACTGCCGGGTGGCCTCTATAACGATGAAGAGGTAAGTGTCAAAATATGAGAGATATAGGGTAGGTCAGTATAGAAAATGATTAAGGGAGTAGTCTCGTTTCCAAGATTGCAAGGGTGCAGGGTCTCATTTCTCGATAATGCAAACGATGGGCTTTTTCAGTAGTCGAAAGCGCTAGATAAAAGATCAATCCAGGCCACAGTAATTTGCATGATTCGGAAGCATAAAGCTGCGACAGCTACATGCTGCCGAATAATGCAAATTACGCCTCGCAAACGTAAAAATAAAACTTTCGAGGGCGATTGCATTATCGAGAAACGAGAAGGCGCATCCCACACTCTCGTAATCCTGGGAACGAGTCTACCCGCTTAACAACGAACCTGTGAGATGTTGAGACGTGACCCCAACGATGCTTCGCGGTTGAATAAGATTTATGGCAAAGATCGCACTGATAGGGCCTCTTATAGGAAGTGTGATCGTCCGTAAGAACTTTTTCGCCAATTACATCGCCAGCCCCGACATGAATACGCGCGTGCAAAGATAAATGACCCTTTGAACTGAATGCTTTATTGCACAAAGAACAAACATAAACTTCGTGTTGTTGAGATGTATGCTGCAGTAATAAAAATCATTGTTTACAATACCAGTCATTATTATAGCGGAAAGTTCTTTCCAAATTTAGTAACGGACCTCTGGAATATTATTAGAATGTTCTTGATGTTTCAACTCTATGTCTTCCGGTTCCTCAGCAACTATCGAAGTCATCTCCAAAAAGTCGCTTGGATTCGTTTCCATATCCATTTCATACTCCTCCGAACGATGATCCTCAGAATCGTCCACTATTGTTGCTTTAGTAAAACAGTAATAATATTGTTTATCTGCTATTTGAAGTTTTCAATTACAAAGCTGATGCACGAGGTGTGCTCGACAAATAACAGAAATTTTCTACTTTCACGTGATTCACGCCATTTCTTTTTCGTTGTATTCGATATTTAGTCTATTGTCAGCTTTCTTTCGTTCCCAAAAATAGAGAAAACCTTAAAGGGTCGTCGTTTTTCAAGCATAGACGAGATTAAAAGCATATCTCGCTGAACGAGCTAAAAGCTATCCTAAAGATCGAATTCCAGAAGTGTGTAATATCTAGACTGCGCATCTTTATGCGAAATAAAAATTTTCTATCGGAATTGCAACAAACCGGAGTAAAATAAAAAGGTTTTTCCTTTTTTTAACAGGCTGAAAAAATAATACAACAGAACTTTTAAATTCTTTCAATGGTTTTGCTGTTTCAGATCACACTTCCTCATTTTTTATATAAATGCATGAAGATCCGCAGTCTAGTAATATCTAATGAGACTATTTTGAAGGGGATAGAACATTCACGTAGACGAATAAATAAAATTTTTGTCAGAAAAATGAAAATTCCTGTTAGTTTTTGAACACACCTCGTAAGTCGATATTTTTCAAAATACCTTCATCCGTGCCACTATTATCGACAAGTTCTTCGGACTCGTGATCTGCTTCCTCATCAGAATTTAATCTAGGCGGTGTGCCTAAGGCAGCATTAGGATTCACAATAGGGGCTTCCGGGATCAACATCGGTATGTTGTCTTTTCGCTTCAAGAGCTCTGAGTCGTCGCAGCATCTCAAGGTAGTTGTGACACCTTCGACCTAAATAAAAGTAAACGATTAGATTCTTTATCTCACCTCTTGCTATTGACTGTCTACTTATTGGCTGACGTTACGCATCTTTCGCTATTACATATCAATTGTTTCATAAAATATCATAAATTTTACTTTTTCCAATGGTGGTAAACATCTTTCCAAGAGGGCCACCGCATTGACACATGCTGTTCTAAAATCATAGAAATTTTCCAAATTGTACATGCATCGGTAACACAGGCATTTTGGTAGTCGATCATCTTCTGCAATCTGTAATTAAACATTCAAATGTTATCAAATATCAATAAAATTTAAAAAATCATAGGGAATGGAAATATTCTAGCTACATAGGAAGAAATGTTTAATTTTCGAGTTAAAATAGCTCCGAGTGCAGAGGGTTAAATATTACACCTACGATCGAAATATTTTATACAATTGAAAGCTATTGCAATATTATTATCTATTTAGCAGCGACGTAACTTATACGGCAAAAACGAAGAATTATTTTCACGCGAAAGGTTCAATCGTCGATAAAAAACGTAAATTGCACAAAGAAAGAACGCGTTACTGATCTATGAAGCGTGGAAGACGAAATAGTACGCAACTTTCGGATGTAACGACTATCAAAACAAATGAAAGAAGAACATATTAACATGAGAAAATAATCTTGAATATTACATTTGATGGAATATTTTGATAATCTGACAGCGATGCGTTCGGAATTATTTAACACAATAGCACGCGAGTCAATTATCGTAAAATTAAAATCGAGAAAAATTTCTAAAATTCGATTATCAAACCTGAAATAGTCTCGTCTCGTAATAATAAAGAATGAGAATGAGCATCCGGAGATAATAATGAAGTGGCTTCGGTGTACGAAAAGATTAGAACAAAGGATAAAATCAAGAACGATATATCGAAAGGGTAAATGTTATTGTCAGAAAGAAATAGAATGAGAACGAACTGAAATGCAATTTGATCGAGAAGGGAGGATTAATTAGTTGGAAGGATAAGCTGACACGAAGTGAAAGGGAGTCCGACAGCGGAGACGCGTGTTGTGTCGTGTAGAAGGCCGATGACGAACCTGAAACGGTAGACAAGCTTGTATTTTGTCAACAAGCTGTCTATTCTTGCCCTCTTGACCGAAGATGTCCATCTTGACGGCGTCGTAGGATGCGCAAAGTCTGCAGAGCTCCTGATAGCGTTCCCTGGGCTCCATCGTCGGCGTGGCCACGAAGAGGATCACGATACTGGCCCGAGGAAGTTGGATTATCCGAATTTCCTCGTGGCAGTGTAGAAAAAGGCTCCTCTGGCCCGGACTCGGCCTTCTTCTTCTTCTTCCTCGGATCACATCCTTCGGAGCGGGGATCCGCGGCTCGCTGCGACACCGCGCGGCTTCCGTTTACGGGTTACTTCCTGGCGATTTTCACGACAGTTAAGGCCCCGGGCGCCGCCATCTTGTACACAGACACTTGTTCCGTCGGTCCTGTCGAGTACGACCTCCTCCATGTCGCTAACTATCTCGTGCTTCGCTCGAGATATACGCTGATTTTTCAACACTTTACCAAACCGCGAATTGTATTTTGGCTTTGTATAAGGCCCAGTTCATATTCAATTCATTTCGACAGATTCATTCGGCATTCTCAATGTACGTGACATTTAGGCGAATAATAATCTGATTGGCTCGTGTCCATTTTGTTACTGACGTTCTTTTATTGGCGTGACCACAGCCTACTCTATTTAGAACGAGCCGCGATGAATAACTTTGTTTGTTTCTTCAGAGAAAATTTATTAGACAGCGGATCTTTATGGAAAATATAAATTTTCTACCTGAATTGCAACATGATTGCAACCATTTGGAATGAAATAGACGTTCACTTTTTGCACTCGGTTGTCCCCAGTTGTCCCCTCTGAGGCACCACATATATGTAAAAGATTACTGTACCATTATTCAAAATATTGTTTACATCGGTATGTGATCGATTACTAAACATTTAGGTACTGTATGAGGTATTATACCAATTTCATATCAATAAAATTTCAAAAATCATAGGGAATGCAAATATATATTCTAGCTCCGAGCGCAAAAAAATACAACAGTATTTTCAAATTTTCTTCGAATGTTATTACTAGACCGCGGATGTTTATGCAATTTTCAATTTTTCTAGACAAATTTCAACAAATTTTCGGAATGTGGAATCATGTGAAATAAGTGTCATTTTATTTTCTAGCATTTTTTGAACATTTTTCTAAGCCATAAACGCATATAAAGATCCGCAGTTTTTGTCATAAATGCATGAAATCCGCTGTTTGGGACAGTATCTTAAATTTCTTCTAATGTTTTTGCTGTTATTACGCTCAACCGTAAAATGCACGTAAAATGTAATCTGTTACATATAAAATAAATAAATGTTTGAACGTTGGTGTTGGTGTTTGTGTATAAGAATCATCTCCGATAAAATATAACATACACCAGCGTGCATGTACGTATATGTATTATGTATTTATGTATGTATAGTATTGTATAAATATGTAGTTGAATTCGATTCAATGGAATTGAATTGAATTGAATGGAACAGAGCCAATGGCCATTGCGCTTTCGGTAATCTTGATCTTGATTTCTACAGCTGAGAGTGATGTTCCGCGCACACTCATCTCGGTGTTACTATTATAAATAATTGTCTATCAAATTGTTCACCGAATGAAGGAATAATAAACATTATAATTGAAATAGTCCAATGATCGATAAGTACAGAATCATAACCTACAATAATAAACGATACATCTATTTGACAGTAACAGAACTTATTTGTGTCACGAAGAATAAAACCATCAAATGTTATTAGTTATTGTGATAAAACGAAATTTCTACATGAACAGTTTAAAATCTCGAAAGAATTAATTACCGCAGAATTAAACGTCTAAAGTAAATTTCTGTTTGTCATAGTTGTTGCTTACCTTTTTTTATAACGTTTGAAAAACCTCACCCCAGTTCGTGTTTATTCATTAAGTCATTCTTTTTTCTAAATAGGTTCTACGATGAAATATTCTACGTCACCGCCAATAAGTAGATGTAATTCACCTGGCCCAAGCGAGTTGGGCTCGAATTTACCAATGCCAGTAACTTACAGGTATCAACTAATCACATGTATATATTTATTTATTTCTGCTTCGCAGCCCAGAAATGGACTTGGTTTTATCCTTAATTCCATACCGTAAACATACACACGCTTGACTATGCTTTGACCACTGCTCGCGATACTCCTATTTCTGCACTGTACTCATTTTTATTTCATTTATCCTAAATTACACAACCTCCCGTGCTCGTCTTTGGTTTACTGCTCATTTTTGACTCCTCTACGCTTAGCTTCTATCATTCTCAGCCAGCTTACCACTTCCTTTACTATTTCCTCCTCTCTTAGTTCGCTGTCCTCTACTTTATAGCAGTCTTCTATGTGACATACATTAGAAACGTTTTCTTTTTTCCTTTTTTAGCCAGTACCGGTTTCCTTCTTCCAAGTTTCCGCATCTATATTTGTACCTCTAGGTACATCTCGCACTCTCGACTTTGTTGTATCGCACCTGATACTGCTGTTCTCTGTCCCTTCTGGTCAGAGTTTGAATTACATCTGCTTGCTGCCTCCTTAAATCCTCTATTCCTAGCAATTGATCGATATGTATTTACTACATTTTCATAGTTTACTTTATTTTCACTTTTGAACGATATAAATATGTGTTACAGGCAAGATTGTATGGGAGCTGCAACGAAATGTTATAAATATTTGAGGAAACTATTGAAGTTCGAGCAGATGGATTTTGAGTTTGCATTATGGCAAATGATCTTTTTGTTTATATCGCCGCAGAAAGTATATAGGAATTTTCAAAGTAGAAAACGTATGTTCTTCCATCTACAATTTATATAATGATAACATTGTGACTAATGGATTCGTTTTGATTTTAGAAACCAAATCTCAATTTGCGAGAGATGATCCTGCATTTTTGGTACTGCTAATGTGTTGTCTATGTATATCTTCCATTGGTTTCACAATAGTTTTGGGATTGGGATTTTTCCAATTTATAAAGCTTCTGTTTTATATGATATTCATTGATTATCTCGTGGCTGGCTTAATAGTAGCTACAACATTCTGGTAAAGCTTATTGAAATCTATAGTATAACATTGTATATATCAATTCTAAATAATATCGTTAAAGTATTATTGCATCGATGATGCACACAGTATAATTAATACAACTTTCAGGTTTATTACGAATCGTTATTTAAGAATCGATAGAGTTCAAGATGTAGAATGGGGCTATGCGTTTGATATTCATTTAAATGCATTTTTTCCACCTTTAGTGATACTTCATATCGTACAACTATTTTTATATAATGGTAAGGTCTTTTTATATGCAACTATTATTTGTTTTGGCATGATCATTGATACATAATAATTAGACTGCAGATCTTTATGTATGTATGGTTTACAAAAATTTTCAAAAAAGGCTCGAACATAAAATTTGACAGAATTTTGTACAATTTTTATTTGTTTTAGAGCTACGAAGGCTGTTCCCATTAAAAACAGGATTTCATTTCATTCCACTGTCTTCACATTCGTCTACAAAATTTGAAAAATGCATAAACATCCGCAGTCTAATGATAATTATCAATTATACTAATTCATTACGTCATAATTTATACTCCCATATAACATTATAAATACTTATTTACTCGTAGGACTTATAAATTACGACACATTTTCATCGCGATTTGTCGGAAACACAATTTGGTTGATAGCTGTCGGTTACTATATTTATATTACCTTTCTGGGGTACACAAGTAAGTAGATCTCTTATGTAAAATATACTCGATTATTTTAATCGAAACAAATATTATTAAACTATTTCTTTTTTTACTTTAGGTATTGAAATACTAAGTAAACCACATGTGATATTGACTGCAGTACCAGTAACATTGCTGATGTACATTATGACACTGTGTGCAGGTATTAATATTAGCCATTTAGTTATGGAATTCTACCATTACCGAGTTGTCTAAACAAAATCGATTGCTTTACGATTAAATTTTAGTTTAAGTTATACATTTCTAAATTACCATTTTAATACGTTTCCTGCGGATAACAGAATAGGAATCCAATTTATTATTTAATGTACAAAATTAAATTCTATTGTTGTGTTAAAAACTTACTAGTATACTATTTTTTTTATGAAAATGTTTATTTTTTCATTAAAAATCAAATTTTTAAAAGCTACATCTTTTCATCATTTTTTAAATGCAAATACAAATATCGTAACGAAAAATATTATAAGTTATTTAAAACTCTTCATATTTTTATTATATTATATACTTTTTTAAATTCGAACTCTGCGGTATAATTTTAGATAACATTTTATGTATGAAACGTAACATTTTTCATGTAAAAAGAAGACACAATCAGTTATGCCAATTTTATGTCTTTGGTCCTAAAGGTGTTGAACATACACTTTTTGTAGGATCAAGAAATATTGTCTTTATATTATAAATCATTAAAAAATTTATTATTTTCCTGATATACAGGACTTTCAGTTATAAAGTAATAATACACATCACTACATAACGTATTTGTATCAGTTTTGTATATAACGTTTTTACGCTGTCAACGATTTCTTATAGTACTCTATTCCTGAAATAATTTCTGTCTAATATTAAAATATAATAGAGGGATTGTAAAATATAAAGTAGAAATATCTTATCGAATGTAATTTGTTCTTACTCCTTTGGTTGCTTATAAATAAATATGGACGAATGCATTGTTTCTTGTTAAATGTTCATACAATAATAATGAATACATTTCGGTATGATCGATACGGTAGTAAAGATTTGATAGAGAACGAAATATTATAAAACTCTTTCAATTTAATTATCGATACTGTCGCTTTTTATAAAAGCTTAGGCTGTTGCTTTAGAGTTGAAATATCAAGAATCTTGCTAGGACAAGTTGTTCTTGGTGTCTGAGTAAAAGGAAACCGTTGCAATGTGGGACTCTTCTTTGTATTTGCAATTTTCTCATCAAATTTCGGAGGCACTTCGACTTGTATTTTATCGATGTCTGCAGAAGGTAAAGTAACTGTTAGTATATTAGTCTATATTCTATATTCCATTATGAACACAATGTAAAACTGTGCATTGTCATTGGATTATTCCATGCCGAAATCAATTGCTTTTTTCGAATGCTAAAACGCAATTGCACGATTGATAAAATCTCTCAAATTCAACATAGAAAGTAATCAATTTGGCATAGACTGAGTTTATGAAAAATCATGATGATTCATTGCCTTACCTTCTGTTTGAGCATTATTCTTTCCTGGAAGTAATTGATATCTTTCCAGATAACGCATCGTAGCGAAAGACATGTTTGTGCCTTGTACATTGCTAAGCATAAGATGTTTCACACCTGCCGAACCTTGTCTTTGTATGGCTAATTCAGCAAGTTGTTCATCGGTTAAATATTTTAATGCTAGCGCTTTCATGTGCATGCTTGTATTCGTTTCATTTACAGCACTTGTAGCCTGTGTCATGTTTGCTTGATGTTCCAAACGTGGATAGTACGAAGAATCAAACGTCATCCTGTCGAACAAATTATCAAGTTCATTAAGATGAATATTATTATTGTTGAATGCGGAACAAAAGACAATCAAGATTAATTTATCTTTATATACTAATAGGTAGACTGCAGATCTTTATGCTTTTATGAAGAAATTAGTCGGGCGAAATATAAAACAGTAGAAGATTTAAACAATTCAAGAAGTTAAGGGATGAAATCAATTTTTATGTCTTTTCTGCTTCCCACAATCAATGCGAAACTTTTTTATTTTGCATAAAGATCCGCAGTCTACCAATAAGCAGAGGTAACGTACTTATTACTGTTATTCGATTCTTTATGTTCTGGATTTTCGCTTAAGCTAATTCCAAGTTTTTTCAGTTGTTCCAGCGTAGCAACTTTGACAGTGCTTAATCCTCTGTTTTCAGTCTCGTCTCGTTCAGTTTGGTTTATCTTTCTTGGATCATGTTGCTGATCATCGATCACACCGGAATTCTGCAACAATTGATTCACTTGTCCTAGGACATTATTGTAGAAAGTCCATCCTACTTTGGAGCTGCGTTTCATCTTTTCGCTATCATCGTCGCTGGAATACTCCTGCATTTCGACATGAATGCTAGGTTCCGGAGTAGGTGGCCTTTCAGTTATCTTTAGATCTCCACCATTTAAGATCAAACTATCTTCGATACAACTGCCACGTCTAGCAGCAGCCTCGTCTGCTTTCCGTTGATTCTTATAATATTCCGATGACCTATTTACTGTGTTGTTTGTCTTTACGGAATCGATATCTCTCTGTGTATTCAACTTGATACATTGACCTGTACTAGGAGAAACATTTGTTCTACGATTTCCCCTTTCTAATGTATCATATTCTGCTATACTTTTCTGTGATTCTGGCATTTTTAAAGTTTTACGATTCCTTGCTTCCTCTTTATTACTTTTTTCTAAATGATTCTGAGTACTTTCGCTGTGATTTATTTTTGCAGCGCCACCTTTACATAACTGATCGTTGGGAGATTCCGTTCTACGATTACCTATTTCTCTTCGAGTGTCTACACAGGCTTGTTTATCTGAATCTTTTATAGAGATACTTGCATTTAAATTACTACTTTGTTGTTGACTAGACGACATATAACTCTCGGAATCTTCGACTATATTTTCTAACTGCCCACTGGGTATTCGATTAAAAGAATTCTTATATCTCCTCAGTGGTTCGTGAGCAACGCCAGCGTCATGTAAATTAACATTATTACACAATTTTAAATTACTTTTCTCTTGCTGGCACTCGTTTTTCTCATAGTCCTCGATGTCCACAGCGAAAGGACTATTTTGCAAGGTAAATTCGAAGCTGGTCATTACACCAATAGAAACTTTCTGTTCCATGAAAGTTTGTCTCGATTGTGTTTCTTTTAATACTAATTCAGTCTGATTAACGTTCTCAGCATCGCCACAATTACTTATTTCTTTACTCGGTTCGTAACGATGCAGATGTTGTTTAGAATTTTGCGGAACTCTATCGTAACCAGTGTTTTCGTCGTTTTTCATTAATTGACCATGTTGTACCTGGGTTGAACAAGAACAATTCTTCCTTTCCCTTAAATTTTCTTCCTGCATTTTCAATAATCTATCAACTTGCGTCTGCAAAGACTTGATTTGCTCGTTTTGGCTATTTATGATTTGTAGTAAATTTTTTACTGTTTCTTGACTATCAATATTAGGAGGAGAATAAAGATGATGCTGTGGAAAAGGATACGTGTTCGCATTAAAATAAGGATATTGTTGGCCTAAATAATGTGGTGGTAATGGAAACTCGTTTCTCTTCAAACTATTCGAATTAATGGGAAAATTTCGCGATTCTCCTGAATCGGTAAACGGTACTTTCTGTTGCTCAAAATTCGGCGTTACTAATTTTCTTTCGTATACCAACGGAGAATATTCTTTCTCTTTAGTATCATAATTATTTACATACGTTTTAACAACATGCGGCGCATTCGATACAGAATCCATACGATTCGCTTTAATACTGCTCTCGTTATGGTTTTGTTCAACTTGTACTAAATTATCTTCATGCGTTTTATGATTATGTTTATATATGTTCTCATTGCTTTCCCTATGTGTTTCTTTCTCTTCATAGTTCGAACTACTATTAAAATTTCTCCTAGAAATACTATTTCTTTCTCTATTATAAACTTCTTCTGTATTATAATTCTGACAACGCTGTACTTTCGGAGAAATAGTGTTATTAAACTGCTTAGACGTTGGTGGCTTCCCTAAATAGTTCTGCTCTTTCCACGCTGCGTAAGATCCATTAGCGTGTACAGGAGAAGAGACATTATTTTTGGATTTTAAACCTCTGGGTTCTACATACGATGAAGTAAAAACATTCTGATCCACGGTTTTGCAACTTGCAGGTTTATCAAATATTAAGGAAACTTCAGGAACCGATGGTAATGTGAAACACTGAAAAATAAAAACATTAGGAACCTTCGAAAGTCGCAGACATTATTTCGAAAATTCTGTGGAAATTGTAAAAAACTGAAAATTCAATTTTTTCGGAAGAACTCACGTCGAATTTAGAAGCAGGTTTTGGAGTAGTTCTTGGTTCGAATTCATCCTCATAACTATTGCAAGTTTGATACATATTTTTGTCGAAATCAAACAAAACTTGTTTAGCTTGCAATTACTGTACCCGGTCAACAGCATTTAAATGTCATCGTTAATTTTAACCAATATTTCGTTAATATACACATTTATTTTTGTCATATGTTTCTCAATAATATTCCAAACGATAACTTGTATTTATCATGCATACGTTTTGCCAAAACTAATTTCAAACCAGAGAGTATATGAGAGTGCTCACGCTCGGGTTTTGCCCGTGCCACTTTTGGCTGCCATCATTCTTTAGTCCGGACAAGAATCCGTTTCGACTTTCAATCCGGGCAACCACCTATACCGACTTTCAGACCGGACAAGAACCCGTTTCGACTTTCAATCCGGGCAACCACCTATATCGACTTTCAGTCCGGACAAGAACCCGTTTCGACTTTCAGTCCGAACAAGATCTTACATCATCTTTGGCCTTGATCAAAACGAAAAGACTATATTGTTTGATTCGCTGCACCCGTATTATATTCTCTTTCGTATCAAACAATATCCTGTATCCAATATCATGTATTAAAATAATTGCAAAAACTAATTATTTAATAAGGTGAAATAAAAGAAAGGATCGCAGAAGTAGACACATTGTGCGGAATAACAAATTTTATTTAAACAAAAAAGAGATCGAACTACATTTCAGCTCTACTTACAACAAACTATAAAATTTATAAAAGGTACAAATTTACAATTCCTTAGGACTTGTAGAAATTATGTTCAGTTTGGAAATCGGAATTTAACTGTGGAATGGTAAATTAAAGAAAATCGAAACAAAACAATTAATCGAAAAACAAAAATCATTTATTACACACATAAAAACAAATATTATAATACATATAGACAAATATAATACAAATATTATAAAACAAATAAATAAATAATTATTATAATACATAGCAACTATTAATAGGAATTTAACAACAATTAAATAGGTGAATGCCGGTGGAGGAAGTAGTGACCTTTTGGCAGGCAGCGATGACAGCGATGACTGTGCAAATAGGAAAATGCATTTTATTATTCAATTTGAAGGCTTTTTTTTACTTTATTTAAATATAATCTATTTAAATCCATTTAAAAAATAATACAGATTATTCATATGTTTGTTTAAACAGTTTTATTTGCCCGGAAAATTCTGTTTATAAAAAGATGGTTATTAAAGAAATTATTTGTGAAAAAGTATACTTTGTTTAAATAATTATATTTGTTTAAACAATTTTACTGTCTTGCAGATTGCCTTTAAAAAAAGGATGTACACTAATAAAAAAATTTTGTTTCAAACTTAATTCGTCTCAAAACGATTGTTACAAAATTTAACATATTTAAAAACTGTACTTGTTTAAATAGATTGTATAGACAGGAAAAATTGAATTTATAAAATATTTGATTACCTAATACATTCAAATGAAAAATATATTTCATTGAATTGTAAATGATTAATTAAACTTACATTAGCGGATCTCAATCATTTCCATCGTTGACTTAGCTTCTCCTGACTCGCGTTTCAGCTGCTCGGAGAAGCGTGGAAATTTGGCGACGGTGGAGGACCAGTTTCGTCACACTCAATTTCCGTAACCCACTTCCGTAACGCTAGAAAATTGTAGCCCCTCAGCAGAGACGTTTCACTTCAAACATACTAAACTCGATGAAATTTGGTAGGACTGTGTCTAAGTGGATTTGTTCGTGAAAGTATCTTCGAAATTTGTATGTATTTAATTACAATTTTTGCCCATCTCTGCTGGCTAAGGCGACGAAGCGTCGAGGACCTCGGGAGCCGTGGCCAAGTGGTGCAATAAACACGGCCGGGCCCGAGGCCCGAGGCCCCTCGTCGCTTTGTCGTCCTAGCACGGAGGATGGGCAAAAACTGTATCTAAATACAAATTTCGAAGATACTTTCACGAGTAAAACCACTGGACACAGTCCGAATTCTATCGAGTTTAGTCTTTTCTTAATCGGAAGAACGCCACGAACTGGCTCGTGTCACTTTCATGAGAAAATTACGAAAAATCAACAAGTTTAGCATTCACTTGCTAGCGGTTTCATGTCGAGATACCTAGCTGGCCGGGGGATTGCCCGGCGGTTTTTATTGCACCACTTGACCAAGGCGCCCGAGGCCATCGTCGCTTCGTCGCCCTAGCACGGAGGATGGGCTGAAATTGTATTCGAATACTTTCGAAGATATTTTCACGAGTAAAACCACTGGACACAGTCCGAATTCTATCGAGTTTAGTCTTTTCTTAATCGGAAGAACGCCACGAACTGGCTCGTGTCACTTTCGTGAGAAAATTACGAAAAATCATCAAGTTTAGCATTCATAATTGTTAGTGGTGTCATGCCGATATACCTGGCTGGCCGTGGGGTTGCCCGGCCGTGTTTATTGTACTACTATTGTGTTCTGGTCTCAGACCTCGAGTTGGTCAAAAGGATCTTGAAGGATCTTTGAATTAGATAATTTGTTAACAAAAATCGATTTTTTGCAAAATCCCGAATATAAATAAATATGTATGCAAAAGAAACATATATTTTCTTGGTAAAATATTCTCAAAAAACACTAGAAAAATGAAAGTCTAGACTAGAATAACATGAAAACCAAATTTTTCGACGAAAATTTAGAAGGATAAGGATAACTTTGGGGTACGCTGGCGTGGATGTTTGGTTTTCGTCTATCTGTGTCAATGATGGGCTAGTGTTGTAGGAATACGGTTGTAATAAGACAGACCTGGGCGACGATGGGCCGAAAAACACATGGTGCTGCTTTTCTCCTTCGCCGGCTCGGCAAGGCAGTCCCCACCACGTCCACGGGTCTTATGTGCGTGTACATGTTTATGTAGTAGTGGTGAGTAACCTGCCGATGCAGCATCGTGGGGCTCGTGCTGAAGGGAGAGTCGGAAGACGTGGTGGGGACTGTCTTGCCGAGCCGGCGAAGGGGAAAAGCAGCACCATGTGTTTTTCGGCCCATCGTCGCCCAGGTCTGTAATAAGAGAAGGGAAAAAAGGATGAGAGAGAGAGAGAGAGAGAGAGTGAAGAGGACGGTTGAGTTTTATGAGTGGGGAAAACCCTGCGTTTGGAAAACTACCATCATCCGTGCAAATCGGTCGACGATGGGATTCGCTGTAATTTGCAACATAGAATTATTACTGAGAGATTGTCATTGACAAAGCGTGGACACCGAAGGGGGACTACTTTGAAAATATGAATGATTTCAAAAATTATTTCAGATATACACAGGAAAATAGTAAAATGTTCATTTTGGGGAAATCAATTGTAATTAGAACTTTCGTCGGGTGGAAGCAGATGAACGTACGCAGAGTTGTACTAATTCAATTACATTGTAATTCAATTACGCAATTGAATTACATTATATTTCTAACTGAAGTAACTGAATTAATAATTCAAACCTTTTACAATTAATTTTTTCATTTACTAAGTATTTTAATCAGATGTGTAATTGAAATACAATATAATTAAAATACAGCTCTCCAAATTATAGCAAGGAACAATGAAGAAGTGCGGCATATTTTTATGTTTTTCTTTCATTATACTTGTTTATAGTGTTTGTGCGGCGCGGCGTATAGTTTCTATTCCTCGTCCTCGTTCATAATACGTAACGCTATTTTATGTAATTTAATTACAAAGTATTTTATAATTGTACTCCAATTGCAATTACGAATTACATTGTAATAATAACAACGTGTATTATAATTGTACTCCATTGCAATTACGAATTACATTGTAATTTAATTGAATGAAGATCTGAATTATAAATTACAATATGACTGAATTACAATGTAATTCAATTACATCGTAATTATAATTCCTGGAGTAATCCAATTGTAATTCTGCACAACTCCGGACGTATGGGATCAATCAGTTATCAAACGGCACACGAATATTTACGAGAGAATGAAATGTTTTGCCTTTCTTTTATTTCCCATTTCACAGTCCAAACTGAACATAATTTCTAAAGATCCTAAGAAATTGTAAATAGTACCTTATACATTTTATAGTTTGTTGTAAGTAGAACTGAAATGTAGTTCGATCTCTTTTTTGTTTAAATAAAATTTGTTATTCCGCACAATGTGTCTACTTCTGCGATCCTTTCTTTTATTTCACCTTATTAAATAATTATTTTTTGCAATTATTTTAATACATGATATTGGATACAGGATATTGTTTGATACGAAAGAGAATATAATACGGGTGCAGCGAATCAAACAATATAGTCTTTTCGTTTTGATCAAGGCCAAAGATGATGTAAGATCTTGTTCGGACTGAAAGTCGAAACGGGTTCTTGTCCGGACTGAAAGTCGATATAGGTGGTTGCCCGGATTGAAAGTCGAAACGGGTTCTTGTCCGGTCTGAAAGTCGGTATAGGTGGTTGCCCGGATTGAAAGTCGAAACGGATTCTTATCCAGGCTAAGCACTAGACTAGGGGGCAGCACTATAATGGGCACGGGCAAAACCCGAGCGTGAGCACTCTCATATACTCTCTGTTCAAACTAATTGGTTCGCAAATGATTTTGCTGCGTGACCGCGCGAACGTTATCATAGCGCTACTGTACCATATGTTCGATTAATGGCGATGGGAGGGAAATTTGAATATAAAATGTGATGCTTAGGTCTGGGCACCGACGAGGTATAAAATATACCTATCATTCAATGTACTTTGGTCCAGCATGCGAAACAACGATTCAGAACAGAAATAGACTTATTTATGTATTTGTGGCACGAAGATTCTGGCATAAATTCGTTTAAATCGCGTGAAATGAAAATGATAATGGGATTACGTGGCACTCGAAAAGTGGGCTGCAAAAATACATTGGATAATAGGTCTATCGATAGACCTCCGTATAAGGATCCTTATACCTAGTCGGTGCTTATACTTCATCTATATACCAGATGATAGATGTGGGCAAAGTGCTGTAGTAAAAATGAACGAGTAATAAAATCAAATATTTATTACAGTTACAATCTCCATAAATATTTACACAGAATGAGATATGGCGACGATTCCCCTATGCTCTCTAGGTACACTTTAGCTTCGCGATACTGCAATTTCTCAACAGACTATAATATATCCTCTCTGCTATAATATATTTTTGCTTTGCTCACACATCCGTCATCTGGTAGATGAAGTAGTCTAGGAACACGGCATGTTATCTGATGTTATCTGAAGCCGGGTTTACAACCAGTTTACAACCTACAATATATACAGTCTATGGAATCACTGTATAACGTGTTCGAAAAACGCGAGTTTCGCATCTATAAGAATCCTTTGTACTCTATGCTATTAATTTTAACGTTTCCACTCTGAGTGGCGTTGCGGACTTTTTCACTCTAATTCAGGTCAAATAAATTACAATTAGGATTTAAATTATTTCTTATATTTGTTTAATGTATATATTTTACTGTTCGTCAAATTGCTGTTATGTCCATTGAATATTATAAATATTTCTATTTTAGTTGAAATCTCTAGGGTTATCGGAGTATGATCGAGTATGATTGAGTATGATAGTTGACCATGTCAGTCTCCGACTATGTTTACTATTTCGACATTCGCTATCCAGAAATGAATTTACAGCAAGCGTAAAATATTCATTTGTTAAAGCTAGAATACATTCTTTCACAATGACCACAATTTCATGAAATTGTTGTTTCGATAACTACACATTTACGATTACTGAGTGACGAAATTTACCGCGCAGTTTCCCACCTAGATTGCACAAGGATCTTTTCATTGGAAAGAGGCACTCTGATCCTTCGTGGCAGAGGATGTTTTTATTCTCGAACGTCGGTGTTAATATTATCTATTTCTTGTCTCCGAAACCGTTTCATTGTTCCACACTATTGACAAGTTTAATGTAATCGTCCGTCATGGACATACGAGGTATAGAAGTTACGAATCAATTGCGAGTAAGTAAACGATCTACACTTTTATTCTGGCATTGTACACTTTTCTAGCTATCTTATCGTTTTTAATCGTTTCGGATGAAATATCATAAAGGATTGTTAATTAATTTCCCCTTAGTTATCCAACGATCATTTATTATCGTGACTCTATCGATTTTCGAGCATTCCCATAGCCCTAGTTTAAAGAACTTTAAGCTTGGCTAAAACAACAATAATTCAATGAATCTTACCATACGTGCGTATAAATTTGTATAAAACATTGTATAACGAAGTGCAGACAACGATACCGTAAGAAAGCCGTTTCTCTGCAGAATGAACTTGTCACCATCGAGAAATTCGATTCTGTAACAGATCTATGCTCACGCAGCTTTATTTTTCTTTTTTCAGAGTGCCATTCGTGCGAAATTATTAGAACTAGGAGTTAGATACGATGAAGAATTACCAGATTATATTTTAGTAATGGTTGTAAATAAAAAGTCTCGCCAACAAATGCACGACGATCTATACCTGTTTCTAGAGAATTGTACAACTCCGTTTGTGGACTGGCTTCACGACCAAGTATTAAAGAAATTACAGAAGGTCACGGTAGCCAAGAGAAAATCGTTAAGGGAGTTCGTGCCTACGGTCGTGGTTAAACAAGAGGAGGAGAGAAAAAAGAAAAAGACATCGACGTCGACCACATCCTTTTTGGAGGACCAGGGAATCAACCAAGCTCTGGACAAGTCGTCCAATAAGGGTACGAAGGATGACAAGTCGCTTCACAAACAGACTGCGAAACCGTCTGTCTCTAGTCAAAAATTGGACACGAGTCAAGCTAAAGTTACAGAGAAGTCTGTAAAGAGTACGAATCACGATGTTAAATCAGACGTTGGATTGGAACAGAATGATTCTCAGCAAACTGCATTAAAGAAAGTACAGTCGACCGATAGTCAAACAGGAAACGCGACTAAAGAGCCAGTCGTCACCGAGACTTCTAGCAGCAGGCTGGGGGAGTCTCGAATCGAAGCGAAAGTGGACGCTTCGTCATCCAGGACGTTGAAGAGACCTTTGGACACGGCGGACAATCATCGAGATAACGTGGAGAAGAAACAGAACGATGCGAAACGATCGAAAATCGAAGACGACGAGGAAAGTATAACGGAGGACAACGCGAAGAAATTGAAATCCTGTATCAATAAACCAAAAATCACGTCGGTCGTTTCTGTCAAAAATCGTCTTGGTATAGTATCACCTAGAAAGAAATTCGAAGTTCACAGAGACAAAACAGATAACGAGGGTCGGTATCGACAGAACGAGAAGCGCTTGGAGAAGCATAGGTTCGACGGCGTTCGTAGCAACATTACTTTTCAACGAGGAAGAAATTTCGAGGCGGACGAACGCGCGAAGAGGAACCGTGAAGCCGAATCGAAGCACAACGATTTCGATAAAGTTAGCAGCGACATTAAAACGCGATTGGGCAACTCTAAAGTTGACAAACCTCCTAAAAGTATCGAGCTAAGAGATAAAGTGAATTCCGCTGTGAAACCGAAACCGATTGGGAAGCCAGCGGTTACGATTAAAGATCGTCTAGGGATCGCGCGTATCGATAGGTCGCAGAAACAGTTAGGGATCAAAGACCCTGTAGAATTCAAGAGTAAACTGTTGGAGCAGGATCGAGACACGCTGAGTAATAATAAAAACATAAAAACAAGATTGGGACCGTTGAGAAGCAATTTTCGACCGATGGGCGTTAAAGGTGGTTTCAATTCGACGAACAGACGTTCTCAGAGTAGCGAGGACGAGGATTACCTGAACCTGGGGGCGGAAGAAGAGTTGGACGACGACGATCAATCTACTGGGAATTCTGGTCCCATTAAATCTCACATAATAGCCGTAAATAAACTGACTCCGGCGAAGACTGAAAGGAAACGATTAAAGCCGTTGGAGAAATCTAGCAAAGAGTCCAGCGACGCGGAAGACGTCGAAGATACCAAGATACCCAGTAAAGTAATCGTAACTCCGAGGCCGTTGAAGCCTTTGCAACCGACGCAAAAGCGAGCGACGCAATCTCTGCTGTTACGAGCTGTCGCGGAAGCTAACCAGTCCGTTGTTACTCAAAAGAATCCGGAACCGTCCCTATTGGTGTGTATAGAATAAAAGATCAATCATTGTAAAACATTTACAGAGACTCGCACTAATATTCGGACACTCTCTTAAGTCCCTGCTATTACTTGATACATTAATTTATATTAACTTCTGTTTACAGGACAAGAAACAAACATTAAAGCGTCTCAAGCCAGCCGCAGTTCGAGACGTAGGACAAAATTTATCGGTACACCTTAACTCCAACAAGAGATTGGTGATGGAAAAGATTCAGGTCGAGTTGAATACCGATGTTTCCGAGACGACATTGAAGCCTTGTAAGTATGTTTGCTTTTAGACAGGTACGAAGGCCGCGTGTAATACCTAAAACCCTTTCTCTAATACATTCAGTATTGTACGATCTGTAGATGTACAACAATCGGTTACCGATGAGCATATGGGGGTGGTGATGTCATTGTTTCAAAGGAGCGACGACAACCAAAAATTTTTAGTCACTCTGAATGGGTACAACAACAACCTTATGAAGGAGAAGGCCGCGTCCGATGACGACGAACGACTGGAAATGGAGGTAGATTAACCGTAGCTGCAGTTAGTTAAGTTATAAGCGCTTCACTTACTTTAGCCGTCTTAACACTGTTTTCGTGAATCGTGTTCGAAGGTAAATGAAGACGATGAACTTGTGCTTTTAACAACACAAAATGATGTATATACCCAGAATGAGTCAGACACATCTGTTTTTCAAGTAACCGAAGTGGACGGTGAGGTGGATGCAAATGGAAAAGAAAGAGCGGAAGAGAATAATGAAAACTGTAACACCGAGAATGTCGAGAAGACTGAGGAGGTACCGAGGAAAAGAAGAAAATTAAGTCCCATAGTGTATAACAGATCTCATTCGCCCAGTCCTGCAGAAATCAAGACCAGCACGTTATTGACGAACCCATTGTTAGCCAAACGTGAGTAGTACAATAGAACGAGATGTCGCACAGTGCGGACAAACCTAGCATGTCTCATTACAGTAATGTCCAACTGTAAGTCGTGCTGAAAGCTTGACCGTATGTCCCTACGCTGCCCATTCCACTGGGGGGCGTACCCCGCGAGGGGCCAAGAAGCTCGAGCTTTCTCCTTAGCTGTTATGACCTTATTTTTTATCTGCAAAGGGTATAGCCGGATATACCCGGGTACTTACAGAATAAATAGAACGTAATAATTTTTATTTTTTTACACAACGGCGCACCAAACCAACAAATCTGAAAAAATTCATGAACAATACTTATAACAATATATCGCTACTAGAACTTCCATGTGAAATCTGCATTTTTTCGATTTTTTTGAGGTTTTTGATTTTTTACAAGTATAACTACCCTCCCGATCGAGATACAGGGTTGAAATTTTGCACAGTCTGTTTTTTCTTGGTGCCCTACCAAATGACACATCGACGATACAATTCGGTTCGAGGGCATTTTTGACTATCTTATCCGGCTATACCCTTTAGAGAAGTGCCGAATTTTGGCCATTTGTCCGCACTGTGTGTCGTACTGTTATCGCGGAGAAGACAAATTCTATGTTTATAACTGTTCCAGATTTAGACAAAAAGCCATCAACAGAAAGCGCGGTAACAGTGATAGACAAGTCGAAAGAGAAGTGCAGATATTGGCCAAACTGTACATTAGGGAACAAGTGCGCGTACCTTCATCCTATTGTAATGTGCAGGTATGCGGCCCCATTTAATCCTCTCAACATTGAGAAAAGCGTTTCTAGATTCAATTTAAATTCGATCAAAAACATAACTCATTGTAACAACGAAGAGAGTGATCGAAGAATAACTTTGGAGCTCGGCTATCAATGGAAGAACCAAAATCTTCCTATTTGGACGATTTCTTCATCAAAATTAAGAAATGCTGGACTAAAGAAAGACGCGCGGGATCCAATTTCTAATTACTAGACAGCAGATGTTTATGCAAAATAGAAGTTTTCTACCTAGATTGCAACAAACTAGAATGCAATACATATTAATTTTGTTTTTGAATATGTTTAATATGTTGAATATACAATAATTTTGTTTTTGAATATGTTTAATATGTTGAATATATAATAATTCTGTTTTTGAATATGTTTAATATGTTGAATATAATATAACCGTATTTTTAAGTTCTAATATCCGCTGTCTACTAGTTGCACAACATTAATTCCACTGCTTCTCAAGTGTTTCCCTATGTAATTGTTTTCGTTGTCCGTTACAGCGTGTTCCCCGCTTGTAAATTTGGAGACAAGTGCGCTTACAGACATCCTAAATGCAAATTCGGACTGGCTTGCACGAAACTGGGATGCGTGTTTTCCCATCCGGCACAGCAGTGCAAGTACCATCCGTTCTGCACGAAACCGTCTTGCCCGTATTCGCATACGACGCCGGTCGCCGTGGAAGCGTCTACTCAAAGAGCGAAGTTCACGTGGCGCAGACGAGACTGAGTCTGAACGTTCAACCGATGTACAAAAAATTCCTTCATCTTCTAGCCGAGCGGCGAATCGCTCGCTCGAACAGGAATACCTTCGCATTTAGCGAAACAAACTGATTGCGAGGTACAATAATGTCCGACTGTAAAAGTCGTTTCTCGGTTCTGTGCTGCGTCCTAGATATGAGCGGGACACTATTTTTTGTGGCTTCAAAGACCGCGCCGAACGTAGGAAAGGACAGCGAAGCTCGAGAGGCCTCGGTCGCCGAGAATTCAATAACAAAACTTCTTTATTTTTCATTACTTTTTGATGGAACTTTGACCAACATATTCGGGGCATTTTTCGAATGAAAATGGTACGATACACGATATAATTCCAATTATACAATTTATGTACTTGTATAATGAACGATGAAAGCATTTCTCATTTCTTCCTTGCGACCGAAACATTCGTCGTTCATTCCACAAGTAAATATCAGCGGAATTATATCATATTTGGTATGATTTTTATTAGAAAAATGCCACGAATACGTTGGTCAAAGTCCCATAAAAAAATAATGAAAAACAAAGAAGTTTTGTAACTGGATTAGTAGTTCAGCTCAGCTCGAGCTTGTTGGCCCCTCACGGGGTACGCTCCCAGTGGAATGGGCAGCGTAGGGACACAGTCAAGCTTTCAGCACGACTTACAGTCGGACATTAGTGTAAATCGGTAGCGCGACGTATACTGCCAATCGCATTCCGTTCAAAGGCACAGAAGACGACTTACCGCGTGTTCTGTATCATACCGTTTCGCGAGCCAAGTCCGACTAAAAAGCACAGAATCAACGCAGGGTAACAATAGTTATTTTCTTTCCCGCCCTATAGCTAATTAAACATTACTCGTGGTTGGTATTCCTGTTCACACGTATTGTACAGACCAAGTAACGCTAGATGTATATCTCTTCGATCGTACATCAATTTCAAAAGAAATCTCGACCTTCGGTACTCTCTTAATCTGTATTATATATACATAAGCATATACATGAACGTCATGTAACATTGACAAACGTTTTGCATTTTGTCGAGCAACGACTAACATCCCGCTCGATCTTCTATCCTTTGCGAATCCAGTTGAATGGACTATCGATTGCGTTCGTTTCATTCGGTATCGACGTGTTTCGCGACCGAGTGTACCAATCAGGGCTGTTACTTTCCCGATGCTTCGACTATTCGAAGGATTCGAAGGAACGAAGGGAACTTCGAAGCGTACGAAGTTTCCAAGTCTCCGAATCGTATGAAGTTATAACTTAACCAATTTTAGCTGCGGTGGCGTATTTTTTCGAAATGTAGAAGTGTCTGTAATCGTATCAAATGTAACTTAGCAGCGAAATTTCGAAAGTTCGAAGCTTCGAAACTCCGTTTCTGTTAATCCTCTAATAATAATTTACTACGGAGGTTCGAATTTCGGAGGTTTGAAACTTCGAAGTTTCAGATAATCGAAGATCCGAAATTCGAAGCTTCGAAACCTTCGTCCTTTATAGGAAAGTAACAGCTCTAGTAGCAATACATATTGACATTCGTTCGGTGTTCCTCCGCAAAACATCGAGCGTTTCGTGTACCATCGAGATCGATGAATTTTTAATGAATTATATTTAATGAATTTACTGGAGCCTAAGTCTCTCTTCCAGCCATTCTGATCCGCGCGAGTGAAACGTTTGAGTTTGAGGATACGCGACAAGCAACGGGAGATGCGCGTGTATTAGTTGTTCGATCGTTCATCGTGTGTATTTCAACTTCGTTTTTTTTTTATTGAACTTAGTACGTAAGCTGATAACTGCAACCAGCGACCTCGGTTTTTCCTACAACGCGTTTAGTTTGTAAGTTTTCACTTGATCGCGTGTACTCAATTTGTTACGATAATCTCGTATTTATAATGTGCACGCGTATTTATAATTGATCGGGACGCGGTGCGCGACGCCTTTGTATTTCTCGCAGCAACCCTCCTTTACCAGGCCGACAATAACTGACCTACATTGTTACACGTCTGTTGGGCGAGCGAGCAGCGACGTGTCGGGGAGTTCTCGTGGAAGGACACAAACGGGAAAGGTGTGCGACATATAATGTTTTTGTCCGCTTTAATGGAGCGTCTTTGTCCCCTTTACGGGAAGGATATTGTTTCGAGCAATGGCTGCCGAACTGTTCCCTTGTTCCACAGATTGGCAGTGTTGTTCACGATGACATCACGAAGTTCAGTATACGCTTGAAAAGAAAATAATCCGTATACAAACCATGCGACTCATCCACCCCGCCCCGATACTTTGTACAGTTTAAAGGATATCCCGAGAAAGCGCGAACAGACAAGAAGAAGAAAGCTACCTACCGAATGAAACGAAAGATAACGTCGGAAAAGAGAAACTTTTTTGGCTTTCTTTTATTTTCTAGTCTTTAAGCACCGTAGAGACGATTCGAGCGAACCACACCTATCCTTAGAATTCTTCTCGTTTCAATGCGTATTTATGTAAGTCTCTAGTTCATTAAAAAGCCAGCAATGTTCGATCACCGACACCTCCAGTTGTTGTCTCATTATTTAGCGAGCGCCACTTCCAACCCATCTGAAATACAGCATTCTTTCGTAATAAGAAGGTCGCAATATGCATAATACAGACTTAAAGTTCGCTAGTTTAGAGAAGCTGTGCAATCATAGACGAATTGTCCATGGCCTTTTTCCCTTGCGATCTCTGTAATAAATGTTATGGAAGGACGTCGCACCTATGGAAACATGTTAATAGAGCCCATAAAGGTCACGAGGATGTTACGTGCCCTTACTGCTTGAAAACCAGCGCGTCGAAAGATCATTTGGCTACCCGTATCTCGAAAATTCACAGGTACGAACCTGATTCTAGAAAAGACGGAAAAGACACCAGGAAACAATTTCAAATCATCCCACAAATTGTCTAAAACCGACGGCTCTGAATGGGAATGTTCCCTCAAGTGTAGATATGCAATAATTCTTCCATAAAATGCTTAAACATACTACATATTATTTCCTGATAAATCAGGAATAATATTCAAATAAAGTGCGATCGGTAATCGGTACGGTTACCCTAATTTTAGTCCTTTGTAAACAGGAGCTCTAGGACAAAACAACGGAGAAAAATAGGTGGTAGGGGGAGGGGTGCAAGGGAGTACCCCCCTCCTCTAGAGGAGAGATTATCGCGGGACTTATAAGGCGGTTACGATATCGTCCTCTTCCTTTCGTGCGTCGACCTGGAGGTAAAAGGGGGTACTTTTCGCGCGGAACGTGTTCACAAAATTGACAGCAACGACAATGCAGCAGGAGGAGTACGTCGAGGAGGATCTTGGAGCTAAACCTCGGGACAAGGTGTGCATTCGATGTTTCTTTCAATGTTTTCATTCCTCAAAAGCACGCTGATCGAATCTTGGATATAACAGTTTCAAAGGATATTCTGTATTCTCCCCGAGAATTCCGGCAACGAGTTCTAAATTGTTATTGCGAACAAGTCAGAAGTGTCTTCCAAAGTGTATCCCGGTTTATTAAAAGATTTCGCGAATCGATGAGCTTTTTAGAAGTATGAAAGAGATGTTGCGGATGTTCCCGAGTGTCGAGCGAAGGCCAGCTTGGACGACGAGTACCGTGATTTCCCGGAGGAGACGAGCTGGATCCCGAACGAACAGGTGAACGACTGGCTTCCGATCTACCTGCTCATGGCTCGTTCTTATTTGATAATCAGGCAACAGACCCGGGGAATTCCCCTCATGGAAGCGATGGAGAACGCTCGCTTCGGCGACACCGAAGAATACATCATCGATACCCTCCACAGCTGCAACTATAAGCCGGACGAAGCGCTGAAGAAGCTGCAAGCGATGAAGCTGCCGCAGAAGTTGATATCGCAGTGGTCGGACCTTGATTCCGTAAGTGATATCGCAGCCATTTACAAATTTAACCCCTTGCCGTACCTTTTCTTTTCTCGATTCATGCACATATAAGTAAATTCATGTTACGAGGTACTGAAACATTCACATAAAGATTATCGCGTTGTTCGTATTTATTTAGCAGCAATAAAGGAACATGAAAGAAACTTTTGGGACAACCTAACTTTACAACCTTATTTATAACCTCTTTTATTTATAACCTTGCGGGTGAACGGCGGAGCTTTTTATGGAAAATTCAAATTCTCGCGATCGTTTGCGAAACGCAGAAACCTTATAGAAACGGAGACATTTCCCTTTTTTTTAACACTAAACCTGCCACGGTCAAATTACTTATATCTGTTATTGTCATTACTGAAATAAGTAAAAGAAACATCTCGCGCTGTTATGTGTATTTACGTCCGTTACGCGAGGAGAAAGTGTCATTCCTCGAACAATATTACGAATTACGACGCACGTGTAGCGTCGCAGGAGAAACAGCTGATCAACGCACAGTACATAAATAGTGAGTTCGACCGAAATCGTGGCCAAAAGTAACAAATTTTTTGTTTCCGTAGTTTAGAAATCTGTGTTTACGTAGTACTTTATTTTCAAATTAAATTAATCTTTTTCTTTTTAAAGACAATACGTGGTTTCAAAAATGTCCGTGAACCTAGTGTTAAGGATTAGCTTTGCACTTCAAAGTTTTATAAATAAAATAATAAATGACTGTAATAGCATTCTTTTCTTGATCGAAACGTTTTCTAAGAGTTGCATTTCAACATCGGACATTTCATATGCAACAACCTAATATTTATCTCCCACGTTGTTCAACCAATAACTTGAATTCACCTTGCAGAAGATGACATGGTACTCGCGTTCGAGAGCCGAGCGGCCCTTGACACATCGACGGGAAATGTACAGAAAATTGTCTGAAAGTCCAGACAGGACTTAACTTGGACTTGCGGGAAGAGATCGAAGGTTTTTACTACACGCGGAAGAGGTTGGAGTCAGCAAAGAAGCTTCGAAATTGTCGTGGCCAATACGTAAACCGGAAGTTTCGTTTTCTCATCGATCGACAGCGATTTAGAGGACAGAGGACTATACGTCCTCGAAAATGATGACTCGTAAGCAGACTGCGAATCTTTATGCATTTGTATGTTATGCAGAAATATAAAACGGTAAAGGATTAATAAAATTCAAGAATATTGTAATGCTGCTTTCAATGTAACAGAATCGTTAAGGGATGAAATCAATTTGTATGTTATTCCGGCTTCCCACGATCGATACAAAACAGTTTTATTTTGCATCGAGATCCGCAGTCTGCTCGTAAGATTGGTTCCCTAAACCGAACTTCAATTTCTCTGTCAGGCTAGAAGAATTAATTTAGTAAATGACATTTGGCCGGAATTGTGAAAAACAAGAGTAAAAATTGATTCTTACAGCTCTTTAAGCTGGGCTAATAACGAAAATTTAAAAGATGTGTAAACTCGTTTGTTACAAACCATAACCTAAAAAAGGAGAATTATATATTTAATAGCTGTACATTAACAAAACCAAAGTAGAATTTGATTTCGGTTTAAAGGAAATGAATAGTATACATATACATTTGTTAGTAGACTCCGGATATTTATGCAAAACAAAAAGTCTGCTCATCAATTGCAAGATGCAGGAGCTAAATATTAATACTCTCAAAATCTTTTGATGTTTTCATTGTTTGAAATTGCGCTTGTTCGTCTTTGTATGCAGAAAATCCGGAGTCTATTTATTAGATTCTGTTCGGAATCTTGTCACGAGTCTGACACGACATTGTAAGACAAAGGGTTAAGGGTAACCCGACACAACTTACCTGGTGCCGCGCGTTCCATCGTTCGCAGGTGTTTTGAGAGGTAGAAACGGAACTGGCGCGGTTTCTTTTGAATATTTCAATTTATTCCATAGGGTCGGTCGTTAAATAAAATTCTCGGGTTAGATGCTAGCACACTGTAAGGATGTAACGGCGAGATTCTCCGGTGTCTGTACACGTACGAAACGTCTCCGGATGCGGGCGAAAAGTTGAGACGATCGCGTGAAAGTATGGTTTCTGTGTCGCTTCTCGGCGTGCTTCGCGAATATTCTTGGTTTTTGCCACGTCGCTCTATGGCACGTACGTTCACACACGTTTTCCACCTACGTTTTCCAAATGTCAACTCGCCTAAAATCCCGGTTAGAATCGTCTCCTTGGGAGAATGGCGAGAGCGATTTTAGAGGTCTCGGTGTCCACGCGGTTTTATCACAATATGCATCGGGCAGTATAAATCGGTGTATCCTCGCAGATTACAGCGGTCTGTCTCTATGTATGCGGTACCAGGGCTGTTACTTTCCTTCGAAGGCCGAAGATTTTCAAGCTTCGAAGCCTCGATTTCAGAAATTTCGAAGGTGACGAGTAGACTGCGGATGTTTATGCAATTTGCAATTTTTCTAGACGAATTTTAAGAAGGTGGAATTAAATAGAATTTTATTTTCCATGGTCGTAGCCTTTTTGGATATATATTTTATATTCTAGCCATAATTGCATAAAGATCCGCAATCTCCTCTATTCAAATCACTAAGGGAAGAAATAACGTTCAATTTAGTTTCTATCCCTTGCAATCGATGCAGACAATTTTTATTTTGCATAAAGTCACCTTCGAAGTTTCAGAAATCAAAGCTCCGGAAAAGCAAGAGCCCTAGTACCGGGGATTCTTTTCACTGATCGCTAAACGTTAGATCGGCATCGCGAATATCATCGAACGCGGAGAAACAAAAGACAATTACGAACAACTCGATCGCAAGCGCAACGCGTTCTTCCTGACTTTGATACACATACACACGCATACACACAAAAAACGAGCACGCACGCAACACACACATGAATCACTTTCAATCGCGATACTTCATACTTCATACGCGTTCGCCGTCTCTTCCTTCTGTCCATTCAATCGTCGTAGCGAAGATTAAAAATATAGAGAGAGTATCGTTTGCTTTTTGGAAGAAGAGATTCGAAACTATGGTTCCGGATTCTCGTCGGAATTCGGTGTACAGGGTGTTTCAAAATTATATGTCGCGACCGCTATATGCGATTCTGCACCTCTGGATCGGGGCAGATTTTTTAATCGGAAATTAAGCTTAATAATACATTTCTTTCCATTTTATGCATTCGAAATTGATATGAATACCTCGTAAAATAGTTAGCTGTTTAGTAATTGGTTTCACACCAACATGTTTAATAGTGTAAACATATAATTCTGTTTGTTTTGTTTTTGTTATGCGACATATAATTTTGAAAGACCCTGTATCCAGACCTCCTCTCCCGAAGAGCAGACCATACAGTCTCGTTTCCGATGCGATGCGATCGTTTACAGTGGGCTAGTCTAAGAAAAAAAGGTTACGCAATCGACTAACAATTTCATTTGAGGTCCGACGAATACAGTCGCCACCGATTTGCACATGAATCTTTGCTGCTCGTTACCTTTTATAATAGCGAATAACATAAATACATTATTAAGAATAATAGTAAGAAACGTAAGTGTACTCGCGCCCTATGTAATTCTCCTTTATCGCTTTCGTTGCGAGATCGTGTCGTTCATTTCGAAGAAACACTCGCACCGGAAGCGTTAGAAGCGGATTTTCTCGGGCGGCGAACGATTAAATGATCTCGCGTCGATCCTCGCCTTCCGCGAGAGACTGCGTCGACGCCTATGTAAAAGAACGAACGAAAATGAAAAGAAAAATAAAATCACTGACACTGTTCAGGGAGTGTCCGATCTCTGGAGAATCGTTCAAGTGGTCCGTATATAATGCTTTCGAGATTTGAAAAAACCCTGTTCCCTGTCGCCGAGTCCTCCCGTTTCGCTCCTCGGCCCGGTCCAACCTTGCAACAGCCCACGGCAAGGGCGCACGATTTTTTCAAGATCGTTGAAGCGCACCTTCCCGTGGTTGTCGAAGAGTTCAACCGAACCGGAGCGTCCCCACGATATACCGTACGTCAGGAAGTTCCAACTTGTTCCCTTACGTCGCTCGGATTACAGACACGGATGCTGCTGGGGGACGATCTCGTCTCGATTCAGACAAAATGCCCACCCCCAGTGTCGCGTTACCCTATGGGCAATTTGGGCAAATGCCCGGGGCCCCGAACACAAACCACCTAATTCTACGTTTTTCCTTGGGGGCCCCGAAAGTCTACTTTGCCCAAGGCCCCAACTAGTTGTAACGCGCTACTGCCCACCCCTGTTCTACGGCAACGACGAAGTCTAAGAGTGGGGGAAGTCCCGAAACGGGGAAGGAGTCGCGCGTGGCTCGCGGAGCTACGAGTTGGAACTCCCTGTCGTGCGTGCACGATCGTGACGCGCGAAAAACCGCGCGAGCGATCCGCCATTATTTCTCTTCGTTTCGCGAAAGGCAGACGATACATCTTTCGTGGACGAGAGACGTCTCGCGAATCCCAACGCTCTCCCACGTCCACGCAACCATATCTCGAACGCAACGTACAATTTTTTTTGTCTTTATATTAATTTCGCTTTATAATAATAATAATAATAATATAATTATATAATTACAAATAATTATTCATAATATTTATTTGAATATTTCACTAGATTTGTAGAATAATGTCTCTCTCTCTCTCTGCTTCTTTCCTTTATTCCGCCCGCGTTTAGGCTCGACGTTGCCTGGATGATGTCAAGGCGCTTCTTCTTCTTCATCTTTCCGTTTCTTTACTTTTTTGATTTTATCACAGGAGTCGATTTTCGACCGCGCTCCGGAGTACCGGTTGCTGGAACTACGCGACGCGACGCGGCGGAACGGCGCGCTTCGCAAAGAAACAAGTCGATTACAGAACACTGTCCAACGAAATTTAACTTCCGCGTTCCCATGGCCGACCGGCGAGTCATGTAAGCTTGGATCCATCGATACCGCGGATCTGACAGCCGTTTCTCGCTCTCCAGATATTTCATTGTGACGTTTCGATCTTAATTATTATTTCCAATAGGACACAGGGTGTCACAAAAATGTTGTACCTCCTTGAAAGGATTCCCGAGATCATTCCAAGTAACTTTCTCCTTTGCAAAACATTTCTCCATCGCTTCGTTAACGAGTTATTAGCGAACGACACGGATCAATCAGGGCGTGGCTCTTGCAAGTGCCACTGGGCGTGGCGTTGCGTCGTCATTGATCTTGATTGGTCCGTGGTTTTCGTTGATAACTCCTTAACGAAACTGCGAACAACATTTCCGTAAAGGAAAAAGTTATTTCAAATGACTTTAGCAATCGCTAGAGCAGCGCTCGGATTTACTTACTCGCGACGGCCGAGTTTTGAAGGCCACGCCCCCTGGACCCGGCCGCGCGTCTCGTTCCCCGTGGCGGTCCTAGTTCGGAGCTCCTCAGGCGCGTTCCATATTCGCTGTTCGTGACGCCTACGAGAACTAGGGCCGTCGCGAACAAGTAAATCCGAGCGCTGCGCTAGAGTATTAACTACAGACGAATCAGATTTGATTTCATCTAAAAAGAAACGTGTAACATTCACATTTGTTGGACTTCGTTTAAAATCTCTAAAATACGGCAAGGGGTTAAACTTCCAAACAGAGCAAAAATCTTAATGAACAGCTAAAATCTATCGCCCACCGTGCGAAAGGCTGAACTTCTGGAAAAGCAACATCGGTGTCGAGAAATGGTTCTTCAGATTCGCGGCAAGCTCATCGAAAATCGAAACCTATAAGAATCACCGTTCGGTTATCGGCACGTGAAACACATGTTGGATAGTCTAACATCCAGGAACGCGCGGAGGAGTCCTTGGGAAGAGGAAACCGTCTGTCTCGCGTTTCCACGACAGCGCGTTCCCTCCTGCGAGTCTCTTTATCGCGCGCCCGTTCTTCCTTATTTACATTTCACCATAGAATCTCAAACTGTTCAAACCACACCGTTCAACAAGCTTATCCTCGAAGAAAAATAAGGATTTTCCTCTCTATCCTCCTCTCGCGTGCCGCACCGGAATACCAGCGGACCCGAATGGAATTCCTTTCCCTCGGCTCTGTATCTGCCGCGCGATCTCTCCGCTATCGACGAGACTGATCTTCGAATCGGGCTGGGTCGCTCGTAGATCCCAGCGAGCCAACGGGTCTCTCGTAAGATCGATAAATCAGTCTTCGCGGTTTACACGCGGACCGGTGCATCGTCGAGACCATCCGGCTTACCTGGGGTCTCGGCCATGAGGAGGGTATCAGGATTGTTCCCGAAGCCGCGGTTATGGGGGTAATCTCGTTCCCAGAATTTTCAAGGCTGCGGGACGCGCCTTCTCACTTCTCGATAATGCAAACGACGGGCATCTTCTGTAGCCAAAAGCGCTAGATTAAAGATCAATCTGGGCCGCAGTCGCCCTTAAAAGTCCTAATTTGCATTATCCTAGATCAATGATTCCCAATGTGGTCTATATTATCGACCCCTAGGGGTCGACTCCGAACTGCAGGGGTCCATGTCAGCGGAAACAAAAATTAGAGGTGCTTGAAATGTAAATGGGGGTCCATGAGTGGTCCGTAGCGAAAGAACGAAACACGTGGGGTCTTCGTCGACAAGGTTTATGACACAGATGTGACGGAAAGGTTATTTCTGAGATTAAGGCATATTCTACATTTGGCGACCATTTGGCAGGAAAAAGTTAAAGCAGTGAACAAAATTCGACGTAACGCGTTGAATACTAGGTTATTTGGACACTGAATTCACACTGAATTACGCTGCCTGTCAAATGGCTTATGTTTGACAAAATTCCTTTCACTTTTCGAGACAGTTTTAGAATTTTTGGATGATAAAGATCCAATTTTAAAAGAAAATTTAATTAAGTGGAAACCAGACATTGCTTATTTAACAGATCTGTTCACTTTTAATGAAGTTAACTTGCAGTTACAAGGTGACAGTCTAAATTTGATAAAAACAAAGTCCCTCATTTCAGCTTTTCTTGTCAGAATTAAACTAATGAAGCAAAATATTGGACGGCGCGAATTTTCCCAGTTTCCCAATTTGTCACAGACAAACTGCCAGGATGATGATGTATCAACCTACGTTCAACATTTAAATATGCTTCACACAGACTTTGAATCTAGGTTTGAGGATGTTTCGACTATGGAAATACCACAGTGGTTTATCGATCCATACAGTGACATTGAAGAAACGGATGTCGTATTACAAGAAGAACTGATCGGAATAAGCACTAACGAATTCAGAAACGGATATCAGCAATTTTGGCTTCAGAGAGACATACCAATTACTTATCCTGCATTATGGACTATCGCGAGAAAGTTTTTGATAGCTTTTCCATCTTAATACCTCGTGGAAAGGGCGCAGTTTCCAATCTTCTTACAAAAAAAGAAACAGATTAGAAATCAACGATCGAGGAGATTTAAGATTAAACCTAACTAACATAAGTTGAAGCCAAATATTGAAAATTTGCTATTAAAGCATCATTAGTTATTTTGTGTTATAATTTTACTAGATTTGCATTTTGTGTAGTGTTCATTAATAAATGTATAAAACTTAACATGTGTTTTTTTGTAACTATTTCACTCTGCAGTTAAACCTACCAAAGTGAGTAGCACTGTGTCAGCTGTCAAAAACACATTTGAAGTTGATGAATTTGTAACAATTCATTATTAGAAAGGCGGGGGTTCTACCGAAAACAGAAAAAATTGGCACGTGGTCTACGAGACAAAAAAGTTTGCGGACCTCTGTCCTAGATGGATGTTTCATCTTTGGATTATCGAGCAACGAGAAGGCGCCTGCCGCACCCTCTCAATCCTGGAGACGAGAGTCTGCCTCTTGAAACGTCCGACGGGTTTTGCGGTGGTCGGTGAACCACGGCCCAGAAACGTCGAATGTGGAAACGCTTTATTTGTCGTCAGTGGATTAACGCAGGATCGAAGGAGGCGGCGAAACGTCTAGAGTCCGTTGGAATCTAGCCGACCGGCAGCCATCGCGAATCCGTGTTCTGCACTCGCGTCCCCGAAATCGGTTCAGAGTTCCACCGCGGAGATCCCATGAAAGAAATGCTGCCGCTGTTTTGTCGCTGTCGATGTCTCGAGAATCAGCGAACGTCCACGGGGATGTGGTCCCCGGGAGACGTCCCCGAAGGACGTATCAGATTGAATTCGATGGAGGAGGAGGCAGGCCGCACGCCTCCTCGGAGCCGATCGATGTCCTCTCTCGGCTGGTGGCCACCGGGGACCATTGTTCCCTTCAGAGTACCCGTGACACATCGAGGACGCGAGTAACGGTCGGAAGGAATTATTTACATCGCGGTACGTTATCCTGGGAAACCACACGATCACAGCCACTCGGTGAGACAACCACCGAACCACATAACCACTATGGGGACGAGGTACGTCGTCAGAGCTCGCGACAAGGACATTTTCTGTCTGCTCGCGCCGTTGTCCGCGGTAGTGGTGCTGTTTCCGGTTCCTGTACTGCTGCCACCACCGCTGCCGGTACCCGCGCCGGCACCACCGCTCGAATCGGACCCAGAACCCGGCGCAGACCCGACGTCGCTCTTCCCACCTTTGCTCGGAACCGTGTCCAATCTCGGAGGCACCGGTTCAGGGTGCACCGCCGGAGGAGGTTGCTTCGGCAAGTCCGGCGACAACACCTTCTGCTCGTATCCCGAACCCTCCTCGAAGTCCTCGTCGTCGGTTTGGGTTAGATCCGGGTTCGGTCTCGGATCTTCGTCTATCCCGCCGCCGGAACCGCTTCCCGATCCGTTCCAGTCCGTGTCCTCTGCAATTTCGAATACATCGTTATTATGTATATCAGACTTGGGCGACGCTGCACGATCAGTGCCGGATTAAGCAAGCGCGGGGCCCGTAGCAAATGTTACGGCGGGGCCCAAGGCTTTGCATCAGAGCCGCTCGTGTGTAAATGTAGCGCACCTGTGCGACAACCACAATGAATGAGCTTTTTTTATGAAAACTATCTGTGCCCCCTGGCATAGACATGCGCTCATGTATCGGCCCTTGTTTGTATGGCGCGGGGCCCGTAGCATTTGCTACTCCTGCTACGGGGCTTAATTCGGCCCTGTTGCACAATGGGCGAAATCCGGACAAAAATCAGTTTTTAACTTTTGTTTAAATGACCGCAATCAATTATTTTACGTCTGCTTGTTTTTCATAAAGTTATTAAGTATAAGTTGATATTTATATTTAAGTATTGTCGTAAACGGTCATCCCTTTAATTTCATAATATTTTTGTCTGTTCAAACTCCTCGTACACAGCTAGAGTTGCATGTAAAATTATTAAAAAATTTGCTTATATATATAGCTCTTTATACATTGTATCGATAAAAAATGTTTAATATTTTTTTGGAATATGTTTAATAATTATTTTCAAGTTTATTAATTGACCAGCGTATTAACTCGATTTCGAATAAAGTAAGTAAATATCCGATGCGCAATTTAATAAGTTTGCCTCATTATGCCTGAACAAAACTAGGATAAATCTTTTTCTTAAAGTATCCTTGAAGTTATGAAACAAACCCTGTTTGCCTATTTTTGCCTATTGAAAAGATATTAATGATATAATACTGTATGCATTTTCATGCAGACAGTTAAGTGCGAATACCCAGAATCAAGAAAGGCTATTTATGTGAATGTGTTGTAAAAAAATAGCTAGAATTAAGTTTATTTCATGTGTTAATAACATTTTAAAGTTAATAACAAATTGTTATTAATAAATAAATATATTTAAAAATAATTAATTATATTAATTATAATATAGATCTTGTATATTATAATTAATATATATTATAATATTATATATTTTTTATTAATATATACAGGGTGTCCAAAACCACCCGTCCAGGGGTGTTGTTAGCTTCTCAGATAAGCAAATTCGGTAAAAATGTTTGCAATAAAAGTTGCAGGGATTAATGGAGGACATATGTCCATGATCTTGTATTTGACCTTCGGATCCACTTTCAAGGTTATTTGGAGGTCAGTACGTATTTTTTATGGCCTCTAGCAGTCATTTAAATCTAGGACATAAGTAGGTACATATCTGAACGTGAAATTTCAGAATCCGTAGTCAAAAGTAGGGGTTCCCATTTAAAAAATACGTACTGACCTCCAAATAACCTTGAAAATGGTTCCGAAGGTCAAATACAAGGTCATGGACATATGTCCTCCATTAATCCCTGCAACTTTTATTTCAAAAAATTTTTACCGAATATGCTTATCTGAGAAGTTAACACCCCTGGACGGGTGGTTTTGGACACCCGGTATACGTATACACGCGTGGCCACCTGACCCGAGAGCGTATAGTATAGACTATCGAATTCTGAATTCTGAGTAAAAATGTATTGACCTCCATATGTCCTAAATCTAATAGATAACGAGATATTATCGAAACAATTGCCTTTCTTCTTTGGATAATATTTCGTTAACTATTAGGTTTAGGACATATGAAGGTCAACACTTTTATACTCAGAATTTGATACTCTATCGATCTGTGGTATAAAAAATAGAATATTCCATTTAAAAAAATGAAAGTGACCTTCAAATCTATAAAACAAATTACATAAAAACAAACATTTTTTTGGTATCGTATGAGCCCCATTTTACCATTCAACTTTGTCCTTCAGACATTTGACGTATCTTTAAAAACAACAAGGATATTTAAGGTGGTAAAGTTAGGTGAAATACCCTGTACCTACATCTTCCGTCAATATACATATATCTCCAACAATAAGCAAGTACGAATCGAATGATTATATTCCGTGTCACGAGGTCTGGCTCATCGCGAAGCAATATACAGTGTACCGGCAGCTCCATGAAATCGATTCTCATCTATCGGACATCGTCTTTGATTACGCGAGTGAATCCGCGTTTATGCATCAGGTGAATAGCGCGTGATATGCTGCCAGCATTGGTACGTCCGCGGATTCCGACATTCCCTTTAACCCTTTTGCTGTTGAATCCGAACGACATGTGGCAACGAGCTGCCTCAATTTCTATTTCGTGCGACATTCGAACAGTGGACGAGCTTAACGGAGTAGACGTTATCAGTAGTCAAAAACGCGGCTGCTCTTTACTTTAACGGACTGAAAATGAGTACCTTTCTCCTACGAATTATGATGTATTTGGTATGTAATCCAGTAGATTTGTACCCGGCGCGGATGCAGGTCGAAGTTTCGATCCTCTAGGATAAATAGCCGAGGAGCTATGGTCGCTTAAAGTTGAGCATTTTTGACATGTAATGGTTTCGCCAAAAATGCTCAACTTCAAACGACCATAACTCCTCAACCATTGCTCCTAGAGGATCGAAACTTCGATCTGCATCCGCGCCGGGTGCAAATCTACTGGATTACACACCAAATACATCATAACTCGTAGGAGAAAGGTATCCTTTTTTGCATTATCGAGAAATGATACGGTGTGTCCCGCAACCCTGTCAGACAGTGGCTTTACCTGTGTCTATCCAGTCGACGTCTTGGCCATTGTACGCGGACTTGAGTCTGTTCGTGATGGTGGTCAACGCGAACACCTGATCTCGAACGATGGTTGGCCTTGGGCCCGAGCTGCGCACCTCCGGATTTAAACTCTGTGTCTCGCCGCTCGATGACAACGGGTATATGTACCTGCAGCAGCGACCATCAATATGCATTTTAGTTTTTTCATCGTTCACCGTCCACACGCGGATCTTTATGCATTTGTGGCTTATAAAATGTTTCAATCAATGTTGGAGTATTCAATTTTAAATTCAACAGAATTTAGTTCGATTTTTTTCATTTATTTTGGATCTTCAAATGCTGTAGGTTTTGTACTCCAAATTCAACCTTTTGCATGTCACATTCAACCTTATGCAAATCAATTTCACTGTTTTGCAAATCAATTTCGCCCATTAAGAATATTTAAAATTAATCTTTTCTTTATTCAGATTAAATTATATACGGAAATGGGAGGTTCCTGAGATCATTTGAAGCGACATTTGCCTTTGCAAAAATGTTATCCGCGGCTTTGTTTAGGAGATATTAACGAAAAACACGGACCAATCAGAGCGTGACCTAGACGCGAGTTGACACAGTCGGCCCTGCGCGCCAACTGTCTATTGGTCGACTGTGCCAACTCGCGTCTAGGTCGAGCTCTGATTGGTCCGTGTTTCTCGTTAATAACTCCTAAACAAAGCCGCGGGTAACATTTTTGCAAAGGAAAATGTCGCTTCAAATGATCTCAGGAACCTCCCATTTCCGGCTGTTGAAGGAATTTTGGGCACCCTGTATATGGTCTAAGATTGAAATACACAGAAGAAATCTAAAACGACCGCGTCGCTCCGCTCCGCCGACGGTACGGTCTAGTGGGCCACGACCTTTATAGTCCTAATCTATGTATACCCAGGTACCAGAGAAGAAAACGAGTTACTGAGAAGGAAGCTGGGGGACCGTACAGGTAACATTATACGGGGTGAAAAAAGAAAAAGGAGACGCGTGTCGAGTCGAGGGGAGGGGAGAAGGATCGAGCGATCGAATGGAGTGAGAATTGTGCGACTCACTTGTCGATGTGCGTGCCGTTCCAACACTCGTTCGTGTTGCTGGGCGGGACCACAAGGTCGGCGTTGCACAGTTGGTACGGCAAGTAGACCCAAAACTGGCGTGAGTCCCGGACTCTCTGGCGAATCTCCTTCACGAGTTTGTCCAGGCTGGCCGCGGCCGAGGAGCCACGATCCTCGGTCAACGTTTCCTGATCGAAGTTCAGCGACTCGAGCTTCAGTTCGCGGTCGTCCCTGCGTCTACGCCTCCTTCTACCGAGCTTCGGCCGACCGCAACCGGCGAACACTCTCTGCGATACGTCCTGCCCCGTCTCCTGGAAGTTCATTATCGCCTCCGAGATTTTCAGATTGATCGGCCGGACCAGCATCTCGATGTTGAACGGGCCCAGTAGTCGCTCCGCCACCTTGTCCACGGCCTCTGAAATTCGATCGCGAGCGAACAACGTTCCCATTAACCGTGTCGACACCTTACTTTACTACATCACTCCGAGATCATTCGAAGGTCATCGTGTACCACATCATCGAACTCGTCTTCACATCAGCTACAACACTACCAAGTCGAAAATATGATATCATGCCATTTAAAAGTCATCGATCACCTTCAACTGACCTTGAAAACTACAACGATCAGAACATTTTTTATATTTATCTGTATACAGGGTGGAGCACTAACTATGTCCACCTTGAATATCTCCGTTATTTGTAATAATATGGCAAAATTTTGCACGGTACAGAGGGGGCCATATTGTGGCACAAACATTTCCCGCGTGGGTGGAGGCATAGAGGACATTTCAAGGTCATCCTGATTTTTAAAATAGAATGTCCTATTTTTTATATTTATTCTTGATAGGATATCAAATTCTGAGTATAATAGTGTTGACCTTCATATGTCCTAAACCTAATAGTTTACGAGATATTATCGAAACAATTTGCTTTCTTCTTTGGCTAATATCTCGTTAACTATTAGGTTTAGGACATATGAAGGTCAACACTATTATACTCAGAATTTGATACTCCATCGATCTATTGTATAAAAAATAGGACATTCTATTTAAAAAAATCAAGATGACCTTGAAATGTCCTCTATGCCTCCACCCACGCAGAAAATGTTTGTGTCACAATATGGCCCCCTCTGTACCGTGAAAATTTTGTTGATAACATTTTGCCATATTATTACAAATAACGAAGATATTCAAGGTGGACATAGTTAGTGCCCCACCCTGTATATTCATAGTTGCCTCCTTTAACAATTAGAAATTCGCCTGAAATGCGGCAACCCTTACTTATGAAACTTATTCTTTTAAATCCGGTTACGAAGCTAAAAAATTCTGAAAAATTTCATAAATTGCAATAGCTAAAATATGCCTGACTTTTTTTCAGAATTTTCAATTGCAGAGGATAAGAGAAATTACGAAAAGAACCTGATTTTCTTTAGCTGGATTTTTAATTGTTAATAACTAAAATGTGACATTTGATTCTTTATTTTCTTCTTACATTATCATGGAGAACCACTTCTTTATAACCCCCTATGGGGAGTTCCACTTAGGTAACACTACCGAGCATAAAATGCGACTGCTATACATTGTTTAATAAAAATGACAACACTGAATTTATTTAAATTTCTCTTGCAAATTTTATAACAATAATCACTTCTAATGGAATTATCCTTGCAAGTTCAATGATTACAAGGTAAAAAAAGCTTTCAAATAATAAACCTATAGTAGGTTTCAGTGGCTCAATAAAAAAAAAGAAAAAGATAGGTTATCTTGACGTGGATATCGAGACTAAAGGTGAATTATGAACGGTGTGCCAGGGACGTGTTTATGCGATGAATAAAAGTGGTCAAGTGGTGACGGGACGATCGCACATCGAACGGCGCGAGCCCGTAATTACCGTGGAACAATAGACGGGGAATTACTCACCGACAAAGTGATTCCATTCAGCGTCCAGAGCCGCATGCTGGGCCAAGCAACCCTTCATCACGTTGGTACACATGTCGCCGCACGCTAGCACGTTCCCGGTGGTCCCACTGCATGACGGGCAGACTGTCATTTTGGTGATCCCGCTGCACGACGGGCAGACTGTCATTCTGGTGAATGCAGCTGCACAGTCCGTCGACGGCTTCAACTGCAAACACAAAACAATTTTCCAGCTGTCCCCAGGGTTAAGCGCGACAAGGCGATACCGCACCTTTTCGTTACGAGGTTCGTTACGAGCTGGAGCCGTTGAATCGAGATAATCGCACGAGATAACTGCAGTTAGTAGCAAAGCTGATCACACACACTTTAAATCAGAATATCTTTTTTATGAATGGACCAAACGACTTCAATTTCTCTGTGATGATAGGTGAATCAGTTTAGTAAATGACGTCTAAAAAATATTTTTAGCTGGCCCAATAACGAAAATTTGAAAGATGTGTCTGGTCAACTTGTTGTCAAAATTTCATTGAAATTGGTTAATTGGTTTACGAGTTATAAACGATCAAAAGTGGTAACGATTGCAATTTTTCATGGTTTCTGGCCTTTAATACCACTTTTGATCGATTATAACTCGTAAACCAATTAACCAATTTCAATGAAATTTTCGGAGCGTATATAATTTATACAAGTTGACCAGACACATCTTTCAAATTTTCGTTATTGGCCTAGCTGAAAAACTCGTAAAAATCAATTTTAATATTGTTTTTCACAAATCCGACCAAATGCGTTTTTCCAACATATTTTTTAGACGTCATTTACTAAACTAATTCATCGAACCTTACAGAGAGAAAATGAAGTTGAAATTTGGTCCGTTCATAAAAAAGTTATTCTGATTTATAGTGTGTGATCAGTTTTGCTCCTAACTGTATTACTCGTCATCAACGGGTATACAGTAGAGTAGACTTACGAGTAGACTGCGGATCTTTATGCAAAATAAAAGTTCTGTGCATCGATTGCAAGAAATAGAAACCGAATTGAATGTTGTCCTTTCCTCGAGGGGGTAATATCTCTTTCGTCTCTTAAGGGAGAAATCATATTATATTGACATCTTCAATTTATTACGTTTCCAACAATTTTGAATTTTATCTACTCAATTTTCATAGGGCTCCCAGAGAAATCCCTTTGGAACAAGCTTCAAGTCGGTACCCCTACCCGCAAGGGTAGTTATAAGGTTATTTCTGCTGTTCTGCGCAACAGAAAATTACGAAAAAATTCGTGAACGTTCTACCTAATAGCACACACGACGGTGAATTATTTCAAAATTTTTGGTTGCAATATCGATTTTTGAAAAAATCCGGAAGCACAAAATTGTCGATTTTATATTAAAGTTTTCAGAGTATCACGCGTACCAAGGGTAGTTATAGGGTTATTCCTGCTGTTCTGCGCAACAGAAAATTACGAAAAAATTCGTGAACGTTCTACCTGATAGCACACACGATGGAGAATTATTTCAGAATATTTGGTTGCAATATCGATTTTTGAAAAAATCCGGAAGCACAAAATTGTCGATTTAATATTAATGTTTTCAGAGTTTATACAGTATTAATGTGTATTTTTCAGATTTTTCGGAATTTGCGAAAATGTTTTCCATGGAAATGGAAAATCTGCAAAACTTCAATATAAAATTTGGTCAAAAATCGATATTGCAACCGAAAATTCTGAAATAAATCACTGTTGTGTGTGCTAGTAAGTGGAATGTTCACGAATTTTTTCGTGATTTTTTGTTGAGTAGAACAGAAGAAATAGAATATAACATAACTACACCGTTATCGTAGGGAAATTTGACAACTTGATAATTGTCACAGAGGGTTCTAAACCGATTGATGACGAGTTTAAGCTGTTGCATTTTCCAGTCGAGAGCAGAGTCGCCCGATAAGGGGAGGGAGGCACGAATCGAGGGGAAAAAGTTACCCCCTCTCTCTCTGCCAGTACCGGATTAGTCACGTGACGTTATGACACATGCACGACGAAACGCGTGACGTGACCGGCCGGCAACGGAAGCGTGGGCAATAGCGTAGTGGAAGGGGAAGGTAGAGTGGAGACACAAGTCTTAATCTGGCGACTCTGGTTGCGAGTTGACTTGTTATTCTTGATTAACAGGTTGAGGAGAAAAAGTAGAAGAAGAAGACGAAGCAGAGATCGAGTCTCACCGATTGCATGTTTTTCAGGATGTCTGCACCCACGGTCAGAGCCTGGCTAAACGCCCTCGTCGCGACGAACGATCTCTTGATCTGGACGCCCAGTTTCTGAGGAACATCGCCGAACGGCCTCATCTCCTTCATACTGTCGCCCACGCACTCCAGATACTTATTGTCGAAATCGTATTGGCTGTTCAGGACCGTGAACATTTTCAGGTAGAGCGTGTTGAAGAAGTTGTCCATGGCGTCGTTCAAGTTCACCTGAAACAAACAGTTCAATCGCGTAACGTCGCCGTGTTTTGCGAACAACGGAGGTCTAATAAGAGAGGTTTGGATCTTTAAATAAAAAAAAAAAGAAAAAGAGAAGTTTGGAAAACTAACGAAATGGCGATGGATCTTTTACAATTAATAAGCACAGTCTAATATGATGGTTGGGTCTTTATTCTTTAACATTTTGTGCAGATTGTTTGATATTAAAATGCAGGGGAAGTATTTAAGAATATTTTCTTCTTTGCGTTTAAGGCTCCTGGCAAAGATAATAAAATGTAAAACAATGGGAACATTTAGAATACTGTCGTATTATTTTCAACTCATCAAAATTATTAAGGGAAGTAAAGAATAGAGCGAATCTTTGTTTTTTAACATTTTGTACGAATTGTTTGATATTAAAATGCAGGGGATGTATTTAAGAATATTTTCTTCTTTGCGTTTAAATATCAGATCGTTACTTTATGAAACGAATATTCAGGCATGTCATCTTCTTTTAAATTTTTTCAAGCAATGTAATTTAAAGATTTAAAGTTATGTACTTAATGTGTTATGCTGTACCTACATTACTAATGTTTAACTATAAGATGTACACTACTAATGTATAGCTTTATAACCCCCTATGGGGAGGTCCACTTAAGCTCTCAAAAAAACGAAAAAAAAACTTAAAATAATGAATTTAATGCTCGTAAAATCGTGTTTCTGTTAGAATAAAATCGAGAAATCCGATTTTACGAGCATTAAATAAATCATTTTAATGTTTAATGCATTTAGGGCACGTTTTCCCGTCATCTGTGGACATTGAAACTTTGCACAGATTTTTCTCAATCATGTGGAACAACCCTGCAGGGTGCCATAAAAGAAATTTCGACAGAAATTTTTGATAACAGTAAATAACAGCCACCCTGATGTACACGTTCGAATCGCTACAACTCGCTGTTACTCTGGCAAGAAATTCATATGCGTATCTAGACGATGTATCGCGCCCCGCCTCGTGGAATAGGAGGATTCGAATTTACCGAGGATTCATCATTTCCTTGTTTCTCGTATTTTGTTTTCTTTTTTACTTCCCCCCGTTTCGATGCCGTGCCGCGCCGACTTGATAATACACGCCCGACGGATTATTCCTTCGATCGGCACGCTCGAATATTGGCTGGGATGAAAAACTATACAGTGGAAATATCTGCAAATGGATAATCCTCGGACGATCCTTCGTTGTTTCCCGTTTTCGATCGATCAGCGGTAATAACTTCGTTCGTCTCGAGTGTCCGACGCGAAACTAAATGTCCAGGACGATCTTCCGAGACTAATAAACAGCAAGAATTCTTTGCCTCGCATTAATTATTACTGGACTCTGGATCTATATACTTTTATTGCCTCTGAAAGTGTTTAAAAATTGCTATAATTAGGGGTGGACAGGTATCCGAAAATTCGGGTCAGTCTTACCCAGAGTTGGGCATTAATCGATTAAAATTTTAATCACGATTGATTGATTAATGTGTACGATTAAAAACAGAAATCGTCAAAAAATCGACGATTGATTCAATCGATTGATGAAGTTAATCGTCAATCGTTGATTAAAAAATGAAATCATCGAAAAAGAACATAAATGTACATAAACAGAGTTTGTATTATATTACACTGTTGGGCAAATTTTCTTTTAAATAATAAATAATTGAATAATAAATAAACGTGCGATTTTAATTGCAAATAAAAACTAAACTTTTTATTTAAATAAAAGTAATTTAAATAATTCCAAAAGTGATCTATTTCTTATTTATTTGCAAATAAAAGATTATTTATTTTTTGGATTGAGGTGGAAATCAAATAAATAGTTTTTGGTCTTCTCTTATTTCTCGTATTTTGTATATTCAATGAACACGTGCGCGTTTTTTGTTTGCTATAGCAACCTTTTCAGGTATACCGCCAATGGTCGGACCCGTCCGGAGGGCCTAGCTGCCTATAAAAAAAATACAATTTAATTTATTATTTGTCAATACAAATAATAATTGAAATTGTATTTGTAAATAACAACTAACTTTATTATTTTAAATAATTCATTTAAACTTGCTCAGATAATAAATAATTATTTTTGCTTTTTATTAGAATATCCAAATAACTTGTTGTTTAAATTTTTATTTAAATAAATTTCTTTATTGCCCAACACTGATTATACATAGACCGAATGACAACACACCTAAATTCAGTTTACATTTTTTTCAGTATTCATACAGTTTTGATTCCGTATTTCATTTCGAAATTTCAGCAGTTAATCATTAATCAATTATCCAATTGACGATTCAAGTAGAAATTTAGTCATCAATGGTTGATTAAATTTTTGCCCAACTCTGGTCTTACCGAAAGAACGATATTTGTAACCACAATAACCAACAGCATGAGATGCATCGAACGTTACAACGGTGTAACGGATGTTAATTTTATTAATTAACAATGAAAACAAATGGAACAAACAAAAAAACTCACCGTTCCCTTGGCGTAATAATTCTCCAGTTCCTTGAACAGATCCGTGAAGACGTACGAATTCTGTTCGTACAGCATGCCGTAAGTTTTCTTGAACATTTCGTGGAAGCTTTTCTTGCTGTCCGCCAGCAGAACCTTGAAGAAATCTGGAAAAGAAAGAAGAGGAAGCTTGTCGATTAACACTATATTAGATCGCGATATTATTATAGAAAAATCGAAATAAATTTCATAAGTAGACAGCAAATGCAGATTACGCCTGGTAAACGAAAAAAATAGGACTTTTGAGGGAGATAGCGCCCCAGATCGATCATTTATCTAGCGTTCTTGACTACTGAAAACCCCCATTTTTGTATTATCGAGAAATGAGAACGCGAATCCCGCACCCTTGTAGCCCTGGAAGCGAGACTACCCCGTTAAATGCATTTATGTTATAGTGAGTGTAGTGCACAGACATGGTCCCCGAAAGGTTAAACAAAATCCGCATAAAAACCGAATTCGATGAAACTTTCACAGTGCATATAATTCACACACAGATCTACAAAACGTATTTTTAAATTTTCAATATAGGCCCACATTAAAAAGTTGTAAAACGCAACTAATAGTACTTTGTGTATAATTCCGACTAATTGCAATTTTCAAAAAATTTCTTTTCACATCCTGTAGTAAACTAATTGCTCTAGCTTCCCAGAAAAGTTCGAATCGTATAGACCAGGCCTGGCCAACCCGCGGCCCGCCACGTTAAATTGTGCGGCCCGCCGGGCGATTTTATATTTCTATTGAAACTTTTGTTTCTCATTGTATGTATACAAAAAATATTAAATAAATGAAGTGTCATTGTTGTAATATAATCGATTTATAATTATAATATAATCAAGTTGCAGTGCAACAATGAAGTGAAACAATTTTTTGCGTCCATATCAAAAACTAATATTTACAATACTTATATTAGTAAATGCTTTTGGATCCACATATATTTGTGAAACATTTTTTTCGAAGATGAAATTTACAAAGAGTTCTTCACGTGCTTCATTAACTGATGCCAATTTAGAAAACCAGCTAACAAAAGATGTGCAACGTCGAACATAAATATAGATTTACAAAAATTAAGTGAAAGAAAGGATAAACAAATACCTCATTAATAAAAACTCGAAAGTTAATTACATTGAATCATAGTATAACAATAAAGTTATATTCATTTTGTATTTGTATTACATTTTTTCAAAGCATGTTTACCTAAAGTGCGGTTCGCTATAACGTTACGCGTCGTCAAAGTGGCCCGTGAAATCATTTGGGTTGGCCAGGCCTGGTATAGACCAATTGTAAAAAAGTTATCGGCTTTTGAAGAGTGTCCGAATATTTGTGGGAGTCACTGTACATAGATCGGAGCAGTAATCATCCAAAACGGTCTTTGATTAGCCGCCCTTGTACGCCGAGCAACCAGCAGCACCCTGCGTCTCGGTATGGGGCCGACCACGTTTTTTCCCCCGTTGGATTCGTTCAGTCCGACGATGCCCATACGAGCGAGAAAAAGATCCAGGCGATTATCGACCGGTTGGCTAAAGGTTCTCGATCGGCTGTCGGTGGGTTGTCGCCGGAAGGAAAAGCCGGTGAACACTCGAGCCAAGTTGGGTAAGAATGTCGTCGGCGGCTTTTCCCAAACCCCATCCCCATTCCTCGTCTGAATCGCCAATTGCGGTTCGCGCGGCACCCTCGACGCGTAACCCCGTGGATCTCTGGGCCCCGAGAGCCCGGTTCTTATCGTCGCTTCAGCCGCGAAGAATGTGATTAAAATTCCTTTTAACGACGCTAGGGAGAACAGAGAGTGCGAGAGAGCCCCTGTGCGACGGAATCGTCGCCGTACCGGCTACGTTGACGCACCCGACAAAAAGCTACCAGTCTGCCGCGCCGCGCCGCGTCGCGCCACTCCGCGCGAAAGGGGAACCAAGTGCTTTGTACGTGCGCCAGCAACCACCGGCGCTGAACTTTGTCAGAGATTTTAATTCGAGCTGCGAAGCTGCCCGTCTATTCTCGCCGGCAACGGGTCGCGCCACGATTTTCCCCAGTTTCACCGTGGAAAACCATTCCCGGAAGAAACAGCCGCTACGCTGCGCTGTAGCGGCCTTCTCTTTTCTGGGGCATCGCGCTCGTCGACACACTGGGACCAAACGATCCGACGACGATCGAACGTCGATTTTCGTGATACAGTACTCTCCATCAGAGATCCCTATTTCCCGTAGATGCAAATATGTACGTGTGGACACGTGTAATAAACGAATCCGGATCTTACGGCGGTAGTCTCGTCGCCAGGATTGCAAGGGTGCGGGATTCGCCTTCTCATTTCTCGATAATATAAATTTCTGTTGGTGAATCGTGTGCTCCTGAATGAATTGTAGAAAATGGGAAAACAATTATGATGGTGGCTGTATATATTTCACCTAATCAGACTGTTGATAAATAATAGAGTTTTTCCACCGAGTTCTATTAGCATACACGGTTGAGGGTTCGGCATTACTTATTCAAGAATATGTTGAAATTCCGATGATACTAACTGGAGATTTCAACGTGAACTTTGCATCGGAATAGTCAAAATTATTAATAGAATTTTATAGAAGTAAATTAAGATTGTAAATGGTAAATACAGTAAAAGCTCCTTCGTTGTCCAAAGGCCGGGGGTTTGAGCGGACAACGACCGTGCCCGGACACTATTTTTGATTTATGACTGCGTCTTTAGTGAAACGGCTAGTTCGCAGTCAAAAGCAGTCAACTGTCTGGCTTTAAAAAACTCCTTATTTCCTTGCCATATTCCTTTCCTATTGTTCTCCGTTCTGCGCGGGTCTAGACAGTCCTGGGACACATCTGGCGACCAGATCCACGCAGGTCTAATCCTCTCGTTGACAGGCAGTGGAGTGGGGTGGGTAGGCACTGGACAACGATCGTGCCCACGATTCAGGACAACGAAGGAGCGATTACTGTAATCCTAATGAAGCGACAACAACATCAGGAACAACTCTCGATGCAGTACATATTTTAAAGACATTAGGACAAAATTAAATCAAGAATATTTACTTCACCTAATATTTTAGCTATCACAAGCCAATTGTTTCAATGATAGAATCACAGAAAATTAAATGTCATAAAGCGTTGATCAAACTTCGAAAAAAAATTAAATGAATTCTGATTTTTATAGAATATGTATGGAGTATGTTACGTAATATATTAGTTCGCATCAACCTCCACTCTCGTTTTTTTATTTGCGGCAAAATCGTTAAATTAAGAATCAGGCTAGATTATTAGTATCTAAGTGTATTAGGATATGCAGTTCTTTGAATAAACAAAAGGAAATTCATTGTTTAAAAAAGGGGGGATAGATATTTTCTTTTTTTTACACTGATAAATAATTCTGCGGGTAATGATTTTGTTCAATAAAAATAATACGCAAGAAGTTTCACTTCCGTCGCGCGTGGACACCACGCACACGATTTTTTTTCATCCTTTTTATGTTTCTTTTTATGTTTCATCTTTTTATATTTCCTTGAATAACCTAGAATAATACAGTAAAAGCTCCTTCGTTGTCCAAAGGCCGGGGGTTTGAGCGGACAACGACCGCGTGCCCGGACACTATTTTTGATTTATGACTGCGCCTTTAGTGAAACGGCTAGTTAAATGACAAAGAAAAGCATTCGCAGTCAAAAGCAGTCAACTGTCTGGCTTTAAAAAACTCCTTATGTCCTTGCCATATTCCTTTGCTATTGTTCTCCGTTCTGCGCTGGTCTAGACAGTCCTGGGACACATCTGGCGACCAGATCCACGCAGGTCTAATCCTCTCGTTGACAGGCAGTGGAGTGGGGTGGGTAGGCACTGGACAACGATCGTGCCCACGATTCAGGACAACGAAGGAGCGATTACTGTAGTATCATTGAAATTGTCTTGACACAATGTTAGAAGGCGACGCGGCGCGGCGCGGCGTGACAAAAACTTGGCGAGAGAAATGTCAGGCAGGTACCGGCTAAGGTCCACACCGTGGTGTGTATCAACCCGGGCGAAATTTCATTGAAATCGTAGGGGGGCCACCTCTGAAGCAGTCCTTGTCAGCTGCTTCTCGCTATTTACTCTCTTTCCCTTTCAGCCGGTGTTCCAGCGGGGTATCTGGCTCTCCTCGTCGTCCACTTTCCGACCCGGTTGCTCTCTCCGTCTGTCGGCGGGCTGTGTCGCCGTACTTGCATCGCGGCGAGTGGAGAGCAAAGTGGGCGTACGTAGCTAGATGCGGCTAGGTAGCTACGGTTCAAAGGGAAGCGCGTCGACCGTCGGAGAAACGGTGGCGGTCGGTTGCAAGGTGGAAAGGGTACCTGAAGAGCAACCCGCACCCCCTGGTACGAGTCCGCGGGGAAAGATCGAGGCTCGAACGAAGGGGAGACGCCGCGCCGCGACGGCGACGGTGTGACATGTATATGTGTGCGAGCGTGTGTGGTGAGTCGCAGGTGCTGCTGCGAAGTCGCGCGCCAAAGAGTAATTTCGTTAATGAGAATCGTTGGGGACCGGAGATTTTCACAGTGGCGCGGTGCCTCGTGTAATTTTCACCGAAACGGTCACCGACGCGCTTTTCCTCTCGAACGGGCTACAGTCGATACGAATTATCGTACAACTATGCAGTGCTTGACAAAATATTAGGTTGTCGCATATGAAATGTTTTATTTTTTACCACGCTTATATTAGCTTGCCTAGTCGTTGTCGATGTCGTTGTATGCGTCAAATCTTGTAATCGAATTTTAAATCACTTCCCGATGAGCTAGAGCAGGCCTGGCCAACCCGCGGCCCGCCGGGCGATTTTATATTTCTATTGAAACTTTTCTTTCTCATTGTATGTATAGAAAAAATATTAAATAAATGAAGTGTCATTGTTGTAATATAATCGATTTATAATTATAATATAATCAAGTTGCAGTGCAACAATCAAGTGAAACAATTTTTTGCGTCCATATCAAAAATTAATATTTACAATACTTATATCAGTAAATGCTTTTGGATCCACATATATTTGTGAAACATTTTTTTCTAAGATGAAATTTACAAAGAGTTCTTCACGTGCTTCATTAACTGATGCCAATTTAGAAAACCAGCTAACAAAAGATGCGCAACGTCGAACATAAATATAGATTTACAAAAATTAAGTGAAAGAAATTGGGGGTTGGTTCAAACGGAATCAGGTTGAATCGGTGATGGTTGACAGGGTGACGGTTTCCACGCACGCGAATATCCCTCTCGGGATTAAAGGTCGGGAAAGCGATTAAAATCGTGGAAGTCTAAGGAGGTACTCACTGTGGAACCTTGTCCCTCTCGTCGACAGGATCTGATGCAGTCGCTGCAGAGCGTCTTTGGTGTTTTTCTCGTGTTTGTTACGTGCCCTCTCCTGCAATCTCACCTCCATGTCCGCGGAGCAACAGACCTCTCCGCCGCTCCTCACGCTGCCGCATATTTTCAGTTCCTTTGCTGGAAAAACGAATGGAAAACGAGATTAAAACGAGCTCCACGCCGCGCTGCACCGCCTCGGCTCTTTGCTCCGCTACCTCGCGAGGGAAAATCAACCTTTGAATCTTTCCCCGACCAAGGATCTCAACGATCCTCCGCGTTTTCTTCCTCACTTTCCTTCGAACCAGTATTATACAATATTTTCCTCCTTCGGATACATTCCCTCTTTTACTTTTCCCGTTGCTTTTGTTCAATAATATGCTGGTTTACTCGAAAGTTCAATGGGGTGGGATGCTCATAGGGGAAAGGGTTATTTAGTCGTATACAGTCTGCTGGTATTGTTATGAGACCAGCGGTATAGATAACGGACCATAAGAGCGGTGCGCTCGACTCGCCACTACCTGAAACGAAGGTACACGGCGTACTTTGCCAGCTCATTGTGACGCCAATTTTAATGATACCATCTTTTCCAAGGGCTCATTTTAAAGGGGAAACTTCAAGGAATATAACCATATTCTTCTCAAAATTTAAATCACTCCAGACCCTAAAAAAAAATGTAGAAAAACAATTTGTTTAAATTTTTCGACATTACAAAGTTGATTTTCGAGGTTGAAAAAATTATTTTGTAATAGCCCAATCCTTTATGAATAAAACAAAAAAAAATGTAGCTCAATCGGACAAACAGTTCCCGAGATAAAAATTCGTGAGCGTGACCCGTTTTCGCCGAAATGGGCAAAAATTGAAAACTTTGAAGGCCTGCCATTTCTAAAAAAAATCGAAACCGGCAAAATGATGACTTAACCCCCCCCCCCCCTAATTTCACATAGACTACAACATATTCCATTTAGAACAAAATCGACGATGGTGCCTGCAAAAAGTGTTCGATTTGGCACGGAATGACCCATTTACGTTTACGGCAGTACAGTAAAAGCTCCTTCGTTGTCCAAAGGCCGGGGGTTTGAGCGGACAACGACCGTGCCCGGACACTATTTTTGATTTATGACTGCGTCTTTAGTGAAACCGCTAGTTAAATGACAAAGATCACGCAGGCCTAATCCTCTCGTTGACAGGCAGTGGAGTAGGTAGGCACTGGACAACGATCGTGCCCACGATTCAGGACAACGAAGGAGCGATTACTGTACTTGTTCGAAACTGCCTGCAAAGGTTCGAGTATACTTGGGAGTACTATTGTTTCTTTCTTTTCGAAGTACTTATAGAGAGTTCGAATTCCATCAATCAAGGTTCGAACCTGTTTGCGAGGTACTTGATCCCATCCCTACTGATAATGGCAACCATTTCTATGATACGCAGTCACATGAAGTCCCTGGTACCCTCCATCAGCGGAGATAATCATCGAATCGCGACACTCGCGTTTTCCCCGGGACTCTTCGGCTAGCTGGGCTCTTGAACGACCCTGCCACGGCCGCAGACGACAACCACGAAGAGGGTGGGTGGGGGGGGGGGGGCGGGGGAAGAACAGGTCGGTATCCTGTCGTTGGGGTGTCGCTGGTGAATGCAGCTCGACACGGAAGGAAGCTTGTCGCGACGGAAATCCCGGCGTCTTAGCGACGTCAAGACGCTAACAAACGGTGCACCGCGGCGTCCCAGCGCGTCGCGACGCGCGGAGTCCCTGTCTCTGCCAGTACGTGTGTATATGTGCGTACTCGGGCTTTGCGCGTTGCAAAGCTCCGCCGACGAGGGTCGTGTCTCGTTGTCTGGTGCAAGGGGCTTTCAATGGTAGTCCGTCAAATGCCTCGCCGAGCTTCCGCGATGCGTCTCCCTCGCGTATACACAGCTTTCCTTTTTCGCATCCGCCGCGCCGTCTTTCGAGCGATTTATCTGGAGTTCATCCAGAAAAATTCAGATTTTTCAAAAGAATTCTAAAGTCCCCAATATGATTGTTTGGATTAATATTTTAATTGTATTTGTACAAGAATAATTCAGACCTATAATTGAACATATTGAATCTAAATTGAATTTCGCTGTTCTTTACTTTACCGGATTCAAAATTTGTGCCTTTCTCCTACGAATTATGATGTACAGGGTGGCGCAAAATGATCTTTATGGTTTGAATCCCGCCTAACTTTTTTATTTCATCATTCTTTCAATTTTTTGTTTCGGAATGTTGTGAACAAGACTTCTAGAATTTAATATGGGAAGATGCACAACAGAACAACGAACAAAAATCATCGTATTTAAGTTTGAAAACCAACGTAGTCTATGAGCGACGGCACCCACAGCATCAACAATACATCGTTTGGTTGCAAATTTTCGTCAAGGAGAGTCAGTAAGGAACCTTCCCAGTACAGGAGGACCGCGTACGGCGCGGCGCGGCGCGGCGCACACAAAAATCGTCGGCACATTGAAATATCGACGATATGCACGCTGCGTCGAAACAATTGACCGTTGGTTTTCAAAATAAAATTCGATGATTTTTGTTCGTTGTTCTGTTGTGTGTCTTTCCATATTAAATTCTAGAAGTCTTGTCTACAACATTCTGAAACAAAAAATTGGAAGAATGTTGGAATGGAAAAGTTATAAAGAATTCAAACCATAAATATTGGGTTGGAAAGAAAGTTCTTGCGGCTTTTATCATACAATCAAAATCACGAAAACCGTAAGAACTTTCTTTTCAACCCAATAGTAGATCCAGTAGATTTGTACCCGGCGCGGATGCAGATCGAAGTTTCGATCCTGTAGGACCAATGGTTCAGGAGTTATGCTTGCTTAAAGTTGAGCATTTTTCAGTGTTTTTGAAATTTATTTCGATTGCTCATAACAGTTATCAATGAGAACAATTTATTTCGATCACTCATAACAATTATCGATAAGAGAAATTTATTTTGATCGCTCATAACAATTATCGATGAAGGAAATTTATAATAGTTATTATTAAACAGTACAACTTTCAAATGGTGGACAATCAATTATTTCATAAATTGTTTATTCATAAAATTAATTGCTACAATCAAAATTTAATGTGACAAACATGAGTTTGGCTTGCTCCATCCGATAAAGAGTAGACAACTCAATAATTAAATAAGTAACCGAAATAAATTTCTCTCGTCAGTAATTATTATGAACAAGTGAAAAGAAATTCGATCATCGATAACTGTTATGAGCGATCGAAATAAATTTCTCTCAGCGATAACTGTTATGAGCGATCGAAATAAATTTCTCTCATCGATAACTGTTATGAGCGATCGAAATAAATTTCTCTCAACCATAACTGTTATCAGCGATCGAAATAAATTTCTCTCATCGATAACTGTTATCAGCGATTGAAATAAACTTCTCTCACCGATAACTGTTATGAGCGATCGAAATAAATTTCTCTCATCGATAACTGTTATCAGCGATCGAAATAAATTTCTCTCATCGATAACTGTTATGAGCGATCGAAATAAATTCCTCTCTTCGATAATTCTTATGAGCGATCGAAATACATTTCTCTCATTGATAACTGTTACTTGTAACCAAAAAGTATAAAAATCGCTATTTTTTAACCATTTTGTTCTTCTATGTTTTTTCTTTATATTTTGTCTAGATTATCTTAAATATGAAAATAATAATCAACTTTTTATTAATGATTTTTATAGTGGAAAATTTTAGAATAACTGTTATTTTTGGTCCCTGGTTTCGATTGCCCTCGCAATCACTTGCCGATTGATCGGCAAAACAATCTCTACCTGGAGATTCAAACTGCACTAAATAAAAAAGAAAAATCACTTCCGATCAGTCGAGAACGTATATTTTCCTCGTTAATACTTTGCATCGATCTGACGATGTCGGGACGAGTGGCTGCGGGAAAAGAGAAAACAGATGAAAAGGGATGAGGTCGGGAGGGGGTGGGTGGCGGGGTGGGAAAGCCCAGGCGACACGGTCAATCCCGCGGAAACGGATTACTTTTACGCCGCGTTTGAAAGTTGGGAAGGACGAGCGCCGCGAGGGGATGGAAATAAAGGGGAGACTGGCTGGCAGACTCTCGAATCGGAGCCGGAGGTACGGCAGTTTGACGGGAAGTTGCGATTGGTTGGAAATTAGCTCGCTTAGACGGCGCGGCGTCGGCGGCGGCGGCGCCTATGGGAAATATTGGCGGATAAGGGGTGAAAGCTGGCAACTAATTGTAAGCAGCAAGAACCGTGTAGCGTCTCGAAGTCTCGATCGATGGCCCCGTTTCTCATAATTCCTTTTTTCGATCAGGGGTGCGGCTCTCGAATTTAACTTTTGTTATCGATCCGTCCCCACCCTCTCGCATCATGACGTACCACTAAATCGCTAGCTTCGTTCGGATCTAATCCTGTTTTCTCGCGCAATTTCTTAGACGACGTTCTTTGGCCAGAAAATGCGTTAGTTTTTTTTTGGAAAAATCGAGTTTTTGCAGAATCCTAGTAGACAGATTTCGCGAGGAGATCTGAAATCAGCGTGACAAAATCTACTGGTTAAATATTGGATTGGCAAGAAAGAAATTTTGGTATTTTAAGGTGAAGTAAAACAATAAAATATTTTATCATTTATTCTTTTCAGCAAAAGATCATCGAACAAAAGGGAAAATATCTTATTCATTAAAGATCATCGATTGAATAAAAAAATTGGGCTCTATTTCACCTTAAAATACCGAAATTACTTTCTTGCCAACCCAATATCATTCGATTCGTGCTTGCTTATAACTAGACCGCGGATCTTTATGCAAAATAATAATATTTTGCATTGATCATGGGAAGCTGGGATAATATAAAAATTGATTTCATCCCTTAACGACTTTGTTATATTAGAAGCAACAATACATTCTTGAATTTTTAAAAATCTTTTACTGTTTTATATTTTACCCAACCAATTTCTTTGTCTACAACGATGTAGATTGTTGGATTCGTGTTCAAATCAGCTACAATATTATCAAGTCAAAGACAAATATTGACCATTAAAAATGAAAGGCGACCTTGATTTTGTACAGAACAAACATTATTTTTTAAATTCATTGTATGGAAATTTGTAGAGGGCTGAATGTTGATTCACTTTTGTTCAAAGCATTTTTTCAACTCGTTATCGAAACTGCCTGAAAATCATGTTCAGTTTTTGACATAGAATATATGTATGCATACAAGTATAGCGCAGGTGGAAATCAACGGCGCGGCTGCGGCGACGAATTAGGCGCGACCCGCTGAAATCGACTCGTTCACGCGCATTTGAAATAATTACTTTCGTTTCGTTTGACAGGGGTTTCCAGCTGGAGCCCGAGCGAACACGCTCGCTTCCGTTAAATGCGTCACTCGATTCTTTACACTCGAACGAGCCTGTTTCTCTCCCATCCTCGCCCCTCCCCTCGCACTTTTTGTCTCGGGCGTCACCGGTACGCGTATCTTTTTGCGCCGGAATAATCCTCGGGACATTCAACTCGTTTCTGGATTTTGATGAGCTTGCTCGTGAATATCTGTTTTGGAATTTACGGTTCGGAGGTGGTATATTTTAGTCCTCAGAAGTCCTATTTTCACGTAATTTTGCATGGTTGAGGATGGAGGATGATTCTACGCGAGAAAATATAGAAGACATTTTTTTCATTTGTCTCTTTCTTTCCGAGAAATTCCAGTTTGAAGTTTCGAACACGCGTGCTATCGAATACGAATCGTCTGACGCGTCTGTTCATGGCCGACTCATTCTACTTCGTAAGAACGTCAGGCACGCGAACTTCAAATGAAATTTATTCTATATTTGCGACTTATTTTCCCGTGTCGAATCATCCCCTCCACGTTTATACCATTTTCAGACACTCTGTAGACATATGAAATAAAACAGCGGCGCAACCAGAGAGGAGGGGGGGCAGGAGGCCAAGTCCCCCCACAAGAAAAAAATGTTTAGCTTCCAAAATTGAATTTGGCTAAAAAAAAGGGCATCACGCAAAACCTAGGGCTGGGTTCAACTCGCTCCCCCGCCCACAAGATTAAATCCTGGGTGCGCCACTGAAATATAATATGTTGGCGAATCTTTAAAGTCGTTTTCTAAGAGAACGGTTGTGAATCGAGACCAATAGATATAGTTCCTTTGTTAGGATGCAATGAAAAACAATTTTGTCTTAAACCTTCGTTATTAACCCTTATGTATCCAACCAAAATGTACAGATTATGTAAAACGTTTTATATTTGCAGAAATTCTCATTTTAAGACTATAAATTAATATATTAGCGAACAAAGAATCGACAATCAGAGAAATTCTGTAATATTTTTTAGTGGAGCATTAACAAATTGTTGAAAGGAGGGAAACCAAAATGGTTGTACACCCTCATGTTTAGTTTTGTAGAAGCTTCTCGTTCTGTATACTCGATTTATGTTTAGACTTAACTTTGTCATAAATCTCTTTTGAGATTTTCTCAATAAAAAAAAATGCAATAAATGGTTAAATCTCATTTTAAGACTATAAATTAATATATTAGCGAAAAAAGAATGGGGAATCAGAGAAATTCTGTAGTATTTTTCAGTGGAGCATTAACAAATTGTTGAAAGAAGGCAAACCAAAATGGTCGTACACCCTCATGTTTAGTTTTGTAGAAGCTTCTCGTTCTGTATACTCTATTTGTTTACACCTAACGTTGTAATAAATCTCTTTTGAGATTTTCTCAATAAAAAAAAAGTGCAGAATCATGTTATACTGGTAGCGACATGTAATTTCGAAACACCCTGTACATCTAATATTTCTAGAGAGATCCGTGGGTTCGTTCCCCGTCGCGAACAAATAATAATACGGAGTTGCTTCTTATTTTTCATTTATCCCGTGTCGGATGTGTTTCTGCTGCGGAGCCCGTACAAACTCGCCTATAAAATTTTCAAAGTTTCTCGAGGAGCGAGTTTTAAACCGGACGGGGTGGTGTCGGTCTGGCGTCTGCTTCCCCGAAGGAAGCCCGAAAGGGGCGGCAACGTTTATTTGTTCTCGAACGAATTGTGATTACGCGAAACTCCGAGGCGGCGCAGCTTCCGTAATTTACGACAGATCCTGCTAATTCGATTCTCCTTCCACCGTTTTCTTTCATCCGTTCTCCGTCGTTTCCGGGAAGCCGCGCAAATGGCTTTCCCAGCTCGAAGGCGGCGAAGGCCGTGTTCGCGGCACGCGATGATCTCGAAAAATTGATTCTCGCGTGGCCGACCACCGAACAAAGCCGCCGCGCCGCCGCCGTCTCCTCGTTCTCGTTCTCGTCGACGAAAATTCAATTTGCCCCGGTTAGATGAAAGTCTGCGAGCACCTAGCCCACTGGATCACGGCGGCAGAGCACACGTTCTCGCGGAAAGGGTCATTCAAAAATTAAGAGGGTTTCTCGCTCCTTTTGGCTTCCTCGAATTGACTAGGTTTTGCATATGAAATGTCCGATTTTTAGCAAAACGAAATACATCATAATTCGTAGGAGAAATTTAGAGTCTGGTGAAGTAAAGTTTACTCGAATTATCTAAAATTTAATGCCCTTGAACTCTGCTTCTTCGAGAATATTATTGACTGTCAATGTCCCAGCTTGTTTTCTCAAACTATGGGAAAAGAGTCAGAGTAGGGAGCTGGGATGTTAGAGGAAACAGCCAGCAGAGACGCTTCTTTAGCTGATGCATCCACTTTTTGGCTGTGTTTCCGTTTACGTCCATTCTCAGAATTTGATGGAATTTTGAAAATAGTTTCCTTTTTGACTAAAATGACGATTGCCAGAAGAATTTTTGCCGACTCGAAAAAAATTTTTTTATCATTTCAATGTCGCGCTCTACCTTACCTACCGACTTTCTACTTTATGTTCGTGCTGTGCGCATGCGTCAGTATGATGCGACAGTTCGTCAACTGCTTTTAGAGTCGTATAGTTTTATAATGAATCATTTAAATTTGTTTTATATTATTAAAAAAATGAATGATTTCAATTCAGCACTAGAATGGGTGCGAGAACTTGGATTAATTCCTACGGAAAAATATTGTCGAAAACATAAAAATAAAATGATGTATGTTGAAGCAAGAGGAAAACTAGGTACCTTTCGATGCTATAAAACCGGAAAATATGCATACGAAAATCCAGGAGAAGTTTTTAAAAATTGAAAGATAATAATAATTATAATAATTATAATAATAATAATAATTATTATTATTATTATCTTTTAATTTTTAAAAACTACTGGATTTTCGTATGCATATTAATTATTATTATTATTATTATTATTATATTATTATTATTATTTGATGATTTGATTTGATTGATGATCCATTTTTACAATTAATTGAAGATATTCTATATAAAAGAGAAAGTCGGTAAGTCGGTAAGGTAGAGAGCGACATTGAAATGATAAAAAAATTTTTTTCGAGTCGCCAAAAATCCTTCTGGCAATCGTCATTTTAGTCAAAAAAGAACCTATTTTCAAATTCTGAGAATGGACGTAAACGGAAACTTCGCCCACTTTTTCATAGAACGTAACGCTGTTCTTGTTAACGGAATACGACAGCGGAATTTTATTCGACGAAGCAGGAGAACCGGGAGAGAGAGGACAGATCTCGAACTCGGCGAACAAGAGGATCCGAGGACTGCGCGAGACAGCGCGCGACGTTTGCTTGATCCACTCGAGCGCGTTTTAAGAAGAAAAAACGATCGCTGGGACCGGCTGCGAAACTTTCCGGCACCGCTGTGCCGTACTCTGCTGCCGTAAACGCAATCTACGGTAGTTTTGAGAATCGGCGGAGCGACGACAGCCAGTGTACACAAAGCCGAGCCCGGGGATCCAGAGTCGAGTTGTTTCCTTTCATTCACCGGAAATACATCTAACTTCGCCCGGTGCTATTTTCCAGACACTTTGCATCGGACAATGGGAAGAGAAAATGGAATTTCCTCGGGCGGATCGAGTAAAACCAATCGAGCCAGATACATCGGGAAACCTGTCGCTCTCTCACGACCGAATGAATCGCGAATATTTACTTTCGATCGATCGTAAACATTTTTTCCGAGCACGATGGGGCTGGGACGGATTCCGGGTCGTCTTACACTACAGACGCCCCGGGCGACTGTGGGGTGAATCGATGAATTTTCTATCAAAATCAAAGAACTTTCGATAGAAATAAGACGGAGTATGGTACGAACGTTTTTTAACCTTGGGCCTAGTCGAGTAAGATGGTCGAAAGTCAAAACTGCCCTTAGAGGTTTTTCAATGGCTATTGAGCCATTCGAAAGCTGACCAAGAAAACCCCATCCGAGTAAAATTTCAGCCCTCTGGCTTGCCCGTGAGGGTAGTTACAGGGTAAATTAGATTTTGCGCTTTTCTGCGCATTTTCCGATCTATAATGTGTTCTAAAATTCTGAAAAAAATGTGACATATTTTGAATCCCAAGGCGTATTTTTGAGAATTCTTTCAAATTTTTTTGTTGCGAACTGTGCTCGTAGAAAATGAAAACCCCCAAACAATCGGAAAAATTGTTTTTTCTCGAAAATATGAAAACATGCTGTTCTACTGTTTGGTTCCCTGATAAAGTGCTATAACAGGCAGTGTCATCAATTTTTTCACCACCTCAGGATTTAACAAACGATTGAATTGCTTGTGAATAATATTAATGAAATAATTTTTTCGTTGAAATGACTTGATAACCCAATACATAGTTCGAAGGTACATACACGTAACGAGGCTCCTATACGCGCGCCAATTCGAATAAAATCGAATCGAATGGGACCGTTCGTGCGTGAGCGCAATCGGAACTGCCATGCCCTGCCGCGACAAAAAGCGGAGCCGACATTGTTTTCCCGCGCATCTAACGTCTCGAGCGACGCTAAACATAGATCGGGAACCGGCGTGATCGATTTGTTCGATCCGATGAGTTTCACGGTCGATCGGTCCCGCATTAATTCCGCCGCGACTGCTTCCACTGTCATTTTCACATATTTTTTTTCTTTTTTTTTTTTTTAGACGAAAGGTCAGTTTCCACACCGTGGGTCGTTATCGATCGTCTTGAAATCCGTGCCATCCGTCCCCGAAAATAGATGCGAAGCGACGGCGACGGATAGACGGGGAATATTTAATTCGACGCTCAACGCGATCTGCCGGGTTCAGAGAGATCGATATAATCGGCGAAACGACCGATATAATCGTAGAATTGCCGACAATTGAACGAGTATATATGTGTATGTACGAGGGAGGCGGCGACGGAGTGTGATTTTCTGCGTGGCGGAAAGTCCCCGGCGAATTTTCATCCCTTGTCGCGCGGACGCACAGCGGCTGCAATCGTGAAGAGAGCTGATTTCATTGTTTAATTATTTTTGAGAAATGTTCAAGGTTTATCAGTGCCTGATAGACTTACAGGATAAATAGAACGTAACAATTTTAAGGTTAGCTTAGTTCTGCGCGGAAAAAACGTCGAGAAAATCGGTTTTTAGTTTTTTTAATAACGGCGCAACAAACCAAAAAATCTGAAAAAATTCCTGAACAATACCTACAACAATATATCGCTACTGTAAAAATATAAATGTGGACACTCTAGAACTTCTATGTGAAATCTGCATTTCTTCGATTTTTTTGAGGTTTTTGATTTTTTACAAGCAGGATTTTCACTTTAAAAATCTGAAACCAATTGCAAAGTGTGTATTTGGGTTGTTGACATGGGTTAGATCTTTTTCAGAATTTCTAAACATCATTGAGTAGGGAAAATAGGCCAAAAACTGATTTTTCGATTTTACCCCATAACTACCCCCTCCGGATCGAGATACAGGGTTGAAACTTTGCACAGTATGTTTTTTCTTGGTGCCCTATCGAATGACGCATTGTCGACACAATTTGGTTCAAGGGCATTTTTGACTATCTTATCCGGCTATACCCTCTATTGGATTTATTGTCCTGGAGTCAAATTTTGCCATAAATACTTTAAAATAAATTTCAGTTAGCCCTCGTCCACAATTAAATATCAAAGTATGTCAACTTCGAAAGCAATGCGATCTTCCTAGAGCAACTTTCTTTTTTTTAAATTTATTTTACGTCGCTGCCGACTTGAAAATGTCCCAAACAATGTGCAGAGGCTTGTAGCAATATTTGTGCACAATGAATTAATTGTAAACTTGAATTGAAGGTGATTTCAAGTTTAAATGAATTTCGAAAGAATTGGAGAGTCCAAAAAAGGAATTCTTATAATAAATTTAACGCTACAGTAATTCCAGTAATTAGACTGCGGATCTTTATGGAAAATAAAAATTATCTTCAAGAAATAGAAACTGAATTGAATGTTATTTCTTCCCTAAATGATTTTAACAGAGAAGTCATATAATTGACATCTTCGTTTTCTTAAATGTTTCAACAATTTTGAATCTCATCTGCTCGAGTTTGCTATAAATGCATCAAGATCCGCGCAGTCTACTAATAATAAATTCATTCTAACCTGAATACATCGAAGAGTCTGTGATTGAAATTTCATAGATTTCGGAAGAAGTTGTAAATTTGAGTCCGGGATTTTTCGATTCCAGTCAACTGCGGGACGTTTCCTTTCCCGTCGAAGGAACCTTCGACGATCGAAACGAGCAACGATTCGGAAACGTTTCCGCCGGAGGATTTCGTTCGACGCTCGGCAAAACCACCCCCGGGCCGGGATACATCGGGAAGGGTTACACGATTCGATTAGAAATCACCCCTCGACGGAAAGGCTTCACCGGTGACAGCCAGATGCGCCAATTTTCTAAAGGAAACGGGAATTCGACGGTGGGGGGGGGGGCTCTTGGCAGACGCCTGCGGAGCCAACGGCGTACAGTAGGGTGGGGGGTAATTGTACACGGTTGATTATCTCCGGTTTTTACGATCGCAAACCTTTATCGAATGTAACGATTAGCCTTCGGATCTTTATGCATTTATAGCAAAATAGTTTCTTCAATTCTTTAGACGATGTTTTTTAAGTAGAGAATGTAATTAAATTATGTCTCTTTGAAAAATTGATGGAAATGATTTGTGCCGGATTGGCCTTGACAGATCACTGTCTGGGTGCACAGACTAGTTCATCAAACGTGCAACAAAATGGCCGCTACCATTGATATAGTCATGTTGCCAACTTTCAAACACGAATAAGACATTAAAAATATTCGTGTGTTCGCATTACAGTAATCGCTCCTTCGTTGTCCTGAATCGTGGGCACGATCGTTGTCCAGTGCCTACCCACTCCACTGCCTGTCAACGAGAGGATTAGGCCCGCGTGATCTGGTCGCCAGATGTGTCCCAGGACTGCCTAGACCAGCGCAGAACGGAGAACAATAGGAAAGGAATATGGCAAGGAAATAAGGAGTTTTTTAAAGCCAGACAGTTGACTCCTTTTGACTACGAATGCTTTTCTTTGTCATTTAACTAGCCGCTTCACTAAAGACGCAGTCATAAATCAAAAATAGTGTCCGGGCACGGTCGTTGTCCGCTCAAACCCCCGGCCTTTGGACAACGAAGGAGCTTTTACTGTAATTCGCACGCTACTGTAAGGGTCCTCGCGAACAACCGGCTTCGAAATTCGCCGGAAGGAGCGTCGAAATGTTTGCATCGTCCGGGGGAAGAAGTTCCGGGGGGGTAGCTCGATCAGGGGTGGTGAGCGGCCAGGAGGAAGAGAGAGTGAGAGCAGTCTTGCTGAAATTGAAAACAGGCGGGAAATTAATGGGAGTTCGGACGCGGTTGGCAAATATTTGCGTGGCAAGCGATTCCAGGGGCATTTCCATAAAGGTGAATCTCGGCGGTCGGTCCTCCGGTGGCTTGTTTCCCTTGGATCCACTTCGTTCGATTGGAAGAGGGAATTTTCGTCGGAGATAACTCGAGGGTGGAGCATTGAGGAAGGGCTGCGGGCAACTTTTCGGCGTTTTACGGGAGGAGCAGCACGGCGCGAATGACGATGCGGGAACGTCCGCGACGCACAGTGGGGCAAACCGATGAATTCTGTGTCGAAATCAAAGAACTTTTGTATTTTTTTTATGCCTTACGATTTTATTTGCGAAAAATGAATTATTTCATGTATGTTCACCGATTACTCCGAGATGGATGGATCAATCAGGACGAAACCTTTTACATTTTGTAGGGTATGTCTCCCGATTGGTCCCTTGAAAATAAATTTTGCATTTTTTCATTGATGCGGTTTTTATTGCAAACAACCAATAAGACCGAGAAAAACCATCCTACGGTGTTCTACAAATTCTGCACGTTCCACTAAAAAGTGTGAAATAAAAAGATTTTATAAGAAAAATTTAAACCCACTTGGCCATGCAGTCGATAACTCTTACGAAATACCTGAGAGTTCACAGGAATCGATAAAACAATTGAAATGAATCTCTATTTCGTGAAATGTCAAATTTTCACCCTCGACAATACATAAAAAAAAAATTAAACCGACTTCGCACTAAAGAAAACGCACTAAAAATGCACTAAAAAGTATGAAATAATTTCCATTTAATTTATGTGAATACACACGAACTTAAATACAATATCATCTTTTCGGAGGCGGTGCATAATTGAAAATTTGCGACACTAGAAATTACGAAAATCCTTAAATTCTTCTACATGCTTCCACATATTAATGTATCTTCTCTTCCCACCTACTGATTTCCGAGTCCATCATATTCCAATGAAATCATAATCAGCAACACCTGTCATTTGAAAAATTTTCGGAAACGTTTTCGACAACTGGAAATTACGAAAATTCTTCTACATGCTTCCACCATATTCCAATGAAATCATAATCAGCAACATCTGTCATTTGGTAAATTCTCAATTTTGCGCCGCCACCGAAAAGATTGTATTGTATTTAAGTTCGTGCGTATTCACATAAATTAAATGGAAATTATCTCATACTTTTTAGTGCGTTTTCTCGAAGCCGGATTAATTTTTGTTTATAAAACTTTTTTAAGGGAATTATACGAACTACAAAAAAGTTATAATCACCGAGCCCGCAAAATTAAATCACAGGGCAAGGGGTTAAAGTCTTTTAATATTTTCACTGTTTCAAATTGCACTTGCTTCGTTATAAATACATAAAGTCCGGAGTCGACTTGTAACAACCTTCAAATTTTAGTCGATGTCGCGGGTTTTCGTGGATTCGTCCCGCTGTGACGGCGCGGCGCTTCGTCGATCAGAGAACCTGACACCGCGGTCGTTTGACGAGCCCGTGAAACGTCATTGTTCGCGGGAACGATTACACGAATTGTTTCCAACACGATAAAGCGTGAAACACCCCTGCGGCGCGGCGTGCGAGAGCGCGAGGAATAATGGGGCTCGGAAAGGGGCGAATCGGTCCGATCGGTACCCGGAGTGAAAACCGCACAGTGGCATCCGTCCATTCACCGCCGCCAAATATTCCCATGCAGCGGAATAAAGAATCGACCATTGCGAAATGCGCGCGCGCGCGCGCGTCAATCACACAGAGAGATAGAGAAAGAGAGAGAGAGGTGGTGGAGACCACTAACGCCGGAAGAAAAACTGCGGGGAAACGAGGCGGGAAACGACGAGACGGGAACCGAGACGGGGAAACGGTTCGACCACCCCGCCGGGCAAAACTATTTCTCTCTGCGGGTTATTCTTCCGTGCTTTCCATTATGTAGAATGATACCGCGCGCCCGTGCGCCCGTATAGAGGCGTACCCCCAACGCACGCGTGCTTTTCAACCGTCGGCCATTACGGGATCCTGCCGCGAATCCCCATTAAATATTTACGAGCGAGCCGAATCGGCCCCGAGTGCCAGCTTCGGAACGTTGCACTCTTCTTCTCCTCCTTGTTTCCGAGGGATCAATCGCTGCGTCGATCGAAACACGTCCTGCGCCATTTTTTTCCTCCGCGATTCCGCCCGATAATAACAATTTTTCCAAAATTTACTCACACTCGTTTCTACCCTGACCTTTTTTTTGAGGGGGAGGCTAAAACCGAGGGCGAACCCCCGTAAACACCCACCCCCGTCCCGTACAATGGACCGCCCCTCTACTAAGCAGTTGGTGCCCGAGCTTATGAAGAACCAAGGGCCTCCACTTCTCGCATTGCTCCTTAGTTCTTTGACCCTCGGGGCCAGCGGTGGGCATTATTTGGCGAAACAAATAATATTTAATATTTTAGATTTTATTTTAACAATCTGAAATAAATCTTGAAATAAAATATCTCTATTTCAATAGTTTGATCCTCAAAATTAAATATTTCTATTTTAACAATCCGAAACACGAAATAAAATATTTTACTTTTAGCATTGTTATAATACTCTGAGAAACCGCATGAACATGCAGCCTATCTTATCGTTAAGAAACGATTTACATCCATAAATGTATTGAATTCGAACCATTACTTTCAGCAATAATATTTAAAATTGAAATTGAAAATAAAGTCAAAATACAAATATTTTCAATATTCTTCAAATAAAATACTATTTTCAAATACCGCCCCAAATAAATTATTTTATTTTCAAAAATTACTGCATCAAATAAAATATTTTATTTTCAAAGTTGTACACACATACTTTAAAATAAATAGGATTATATTTACCATTTACTATTTAAAATACTATTTTCCCCAGCTCTGCTCGGGGCCTACTGCCACGCCTGTTTTTGTCTTTTACATTTCTACCCTGACCTACTCTGCTTGTATCCCAATTATTACTAACTTAACACTTTACCTACCGGAAGCCTATTAACAGGATTTTCAATAATTTTACTGTACCAAAAGAAAGCATAGAAATTTTCTTCTACATTGCAATCTTAACTGAAACTATTAGATGACGTTATTGAGGGTGACTTGTCAGTTGATAATGAAAATTGTGTTGCTACTGAAGGTTCCATTAAAAAGTGTTTAGCCATGTACATATCATAGATTTTTCAAAATTATGCATCATCACCGGTCGGTAATGTGCTAATAATTGCATTCTTTCCTATTCCCTAACATTTGTTCTTTTTTTTTTTTTAATTTATTTACAGGTCGCATCAACATCAAGGTCATTAGCGACCACAAGGGTTACAAAATGAAAATTACATATTTATATCCTTAAACTTAGAGCCAATTATAAGTACATTTCGGGAAGACAGATTAATAGCTATTATATAAATTGTGATCTTTCAAAATTCTGTATAAATGAGTTAGGTTACTATGGCCTATACGAAGTCTTGTGAGAACTACCTGATCTCTTCTGTTAGTAACCTGGGGACAGTCATTATTAAAAAGGTCTTGTCTTATCAAGAATAATTTCGAGGGAGGGGAACTAGTCCATCTTGCATTCCAATCAATTCTAATTTCTCTTTTAATTTGTTTAATCATATCTCTGTACGAAAAGGAGCATTCTGTAGACATTTCTTTAGCAGCCTCTTTGGCCGCGGCATCAGCTGTTTCGTTGCCTGATATGCCTACGTGTGAGGGGATCCAAGAGAAGATGATTTCTTTATTGTTGGTATGAGCTTCGATTAAGGCATTGAAGATGTGAGTGGTAATTCTTGGTTTGGTATATTCTGTGGTACATTTATGCTCTCTTTGCTCTTTTTTCTTTTTTTCCTCAGCTTCTCCGATCACTCTTCGACATTTCTAATAGAATTTTCTATCTTTCCTCGCGCTCACTACATCCCCGACGAGAAAAATTACATTCGTAAACTTGAAGACGTCGCGTGCTATCTGAGTTGATACTCGCGATGGATTCACGGTATACGTACTGTCGGAGCAACACACCTGAATCTCGATAGACGTATCCTTTGGGGTTCGTTCCGCCGCGCCAGCATCGCCGGGCTTTCCTTCGATCATCGAGCGCAAACGAGTTTCGTTTTTCAACCGGGGGGAGTAGTCGTGAAACTTCACAACTGCCTTCTTTCTTTCACCGCCCCTGTCGCAGTTGCGCGACGACACCACGTACACAGGGTGTTGGACGAATTTTCGCGACGAGCAGTATTTTTCTTCCCGAGCGCCGATACCGATTTCGTAGAATCTACGAACAACGAATACCCACGAAACGAACCACTCCTAATCCAATTTTACAAAACTCCTTTGTATTTCACTATGTTTTTAGGGGACTTTCGCCGACCTATTTGTGGTATTTTTCTGAAATACTAAAACGACACTAAATAGGACGTAAGTTGAACTGTACAGGGTGTAACAAAATTTAGTGTCATGGTTTTGGCGGATGGTTGTACATTTTCGGATGGGTGGAGATTTGTTAAAAGAAATTGCCGCAAAATTGACTTTGACCTTAGGTTAGGTTAGGTTACTTAACCTACGGTTCCTTTGACAAATTTTCGTCCCCATGGTGAGTAGAATGCGATACAAGCATAAACAAATTTGACCTCGAATTTCAATGTGGGTCCTGTATTTAGTGGAATAATTGACAGTATACAAAGGTGGCCAACATTAGGCGAAATAAATATTTCAAATACTATTTGATATTCTCGATTTTATTTGGCTCGAAAGAATAGTATTGCAAATAGAATGTATATGTATAATTTCAGAAGTAAAATATCTTAATTCGACAATCTAAATCATGACATGAAATATTTCTATTTGAAGAATTTAAACCATAAAACAAAATATATTCATTTCACAAGCTGAAACAGAAAATAAAATATTTTAATAGAATAATCTCGCGTAAAATGATACTTTCTTACTTTCTTTCTTTCGTCAATATTTATGTCAACAGAATTTTACTCGCTTATTCATTTTAACATTGCTCGAATATTTCTTTGAACAGTATTCAACTTGTATATTCATTTCAATAGAATTTAACTGGAATATTTATTTAAACAGAATTTAACTTGAATATGTCTTTGAACAGTATTTAACTTGAATATTTATTTGAAGACCATTTCACTTCACCGAGAACTCTGCATGTCCGTATCTACTGGATCTAAGAAACCGAACGGGCCCGAGATTTAATCTTGCAATTAGATCAAAGCTTTACTGTACTTTCGAACTATGACAGAGGAAGTTCGATGATTCAATCCTCCGGTGTACGTTACGTTGTTATTCGATGATCTTTACGTGGCAGATTATTCAAAGGGCGAAACGCATCGAAAGTAAGGCGCGACACCGTGTATATTGGTCGCGCGTTCGACACGAGGGTCATGGTGTTTGCCAGCGCTTTTGCAGGGGTTCGGCGACGGGGTAGGTCGAATCTCGAGCCTGGTGAGCGTCAGGATTTCCCCTTTCTTCGCGCTGCTGGCACAACTATCGCGATCGTTAATTTCGGTCCACCGGTGTCACCGCTTGTAGAACGTAACCGGTGGCCAACTCGCCACTATACAACAACGGTATGTACATACTGTGTCGCGTTAGGCGGTCCGCTCTTTGTCACGGACATAGGCTTTTCTCCGTGCGGGCCGAGCGATCGATAAAATCGTGGGCTCGCTCGCATCGGGCCGCGCGAAACGCTCCGAAACCGACTCGTAAACGTGGCATCTCCTAAACGCGTCTTTTCTGCTCGCTTATACTTTGGCTGACCATATTTCCGCGAGAGAAATCAGGGACAATAAATTCAAGTACGTATTTATGAAAAATAACAGTACTTTTTTTGTTGAATTATTTATTTAATGTTGCTTCTCAACATCAAAGGTGATTAGCAACAAACAGAACTTTTGTATTATAGAATTTAATACATTATTCATTGTAAGAATGAAACGAAGAATTCGTTTAAGGGAAACATTTCTTCGGACGGCAGTAACAAAGAGCAACATTCTTTCAATCATTTTGTGAAACTAAATCTTGAAACGATGAATTCGTTTGGAAGAAACATTTCTTCAAACGGCAATAACGAGGAGCAACATTTCTTCAAGAACTTTTTGATTTGATTTATTTTTGATGAACAAATGAACTTGGTAGAAATTTAATTGTTGTAGTTAATAAATTATATTAAAATAATTGTAAACGTAGAGCAATGGAACAACGTGCTCTGGCAATACAAATTGTATAACTCAAAGAGAGATAAAGCAATTAAGGGTCTTCCATTAAGACAGGCCTGGTCAAATTCTTTCCTTTAAATAAAAAAAAAAGAAAACTCTTCCCCGATATGGATTCACGATTCCCACTACCAGTGTACCAATTCTCCCACTATCAACTATTTCATATTGCCCCTACCGTGCTTTGCCTCGCGTGACTACGAGGATGCGGCCCCCTACACAAGATCTAATCTCTTCAACCTCTTATCCTCCGCAGGAGTTTGGTGGGGACTGGGGAGGATACAGGAGCAGGGAGAGACCTGCATTAAGATGTGCCATATAAAATTTTGCGCTATTTTTGTTTGTGAAGATTAGAAATTGTCACTCCTCCAAAGTTGTGAAATTGTAAAAACAGTGAAATTCTTCTTCTTTCCTTCTTCTTTAACGTCGCATCGACGTGAAAATTGTAAACTTGTAATAATTGGGAAAAGTGTAAAAATTGTGAAATTGTGAAATTGTAATAATTGTAAAAATTGCGAAATTGTAAAAAAGAAACCGCGTTTTTTATAATTTACAGTAACTTCCTAATGGGACATCCTGCAGACATATTCATAGTAAAAGTTTGTATGTAATATATTGACTCCTTCCTCAAAGATTAAAAGCATTCAACAATGTCTCGTATAAAATTGTTGCTCCACGCTATAATATAAAAATCAGGACGAAAATGGACACAACAAGCATACCAATATTTCAGTTTACATTGGAGGCAAAATAATCTCTACCTGGGGGTTCAAATTGCATTAAATAAAAACATAATCTGTTACAGCATCGACGACGGCAGGTTGAATTTCCATTCGGGCGTGCAGCTATTAATTACGTGAAGAATATTTATGTGAACAATATTCAAATTGAATATTTATGTGAGCAGTATTCAACTTGAATATTTGTTTGAATATTTATTTGAACAGCATTTAACTTGAATATTTATTGGAACAGCACATAACTTGAATATTTATATGAACAGTATTCAACTTGAATATTTATTTGAACAGAATTTCACTGGAATATTCATTTGAACAGTATTTAACTTGAATATTTGGTTGAACAGTATTCAACTTGAATATTTATTTGAACAGAATTTCACTGGAATATTCATTTGAACAGTATTTAACTTAAATATTTGTTTGAACAGTATTTAACTTGAATATTCTTTTGAACAGTATTTAACTTGAATATTTGGTTGAACAGTATTCAACTTGAATATTTATTTGAACAGAATTTCACTGGAATATTCATTTGAACAGTATTTAACTTAAATATTTGTTTGAACAGTATTTAACTTGAATATTCTTTTGAACAGTATTTAACTTGAATATTTGGTTGAACAGTATTCAACTTGAATATTTATTTGAACAGAATTTCACTGGGATATTCATTTGAACAGTATTTAACTTAAATATTTGTTTGAACAGTATTTAACTTGAATATTCTTTTGAACAGTATTTAACTTGAATATTTGGTTGAACAGTATTCAACTTGAATATTTATTTGAACAGAATTTCACTGGAATATTCATTTGAACAGTATTTAACTTAAATATTTGTTTGAACAGTATTTAACTTGAATATTTGTTTGAACAGTATTTAACTTGAATATTCCTTCCTAATGGGGGGATCCTGCAGACATATTCATAGTGAAACCTAACGTAAAAGTCTGTATGTACATAATATATTGACTCCTTCCCCAAAGATTGAAAGCATTCGACAATGTCTCATAGAAAATTGTTGCTGCACGCTATAATATAGAAATCAGAACGAAAATAGTCACAACAAGCATACCAATAAATGATCACAGAGTTGCTGTATAACCTGTTACAGCATCCACGACGGCAGGTTGAATTTCCATTCGGGCGTGCAGCTATTAATTTCGCGAAGAATCCGAAACAGCGGTTCATTTAGTGTTCGGGGGAAAGTGGTGAAAAGGTCGATTGTTCGCCGAGTCTGGCGAACGATAAAAGCAAAGAAAGAGGGGAGGGCGAAAGGAGAGGAGCGCGTCAACACACGCGGGGGGGTAGCTGTGAAAACTCAAACGAAAGTTCCGTGTTTGTCCCGTGGCGTCGCGACGCTCCGCACCGCGCTGCGTCGCTTTGGGTCGACCGGGAGTCGCGGCGCGGCGTGCCAGCGGATTTAGGGTGTTTTAGGGCGAAGCTTAGAGAATGGGGTGAGAAGACGACATAGGGTTGCTAGGAGACACCCTCTTCCACATGTTATATTGCATTACCCTATGCGACTCGTAGGGGGACGGTGAATTGGTTGCATGAGACCGAGACTCGTTTCCTTGCCATGCTTTTCGAGGGTGTCTGCGTGGAACATGACAAACTACTCGTCCGTCCTCGGATGCACACCATCTTTTCCTGACCTTTACCAGCCGCCCGATGACCGGAGACGTTCCGTTCCATTTCACCCACCTCTCTCTCACTCTCATTCTCTCTTGCAAGCGCGCGCATAATTACCTTCTTTTTCCACGGTAGCTGATCGCTGTTTACCCCTAACCCGAGCGAGACCCCGCCGAGCCTGTAGCTACCTTTCAACGTCGATCCGCGCGCGTATTTAACCTTCCATTAGGTAGATAATTTTAGATGCGAAAACACTGTTACGCCATCCAGCGCTTTCACTAGCCGATTCCTCTCTCGACATTTTATTGCAACCTTTATAACGCGAAGATCATTCCGTTTATTGCGCTCTTTATAACGCGAAGATCATTCCGTTTATTGCGCTCCGAGCGCTCAAATTGTAAATCTGTATGTAATCTCTTAAGCTTGTTTTATACAGCGACAAATTATACTGATTTATTAACCTGTTACAGCCCATTGTAATTTTCAGGTCGCGCATACGTCAATACAGTAATCGTTCCTTCGTTGTCCTAAATCGTGGGCACGATCGTTGTCCAGTGCCTACCCACTCCACTGCCTGTCAACGAGAGGATTAGGCCTGCGTGGATCTGGTCGCCAGATGTGTCCCAGGACTGCCTAGACCAGCGCAGAACGGAGAACAATAGGAAAGGAATATGGCAAGGAACTAAGGAGTTTTTTAAAGCCAAACAATTGACTGTTTTTGACTGCGGATGCTTTTCTTTGACATTTAACTAGCCGTTTCACTAAAGACATAGCAGTCATAAATCAAAAATAGTGTCCGGACACGATCGTTGTCCGCTCAAACCCCCGGCCTTTGGACAACGAAGGAGCTTTTACTGTATTCTACAGTCTAATTTCATTCTTACTCGGAATGGGATAAACATATAGTCGGCAAATGAATACAATGAATGAAATCATTGTACTGTTTTTATTTAGAAAAAAAAAGTTGCAAGAAAATCAACAAATATTAGCTTTATTATAAGCTTTATTTCGAAAGCGAAAAACGCTCAGAACTTTTTACTTCACCTAATATACAATATGTATGTACATGTACGTACGCGATCCCTTTCTACTAGTTTTCTACAGTGACAAATAATATCGATTTATTAACACTTTACCCACCGGAGACCTATTAACACGATTTTCAATAATCGTGCTGTACCGAAAGAAAGCATAGACATTTTCTTTTACATTGCAATCTTAAATAAAACTATTAGATGACGTTATTGAGGGTGACTTGTTAGTTCACAATGCAAAATTGGCGTTGCTATTGAAGGTTCCATTAAAAAGTGTTTAGCCATGATTTTTAAAAATTCTGCAATAATCACCGGTCGGCAATGTGTTAATCTGTTACAGCTCATTGCAACTTCCAGGTCGCATACGTCAATATTCTACAGTCTAATTTCATTCGTTCTACCGTTTTTATCTATCTCATCAATTTGAGTAAAGCCAGTCGCCAAAAGGTTCAAGGTGAAGAATTGTTCAGAATGGCGACATTGACGACATATTTCAAGATCGCTGGAATCGACTGACAAGGAGAACCTCCGCTCTGTCCCTCACGGATTTAGTTCAGAGTTATAGATCTCGTTCCCCTGATTACGAAAATACCTCATTATAGGCGCAGACGCTCAATAGTTTTCGAGATATTTGCAATGAAAGTTTCATTTTAACAGATTTTTAAAAAAGAAAAAATATTTGTTACGCTGGGAGAATTATATCAAGAACGGGGGTACAATTTATGACAAGTACAATGCCATTAATCAGTGGACATATGATAGATTCAAAGAGGCTCGTGCAAACTTTCAACAAGTAACCACACGGGATTTGCAACAGTGGGCTCTAGCAGCAGCCAGTCAATACAAAACAGACAGTAGTAATATGTATATCTAGTGTTTTTTCTATAAAATAATAAGTATCATTTTCAATTAGTCTTTTAGCGAAGAAAAATATTTTATTTAAAATTTATTTAACATTGAAAATGCATTTTCCAAAAAAAAAACAATAAAAAATTTAGCTCGCTGCTGTTACGCCACACCAGTGCTTGGTAAAAATCTGAACTAAACTGATATTTTACGATTATGAAACTTTAATAGCAAATATTAGGTGAAGTAAACTATTGAGCGTCTGCGCCTATAACGGGGTATTTTCGTAATCAGAGGAACGAGATCTATAACTCTGTAAAGTCTGTACTAAATCCGTGAGGGACAGAGCGGGGGTTCTCCTTGTGAGATCTGCAAGAAAAGTTTCTTGCGAATGTCTCGTAAACTGAAGCCGACCGACGGAAATTTTAAAGGGAAACGCGTCGTTCAGCATGGTGATCTTGTCAGGATATTTCAAGGTCATTGAAATCTGCGGACCCTCTTCTACAGGTTCGTCAAATATTTCGCCATTCATCGTCGACGAACAAAACGTCGGATGAGGGGTCGATCGCGAGAAAAAGATTCGGAAGATTTAGTAATTAACGCGGTAGCCCAAATGTCGTGTCGGACGACGCGGTGGTGCCGGCTACGAGAGGCTTATTGAAAGCTTCGCTGTTTTATGGGCCACCTGTTAGCCTGGCCGCCACGCCGCGCCCCTCTACACCCCCTTTTGCCCGCTTCTCCCAAGGTTGCTTCTCTTCGAGTTCGTCCGCCAGTTTCGGCAGGTCGAGAGTAGGGCTGTTACTTTCCTTCGAAGGTCGAAGATTCCGAAGCTTTGAAGCTTCGAAATTTATTTGCCAACCCAATAGAAAACAAAAAAGAAACGAACCGACGCGATGCACATAAACCGGCCGCTATACAAAAATACGTGTAAAATATTTTTGTGAGTTTTATATCATACCACAATTTCATTAAAATCGGCGTCTTACGGTTGGGTAACTTCCCTTGTAAGTACATTCCTGATATGGTCCCGACATTTATTAATTGAATGCAATTTTTTAAATTTAGTTTAATTGCGGAAAGTTCAAACGAAAAATAAGATATTTTTATTTATCAAAAATCGTGACATGGTAATAAACTCATAAGTTACAACTTCATGCGTTTCGAAGACTGAAATTTCGTGCAATTTCGAAGCTTCGAAACTTCGATACTTCGAATCTTCGAAGAGTCGAAGCTTCGAAAAAGTAACAGCCCTAGTCGAGAGCTGCTGGTTTTTGTCCCCTTCCACCCCTAACGCCGCGTCACAGGCACGGTTAACCCCTCTCGCGTTTAGAAGAAGAGTGCGAGAAACGCATTGAACTCGCTTCGAATTCGTTAGTCTTTTGTTAACCCTTTGTACTCGGAGTTATTTGAACTCGATAATAATTAAACATTTCTTCTGACCAAGAATTATTCCATTCTGCATGATTTTTGTCATTTGATTGATATGAAAGTGATATACAGTGGGTGTACAAACTATTTGTACACTTTTTAAAAACTAATAACTTTTTTATAAATTGTGCCAAACGACCCGATTTTTTATAATCAATTAAAAGCATTGGTTTACGAAATGATATGCAAAAAAGATTTGCCAAAAATTTATAATTTGCAAGGTTACTTTTTATTTGATTGTACGGCGAAGTGTAAAAGGAAACTATACATTTACATGTAGTCATCATTCTTTTCTAATTGTAGAACAGAATGGTGACTGCATATATAATTGATTAATGAAGCAGTATTCTTCAAAATACAACCATTGAATTTTAGTTTCAAATTATGCAATTATCTGATACACACAACTTCTATGTACCATAAATAATGTAGCTTTTTCAATGACTCCAAAAAATAACAGAGATAGTCAAGTGCTAATTTTTACTGGACCACCCTGTACATGTTTTACTAGCTAAATTAAAAAATTTTTGTTTTAATTTTGTTTTATTTATTACAAGTAAATTGTTTTTGAAACAAAAATTGTTTTTCCTAATATCACGTGAACTAAAGTCGACCGACAGAAACTTTACAGGAGAAAGTTGTTCAGTATGGTGACCTCGACAGCATATTTCAAGGTCATCGAATTTGGAGAGGAGGTAGCACACTGACAAATGGATTTGTAAATAAGGGTTTTACCTAATATCTCGTAAAGTCGTATAGCAAAGTCGACCGATAAAAACTTAAAAGGAAAATGTTGTTCAGAATGGCGACCTTGACAGTATATTCCAAGGTCATTGAATTCGGAGAGGAGGTAGCAAATCATCTCCATGAATTACACGTAAATTGTTTTTTCCAATATCTCGTAAACTAAAGACGACCGACAGAAACTTTACAGGGAAAAGTTGTTCAGAATGGTGACCTTGGCAACGTATTTCAAGGTCAGTGAATGGAGGCCCCTTTTCTACAAGTTCACAGTAAATTTCATCGGTTGTTCGACATTCTGAGGAGACACGGGTAACGGTACGACAACCGTGGAACACCGGAACGGCGCCTGCGAGGTCGTCGACGACTGTACATGTGCTCGTAGATTCATTCGTATTCACGACGTGCCGGCGCGGCGCGGCGCGGCGGCGTCGTATTCGAGTAGGAATCGGTTCTCGTAAAACAACAACCGGCGCCGCGTGGGGAAATCATTATACATAATTTAGTTAGCGGCGCATGCGTAGCCGCGTATCTCTCTCTCTCTCTCTGGACGCCGCGCCGTCACGGGAACCGTTCTGCCTGAAGAAATTCCGTCTTTGCACCTGTCGGCCGCCACGAGAACGGTAATCTCGCAACCCGATCGAAAACGAACGGAAAAATGCGGCCTCGCTGCTGACATTGTAACGCTGCCTGCCAACCCCTCGAGTCAACTCTGTTGCTGCCACTCCCGAGACATTTCTAAACTAATGTTTAGAAAATCCGTCCCACTCCGATTTTTCTAAACGCTATTTTCTTCAGAAGACCTTGACCCATTTTTTTAAATTTTTTACCCCTCTCCAGTTCCACATAATAGAAGACCTTGACCCTTGAGGAAGTGGAACCCAAAAATCTTTAAGACTTTAAAAGAAAAGATGTATGGAATTTCCTGCGAAATAATCTTGAAAGGAAAAGATAATGAAAGTACACTTTAAATTTCAGAAAAAAGTTCTGAATTTCGGTCCGACGTTTTCCTCTGTTTTTCCGAAAACCGTTTGTTTTACGGAAAAAAGTGATGGGACATAAAAGACGCAGCCTGTCCAGATCTTCAGGTTTTGTCGAACATATTTTCCGAGGTGATAAATAGTTCAGAAGATATTCGAGGAAAACGATTTTGTGAGCATCAAATGAATTATTTTAATGTTTAAGCGCCTTGTACTCAAATTTTATACAGATTTGTTTGGAGCAACTCCGGGGGTGCCGTAAAAGAAATTCAGTGGATAATTCGAGTCGAGCAACATTTTCGTAGTCCTTGAACTGAATAAATGCATTACACGGTGGCGGTGGTGCAATTTATCTGATTCGAGCCACCCCCGGCTGCGCTTTACGCTCTTTTCATCTCCGAATTAGAGGCGCGGACAAACAGCCCGGAGTACTGCATAAACGACACTAAATCTACTCCAAAGTAACGCGCGAAAACCGAAAAGGGTCTCTGAATATTCATAGAACCAGAAAGTGCCTTGCGGCTGGAGAGACGCGACGCTCCTCCGTCTTTGAAACTCTGATTTTATGGGATCCAATGGCTTCAAGTTCCAACGAAGATGGCGTGGGAGATCGCACCCGCATCTGGAGGTTCCGGTGAAAACCGCGAATTTCATTACAGAATCACATTAAACTACGGTTCCGAGACAGTCACGTTTCCTGATTAAATGTCACAGTTACTTTTTCTCAAATGTCTTGTTTTTTATTTGCCCTTCCGAAAACGGTGTGGAAGTCCGGCAATTTTTTTAAAGTTTTTGATTTTTCACAGCCAGGATTTTCTACTTAAAAATCTGAATTAATTATAGTACATGTATCTGGGTATTTCTCATCTGTTACATTTTTTTCAAAATTTTCGATCTCCATTTGCTCAGACCTGCTCTATCGAATGGAGCCTTTTAATTTGGTTCAAGTGCATTTTTTACAATCTTATCTAGCTGTTTTTTCCAAGGTTTTTGATTTTTTGCATCCAGGATGTTCTACTTAAAAATCTGAATTAATTACAGTATATGTATCTGGGCATTTCACATGTGTTAGTTTTTTTCTAAATTTTCGTTCAGCAGTAGTTGCCCAGGCCTGCCCTATCAAATGGTACATTAGCCCTTTAAATTGGACCAAGTGCACTTTTTAAAAGTTTTCTCTTTAATTAAATCTGCTATTTAAAAATTTGAATTAATTACGGTACATGTATCTGGGTATTTCACATGTGTTAGATTTTTTTCAAAATTTTTGATCTGCACTATTTGCTCAGACCTGCTCTATCGAATGGAGCCTTTATCTGACTATTTTTTCCAAGGTTTTTGATTTTTGACATCCGGGATATTCCACTTAAAAATCTAAATTAATTACAGTATATGTATGTATCTGGTTATATCTCTTATCACTTTTCGTCCTCAACTTCTTTAATTTGTTAATCGTAGTTTTACACTATTTATGCTAAATTATAGTGCCTGGTGTGATCTAATATTTCAATTAGCCCATATTTAGAATTTTTCGTTCATTTTAGAAATTTGATTATGTTGTTTATATCTTTAATTAATTATATCTTTATATATTATATCTTTAATTAAATCTCCTCCTTTTTCGAAGTCGGTTAATAACAAACCGATGAAAATGAGCTTTCAGCAGCTTGTAGTGAAAACATAAGAGTGTCTGCTAAAAATGTTGTCATTTGTTACACGTTTTTCCATGTTTTCAAGAAGTGCAATGTTTTTATAGCGGGAAAATTTGTAAAAATTTGAAAATAAATTAAGATATAACCCCGAGTGTCCCATTCACGGACCTCTTTTTAAAAAAGAGGACACTTAAAAATTGACGAAATGAAAATTATTTGATGTGAACGCTGCATATCCTGTATATCGTCCGGGTTTCAGACAGAAAATTCCGGGATTTTCATGCCGTTCGTTCTGGGTCCGCGATTTTATACATGGCAACCGTAGTCCTGCAGGATGCACACGGGGGAAGAAAGAAAGAAAGAAAGAAAGAAAGAAATGACGGGTCCACGGGCGGAGGCGGTCGCTATGTTTAGAAAACGGACGTTGTTGTCTTTTGGTCAGTGCACCCGTGCCGGTTCGTGCGCGAATCTAAACTCGGAGCCCGACTACGGTAAACACAGACGTATTTTCCGCTTTATAAACTTTGCGCGAGGGTCCGACCGGCGAGAAACGCTTATTCGAAGGTGGGTGTGGAGATTCGATCCGGCCCCCTATCCTGCTGGAGGTCGGGAAGTTTGCGCTGCCAAGCCGCGACCCTCTCACCCTCGCGACTCTTTCTGCAACTGTAATTCGAGTTACCCGTTCACTTGTTACCAGGAATTGAAAACCGTGATCATATTCGGTTTCCGTTCTCGAAACAGTTTGTTAAAATTTAGTACGATTTACATTTATTTCAGATCTAACAAGACCATGGAAAATGAGATTCTGTTTGACTCGAGTTTCTGAAAATTCGCTTACAAAAATTGCAGATTGCATAAATATCCGCAGTCTACATATTGGGTTGTCAAGGAAGTAATTTCGGTATTTTATGGTGAAATAAATATGCCAATTTCTCTATTCAATCAATGAACTTTTTTTTTTAAGCAATGAACTTTAACCAGCAGAATATTTTCCATCTTGATCGATGATCTTTTGTCATGTTTCTGGTAGCTTTATAATTCCGCGATCATAAAACTTCAAAATTTTCCCAAAATTCGGTTTTATTTCATCTTAACTCGCATCCGTCCCTCGTGTCAATTTGACAGTTTTCCCGAAATAAGTTACACTGTTCTGTTATTTGTAGGTAAATTCGTTCGAAACTTGATGACTTATTTTTTTAATACGAAACATATAACTGCAAAAACCTGAAATGTAAATGTTAACTCATTAAATTCAAGGGAAAAAACCTCGAAAAGTAACTGTTTGGCTTGTTATTTTATCGACTTTTTGTATCACTGTGTCAATTTGACACCGAGGAACAGATTCAGTTCGTGAAATGAGGGACGGATGAGGGTTAAAATACCGAAATTACTTTCTTGCCGATCCCTAACGAGAACATGACATGTCACATGATCGCCGACATCGATATCAAAGGAACCGACTCGGAGTAACGCTACTGGTAATAGTTATACTGATTTATACTGATGATAGTTTCAACTAACTCAGGATCTTAGACGTAAGTGACTCTCAGGTTTTAGTTTATCCTTATCGAAAACGGGGAAGTTTGATCTACGAGGTAGTATGGGTAAGGGAAGGTCCAGCCTTGGTTACTAAGGGTTGATGAGAAAGATGTTCAAAGGCATGATTCGGGATCGGTGAGTAAGAGGGTCAGGAGCAGGAACATGGTTCGCGATGCAACCTCTTCGAGACGAAAGATAGGGAGGAATTCTGTGACTATTTATCTTAAACTAAATACTAAATGTTATCTAGGATAGAGCGGTATCTGACATGAAAGTTCCATGATGGAACATATTACTCGAAAATTTATTTGCACAGCATTTAACTTGAATATTTATTGGAACAGCACATAACTTGAACATTTATTTGAACAGTATTCAACTTGAATATTTATTTGCATAGTATTTAACTTGAATATCCATATGAACTGAACTTAACTGGAATATTCATTTGAACAGTATTTAACTTGAATATTGGTTTGAACAGCATGTAACTTGAATATTTATTTGAACAGAATTTAACTGGAATATTTCTTTGAAAACTATTTAGCTTGAATATTCCTATGACCAGTATTTAACTTGAATATTTATTTGAACAGTATTTAGCTTGAATATTCATTTCAACAGAATTTCACTGGTATATTTATTTGGACAATATTTAACTTGAATATTTATTTGAACAGTATTCAACTTGAACATTTGTTTGAACATCACTTGAATTTTGAATTTGAACAGAATTTCACTGGAATGTTCATTTGAACAGTATTTAACTTGAATATTCATTTGAAGCATGTAACTTGAATATTTATTTGAACAGTATTTAGCTTGAATATTCATTTGAACAGAATTTCACTGGTATATTTATTTGGACAATATTTAACTTGAATATTTATTTGAAGACCATTTAGCTGGAATATTTATTTGAAGACCATTTAACTGGAATATTTATTTGATCAGTCTTTTATGCGAATATTTTCCTCCGCTCCCCCCATCTCTGTTACCGAGTTACATTAGATGGCGGATGTATATGAAAAGGACGCTGGGAATTTAAAAATACGATTGCGTTGGGAATGCAAGGGGCGGCGATGGGAATTGAGTAGGACGAACGTTGGGAGGATAGGGAAGAAAGATTTGTGGCCGGCTGGATATTTCACGGCAGAACATCTTGCCAGGAAGAAGCGTTTTCGCGGGCCCGTTCTGTCGAACACGTGCGAACGATCTTAATTTAATCGGCGATGGCTAAAGCAGGGTTGGATTCGGGCGTCGCGACATACGAGCGCGACGATGCCGTCGCGTCGCGCCGGTATGGCACGAAGGGGGATTCGAACAGCGAGGTTCGGTGAACCGATGGGGTCCAAGCGTTAATATTTCATCCTGTATCTTGAACGCCCTAGCGCCGAGCAAACAGGCGCACGCGGACGCGGACGCGTACGCCCGTTGGCTAGAGTATATTTATTTTATTCGACCCTCGTGTACGAGTAACGAGCTCTCCGTCGCCTGAAAGTGTAATTTGGAACGGCCGGGGCCAGGTTTCCCTTCTCTCCTCCGTAACCGGGGACTCTGCCTCTTCATTTTCAATTTTCCAAACAATCAGTGGCGCGTTGCGTTACCCTATGGGCAACTTGCAGCCCCCAAGCAAAAGGGGGCCCCGAACACAAACAAAGACCCAAGGTCCAAATTCTACGTTTTTCTCATAAGGTTATTTAGTTGGGATTGGGGGCCCCGAAATTCTACCTTGCCCAAGGCCCCAACTAGTTATAACGCGGCACTGCAAACAATCAATCTCCTTTTGCACCTTCTTCGAGCACAAGAACTTCGAGCACGGAGATTCTCGACCGTGTTCGTTTAAATGGGACACCCTGTACATATTATCAAAGTGAAATTACTTATCTCTCGATCGCGCAAGCAAAGGTTAACGGACATTTTCGCGCTGTCGGTCATATTTTTACAAATTTATGGCCATTTCGCGTCACGCTGTTACCGAGGCAAAATGTATTACGAACTGGAAAGTAACTGAACCTAAAAGAGGGGACCCACGCTCAGCGGGACCGTTAGCCATTGTCTGGCACTCGAAGATTTGTTACGCGTCAATCATGTAACAGTTCGACAAAAGTTGACAGCACCTCTTGGCTGTACCACTTTAGAAACAACGGTTCCCGGTCGCCCTGTGTTATAAATCTCTGCAAAACTGAGTTAATCGATGTAGCGATGCACTGAAGTAGTTGCTGGAAAGTTGAATGCAACTAGGGTGCAACACCACTGCAGATTGCAGCAGGCGGTCCCAATTCGTTGAATACGTACAGCCACCCTCATAATTGATCGAGCACACTTAGAATCAATCAGTTTTTTTTATAAATGGGCCAAACGACTAACGTCGGGAAAAAATGAAATCTAATCACCCATATCTTCCAAACAAACACACAAATCAACAAATCTTTTTACCATGCACACATAAATGGACCAAACGACTTCACTTTTTCTGCCAAGCAAGAATTTCGATAAAATAGTAGAACTTCGGGGAAAAATGAAATCTAATCACCCATATCTTCCAAACAAACACACAAATCAACAAATCTTTTTACCATGCACACATAAATGGACCAAACGACTTCACTTTTTCTGCCAAGCAAGAATTTCGATAAAATAGTAGAACTTCGGGGAAAAATGAAATCTAATCACCCATATCTTCCAAACAAACAAGCAAATCAACAAATCCTTTTACACACATGCTCTACAACAACGGCTGAAAAAAAGAGTAAACTTGACCTTCGTACGACCTCTACGCGTCCACATGGAAACAAGATACCAGCATCTAGTGCTTTTACATAAGTATTTAGTACTTTCACGTAGGGAGTAACGAGTAGCATCGAACAGCGGATTAAAACACACACGAATCCATTAGAAAAAGACAAAGTTGACCTTCACACGACCTCTGACGCGGCGGGTAGCAAACACGACTCACAAATTCATACGCAGTGGCGTCGACACTCGTAGCTTTCGGCCGTCGCGACTGTCATTCGCGGGAGATACAGCCCACTAAACAACAGGAAAAAGCGATTTCTGTTTTCTACCGATTACTCGATAAAATTAATTCGGCGCGCGGGTTGTTCCGAAAAGCTCGGTGTCGTGGCACTGCCACGAATCACCGTTTTATTCAGCTTTCGAATCAAACCGTGTTATAGTTCTCCGGCCGTGGAGGATCGAACCGTGAAACAGGAGCCGTATAAATCTGCCACGCGTCGGCCGAGTATAAAAATGTGCCCGCCTATAAATACGCGTACGCTGCAACGAGTTCGAGCAGATCGTCCGCGACGCGTTCGGCCCGCGAGTTTCTCCCCTGTTGTCGTCGTCGAGGACGATAAACCGCAGCGTTAAGGGCTTTCCGGCCAGTCGTCTTTTATTCTGTAACGATCGACCGTACGAGCGCGCATAAAAAACGAGCTCGTTGCGGCACACACTCGTCGCACGATTAGAAATTCAGGTTACCGACCCCCGTCCGCGAACTTCGCCTCCTACGGGGCCCATCGTGTGTCCGGGACCCCGTGCACATTTCATTAACTCATCTAAATACAATGAACCATTCTGTTTCATCTAAAACCGTGTAACGGAACCGTCGATTTTGTGTTTGCGACGAAAATTGGAGCAATTTCAAACACAGATTTCAAATGGTCGGCAAAATAATCTCTACCTGGAGATTCAAATTGCATTAAATAAAAAATAAATAAATAAAATGGTCTGAATGAAAAGCCGAGCAGAAACGGCTTGGCACGGAACGTGTCATTCAATATCGAATACAGTAATCGCTCCTTCGTTGTCCTGAACAGGGTTGCCATATGCACGCCCCACCAGGCCCCTTACGTCTCCGTCCCTCGCCTAGATGCATGCCTCCGCTATCTCTACTCTTACCACTACCGCTGGCGCGACCGAGTCGATAGCATGCTACCGCTCTCATGCTAGCACTCGGTCGCGGCAGCGGTAGTGGTAAGAGTGGGGATAGCGGAGGCAGCATCTAGGCGAGGAACGGAAACGTAAGGGGCGTCATATGGCAACCCTGGTCCTGAATCGTGGGCACGATCGTTGTCCAGTGCCTACCCACTCCACTGCCTGTCAACGAGAGGATTAGGCCTGCGTGGATCTGGTCGCTAGATGTGTCCCAGGACTCTCTAGACCCGCGCAGAACGGAGAACAATAGGAAAGGAATATGGCACGGAAATAAGGAGTTTTTCAAAGCCAGACAGTTGACTGCTTTTGACTGCGAATGCTTTTCTTTGTAATTTAACTAGCCGCTTCACTAAAGACATAGCAGTCATAAATCAAAAATAGTGTCCGGGCACGGTCGTTGTCCGCTCAAACCCCCGGCCTTTGGACAACGAAGGAGCTTTTACTGTACTGTGGTAAACGTAAATGGGTCATTCCGTGCCAAATCGATCACTTTTTGCAGGCACCATCGTCGATTTTGTTCTAAATGGAATATGTTGTAGTCTATGTGAAATTAGGGGGGGGGGGTTAAGTCATCATTTTGCCGGTTTCGATTTTTTTTAGAAATGGCAGGCCTTCAAAGTTTTCAATTTTTGCCCATTTCGGCGAAAACGGGTCACGCTCACGAATTTTTATCTCGGGAACTGTTTGTCCGATTGAGTTACATCTTTTTTTGTTTTATTCATAAAGGATTGGGCTATTACAAAATAATTTTCTCAACCTCGCAAATCAACTTTGTAAAAATTTAAACAAATTGTTTTTCAAGGTTTTTCATGAGGGACCGGAGTGATTTAAATTTTGAAAAGAATATGGTTATATTCCTTGAAGTTTCCCCTTTAAAATGAGCCCTTGAAAAAGATGGTATCATTAAAATTGGCGTCACAATGAGCTGGCAAAGTACGCCGTGTACCTTCGTTTCAGGTAGAGGCGAGTCGAGCGCACCGCTCTTATGGTCCGTTGTCTATACCGCTGGTCTCCTAACAATACCAGCAGACTGTATACGACTAAATAACCCTTTCCCCTATGAGCATCCCACCCCATTGAACTTTCGAGTAAACCAGCATATTATTGAACAAAAGCAACGAGAAAAGTAAAAAAGGGAATGTATCCGAAGGAGGAAAATATTGTATAGGAAAGGATTGGGCTATTACAAAATAATTTTTTCAACCTCGAAAATCAACTTTATAATGTCGACAACGAAGGAGCTTTTACCGTATCACCTCCTTCGCTAAAACTTGATTCGATGATTGCTCGCTGTCCTACCCACGCGTGCACGTCCCAACACTCGGTTCGGTAGCTCGTAATAGTCTTAACGACGTTCCGGCGACAGATTGGATCGGGTTGACGCGAATGGCTGGAACTCTTTGAACTTCCGAATAACGAGTGTCACTCAATAAAGTTTATCCCGGGATCACGACGCGACGTCGTGACTCTTCCTTCTTCTTCTTCTTCCTCTGTTTCTGCTTTCTCGAACTGCGATTGTTCCCTCGATGGCAACCCCGGTCTCTCCCCCACAATAAATCGTTTTCATGGCGAACCGACTCACTCGAGATTTATGGTTTTCAATGTTTAAGGGACGACTATCTCGACGCGAAAACGCTGCCGAACGACTGCGATAACAGCGTGGCAGGGACGTATTGTATTCCCGCGGCTACGCGATCTTACTGTTTTCCTTCCTGCACGTTTCCGGAACGAGAAATCGTCGTCCTGCGTCGCGACGTCAAACGATTGCGAACCGTTTTATGGAAAGGCAGACGCCGGTGCACAGTGTTGCAGCTAGGGTTGCCAACTTTTTCGGAGACAATCCCGGGACACATTGTCCAAATCCGAATGTATAGCGCAACTGTACCGATTACTGCGGTATCATGCTTCGAGCGTACTTCATTTGAATATTATTCCTAATTTATGAATGATGTGTTCCGAATGCAACAAAACAATTGGTGGCCCTCAATACCTAACACAACATCAGAAAATATTCCGGGAAACTGTCCAAATCTGAATGTACAGAGCAAACTGCGGATCTTTGTGCAATCTAAAAAATGTTGAAAGGTAAGAGTTTGTGGGAGCATGAAAGAGGTTCGACCAATATGAAAGAGAGGAGGAAAAAGGAAGGAGCGTTTCGTCCTAGGCCACGCTAGAGAACTCATCAGTAAGGCTATCTAGCGGGCCCTGCCTTAGACGTTGGATGTTGGAAGGCGGTTGAGCACGGTATAGATACAAATGATTGAGGAATCGAGTACTTGCGAGAAAGGTGGAAAGGTCTTCGACTACCTGTCCCTCTTGTGGCGCATGTAGGAAATTAGGCCGCCACGAGTTCAAAAAAAGGTAAAAGTTCCACAAAAAAAAGAATGAAAAATAAAGAAATTTTGTCATTCTCGGTGACCAAGGCCTCTCGAGTTTCATGGTCCCTATGCGGTACACCCCACAGAAGTGGGGACAGTTCTAGGACACCTATCGGCCAGACGTTTGGGACATTTATCGACCAAATACTGTAATAGGTGCATTTATCCCCCGATCTTTCGAAAAGCGCAGGATAAGAGGAGATTTACAGGGCACGTCGCTGCTCTCAATTCCCGATCGCGGCTGCGGCTCGCGGCATGGCTGCTCTGTATTCAGCTGATATTTTTAAGGAAATTCGTAATCGAGTCGCGCAGCGTAACGGAACGGGGAGCCGTGATCCTCTCGGCTCGGCAAAACTGCCGAGGTCTGGCCGAAACAGCCGACAATCCACCGGCAGACGATGATTCATAGCGGGCAAACGCCGAGTGATCTCATCGTTCTCACCGTGCGAACAAGAGCATGCGAATGCCCGAGACCCGTCGCGTCGGCCGCTTGGAAACTGGACATCTCGGACGGCTCTTGTTGACTCATCTCGTGATTCGACTCTTGCGGTTATCAGCAAAGCGAAATTGAATCCTGACGATGGGCGACGACGCGTACACGTGTGGATCCTCGACGCGCGCGACGTGTCGCTCCGCGCCAGGCTACCCTCCCGGGACCTCCCGCTTCGTTTTCATTTTTAGGTCCGCGGCGATTCGCTCGTGTGCGCGACACTTACTCCTTAAAGTGAATTAGGGTTGGAGCGAATCCCCCGGATCTGGCGAAAGATGGAATATTCGGTTCCGGGGGTGGATCTACCGTGGGCCATTCGTCGGCCTTTTCGTTGAACGAGATCCGACGTTCACCAATTCCTCTCGTTTCTTTCGTTCCTTCGGTGTAAAGCGACTTGAAAGCCAAAGCTTTTTCGCCTCGCCACGCTCGGAACTCTAGTAAAATGTCGCAAAATTTCTCGATTCAGCCCACTGGGGTGGATGCTCGAAGATAGTGCAACTAGCGCCGAGCGAAAACTATGAAAAGAATTGCCTAACATGTAAAAACTACGATGAAATTTGGGGGGTAGTGTGGGACTCAGCTCCTCCTAGATGAAATTTCGGGGAAACGGGACTATATCCCTACCCATACCCACTAAAACCCCATCGCCCAATAAAAAAGTGTGACTCGTAGTGGGACTCGGGGGAAACAGGTCTTCGGTTTCCCCAATACCCACTAAAGAAACCACACGTCCAAGATTTATGCCATTTCCTCCTTCAACTTCTGGCTCGCTGGAGGGCCAGACATGGCCCTGCTTTTCGCATTTTTCCCGTTCGGTTTATTATGCGAGCTGGCTGCACTCATGTTCTTGTCCATTCGTCGAGATTGATTTAACGCGCGACACCTGCTCTGAAAGCTTATCCACATGGCCCCCATGGGCGAGGAATTGGGATAGGCCCAATTAGCGCGTTCCCCCACACAGGACAGGAATTACCAGTATGCTCGTCAGGTGTAGCGCCTGGGAGCAGACAACTGGTGGTGTCGAGCGTCCTTCCTCGCTCTACCGACTCAGCAGGTCGGTACCAGAGCTGTTGGGACGCAGCTCACCCGCCGGCGCCCTCGAGAGGCTCCTAGCCAGCATTTAGCTATCAACCACTGCCACCACGATGGTCCAACCCACGGCCAGGGTGTAGGCAGTGTAGGGCATGTACCCCGGGAGCTCCAACAACCACCGACCAGTGTAGCCACACGGACCGATCGCCAGGCCCCTTACCCTTCCGCCTCTCGCCACGTCACGCACCGTATCTCGTCTTTGCACTCTTCCCACTAACGCTGGCGTCACTGATATACAGGATGTCCCAAAATTCCTTCAACAGCCGAAAATGGGAGGTTCCTAAGATCATTTGAAGCAACATTTTCATCTGCAAAAATGTTATCCGCGGCTTTGTTTAGGAGTTATTAACGAAAAACACGGACCAATCAGAGCGCGACCTAGACGCGAGTTGACACAGTCGGCCAATAGACAGTTAGCGCGCCGGGCCGGCTGTGCCAACTCGCGTCTAGGTCGCGCTCTGATTGGTCCGTGTTTTTCGTTAATAACTCCTAAACAAAGCCGCGGATAACATTTTTGCAGATGAAAATGTTGCTTCAAATGATCTTAGGAACCTCCCATTTTCGGCTGTTGAAGGAATTTTGGGACACTCTGTATATATATCAGTGGCTGGCGTACGGTCGCGTGAGCCTCCCACTCTTCCCACTAGTTGCTGACGCGACCGTACGCGAGCGTGTCGCCACTGTCGCCGGCGTTAGTAGGAAGAGTGCAAAGACGAGGTACGGTGCGTGGCGCGGCGAGAGGCGGAAGGGTAAGGGGCCTGGCGGCCGGTCCGTATGGCGGCTACACTGCCCCTACGCACATTCCCCTGGGCCACCCGGCCCCCGTGGTACCAATTCAGGTCGACTGATGGGACCTTTCGTAGCCGAAGCCACTTCCAGTTTGAGAGCCTACACTCTCGGCACTGGTAGGCCAGCGCATCGAGTCCGTGGAGACGCTACTCACCAAAGGCCCTTACAGGAATCGGTCGTCAGGATCCGGTTAACCGTATCCAGACGGCCTCTCCGCCTGCAGGAATCTACCGTGGGCCAGAACGGGGTTAGGAGTGATAACGTCGTCAGCGGTAAGTGGGCACGTCCGCTGACAAGCGACGACAGTGCGTGCGAGTAATGGACACGCGGCAGACACTCGAGCGATCTCGAAGACGCGATCCAACGCGAGAAGGCGTATCGACTCGTACGGGGGAAATTGGAAGATTGCTCGACGCCACTCTGCCGCCGCGCCGTCAATTTCCCTCGGCTGAAATTGCCGCGGCAATTGTCGCGTCCCTCGAAAAAACGTGTCCGGAGTTTCGCAAGGAAATAAATAGTCCGCTCCACGGGGAATGGAAACGGGATTGCTCGCGACGGAGTCGCCGGAGGGGTGGCTAACGTGTTCGAAAGGAGAGTTCTGATGCGTGCTGTAACAGCTGCCCCATTACAGGCCAATTAGGGTAACTGTATTTGTTACTGCGGTGGTACGAGGCACTCACACTAATGCAAGCGAAACAAAAGATTACAAATTTTCTAGTTTTCAACTTTCTTTTTATGAAACTTTTATCGTCGTATTCGTGTCTCTTTCTTTGGTCACGAGTAGATTGCGGATGTTTATGCAAGATCTAATTTTTCTGCATTAACTTTAAGAAGGAGGAGCCACGTAAAAAATTCTTTCATCCTTTCATAGTTTTAATACGTTGAAAATAGTAAATTCGTGTCTCCAACTGTTCTTAATATTTATTCTATCCGAAATTGTACCTACCTATTTTTCTCATAATCGCATAAAATCCGCAGTCTAGTCATTAGTCTTTCCGAGTGACTATTCGAATCGTATGAAGTTGTAACTTACGAGATTCATATTGTGTCATGATAAAGAGACTGCGGTTCTTTGTGCAAAATAAAAATTGTCGATTGCAAGGAATAGAAACCAAATTGAATGATTTTAATAGAGAAATCTTTTTTTTTAAGGAGAAATCATATATTGACATTTTCAACTCTAAAAATTCTCCAACAATTTTTAGTTTCATCTACTCAATTTTCCGTTTTACCGCGCGACTTTTTCCCGGTCGGATTCAAATACGTAGAAATAAGTATTTCATCCTGAACGAATTTATACGATTCAATGAGAATGTATTCTCGTCGGCGAGGCAAGTAAAATTGTCAATCATTCTCATGTTTTGGACATGATTGGGATTCCGATTGGTCCATTCATCTTGGCCTAATCGGTGAACATATTGGGAGTACAAATTAATTCGGTCCGTTTTCAAAAGATGGCTTTGGCTGTTATGAATGTTTCATAGTGACAGCTGATTTCGGTGGTCTCAGAGAGGTTAGACATCTACCAATAATATTCAGTTTATATCGCTTTGAGTTTGATACAAAACTTTTGTTTTTTACTATGTTGAATATGTCAAATTTTGTGTTAACGAAGCAGCATTTGCGGGAGGTTTTGGTTTTCTGCTTGAATTGGAAGAAAAGTGCAGCTAAAGCGCATCGAGTGCTTGTAAAAGTTTATGGTGACAATGCTCCAACTGATAAATCATGTAGTAGGTTTCGACGTTTCAAGAATGGTGATTTCAGCGTTGAAGACAAGCCTCGCTCTCCCCGAATTACGAGAAAAACGGCCGGAATACGAGCAAAGACATGACAAAGTTATTTTTCTGCATGATAACGCTCGGCCTCATGTCGCAAAAGTCGTAAAAAAATATTTGGAAACGCTCAAGTGGGATATTTTGCCGCACCCGCCGTATTCGCCGGACATTGCTTCTTCGGATTACTGGTTATTCCGACGGATGCAGCACGATTTAGCAGATCACCGGTTCACTTCTTTCGCAGAAATCGAAAAGCGGCTCCTAACTTGGATCGCCTCAAAAGACGAGACATTTTTTCGAGATGGAATTCGAAAATTGCCTGAGAGGTGGGAAAAAATAGTAGCCAGCGATAGACAATAATTTGATTAATCTGTTCATTCAGTTTGTTCTGAAATAAATGCATTTTTGACCACAAAAAAACGGACCGAACTAATTTGTACTCCCAATACATAGAAAAAAATAAAAGAAAGGCACGTACAGATCGAATTGAGTAACCTCCTTTTTCGAAGTCGGTTAGAAATGTTCTGCATCGATCGTGGGACGCAGAAGTGAAACAAAAATTGATTTTCTCCTCTAATGACCTTAGACACATTGTAACACTGTTTCTAATGCAACAAAGTCATTATCCGTTACTGTTTTATATTTCACCCGACCAATTTTTCGGACAAACGCATAAAGAACCGCAGTCTGGTCATTAGGCATAGAAAAAACATAGCTATTAATCTTCATTGACTGAAAATGAATTCCGACCAGCACCCATGCCTAAGCTAACTACAACCGGAAATGGTTAAACGTAGCCCGTATATCATAGTCGGACGAACGAACGTAACTGACAGTCGCACGACGATTATGGGGTTTGAGTAAGCACAGAGGGAGGGAGAGAGTACCGTCTAGCAAGAATCGGCGTTAAAGAGGAAACTTTAGCACTTTCGAGGCTCGGATAATGCGACGTCTGCTCGACGAATGGCCGGAGCTGGTGCGGTTAATTTCCGTCTGGTTTCCAAGGGGCGGCGAGGAACGACGAAAGAGCGCGCGTCGCGTAACGTTTAACGAACCGATCGATCGATCGAACGACCGAGGACCTCGATAATTCCTGAATAATTGAGAATGTTCTCCTCCGAGGCCGATGCGAGCGTTGCAATCGAATTTCGGTGGATTATAATTGGCCGCGCGTTAATACGCGCCGATACTCGATACTCGATACCGAGGAAAGGTATGCGCGAGAGCGCGTGCTTCGAATCGCTCCGTCGAGGCACGACCTGTCTCGCAATTACATACATACTGCCGGGATCACTCACGCGGTCTCATCTTTCGAATAACTTCATTCTTATTGTTATCGGGCCGTTGCAACAGACTCGATACGATTTTCGTTGGATTATATTCCTCATTGTACACGATCACTTTACTTAGAATTCCGTCGCGAAATAACCACAGTTAAAAAAGCGACGTAAAATAAATTTAAAAAAAATCTATTTAGAACGATCAAATCCAGATTTTATAAGCGGACAGTGGATTTTATGCATTTATGATACAAATGAGTAGTTGTGATTTGAAATAGTATGCACACTAGAAGAATTTTAAGAAAGAAAATCCATTTTTTAAATTCATTTTATTTTTTATTTTATTTGCAATTAGAATTGCATAAAGAACCGCTGTCCATTTATAAGTCGAGATTTATCTGAATTCGACGTCGTGGTCACAAACATTTTTAGAAATGTGATCTTCCTAAAGAATATAACGTTGTTATCCCTGAAGTAATTTTTGTAATAATTTTTATTATTAAAATTTCATCTATTTGCACATTCATTTGTGATTATAAGCTTCAAAGTTTTATATAAATTTGAAATCGCCCCAACGAAATAATAGCAATTAATAAATTAATTATACAGGGTGTCCCAAAATTCCTTCAACAGCCGGAAATGGGAGGTTCCTGAGATCTTTCGAAGCAACATTTTCCTTCGCAAAAATGTTATTCGCGGCTTTGTTTAGGAGTTATTAACGAAAAACACTGACCAATCAGAGCGCGAGTTGGCACAGTCGGCCCGGCGCGCCAACTGTGTATTGGTTGACTGTGCCAACTCGCGTCCAGGTCGCGCTCTGATTGGTCAGTATTTTTTGTTAATAACTCCTAAACAAAGCCGCGAATAACATTTTTGTAAAGGAAAATGTTGCTTCGAAAGATCTCAGGAACCTCCCATTTCCGGCTGTTGAAGGAATTTTGGGACACCCTGTATATACAGTCAGAGACAGAAATAAGTGGACAGTTAGTGGAAATAGGTAAACATGAAGTTCAGTCGAATTAACATGACTGTTATAAACTTAAGTTTTATTTATTACATATCCTTATAGTGTATAGATTATTTAACGAACAATTGAAATTCATATTTACATCTTTGTGCAAACACGCCGTGACATAACGAAAATGTCAGCTATTTATCAGGGGACAAAAATAAGTGGACACTTGGTTATAATGTTATTGTGGAAATGTCAACATGAAATAGTCGAGAGTGGGGGAATCGGTGCACTGGTAGTGGGGATGAAATTTTTTCACCGGCAAAAAATCAAATCCAAGACAAAAAAAGTGTGACGAAAAGCTTGTGTGACGTCGCCTTGAAACCTTCCGACAAACGTTTGTCCCGTCCCCTAAACTCTGTTGCCATTCGGCAAATGTACGGTGACTTCGCGCATTTCTCGTCGATTGCCGATTGAAAACGTATATTTGCACTGGCGCGAGCGAGTATCGATGAACCACACTGCCTTGCAGTTTGCACAGCGTGACACTCGATGCAGAGAGGAATTATTTGCACGGCCCGATCCAGGTACCGGCCAATTACGCCGTATCCGCGCGATTCGGATCATTGCATTACTCTCTTTCTCTTTCTCTCTCTCCCTCTCTACGCGGGAATTATTCCACATTCTGATCCCCCTGGAAGCGAAAGCATTCAAAGATCGATTCGAAATCTACAGGTTCTCGTGTATTCTCCGCGCTGTATAGTATTCTCTCCGTAACTGTCTTGAAGATCTCTACCGTAACTGTGAACATTTTATCCTCGCCTCTGAAACTCGCTCGACAATCGAGCCAGCGACAGGTCGAATATATCAGCGAGACTCACACTAATGCAAGCGAAACAAAAGATTACAAATTTTCTAGTTTTTACTTTGTTTTTTTTATGAAACTTTTATCGTCGTATTCGTGTCTCTTTCTTCGGTCACGAGTAGATTGCGCATCTTTATGCAAAATATAATTTTTGTGCATTAACTTTAAGAAGCAGGGGCCACGTAAAAAATTCTTTCACCCTTTAATAGTTTTAATACGTTGAATATAGTAAACCCGTGTCTCCAAATGTTCTTAATATTTATTCTATTTGAAATTGTACCTGTCTAGCATTAGTCTTTCCGAGTGACTCTTCGAATCGTACGAAGTTGTAACTATCGAGATTCATATTGTGTCATGATAAAGAGACTGCGGTTCTTTATGCAAAATAAAAATTGTCGATTGCAAGAAATAGAAACCAAATTGAATGTTATTTCTCTCCTTAATGATTTTAATAGAGAAATTTTTTTATTTTTAAGGAGAAACCATATGATATCTTCAACTTTAAAAATTCTCCAACAATTTTTACTTTCATTTACTCAATTTTTTCTATAAATGCATAACGATCCACAGGCTGGTCATGGCTTTTAGCAAATCAAAATATAAATGAAAATTTTCGCAGAATATAAATACAGTAATCGCTCCTTCGTTGTCCTGAATCGTGGGCACGATCGTTGTCCAGTGCCTACCCACTCCACTGCCTGTCAACGAGAGGATTAGGCCTGCGTGCATCTGGTCGCCAGATGTGTCCCAGGACTGTCTAGACCCGCGCAGGACGGAGAACAATAGGAAAGGAGTATGGCAAGGAAATAAGGAGTTTTTCAAAGCCAGACAGTTGACTGCTTTTGACTGCGAATGCTTTTCTTTGACATTTAACTAGCCGTTTCACTAAAGACGCAGTCATAAATCAAAAATAGTGTCCGGGCACGGTCGTTGTCCGCTCAAACCCCCGGCCTTTGGACAACGAAGGAGCTTTTACTGTAGTACAGGGATGGGCACGGGTGGGGCCCCCCAAACGCCTGATTCCCCCACCAAGCTTCCTTTCCGTGGCGCTCCTCGCGGCTCCGATGCTCGAGGCCTGCGCACTGCTTGCGACGGACGAAGCGCGTCTTTCTTTCATAGTAACGACGGAAGCTGGTGGGGGACAGTAGGCGCTACGGTGGGGACGGCTTTGCCTCAATTGAGGCAAAAATGCCCATCCCTGCTGTAGTAGGTTTCCCTTCGTTCCTTCGAAAAGTAACAGTTCTAATTAGGAGCAGGTTACCCTACAATTAGACCTGTGGATTTGGACAATGTTGAAACCGAGTATGAGTCAGAGTTCGAACTGCCGGACGTGCACCGGCTTCGGTATCTAAATTGCTACACGCAGAGTCTCCGTTTCGTCAGAATCGCTCCGGATTGTTGACATTTGGGTACTGGGAATGGGCGGACAGCTATGGCTGATGTATCTCACGTTTCCTCTTCCAAGGAACGGATTACAATAGCTGTCTGTCGGCGAGCAGGAGAAATAGGCCCGATTAGTATCCTGGCGGTCGCTAAGAGCTGCCGATAAAAAGCCTATTAATAAGCTTCCGGTAGGCAAAGTGTTGACCGGGCCGGCAGGATCGAGGGAAGAAGGTGCACGAAACAATCTCTCGATTCCTCCGCCGCTTCCTCTTCTTTCTTTTTCTCTGTTCGTTCCTCCTCGCATTCCAGTTACGTACCGAAACCTCGGCCGGATTCCTGACCGCTCTCTTTGTGTGTCGGTTGTCCAGCCTTGCTCTTTTGCGCTCGGCTTTGGTCGCTCGCTCGCGCATGGCCGAGGCGTGCAGCTGCAACCCGGCTGGCAACCGCGGGGCAGGTGATACGAACACACGTTACATGGACCGTGTTTCGTGACTCCCTTTCATCCCGGCGGAACCGGAGAGACAGTTTCCATCGACCAGAGCTAGACATGTAGCCGAGGGATGCCGCTGCATCGGGAAGAATCGATCGAGTCCGGTTCCAACCAGCAAATACGTCCCGTGTCGCGAGATTTTCAACCGCAGAATTCTCTGGTTGTGCGAAAGAATTTCGTCTTCGTATTCTGAATATTTCAAGAAATACAAAGCGATTTACAACCGAAGACATCGGTTCTCATTGTTCGAGAGTTCTAGGAAAAAATGTCACCAAATTTCTCGATCCAGCCCACCCTCAAGGGGGTAGGACCCTCAGAAATCTAACTAGAAAGGAACTAGAATCTTACTAGATTTTGGGTGAAAACATGGGTTTGCCAATTTTCGTTGTTTGTCCTTATTCGAGCAAATTTTGGGCTGGTTGAGGGCTCGATCTAAAGAGGACGGTTCAGCGCATGGTGCTCTGGTCATCACAGCAGTCAAAAAAGTCTTTAGTGGCAGAAAAATACATTGGAATCTGCGGTTATTTTTTTTCGATTTTTTTCCTACTTTGGACACTCATATTATTATATATAAGCATAATCTCGTTAGCGTCATGACCAGAGCACCATGCGCTGAACCTTCCTCTTTAGATTGAGCCCTCAACCAGCCCAGCTCGAAGAAGCACAAACAACGAAAATTGGCAAACCCATGTTTCCACCCAAAATCTAGTAAGATTCTAGTTCCTTTCTAGTTAGATTTCTGAGGGTCCTACCCCCTTAAACACCAATAACTTGCGCGGGTGAGACGGTGTGGGAAGTAAATCGTGCATAACTATACAGGGAAAAGTCTACTGAAAGTAACTAAGCTGGATAGGGAAAATACGAATTCGGTGGAAACGTCTCGCGTCGGTGTGAACCGGTGCAAGGGGGGTTTCGAGAGAGGACTGTGTACGAGGGTCCCTACCTGGTCGAAGCAAGGTGCATTCCTCGGCAACGGCAGTTCTCTCGCGGCCCAACGAACCCGCAAACCCACGCACGCGAGAGCTACGTAATATCAAAGGGGCCGATGCTTCACGAGCGTGCACATCCGACGCGGGAACGGTCGCGTGCATCTTGCCCCTACGTACGAGTGTCGTCGCGTGTATCTCGCGGTGGCATCTCTCCTTGCGATCCCTTTTTTCCCCCTTTCGACCGCGCAGAGGCAGTCTCGTTTCGTCCAGATTACACCGACCAATTTTATCATAACCGTTGTTAATCTACCGGGTTGCGTGTCGTCACCCCTACTCGCTCCTCGGAAACCGTTCCAAGATCCGCCCGAGATTTTCACCCATTTTCCCTTCACACTTTTATTCAACAAATTGTGCTTCTCCCTCGGCTACGTTGCTTATCCCTTTGCACTGGAATGGGGCCGATGAGGCGCCAGATTAGAACTTCTGTCCCCACTCTACAGGGTGTCCCAAAATTCCTTCAACAGCCGGAAATGGGAGGTTCCCGAGATCATTTGAAGCAACATTTTCCTTTGCAAAAATGTTATCCGCGGCTTTGTTTAGGAGTTATTAACGAAAAACACGGATCAATCAGAGCGCGACCTAGACGCGCGTTGGCACAGTCGGCCAATAGACAATTGGTGCGCCGGGCCGGCTGTGCCAACTCGCGTCTAGGTCGCGCTCTGATTGGTCCGTGTTTTTCGTTAATAACTCCTAAACAAAGCCGTAGATAACATTTTTGCAAAGGAAAATGTTGCTTCAAATGATCTCGGGAACCTCCCATTTCCGGCTGTTGAAGGAATTTTGGGACACCCTGTATATGCCCCTTCTACGACGCTATCCCCGCGCCAGTGTCTCCAGAAGATATCCAAATGGATATCTCTTTCCTCTCCTCCTTTTCCCCTTCCACTATCCTATTCCAGCACCATGCGCACACTCCAACACCCCCCACTAAACCATAGACCACAGTGCCGTAGACTTGTCTGGTCATCGGAGAGGGGGTACACCGTATTCCCCTCGATTTCCTCGATCTGGCGACACTGACCCACGCTACCTACTCCTTCTGTGACGCTATCTGCACGTTATCTATTTTTCTTCTGACACTATCGCCACTCTACCTTCCCCTCCTACGACGCTATCCCCACGCTACCTACCCCTTCTATAAAAAGGTATGATGAGTAGACTGCAGATCTTTATGCATTTATGGCTTCCGAAAACTTTCAAAAATGCTATATAATATAAAATTCGACGGAATTTAGTAGAATTTTTATTTACTTCAGATCTACAAAGGCTACTACCACAGATTTCATTTGATTCCACTTTCGTCAAAGTCGTCTAGAGAAATTTCAAATTGCGTAAACATCCGCAGTCTAATGATGAGGCAAACTACGTTTGCTAATTTTAGGAAGAAGTGCGATCATTCTAGGACAGGCCTGGCCAACACGCGGCCCGCCGGGCGATTTTATATTTCTGTTGAAACTTTTGTTTCTCGTTGTATGTATGCGAAAAATATTGAATAAATGAAAAAGCTTTATTCATTTTGTATTTGTATTACATTTTTACAAAGCATGTTTAGCTAAAGTGCGTCCCGCAGTAACGTTACGCGTCATCAAAGTGGCTCGCGAAACCATTTGGGTTGGCCAGGCCTGTTCTAGAACTTGCGTTTTTGCTTGTCTTCAAGCTCCTCTCGAAAGATAATGGGCGACTCGTAGCAATTTATATTTACGCTAAAACTTGAAATAAGGAGTTTTTTAAAGCCAGACAGTTGACTGATTTTGACTGCGAACTAGCCGTTTCACTAAAGACGCAGTCATAAATAAAAAATAGTGTCCGGGCACGCGGTCGTTGTCCGCTCAAACCCCCGGCCTTTGGACAACGAAGGAGCTTTTACTGTAGAATGCGATAGAAGCATAAAAAATTCAATTCTTGAATTTCAAGGTCAAAGCCAATTTCGCGGCAATTTCTTTTCACAAATCTCCACCGATCCGAAGGTGTACAACCATCTGCCAAAACCATGATACTAAATTTTGTTACACCCTATACACATAAGTACCTATTGTGGCAGAAATTTCATTCATTTTCGAGAAAGTTGAGTCAAATTTTATTTCATATAAAAAGAAAGGTGTAACATTCATGTTTGGCAGACTCTGTTTAAATACGGCAAGGGGTTAATACCGATATGAGACGAGTAATTCCGCAAGATCGTCCGGCCGGAGCGCACAGCGCAGTGCAGACAAGGGATCGGTTGGTCATCGATTCGATTAGAGCCGCGGTTATCCCAGCCACCGCAAATTAATCGATCGCCTTCGCGCGACCATGATCGACAACGACGCCATTCCTCGAGAGTCATCGAACCAACGTAATTGTGTAGAATCGCGTCGCCCGCCGCGAAAGGATCGAGACACATGCGAAACCCGTGATCGCCGATGACAGCGATCAAGGAAGAAGATGGGGCTAAACGAACACGGACACGTTGGCGGAGAAGGTTAACAGGCGAGAGGAAGTCGATGATGTTACGACGCGACGGAAGGAAAAAGGCTGTCCCTGATGAACTGGCGTCGCTCGACCACTGCACCGGTTCTCGCGCCACCCCTCTTTCTTCTTCCTCCTCCTCCTCCTTCTCCTCCTCTTCTTGATCTTTCTCGTATTCAGTGACCTCTTTTCTTTTGTCTCCGTCCTGCCACTCCTACGTCACTCTCCGGATACTTGCTTAAACTCGGTCTAGACGTAATTGTGTCCGTCTGGGCTGCACGCTAACCTCCGAGCTCTAGAATTTACCGCCATTTTCGAAAAAAATTTAGGCTGCGGAGAGAATAATTATAGAGATGAAGAATTTTGTGTTAAGGATGTTGTGGAGGTACAATGAAAGACAAAAGTACAAGAAATTCGAAATCCGTCAATATATTGGCAATGAGAGCCATTCATGAATATATTTTGCATTAAACTTTTGCGAATACTGTACCCTCTGTAGCTATATTCAGTGGTCTACACTTGTCGCGCTTCCATGCTAGTGAGAGACAACACGATCAATTTACGTTTTGTAACAGTTTATAATTTTTTTGCTGTGTAATTGTTTAGTGAATCTTAATAAATTTTGAACATAAGTAATTACATAATTTTTACTCCATATAAAAAGAAACTGGAGTTTCTAGTTGCGTTTTTTCAACATTTAAATAGGGTTTGAAGTGGAATTTTATGGATTCTCCATAAGAAGACGTGTTAAAATGCGCAAACTTTAAGTTGCTATAATTCTTAAACGGTGCAGTGAATCGAACCCAAACTTTGGTAATTGCATTAATTTAGTAAGAATTATATCTTGTCAAATTTTCAAAAATGTTGTTGCGTTTTTATATTACTTCCAGAACATCCTTAACCATCTTCTCACGCTTCATCTCTCACCTCATCTCTCACCCCGTGTTAACAATCTTGAAAACTTCAATTCTAAGGAGTTTTTTATTTAATCACTTCCTTTGAGTTTTAGACTTTTTAACCATTAACACTCGAGTGGTGACCCAGAGTCGCCACTAAAAATTGCTGTATCATTATTCAAAATATTGTTTACAATATCAAATATGTTGGTATCTAATCAATTACTAAATATTCAAGTATTGCACGAGGTATTATGTGAATCTCATATTTAGAAAAAGACAAAAATCATATAGGAATTACTCTAGGTCGAAAGAAATGTTTAACTTTCCAGTTGAAATAGCTCCGAGTGCGAAGGGTTAACCTTGCGGGCGAGGACGTCTTTTATGGAATTTTCGTCGGGTTAGATAAGCTCGTTTTTCTACAGAGTGTCCGAAAAATGCTGTACCTCGTTGGTCCATCAGTTCGGAGAATACCTCGTGCAGGAAAAGAGAACATGCTTCCTAATACAGTAGACTCCCGTAACAACGCGCTCCAAGGAATTGTTTAAAGGCTTTTGTGTAGGACTATTATAAAAATTGGCTGCTCTTTACTTCACCGGACTCAAAATTTGTACCTTTCTCCTACGAATTATGATGTATTTGGTATGTAATCGAGTAGATTTGTACCCGTGGCGGCTGTAGATCGAAGTTTCGATCCTGTAGGACCAATGGTTCGGGAGTTATGCTCGCTTAAAGTTGAGCATTTTTCAGTGTTTTAAGCAGGTCAGGGCGCCGCCATATTGGTTTGTAGTGACGACCGCAAGCAGCTTATTGAGTTGGTTAGGATTAGGTCAGGGGAAGGCAAGGTAAGCTGCTCGCAGTCGTCACTACAAACCAATATGGCAGCGCCCTCACCTGTCAAAAACACTGCAGATTGCTCAACTTTAAACAAGCATAACTCCCGAACCATTGGTCCTACAGGATCGAAACTTCGACCTCCATCCGCGCCGAGTACAAATCTATTGGGTTACATACCAAATACATCATAATTCGTAGGAGAAAGGTGAAAATTTTGAGTGCGATAAAGTAAATTTTACCCTAAAAATTGTCTTCTGTTTGTTAACATGCCTATCTTGAATGTCTCGGCAACATAAATTATAAATAATTATTAATAATTACAAATAATAATTAAAAAGATCGTAGACTCACTCCCACAGCAGATATGCATAAATAGTCTTTTTAAACAATTTTCTGATTAGGTTTTAAGGGAGTCTACAGTAACCAATTTCATCATTCATCCTCCAGTTATTTCCTTGCTGTAGATGTTTTAATGATCCCCTATGATCTCGCCTCGTTACCGTATGAAAATGTAAACATGCGGCCGCAACCACCGTTTATACAACGTGTTGTTCGTGTCCTTTTTTCCACCGCGTTCTGCAAACATTGCCGCAATTTTTCGTGTTAAACGAACCCGTGCTACGCGCGAGTCTACCGTGTGTTTCCATATGTACACGCTAGAACGAACAGATGCTATAACGAACGGGGATCTACAAGCAATTACGTTCGTTCTAGCGCACCCCGTTGTATCTTGGAACGCTGGCTGCAACGTTGCAAAGGTTTGTTACGAGACGCGGCCAACTGAAAAATTCAGCCTTGCAACCTTCCCGCGTGCTATGACTTTGCAGCTGACCAATTTGCAACGCGATGCTCGCGACGAGAGGTTTGTTACGTGTCGTCTGACTTCACAATTCCCACATTTTTGGCTGCAAGTGCTCAACTATGTTCCCTAAAGCAGGGTTGCCCAAACTTTTTCTCTGATGCAGCACTTTAACATTAAACCTACCAGGCCTTAAAAGTAACAGGTACGCCTTCCCTTGTAAAAATTACAAGATTCATTTTATTTAGGCTTTGTGCGGCTCCTGTTATACTACGTGCTCCACAGTTAAGAGCAAAAGTGATCACACACACTTTAAATCAGAATAACTTTCTTATGAATGGACCAAACGACTTCAATTTCTCTGTAAGGCTAGATGAATTAAATGAAAAAATACATTAGGTCGGAATTATGAAAAACAATAGTAAAAATTGATTTGTACGACTTTTTTAGCTGACGATAACGATAATTTGAAACATGTGTTTGGTCAACTTGTATAAATTATATACGCTCCGAAAATTTCATTGAAATTGGTTAATTGGTTTACGAGTTATAATCAATTAAAAGTGGTAAAATTGCAATTTTTTAAGATTTTTAGACTTTTTACCATTTTCGATCGATTATAACTCGTAAACCAATTAACCAACTTCAATGAAATTTTCAGAGCGTATATAATTTATACAAGTTGACCAAACAGATGTTTTAAATTTTCGTTATTGGCCCTGCTAAAAAGTCATAAAAATCAATGTTTACTATTGTTTTTCACAATTCCGACCAAATTCATTTTTTCAGCATATTTCTTAGACGTCATTTACTAAACTAATTCATCTAGCCTTACAGAGAAATTGAAGTCGTTTGGTCCATTCATAAAAAAGTTATTCTGATTTAAAGTGTGTGTTTGATCAGTTTTGCCCCTAACTGTATATAATGCTTATAAAATCATTTTTATTATTTGAATAATTGTAACACAATTAGACTGCGAATCTTTATGCATTTATGAAGAAATTGGATGGGCGAAATATGGAACAGTAAGAGATTTAAAAAATTCAAGAATGTTGTAAGGTTGCTTTTAATGTAACAAAGTCGTTAAGGGATGAAATCAATTTTTATGTTATTCATGCTTCCCACGATCAATGCAAAACATTTTTATTTCGCATAAAGAGCCGCAGTTTACTAATTACATATGTGATATACAGGGTGTACTCGTGAAGTTCTGACTTCATTTTTTAGACATTTCATGTAGTGCGATTAAAATTTGATCAGTACTTGGTGTCAAAAAATGTAATTCTTTCATTCAGTCGTCAATTTGACATCATGGGATTATTGATAAGGATTAAGAGTGTTCATACAAAACGATTTATCAGTCTGTCCAGGATCATTATTTAGAAGATAAAAGATAACAGAATTATCATAAATAATCCCAACGACGAAAAGCGAGGGAAAGAATTTGAACAAAAACTAATTTTCAGGGACATCCCGAGGAGAAATGCAATTTTGCAAAAAAAGCCGCGGGAAGTAGTTACTTTTTACGTTACGCCGTTAAAGCCAGATTATGTCGTACATAATCATAAAGAAACATGTCCGCCGGGATTCGTTGAGAACCGAATTAATTTAGAGATGCGTGGCTTCATCTATTAAGTATATTACATGACTGGAGTAGGTACATATTTCATTATGTATTCGTTAACTCGCTGAATTAGCCTCTCACCGGTTCGCACGGTTCTTGATAATCAATAGAGAGTATGAGTAAGCCTGATTTGCGAGGGAAAGGATCGAGCAGTTCGAAGGAATAACGGGGACGATTCCGCGAACATTAAGCGGCCGGGAAACGAGTCTATTAACCGAGGACTACTGTATTTCGTAATCATAGATCTTACAATTAGATAAGAAACAGATGCGGCTTCCGCGAGCGACAGCGAACGTTGTATAACCGTGCACGAAGGTTCTCAACCGCCGAACACTGGCGAATTTCGATAAGCAGTACGAAATTTGGGTAAACTTTACTTTACCGGACTCAAAATTGGTACCTTTCTTCTACGAATTATGATGTATTTGGCATTTAATCCAGTAGATTTGTACCCGGCGCGGATGCTGAGCAAAGTTTCGATCATGTAGGACCAATAGTTCAGGAGTTATGCTTGTTTAAAGTTAAGCATTTTTCAGTGTTTTAGACAGGTAAGGGCGCCGTCATGTTGGTTTGTAGTGACGACCGCGAGCTGCTTACCTTGCCGTCCCCTCGACCTAATCCTAACCAACTCAGTAAGCGGCGTGCGACCGTCACTACAAACCAATATGGCGGCGCCCTTACCTGTCTAAAACACTGAAAAATGCTCAACTTTAAGCGACCATAACTCCTGAACCATTGGTTCTACAGGATCGAAACTTCGACAAGCATCCGCGTCGGGTACAAATCTACTGGATCACAAGCCAAATACATCATAATTAGTAGTAGGAGAAAGGCAGAAATTGTGAGTCCGGTAAAGTACGGAGCAGCCCAAAATTTCTTTGTACTATGAAAATTTCATCGAAGGAAACAAAGTTATATGCCAACATTTCGATTAAAAAACGGACCAATACTGTGCGCATAAGACCGCGCGACTAAAATGAAAACTTCTATTTTACCCGAGTAGCGTTTCACCTCGGATCGTGACGGATCAGGCCCATTCACTGGCCAGCAACTGCGTACGCGGTGTGCCTAAAGAAGTTTTCACTTGAAAAATGGTCCAAGGTAATTATTCATTTTTAATCCCACTTTGTATCGGGTTGGAACGAAAGTTCGTAGCGTTTTTAAATTAAGAATCGAAGCTAAAATTAAGGTATTTATTCATATGTTTATTCAATAACACGAGGAGTTACCTCGAAAGTAGTAAAACGTAATGGAACGGAATGGAAAATATGTTATTGAATGAATATCTGAATTTTAGCTTTCGATTTTAATATACAATACGATCAGAGTTGGGCATAAATATTCAAATAAAAATTTTTGCCGAACTCTGAATAGGACACAATAATTACTGAAGTGAATCGGAGGACCCTGTATATCAAACGTCCTGTCATTTTGTCCTGTGCTGTACTCCGAGGTCCTTATCGTCGGCGCAGGGAACTGCGGAGGACGCGCGCGAGTTTTCGGGGTAGTTGACCCCTTTTGCGAATCAGCTGTTCGAGCTGCGGTTACGGGGGAGGTGGGGGCGGAGGCGGGCAGAAGGCACCTCGACCGGCAGATTTCAAAGCATACCACAGGACAAGAGAGAGAAAGAAGAGCGATCGAGCAATGGAGAGTGAGAGGTAGGACGGGAGTAACGCAAGCGGGAGAGACCCCGTTCCCGAAGAACACATTAGCCGAAGAAAGGACGAGGATGGAGAACGGCTGGAGTGGAGAGGGTAGGCGAGAAAAAGAGACGAGAGAGAGAGAGTGGAGAGAGAGAGTGGAGAAAGAGAGGAGAGAGAGAGAGAGAGAGGGAAAGGGGCGACGGGACGCACTAGACGCGTGGGAGAGTTCGGCTCCGGCGGGATGGTGCTCAACCTTGCACAGGTGAGCGGAAGTCCAGGCGTGGCGTGGCGAGGTAAAGCGAGCCTCTCTCTTTCTCTCTCTCCCTCTCTCCTCTTCTCTCCTCTGGGCCACTCTTCGCTCCCGGCATCTCCGAGAGTTCCATTAGCTCGTGGGAAATTTGATCTCTCTCGTTTTCCTTTCTGTTCAGGTCGACGAGAGCTCGTTTTTGACGAGACCCGACGAAAACGCTGACTCTCTCTCTCTCCTCTCGTCTCGTTTTTCGGGATGGAAGTCGTCGCGTGCGCGCATGCATACGAGGTCAATTCGTTCATCCGATGATCAAAAAATATGCGGAATTTTCGTTTTTCACGGAAAGTCTTTATACAGGGTCCCCCGTTAAGTTCTGTCACCATTTTTTAGGCATTTCCGATAGTGCAATTAAAAAATGTTTTAGACAAAAGTTTGTCAGTACTTGGCGAGCTACATGTTCGCATATTCTTAAATCTAAAAAATGATTTTTACGTAAAAAGGTAAAGGTCACCTTGGCTTTTCTAAATGGCATCATATGTTTCGGACATCATAGGATTGTTGCTGACGTCGCGTCGAGACGAATTCAACAGTGTATTATACTATGACCTTGAAATGACCTCGAACTCGAAAATTTTGTGCAAACGTAACTTTAGTGAAAAATTATTTCTTACAAAACAATTTTAAAAAATGAAGGTGACCTTCATATCTCTAAAAAAAATTACAGAAAAAGAAAAATTACCATTCAACTTTGTCCTTCAGTCATTTGACGTATCTTTGAAAACAATAAAGATATTTGAGGTGGCAACATTAGGTGAGCCACAATGTATAACGAGATATGTATTATCTAAACAGTTTTCTATCTTCTTTGATAATATCTCGTTAACTATTAGGTTTAGGACATATGAAGGTCAACACTTTTACACACAGAATTTGATACTCTATCGATCTATGGTATAAAAAATAGGACATTCCATTAAAAAAAATGAAGGCGACCTTCATATCTCTAAAAAAAATTACATAAAAAACAAACATTTTTTTGGTATCGTATGAGCCCCATTTTACCATTCAACGTTGTCCTTCAGACATTTGACGTATCTTTAAAAACAACAAGGATATTTGAGGTGGTCAAGTTTGGTGAAATACCCTGTATACAACTTCAATTTCTAACAATTTTGAATTTCATCTCCTCAATTTTGCTATAAACGCGTAAAGATCCGCAGTCTACAGATAAGGATTAAGAGTGTGCATAGGGAAATTGACAAATTCCGCGTACTTTTTTCTGAAAAATGCATACACGCGACAAGTTCGCGAAAACGGTCTGTCCCACAGCGCGCCGAGCGCGGTGCGAATATCAAAGCGTCGTCATTGACGACCCTCGACGCCCGCCGACGGTAAAGTGCCGCTTGACCCTGTCGATTGGTTCGAGCACGACCGTCAGCCACTCCAGAGTTAAATCAATTAAAGGGACGCCGGCCCGCTCGTAAATCCTGCGCCCGAACAGACGCTCGATTATTATCATTCGTCGCCCCGTGATTTTTGCTCCGCGCGGCCCCCCGCCGAACCACGAAACTCGCTGTGCCCTGCCCCGCGCCACGCGAACTACCATTTCGGACCGACGAAATCATAGTTTCGAACGATGAGCATTGATTTAATTAATTTGAGCTCGATCGTTCCGGTAATGGCAGCCCTTTGACGCGCGGAAACTGCAATTAACGTAGCCGAGCACGTGCTCTGACATTTGCAACGAATATAAAGATATGGCGTGATAGCACAAAGTGTGTTAATAAAAAATGAATAAAATCCGCGCGAACATGCATACTGTACAGTGATTCGATCAGGTAGTTTCCCAGCATCGCGCCACTGTTGATTGCTCGCGCGGATCTCATAAAACTTGCCCGAGAACGTTCCGCTGTGGAGGGTCGACAACCCGGCGAAGATCATCGTGGAAACTTGCTGCTCGATCAGCGAACGCGACACTTTGAGATGCTGTCCAAGTTCCAGAATCGATACGCCGCGCCGCGTCGCACACTGGGCCCGGTTGAAGAAGCACGCGACATGTTTGAATAAATAGGGCCGTGGCGGACCCAGTTCTCCTAGGCGCCACGAATAGCGAATATGAAACGCGCCCGAGGAGCTCCACGGCCACAAAACTCTTCCGCGCTTTCAAAACTCGGCCGTCGCGAGTAAGTAAATCCGAGCGCTGGGTTAGGGAAACCGTGGCCGCATCGCGACACGTAGAAACCATAAGAGAGTCCGGGGATCTTAAGCACGACTTTCGATCCCGGTACGTTAACGTCCGGGCATTATAGACCGGTCGCATTATGTATCGGACGCATTATGCTAATCGGTCGGTGGCATCGTTTCTTTCCAAGAATGGAGCGGCGGAGAGCCGTGTGTGCACGTGTATGCATCGGCCAATGGAGAGCAAAGAGCGACGATCTTATCGTCGAGAACGAAAGGACTTCCTGATCTCCTGTACGCCAGCACGTTCTACTGGAAACAAAGAGCTCGTTTCGTGGATATCACCGACAAGCCGGGCCGGTCCGGGCCCGTCCCATCGTTGCTCCCAGGGATCTACACTCCGAGATCTACACTCGCCGCGGAAAGTATAAAAGTTCATCCAAAAATGGAGGTCCTCGGAAGAGAAAATTCAGGTCGCCAACGGAGCCGGATCTAGGCATGGACTTGGTGATTGGACAAGAACATGAGTCCCGCAGGGGGATTCCTGCAGGTGGAAAGGCGATTCCTCTGTAAGGGCCTTTGGAGAGTAGCGTCTCCACGGACTCGATACGCTGGCCTACCAGTGCCGAGAGTGTAGGCTCTCCACCTGGAAGTGGCTTCGGCTACGAAAGGTCCCATCAGTCGACCTGAATTGGTACCACGGGGGCCGTGTGGCCTAGGGGCATGTGCGTCGGGGGTTGCTGGAGCTCCCGGGGTACATGCCCTACACCCTGGCCGTGGATTGGACTATCGTGGTGGCAGTGCTTGATAGCTAAATGCTGGCTAGGAGCCTCTCGAGGGCTCCGGCGGGTGAGCTGCGTCCCAACAGCTCGGGTACCGACCTGCTGAGTCGGTAGAGCGAGGAAGGACGCTCGGCACCACCAGTTGTCTGCTCCCAGGCCCTACAGCTGACGAGATACTGGTAATTCCTGTCCTGTGTGGGGGAACGCGCTAATTGGGCCTATCCCAATTCCTCGCCCATGGGGGCCATGTGGGTAAGCTCTCAGAGCAGGTGTCGCACGTGAAATCAATCTCGACGAATGGACAGGAATATGAGTGCAGCCGAAAAGCAGGGCCATGTCTGGCCCTCCAGCGAGCCAGAAGTTGAAGGAGGAAATGGCATAAATCTTGGACGTGTGGTTTCTTTAGTGGGTATTGGGGAAACCGAAGACCTGTTTCCCCCGAGTCCCACTACGAGTCACACTTTTTTATTGGGCGATGGGGTTTTAGTGGGTGTGGGTAGGGATATAGTCCCGTTTCCCCGAAATTTCATCTAGGAGGAGCTGAGTCCCACTCTACCCCCCAAATTTCATCGTAGTTTTTACATGTTAGGCAATTCTTTTCACAGTTTTCGCTCGGCGCTAGTTGCATTATCTTCGAGCATCCACCCCAGTGGGCTGAATCGAGGAATTTTACTAGAGTTCCGAGCGTGACGAGGCGAAAAAGCTTTGGCTTTCAAGTCGCGTTACACCGAAGGAACGAAAGAAACGAGAGGAATTGGTGAACGTCGGATCTCGTTCAACGAAAAGGCCGACAGTCGTCTCTCGTGGGCATCTGTAACTCGCCGCATGAGAGACGAAACGTCTCGACGAACGCTAAAGTATCGATTACCAGGATGACGCAAAGCTAACGGCTTCGAAAACATCGATTCCCAGGGATACACACGCGAGCGTGAGCAAAGAACAGGGAGGAATTTACTGTCGAGACGCGAGAACGTAATTCTCTCAGGCGGAGGAGGACATGCAACGAAACGCGGGTATTGTTTTAAACGATCGCTCTCCGCGAATTTACCCGTTTCCGCCCACACAGACCTGGCATTAGAGGCTTCCAGCGTCGTCTAATGGAATCGAGCAGATCTTTTGTTCGAGAGATGACCTTTCCACTATGTATCCGCGACCGTCGCGCGCGTCGGTCTACTCGATGCCGATCCGAATCGGTGCGTCGCGTTTGCGAAAGAACATCCTGTGCAAGACCTCTGGTAATAACATTTAGTTGCCAACCTAACACTATCCAACCCTGACTGCTGCCATGGCCGCCATGAATTTGTCAGAAGCAGCCGTCTCGCGGGGATGACTACGGGTTCAACCGGTGATTTGCAGGGAACAGTGAATGTCCTCGCGAGAAGTCGACGTGTTTGCGATGGGTAACAGTGGTCCGGTCCCTTCTGCATTCCGGTAATCATGCTGGGAAACAAGGACGTCCGCGGTTTCACGCGGGGCCGCGCTGAAACCCGGCTCTCGGCGAACCCGCTGCGCGAATTGCACTCGAGTTTACACGCGGCTTCGGTGTAAACGGCGCAACGTTCCCGAGTGTTTAATTTGGAGCCGAAAGCTCCGGCCGCGGCCGGGACGTAGGTGAACTCGCTGGGAAACCGCAGGATCCACTAGGTTGGATGCTTGCGATCCTCTGCGGACAGATCCAAGCCAGACCGAGGTTTCCCTCTCGTTGCCGAGGGGGAAAAATTTCTTCCAAATCGTTTCATTCTTCTTCGTTTCCTCTGTATCGCGTTGTTGCTGTTGTTGACAAGACGGCAGGAGTAAAACGCGAGTCGTGCCGAGTAGGGGAGTCCGTAGCGAGTGGAGCAGCTCGATAGAGACATTTTTCGATCTTGGGTACGTTCTGCTGGACAAAGTGCTTTCAGCTCCTTGCAACCATAACGCTGTCTCGTAAACGACAAATTGTCCTCGACTGCCCCTAGATTGTCGCTGAACACAGGCAACCGAAGTACACGCGCGATATTTTACTCCACGCTCGATAATTTACTTAACCATTCAGCGGAACCGTGTTTGCTCAGGCCACACGGTATCGCACGGCTTTTCTAACATTCCGTAAAAATCGACTCGGTCAGAGTCCGAGTCCTTCGAATCCTTCGAAGAGTCGAAGCTTCGGAAAAGTATCAGCCGAAATCTCGAGCTGAAGGCGCAGCGTGTGTCCGAAGTGAAAGCCTGCGATAAAGCAGTTCTTGGACGTCGTTAAAAGGTGCGAACGTGCTTCAAACAACGAAATAGCGAGAGAGGGAGAGAGGGGGGTGGGGGTAGAGGAAGGAATAGGGAAAGACATATTTACAAGACAGCCGTGTCCAGCTCCCGTGGATTTGATGGTCGGCGTGTCCGCTTTGAGAATTTCAGCAAGGTCCATCGAACGAGTAGCAGCCGGGGACGAGCAAACAACAGCGAGTCGGGAGCAGGTAGGACGGAACGGACACGCATAACCGTGTTCCCAGGAGCCGGAGATATATTTCGAAGGGCGATCGTCCGATTGTTTAGACTCGATGGGTCGTTCGGGTTAGGCTGCTCCCGTCCCGATCTTCTCCGTTTCCCTCGGCGATCGTAGTTTCATTCTTGCATTCGATGCAGTCCATTCCTTTCCACCCTTTCTTCTGTCCACCCACCCTTCCCCGTCTTTCTCTGGCTGGCTCTATCTCGCTCCCGCACCTTTTCCTTCCCTTCACCGCTACCATCCCTCTCCACCACTTTCACTCTCTTTCTCTCTCTCTCCCTCTCTTGTTCCGTCGTCCTCAACCTCCCCCTCGCTCATTCTTTTCTCGTCTTTTTCTTCTGTTTCATCTCGGTTGATTTTTTTCGTCTGCGAGTCTCGCATACCTGACCACCGGCGAGCGCAGTCGCCAGCGATGGCCACTGCACTCTCTCCCCCTCCGCGTTTCCGAACGATTTATCGTTCCAGCGACTGTATTCGTAATTGCTGGACACGGGCACCGTGGCAGCCGCGCCGCGCCGATCATTTTCGTCGATTATTCGACCATCGCCGTCGTCGTTCCGTCTGTTCCGACGCGAGAAAATTTCTTCGACCGTTCAACGGTGATCGATCGAACGAGCACGTTTCCACGCGAATTTACGGCTTCCCCGTTAAGAGTAGAACGGAGTCGAAAAGACTGCAACAGAGTGCAACAGAGTCGAACAGAGTCAAAAAGAATCTAACAGAGGTGAACAGAGAGTGCAGCAGAGTCGAATAAAGAGTGCAATAGAGTCGAATAGAGGGTGCAACAGACTCGAACAGAGTGCAACAGAGTCGGACATAATTGAACAAGGAGTGCAACAGAGCCGAACAGAGTGCAACAGAGTCGAACAGAGTCAAAAAGAATCTAACAGAGTTGAACAGAGAGTGAAACAGAATCGAACAGAGTGAAACAGAATCGAACAGAGTGAAACAGAATCGAACAGAGTGCAACAGAGTCGATCAGAGTGCAACAGAGTCGAACAGAGTGCAACATAGACGAACAGAGTCAAGTAGAACCTAACAGAGTTGAACAGAGAGTGAAACAGAATCGAACAGAGTGCAACAGAGTCGAACAGAGTCAAAAAGAATCTAACAGAGTTGAACAGAGAGTGAAACAGAATCGAACAGAGTGCAACGGAGTCGAATAAAGAGTGCAATAGAGTCGAATAGACGGTGCAACAGACTCGGACAGAGTGCAACAAAGTCGATCAGAGTGCAACAGAGCCGAACAGAGTGCAACAGAGTCGAATAAAGAGTGCAATAGAGTCGAATAGAGGGTGCAACAGACTCGAACAGAGTGCAACAGAGTCGATCAGAGTGCAACAGAATCGGACATAATTGAACAAGGAGTGCAACAGAGCCGAACAGAGTGCAACAGAGTCGAACAGAGTCAAAAAGAATCTAACAGAGTTGAACAGAGAGTGAAACAGAATCGAACAGAGTGAAACAGAATCGAACAGAGTGAAACAGAATCGAACAGAGTGCAACAGAGTCGATCAGAGTGCAACAGAGTCGAACAGAGTGCAACATAGACGAACAGAGTCAAGTAGAACCTAACAGAGTTGAACAGAGAGTGAAACAGAATCGAACAGAGTGCAACAGAGTCGAACAGAGTCAAAAAGAATCTAACAGAGTTGAACAGAGAGTGAAACAGAATCGAACAGAGTGCAACGGAGTCGAATAAAGAGTGCAATAGAGTCGAATAGACGGTGCAACAGACTCGGACAGAGTGCAACAAAGTCGATCAGAGTGCAACAGAGCCGAACAGAGTGCAACAGAGTCGAATAAAGAGTGCAATAGAGTCGAATAGAGGGTGCAACAGACTCGAACAGAGTGCAACAGAGTCGATCAGAGTGCAACAGAATCGGACATAATTGAACAAGGAGTGCAACAGAGCCGAACAGAGTGCAACAGAGTCGAACAGAGTCAAAAAGAATCTAACAGAGTTGAACAGAGAGTGATACAGAATCGAACAGAGTGAAACAGAATCGAACAGAGTGCAACAGAGTCGAACAGAGTCAAAAAGAATCTAACAGAGTTGAACAGAGAGTGATACAGAATCGAACAGAGTGAAACAGAATCGAACAGAGTGCAACAGAGTCGAATAGACGGTGCAACAGAGTCGAATAGACGGTGCAACAGACTCGGACAGAGTGCAACAGAGTCGAACAAAGACTGCAGCAGAGTCAAACAAAATCGAACAGAGTCGCACAGAGAGTGCAACTGACAATGAGTCGAATAAGAGCGCAGCAGAGTCAAACAAAATCGAACAGAGTCGAACAGAGAATGCAACAGAGTCATACAGAATTGAACAGGGAGTGCAACAAGAGAGTATCTCTCTCTCTCTCTCTGTGCCTCTGATCTTGAGAACCCCGAAGGTATTTCGAGCCGTTCGAAGCGCGTCGAGGCCATCGCTAGCAGAGTCGGTCCAACCACGAAGAACAGGCCCGTGAACCGGCAGAATAGGAAAGGAAGGGGATGAGAGAGAGAGAGAGAGAGAGAGAGAGAGAGAGAGAGAAAAAAGAGAGAAGGGAACATCGTTGCACCGGTGACCATAGGAACGATGCAATGCGTGCAACCGCGGCGAGGCGCACGAGAAGGTTCTGCATTTAAATCTTTGCCGATGCAGCCCGAGCTGTTATTACGAGGTTCCTGCACTTTTTCCTCTCTTTCGGGAGGAAACGCTGGCAGAAAACGAGCGAGCACGTTGTAGTTTATGCATGCCTCGCTTGCGACGACGACTGCCTCTTCGTACTCGAACTGGCAAACCGATGAAATTCTAATTGTTCCCCCGTAATATGAGAATCCGAACCCCCGTCCGCTCGTGTTTCCTCGTCGATTGCGAATGCTACCGAGACATACGTGGCCGACCGCCGCGCCGCACAGTAGGGTATTTGGCCCGAAAAAGTGGAAAAAATTAAATTTCTAAATTTTTGCGTATGGCATAAAATTTTTGTTGTTCGTTGTAGTTAAATGTCTGAAGAATAAGGCTGCAATATTATTTTTTCTATTTGTACACCCGTGAAGTAGTAAACTTCATCGAAAGTCGAGAGATTTTACGGCGCGCTTGGCGTTCTTAAACAGTCTCTAAGACAGCGTCTGTTCATTGGCGATTTTCAAGTGTTTGAAGGAAAATTCTGTAAATTTTTGTATTACAAAAGTTGTTCAGGTAGGTATACAGAGCACTTTCGCATAGATTTTATTTTGTTATCATCTAAATTGGTATAGTTATTAATATTTGAATATTACCAATAATTCTGTAAGCTTTTTAAAAATTACGAAACTTTATTGACAATTTGGTTATAGTATAAAGCGATATTAAGTGCTCTTTTTGGTGTCATTACATTCGGTGAAGATTCGTGATTATAAGCCAACAAAGTTTAAATCCGAATATGTCCGAATTCAAATTTTATAGCCTATTTAGTATTAAGCGTTTAACAGCGTTTTGCGTACGCCTGTACGTTCGGCTACGCTTGGCCTCAAACGAAGAAGAAACATTATCTGAGGAAGAAATTTCTGATGTATTTTCGGATGAAAATTAATGGGTAATAATTTTTAAATGCTCTTATAATATACCGGGTGAGTCATGTAAAGTGAAACAGACGTATATCTCGAAAATGAAGCATTTTGGAGAAAAATGTTTCAGACAAAAGTTGTATGGTTTCACGGGGGACATAAAATGGTGTCATTGATTTGGCCTTGGATAGTCGTTTGAAAATCACGTGAAGGTCATCTTCAATTTCTTAAATAGAAACCCCTATTTTTTATTGCATATTCTTGTATTAAATAACAACGTTTTTTCATTCTTCAATAAGCCCCTTTCCATTTCCAATCAGTTTTACCTCCATAAAGCAATCTTTTGTACTTCTAAATTGTGAATGTTTGCTCTAAAATCCGTGTCAATGCCTCCGATCGGAAACATTCTGCCAGGGGGTGTACATAGCCAAGACTGAAGCGCCGTGAAAGAAATTCAAAAGTCGAAAATAAGAGATATGAACGACCATGAAAAATACGAGGCACGAGATATTTTTTCGGCGCAGCAGGTTATTTATGGACGTAACTCTCTAGTTACACGAGAATTACGTGTACGCGAAGACGCTGTTCGATTATCGCGAGGGCGCATCGTATTTGTCGTAACGGTTTTGGCCCATTTAGATAAGCCAGATTCGATATCTACAGCTTGTCGCGGCGATAAGCCGAATATTTACTTTCGAACAGAAAAAGGAAGGAACAAGATCGAATTTCTGAAGGAAATCGACGGGTCGAATACTATTCCAACAGACACGGAACGTATCCGACCTGACAAATATTCTCGAATGCGTTTGAATGAAATTGTTTATACCTATTATATAATCACGGTGATGTTTCACGGTGATTTGTGATTTTCGTGATCGCTTCTGATTGGCAGAGGACATAACTGTTCTTCGCGCAAGTCACAGAGACATGATCTGCTATGTTTTCTATGAACGACATCAAAACAAAGTACGTTTCTCAAACTACACTGTCCAACAAATTTCAACTTTTTTTATGTTCCCAATATACTGTTGGGTCCTTCTTAATTTTTCTCCTATACGCACCGTTTTTGAGAAACATGGCTTTGAAAAAATATTGTGATGTCATTATAAAAGATATTGAATTGTTCTTTACAGCGAAAGATTCTGTAGACTTTCCCGAATCCAGTGATATACAATATTAACAATTAATTAAAGACGAAGAGATACCACTTCTGCACCAATTTTTGAGGATATTTTTCAAATTATCTCAAAAAATAAGGGTCCAGCGGAAAATCGAACTATACCACGCGATAGAGCAGACTTTTATCTTGAGAAACCACCCTATTAAGTTTGGAACATCGACGAATTCAATGACGCACAAATTGGATTTTGAGATTTTTGTCTGGGCCTAAAACTTTCGGAGATATTCAATAAAATAGGATCTTCCACCACAACTTTGTGAGCTATTTTCACCCCCTTAACATGAATTACAGCCGCTATAAAGAAATACGTGTCAAATATATTCCTGAGTTCTATTGTATATCGTACTAAAATTTCATTAAAATCGGCGTATTACGATTGGGTAGCCTCCCTTGTTAGTAGGACAGTAATGGTGTTTTAGAATTTTTGTTTGAATTTGAATATCGCCTGAACTATTTACTAACTTCTCGACATACATAGGTTAGTACTTTTTTATAACCAATGCCCAGCTGCATCGACTGATTTATTAAAAAATACCTGATTCCATTTTAAAAAATGAAGGTGACCTTGATACCCCTAAAAAAAATTACATAAAAACAAAAATCTTTTTTGTATCAGTGAGCCCCATTTTACCATTCAACTTTGTCCTTCAGACATTTGACGTACCTTCAAGAACAACAAAGATATTTGTGGTGGCAACGTTAGGTGACTCACCCTGTATAACAGAAAATATTTTTACGCGAGCCAATTGATGTATTTAAAAACAGAAGTAAATTCAATCGAGACGAAGAATTCGATGACAGTGAGCAAATTCATTCTAGATTTAAAAAATCACGACCGTGATCTTGATTCTGCGACCACTGCAATAAATCGTATTTAGTGATTTTGTACGGCATAGTTAATCCCAATAGCGTAGATCGACCTTTACGTGTTCTCGAAACGCGATGCTCGCGCCGCAGGTTATCAAAGGCTACCGAAAAATTACGAGCGGGGCAGAGCCCGTGCACACGAGACACTCTGGTCGCCGTTTGATACGTTAAAAGTCTCCGTGCCGGAGAATAATGGCCGCCGGTAAAGAGAGAAGCTGTCGGGAACGGGGCCATTAAATTTACGACATTCCCGCGATATTAGTGGACCGCTGTTGCTCGTTAAGGGGTGAAAAATGAAGCGTAAGTGCACTTTCGTGCGGTCCGAGTCGACGCAACCGCGAGCCTCTCACGAATCGACGTCGACGCGACGCGTTAAGGTCGTCGCACACTCGAACGCCCCGCCGCCTGACCGCCTCCGCTATTTTCACTTTATTCTATGTAGTTCATAGTTGTATGTTTTACATAACGCATGGGCAAATTTTTGCTCGACCGGAGGCATTTTCAAGAGATACGGCACTACGGCCGTCACGTGGAGCGAGACGCGCGGCCGGGAGAAGTGGGGATATCCCTTGAAAATGCCTCTGATCGAGCAAAAATTTGCCCATGCGTGATGTAAAACATAGAACTATGAATTACATAGAAGAAACCCAAAACAGCGGAGGCGGATGGTGCCGGAGAGCCGACGGGGCGTTCTAGTGTGCGACGACCTTAAAGGTACGTTTATACTGAGGCCCGCCGCGGACTTTTGCCATAAATTTCGAGCGAGTTGACGGTATCCTACCGCCTTAGAGGGAAGCTATTGTTTACCTAAACCAGGCATGGGCAGAAATAGCACGCGCGCTAGGGATTCTAAAGGAGTAGCCGTGGAATACCCCCACTTCTCCCGGCTGCGCGTCTCAATCCAGTGATGCCAGAATCGTGGGACGTGGTATTTTTCCCCTCCGTTCGCTCAGCCGACTCGGTCCCCCACTCTGATGTACCATCGGCTCCTTACGTTGCTTCTACTGCGCACGCGCTACACACAAGCGTACCTCTAGTCTGTCCGTGTGAGCTGCCTATTCGCCTTGGTACGCTTGTGTGTAGCGCGTGCGCAGTAGAAGCAACGTAAGGAGACGATGGTACGTCAGAGTGGGGGGTCGAGTCGGCTGAGCGAGCGAAGGGGAAAAATACCACGTCCCACGATTCTGGCATCACTGTCTCAATCCCCTTGGCGGCCATAGTTGCTCCGAGCACTAAGGCCGCCACGGAGAGCGAGACGCGCGGCCGGGAGAAGTGGGGGTATTCCTTGAGAATCCCTACCACACGTGCTATTTCTGCCCATGCCTGACCTAAACGAACCGTGGAGCCCATAGAGACCTTTTTTTGTGCCACGCACAGCGGGGCACAGCGGGCCCGTCGACCTGCTCGAAATTTATGGCAAAAGTCCGCGGCGGACCTCAGTATAAACGCACCTTTACGTCGACGAGGCGGTCCTCTTCGTCGTCCGATCCGCTGTTAGGCGACCATGGAACGATATCACCAGACAATTTCACGGAGCCGACGAAACGAGGCGAAACGACCTATAGAAATGCCATTCGAACGAAACAATCGCCTCGCCCTTGCCGCTCGTTCTAAACTGTAGGGGGTACAGTAATGTCTCTATTGACAGTATTGACGCAAAAAGGCTGTACACGTTTGACGCAAAAGAAATATCCCCTCCACCGTAGTAATCTGATCTCGAAGCGGAGAGTCGCAGTCGTCGGCACAGTTCAAAGGGCCGTGCGTCCTCACAATGTAACACCAATATTTAATCTGTTTTATTATTACTTATTTTTTTATGAAACTTCCATCAATATATTCGTGGCATTTCTCTGATTAAAAAAGACCGAACACGATATAATTCCAACTGTGTTTAGTGGTTTAATTGACGATGAACGTTTCGGACGCAAGGAAGGACTGCGTATGGGAAAGAAAGAGGACGCGGAGAGTCGCAGTCGCCGGCACAGTTAAAAGGCCCGTACGTGTTCTCGCTTTACACGCGCTGTCTTTCTCTACGTTCGGCTCGATCTTTGAAGCTCAAAAAAATAGCTAGCCGTCTACGATCGACGCAACCGAATCCCCCCGAAGCTTTTGCGTCAATAGAGACATTACGGTAGTTGGGTGGTTGATCCACTTTTTTTTTATTTGTCATTACTTCCGTACGACACATTTTTATTCATTGTCTTTTTACAATTCACCAGGGATCATCCCCCTGAAGGAAGTACACTTTTAAGACATCGAAATGACGTCATTTTTTGTTTTTTTAACATTCTCAGGAGCCATCCGCAGTCTAATAATAATAGTTGGGCTAGCTTGGCTCATGTATGTATACTGTTTGGATAACTGTTACTAACTTAAACGTTAATTGCCTGTCCGAAACTATCATTTATTACCGTAACTTCTGTATTTATTATTTCTTTAAAGTAATATTTCTGCACAATCTCAGCACAACCTAACACACAACTTAGTTTAAAGATTTATATAAAATCTAAGATCGAGGGAAAATTTTAAATGAAAATATAAATTAGTAAATTTAATTGAAATTATGTGAAATTTAAAATTAAAGGGGTCATTCAAATTAAATATTAAATGGCACAATAGAAAAAATTGGAAAAAATGGAAAGTGGGATGCTACTTAAAAAATCATTTTTCTCAATTTATATTATATATGATAGTTTTGACTGTTGAAACGATTTAATTCAACAAGCGGGGGGCTAACTTCTAGGAGTTGAATGAATCACGAATAGAATTCTTGAAAAAAACTGTGTATACACATCTGTTCTCGTTACAGAAACGTTTAGCATAACCATAATGGCAAAGAGTGGTTTTTGGTTGACGACGTAGAGGTCCGACAAGGCAAATTTTTCGGCCGTTATCGCGATAAGTGCGATAACGGGCAATGTACGTTAGGAGATAAAATGGAGAATTTCCCAAGCTTCCGCGACCTACAAATAAAACAACAGCTAATTGGTTGGGCCGATGAAACCTGAAGAGGGATAACCGTGTTTGCTAATACGATTTCCGCCGTTATCGCCGAACGTGGACGCGGCTATCAATGTCTCCGCAGATTCGACATGTTTACCATGTCCCCCCTCCATCGTTTACCATAAACATCGCAGCGGTTGTAAGATTACTCTGTGGGAACTGCCGATTATCGCCGTTGAGCTCGTACTTACCTGAAACAAGAAAAAGATTCGAGGTTAAACGCGAATCGCCATTTTCCGTCGAAATTTCAGGAGTATCTCGAGCTATTATCGTTATTATTCGATCGTAAACGTAATTGAGTCGGTGATATTAAACATGTTTATGCAGAAAGTGGCTCTTTCATTAAAAAGACTTCCAATCACAGCGATGTATCCATCCGGTATTATAATTGTTTTGTACATACTGAAAATACATGCTAAAAATTTCATCAAGGGTCCAAATAAAAGTTATAAAAAATGCTTTTTTATTTTTGCATGTGACCTGAAGAATCGTAATTTTTTGAAAATCTTTTTTGCACATCATTTGGTAAACCAATGCTTCCAATTGCTTACGAACAATCAGATCGTTTGGTATAATTATAAAAAAGCTATTCACTGTACATAAAAAGATTTCCTCGGTAAACTAGATATGCAAAATTTGCAGTGATTCTTTTAAAAATTACTCCTCCTTCTGGGTCACCCTTTGACACGATGCTTTTGTCACGCCAGCTCGGCGAAGCAGCACGGTACGATAGCGAATGCTCGCACGGTCTGTGTGTGATCCTTTGACGCGCGTCACTCCGAATCTAGCCTAATGACCGTGCCGAATACGGCAGCGACCGTTAGAAAAGCGAGACCGAGACTGGAGTGTTTATCGCGCTCGTGCTATGCAACATTTATGCGAACCCTGGAGCGCGGGCGGTGTTGCACTTGACCCGAAAACCCGACACGAATTAGACATGAGTAAAGGATCGGAACGCTGCAAAAATATCATTCGTGCATAAAATGCTTACCAGGGCCGGATTAAGCCCCGTAGCAGAAGTAGCAAATGCTACGGGCCCCGCGCTTTCGGGGGCCCCGCTCCATACAAAAAGGAGCATTGCTTTTACGGAAACATTAACGATATTTTTGCTAAAAAAGAAAAAAGGTCATTCATACAAGCGGCCCTGATACAAAGCCTAGGACCTCGTGATAACATTTGGTACGGGCCCCGCGCTGGCTTAATCCGGCACTGATGCTTACACGTATTATAATTTCATGATAAATTAGGAATACGGTTAGCCTACGTGCTTGTAGCGCCAACTAGCGGATCAGTTAAGCGAACACCAATATGGCGGCCCCCTTCCCGATCAAAACGCTTGAAATCGCTCAACTTTACACGCGTATAACTTCAGAACGAATGAACTCCGCGATTTAAAACCAGCATTTTTGGAGTTTCCTCGTCGAAATCTGCAGGATTGTCTAAAAGAACTGCAAAAATATTGGTCCAAGAAAGTGAAGGAGGGAATATCGATGCGCGAATAAAATAAAAGTCTTCCTATCTCTCGGGTAACGTGAACGCAGAGAGAATAAACGGCTGTTCGTAAATGAAACCGAGAAAATGTATAACGATCCACGTTCTAATTATAATAAATCCGCTCGCGAACGAGTTGAAAGGAGGATGGGCGACGAATAGTTGTCGGTGGGCGGGTAAGTTGCTTACCTTATCCAGGGCTAAAGGATCGTTTTCGCGTTTCGCGGCGCGGAGCACGACGGGCCATTGCGCGTGCCAACGCGGCGGCGGTAAAGACTATCTTTCCGCTCGAGCGGAATCGAAGAAACACGACGAGCAGAGTAACTCGTTTCGCTCGGGGAAGCCCTGAAGCCTGTGAATGGGAGAAGGGCAGAGAGCAAAGGGAGACAAGAAAAAAAAGGAGAGAAAAGGGGTTAGGAAGGGTGAAAGGTGTCGAGGCAAGTCGGCTCGGGTCGGATCGGGTTGGATTTCTCGTCACAGAACCAATCTGCGTATGTCAAAGCTGCGAATGATAACCTGACGGGCGAATCGCGACGCAGCACCTCCGCGAAACAAAGGGAGGAGTGGAAAGGTCGTCGGCTGTGGCAAGGAACGTTATCTCTCCCATTTCCAACCCCCCGTCCACCCCCCAAGCCCCCATTGGTCTTGGCATTCCGTGATTTAACCCTCTCTTATGTTTTCCTCCCTCTTACAATCCGCGACCAGCCCTTTTCTCGCGCAGCTTTTCATTTACTTCTGAGCGCCGCGCCGCGCGCCCGTCTGTCTTTCTTCTTTCCTTACTTTTTTCTTCCCTTCTTGCCCGCCTTCCTTTCTCATATCCGCTGTTCCATCTCGTCCAGCGCGCACGAACGCACCAACTACAATACCAAGCGAGTCGAAAGACACCGTCTCGACGGCCGAAGGAAAGACCTGTCGACCGCAAACCTGAAGTGCCGCGTCTCGCCTTCGTTCGACGCACCCCGGACTCCGGATAAGTTAACCCTTCGGGGCTACCACGCAGGATCTCACTATTCCGTCCCAACGGCCGGCTCGACTGTTCAAACCAATCAATTGTTTAATCCACACTCCATCTTGTTGTCCCTTCTGCTTGCGCAATCACTAGACTTGATTTGACGCATTTAAAACAGAATCGAGCACATGCAATTTAAAACAGCGAAGAGACTTTAACAAGGGATGGACCCCGAGTGTCCGACTTCGATCTTGATAATTTTTTGTGGGACGATGGTTTATGGATCCCTAATTATGTCTGCAAAATACAGTAAAAGCTCCTTCGTTGTCCAAAGGCCGGGGGTTTGAGCGGACAACGACTGTGCCCGGACACTATTTTTGATTTATGACTGCGTCTTTAGTGAAACAGCTAGTTAAATGACAAAGAAAAGCATTCGCAATCAAAAACAGTCAACTGTTTGGCTTTAAAAAACTCCTTATTTCCTTGCCATGTTCCTTTCCTATTGTTCTCCGTTCTGCGCGGGTCTAGTCTAGACGTCTAGACAGTCCTGGGACACATCTGGCGACCAGATCCACGCAGGCCTAATCCTCTCGTTGACAGGCAGTGGAGTGGGTAGGCACTGGACAACGATCGTGCCCACGATTCAGGACAACGAAGGAGCGATTACTGTATTAGGTGTATCTACTCAATAGTTTTAAAGGTATGAACAATTAAACTTATAATAAAATTATAGTAAATGACGTCACATTATGACGTATGATTTTTTCCTTCACCATTTTTTTTTATTTTCACTTAAAACACAGCAGTATGTAACTTGCCCCAGTTCCCAGAATTAACCTGAATAATATGTATAAACAAACGTAATGTTATACATATATAAAAAAATGGTTGAATTTAGCTGACTCTTCGACCGTTCAAAGCCACGTGACCTCTCGACACAATTCCGCGAAAGATTCGAGGATATTTGTTTAAAGAATTGCGCGGTACACGGGAGAACGAGAAGCAGTTGAAGGGTACAGGTGGATAAAGAGAATGGGTTAACTCATTTCCCCGGTCAACAGGCTAATAAAGTTTTTCGTTCGTGGAAGTTGATTCATCGCTCAACCTGATTCCAGTAGCAGTCTCCGGCGGTCTGCTCCAGTTTCGCCGTAGTTTCGGATGTTTGCGAAAAAAAAGAAAAAAAAATAAACGAAAACGCTCGACGGCGAGGCGCGTGGAGCGGACGGCTCGACCGGCGAACTCTGTGAATAGATTCGCGAAGGAAATCTTTACTCGCCACTAGCGAAAAGTCGGCGGCGAAGGGAGGCGATGTGTACATAAGGTCAAGGAGTGCGTCGAGTGACCACGAGTTTCTCGAATCTCGAGTGTCGGTCGATTCGACCGCCATCACCCTTCTTTTCTTTTCGACATCTCCTTTCAATTTCCTCCCTCTTGCTTTCCAGGTTTCCCCCACCTCTCTCAACCAGTGTTCCTGATTTCTCAACATTTTTCATTTCTCGAGAAATGAGAAATAACACTATATTTCTCTCGAGAATTCTCGAGAATTTTTAAGAAAATAAAAAAATATTGGGAAACTTATGATATAATATTTGGAATATCGTTGATAATATAATAAATTTTCTTTTTTTTTTCCATTATATTTTTGTTATTTTCTATTTGTTTTTATCAGTTATACAAAACGTCTGTAAACCCATGTATAAATGGACCTCGGTCCGTATATAATAATAATAATAATAATATTTATCGAAAGCGCAAAACACATTAACTCAATGTTTATTCCTGTCCAATATGTACATTAGGGTGGACCTAAGCTATACTTTGAGAAAAATTTTTATCGAGATACAATGCACGCGCAACTATCCAGTATTGTTCCTTTAGGTGAGAAAAACAATTTGTGCAAAGTTTGAGATCGGTCGGATAAAAGGATGAGGTGGCGCACTTAAATTGAAAATGTTGAAAATTGCGTAAAATAAATTTTTAAAACATGTTGAATGAATTTTGAGACACCCTGTAGAGGTTTTCGAGTTGTCGAGGTCTGACTGTATCTTTCGAAATGTCCGACCGACCATGACACCCGAACCGTAACGGAGTTCTGCCGACAGGGAACGATTTCACTGCAAGACAAACACGTTAGTCGAACGGCTGCTCGTTCCAGCGGGAAAATCGTACCCTTACCGAACAATCGAACCCGACTGAAATCAACCGATCGATCGGCCAACAACTCTATTCCTGATCGTATCCGTTTACCCGGAGCACCGCGAACCGATCGTAAAACCGATCCAAACGCGATCAAGGAGTGCAACTCGCCCACGGCACGGCTCGGCGCGCGGCCCGAGCGGATCGCGAAGCGTTAAATCGCGTAGTTATTCATACGCCAGTATTTCGCACGCCGTTGAGCGTGGATTACAGTGCTTCAGACACGATCGTAAGTGCGGAAATTCAAGGAATCGATCGTAATCACCAGTGTTCGGAGACCGACACCTTTCCGCTTCGTAAAACCCTGATAGATTCGTTTTGGGCTGCTCTTTGCTTTACCGGACTGAAAATTTGTGCCTTCCTCCTACGGATTATGATGTATTTGGTATGCGATCCCGTAGATTTGTACCCGGCGCGGATGCTTGTCGAAGTTTCGATCCTGTAGAACCAATGGTTCAGGAGTTACGGTCGCTTAAACTTGAGCATTTTTCAATGTTTTAGACAGGTAAGGGCGCCGCCATTGGATTGGTTTGTAGTGACAGTCGCACGCCGCTTATTGTGTTGGCTAGGATTAGGTCGAGGTGGGCGGCAAGATAAGCGGCTCGCAGTCGTCACTACAAACCAATATGGAGGCGCCTTAACCTGTCATAATGCTCAACTTTAAGCAAGCATAACTCCTGAACCATTCATCCTACAGGATCGAAACTTCGATCTGTATCCGCGCCGGGTACAAATCTACTGGATTACATACCAAATACATCATAATTTGTAGGAGAAAGGTAATTTTGAGTCTGGTAAAGTAAAGTTTACCCTCGTTTTGATCTACAAGCGCAATGCTCCGTCAAATCAATTCTTCTGGATCACGGTTCTCGATGAAGACACTGGGAATTCCAGTTCCCAGTTGCAATAGGATTTCAATTGTCCGAAAGTTCAATGTCTGAGGTGATTAAGCAGATTTATGTATTTCAACTCTCTTAGTAATTATTAGACTGCGAATGTTTATGCAATTTTCAATTTTTCTAGACGAATTCTAAGAAAGTGGAATAAAATACGATCTTATCTCCAGTGGTAGTAGCCTTTCTAGAACTGAAATAAATTAAAATCTATCGAAATTCTGTCATGTTTTATGTCCTAGCATTTTGTGAAAATGTTCAAGAGTAATTGCATAAAGATCCGCAGCCCAGTAATTATAGAAATTAATATAAAACATTTGTTTAATATAAAACAAGAACAATAAGGAATTAATCCTGATCCATCTGACCCTAATAAAATTCTTAAAACTCCATGGCTTGGAATGATTAAACATATTCGTACGAAAATAAAATTAACGTCCCAACAACTTTCAGTATTGTTTGCACGCCATGTAGTAAACTAATTGTCCTAACTTCTAAACAAGAAAATCCAAGTCGTATGGTTCAACAGTATATTCGGCAGAGATCTACAAAAAAGGATTTTAAAAATGTTTAATACAGTTCCACACAAAAAAAGTGGTAAAAAACAACTTTCACTAAAATCGTTGTAATTCCAACCAATCGCAATTTTTCGAAAATTGCTTTCTCACGTGATGCGGCGAGCTAATAGTTCTATTTCGAAAAAATAATCCCAGCCGAGTGTTCCAGTGTTTAAAAAGCTATCTGCGAATATTAATGGGAGCGGCCGTATGCATTTAAATAGTTCGTTCAACTAGAGCTGTTCGTGCAAGAACGGCTAGAGTCTGAATAAGCCTTAATGCAGTTCTGGAATAACGTGAACGTAATTTCCTGAGCCGAGAGACACCGGCGCGGCGGCTGAAAGTTGGTCGTGGTAGTTGCTCGTCGGGGGCCTAAAATCGACGAGCTCTCGAAGTTTCCGTTCCACTTTCATTCACGAAGTCCGTCATTGTTCCCGAACCGTGGCCATCGATGATCGATTGGTTCTCGTTGAGAGGAACTGGTCTCGCGTTCGAACGGCAACGTCCTTCGTTTGGACAGAGACTATCCATTCGCCCAAGCCGTGTCTCGAGAAGAATGCAGCCGATGCGAGCAGTTCCGCTGCGTTTTGTATACCGACTCATGTACCGATCCACCAACAGAAGATCTCTTAGGAGATCACTTGCTAAGAGAAGTTAATTTTACCTAACAATATTCAAAATTGATTTCGTTTTTAAATGTACACGAATATCCACGAATGTTCTCACTGCAATCTCCTGATGGACATTGCAATTAGGGTAAATGTAATTAAGGGGATAGACTCTTTTCCAGGATTGTAAGGGTGCGGTAGGTTAGTGCGACAGGGGTTTTCAGTAGTCAAGAGCGCTAGATAAAAGATCAATCTAGGCCACGAAAAAACTCAAAAGTCCTATTTTACGTTTACGATGCGCAATTTTCACTATTCAGCAGCGTGATTTGCATTATTCGAAAGCATACAGCTGCGCATGTAGCTATTTCCATAAAGTAAATGTAAAAAATAAGACTACTTGAGGACGATCACGGCATCAGGGGTGGGCACGGTAGGGGCTGGGGCCGTTACTTTCTTCCGAAGGTTGAAGATATCGAACCTTCGATTTCAGAAACTTCGAAACTTTCTACAAACTTTCTCCTACGAATTATGATGTATTTGGTATGTAATCCAGTAGATTTGTACCCGGCGCGGATGCAGATCAAAGTTTCGAATCTCTAGGATCAATGGTTCAGGAGTTATGGTCGCTTAAAGTTGAGCATATTTCCAGTTTCTTGACAGGCAAGGGCACCGCCATATTGGTTTGTAGTGACGGTCGCACGCAGTTTACTAAGTTGGTTAGGATTAGGTTCAGCGGGGGAGGCAAGGTAAGCGGATCGTGGATGTCACCACAAACCAATATGGCGGCGCCCTAACCTGTCAAAAATGCTCAACTTTAAGCGACCGTAACTCCTGAACCATTGGTCCTACAGGATCGAAACTTCGATCTGCATCCGCGCCGGGTATAAATCTACTGGATTACATACCAAACACATCATAATTCGTAGGGGAAAGGTACTAATTTTGAATCTGGTAAAGTAAAGTTTGCCCATAAATCCCAAAGGTAATTTCAATTATGGCTGAAAATGCCTCCGATCTCGTAAAAATACCAACTTTGAACTTGCATATCTCCGACAGAAGTGGGTATTAAATATTGGTCGTGGCAGAAAAACTCGGGAACTTTATAAATAAAGTACTACTGTAATGATTTTTAAACTAGGGAAAAAAATTGTTTACTTTTGGTCATGATATCGGTCGTTACCACTGTGGTTCGGGGCTGCCGCTGCGCTGGTGAGAGGGGAGAGCAGAGAGGAGCGGATCGCGCGCGTTTGCCCCGCGGATGCACGTTCCGAAGTTGGCTCGCGAATTTATACGATAACGGTATTCCAGGAGGGATTCGACGGTACTCCCGCGCCGGATCACCGAAATCGGACCCCTTGTTTCAAGCGAACGCCATCGGACCGTGATGGCTGCGCGTCCCTTCTGGCCTCGCCACCGTGGTTATCCATGGACGAACGCACGTGAGCCGAAAATAATGTCCCAGTGACCACCGCTGTGTTCCCCGCTGTCCGACACCTATTTTGTACTCCAATAAACAATACCGGGCTCTCGTAGATTCCCACTCGCCACCTGCGCATCTGAAAATTCGCTTCTCTCGATTATCTTCGATTTTCCGGTATTTTAACACCGCCGCGTTCTTCCTCGCGATTCGTCGGACACTGTCCAGGGCGAGTGTACCAGCGAGCGACCGTTTTGAAAGGAATATCAACGGAAACAGACTTTAATTAACAACTGTCGCTGTACATCCGCACCACTGTACATACAGTGAAACGAATTAATATTCGGACGCACTAAAAAAGACGATAACTGTTTTAATATTGTCCTATACGATTTGAACTTTTTCGGGAAGCTGGAGCAATTAGTATACTCTACAGGATGGGAAAAGAAATTTTTTCAATAACTGCAATTCATCGGAATTGTAGAAAAATACTGAAAGTTGCATTTCACTGTTTTTCTGTAAATAAATAATATACCTATGAATGTAATCATGTAAATGGTTTCTTTTATTAATACTAAAATGCTATCGTGCATCAGCTTCTCATTACTATATGACATATAATTATTATTATTATTATTATTATTATTTATTATAGACGGACCGAGGTCCTTTTACATAAGTGTTTACAATAGAAAAGGATAAGGGACTACACGCATAATAACAAAGAATAACAAAGAATAACAAAGAAGGGACGTACACAGAAAATAATGGTACAGAAAATAGTGACGACCGCGAGCAGCTTACCTTGCCCCCCTGGTCGATCTATTTCTAACCAACTCATTGTCAGTAAGCGGCGTGCGACCGTCACTACAAACCAATGTGGCGGCACCATTACCTGTCAAGAAACTGGAAATATTCTCAACTTTAAGCGACCATAACTCCTGAACCATTGATCCTACAGAATCGAAACTTCGATCTGCATCCGCGCCGGGTACAAATCTGCTGTATTACATGCCAAATACATCATAATTCGTAGGAGAAGTGCACAAATTTTGAGTCCGGTGCAGTAAAGAGCAGCCGGATTTATTATTGGGTTACTTGGGATTTAATCTAATATTCTGATTTGATTGCTTTATTTCATTTGTTCAAGCTTTGGGAGATGAAATGCGAAATCTGCACATCCGTTCCATTTCATTAACGAGAAAGTTCAGAAACAAGAAATTAACGAGTCACGAATGATTACGTTAAAATATTAATAACCATACTAATTTAGATGATAACGAAATGGAATCTGTACGAAATGCTCTGCATACCTACTTGAAAAGCTTCCGCGATGCAAGAATTTCCACAATTTCGTTGGGACACATGAAAATCGCTAATGAATGAACGCTGTTTCAGACTGTTTAACACTAACCGTACAACGGCCGGTCAAACGACCGCTTTCATATAGTTTATTTTTTAATTATTGGGATTGTAAAGATGCTTCCATTAGAAATTATTCAATTTCTTTATGTTTATCTCTAACTCTATTTCTATCTCTATATCTGTATAATAAAATCGTGTCCGTCTGTATGTTTGTGACGGCATCAATTGAGAACGGCTGAACGTAGAAAGCTGGGGTTTGAACCATTAGACGCGGCGTTTCTTCGGAGAGGTTTTAGAGCAAACCGCATTCGAAAATGTCCATTTGTTAAAAAGTTGTGACGTCATTAGTGATCAAAGACGCTCTCTTTTGGGCACGTTTCTGCTCATATCTTTTACTGGTAGCACCTATATTCAATTAGAGTTACTCTTTGTGAGAGGGAGAAAGAGAGGGAGAGGGAGGGAGAGAGATGGAGACGGAGAGAGAGGGGGAGAGAGCCGGAGAGAACGGGAGAGAGAGAGAGTGTGTGTGGGAGAGAGAGAAAGAAAGACTATACTTTATCTCTATCTCTTCTCTATACAGGATGTTCCAAAATTCCTGCACATCCCGGAGACAGGAGAAAATTGCGTTTAAAAAACGGTACAGCTTGCTCAGGAAAGCACCGGTCACCAATGCTTAAGGATAGGGAGCCCGGTCACGGAAATTCGGGCCGGATTTCTCAACGGAATTTATTTTTCTGTTTTTTGTACCGCGCACAGCAGGCAGCCCTGACCCTCGTCGAGAGAGATGTCGGTGCCAGGAAAGGCTTGGCGAAAAATAAATTCCGTTGAGAAATCCGGCCCGAATTTCCGTGATCGGGCTCCCTATCCTTAAGCATTGGTGACCGGTGCTTTCCTGAGCAAGCTGTACCGTCCTTAAGCGAGATTTTATCGAAATTGCCCACAGCGCGCCACCCGCCCGGAGGGCCTGGTTGCGAGGGCGTGCCGCAGGTACGCCACGAGCAGCTAGTTCTAAATAAATTCGTCGTGTAATTTTTGTAAAACAATTTATATCCGACACATTGTGTACCCGGTGAAATTAGTGCTAAGTACGCAAAACATGATATAAAAAAAGAGCAATATCGAAGCCTGATTCTTCACGTTGATTAGCGAGAATTGTGCGACATACGCAAAATTTTAAAATCGACTTTTTCCAACTTTTCTGGCCGAATACCCAACTGTGCTTCGTTCCCGCTACGGATAAATAGTCGTCCGCGCGTGAATATGGTCACAAATCGGTTAAGAGATTTACGTCACGGGTAGAAACGAGTTTTACACGCGTGTCGGGTCATCCGCGCGACCGAGGACACCTCGAATCACGCTGTTCGACGGATAAACTAATCGACGCTCCAAACTGTTTCTTCCAAACACGCATCCGGCCGATAACGCCAAAGTCCATCGATCCATAGAAATCGAACACGTCCAACGGCTTTTTAAGCGACTTAATCGTGCCGAAGCACCCGTACGTGTCCACCGGTTCACACGCGACACGACACATATCCCGTAATCCGTTAACCGTTAACGCGCGAGCACGTCGAGCAATTAAAATTATTAAAACTGATCGATCCACACGGTATGATCGCACCCCGCGATTCTATTCGCTTCGATCTTTACCCGATTCACCACTTTCTTTTTACGGATGTGTTTCTCCACTGGTGTTATCGTTTCTTATTGTATCGCTTTCACCGACAATTTACTCAACCACCATCCCTCATTTTTTTCGAATTAACGTGTCCCCTAGTGTCTAATCGACACAATGGTGGAACATCAAATGAAATAATTCGCCAATGATTTTATAGAGAGTAGAATAATAGACCTCGGATCTTTATGCATTTAGAGCAGGCCTGGCCAACACGCGGCCCGCCGGGCGATTTTATATTTCTATTGAAACTTCTGTTTAAAAAAACATTAAATAAATGAAAATACAATACTTATATTACATCCGAGAGATACTCCAACTTAAGATATTTTGCACGAGTTGTAAGTGATTTTGGATCCACATATGTTTGTGAAACATTTTTTTCGAAGGTGAAATTTATAACAGTGACTTCAACTGGCCACCGCGTTCACCGGACTTAACCGCTCCCAACTGTTTTCTTTGGGCGTATTTGGAAGAGCGAGTGTACGTCAATAAGCCAGCGACCATTCCCCAACTGAAAACCAATATTCGCAATGAAATCCGTGCAATAACACCTGAAGTTTTGCGAAAAGTCATGGAAAATGTATTAGAAAGAGCACGAATGTGTCGAGCAGAAAATGGCCGCCATTTGCGAGATGTAATCTTTTACGTCTAGTTCAATAAAATTCCTCTTCTGTACACTATATTTTTTTGCAATATTTATTTATTTCACTCTAAAATTAAAAAAGTTATAAACAATTCAAACCGGACACACATCATTTTGCGCCACCCTGTATTTAAATGGGGCTGTGATGGGACCTCTGGGTAATTAAGTTACTGCAATTACAATTTTTAAAAAAGTAATCATATTAAAGTCATTTTCTTATATTCACAGACTTTACCTTCTATAAGTCAGAAATATAGAAATATTAAAAATTTTAGGTTAAGAAAATTTTCTTTTTTTCTCTTTTTTTCTGTTCTTTTTGTATATTTTTGTTATTTCCTATTTGTTTTTACCAGTTATACAAAACGTCTGTAAACCCATGTATAAAAGGACCTCGGTCCGTATATTATAATAATAATAATAATAATAATAATAAAATATAGGAACAACATAAGTACGTTTGTTATGATTTTTATGTTCACTTTCATCATAACAAAAAAATAAATATCAATTGTAATTATCAAGTATCAAGAGGATATAAATTATTCAAAAATAATTTTGTCCATCTAAAATCGAAACACTGTGCCACGCTGTTCTAAAAGGCAGCAAAGTGAACTGGGACACTTTGTGTGCAAATAGAAATATGGAATACGTGTTTTTGGATTTTTTGTTCTCGACGAAGCAGAGAGAGAGAGAGAGTACACCCTGAAATAATTACCGAAGCTCCAAGCCCGGTTAATTTTCTAGTGCCGCGTAGAGACCGCTAAGTATACAATTGTCTAGGTTCTAAATTACCAAGTTCCAACCGCTTTACAACCATAATAACGCTGGAGCACGTAACGCGAACGCTCGATGTTGCCTTGGTTGGGGAAAGAAACGAGTTGGAACGTCCGAGCAACGGCGCGGCGCGGCGCGGCATGGCCAGGACCGGTCGTTATAATTTTGCGTGTTAAGACAACGCGGTGCGCCGTGCATTCTATGTAAGTACCTACAATATATTATCGAGTTATTAACGAGTAGACCGAGACGCGTTCCCTCGGCAGCGAACCTGTTTCTGCTGGACAAGCGGAGAGCTCTGCGTAGACGCAAGAAATTATCAGCCACCGTTGCCCGAAGCCTGTCCTATGTACGAGCACAGTTGTCCGCGATTTCGTTCGCTCGATCCATAACGTTTCAATTTTCTCTCGCTCGAGGATCTAGCGAGGTGGAGCGAGCGGCTGTCGACCGGCCAACCGCAACTAATGTCTTCGTTACTCACTTTGCGTGCAGAATTACGATCGCGTTCTGCGACGCGACGGTTCGACAACTCGTCAACACTTTTCGGAGAAGGTTAGCTCCCCTACCGCCGCACGGTGGTTCGAGACTTTTTGAAATTTTAACTATAACCTAGTAACACAAAATATTGTATACACATTCATATAATGTTAAATAGAGATTCAATCTGTTTTGAATATTCAAATATACACTACAATAGGTTTACATTATTTTATAAGTTTAATATTTTATTTATAATAATTATTTTATAAGTTTTAATAGTTTTACAAGTTTCAATAGGTTTACAATTTTACGAATCGAAGTTTCGACCCTCTAGGATCAATAGTTGAGGAGTTATGGTCGCTTAAAGTTGAGCATTTTTGACAGGTAAGGGCGCCGCCAAAAATGCTCAACTTTAAGCGACCATAACTCCTCAACTACTGATCCTAGAGGTTCGAAAGTTCGATCTGCATCCGCGCCGGGTACAAATCTACTGGATTACATACCAAATACATCATAATTCGTAGGAGAAGGGCACAAATTTTGAGTCCGGTAAGGTAAAGAGCAGCCAAATATTTATTACTAAATATAAAAATGAATCTATTTGCTATTAGACACAGAATATTCTTTCCAAATTTACAGATTTTCAAATATTGGTTTCACATTTTTTTAATATTCACTTTACATTTTTTAAATATCTAGTTTATATTCTGCGAGTATTTAGCTTATATTTACTAAACATTCAATTTACATTTCCTGTATACATGTGTACAATATTCAGATCCAATAAGTACTTATCTCGTATGAAAAAGTGTGGGTTAAAAAATATTTTTCCAATATTTGAAAAAGATATTTATCCAATATTCTTGTGCTACTAGGGCAAGTTCTTTAAATCACTTAGAATTTTTCCCAGAGCGTTGGAAAGGACGAAAAAAGGTTTAACAGCGTCACACTTTAAAGAAGTACACCTCACAACACAAACAGAAAGAGATGAATTATTTTACAGTACGTAAGGATAGTAAATTGATGAATTTTCACCCTGAGGAACGTGTGAGGGTTGAGGGCTAATAAACTAGTGTTTTTTATTTCTCGTGAACCTACAACGTTTATTAACGCCTCATCCGGACTACGACACTGGAAAACTTCTGCTTGTTCGCCTATACCATTTGAAAACCGGACGCTAGAGTTTCGTCGAGGGTATGTACATACATATTTTTAGAGGAAGCGAAGCACACATCGGGACCGAGAGACGGCGCGGCGGCAACCGGCTGCGACGTCCAAGATGGACACGGAATATCGATCGACCGCCGCGCCGCGCCGTGTTCCGTCTCCTGTCGAAGCGACAGAGCGACAGCCTTACGGCCGGATAACCGGTAAGCGTCGTTCGCAACGGTTAAACGGTTATCGGTGTTCGAATAAAACCGCGGCGAACGTCAGCGTAAACGGATCTCTTTCATTCGTGCAACAATGCTGGTGCTTGTCGCGGCACCGCGCCCCTTATCCGGCAAACTTTTCACCGATGGAGCTTTCGCGACGGTTCCGCTTTTGTGCTCGGAAAGTTTACCCGACGTACCGTGACGTCGCCGTGCGTTTTTTCCCCTCCATCCCTCTCTTTTCACCAAGAACAGTCTCCTGACAATGGAAACACACCGTGCATCGGCGGCTCGCCGCTGCAACCACGGACACAACGGGGAACGGTTCCGCTCGACGATGCGCGCCCGATTCACCCTTTTGCCGCGGCGATCGCGCCCAGACGCAGACGAGACGCCGACTACTCTCCGAGTTTCTTCAAAAGTTCAGAAAGATCCCCGAGCAACATTCCTTTATGTAGCCGTTCGAGAGACGCTCTCGAATTCGAACCAGAAGAGTCGCCAGATAAGGAGAGGGTGAAAGTTACAACCTCTCTGCTGGCAAGGGAACGTCGTAAAGGTTGGGACGCGTTTTGTTTTCTAGCTACGATGCGGTAAATGTGATTAATCCGACGATCATGCAGATTATGTATAAGTTAGTCATGGTGAATGATTGTATTTATAAAATGAGCTAGTATATTCTTCGAAATGTTTACGAATTACAATTGATCGTAGTATATTTTCGAGAGGTTGTTAGTTTTTAATTTGTGTCCACTTGATTCCGTCCCCGACTATGTACAGGATGTCCCATTTAAGTTGAGATTGTAAAAAATCTCGAAGACATGTGATTAAAAAAAAACAACAAACTGACACATGTCCTTTAGTGTTTCGAGTGGGCAGTCAGATGGCACTACAGTAACTTCTCTATAGCCGCAAACGCCTCGGGGGGATTTCTTTGCATCTATCGATCTTGGTCCTACTTTTTTTCGAACTTCAAAGACCGAGCCGAACGTAGAGAAGGGCAGCGCGTGTATCGCGAGACGACGCGCGGGCCATCGAACTGTGCCGGCGACTGCGACTCTCCGCGTCTCTTTCTTTCATATACGCTGTCCTTCCTCGCGTTCGAAACTCTCATCGTCAATTAAACCACTAAATTCAGTTCAAATTATATCGTGTTTAGTATCACTTTGCATTAGAAAAATGCCAGGAATATGTTGGTGAAAGTTCCATGAAAAAATAATGGAAAATAAAGAAGATAGAATTTTGGTATAACGTTATGATGACTCACGGGCGTTTGAACTTTGCCGACGACTGCGACTCTCCGCGTCGCGTTAGTAGTGGTTCACACCGATATACCGAGCCGAGATCAGTGTATTGAGTTGGAGGGGATATTTTATTGGCGTCTATCGTGCACGCCCTGTTTGCGACTATAGAGAATTTACTGTACTAGTTTTCTAAAGCGTGGGCGTTTTCAAGGTTATTTCAAGGTCATTCTGTCTTTTTTTATCATGAGCCCATATTTTTTATTTCGGAATCACATTCTACGTAAAAAGATGCACGACTTCATGTGTGTGAATGTGATTCGAGCCGAGGTCAGATTACTACAGTGGAGGGTGTTTTTTTTGCGTTCTGCGTGGACAGTCTTTTTGCGTCAACAGAGACATCACTGTATATTGTTTTGTCGCTCAATGTTTTTTTAATACATAAAAAATTACAAGCCGGCCACATTATCACCTCTTCCTCTGCGAATAATGAATGGTATAGTTCGCGGGACTCGATCGGTTTATTGAAAATCTCCGCGACTTCCAGAAATCCCGGCTCCATCCGCGCTCTTTTTGCTCGGAAGAGGGAGTCTTTTTAGCGGGCCGTCTGTCTTTTTGCGAGTCACTCGTATCGCGATCTCCGCGCGCGAGAAAACGAGCATCGCGAGACGAACGACGACGACGCCAGGCGTTACATTTGCCTGCTCGGTAGCTGCGGAAAAAGTGAACCGTCCCCGATAAGAATCCGTTAACCCTGTGCCGGCCGGAGTTTTTACAGAAGCTGCATGCCGTTTCGCGCGAACATTCGCGGGCAGCGGTACACGCTGATCGTTAGACAGCGGGTTTGATGCATTTATGAGAATAATGGGTAGGCGTAGTTTCAAACAGTAGAAAGATTAGCAGAATTTAAAAGTACTGTTACATTGTTGTCAACCTATTAAACACATTAAGAAACGAAATACACATTTCTATTTCACTCCGGTTTGATGCAAATCAGGTCAACAATTTTATTCTGTATAATAAATAAATGTGTAAATAAAGAATTTATTTTAATTAGTTTCCATTATGATAAAAATTTTATATACAGGGTGAGTCGCCACCTCAAATATCTTTGTTGTTTTTAAAGATACGTCAAATGGCTGAAGGACAAAGTTGAATGCTTCAGTGGGGCTCACATGATACCAAAAATATTTTTGTTTTTATGTGATTTTTTTTAGAGATATCAAGGCCACCTTCATTTTTTAAAATGGAAACACCCATTTTTAAACACCTACAATGATATGTAGTCCCTTTCATTAGGAATTCAGTGACTATAATTACCCACGCACGTATAAACTTTCTAAGTAGCTCCTAGTCCATATAACAGACACAGAACATTATTATTTTGCATCGACCATTAAAAATTCGCAATATCTACTCGTTAAGCACTTTAAGCACTGACTAATTTTCGAAGCTCCTTACTTGTAGACTTCATACGTAGGCTTTAGAAACAACAAAGATATTTGAGGTGGCAACGTTAGGTGACTCACCCTGTATACAAAATTGTATATACATACGTATAGAAGGATAATACTCCTTTTACATTGACATTTCAAGAATACCCTGAAAAGATACAATTCGTGAGAATTATTATCATTAGACAGCTGATCTTTGTGCGAAATAAAAATTCTGTGCTACAATTACTTGACTACCAAAAGTACTGTATGAGGTATCACATCAGTTCTACATCGATAAAATGAAGAAAATCGTATAAAATAATATTTCAGATCGGAAGAGAAATTCGGTTTTCGAGTTAGAACAGCTCCGTCTGCAAAGTATTATAACATAATAGGAAGTTTGAAATTTTCCTTCGTCGGCCGTTTTGGTTCTATCCCCCCTCTCTCTGTTCACTTTCATCTCCCACGGTCGCGATCGAAGAGATCGTCGTTAATCTCGAGAAATGCGAGACAAAAGAGATTCGAGGAGTAATTAAAGAGCAGACGGGCGTCCGATACCGGCCGTTTCCTACGGCAGACGCGGAAACGCGGTGGTAGAAAAGTCCGGGGAGGGTGGAGAGAGATGCGGAGGAATGGACGGAGGGCCGGTAAGTAGAAAAGATAGAGAGAAAGAGAGCCAGACAGAGCGAGAGAAAGCCTTTGGTACACAGGAAAAGAGGATAACGAAGGGAACAAAAGGAAACGAAAGGGAAAGGAATAGGAAAAGAAGTCGCGACGGTGGAACGGGGAAGAGAGAGGAGGAAGCGGAGGGAAATACAAAGAGCAGAAGAAACTGGAGGAACGAGCTCGAATCCTCGTGTCCCCTTTTACCCCCGCAAATATTTTGTCTTCGGCTACGACTGCTTTTTCCGCCGCCGCGTTGCTCTACCTCTCTCTCTCTGTTTCTCTCTCTCGTTTCCACCCTGTTTCTCTCCCTCCCAATCCCCCTCTTTGTCTGGCCGTCTGCGTCGTCGTCGAATTCATCGTTAATCGTCGAGAGGTTAAGTACTACGGATCGTCGAATCGCAAATGGGAGCGTCGCGTCGCGTCGCGTCGCGTCGACGGGAAAGAAACGAAGAGGCATCTTCAAAGTTTGGAGACACGCCGGTGATCCTCTTAATGCGGGAGCAAGCAATGCGCCGCTGCCTTTATTGCGAGCCCTTCCGCAATAAACTCCCATTGAAATGCACGCCGCCGAACCGAATATTCCCGCCGGATGGCAATGAATTATGCAGAGTTATCGGACAGGACCGAGCCGCCATACCGGGCCGGCTGCTTTTCTTCGAGGCTCGTTCGAGATCCGATCCTCTCGTCGATTCCCGTTCGAATTCACAGGGAACAGAGTGTCCTCTTCCTCCCTGCTGAACGATGCTCTGCCGAGCCACAGATAACGAAACAAGGTGAACGGTAATTATATAAATGTAAATCGACGATCCGCATTCGATTACTCCTCTCATTTGTCTCGGCCCCGACTCGTTATCGGTGTCTCGCGCAAACTTGCTTGTATCCTTCAAACTGTAACCTGCTTTCCGAGACGGCACCTCACCCCTTGGCATACGAAGTTCATGAAATTCCATCCGACTAGAGACACGCCGTTTTTTATTTTACTTGTCTGTGTCGGTTTCATAGAGAAACGGATGCGTACTTGCAAGGAAACATAACGAAAACACAAAATGATTTTAGAATTAATGAAACTTTGGGTAAACTTTACTTTACCGGACTCAAAATTTATGCCTTTCTCTCATAAATTATTATGTATTTGGTACGTAATCCAGTAGATTTGTACCCGGCGCGGATGCAGATCGAAGTTTCGATCCTCTAGGATCAATGGTTCAGAAGTTATGCTTGCTTAATGTTGAGCAATCAGCAGTGTTTTTGACGCGTGAAGGCGCCGCCATATTGGTTTGTAGCGACGACCGCTAGCCGCTTACCTTGCCCCCCTCCCAGGGGCAAGCGGCGTGCGACCGCCACTACAAACCAATATGGCAGAGCCCTTACCTGTCAAGAAACTGGAAATATGTTCCAGTACTTTTTTATAACGAATGTCCAGCTGCATTGATTGATGTATTAAAAAATACCTCATTCCATTGAAAAAAACGAAGATCACCTTGACGTAACTGATTCAAATCCGAATCTTACGTTCGAGTTTACTACAAAAATTGTTATTTAGTGTAGAATCTGATCGAACCAGTGCGCCGAAAGCATCTAAAATTTAGTTCTTGATGACCTTGATATCTGTAAAACAAATTACATAAAAACCAAAATGTTTTTGGTATCGTATGAGCCCGATTTTACCATTCAACTTTGTCCTTCAGACATTTGACCTATCTTTAAAAACAACAAAGATATTTGAGGTGGCAAGGTTAGGTGACTCACCCTATGTATACCATATGTATTATATGTATGTACGTACGTACGATTCGCGAACTATAGTCACCCTTGGCCAAAGGAATGCACGGTGGTATAGTTTATGCATTGACCACATTCCTCTCCCATGCCTTGAAACGCTCGCTCCTCTTCCTCCATCTCTTTCATTTAACACACCTACGTTCCTTGGGGCCCCGTTCCTACATGGTCCCCCGTGCATGCCCCCCCCCCGCCCGCTCTTTTACTTTCGGCCCGGAGAGTCGACGGCACGCCTCCCTCCCTTTCACCCAGCCCCCACCCCCTTCATCCCATCGTCTCTTTATCTTTTCTCTTTCCGATTCTCGCATGCGCTCCGTTTTTCTTTTTCCCCTCTTTTCATTCTTCGTCCTCGCCAAAAAGCTAGGCCGTCGCTTCTCCCGCGAGCTGCCAAGTCGCCCTCCGACGGTATTTCCGCGTTTTTCCACAGAAAGGGGATGCAATCTTCACGCGAGGCGAGCGACGATCGATAACTCTTCGCGGCGATGGAGTATGTTTTGTTCGAAAATCGTCTTCCTCCTCCAACACTGGCTTGGTAACTTCGTCTTCCAAGCACAAAGCTCATCCCCGAACTTCGCGCCGACATCCTCCGGCCCTGACTGTTTTCTCGCCGAAAACACAGCCTGCAATTTCCTCCCCTGTTAGCCAGCGCAGAATTTATACAAAATGGTTGTTTGTCCCTGAACGTATCGCTTCGATTAGGAGCAGGAAGCATGGAACGGAAATTCTGAATAAGACTCTTAACAAGGGAAGGACCCCAAGTGTCCGACTTCGCGATTTTGATTATTTTTTGTGAGACGATAGTATATGGATCCCTGATGATGTCTGCAAAATATTAGCTGCAGTTACTCAATAGTTTTAAAGATATAAACAATTGAACTTCCACGCAACCTGCTTACACGGCTAATGGAACAAGGCATGAAAGTTTAATTGTTTGTATCTTTAAAACTATTGAGTAACTGCACCTAATATTTTGCAGACATCATTAGGGATCCATATGCCATCGTCTCGCAAAAGATTATCAAAATCGAAGTCGGACACTTGGAGTCCTTCCCTTGTTAGCATGGGACAGAATCTATACCCACTTCGTGCTGAATATGGGTATAGGTTCTGTTTCATGCTAAATCGGAAGGTTCCAACCTTTATGCTACTACGCCTCCCCGAAAAAAATGTTTACTACATATAATTTTAGATATAACATGATTTAAAAATTCTTTTTTACATATATAATAGTATTTAAGATAAAATAATATAGGCTCGGTTTTAAAAAACTGTGAAATTTTATTTATTTGTAGATATTATATGACAGTATGGAAATTAGTCTTTTATTAAAAAATTTTGGTACCTCGCCTAACACGATGTAAAAACTGTTTTTGTAGATATTGTGGTATGAAAATTGAGCTTCTGCTAAAAAATTTTGGCGCCTTCCAGATTGGAAACCGACGTGTTAAACCATACTGACGTTATAAGCTTTTGAAAACGAATTTCAAAATAGTATTTTATTTGCAGAATATTCGAAATATTAGGATTTCATCTCGAAATATTTTATTACTTTTATTTTAAGAATGCAAGATACATATTGTATGTTTATATTGTTTCTCAACGAACCACAGCAGAAACCTGCTGCGTCATTTTCTTGACAATCATATTGATTAAAACGTCTTTATCACAATCTTGTTTTTGTTTATCCCCAAAAATATCGCAGAAGAGAAATGAAAATGTATATTTTTTGTGTGGCCACAGTTATTTGAATGCTTAAATATTGATTACAAACGAATCAAATTTGATTTCATTCAAAAAGAAAGGCGTAACATTCATATTTGTTAGACTTCCTTCGAAAACTTCACGACGGGTGTGACTCGTTAAAGACTCAACAAAAAATTACGAAAAAATTTACGAACATTCTACGTAATGGCACACACAGCAGTGAATTATTTCAGAATTTTCAGTTGCAAGATCTATTTTTGAAAAAATCCGGAAGCATAAAATTGCCGATTTCCCAAGAGAGAAGCTACGCAATAAATCCGCAAGTTTTACGGACGAGCATCCCATTGAATTTCAAATAGATTGCCGAGGGAATGAGTTGCGCAGACTGGGAACTTGTCCACGAGGATCGAGAGGATTCCGATCGAGTGAGCAACATCTGCCGCGAATCGTTCGCGAATAATCGGCTGGGAAACGGCCGCCTCCTATCGCGATACGTTTATCCACCGATTCATCTCGGAGATCACGGCGAATCGATCGATCGATCGATCGAGAAATCGTGCTCACGATCGCGTCAGGTATCGCGCGTGCAACGCATCATCCTACCAGCCGATTGATCTCGATCACGCACGCCAGTTCAATCACCATCCAGCCTGAACCGAACGAAAAGAATGCGAATTCTTCAGACGCTACAGGCTCGACTATTTTCTGAATGGAAATGTTTTGACGCCGTCGCGACACTTGTAGATTTGCATTTATTTAGTCATGGACTCATTGCTGCTGCAATTATGAGCAACAAGTGACTCGAAGCAGATCTGGATATATTCTGAGATGATTAATTTTATTATTCTTGGGATAGGTTTTGAATTGTTTAAAATAAAATGATTTTAAAATAATTTTCTACCTCAAACACTTCGTTCGAATGAATGATTTAAAAATAATTTTGTATCTCAATTACTAAACATTTCAGTATTATACCAATTTCATATTCGTGCAAAGGAAAAAATGAATCTATTGGGTTGGCGAGAAAGTAATGTCGGTATTTTAAGATGAAATAGAAAGCACAATTTTTTTATTCAAGCAATGAACTTTAATGAGTAACATACTTTCCCTTTGGTTCGACGATCTTTCTCCAAAAAAAACAAAGAAGAAAATATTTTATTGATTAAAGTTCGTCGCCTGAATAAAGAAATTCTTAATAATTTAGAAATTCTTATTTTTCTATTTTGCCAAGCCAATAAAATGGAATCATTCTAGGTCGGAAGAAATGTTTAATTTTCGATTTAAAATGGCCCCGAGTGCAAGGGATTAAAATAGTATATTTAATAAAATAAGTCCAAGGTGGTTCGGAGCCCACCTTATAAAAACTGTAGGTCCCGTCGCGAAATAACCACAGCAGTTAAAAAAGCGACGTAAAATAAATTTAAAAAAAAAGAATACAAAATAAAAATTTTTTGCATCGATTTTAAAAAACACTGGCCAAGTAAAAGTTCTTTCCTTTAATAATTGTAGCGGTTTGAAAATAATACATTGGTGTCCCTAAATTCTCTTCGTCTCTGATCTTTTTTAAATTGGACTTCCCCATTTTTGTTATAAATGCATAAAATCCGAAGTATTTTTCCCGAAAACTGTACCCAGCTCTGGGTACGAACGAGATATCTCGTCTGCGAATGCGAACGGGTTAATTAGCCGCGATGCCTAAGGATATCCAGCTGGCGCGTATAATTCGCGGCGAGGGAGCGCTTAAGTTGCTCTCGGTGCAATTATAGACGGAATGATGTCCGTGAATCGTTAATGTTCCAATATCTGGCGGATCGATCGCGGAAACCGCGCGAGTTCCAGGCCTGGGGACTCGGACCAAATAAAAGTAGAAGGAAGTCAGTCGATGGACGAGAGGGAGAAGGAGAGAAAGTGAGAGAGTAGAGAGAGGGACCGTGAGAAGGGTGTGCGCCGCGGCCGAATCCCCTCCACGGTCCCGTGGAATTAATCGGAATTCCGATGCGAATAACACGTTCGGGAAGAAAGTCGAGCTGCCTGGTGTCGTCGTCGTAACCGACGAAATTCTGAAAAATTCTTGTCGCAACCCTTGCGACCTCGGCGAGGTTCCAAGGACTTCGGGAGACGCGACGGTGGTAGCGTTTGACGACCTGGGAACGATGATCGAGAACGGCGATCGAGAGACGCGTTCTCCGAGGCAATGCCGTTTGCGCCGCGGAGAAACAGGCGACGGAGAGAGAGAGAGAGAGAGAGAGAGAGAGAGAGAGAGAGAGAGAAAGAGAGAGAGAGAGTGGACGTCGGGAATCCATTATAGTCGGCGATGACTCGACTGGAAGGACGAAACGAGGACGCGATAGGTAGCAGTCGGTGGAAAGTAGAAGGTGGTCGGTTTCAGCAAAGTGGAAAAGAAGAAGGGCTGAAAGAGGGAAGAAGGAAGGAAAGACGCGGAAAGATGGGGAGAGACCGGATTCCAGTTTGGTCCTGGTTCTCTTTCTCTCTTTCGACTCCCTCCTCCTCTCCTGAACCGACATTCCTTTGCCCGTTTCAACCTGCTTGCCGGTCGCCACCGTTTTAACCCGCAGCCCAACACACTATTACGTCTGGCCTAAGGCGCTCCTACATTTAACTACACGCCGAGTGGAAACGGTGGAGATAGGTGTGCGAACACAGGCCCGAGAGGCCCGAAACGAGCGGAGTTCCTGCCCGACAACGACTCCGAAGAGACGGCCGTGCCCCGAGTCAATGGGACCACGGCTTTTGAATTCGCAATCGCCGCGGCACGCCGACTCGTTTATGTTTTAATCGCGCGGCATTCGATCGATCCGACCAGCTCCTATCGACTGCTAAGAACGCTTTCACACGGGGCAGACGGATCGCGATTCACGCGCCGCGTACGTACCGCACAGCTACGTGCACGTGGACAAGACACGCGTAGTGTCGGCACCACTGATATACAGGGTGTCCCAAAATTCCTTCAACAGCCGGAAATGGGAGGTTCCTGAGATCATTTGAAGCAACATTTTCCTTTGGAAAAATGTTATCCGCGGCTTTGTTTAGGAGTTATTAACGAAAAACACGGACCAATCAGAGCGCGACCTAGACGCGAGTTGGCACAGTCAGCCAATAGACAGTTGGCGCGCCAACTAGACTGTGCCCACTCGCGTCTAGATCGCGCTCTGATTTGTCCGTGTTTTTCGTTAATAACTCCTAAACAAAGCCGCGGATAACATTTTTGCAAAGGAAAATGTTGCTTCAAATGACGTCAGGAACCTCCCATTTCCGGCTGTTGAAGGAATTTTGGGACACCCTGTATATACTATGGATACGAGATCCCCATAAGCCAGCCGTACAGCCGTTGAAGCCAGTAGAAGAAGGCACTTTTCGATGCCAGCGCCGTGAAATGTCCATGCAGGAACACTGATATTATTTTAGTGTGCGTCTCACTGACGTATATATATATCAGTGGTGCGTCTGCGCGTGGCGAAGCGAGGCAAAGCGTAGAGCTCCACGGGTGATCGCGGGGTGCGAAGGGAAGTATAGTTCATAGTCTGCCATTTGATGGCGCCTCTTGCAAACTGGCAAAATCTCCTTCTAATGAGCTTCAGGCTTCTCCAATCCGTAGTATATATATCAGTGGTCGGCACGGGAACGGTTGATTCGCGAGCAGGGTTGCCATCTGTAAGCTCTCTCGCCTTCTCGGGAATCTTGGCGGGTTCGAAGGTGGAGAGGAGTTCGCGAGAGAGCGGCTCGTCGTCCTCCAAGTGTAGACAAGGACCGTTTCGCACGGTTTAACGATCGCGCAACGACGACGCCGTGCCAGGCTACGGCATGTCCAAGTCGGCCAACTAGTTTCGCTCTGAAACCAAAGCCGACCAGAGCCTCTCCGGGCAACTGTCCCTCGCGAAACGTATTCCGACGCGCAACAAACAGCTCGTCGCCGCAGCTTCAACCTGCTTTCATAGACTTTTCAGACGGGTCCGCCGAGGAACGAACATATACGGAGAATTCGCCTAATGCCGGACACGCTGGCGATTCGTTTGACGGAAAGACGACGCAACGGAAAGTTATACCCAGGGCCGGATTAAGCATGAGCACCAGTCTATGCCGGGGAGCACAGATATTGTTGGCTGAGAAAAAAAGGACATTCATTGTGTTTGTTGAAAAGGTGCGCTACATTTGCACACGAGCGGCCTTGATACAAAGTCTGGGACCTCGTCATAACGTTTGCCACGGGCATATAATCCGACACTGATTATACCGTAGTCGTCTCTAGTACAGGCCGAAATCACTTACTTATCACTTACTTTCCCGCAAGTACTCGATTCCTCAATGATTTCTGTGTATGGTAGTCCAATTGTAAAAGAGTTATCGGCTTTTTAAGAATGTCCGAATATTTGTGGGAGTCACTGTACCTAGCACATACTACATCTAGCTATTCATATACATCAGCCCGTTCGGCTTGGATTGAAAAAAGGAATAACAGATCTTTCGAACGTTCGAAACCAGAATGTGCTCTCTGTGATTGCAGGAAAAAGTATGAGAGAGGCGGCTAAATACCTAGGTCGCTCAACCTGCGCGAGAATTTCGGTGGTCCCCGTAGGGGTTGAACCCTCCCACTCGAGGGGCCGCCCGGTCGCGGCGCGACGTTAAAGAGTCACGGTCTCCGGCACCGAATATAAATTCTTTCCCTTAAATATTTGAGAGTGTTCGCGTCTCCGGCATTTGCACAAAGCGTGCTCGGTATGTACCTTCCTCGGGCGGGGATGCGCGAGGAACAGAGCAGAGCAGAGCGGAATCTTCCCTAGTACGGATCCAGCAATAAAAAATTTATCAGACGCCAACGATTCTCGCTTGATAGCGAGGTTGAACGAGCAGCAGCATGGACGGGCGTGTGTACCTTGTCCCGCGGGATGCAAACACGGTTATCCGACACCGACAGCGAAGATTAAACGCGCGCGAGATAGGATGGTTTTTGTATTACTTATCATTTATTAGCGGCGCGGCGCGACGGCTGCATCCGCCACCGAACAATTCGGAAAAACGAGGGAAAAAATCGCCCGGGCACCGACCACGACTAATTGAACACGATTCGAGAGCTGAACGAACGCGACCGACCCGACCCGGCCCGACGAGACGCGACGCGACGCGACGCGACGGCCCGGTGAAAATGCGACCGTGTGCCATGTGCGTCGGGCGCAACAGCCGGAAGAAATTCCGAATCGAATCGAATTGGACTGGCGCGCGCGTTTTCCGTATTTTCGCCTCTGCCTCGAACCAGCCGGCCGTGAAAACTCGCGCGAACTTGGCCTTTGCTTTTCCCCAGTCGTTTCCTCGACCTCCCTCGAACCGCGTCAATTGTTCGAAATTGACGATTAACCGGCGAACGCGTTTTCCCATCGTTCGTTCAATCTCTCCGCTCTTTAGAAATAACACTGTCCAACAAATTTCAACTTTATTTTTCTATTTCGATTCCCACTATGCGATTCTTATAGAGTTTTTCGCGCTGATTCCGAATCTGTTTTTACTTTTCTCCTATACCTACAGTTTTTGAGAGAGAAATGAGCATCAACAGTGGCAGCATGTGTTTCACGATGAAAATGAACAGTATTAGAACTTAAAAATTTCCTAAAACACATATTTTCAAGAGGTGGACAGTGTTTCAACATCTACAAAATTTCAAAAACAAAATTTTTTCGACAAAAAATGAAGATCGCTTTGATCTTTTAAGTGTTAAAATGCATGTTTGATTTCTTGAAGTTTTAGCTGATGTTAAATATAAGACGAATCCAACGGCCTACTATGTATATACATATATTATAATCTCGAGCCCACGAACAACGCCGAAATAGTTTTGTAAAAATTCGTCGTAAAAATCCCTCGCGGCTATTTGAATAATTTCGTTCGAAACCTTATTTTCTCTTTTGTCGCGGGGTTCGCTCCGAAAGCAGAGCTCTTACCTGGCACATATTTTAAGGAAATTGCGATCGCGATTAAATTCCAATCATCCGTACGGGATCGGCGTGACTCAACGAAAATGACCGGGGGGACGCTTATTCGGGATCCCTCGCGTTAATAGGGTTCCGTGGAAATAATTGCGAAAGTTTCGTCGCAGAATTTGACAAGGGTGTCCCGTTACGTCTATCGGCGCATAGTCCGGCGCCACCTAATTAAAGCGCGTCGAATTCCGCGCGTAATCGAAGCTTAATCCGATCCCGATGATCCCGAACGCGAACAGGGCCCGTCGACGTTAACGAAGGAGATTGGCTGCCGCGGCGAACCACCGGGTAATTAGCGAATTTAGTGGCCGACGAGAAATGTCGTCCTCGGTAATAGCTATCGTTGCGCTGTCGAAACCCGGTTGCTGCCGATGCATCGTAACCTTATCGCTCAATCGAAGGGGTCGCGAGACGAAGCGAGACGAAGCGAGTCTTGTTCGAAGCGACCTAATCGGTCCGAACAATTCTAGCGAGCCTCCCGATCCTTTTACATCCTTTACAAGCCGTGATCTAAGAAAATGGGAACCGTACGATCTAAGAAAAACGAGTATCCCCTCCACACGAGTGATCGAAATGAACTTCTCTCATCGATAACTGTTATGAGTGATCGAAATGAACAACTTCCCTTATCGATAACTGTTATGAGCGATCGAAATGAACTTTTCTCATCGATAACTGCTTTGAGCAATTGGAACAGTTTTTTTCATCGATAACAGTTATCGAGGAGGATCTAATTTTTTGAACACTAATAACTAGACTGCGGATCTTTATGCAAAATAAAAATTGTCTGCATCGATTGCAAGAAATAGAAACTAAACTGATTGCTATTTCTTCTCTTAATGATTTCAACAGAGGAGATTTCAATTTGAAAGATCTATCAACAATTTTGAATTTCATCTAGTCAATTTTGCTATAAATGCATAAAGATCTAACTAAGCGGTCTACCTAATAACTGTTCATAAACTATACTTGGTTTAAAGCATTCAATAAATAATAATAATAAGTAACAACTGTTATTTGTAACCAAACAGTATAAAAAAATCGATATTTTTTAATCAAATTGTTCTTCGAATTTATTTCTTTATATTTTGTGTACATTATCTTTAATTTCAATAGTAATCAACTTTTTATTAATGATTTTTTATCGTAAAAAATTTTAGAATAACTGTTATTTTTGGTCCCTGGTGTAAAGGGTAACATTATTTTCTTCTATCACAACATCGGGGAGTTCTAATTTTGACTCGTCGCTAAGTATATCCTTCTTCCAGAAATCCAGTGATTTGTTTTTAAACAAAATACGTATGGAGGAAGCAAGGTGAATGCTTTAAATCAACGGTGATAACGCCTACAGCAAAGTATGGTGCAGGATCGGTATGAGTTTGGGGTTGTTTTTCTTCAAATGGTGTTATAACGTCAATATAAATTCAGAGATTCTGTTCCTATTAAAAATGGGACTTTCGAGGACGACCGCGGCCTAGATTGATCTTTTATCTAGCGCTTGTCACTGCTGAGAAACCCCATCGCATGCATCGATCGAGAATTGCAATGTTGGAAACGCGAGTCTACCCACGAGGTATAAACGTCAGGTGACTCACTCTGTATAATAATGTACAACCTCGAAATATGTTACTGGGCGCACAATTCTGAACAACTTTCTCCTATTTCGAGTTTGGCTCTGTTGCTATCGATCTCGTCCGATTTTCGGCATCAACGTTCGTCCAACAAATTCGTAATTCATCCATTTCCGCGATAACCAAGTGGCATTTCAACCAGGAAGACCAACGCACCTCGAAGAATGTGCTAAGGATCGAATTTTGATGTGCTTGACCTAGATGTTCAACGATATCCGAGCTTTATGGCGCGAGTATGAGGGAACAATGGCCGAGGAACGGGGACCCGACTCTTGTGCGAATCCAGCGTCTCGCAGCCATTTCCTCCCAACGATTTTACTCAGCAATTTTCGGCCATTGTTCCGCCCGCGAGCTATCTTCCTCGTCTTCCGCTTCTCTTCCCGTTCCTCGGTGGTCGAACCTTTCTACACCCCGCGACGAAACTTTAGGATACAGTTACCGATCATCGAATTAGGACCACGTGCAAAAATTTCACTTTTATGGCTATGTCGTATATGGGAAATTGTCTTTGGTCATTCAAATTACACTGTCCAACAGCCAAAAAGTATTTCGATTCCCACTATGCGATTCTTATAGAGTTTTTCGCGCTGATTCCGAATCTGTTTTTACTTTTCTCCTATACCTACAGTTTTTGAGAAAATTGAGTTTTAAAAAAAGACATTTTTCAACTTTGAACAAATATTGTGATGTTATTATAAAAGATATTGAATTGATTTTTACAGAAAAAGATTCCCTAGACTTTCCCGAATACAGTGGTATATAATATTAATGCATTATCATTGTTTAAACATGTTTAAACGGTCATTAAGAAATGTGACCAAAATAGTGACCGGGCACAGTCGTTGTCCGCTCAAACCCCCGGCCTTTGGACAACGAAGGAGCTTTTACTGTAGTTTGAAGGAATATTGTATTCTCATATATAAAACACATTAAAAATAGTCATAATGAAGTATTTGGACGTTTACTTAACGTATATCACGCCAGCAACAATCGTAGCGATACGTCAAGTGATATACGTTAAGTAAACGTCTAAATACTTCATTATGATTATTTTTAATGTGTTTTATATATGGGAATACAATATTCCTTCAAACTAGTGGGTTACCAAATCATTTCAACGAAAAAATTATTACATTAGTTTTGTTCACAAAAACCGATGTTCTGCAAAATCCTGAGGTCGTAGACAAATCTTGAGACAAGATTTGAAATCAGCGTGAAAAAATCTACAGGAAATGATGTGTCGCATGTTAAAAAAAAAATTTTCCGCGCGTGGTATTGGGAAGACCACAATTTTCTTGAAATTGTGCAAGTTTAACGAATTTTCTCAAGGTTAAAAAACGTTCGTACTACAATCTCCATAATTATTTCATGTTCTGCAAAGTTTCAGCTTTAATTTTTAAAAAATTTCATCGCTCTATCTCATTTCTATCGAAATTTCTTTGATTTTGACACAGATTTCGTCGGTTTAGCCCACTGTGCGTCACGTCGGCCAGCAAAAATTGCACGACTTACGCAGAATTTTGAAATCGACTTTTCGGGCGAGATGGAACAATAACAATGCAATTCCATAAGCGTCGCGTGTCAATAAACGTATTTACCGTTGACAATCAAGCAAGCTCGTCTCGGTACATAGTTCGATCAGCAACGAATCGACGGGTGTGTAGACGAGTGAAAAGGGCGAGAGGAGAAAGAGAAATAATATAAGAGAGAGAGAGAGAGAGAGAGAGAGAGAGAGAGAGAGAGAGAGAGAGAGAGAGAGAGAGAGAGAGAGAACGGAAGGAAAGAACAACGCGTTCTTTCTGCTCCGCCGCCGGCGAAATGAATTTCGCTGGTGTAAGCTCGCACCTACCTCCGGGATCAATTTAAATGGCTATTCGGAGCCGGCTGAATTACATTAATTACGGTGCCGGAGGAAGTGCATTCGTTGGTCTCATTGTTATTCCAGGCCGACAAAACTGGCTGATGCCCCGTGGAAAAACAACGAGCGCGCGGCTCGCTTCCGTCGCGTCGGTTTACCGGACCCCACGTTATTTCCAACGTTTGCGGAGAGAAGAAAAATCAGCTCGTACCGCGGGACATCGCTTCGGAGGAAACGGATCGTTTTTACAACGTCTCGCGTCCCACGTCACGGCGACGATCGTAGACACAGCCGCGGAGACAGAGAAAACGAAAATCTGTTGGATATCGCACGCGTCCGCGTCTCGTGAAAAATATGAAACACAGCGACACGAACCAACGCTCCGGACGATGGTTATTAACCCTTTGCACTCGGAGCTACTTTAAATTGATGTAATAGCTCATTCTACAATTAGAGAAGAATGGTGACTGTATAATTTGTTTTTTTATGTATGAAAATCAGGCACGAATGCAATCATCTATTCAAATTTATAATTTGATTCTTTCGAAAGAGTGTCGCAGCTAGACAATTTTTTGTGATCTTCGTGTGAGCCTCATTTTACCATCCAACTTTGTCCTCTTAATAACCGGACTCCATTTCCGAATCGCGGCGAAACGATATCGCGTTCTGCGAAACGTGAAGTTGCGTTTTCTTTTTCGGTGAAAGATAGAGAGACTGTTCGAGCTATCGGACAACGGCTCTTGGCTCGTCCCAGCGACATTTCCTCGACCCGTGTCACCTTAGATAAACGTTTGCGGTGAACACTCGCGACCGTTTAACGGTTCTTATCAAATGTACTACTGGACAAACAGCAAGCTTCCGAGCGGAGAAGCTACTCTCCACTTTCTCTCATCCCATGCAAAACCCGAGAACCGGAAAATCGATCGACTACGTACTATAGCCATCCCTTTATTAATAGCGGATCCATACGACTTGTCATAATGTCCTCAAGAATCACCTCTTTTAAGGAAGTACAACATTTTCGGGACACCCTGCGTATTCAAAATGTGAGCGATTGGTGGGCGTGAACAGATTTTATTCGCTCCGCGTAAAGTAAGGTAAAATCGACAAGAATAAAAATGTTGACGACGAAGGCGTGTTTTTCACTTTTCCGTGCGATCAGGGTTGCCATCCGTTCAGGTTTCCCACGTTCGTCCTAGTTTTTAGTGCATCCGGGGACGTGCAAGGGGAATTTCTTTAAAGATCCGAGTTTTTCGATGCTACACACTTTCTCTTTAAAAACAACAAAGATATTCAAGGTGGTCAAGTTAGGTGACATACTCGGTATAACGCGATGAAAAATTGTTTAAAATTTCTGTGTATCTATATCATCTGTGGCAGTAAGCGTACAATCGTCTTACGCAATGTTTCGTACATGTAATGTACATTTACAATACATACAGTCGGGGACAATATCAAGTGGACACTCTTAAAGATTGCCAAACTTTTAAAATTGGCCCAAAGTACTGGAATTTTTTCAGATGTTAGACCGACTAGTTTGCTAGAGAATGATCATGCAAAATTTACAAAATGATGTTTACTAGACTTTTTAAACAAGTTTCTAGAAAAGTATCCAAGCTCTTTTACGATGTGGATACAACAAAGCATTTATTGGCTGTAATCTTATTGACTGTAATCTAATTATCTTATTGGCTGTAATCGCGGCGAAATCGATACTTATCGGCCATTAGAACGACCGCAAGATAAGCTCGAGAGCTTTCCAGGTTTTCGTAAATTGCAGGAGAAACAACAGCTACGAAACCCATCCACAGAATAAGCCATGAAACCCGAAGAGGGATGACCGTGTTTGCTGATGCGATTTCCATCGTTATCGGTAAACGCGAGCGCGGGTATCAAGGTCCCCGCGGATTTGAAATCGTTGGACAAATACAAAGGGAAACAAACAGATCTATGTTTTTACCGTAAGCGTTCGGGTAAAGCTTGGTAAGATTTCTCCGAGACAACTGCCGATCATCTCGCCGCTCAGCTTCTACTTACCTAAAACAAACAAAAAGATTCGAATCACTAATTGCTGCAAACATTTTGCATTAATGCCTCGTCGAATCATTATTATTAGACTGCGGATTTTTATGAATGTATGAAGAAATTGGCTGGGTGAAATGTAAAACAGTAAACCATTAGAAAAATTGAAGAATAATGTGATATTGTCTTTAGTGCAATAAAGGCATTAAGGGATGAAATCAATTTTCATTTTGCTCCTGCTTCCCACAATCAGTCCATAACATTTTTATTTTCCATAAAGATTCGCAGTCTAATTATTATATCGCTGAACTATTGATATTTATATAATTTTTATATTAGTTACAAGCCACTTTTTCGAACTAGTAAAGAAAGATCGGGGTACTCTTTGGAACTTTTTTTGTAACTCTAGCTAAAGTAAGCATATCAATATTTCCGAACCAAGAATAGTATATGATACAATATAGTATATTAACAGTATGTACAACCTATCTTTGTGTTAACAATAATTGCAGATGAAAGTACGAACCTGACGCTTCAATATCCATGTAGAAAACTTAGCGAATTTCAATTGGAGAAAACAGGATTAACGCAATTACGTCGTCAACATTACTGACGCGAAAAACTGAGATTCACCGTCCGAACCATAGCCTAATTTTGCGCAGGTGCGCCGACTACTGCGTTGCGTTAACAAAAACAATTTTCACGCTACATTGTGGGCCCTTTCTTAGAGTACGTAATGATGGTATTTGAAATTAGTCTAGAGAAAATTGTTAAACAGGCTTCTGTCGTCGTAATTTGGTCATTCGGCCGTATGTGCGCCGATAACATTAATTGTAGTTTAAACAATTGTCGATCGAGATTCAGAGATCTGTTACTAACCATTAAGCTTTGTCTTTATAAAAGAATCCCTAAGCAGTTCACCGCAAGTTCCCGGAAGGAATCGTGGCGAGACGGTTGAAATTCGAATCAATCGAACATAATCCTCGAAGGCTGCGAAAGCGAACGAGAGAGGAGAAGGGAATATCAGGCATTCTTTTGCAGGGTCGTGGGCTAAGTTCATCGAAAGTATGCAAATGCCTGGGGATAACGAGTATCCGGGGAAACGGCGAAGGGAAAGAGGGAAGAGGATGGAAAAATGCGAAATAATTGGCGAGTCGCAGGAAGAAGGAAAATCCCGACGGGGGGAACAACGGTTCCCGACCGTTTTCTCCAAGGAAAGAAGGAGTCCTGACAGTCTGTGTGGCGATCTCCTCGCAATAGAGGCTTGTCCGTGGGTTGTTCGCGTACCTGCACGCTGACTCGTTGCCGTGGCATTCCTAAAGTCTGGTTCGCTCGGTAATTATGAGATATTAGCCGGTAATTTATAGCTGTCCGAGGGACCTTCTCGAAGGTAGAAGCCCTCCTCACGATCCTTCCTCCCCTAACCTGGCCAGACCGCCTGCTTGGTTGGTTGCTTGGTTAGTTACCTGCCTGCCTCTTTGGCTAGCTACAGTGGGTGTACAAAGTATTCGTACACCTTTTAAAAACGAGTAACTTTTTTAAAATTAGACCCAACAGAGATTGAGCTTTTTTTCAGCCGTTAGAACGATTAGTTTACTAGCTAATGTCTAGATAATGCTTCTTTAACACTGAACCTACCGAGCCTCAAAGGTAACCGGTACATGTTCCCTTATAAAAATGACAAGATTGATTTTATTTTGTGCGGCTCTTATTATATTAGGTTGGCAACTACCAAGGGAAGGACCATAAGTGTCCGACTTCGATTTTGATAATTTTTTGTGAGATGATGGTATATGGATCCCTCCTAATCGTGTATGCAAAATATTAGATGTGGTTACTCAATAGTTTTAAAGATACAAACCATTAAAGTTGATATACCATGATTGGTTGCGTGATTCACAGGTATGAAACTTTAATTGTTTATATCTTTGAAACTATTGAGCAACTACACCTAATATTTTACATACATAATTAGGGATCCATATACCATCATCTCAGAAAAAATTATCAAAATCGAAGTCGGACACTTGGGGTCCTTCCCTTGTAAGTTCGCGACCTCCACATTTTCTTAGACAGTCATTTATACAATGTATTTTTTCAGCACGAGTATTTTATATCAAATTAATCGCAAAATTCAGAGCTTCCCAATGATGCACTGTTCAAGAGGAATGGTCACTGAATGAGGCTATAATGATACCATAAAGGAGTTACCAGACAAATGGTCGCGAATTTAGTTGGCAATATAATAAACCAAGCACACATAAAAAATGTGACTTTTACTTTTTCCTTCACAATTGCGGCTGATATCGATTTTAAAAAAGTATTACATTCAGTTTTGAAAAAGTTATTCGTTTTTAAGAGGTGTACGAATACTTTGTACACCCACTGTAGCTGCCTACCTTCCTTCCTTCGCGGACCCCTATCGAAGAATGCAGTTCCTCGCTTCGAATCGAGGTCCAGAAGGTCGGCCACGCATTCATCCTCTCCTTCCTCCACGTTTGCTTTTTATTTCCCTCCTTCCCCGAACTGCCGCCGCTAGACCTTACACCGCCGGAAGTGACCGACGGAGTTTGTATCCCTTTCACCGATTATTTTGAGTGATTTTGTAAAACAATGTCTGATAACACCCGCTCCACTCTAAAAATCGAAGGGATGTGCAAGGCTAGAACTTATATCCAGAAATTCTTCGGCGAGAACCGCCTTTCGTGGTTTTTCACGGCTAAATCTAAGCTGAATAATTATCACGAGGGCTGCTCTTTGTAGGCTATGTGTGACTGTAACGTAATTTAAATTAGATATCTATTTTTCCATAATTATATTTTCATTTACACAGGAGAAGTAAGGTAAGTATTTAATCTTTTTAACCCTCATCCGTCCCTCATTTCACAAACTGAATCTGTCCCTCGGTGTCAAATTGACACAGTGATACAAAAAATCGATAAAATAACAAGTCAAACAGTTACTTTTCGATGTTTTTTTCCGTGAAATTGATGAGTTAACATTTACATTTTACGTTTTTGCAGTTATATGTTTCGCATTAAAAAAATGAAAGTCACCAAGTTTCGAACGAATTTATCTACAGATAACAGAACAGTGTAACTTATTTCGGAAAAACTGTGTCAAATTGACACGAGGGACGGATGAGGGTTAACTTACTTCTCATCAACGAATTCTTTAATACCTTATTCTTATTTTTTATCACCAGAAGTTAAAGAATTTACGGAAAACGGGATCCTGCGGCTATTTCGTCGGGTGCGAGGAGGTGATAGGGTTGTAATCCCTTGTGCGATAGAGATTTTTAGTGGGTAGTGTTTCGACGAGCCCCACACTTCCTCCTCGAATTTCATCTATGAAGAGGTGCCAATGCGTAAACGCATTTTTCTCTATCGCCTTATAAATTAAAAGAAAAAGAAAGAAGGTTAGTAATCGACTAGTTCCCGTTGGACGATCGACCGATCGAATCGATCGATCACCAGCGGGGCGGTGTCTGTTCCTTTGAGACTGTCGAGCCACGCGCGTGACACGGCGACAGACCCCCTGTTACCGCCTTCGGGAACCGACCAGGTTTTGTGGAGGAGTTCGAGGAACCCGTTCCGAATCGTAAGAAACGAAAGCTAGGATTCCCGCGGCTCGCTTTCGTAGCCCGTAGAAATTATACGAGCCACCGGCTATTCATTCCCAATTATCCTAATTATATCGGGGCTGTTTCTTTCGAGACGGTGGCGTGAGAATTCGTTTGCACGCGCACGTTTCGCTAAGGGAACCGAACGGAGCCGCGTTTATGTTAATCAGTCCGAAATGGATATAGACACGAAGAGAGAGAGAGAGAGAGAGAGAGAGAGAGAGAGAGAGAGAAGGGGGAACGTGGAGGAGAGGGAATTACGATGTGAAAAAAGCGAGTGTTTCGGAATGCGGCGAGTTGTTCGCCTCGCAGGGTCCGGGGCCACCCGACGATTCATTCGCTGACACGATTCTTTTGATGGATGGAGCTCGGACCGAATCGATGCGCTGGCTCCACACCGACAGAACATCGGCATTTCGTACTCCCACGTTTTCACGCGATGGTTACCAGCACCGCGGATAACATTTTTGCAAAGGAAAATGTTGCTTCGAATGATCTCAGGAACATCCCATTTCCGGCTGTTGAAGGAATTTTGGGACACCCTGTATAAAAGGAACCCTGTCATTGAGTGGGGTTCACTCCCGCGCCGTCAGTTATGTTGTAAGGACGTATAGTTTACCCAATAAACTTCTAGTTATCAAGAAGAAAAAGGATTATTTCTCGAGGGAACCCCGTCCTTTCCTTCTTCACGGCGCACAGTGGGGTATTCGATCCGTTTAGCGCGCCAAAACTATTGTGACGTTATTAATAGTGTGAAGGTCATACTATTATATATCGTTGAATTCGTCTTAACACCAGCTACAACACTATCAAATCAAAAATACAACTTAATGTTTAAAAAATCGAAGCGATCTTGTTTTTTTGTTTTAAACAAAACTTTTTCGAAGTTTTATATATTGAAGTTTATACCTATGTTAATACTGTTAAACTTTTATTTCAAACATTTTTTCGTCAGATTAAGAAAAATTTCATCATTTTCAGTCATATGATATACGGTCGATTCATGCCATACTGATATGTATCGCACAAAAAGCTAAATATCTTCTGTGTTCGCATTAGTTCGCACATAAACTTTTATGGGTTATATAAAGTAATGTCTACTGAATACTAACCTCGCAAAAAATTAAAGAGGAGGTATTGGGACGAAAAAAGTTATTACATGATATATGTTAATTTTCTGAAAAAAATATCACTTTCGATTGTTTATTCTATCCAAAAAACCGAAGAGAATTTTTTGAAAAGCCATGAAATTAATCTATACACCTTCCTTTGCATCCTAGATTTGGTCCTATCTCGATTTTATACACTAAACTTGTGAAACAAATCATTTCTTTAACACAAGTTTTTCGACACTTCTCTTGGTCACGAGAAATGTTACTTTCAAGTATCTGTATGTTACTAAATAGTATTCTCTATGGAAAAATATTACTGTAGATTACTCGCATATATATTCAGGTTCAGGAGAAGAAAGTTTTAGTCATTTTGAACAAACTAAAAATATTGACTTGTGGCGCGCTAAACAAGCCAAGTACCCCACTGTGCGGCGCGGCATAACAATACAACACATTCGCTGTCTACTTATTATAATTGTTATTCGAGGTGATCAAGTTGGACACCTCGCCCTCTACCTTCGGGAACACGAGAAGAAAGTTTGATTCATGTTCAACGAAATACAATAGTCGACCTTTGGCCAGCTAGACAGGGAAAATGGCCCACTATGCAACGCACGACGGTGGCTAACAGACGCGTAACGCGCACACAACAAGGAGAACATGTGTTTTTCTGGCGGCGCGTGGACGCGTGCACGTTCGCCGTCGCCGTCTCGACACAAAGGACGCGATAAACCGCACGGTAGGAAGAAATTCTGTGGGGACAATGCTTGGCAACGCTAAGGGTGGCAACAGCGTCGCCAGAGCCTCGAGAATATCCGGTTTCCTTCGGGAGAGGACGTGCATTCTGCGGTCAGCATTCACGAGGCTGTGAACAACGCACCGTGAGGACGCGTGAATTTCGCGAGACGGTTTCGATGGTGGTGCACACAGCCTGGAACTTGGATGGTTTCGGTTCCCATGGTCGACGAGGGTTGCAACGGGGCTCTCCGGGTTCGGCGGTTTCGCTATGATTGCGATGCACACGGTCCACAGGAAGCTTCTCCATCCCCTGGTCCCTCGTACCCCTTCCCACGGACTAAACCAATTCTCGAGTAGTTAGCGGATAAGCTATCGAAAACTAACATTCAGTTTGTTTGGAGATGTGAACTGGCGCGCGGCAGCTCCTCGGTATTTACTAGACATTTGCTAGATAGCTACACAGCTGATCAACAACGCTTTCTTTACGCAGATGGCGCTACTATGCCACAAACAACTGTGCCGCTGTACGCCAATCAAACTCATTTACCTACATGTAACCAAATAAATATTATTGTATTCTCACTCTTTGTGGAATATCATTATTATATTCCAGGCATTTCGCTCTTTGAAAGACAAAAACAGGCGTGGTAGTGGGCCTCGAGGGACGAAGAACTAAGGAGCAATGCGAAAAGTGGAGGCCCTTAGTGCTTTATAAGCTCGGACACCAACTGCTTAGTAGAGGGGCGGTCCATTGTACGGGACGGGGGTGGGTGTTTACGGGGGTTCGCTCTCGGCTTTAGCCTCCCCCTTAACAAAAAAAAAGAGAAAATAGCCATTTCTCCCTTACGCGATCGTCACACTGCGGATCTTTATGCAAAATAGAAGTTTTCTACCTAAATTGCAACAAACCGGAGTGAAATATAGATAGTTGCCATTCCGTGGAAACGCTGCGACCGTCCAGTGATAAGAACCACTAAGGGGACATTGCTATCTGTCCACCATTGAATACTGGTTTCATTGAGTTCCCGCCGATTCGGCGATTTCAATGTAACTCGCTTGGACGAGCCGGATAAATTGCACCGTCGCCTTTTAATCGGCTCACCCGGCTAAGCCGATATTATCGAAGAACACATGCTCGACTGTCGACAGCAAGGATGCTGGCCTAGCCTTCGCACCAGCCGTTCCCCGGATCGAGAGCAGGGTTGCAAAATTTTTTTCAAAATTTAAATCACCGAGCCCCGTCATCGAAACAAACGTAAAAAAGAATTTGTTTAAATTTTTCGACATTATAAAGTTGATTGTTGGGGTTGAAAAAATTATTTTGTAATAGCCCAATCCTTTCCAAATAAAACAAAGAAAAGTGTAGCTCGATCGGACAAACAGTTCCTGAGATAAAAATTCGTAAGTGAGACCCGTTTTCGCCAGAATGGGCAGAAATTGAAAACTTTGAAGGTCTGCCATTTCTAAAAAAATTCGAAACCGGTAAAATGATGACTTAAACCTCCCCTAATTTCCTAGAATGACCCAAGAGAGAGAGAAAGCAGCAGCGGAAGCTTGTGGTAGGGTTTGAACGACGCGACAGTCGCGCGTCCGACGCAGAGCGCGACATTTCAACGAAGCGAATTTCATTTTCGCGACTGTCGCGGCCGTTCCCGTTCCGGTCGGCGATTCCCGTGCGTGACGGAACGGGTCGGTGCGATTAAATATCTCCGGGGGCTTCCCTCGGCCCGTGGTGAAGCAACAACAGAGGCAAAGCTGAGAAGACGACGACGATTCGCCGAACGCCGATGGAAGAAGGTTCCTCTCTCTCTCTCTGGGGCTGTTGCTAACGAGCGACGATCGACGAGCGACGTCGGGAAGGAAATCGATGGCCAGGGAGCAACGAACTTGACGGGAAGCTCGTCGACGGGATTGCTAGTTGGTGGAAAGAGCGAGATTGAACGACGCGGTGCGGTCTGAGTTGACGCGTGCACATGACACGCGTCAAACGCATGCCCGGCTGTTGCGACAGCTCCTCCACCCCGCTCCTGCGATCTCTCCGCTGGCCACTGGTCAGCCCCCGCGTCAACCACCCCCGCCCCGGTTTGTTTGCAAATTTAATAGAAGGTCGTCGCATTTGCTTTATGCTCATTTCATTATTTTTCAGCCTCTCGAACGCGAACGTTGCACCCCTCCGCCCTGGTGCACACCTTGCTCATTGTTATCGTCGAGCTCGGTTCGAATTTAAACTCGATTTTGTGCGATCGTGATTACAATACAAAGTCAAAACCCGACAGCGTACGCGTGAAACAGACTCCAACCCCTGCTGGCACAACAATGCTTATTGTTGCCGCGCGGTGTAAACGAAATGTTTCGGACGCGACTAGCTCGGAGAAACTTTTTTCCGGTTACTTCCGAGCGAATCGTGTGGAAATCAGGAGACCACTTCCGTTCGACAGACAGCGGATTTGATGCATTCATCACGAAAATCAATAGGTAACGCTTAACCCTCATCCGTCCCTCGTGTCAATTTGACACAGTTTTCCCGAAATAAGTTACACTGTTCTGTTATTTGTAGGTAAATTCGTTCGGAACTTGGTGACTTTTATCTGTTTAATGCGAAACATGTACAGTAAATTCTCGATAGTCGCAAACAGGGCGTGCACGATAGACGCAAATAAAATATCCCCTCCAACTCAATACACTGATCTCGGCTCGGTATATCGATGTGAACCACTACAAGACCAAGATCGATAGATGCAAACAAATCCCCCAGGGGCGTTTGCGGCTATAGAGAATTTACTGTAACTGCAAAAACCTAAAATGTAAATGTTAACTCATCAATTTCAAGGGAAAAAACATCGAAAAGTAACTGTTTGACTTGTTATTTTATCGATTTTTTGCATCGCTGTGTCAATTTGAGACCGAGGGACAGATTCAGTTCGTGAAATGAGGGACGGATGAGGGTTAAAGCGGCAAAAACATTTAAGAAATGTTCAGGTTGTACAAAATTATATGTCGCGGACACCGTAGCCCGATTCTACACCCACGATTTATTCGAAATTACGTAATTAAATAATCGTGTTCCACTGAGGACCAACTTTGTGGGAGGAACCACAGGTGCAACTCCAATGTTCTCTTAAAAAATTATTGTTGAAGTTCATACAGGGTGTTTCGTTTATCTGATAACGGAAATGACGCACTGAAGTTACGAAAAAATTTGTCTACAAAAATTGTTCGGTATGAACGGTACAATCGTAGTTTAATTTTTTTGAGAACTAGAATGGTGGGAAGGGGAGATTTCAAAGTCAAATTAAGTTTTTTAAATGGAATGTCCTGGTTTTTATACCATAGATCGACAGAGTGCCAAATTCTGAGTATCACGGAGCGTCGCGGAGCGAGGTGTGACGGTTAATATTAAAATTTTTTTTTCTCCTAGACGCACAGTTTTTTTTCCAAATTTGTTTTTAAATATTGCATTGTCAACCAGTTCTGAGCTATGTTTAAAGCTTCAAGTCTCTAGCTCATCGGGAAGTGATTATAAATTCGATTTCAAGATTTGACGCATACAACAACGACGACAACTCGGCAAGCTAATACAGTAAAAGCTGCTTCGTTGTACAGAGGCCGGGGGTTTGAGCGGACAACGACCGCGCCCGGACACTATTTTTGATTTATGACTGCGTCTTTAGTGAAACGGCTAGTTAAATGACAAAGAAAAGCATTCGCAGTCAACTGTCTGGCTTTAAAAACTCCTTATTTCCTTGTCATATTCCTTTCCTATTGTTCTCCGTTCTGCGCGGGTCTAGACAATCCAGGGACACATCTGGCGACCAGATCCACGCAAGCCCAATCCTCTCGTTGACAGGCAGTGGAGTGGGTAGGCACTGGACAACGATCGTGCCCACGATTCAGGACAACGAAGAACCGATTACTGTGTACCATAAGCGTGGTAAAAAAGATAGCTACCCTGTACGGTAGATGCAACCTAATCCCCCCCCCCCCCCCCCCCCGAGGCAATTGCGTCTACAGAACATTTACTGTATAAACATTATATTTCGCAGAAAGATCTATTCGTCACAGTAGAACACTGGACTTACACGAGGTTCATATAAAAGGGAACACCTGAATATCTTCAGGACGAAGTTACACTATTTTTACCTTCCGGAATTATTTTTATTCGACGGGATATTTCGACGTGGTGGTTTCGCAGTGAACGTGTTAAACTCACGCGTCGGTTAAATATAGCTTGAACCACGGATCAGATTCCACGTTCTGTGAAAATATGCGACCCCAAGGGTCGGTTTTCTTCTCCAATTCGACACCCTATAATCTTGTATGTGGACCTACATGCGTGAACGGTTCTTTTCTACTCCAAATAAATCAAACGATCTTGAAACATACGTGGTGTGTTCAAAAAACAACGGGAATTTTGTAATTTCGCGGGTTTGGTCTGTTGTCAATTTTCTAGAAGGTTACATGTGTTCTCGTACGATCAGCCATTGTTTTGTGGCGAAACAATTCGTGGATTTTGCATCACGATTAATGCACATGCTCTTGTGCGAACCCTCTCTTTGATCCTTACTTTATATACATCAATTTCTTAAGGCTCATTGTTTATACCTGTAGAGTTGTATTCGAAAATGTTCTTCAATATTGTCAACCTTGGATTCGAAGATATCTTTGTATTGTTAGCATGCACAGATATGTGCACAGATACGCTGCTAATAATCCCATGTGGAGTTTTATAGCTCAATTTAAAAAAAAAAATGCACATGCTCACACTTCAATGCTTGTTCGTGATGTTTTCGTCAAAACCAACACTGTAACGATGACCTATAGCCTCCATATTCACCAGAAATGCCGTCGTGTGACTTGTTTTTGTTCCCCAAAATAAAGAGAACCTTAACGGGTCGTCGTTTTTCAAACATAGATGACCATAACCCCTTGCCGTATGAAAATTTTAAACACAACCGAATAAATATAAATGTTACGGCTTTCTTTTTAAATGAAATAAAACTTGATTCGTTTCTTCTAATCAACATTTAAGCACTAAATAAATGTAGCCATACAAAAAAATATAAATTTTCTTTTATCTTCTACGAGATTTTTGGGGATAAAGACATTCGAATCGCTGTAACTGCGAAGAGAATGATACAGAAAGGGGTTAAAAGTGCATCACTGAACAAGCTAAAGGCTATCCCAAAGATTCAGTTCTAAAAGCGTTTCGGGGATTGGAAGAAACGCTGGCATAAGTGTGTAATATCTAGACAGCGGATTTCATGCATTTATGACAAAAACGAGTAGGTGTAATTTAAAACAGTAAAAACAGAATAGAAGAATTTTAAAATAGCATTATATTCTTTTCAATCTATTAAACGTATCATGAAAGAAAATAAACTCCTGTTTCGCTCCTGTTTGTTGCAACTCGGGTATAAAATTTTTAGTTTGCATAAAGATCCGCTGTCTAGTAATATCTAATGGAGGCTATTTTGAAGGGGATAACATTCATGTAGACGAATGAATAAAATTTTTTCCGAAACATGACTATTGCCGTTATTTTCTTAACACACCTAGTACGACGCAGTCAATTTTTACTTTGCATAAAGATCCGCAGTTTAATAATAGTATTTGTACATCCAAAATAAATAAAAATCGTACTGAATTCTGTTGAATTTAATACTCCAGCATTTTTGAAAATTCTTATAAGCCATAAATGCATAAAGATCCGCAGTTTAATGATAGTATTTGTACATCCACAATAAATGAAAATCGTACTGAATTCTGTTGAATTGAATACTCCAGCATTTTTGAAAATTCTTATAAGCCATAAATGCATAAAGATCCGCAGTTTAATGATAGTATTTGTACATCCAAAATAAATAAAAATCGTACTGAATTCTGTTGAATTGAATACTCCAGCATTTTTGAAAATTCTTATAAGCCATAAATGCATAAAGATCCGTAGTTTAATGATAGCATTTGTACATCCAAATTAAATAAAAATCGTACTGAATTCTGTTGAATTTCACACTCCAGCATTTTTTGAAAATTCTTCGCCCTCAAACGAAAAGAAAAAAGGTACAATTGAGAGTACGTGTCGAGCCTCACACTTTCCCTCCGATCGACATCTTTATGAGGGATGGTAGTGTGTAATGCATTTTTTCCCTAACAGTCCTTAAACTATTAAAAAAAAAAGAAAATTTTGTGAATAAAATGTTTTCCGAAAAATAACAATTCCCGTTACTTTCTTAACACACCTAGTACGATGCAGCCAATGTTTATTTTGCGCAGAGAACCGCAGTCTATTTTACCGTTAAGTATCGCAACGTGCTCGTACGCCCGCTGCACCGACAGTGTATCACGTAAACCGTAAATATCTCTAGAATTTCCGCAAAACGACCGAGGGAATCTCGCGTGGAATTCTGGGGGATGGTCCTGTTCAACTCATCCGCGTTTCTGTCCTCATCATCCTGCGCGTTACGCAGACGGCAGCTGATTCTCGGTTTACTCCAGTTCGGTCTCTCGTTGGCGCGTTTATCTCGACAGAGATAAGGAGGAGAAACGGGATTAGAGGGGGTTGGATGCATGCTGCGACACATTCCTCGGACGCCGCACCGTGCGTAACGCTCTGCCTGTGCACCTCAAGTGCATAGCCTTCGCGTCGCACCGCATGCCTCTGCCATGTGTTACTCGAGTGGCTAGTTAGCATCGATGATTTTCTACATCGAGCTAAACGGTTGTTGATATGTCGCCGCTTGTGGCCCGAAGATATTAACCCCTTTCTGTATATGTAATAACCAGCCAGACCAACATCTCAAGTGGAATCCATTAGAAACCGGTGCGTCATGCTTTTCTCCCTATATGTGTGATTGTAATTGCTTAATATTTATTAACTACACTTTTTATCGAAATAAAAGTAATTTAAAGTTATTTCAGCAATTCTAATATCCAAATAACGAATAAGTTGTTGTTTAAATAATTATTTATTTGGAATTGGTATAATACCTAACACAATGCAATAAAAAGCAGCCTAAAAGGACATTTCAATGTTGAGAACGAGAATAATATTAAAATGTCAAAACTGGTTAAATTGTAATTTGAACTGGTTCAGAGTGTTGGGCAATATTTAAATAAATAATTATTTATTTAAATAATTATTTATTTAACAACTTATTCGTTATTTGGATATTAGAATTTTTATTTAAATAATTATTTATTTAAATATTGCCCAACACTCTGAACCAGTTCAAATTACAATTTAACCAGTTTTGACATTTTAATATTATTCTCGTTCTCAACATTGAAATGTCCTTTTAGGCTGCTTTTTATTGCATTGTGTTAGGTATTATACCAATTTCATATCTATAAAATTTCAAAAATCATAGGGGATGGAAATATTCTAGATTCTAGGTCGTTATAATATTAATATTATTAATATTTTTTCTCATACTTGCGAGAGTGTCAAGTATATTCCTTTATAATAAACAACAGGATTGAATTTATTCAGATTTCATAAGATTTTTTAGGGTAACGTGTACTTGAATAGAAAACAGAGGTGGGCATTATTTGGCGAAACAAATATTTCAAATACTATTTAATATTTTAGATTTTATATTGCTTAAAGAAAATAGTATATTCAATAAGATATACAATTTCGGAAATAAAATATTTCTATTTTAACAATCTGGTGCTCAAAATAAAATATTTTTATTTCAACAATTTGATCCTCAACATAAAATATTTCTATTTCAACAATCTGAAACGCGAAATAAACTGTTTTACTTTTTTTACATTGTGATAATTCTCTGAGGAACCACATAAACACACAGTCTATCTTATCGTTGAGAAACGATTTACACTTATAAATGTATTGAATTCGAACCATTATTTCCAGCAATAATATTTAAAATTGAAAATAAAGACGAATATTTTCAATATCCTTCAAATAAAATACTATTTTCAAAAACAACTGCCTCAGAGATAAATTATTTTATTTTCAAAAATCACTGCATCAAATAAAATGTTTTATTTTCAAAGTTGTACACATACTTTAAAATAAATAAGATTATTTATTATTTACTACTTACAATACTATTTATCCCAGCTCTGATAGAAAAGTATAGTCAACAATTTCTCAAGAAAATGCTTCTATAACTTGAAGAATTGTATAAGAAAAAAAAACTGAAATACGTCATTTTGACGGGCTCGGTAGTCTTACACTTAGCAGGCAAAAGTTTCCACTTATACAAATGCAACAGCTAATTCAGTGTTAGGGCCAAGAACGAATTTGTAAATATCAATCTCGACTATTTCTCTGAAATTGTTAGTACTTATTGAAAGGTGTTGAATTTATAGTACGTAAAGTGGCTCGCAAAAAGCGATAATCCGAAGTAAAGAAGGCTCCGCATTGAATCGAACTTTTGTCGTATTGGAGGTAAGTTAAAAGTCGTAAAAAAGCGACGCCTATAGTCGCGGTAATCCACCGTGTTTGACAAACTTTTACAGACACCTGTGGAATCCGCCCCCGTCACCCCGTTTCTCTGTCTCCGTCTCCGTCTCCACGGACCGACCACCTGTTTCGAGCGCCAGATAAAATTGCTCGGTCGCGACATACGTACTCACTTGAATCCACGACACTCCATTTCCATGCCGTTGCCGAAATTCTAAACGATTCCATTCGAGCGAAAGCTCAGCCACTCAACAATTACAAAACATTGCCAAACATGATAAATAACTCACTCTTTAAAAGAAAAAAAGACGATTAAGCCGGTTATTATTGAGAGAAAGCAATGTTATTTTTGTGTTAAATCACGATTTAAGAAATAAATACTCAATAAACAGTGAACATAAGGCGTTTCGACTTCATTTCAACAGTTACTTTTCACAGTTTTCGGAGTGTCCCAGCTTGTACGGCAAAATGTTTTTTGCCGAAAACATTGTTTCGAGAAAATTTGCTGTAACTTTTTATCCGTTAACGCTATCATTACACTGCCCCCAGGCGAAAATGTAGCTGGCAATTATACCTTTCCAACGGTATCAATTTTTTAGCGTAATTCTCATCCTACGAGATTTTATAGCTATAAAACAAAACATGTCCAAACCTTTGTAACTGAATTGCAACAAACTGGAGTCAAGTGGAAGTTTATTTTCTTTCTTAATATATTTAATAGATTGAAGATAATGTAACAGCATTTTTTAATTTTTCTGATGGTTGTTTTACTTTGTAGTTAGACAGCGGATTGTATGCATTTACGACAAGAATAAGGAATAAGTAGGTGTAATTTAAAACAGTAAAAACATTAGAAGAATTTAAGGCTGCTCTTTACTTTACCGGACACAAAATTTGTGCCCTTCTCCTACGAATTATGATGTATTTGGTATATGATCCAGTAGATTTGTACCCGGCGCGGATGCAGATCGAAGTTTAGATCCTGTAGGATTAATGGTTCAGGAGTTATAGTCGCTTAAAGTTGAGCATTTTTGCCGGCTCCCTTACCTGTCAAAAATGCTCAACTTTAAGCGACCATAACTCCTCAACTATTGATCCTAGAGGATCGAAACTTCGATCTGCATCCGCGCCGGATATAAATCTACTGGATTACATGCCAAGTACATCATAATTCGTAGGGGAAAGGTACTAATTTTAAGTCCGGTAAAGTAAAGAACAGCCTTAAATTCTTCTAATGTTTTTACTGTTTTAAATTACACCTACTTATTCCTTATTCTTGTCGTAAATGCATACAACCCACTGTAAAGTTTACCCAAATAAATTTCTAATTTACTCCAGTCCATTGCAATTCAAGTAAGAAATTTTGATTTCGCATAAAGATCCGCAGTCTGGTCATAAATGTATAAAATCGGCTGTCTACTTATTGTTGTTCGAGGTGATCGAGTTGGGCACCTCACCCTGTATAATCAGGAACAGGAGAAAATGGTAGCCGACAAAAAACTGTACCTTTCCGACGGCGTAAATTTTTCAGCGCAATTCTGAAATAACGTCCCTTGCACGCAAGAACTCCGTCGGTCCAGACCACTCTGGAGGTCCGACATTTTAACTTTCATAACGGTTTTACGTATTTCTTGTAGTCATTATCAGTTATCATTGAGCACACACGGCAGCCGCGCCGCGCCGCGCCGCTCGCCGAGGACGCGAAAGACTTTTCACGGCGAACGACGACGGAGTGTAAATAGTGGTGCACAGGGGCGACGTGCTTTTAATCAACATGCATGGAAAATTCTCTTTACGCGGTGTCCCGTGTGCCCCCTCTCGCTTTCGTCGTCGTCGACGCCACTCTCCGCTCCGCTCTGATCCGCTCTGAACAGCTTACCATTACGCGAGGCTGCCTTCTTTTACGCGCGCACGGATATCTCTGTCGGACGGAGGCTTGCTTGCGTCTACCTACCGCCGACGTCTTTCACAATTTTCGAACCGGCTTAACGGCCATCTTTTTCGAGACATTTAGCATCCCTTTGTTCTGACGAGGGTTCTCTGATGCCCCTAAGCCTCCGATATAAAATTTAGATGCTTCTTACCGGAAACCGGGAATATTTTGTGGAACATGTTTCAAGCAGGAATAAGATAATGTCTTCATAAATGCATAAAGAATCGCTTTCTGATTATGAACTTGAGCCCATAAATAACGCTAAAATAGTTTCTTCCGACTTTTCGGGGTCAAATACCACTTCTCTTCAGCGTGCACTCGCCAGCACGCACAGATATACAGGATGTCCCAAAATTCCTTGAACAGTCGGAAATGGGAGGTTCCTGAGATCATTTGAAGCAACATTCTCCTTTGCAAAAATGTTATCCGTGGCTTTGTTTAAGAGTTATTAACGAAAAATACGGACCAATCAGAGCGCGACCTAGACGCGAGCTGGTCCAGTCGGCCAAAAGACAGTTGGCGCGCTGGGAGACTGTGCCAGCTCGCGTCTAGGTCGCGCTCTCATTGGTCCGTGTTTTTCGTTAATAACTCTTAAACAAAGCCGCGGATAACATTTTTGCAAAGGAGAATGTTGCTTCAAATGATCTCAGGAACCTCCCATTTCCGACTGTTGAAGGAATTTTGGGACACCCTGTAGAGTAGAATTAATCTTTTCAAGTTGTTTGACCATCTGAGGCCACGCCAGAGCCATGTGCCTATCATCCCACTAATTGTAATCTCAGAAATTGTAGATGGCCACATCAAAAGGACGTCTCGCAAGCTGAAACGATTGATGATTCATAAGATTTCATAGCTACTATAAGACGTAAGGTGAACCTGTTGTCGCCTCAGTATTAATCACATTAGAAGACTACCGTCGACCCTCTAAAGACGCTATAGTCTACTGCTATTACCAACACTAAAGATCAAAGAAATTGAGCTCTAATGTCTTCTTTGCAACCGGTTTCACGCTCCGACCGTTCCGCGCGTTCTAGTCCGTCTATTCCGAGTTTCTTTCCATCCCGTTCCGTATGTCATTTCGTTCTGTTCGCCACTCCATTTCTAGTCAATCTATTAGGTCAAACTACAATTAATGTTATCGGCGAAACTGGTTCGATCAATTGGAAAATAAGCAAATTTGCAAAGATATCACATGAAAAATTCAACGTTCCGGTCTCAATTTAGACTGAAATTTTCTATTCTTGAAAATGGTCTAAATTGAAACCGAAACGCTGAATTAAATTTTATGTGATATTTTTGCAAATTTGCTTATTTTCCAATTGATATAACCAGTGCGCCGATAACATTAATTGTAGTTTAAACAATTGTGGATCGGGATTCAGAGAACTGTTATCTATTAAGTCGTTCGGAAAGTCATTTCGTTTTCTCAAGGGAAATTGAAAGCCAACTTTTAACCGACTTCGAAAAAGGAGGAGGTCACTCAATTCGATCTGTATGTTGTGCCTTTTGTGCTTTTTTTTCTATGTATGTTCGATTGGTCCCTTGAAAACAAATTTTGCATTTTTTCATTCTTTGCGGTTTTTATTGCAAAAATGTTATAAAAAAAATTAAACCGACTTCGAAAAAACGCACTAAAAAGTATGAAATAATTTCCATTTAATTGATGTGAATACACACGAACTTAAATACAATACAATCTTTTCGGAGGCGGCGCAAGATTGAAAATTTTCCAAATGACAGATGTTGCTGATTATGATTTCATTAGAATATGGTGGACTTGGAAATCAGTAGATGGGAAGAGAAGATACATTAATATGTGAAAGCATGTAGAAGAATTTAAGGATTTTCGTAATTTCCAGTGGCGAAAATGGAAATTATTTCATACTTTTTAGTGCGTTTTTTGACCATTTAGAATAAGTTTCATGGCATTTTGTTCTAACATAAGATCTGTTGCGATTCCTCTGTTTTTTTACTTCTAATTTCCTTCAGATCTCCATACGATCAATAATGTTAGGCCGTTCGGAAAGTCATTTCGTTTTCTCAAGGGAAGATGAAAGCCAATTTTAGACCATTTGGAATAACTTTCATGGCATTTTGTACCAAGATCTGTTGCGATTTTTTAGGCAATTTAAGGATCCCGTGCTTATAGAATTTCTGTTTCTTCTTATAAGCGAGAAATTGAGTTATATAACTTTCCACGACTTTATTAAAAAATGTTCAAAAAACCGATAAAAATGGTAATTCGATGGTACATCTTCTCCTTAAACAGCACACAATTTTTTCTATCGTGCACTGCATTTTTACCGTTGCGGTAATCAAAAAGCAAAAGGCGATGGAAATGCGTGCTTTGATTTTGCATATTTATTTATTGCGATATATGATGACTAGACTGCGGATGTTCATGCTATTTTCAATTTTTGTAGGTAAATTTTAAGAAAGAGGAATTAGATAAAATCGTATTTTCAGTGGCGACAGCATTTGTGGATCCGAGATAAATAAAAATCGTAGCAAATTCTATCGAATTTTACATTCTAGCATTTTTTTAAAATTTTCAATGGGCCAATGGACCAATGCTTTAATAAAAAAAAAATACATAAAGATCCGCTGTGTAATGCTGTTTGGATAATCGTTACTATCTCCAACATTAATTACACGTCCAAAACTATTCACCATAACTTCTTTATTTATTATTTTTTTACAGTAATACTTTTACCAGATTGCTTTTTACTAGAATACTTAATTAAATTGAAAAAAAATGAAAAGTAGAGGGCTACTCAAAAAATTCTTTTTCTCAATTTTTTGCCTGATTTTTTCTATTGATAGTAGTTTTAATACAGCACGAGTAGAATATAGCACAAACTCAGCGCAACTGTTGAAATGATTTAATTCAACAAGTGGGGGGCTAAACTTCTAGGAGACTTGAAAATTCCGACTTCGGCCGGTAAAAGATCCCGGATCCCATGGAGTCTTTCCACGGGTCGTTTCCCGGGTGAAGGCACGCACCTGTTAGCTGCCTTCCCACCGGTAGTTTCGGCCTTTCGGACCCTATGGTTAAGTAATTTTCTTCGGACGGCCTCGGAAAACCCTTGTGAAAGCATTCCAAGGGAAACGAATGAATAACGCCCACGATGAAAGCTCACGGGTGGCCGAAGGATTGCCGTGCTCGCGCGTCTCGCAGCGAAACAAATTCCATCGACTTCAATTTATCGTCGAACGAGTCTCCGTTGCGAACTTCATCCGTCCCGCGAAACGAAAGAAGCACCTTAAATCGGAAGTCGACGGAACGGGAGAGAGGAGAGGAGAGGAGAGTTCCATGCTCAGGTAGAAAAACCTGACGCCGGATCAGGTAAATGACACAGATGTTCCCGACCGATCGGATAACAAGGATCAGCGTAAAAGGGTCCGGTCGGCTCGATACAGTGAATAATTGCATCGAGCCGGTGAAAAATCCTCGTCGAGTTTCTTTTTCCCTATACACTATAGGCAATGCCAATGTGTACCCATGAGAATAAATGTTTCAAACTAAAAACCTGGCGGAACTTTTAATTAACAAAACCCTCGACATCATGCGAGAACATTTTTTCGTCGAATCGATCCCACAAAAGAGATGTTTCAAAGCCTATTCTACGCTGCCCACTGCCCATGTTAATTTGATGAAAAATAATACTTTTTGTGAAAAAAAAAGAAGAATAAAACTTCATTTTGATCTAAACAAATATGGATAACGTTGAAAACAGTGTAAAAATATATTAATACTATTGAAGAAATTATTAGATAAATTCATGGCTGCTCTTTACTATACCGGACTCAAAATAAGTGCCTTTCTCCTACGAATTATGATGTATTTGGTATGTAATCCAGTAGATTTGTACCCGGCACGGATGCAGATCGAAGTTTTGATCCCGTAGAACCAATGGTTCAGGAGTTATGCTTGCTTAAAATTGGGCGTTTTTCAGTGTTCTAGATAGGTAAGGGCGCCGCCATATTGGTTTGTAGTGACGATCCACGCCGCATACCGAGTTGGTTAGGATTAGGTGGAGGGGGTGGTAAGCGGCTCGCGGTCGTCACTACAAATCAATATGACGACGCCCTTACCTGTCAAAAATTCTCAACTTTAAGCGACCATAACTCCTGAACTATTGATCCTAGAAGATCGAAACTCCGATCTGCATCCTTGCCGGGTACAAATCTACTGGATTACATACCAAATACATCATAATTCGTAGGAGAAAGGTACTAATTTTAAGTCCGGTAAAATGAAGTTTACCCAGATTCATTTATCGAATAAATTTTGACGAAATTATTAGATAAATTCATTTATGGAGTACATTTAAGAAAAATATTAAATAAATTCATTTAAATATGTAATCCAGAAATGGTAAAAATGCGTTTTTAAACTGGAAGACGTTAAAAGCAACAGTTTCATCGTTCCGAGGATGTACAAAAGAGAACAATGGATCGTTACAACTTCTATAGTCCCCTAAACCGTTTGTACTTGCTTCAAGCGGGAACATTTTCCGTATCATCAAAGAGACGGAAACGAAAAATGTTTCGTAGGTGTTAGATAGTCGCGTCGCAGTGATGCAATCGTAAGCTCCTGTTGGTTTGTTAACGACATACAGATTTCGTTGGGACACGACGGTGAAGAGTTTGTGCGTCGTTATCGGTTAGTGCAATCAAAGCCGCGCGGTTTCGAAACTGTTTATTCGCCCCGAATCGATAAGGAAGTATTACACGGCACCTTTAGCTCGACGGATCGTGTTCCTTCGAACGGACAATGACGTCACGATCCTCGGAAAACCAATCACATTTTATTCTCATTACATCATTAATTAGTCACCTACCAATTAGCGTTTAACCCTTCGGTGGTTGGTGACGTTTGTTAGGAACATTTAACGGAGCAGACTCGTTTCCAGGATTTTCAGTAGACAAAAGCGCCAGATAAAAGATCATTCTAGGCCCCGATCGCCCTAAAAAATCCTGTTTTTACGTTTGCGAGGTGTAATTTGCATTATTCACGACCTTTTTACAGTAAATATTGTTATTTAAATAATTTAAATATTATAATTTAATCTAATAAATATTATGTTCTTCGTTTGATTCGAACTACTATGAATACGAGGTGAAAGCGAACTTTATATGTGTACGAGATAATAAGAACGACTAGATGCAATTTAAAACAGTGAAAAGATTAGAAGACTAAGACTTTTCGAAACGTATTTATCAAGTAATAATTTTCTTTAAATATTTAATAATTTAATCATGTACGAAGAATTTCAGTAGGTACATAATCGCAAAATAAGGCAAGCAGTTTTTTTTATCGAAAACTTAAATTTTCTTTATACATGGCACGGAATATTGACAGTATTTTGACACTAAACCTAGTATACCACCGGTCAAAATGACGGGTTCCAGATTCTTGATTGCACATCTATTGAAACAATAAAATGATTGTACATATAAGTACATAAAAGTCGAAATGAAATGAATCTTGTCGGTTTTATAAGGGAACATGTAGGTAGGCACCAGTTACTTTTAACGCTTGGAAGGTTTAGCGTTCAAAATAGCAGTAGAAACATATACTTCGCGTGGAGTTCAATAAACAAAATATGAATCTAGACAAGCCCTGTAACTTCCACCAGAAGTGGTAAACACGTGTTTTTTAAAAAAAGCGATGTTTGTCGATCCATTTTCCCGCGCGGCGTCGCGTCGCCGGGGGCAGCCGACGCGACGAGAAAAACAAAATGTCGAGAGCGCACTCGAAAGTGTTTATTTGTCATCTGATGCATTTTGACCGGCTGTTCGCGCATCAGAATCCGACGCGGCGACACAACTTCCCAGATGTGTCTTTCGCTCGTCTTTCCCCAAGTTCGACCTAACCTAACCTGGCTCTCGGTCCGTTTCTACTCGCGCAGCCCGTAAACAGATCTACCGGAACGTGTCCGCACGCGTTTCATTTTCGTCCGAATCACCGATGCTCGAACGTATCGAAAGAATATTATCGACGAATACATCGATATCGTTCGATTCAGAAACAATCGTATAATGATAGGAAAAGTATCTCGGACCAACATGGTTCCAGTCTGTCCCCCCTCCCCTTGATTCTACATGGTATTGAAAATTATTTGAAATTGCAAATATACAGTTACGCACATTTATGAAAAATAAAAATTGTCTGCATCGATTGCAAGAAATAGAAACCAAACAGAATGTCATTTCTTCCCTTAATAATTTTAATAGATGAGAGATCATAAATATACATCTTCAATTTATAAAATTTTCCTACAATTTTGAATTTCATATTCTCAATTTTGCTAAAAATGCATAAAGTCTGTTCATCGCACACACTTTAAATCAGAATAACTTTTTTATGAATGGATCAAACGACTTCAATTTCTCTGCAAGGCTAGATGGATTACTTTAGCGAATGACGTCTAATAAATATCTTGAAAAAATTCATTTTACCAACTTTTTTAACTTTTTTTGTAAACTCATATAAATTATATATACGTTCTAAAATTTTCATTGAAAGTATGGTTAATTTGTTTAGGAATTATAAACGATGAAAGCGGTAAAACTTGCAATTTTTCACGAATTTTCGACCTACAACTACAAAGCCACTTTTACCATTTTTCACCGGGACATATTGACGATAGGATTATGTGATTTTTAGTGAACATGTGGTGATTAATTAATGTCCTATACGTCGGTGGTAAAAAGGACTACAAAATGGAAATAACAATTTCATAAATGAAGAACATGGATGACCAAAGAAATCAGTTTTTACTGTAATAAAATTGATGTATTTATGACTAAAATTAGTAGGTGTAATTTACAACAGTAAAAGCATTAGAAGAATTTAAGGACACTGTTATACAATTATTGTCAACCTATTAAACATATCAAGAAAGGAAATAAATTCCTATTTCACTCCAGTTTGTTATAATTCACATAAAAAAATTGTATTTTTTTCTTTGTAACTCCAAATTTCTAGGTTCCCGACGCGACCCGGCCCGATTTTGACTTCGGATACCCAACATTTCCGGATATCTTTTCGGGTCCCGACCGAACCCGGAAAAAATACCCGGCCCGATCCGAAACCGAAATTTTCGGCTATCTGACGATGAGTGCCACGAATTTTCGGGTCCCGACTCGACGACAAAATTTCAGGGGGCACCCGAGTATGTACCAGGAATTTTTGGATCCCGATTGAACCCGGGAAAAATACCGGACCCGAACCCGAAAGTTCCAAGTGCCCGAGCACCACGAATTGTAGATGTACAGTGACTCCCACAAATATTCGGACACTCTTAAAAAGCCGATAACTTTTTTACAATTGGACTATACGATTCGAACTTTTTGGGAAGCTGTTTAAATCGTTCAAATAGAAAACGTTTAAATCGTATAGTACAATATTAAAGAAGTTATCGTCTTTTTAAGAGTGTCCGAATATTTGTGGGAGTCACTGTATGTATGTACCAGGAATTTTTGGATCCCGATTGAACCCGGGAAAAATACCGGACCCGAACCCGAAAATTTCAAGTGCCCGAGCACCACGAATTGTAGATATGTATATGTACATGCTGCTGTACTTACATGAGATCGCCTCCTTGGGAATGTCGCTGGCAGGAAAGCCCTGGGCCTCGAAGTACGGCCTGACAGGTTCGCATTTTAATCCGGCGTGCACCGTGCCCGTGGCAACGCTAAGGAGCAGGATAACGCACAACATCGAGGACACGCCACTCGTCATCATTTTCGTGGGGTTCACACGCGACACAATCACCAACTTTCACGAGGACCGGTACGTGATGCGCGACGCTCGCGTCTAAACATCCGCGGCAAACCAGACTATTTCGGATCGCCGAACGGCTCGGCGAGAGCTTCTCACGATTCGAAACGAACCGCGCCACGATGATATCTGTGAGATGTGAGGGGGCTGATTTAAATAGAAAGAACTGCCGTTATCCGTGAAAGGGGGATGCAACGCGATGCGATACGGCGAGATACGATCCGGTGTAACGCTCCCCTCACGGCGACACGAGACGCACTGAACGACCATTACAGAAGCGAACGCGTGCCGGCGACGCCGCGCATGCGCATCCCCAGACATGCGCAGTCATTTCTGAAAGGACAAATTTGAACATCGGCGCGAAAACTTCAGTAAAATCCTCTACAATATAAATCAATATATCAGCGATATATCACGAGATACTATTATTTAATAGTGTCGGTGGTTGAAGCTAGTTCTGATCCATGCCACAGATTTAATAACAGTAAAAAGGGTTCTGTTTCCTGCTAGAGATGGTGTAGGTTCCGTTCCATGCTAAAGATGATGTGGGAGCTGTTCCAGGCTAAACATTTTTTTTTTTATTTATTAGCAAGCTTTAGATCCATTCTGATCCATAAGCCTTATACACACAAATACATAAATATATTTTATACATACAAAAAACACCCAGCATCTATTACAAACTTATTATTATAGCATTTTAACGAATTATTGTAATATAATTTCTTAAATATAAATATAAAAATACATAATAACTCTTTAATAACTAACTAACTGTTGTTACATACCTATTTTTTTCCCAAATTGTTTTTATAATATAGTTTCTTATGTATACGTAGGAACTTTCTATTAAGTAGGAATCTCCGGTGATCTTACAGGCTAATATTGCATTTATTGCAGAACTCATTGATTATCCTTAATATTTTAATCTTTGGATCATTTGAAAAGGGCCTAGCCGATTAAGATGGTAAAAACTGCCCTTAGAGCTTTTTTAATGGCTATTGAACCATTCGAAAGCTGACCAAGAAAAACCCCTCTGAGTGAAGTTTCAACCCTCTAGTTTGCCCGTGAGGGTAGTTACAGGATAAAATAGATTTTGCGCTTTTCGGCGCATTTTCCGGTCTCAAATGCGTTCTAAAATTCTGAAAAAAATGTGACATACTTCTGATCCTAAGGCGCATTTTTGAGAATTTTTTCAGATTTTTTTGATGCAAACTGTGGCCGTAAAAAATGAAAAACCCCAAAAAAATCAGAAAAACATTTTTTTCTCAAAAATATGAAAACATGCCATTCTACTTTTTGCTTCCCTGATAAAGTACTATAACAGGCAGTGTTGTCAATTTTTTTCAGATTTTTTATTGTGGGACATCATTGTCAAAAACAATAAAAACCAAATTTTTTCGACGTTTTTGCTGTGAGGAGGAAAGTTACACTTGTTGGACTTACCGTGGCCGTGTATTAAGCAACTTTTAGCGTTATTACAATGAAACAAGCAATTATTTGCCTTAAAAAATGTGATTTGAGAGAAAGAAAAAATTGTATTCTGTGGGATATGTACCTGAATGTTCGCAGCGCTAACAATATTGCCGGTTGGCACCAGGGATGCGAGTCTCGCCGCCGCGAGTCTCGCCAGGCCCCTTACGTCTCCGTCCCTCGCCTGCTCCCACAGGCGGAAGAGTGGGGGGGATAGCGGAGGCACCATCTAGGCGAGGGACGGAGACGTAAAGGGCCTGGCGAGACTCGCATCTGGGCCGATCTGGCTTCCCTGGTTGGCACCGCGGTCAAGGCGTCGGACTACTGAGCGGATACACTGGGGTTCGAATCCTGTCGGTAGCAATGTTTTTTTTCCATACATCAAACTTTATTTTTTCAATTTCTTATTATAGGCTGGCAGTCTTTCGTCGGTGCTGTAACACTGTAAGTACTACTGATCACCTTATCTGTGCTCATATGTGTAGTGATTGGTCTACTCCTACTCCTATACATGAATTGCGCGTCCATACGGCCAATAATAAAATTAATTGTATTGTATAATTTAAAGAAAGAAAATCTACTGTTAGAAATTATGTAAACAAACTAATTATAATTACAAATTATCTAAATAAATAAATGGGTTTTCCAAGGGATTTCGAAAATGTTTATATGATGTTTAAGTCTAAAAAACAAAGCATTGATGATTAAAACATTGCATTTATTATTAGTAGACTGCAGATCTTTATGCAAAATAAAAAATGTTTGCATTGATTGCAAGAGACAGGATCGAGCCAAATAAAAATGGCATTCTTCTTTTAATTATCTTATTAAGGTGAAACTCATACACGGCGGCCTTAAATCTGTTTAATATTTCCTCTGTTATATATAAATTGTACGTAACTTTTTGTCATAAATGCATAAAATCCGCAGTCTAATATCTCGTCGGTGATGATGCGCAGACAAAAGTGGCACGGCCAAGCCCGGGCGTGAGCACTCTCATATACTTACTCTCTGCCTCCACTAATACTCTTGATTTTTCATCCATAAATGTAAATATAATGTGTCAGGGAATAAATAACAAACAATTAATTTCTGACAAGAATTTACTGAAAATTGTTGCGGTTAGAAATTATTTACAGATATTTATGCAAGCTCCAAGAATGTTGTAATACACGTGTAAGTACACAGTGTTTACTAGAGTCTATGCATAGACTATAGTAACCAGACACGCGTTATTGACAGGTGACTGTGGATGGTTAAATGTTCAATGAAATTGTTATTCAAGGGCTGAAAAAATTGGTGGAAGTATATTGGAGAATCCTCTGTGTCTGTATTATACGATAAAGATAATTTATTCATGCAAAATGAAGAACATTGAATATTCATTACAGCAGCAAATGATTCGTGCCGCTTTTCCAATAAGACGTAGTGTAAATTCCGGCACGAATTATTTGCTCTTCCTAAATGTCCGTACAGCGCCAATTCGTGCAGCGGCGAAACGCTCAAACTGTTAGCCAAATGTTACCGACAGAGGTACCGGTCGGTAACCGTGCCATCTGGCGGTAGATTCGGAACTAAATTTGGCTAACAGTTTGAGCGTTTTGCCGTCGCATGAAATGGCGCTGTACGGACGTGTAGCAAGAGCAAATAATTCGTGCCGGAATAAACATTGCGTCTTATGGGAAATGCGGCACGAATCATTTGCTGCTGTAATGAATATCGGACACCAGCCTATATTCTGTCTGTAATTTCTGAATAAACGTTTATGATTGGTTCTTTCAGGACAAGTGACAAGGTGGATCCAATGAAAGGAGACATCGGTTCAGTGTATTATTTAATATAATTTACTTATAAATTAATCGTGCGGATGCAGATGCAATAATGAAAACGTCAATAAGCGATACGCGTATTACAATTCGCATTCTGAAAAAAGATTCTCTCTCTTCGTTACTTTGTATCCATCTTTCTCGCATTCCTTTCCCTTTCGTTATAGTCATCTTTTCAGAGAGAGACTATTATATTCTCAAGTTAAGAACGACGATGGTACCCGACAAAATTTCAAAGAGATTCTATCGAATCGTTCTGATGTAGAGAATGAGTCTCGTAACATCACGACTTCGAACAGCTCCTAAGTTATTTGTTGTACGAACAAGTTTTTCAAACAAATGTTGCATGCTTTCCAGGGGGACATACAGCTCTGTAATCTGTTTTCTGTTACTCTGCTTTTTTATCGAGATACGAGAGGGTCACCTTCAATCTTTTAAATAGAATGCTGAATAATTTCTCCTCGAATTTGGATAAAGCAGCAAATTCTGCGTACAAAAAGTATTACACCAGATACTAAAATAGTAAAAATAGTAAAAAATATAAATTTATAATTGGCTTCTGTGTTTTCATAAAGCTGCGACAGCTACATGCTTCCAAGTAATACAAATTATGCTTCGTAAACGTAAAAATAGACTTTTGAGGACAATTGCGGCCTAGATTGATCTTTGAAAACCCCCATCTTTGCATTATCGTGAATTGCAATCCTGGAAACGCGAGTCTACCCCGAAGAGTTGTTCGAAGTCGTCATGCTACGAGACACGCCCTGTATATTAGAGTTATATTGTTTAGAGTGATCTGCAACGTATTGCGAGTACTTACGTACTTACAATCAGGGCCGGCGTGACGGGTACCCGAACTGTGCTCGGCACAGGGTCCCGCACACGTTCGGAGAGTTCAGTTGATCTGAAGGCCCCGCTTCATTATTCTGCACAGGGCCTCCCAAAATATAGCGCCGGCCCTGCTTACAATCGTGATTACTGTTCCGAAGAGAGCGGGAAATATATTTCGAAGTTGTAACAGTAGCTCGGTGTCGCACCACTCTGAACAATAAGAGGCTTGGATCGAACAATAACTCTCGGGATTGCACTAGACCATCTCGAATAGAATCGGTGTAACGCGATCTTAAAAAATCTGAGGAAATTATCCGTACCAACATCGATTTACTCGAAACGACGTTACGTCGTAATAAAAACTCGCAAATTCAGCCAACAACTTTCCGTCGTACAAGGGTGTGGGTCCGGCTCGAGCGGGAGTGTGGTGGCACACTCACACACCGCTAGACACTGTGTACGTACACGAGGATTACAAGGGTCCGGCTTCTGTCGAATTCCCTCTCGCTAATGCACATTCTGGGCCCCTACGTCGTCACAATCCCTAGATAAAAGATCAATCTAGCGCGCATGGTCCCTAAGGTGGCCTACTTTCGCGTTTTCGAGGCGGAACTTGCATTATTCGACAGCAAGTGACTGCCGTAGTTAGCCTGTCGACAGCCGCGATAGGCGACAGCACTGTCGCGCCGCCATAATGCTTCTTGAACTCCGCTACATGCAGCCGAATAATACAAATTACGCCTCAAAAACGCAAAAGTTGGCCACTTTAGGGACCATGCCCAAAAGTGCATTAGCGAGACGTGATTCGACAGAAGCCGGACCCTTGCAGTCCTCGTGTACGCATATGTGTCTAGCGCTGTGTGAGTGTGCCACCACACTCTCGCTCGAACAAGGTCAAATCCGGACCCGTATCCTAACCGTATTAGTGACAATTAGTACTGCGGTAGCGATAATTGACGGGGCGCTGTTCTTTATTCGCATGCTCGCGCGTACACACTTCGTTCGCAAAACAGTGTCGCCAGATGAGCTCCAAACGGAGCTCACACATTCCCCTCATTTTCCCCTTCCACTATCCTATTCCAGCACCATGCGCACACTCCAATGTCCCCCACTAAGACCGTAGATCACAGTGTCCGTGCCGTAGACTGGACTGGTCATCAGAGAGGGGGTACTTGTATTCCCCTCGATTTCCTCGACCTGGCGACACTGTCGCAAAATCATTCTCTCTGAACATTTGTCAATGATCGATGATCGAGGGAAATCGTTTGATACACGAACCCGCAATATACATAGTCGACTTGATGATTTATCATTTCTTTTAAAAAACTTGTTCATCGTCTGCTCGTTGTATGTTGTCTTGATCCCGCAAGGAAAAGCTCTGATGAATCGATGCAATGAATGAATTGTTAAACAGGAAGAGAATGGAATTAACAAATACAGACATAGATACAGCCGTGTGTCACCTTTTATTACAAGAGAATTGATCACGTTTTCAAAATGATCGATCAAAACCATTCACCTCTCGGTAAGAATCCAAGCGATCGAGTGTAAATTCGATCGATAAAAAATTCACCGGTCGGTAGATAAAAAAAAAGAAAGAAAACTAGCTACAATATGCGCTGATTAAACAGATACATGTGACAATAGAATGATGATCTCGTCGGCGTTCATTTTTGTTCCTCGACGTCGCATTCTTCGTGCGGAACGCAAATCCTAACGAAATAACAGTACTACAAGTCGAGTAACTCGATCGTTTGCAACGCTATATTAACAACGTAACGTAATAGAAACAATTTTACTTCATTGTAGAATGCAACGTATCAAGTTTAATGCAAACGAAGTACTTCTTAATCGATCGTAAAACTTTGATTAGAATCGAACGAAACACGTTCTGTCGGTAAGCTCCGTAAAAACTCGTGTGTTACAAATCTTGTCGACGGTCAATTGAAATTCAATTAAATGTTCTCCGTATTATAGATGTTCGTAACATCAGTTAAAAAAATAAAATTTAATGTAAATGTGCAATAGTCGCGACAACATTAATAATCGATAACAAACTCTTTTCTGTTCCATTCCCTTTGTCACTCACGGTATCCCTATCATTGTTATTAAACACACACGCGCACACCTATGCACACAAGCGCCCTAACAACGCACGCAACCTTTCCCAATAGAAAAAGACTTAACTTTGAATTACTCGTATGTAGTATTTAAAACCTGAAAACTTGAGATTTAGTGTTTCAAGCGTAAACAAAGGTCAACACCGCCCTAGCAAATATTACTTCGTTGAGTAAAAATTGATTTATGTCGGGGCGATGGAAAGTGAAATGCGAGTAATTGAATGTTAACGAAAAGCAGGCATGGTTCGACAGTAGATAAAAAAAACCATATACAAATCTATATTTCTAGACTTTAATAATTCATACGATTTTGATCGAGAGAATTGTTTACATGTAGAGTAGCCAAGAGTCGTAGAATACAGAACAATCCGCAAAGGCCGAAGACTAGGGTAATTAGGGTAATCCTAAAAGACTAGGGTAAACGGTAGCAGTTAGAAAACAATTAATAAAAATAACATGAAGTGCCTAGTATTACTTTCTCTTAAAAATAAAATCGATGTGCCCCTCAAAAGTATTACAATAAATTTTTGTTTAAGATATAGAAAACATCAGTCGAAAATTCCGATTATAGAAAATGCTAAGAAAATGTGACACACCATAAGATAAATAAAACTTCGTTAATATTAGATGACTGCATAACTTCGAGCCCGATTTGAAAATAAAATTCAATGATTAAATTTTATGAATTCATCTAATATTTCTTTTGCTACCGAACAAAATTGTCTAGAAGTAAGAGTTTGGCGGTTATGTGAATTCGTTGCGACACGAGCGAAGCGATAGAGTTCTTCGTACTCTGTACCACAATTCTCTACGAACCATATGAACGGTGTAATGTGTGCGCGTGTGTGTGTCTGTGCGTACGTGCGTGCCTGCGTACGCGTCTGTCCCCTAGTAGTTTATCCAAACCACGTATTTTCTTCTCCCTTTTATTTCTATTTCTTCCATATTCTTTTCCACTTCCGTTCCCCCACACTGGCTCAAACTGGTTTTCCCCTTTTTTTGAGATCTAGGATGATATGCGACTCCATTAAACACTCTGCAGTTGTTGGCTTCCATTTAACCGATGCGCTCCACGAGAATCGCCTAATCTCCGAACTTACTCTTCCTTCGCAGGCTCCTTCTTCCCAAGCGGTATCATGGCTTTCACCCTGAAACAACAATTGAAACAGATATGTATTCATGATATGTATCAGGTGTACAAAGCAGTTCGGTGCCTTTACATACGCTTCCGCTCGTAAGTCTTAGGACAGTGATCATATTTGTATTCAACAATGTAAAAATGAAATAATTGTTGAAGGAATGGTGCAGCACTCATATATCAAAACTCTTTCCAAGAAGTAAAAAAATATTTATATTTTCTTTTCATCAAAGAATCCGCCACGTTTCTTTATTACAGTTTCCACTATTCTTAGTTTTACGAGCTAGGGCCGCGAGCGGCACGAGTGGTTGGTAAAGGGTTGTTACCCCAGGAATATGGTCTCAATTTGTTAGTTGAGGTACGCGGACGAGCCCAACGCGAGATTGGGGAGCCGCTAGGATTATAGACAGCGAGGACGAACTTGATGCGAAACCAGGGAGCCTGTAGGAATGGAGTCAAACGCAGACGAACCTGATGCATAATCAGGGAGCTGCTAGGAAGGTGAAACTTCGTGAAGAAAAAGTTTCGTACCTGTCTATCCAGTTGATCCCATAATTTTTCTACAGGGTTCAAATCTGGCGATTGAGGTGCCATTTCAGAATTTTTAATGAATTATAACATTGAAGTTGATCGAAATAGTTTTTACATATTTTTCACGTGTGTTTCGGATCGTTATCATTATATTTATATTATGTAGTTAATACAGTTCAAGGTTCATAATCAACATACCAGAGTTTTACTAAAAACCAGAGGTATCCTAAGACTTATGAGCGGGAGTGTATATCCTCTATCTGGTAAAATAATATTAGAAATGTTAAACCGATAAGTGAAAGATGACCTTCCGATAGTTCTGAAAAGTAGTACTCGGTTGAAACTCTATGAACTAGTTGAGACATTTGAATTTGCACGAGGTTGCTGCGCACATGTGCACACACAGGGTGACTCTGTTTCTATCGATCGGTGCATGCTCGATGGCGCAGTGTCTCGCAAGAGCAGCAACCGCCATCCTGCTGCCTCGTTCGAAGCTGATGCGATACCAATTTAAGATATTGTGTGGTTTAATAGAACCCGCTCCGCGACGGACACCCGTGACCGGCACGATAATTGGCTCGTATCGCACGGAACGCAAGGGGAACACCACTGTCCGGTCTGCATACGATGCCCTCGCTCTCGCGGACTTGCGCTCGTATCTCGTCGAGCAAAAGTCTCTGTACGGTTCTGCTTACCTAGCGGTGAGTTCGTTGATGTTTCCGTGCACCAAGGCCAAATTTTGATCAATTTGTGCCTTGTGCGTTTCATACACCTTCGGTAGGGTGAAGAGGCCAACCACTTCTGTAACAGGAATCGTCGAAAAACTGTTCAGTCTTCTGTTTTCGTATTTAAATGTGTACGTGAAATACACGTGTACAGGTGTATTCAAATACACGTGTACACGTGCAATAGGGATCTCCAGTAATTAGCATTTTGTGTAATTAGAGCGGAAGGAATCGAACCATATTTAGAACTTGGTTACCCAACGAGAACAATGACCTCGTTATTCGTTCCGACGCGGTAAATCGTAGATTCAGATTCTCCGTGTCCAAATTCTCTATGTCCTATTAATATCTCTGTGAACGTATGTATGTATACAGGGTGAGCCAACAGGTTTGTCCACGTCGAATATCTTTGTTGTTTGCAACAGTTCCACTGGTTGGTGGATCACAGAGAGACACATGCGTTCCAAACAGTATGATAAATAGAAACGTAGAAGGTAAGCTTCTAGATTTTTCAGAGTGGAAAGAACCTCGGTTGGAAGAGACCTTCGTTCTATTTTCTAAATAATTCGCCTATCTTAATCGACTTGCATATCGTTCTTCATGTACACGAGCAACGCCTATCTAATTACTGCAGTGACTCTTAACTATGATAATTATATCGGTATACACGTAATTAGCATACGCTGCTAATAAGACACTGCAACACGATTGCATCGACGCTAAGACGAAAGTAGCATTTGAGCGGTTTATTTTGAAAACGACCTAAGTCCATTTATATTTTAATCGATTATACATCTGTGTTATATTATATTTGTGAATGTAAATCATGTAAATGGTTTCTTTTATTAATCCTAAAATGCTATCGTGTGCATCCGCTTCTCATTACTATGACATAATTATAAGATTTCACCAAACAGTAACGCGAATTAATATTCGGGCGCTCTAAAAAAGACGATAACGTTTTTAATATTGTACTATACGGTTTGAACTTTTTTGCGAAGCTAGAGCAATTCGTTTACTATAGGATGTGAAGAGAAATTTTTTCAAAAATTACAATTGATCGGGATTGTAAAAAAAAAACTGAAAAAGTTGCATTTCACTGTTTTTCTGTAAATAAGTAATATATCTATGAATGTAATTATGTAAATGGTTTCTTTTATTAATCCTAAAATGCTATCGTGTGCATCCGCTTCTCATTACTATGACATAATTATAAGATTTCACCAAACAGTAACGCGAATTAATATTCGGACGCTCTAAAAAAGACGATAACGTTTTTAATATTGTACTATACGATTTGAACTTTTTTGCGAAGCTAGAGCAATTCGTTTACTATAGGATGTGAAAAGAAATTTTTTCAAAAATTACAATTGATCGGGATTGTAAAAAAAAAACTGAAAAAGTTGCATGTCACTGTTTTTCTGTAAATAAGTAATATATCTATGAATGTAATTATGTAAATGGTTTCTTTTATTAATCCTAAAATGCTCTATCGTGCATCAGCTTCTCATTACTATGACATAATTATAAGATTTCACCAACAAATCAGGTGGCTTTATGGTAATTTCGGGCAGTGTATCGCGACAAGTGAAATCAGGATGTAGCTGAATACCAAATGTTCGAAATCAGTTTTTTTCGGATTAACTACGATGAATTACTTCGATGAATTTTTATATAAGTACTGTGCGGAGCACGAGAGAAAACTAGCGGAAGGGGAACGGGGAAAGAAGCCTGACCATTCAGATTGCCTTTGCGTTCAGTGCCGGATTAAGCTAGCCCGGGGCCCGTGGAAAATATTATGACGAGGCCCTAAGCTTTGTATCAGGGCCGCTCGTGTGCAAATGTAGCGCACCTTTTCAACAAACACAATGAATTACCATTTTTTTCAGCATAAATATCTGTGCCCTGGTTGTATGGCGCGGGGCCCGTAGCATTTGCTACTTCTGCTATCCGGCCCTGTTTGCGTTCCTCTTATCCCGTTCCCCTCCCGCTAGTTTTCTCTCGTGCTCAGGACAGTACACGACCGTACAATCGGTGCCGTATTTATACTCACGCAGAAGATAAAATGTATAATGACGCGTGTATTAATAACATTAACATCCGATTCCCTAATGCGCGTTACACAAGTCTTGTATAGAGCGAAAGCAAACTACAGTTCCTAACAGTGAGTCACTCAACTCTGCTACCTGAAAATAATGTACGAGCTGATGTTATGTCATACAAAGTTTCAAACCGAAACTAAAAGGTATCGCGAGTTGTTTGAAACTCTGTAATTGGCACGCAACTATTACGGCGCACCAGTCACTCAAATATTCTTTAATCGCTTTTCAATCGAAGCGATCAATGGTTCAATGATCTTCGTATCTTTTGCGGACATGCACTGGCCGATTCGATTCCTTCGTGAAAACCTAGGCTCGCTCAAATCGATCCTGGCAGATCTTGCATTTTATCAGATGTTTGGAGCTGGAGGTTACATACACTTGTACATCTTAGACGTGAACAGAAACCCCAATCCGATAAAATCGGATTTTACTCCTTCTTCAATCACTATTGGATTAAACAGTGATTACTAGAATCCGGATTTTATGCATTTATAACAGAAACGAGCAAGCGCGATTTAAAACAGTGAAAATATTAAAAGATTCTGGGAGTATTAATATATTATTTCCATCGCTAGACAGCGGATCTTTATGCAAAGTAATTGATAAAGTTTTATATTTTCTATTTCACGATTATTGAAATTATGAAGTTGCTTACGTCAGCGCTCGGATTTACTTACTCGCGACGGCCGAGTTTCGAAGGCTACGCCCCCTCGACCCGGCCGCGCCTCTCGCTCCCCGTAGCGGTCCTAGTTCGGAGCTCCTCAGGCGCTTAGCCTTCGAAACTCGGCCGTCGCAAGTAAGTAAATCCGAGCGCTGGCTTACATGAAAGTTGATTCGATCGATTTCTTTATCCAAGCACATATTGTGATAAAAGTTGAACAAAATCTAAATAAACAGAGCCTTGTCATTTTTACAAGGTGAAACATTTTAATCGGTTTCAGTGCTCGGTAGGTTTAGTGTTGAGAAGCATCTGGAGCAGTGTTACCATATTTTATCCCTCCCGGCCCCTTACCCTTCCGCCTCCTCGCCCAGTTTCGCAGCGTAGCTCTTCCCACCAACGCTGGCGACAGTGGCGACACGCTGGTGTACGGTACGCATCAGCGACTAGTGGGTAGAGGTACGCTGCGAAACTTGGCGAGAAGGCGGAAGGGATAAAATATGGTAACACTGAAATCTGGAGGCATCGGTTGCCTTCGTGACAAATGGATATTTTCCTCGAAAAAAATGACCAACTGGTCGGCGCTACTTACGGAGAATGATCAGAGTCAAGCCGTTAAACCAAGATCCTATGTAGGTGAGGCACCAGAGGAAGACGCCGAATTTCAATGAGTCGACGAAATCCTCTACAAGGAAGAGCCTGCGGAGTTCGTTTACCGCCGCGTTTGCATGCGCGACAGCTACGTCCGCGACTCCGTGCACCTTTTCCGCTGGGAGTGTTAGGTCCAGCTCTAAGATGCCCCTGAAATTCGAAGGCGGCGTGTTACATCGTCCACTCGGATTGTTCATTCGAAAGAGGAACCGCTTACTTGAATGGATGTCCATCGGATGTTTTTTGTATCGCTTGGGACACTGTCCTGTAGATTCTAAAGGCAACAGTGCCGGTAAGGGCGAGGAGCGAGGCATAGGCGAATACACTGATTAGGCTAAAAGAAGCCAACGAGAGCAGCAGGCCGAGGATGACTCCGAATACTGGGCCCGTCTTTTTAGGGTCGCGCCAGTATATTAAATCTGCGACTGGAAACAGAAAGAACACGTTGGCACGCCTGTTTCGTAGGTGCAACTATAATCTAGTGCAGAGGTTCTTAAACAGTGAAACAAGCTTTACATTAACTTTACATCCCCCAACTTCTCGCTTTCATCCAATTGACTCATTTTATAAAAGTCCTGCATGAAGAAGAAACATGCCTAGGGTTGGGATTGGGTCTACTGGGGACTACATAAGTTTAAGAACCCCTGATCTAGTGCATTTAGCGTGAGCACTATGGAGACACAACCAGGATTGACGAACATCAAGCGGGAAAAAATGTGTCTACTAAGCAGGCAAGTTTACTGTCTACTAAGCAGGCTTTGTCCTCGAAATCTTGTCGATCGTATCGAGGCGTTGTTCCTTCGATACGGTTTCTTCAAACAATAGAAACTGGGTTAGTCTTTTGACAACTGTAGGACCATTCGCGTTATCTTCCAAGTTGGAATTTGTGACATAAATCGTAGAACTTTGAACCCGCATGGTTTCGCCTAATTTAGTCCCATGCAGCTTTTGCTAAACACGATATAGCGGTTTTCAAGCATATTCAGAATCTTCTTGGAGCTTCCGATTCCGACGAGGTTACGAGCCACGATTTTATACTTGGATCCAGTTGTAATCCAGTTCGATCCCATGTAACGACATTAATACTACTGAATCTTTAAGCTCCACTTGTGCTAGACCCTTTGATCCATTTTCTCGCAAGAGCAGACTCGAAATGCACTGGTTGTAGTTACAATAGCCGTGCACCCTACACCAAGTACACAAGTGCTCTCAAACTGAAGCGGTGGAACTGGGATAGACAGGCAGGCCTGCCATTGGTTCGCCTATGCCGCCTATGTTGATGCCTCTACGGAAATTGCAACTTTCTCGGTTTATTCGTCGGATGTCGAAGACCAGTTCGCAGGTGCGTCCCTGACACTATCTTCTGCGCATCCACCACTTTTTGCAATTTTTACATCAGATTCAGAGTCAGCGACACGAAGAATATCGGAATACTTAGGTTGGCGGAAGCGCTACATATTTTTGAGTTACACAACCCACATTTAGCCTTTTTGTAATTTTGATGTCACACTTTGCGACCCGAAGGCGACGGGAATACTAACGTTGATGGAGGTTCTACGTATTTTTGAGTCACACAACCCCCATTTAGTTTTTTGTAATTTTCTCACCAGATTCGTGTATTCAGGAGGCCGAAGAAGATGGTATATCAATTTTCAAGGAAGTACTACATTTTGTTTTTTGTAATTTTGACATCAGATTCAGCGACCCGAAAGAGACGGAAATACCAACGGTGATGGACGTCGTTCGTATTTTTGAGTTACACAACCGCCATTTAGTTTTTTGTAATTTTCTCACCAGATTCGTGTATTCAGGAAGCCGAAGAAGATGGTATATCAATTTTCAAGGAAGTACCACATTTTGTTTTTTGTAATTTTCACACCCAATTCATATTCAGCGATCTGAAAAATATGGGAACACTAGCTTTGATGGAGGCCCTACGTATTTTTCAGTTATACAACCGTTGTTCTTTTTTGTTTTTTGTAATTTTGATGTCGGACTCTGTGACCCGAAAGAGACAGGAGGAATACTAACTTTAATGGAAGCCCTACGTATTTTTGAGTTACACAACCCCGATTTAATATTTTGTAATTTTCATACCCGATTCATATTCAGCGTCTCAAAATACCCAGGAACATTAATTTCGGAGGAAGTCCTAATGTTTTTCAGTTAGAAATCTGGCGTATTGAATCCACCATATTGTTTTGCGACATTAAATTCATATTCGCCGACCGGAGTGTCGATTTTCAACTGAATTGGAAGAATTCTTCGATTTTTGGTGACGTTTTAACCCTCGTGTAGTCAACCGGGCACCCCCATTCACTGTATTTCTTTCAACAATTTGTTAATATTCCTCTAAAAGATATTACAAAATTGCTCCGAATGTCCATTCAGCCTATCAAACATGTTAAACACAGACAGGTTTTCAATGATCTATACGTTTTGGTTGAGTACATAAGGGTTAACTTAACGAACCCGGACCACCGTGCGGAGCTGCGTAAATCTCCAGAATTTGAACGTGGAACACGTGCTCACTGGTCGCGCCATATGTCGGCTCGATCGCAATCGATTTCCGTGTCGATTTGGGTAAACGGCTCGTAAACTTACAGGCGAGGTCCTTGTTCTCCGGAAGGTCCACCGCGGAGCCTTTCGTTTTATTTCGTCGCGACATCCTCGTGAGTAGCTTCGACGACCGTCGCAACTGAAGAAAGTTCCGGGGACACTGCCGCCTCTAGTTCCGCTCGCACATGGAACTAGCTTTGAACATTGGGAGATGGCTGGCGGTTCACTACGTGTAACATACGTGTACGCAGAACAACCAGGCCAAGTGGGAGAACGTCGAGGGGCGGGGTAGGGGGGAGGGGTGGGCTAACTGGAATTGGAAAAGGAAAGGAACGGAAAGAGAACGAGCGGGGAAGGGAGAACCAGCGGGAAGAATCGAAAAGAAGAAAGACAAGACTACGGCCGGTGAAAGAGGAGCGACTATCACCGGTGCTTACGAGCCTCCAACTGAACAATCGCTCAAAAGTATCCGGACACTTGCGAAGTGTGTAATAGCTACGCATAAAAGTTACTAGAGCATCTAAAATGGTGACTGAAATCGATCTTTATTACTGGACTGCGGATTTTATGCACTTATGAGAAAAATGGGCTCGTACAATTTAGAGCAGGGGAGCGAGGGTGCGGGATTTGCCTCCTCATTTCTCGATAATACAAAAGATACCACAATAGCCATAATAATAATAATTACAAGTGACAAAATTCTTCGAAATATTTTTTCTACTAACTTAAACTACGTTTGGTAGAGAGAAAGGAAGTGTCCGGATACTTTTGAGCGGTAATGTACATAGTCGCAACGGAGCCCGAGCATACCAACAACCCCGGCTAGTGAAAAGTAAAAAGATAGTTCCACGTGGCCGGTGACGAAACGCGAAATCGTGTCCGAGGCTAGTTTTATTTTTCGTCGGATCGTGTCAACGAACCGATCGATGACGTGAAACGCTGTCGGATCGCGCGGTGGACACAGGTGAGCTCGCTCTCAGCTGCTTGAAATTCAATTCATCACTAGGCTAACCTTTGCACTCGGAACTATTTCAACAGGAAAACTAAACACTTCTTCTGACCTAGAATATTTCCATTCTATATGATTAGACTGCGGATCTTTATGCAACATATAATAATAAATGTTTGCATTGATCGCAGTACACAGAAGCCGGCTGCTCTTTACTTTACCGGGCTCAAAATTTGTGCCTTTCTCAAAAATAACATTTTGAGTTTCTTAACAATTAGTTGACACATTTAATTCGATGTTTTTCTACAAAAACTTCCTTAAATTTGCGAGAGGGTGAAATGCATTCGCAAAGAGTGTATTTGACTTGCAAAAGGGTGAATTTCGAGTGCTAAAAACCTGTGCCCGACCGCACAGCATCTGATCCCGGGTGTGCGTAAACGCGTTCTCCTCCTGGCAGACAAAAAAAGGGATAGCTCTGAGTGCGACAGAGTCATTACAGAGCGATTATGTATCGGCGGGGAAGCGATCAATGGCAGCAGCTGATGCGACGGCCTCGGAAGAGTCCTAATAATAGAAAGAGCAGGTGGATCCTCGAATTTTGTATCAGCGAACGACGGCTTTGTCTCTAATCCAAAAAGGACGACCTATTAAACCGTCCCCAAGGCCTCGTCATAGTCAACCTGACCGCACGCACCGTTCTCATCTAATTCTGCCAAACGGATTTATACCGTCTGTTGCAATTCCCGATTGAACCGACCGAAAGAGGCGCAATCGGGAGGACTCTAATTGCGAGCTGCATACTTGTTTTATTCGAGTAAGACACGTGCCCTCTCGACCGGGTGGCTCCGATGCATAGTGCGATATTTCATAGTCGAAATGTGGCAAAAACTATTGCTAAACCGAAGGTAGTAGACTCTCGATTCCAGGATTGGAAGAGTGCGGGGTGGCGCTTTCTCATTTCTCGATAATGCAAACGATTGTAATTATAAAAGGATTAATTGCAATTACTTAACACGATTACAGTAATTATAATTGACTCTAACAATTACTTCAGTGTAATTGTTCTTTTAAGGCGCTTTTATGCCAAGGTCCGCGCGGATTCGAGCCCGCGCGGACTTTTGTCATAAATTTCCAGCGGGTCGACGGGCCCTTTGTTATGAAGGTATCCTATCGCCTTAGAGGGAAGCTGATGTTTACCTAAACGAACCGTGAAGAGACGAGACCTTTTTTTCTGCCACGCACAGCGGGCGGGTCGACGGGCCCTTTGTTATGAAGGTATCCTATCGCCTTAGAGGGAAGCTGATGTTTACCTAAACGAACCGTGAAGAGACAAGACTTTTTTTTCTGCCACGCACAGCGGGCCCGTCGACCCGCCCGAAATTTATGACGAAAGTCCGCGCGGACCTCGGCATAAAAGCACCTTTAAACCACTAATCTTTATGTTTTGGACCATTTAACCGTTTTCTAATCGCAATTATAGTCCACCTTTGCACATGTAATTGAAGATGTAACTAAATACTCATGTAATCAATTACTGCCAAACTCTGTATGGGGGTAATCGTTGCAACAGAATTATTATGTAACACCCAACGTTCATGATTTGTAGGATCAGAAAAAACGTCTTCGATAGTGTTCATCATCGAGATCATCATGTTGATGATCAGAAATAGTAAGGTGTGTTCTACAGAGGCTCTCCATTTTTACCATCAATTCTTGCAGTCTTTTAGGAAATTCGCAAAAAGTACTTTTAAAATTACAAGAATTCCCTCAATTTGAACGCTCTAAATGGCTATGTTTAGAGTACAAGTCGATTCGTAAACAAGATGAATCTGATTTGCGAGAAGGTGTATTTCCTTTGTGAAAAGTGAATTTGGTCTGCTCGAGCAGTGTTTACAAGGCAAAATAATTTTGTCCAGCTAGATTGGTAGAACATCACACGGTGCGGCGCTGGAAAGCTGTCTTGCCGATCGATGTCGAGCGTCTGGGGTCTAGACTCTAGAGTCCACGCGATATGGCGCTTCGGACAGGAGCATGAGTCATCTTGGGTAGGTATGTGCACGCGAGCCGGCCGAACCCTGAGCAAATGGAAACTTTGGACAATGGAGAACCGCTAGAGGTTTCCGTGGATCGCGATATGAATCGATGTTGAACGAAGCGCGGACTTTGAACGCTGATCCAAGAGGGGTCCGGAGAGGATAGACTCTATCCGATATAGAGAGAGAGAGAGAGAGAGAGAGAGAGAGAGCTGGCAAACCACGGTCCGGTCCTGTGCGGTACGGTTTCCCGGTGGAAAATCAATAAGGCGTCTCCGGTGGTGCGACGCCCGGCGACGCAGTGGCGGCCGTTGCCCATACGATTCTCAGAACTACACCTGCCGAAGGTTCTAACCCTCGGCACGTGTCCACTCCACCCTCTTCTTCGCCGTGGCAACCCTCCGCTGGCAAATTATACCCAGGGGATTCGGCCCTAAGCAACCACCTCGAACGGAAAACCAACACCGCGTCCAACTATCGGTTTACCTCCATCAACTATAACTTCTACGGTTGCTTTTGGTGCCGGAGTATGCGTTAACCCTTTCGTTACCGTACAATTTGGCCACAATCGAACGCGGGACTTCGAGACACGCACTTATCGCCTTGGCAGACGCTGCGGTCCGAGCATTACTAAGTAAGAGCTCTAATTTTAAATTGAAAACCGAGAAACTAAAAGGACGCTGTGCTATATTCTAAACCGACGCGCTACGCTGAGACTGCTTAACCCACTTGCATCGCACCGTAGGGCCGCCATCCAGTGGCTCACCCAGGGGGCCAAGTCCCCCCCCCCCCCCCCCGAGAATAAATGTTCAGCTTTCATAATTAAAATCGTACAATAGCCCTGGGTACCATTGACAGATATTTTGGTCATTCATTTTATTATCACGCAAAAGCTAGGGCTGCCTCGTAACATTTGCTACAGGGCCCGCGCTGGGTTAATCCGACCCTGCCGGCGGGCCCAACTAGTTGTAACGCGCTACTGTACATTGGCAATTCCTGCACCAGGCCACAAAATTTTAGCCGTTCAATTCCCCCCGCCCAAGATTAAATCCTGAGTGCGCCACTGCCGCGTCTATAAAATCGCGAACCCAGGACGAACCGCATGAAAACTCCGAACCCTAACGTGGCGATCTCAAATAACAAATAGCTATAATATTTGTTGTACGAAAAAATGTTTCCAACAAAGGTTGCAGGGTTTCCTGGGGCAAATGGAAAAGGATATGCCCTATGAGGACAGAGGAGACCCGATATGACGAGTCGCCCACCACCACGGGAGTAAATACGAAGAATAGGACCTTTTGGGTGGTGGGTTATCGGGCTTAGAGGAGAAGAGGGTGTGCCCTGGGCGGTGGCGTTTTAGTGGGTAGTGGTAGGGATATGTGAGTCCCGATCCTCCAATTTTCATCTAAGGGGGAGCCGAGCCCCACACTACCCCTTGAACTTCATCGTAGGGGGGTACGTAAAGGTATTACCCCACCGCCATGAAACAAACAAAAAAGGGGGTTTCCTGGGACACATGCTGTGCTCTAATCTGTTTTCTATTTTTTTATTTTTTTATTGAGATACCAAATATTTCCAAATTAATAATCTTCTGTTAAGAAATACACTCGGTCAACGTGACTCGTGACATGACTCTATTTGCGACGTCAAGCCATGTTCGTAAACATGGTTCCGATTAGATGGTAAGAATCATCAACATAAAGTGAGGAATTGAGGAAGGTGTTCGTCCGAGAACTGTTGTACCTCCTCGAATTTTAAATTGAAAACCGAGAAACTAAAGGGACGCTGCTCTATTTCAAATCGACGCGCTATGCTGACACGCGGCGGAAGCGTGGGGAAGAGCGTCGTAGAAGGGGAAGGTAGAGTGGGGACACAAGTCCTGCCCCGGGAACCTCCTTGTCATCTCAGCACGGTACGTGCATACGCATTCCGTAATTGCGAAATGATTAATGGATTGGATTCGAATAGTATCAATTAGTTGGCTCGAGGTGAAAAGTCAGGTGGAAATCCAAGGCTGCCGAGGAGAGTGCACGACCTTCAGGTCACAAAGAAACCTAGCACGCTTGTACAGGGTGTCAGAGAAATGTTGTATCCCTTATATGTGTCGGACTGAGCGTATCTGTTGTATCTTTGTCTTTCACCTTCACGTAATGACAGATCAATAAATTGAACAATTTAATTCAGTATGAACACTAACAAGGCAAGGACCCCAACTGTCCGACTTCGATTTTGATAGTCTTTTGTGAGACGATGGTATATGGATCCCTAACGATGTCTGCAAAATATTAGGTGTAGTTACTCAATAGTTTTAAAGATATGAACAATTGAACTTTCATACCTTATTGATATACCATGATTTGCAGCTCAACTGTAAGCAGGTTGCGTGAAAGTTCAATCGTTTATATCTTCAAAACTATTGAGTAACTACACCTAATATTTTGCAGACATCATTAGGGCTCCATGTACCATCGTCTCACAAAAGACTATCAAAATCGAAGTCGGACACTTGGGGTCTCCTTCCCTTGTAAGTTGACATAAAATCGAATTGAAGCACTATCTACAACATATCTTACGGTACGATCAAGAATGAACAAAAAAAAATGTTCATTACACGCCATCTAGAAAGCTACTCCTCGAGCTTGTCGGGAGGAACCGAAGTCGATTGGTGGATTGATGAAAGAGAAAAGTGACCCGGATTTAAAGCGCGTGCCATGAATTATGTGGCCGACCGTGGGCGCGCAAAGTGTCAGGCAAATCGCAGACCCGAAGGTCGTGCAACTCTCCTTGCGAGACGGTTCGTTTGGTCGGGTGTTGCGAGGTGGTAGCCCGGTTCTCGAGCTCGACGCTAAAATCATTGACTCTTTCGAAAAGCCCCCACCCGGCCGCTGATGCAACGCGTCTGCGCATCTGCGCGTCTGCGCGTCTGAGCGGGTCGCCGTAATCTGGCAATCTGTCAATGCCCGGCAAGCACATCGGGGTCCTCTTCAGGTTCTCCCTCAGCAGCTCCCTCAAGCTCCCCAATTAACCCTTACACAGTTTTTCCCTTGTACTCACGGTCCTCCCTCGTAACGGCCATGTTCACGCGATTCTACTTCCGGTTCTTCGTTCCCCGACACCCCGGGGGAAGAGATCCGAAGGGAACGAGGAAGGAAACGCGGACAGCGAGATATCGAGCGAAGACGCTCTAGCACTCTCGAGCACGGCGAGGACTGCGGCGGATCGCTCGGGATAAGCGAGAGTTGTTCCCATCGAGTTTTCTGGCAGTGGACCAACCCCGAACCGGCTGAATGCTATATTTAGTTCGGAACGGGCCGTCGCCAATCGTCTCCGGCTTTTTTGGATTCTGCCGCGACGCGGATTTCGAGCATTCGACCGCCGACACGCTCCCCGAGAGCTTCCACCGCGAGAACTTCCATTCTCTTTTAACCCCTAACAGCTATCACGAATACCAGCCCGAGCTAACTTTGGTCGGACTCGGCCGCGTTATCATAACCAGCCCGGGCCAACGATCTACCAGATCACTTGACTCGTATCGGTATTCAACGCGTCTACAGCACTTTATTGAATAGAAGTTTATAACAATGCAAGAGATATTGTTGGAATTGCGTTCTGGAATGTAAGAGCTCGACAATGACGCATCATTTGCGCATACTAATTTCAGCAGACTTGCGACGCAAGTGTTCATTCATTGGACTGGTCAGTCCGTATTCAAATTCTAGGAAGCGAGCGATAAGGTATGAAAGCACGTCGCAGCTGATAATCTGACCTTCCGTATTTTCGGGGTAGGGGGTTCAAAGCAGAGGTTGGCATTATTTGGCGAAAAAAATATTTGAGATACTATTTAATATTTTAGATTTTATTTTGTTTAAAGAAAATAGTATTTTAATTAAGATATAGCATTTCGAAAATAAAATATTTCTATTTTAATAATCTGAAACACGAAATAAAATATTTCTATTTCAACAATCTGAAACACGAAATAAAATATTTTTCTATTTTAACAATCTGAAACACTAAATAAAATATTTTACTTTTTGCATTGTTATAGTACTCTGAGAAACCGCATAAACGTAGTCTATGTTATCGTTCAGAAACAATTTACACTCATAAATGTATTGAATTCGAACCATTATTTTCAGCAATAATATTTAAAATTGAAATGGAAAATAAACACAAAATACAAATATTTTCTATATTCTCCAAATAAAATACTACAGTAAATTCTCTATAATCGCAAATGCCTCGGGGGGATTTGTTTGCATTTATCGATCTTGGGCCTACGTTTTTCGAGCTTCAAAGGCCGATCCGAACGTAGAGAAGGAACCAAAGGCCGAGCCGAACGTAGAGAAGGACAGCACGTGTAAACAGACATCACGGCAACCGTCGATGCGACGGCACCTGTTTGCATTTATAGATCTTGGGCCTACGTTTTTCGAGCTTCAAAGGCCGATCCGAACGTAGAGAAGGAACCAAAGGCCAAGCCGAACGTAGAGAAGGACAGCGCGTGTAACGCGAGACCACGCGCGGGCCTTCGAGCTGTGCCGGCGACTGCGACTCTCCGCGTCTCTTTCTTTCATATACGCTGTCCTTCCTTGCGTTCGAAACTCTCATCGTCAATTAAACCACTAAATTCAGTTCATATTATATCGTGTTTGGTATCATTTTGCATTAGAAAAATGCCAGGAATATGTTGGTGAAAGTCCCATGAAAAAATAATGGAAAATAAAGAAGATAGAATTTTGGTATAACGTTATGATGACTCACGGGCGTTTGAACTGTGCCGACGACTGCGACTCTCCGCGTCGCGTTAGTAGTGGTTCACACCGATATACCGAGCCGAGATCAGTGTTTGAGTTGGTGGGGATATTTCATTGGCGTTTATCGTACATGCCCAGTTTGCGATTATAGAGAATTTACTGTATTTTCAAAAAAATTACTGCCTCAAATAAATTATTTTATTTTCAAAAATTACTGCATCAAATCAAATATTTTATTTTCAAAGTTGTACACATGCTTTAAAATAAATAGGACTATTTACTATTTCAAATACTATTTTCCCCAGCTCTGGTTCACAGCTTCCGAAAGCTGCGTCTTGCGTTTGTCGATGGATTTTGTGTTTTTTTATTGATATCGTGTCCAAAACGATGTTTTTAGATTGAAGATAATCCCCAAAAATTCTAAGTCGCTAGCCTCTCATTTAAGGATAATATGAGGGTAAACACCCTAAACATTATAATTTTTTTCTCGGGAAAAAAGAAACAAAAACACCCGAACTTGCCTCTTAGATATCATATTATATATTTTTTTCACGATCATGAGCAAATTGTGAAGATTAGAATTTCTTTAGGGATGGGGGTTGCAAGCAACCCTTCGAGTGACACCTACCAAAAAATTCAAGAACAATGCTATATTACCCATCTAGTATAGCTGAAAGTTTCAAGATGATGGGATAGGTGGAATCTAGTTAAAATAATTGATAAACAACTGAAATCACGTCATTGTAACATTATAATTAGATTTCGGATCTTTATGCAATTTATGCACTTTTGAAAATTTTCAAAAAATTCTAGGACATAAAATATGACAGAATTTAGTGCGATTTTAATTTATTTCAGATTCAAAACGGCTGTCATCACGGAAAATGAGATTCTATTTCATTCCATTTTTTCAAAATTCATCTACAAACAGTCAAACAAAAAAAATTCATCAACAAACGAAACGCATAAACAGATTTCCGTAATAGAAGTTCTTAGATATCAGCGATCACACACACAATGGATTTTACCTACTCGTCGCTACGTTCTTTCACCCAAATTTTGGGGAATTATCTTTCCACCAAAAAGCAGTGGCGGCTCAAGTCAAGTGATGGCCCAAGCGGTATAAATTTTGGTCTCTTTTACATAGAAAAACAAATTTTAGTCATTAACATAGTAGTCTATAACATAATTATAGAAATAAGCATAATTCGCAATTGCAAATTGAAAAAGTTGTTTTAATTTCTCGTAAACAAATTGAATTTTTTTGAAAAAAAATGAATGCTGCGAAATTCGGGGCCCTGTGGTACACCAGGGCCCCACGCGGCCGCTTAGTCCGGTTCCTGTTAAACCCGCCACTGCCTAAAAGCATTGCTTTTGCACACGGTGGAGGTCGCTGGACCATGCTGATCCTGCTAGACCCAATTTCGAGCAAGCGTTCGTCCACTTTGTGATCAAAGAATCGCGTGCCTCCAACGTGAATCGAACATTACGGTATAAATAACCGCGTCTAGCGAGTCTGCCGGGGTAGTTAGCCAGAGAGACCGCTCGCGTAAACGAGTTATGATTCAATGGATCGAGAAGGTGGTTGGAAATCGTGCGCGCACGGAACTTATATTACGCAACCGCGTGCTGCTACTGTCACCGCAGAAGATCGAATAACAATCTAAACGGGTCCGAGGCGACGTGTTCAGCCAGAGCGAGCAGAAAAGAAGTCGCGGGTAGTTCGTCTGACCGATTCCGAAAGGATTCTCAAGTTGGGCGACTTCCGTGCTCCGGGGATCAGGAATCCTGAGTTAGTCCAGTGTTACCATATTTTATCCCTTCCGGCCCCTTACCCCTCCGCCTCCTCGCCCAGTTTCGCAGCGTAGCTCCTCCCACTAACGCTGGCGACAGTGGCGACACGCTGGTGTACGGTACGCGTCAGCGACTAGTGGGAAGAGCTACGCTGCGAAACTGGACGAGAAGGCGGAAGGGTAAGGGGCCGGAAGGAATAAAATATGGTAACACTGATCAGGATGGATAAGGGAACTATGAAAAGAACAGGTGTGGAGGCGGGCCTGAAGCTAGCTTCTCCAGGAGTTAATGCGGACAGTAGGTCCCTGGAGAAGCCATATTTCGGATCAAATAGATAGTAGAGGGGCAGCCCATTGGCTGTCCCGGGTGAGGTTGAGGTTTTTAGTGGGTATGGGTACGCCGAGCAACCGCGACCCGAGCCCCACACTACCCTCTTATGGGGCGTGCGTAATGGCATTTAACAAAAAAATAAATTTTTTAAAAATACCACATTTTTAAAACGCACTAAAAAGTATAAAATAATTTGTCCTAGCCCCATAGAGATTTCTAACCCCGTACAGATAGTCCTGAAAATTTGTGATTGTGCATTTTTAATAGCTATGAAAATAATTGTAAGATTCAAAACGAAAAACGTGGTGCGCAAGGTAATGCATAGTAAGGAGTGTAGAGAGTAGCTGCCGTTGAGAGAACTCGCACAACAGTTCATACCATGTGCAGTGCAATAAAATTGTTAGTGATTTAGGTGAACTATTCATGTATCAATTATCTGTTGCATGCGCCCCACGTTTTTTGTTTTAAATTTTACAAGTATTTTCATAGCTGTACAAAATTCACAATCACGACATTTTCAGAACTATCTGTACGAGGTTACGAATCTCTATGGGGCTAGGACAAATTATTTTATACTTTCTAGTCCGTTTTAAAAACGTGGTATTTATAACAAATTTATTTTTATTTACATAATCATTTTCTGCTATTTAGTCTTGGGTGTGTGAAATTTTTCAATCGATTTTAAACATTTTGATGAGGACTATCATCATGAGAACTATCGAAACCAAACGCCGTGGTAAAATGTCGAAGATGAAGGTTCGACGGAGAATCTCGGTGCAACGGTTCTTTCGCTTGGTAAACAAATATTATAGTATAATAATACGTAGTAACTTTGTAAACACCGCACGGAGCTCGAACGCACACTGAGCTCCTTCGGTCGAAGCGGGTCAGTGAAGTGGGAATGAGTCAGAGTGGAAACGCGTAGTGGAGTAGGGAGCGCTGTCGCGCGGAGTGGGGATCGCGGTTAAATTTTTAATAGTTTATATCTCCTATAAACGGCATAGGCTTTTTTAAAGATTTTTTTCAAATATTGCATTGTCATCCAGTTCTGAGCTATGTTTAAAATTTCAAGTGTCTAGCTCATCGGGAAGTTAGTTTAAAATCAATTGCAAAATTTGTACCGAACAGACAGACAGACAAGAAAGCAAGCTAATAAAAACGTAGTAAAAAAGGGTGGATAAGGGAAAAAGGCCAAGAACAGGAGTGGCACTGGCCCGAATTATAACATAGTTTAGGAGAAATGCAATAAGCGGCGGGTGGGGCCCTAAACTATGCTCTCTAGAAAGGATAGAGAGAAAGGGCTAAGGTCCTAGACGTGCTTTGGGGAAGAACAGGAGTGGAAGGGAGTCCGGGAAAAGAGGCAGTCAGGAGAAATGCAAATGGCGGGGCCCGAACATTATAGGGCAAGAAAAGGGCTCTCAGTCCTAGACGTGTGGTCTTTTTAATGGATATTGGGGACACCGAACGCCTGTGTCCCCCGAGTCTCACACCACCTCCTTCTGGGGTTTACGTGAAAGTATCTTTTCCGCACGTCTTTAAAAAACAAAAAGAAAGGGGTGGATAATTTTAGCGAAAGCGGTGGACAAATCCTCGCTACGCGCGCAAAAGTTCCTCGATCTATCACTGGATCGACCGTCTCGAATGACGCTGCAAAAGATCGCCGATAGTCGCGTCATCGCATTCCGACGTTACGTGTAAATTTGTAAACGACGACCTCGTGATGCTGCGCCGTCATTGTCCAGCTATGAATTAGCGCAACAGGAAAATTTCTGTTCGTAACTGTTGTATCTTCGGGGCTGTCAGTTCTAAATATAGAAGTTCTAAATTCAAAAAATCCAAATTTCTCATGGTTGCTTTTTCGTCGATGAAACTATCGCCACTGTGTTCCTCTCGTTTTTCTTTGATTAATATGACACTGAACACGATACAGTTACGATCATAATTACTCGTGCAACAAGCGATCATCGGGCTTCACATTTACGGTAGAGGTACACGAATTCTCAACTGCGCCCGTTACAGAGGTGATTGTGATCGTAACTATATCGTGTTTGGTGTCGTTCTTATCAGAAAGAAGAGACGAGTACGTATGGAAAGACAAATTAGAAAAATCTTTCGCTTCGCTTGCATTGGTGTTACGGGTAGAGATTTTCTCGACAGTTACGGAATACTGTGCAGAAAATGTATGTTACGTTGAAAATTAATCTTTTCGCTTTCGGTGCTATCTATTTAGAAGGTACTACCATATTCAGGACAACTTCGTATCGCAATAATAACGATCGGGAACGTCGAGCTGGTTTTACAGTTGCTGTTCTTTTTCTTGTTATTAAAACTAGATAGTTCTAAAGATCTCTCAGAGATCGATTGGCTTGGTATTGTCATAACAGCTTCGTTGCTATGACCAGTAAGATCGAACTCGTCTCAACACCAGTAATTTTTTTTCGATTCGATAGTAATTAACACCGATTAGCATGGTAATTGGTCGACTAGTTTTATGGAATTCGCTAGCCAGTTTCGAGAAACGCTGATTTCTCGTCCCTGAACGACGACTACTACATACATACTACTTCTACCGCTACGGTAAAAATTAGAGATTATGGTTTTGACGTGGTTTTTCACGTGTACTAATATACAATCCGTATTTTAGTTCGTGTACTTCTTTATACAGTAATCGCTCCTTCGTTGTCCTGAATCGTAGGCACGATCGTTGTCCAGTGCCTACCCACTCCACTGCCTGTCAACGAGAGGATTAGGCCTGCGTGGATCTGGTCGCCAGATGTGTCCCAGGACTGTCTAGACCCGCGCAGAACGGAGAACAATAGGAAAGGAATATGGCAAGGAAATAAGGAGTTTTTTAAAGCCAGACAGTTGACTGCTTTTGACTGCGAATGCTTTTTTTTAGTCATTTAACTAGCCGTTTCACTAAAGACGCAGTCATAAGTCAAAAATAGTGTCCGGGCACGGTCGTTGTCCGCTCAAACCCCCGGCCTTTGGACAACGAAGGAGCTTTTACTGTACGCGGATACACGGGTACTGAAGTAAACTTAAAAGTATATTCAAATTCACAGTTGTATTATCCGTATATTTTGCCGTGTATTCCGTGTATTAAATAGTATCCGGACTCAGGGTTTCCATATTTTATCCCCTCCGGCCCCTTACCCTTCCGTCCCTCGCCTAGATGCTCCGTAAAGCCTGCCTTCGCTTCTCCCACTCTTACCACTACCGCTGCCGCGACCGAATCGGTAGCACGCTCCATGCGGTACGCGGTAGCGGTAGTGGTAGTGGTAAGAGTGGGGATAGCGGAGGCAGCATCTAGGCGAGGGACGGAAGGGTAAGGGGCCGGAGGGGATAAAATATGGCAACCCTGAATTCCGGACTTCTGTACGGATTATATTAATCTAAAAATACAATAACAGAAAATAATGCGAAGCACACTGTAAACGGGGCGTGGTAAACAGAACGGACAACACACAAGGTCGAACATAGAAATAAACGAACGGAACATCCACATCGAGAATGGTTTCCTCTTACCTTTCGGATTCAGTCTCTCGGGGTTAAACCATGCGTCTGTAAACAACAGAATCGTAGTTCGTTAGTTTCAATCGCTTTCTCCGTCAACATTCATTTCTACGCTACGATGACCCATGAAAAGAATGGCGAATGACGAGTGAGGATGTCTGAAACCACCATGGTTTCCGGCAGGAATGACGCGACGCGCGATTATGTTATGACGCGCAGTCGCGTACACCGAAAAATCTGATCAGCGCTGCCAGTTGTCAATTGTTACACCCATCACGTTTGTAATTTGTTCCATTTCTCCGGAAGTTCGCGCGGAGAAACGCCCCTACTCAGATAAACGCAAACGGCGCGTACTGCATGAACAAATCTCGGAACGTTTTTCTCGCGAACAGCTACCGAACGATCGTTTCCGACTTATCGGTTGGAAGTATTTTTAATCTTCTATCTAGCTCGAGGGGGCATTGCGTCACCGCGAATTCTTATCCAATTTATCAAATCGCTGTGTCCACAAAAATCAGAATTTCTTCGTTGTAACACGACAGCTACTGGAAAGGCTATTCAAGAGGTCGGAGCCAATAAGCTGAAAATGACCTACGCATTGTTCTACATAAAACTAGCATTCTCGTTGGATAAAAGATGCTGTGAACAAGGGTAGTTGACACTGTTTCATGAATTATTTCTTATGTTCTGCTCGACAAGAAATCACGAAAGAATTATTTTGGAATATTTGGTTGCAAAATCCATTTTTTAGATTATCCGGAAGCATACAATTACCGATTTTATATCGAAGTTTCAGCTGTGTCTCGCCGTGATTAGTTAATGTGTATTTTTTCAGATTTTTCAAGAATACGCGTATTTCGTACTGAAGTTTAGGAGACACCAGGTCTATAAAAATTTGGTACGAGATATTCTTAGAACCATTGTGCTTTCAATTTTTTTCGATGTTTCCTTACATTTTTGTAGGCGTATCGTGTAACATTGAACATTTTAATATTCGGAAAAATGATGTGCAAACTTAAAAATGCAACATAAAATCGGCGGATAAACTTCCGGCAAGCCTATACCTCCGATTTTTTTATATACTTTGGATTCTTACGTATCTTGACGTGCTGATTACGAATATAATAGTGAAAATTGGCGCAAATAAAAATTATAGTTTTTTTATTTACTTCCGTAAATAATGGGAATTTTGAAAAATACTTCTAATAAAAGTTGTAGGTCTCATCGAAATACACATTTTATATCCTACTGATTTTTGTCATGAAGACAATAGTTTTCGAGAAAAACGATATTAACTGGCTCCGTTAACGGTAACGGTGGCTCCGTATAAGTGAATAATTCCCTATCACTTTTCTCAGAAAGTATTATCTTTATGACAAAAATCCACAGGGCATAAAATGTGTATTTTGATGAGGTCTACAACTTTTATCTGAAGTATTTTTCAAAATTCCCATTATTTACGGAAGTAAATAAAAGAAACTATAATTTTTATTTGCGCCAATTTTCACTATCATATCATATTTGTAATCAGCACGTCAAAATACGTAAGAATTCAAAGTATAAAAAAAGCGGAGGTATGGGCTTTTCGGAAGTACACCCTTACATTTTTGCAGGTGTACAGTGCAATAAAACCTGCATTAGTATTAATGCTATCGGCGCACTGGTTCGATTGTTTTTTTTTAAATAATACATATTATTTCTGATCGATTATAATCGAACCAGTGCGCCGATAGCATTAACACAGGTTTTATGGACAAATTTACGATCGATGTAACAAAATATTGTACAGTGTAATATCGAACATTTTTATATTCAGAAAGATGATGTACAAACGTTCGAGTTCTCGAAACGTTAGAACTGGTACAAGTGGCGACGTGGATATTCAATAACAATGTTTTTCAGATGCATCGATCCCAGTAATGTATGTGGCCCTGACACTGCATCCATGAGTGTCCGTTCTTCGATGACTCACTTGATCATGGGAAGCTGATTCGTGCGTTTGTTCGGATTGCGTATAAAATTGAAAACTTCGTTAAGGTATGTTAGAGCACAAAGATAACGTAGATAAACGAGAAGGTGTCACGTAACAGATCTTAAAGGAGATTGCCGTGAGAAAAATAGTCCGTGAGCAAACGTGCTAGTCACGGTGCGTTTCCGATTTTTGTTCGTTCGAGTACTTTTTGATAAATCGTCGGTGATCGATGTTCACCGTTCGACCTGATGTAATTAGCTCACGGTAGCGTCCTGTAGCGTCGCGTCGCGTCGCGTCGCGTCGCGTTATGCAATGCCTGGCTGACCTCGACATCTATCTCTACCGCTGTATGTATACACCTCGTACTTCGACCAGACCAATCTACTATGTACCTAAAAATCTACACACGTGCTCCGACTCTGCTCGGCTCGTCTCGCCGATCGAGAGGATGGAACAGGATCGGGTCGGTCGATTCTCATTTCGATTTTAGACTAGGGCTGTTACTGAATAAAGTTGTACTGATATAAACATTATGTGTTATAAATAGACCGCGGATCTTTATTGATTTACAGGAAAATTTTAGAAATTGAAGATGTATACAGGGTGTCTCACCTGATTTTGACATCTTGATTTTCTCGCTATTGTTACTCTTAGCAAAAAATTTTTCAGCATAGGCTTGAATGGTATCGAGTGGAGCATATTTTGATGTTGTTAGTTTTTTCGTGAGTGGACGCGTAAAGGTCATATAAAGGTTAAATTCTTTTTTTTAAATGGAATGAGGTATTTTTGAATACATCAATCGATGCAGCTGGACATTCGTTATAAAACAGTACTAACCTATGTATGTCGAAAAGTTAGTAGTTCAGGAGATATTTCAATTTAAATAACTTCTCTAAAACGCCATTACTATCGTACTAAGACGTTACATAAGTTAGTAAACGCTAACGTCTAGGTGTCAAAATCAGGTGAGACACCCTGTATACACAAAGTATTCGTGCACCTTTTAGAAACTTTTTTATAATTGTACCAAACGACCTGATATTTTATAATCAATTGGAAGCATTGGTTTACGAAATGATATGCAGAAAAGATTTTCCAAAAATGATAATTGACAAGGTTACATGCAAAAATAAAAAAGGGATTTTTTGAAACTTTTTTGAAAATTTAAAATATACGTTTTGTAGATCTATGTTAGTTGTACGCATGCTGAAATTTTTATCGAAATCGATTGACATACACACGAGCTGCAAGCGGTTAAAAATGGTGGAAATCGTAGTTTTACAAATCCACAGAATCGTGCATCTTTCGATGCGTGTCGTTTTTATCTGCGTCAACCGATTTCGATGAAATTTTCGGCATGTGTACAACTAACATAGATCTACGAAACATATATTTTAAATTTTCTTTAAGGGCCCAAATAAAAAAGTTTTAAAAAATGCCTTTTCTGTTTTTGCGTGTAACCTTGTTGATTATAATTAGTTGGAAAATCTTATTTGCATATCATTTCGTAAACCTATGCTTCTACTTGGTTATAAAAAATCAGGTCGTTTGGTACAATTATCATAAAAGTTATTACTTTTAAAAAGTGTACGAATACTTTCTACACCCACTGTACATGAGCAACGAACGAATTTTGAAAAAGCCCATTCTTCTGATATTTCGCGTAGATAGTTCGTGCTGAGGCGAAAGAAACAACGGTAAGTAAACAACTTTTCCTCTATTGGAAACAATGGAGTAACTAACAAGTTTAGAACATCTACGACGCCACACATAATTGCGTGAATATGACATAAGCGAGCCACGGCAGCTCATTATCGCGGACTATAGTCCGATCGTTAGACGCCTAAAGGGTTAAATAAAAAATTGTTCGGCTAATGCTTCCGCGTAAATTGTAAACGGAACGAGGCTATTAAATTTGATAGTATGTATCCTTGCGTTTTCGAACGATTTCTACGTGCTGTAAAGACACAAAGAACCACCGTTTAACGACGATGGTTGTAATTAAATCTTTATGCAAAATGAAAACTGTTTACACCAATTGCGAGAAACAGAAGGTATGTAGAAGATTCTTTCTTTAATCATCTTGATCAATTCGGAATAATATATTAACGTTATTTTTTAATTCGTCTGAAATTTTAAATTGTACTAAATAAATTGTCTGGATGTTTAAATGTCGGGTCGGGTCCCGAAATGTTGTCCGGGCTCCCGAAACTCCCGGGAATCCCGACCCGACTCGTCCCGAGATCGAGTTCTCGCACACCTCTAGTAATTAGTAGACAGCGTATTTTGTAATTTAATCAATAAAAACATTATCAAAGTTTAAAAATACTGTTATATTATTTTATCCGGCTGCTCTTTACTTTACCGGACTCAAAATTTGTGCCTTTCTCCTATAAATTATGATGTATTTGGTATGTAATTCAATAGATTTGTACCCGGGGCGGATGCAGCTCGAAGTTTCGATCCTGTGGGATCAATGGTTCAGGAGTTATGTTTGCTTATAATTCTGCATTTTACAGTGTTTTCGACAGGTAAGGACGCCGCCATATTAGTAGTGTCGCGCGCCGCTTACCGAGCAGAGCCGCTAGGTGGTAGTTGGTTGGTGATTAGGTCGGTGGGGGGCAAGGCACGCGAAAGTAGAATAGTAACAGTAAGTAAAAGCACATTCGCTCTTTTAAATAAAAATAAGAATAACAGTAGAATTTTGTTTTTATGAGTACGCGCATTCGTGAAAACAGTGAACGAAAAAAGAAGACAAAACAATGGTGATTTGCGTCATAGATTGAATAGAAAGAAGGCAGTTATAATTTAAACGTTTCAGGACCGCAATTTATGAAACCAAATTGAATTTTAATTTCGATAACAATATCACCAATCAGAGTTCGAGTCACGCCGTTCTTGCGTGCAACTATTTTTCTCGCAGAAGCATTGATTTTATCTACTGAGAGCACTCGAAGCAGAAAATAAAATCATTTTATCTGACACGCTTTGATTGCCAAGTAAATCCTCGTTTGGATGATACAACTGGAAGTGCAAATAAAAACTAGGAGGTTCTTTCATTCCTTTAATTTCTTGTAATTCTTATAATTTCATACGACGTCATTGAAACATGTTATTTTTAAATTGATTAACATTTTTATTAATTTGTTTTTATTATTGTGACCTGTGCCTTTACTGTATTACTCCAAAAATTTTCCGCCCCTGGGCTGTACTCCCATAGCCCACCCTAAATCCGCCACTGCTTGTGGCTCCGCTCTAAAGAAAAGATGGAATTTGAACACACTCCGTCTCTATTTAATGAAGCGAGAGATACTTGGCAAATATTCCAAGTCGATTTCCTTGAAAATAAGCCGAAAAAACTTCGCGTCATGATCCATCCCATCATCATACCCCGAGTACAATAGGTAATAATTGTGCCCATAATTGTGAAAGTGGTTGAAGTAATATATTTCTTGTTTCGAGAGACTTAAAGAAAAAGGATATTAACGGTTCATTTTTGACAGTATTGTAAAAATTACATTGAATTAGTTCAGTTTAAAATAATGTGATATGCGCAGACAGCGGATCTTTATGCGAAATAAAAACTTTGTACCGGATTTGCAACAAACTGGAGCGAAATAAAAATTGATTTACCTTCTTAATATGTTTAATAGGTTGACAATTATATAACAGCATTTTCTAATTCTTCTAATGTTTTTACTGTTTTAGCTATACTCAGATAAAACGATAAATTAAATATAAATAAAATTAATGTAATAATTAATCATCCCTTTGCACTCGGAGCTATTTTAACTGGAAAATTAAACATTTCTTCCGAGCTAAAATAATATCATTCTACAGTTAAACTAATCCTCCCAGCCTTACGGAGAAATTGAAGTCGTTTGGTCCATTCATAAAAAAGTTATTCTGATTTAAAGTGTGGTCAGTCATGTGCGTAACTGTATATGATTCTTTTCATTTTATGGATATGAAATTGATATAACACCTCATGCAATACTTAAACCTTTAGTAATTGATTAGATACCAACTTATCTAATAATGGAAACAACATTTTGAGCAATGGTACAGCAATTTTTGTGGTGACTCTGAGTCACCACTCGAGTGTGTGCTGAGGGTTAAAAGATAATTCTAAATAGCCTGTGGATTTCATGCCAAAAATGGATAAGCATAATTTAAAGCAGTGGACATATTGAAAACGATTTAAAGACATCAGTGTATTGGTCTCAGCTTAGTCAGACGATTAAAAAAGAAAGAAATTTTTATTTCGCTTCTCTGTCTTGCAATCAATACAAACATTTTTCATGAAAATCCGCAGTCCGATTATAAAAACTTTGGAAAGATACGCTTGTTTGAGTATAGAACGACTGAAATCCTCCGTAGACAATGCAAACATGAGTCTCAGGAATAGTCGTAGCGCATAATACTGAATACAACGATAGCAGATAATATTTTCCAGAGCGTCCGATAATTCCCGATCGGTCTTTGCCCCACCGATATTGCGAGTCGAAAAGATTTCGGCTGGTATCGACGTACAACGTCCAAAAGGCGAGCCGATAACGATCGATAACGGCTCGGGGAAAAAAACGATAATTAGCGTCTCGGTCGGTACACAATTACTCTGATTCTGTCTAAAAAATTGCTATTTACATTACCAGGCGTGCAATATATTTAGAAAAACCGATACTGCCCGATCAATAACCCACTTGGAAATCGTGTTTCCACTGCGCATGTCAGCCAGTCGATGCACCCAGACCCATATATAATTATCCGTTTTATTTTTTTTTCCGCTCGCTCCGTTAATCTACGGGTGAGTCGATTTAGACGATTGATGACGGCGTTACAAATATATTTTTACACGACGTGTGTACCGCTGCACACAACGTATTATAACATATTACTGGATACACGACCGGAGAATAATTAATATCCCAACGCAATTGTTCGAAAACAGTTCCGGATGGAATTTGACAACACCAGCAGCACCGACTTACATGCGGACCCGACCTAAGGGGGTAAACTCTTGTTTCTCATTTCTCGACAATGCTAACGGAGGGGTTTTTCAGTAGCGAAAAGCGCTAGATCTAATCGATCTAGGCCGCAATCGCCCCGAAAAGTCCTATTTCTACGTAATTTGCGTTATTCCGAAGCGTAAAGCTGCGACAGCTATGCACATGCTGCCGAATAATGCAGATTACGCCTGGTAAAAACAGGAGTAAATAGATCTTTCATCTAGCGCTTTTAACTACTGAAAAAGCCCGTCTTTCCATTATCGAGAAATGAGAAATATCCTAGAAACGAGTACACGCTAAAAATCCGATGGAGAACGTACACGGCCGTTCGCGTCGACATCTTGGCGTAGGAAAAGCAACCCCTAACGGGACGTCATTCCGCAAATGTCAAAGTTCCTATTTCCCTGTAGCGACCGTACGCTATCGCGCTTCTAATATCAGTAGCACGCGAGCTGTTCGTACACAATGTCTGCCGCCAAAGTAAAATCGCTTTACGATCGTTATGCAACGGTTCACGGCAAGGGTGGAAGAGTTTCAGCGAGCCCGCGTTTCCTTAAATAACAATCGACTCTAGCGAGTCGAAGAACCGTTGAATATGCAATGATTTTTCCCGGGCACGTACTACATGTGTGACAAAACAATTGGCGTCCGCTAATCGAAAATTATCACTTTGCATAGCGGAACCCGTTCGGTGACGTACGTGTATGGCAGGTTGTCAGTATAGACTCGCCTAACTAGTGCGAGAAATGGACCGCGGACGTTTATGCGTCTCTGTCCTAACCTATAATGCTCTGTTAGACGATCATTTAGATGTTATAGCGATGCCGGTAGGTATAGGTGGGTACGATTTAGCATAAACGTTCGCGGTTCAGTGATAATAGGTAAATTATTGAACGTACGCGGATCAAGAATACTCCAGAAGCAAGGGTTGCCGTTAGATTGACACGGTTTCTTACAAACCGCGCCGGTGTCGTCCTTTTCCTTGGCTGGAAAATTCATAGGGCATACCGGTTCCGCTTCCATTTTTCGCCTAACCTTGCGTCTCGATCGAACCAAGAACGACGAATCGCATTCGAGCACTACCCCTTTTTCTGTCAGAGACCTCCTCCTCTCTCTCTCTCTCTCTCTCTTTCTTTCTTTCTTTTTTCCTCTCTCTCTCTCTCTCTCACTTTTGTTTTACTTCACAGGTATCGAATTAAAGCTCGTTCGCACTAGAAGGTTCGGTTCGATTCCGCTCCGGAAGAAACAAAATTGTCGTACCGCGAGATTCGAGACCGATATACCTATAACTCGAACACGACCTACCACGGCTCGAGGTGAGAAGAAGACTGACTCGACTATTATCGACCCGTGGACAGTTCCAGATATCCCCCACCACTTTGCGCTGTCATTGGTACGCTGCGAAAGCTGACAGGGCTTCCACCCGAATCGGATACACAGTTGCTGGTGCAGGGAACAGGTGGCGCGATGGTCGATCGCGATGCCGTAATCGATTCATACGCGCACCGTCAGATGCCGCGCGGTGTGGATGCTTGCGGGAATCCTACTGCATCCACCGCCAGAGGGCTCCTAACTTAACTCCTTCCCCGCAGAGAAGAGAAGAGCTGGGCTAAAATTTTATTCGAATGAAATTTTCTCTGCTCAACTCTGCTTCTCCGTGACTATGCTAGATCACAGTGTCGTTGGATTAAGATTTGTCCTCCACTCTCTACCCTTCTCCTTTTGAAATTAGTAGATAAGGACACAACTAAACGAATTAGCACTTTCAATAAAATACAGGGTGGGGCACTCTAACTATGTCCACCTTGAATATCTCCGTTATTTGTAATAATATGGCAAAATGTTATGAACAAAATTTGCACGGTACAGAGGGGGCCATATTGTGACACAAACATTTTCTGCGTGGGTTGAGGCATAGAGGACATTTCAAGGTCATCTTGATTTTTTTAAATAGAATGTCCTATTTTTTATACAATAGATCGATAGAGTATCAAATTCTGAGTATAATAGTGTAATACGTTAGAGTTATTTAAATTGAAATATCACCTGAACTACTAACTTTTCGACATACATAGGTTAGTACTTTTTTATAACGAATGTCCAGCTGCATCGATTGATGTATTAAAAAATACCTCATTCCATTTAAAAAAATGAAGGTGACCTTCATATCTCTAAAAAAAATTACATAAAAACAAAAATGTGACGTATCTTTGAAAACAACAAAGATATTTGAGGTGGCAAAATGAGGTGCCCCAGCCTGTATACCTGTAAAGGACGTTATAGCAAGCAAAAAACGCATGCGAATCTTCGACCCCGACAGATGGACAACACGTGCGACGGACCCATCGAAGCGACGAGCGGACTACCCTTATAAATCACGTTATTGACGACCGAAGACAATACCAAAAGGAAATTCTTTGACAGTTTCCCCACTTCTCAACCTAAAGTCCTTCCGACAAATTGGACTTTTCCAATTAATTGGTATTCCGGTTAACTACTACTATTTTGACCGTGGTCGGAGTAATTTCTTCCTGTTCGCTGTCACGATTCACGATTTCGGAAAGTGTGTTGTGTAGTGTCCAGTGATTGTGTAGAAGTGTGGTGTTTTGTGCTTCCTCGTTAATAAGAGGTATTCGCAAAAATGGCAGTGTCCTGTTGACCCGACGGAGAAACGGAAGATTCAGAAAAATTTTAAGTACCTATGACCTATATTCGACATTTGTATTTTATAACCCAGGATTAACATTCTTAACCTAACCCTTCCCCTTCTACGGCGCAATGTCACGTGACTAACCCGCTAATGTCAGAGAGAGAGAGAGGAAATGTGTTCCCCCAATTTCCCCAGTCTGGCGACACCTCTAACACTACAACACCTTACAATTAGACTAGAGCTGCGAAACTTTTTCCCAGCTGTCCAAACCGCTACTACATACTACTTGACGGCATGAAATCAATTTTTTAATTCATAAACAGAGAGATCTGCGTTCTTGCGGCTTTTATCATAAAATCAAAATAACAAAAACCGTATATAGAAACAAAAGCACCTTAGCTTATAAATAAGACATAGCGGAATCGCGTCCAGTGTAGCCAGACGGAGCGGCTTGAGCGGCTCCCAGGCCCCTTACCTTTCCGTCCCTCGCCTAGATGCTGCCTACGCTATCCCCACTCTTACCACTACCGCTAGCGCGACCGAGTCGGTAGCATGCTACCGCTCTCATTCTAGCACTCGGTCGCGCCAGCGGTAGTGGTAAGAGTGGGGATAGCTGAGGCAGCATCTTGGCGAGGGACGGAGACGTAAGGGGCCTGGGAGCCGCTCAAGCCGCTCCGTCTGGCTACACTGATCGCGTCTGGAAACATACTGTTAGACGTTAGTAAAGAAATCGCAACGTAATCGGCTAGAAGATGTTTCAAAACATCGTTACAGCCAATTTGTTACCTTTTGCTACGATTACCATGGAAAATTTGGAAAATTATAAGTGGCTCTAATTTTTTGGCCAGGAACAGTTCAAATAGAACATCACAAGAACGAGGAAACTAGGCTGTTAGCTCTAGAGTGCCTCGATCTACTCGAAACTACTCGATCGTTTACCATAATACATTAATGTTGTTCGCAGGTACTCTGCAAGCTACGATCTCTGCGGTGTAACCATTTCTTATATTTATAGTATCCTTTCAAAAATTGAGGTCAGCTTCAGGCGGCTCTCGCGAGATGAGTTCATATTTGTATTCCATAAAAAAAATTGAACATAACCTGAATTTCTGGAAAGATACTGTAAGTATGTCATTTTTCCTTGTATTTACCGTTTCCGAGAATGTTTATTTTAAATTAAAACTAAAAATTAAAAACATACGGATATTTTGGAAATGTTCGTCCCACTAAAATCACTAATAAAATATCTCAGTAAAATGCAACTTTTAGAATTTTTTCTACAATTCCGATCACTTGCAATTTTTGCAAAAATTTAAATTTAAAAAAAGTTCAAATCGTATAGTACAATATTGAAAAAGTTATCGTCTTCTTTAGAGCGTCTGAATATTAACTCGAGTCACTGTATCTTAGAATTACTTAAATCGGAAGTTGTGCAGGTAAAACAGGAAATATTTTGGAGGGAAGAGGTGTCGCCATAGCAACAGCCGGTATGCTGCGGTAATACCTGCATTGCGAAATACGTGGACACTGTCGTTAGCGGATTTAAAGTTGAACGATCGTTCACATTTTGTCTCGTCAGTCTCGAGTGTATATGCACGCCGATAATAATCGAAGGAGTGCTTATTCGACTAATGAATCACGGAGCATTAACAAGCGAACGCGATGGAAAAATTAAGCTGACTATTAAACTTTATTATATCGTATGTCACTGAAGACAGAGCGCGTAAATCACAATTATAATTGTGAAAAAACTACGTTCGATACCGAACGCGTGTCGTATCGTACGAAAAAAAGTTGGAAGGTGTGACATGACGCAATCGGCTGTCAGAAATATTTCATGAGTCAGACGTGAAGTGATTCGTTCCCGAATCATGTATAAAAATATCCCTACGATCGAAACAGCATTCCCGGCGACCAATTGTTCGGAAAACAATTGTTTCGAAAGGATTCTTTCGATTCTCATAGGTATCGCCATAGACTGCTCCTCCTGTATCACCACAGACGAGATATAGGAATAGACCTGACACCTTATGGGACTTGGTGTCCATAGGAATCTGTAGTACCGACACCTTAAAATGCCAGTCAAAGCAATAATTTTCTTTAAATTTTATCCATAATTTGCGATTAAACTGGCTACAAATATTGTGCTCCTAGAAATAATAATAATACATCTTTTTGATTCTATAAATGTGTTGACACTGAATGGTAATGGGACTCTATAGGAGTCATTCTGGGGCGTTAGCGCACCAATACCGACGGACACCAAAATACATTGGGTGTCAGGTCTATTCCTATATCTCGTCTGTGGTATCACGTGTGGTTCAGCTAGGATTAGGGTAACTGTACCAATTACTGCGGTATGCTTCGATCGGACTTTATTTTAATATTACTCCTCATTTATCACGAATAGATTGCGGATCTTTATGCAAAATAAAAATTGTTTCCATCGATTGTTGAAATTTTTCAACAACTTCAAATTTCATCTTCTCAATTTTGCTATAAATGCATAATGATCCGCTGTCTAATCATGAAATAATAATATGTCTAAGCATTTTATGGAAAAAACATTGGTGGTCCTCGAAACCAAATATGTACAACATATGAAGATATTAAAAAATAAAGTCGATTACATTTTTTAGGTAAAAAATGTACGAAAATACATTCTCGTTGAATTGTACAAAATTCAGAACAAAATATTTATTTTTACGTACAGTGGGGGTACAAAGTATTCGTACACCTTTTAAAAACGAATAACTTTTTCAAAATTGGACTCAGCAGTTTGAGTTTTTTTTTAGTCGTAAGAAGGATTTTTTACTAGCTAATGTGTGTAAATAATACTTTTTTAAAATTGTTATTGGTCGCAATTGCGAAGGAGGAGGTAAAGGTCACGATTTTTAAACTTTTCATCTGTGCCTTAATGAAAATTTAAAACATGTACAAAGTGTCATCGAAATCGGTTGACGCATAAAAAACTATGGTCATTGTAAGATGTAAAAAATCTTTGAATTTTTAGAGTTTGCGATTCATTTAAATGACCTACCAAAGCGGCACCTTCAAAATCGTGGCCTTTACTTTGTCCTTCGCAATTGCGACCAGTAACAATTTTAAAAAAGTATTATCTAGACATATTAACTAAGAAACTAATCCTTCTAACAGCTGAAAAAGAAACTGAAGTCGTTGGGTCCAATTTGAAAAAGTGATTCGTTTTTAAAAGGGTGTACGAACACTTTGTACCCCCACTATATTTTAATCTCATTGGGAAAATACACCGCAGTAAAGCGTACACCCGCAGTAATAGGTACGTTTACTCTATTGGAGGAGTCAAATGAAATCGAGCACCCACTGATCGTCAAAAGATGTCTATCTCGTTAGTGAATTTTCCAGTGATCTGGATGCACCCACTGATTCGACCAAAAGAGGTCGTAAGGTATCCCCGTAGCGGATCAATATCGAGAGAGAGGGACAGAGAGAATACATATGTGCTTTAGTGTAACCATAAAAACTACACATAACAACCCATGCTCCCTCCTTTATGGTGATATATATTCCAAGAAATTGCGACCACATTACACACAGTTCCTGTTTACCGAAGCGTAAAAAGTTTCGATGAAGCTATCCCGACGAATGTCAACCATAATTCTAGGATGCATTTTTATTTTTATCATCGCGTCAAAGACAAAGAACGCGTATAAATGTCACGTGATGTACACGGTATAGTTAGAGATGAATAGATAGATTAACGTTACGGCCTAACAGCGCGGTTAACCATAACACATTCGCCACCACTTCAGTCACTGATAACCAAGAGAGAACTTTCCGTTCACCATATGTATATGTCCGTCACTGGCTACCATCGTTACTGATCTGCATTTACTTTTGCACAATTATTTCTGCTTTAATTATTAAGTTAAGTCCAAATAAAATAATATGCAGTGACGATTTGAAAAATCATTTGGACATTTTGCGCTCAATTTGTCGAAGCACATAACCGGCGCGGCGTGAGCGGAAGGTCAGGCGAATTTATAGGTTCGGCGGTGGACATGTTTAAAATCAATATGTAATAACATACTACGCTCCATTCGAAACTGGGATACGAAAACGTCATTATTAGACAGCGGATTTTATGCATTTCTGACGACAATGAGTAGCTGCAATTTAAAACATTGAACACATCAGACGAATTTAAAAATACTTGTATTCTATTTTCAAACTATTCAACATATTGGGAGAGAAAATCAATTTCTATGTCACTCCGGTTTGTTGCAATTCAGCCGGACAACTTTTATTTTGCATAAAGATCCGCTGTCTAGTAATTATTCATTTTAATTGGTGAATAGACTGCGGATCTTCGTGCATTTATGGCTTCTAAAAATGTTGAAAAAGTGCTATGCTGAAATAAGATTTTATTTGTTCCCAGTTTCTTGAAGATTGTTTGGAAAAATTAAAAATTGCGTAACCATCCGCAACTGCAGTGATTAGAACGTCTTTATCTCGAAGAATGTCGTAGAAGAGTAAAGATAATTTATATTTTTTCTATGGCTATATTCATTTCGATGCTTAATAAAAATAATAAAAAAGGTTTGCATCGATTGAAAGATACAGGAGCCAAACAGAAATTTCTTTCTTCTTTTAATTGTCTTATTAAGCTGAAACGAATACACTGATCTCCTTAAATCTTCGTAATTCGTCCACTGCTTTAAATTGCACGTGCCGATTTTTGTCATAAATGCATAAAATCTGCAGTCTATTGAAAAGAAAAGCATTCATATTTGTTACACTTTGTTCAAATCTTCATGACGAGTCTTGAACTCGTTAAAATACGGCAAGGGGTTAATGAAGAACCGTGCGTGTGTGATATGGAATTATGCCATAATGCGAAATAATTTCTGTGTACTAATTTAACGAGGAAGAAATATGAATATGCAAGCTGGTAGAGACGGGGCTTCGAACACAAGTTCCTTAGTTACCGTTACATACCGCGATACCGCCTGTTTGTGCGTAACGGTATTAAGACGCTATTACCGATGAGAGAACAATGACTTCTACCTACTTCATTACGCGGTAACCAAAATGTTATGTGTGACATACCGAAGTGACGTAACAAAATATAAAGTTCGTTGTTAACGCTTTACCTACCGAAAGTCTATTAATAGGATTTTCAATAATCGAGCTGTATCAACAGAAAGAATAGAAAGTTTACATTGGAACAGAGTTTAATAAATATGTATGTACAGTGACTCCCACAAATATTCGGACACTCTCAAAAAGGCGATAGCTTTTTTAATATTGTACTATACGATTTGAACTTTTTTTGGGAAGCTAGAGCTAGAGTCTACTACAGGATGTAAAAAGAAATTTTTTCAAAAATTGCAAGTGATGGTAATTGTAGAAAAAATACTAAAAGATACATTTTACAACTTTTTTATGTGGGCATATATTGAAAATTTAAAAAATACGTCTTGTAGATCTTTGTGAATTAAACATATTCTGAAAATTTCGTTAAAATCGGTCGATGTCGCTGTAAGTTACAAACACTTAAAGATGGTGAAAATTGTAGATTTTCACGATTTTCGGCCTATAACTGCAGATTTTTACATCTTTCAACGCCTGTCGTTTTTTGCCGCATCAACCGATTTCGATAAAACTTTGACAGATAATTAACACAGATCTACAAAACATATCTTTTAAATTTTCAATATAGGCCCACATTAAAAAGTTGTAAGACGCAACTTTTAGTACTTTGTATACAATTCTGACCAATTGCAATTTTCAAAAAAATTTCTTTTCACATCCTGTAGTAAACTAATTGCTCTAGCATCCCAAAAAAGTTCGAATCGTATAATCCAATTTTAAAAAGTTGTCGGCTTTTCAAGAGTGTCCGAATATTTCTGGTAGTCACTGTATGTTGTTAATTTCCTTTAAACCGAATTGAAATTCTAGTTTGGTTTTGTTAACGGTTGATATATGTATAACTTTCCTCCTCTTTTAGGAAATTACGAACTACAAAAAAAGTTCTGATCACTGAAACCGTAAAATAAATCGTACGGCGAGAGGTTAAATGAAACTATTAGATGACGTTTTGAAGATGACTTATTAGTTTACAATGAAAATTTCTGTTACTATTGAAGGTTCCATTAAAAAGTGTTCAGCCATATACCATAGATTTCTCAAAATTATGCAATAATCACCGATCGGCAATGTGTTAACAGCGAATATCAACAAAATATAAAGAATCGGCGATTGCTTTCCGTGTTATCTGTCTGTGTACAATTTTATGCGATTTTTCCAATACAATACTGATTTTAATTGCGCGTCTCGATTAGATTAAAGCATTAACAGTATCCGATAAATGTAGCCTTCTAAACATGGCAACCCTAAATTTATAATAGAATAGATAATCTGGCAAGAGCATATTTTAAACAAAAGTTGATCAGTTTTCGATTGGCTATACATTGCAATAAAAGAGTTCGACAAATTTCTTTTTATTATTGTCAAATTGGTAGAATGCCTCGTACAATGCTGTTCGCGATCGAGACTTTCGTGGTGTGCCGATCGTGTTCGGGAGAACACCGGAGGTAGGGAGACGGAGAAGAAATTGTGTTAGCGCGCTGGTGCTAAGGAAAACATATGAGTGGTTTTTTTGCTTGTCGTCGAATATTCTAGATTCGACTCGCGTTATTGCTGTGTCCTCGGCGACAAAACATTTAAAATAATAACGGTCGCGCTCAGGCACACACCGTGTAGACGAAGGATGCGCGGGGCAAACAGACCGCTCGCTTGAGATGTTTCCTTCTGTCCCGACCCGACTAAAGCCACCTTCCCTTCTTCTAACCCTTTGCACAAAAATTGCTGTACCATTATTCAAAATATTGTTTAGATTATTAAATATATCGGTATCTAATGAATTTCTAAACATTTAGGCATTTGTACAAAACCGAATGGAGTCGACGGCAGCGGGCATGTCAGGTCGTCCCGATAAACATACATGTAGGGTCTGCGAGAACGTAAATTCGAAAAGCAACGGCAGTCTCGCGATGTATTTACATTTTGTTTTTCGCGAGACTGCCGTTGCTTTTCGAATTTACGTTCTCGCAGACCCTACATGTATGTTTATCGGGACGACCTGACATGCCCGCTGCCGTCGACTCCATTCGGTTTTGTACAAATGCCTAAATGTTTAGAAATTCATTAGATACCGATATATTTAATAATCTAAACAGTATTTTGAATAATGGTACAGCAATTTTTGTGCAAAGGGTTAGAAGAAGGGAAGGTGGCTTTAACAGTAATAAAAAAAAATATCGCACTTTTTTTACTGCAATGTATAGCCAATCAAAAACTGATCAACTTCTGTTTCAAATATGTTTCTGTCAGATTATCGCAAGTACTTGAAAAATCGTGAGAAGTGTTGCGTGCTTTCTTTCAAAAGTGAATTGTGATATATAAATTCAATAATCGTAAAATATAAAACCGGTCTAAGAGACTATGAACAGAAATGATGTCTCTTTTTCGCGAATCAATTACTCGTGAGACCAGCTCTAGTCGCGTGTCTAGAATAAATAGTTGAATCGTTACGGCTCAGAAAAGCGATGACGTTGTAGTCAAGCGGAAGTGTGGTTCACTTCGTGCGAAGATGGTAAATTAATTAACATTTCGCGCTAATCGTTTCTGCTTTCGAGATTTTAGAGGTCGACACCAAGGACGTAACCGGATGAGTATCACGGAGAAAGATTTTAAATAATTTCTACATCTAATACAGAATATGTATGTAGATTATGGAGAAAGATTTCCCATAATTTTCGAATATATATTTGAAACGACAGTTACAGAAACAGAAACTTACCGATGCCGATCCTAGGGAATCTTTCTGTTGGCTCGGTCTTCATTTCTTCGATTTTGGTCGGCGACGCTTCTACTTGCGATTCGCCTTTTTCTGGTGCACTAAATTGGCATTCCTCTGGAACAAGTTCAGGCTTTTCTACGACGTTCCACGAGTCGTCGGACCTTTTGTCCGCGATGGAAACGATTTCTGAATCGTAGGAAGCACTCGGAATAGTATCGATAATTGGATGTTTCATCTCCTCTTTAAGTATCTCATCTTCCTTTTTACTGATCACCGGCTGAATCTCTTCCGATTGGTCTGGGTCACGATACTCGGGAACGGTAATACCCATCAAGGGGTCTTCCTCCGGCTCCTTCGATCTAACCTCAAATTCACTCTCCTCAACCGGTCTACCTTTTTCCGCATCTAACAGCAACGCTGTCGCGTTCTTCGAATCGCGAGATTTATTCGACGATGGATTAGAGGAGAAGATTAGCAAATCTCCTTCCACATTACCGATCGTGTCCATAGGAGATTTTTTCAAAAATTCGAGTTGATCCAAATCGATTTGTGCCGGTTGTCCATCCTGGACGTGCTCGAGATGCTCAAAGTCGTCCATCGAATCGTGCTCTCTTCTGATTGGTTGCTCCTTCAACTCGGCCATCTTTGCTACACGCGAGGAGTCGATTATCCTGTCATAGAATTTACCTTTTCTTATGGTGTTTCTAATATCTCCAAATGTTTAAAGTTATCGTTATAAGAAAGGACGTTTAGAACCTTATGGTTTTCTTTTATGCTCGATACTCGGCGCAATTTATAATAATTTTATTCCGGTGCAGTAATTTGATCGTCGTGTCGCGTTCACTTTCAATCACTTTTTTCTCGCAACTCCACTTCGTCGAATTATTCAAAATTAAAGCTGAACCGTTTCGTTTCCACTGTATCTCCTGTCCCTTGTTATATCGGATGTTGCACGATTCTTTAACGAAACAGAGGACGTTCACTCGCCAACGGGTGGATTCAATTCTGAAACACGTTCCACGACAGAATACTTCGCAGGGCGTGCGTAAGAGGGTTCTCGCCCCACTATCAACGTTTTCTTCCAGGGCCGTACATATTGCGGGTACCTTAATGGATCAGGTAAATGTCGGTTGGAAATGTTGGAGTTGTCACAAATACATTTTTGTAGTTGTTATATGTTATTGTTTAAACGAATCACAAAAAGAATATATCACCAAATTATTTCTACGTTCAGAATAGAGCTGTAGTAGAAGTGTACGCAATTTCCATCTCAGCAGTGGGATCCAGTGAGATTCGTTGGTCACTGAGATCGAACCAATCAGAGCTGAACTACGTTCTCCCTCTTCTTAGTTTCGAAGATGGAGATGGAGGGTGGCGTGAGTCACACACATTGGGCAGGTTGGATGCTTATGTTATATTGGATCTTTATGAGTAACATTGTATTTTAACATATACGCGGAAAATATTGAAGAATCAACGAAACAAGATTTATTTTATTTCTCACTGCGACAATTCCCGTGCGTATACCTGATTTTCTAAAGTATTTTATTCGCTTACGCAATAAAGTTGAATTATTGCTATTGCGGCCCAAAAATACGTTACATTGAGTAACAATATGCATAATTATAGAACACGAAGAGCTTATTACGCATTGCAATGTTGAGTAATTAGAACAGCCTACATCAAACAAAAAGATCGTTCATATTTTGCATACGTCGCGGTTTTCTTTTATTTCTACAGTTATTATTAGACAGCGGACTTTCAATAAGAATATTCTGTCTTATTTCCAACAAACTGGAGTCAAATAGACATTTATTTTCTTTCTTAGTACGTTTACATAATTTGCGGCTACTCATTTTCGTCATAAATGCATAAAATCCGCCGTCTAGTTATTGTGGTAATACACATATAGATTTTTTTTTATTGCAAATTCACAGAAGTATACGATTTGTCGACTATAAGTGGTTGCGGGTTTACACCTACGAACACATGGAATGCGCACATGAGGAGCTCAACGCGCATGTGCTGAGCCGGTATCCTGCGTTAAAATTGCGGCCGCATAGCGTAGTCACGAATACCTGGAAAATAAAAAGGATCTCTGAAAATTCAACAAAACGTGATTGAACACCGTTAACGAGATCGTGGCAGTATCGTGACCATATCGTATTTCTAATAAACTAATAACCTTCAGTGAAGTCTTCACGGATATCTGGACGTAAGTATATATACAAACTGTGACCTCAGTGTCGTCGAAGCTTGTACACTGTACACAAACCTATGGGCATGTTTCGCTTGAATTCCATCGTATCCAGAGCTGGATAAAATAGTACTTTAATTAGTAGTCAAATATTTTATTTTCGAAGTTGTATATCTTATCCAAACTAATATTAGGTGAAGTAAAAAGTTCTGAGCGTTTTTCGCTTTATTTCGACGATGAAAAACGCTCAGAACTTTTTACTTTGCCTAATATATTCACTTCAAAACCTAAAATATTAAATGCTAGTAAATAATGCCCACGTCTGATCGAATCGTATGTTTACCTTGAAGTGTCGCGCACGTTCTTCTTGTAAACATACAATTTCATTTGGAATTCGATGATAAAATTGTTAATTACACGACATCTGTAGATTCTTTTGTTTGTAGAAAGAATGGTATAAGACGACCTTTCCAGTGCTCGCAATTGTTTCATTATCGTTATTTTCAAATGTATACTAATTCTGAGAGCAATCATACTAATTCATTGGATGTGCGCATGCGTGTACCGCTGTAATCCTGCGTTATCCCCACGTTTCTACGTAAATCGCGGTCATAAAGTCAGGGGAACGATGGCGCATGCGCGACTAATATCACGCGGCGTGGCTTCGAGCTTTTCGAGCATCAGTCTTTGCTTGTTCGTCGTGCTTTAAGGACCTGTGCATTCCCTCCCTTTTCACACTCTCTTTTTCTCTTTCTCTCATTTTCTCTTTCCGGATCTACGGCTTACAGTTAGTGAAAGATTTGCTTGCCCTTCGCAAAATGGCGGCACAAGCTACCACCAGGAGAAGACTGAATGAACACGAGGAGAAACCTAACAACACTAACGGATTAACCTTACGCGAAGACATCATAACTAATGGCCATGCCGGTTCACACAGCAATGGACGTGTACAGGTTAGATCGTCACCTGTCACGCACATTTCCTTCACCTAGAACTTACATTGTTTGTTGAACTATTCTCAGAAAGTATACTGTGTGTATAAAATAACATGAATGTCCTTAAGGTTTCCCAAGTCAAAGTACCAGTTGTGATATCGTAGTTTAGAATGTTTATAGATATGTTAACATTAAAGAAGCAGCAGATAGAAATTAGAAGTTCGTTTGTGCAGTCTTCATGTCTTTTAGTTATGTTGTATACTAAAGAATGTGTCTCATTTCTAGCGATAAAATCACTTTATCATTGATACTTGGTCAGAGGTGGGCAATATTTGGTGTTTCAGATTTTATTTGGCTTGATGAAATAGTATTTCAAATAGAATATGTAAGTTCAAAAGTAAAATATTTGATCTTGAGAATCCAAACCACGATGTCTAATTTTTATAGTTTCTGATACAGAGAATAAAATGTTTTATTATATCATTACCAGATCATTCTGGTATGAATTGAAATACTTTAATTTGGGAAACAATTTATACTTACAAATGTATGTATTGAATATGAACCATTATTTTTTCAGCCAAATATTTACAATAAAAGTAATACAATATTCCGAGATGAAATCCAAATATTTCTAATATTCTTCAAATGAATATTATATTTTGAAATACTACTTTAAAAACTTATTATACACAGAACAATCTGATACAGAAAATAAAAAACATTGGGCTGTCCTTTGGGAAACAATTTATTAAATTAAATAAAATATTTTATTTTCTATTTCAAATACTATTTTACCCAGCTCTGTATGTAAATACTTGGTTCTGTTAGGAATCTGTGAAATAGGGTTAAGTAGTTCTGTCAGAGATCTTAGGAATGATTCTTTTTTTCCATCTGAATTCCCTGTAATAACATAATTCGAAATAACATTCGCTCAGATTGAAATCACGAACCCAGCTGTCTTCTGCCTTTCAAAACATTGTTAAACAAACACGCAGAAGTGGGATGAGCCAAACTAATTTTAAGGTGGAGCGAACGATGGCTATTCACGCCATAACGCTCGAGTTACTGAAGTCGGTGACTTAAAAAAAAACCATGTCTGCTACATCACTGTTATAGTGAAATATTTATTTTGAATCAAAATCTCTGTGGATGTTGAATCTGATTTTCAAACGGTGCACATTTATTTGCCCATTTCGGTTAAACAAAACGAGTGTAAAGTGTTCTGCATAACATATCAATACCGAAGCACCCTAAAATTGTTATCTAATATTGTCAACTAAAACAAGTATGTATTCAGTTCATTTAATATGTAACTGACGTATGTGCCCCGCGATTCTAACCTGTCCTAGAAACTCGAAGTACATACGACGATACTTATCAACTATCGAATATCGAACACATTCAATGTCAACACGTGACTGTAACTTCGGGGAGAACGTACCTTGTCGTCGGACATTTGCTTTGGAACATTGGGAAATAATATTATCATAGTTTAGTATAATAAGTACATATTATATCATATTACACCGTTACATATTGCGCGACAGTTTCGTTTTTAACGGCCACAAGACACGCGAGTATATAAACACCATTAATATTTATTACCGTTCGTACAGGTTTTTTAGGCTACAATAAATTATCAGTGGAGTCGCATAAATTCTATAAATGATTTTCTCTGATAAAGTATTCTTATCGAACTCTAATGAATCATATAACTGGCCGGGATATCTGTTCGCGATATTTCCGTATTATGTACTTATGTATTTGGATAATAGAGATTCGTTATCGCGTACGTACGTGTTTCCTATGTAAAAAAATTCGATTTTTGAATTTACTGGCAACACTTGTTTATCGTATTTTTTAATTTCTGAACGTTAACGTTTCGTTAAAAATGAATAACTTTTTCAAAATTGGATCCAACAGCTGGAGTTTTTTTCTTCAGCCGTTATAAGGACTGTATATTAGGGTGGACCTTAGCTATACTTGATGAAAATTATTTTGCAAAATTTTTTCCCGCGCACCCTCCAGAATTGTAACACCTGTTGAGAAAATGATCTGGAAAAAATTTGGGGCCGATTGGATCATGGGAAACCGACGCTCAACGAATTTGAAAATTTTTTTTAAAATCTTGACATAAATATACGTTGGAATATATCGTTGAATTTGTCTCTTTTTTCTCTGCAAGAATCCATATATAGCACAATCAGTTGTTAATAGAAAAAACATCCGTGACCTTGAAAACTTGAAAAAATGACCTTGAAAAAATTTTTTTCTCTGATGCTATATTCACCTCCTTATATACTACAACTTCTGTTTGAAGAGTTTTTTCATATGTACATAACTGACAGAGATATTAAATAAATTCATTAATACGCTCCAATCTGCAAAAGAAAAACAGTTCTAGTATCGGAAAAAGAATTTATTATGAATATTATATAAATTACGAAAAGAGGTGACATCAAAGTATTTCGTCCCGCATTTGCTGGCGGACTCGTCAGTGCGGCCCAGTTCTGACGGCCAGTAAATCCTATCTCAATTCCTGATACAACCCAGATCTGCTTGTGGACATTCGGTAAGACCAAGCAGATCCTGCCCTAGACGCGACTGTGTTAACCCTTTCGAAGTAATCCAAGAAACGAAATAGTCTAAAAACAGAAGTGGGACATATACGTCCCGTTGGTCACGAAAAGGTCAACAAGCAGTCTTCAATGAGTCTGAATGTTAAATGTTCAATGAACACAGTTCAAGGCCTGAAGGTGGTCAATGATACCGCTGAAAGGGGCGTTAAACTAATAGAGGATTATAATAAAATTTTATCAAGAAACGATGTGAAGAAACAATATATACTACAAATTGTGATGGAATATCGAAAGCAGTATCCTGACGCCACAAAACGGAATTTGTCAAAGGATTTTTAAAGATTTTTAATATAGAGAGAAAGTTTTGTTTAGAGAGCTTGTTAACTGAGATTTTTTTTGGAATTACGTCGAAAGGCTTAACACAGTCGCGTCTAGGGCAGGATCTGCTTGGTTTTGCCGAATGTCCACAAGCAGATCTGGGACGAAATACTTTGATGTCACCTCTATTCATAATTTACATAATATTCATAATAAATTCTTTTTCCGATATTAGAACTGTTTTTCTTTTGTAGATTGGAGCGTGTTAATGAATTTATTTAAGGGAATAGACTTCCTACCAAAAATTCTTTGGTCAAAAAATAAGGTCCACCCTACTGTATATACATACTCGTGTACATTCTTTTTCGGACAATGCTTACTACAATTCAGTCTCTGTTACTATTACGCGGCGAGAGGTCGAGGTTATCGATTTTGGTACTCGCGCTGTTTTTTAATGCATAAAACTAGTCACAGAGAATGCTTCTATATATTTCTTATCGTATGCTAGTTACATCAGCATTGAATGGTTGTTTTAAAACATTATAGTTCCAATGACGCACAATCGAAAATTATTTTCAGTCCTTTGAATATTTGGGTTAGCAAAATCTTTTGGCAGTTCGTATTTTATACTTAATGAAAAATTGATGGTACTTTCGTAGGGAATTATTGAGATAATTTATTTATTCATGCGGATACTGTTGGGTTGTCGCCGGTGTTTTCAATCATTTTTAGCGTTAACGGGAAACTTTATTTTGAACTGATTAGCTCTACGATCGTACGTTGGAATTAGACACAGTAGAAATTATAGAATTCCATTCTAAAAATGTTTACAAGTCGACACACATTCTTAGATTACATTAAATATTTACCACGCGTTCAGGTACTTTATTTTTCCTCTGCAATTCTAATTTAGATGTACTCCACCTCTGAAAATCGACGTTTAATTTTGTAAGTAGAAGTTTCAACAGATTTTTTGAAACAATCACAATTAATAAACAAATATGTAACACAGAAGATGCCATTTATTTTTGTTCAACACTTTTCATTTTGATTTTTCATATCTTACAATTATTGAAATTGTAAGAAAATGTGAGACAATAAGTGCCTATTTATGCGTAGTTAGTTCGTGGTTGTGTGCGTGTCGTGCGCTTGTTGCGTTTTTCTGTTGTTGAGATGATGAGCAATTGAGCAGTCTTCTTTACGCCGCCATGTGAAACGCATGTAGATTATTGTAGATTGTTATATCTAAATATATTTAATCAAAGTGTGATAATAAAACATTGCATTTATAATGCCGAATCTTCTGTCAGAAATGATGAAGCTGGTTACATGAAAATTGATTCGATAAGTTTCTTTGTCCGAGCACAAGTTGTAACAAAAATTGCAGAAAATATAAATAAATAGAGCCTTGTCATTTTTACAAGCTAAAACATTATCACTTTTTGTGCTCGGTAGGTTTCGTGTTAAACAACAATCACATATTTCTTATCCGCATACTGTTGTCTAATGAATAGACAATTCTGAAATTCGCGCTGAAATAGATAATGTGCCACGTTACCACGTTTTTATTAGCTCGCTTTCTAGTCTGTCTGTTTGTTTGTCTGTTCGGTACTTTTGCAATTGATTTTAAACTGACTTCCCGATGAGCTAGAGACTTGAAATTTTAAACATAGCTCAGAACTGAATGACAATGCAATTATTACAAAATTTTTTTTAAAGAGCCTATTTTTAGCTTTGATTTCATTGACTGCCAACTCGCTGTTCCTTCACGATTAGTAACGGTACAAGATAATACATAATAAAGAATGGATGGAGGAATTGCATACCATTCGAGAGAATTTCGTGTACACTTTCTGTTAAGTCATATAGTTGAAATATCTTCGTACCTGTACATTTTCGTATTCCATATTTAATAATGGACAGGCAGAGCCGGGGATAAAATAGTATTTTAAATAATAAATATTAATACTCGTATTTATTTTAAAGTATGCATACAACTTTAAATACTGAATAATTTTATTTGACGCATGAATTTTTGAAAGTAGCATTTTATTACCACGTTTTTATTAGCTCGCTTTCTTGTTTTAAGAATATAAGAAATATTTGGCTTTCATCACGAAATATTTTGTTACTTTTATTGTAAATACTTTGCTGAAAATAATGGTTCATATTCAATACAATTACAGGTATAAATTGTTTACCAGAGGATGAGTCATCCTGGATGACCCAATGCTTTAAGTTAAATTGAAGTATTTCATTTCATGCCAGATCATTATAATAAAACATTTTATTTTCTGTATCACATTGTTAAATGGAAATATATTTGATTTATTGATTTAAATTCTTAAACTATAAATATTTGACATGGTGGTTTAGATAGTCAAAATAAAATATTTGACTCTTGAAATTGAAATTGCATTATTCCAAATAAAATCTAAAACATTAAACAGTATCTGAAATATTTATTTCGTAAAATATTGCCCACCTCTATGCACAGGCCTTCTGAAAATAAAAAAACTGGGGTCGGGGGTAAAAAAAAGTTTCTATGTATACAGAGTGGGGTGGAAAACATAGTGCAACCTGGCAGGGGTGGTTCTATATGTAAAAATGAATCGGTAAAGGCAATAACATTTTTTTATTTTCGAGTGTAAATCGAGTGCAGGACGGATTATAATATTTTTAATTTACGAATGTAAAGATGCATCCACGAGAAATTATTCAACAATGTCATTTCTTTGGGTATATTTTTATTTAAAAAATGGCAAAAAATTTAGATGGACCCTTTTATATAAATTTTTATTATAATAAATAAAGTGAATGATATCGGAGGTTAGATAAAGAAAAAGCAGGATTGTGCAAGAAATTTGATCGAGGTTTAATATGCCCTCAGTTTCCAGAGAAAGGGACAAAAGCAGAGTGGAGGAACCCAAGATCGAAGGAGTCGTTCGAGAAGGTACCATTCATTACATCGGCATTGACCCACCTCGGCTTCTATATTCTTATGTTCCTGGGTTTTATAAACCAATTGTTTTTCACGCCGAAAGTCGCGAAAGAGTACAACAGAGAGGTAAGATAGTACACAATGACAATCCTCAACCATATTGTTTTATTACTCGATTTTATGTCAAGAATTCCTCAGACAGCTTAGACAATCATAATTGCACATGTGTATAATATAGCTCATAGTTAGACAGCGGATTTGATGCATTTCTGGCAAAAAACGAGTAGGTGTAATTTAAAAAAGTAAAACCATCAGAAAAATTTAAAAATATTATTACTTTTAATCAATTATTACTATTAAACATTATTTTCAACCCATTAAACATATTAAGAAAGAAAATAAATGTCTATTTTACTCCAGATTATTGTAATTCGAATACAAAGTTTTTAGTTTGCATGAAGATCCGCTGTCTACTAATAATTATTCGTACAACTTTTACGTATTGCCTTCTAAGTCAAAATTAAAAAAAGAAACAATGAGTTTTTCAGTTATTTTCCATCGCATTATTTGAAACTAAATTAAGTCGATGTAATTTTTACGATATTGTCAAAAAAGAACCGCTAGTTATAGTGATTGTTATTTCAACATTATGTGGAATTTTCCTTTAAATATCTCGAAACAAAAAATATATGACTAGACTGCGGATTATATGCATTTATGATAAAAATGAGTAGGTGTAATTTAAAGCAGCCAAAACATTAGAAGAATTCAGAGGTACCATTATATTATTTTTAATCTATTACGTATATAAAGGAAGAAATTAAATTTTTATTTCACCTCAGTTTCTTGCGATTCCGATGGAAAATGTTTTTATTTTGCATAAAGATCCGCAGTCTATACATATATGACTTACAAGGGAAGGACCTCAAGTGTCCGACTTCGATTTCGATAATTTTTTGTGAGGCGATGCTATATGGATCCCTAATGATGTCTGCAAAATATTAAGTGTAGTTACTCAATAGTTTTAAAGATATAAACAATTCAACTTTCATGCCTTGTTCCATTAGCCGTGTAAGCAGGTTGCGTGAAAATTCAATTGTTTATATCTTTAAAACTATTGAGTAACTACAACTAATATTTTGCAGACATTATTAGGGATCCATACACCATCGTCTCACAAAAGATTATCAAAATCGAAGTCGGACAGTTGGGGTCCTTCCCTTGTTAGTTAGACCACTTCCATAATTATGGGCGCATTTAGGTGTTCCCATTTATGGTCCACCCTGTAACAAAGATTTAGATCACAAGATAAAACAGTCTCTTTTGACGAACATCGTTAACTCGAAGTTACAAAACCTTAATTGATACTTGCAGTGTTATAGACTGCAGGAGTTTGATAAGGAACAGCAGGGATTGCATTACTACTTCGACTAGAATATTACTATGGGCCTTTTATTTTCAAATTAATTTAATGTAATGTTAAATTAATAGTAGTGTGTTAGTGATTTTACAAGATTTATTCTACACTTAGCGTACGTGTTATTCGAAGTGTCTTGAAGTTCCTAGAGCGAAGGCAACAGGGGGAAATAAGAATGACATAATTCAGAACATAGTGGGTTAAACGAAACAATTCATGGCGATGAATGTTCTACATATTACGTACGCGTGCGACCACGAGCTAAAATTGATTGTAATCGAGTCCGACGAATGGACTCCGTGGAATTGATTTTGATGGTTCAGTTCGAAAAACGGTGAGAACAACTGTAATTAACACTAGAAACAATAAATTGGTCGAACGTATTTACAATGGGTGACGTCATAAAGGTGGTTGTAATGGAAGTTTTTAGATAAAGTTATTTATTCGTGCGCATATCGCAAAAAGAATAGTGTTAGAAAATTTTTGATGCTCGGTACTCCCAGTGTTAAACCGGAGCGTTCTTCGAGGTAGAATATCTCATTTTCCGTGACACAATAGTCGCTTATACATAACGTAACAATACGTAACAATGAGAGATTTAGACGTATTCCAATTTGATTGTATTCAAATTGGCTGAGCTGATAGGTCCATATTTATTTTATTTATTTTTATTTTATTATTATTTTCTTTATTTATTTATATTATTAATATAGTCTAAACATAGCCGTAATTGTGGTTTTAAATACCTACAAAATTAAAAAAGAAAATGTAAAATACACATAATCTTTTAACCCTTAGCCTCTCAGAGTCGCAACTAAAAATTGCTGTACCATTATTCAAAATATTGTTTACGCTATTAAATATGTTGGTATCTAATCAGAGTTGGGAAAAATTTTCATTTGAATAAAATTTTTGCCCAACTCTGTACCTAATCAATTACTAAACGTTTAAGTATTGGAGGAGGTGTTCCATCAGTTTCGTATCCATAAAATTTCAAAAATCATAGGGAATGGAAATATTCTAAATCAGAAGAAATGTTTAATTTTCGAGTTAAAATAGCTCCGACTGCGGAGGGTTAAATTTTTTCCTATTTTCACGAAAACGTACCTACAGACTTGTCAATATAGTAGAACCAAAGGGGTAAATAAATATACAGGGTGTCCAAAAAAGTGACCTCGAATAACCTAAGAAACCACCCCTTTCAAGGTTCTCCGACATTTTCGGGGCACCCTGTAGAACAGAAAAATCTAACTCGTCTTCCAGGCCAACAGGTCAATTAGTTTCTCATTGGCACTCGAAGACAACGTTGAAAATAATTATCTCTCGGACGAGGCACACAGTCATATCTAACCGCGTCAAGGAAAACAATATTCATAAAGATAACATGTAAATACTACGTGGATTTAATGGAATAGTGTTATATCAACACTTCCATAATTCTGTAAGCAAATCCTGGATTAAATATCCTAGTCGCAAAACAATTTGTCGGATAATTGTTTCACGACAATAGCGATAGCAATTCTGGTAATGTCATAGTTATTCGAGATATCTGAAGAACACCTGTACATATGTATATCGTATTGTATCACAATACAATTTGTTTAACTGTATTCTCCAATTTGTGAAAATGTTGTTTGAACTTTTTACATTGTGTAACGAAGCTAACTTTCTTTTAAGTAAAAGTGTTGTTCAAATTTTGTAGACATTCTTGAAAATTCAATAATTATGTCGAATATCGAAGCTTCGAAGGTTAAAAATCTTCGAAGTTTCTGAAATTGAAGCAATGGAGCTTGAAAATCTACAAAGTTTCTGAAATCGAAGCTTCAAATCTTCGAAGTTTCTAAAATCGAGACTCAAAGCTTCAAAATTTACGAAGTTTCTGAAATCGAAGCTTCAAAACCTACGGAGTTTCTGAAGTCGAAGCTTTGAAGCTTCAAAATCTACGAAGTTTCTGAAATCGGAGCTTCAAAATCTACGAAGTTTCTGAAATCAAAGCTTCGAAGCTTCAAAACCTACGGAGATTCTGAAGTCGAAGGTTCGAACCTTCAAAATCTACGAAGTTTCTGAAATCAAAGCTTCGAAAGCTTTTCGACCTTCGAAAGAAAGATACTCGCTCACCCCTTAAGAGATTGTCATCAAAATGAAAATGATAAAATAAAAAAAGTGGTCTAATGTAAAGGTACCAATATAATTGACCTCGTATCAGTAGATGACCATTTTTTCAGGAAAACGTGAAAAAAATAACGTTTCTTAAATATAAATTCTCATATTAATTATGAACAAGCAAAAGCAAACAACGAAACATTTACCTATTTTGTTCCTAAATTCGATTTCATATGGTATTATGTAACTTCTTTTCACTTGTAATTTGTGCTAATATAATAGTTACTATAGTTGGTTAACTACTAACTAACGTATGGTCAATTAGTAGTTTTCTGGGATGGTCAACTTCCGCCAGAATTATTGAATTGTCAAGAATGTCTATAAAATTTGAATAACACATTCATTTAAAAAACAAGTTAGCTTCGTTACACAATGTAAGAAGTTCAAACAGTATTTGAACGGTCTCTCTATTTAATAAAGAATAAAAAGCATTTACTATTATCAGCGCAGGGAATTTTTCTGTACCGGTCCACTATTGATGCTTTTACCTTTACGGGTTACTCGGGCTGAATAATTGTTCTGCGAGCGTAGGTGGGACAGCAATTAAGGCGAAAATATTTGTTGCAGGGTTACGCACCGCTTTACGAAAATTTCGAAAGGTTTTATCTTCGATACGTGTACAGAAGAGTGAGAGATTGCTGGAACAGGCCGATATGTTCTGTTCCAGGTGCGACTGTTACGCTTAAAGATAGAGTAACACCAGATTACGGATGGTCGTTCCAGTAAGTCGTCTACAATGAACATACTAAAAATTTCACCGAGGAAAAGTGACCGTGTTATCGCACCAGCGATTATTACTATCATTATAAATAATATAAATTGCTCGATGCAATGTCACCGTTGATCGATGCACGTTTTGACAGCGATCGCATTCATTGGAACCGAATCGAAACGGTATCAGTCGAGATTTTCATTGTTAAAGATTCCCGCCGGTCATTTCGGAAGCGAGAGAGAACTACTGTCCGTCCAACGAGAGTTGGCAGAGATTTTGCTAGCGGGCTGCAGGGGGATCTGCGAGACCCCACTTCTGACGCTCGGCTGCGGACCCCACTCTTGTGTTCTGGCGGGAACGGTCGTCATAGGAGCTCGGCGTCACCACATCGCTCTATTGCAGTCGCACTCAAGACGCTTGTTTGCTGTCTTCGTCAAGCGTTCCGGCAATCGCGGAGGACGTGTAGCGCGGAGTAGGGATACCACGTGGTACCGACGACTCGTCGGCGACGAGTTTCTCTGTGCCAACTCTTGTTGAACGGACAGTACACAGATTCGAAAATCGTAACGAGCCAATTGGAGATACAGGAAGTCAGACATTTGTCTTGATTAAATGTAATGAAGTATATTACATATGTATACGAAGAGGTTTTGCGGCCACCGAGCGTATATTCGCTTTTATAGGTTCTGCATTCGAAATTCACTCTTTCGCGAGACAAATTCAACCTTATATGCAAATCACAGTTTCACCTATTAAGAATATTTTTAATTAATTACACTTCAAAAGCACCTTCCTCGAGTTCAGAAGAAGTCACCGTCGACAGGATGGTACAGCTAGGGTTTGCAATCCTGCGGGATGGATCTGGGATTTAGGGACTGCAATCCCGCAATTGGTAATTGCTTTTGAATAAGTATTTGATGTACATATCTGCAGTAAGTGACATTTTGAATTTTTTAACGATTGATTAACATTTGATTTGATGTTTTTCTACAAAAATTTACTTATACAGGGTGAAGTCACCTAACGTTGCGACCTCGAATATCTTTGTTGGTTTGAAAGCCTAAGTATGAAGTCTACAAATAAGGGGCTTCGAAAATTAGTGAGTGATTGACGAGTAGACTGCGAATTTTCAATGGTTCATGCAAAATAATAATAATAACGCTAATAACCCGAAATGTCGATGCGACCTTAAATAAACCAACTTAAAAAAAGAATAATGTTCTGTGTGTGGACTAGGAGCTACTTAGAAAGTTTATACGTGCATGGGTAATTATAGTCACTGAATTCCTAATGGAAGGGACTACATATCATTGTAGGTGTTTAAAAAAGGGTGCTTCCATTTAAAAAAATGAAGATGACCTTGATATTTCTACAAAAGATCACATAAAAACAAAAATATTTTTGGTATCGTATGAGCCCCATTTTACCATTCAACTTTGAGGTGGCAACGTTAGATGACTCACCCTGTATAATATCTTTATTTGCGAAAGGTTGTATTTGATTAGCAAAAGAGTGAATTTGGAGGGCAAAAAACCTATAATATCCTGAGAGGTTTCGCCGGTCACGACGCACTGGAAGCTTGCGATCTCGTTTGAAAGCGGAAAGCGCTGCGTTCCCGTGTTAACATTAAACCCACCAAGCATGCAAAATGGCAACAAATGGTAATTTTCAATACCATAATATATATTACCATAAATGGACTTTTATCATTTCTGTAATTGGAAAATATAAAACCGGTCCTCGTTTCCAGGATTTCAGTAGTCAATTGGCCAAGAACACGTTGTGGTTTCGACCCAATTTATGAGATCCGTGAGAATTGTGGATAACAGGTCCGCGTATCTCTTTAGAAATTGGGAGAAGTTTAGTAGAGGAGCGGTCCATTGACCGTCCCGGTAAAAAACAAAAAAAAGGATTTCAGTAGTCAAAAGCGCTAGATAAAACCTTAATCTAGGCCGCAGTCACCCCTAAATTTCCTATTTTTACGTTTACGAGGCTTAATTGACATTATTCGGCAGTGTAATTTGCATAATTGCGTAATTTCTACTGAATAATGCAAATTACGCCTCGTAAACGTAAAAACAGGACTTTTGAGGATGCTCGTGGCCTTGATTGACCTTCCATCTTGCGTTTTAACTACTGAGAAGCCCCTCAGAAGTCCTATTTTTACGTTTACGAGGCGCAATAGTAATTTACACTATTCGGGAGCATGTAGTTGTCGCAGTATTATGAAAAATAGCCAAAAATCCAGTTTCTGACGTCCGCCTGTGCGCGCAGTTGTAACTTGTTCTGCCGTCCGTTGGACCAGAGCTTTGGACATGGGCAGAACGAAGCCAGAATGCTGGCGGCTGGACCCTGAGTCTGCCTTTGTTTAAGAGGGCAGCACGGTCGCACTGATGTGGCGAATGTCGTTTTACGGGGCAGCACCGTCGGTGAGGATAGGTCGCACTAATGTGGCAGATGTCAGCGAAGTAAACTTTTATTGTACCAAATATGCAGCACTCGTCCTTTTTACTGGACAATTCGAAATACCGATTTTTGAATGCAGAGTTTTATTTTGTGCACATGCAAAGAGAGAAAACGAGGGAAACAGCATCCGCCACATCGGTGCAATCGTGCTGCCCTCTTAAACAGAGGCAGATTCGGGATCCAGCCGCCAGCATTCTGGCTTCGTTCTGCCCATTTCCAAAGCCCTGGTCCAACGGACGGCAGAAGAAGTTACAACTGCGCGCACAGGCGGACGTCCAAAATTGAGCCAATCCTGCCTTGAACAGCTCGGAGCGTAGCTTGCCCGTTCTCCGCCGTAGCTAGGCAGGCTCTGCTCAAGGCAAGCCAGATTGACTGGGTAGCTGCATGCGCAGCTTTGTGCTTCCGAATAATGCAAATTACGCCTCGTAAACGTAAAAGTAGGACTTTTGAGGGCGACTGCGTCTAGATTGATCTTTTGTCTAGCGTTTCAGACTACTGAAGTACCCCATCGTTTGCATTATCGACAAATGAGAAGGCGCTATCCCGCAGCCTTGCAATCCTGGAAACTAGGCTACCCCCTTAATTGAGATTCAAATTCGGTGCATCGCGACCGGTTTATTGGTTCGATGCTGTTTAATCGTGTTGATGCTCGTATCGTTCTCCAAATCGCATTTTACGATCAAATTAGCCCCCCGGCAGTTCGTTCCGGAAGTGTCCACGCTCATTCGCTTCTTCTTATTTCAGGTTCACCGGGACAACCACCGAATGTATAAATTTGGGATCGTATAACTACTTGGGCTTTGCCGAGTCAACTGGGAAATGTGCTGATCAGAGTATCGAGACCCTAAAGGAATTCGGCTGTGCCAGCTGCAGTGCTCGTCTCGAACTTGGTAATTAATTGTTTGCGCTTCCCCTTACCCTCCCTAGCGTGTTGTCTTCGCCCTAGAAAGACCAACAAGACCAGCAACAGGGTGTGGAAGTCGCTTTTAGAACGGCGATGTATACGCACAAATTCGATCATTTGCCTACAGTTGCAAAACCCTCGTACCACTCTCTACAATCAACCTGTAATTTCAAAAAGCAGTTCATTGCAAAGTAAAGCTGTACGAAGACTACACGAATAAGTCTGGAATGTAATATATCCATTTCAAAATGATTCTTCAATATCTACAGGCTGATTCTGGAAATTGAGACAAGTCACTGCTTTTTTTTAACCCTTGTGTAGTCAACCAGTTACCCATTCATTGTATTTCTTTCAACAATTTGTTAATGTTCCTCTAAAAATAACCCTCCGACATATTAATTTATAGTCTTATAATGAGAATTTGTGCGAACATGCTAAATACAAAAAGGTCTTATACATTTTGGTTGACTACAAAAGGGCTAAGTAAAAATAGGAAAAACTCATATGTCATAATACGTACTAGCTTCCCATCACCTTATTTTTTATGTGAATAATGCATCGACGCACCTGTCAGGCGCAATTGCACTTTATTCTTGAATGCAACAGAATTTTTTTGCTAAGTCAATCAATCTCTTTTATTAGCCTACGTATAAAAGTATGTACTACCTGTTTTTGTCAGAGTAAACATGGCATTACCCAGTAAGCAAACATGCTCGATTCTCTGAACAGTAGACTGTGCCAGCAGAACAACATACCTTCTGCGTCCGAAGAAGTATCGCTTTATGCTGGCACAGTGTGCAGGCACAAGCTGAGGGCAGAAGTAGAGCAGAACGAAGGCAGCTCGGTCCTTCGTTTAAGAGGGCAGCACGGTCGCACTAATATCTAATAAGGTTGGATAATATCCCTTGTATAGTTAACCTAAATGTACAGTATTAGATTATGTAATTAATCAAACAAAATTAGCTTAATGGAGTTTTATTAGCACAACTATAAGCACACAGAAAACACGTCTATTTGATTTAAATATCACATGTCAAGTGAGAATCATTCGGGTTAGAAAGCATTGAACGATACATCGAACAAATAACTAACGGATTTATAAATAAACTGAAATATGCAAATATTAAATCGATCGTTCCTTGAGTGAAACAATAGATTCATTTTGACATATTTCAACATACAGATTATTTAAAACCTTTCTATATTTAACACGTTTGCACAAATTCTCACTATAAGACTATAAATTAATATATTAGCGAAGAAAGAATGGGCATTCAGAGAAATTTTGTAATATATTTTAGAGTAACATTAACAAATTGTTGAAATAAATACAGTAAATGCGTAAGTGGATACCCGGTTGACTACACAAGGAAAATCCATGATCGACATCCGCCATATTAGTGCGACCGTGCTGCCCTCTTAAACGAAGGACCTAACCCAGACCGGGCTAGCATAAAGTGATACGTCTGCGTCCGAATAAGTATCACGTTATGCTGGCAGAGTGTGCTGTCCAAAATCGAGCAGATTTCGAGCATCCTCGGCTTCGAACGCGTTCTGACAGTTTAATGCTCGCCATGTGCTGGCATCGTACGATTGCAGGCTGTGCTTGATGTCTGCTCGAGGCAGGCCTGGCTGACTGAGTAGTTTCTACAATTCATAGATCGAGTGTTTGGATACTTCTTGAAGTAAAGTACGTTTCTAACACAAATATCTCGCGAAGTATTGACTATTTCGATGCCCTTGGGCTTGGGTCAGTGCTTTCATACGTAGGATAATAAAAGGGATCGATTGGTTGGACAAAAAAATTGGGTTGCATTCAAGAATACGGTGCAATTGCACCTGGCGAGTGCATCGGTACATCCGCATAAAAAATAAGGTCACAGGAAACTAGAACGTATTATGACATACGATTTCTTCCTCCATCATTTTTTTCTGTTTTCACTTAAAAAAGAGCAATGACTTGTTCCAGTTCCCAGAATCACCCTGTAATTTATAATAATTACGCAAGCGACAGTATTATATGGATGCAAGGTGTACAAAAAATTATTATACAAATTAATGGATGGAATAAATGATTTTCGTGCTGAACCTTGTGCTCGTAGGAATTATGTTTGACTGTTCGTGGAGTGAACGTACACAGGGTTAGGTTGGGTACGCATTTTGCGGTCATAGTGCGCCAGCGACAAGAAGTTTATAACTAATTGCAAAACTGCTTAAGACTTAAGAAATTTTTTATGTATTCAGAATTCTGCTGATTGAATAACGTGGCTCGGGGAAGTCTTCAAGTCGCCTTTAGTTTTTTTTTAATAAATGAACGAATATTTCTTTCCCTTGCCTTCGAGTTCGGTAGCGATCGTAAAATAATTTCTCAACTTAAGGAAACGGTGTAACGGCGTATCTCGGAGGGAAACAGTTGAAGGACATAATCATTTTACTAAATATGCTGTATTTAATGTCCGTCTATTTGCTTACTGCTAACAATTAGGATAGTTCTGATCCAATAGGCCAGAAAACTGTTACTTTACGAGTTTAATTAAGTTCGATCAAGCATTGATGGTTAATAAGCATTTTTAAAGAATGCTGGAGTATCAAATTCGACAGAATTTATTACAATTTCTTAAAGTGTGTCCACCAAAATTGAAAATTCCATAAACATATCCTGTTGGGTCCAATTTTGAAAATGTTATTCGTTTCTGAAAGATGTACGAATACACTTTTCCAGGATGAATAAATGACCATTTCCGGTGGTATAGTGATTCCACAATTTTATTGTTTAAGGGAACATGCCGATTCACGACGAACTGGAACAGCTGACAGCCAGATTTCTCGGGGTAGAGGATGCAATCGTTTTCGGAATGGGATTCGCGACAAATGCCCTGAATTTACCGTCGTTGTTGAGTAAAGGTTGCTTGGTTCTTAGCGACGAGAAAAATCATGCTTCCTTGATACTTGGATTAAGATTGTCCGGTGCCACTATCAGAGTGTTCGATCATAATAGTAAGTTCGAAGTGGATTGAATGAAAGGACAAATGGTGAAATTGTATTTTTCTAAAAATGTTCACTCTTCGTTGTATAGATGTAAAACATTTGGAGAGTCGGTTGAAGAGTGCAATAGTTTTTGGCCAGCCAGAAACTGGAAAACCTTGGAAGAAGATAGTAATCGTGGTCGAAGGTGTTTATTCTATGGAGGGTTCCATAGTACATTTACCTCAGATTATGGAGCTGAAGAAGAAGTACAAAGTAAGTAGAGCCGGGGTCACACAATTAAAACCGATATGTTCTGCCAAGGTAGAAGGATTAGTTTACCTACCAGACGACGTGTAATTAGAATTACGGGAAGAAAATTTACATAACACGCAATGCGGTCCAGTAAACTTAATCGTTCTGGCCTGGCAAAAACACTGAAGTCGATTGATGCATTCATAAAAGAGTTATGTATTCTGATTTAAAGTGTGTGTGATCAGTTATGCTCCTAACTGCATAACAATTAGGATGTAATTATCGGCATGATTCTTGCAGGCATACGTTTATCTGGATGAAGCCCATAGTACAGGCGCACTGGGCAAACATGGAAGAGGTGTTTGCGATTACTATGGGATTGATCCACGAGACGTGGATATACTTATGGGAACATTTACGAAAAGCTTTGGATCCGCTGGCGGATATATTGCTGGAACAAAGGTGAGAGAAGTATCGAACGGACGAAAAGATTCCTGTAATCTCTGTTACAATCATATTAAATCGTCTGCGGTAATTTCGAACATAATATTAACAACGCTGATTGTATAATTCTAGACATTAATCAATCATTTAAGGATAAACAGTCACGCGCATACATATGCAATGGCGATGTCCCCGCCTGTAGCGCAACAAATTATCACATCTATGAAAATAATTGCCGGCGAAGACGGCACGAATGATGGACAGAAAAGAACGAAACAGCTGGCAAGGAACACTAGGTATTTCCGGCGTAGATTGAATCAGATCGGAGTTATCATTTACGGAAACGAAGATTCGCCGGTTGTACCGATGTTGGTCTATCTGTTTTCAAAAATTGGGTACGTAAAGACGATCCGAAATTCTTAGAAACGTCGACATGAAAAATTGAAACTATGATTTTTACGAACAGCGCGGTTGTACGAACCTTAACAAAGTTTAAAATAGCAGCGGTAGGTGTTGGATTCCCAGCAACTCCCCTAATGGAAGGTAGAATACGGTTTTGCCTTTCTGCTGCTCACACTAAACAACAGTTGGACTATGTAAGCTAACGAAGTCGTGCATCTTCTATTTCTGGCTAGGATACGTTTAATCCTCGTTCGTCCCTCGTGTCTGTTTCACGCAGTTTGCCCGAAATAAGTTATACTGTTCTGTTATTTGTAGGTAAATCTACCGGAAACTTTGCGACTTTTATTTTTTTAATGCGAAACACACCGGAAAAACCTAAGATATAAATTTTAACTCGTCAATTTGAATACAAAAGCATCCAAAAATACTGTTCACGTCAATTTGACGTCGAGGGGCAGATTCAGTTCGTGAAATGAAAGACGGATGAGGGTTAAGGGGGTAGACTGGTATCTAGGATTGCAAGGGTGCGGGATGCGCCTTCTCATTTCTCGATAATGCAAACGATGGACTTTTTCAGTAGTTAAGAACGCTAAATAAAAGGGCAATCTTACGGTTACGAGCCGTAATTTGCATTATTCGGCAGCAAAATAGCTACATGCGCAGCTTTGTGCTTCCGAATAATGCAAATTACGCCTCGTAAACGTAAAAATAGGACTTTTGCATCCTTTCGCATCCTTGCAATCCTGGAGACGAATCTACCGCATTAATACCGTTGTAATATTCTAATTACAATTTTCATTGCTCTAGGTATTGTCACATATCGAGAGTCTTGCGGATTCTTTGGGTCTGAGATATTCTCGCAAAGTACGCGATCCAGCACCGATAGAATATTACTCCGACGGAGAGAATGAATGACCTACCACTTAACTTATAAGTTCTATAGGACGTATACTTCACTCCGCAGAAATGCATTGCACTTTCTGCGGGCAAACACTGCCTTCGAAGAATTCTACACGCATTCTTTTCTATGCTTTTTCGATGATCCACACGATCGACGTGTTCAAAAGTCTTTGATAAACATTTCCAAAGGGAGTACCTCGTCGTCGAATATAGAATCAGGGAATTAGGTATTCTTGTTTTATCTTAGAGTAGTTATTTTTAACAAAGCCGCTACTAATAGTACGGACAACTATAAAGAACTACTACTAGAAATGCTGCTACAAGTACCGCTACTATTTCCACCACTGGCTACTACTATTACGAGTACTATCGCTACCGTTAACATTGCCACTGCTGCTTCTATTTACTTTGTTTAGTATGTACATACAACAGTGCTGAAAGTTCGCAGAAATTTGTAGTTTTCCATGACTTCTTCAAGCGTGTACAACGAATTACACATAGAGAAGCCAGAAGCGGATATTCGAAGCTCTTTTACACAAAGTCGGAGGCAAAATTAAATGGACGCCCTTTAAGAACTATTCATTCTTTTTTAAATTAAGAGATTTTTAAGATACTCGAAGGATTACTCTAGATTCAAAGCAATTTTAATTCTGAAATCTAGGCATATATTTCAATCTCGAAGATTTTTATTCTATAGAATCTTTTTTTACACTATTCATGGTAGAAATTGCAGATATCCACGATTTTCGGCCTATAACTGCAGATTCTTACATCTTTCAATGCCTGTCGCTTTTCTTCCGCATCAACCCATTTCAATGAAACTTTCACAGTGCATATTATTGACACAGATCTACAAAAGGTATTTTTTAAATTTTCAATATATGCCTGCATAAAAAAGTTAATGCAACTTTTAGTATTTTTTCTACAATTCCGATCAATTGCAATTTTTCGAAAAATTTCTTTTCACATCCTGTAGTAAACTAATTGCTCTAGCTTTCCAAAAAAGTTCAAATCGAATAGTACAATATTTAAAAAGTTATCGGGTTTTTACGTTATACGTTATACTATATACGTTATACGTTATACGTTAACGTTATACGTTATACGTTATACTATATACGTTATACGTTATACTATATACGTTATACGTTATACGTTATACGTTATACGTTATGTCCGAATATTTGTGGGAGTCACTGTATAAAAAGTTAAAAATCATAAGCTTTACTTTCCTCTTCGCAATTTCGACCAATAGTAACTTTCAATTCAGTTTGTTACACGTTATCTAGTAAACTAATCCTACTAATATCTAAAAAAAACTCGTCGTTTGGTACAATTATTTTTAAATTACAAGTTTTTAACCCTTTGTACTAGAAGCTTCAATTAATTATATCGATATAAAACCTCGTACAATACCTTCAGCAGTTTATTCAAATATTAAACACGTTTAGTAATTTAATGAATAAAAATTTAATAATGCAACAAATATTTTCGAGTGCAAAGGGTTGCAAAGTGTCTACTTAATTTAGTCCCTGGCTGTATTTTACTGCACTGATACAATACCGCAATTGCATTTATCTTATACTCTGCTCCTTACATCGATGCAGTCTTTCGTGTGACGAAAGCATTAACACGTTAAACGCCATTTCTATATATAAAATATTCTTTGGAACCACTTGGTGAATAACGTGTTAAGCAATAACGACCCCAATAGCCATAAATCCAATTTCTGACGTCCGTCTGTGCGCGCAGTTGTAACTTGTTCTGCCGTCCGTTGCACCAAAGCTTTGGACATGGGCAGAACGAAGCCAGAATGCTGGCGGTTGGACCCTAAATCTGCCTTTGTTTAAGAGGGCAGCACGGTCGCACTGATGTGGCGAATGTCGTTTTACAGGGCAGCACCGTCAGTGAGGGTAGGTCGCACTAATGTGGCAGATGTCAGCGAAGTAAACTTTTATTGTACCAAATATGCAGCACTCGTCCTTTTTACTGACAATTCGAAATACCGATTTTTGAATGCAGAATTTTATTTTGTGCACATGCAAGGAGAGAAAACGAGGGAAACAGCATCCGCCACATCGGTGCGATCGTGCTGCCCTCTTAAACAAAGGAGATTCGGGATCCAGCCGCCAGCATTCTGGCTTCGTTCCGCCCATTTCCAAAGCCCTGGTCCAACGGACGGCAGAACAAGTTACAACTGCGCGCACAGGCCGGCGTCCAAAATTGAGCTAATCCTGCCTTGAGCAGCTCGGAGCGTAGCTTGGACAATATTCTGCCCGTTCTCCGCCCTAGGCAGGCTCTGCTCAAGGCAGGCTTGGCTGACTAGGAGCCGGTTGCAGTAACGGAAAACTTTGCAGAAATTTCTATTTTATGTAGATAGCATTTCTCAATAAAACGATTAAGAATTTTGATCGTAGTGTGAATAGTTACAGATTAGTACTTGAACCAGTTAGGGGGAAAGCATTTGCTATTTGAACTAACTTTTTGAATACATGCCGTACCGAAAAGAAATTTTTAGATATAACTATACATATAGTTGCCACAGCAGGAAATCTAAGTATAAAATGCGTGTGTTATCCAACAAGTGATTCTTTGGCACAGTTATGTACGCATCGTTAAAATAATTGCTAACATTTTCTTCTACAATTCATGATTGATTAGCATTTTAAGAACCCGTAATTTATTTAGAAACAAATATCGAAGCGCGTGTAGACATTTAGCGAGGTAACTTCATGTATTTTTTTATTGAATTAACATAATGTAACTAAAATCAACCAATGTATTTCATTTATCGTGAAAGTCATCGTTTCCTATTTTAGGATTTATTATATGTACGCACACGAAAATATTTTTTTACATTAACGAATGCTTCACGAGAAAAAGTATTTTATTCCGAAATAATTACAATAATATTATAAGATGTTGTATTTGAACTTATTTTAATGAACAATACAAATCTAGATTGAAATTATTTTTTAACCGAATACGCACTGTCTAAATTTAATGACGTGAATATTTCCAAACGTTAAAAATAGAGGTCAATTGATGACATATTGATTTCGTGCATTATCATTCATTTTCATAAAGTATAATATGCTATTTTGGGTATATTATCGGATACGTTCTCGTATCATGGTTAAAAAATGAATTTGGGCAATTCTCCTTTGGTTTTCGCCAAATCTAACAAGTACAGCTCTTTAAATTGCTTATATTTTATATTGTATTTAAAATATTAAGTTTCTACACAAGATAATAGACTCTGTATTCTTCCTAAAATAATACTGTTTGCGGATATACAATCGTCAGGCTTGTAAGGTGGCTTTATGGAGAGAACATCTTCAATCATTAAAATGTTTTCTTTTTCCTTGATAGGGAACCTGTTTTCACGGAGCATTTTAATCACTGCATTCTTCCGTTCGTCCAGAGTTGATTGGAGAAAACATGTTGGTGGGTTCATAAATAATTCTGGTAATTCATGTAATTCATCCGAACAAACTTCTATACTCTTTATAACGTGTCCAAAGACGAGTTTTATATCGTTTCGTAGACCTCCTCTTAACAGGACAATGCTAAAAGTAGATCAGAAATGATTAAAAAAGTAACAAAAAAATACCAGTCCTATGTACACACAAATATTAGAAGTATGAGAGAACCAGAAAATATTGGATTGTATAAAATTGAGAGCTGGATCAAATCTTGGGGAAAAAATATTTCAAATACTATTCGAAATAATCGTTATTCTACAATTCCAATAAAATGTTAAAGGGATTGGTTCATTTGCAATCTATTTATATGGTTGCTCCAATAGAAAAATGTTGACCATGAAAATCAAGGTCATTTTTGCAGAGAATTTTTTACAAATCTCTATGTGACTGTATACTTATGTTTTATACACCCTGTACATTATATTTTGAGAAATAATATTTTAAACCTGTTTTTCTAAAACAAATCGAATATTTTATTTTGAAAAGTGCACATATAATTTCGAATGAAATAGAATATTTACTATTTATAGCTCTGGTCTTAAAATTTCCGAATTCTCGCACACCTCTAAATATATATATTTAACTGATTATAGAATACTAACCTTTCCGATACAGGATCAACGGTATAAACAATTCCAGAAACCATAGAATCATCTTTATTTAAAATCCTTACTTCTTTACCAACGTAGCTCTTAAACAATAAAGGATCATTTTTATAGATAGTATGGGAAAAATCTAGATTTCTTTCCATGGCAGGAAGTATTAACTTTTTGTTATGATATTGTCAAAAACAGCGCACACATACATAATAAACTAAATAGAACGCTACTACCAGCTACTACAGTAATTCAGTAAATTCAGTTTCGTTGCTTGAACCAGAGAGAATACATTGAACTGTGATCACAACATAACCTTAAAGAAAGTTGACATTTAACATTTAACGGTGTTCGTGCAAATGAAGGCACTGGTAATACTGGTACTCAAGAGCTTAATTTAAATTTACAATAATGAACTAAAAGTATTAAATACCAAGTTCGTTTGTTCGACACTAAAACGCTATTACAGTACAGTTTCGTTGCTTGAACTGCATTGAACTGTGATCGCAACCTAACCTTAAAGAAAGTTGACATTAATTTAAATTTACAATGATGAACTAAATGTATCAAATACATCAAGTTCGTTTGTTTGGCACTAAATAGAACGCTACTACAGTAGTAAGTAAAGTTTCGTTGCTTAAACCAGAAGGAATATTTTGAACTGTGATCGCAACATAACATTAAAGAAAGTTGTGTTCGTGCAAATGAAAGCACTGTCAGTCAAATTTACAGTAATGAACTAAACGCATCAGTTCGTAATTAAATAAAATATTGAAGTTCAATAAAAAATCGTTTAAGTATGGTCATATACGGTGTCTATATCGTGTCAAAATCGGGCGGATTGATTTTTAATCATGACCACAATGTTCCACGAATTGAAAATGAGAAGGTCTTCAATTACCCGCTGGACCTAAAACTGAGTTACGAAAACAAAAAGATTGTGGTATCGTTCGGTCAGAGGGACGGAATTAATGGTAAGCAAAATACAGAAATATTTATTTAGTTATTTTACATGATATCGTTATAATTAGATAGCGGATTTTATGAATTTATATGACAAAAATGAGTGGGTGCAATTTAAAACAGTAAATACATTAGAAAATGTCTATTACCCTCCAGATTGTTGCAATTCAGGTAGAAAATTATTATTAGGTTTGAAAGAAAGTTCTTGCAGTTTTTAACTATTAAATTCAAATGAACACATCTCAGCTCAAACAAAACTTTATTAATCGGAATAAAGACCATTGCAATTAGTGCACTTTTGCCAACAAGAACCAAGTTTTGTTATTCCGGTTGAATAAAATTCTGGAGTCCTGGTGGCGACAAACTCGTTGAATGCCGTTTCAGCATCTCTCTGGGATTTGAAGCATTTCTCACGCAAGATGTTGTCGAGGTGCTAGAAAAAGTCGTAATCGGTAGGCAAGAGATCTGGCGAGTATGGTGAATGAGGTAGAGTTTCGTAGCCCAATTCGTTCAACTTTTGAAGGGTTGGTTAGGCAATGTGTAGCCTGGCATTGTCGTGGAGAAGAATAGGACCATTTCTGTTGACCAGTGCTGGACGCAAACGTTGAAACTTTTCATGCATTTCGTCGATTTGGTGGCGGTACTTTTCAGCTGAAATGGTTTCAGCAGGATTCAGGAAGCTGTGATAAATCGAACCGGCCACAGACCGCCAAACTGTTACCATGACCTTCTGTCGGTGAAACTGTGGCTTTGGGAAGTGTTGTGGAGCTTCGTCGTGGTCTAGCCACTGAGCCGATCGTCACAGATTGTCATAAATAATCCATTTTTCATCGCACGTTACAATTCGTCCGAGATTATCACTTTTTCAAGCACCTCGACAACTTCTTGCGTGAGAAATGCTTCAAATCCCAGAGAGATGCTGAAACAGCATTCAACGAGTTTGTTGCCTCCAGAACTCCAGAATTTTATTCAACCGGAACAACAAAACTTGTTTCTCGTTGGCAAAAGTGCATTGATCGCAATAGTCTTTTTTTTTATTAATAAAGTTTTGTTTGAGCTGAGATATGTGCAATGGAATTTAATAGTTAAAAGCTGCAAGAACTTTCTTTCCAACCTAAAATTATGCATAAAGATCCGCTGCCAAGTTATAATGTAATACAGGCCTGGGCCATGCTGGCTGAATTCAATCGATTAAAGTGCGAACCTGTTTACAAGGTACTTGATCACATTCCTGCCCACAATGCTGCACTGACAGATTACTCACCGCTACTACGTATGCATGTACATGTACATAAGACTCTTGTTTGAACCGACATCGATGACATTTACGCCATTCCTTTAATTTTTATGATAGCGACGATTCGGGTACAGGTTCTCAGAGCCTGAAGAATGAATTGAAAGCGAGTAACCTGCTGGTGCAGCATTGTGGGGCTCGTGGTGAAGGTAGATAGGGGACTGACTCCCCAAACAGGCAAATAGGAGAAGGCACGTCTGTTCCACGAGCCAGCGTTACCCAGGCCTGATGTAATACATAAATAACGATCAACTTATTACAGTGGGTCACGTTCTGACTGCAGTGAACGGCAGCCCGGTAATAGGAAGAGAACTAGAAAATGGAAAAGACGTGTTTGATTTGTTGGAGCATCCAGAGTGTTATCCGTTATCGCTTAGGTTCAGTCGTGCTAGGATGACCACGAACGAGAAGATTTTCTTAGCGTCAATGTTTTATCCTCTATTTGCAATCGCAAGTCAACTCAGCCCCGAACCACGGTGTTCTGGGATTGAAATTTTAGAAGGAGATACGTTTAGGCTTCATTGTTACCAGACGTTAACTGGTATTAAGTTCATTGTTGTGGCAGAGTCCACGCAAAGCGGAATAGAAATTCTATTGAAAAGAGTATTCGAATTGTACGCAGACTATGCTCTGAAAAATCCGTTCTATTCATTGGAGATGCCGATCAGGTGCGAATTGTTCGAGACAAATTTGCAAACGTTGTTAGAGAGTGTGGAAAAATCTGGTGCTAGCAGTGCTTAACGTTAAACATATTATTGCATAGTGGATCAAGTTATCGCTAGCGAAAAGACTGTATATAAATGGGGATAAAGAGTGACGAAGCTCCTTGTGCTTTTATATACTTCGTCGTACGAAATAAATATAAGAGATACATGTTAAACTGTATAGGAAATGTACACATATTAAAATGTAAATGATGATTTCTGTATATTTTGTATCAATAACAATCACAGTGATTTGTTTTTATGTACTATTCTTAATGCTTCTGAGTTTCTTTATAAAAGTGAAAATGTCGTTGGCTAGAAGTTGTGGCTCCTCGAAAGCTGCGAAGTGTCCTCCATGCGGCATGTGGTTATATTGAATTACATTAGCGTATCTTTCTTTAAATATACTCTCGGGTACCAAGATAATTTCGTGAGGGAAAGCAGCACAAGCTGTAGGTACCTTTATTGGATAACTAAAAAGGATATTCGAAACATTAATCGGTGACGTAATATTATATATCTATAACACCTAAATTATAAACTTACCGTTCAACTTTCAAGGTTCTGCTTGCTGAACTTAAAGTCTCCGCATAAAGACGCATGCTGGTAGTAATGCTATTTGTCACCCAGTATACCATTATGTTGTCTAAAAGTTCGTCGAGCGAGTACTTCTCTAATAAGCCACCGTCGTTTCGTTGTCTGTAGCCTTTATTTGTCCACGTGCTGAATTTTTCCAAAATATATACTGCCAGACCATCCGGCGAACTTGTCAGAGCCGCTCCTGATATAGACAATTACAGATAAATTATTGAAGAATTATCGAAAGAACACTGTACCGCGCAACATTACATGAAAGAGAAAAATGTACCGATTGTGTCTGGTTTCGTAGCTTGTAAGTGGAAATATCCGGTCTCTTCAATAAGTGTCGATAGAACGGCGCTTATAGGGTAATACTTATTGTAATGTTCGCTATCTACTTTCACCAAGAACGGGAAATAGGTACCCACTGTCGACCAAAACAAAGAGCTTCCAGTCATCATAGAACACATGTTGCTGTGCAAAGCGATGATCCTGTAAAAAGAATTGAATAAACATTTCTGTCAATCTTTTCATTTGCGAATCGCGTAGAGCTCACTAACTTTTCGGGGAAAAGAGTAGCCATGTTAGCGGCAATATGAGCTCCCCAATCGCCTCCTTGTACGTAAAACTTGTCAAACTTGAGCCTCTGCATTAGATTCTTAAATATAACTGCAACCTGAAATAAATAGACGATTTTGTATTAGAAAGATAATGAAACTTGTATTCGAGTTTATGCGTAGGTCAAAAAATTACGTGTGCACTGGACAGTCCTGGCCGAACTGCTCCCTCAGAGAATCCATATCCAGGAAGGGACGGCGTAATCAGCTCAAACACAAAGTCACGATCGGCCGAAGGAGTTGTTAGCATGGGTATTATTTTTTGAAACTCGACGATTGATCCGGGCCACCCGTGCATCATCAATAAAGGCAGCACCTTTATGTTCTTATTCTTTGGTAGATTCGTAGGCCGGACATGGTAAAAGTGGATATCCAAACCTGAAGTTCATAATGTTGATATTAGTATGAAACTGTAGTTTCAACAGAATTATAATTTCAACCAGCCAATGACACACAAATTGAAAAATCTTCCATTTGTTTAATTTCGGCTGATTTTATAGCAGCTATATATGCTGTTTTTAGAAAGAAAGTATTTTATTCTGAAATAATTACAATAATATTATAAGACCGTTACCATTTACATTGCATTAAAAACATTTGTTACACTCCCGTCCACAAGTCACCAAACACTTGTTCAAATTTGGGTGCAGACGATTTTTTGTTATTAAAGGACCTATATCATGAAATAAGAACGGTACTTACTAATTATTTCGAATGTAGAGAACATGTAAATCAAATCTGACTTCAGCAAGAAAAAACATCAACTTATCGTTGTCAATATGGAAAAAAACATAGTTACATATTGTAATGCACATTACAGCGAACAATAAATGAAAATATGTATACATTGTATAATTGGTTTCACTATTTTGTATATATTTTGCATATGTTTTTGCATATATTTCGCACATATTTTTGTGCATATTTGGCACATTAATTTTGCATACATCCGCTGTGTATTTAGTGATTAGTTTACCCAGGGCCGGCCTTCTGTATAAAGGGGCCTGAGTTCAAGAAACCATTTGGGGCCCTAAATTTTCTGTAAAGTAAAAAAAATTACAAACACGAACATATATTACTAATGCATGTTTATTTAATGCGTGATTCTGTCTTTGCTAATACATAAATTACTTCAGAAAAATTACAATTTTTTGCAATTTCTTTTTCGATGCTTAATATAGCAAGTGAATTTAAGGGTTCTGCACACATGCTTTACCGAAGATAATTTCTAATCCGGCAGTGACACAAAAAAAAGGACTTGACAGTTGGCACTTAACAGTTTCCATTAATGGTAGATCTGTCTGGCCCAATTACACTGTTCAACAGCCAAAAAGTATAAGTTATAGAATTTTCCGCGCTGATTCCGAATCTGTCCTTAATTTTTCTCCTATACGTACAATTTTTGAGAAAATGGAGTTTAAGAAGAAGACATTTTTCAACTTTGAACAAATATTGTGATGTTATTATAAAAGATATTGAATTGTTCTTTACAGCAAAAGATTCCTTAGACTTTCCCGAATACAGTGATATATAATATTAATGCATTATGATTGTTTAAACATGTTTAAACAATCATTAAAGACGGAGAGACACCACTTTCGCACCAATTTTTGACGATATTTTTGAATTTATTTAAAAAAATAAGGGTCCCGCGGAAAATCGAACTATACAACGCGATAGAGCAGACTTTTATCTTGAGAAAGCACCCTATTAAGTTTGGAACTTCGGCGTTTTTTTCGAACCAGAAAGCAAAATATCTTCGGCCGACATGAGTTGCTGCCAGTGGCGCTCAGGGCGGGATACGGAGCGGCGAACGACCGTTCTAATTAAACATGTTTAAACAATCATAATGGATTAATATTATATATCACTGGATTCGGGAAAGTCTACAGAATCTTTTGCTGTAAAAAAGAATTGAATATCTTTTATAATAACATCACAATATTTGTTAAAAGTTGAAAAATATGTTTTTTTTCAAAGCCATAAGAAGGACCCAACAGTGTATTGGGAACTTTGGTGTTGGATAGTGATATTAGTACTTAAAAACACCCAGAGAAAACACAAGGAATATGTATTATTTTCATTTCTTAACGCGGGCAATATGGTATTGAGATTTTTGTGTAAAGAGTCAAATGTAGGTGGTGATCCTTGCGAGTTCCCCGAATCAAATAACAAAAACTAAACACTCGCATCATCAAGATTTAGTTTGAAGATTGTCGAAATTCAGAGATCTACGATAATAATGTTTACGATAAAATGTACTTTTCTTCATACTGACAACGATAGGAATATTGTTAAGTTTTCATGTGCAAGAGTACATTATTTTAGTTCTTGATCATGTTGGGGCCCCCTCAATCGCGGGGCCCCGGTGCAGTGTTGGCATATTGGGCGGGCTGCACGCGCATGCGCGACCAAATGCAGGAACGTATGTGCGTCCTACAGTTCTAAGCAACGGCCGGAATGCTTCAAAACATAGTTAAACTATGCGATACTATGTATACCTTGGCCTTCGTGGGTAATACCGAACAACTGTAATTGCTCTTCCCCAAAAATCTTGCGCATCTGAGACCTTTCCATAAAAAAAAACATTTTGCGCAATTATGCGGGGTGACTAAGGTACCCCAACTTTGTACTTCACTGACGCTAGAATCGTCGCGCATGCACGTGCAGCCCGCCCGATATCCCAACACTGCCCCCTGCCCCGGTGCACAGCATCCGTCGCACCCCCCAGATGACCGGCCCGGAGTTTACCTTGAATATTAGTTTTGAATTGCGGATACTTGTTCAGCAGTGCTTGTCTTTCTGTCCAGTTATACTTGTCCTTCCAATAGTCTAGGATTGTGTTGAGGTACGTGCTGGACATGCCGTAAGTCCATGCCGCGTCTTCTAGCGGGTCAGTGTACGATCTTCTGGTCGCGAGCCGGTGTTTTAAGTCCTCTATAACCTTCGCGCGTACAATTAAACAAATTGTCAAGTACGACGCAAAAGAATATTAATCAGCACCAGTGGCGTGTTACCCTATGGGCAACTTGGGCAAATACCCGAGGCTCCAAGCAAAAGGGGGCCCCGAACACAAACCAAGATCCAAGATCCAAATTCTACGTTTTTCTCATAAAGTTATTTAGTTGGGGTTAGGGGTCCCGAAATTCTACTTTGCCCAAGGCTCCAACTAGTTATAACGCGCTACTGATCAGCATCATTCATTTTGTTAACTCACCTTGCTCGGCACATCGATAGTAAACGGCCGTATTTCGGTGGATACTTTCCCATCCTTTTTCGATCCCCAATTCGTCTCGGGTAAAACAGGTACTTTCAGATCACTCTCGGTGCTGGAAAAAAAGCACAAGTCATTCGTATATCAACTGTATCGGATAAATGATACTATAATAACTAAAATGTCAATAGGTATACATAAAAATATACATTGGACTTTGCTTCTTCAGGTTTATCGCGACATACTTTTACGGTTTTCAAACAACAACGGATTATTGATGCTGCAGAATTGTACATACAAAGTAACGATATCGATAATGTTATCTACCGCTGTAACATCGTTTGTAATCGGGACTTTGCTCTACACTCTACGTCAAAGTATTATCGAAAGTACTATATTGTAGTTGCTGTGTCACGCTCATTTAATTGGCGACGAACTACTGTACAACATTATACACACTTGGAGGTGTGACTTATGAGATGCTCGGGTACTCGGATAAGCCATTGAGATACCCGGGTGAACGAAAATTACCCGGGTAACTCATGACATAGTCGGCTATCCGTGTACTCGGTTCCAGCAGTTCCAGGAATTGAAAACTGTTACGATATCGGTTCCGGTACTCGAAACAGTTATGAAAAAGCGAAATGATAACTGTTACTAACAATAAATATCGGTTCTGGCTTATACATATTTGGCTTATTTCGATTCTATAATTGTTATTTTTCGGTTCCGGATTTCGGTTCTGTCATTCTGTATTGTGTTCGGCCTTATATATTTATTATTTATGTAGTTATTTATTTTTATTTATAGTTTAAACAATTTTTAAATAAACAAATTTTTTAATTTGTTTCTATAATATATTCACTATTTGAATTATTATTTCAATAATAATGTATTGTTAGAATAATTGTTTAAATAAATAAATGTTTATAATTTGTTTCTATATTCACTATTTGAATTACTACAGTAAATTCTCTGTAGTCGCAAAGAGGGCGTGCACGATAGACGCCAATAAAATATCCCCTCCAACTCAATACACTGATCTCGGCTCGGTATATCGATGTGAGCCACTACTAACGCGACGCGGAGAGTCGCAGTCGTCGGCACAGTTCAAACGCCCGTGAGTCATCATAACGTTATACCAAAATTCTATCTTCTTTATTTTCCATTTTTTTCATGGGACTTTCGCCAACATATTCCTGGCATTTTTCTAATGCAAAATGATACCAAACACGATATAATTTGGACTGAATTTAGTGGTTTAATCGACAATGAGAGTTTCGAACGCAAGGAAGGACAGCGCATCAGAAAGAAAGAGACGCGGACAGGTGCCGTCGCATCGACGCGACGGTTGCCGTGGTGTCTCTTTACACACGCTGTCCTTCTCTACGTTCGGCTCGGCCTTTGAAGCTCGAAAAAAGTAGGACCAAGATCGATAGATGCAAACAAATCCCCCCGAGGCGTTTGCGGCTATAGAGAATTTACTGTATTATTATTATTTCTAGAAGCACAATATTTATAGCCGGTTTAATAGCAAATTATGGATATATGTAATTTAAAGAAAATTATTGCTATCACTGGCATTTTAAGGTACTACAGATATTCCTATGGACACCAAGACACCAAGTCCCATAAGGTGTCAGGTCTATTCCTATATCTCGTCTGTGGCAGTATAAAGTAAATAGTATGAAGTAGTAGTATAAAGTAAATAATACAAAGTAGTAATAAAGTAGTAGGAAAAGTAAATTTTAGTAAATAGTACAAAGTATAGTATACCATAGTATTTACCATATACTTTCAATAGTTCATTAAAATATGAAATACGATTAGTAACTTATTAAATACAAATTGAATAATGCAACAAATATTTTGAATAATACGGTATCACACCACTCGACTGCAAAGGGTTTAAATCTCTATTTCGATTGTAAAAAGATACGTATTCTACTCGTGATGGATCTATCAAGGAGATGAAGTAGGTTCAGCGCTTTCTATTAGCAGATACATGAATCGACATTGTAGACTTTGATGGAGACGACCCATGGTTGGTACGAAGCGACAGTTAGAGGTCATACTTATCGTTAACAATCAACACGTTTAAACCCGGTTGTTAATCGGTACGTCCAACTTATTTTTCAATTGCTCAGTCATAAAATTACTATGCAAAAGTTTTGTAACGGTAGCCCGTGATATGTTCCTTTACATTTCAACTTTCAACTGCTCGATCATGAACTTGGGGAAGTATATGCAAATTCGTGTTATCGTAGTAACACTTTAATGTTACTATGCGAAAACTTATTATCGTTACGTAAACATGAAAGTAGCATTTGTATGTATTAGAAACTGTCGTTAACCATAACATCTAAAGTAAGGTTAACTTTTTAGTTTGAACATCTTTCAATAAAATTCAATACATAAAAATACATAAATGAATTCAATCATTCAATACATAACAATATACGCTTGCATCAATAACATCGTTTTTTTCTACATTGAAGATGTCGGAATTTGATCCGAATAACCGTAATTTGCGCGAAGTGTTAATCTTTTGTTTCAATTGGAAGAAAACTGCAGCTGAAGCTCATCGAATGATTGTAGACGTTTATGGCGATAATGCTGTTTCCGATAAAACATGTAGAGAGTGGTTTCGACGCTTTAAAAATGGCGATTTTACAGTGGAGGACAAAGAGCGTTCTGGACGGCCACGACTCGTGTGTGTGTGTGGTGTCGTCGTAATATAATATGTACTCATTCTTCATCATCATATGATTTAAAAAGTTCACGAGGTGTATAGAGTATAGATTGTTCGACGGTCGTAGTGATATATCTGTAGAAACAGTTGACGAGCGGTCGCATCATGCTGACGCATACGCGCAGAACGGGCGTGCACGTATAGGCAAAATTCAATGTATGTAGTAGTAGCTGCAGTTTTTCGCAAATATCTCAAAAACTAAGGCTGAGCGGCGGTTACATGTATAGGAAAAAGTTGTTCAGAATTTTGAGTGTCACAACATATTCAAATTTTATCAAAATCGGTGAGGTGGGACCTTTTATGCATAATATTACCAAAAATCTTCCAGTTGTCTTGATTGTGTTTGAGAACAGGCGGTTTCCGCCGTGTATGAACTGGGGCTAAAAACCAAACCAAACCGCGTGATCGGAAACGCGCGGTTTCCGCCGTGTCTGAAATTCTGAACCTTGGCTAAATGAAGACGTACAACATCTATGCGGTAAGCCACCAATACGTATTACTTATTATTGTTATTATACATATACCGTACATACATAGAACCGGACTATAGCCGATACAGAACCAAAAAATATCAGTTGCAGAACTGCAAAACTGATATGAGACCGATACGGGACATATTATAGGTTCTGAAGTTTGAGAGAAGAACCGGAACCGTAACCGATATAAGCCAGAACCGATATTCTCATAACTGTTATAACATTTTTTTCAGTTATTCATAACTGTTTCAGTCAGAACCGATATACTTGTATAACTGTTTCAAACAGTTATTTTCAGAACCGTTTCAACCCCTGGCCACGAGTATTCGAAGACGAAGAATTGCAGGCATTGGTGGATGAAGATCCATGTCAAACGCAAAAAGAAATTGCAGAAGCGTTAAATTGTGCTCAATCTGTGATTTCCGATCGTTTAAAAGCCTTGGGGAAGGTCTACAGAAAGGAAAGTGGGTCCCATGCAGTCCCATGTGAACTCGAGCCAAGAGACGTTGAAAGGAGGAAAACCATCTGCGAAATTCTGCTTACTGGGCAACAAAGAAAGATTCTCCATCTTCTCATCACTGGGGATGAAAAATGGATTTATTTTAACAATCCTAAACGTCGAAAAACCATTTGTGATCCCGGCCAACCCTCAACATCGACGCCAAAGCGGGATATCCACGGAAAGAAGGCTTTACTCTGTATTTGGTGGGATCAGAAAGGTGTGGTGTACTATGAGCTGTTAAAATCTGGTGAAACAGTCACAGGGGATCTCTACCGACAACAAATTATCCGTTTGAGCCGAGCATTGCACGAAAAACGACCACAATATGAAACGAGGCAGCATAAGGTAATTTTGCTGCATGACAATGCTCGGCCTCACGTCACAAAAGTTGTCAAAGAAAAGTTAGAAGCACTTCGCTGGGAAGTGCTACCCTATGCGGCTTATTTATTCGCCAGGCTGTGCCCCTTCTGACTATCACTTGTTTCGGTCGATGGCACACGCACTTGCTGAGGAACGCTTTAATTCTTACGAAAATGTCGAAAAATGGATCTCTGACTGGATAACCTCCGAAGATGACTCGTTCTTTCGTCACGGAATTCGCTTGCTGCCCGAAAGATGGGGAAAAGTCATCGCTAACGATGGACAATATTTTCATTAATGTACTTTTTCATTTTGTTTCTTACATAAAGCTCTACTTTTTTAAAAAAACGGACGGAACTTTCCGATTGACCTAATACATACATAAAATTAATGAAAATCGAACTGAAGAAATATTTTCGTAATGTGTCAATTGTGAAATTAATAGCGGTCTTTGAGACCGCACGTCTGTGATAACGTTATAATACTTAATTAAGAGTCCGTGACATGAAAATGGATGAAACAGTATGTTAACTTAATCTCTCTCCACGAGTATGTACCACGTCACGATCGGCACACTTGCAACTAATTAAGAACATCGAAATTTAGGTTCAAACAGATACAACCAGATTTATTAACGTGTGCATGCGCGATAAATATACCGCGGATTATGTAAGTGATTCGTATATAATTTATACGAGTTCACAAAACACATCTTTGAAATTCTCGTTATTGGCCCAGCTAAAAAGAGTTGTAAAAATCAATTTTTACTATTGTTTCTCACAATTCCGACCAAATGCATTTTTTCAACAAATTTATTAGACGTCATTTACTAACCTAATTCGTCTAGCCTTACAGAAAAATTGAAGTCGTTTGGTCCATTCATAAAAAAGTTATTCTGATTTAAGACTCCGTACATCGAGTTCGAAAATAAACTTCTCCTGAATTGATTTGCGTTTTTTCCCGGTCATTCCAACGTCCTCGTCGTAGTTTCTGCACTTCATATACATACATGTATGTATTACGTTGGCATACTTCGCGTGCATATCCCGGCAGATTTTACCGGTACGAAGTACAACATCCTAACATAAATGGATAATACCCGTTGTCCAGACAGCAAAGTAAACGAACAAAGAAAACTGTTGTACTTTTTACGGGGAACCGAAACCGGTACCGGCAATTAACTTCAATAACAACTGAAGCTGTTACCCTGGAATTCTATGTGGTTCCGCGCAAAGCAAAATTGTACCCCACATAAAAAACTTCAGAAAAGTAAAAAAAATACACAGAAGAACATAAAAATAATTATTACAAAATAATAAAAGATGTCAAATCAGAATGAGCTGCACAAGTACATAAAGTTACATATACATGTACCTTTACATGTATATTAGGTTGTTGCATATGAAATGTCCGATTTTAGAATGCAACTCTTCTATTATTATTGGTATTGTACGAGATATTATACCAATTTCATATCCATAAAATTTCAAAAATCATAGGGATTGGAAATATTCTAGATCGGAAGAAATGTTTAATTTTCTAGTTAGAATACAAACCTTTGAAGTACAAATTCTTAACCTTAAACGTATCACGACCGGTTCTATGTAGATTTTTTGATTTCACAATTAATGAAATTATAAAGATGATAGACAGCGGATTTTATGCATTCGCAACAAAAATGAGTGGGTGTAATTCGACACAGTAAAGACAGTAGAAGAATTTGAAACCACTGTTACCAAGATAACAATCTTGTAAATGAAAAACGTGAATGACCATAATATCTTATTTTGACCGTAATACAATCAAGAAACAGTTTTCTGAATCTCGATCGACAATTGTTTAAACTAAATTCAGACCGAAACGTTGAATTAAATTTCATGTGATATTTTTGCAAATTTGCTTATTTTCCAATTGATCGAACCAGTGCGCCGATAACATTAATTGTACATAGTTCAAACAGTCAAGAAACTTGAAATTTCTAGATAAAATGCATTGGGTATACAAAATTGAGTGTGTCGAATGTCACTGCTAAAAATCGGACAGTTCATGTGCAACAACCTAATACATTTCTCTAATTGTAAAACAAAAGAGAAAGAACTGAGAGAACGAAGTTTTTAAAACGACAATGTCGGTGTCATATGCGAGATGATTGTTGTATATCCTTCGTTATATAACCGGCCTTCGTGTTTTTATTACCGAGGTACATACATATGTACGTACATACTTAATCTTTCGAAAATGATATTCGAAACTGTCATTATCATGGTGGGATACTAATTTCATCTGCAACATTTAACCTCTCCCGGTGAAGTTGCATTATTATATTATTTCGTTATCACAATACAAACCTGCAGATAGCGTCCGTTACGATTACGATATATACGTATGTACATATAGGTATACATCGAATCAGGAATTTTCCTAGCAATGTAAACGTGCGCGCATAGCAACCGCAACACTCCTTGTTCCGTCGAACGAAATCGACCGATACAAATAGAGGAATTACGGAGAAGCTCGCAGTGACTCAAGAAAGTGTTTACGTGACTTTTTTTTAAAGATTTGAAGCAAATCAAACAATTGCAATTGGTAGGAATCACGTGAATAAAAAGACACTTCTTGAAACATTGATTTGAGCTCGCAATGAAAATTTAAAATATGCATTTTGTAAGTATCTATGTTAGTTATACCAAAACTACGATTTTCATCACGTTCGTGTTAATCGATTTCGATCAAATTTTTATGCATGATTTTTTTTTGCATAACTAACATACATATTTTAAATTTTCTTTACAGGCCCGTGTAAAAAAGGTTTTGAAAAGTGCCTTTTGCGTTTTCTCGTGCAATTCCTACCAGTTGTGATTTTTTCATAATCTTTTGTGCACGTAACTTTCAGTTTGGTTCGATTTTGACAAAGTTCTACTGTTTCAAAGGGCATTCGAAATTCGAACACTTTCGTGAGCCACTGTACATATTATATAAATTATACTAAAATATATTGAACTATACTAAACGGTGTTTAGATACCGGCATGCATTGAGAAATATCGGAAAATTATAATAACCTTGCTGAGAACGATACCACACGGAAACCATGCGAGGGAGATTTTTAAACACATAAATAGCTAGCTCCAAAAGGTATTCGAACAATAAAAGATCCATACATCAAATTTTGCAGGTAATCTTTGTAAAGCTTCAATCTTAAGATCTACGACAGCTTCTATATCACACAAAGAATTTTTCAATATATTTCTCGAGATATATCTCATCTTGTAACTTTATCTAGAGAAACTCGTCGTCTTCCGTTTACTAAGACCGCTATATGCCACGCAGGAAGATCTTACGTTAAAATGACTAATGAAATTGTGAAAGTTGAGATTTCAAGCTTTCCAACGGGTCTAGGTTTATCGATATACAGTTCTTTTCTTCGGAATTATAATAGTTTGAATATACCGACAATGTTTCGAGACTTGGTGTTGAAATAAATACTTGTTCGAACTACCGTGTTTATTAGAATGTAAACAGTGCGAATCGCTGTTTACACCGATCAAACGAGAAGGAAATCATTGTTTGTATTTAACGTTTAATACAAATTTCAAATACGATCGTGAGAATTTTGTTCGAACATTGCTAAATAGAAATTCAAAGAACCTACCTCCAGTAAAAGAAGGCCCCAAGTGCGATGGGAGCGAGTAGTGCTACCGCTTTCTTCATGTTGCTCGGATCGGGTGCGAAACACTGAGTGAACCGTGCCACCGGTAACACTGAAATAAGTATTCCTCTTATCGGAATTTCGTAGTACAGTTAATAAGAAAAGTTCGCACAGGTACTGTAGTATCCAGTTGTATCCAGTCTTGTCAAGCAAAAACTGAGGGAATTTGCTATTCAGCACCACCTAGTGGTCGCATTCCGAAAGTGCCACTTCTGAAAATATATACAGGGTGATCCACGAATCGTGACCAGTAGAGATTTACTCTGCTATTTATATATACTAGACTGCGGATCTTTATGCAAAATAAAAATTGTCTGCATCGATTGCAACTAATAGAAACTAAATTGAATGTTGTCTTCCCTTAATGATTTTAATAGAGGAGAAATCATGTATTGACATCTTCAATTTCAAAAATTTCCAACAATTTTCAATTTCATGTACTCAATTTTCCTATAAATGCATAAAGATCCGCAGTCTAAGTTATTAGCTTTCAAGAGAGCTTTCATGTGATTATAGCAAATTTTTTGTAAAAAAAATAGAAGCAATTTTTTGCAATTCTTTTCATGTTATGATACTTACCGAATTCGCATTGAAATCCTCTAACAAATAGGCGTGAAAAATTATAGGGGCACTTGCGAAAAATTGAAGGTGACCTTAAAAATTAAATCATGAAAAAATTGAGTTGACAGAAAATTTGATAACAGAGTAGTCTGTACTGGTCACGATTCGTGGTTCACCCTGTATAGATATGTATAACATATATATATGCGTATCAGCATTTCCTACCTGACATCAATGTCAGTGATTCACAAAATCTGACTCGTTTCAATTAGAAATTTTCAATTCACATGTATACATGTATCTAATATCTAATATCACGACAGATGCAACGCTATGGTATGTAATATATTTTGTAAAACATTGTGCTTTAGCAATTCAACATACAGGATGGATCATGGATCACATGTCAGGTATATATAGTTATACGCACGTATAATTGATCACACACACACACACTTTTTTTTAATGAATGGACCACACGATTTCAATTTCTCTGCAGTGTCGCCAGGTCGAGAAAATCGAGGGGAATACAAGTACCCCCTCTCTGATGACCAGTCCAGTCTACGGCACGGTCTACGGTCTTAGTGGGGGACGTTGGAGTGTGCGCATGGTGCTGGAATGGGATAGTGGAAGGGGAAAAAGAGGGGAATGTGTGAGCTCCGTTTGGAGCTCGTCTGGCGACACTGTTTCTCTGTAAGACTAGAAGAATTGTAATTTAGTAAATGACGTCTGATTGTTGAAAAAATGCGTTTGATCGGAATTGTGAAAAACAATAGTAAAAATTGATTTTTATAACTTTTTTAGCTGGGCCAATAATTAAAATTTCAAAGATGTGTTTCGTAAACTCGTTTAAATTATATATATATATATTCTGAAAATTTCATTGAAATTAATTTTAATTATAAACGATCAATATTGGTAAAAATTGCAATCTTTCATGATTTTCGGCCTACAACTGCCATTTTTTATTATGCCATTATATGTTTTGCATTGAATACTATAAAATTATCATATTGTAATCATACATATATGGATAAAAGATCATAAACCGCGAAATCAAAAATTTAAAGGGAGCACATTCGAAAATTGTCGCAGTAGACATTATTACTACGAATATGCTTACGTATAGTAGACTAGGAATTTTATGCAACGACAAAAATGAGTGAAACACAAAATAGTGAAAGTATCAGACGATTTTAAGAGAATTGTATTGTTTATAATTAATACAATTATTAGAAGAAAGAAATGTTCGTGCACCCATCTGTTTTCTTGCAATCGATACACAAAACTATTATTTTTCCATAAAGATCCACAGTCTAATGATTACTAATTAACAAATATTAAATTATGGTGATGCATGAAGAATTATAATATCGGAATATATTGTATATAATATTTTGGCTGTATTCAAATTTATTTGATAAATAAAAATCAAAAAATATTTATGGTTACAGTGCTTATAGCTTACTAGTAACGAACGAAAAAGTTATACATATATGTTTCGTTCAAGTACCACCGTAGAGAATGCACAAAATGTTTTCTACACGAGGACGACAGTATACATTATACATATTCGTTGGGAATTACTACGAATTATACGAACACGATTTTTTTTGTTATCGTTCAGCGGTAAAATAACCTCGTACGCTATTGCATTAAACTACATCTAAATAAGAAATCAGTTTTCCTGTATAATAATTATTCGGAAGCAATATCTTTGGCAACTTTGAACAGTTTGAATTACTATTGAAATATATTTCTAATTGACTGTTTAACGTCGTACACTTTTGTTTTCTATTGTGTAATTGATTAGTACGCATCGAATGCACTTGACACAATTTTATATATATATATATATATATATATATATATATATATATATTTCGATCTTCTTTAATAATGTTATGTAAAATGCAATTTCTCGAAAAATTTTACCCTCGCCAAATATAACCCGTATCGTCTGCATGTATTGCGATCATTTATTGTATTGGAAAGTGTAATTTCTTTTATAAATAATTTATATATCTTTCCACGAAATTATCATTCAAAGTCAAAATGCATTTCAGCCGTGGCGGAGATAAAAATTGAATGTACAAAAATTTACTAAAGAAAAAAAACTGAATATTACATAGAATTATACTAAAACTTTTATATTTGTAAATATCTTTACAGTTATACTTTCTTAACAGTTATTAATAAAGCACCTTTAATATTTAAGCAAGAAAATATTCTTACACATATACATATAGAAAAACAATTGTATATTTTCAAGAAAAAGATTTCGTGTAATTATTGGAAGCACTATATCGTGTATATACAGGGTGAGTCACCTAACGCGCGGTGCCATCTCAAATATTTTTGTTGTTTTTAAAGATACGTCAAATGTCTGAAGGACAAAGTTGAATGGTAAAATGGAACTCACATGATACCAAAAATATTTTTGTTTATACGTGATCTTTTTTAGAGATATGAAGGTGACTTTCATATCTCTAAAAGAAATTACATAAAAATAAAATTTTTTTTGGTATTGTATGAGCCCCATTTTACCATTCAACTTTGTCCTTCAGACATTTGACGTATCTTTAAAAACAACAAAGATATTTGAGGTGGCAACGTTAGGTGACTCAGCCTATATAAGCAGCTTCATTATTTTAGAAAATCGAAACAGTTTTACGTTTAACAATATTTCATTATACGCAACATAATAAATATGTATAGTCTTTGTCATGAGTTTTCAATGAAAAAATAATGTATCGAACAAAAAAGAAAGGGTTAAAAACAAAGAACAATAGACGACAAAACTGTCGTTATTTTCGGCTGACTGCTCTAATCGGATCTATTAGAAAGACGTTTCTAGCGTACCACACATTAAATGTTAATATTTGGAAACATTTTATATCACCTTTAGCCATATATATTAATTATATGACGTACCTAATGTTTTATGAAATTGTCAACAGTATACATTTATATGTGTGCTAGTTACCAGGTACTAGTTAATGTTTGCTTCATAAAAAAAGAACACTTTTTGAGTGGAGGACTATATATGTATGTACCTTTGGACAGTACTCATGGTTCAGATCTGCATTGCACAGAAATTATGCGCTACATTACATAAACGTTCTAAAGATAATGTCAAATTACTATAACGAATATATACGTAATATCGTTTGTCCTTAAATTATGGTTAGAAAATAATATTTAAATTATTTAATGCAATGTCAACTAGTACATTATATATAAAGAACAACACCTTCGCGTGTCATAGGCATTCGTTTGTTTTCTTTCTTTTTGATTTTTAATTAATGTGATTTATGTATGGCATTTTTTCATTTGATTAGCCAAAACCTGAGGTGCTCATTATTTGATGGAAGTATTATGATAGTCGTATAAGACTGCGGATCTTTATGCAAAATAAAATTTTTATATATCGATTGCAAGCTGTAGCAGTGCCGGATTAAGCCCCGCAGCAGAAGTAGCAAATGCTACGGGCCCTGCTCCATACAAAAAGGGGCCCCGCACACGGGCGCTTCATCGAAGAGGCGCCGAAACATTAACGATATTTTTGCTAAAAAAAAAAAGGTCATTCATACAAGCGGCCCTGATACAGAGCCTAGGGCCTCGTGATAACATTTGCTACGGGCCCGGGCTGGCTTAATATCCGGCACTGAGCTGTAGGAGCTAACTGAAAATTTATTTTCCTCATTAATGATTTTTATATGTTAAAAGTAGTATATCGACATTGTTAAACTCTTTTAATCTTTTCCCTGTTTTGAATTACACCTACTCATTTTTGTCATAAATGCATAAAATCCGCAGTCTATTGTGATCTCTCCAAAAGAGATTCGTACTATGAAAACATAAATTTGAATAATCAACGAACGCGCAAACGATAATATCAATACAATTAACCTTCGTTCTACTAACCTTATGTGAATGTTTAAATATTAATTTTCATTGTGAACGTACAACAATGTAATTACTTTGAGTTTTGAAAAAAGCTTTTCAGACTATATCTCTTCTTTCTCGCGTGAGTGACGACAACAAGATTTGCTGCTTGTTGCCGCTGTATGATTTAAGAAGAATAAAAAGAAAAAGACACAAGAGTCGATAAATAGATGAAAAAGTTAACAGAATTCTTCTATATTATACGAACAAAGCGTTGCTAACTATCAAGTTAAAATTAAGGGATAATCATGTTTTATCGATAAGTGAAAAGTCAAAAGGCACCGTGTTCCCCCAATATCCTACAAATATCTCATTGCACCTTAAATTAGATCAGAACGTAATTATGTCTGTTAATAAATAATATATATGTATATATGTATATCATATAATTAAGATATCAGATCGTTAAATTAATCTTTTACTTCGAGAATGTAAATAGTACTCGACATTTTCGAAAATATAATCTCAAAGAAAGGTTTTTAAATCGATCGATATAAACTTGTTTTTCTTTTTCTTTTTTAAATAAGTTGCCAGCGTTTCACGCTACAATAGGAGAATCAAAAGAGCTTTTATACATTAAAACTTCAACACTTATTCTATAAATTCTCGATCGTGGATTAAAAAAAGATCGAGGCTAGATGGAACGATTAAAATTTTCAACAATCTACTGTCGATAGATGTAAACGAATAATAACAGATCCATGGCTCAATTTGTTACACTTGAGACTAGAACAAGTCCTCCTTGGAGAATGTTAAGACGATAATTCGAGACCTAAACGTGCAAACGCCATTTCCTTTCGCAATCGTATAATTTCCCAATAAACATCGTGAACTGAAACAAATATATGACATTAAAATTCTTTAAAAACTGTTCTCTCGATTCTACATGCACGAAGTTTTCGTTTCAATTCTGTAAGTATCTATTACATTGTCGTTACGTAATCTATTCGTTTAATCTATTCAAAATTGAGCATATTGTTACGGTGTAAAGTGTAAGTAAATACTAAACACACCAAAACTAACTGTTTTTTCATCTTGGTTCCAAAAAACAATAATTTCGCTTTCATTGATTTATCGCCAATTGAAATGTGTAAGGAATCAAATGAAATTTTATCAAACATTTGTAATAGTTTACAATATCTGGCCGAACTGTAATAGTTTCTAATTTATGGCTGTTGCCAAGCAGTACCTCGCTGACTGTAAACCGAGCGACACACACATTATTGTTTTATTCTTGTAAATGAGATTTGAATGTATGATTTACCTGAGCTTTTGACAAGGCCACGCTCAACATATCGTAAATAATTCAAGAAATCGCAGACCGCTATAATCTGTAAAAAGAAAGGAAGAAAATTATTGAATATTCATACTTCTAAAAATACAAATCATTTCACTGTCCAACAAATTTCAACTTTTTTTCACGTTTTCGATTTTCACTATGCGATTCCTACAGAGATTTTTGGCGTTGATTCCGAATCTGCCCTTGATTAATCCCCCGGACGCACAGTTTTCGTGAAATTTGATTTTGAAAAAAGACGATATTTTTCAAGTTTAAACAAATATTGTGATGTTATTATAGAAGATGGGCCCACATAAAAAAGTTGTAAAATGCAACTTTTAGTATTTTTTCTACAATTCCGATCTATTGCAATTTTTGAAAATTTTTTTTCACATCCTTTAGCAAACTACTTGGTCTAGCTTCCCAAAAAAGTTCAATCGTATAGTACAATATTTAAAAAGTTATCGTCTTTTTAAGAGTGAGCGAATAATTTTGTGACTCACTGTACGTGTAAATGATTGTTCAAACATGTTTAAACATCAAGCATAGTGAAAATCGAAACGTTTTTTGGCTGTTGGACAATGGTTTTAAATTAGCAAACTCACTCGGTTGCGACAAATTTGTGATATGCTGTACCACTGATTTTCTTGATCCCCAAATCTCATACGATAATAACATTGTCGCGGCGCTTCTAGTAATATACATTTTCTGAAAGCAATGGAATAGATTTTGTCAAACATTTCATAAAATAGAATTCTGTTCGACGCCATGTTCCTTTATCGGAATGTACGACTTACTTTCGAAAAGTAAATTTAGTTTTGTCGCTGATGGCTTCGATAAATATGATACCATCGAGAACGGCTTGTCTAACTCTTGTACCCAACTCTTTATTAGGAAAATCAAGACAAAGATCGATGTCTTCTTTAAAAATTCTACCAACAAAAGGGTCACCTTTGTCTACGCATGGATTAGCTTTCCATTTAAGAAACTCTGTGTGAACTCTGGGATCAACTTCCAGACCGAAATCTTTGCATTCTTTGTCTTTTTCCTTGTCTGAATCTTTTTTCCAATCTCTTTCCAGAGATTCTCGATCAGATGGTAACGATGGTCTTTGTTCTCTTAGCGGCGAGTCAGGCGGAGAATTCTCTCGTCCGTACTTTAAATTGAAATGTGACGGTGATCTAAGAAGACAAACGTTCAGAGTAGATAATGTATGTACTTGTAGATAGTTTTGGAAGTATCTTTACCTTCGATGTTTCCTTGCGAAAAGACCTTGTTGACCGTCTTCAATATTTAGACGACTTTTCGTGTCGATTTGAGGATGTAAATGAAAGTTCGGTTTGGCTGGCGTTGAAGTCAACACTAAAGTCTTCAGAGCTGCAACCTCGGCAGCTAAAACTTCAGCTTTCATACGACTTTCCTCCAATAGGCGTTCAGCCGTAGCTTGACGTACGTTTGCTTCTCGAACCATGTTGTGCGCTTCCTATTAAACATGATAATATTAAGCCGCACCCGATGATCGATTTTCTACGATAGTTTATTAAATCTATTTATGTTTTACTTGAAAAAGGCTGGCAGTGAGTTCTTCCAATTCAGCTTCGACATCCTGTTTGATTCTCGAGAGTCGAGTGACTTCTTCGTCTTTCAATTTCAACTCCTCATGGGCCTTCTTAAGTTCATCTTGTAATTTTGCTACAGCGTGCTCCTTTACTTCGGCTATAGCCCTTCCCCATTGTAAAGTAGTCGGAGATGGTGGCTGATTGTTCTGTTTCATAGAACATGATTTCTCTTCATTCTCCGAGTTCTTAAATGAAGAAAATAACATAACTATATACACATTGACAATTAAGACTGTGGATCTTTATGCATTGATTAGGGCTGTTACTTTCCCGAAGCTTCGACTTTTCCAAGATTCAATGGAAAATGCATAAACATCCGCAGTTTAAATTATTAACGAGTCACGCTCGTAATAAAGATTTTAAACAAGTCTAACAAATATGAATGTTACGCCTTTCTTTTTAAATGAAATAAAATTTGAGTGGTTTCTAATAAATATTCAAGCGTTAAAATAAATGTAGCCATACGAAAAATATACATTTTCTTTTCTCTTCTACGACATTTTTGGGGATAAAGATGTTTTAAACACTCTGTAACTGTAAAGAAAATGTTTCTGCAGGGGATTATGATTTTTTTCAATTTTATGGATATGAAATTGATATAATACCTCATACAATAGCTAAATGTTTAGTAATTGATTAGACACCGACATATTTAATAGTGTAAACAATATTTTGAATAAGGGTTAGTATAGATAAGAAATTACCTGAACATCTTTTGAAGGTAACGATAGTTTCGAAGGGATATTGCAACAATTGATTTTGGACGAATCATTGATGTGATCTTTGTTATTCGCTAAAATCTCTGCATCCACTTCGTCGAATGCGACAGGAGACGGTTTTTTGTTATGATTTTGATTCTCAAACGGTTTCTGTTCATTCTCGTTCAATCTTGCCAGAATGTCACAGGATTTTGAGAGTTTTCTTTCTTCCATCGTTGATGAATTTTAATATCGCAATAGAACATTGTGGAGCTTTCCTTTGTACTTGACTGATAGAGCAGCGTTGGTTGAACTAGAATTAAATATAGTAATTATTACAAAACAAGTAACTCTTCATTTAACTTTCGGTTACTCGCACACTCCACTTTCTACATTATTATTTACACGGAACTATTAGGTTGGAAAAAAAGTTCTTGCGGTTTTTAACTATTAAATTCAAATGCACATATCTCAACTCAAACAAAACTTTATTAATAAAAAAAAGAGACCATTGCAATCAATGCACTTCTGCCAACAAGAAACAAGTTTTGTTGTTCCGGTTGAATAAAATTCTGGAGTCCTGGAGGCAACAAACTCGTTGAATGCCGTTTTAGCATCCCTATGGGATTTGAAGCATTTCTCACGCAAGAAGTTGTCGAGGTGCTTCAAAAAGTGGTAATCTCGGACGAATTCTAACGTTTGATGAAAAATGGATTCTTTATGACAATCGGCGACGATTGGCTCAGTGGCTAAACCACGACGAAGCTCCTCAACACTTCCCAAAGCCACTTTTTCACCGAAAGAAGGTCATGGTGACAGTTTGGTGGTCTGTGGCCGGTTTGATTCATCACAGCTTCCTAAATCCTGGTGAAACCATTACAGCTAAAATGTACTGCCACCAAATCGACGAAATGCACTAAAAACTTCAACGTTTGCGTCCAGCACTAATCAACAGAAATGGTCCTATCCTTCTCCACAACAATGCCCGACCACACGTCGCCCAACCAACCCTTCAAAAGTTGAACGGATTGGGCTACGAAACTCTACCTCATTCACCATACTCGCCAGATCTCTCGCCTACCGATTACCACTTTTTCAAACACCTCGACAACTTCTTGCGTGAGAAATGCTTCAAATCCCAGAGAGATGCTGAAACGGCATTTAACGAGTTTGTTGCCTCCAGAACTCCAGAATTTTATTGAACCGGAACAACAAAACTTGTTTCTCGTTGGCAAAAGTGCATCGATCACAATAGTCTTTTTTTTTATTAATACAGCTTTGTTTAAGCTGAGATATGTGCATTTGAATTTAATAGTTAAAAATTCGCAAGAACTTTTTTTCCAACCTAATATATATGACTTCAACATAAATAAAATTTTTGAAAAATAGATATTTGCTTTGTCCATGCTTGAAACACTAAATTTAAAGTTTCGAGACTGTAGGTATCGCATGCGAGTAATTAAAAGTTAAAAATAAAATGAATGGCAAAAGTTAACGTTCTGACATCATTCGATAATTGGGGAACCTAATTTTAAATTGAACGCAAGGCGTATTACACAATATCACATGTGTATATATATCTATATATATACATATCACACATGATCCCTGAATCTAAAAACGGAGATTACAAAATGCACAATTCTGATGCTTCTTTCGTAGAATAGTAAATTAATGCTACATTCATCTGCGCCGTAGTCTAAATACAGTTTTTCGTAAGAAAAGTGCGTTGTTTAATTTATTGAAAAATACATCTAATTGTTAGACTGCTGATCTTTATGCAAAATAAAAATGTTCTGCATTGATTGCGGGATACAGGGGTAAAATAAAAATTCTTACATTAAAAACAAATTTTTCTAATCCTTTACTGTTTTATATTTCACTCAACCAATTTCTTCATAAATGCATAAAGATCTGTAGTGTGCTACTTAATTACAAATATATGAAGAATAATTGGCAACAGTGCCGCAATAATTCTATTTCAATTGTTAAAACGACGCGCATCCGATTTATAATAATTATAGAATGCTCGACAAAGGGAATGCCTGATCTAATGGAGCGCCTTAATTAATAGCAATTTATCTCTGTAATTACAAGCGCGGAAGGGATAATCTCGTGAAGTACTGTTGAAATTCACGAGAGCGAAGATTTGTTAAACGATGGGAATAAGAAGAATGATATTTTTTACGCGTTAGGATGAAGAAAAACAAGACAGCATCCAAACGCCGTGGACAGAATTTATCAGCATCAAGAGAATCCGTGTATCGATCCAAACTCGGTGTGATTCGAAACTGAAGAATATCAGCGTGCAGCTTACCCGTAAATTTCTCTTTACGCAACTCTCCTGCCATTAGTAGATTCGACGGAGATCATAAAAAGAGGTGAAGAGACGTCCGATACAGTTTTCGCGCAATATGTCAACTTCGTGTCACTGTTCCACGGCACGCTGCAGCCATCACCTTTTAGTGAGCCGCAACCCGACGGTCCGACTGACTGAAGTCCCACACAGTGATGGGATTCGGGGCGCTTTTTTCGCGCATGCGCGACAATTTTAGCTTCAATCAAGTCCGAAGATCGGCTAAAATGTGGTACCTTAGTCACCCCAATAATTTAGCAAAATTTGTTATGACTTGATTTTGAAATATGACTGTATAACATGTGTGTGTTGTATTAAAATTTAATATGTATGCACATATAACACATAATATATGAACTTCTGAATTCTTCCGGTACTTTCCTAGCAGTACTAATTCCCCACTACATTCCCCACAAACTTCGGACGTAGATACGGTCCTGCCGAAACTCGCGCATGCGCGAAAAAAGCGCCCCGAATCCCATCACTGGTCCCACAGTCCCACGGAATGAATCTGAATGAACTTTCAAGCGCCACAGGTTACCTACTGTACAACGTTCGTACTACCTTGTACCAGCTCGCACTTCAGCTCCGTAGATTATAAAGCGATTCAAGTTGATTCAAGTTTACGTACGTCTCAAATCACGCGAATCCATGAAACCTTTCATTATTAACCAAAATGTATACATTATTTAAAACCTTTCTGTATTTAACATGTTTACTATTTATTAGTAGCTTACTAAGTAAGTATTAGTAGACGATTCTTGCAGCTAGAATCAGTGAATTGAATGCGAGAATTGCGAGATACGCGTACGCGGTGATATGTTCTTTTGTTTGTACGATTTCTTCAAGAGAATCCACGAAGTATTGCGCACGCGATTGTTCTTTATAACGATAAAATGATTTCTATTACTTTGCTATACGGACGCTGATATAACACGTGCAAGAGAACGACAAGAAAATTCAAAGAATCAAATTTCAAGTGAATACATACGTACGAAATGTTCGAGCGCGTTTAATTTTCATTTTTAAAATTCCATCGAAAGCTTGGTTTGTAACTTTTGTTTTCAAGCGCCGCACAGTGCGGACAATTGGCCAAATATGAAAGTAAATTTCGTATATGTAATGGTAATTATTCGCAAGAAATGAAATTTAACAATAAAATTAATAAAGTAAAAAGAATATTGACAATATTTATGCATAAATATGATTGTTATAGGATTATTGATCGTCAAATCATTGATTAAGGCTTTTGACGATTTTCAAAGAATGCTAGGATATAAAATGTGATAGAATTTAGTATGATTTTAATTTATTTCAGATCTAAAAAGGCTGCTATGTACCACGGAAAATAAGATTCTATTTTACTCCACTTTCTTAAAATTCGTTTACAAAAATTCAGAATTGCATAAATGTCCGCAGTCTACTAATGATTAAATGCAGTTTTGCAAAGGAATTTATCGTAAATCGTGATATAAACGAAATAAGATATGACAGATTTGTTCGCACTGTGCGCCGCCGTTGCTGCTGTGGAATGATCGCACTACTCGTAAATACATATAGCAGTGCTTCGATTCGGCCCAACTTTTCTCGCGCGGAACATATTTAAGAAACAACAGCAAACTTTATTAAAAACTTTATTAATTTTTTAATATAATAAATATAATAAATAGAATAAATATAATATCAATTTATTTTTTATTAAATATAAGAAACAAGAGTAAACTTTATTAAAAACTTTATTAAATATTAAATATAATATATATTAAATATAATATATATTAAATATAAACTATAACAAAAACCTATTTTAATATAATGACTCTGCGTACAAAAATATTACATCTTATACCTGAACTTTATCCTCAGTAAATATTGTATTTTCACCTGAGCAACATCATACACAATGTATTCATTGTACAATAAGTCTGATTTCTGGGGCAGTTCCGTGGTCACGGCTGTACCCAATGGAATCTCCACACTGTCCTCAGTCTTATGCGAGGTTTCGGGATTAGGTTGCATTTTACCGTGACCAAACGTGGAATGTTTATCGGTCGGTAATTTCTTGATAAAATCAGCTGAATATCTGTCGTACATGTTACCCAAAGCTACCTCGCAAAGTAGCAGAAGACCAGTGGAATTCTCTTTGTTCGTATGACAATAATTTGCAGACTTGGACACCATATCCGCGAAGTATATACCTTTACCAAACATGTAACCCGTCACAGGTGCCTCCAGAGGAGCTTTCCTCAATCCCTGAGAAAGTATACCAACGTAATTCGTCGTTCTGGAACCGTGCCACAATAGTTTCCTGTTCGGAAATTTCTTGAACGGTTTGAATCTGCTATCTTCTTCTGATCTATTAACAACGAACACATCTTCGATCTCAAGATTATAATGCATGTGAGTAGTAGCATGAGTATTTCGAACGTATTGCTCGATGAGCTTGTACTCGTTGCTCTCCTTGTCCAACACTTTAATATCCGCGTTCAACTGCTTATAGTGAGCGTCGAGCGGATTCTCCGACAACATCACCTTGGTGTGCAGCAGCCAATAAGTGATCTTCATCTCCAGCAACGCGTCCAGCATTTCGCATTTCGTTTGAATCGCTTCGGCGGTGTCTAAAATCTTCGGTCCGGATACCCCAAACTTGTGAGGTATCAAATTATAAAATTTATTCGAAGCATCTACCAACATGATTCGTTCAACTTTCTTCTCCTTCAGCAGCCTTTGCATGTCCGTCAACACGGAGTACGCTTGCTGTATCTGCGTCTTGGTGATCTTCCCGAGCGGCATCTTCTCCACGTCGATCTCGAACTCTACCAAAACTTTCTCCATGCTCACCTCGTCGAACAACATTCTGATCAAGTCTTGAACCGGTTTCTCTAGCTCGCTCTTGATATTGGATTCTAATAACTGCGCGGAGACCTCCTCGCCGTGGTCGATGTCCACTAGGTACATCTTCCGAGGCACTTTCACGAAGTGATCTCTCTGAGACCAAACGTTTCCGGTTTTATCTTCGTACAAGAATTCAAATTTTTTTATACAATCCTCTAGAGCAAGATTCTCCACTTTCGAACTACCAGTCGTTGTGCCTATTTTGCCCCAGCTTCTGAACAGCTTATACTTCTCCTGTTTATCGATCTTTAGAATCTGCAATTTGAAGTAGTTATTCTTTTGAGACTGTATGTCCGTGTGAACAAGCGTAACATTGTAATTTTGATCGTCGGTTTTGTATATATGAGCCACGTCCTGCAGCTTACTGTTCGGATCAACCATTGCACCATCTTTCAACCGCAGTTTCATCTTTCCAGATCTTGATTTCTCTTTTATCGTGTTTATTCTTCTGGATATATCACCACCCCAAGTCGAAATAGTTTTCTTCTTGATCAACGATATTGAAGGTTCTGTATATTCTTTAGCTTTCTCGACGAAATCTTCGGTGATCACTTGAATATTCAGACTCTCTGCTTTCCTTATCTGTGCAGTCATTTGGTTCATCACCTTCCGAGTCGATATCACCGCAACAATATTCTCGTGAAGCTTTGAAGAAACCTCTCCTCCTAAATGAATGATTTCTTTCTTCAAATCGTTCTTATCTTTCTCCGTACGACCTATGATGAAGAACTGCATATACTTCAATGGCTTTGGCTTCGCTTGAACTTTCTGTCTGGAGTCGACTTCATCTTCTTTCTTTACTAAAGTGGATGTTGATGGGACGGTCACCTTTATCAGTCTTCTTTTTACTTCGCATTTCAATGATTTACTGTGGAATATTTAACTAGTCATTATTTCATCATCTTATATGCTATAAATAGACGTTCTGCATTGATTATGGGAAGCAGGAATAAAATAAAAATTGATTTCATCCCTTAATGACTTTCTTACATTAAAAACATTTACGTTATTCTGAAATTTTTCTAATCCTTTGCTGTTTTATATTTCACTCAATCAATTTCTTCATAAATGCATAAAGATCCACAGTCTAGTTATAAATTAATGCCACTATATAAAAATTGCTGTATGGTTAGCAAAAGGTTAACGCTGAGTAGACTACTTACAGGTCAGGATATTTTTGTTCCATGTCGGATGGTATCGAGATTTCTTTCCTTTCAGGATAATGAGTTACATTGTCGCATTTCGTCCATGCGCTTATATCTCCTGTGCATTTGTATCCAACGCCCGATGTGTACACAAGTTGTCCATTGCATTTCGAACATGGCTTCAGAACTCCGAAGCAAAATGCATCGCTCAGTCGATCCAGTACCTATAAAAAGATTAATGATCATTAAAATGTTTCTCTAAAATTGTAGAAAATTCATTACTTACAGCTTGAACACTTCCTGAAATCTGTTGCTCATTCTTCGCCAATATATTAATTAGATCATTCTTTCTTATCGAAGACAGCATATCCCTAATTTTAAAAAACTCTTCATTCTGCTTCTTCATTTTATTCTGTTCGTCCACATCTTCTAGTTCTTCTTCCATTTTGTTCACCGGTACAACTTCGTTCTCTTGAAGCTTCGGTAAATCTGACTTCACTTTTTCCTGATCTTCTTTGGAGAGATCATCGAAGCCAGGCAACACATCGCCACCTTCGTGAAACTCTAACTCTTGTCTTATTTCCACGAAGCATTCGAAATGATACCGCCTGTCGAAATGTCCTTTGGAGATTTTCCTCGACACCCTTATCTCGCTCATTACTATTATTTCCCTGCAGCCTGCACACGTTGTTCGATAAGATTTAGAATATTCGATATTAAAGTATTTAGCGATGCTGTACAAAGTGGAAGCGATTCCAGCGCTTTTTCCAGTAGGTGCTGGAAGCGAAGCTGCTTCCTCTGTTTTAAGGACAAATAATGTTTTGTTAGCTAATGTCACAATGGAAACATTTGTTCCATATGAACTTCAATATTGTGAACACGTTCCTTGCCACGTGCACCACCGATGGTACACGTTAAACTATCCATCCAAAGTATTAGATGATTGCATAAGTTCGTGCCCAATTTGAAAATAAAATTCAATGATTAAATTTTAAATAGTACAGATTGGTTAGTCACCATTCTTCTTTTCTACAATTCTTTACAATAACTTTTTTTTACACTCTGCTGTGCAGTACAGTTTGCGGCATCTATGAAAATCAGGCACAAACTTATGCAAACATCTGATACATAAGTTTGCTTAATTGTCGAGTAAAAACAACTTGGCATGGACCATGTTAACGAATGCAAATTGTTATTTCATAAAGGGTAAATTTGGTCATTGGAAAAAGATGGAGTTTACTACAGTAATTCCAATAATTTCTTGCGAATATCTAAAAAACTAAGGCTATAGCATGTATAGGAAAAATTTGTTCGGAACAATGAGCTTGACAACATATTTCAAGATCATGGAAATCTGTGAGGAAGCCTGTTTTCTAGATAATTACTCTAAATACAAATATCAAAGAACAAACCAATCTTCTTTTTAACATCTTGCTGATCCTCCCAACGAATATTATCAAAGTTCGCTATGTCTGCTACAGATTTAGGTCTCTGCTTTATAAAGAAGCACACAGTGTGATACCATTTTGTTGATTTCCCAGTGTAAACAGAACTCTATAAATTAGATAAAACTACTTAAGTCAATGTCTTTGTACAAGACTAAAGGTAAAATAAAGAACGAGTATATACATAACGGAATAACTAATTAAAAAATAAGAATTAAGTTGATGTCCTCGTAAAAGACAAAATAGTTTCAAATAAACACCAAATTACCTGAACAGAGATCTGGCGACGGACACCAAGCTTCAGCGTTCCCTTCACGATGGATTTTTTACAATTTTCACACAAGGTACACGAGGAGCTCGAATATTCAGCGAAATACAAATCAGGATCCATCGCTCCGAGACGGTTCTTGCCTCGGAGAAATTCGAAATACGAATCATTATCGGTGAGGCACAAAAAATGTCGCGTTCTGGTAATTTTTGCTTCACCGACGATATCAGCTATACGAGTTCAATGCCAACCGCCGAGGTAATCCGTGTTTGTAAACCTCGCGGTGTCGGTAGTTCATCGAAGTCGTTATTATTGTCGCGTGGGCCATCGTATCCTTTTCCTGCTGACAAATCCGCTCCCGAGCAAGGGGGTTAGGGTTAGGTCGTTGCCCTAACAAACGTTCAACATTCAACGTCTTCTCGTCAGAGTGGCCAGGGTGGGCCAGGGCCAGACGATTAAAGTGACTTCAATTCGTAGTCAGTGTCATAGACATTTATAGACATTTATGTACAATGTAATTATTTTCTCACGATTCCTTGATCCAATCGTTTCCATTTAAACTTTTACGAAATACTGTAAATATATATATATATATATATATGTATATTTTAATTGTTTTAGTAGTAAAAGTACCTTATTCTTTTATTTCGGCAGTCGATGATAATCTATTTATGTATAAATAGATGTATAGCGATTTAACTGCGATTTAACCAACCTCGCTTCGTTTCTCCATCCATAGGAATTTGTGCTTTCTTCTTTACCATTATAAATATGTATAAGGCCGCGCCGGAGCAAAACTGGCGCCACTCGAGGTGAACTACCAAAGACAGAGAAGCAGATATGTTTTTCGCAGGAAAGACACTGACAGAGAATATGGATCAGCTTGATTTTCCGAAAAACCCGGTCGACCTGCATTTTGCGAAGAAGCAATATTTTTTGATGCTCTTTGTGTTGAAATATTCTCTGCATTATTGCGGGGTCCCGCACAAAGCCCTTTTTTGCAATTTGGCTCTTGGAACTTTATAAACAACAAAACTGTACGTTTTTATAGAACAAATTTTTTTCTGTACACTTTTTCCAAATGCTCTTTGTGTTGACATACTCTCTGTATTATTGCGGGTATTTCAACACAAAGAGCATTTGGAAAAAGTGTACAGAAAAAAATTTGTTCTATAAAAACGTACACTTTTGTTGTTTATAAAGTTCCAAGAGTCAAATTGCAAAAAAGGGCTTTGTGCGGGACCCCGCAATAATGCAGAGAATATTTCAACACAAAAAGCATCAAAAATATTGCTTCTTCGCTAAATGCAGGCCGACCGGGTTTTTCGAAAAATCAAGCTGATCCATATTCTCTGTCAGTGTCTTTCCTGCAAAAAACATATCTGCTTCTCTGTCTTCGGTAGTTCACCTCGAGTGGCGGTAGTGTTGCTCCGGCGCAGCATATTTTGTGTTTGAAAAGTTTCTTTGAATCGAAAAGATCGAAAATCGAACATCGTGTGCGTCGTGCGTCGCGTCTACCGTGGTCTACTCGTTTGTTTTTAACAATCTGCACAATGGATTTGGAAAGTAAGTGTTAGTTTAGTACTGTATATGTTCAGTGCCGGTTCTTTATTTTATAATGTTCGTATTTGTTCTATTCGCAATATTCAATAAACATTGTATATATATTTATATTAGATCGTTGCATGTGAAATGTCCGATTTTGAACAGTAACGTTAAACAACCGCAGCTATTTTTTATTGATCAAAGAAGTATACGTTTCTTCATTATAGTATGATTGGATTTTTTGGTCACTCGCATGCTTCATTTACGAGATTGTCGTTTCTAGATTAGGGATCTTTATGTATTTATAGCAAAATTGAGTAGATGAAATTGAAAATCGTTGGAAAATTGTAAAAATTGAAGATATCGATATATGATTTTTCCTCTATTAAAATCATTAAGGGAAGAAATAACATTCAATTTAGTTTCTATGTCTTGCAATCGATGCATAGATCAATTTCTTTCTTCTCTATTTGCATTCTAAAATCAGACATTTCATATGCAACAACCTAATATATATGTTCTAATGATATTATTATACTTGCTTTATTGTTGACAACAATTATTAATATATAACAGGATTAATTAAAAAGAAAAAACGGGCAAAGCGAGATGGCAATTTCCAGCAGTTGGCCGTAGTCATTAAAGAGCTCGGAGACATATATTTTGAGACGGGAAAGTACGAAGACGCTTTACAAGAATACACGGAGCAGTTGGAGGTTTGTAACATGTTAGACGACAAATTGAATGTTGCCGTAGCTCATAGAATGATCGGAGAAACACAAGCGAACCTTGGAGCCTATGAGGAAGCGTTGAAGCATCAGAATCATTACTTGGGTTTGTTTTTTAACATTCATCAGTGTGTAAAATTATGCAAACAGTTGGGGTAATAACATTTTTGTCTTAGGTAGAAGGAGCCAAGGAAACGAACAGTGTATTAGAGGAACAAAGAGCTTACGCCACATTGGGTAGAACATATTTTTGCTGGAGCGAAAGCCTGGTTGAAAACTCCAACAACAGGCCAGAGATTCTATCTAACGCGAGGAAAGCGTACATGAAGAGTATACGACTGTGCAACGAGTATGTTTTACGTGTACATAACAAGCAATATTAATTCTTTGTGTACAAGCGATGTTTGACTAATCAATTAATTGTCTAGATTAGGAGAGTCAAATGTAGAGTTGAAGGAATTGATTACCATGCGGGCACGGTTACTTTTAAATTTGGGCTTAGTACTGGAAGCTCAAAAGGAACATTCTCAAGCTGTCGATCTCATGGAGAAAGCTGCGGGCTTGTGCGAAACGCACAATTTGCAAGAAGATTTTCATAGAACGCAAATCGCTTTAGGCGGAGTTCATGAACGTAAACATGATTACGATTCAGCGTTAAGGCACTTCGAAGCGGCTGCTGAAATCGATAATGTGCTTCTGAAAGCGGAGGCACGACTTTTTCAGGCGGAATTACTATTGAAAGTAGAAAGATGGCACGAGTCGCGCAAGATACTGGTTTCCCTTTACGTTATGGAAAATTTGTCCAGTAACGTTAAGCAGCAAGTAGAGAAGAATCTTAGAATAGGTATATTTATAAAAACGGAACGTGCTATAAATACAGTTAATGCATTGATGTATGTATAATTTCGAACAAAAGTTGCAGAAATTATGAAATTTTGTGTAAAAACGTATTATACAAAGTGGGACTTAAAATGAATAATCACCGAGATATTTTTCAAAGAAGTTTTATTTCAAGTGGTGTTTAAAGTGCTGTCCACCACAGTCAATGCATTTGCGTAATCGAATTATCAGCGATCTGTAGTTATTGCGTACATCGTTGATGGTTCGCGATGAACTTCATTTTTAATGTTTAAGCAATGAAATAAGTTTGAGAATATCTCAGTAATTAGTAATTCTGAATTCGATCTGAATATCTCAGTAATTATTACCCTGCAACTTTTGTTCGAAACATTTTTTTGCACAACAAGTAACTTAAGAGTTATTTCTAGTATAACAAATAACTTAAGAGTCTCACCCTGTATAGCATCTTTTAAAAAACAATACTCTCTTTTGCAGTGGCAACTTTGCATTCGACGGAGCAAGCTTTGAGCACGGAAGAAAGTACAAGCGAGAAGCTGAAGCTTTACGAAATACTCGGAGATGCATCGGTTGCGGTAAATTGTTTTGAGAAAGCGATCTATTATTATAGAGAAATGCTGAAATGCGCGGAAAGCATCGAAAGCGATCGCACGGGGGCGGCTCTGTTGAGTCTGGCCCAGACTCTGAAGGACGTAGGGCAATATAACGAAGCGTTAGAGTTTGCTAACAAGGAATTGCAGTTCTGCACAGATCCCCGTGAAATTTGTAGATCTGCCTTGTTCTTAGCAGATCTATTAACAACAACTAAAGCAACGGACGAGGCAATTCAAGGTGCATACAATTTAGCGTTAAAAAACGCGAAAGATTGCAACGATGTTTCGTTGGAAGTGTGCGTTTTGAGAGAACGCCTTAATTATTTAATAGACTGCGGAAACGCGGAAGAGATAGACTCGCTCCAAGAAAAAATAGATACGCTGAAAGGATCGTCTGATGTGGACAGTGAAAATGAATCGGAGGGAAATGATATCGGAGGAGACATTTGTTTAGAAGATTTGTCGGATGTGGAAGCTGAATTGACAGCCAAGGAAGAGAACAGAATAAGTAGAAAACGGACAAGAAAAAAGTCGGCGGTTGTAAAGCGAAACGAAAAGGGTGAAACGCAACTTCACGTAGCCTGTATCAACGGTAACATTGAGAGCGCAGAGAAATTACTAGAAGCTGGTCACCCAACAAACGTTCGAGATCATTTTGGTTGGACTCCTCTTCACGAGGCTGCTAATCACGGCCACGTGGAGGTTGCAAAATTATTATTACAACACGGTGCGGACGTAAATGATCCTGGAAGTATTATGTGCCAAGGGGTCACACCTCTTCACGACGCAGCGTCCTGTGGCAATACGTCTATGATGAGACTTTTGGTAGAACACGGAGCAAACTTGGAACTCAAAACGAACGAGGACGAGACAGTGTTGGATTGCTTGGAGAACTGGAGAGATCGCGTTGATTACTTATCCCCAGAAGAACTAGCAGACTACGACGAAATGCACAGGATTTTATCTGCCGTGCTCCCAAGAAATGCGAAAAAGGACTCGAAACGATCAAATAAATCGCCACGTAATGTGCAAAAACCCAGTGAGGATAGAAGGGACAGTACAGAAAAAATTTCGGCAGGGGAAGACTACAAAAGAACTATAGCTAGTTTGAAGCACAGAACCGATCCAATTGGATCTACCTTAACTTCTACTAAACGCGTTGTAAATCCGCTTTTAAACAGCGAAGAAGTACTTTTAGACGATTGGCTGGAAGACGATATCAACGAAAGCGTTAGCGAGAGAAGGTATTCCGATAATAATTTCAGTATAGCGAAAAGGAAATCGAGCAATAGTGATATTGATTATGAGAAGAATCCAAAAAGGCACAAAGCAGCAACGGATCAGAATCAGGATTCTACGCAAGAGCAAGTACTCGAATTGACTGATGAGGGAAGTACAGATAATTGTGATACCGAAGTAGCGCAGTCTCTAAATCGAATTAGACTTCAGAAGAAAAAGCAGCAAATGTGTTTGTTGTCGGTCGGATTCACGAAAGCAAATATTTCTCGATCACCTTCGCCTATAGATCAGTCTTCTAACGAACTGGTTTCCAAAAAAGCTAATATTTTAATCAAATCAGTGATTTTAAACGTTTCGGTAGATGGAAAAACATTCCAAACGCAAGTGGAGCTATCGAACGCGTCGAAACTATCGGTAGATGATATATTAATTGATATCGAGAAAATGTTTTACAACGACACCGGCTGTAAAGCGAAATTTCATTTGAGAACTATGAACGGTATCGCGATAAACTCGAATAATGTGTTCACGATTCTGAACGAAGGGGATATTGTAAAAAGTTTCAATTGCGAAGTAATCGAATTGGAAACACCACCCATAGTCGAGCGGTACGGAACTATTTGTGGCACTTGCGGTATAAAAATACGCGAAGTCGTAATAAAATGTTTAAAGTCGTGTGAGAATACGTTTATATTGAGATTAAAGCAGGAGGATATGAGCAAGCAGGAACTTACGTCTGTGTTGAAGACGTTGGTGTACGAAAAGAATGTTCAAATACTCGATTTATCGAATGGCGAATTACAGGATATAGCTGAAGTCCTGAACGGCTGCATTTTGAAATTGTCGGGTTTGCAAGAGCTGCATTTGCAAGGATGTAACATAGATTCGACGTGTTTAAGTAAATTGGAAAAGCTCCCTTCGCAACTGAAATTATTGGATCTCAGTTACAATCCACTTGGCCCGAGGAGTCACGAAATACTTTGTAAACTACTCACTCCTTTATTGCAACTTCGTACTTTACATTTGCGGTACTGTCAGTTATCTAGCTTCCGTTTTCTGTCGAGTAACAGTAGTCTCGTGAATTTGGATACTTCCTGGAATAACTTCACCAAGGATGAACCCTGTACTTTCTTGCAAAGACAGTTGCTTAATTTAAATTTATCAAATACTACTTCGTCGAACGAGTACAATTTAGTTAAAAGCATTTTCAACTTAACGGATTTTTCATTTACAAATCTGGAATGTTTGGAACTTGCCGCTTGCCACTTATCAGACACGGATATCAAAAATATATTGTCGCAAGCATCGAACCTTTCTAAATTCGTGCTGAGAGGAAACAAAGAAATAGGCGTGCAATCATTGAATTTATTATTGCAATACACACCGACGTTAAGGCATATCGATGTTAGCGGTTGTAAAACTATTGATCAATATCCTGATGCAGACGGATATATTAAGAGTCCGGAAGTTTGTACTGTTATCGCGAGCATGTTTTCGAACGTGTGCGAATACTGGCTGCTTTTATGGCGAGGGAAAGCCATTGTGAAGACATTATCCCATGGTCTTGTAATTTTTAAACCAATTAGTCAGGGAATTATAAATTGAAGATTGATATTTTTCCATGTACATACAAATTTGTATAAAATTATATTATAAGTATATATGAAGAATGTATTCAGTATAATTTTCTTGTAACATAATTCATGTGTAACGAACGTCAACAAATCACAGTATACAATATGAAATTACATACTTCGCGGTTTTTTGTATTTATAGCTACGAGGATTACGACTACGTCGTGACTTGAACTTCATTCACACTGTGATCGTGATTTTTTAATCTAGAGTGAATTTGCTCACTCCTAATTCTTCATCTCGATTGAATTAGTTCTTTTTTTAAATACATCAATTACATAGCTTGCATAAAAATATCTGCATATAATGTAAATTTAAAATTACGTTACGTTACGTTTTCTGTATTTAACATAAACTTACTTCGATTAATGATAACAGTAAAACATATTCCGTGCCTTATTTCAGTATTTAAAAAAGAAAAAATCAATTTTTCCTCTCGATTTTGAAATGGTAATATTTATGTTCGAACAGTATAAAAGTGCAGACAAATTTTATGCATTTGTGGTTTATAAAAATTTTCAAAAAATGCTGGAGTATCAAATTCGACAGAATTTAGTACGATTTTTATCTATTTTTATGTAAAAAGTTTTACAAATGGTAGTTTGAGAAATGCCTTACAAATCTAATAAACTTGATAAAAATGCGTTGTAACTTGTAACTTGTAACTCGCAATTTTGTTATGCTACCCAATTTTAGCCAAACTTTTACGTCACTGGCTCTAAGTCAGCGCCATGTTTTCTCGCGCATGCGCGGCGATTTTAGCATCAATAAAGTAAAATTCTGGATAAAATAGGGTCCCTTGGTCACCCTTAAAATTATTACGAATTTTTATGATTTGATTGTGAAGAATGGATGTATAAACTATGTATTTGTGTACATTCTGTAATTCGTACAACACTCGTGTCGAGTCTCTTTGTTCGGAACGGCTTATTGTTTTGGTACTTTCTCGCCAATATCACTACCCCACTACCTTTTCATCATAATAATATAGATACGTTACTGTTTTGGACGCGCATGCGCGTGAAATTTTGTAAAATATCTCAGCACTGCATTGGTCCACTTTGCTTGACTTTGCTGTAAGGGTTCGGAAGAATCGAATGTAGATGGGGTGAGTAGCGCGTTTAAAAAATGTTTAGATCACCAAATCCGGTCGGTAGAGTAACCGAAAATCACGTGATATTAAATGAATTGTACGCTATGCGCTTGCGCGACCTTAGCACAAGGTGACCGCCTCAAACTTGCCAAAGATGCGCATGTTATTCGTCTCTGGGTAGCATACGTGTGCTGGTCTCTCACGACACCGGCTTCGACGGATGTATTGTAAAATACCGGTCAGTTTTGTGCCTAAAAACCGTCAAAATCGATAACGCAGGCAGTAGATCTCGCTTGTCGGGTCGCTATCCGCGAAGAACGACGTCAAAAACCGTACTGTTTATTCATAAGAAATTTGTGCGACCGCAAACTTTAAAATAGAAAGTTGTAAGTTCGCGACGGCGAGAGTAAGTGTCACAAGCAGATTTATTTTAATATCGCGCGTACTATCGTAACGAGTACAAGAGTAGAAATTGCAGATCAAGCATAATATCGAGTTGAAAACGCAGAGAAACAGAGATGTCGGCTTCAGATGTGGATCATGAGAAAAGAAAGCAGATTTCCGTGCGAGGTATCGTCGACGTCGAGAACGTTGGCAATTTTAAGAAAACGTTCAATCGACATCTGCATTATACACTCGTGAAAGATCGTAATGTGGCAACGAGCAGAGATTACTTCTTCGCTTTGGCACATAGCGTCAAGGACAACTTAGTGTCTAGATGGATACGTACTCAGCAGTACTATTACGAGAAGGACCCGAAGGTATGTTTCTTTTCTTTATATGTATACAGTCGAGGACAATATTAACACTTTATCTACCGAAAGCCTATTAATAGGATTTTCAATAATTCTGCTGTACCAAAAGAAAGCATACAAATTTTCTTTCACATTACAATCTTAAATGTAACTATTAGATGACGTTATTGAGGGCGACTTGTTAGTTCATAATGAAAATTGCTGTTGCCATTGAAGGTACTATTAAAGTGTTTAGCCATGTACCATAGATATTTCAAAATTATGCAATAATCACCGGTCGGTAATGTGTTAAGTGAAGTGGACACTCTTACAAATCGCAATACTTGTTTAAAATTCGTCCGAACCACTCGAATTTTTTTAAGATGTTAGACCGACTAGTTTGCTAGAAAACGAGTAAACAAATATTTTTGTTTAGATTGCAATTGGTAGGAACCATACATAATTTTAAAAATGATGTTTTTCCAACTTTTTTATTTGAGCCTGCAACGATAATTTGAAAAATGCGTTTTGTAGATTTCGGTAAATTATAGGCGTACTGGAAGTTTTATCAAAGTCGGTCAACATGGAAATGAACTACATGCGTTTAAAGATGAGAGATTAAAACATGATTTTTAAAATTTTGTACGATTCCTACGAATTGCAATTTAAACAAATTTTTGTTTACTCATTCTCTAGCAAACTAGTCGGTCTATCATCTCCAAAAAATTCAAATCCTTTGGACCAATTTTAAACAAGTTATGCGATTTTTTCTGACTGCATCTACATGTATATGTTCAATGTATCCTTCCTTACCATGTACTTGCACTATTTATTTAGCATCGTTACGATTATTATCACACATGTCCTACACAAAATCAAAAAATTGTTCTAATAGCACATATTCAATTAATTCAAATATTCGTGCATCAAAGAAAAATATAACTAAAAATATAACCTTCACTTTCGATTTCTTAAATTATGTAGAATAAATGAAAAGTAATCTTTCGAAATTTTTATATCGTTTCCGTGATAAACGTCGATCTCCAAAGATATTTCTCGATTATGCTAGGTTGTCTGTTGATAATAAACGCTACGTAATATCCATCCGGTCAATGACTTTCTGTAGTATCGTTGGTAATAGAAGCGCGGGTAATTTTTTCACGAGTAAATTTACAAGCGATAATTAAATTAACGAACAACCGCTGGTTATCATTGACCTATCACCCTTGAACGTTTCGACTAACTGGAAACATTTTTGAAATTATATTAAGACTCTTCTACAGACGATAATGTTTATTTGTTAGAAAAAATTACGCTCGAAAGAAGTTGAACGGCTATATTAAACCGAGCCGCCAGTGGCCGTGAAATTTTCGCAATGGCACGGAATTACGTGTATGAACATGCGTATAACACTATTTATGCAAGAATGATCCTATATCGCGATGAACCTTTGAAATAGAAATGCAACACGTTGCAGCGGCTATTTTCGTTTGGCCTTACCATCGGCTCACCCCGAGGTCTCAAGCCAAACGGTTTTTTCCCCCATTCTTTTCCCAATGCCATACTCACGATAAGATTTCGTTTTTGAAATCGCTCCAATTACATCGATGGTTTATTAATAATTGTTTATCGAACATTTCCGAGGTTGTTGTGTCGATTAATGTCTCGCAATAATCGCGTGTTTTCCGTATCATTAACAGACAATTATCGTAGGAAACTTTTTGGGAAAGATGCGGGAAGACTAAACAAACAGGAGGGCACTGTGTATGACCAATTGAGGATTAGGAAAATTAAACGGGAAATAGAACAAAATGAATTGTACTAGTTAGACCTATTGCCGGTTCGAAATAAATAGCAATAAAAGATACAAATTAAGTGGGTAAAGAGGGAGAGACAGATAATGTCAGATAGAAATAGGGGCTGAAGGATGGTAGGATAGCGCGGGTGAAAAGATATTCAAATAACCCAACATTCTTTCCGTATCGAATAGATTTTTTCAGTGTCCCCCACTGATATTCGGACACTCTTAAAAAAACGATAACTTTTTTAATGTCGGACATACAATTGATATAATACCTCATACAATACTTAAATGTTTAGTAATTGATTAGATGTCAACATATTTAATCTAAATATTTAATCTAAACAATATTTTGAATAAAATATTGGCTCTGAGTCATCATCACTCTAGTGGTGAGGGTTAGAAAACGACTTTAAAGATTCGCCAGCTATTTTATTCATCACCCTGTAGACATATGAAATCAAAATTTTGGAACACCTTGTACGTATAAATTTCAGACCCGCAATAAAAATGAATTAGGTCCGCGTCTGGTGACGTCGCAGCTCTCGTTCGAAAACGAATGCCAATTTATTTTTGTTCGTAGGGCGATCGAAGCGTCTAAGATAAGATTTATATTAATTGATTCCGCAACGGGATCGCCGCGAACACGAGAAATAAAACTTAATTTACAGAAATAGTTGTGAGTCATAATTTTGCGATACAAGCTTTGGAATTTTTAATTGGATGAATCACAGTTCAATGTCTCCTACTTGTTTGTTATTGTTCCCATACTGTCTATAATTAGAGCATCGAAATTAAACGAAACATTCAGTACATTATTATCAACTTTGAAGTTTCTTAACAAGATACAATACATTGCAATCAACTTCTCAATTGCTTTTAACAAGATAATGCATTCTGTCTTAGAGGGTTTACTACCTCTCCTTGGAATACTACATGGGAAGAACCCTTCAAAATACTATGATCAACTTAGGCATTCAAGGTGCTTGCGATGAAGCCATGTATCAGGTCAGTTTTAAATATTTAGATACTAAATCAGTAAATAACAAGGATTGGTAGACAACTATTTCTCATTGTTTATAATATAGATGGGTTTAGATATTGAGGAGCTAGAAGAGCTCGAAGAAGACGCTGGTCTAGGAAACGGTGGTTTGGGAAGACTTGCCGCTTGTTTCCTCGACAGTATGGCCACCTTGGGCTTAGCTGCCTACGGATATGGTATTCGATATGAGTATGGAATCTTTGCTCAGAAAATTAAAAGCGGAGAACAGGTAGAGGAACCAGACGACTGGTTGAGATATGGAAACCCGTGGGAGAAGGCAAGACCCGAGTTCATGCTTCCCGTAAACTTTTATGGACATGTTGTCGATACCCCCGAAGGGAAGAAATGGGTGAATACACAGGTATGGGCTACATACATAAATAAAGCCATAGAATATATTAGATTGGAAGGAAGTTCTTGCAGTTTTTAACTATTAAATTCAAATGCACATATCTCAGCTCAAACAAAACTTTATTAATCAAAATAAAGACCATTGCAATCAGTCCATTTTTTCCAACGAGAAACAAACTTTGTTATTCCGGTTGAATAAAATTCTGGAGTCCTGGAGGCGACAAACTCGTTGAATGCTGTTTCAGCATCTTTCTGGGATTTGAAGCATTTCTCACGCAAGATTTTGTCGAGGTGCTTGAAGAAGTGATTTCTTTAACGAGTTTGCCGCCTCCAGGACTCCAGAATTTTATTCAACCGGAATAACAAAACTTGTTTCTCGATGGCAAAAGCAGGGCTTCAGAGTTGGAGTCGGAGTCGGAGTTTGGGAGTAATTGCTGATCACTGGAGTCGGAGCCGGAGTAAGAAAAAGCTATATATCGACTCAGACTCCAACTCTGGCTCTTTTGTTTATAAATCATTAATAGATTTATGTATACATAAATAAATTGCTAATATTCGATCTACAGTATAGACGTATTGTATATGTATGTATATACCTCGGCACTATGTAGAGGAGAAACAGTTAAAGTTATGGTAGTAGTATTTTCTAACTATTTCCTGAAAGTGAGAAAGTAACAGTCGTGTTGTGTTGTATCAGAGTTATCTGTTCCATATTCTTAGACTTTAATACAATATTTCAACTATTTATTCAGTTTTATTACAACTCTTTAATTATTTTGAGTACATATTTTTTCAATTTGGAGAGTCGGAGTCGGAGTCGAAATCGGCGTCGCAGTCGGTGTCGGATTCGGAGTCGGAGTTAAAAAACAAGAGGAGTTGGAGTTGGAGTTAAGAATTTTGTCAACCGACTCCGAAGCCCTGGGCAAAAGTGCATTGATTGCAATTGTCTTTTTTTTTTTATTAATAAAGTTTTGTTTGAGCTGAGATATGTGCATTTGAATTTAATAGTTAAAGACCGCAAGAACTTTCTTTCCAACCTAATAATACATATTTTTGCAGGTTGTATTCGCAATGCCCTACGATAATCCAGTTCCAGGCTACAAAAATAATGTAGTGAACACTCTTAGACTCTGGTCTGCTAAATCTCCAGTTGAATTCAATCTTCAATTTTGTAAGCCTGCTCTATCGGTTCACGTTCGCAACAATGATATAGAATGCTTATAAATGTTGTGATAAATATTCAATATTGTTTTCAGTCAACGACGGTGATTACATCCAAGCTGTAATCGATCGTAACTTGGCAGAAAATATTACCAGAGTGTTATACCCTAACGATAACTTCTTTGAGGGAAAGGAGTTGCGTCTGAAACAGGAATATTTCATGGTGGCTGCAACTCTGCAAGACATAATACGCAGGTACATATTCGTATGTAACGTTTCCTAAGCCCTGAAACAAGGAAAATTATAAACTCTGAACTTTAGAGACTTTAATGCTGTAAATTGTTAATTATTACATTATTACTCATAGATATAAATCCAGCAAATTTGGCTCGAGGGAACATCATCGAACAGACTTCGATTTGTTCCCTGAAAAAGTTGCTATCCAACTCAACGACACTCATCCTTCTTTGGCCATTCCCGAGCTAATGAGAATTCTTATCGACGTGGAAGGTCTCCCGTGGGAAAAGGTTACTATCACTAAATTGTTGTACGCAATGTGCCTTATATAATATCGACTGAATCATTACAACGAATTATTTTCGTATAAAGGCTTGGGAGATCACAACAAAGACTTGCGCTTACACCAATCACACAGTGCTTCCAGAAGCCCTTGAAAGATGGCCGACAAGCATGTTGGAAAGCATTTTGCCTCGGCATTTGCAAATCATTTACCACATCAATTTCCTACATTTACAACAAGTTTCCGCTAAGTTCCCGAACGATATGGATCGTCTTCGTCGCATGTCTTTAGTCGAAGAAGAGGGCGAGAAAAGAGTTAACATGGCGCATTTGTCTATCGTTGGTAGTCACGCTATCAACGGTGTCGCGGCGTTACATTCGGACATTTTGAAAAAGAGCGTGTAGGTATTTTTATATGTATCGTAAACCGGAATATTAAGGATGTCTGTAACTTTTATTTTACTTCTAGTTTCAAAGATTTCTACGAAATGTCGCCCGAAAAGTTCCAGAATAAGACCAACGGTATTACACCGAGAAGGTGGCTCCTTTTGTGCAATCCGAATCTGTCGGATATCATCGAAGAAGTAAGCAAAGATAACATCAACTTGCATAACCGTTGTTTAAACAAGCCCATGTAGTTTAGCTATCAAAATTTTCGATATTTATTAACATTTTTGTTACTTCGTGGCTATTTTTTCGTGGTATTTTGAAAACGAATATCGGCAGTTTATCGATAGTTGGACATCCGATTATTTTTTTACTTGTATAAATGAAAGTGCTATTTGTTTGATATGCAGTGGAGAAATATCGGCGTTGAAGAAATATAATATTAAGAGACATTATGAAAGTAGACATTCTTTAAAATTGAAGATCCGTCTACATAAAGATCAGTCTACTCATCACTGATTTAGAGAATGGATTGGTGAAGCAATACGGTATATAGTAACACTTTACTTGTAGTAACAAATTTTGATTTTCACATTGCTAGAAAATTGGTGACGAATGGACAGTACATCTGGAACAACTGGCGCAACTTAAACAATGGGCGAAAGACCCGGTCTTCCAACGCAGCATCATTAAAGTGAAACAGGAGAACAAATTAAAAGTAGCGCAATTACTTCAAAAGGAATACGGCGTTAAAGTGAACCCCGCTTCTATCTATGATATTCAGGTATACATTTTAATTGATCAAAATGCATACATCAGCAAATAACAACGATGCATTAAATAAATAAAAAACAAAAACAGGTGAAACGGATACACGAGTACAAGAGACAGTTACTGAACTGTTTGCATGTGATCACGCTCTACAATCGAATAAAGAAAGATCCGTCCGCGCCATTTGTCCCGCGCACCGTCATGATCGGAGGAAAAGCAGCACCGGGTTATCATTTGGCGAAAAAAATTATTAAGCTGATATGCAGCGTGGGTAACGTCATAAACAATGACCCAATTGTTGGTGACAAATTGAAGCTGATCTTCTTGGAAAATTATCGTGTCACATTGGCAGAGAAGATTATTCCAGCTGCAGATTTGAGCGAACAAATTTCAACTGCTGGTACCGAGGCTTCCGGCACAGGAAACATGAAGTTCATGGTAAAAGGAGAAAAATTAATTTGTTTATTAAGATAATCCCTAGTCCGTATTTATTGAGCTGGCAAGAAAACCCAATTTTTCTATTCGAGCAATGAAACTTTAATCGATAAAATCTTTTCCATTTTGTTCGATGATCTTTTGCCATCTTTTAGAAAGTTTTCTTGGCAAAAAACTGATCCAAGTGCGATTTTAGGTCGTCATTAGACTCCGGATTTTATGCATTTATAACAAAAATGAGTAGATGCAATTTAAGACAATGGACAGATTAAAAAACTTTGAGAGTATTAATATATTATTTTCACTACATTAAAATTATTAATGGGAAGTATAAATTGATTATCTTGCAATTGATGCACAAATTTTTTATTTTGCATAAAAATCCAGAGTCTAGTCATCATCATCAGTGAATGTTTTACCGTTCAAAGAGTTCTGTAAACTTCGAATTATATGGTAATCTGATGGTGCAATGTCCGAGCTATATGGTGGATATGACGTCACTTCGTTATCACTAGCGTCAATAGCGTTATCATGGTGGAACATCATTTATTTCGAAGTTTACAAAACCAGATTGCCCCTAATTCAAAGTTTGCAAAACCAGATTACCATTTATTTCGAAGTTTACGAAACCAGATTACCATTTATTTCGAAGTTTACAAAACCAGATTACCATTTATGGGTCATTCCATCCCAAATCGATCACTTTTTGCCGGCAACATCGTCGATTTTGTTATAAATGAAATATGTTGTAGTCCATGTGAAATTAGGGGAGGTTTAAGTCATCATTTTACCGATTTCGAATTTTTTTAGAAATGGCAGACCTTCAAAGTTTTCAATTTTTGCGTTTCAAAAAAGAATTTGTTTAAATTTTTCGACATTATAAAGTTGATTGTCGGGGTTGAAAAAATTATTTTGTAATAGCCCAATCCTTGCCGAATAAAACAAAACAAATGTATCTCAATCGGACAAACAGTTCCTGAAATAAAAATTCGTAAGTGAGGCCCGTTTTCGCCAGAATGGGCAAAAATTGAAAACTTTGAAGGTCTGCCATTTCTAAAAAAATTCGAAACCGGTAAAATGATGACTTAAACCTGCCCTAATTTCACATGGACTACAATATATTTCATTTATAACAAAATCGACGATGGTGCCTGCAAAAACTGATCGATTTGGCATGGAATGGAAGTTTACAAAACTCTTTGAACGGTAAATCATTCGCTAATGATGATGACCTGAAATCGCACTTGGATCAGTCTTTTGTCGATGAAGACCAGAAATTTTATGAGCGCAGAATTATGAAGCTACCGGAAAGATGGCAAAAGATCATCGAACAAAATGGAAAATATTTTATTTTGCTCGTCTAAAAAAATTGGGTTTTATTTCACCTTAAAATACCGAAATTACTTTCTTGCCGACCCAATGTATTGTGAATGTTCTATTTGAAATTTTAGTTGAACGGAGCTCTAACAATCGGTACACTGGACGGTGCCAACGTCGAAATGGCTGAAGAAATGGGGAACGAAAATATATTCATCTTCGGCATGACAGTCGAGGAAGTAGAAGAATTGCAGAGGAAAGGCTATAACGCGTATGATTATTATAACAGGCTTCCCGAATTGAAACAATGCATAGATCAAATCCAGGGTGGTTTCTTTAGCCCCAATAATCCAGACGAGTTTAAAGACATTTCCAACGTCTTACTCAATTGGGATAGATTCTATTTGTTCGCCGATTACGAAAGCTACATGAAGATGCAAGATTGCGTTAGCAAAACCTATCAGAACGAAGACAAATGGGTGGAAATGGCAATTCATAATATTGCTTCGTCTGGAAAATTCTCTTCGGATCGTACAATTGCTGAATATGCTCGTGAAATTTGGGGTGTCGAACCCACCTGGCAACGACTCCCCGCGCCCCATGAACCACGAGATATTTAAATTACAATTCTCTGGCTTATTTATGTTTTTGCTTATTACGCTAACGACTACCAGTCGTTTTTTTTCTAATATTTTTTTTTTAATAGACGAATTCTTGAGTAAGCGTGAGTAATTTTGCGAATAAAATTGATCCCATCACTAGATCATAGTGAACAAAGTGGCAATAGAAAGAAAAGACGTTTCTAGAATATTAACAAAACAATAAAACGATAAAAAATTATTCACACTTCCTTAAAGAAGTATATCTACTGCCTGAAACTTGTTGGAAATCATACTACTAATAACCGTCGACTGATCGTGAAAACGAGAAGACAATGAAATCGATGAAAAAACTTCTCATGTTCCTATATATATATATATTCTAGCTAACAATATATATATATATTTTCTTAACAAGAAACTCAGCTTCCTTTTCTAAGAAGATAAAACTGATAGCAGTCTAGTCGAAAGAAATTGTTAATAGAAAAATATTGGGAGTTATTTTTCTCACACTTTTTTACTTGTAAATAAAGTAACCGTTACAAAAGTTGTAAGAAAACAAAGGATTTACCGATTGTTAACTGGATCAAAAGCTGCTAGAGAGATTACAGAACAAACAGAACTAATAGGGTACTCGTCAAGAACTATAAACTCTTCGCAATGATATTATTAACAGTATGTAATTATATATTTAATAATGTTTACGTTGTATGAAATTTTATTAATACTCTGAGAATGCTTTTTGAAAGTTTTAAAATTAAATTTTATGGAAAACAGTAATGGGTGTTCTTATTATATAAGAATAAGTACAGGCGTACAGTACGTACACGTAAAGTTCGAACAGAAATCTTACTAGCTGTAATAGGTATCGAACAAATATTTGTGCCATATGACGTCCCCCTCCATAACATCCCCTTCGCAGCAATGATGAACTTATTGATATTATTCTTGACAAAAAGATAGAAGGTGCATTGCATCTATCTAACAACCACACCCCAAGTTAAATATTGTATAATCGAGCTGACATGTACGTGGACGGGATCTGAAATAGCGTAATGTTCGAATAAATCATTCTTCAAGATTAGCAGAAAGTATGTCTGTCAACCAAGATAATATTGTTGTTCAACGAAGAGAAAATGCTCGCCGAGAATTTTCGTATGTTGACGAGGACTACGAGGCAGTAACGATAGTGAGTATCAGTATCAGTTATCAGTATCGACCGATAGAAAAATTTGGGTCATAGAAAATGCGAACATAGATTTATCAATCGAAAAATTTTCGTATTTTTGTCCCTAACCTTTTTCTTTCACTCGAACAAACATGACATATTGTGTTGAGCAATATAAATTACAAAACACAAACCACAGAAAAGTACATACCGATAAATTTTTTATTCCGTGTATCAATTATTTCAACATGAGCCTTGTAAACTATGAATCAGATTACAATAAACGGAAGAGCGTGAAATATATGATAATACATATGGAATTCTAAATACATAAATATATATACATATATATGAATAGGTTCTTCGATAAAACTGTTTGTTGATTGAGAAATACATTCTAAAATAAACTTCAACAATCACTTCAACAATTAATATGCTCTATTGATTATTCGTACTACAATTTCAGTGTAGCACATTCGAGCTTTTTCCAGATAAAACTATTCGAATAATATTTACCGAGAAAATGTATTATTTTTGAATAAAGTGAAAAATCTACTCAAAACCTGCACATGCTGGTCGTAACAAATTTTATATTTTGTATAATAGTTACGGACATAATTGATCACACACACTTGAAATCAGAATACTTCTTTATGAATGGAATGGACCAAACGACTTCAATTTCTCTGTAAGGCTAGAAGAACTAGTTGAGTAAATGACGTCTACAAAATATTTTGAAAAAATGCTTTTGGTTGGAATTGCGAAAAACAATAGTAAAAATTGATTTTTACAACTTTTTTAGCTGGGCCAATAATGAAAATTTAAAAGATGTGTTTTGTAAACTGGCATAAATTATGTATATGTACATGTATATGTATATATATATATATATATATATATATATATACGTTCTGAAAATTTCATTGAAATTGGTTAATTGGTTTACGAATTATAAACGATCGAAAGTGGTAAAAATTACAATTTTTCATGATTTTCGACCTACAACTGCCATTTTTACCACTTTTCATCGTTTGTCATTCATAAACCTATATTTCAATGAACTTTTCAGAATGTATATATATATATACATAATTTGTACGAGTTTACAAAACTATCTTTTAAATTTTCGTTATTGGCACAGCTAAAAAAGTTGTAAAAATTAATTTTTACTATTTCCTTTGATTTTGAAGATATTTATTAAAAAATGAGAAATTGAAGTCGTTTGGTCCATCCATAAAAAAGTTATTCTGATGTGTGTGTGATCAATTATACGTGGGTAACTGCGTATATATACATATATATTTTCATTTGTCAGAACCTGATCGAAAATAGAGATTTCTCAATTTGTTTTAATTGACAGATCTATATATATGAAAACATCTAACAGGTTAGACGGCAATAAAAGATTTGGTAGAACGTACGTCCTGTGATCTATTCATTGATTTTTCTATAAACTCTATGCGTTTACACATCTGCTGCAGCTGGCATTATATTGAATCCCAATCTTCTTAAATACAGGTGCACGAACGATCATTTCATATTAAAATCAAGATGAACGGCTGCATCCAAAGAAAAATGATTCTCATGGAGACTAATGTCGAGGATTCGAATCCAAACTTTGACTAGTTTCTATGTACGCATTTCCAATATGTCAAGTATTCATGTTATCAAAGTATGCACATGCACATCTTGTGTCCATAAAAAATTACAGTTACGATGACATTTAATAGATTTTCATTGCACAACATTAGCACTCTAAAAGAATCTGATTCACGTAGTCCCTTTGGCGCAGAGGATAGCGCGTTGGACTTCTAATCCAAAGGTCGCGGGTTCGATCCCCGCAAGGGATGATGCCTTTTGCTCTCGAAACTTTAATAATCTTGATTCGTTGCGAGCACGCTTTTTTAAAAATATTATTATTAATATTTAATAAAGTGACCGCTACGTTGTATTTTTGAGGACTGGAAAACTTAATTAACTGGAAAATTAAACATCTCTTCCGACCTAGAATAATTCCATTTATATGATTTTTTTTCTTTTTATATAGATATGAAATGCTTAGTAATTGTAAAACAACATATTTAATAATATAAACAATATTTTGAACAATTATACAGCAATGTATAGTGACGTTATTATGGTTATTATTTATTCTATAATGAATGGTGAAAATATTTTCCTCTTTATTTTTCATTCACAAGAAAATATTAGAAGATAGCATTGTTAGCGTCCTTGCAATATATGTAGTAATTGTAAATATCCGAAAAGAGATGATTATATCCATTAAATTAGTAAAATATATATAGGTAAACGAATATTCAGTTCCAGAATGAATCCAGACCGTTTCCTTTGAAGCCTCTCAAGCCAACAACGGCTATAATAGTTACAGGTTATATCTGTCCAAATGCATTAAGGTAATTATCTGGCGTAACAAGAAAATGTTTATGTTTTAATGACTATGTAAAACATTGTAGGTTTTCAGTGAATTTATTATGCAAAATATCAGGTAACATTGCATTACATTTCAATGCTCGATTGGATAGAGGATACGTTGTACGAAATACGAAATACAAAGGAACTTGGGAGGAAGAGGAAACATGTTCTCCTGCTGGCCACTCAGCCTTTCGGCGCAACTCTTATATTCACATTTTAATATTCTGCACCCCCAATGCATTTCAGGCAAACGATTCATTAATATCTCGTTCCTATATATATATAATCTATATATGTTATACAGGATGTTTCGTTTATCTGAAAACGGAAATACAGTAATCCCACGATCTAAACCAATTATTTTTATAGGTGGCGGTAAACGGAGAACATTTTTGTGCATTTTCATACAGAATGCCTTTGGATGATATAACGAGCATCGAAGTAAACGGCTCATTGGAAGATGCCAGATATCGACAACTTGAGCTATTTGTCTATCCTGACTCAAAAATATGCAAACCGAGCAATTTTTTGAGTTTAACCGTCGATAAACCACTTGTCGAACTTCTCGTATGTTATTTTTTTTATTATTGCATGCTAGGTATACTCTTTCTATTTTTTTTCTTTCTCTCTCTCTCTCTCTCTCTCTCTCTCCCTCTTCCTCTCTGTCTCTCTCTGTATGCAGAATGTGCCAATCACTGTGGAGCTCAAAACTGAATTCAAGAGAGGGACCACACTCTTTATAGCTGGAAGATTGAAACTTCTCCCTCATTCGTAAGTTTCCAATTCACCTAATACTTTGCAACGGTACATATAAACTACCGGCCAAAAGTTTGGAATCACTTTCTGATTTTTGCAAAAATCGAATTTGACTTTTCTAAAGGGACATCTTCTTGGCAACTTCTACAATAATCATGAAAAAATATCACATTAGAAACATTCTAAAAACTAATTGCCAGAATGCCCTGAATATGTCAGGCACGTTTTTTTAATGGGAGAGCAATTTGAAGAAAATTACGCATTCCTTGATAAAAAAGAAAATAATGCAAAATGAAAAACATACTGCTCGTAAGTTTTTTGACAAGTTAATCTTCCTTGGTTGTTCTAAAGGCATTCAGTTCTTCTTATAAACCTCCTGTTGCTCTGAATTTACTTTTGGCCGGCAGTGTATATTTAAATCAGCGCACGGATTTACTTACACGCGACGGCCGAGTTTCGAAGGCTACGCCCCCTCGACCCGGCCGCACGTCTTGCTCCCCGTGGCGGTCCTAGTTAGGAGCCTCTCAGGCGCGTTCCTTAATTCCTTACTCGCTATTCATTGCGCATTGCGCCTAGGAGAACTACGGCCGCCACGGGGAACGAGACGTGCGGCCGGGTTGAGGAGGCGTAGCCTTCGAAACTCGGCCGTCGCGAGTAAATAAAACTGAGCGCTGATTTAAATTAATAATAATAGTTATTTTTATTGATTACTAGACTGCGGATCTTTATGCATTTATGAAGAAATTGGTTGGGTGAAATATAAAACAGTAAAGGATTAGAAAAATTTCAGAATATCGTAATGTTGTTTTTAATGTAACAAAGTCGTTAAGGGATGAAATCAATTTTTATTTTATTCCTGCTTCCCACAATCAATGCAGAACATTTTTATTTTGCATAAAGATCCACAGTCTATTAATTACAAATATTCTTTGATTTTCCACAGATTCTACGTAAATCTGCAAAAGGGGAAAGTGATCTATCCTCATCCTATAATTCCTCTGCATTTAAATCCGCGCTTTTTGTATGGCAGCAACGCGCCCTATGTTGTAGTGAATTGTTGGTCAAATGGATCTTGGGGACACGAAGAAAGACATCAAGGACAATTACGATGGATGCCTGGTCGTAATTTTCTCCTAACGTGTGTTTTCCCATCTTTATTTAAATTTGACGAATAGAACTTGGTACTTTTTCAGTAACTGTTTTGCTTTTGTTTCACAGAATACGCGGTGAATCCGAAGCCTACTCAGTATGGCTGGATGACAAAATGATTTGTGAATTCAAATACAGGTGTGAACCAAATATCGTTGATACCATCCGAATTTCTGGAGACGTTGTACTTCATGAATTAGCTATAACGCAAATGGTTAATTAAACATATACGTTAGAGTTTCTATGATTCGTTCATTTCAATGAAACAGCGTTTATTTTTTCTTTTACTTTCTTTTATAGTACTATATATATATTTGAATCATTAGAATATCATATAAGCAGCTTTATACAATATGTATACACTTACATATATATGACAAACATTTGTACACGAAAATAATCAAAATGTATTAATGGTTGAAGATAAATCGAAAGACCGACTAACCGAAACATCTTTTTCTAATTGAGTGCCTTTTTATCTCATTGTGAGAAATGAATATATAACATGTGTATTTGTTTATATTTCCCGCCAATATCGCTACCCCACTACTTACCTTTTCCTCAAAATACAGGGTGTCCCAAAAATGTTCGCCCGCCCTATATTTTGGAACAAAGTCGGAGACATCGGAGATACTTTGAAAATATATAAAAATTGAGTTTATGGGAAAGTCATTATATATTTGTTTATACATCAATTGTTCTATATACATCGTATATACTGTCTTTTTACTGCTTTTTACTCATTTTTACTGTAAAACGTGTTAGGATTTCTAGTAAATTTAGTATTTTCACCAAAAGTCACAGCGCTCCCTGTCGGTGAAAGATTGAAACGTGTTTTACGCTATTGACGTATCCTTCCAGAATCAGACAGTGACTTTGTCGTAGGCACAATTGTATGACGTAACAATCTTGTGCAGTTTTCCTAGTGGCCATTTTGTTTTCAATCGCACGACAGATAAAGGTATTTTATACACAGATATTTCGTGTAATTTTAGAATATTTAGGGGACGAAATTTTCTAAGACACTCGTAGGGTGGTTTTCATTATACTTTTGTGGGAGCTCGTTTAAATAGAAACCCCGAAAGCTCGTATTTCATTTCGGGTAAGGGTTGTCCAGCAAATTTCGTGTTTTTCTCCTCAATTACCTTTTGTCATTCTTTTCACTACCTGCTCCGTTGTGAATTAATCGTTTGTGTATTAAAATATAACAAACAACATATATTCATTGATGTTTAAATGATAAATCTATTATTTCAAAAGGGGGTCAGAAATATTTATCCACTGATCTCAACGTCTCTATTTTCTATGGTATTGCATTGAATGTACTTCATCATGTAATTTAACGCAGCTCCAGTCTCAAGAAATTTCATGTTAATAAAAATTAACGAATCGTTGTACTGACAAAGTCCTTCAGACACAGTGTGTTCGAGAAAAAACTTTTTCAAAAATCACTGCACGAATGATATTTCTCAAAATACATATATAATTATCAGTTAATTCGAATCGAAAATGTCATTGGTAATATAATAATTATCAATTAAGAAATACCATATTAGAATTATATAACAATGCAGAATTATATTAAAAACCAAAATGATTATCGAGAATATAATATTGGGTTGGAAAGAAAGTTTGTAGCGTTTTCAAATTAAGAATCGAAGATTATAGTAAGGTATTTCATATGTTTATTTAATAACACCAGAAGTTACCTCGAAAATTGCAAAAAGTAATAGAACAGAATGGAAAATATGTTATTAAATAAATCTATGAATAAATATCTGAATTTTAACTTTCAATTTTAATTTACAAACGCTACGAACTTTCGTTCCAACCCAATACCAACTATAAAACGATAGTAATAGTAGTAGAACAAGGTATTGTGATTATAGATTAGGCATCCAATCAAAGCTGGATTTTGTTGTGCGTATAATAAGCTTATAATAATCATATATAAAATGTATCCGATACGTTCAGTACTGTATTTCCTAAACCGTTATAATAAAACTAAATAAATCCAGGTTTTGATTGATCTCTCTTTGTTCGAACGCTGGTAAAAAAAAAGAATTTGGTCTCTCGCTATAAATCCATTTGTCTCTTGCAAAACGCGTACATTTAAAACCAATCAGATAAAGGCGTGGTAAGAAGAAATGGGCGGTGTACTTATAGAAGGCAGTTTCTATCCTTGTAGGTGTCCGTCTGTCCATTCAGCCTGGCGAGAGAGACACTCAAGCGCAACAATGGATTCGAAACGGCACGAACGCGGCTCCAAGTCCAATACAGACTCACCGCCTGCTCCGCCTTCGCCTCCTATGTATAGCACATCTTATACAGCGTACGATGGATACAAAAACAGAATGTCATCGCGTCGTTCGCCGTCGCCCTCGGATTATAGAAGCAGTAGAACTTCCAGAAACGATTCGCCACAAGATAGACGTAGAAGAAGACGCAGTGGTTCGAAATCTCCTCCTAGTCGATCACATAGACGATCTCGATCATCCGACAGGGACAAAGATCGAGATAGGGACAGGGATCGATCGCGAAAATACTCTAGAAGAGACAGATCAAGATCTAGATCAAGAGGTAGGTCAAGGTCTAGAGACAGGAGACGCAGCCGTAGTCGTAACAGGAGCAGAGATAGACACAGGGGCAGAGAAAGCCGTAGATATCACAGAGCACAGTCATACGAATCGGATACAGCCGAAGACAATGTCGAAACAACTGTACAACAACCAATTGTTCCTCCGCAGTCGAACGCTTTTAAAAACGACGGTAGTTTTATGGAAATGTTCAAGAAAATGCAGGAACAGATGCAACCAACACAGAAACCAACCACTTCCGTACTGGAAGAGAAAAGTGTTGTTCCACCACCGTTAATGGTGGGGAAGAGGCGAGGAGGAAGGATTTTGAAAACTGGAATGGTTGCTAAACCAAAGACTGAACAGACTGTCGAACAGCCCAAGGACGCTTGGTCGCTTTACATGGCTGAAGTGAAAAAATATAGAGAAGTTTGTTGTCAAGAAGAAGACAACACTAGACCGCTTGTCAAATAGCTGAATTGTCAACTTTACATTTCATACTTTTGTTATTCCGTTTCGACCGTAATGAATGTGCTTTCGGAAAATTTGCTCTATTACTTCTAATATTTTTATGATTGTGTTTAAATGTACAGGAGACCGATTATATCCACAAAGTTTCGAAACTTTGCTCGTGCTCAAATTACTTTAAAAATATCGATAGATCTTGAACTTCAAGTAATGTGTTACATTATTCGGCGGATGAAAAGTGTAAACGCAATAAATCCACTTTCTTTATCGACTACCGTATATAAAATGTACAAATATGTTAATCGGACGTCGCAAACGCATTCTATCAGATTATAAAAATAACTAAACGTAAAACAGCATTGTTAAGAAACGCTATGAAATCAGAAGATATCTGTAGTGAAAAAAATGAACAATTAATTGTGATAGTGGTAAGTGACGCAAGAGACAAAATGGACTACAGCGAGAGACACGTACAGAGAGTTTGCCTTTGGGGACGAAAGGGAGGGTAAAATATGTATCTCGTTCAATAAATATAATAGATTAAGTAGCTTGTAACTTGTTGTTAAGCAGCAACAAAATGGTCAACTACATGAAAATTGGATCTCCCAGTACTGCCCTCGATACGGGTGAGATCAAGCCAATGACAGCACCATACGATCCAAGATTCCCAAATCAAAACCAAACAAGGTAAACAATCGAAAATAAGCTAATGTTTCATTTTATAGTAGAAACTTGTGATTTATTTGAAAGTCATTTCTATTCTTTCGGATACAGACATTGTTTCGCTGGCTATTTGGACTTCCAACGGTGTAAAAATCGTCATGGCGAGCAGTTCGAAGCTTGTCAATATTTCAAGAAAGTTGCCCATGCTATGTGTCCCAATGATTGGCTAGAAAGATGGGATGAACAACTTGAACAGGGAACGTTTCCAGTAAATGTACAATGAACCGTGGCACTACACGTGTGCTTGATCCTTTAGTGATATTGTTTACATAAAAAACAGGATTTTGCACCTCAATTTCCCTGTTTGTAAAGTAATTAATATCTAATAAATTAAGGATAGCCTTATTTCTATCAATTACACCCAGCCATTTTTTTTTCTTAATTTAAGCTAGTGTAGTCACTCGATGCAAATAAAAGCTACACAGAAACAATATTCTATGTTTAATTAGGATAATTAGTAACGAGAAGTATACAAGATTGAAAATTATTAACGATTAATCCGTTTGATCGTACAAATCATTCAAAATAGTCAGCCTAGTCGCTCGACGCAAAAAAACTACACAGAAACAATATGGAGTGAATAAACAATAATGATCAATTATTATTAATTATTCTTGCCATACAATCTTTGCCAATCTTTGAGCATAGCAAGTGGTAAAGTTATAACAAAGATTTTCTTTTTATTTAAGTTTTAATTTCATATTGATAATTGCCAGTGAACTATTATAAATAATATAAGAATTAGAATTTTGCAGAATAGTTATCGTCATTCATGTTTTGCATGTTCTCCATTATATGGGGGCCCATATAATGGAGCTTGTAAATTACAAATTTATCGATGGACTATCTGATTCGTTGACGTTGTGACTTCGACCAATAGCAAAATTATATGTGTGTTCAACAACCAATCGGATCAGCGTTCCTTCGAGATAACGTTCCTAACCGTGAATTAGAAAAACGCCCCCTAGTTTCACATCTGCACCAATCTGCACACAGAATATATTCCTAGTTTGCAAAGTTTGCATATACTCCAATATACTCACAAAATGAAAGCATAACAAATTTTGCGAAATTAGGCGGGGTGACCAAGGTACCCAAATTTAGCCACACTTCTTACGTTACTGACGCTACAAATCGTCGCGCACGTGCGCAACTGCGCAGTGAAAGTGAAAACCGTGCAAAATCCCAGCGCTGTTCAGTGTTCCGATTGAAGCTGAAATTTCTCGCGCATGCGCGGCAATTTCAGCCTCAGTAACGTAACCTTTTCGATGAAATCGGGTAGCTTGAGCACCCCGTAGACTTTTAAAAATTTATTAATGTGTACATATGAAATATTGAAGTTTAACATAATTGAAACTTATTCTTTATTTTGAGGATGGGATAGGGAAAGACACCGCCAATAACACCGGTACATTCCCGCTAATATAACTGCCTGAAGGCGTCAAGGCTCTGGCCGCTCTGCTGCGTCATTGTAGATACGCTACTGTTTTGGACGTGCATGCGCGAGAAATTTCGGCTTCAATCGGAACACTGGCGCTGTTACGTTACAAAAGGTTACAAGTTACAACCAGTTACAACTTACAAGACAAGGTGCTCGTCTGTTTATCTGTAGTTTTGTTTTTGAACTTGACAATGTTAGTGCGAGCACATGTTATAAAGAGAAACAAAGATTAATATATTCTAATATTTGTACTTCTAGAGTAGAATATATTGAAATCAAGTGTACTTTCGCTTCCTTCTATTCAATCGTAGGTAAGTACATTCAAAATTGATTCTTTGTTATTACTTCGTAAGTACACGTGAAAAGAAACTCATAATGTTCCAGTATTTCTAATTGTACAATAAATAATCTCAAAATGAATACCAACCGACGGAGTTTTGGAAATTCTACGCACTTTTCCAAGAATTACAATCAAGGTTCAAGATATAGGGATAGAGAAGGACAACAAAGAAATAATTGGAGAGAACAGAATCAACATTCTAGCCATGATAATTCGAATGACAATGGAGAGATTCTTACCATACAAATTGATTCGAACAAAGTGGGAAAATTAATTGGAAAAAGTGGAACTAAGATTAGAGAACTTCAAGAGAAAACAAACACAAGGATTCAAGTGAGTATTATCGAATCGAAGAACATGGCATAGTTTTCCAAAACATTTGGTAAAGTAACAGCCCTAGTGCAAACATAACTAATCCAATAACAAAACTTCACACGAGTAAATATAATTGGAATTGTATCATGATTGATATCATTTCGAGCGAACCTCATCGTTCACTCTAATCTTTTTCTTTTTCCACCTTGTATTCTTCTTATATATAATTCATAATTACACTGTACTTTGTAATTGTATTTCAATTGTAAAAACGAATTAATTTAATTGAATGAGAGACCAGAATTACAAATTACATTCTAATTTAATTAAATGAGAGACCAGAACGAAGCGACTGAATTTCGAATTACGAGATAATTGAATACAACGTGATTGAATTACTTTGTACTTACAATTCGTGAAGTGATTCAATTGTAACTCAACACAACTCTGATTATAGGTTGATAGTTCGAATGGAGACTATGCTGCCGATGTAACTATAACTGGTTCGACAGAAGCACAAGAACAAGCTAAGCAACTAATAGAGGAATTATTAAATGATTCTCCTTACCCGATGTCAAAACCAGTAGAACAACAGAGACAACAAAATAATGAACAACAAATTGATTTCAATAATTTCGACTGGTCTAAAGCCAGTCAAAAATGTGTAAGTTCATCTTTTATAAATCGTTCGCGACTTGTTTATATCTCTACGTGCTTTATAATATTTGTTAGGATGAATTTCAACAAGAGAAATGGTCAAATCTGCCCCCTATTGTTAAAAATTTTTATAAAGAACATCCATATGTTACTAACATGACGAAAGAGCATGTAGCTCATATCAGGAAAACAAATAATAATATAGAAGCCAGGTACATGTTCGATGAGAAAGAAACACAATCTGAACAGCTCGAGGTACCCAATCCTATAGAAACATTTGAACATGCCTTCGAAGTAAGTCGGAACATTTATACACAAACATTTAAAAAAAAAGAATATATGTTAAATACTATGCTAAAAATATTACGTATTAGATTTTTCCAGATATACTTGAAGAAGTAAGAAAACAAGGATTCACCAAACCGAGTCCTATACAATGTCAAGCATGGCCTGTTCTTCTTGGTGGTAAAGATCTTATTGGCATTGCACAGACAGGCACAGGTGAGTTATTTAAACATTTCACATTACAATAGAATCTCGATAGTTGCACAAAAACGGAACTGAAAATAAACGCGAGTTCTGAGATTTCTACAATCGATGAAATCACCGACAACCTCATAAGACCTCTCCTGCCTCTTATTACAGTTCCAGTAAGACTAGAATCTACAGGGTGTTCACGCTATCGCTAACCAGCGCTTTTCTTGCAAATAATAAACATTAGAAAGGAAATGGAAGAGGAGAAAGTAATGCTATTTCTTTGCAAGCAACGTAACGGCGTGCGTCATCTTTTTTCTAGATTGAATAAAATGCTGTATGTGCATTTTTTGATATCATATAAAAGCGCGTATCAAGGCAAATTCATTCGTACACGTCGCAATGTCGTAGGTCGTGCAAGATCAGAAATGGAAGAAACGTTTTGCATATTTCAAGATGAATGAATTTGTCTTGACACACATTTTAATATGATACAAAAGAATATGCAAACACAAAAGAATTACATACGCCATTACGATGCTTGCAAGAAACAATGTTACTTTTTCCTCTTCGAATATTTATTATTTGCAAGAAAAATGTTGGCTAGCAATAGCGCGAACGCTCTGCACATTTGTTTGTCTACTGTGGTTTATTAATTTCTTTGTTCAGAGTTAAGCAATCATTCTAGGCACACGCTGATGGAATACAACAGATAAAGTTTACTTGCAGGTATCAAGGTTGCAACTATCGACATTGTTTTCAACCTGACTTTACCAAATGTAATAACGATCCTTTGTCTCATTAACAACGCGTATAGGAAAAACATTAGCATTTTTGCTACCAGCTTTGATTCATATAGAGGGACAAGTAACGCCACGGTCAGAACGGAAGGGTCCTAATGTTCTTGTGATGGCTCCGACAAGGGAATTGGCGTTACAAATTGAAAAAGAAGTGAACAAATACTCTTATCACGGGATAAAAGCGTAAGTAACATACGAGTACAAAGATACAGTTGTTAAGGCTGCGCCGGAGTGAAATGATTTGATAACCCACTAGCTTGAAGGTATATTGTATTCTCATATATAAAACACAATAAAACTAAACATAATCAAGTATTTGAACGAAAAAATGATTACATTAGTTTTGTTCACAAAAAGCGATTTCTTGCAAAATCCTGAGGTCGTAGACAAATTTTGAGACCAGATTTGAAATCAGCGTGAAGAAATCTACGGGAAATAATATTATATAGCATGTTTAAAAAAAAATTTTTCCGCGCGTAGTTACGGAGAAACCACATTTTCTTGATATTCTACAAGTTTAACGAATTTTCTCAACGTTAAAAAACGTTCGTACCATAATCTCCCTATTTTTCCCATATTCTGCAAAGTTTCAGCTTTAATTTTTAAAAAATTTCATCGCTCTACCTCATTTCTATCGAAAGTGCTTTGATTTTGAATCGAGCTTGGTCCAATGTTCCCACTGTGCGCCGCCTATCGTGGCTGTCGATTGATACATTTTCATGAGACTACGACAGTCACTTGCTGCTGAATAATGCAAATTACGCCTCGAAAACGCAAAAATAGGCCATCTTGGGGCATACTTGCACGCTAGACTGATCTTTTATCTAGCGTTTGTGAGTATGTAGAGGCCCAGAATGTGCATTAGCGAGAGGGAATTCGACAGCAATTCGTCTAGCGGTGTGTGCAGTGCGCCACCACACTCTCGCTCAGGCCTTCATATTTCATTCATATTAAAAATTGTATACATTTAAAGGGTATGCGTGTACGGAGGTGGCAGTCGTAAAGAACAAGTGAACCTAGTACTAAAAGGAGTAGAAATAGTAATCGCAACACCTGGCAGATTGAATGATCTTGTCGAAGCAGGTGTTTTGAATGTCACATCAGTGACATATCTTGTGCTGGATGAAGCTGATCGTATGCTTGATATGGGCTTTGAACCGCAAATTAGGAAAACTTTGTTAGATATCAGACCAGATCGACAAACGGTTATGACAAGGTATAGAAAAGTATATTATTCGAGAAATTCGTATAATTTCTTTGATTAGCCCATATTAATTATCGATATTTCAGTGCTACATGGCCCCAAGGTGTTCGGCGCTTGGCTCAATCTTACATGAAAAATCCAATTCAAATATTTGTTGGCTCTCTGGACTTGGCTACTGTACACACTGTAGTACAAAAGATTGACATCATCGACGAAGAAGATAAGACAGATATGGTTAATAAAAATCCTTCTCGTCCTATACCTTCTCATGCTATACCTATCTTACACGTGTACAAAATGTTAATTCTCTTATTTTAATAGATGTATCAGTTTTTCCGTGGAATGGGTCCGAAGGATAAGGTTATAGTATTCTTTGGGAAAAAATCGAGAGTTGACGACATAGCCAGTGAGTTAGCCTTGCAAGGTGTAAACTGTCAGAGTATACATGGAGGAAGAGAACAAGCTGATAGGGAACAAGCACTGGAGGATTTGAAAACTGGAGAAGTTCAAATACTTCTTGCAACAGACGTGGCCAGTCGAGGAATTGACATCGAAGATGTCACGTATGTTCCACTTCTCTATAGTCTCTATATGTAGTCATTTTGTCTACACATATATTTTAGTACTTTTCAGAAATAATTATTCAAATATTCCTTAGGCATGTGTTAAATTATGATTTTCCACGAGACATAGAAGAGTATGTCCATCGAGTTGGTCGTACTGGACGCGCTGGGCGCACAGGAGAAAGTATTACGTTCATGACAAGACGAGATTGGGGTCTTGCTAGAGAACTAATTAATATCTTAGAAGAAGCTAATCAAGTAAGTTCTTCGTGGATTAACCCTTTGCACTCGAAGCAATTTTAATTACAAAATCAAGACATTTCTTTCACAACCCAGATCATTTTTATTCTGTGTAATCCTTTTTACAATTAAGAATTAGTGTTATTTAAGTTCCTCAAAGAAATTAAGAGGTCAGCTAGCGGTTCACTAAAATTATTGCTATAGTCTAAAATATTTTTCAACTGGTATCATGCTGGTATTTTCTATAATATCAATCCGTTTTCAAAGGAAGTTCCTGAGGAATTGTACCGGATGGCCGATAGACACGGCGCATGGAAGGAAAAACGAGCACAAGAGAAACAGTGCGAACGGTTAGACAGAGGCGGCGGCGGCGGCGATTATTCAAACAGAAGGAGTAATAGAAGATGGTAGTTATTTCAAACAGTATTTGTATCGACTACGATACACACACCTCTTTGCATCTTCTTAAAATTACTTCGGAACAATTGAGAAAAGTATTATTTTTACATTTTTTTCATGTGTATCGCAATCATTTATCATTTTCAGTTAATACGAATATAAATGGAATAAAACAATTCATTTTGGAAAGCTTTGTTTTCTTCAACTCTGTTCATTCATTTATCCTTTGAAATGGTACAAAATTATATTTCTTCCACTTACAATTCATACAATTCTTACTAAAATTTACAATCAGCTCTTAAAACAATACATATTATTATATAATTAAGTCTTTCTCAAGCATATCACGCAATTGAGATGTTTTATTCGTACAGTTTGATTATTTGAATGATCTGCTTTCGTGTGATATACTTGTAGACAATTGTGTGAATCACTTCCACTTTACTTCTGTGATGCATGTACTCGGGAGAGTTACCGTATACAGGATGAATCGCCTAACTTTTTTTAAGTACACGGGTACATGTGTACTAATTCACGCATATTAGGTTGAAAGGAAGTCTGCCGTATTTTACAGAAAACATTTAAATCAATTTACAAAAATTATATGTTGTTTACGATTTACAAAAATATATATCTTCCCCTGTTTCCCAATGACTCATCGGTAACATGTGTTTCATTTACGTGCAAAATTACCTGCTCATTTTAAATACGACAACTTTCCCTCCAACCCCAACCTAATATTTAAATACACCTGTACTAATTCACGTATATTTAAATACACGTGTGTTATTATAGTCACTGAATTCTTACTGAAAGGAACTACGGTCAAAAGGGGCTGGTGCCATTTAAAAAAATGAAAATGTGACTCATCCTGCATATATTGTTAGTCAAGCATACATTCATGCATATAAAAATGCGAACACACAGCCAATCCTCATATAAAACAAAAATCAACACGAACAGTAGAAACATTTAGCGAAAACGTAAAAGGATTGTGCCATGAATAAATAATATCTATGCTAAAAAGAAGTGATAAATTGCTTTTCAACAAAAAGGTTACTTAACGATATATATAATAATTACATAAATCTACAGAGAAACACAAAGTTAACTAGTAAGATAAATGAATTTTGTATGTCGCTTCAAGCTTTTTTTGTCGTTTTTATCATTTTATTAAAAAATATATAAGTTCACGCGAAATATATTAACTATAAACTTTGAAGTTTCGAGTTTTCGTATATTTTTCAGCAAATATTTTTCCACTTTGCGTTGGAATCGAAAACGCGATGTCATCCAAAGACATAATATAACCATAATAAAATTGAGATCTGAAATGTTTAAAGAGAGCCAGTAGAAAATAATCGAACGTTAACGAGTATTTTATAAACGTCAATATTTTATACCTTAATATGTCAACCAGTTTCGAAGCGATGCCTTCTTTACGATGTTTTATTTCAGTCCATAGAACATTTATCCCGCATTTCACAGGAGTACTCTCCGCTGTACAACAATCCAATTCTATTAATTCAGGAATCATACGATGCGCTGTGGTTATTTGTTCCGCAACTAAAACCCCCAAGATAGTTTTGTTTCTAATGTACAAGTAAACCTAAAAATTAAGATAATATAGTACATATTCGTAGGAGTAAGACTGAAAGAAAAAGGTGAATAGTAACTTTTTTCTGTTCGTAGTCTGATAAATTTGTGTCGGCTAATCCTAAGTCTCTGTCCACATACGTCAGCACATCTGCTATCTTGTTCCAATATTGTTTCGGATCGTTCGGCTCCACTAAGATAACTCTGCTCATCGTAACAGGATCTTCCATAATCACACGTTCCGTCTTCCAACCCTGAAATTTCAAATTGATACTTATAAATAATCATAAGAAATGATATAATAAACGGTTTATACCTATAAATATATGCACACTACTTATACCGAAAATTTGAGACATTTTTTATTATTATGATAATTTAAATGAGCATTTTCATCTTCGGGATCAGCAATTTGATATACAACGCCACACTCTGTACACTGTGTTGCACCGAAAAGTTTTTGTCCTGCGTCTATCTGATATTGATTATCGCTGCCATTCTGTTTCATCGATAACTGCCAGTTTATCGTATCTTTCGTATTGCCTGTTGATTTTTTACCAACGTCTCTGAAACAATAATTCCACTCATTTTTGTAATCGTAAACATTGAGAAATATCAGATGATTGTGTAAGTTCGTGCCCGATTTTCTTTTCTAATTGTAGAAAAGAAATTTTTTTTTTATATTAAGGTATTTTCAACTCGGACACGAACTTGTGCAATCATCCAATATTTTAGAATGTATTAAAGATTTTGTAGCGCTTACTCGCACACTTTACTGGACGAATATCCTTTGTTAAATAGTGGATAGTATTTTGGTTCTTTTTCTTCGATATTATTTTTATTATCATCTAAAGAACTACTCTCGAATGTTAATGTTCTGCTAATATCCTTAATATCCACAGTTGTCAGGTCACAAAGTTCTTTTGCTGGGGACATAGTAACATTGTTTAGAACTGCTACCAGCTTTACCGGAGAAATGTGCCCGAACTGTTTATTAGTTAGTACATCCATTGTGTCGTAGTCGTCGTCTGCCCAATCGTCTTCCAATACTTTCAGTATATTTGCAACTTCACTTTTCTCTATAGTATCTTCTAGCTCAGGATCATCCACTGCTAAATCAGTGGTATCGAATGAAATGTCCATTAACTTTGGTCGTTTATGCGCTGGAGAAATGGATTGTAATTCCTCTTGATTTAGCAATACTTTACCATCCGAGGCAACCTTTAATTTAACATTCTTATTTATTATTACCATAGCTGAACTATTCCTCTTTGAGGATCTTTTAATTTTAAAGAATCGCTTATTGAGATCAATTTCTGGCGATGGGGATCTTTCCAGTGTCCTTTTAACAGGTGTTCTAGTATGTATCCGACTTATTTCAGAAGTTTTGTTCTGTACATTTCTATCGGTTTGCGCAAATTCTTCTATACTATCTTTGGAAGTGTCGATTTTATTTTCTTTTGTGCTATTCGAACTAGCTTTTGCTTTTTGTTTCCTAATTCCATGAGATACTCCGCCGTTAACTCCTCCTATCGTGTGTCTTTTCTGTGGTTTTTTATTATGATGCAACTGCCCAGAGAAACTTCTTCTTTGATTCTGTTGCGGTGATATATTAATAATCTGATAATTCTTCACTGACACTGCTTTGGATTTACTATAAAAACTGTGTGTGCTCAGTATGAAGTCTTTCATTTTGTTTGTGTAGCTGTTAGTAGAATCCATAGGTTTAGATTAATTCTTGCAGTTGTATACCTTAGAAATATAAGAAAAAATTAATAAATAGCACGTTCAAACATTCGTAAAAATATACAGGCTGAGTCTCGTAACGTGGCGGTCTCGAATAACTCTTAAGTTATTTGTTGTATGGAAAAATGCTTCGAACAAAAGTACATTTATTCATTTCAAGTCCCGCTTTGTATAATACTTTTTTATCTAAACTAAATTAGTATTATCTTTGTATAATACTAATTTATCTAAATTTGAGAAACAATAGCGAATACATTCCACTGAAAAAAGGCGACCCTCGTAGCTCGAGAAAAAAGCAAAGTAATAAAAAACAACGTTTGTTCGAAACATGTTTTCGTACAACAAACTACGTACGATATTAGGCTATAACATTTCGTATCGATAAAAATATATAAGTGATATAAATAAATTCACATTTTACAAATATTGATACGTTTGCTGTTCCTATATCTCGGTGAACATTAGAAGTCAATAAATACATGAAATAAAACGTGAAAATATGTTTTAGGATAATAAACACATTCGAAAATTAAACATCGTAGAATTTGAGAGGAGAATTCTATACTATGAATAAAAGTGAATAAAAAACGTAGTGACTATAGGAAATAAATAAACTAACCTGTAAAAGTATCAAATAGTGAACCTTGTAATATTGTGAACGTGAATGAACTTTGACGATTGATTGTTTCTGTCAACTTTTTAAATATTTCCGAGCGGACTTTGTTACGAGCTTATTGCCATGTCACATTTGTTTATATCGAGAATATATATAATAACAGAAAGAATATTATCCGAGTTTGAAAAAACATATAAAATTAGTCCACGAGACTGCTACAAGACATTTCGGAACCATTAAAATATTTTCTCTAATTTTAGTCTATTTTCGCGGTCTTTTAGATGTATTCATGCATCAACATGCATCAACCAGTCGGCGACCAAATGCATGGTACATGGTACTATGGTACATAGAAGGCACATGCAGTGTTCCGATTGAAGCCGAAATTTTTCATACGATGGATGGCCGCTAGAGGCGCTGCGCGGAAAAACAGTAACGTATCTACTATTGGGTAACAGAGCGACCAGAGCCCTGAGGCAGTTATATTGGCGGGAGTGTACCGAAATAATCTTAGCGGACAAAAAGACTCCAGGGCGTGTCCTACGAGTAACAAAATATACACAAATACACTTGTTATACATTCATTTTTCAGAATCAAATCATATAAATTTTTTAAAATTCTGCGGGGTGCTCAAGGAACCCCATTTCATCTACCCAATAGGAGTGATGCCCATTTGGACTCCGACCGATTGGACGCGTTCCTTTTGGACTCCGTGCCGATTCGACTCGTGCCGTTTGGACGCCGTGCCGATTGGACTCGTACCGTTTGGACGCCGTGCCGATTGAACTCGTACCGTTTGGACGCCGTGCCGATTGAACTCGTACGATATTTTATACAGTTGTTTCTTATTTGCACAAAATTAATATTTATGTAAATTTGTATTATGATATTCACAATCAAACACCATTTTTTATATTTTTTTTGACAACGGCACGGAAGATTTCTTATTAGTTATTCTCTTTTGTAAAAATACGTTATATCCTCACACACAAGAAACACATTAAAAAACCACATAAAAATTTAAATTCAGATCCAAATTTAATAGATTCTAAATCATATTTAACCATATATTTCACAGTACAATATCACCATATGTAGACTTCGAAAAGCAATGATTATAAAATTTGCGGCGTCCAACGATTATAAAATTTCCGGCGTCCAAACGTCACGAATCCAACCATCACGGCGTCCAAACGGTACGAGTTCAATCGGCACGGCGTCCAAACGGTACGAGTCCAATCGGCACGGCGTCCAAACGGCACGAGTCGAATCGGCACGGAGTCCAAAAGGAACACGTCCAATCGGTCGGAGTCCAAGTGGGACACCCCCGCCAATAGTTAGGCCGTGACGTCACACATTTCAGCCAATAATTCGGCTAGAACCGAAACTGCGAGTGGGATGAGCCAATCGGACGGTTTGCTGCCGCATACCTTTCGAATTCCTGCCAGTCACAATTTGCGAGGCACGGAGAGTACTTGTGAAAAGATATATTTGGATATATTTGTATCACCGTTTTGTCGTTCCTTACAATTCTTTGTGGTGGTATTGTGCCGGGTCTATAAGTGTATATAGTCTAAGGTCTAAGCTACAAGGTATTTATCCTCTCTGGTATTTACTTTACTATCTACATATAACCTAGTTTCTCAAACAGCGTAACGCTCACTTCCGGCGACGGTGGCGCTGTGTTCTGCATACATATCCGGTCTTCCATTTTCTTTTGGTCATCGCGTGGCGTATGATTGCGTTCTTATTCACGCATCTTCGTTATTGATCGTTACACATTTAAAATAATTATTCAGACGTTTGAAATCATATAATTAAAAAAAAAAGCGCTCGCTAGTCTGTACGTTACACAATATATCTTTGACACTTGATTTCTTTCGATCATCGCAGTCGTTTTTCGTTTATCCAGTGCTAATGCGTGGTATTTCAGAAAACTCTCCGACTCTCGCAATGGCGGAGGATTTGGATGTCGAGGCGATGCTGGAGGCACCATACAAAAAAGGGGTAAGACTTAATTCCTTCTTTTTTATTATTTCTTTTTCTTCTTTTTTTTTTAATGTCTCGGTTTGTTCCTTCGAGGTCCTGTTTCTCTCTCTTTCTCTCTCTCTCTCTTTGTTATTTTTTTAATCCTATAAAAGCTTACTCTCTAATCTCGACGCACGCAGAATCCACTATTACGGTGGTGTGCTGTTTTCTGGATGTGTTCAGTTTTGTTGCGTTCGAGAAAGAAAAAAAAAATATATATATATACATATAGAAACGTCCATCCTTACTTCCTGTATATACATGTAGAACAAAGTACACCCTTGTCTTTCATACCGACTATTGATCAATACCTCCGTTTTCTGTACTTATAGATGGTACGTAACATGTACCCTCGCGCTCGTAGGATGTTCGGCAGCGAGTTCCTAGAATGCACTTGAAATACGAGGTATTAAGAAAAGCCATCACTAACATCATTTTTACTTAATTCTTTTTTTCTTTCTTTATTCTCATTTTTTTCTTTAAATTTTACTTTCACAGAAAAGAAAAGAAAAAGAAACAAACAAACAAAAAAAAGAAATAAAGTAATGTTTATTATTTTCACGACGTAGATAGAATTGCTATTGTCATGTTACGTATGACCGTAGGGAATGGAAGAGACATGCGAAATGATGTTTTTCTATGATCATAACAATCAAAACAAATGAAAAAGGAAAAGATAATTAGGTGCTGTTCTGCCATGTGCCATGCTGTGCTTTTTATCTTTACGAAATGCATAAAGTGTGGAGTATTATGCCGAGCGATTCAAAAATACATGTACATAGATATATATGTGTTGTGGTTGTAATACTTTGTGTTAAAAAACACATCTTCTACATATATGTCTTCTATTGTCAGGGAAAATTAATTACAATATTCTGTAGCTTTGAAAATTGAAACCTTTCTAGTCAGCTTAGCACTTTCCGATTCATAGGAACGTTTCATGCGCAAAGTATTTTATGCGTACAGGGCGAGTCTCGTAGCGTGACTATCTCCGATAACTCTTAAGTTATTTGTTGTATGAAAAAATGTATCTAATCTCAGCTTTTTAAATGGGATGTCTACTATTGGTTCTCAAATTCGAATAAATTATGAAATTCTGTGTAAAAAAGGTATTATACCAAGTGGGACTTCAAATAAATAATCACTGAGATATTTTCTGAACAAGATTTAGTTTGAAAGTCAATGCACTTGCGTAATCGAATTATCAGCGAGCAAAGAACTTCTTCCAGTGTTTCTGTGGTTATTGCGGCGCTTGCACTAATAGTATGTTCTCGCATGTCTTTGGCCTTTGTTGGTGGCTCGCGATAAACTTCATTTTTTAATGTTCCCCAAGGTAATGATCAAGCATTGTCAGCAGTTAATACTTGTTGCAGTTGCTGATTTCCATATTGTATTTTTCACTGAACATCGTAATAATTGGACAGCGGATTTTATGCATTCATGACAAAAATGAATAGGTGCAATTTAAGATGGTAAAACTATTAGAAGAATTCAAAAATGCTATCGTATTATTTTCAACCTATTAAACATATTAGGATAGAAAACAAATTTATATTTCACTCCAGTTTGTTACAATTCAGGTACGTTTTTATTTTGCATAAAGATCCGCTGTCTAGTAATAATAAATGTAGCATTAAATAGTCATTTAATTTGAAAACATCTCTGTAATTATTTGTTTTAAGTCCCACTTTGTATAATGATGTTTTACGCAGAATTTCGTAATTTATCAGAATTTGAGAAAGAATATTAGACGTTCCATTTAGAGAACTGAAGGTGACCCTCATATCTTGATAAAAAAAACCATGCAACTTCTGTTGGAAACATTTTTTCGTACAACGAATAACTTATGAATTATTCGAGATGGTCACGTTACGAGACTCACCCTGTACATGTGTATGTATACAGTTACATCCTGATTATTTTCTTTTAGAAACGGATGTTGAATTGTTATTTGAAGTTGGATAAAACGATGAGGTAGCCTTATATCAATGAGGAAGCGTGGAAATAAGTATTTGTATCGTTAAGGAGATCTTTATCATCCAGATAAATATAAGGCCTAGAGCAGGATTAATTACGAAATACATACGAATAAAATGTAATGTTAGCGGACCTTCTATCGGTTATGAATATTTGGATAAAGCATTTACCAATGTATTTGCTGTACTGTTTATTTGAACGATTTTTCTAATTTGTCATTAATGAAGTATCATTTGTACCGCTATAAATTTGAAAATAATTGCTTCGTGAACAAAATGCATGGTAAATTGGCGAGCAGGAATAATGATCAGGGCGTTCTAAACGAGAAAATGTTTTATAAATTATTTGTAATCATAATCGAGAGCTTTAACGTATTGTTCTCGGAGAAAAAAAGAAGGCAACGATTCCTATATCGTTGCTACATTCGACATCACTTTTCATTAATTCATTTATACATCCATGTGATCTACTACCGCCTTTCGATCATTTGAAAACATTTTCTCCATATAAAGTCATCTAGCAGTATGTATCTACTGGAAGCTGCAAATGATCGTTGATCGTTTTGTTCCTTTTACATGGATAGAATTTATAGTTAATTCAGTATATATGGAGGGTTTGTAGGCTAGCAATTAGGGTTCACATCTCGTGTTACAATAAAAACGTACTGTCTTTGATGAGGGCTCTCTTTTGCAGAAGAAAAAGGATGTGTGGTTGGCCATTGGTAGTTTAAGACCAAGGCATGCTCAACCCAAGATTGCAATGCTTTCCTAAAACCCGATAAAACAATTGGTAAGTTTGAGCCAGGTGTACGCGAGGCATCGCAACACTAAGCTCGCCCCGTCTGTCTCTCTCTCTCTCTTTCTCTCTCTCTCTCTTTTTCTTCTCTGTCTCCCCATCTCAGCCCCCCAGAGACCGATATAATGTACCTGGAAAAGAGAAAGAGCACAAGAGTGCGCCGTCGTTCCGCAGCGTATACATCTTCGATATTATAATACTCAGAGGAGAGTTGTATCTACATGGTTATAAAGATTTAACAGAAGAAAGAACTTTATTACCAATACATACATACATTTTATTTCTGATACTATTGTCAGACTTTAATTGTACAATTTGTACACAACCTGTCGTTACAAAATTTACTAACGTTCTATGATTTGCTTTTTGTCCCCTTGTTCGCGCGTCCCTGCCACATCGGCTGGCTGGCATGGCATTCAACTGTTTGCTGTTCGTAGGAGCAGGACTCCTCATCCAAAGACAAATCTTCCAAGGAGAATGGGTCTAGCCGTAAATCATCTGGGTAAGTATATTTCATAATATTACAGCTATGTTAATTCGTGCTTTGTGCTCATTAGTTTCTCCAATAATATATACACAGGGCTTGCAATCCCGTGTCACTTTTTAGTCCAGCATTTCTTATAGACGCGCAAGATAAACTATTTCGATGTTGTATTGGTATTAGGTTGGAAAGAAAATTCTTGTAGTTTTCAACTATTAAATTCAAATGCACATATCTCATCTCAAACAAAACTTTATTAATAAAAAAAAGACCATTGCAATCAATGCACTTTTGCCAACGAGAAACAAGTTTTGTTATTCCGGTTGAATAAAATTCTGGAGTCCTGGAGGCGACAAACTCGTTGAATGCCGTTTCAGCATCTTTCTGGGATTTGAAGCATTTCTCACGCAAGAAGTTGTTGAGGTGCTTGAAAAAGTGGTAATACGTACTGATCTCCAAATAACCTTGAAAATGGATCTGAAGGTCAAATACAAGGTCCGGACATATGTCCTCCATTAATCCCTGCAACTTTTATTCCAAACATTTTTACCGAATATGCTTATCTGAGAAGTTAACACCCCTGGACGGGTGGTTTTGGACACCCTGTATATTTGTTAATTCCAATAGATTTTGAAAAATACATTCAAAGTAAAGTGTGTATTTCTACTGATATTAATTATTTCTTCACCATTGAAAGATATTTGCGAGCACGAAGCATCATAGACTGTTAAGTTAAATCTAGAAACATAATTAGACAATTTGTTTTGTTCCATACCTCACCCTAAATCATCATTTTAAAAAATATTAAACTCTGGGGATAATAAGGGAATTGGATATTTATCTCCATAAATATTTTCTAATTAGGTCCGTTAAAAATTTTCATTTGATTTCTTGATAGATTTCATTGATTGATAGATTTCTTGAAAATCCAGTAGTCTTATGTAATATGGCTTTGTTTGAATATATATTCGAATGTATACTTTCTAATTAGGTCCGTTGAAAATTAAATTGAAGTTGGCAATTTTCATTTGATTGCCTACAGATTTCTTGAAAATATGGTAAATCAATGTCCAGTACTCTTATGTAACGTTGTTTCCAGTAATACGTATGTTTCTCTAAAGCGCCCATACGGCTTTGCTTGAAACTCGAACATTCTAAATTAATGTGTACATTTAATCTTCTGTGAAAAAACAATAAATATGAAAACAGTTATTTTGCGCACATATATAGCTACTTGAAGTTATATTCTCTTTGTTATAGACCCCATACAATTAGTGTAAATGCTGGTTATTTTCATAATTCCAGAGGTTAAACCCAAAGATGGTAAGTATTTAGGAAGAATATCTGTACTACAGATTCTGTTACAAATGTGAAATATAGTAAGTGCTGATTAACGGAGATTATAAGTAAAAGGAAGGGATGCGAATGAGAATAGTGTTTCGTAAAAATTTTGCTTTTACACACGAAAAAAAAGGCTGTATTATTTTTATTTTGTTGTTTATTACAGAATGTTATATATAATTTTATTCAATGGGTTAAACCATTAGCGGGGAGCTTCGTATGTGATATAAACTGGCATTCTCTGCTCCATACCGTGTACGAACTTAGATTTGGTTTATCTTATCTTTCGATGTTCATGTTACGCTTATGCGTGTTTATAGATTATTTTCTGTACATGTTCCCGTTATATTTTCACTGTTACGATATCAGTAGATTTCGAAATATTTACTATTGTATTTCTTAATATCTCTATAACTAGTTTGCGAGTAAAATAATTCGATTGATTACGAGATGACTAAGATTTTGTTCATTGTTTAAAATTATACGAAACTACATAGAATGGAGTAACGGAATTCCTATATTTACTAAGTTCGTACCAATAATGGTATTTCATAGAAAAAAAAGAGTTACTTTATAATACCGAAATTATGCTGCGCAAGCGAACTTGAAATCGATTAGGAAAAATTCATTTATGATACATAATAGAACATTATATGTCATAAATCGAGAGAAATCCTTTTAATCTAAAATGTTCTTGTTTGATTCTTGAATTTTTAGGAAGAGTAAACATCGGTCTCGTTCCCGTTCTCGATCGCGAGACCGTAAGGAGAAGGATCGCCGCGATCGCGATAGAGACAGAGACAGGGATCGTGACAGAGACAGAGATCGCGATCGTGATCGTGACCGTAGACACACATCAAGATCAAGAGACCGAAGAGATCGCGATAGAGACAGAGAAGGTGGTGGAGGTGGAGGTGGCGGTGGTGGCGGCGGTGGCGGTGGTGGTGACAGAGATAGGGATCGGCGAGACAGAGATCGGGATCGAGATAGAAGAAGGAAACGATCGCTTACGCCAATTACACTTCCTCGAGCGAGACCGTCCTTTGGAAAAGGTGTCAGCCCCCTTGGAATGTAAGCCCTCTTTACCAATGTTATTAGGTTGTTGCATAGGAAATGTCCGATTTTTAGCAATGACGTTAAACAAACGCAATTTTGTACCCAATGATTCTACCTGAAAAGGGTCTCGCCGATTAAGATGGTCAAAACTGCCCTTAGAGCTTTTTGAATGGCTATTAAACCATTCGAAAGCTGACCAAGAAAAACCCCTCTGAGTAAAGTTCCAGCCCTCTAGCTTGCCCGTGAGGGTAGTTGCAGGGTAAAATAGATTTTGCGCTTTCCGGCGCATTTTCCGATCTCAAATGGGTTCTGAAATTCTGAAAAAAATGTGACATATTTCGGATCCTAAGGCGCATTTTTGAGAATTTCTTCAAATTTTTTGGTAGCAAACTGTTGGTCGTAAAAAATGAAAAACCTCAAAAAAAACGAAAAATGATTTTTTTCACAAAAATATGAAAAAATGCTATTCTACTGTTTGGTTCCCTGATAAAGTACTATAACAGGCATGTCCTCAATTTTTTTCAGATGTTTTGTTCGGCAGCATCATTGTCAAAAACAATAAAAACCGAATTTTTCGACGTTTTTGCTGTGAGGAGGAAAGTTACACTTGTTGGTTTCACCGTGGGCGTATATTAAGTCATTTTTAGCGTTATTACACTGAAACATTCAATTATACCTAAAAAATGTGATTTCTTTTGTTTTTGACAATGATGCAGCCGAACAAAAAATCTAAAAAAAATTGAGTACACTGCCTGTTATAGTACTTTATCAGGGAACCAAAAGTAGAAAGCATGTTTCCATATTTCTGAGAAAAAATCTTTTTCCGATTTTTTTGAGGTTTTTCATTTTTTACGACCGCAGTTTGCAACCAAAAAATCTGAAGAAATTCTCAAAAATGCGCCTTAGGATCCGAAATATGTCACGTTTTTTCAGAATTTCAGAACCCATTTGAGACCGGAAAATGCGCCGGAAAGCGCAAAATCTATTTTACCCTGCAACTACCCTCACGGGCAAGCTAGAGGGCTGGAACTTTACTTAGAGGGGTTTTTCTTGGTCAGCTTTCGAATGGTTCAATAGCCATTCAAAAAGCTCTAAGGGCAGTTTTGACCATCTTAATCGGCTAGGCCCTTTCAAGTTCCTTGATTGTATTACAATTTTATAAGAGTCGCATTCTAGTATCGGACATTTTGTATGCAACAACCTAATATAATTGTTGAACTGTCAGCTTGTTTCTTATTAACATTGTATGTTCATGTATGTTGCAGTAGAAACGATGAATTGACGCCAGAAGAACGGGATGCACGGACAGTATTTTGTATGCAGTTGAGTCAACGCATACGTGCACGGGATTTGGAGGAATTCTTCTCCAGCGTTGGGAAAGTTCAAGATGTTCGGCTCATCACGTGCAACAAGACGAGAAGATTCAAAGGGATAGCATATGTTGAGTTCAAGGATCCTGAAAGCGTTACCCTGGTTAGTTGGCAAGAACGATGTAATGCGTTAAGGGGATAGACTCGTTTCCAGGATTGCAAGAGTGCGGGATGCGCCTTCTCATTTCTCGGTAATGCAAACGATGGGGTTTTTCAGTAGTGAAAAGATAAAAGATTAATCTAGGCCGCAATCTCCCTTAAAAGTCAAATTTAGGCGCATCCCGCGACCTTGCAGTCCTGGAATCGCGAGTCCTACCCCCTTCAGAATGTTTTTGGCTATCGTATTACATTCGATTTTGTTCTAGGCTCTTGGCTTATCGGGTCAGAAGCTCCTCGGTGTTCCTATAGTGGTACAGCACACTCAAGCTGAAAAAAATCGTATGGGCAACTCGATGCCGAACCTGATGCCAAAGGGTCAAACAGGTCCTATGAGATTATACGTTGGATCTCTTCACTTTAACATCACCGAAGACATGCTCCGTGGTATTTTCGAACCTTTTGGGAAAATTGACAACATTCAGTTAATTATGGACCCGGAAACGGGTCGAAGTAAAGGCTACGGATTCTTAACCGTACGTGTCAATTAACATTACAAATCGATTAGCCTATATATTTCGTTATTTCCTCTTATTCGATGTTTCGATGTTTATAGTTTAGGAATGCTGACGACGCGAAAAAAGCTTTGGAACAATTGAATGGTTTCGAGCTTGCTGGCAGACCTATGAAAGTTGGTAATGTCACAGAACGTACAGATTTAATACAAGGACCTTCACTTCTTGATACCGACGAGCTAGACAGGAGTGGAATCGACTTAGGTGCTACCGGAAGGTAAAACATACTTCTTACGTAAAGTGTAAACGTATTTCAAATGTTGTTCATTTAATATTTTGTTGATATACTTTCTAGGTTGCAGTTAATGTTCAAATTAGCAGAAGGCACTGGACTTGAAATTCCTCCTGCAGCTGCAAATGCGTTAAATATGGCGCCTGTTATGTCTACGCCACAGCCACCACCACAAGCTGCTCCCCCTATTGCAACACAGTGTTTTATGCTGTCGAATATGTTTGACCCGCAAAAGTAAGTTACAACAATTCATTTCCACAGCCTACGCATGCATATTTGTAGACCCAATGGTAGATTTTCCGTTCTCCAATTGGGGGAACGTATATGCTATATTAAAGAAGTTAAATTCGAATACGTCACACGTATCGATATGCACGTGTGTCAAGTACTGATAACTTTACACATTATTATTAGAGGTGTGCTAAGATGACACACTAATACAAAGGGATTAAAGCATTAGACTCGTCTCGCGCGTGAATGTGGTTGCACACTTGCGCACCGCTACCATACATATGCGTACACGAGGATTGCAAGGGTCCGGGCGGCCTCAAACCATTCCTCGATAACTCAGAGTTACGGCTTCTCAAAGTCATACACTCTGGGACGAAAAGATAGCACACTTTAAAATTAACGTAATATTTATTTATTTAACATTACAATCAAGGTTTTTATTTTTACACAGTCTTGCAAAATATCTCTATAAACAGACACAAATGAAATTGAATTGAATTTCGCCAGTCTATACGATTTAAAAAATTAAGGAAATATGGTGTGACAAAATGATAGCACATTTAACTTAAAATTATGTAAACAGTAAATCAACGAATGATAATTAATGCTTAATATTTTGTGGCTCCTCCTTTACATTTAATAACAGCCATCATTCTCTTTGGCAAAGATTTATAGAGTTTTTTAATGGTTTTTTGCTCTAATTGCTCCCACTCATCTTGAATACATTTTTTTAATTCTGCAATATATCCAAATTGTCTGCCATTTCTATATACAGCTCGGGCAAGATTTCCCCAACAATTTTCAATAATGTTGAGGTCGGGTGGTCTTGCTGGCCAATCTAAGACGCGAATTTTTTCTCGAGAAAAGTACTCTTTTACTACTTTTGCAGTGTGTACTGCGGCATTATCCTGCTGAAAAATATACTTCTCTCCAGCAATCCTGGTCGCGTACGTGTTTATTTGTTTCTTAATCATTTCCAAAGACATTTTGCTATTCATTTTTCCTGATATAAATTTGATTTCCATTTTACCATAGTACCCGATACCGCACCAAATCATCACACTACTACGTCCCATTTGCCGACGACTCAAAAACTGTTCCTCTTTTCGCATATCGTGGAAATAGTAACTCAGACCATCAGGTCCATCTAAGTTAAACCTCTTTTCATCCGTAAATATTATTCTTCGCAATTTCTTTCGCATATGAATATTCTTTTCCGCAAAGTGTAATCGATTGTTCTTATGTTGCGCAGTTAACCAAGGCTTTTTCTTTAATTTTCTTCATTGTATGTATTTGCATTTTTGTAAAACACGTCTCACATACTTTACATTAGTGTCTACACCAACACTTTCAGCAATTTGCCTTGCAGTCATCTTAGAATTGGATGCTGCTCTTACAATTAGTATTGCACGACGTTCCCGGGCACTTAGACTTTGCGGACGTCCAGAACTCTTCTTTTTACTATAGTTTTCCGGATTTTTCAAGAAATTATTATTAGTTTTCGACTTCTATTCATAATTTTTGCTATTTTTGTCACTGAATATTGTTCTTCTTCCAATTTTACCCTTTTTTGATAATATTTTTAAACAAATATACAGCACGAGATAATATCACGGACTTTATTAACTATGTTCTGAGGTTGATGTTCGTAATTCGCGAGCTTCAGTGTAACTGGGAAGCGTAGATTTACTACACGTGCTGTCATTTTGTCCCACTTGCGAACCACAATATTTACGTTTTCATTTCCAGAATTCTGTTGAAGTAAATATTGTCGATGATATTCAGTACATTATACATAGAGGCACGTCAGAATATGTTGACATATTAAAATACTTATTTTCTTCAGTTTATTCTACCAAATGAGAAAAAATAGACAATGTGCTATCTTTTTGTCCGGGAGTGTAATCGCTAGATCAGGCCCGGGCAACGCTGGCTCGCGGAACAGATGTGGCTGCTTCTTCTCTTCGCCTACTCGGCGAGTCAGACCCCACCACGTCCACTCCGACTCTTCCTTCAAGAATCTTGAATATTTTCGGGAATCTCGACGTAGTCTAGAACTTCAAAATCTTAGAGAACTCGTCTCGATCTCGAAAATGATTCTCGACTCGACATTTTCGTGTTTTCGCTAGTATCTAACGGTGTGCCAGTACCATAATTCCGAGGCCTGCACTGATATAAAGGGATTGAATGGCAACTAATCGAACTGTATCGCTTTGTTCCAGCGAGACGAATCCAAACTGGGCGAAAGAAATTCGTGACGACGTGATCGAAGAGTGCAACAAACACGGTGGTGTGTTGCACGTATACGTAGACCAAGCCTCTCCTCAAGGTAATGTCTACGTGAAATGTCCATCAATTGCAACAGCGGTTGCAGCCGTGAATTCACTGCACGGCCGATGGTTCGCGGGTCGCGTGATCACTGCCGCATACGTACCAGTTGTAAATTATCATTCGCTATTTCCGGATGCGATGACCGCCTTACAATTGTTGGTCCCGAGCGCACCACGAAGAGGAATGTGATCTTAAATGCCGAAGAAACCGACGTATAAACTTGTAAATTCTTATAGTATTAGATACTTTTTTTTTCTTGTCGATATTAAGCTAGAAAGAGGACAATTTTGTTAATGTAACGAGTATCGTTCAAATGTTAATGTAACCGAACGTACGAGAGTGATGTCAACGGCTAACGCATTGTTACTCGCGCGTTCAGATGTCGAAAGTGTTCTTTGTTCCGTTTTAATTGAAACGCGATGAAATACTTCGCGAACGTGTCGATCGATGGGTATTCAGCGTAAAGTAAACTTTCTACCTACTCGCGCGTCAATGTTCTTGACCAATTAATACAGAAGAAGAAAAATGATCCTTGATACACACCGTTTAAATGTTACATTTAGTACAACGAACGAACAGTTCGTTCTTAAAAGTAGTTATTTATTCACACAGCGCGTACAATGATTGAAAGAAAAAGTATAACCCATATGTATCCACGTACGTATCAAACAAAGTTTATTGTTATCCGGGTACTCGACGATTGCCTATTATAGCGTCTATATGATTTCACAGAGACAAACAATCTTCGGCTCTTTCGATCGGTTGCGATGAAAGTAAACGACAAGAAAATCGAAATTTTCAAACGTATATACGTACAAAGTATATAATATAGAACGTTCTACGAGAATCTATTGTGACTATGTCAAAATTTACCGAGACTACCTGTTTAAGGAAAAGTATGGATTACATCATTAAGAAACTTCGTAGAACAGTCCGGAAAACAAAGAGGTCTGCAGGCAGCGAGGTCACGCATACAATTTTCTTCTTTTTTTTCTCCTACGTACGGATAAGGGCAATAATCATAATAATAGTGACGAACATTTCGAATAATGTTGGATACTTAAGGCTCTAATTATATCTTAATGCTAATATACATTCTTTTTATGTAATTATATATCTATATACACACAATATATAATGGCCTTGTAATCGCAGTGTTCGTGAGCTAGACCCTCATTTTTTCGAAGTATTTTAAAGAAAGAGATTGTCCGCGAACACTTTCTCAATGACACAGAACGAATATAAATTCTGATACTCAACTATTTATTTAGAAAAAGAAATGCGTACAAATTTATGTTGATTGTATCGAGATGTACAGTCGGTCGAAAAACGTCTATCTGACTCCAGTCTCTTTCAAATGATGCGGACAATTTTTATTTTGCATAAAAATCCGCCGTCTAATATTTTCGTCGATCTTTAGGAACTTTTCGTACACAAAATAATGCGCCAATCCTTCTGAATCTTTGCAGTTACGTTATTTAACATTATACAACAAGTAAAAAACTTTTGCGCAAAAAATTCCTAAAGATTGACGAAAATGTAAGCTTTACAAGGCTCGCTCCCCATAATAACATACATATTTATTAGATTCCGTTCAGAATGTTCATCACGAGTCTGACACGATATTGTAGGGCAAAGGGTCCGTGATGAAACTTTGGAAAATACATTTTGTAGATTCGTGTTAGTTGTAAAATTTGATCCGACCCTATTCAAAGTTTGAAAGTGTGCACGGAGACATTTTTCGACTGACCGTAGATATTTAACACAGCCACAAGCCGCATAAAAATGTACGTAGCTGTACAGAGCATCAAAAGGGGCAATTCGTATGCTCAGCATTCCGTCATTAAACCTGCAGGCCTCTGTCAATAAAGAATCAAACGTGTTAAATTGTACAAAATGTTTTATAAAGTAACATCAGTCATTCGTAAATAGAAAATACTAAAGTAAACTTCGTATCTCTGAAGCGTGGGTGTAGACTTTGATAAATTATACAGTAAAGTCAATGTGATACACACCGTGTATGCGAAAAATCCTCTTCTAGTATGCAAATGTAAATTCGCAAACCTCCCTAAAACATTTGTCCGTTCGTACGGTTAATTTGGAAGACTGTAATTTTCGTAGAGATGTCCATATTCTGATCCGTAGAATAGAATATAAAGATTCTTTGTTACCCATTTGTTGTACGTATCTGATTTGGACTAAAAACGTTATATTAACAATTCTGCCAGGTAAAAGTGTTGCGTACGTTTCGTAGAAATTCTTCAAAGTTGTGATTATTGTTTAAACATTCGTGGGCACGAGGGTAATTTGAAGAAATGCACGTAGAAAATTCGAGAGTTTGGACGCGGCTTCGCTTGCGCCACGCCAACAAATAAACTGAGCGACGTGATCGTGTTTCTCTTATCTCATTGTTTTGTATTATATTTTTATAGTTGATAAAATGTATCCTTTATTTTTTTGTATGTAACTAAACATTTTACAACAAACTGTTTGACTCGGTAACGCTCATTTAGGTATATACTCATTTCATAAAACGTAATCGAATGGGCTACAACGATATCCAGTTGGATCACTTCGATGAGAGACATGGAAAACATGAATGCGATGTGTACAGCACTTAACGACTAAATGAAGACTCGTACGAGACCATGTACAATTTAGTAATAAATTAGAAAATACATCTTTGCTTTATAGATATCGATGATAGATATTTCTAGATTCCTATAAAGTACCTTCGATCATTCCTAGATTGTACTGGATTCACCAGTTCCTAAATCTTCTAGAAATCGTTGGATTCGTTGGAGACTGTAAGACTCCCAACAGTCTAAAAATATTTGAATTCTAAGAAAATATTTTACACGCATCTTTTTTTAGGGGATAGAAAATCCATTTTATTGAATATCTCCGAAACTACTAGACTTCGACAAACATTTAAAAAGCCAATTTGTGCGTCTTCGAATGACGAATCTTTTAGTGGAAACTGTTTTTTTTTTAAAAGTTAATTTTTAACATATCTTTAAAAAGGATTATTTTTTTGAAACTCAGTTTCCACTAGAAGATTCGTCATTCAAAGACGCACAAATCGGATTTTGAAATTTTACTCTAAATAGACCCAATAGTCTCGGAGATACTCAATAAAATTGATTTTTCACTCGCTTAACATGGATGTCGGCAGAAATAAAAAAATACGTGTAAAATATTTTCTTCAGTTCTGTATTCATACCAAAATTCATTTAAATCGGCGTATTACGGTAGGGTAACCTCCCTTTAAGGTTCAACTAACAAAAAATACGACAGTTTCCTAAAATGAACTAACTTTTATTTGATCCATTTTAAATCGGCACATAAAGAAATATGATCGCTTGGAAACACTACAGATGGAAGGCCGGTATGCAAACTAAGGTCCTCCACGCTTGGCATTGGGATCACCTGTTCTACTTTTAAATAATCGGTTTCATAAAATATATAATCCAAGCATCCAGAAAAGCATCCTGTGTAATTCGTAAATTCTGGAGTACCGCAGGCACTAGATAAATTAGTATCGTGCTTCAAAGTTATATTTTCTACGAATTGCTCCGGACCTGTGGTACGTCAATAAAACGGCATTTGAAAAAGGAGAAAACATTCTATTCAAACTGCATAATAATGCGGATCTTTATGCATTTATCTACAAATGCTATATGTATACTAGACTGTGGATCTTTATGCAATTATGGCACTTGAAATTTAAAAAAAAGGGAAGTTAGGATATAAAATATATATTCTAAAAAGGCTGCTACCACGGAAAATAAGATTTTATTTAATTCGAGTTTCTTAAAATTTAAGATAGTCAAAAATGCCCTTGAACCGAATTGTATCGACGATGTGTCATTTGGTAGGGCACCTAGGAAAAACAGACTGCAAAATTTCAACCCTGTATCTCGATCGGGAGGGTAGTTATGGGGTAAAATCGAAAAATCAGTTTTTGGCCTATTTTCCCTAGTTAATGATGTTTAGAAATTCTGAGAAAAATCTGACACACGTCAAGAACCCAAATACATACTTTGCAATTGGTTTCAGATTTTTAAAGTGAAAATCCTACTTGTATAAAATCAAAAACTTCAAAAATGCAGATTTCACATGGAAGTTCTAGAGTGACATCATTTATATTTTTACAGTAGCTATATATTGGTATAAGTATTGTTCATGAATTTTTTAGATATTTTGGTTTGGTGCGCCGTTGTTAAAAAAAATAAAAACCGATTTTTTCGACGTTTATTCCGCGAAGAACTAAGCTAACCTTAAAATTATTACGTTCTATTTATTCTGTAAGTCTATCTAGTTCAAGAGCATTTTTGACTATCTTATCCGGCTATACCCTTTGTCTACAAGACTTGAAAAATTGCATAAACATCCACGGTCTAGTCATAACGTTAACTTACATGATTTCCAATCAGCATAATCTTCTGGAATATATTTCTGTGTCATTAATTGATAAACGCCATTCTCCGGTGTGCTGTTGAAGTCTCCGCAGAACACAATGCTGACATTACATTCTGGATTCTGGAAACGTAATATAATCAATTCAATTCTATGATAATCGTACAAAAAAATTTTTATTTGAAACTTCTTGTAATGTAATTACTTGTAGCTTTGTTTCTTCAGCAAATGCTTGCAGATGTATCAGGCCATAATATGCTTGTAGTAGACGTATGTGATCTGCCACTGGTAGGAAATATAAGTGTGTATTGCCAATAACCAGGATTTCTGAATTTTCCTTAGATCGTAGCGCTACTGCCTACAACATATTGTTGAGAATTTAACGCATTATCTACCGATAATTATTCAATAGTTTTTCAAAATGTACGAATCAAAGGTTCGAAGGTTTTGTTCAATTTTTCACAGTAACAGCAACATGATTTAATTTTTCTCAATCCTTAGCACTCGAGTGGTGACTCAGAGTCGCCACTAAAAATTGCTGTACCATTAAATATGTTGGTATCTAATCAATTACTAAACATTTAAGTATTGTACAAGGTATTATATCAAAAGAGAAAAATCATATAGAAAGGAATTATTCTAGCTCGGAAGAAATGTTTCATTTTCGAGTTAGAATAGCTCTGAGTGCAAAGGGTTAAATTCGAGAACTCCATTAACAAGATTTCAGTAAATTCAGTGTTAACTAGGACTTATAATATTCTTAATAGTGCTATGTAGACTTCTTTATAGTACCTGTATAATTGTATTTCTATTTACGAACGTCTCTTTCATGGTTTCATTTTGAATCTGCGACCATACAGTATTAAACCCCTTTAAATCTGTGCCACGTGACATAACGCTATAATTGGAATTCAATATATCAAACCTGTCCTGATTATAAAACACTGCAACTCCTTCTCGCAAGTCATTTTTAAGATTATACACGCCACTGTAGTTTAATACAGACAGAGATGGCACTAAATCATTTTCATAAACTCTATTGTCCACCTCCTGTAGACATATAATGTCTGCATTATACCCTGCAACAATTCGTTATACAGCTACTTTGAATATATTCATTCTCTTAATAAGTATTTGACAAAGGAAAAATGTAAGTTACCTATTAATTCTTTAAGAATTAGTAATTTCCTATAATCCATAGACAAGGCGTATTGTGGACAATATGGATACAATGTATCCTTCGAAAAGTCAGTTTCAGAATATATGTTCGCCAATATGTTGTAGGATGTTATCCTAAAACTGCAATTAACATTGTTTACAAATGATCAATTTACATATACAGGGTGGTTCGCCACCTCGATTTTCATCATTATTATTATTCGTAGCGAAGAATGTTTACATAAGATTGAATGGTTTCAAGAGATGCATACTTTGGTGTAATAATAATGACAAAAATCGAGGTGGTAATACGATAATATGGAGCTTAAAGCTGAGCATGTAGCTACTTTCATAAAGCTGCGACAGCTACATGCTGCAGAATAATGCAAATTACGCTTGGTAAACATAAAAATAGGATTTTTGAGGGAGATTGCAGCGTAGACTGATCTTTTGTCTAGCGCTTTTTTGTCTTTACATTATCCTGAAAACGAGTCTATCCCCTTTTAAGTAAGATTTCTAATGAAATTGTTTTGTTAAAGATTTACCTATCTCCAGACAATTTTGTTTGAGTAAATGTGTGTCTGATTTCAAATGGACAGGATCCCGGACCAGCTTCTACTGCGTTATTAGATACAACTTCTATCATTGGTCCATCCTGATCGTTGTTTCTCGGTATACAAGTTATTTTTAGATGACATCCCATATCGGATAGATTCGGTATATATAAGTAACCTTCCCCAACGTGGATCCATTTATTATTTTCCTTTCTATGCCAATTAAAAGTCGATTTTGTTTTATCAACGTACATCGATATAAACTTGGAAGGATAAGTTGGAAAACCAACTAAAATACTCGACGGTAATGCTATTCGACTAACATAAGGTACATTTTGTTTAAACATATATTCTGCATCGAAAATAATCAGTTTTACATTCGACGAGTCTTCTAGGATCGTTTTGCAGCTAAGACTGCCGTCGAGGTCTGAATCGTTTCGCACTAATTTGATCATTTTCATCTCGATGTTATCAATCTCGTTTTTCACGGAATCTGGATCAGTCTCCTTGCGTTTCTTGCTCTTCTTATGCTTTTTGTTCATACAATTATTGATAGTCGAATCCAGTCTACGAAGAAAATTATTTATAGGTTCGTTCACGTTCCTGTTAAAGTTGAATTGCTTGTCGATCTTTAAATCAACATTAACGTAACGAAGCGACACTTTAAAATTGTCGCTACCCTCCTCGTGCATCACAAGTGCTTCGTTCATATTTATCTTCGTCTTCGGTTGCGAATACTTCTTAACAAACTGGTGAAGTATCGAGAATGGATACGGACAGGTTAATCCACGTGAATTCAAATTTCGTGTTACAGTCAACATTTCACAATGTATTATCATGTATTATGCATCATCATTTGTGTTTAGTAATATATAGACTAGAATCTTCAACAGAGAAATGTTTCAACGCCGACTTTGAATCTAGAAAATATTTGGTTTTTATGTTTATAAACTGCATATAACCACAAAATACGTAAATACTGGTAAATACTGTCAGCAGAGAGTATATGAGAGTGCTCACGCTCGGGTTTTGCCCGTGCCCATTATAGTGCTGCCCCCTAGTCTAGTCACAGACGAGATATAGGAATAGACCTGGCACCTTATGGGACTTGGTGTCCATAGGAATCTGTAGTACCGGCACCTTAAAATGCCAGTGATTTCAGCGTCCTCTACGCATTGAGAACGGTGAATTCGAGAACTAGAACCAATCCGACTCGGGTTCGACTGGTAAAACTTCTACAGCCAGTGCCGGATTAATCCAGCGCGGGGCCCGTAGCAAATGTAGCCAGGATCCTGGCTCGACACCAAAATGCATTGGGTGTCCGGTCTATTCCTATATCTCGTCTGTGGTCTATGGTTATTTTCTACAGAGTCGGTAAGTCAGATCCGCAGACATATAACTGAATTGCGTGTGACGTCTATACTGATAATTAATTCTGTGCATATACTCTCTGCCAGTAGTAATATTTTAGCTTTGGACGCATATACAAATTTTTCTATAAAGGAAGACACTCGAAATAAAACAATTCTTATAATAGAACTCCGCCTCGCCGATAATTTCGGAAATGTCTCGATTACCGTATAGGTTTCGTGTACGAAGGTTAAGGCATTTGTAGCGACAGTAATTGACGTGTCAGTGCAATTGCAAATGGCGGACACCAATGGTGACATTTCCTCGATGGGGAGGAAAATCGAAAAATTAAGAATATCTGCCGACGAGTCGACGAGGGATGACAGTGACATGGAAAAGGAGAAAAGAATGGAACCTCGTCTTTGGGGTTTCGAGACTCGAGAACTGTATAAAATGGCTGTAAATTTCTATAAAGGTGAGCTAGTTGCGTTGACAGTTTGTTAGACTATTCTCGCCGTTCATTCTTTCCTTTTTCTCGAAGAATATAACGTGTTCATAGAAATGTTTTAATACACGATTCTATCACAGTTTCGTAATAACATGACATTTTCAAATATAGAACTTTATCAGAACTTTATTTTGAATTACTGCGTCAATGCATGATGTTTAGCTTCGTTGATTTGTATAGATTGTGTCAGGGAGTTCCAACTTGTTCCCCTCCAAGAACTGCAAGGTCTTTGCTAGTAGTCGAACCTTTTCTGACTGTAGAGTAAAGGTACATGTTCATCCGAGAGTTTCTGTCAACAGTTCTCGAAAGTACTCTCAAATTGCATGTCCATTCAAGAGTACAGTAGGACCTCGATTAACTGGCTTGATTGGGTGGCAAACAGCCTGGATAAATTAAGACACTAGGGAAATAATTATTAAGTTGGAAAGAAAGTTCTTGCGGTTTTTACAATGAAGTCTAACAATGATGTCTAAAAGTGGGGGTAGAACCTAAGCGGGGAATGCGTCGTGTACGACTCGCGAGCTACAAGTTGGAACTCCCTGTACTAGAATTTACTGCAATGTACTGAAATACTAGAATTTACTACAATCTACTAGAATATACTGGAATATACTACAATACGCTGGAATATATTAGAATTTACCACAACACTCGGATGTACTTACTCGCGAAGGCCGAGTTTCAAAGGCTATGCCCCCTCGGTCCTAGTTCGGAGCTTCTCGGTCGTGTTCCATACTCGCCATTCGTGGCGCCTGGGAGAAGTAGGACCGCCACGGGTGCGAGACGCGCGGTCGGGTCGAGGGGGCATAGCCTTCGAAACTCGGCCGTCGCGAGTAAGTAAATCCGAACGCTGATTTACTATAATGCACTAGAATGTAAAAGACGCAACTACCGTGTTAACAAATGTTTGCAATTCTTACAGAAAAGGAAGGGAAAGCGGTCCACTTGTCTTACGAAGATAAGTTGAAGTTGGTTGCTTTCACGCAACAAGTAACGCATGGAAAATGTACGACTGAGAACGCGTCGCCTTTGGGCGTATTGGATGTGATAGGAAGGGACAGACGTTTGGCATGGCAGAACTTGGGAGATATATCCAAGGAGCAGGCTATGGAGGGATTTATAGTTTTATTAGACAAATTGTGCCCGTTGTTCAGAACTGTTGTAGAGGCGCAACGAAGGGATATAGAGGAGAAGTTACGGCTGAAGAAGGAAGAAGAGGCGAAACAATTAGAAGAGGAGAGAAGGTTGAAGGAATTGGACGAACAAAAGAAGAAAGAGGAAGAGGCTAGGTTAAAGGAAGAACTGCAGAGGAGACAAATTCAAGATGCCTTAAATCAGCAAACGTATTACCAGTTTAAGATGTACGCCGAACAACAGTACCCTGGAAATCCAGAGCAACAAGGTGTTTTGATAAGGCAGCTGCAGGAGCAACATTATCATCAGTACATGCAACAATTGCGTCAGAATCAATTAGTCGCGGAGGAACAAACACCGGAATCGAACAATGCTACGACAGAGGAATGCGAAAAGGAAGAGCAAACTAAAGAGACCGAAGAGACAGCGCCATTAAACGAAGAAAACTCGGATGAACTGGATTGGCCACCTATAGCACCCGCAGAAATGTGGACGATAAAAGGCGTTGAAGAATTCAAAGAAACCATCAGGAGAGAAGCTGGAGACGCAGTTATTAAAGTTGGTCACGGAGAGATAGTGACTGTTAGGGTGCCAACGCATGAAGACGGCTCGTGTCTGTTTTGGGAGTTCGCAACGGATGGTTACGATATTGGTTTCGGAGTATATTTCGAGTGGTCGAAACCGGAAACAAGTCAAGTATCAGTACATATTACCGAATCCGAGGACGAGGAAGAAGACGAAGATGATTATGTCTTAAGGGAGGATTTAGAAAGCGGAGTATCGAATGGCAGTGTTCAGTCTGACTACAAACTACCATCGCCGCCTATAAGCGAGATAGTACCTGTGAGTATAACAACAGAATCTTTTGTTTATTGTCGAGAGAGTGTTACTTTCCCTCGAAGGTCGAAGCTTGGGAGAAGTAACAGCCCTAGTCGAGAGGTCACGTTAATCGATACCGTTAATCATTTCATTTATTTCGATCGGCAGGTATATAGGAGAGATTCTCAAGAAGAAATCTATGCTGGAAGTCATAGGTACCCGGGGCAGGTAAGCGAATTCCAATAAAATATTTCCATTGTGGATTGTTTCACGTACGTGTCTTTGATAAATTTCTTCGTTACAGGGAGTGTATCTTCTTAAATTTGATAACTCGTATTCACTTTGGCGAAGCAAAACGCTTTACTACAGAGTATATTACACTCAGAATGGCTATGTAAATTAGCTTGACAAAAGGCCACTACAATTCACAGAACGTACAACCATTGAGAACTAGCCGAACACAATGGTCTGCCAATACTGCTAGTCCAACTAAACGAAGAGTCCTATATATCATACTTCTGTTCACGTGAAGCAAAGTGTTTGCAAGAAAAAAGAAAAAAACAAATTATATACCTATTATAGTTACGTAAAGACACTTTATTGTTTAAATATGGCAAAAAAGTGGGCACAAGTAAAAAAGAAACAAACGAATAAGGTTCCTACTGTTCCCTCTTCTGTGAACGATTTATAAAATCGAACGAAACAGACGCAATTGTATAAAACGTCAGCAACAACAGTATATGTGCAGCAAAAAAGAACTTTGTATCCATTATTGTTCATGTCGCATTCGGGCTATATATGTATATTGTGTCGATAATGTATTGGTTAATCCATGCATAATATTGTTTTCTCTGTGGTTTGAATTTTTAGTCTATCTTTGTTGTCATTTCACTCGTGACTATATCTTATATTTTTATGAACATTGTCCCACATTTTAGAAAAAATACATTGCAATCAAAGCACTAACAAGTCGGTTCGTTCGTTTCTTGTAATTCTGCGTGTATGTTACACGAAAGAATTTCAAACACCTGTTCCTTTTTCCTGTCAACATTTTTATTGTATTTTAATCATATTTTAATTTTTGCTTTTTTTTTTTACAGGAATGTATATCGTTAATAATAATAATAATAGTAAGTAGTTTATATACGCAGCGGTATACAGTTACAGGCTTATTATACGAACGCGTGTCCAGTTAACGCATAATTAATAGACGATTCGCCCTATAATAACAATTTTACTTAGAAGAGCACTTTTTCGAGACGGCATGGTTATTTTGTTGTTGCTGTTGTTATTTATTACTGCAACACGAGGGCTCGGTTGCAGGCAATAAATACATTGCGCGGATTAATTTCCAAAGACATTAAGCGATAACAGCGGAATTCCTGTGGCCGTGCAATTCCTTTTTCCGGTAGCCAAATTCTCACACGATCGATCGCTTTTTTCGTTTTAGTAATCAATCGATCGAAAATTCGTAATAAAGTAGAATTTCAATCGACGTCGATATTACATTCATTTAGATATCTAAAACCCGTTTCATTCTCGATGAACGTTGTCGATTAAACGTAAATTGTTGATCGTTCACTTACCCATTTCACAGTGACATTCTCGGTAAATCTTTAAAGCCTAGTTCATCTGTCTTCGTGCACCTATTCATGAATTTTCAAATATTTTAAAGACACTGTAGACCAGGCAGTTCCAACTAGTAGCTCCGGAGCTATTCGAGGCACCTTCCCCGTTTAGGTCCTTCCCCCACTCTTAGACTTCACCGTTATATGTATGTATAACGCCACCACTGTTCCCTCCCGCGCCTTCACTGCCACCCAACTCACTAACTCTACGGCTGTACGTAGTGGGAAGAGTGGGGGGGATCTTGCAGTTCTCGGAGGGGAATAAGTTGGAACTCCCTGCTGTAAACGTTTCTTATTTATGAAACATTCCTAATCGAAATATTCTAACTTCTTGTTAGTTTTTCGAGTTTCGTAGGAACACTGATTACGGTTTGTGTTTTCCAATTTTATGACTATGTTGATCGCAACAGCGCATCTGCCATTAGATTCGTTCTGAATAGTAATCACTAGACTGCGGATTTTTATGCGTGTATGGCTTCTGGAAATTTTCAAAAAATGCCAGGATATATCCTCTGACAGAATTTAGTCAAATTTTGATATATTTCAGATCTACAAAGTTCTTAAAAATCGTCTCGGAAAATTGCAAATTGTATAAACTTCCGCAGTCTAGTAATCATAGTAATCACGTGTGTTATCCCGAGACGCCTAAACATTTAACAAGTTCGCGATTTTAAGTGTCGTCGGTGCCCCTTGCCTCCACATTTACGGGATTTAGATTTTCGATTTACTTCAAAATGCTGAAAGACGTTTTGTGAGAATTACAAATTTTTCGAACGAAGTCGTAAAACTCGTCAGTGTACAAAGAAACACAGCACACATAATGTTCGCATCAAAATCATTATAAATCTAGAATAACGAGGACAGATATTTGTGAACAGACCAAAGGAAACAAAATAGAAGTTATTCTCGTGTTAAATATTCTGGTCCCTTAGATAATATACGTTCAAACGATCATAAAAGAGATTTTGATACTAAATCGATGCACGGTTCACGCTCAAAATCCACGAACCTATTAAACAGCTCACGTGACCGTCGAATTTTAATTGTCGCGTGCCTCGTCGTTCAACGAATTTGCAAAATATCGATTGGCAAAATTTAATTTCTCCTATAAATTATGATGTATTTGGTATGTAATCCAGTAGATTTGTACCCGGGCAGCTGCAGATCGAAGTTTCGATCCTGTAGGATCAGTGGTTCAGGAATTATGCTTGCTTAAAGTTGTGCATTTTTCAGTGTTTTTGACAGGTAAGGGCGCCGCCATATTGATTTGTAGTGTCGCGCGCTGCTTACCGAGCAGAGCCGCTAGATGGTAGTTGGTTGTGATTAGGTTGGGGGAGGGGGGCGGCAAGGTAAGCGGCGCCCTTACCTGTCAAAAACACTGCAGATTGCTCCACTTTAAGCAAGTATAACTCCTGAACCATTGATCCTACAGGATCGAAACATCGACCTGCAGCCGCCCCGGGTACAAATCTACCGGATTACATACCAAATACATCATAATTTATAGGAGAAAGGCACATTACTTGGTATTCCCTTACATTCTCTCGATGCACTTCTCTCTCAACGATCTGCCAGAAAATTGATCGACTCATTAACGCCCAAATTATTTATTACAAACTATTTCTCGTATGCTTTACAATTTGCATTATGACAGATAATTACTGGAAATAAAAAAATGATAATCGAACACTGGGCGTTAACGGAAAAATTTGAAAAAACCAATTGGAAAATCAATAGTTGCGATTTCGGATGTATAATTCCCGGTCGCATGAACGAAATTCGAATAGTTGAACATGATTGATCTGCATTACGCGTACACACATATATGCAGGTATCAACGACGTCGAAAGTCCTGATTAATAATTATTATTAGACAGCGGATCTTTCTGCGAAATAAACATTTCGCTGGAAATAATATAATGATTAATATTTTTACTGTTTTAAATTACACCTACTAATTTTTCTCGTAAATGCATCCAATCCGCTGTCCAATTATTACATGTAATTATCGTGGTACAATTAAGGTTCCTATCTTGAACTCTTTAACAGTTAAAGTTTAACTGTTGGCTATATTCGAAATAAAAAATAGTTGTTTTATATTAACTAGTAGTTCTTACCCATCATTGTAGATGTACTGACCCACCCATCTACTTTTCCGAGAATGCAATTTGCAACAAAGTGATTTGATTTTTATTTTAATTGTATATTTTCTCTAGTTCGAACTCTTTCTAATTTCGAGAAGTGATCCTATAGATGTTTACAAAATCGGCTGAGTGAGATCAATGAGATTTTGTAGTCTTAATTGTACCGCGAGCGTAACGATCGTCGATCTAACGTTCTCTATTTAATGATTATCACGATTAGCAATTGGCATCGATACACAATCGTCGAGTATATGAAAAATATTTTCCTAAAAGCATAACGGTGCGTTTTCTTACTCCGCGGTAATATATTATATAATATATATATATATCACTGTGCAGAAAAATGGGCTGTATTTCCGATTACGTCCATGCTCAGAATTGGATGAAATTTTGGAAATGGGTTCTTTTCTGACTAAAATGATGATTGTCAGAAGGATTTTTGGCGATTTGAAAAGAAATTTTTTATCATTTCAATGTCAGTCCCTACCTTACCGACAAATTTTTTTGCTATTTTAATGTCATTCTCTACCTTACTGACAAAGTCGTAGGCGCGATTGTAATCTGTGATGAGATATGGTGCGCTATGAGCTCGACAAAGCTGGTAATGATCCATTTTTGCAATTAGTTGAAGATATCAAATATGTATATTCTGGAGATTAATATGAAATGTTTCCAAAATTCCAATTGTTAAACCAATTAATTGAATATCTACAATGGGAAGACTATGCGATGAGAATGAGTTTGGGTTACGTGGTGGGGGAGGGGGCGGAGTGGGGGCCGTCCACGTATACGAAAATCCTGGAGTAGTGTCAGTAAGGTAGAGAGTGACATTAAAATGGTAAAGATTTTTTTTCGATTCGCCAAAAATCCTTCTGACAATCATCATTTTAGTCAAAAAAGAACCTATTTCCAAAATTTCATCCAATTCTGAGCATGGACGTAATCGGAAACTTCGCCGAAAAATGTGTGACCTCGACAAAAATCGAAATTGATCGAATAATATATAATTATTGGTTAAAACCATTGCTCATTATAATTCATTGTATTCCGATTTTTTTGCATAGTGATATATATGGTAATCGTACATATTTATATATATTTATATGTATGAATATTATCTAATAATACAAAGTTCTCGGTGAAAATCTCGAGACACCGGTAAAAACGATCGGAATACGATAGCCTCTTGATCCGTTCGAGTGGAGCGGACGCGTAGACAAAAATATATATATGTATTATGTAAATATATTATACAATATACTGGGTGTCCCATGATTCGATCGAAAAAGCGGTACATCTTCGAGGAATACGTCAATGACTAATATCAAACTATAGTTTGTATAGTATAGAAGATATATATATCTTCAAATTAATTGGAATAGAATACTTACGAAGACAGAATTTATTTTAATGTACAGGGTGATTATCTGGGAACTGGGAAAAGTTAATACTTCTCTTTTTTTTTAAAGTCGAAATAGAGGAAAAAATCATTTGATGCATTTATGAATTATCTATAGGAAAATTGAGTAGATGAAATTCAAAATTGTAGGAAAATTTAAAAAATTAAGATGTATACTTAGTACTTTTAAAGAATAAATTTCAAGAGTAAAGTGCAATTGCACCTGGCGGGTGCATCGGTGCATCCACATGAAAAATAAGATCATAGGAAGTTGGAACGTATTATGACATATGATTTTTTTCTCTGTCAATTTTTTCTATTTTTACTTAAAAAGAAAAGCGAAAAAAGGCACATACAGATCGAATTGAGTCTCCTCCATTTTCGAGGTCGGTCCAAAAGAGCAGCAACTTGTCTCATTTCCCAGAATCGCCCTGTATATTTCTGGATCTATTTCTTCAACGAGGACACGGTTTACACGTTAGGTTTGACCAAGAATTACACGACACCTAGTATATGAAATATACACTATTGTTCAAAATTTTGGGGTCACAGGTTTGCCACGTGCTTGATCCAGGATCTGTTGTAACGTTACATTACTTTGTATAATATTCTTCTTCTTCTGAAGAGTGTCACTTTCCTTTCTTAATTGACTTGTGACCCGGAACTTTTGGACAGGACTGTACACGGACGAGGATCGTATAATATATTTGTGTATTTATGCGCGGGAAAGCGAAGACTTTCAATCGTTTTCGGCACGGATTTTTCTCTTCGATTTCTTTCGCTAGAGTCTAAAATTGTTTGTTTCCGCTTGAGCGAACGATTTTCGTTATAGTTTCACGTAATTCGTGTGAATTGACACCGCGACCATTCGATGCTTCGGTTCCCTTTTCTCCTGTAATCACTATGCGTAGCGTTTGATTTCAAGTTGAATCTGACCGGCTGTGACAGTCGAATCTACTGTTTCAGGAAAGGTAGGTACATACTGCGACGAGACGACGAGAAAGTCCCCGGAGCGGTGTCCCCACTCTAGCTTCCCCTTCCACGACGGTCACGTGACACGTGCACGTGTGCGATACCGGTCAGTGGCGGCTCGAGTCAAGTGGAGGCCCCGAGCCTCCATTCTCAAGTCAAGCGAATCAAATTTTATTTAATTTGAAAAGAAACGCGTAACATTCATATTTCTTAGACTCTTTTAAAAATCTTCATGACGAGTCTGGGACTCGTTAAAATACGGCAATTGGTTAAACATGTAGGTATTGAGGTATTATATCAATTTCGTATCCACCGAATTTGAAAAATCATCGAGAATGGAAATATTCTAGGTCGGAAGAATTGTTTAATTTTCCAGTTATTTAAAATAGCTCCGAGTGTAAAGGGTTAATATGGCGACAGTGCTGCCAGGGACCTTCTCGTCATCTCACTACTCGCATCACGCGAATCGTATGCAATAGAGTATAAGATCTCACGAAAACTGACGATCATATCTGCATTTGCGACGTGTAAGACGCGACGCGATATCGTAGATGAACCAATTCGAGGAGTTGTTAATAACAAGATAAAGAAAATTCGATTGGAATCCTTAAGAACCTTTGTAAGACAACTCATTAGCTATGTAGGCCACTGAATATCAGTGGACACGCGGTTCTAACGAAAAGATTGATTAAAGATAGGTTGACGTCTAGACCACTCTATCAGCTTCAAAGACTTAGATAATAACTGTTTGTAATCTCTGTTAATTATCCAAAGGATGAATGGAAGCAGGAAGATTGCATATCAATATTAGCTCTCGAAGTCTAAATAATCAAAAGTACACACTGTTTGATCGAACGCTTCGAAAATCATGGAAACTATCGATGCCCGCGGAAACTTAGCAGAGTATTGATATCAGCAATTTAAAGAATAAACGATCCTTGATAACCACAGTTCATCACTAGGGGTGGGTAGCTACCCGAAAATTTCGGGTTCAGGTCGGGACTTTTTTTTTGTTAAGGGGGAGGCTAAAACCGAGGGCGAACCCCTGTAAACACCCACCCCCGAGACGTTCAATGGACCGCCCCTCTACTAAGCAGTTGATGCCCGATCTTATGAAGAACCAAAGGCCTCCACTTTTCGCATTGCTCCTTAGTTCTTCGTCCCTCGAGGCCCACTACCACGCGGTTCAGGTCGGGACCTAAATTCATGATTTAGGACAGACCTGGGCGACGATGGGCCGAAAAACACGTGGTGCTGCTTTTCACCTTCGCCGACTCTGCAAGGCAGTCCCCGCCCAGTGTTCTGATTGAAGCCACAATTTTTCGCGCATGCGCTGCCAAAACAGTACCGTATCTACAATGACGCAGCAGAGCGGCCAGAGCCCTGACGCCTTCAGGCAGTTATATTAGCGGGAATGTACCGGTGTTATTGGCGGTGTCTTTCCCTATCCCATCCCCAAAATAAAGAATAAGTTTCAATTATGTTAAATTTCAATATTTCATATGTACACATTAATAAATTTTTCAAAGTCTACGGGGTGCTCAAGCTACCCGATTTCATCGAAAAGGTTACGTTATTGAGGCTGAAATTGCCGCGCATGCGCGAAAAATTGTGGCTTCAATCGGAACACTGTCCCCGCCACGTCCACGGGTCTTATGTGCGTGTACATGTTTATGTAGTAGAGGCGAGTAACTTGCCGATGCAGCATCGTGGGGCTGGTGCTGAAGGGAGAGTCGGAGTGGACGTGGTGGGGACTACCCTACCGAGCCGGCGAAGGGGAAAAGCAGCACCATGTGTTTTTCGGCCCATCGTCGTCCAGGTCTGATTTAGGACATGCACCGAAAATTCGTGATATCCGGAAATTTCGGGTGCCGAAGTCGAAATCGGGTCGGCAAGTGGTCCGGTCGGGTCGCAAACCCCAAAATTTATATTTTTCGGAGACCCTATAACGTCAGATTTTCGAGTTTCCGACCCGACCAGAGCACTACCCGAAATTCCCGGGTACCCGAGTATCACTAATTTTTTAGTCCCGGCCAGTGATGCCAGAATCGTGATACCGTGGTACTAAACCATACCTCCACTATGACCCACTGTTGCCCCTACCACCTACCGTTGCGCGCGAGCGCGTTGGAAAAGGAAAGTAGGGGCAACGGTAGGTCATAGTGGGGTTATGGTTAAATACCACGGTACAGTAAATTCTCTATAGTCGCAAACAGGGCGTGCACGATAGACGCCAATAAAATATCCCCTCCAACTCACAATACACTGATCTCGGCTCGGTATATCGGTGTGAACCACTACTAACGCGACGCGGAGAGTCGCAGTCGTCGGCACAGTTCAAACGCTCGTGAGTCATCATAACGTTATACCAAAATTCTATCTTCTTTATTTTCCATTATTTTTTCATGGGACTTTCACCAACATATTCCTGGCATTTTTCTAATGCAAAATGATACCAAACACGATATAATTTGAACTGAATTTAGTGGTTTAATTGACGATGAGAGTTTCGAACGCAACGAAGGACAGCGTATATGAAAGAAAGAGACGCGGAGAGTCGCAGTCGCCGGCACAGTTCGAAGGCCCGCGCGTGGTCTCGCGTTACACGCGCTGCCCTTCTCTACGTTCAGCTCGGCCTTTAGATCCTTCTCTACGTTCGGCGCGGTCTTTGAAGCTCGAAAAAAACTAGGACCAAGATCGATAGATGCAAAGAAATCCCCCGAGGCGTTTGCGGCTACAGAGAATTTACTGTACCACGATTCTTCCATCCCTGACCCCGGCCCTATCCGAGTCATCAAAACCAGACCTGAGGCTAGGGTACTCGCCCACCTCTATTAATCGCAAGAAATCATATATGACTCGAATTGCAAGTACACGCGACAGCGGAATCGTCCTGTAGAAGTACTATCTCCTGGAAAGTCATCCTCTGGCCTGAAAATCTCGATCATCAGTCAGCAAAGCTTACCAGCTACGAATTGTGTGCGCATAATTGACGCCGAATCGATTGCTTGCGAGGAATCGGATTCGCGATCGCGGCGCGAGGATGATCGCGCGAACCGAGCCTCTATCCTCTCGAACGAGTACAGTAAGAACCTCGATAATCGTGGAAAATCGAATCCGAGTTTTACAGAGTCATTCCCGCAATCGAATTAGTTCTTGTTAATTTGCTCTTACAAGTTTATCGAGGTTGGAGTCGTCGAGGTTCTTCTGTATGTACTTTTCAAGACGTGTGGGATGGGGAAGGGGAGGGGGAGGGGCACTTAACAAACTTCCATTGGCAACATCGACAGCATTTCGCGCTCTCGAATCCATGATCCGATCGCGCGAACCGATCTAAGCGACGATCTACCGTCGAGACTCGCGTACGCTTCAAGCAAAGGCGATTCCGGCCGGGCAATAGCCCAGGCCGACGCTAGTCACCGACACATCCGGTCTATGTACAAGAATCTTGAACCGTGAAAATCGGTAGGACGGATATTTACAATTCGATTAGCCTGGGCGACTACGTCTCCGGCTCGTATCCGTTTACACCAGCGATGATCAATCACCCTATCCCCAAAGACCAAAACCCCGTTCAAGCTGGGATCCCCTAACAGTGCGACCTCCTAAGCGCGTTTCTTCAAATTTTAGCTACTCTTTTGAGATTTGATCTTGACCAACAGCCGCGCCGGTTACAGTACAAAATGGCTGCACGACTCTCCCCTATCCACTGTCTATTTCGGTAAGCGGATTGTTCATCGCTGATTTATACGATTAACACTTCCACTGCCCAGTTAGGTGGCAGAACATTTCCATTTGGTCAACTCTCTGTCCAATGAACCGGAAACTGTTCGACTCGCAGTATTCTCTTAATCTGTCGGACCTTGATTGAGACCTCTGTCTCTTGAGGCTGCGAAAGTTCTTCAAAAACCCGAACTTTCGTCCACCAATTTACAGAAACCGGAACCAGGCAGACGCCGGTTTCGCCTCCGCGTGTCCCTCGAGAATGAAGGCGACACGTACCCAAAGTGTTAAGCGTTTACACGTTCATTAATTTACTCACGCAACCGGACTTAATTTGCTTTCGCTTATAAACGACCGCCATGGTTCACCTTCGAACTCCGCTTAAACGTTCGATCGAATATGTCGTGGCGATGAATAAATTCTGTGTGCCTAGTTCGAGGAAACGAAATGTTCAGAACAACAAAGCAGCGTGTTAAATAATATCCTGCTGGAGCAGCGATTCAAACGACGAACGTTTAAACGTATACTTTCGTAGAAAAAGGATTCCCGATTACTCGCGTGAACGGATAGTCCGGAGCTGCACAAGCTACAGCGTCCCTTCGTTATAATGAGGTCTCCATGTTCAGATTTGGCCATTTGTTGTTCTCCGTCCGATAGTCCTCGACCCGGCCTGTGAAACTTCTGCGTATGTTCGCGTCGTTGCGGACGGGTTTGGCTCTTCTCTCGGTGAACGATCGAGTTAGTTCCCTGCAAGGCGGTTTCGAGGCAATTTCCTTTGTCACAGTACTCGCGGGTTGATCGACGGCTATCCTATTGCGGTTTGAGCCTTCGTATGGTGGAAAGGAAGATCCCTGTTGGTAGACCCTAGGGGATGTGTGGTTTTTATCGAAATCGATGCTGTCCACCGCGTCCGTGGATGCTGAGAAAGCGTAGGGATAAGGGTGCTGGCGATCCGGCGGACAGGAGAAAAAGGACGGATGGGAAGAGTCCCAGTATCGTTGCCGTTTCAAGTCCTGGAACCGGCGTTTCGAACCCTTTCGGTCGCAGGCTAACGTTCTTCCTAGTTGAGTCAACACCGTGTGACTAGGCGACTCCTCTGTCGGAGTGGAATCGACCTCTTGCCTGGTTCGGATCACGTCTTTGCCGCCGAACGGATCCCCAGGACACACCTCCTGAATCGGGCTCGCGAAGATCAGCGTTCTGCAAAAGGGCAAGTTCGCGTTTCTTACGAAACTAGCTCGAGAACACTATGGAACAGAGGCTAGCAAGAAGTGCTCGTTTCGGCCGATTGTCGAGGGCTGCGCCCCTTTTTTCCGGCCGCGTGGCCCGAAAAAGTCGGCCGAGTAAAGATTGTAGCAGCGCTGATCAACTGGTTCTGCCTCGCCAGCGTTCTCCTCTCTCAAAGCTAGATGAGGATCGTCGCAAGGATCAGTTCTGAAACTGGATCGTTCCAATTGTCAAGGGAAACAAGATCCCCACTCCCCAAAGCCATTCCTCAAAGGGGCCAAGTTTCCTAATCTCCCAACTAATCGTTTACGCGTGGAAGCATGTCCGCCGGGCAGTTCAGTTGTTCAGCGCAGGACGGAAGATCAGGAACTTACCTAGTATTCTCGCGTTTGAATCCTGCAGGGGTCTCGTCGGCCTTGTTCACAGGCAGATTCTCCAGCAGCTTCTTCCTCCAAGCCATCTCGCCGTCTAAACTCTCCTTGGATCTCGAGAATAGCTCCAACCTCTCAGTCCCGTTGCTGGTCGAGGCAATCGCAGGAGTGCAGCCTTCGTGATACGAGGCTCGGACTTTGCTCCGCTCCGTTTGATCCCCTTCTTCCTTGTTCGAAATATTCTGCAGCTCTTCGGCGGTGATCAGCGTGTATCTCCGCTTGTTCTGCTTCAGGATCGACTTCAGACAGAAGTAGGTCTTCGAATTGGGTAAGGCGCAAGAGTCGTTCGACATAGGATTCGTTATTACTCTACTTCGACCGATGGTCCTCTTCGGTATGGCGCCTCTGCCGACCTCTATGGGGACTCTGGACCTAGAACTCGCTTCGTCTAACGAGCACAGGGAGAACCTGAACTTTCCTCTATCCACTGGAAGGTTTAATCTCCCCGGGCTCAGACCCTCTATCCTCTCGTCGCTGGCGAACTCCTCTTCCTGCTCGTGTTCCAGGATATTCCTCAAGCTTTGCCCATTCATTCGGAGGAACCTCGTGTCTGACTCTATGAGGTCTGGCTTGCTCCTCAGGTTCGGCTCGGACATGTCCCTAGGGATGACGCCGCTTGCTAGGTCTCTTCTAACGATCCTAGTCGTCTCTAATAAACTAGTACCAGGCTCTCTAGAGGAGTTGTTCTCCAGTTGCGCCTCGACCAAGTACTTCCCGCAACTTCCACATTTACCGGTCTCTGCTTGAACGGCGTACGAGCACGGCGGAGGGTGGACATCGATCGTTGTCTCCATCAGAGGTTGCCTGCTCGCATCGTCTTCCTCTCTGGAGGCTTCCTCCGAGGCACGATTTTCGGCGGACGCGTGACAAGGACAGGAACACTCGCGCGGCGGTAGGTCATAGCAACTGCCAGAGGTCCCGGTCGCTCTCTCACCGACGACGCAAGCTTGCTCTGCTCTTTGGTAGAGCAGGGCTTCCGAGTAGCTCGGGACCATCTCTGTCATGCTTGCTTCCTGAGACTCGGCGGGTCTTGGACCAGGAACTGGGTCCATCAGCAACGCTTCGCTGTAGCTGGGTGCTAACATGTAAGATCCTGGTTGGCTGATTGTCTGCTGGCTCATGGAAGCGTGGATCGGCTCGCTGCCGTTCGGGGTGTCGTAGTTGATGCCGAACAGCTTCGTGATCTGCGAATAACGATTCGTTCTTAGTCATCGAGGACACCTGTTAAAGGTACTTGTAGATGATTCTATTCACCTGGTAGTCCGCGTACTGGGTCTTGTACTCGATGATAACTCTCAGAGGCCAGCTGAGCAGCAGAGCGCTGAGGGACCAGTAGACGTAGCGATTCGTAAACCATGGATTCCCAAGAACAGCCACCAGGGTCGTGGGATTCGGATTGTACCCAAGATCGAGTCCCTCCCTCATCTCCATGTAGTCGTCCCTCAACTCCTTGGAGCAACAATCGTTTCGCCAATCAATTAATCGATCGATTAACGGGGGAATAGAACAGCTGTGACGAACCGTACTTGCTCTGCGAAGAATCTGGACCTGGCTTCCTCGAATTCCGTCGCCGATCTCATGTTGGAGAACGCGAACCCTTTGCTGAGGTTGATCTTCGTGATCGGCACCTTCGGGTCCAAGATCAACTCTTTGCTGATGTCCTTCACGCCACAGTAGTCGTAGTAGTAGAAGGACGTCGCTGCGTGGGTGTTGATCCTCTCGTAGTAAACCTGAAGACGATTGGTCGTGTTAGAAGTGCGGACGGATCGAGGAGAGATGGGCCATTGAAGAGGGCGGATCAGTTCGATAGTCTGCTAAGGAGACCATTGCAAGACAGAGGTAAAGGGTCCGCCAATAGGGACGCAGTCAAGGAAATGCAAACTGAAAATACAAGGGGGTCATTCCATACCGAATCGATCACTTTTTGCAGGCAACCAAAACGAACGCTTAGTGTCAGCTGGTTTGTTTAGGAAGGAGTTTTTTTTACTAATGACCTTTTCTCGCTATGTAATAAATGGATAATCTTTACTAATATTGTTCTCGAGGTATAAATAGCGTTATTTAGTCGTACACAGTCTGCAGGTATTTTCTCGAGATCAGCGGTATAGACGGTAGCGACGCGCTCGACTCGCCTCTACCTGAAACGGGGGTACACGGCGTCCTTTACCAGCTCATTGTGACGCCAATTTTAATGATACCATATTTTTCAAGGTCTTATTTTAAAGGGGAAACTTCGAGGAATATAACCATATTTTTTTCAAAATTTAAATCGCTGAGCACAATCATCGAAAAAAACGCAAAAGAAGAATTTGTTTAAATTTTTCGACATTATAAAGTCGATTGTCGAGGTTGAAAAAATTATTTTGTAATAGCCCAATCCTTCCCGAATAAAACAAAAAAAATTTAGCTCAATCGGACAAACAGTTCTTGAGATAAAAATTCGTAAGTGAGGCCCATTTTCGCCGAAATGGGCAAAAATTGAAAACTTTGAAGGCCTGCCATTTCTAAAAAAAATCGAAACCGGCAAAATGATGACTTAAACCCCCCCCCCCCCCTAATTTCACATGGACTACAACATATTTCATTTTGAACAAAACCGGCGATGGTGCCTGCAAAAAGTGATCGATTCGGCATGGAATGACCCAAGGATCAGCGACAAAACCAAAATTATTTTATTTTGAATTTTGATCTATGCCATTTACGTGTGAGAAATGATATCTAGACTGCGGATCATATGCGTTTATGGTAAAAACGAGAATGCTTGAATTGAGAATGAAGCATTGTGTGGTAGTCTGAAGGGCATGGTCCATCTGTCCTCGCAGCGACAGTTCGTTGAAGCTCGCGCGAAGCGTATCGACGATTTACCATCCCGCGATCTCCCATCGTCTGGATAACGAGATATGCGTTGCACGTTGCGCGCTATGCGTTACCTGCGTCGTCGTGTAATTGTCTCCGTTTCTGTACCGGGTAATTTGACGTTTCCGGCGCACGTAATGATAAGAGACAGCCTTCCACCAGATCGTCGGCTGGGCGGACTTCAGCTGTAGCAGTTTCGACAGCACGCTGTCCTGGCTCTCCGCGTGTAACAAATCGATTCTACTCGGCGAGTGGTAGCACTCGACCAGGTAAACCAGGTATAACATTCCCATGAACGCCACCTTTCGAGTAAAAAGAGTTCGTTTTTATCCGACACACAGTAGCGCACACTTAAGGTTCTGCTCTTTTCGATTTGTTCTACGCGTATGTCCGGAGTCAATTCTCATCCCACAGCGATATTTCACTGATACAGGTTTGTTCCGGGTACATTGTACTTTGGGTAACCAGAGATTTTTGACTTTTTCTTATGTAATCCTGTAGATTTTGCCGAGAAAATGTCAGAAATCCAAGTTTTAATTTTAGGAGATCAGCGGTTCGAAAGTTATCAGTGCTTAAAGTTCAGCGATTTTCAGTGTTTCGGCGGGTAAAAGTGCCGCCATGTTGGAAAGGGCACGAATGACTCCGGCATAGCATACGGAGGGTGAGGGTAGGTTGCACGAATTTTTCAAAATTTTTATCAGAAAAACTGTTGAACTTTTTGCATTGGGATTTTGCGCACGTTTTTATTCGCATTTGAAGCACACGTGTGATTACTTTAATAAAATAAAAAATAACAAAAATTACATTGAACTAATTAAATTTTGTTTAAAATTAATGAATTGTTTATAGTTCGTATATGTTATTCAGGAAGCATAAAATTATATAAAATTACGTGTCATATTATGTTTTCACTAGAGCGATATACTACATAATAATAAAGTAACGTTTTTAAAGTTTTACTATTAATTTTTTGTTCTAAAATAAAACATGCTCCTATTCGCCTCGGTCTACCCTATTTTCAAAGTTCTTCCCCTTTGTTAGATTTTAATAATATTATTGGTATCGTAATTTTATCGAGTTATCAATGAGGATTTAACAAAATCGGTTATAATAAAAGGAGATAACGTTGCCTCTTGTCTTATCTTAATCGAAGTATTATATTTACCAGTCAATACATTAGAGATTGCAGTGAGTGGGATTAAAATAACAACAATGGGATGATCTAATATTAACACGGTGTCGTACGGTTCAAGTGTACTTGAGTAATAAATATAATACGCACACGAACACGTGTTAAACAATGCGTTATTCTTGTGGTATGAAAAATAATAAATAAAATAATAAGTAGACTGCGGATTTTATGCATTCGAAGAATGTGAAGATACTGTTACATTATGTCCAACTTCTCAAACTTATTAACAACTACAATTTGCATTTATTTTGTTTAATTCTTCTATGTTTGAGGTCAGTGGATATTCGAAAGACAATATCAATTGATTAGACATAGATATGAGAAAGTTCATTTCTTGGTAAAATGTCACTAAAATCTTCGATCTGGAAATATTCTATCTGCCATTTTAAACTGTGCTACCCTGTAGGTCCCGTCGCGAGAAATAACCACAGCAGTTAAAAAAAACGACATAAAATAAATTTAAAAAAAAAAGGCGAAATTTCGAAGGATCGATAAAGATTCAGGAGATTTCCGGTCGATCTACCCAACACACGACGGGGTGTCTGGCGTGTGAAGTACTTACGGGAATGTATATGTAGCCATCATCGCACGGGGACACGTGTCTGGTGCTTCTAATTGGGTACCTCGAAAAATTGATTACAACCTGGAACAGATTCTGTTTTCGAGAAACATTGTTTACCTCCGATCTTAAAATCGATGAGCACAATCTTGATCTTAGTTAGCCTCGAGCTGATAACGTTTTAGCAAAGCTGGCAGGAAGTATACATATCTTAGAAAACATTCGTGTCGCTCGATTACAGCTTTAGCGAAAGATATGAAGAATTTGCGTGAACGTGAGCTAGCGATGAAGGCTTATAGAGGATTGTGAAGGGTCGATTAACTGCGGGAGAACCTGAGAGACAACTGTTCCGAGAGATCGATTTCTCTCTGGTACTGGTGAATGAAATGGCTAGTACTACCGACCGACCGACGAATCCCGTGATGCAGAGGAAGTGACGTACCTTGGTGACATTCGCGCATCTACACCACGTCACTGCGGCAAGGCACCCGTATATCAACACGGAAAGTACCAAGCACTTGCAGTTCGGCTCCTTCTGCAGCGCTCCGCACAGGGTCTGCGACTCCGGCCGTTGCTGCACAACAACAAATATTTATAAAAAACCACCCGAACATTTGCAAACATTTTACTAGATCTACCGGAATGTTCTGCGGAGTTTTTCAAGTGAAAATTTCTCTGGGTGCACCGCGTACACAATCTCCGGACAGTGAATCAGTCTGATCCGTCACGCTCCGAGGTGAAACGCTGTTCGGGTAAACTCGGGGAGCCGAGAAATGTTCACCTCTACCGTTAAAAGATGCTTGTCCATCTGGCCCAATTGTTCCAATTGGTTGCAAATAATAACTTTGTCTTCAACCGTTTTGCGAACTTGCTTTTTGACCCTTTCGGTCATGGCGTCCTCATTTAAGGACATACTAAATAAATTTAGTAATATATACTAAACATTTATATTTTCAAAGAACTGCTTAACAAAGACATGATTTTTTTTCCAGGAATAAATAATTCGTGACAGAAAGGGTTAAACAAAATGTAACAATATCAAATCTGAGAGTCGTCCACTGTTTTTCTTATCAGATAAGTGAAGGTGTATCTGCAGATATGATATTGTCATCGTAAGCTTCCTCGATCAATGGCCTCGGTTTTAATCGAATTCAAGGCCAGCACAATTGCATTTTCAATCGCAGTTACTACAATGCTCATTTTTAAAAAACAAAAGAAAGCAACTCGATCTAACGATAAACAATCCGCAACATTTTCTGAACGACCTAATCGCTCTCGACTGACTCAATTCGTTGACAACAAAAATTATTTGAGTTGTTTAAGGGAGGGTTCTGGTTTTTCATTTTCGAAAAATTCATTTCTCAAATTTTGGTGGACCAAGTTCCGTCAATTTTTTAAATTATCTTTTTTATCGTGCTCAATGTCGAAAAATATTAAAACATCGACAATTTGACTTCAAAATGCATTTTGTAAACAATCGTGACTTTAAAGAACAATAAACAATTTTGTTTCTCCGAAATCTTTCTCAAAACGTACTCTATAAAAAAATATATAACTTATGTAATTTTGATAGTTTTTACTTGAAAATAATCACACGTGTACGTCAAATATCAACAAACACGTGTGCAAAATTGCAATGCATAAGGTTCGATAGTTCTTCTGAAAAAAATTCCTAAAAATCTTCAAAACCAGAACAACCCCCTTAATCTGTAATTGTCAATAAATAAAATAATTGTAATACTATCGACAGCTTCCGATATTAATGTGCTTCCGAGAACTTTCACTTGATTTCCTCATTATTCGAAGATTAACTGTATCGATGTCTACCATTGTTGCATTAAACAGCTCGTTTGTTAAGAAATTTAATAACCTGCTCTATCATGTCTGTTCAATTATTCTGGATCCCTTGTTTTAAAGTAATTATAAAGTCCATCGAACATTAACATTCGAGGATTGCAAAAAGAAAGACATTAATAAAAACAAGTTATTAGAAATTAATAATAACTTGTTAAATGTTGAAACTGTGAATTCGAAACTTGTTAGGCAAGTAGAGCGAGCACAATTTCTATCGCAAGTTCGAAACTTGTTAGGCAAAATATTCAAGTGACACTTCAAGGTTACGTACTTCTTCGTTTTCTCGATTCATCGTTGAGCTTATTGGGTCGGTTCCGGCAGCGTTCGAATTTTCCGAAGGTTTCCTCGGTCAGATCACGAGCTTTTCCATTTCACGGATGTTTCTTCGTTTCGCCTACTTCCCGGGCATCGATCTTGCCACTGCGATCGTAATAATTCAATTACTTCCTGCGAGGAGAATTATGTATCAAAGGAACACAGGACTCTTGAACGTGGGGAGGTAAAGTCGGGGCGTCGTAGTTCGCATGAATTGCATTACAATGATGAAATAATAACAAGGGAGGATGATGAAACCCATCAGGAGGCGCTTCCGAGAAAAATTATATAAAATTTCCGTGGTAAATTCGAGCGGAGAATTAATTTACAGAGGCTATAAAAAGTGTTTGTACATCCTCTAAAAATGAATAACATTTTTTAAAGATTGAACTAAACGTCTTTTTTGAGCTGTTAGAAGGATTAGTTCACTAGGTGATGTGTAAACACATTTTTTAAAAGAAGGAAGGATCACGAGTTTTACCTTTTTTTATCTGTACGTAAAATTTTGAATTTAAATAAAAAATTAAATGCACAAAGTTTCATCGAAATTATTTCGATACAACTTACTTAAATTCGCAAAAGGCATGTTTGAAAAATTGTCGTTACTGTCTCGAAAAAATTGTCTCGGTAATTTCAAGCAAAAGTAATTAGAAAACAAGATTGTTGACACATTACCTAGTAAACTAATCCACCTAACGTCTTGACAAATCGCAAGTGGTTTCGTACAATTTCTAAAAAGTTTTTAATTTTTGAAGGGCGTACTTTTTACACCCACTGTGCACTTTTTCAAAATTCTGTTCAAATGGGTTTACGCATTTGGCACGATGTTCCAGTGAATTTCGAGTGAAGTAATTTGAGATCACAAGAAGATTAACAAAAGCAAAAACGTGAAAGATGTCCTCGGATCCACAAAATAGAATTGTATGTTTACTGCAAAGTGTCTTTATCAATAAAAAATGCATCCATCAAAGCAGTGAACCTCATAACTTTAGTCACAAATACACATTATTATTAAACAATAACATTTCAAATAAGAGGAATTATTGAATGGACAAAATAGGGGTAAACTTTACTTTACCAGACTCAAAATTCGTACCTTTCTCCTACGAATTATGATGTATTTGGTATGTAATCCAGTAGATTTGTACCCGGCGCGTATACAGATCGAAGTTTCGATCCTGTAGGATCAACGGTTCAGAAGTTATGCTTGCTTAAAGTTGTGCATTTTTCAGTGTTTTTGACAGGTAAGGGCGCCGCCATATTGGTTTGTAGTGAAGATCGCGAGCCGCTTGCCATGCCGCCCCCCTCGTCCTAATCATAACCAACTCAATAAGCGGCGTGCGACCGTCACTACAAACCAATATGGCGGCACCCTTGCCTGTCAAGAAACTGGAAATATGCTCAACTTTAAGCGACCATAACTCTTCAACTATTGCTCCTAGAGCTTCGAAACTTCGATCTGCACCCGCGCCGGATACAAATCCACTGGATTACATACCAAACACATCATAATTCGTAGGAGAAAGGCACAAATTTTGAGTCCGGTGAAGTAAAGAGCAGCCCAAAATAGAATTGTTTACCGAATTCACGAGGACGAGATAATTCCCCGACGGGAAACAAAACACAAAAATTGCGAGAGGTTCCACGAAACCGCGCGATTCGGGTTTGAAAATCAATGTTCACTTCGATCCGCGGAATAGTGGGAATATTAACATGGTCGGCGGGGCTCCGGGGTCGTAATAAATTCAGCTGTAAGTGCCCAAGTAGTTCCCTGGAGCAAGAGGAATTCGCGTTCCAACATTTTTCACGGTCCTCCAGCGTGAAGCATCGTCGTCTCCGGCTTTTCGAGCTCGAAAGCTTGGCAAACACTCGCGCGAACAGTCGATTCCGAGAGCGGTATCGACGCGGGATGGGATCGCGGACACGTTCGAGTCGCGTCGCGTGGATCTGTTCGATCGTCTCCGGTCTACGTTCCACGCGATAATGAGGGACCGCGGGGCGGCGAAAAGAGCCGTCTGCGAAAAACGTCTCCGCGGAGCTAACGATGTTTGCCAAGCTGTCGGCCGTTCAAAGGTTAACCATCGCGCGCCACGGCTTTGTTCGCGTGCTCGTACGCGGCGAATCATCCCCGAGGCGAGGGAATAAAATCGATCGCGAGGGGAGAACCAGGGGACGAACCGACACTGATCATCGTCCAACCGTGTCTGCATGTCGCGTCGTCCTCCATCGGAAAAGTGGTTTCGCAAAAGCGAAATACGTGCACAGTGCTCGGCTCGATTCGATTCGATTAAAATCTGCTCGGGGAGTCCAGACTTTACGCTTCTCGCTGTTAACCCTTTGCACTCGAGTGGCTACTCGATAATTCTTATACCATCATCCAAAATATTTGTTGCATAATTCAATGTCTATTCAATAAATTACTGAACGTATTTCATATTTCAATAAACCAGTGAAAGTATTGTATGATGTGTTACATCAGTTTTATATCGATGAAATTAACCCTTACATTTGAGTGGTGACTCTGAGGTGCCACTAAAAGTTGCTGTATCATCATTTAAAATATTGTTTGCTTACTAAACATGTCAAGATATTTGTTGCACTATTCAATGTCTATTCAATAAATTACTGTGAACGTATTTCATATTTTAATAAACCACTGAAAGTATTTTACGAGGTGTTACATCAGTTTTACATCGATAAAATCTCTGAGGCGCCACTAGAAGTTGCTGTATCGTCGTTTAAAATATTGTCTACTTACTAAACGTTTAAGTATTGTATATCCACCAAATTAAAAAAATCATGGAGAATGGAAATATTCTAGGTCGGAAGAAATGTTTAACTTTCGAGATAAAATAGCCCCGAGTGCAAAGGCTTAGGAAAATCATATAAAATGGAAATATTTCAAGGCGGAAGAAAAATTCGGTTTTCGAATTAGAATAAATCCGAGTGTAAAGGGATAAGCCGTGCCCTAGAGGATTTATTTCCCCAACGTTTCATTATCGCAGCTAGCTTCATCAGGGATTGCCGAAGACACCAATTCAGTTGTGCTAATGCTTCCAAAACGTTGGGGTTTTCGAGAGAATTCCTCCAGGGAAACCTCGAGGGCGAGAACTGTAAAATCTACTCGGTTAAATTTACACGAGTTAGCTCCGTTGAGCTCAGCGAAGCTAGGATAGAGGCTAGAGGCTAGATGCTAGAGGCTAGAGGCTAGAGGTTAGAGGTTAGAGGCTAGAGGCTAGAGGATAAAGGCTAGAGGATAGAGGATAGAGGATAGAGGCTAGAGGCTAGAGGCTAGAGGCTAGAGGCTAGAGGCTAGAGGTTAGAGGCTAGAGGTTAGAGGCTAGAGGCTAGAGGCTAGAGGCTAGAGGCTAGAGGATAGAGGATAGAGGATAGAGGCTTGAGGATAGAGGCTAGAGGCTAGAGGCTAGAGGCTTGAGGATAGAGGCTAGAGGCTAGAGGCTAGAGGCTAGAGGATAGAGGATAGATGATAGAGAACGAACACAATGCGACGGAAGATGTTATGTTCGCGGCCGATGTAAATTTAACCGAGCACTCCTGTAATCGCTTGGACACGTTAACTGCTCCTCTGGAAAAATTGATGCTTCTTTTTCGGATAACTTTTGTCGCAGTTCGTGGTGTTACAGTCTCGAAATGGAATGATACGACCGGACGGAGTTCACGCATTTATAAGAAAAATGAGGAACAATTGGAAACGGTGGAGGGATTAGGCGAGTTAGGGAACGCCGATACGGAATTTTGAGCTTCTTGAAATCATTGAAGGAAGCAAGCCAGAGGCAATTTTGATTTTCTACAAAAATCTGCAGTCTAGGTGTCAATCACGTTCTTGATAATAATAATTTCTTAGGTTCTACAAGCTGAAAATGGTTTTCAATGGAGGAACGTGTGTACGCTCCTCCAGTTCTTGTTCCGTCAGACTTCTCAAGGTTGCGAAACGGAACGATAGAAGAATTGTTGTTGGCGTACATTTCGATGAAAAGAATGTAATCTCGTTGTGAAACACGATCGGCAAAATGCAGCGTTGCTGAAAATTTATGCAAGATTGTTTGAGAAAAATCATTTTATTCTCAGAATTGAAATGCGCCCGCGAAAGGTCAGTTCGTAGCTTCGAGAAGGCATCGACGATGAAATAGTTGAATAAAATATGCAGTTTGTTTTCTCTCGAGCGAACAATAGTGCCGACAATAGCATAAATATCGACGTGCGGAACACTGCACCGCAGCGTACACGTTTCGTCCTCGTAAACATGTGGCTTGCGTGATTATGTCTTGGGCGAAGCATTGGGTAGCCTTCAGGGACAACAAAGTGAAGCACTGGGGGGGTGCATTTAGCACCGTGTGCGAAAACAGTTCGGCGAATTGACACGATATCGAGAAGACGCTTTGCAGCAGTTGTGCAGAGAAGATGAAGGGATTGGAACGAACAGAAAAACCTCAACTTCGCTAGCAAACGTTCGACACTGTTTGGTGGAGGGAGGGATCCTTTGAGTAAACGCGATTTTGTGTTGGACGAAGCATTAGGTAATCTTCAGGGACAACAGAGGAAAGCAGTTGTGTGGAGGAGAACGAAGAGATTGGAACGAACAGGAAAATCCTAACTTCGACACTGTTTGGCGGAGGATTGTCGGAGCGAACGTGTTCAGTTTGTACCGATCGCAGCTGTCTGAGGGAAAGGAGGGGATTCGATGGGTGAAAAGGGTTCTGTAGGGTGATCCGAGAGGGTTAAGCGGAAGTCGCGAACGCACCGTCGCTCGCGCGAGCGTCCCCCGCGTCCTGACGCACCCCTCTCGCCGTACTTTCGGGTGGATCCACCCCGTAGCTACCCCACGGGCTAACTGGCACCGTCGATACACCGTACTCGCGGACGCGGCATCTCTACTGACGTCCACGAGCAACGGCGCGGCGGCGGCGACGTCGACGATGACGACGACGCCGGCGTCGCGTCGGCGCCCTCCCTCGTTTCGATTCTCGCGGCTGCGCCCGCTTCCGCGTTCCTGCGTCCTCGAGTGGACCGCCTTTGTCTTCGTTCCCCATTCACCGACCACCCTATGGGGCCAGGACCAGCCACGGCGTTACCGACGTTTCAACGCACGCTCCAAAGTAAGACGGTATAGTACACGGCTCGGTGAAATAGTATTTTAAATACTAATCTAATAATAAATGATCCGATTTATTTTAACCGTTTGCACTCCAAGCTATTTTAACTCGAAAATTAAACATTTCTTTCGATTTAGAATATTTCCATTCCCTATGATTTTTTAAATATTATGGATACGAAATAAAATGTTATATGAACATAAAAGAAATTGTCTGCACTTTTGTACTATTTACAGAAATATTACGATCTCAACATCGACAGGAAGAATTAATTCTTTTCTTTTTCAAATACTGAAATAAGTAAGTTTACGTTATGCAAAGATGCTGTAACGTAATTTCAAATTTACGTTACATGCATGTATTTAAAAAATGACGTGTCTAAAAAAAGAACTAATTCACTCGAGATGAAAGCTTAGCGATAAAAGATAACGAAAACACACTTCAGTTTTCAATCTGAATGAACGAAATACAGTGAAGCCTTGATCTAAGAAAGAACCTCGGGTCCGTGCTGTTTCTTAGATCCTGTAGTTTTATGAAATTCAATGAAATTTAGCACGAAATTGGAGTTCTATTGAACTAAAGTTATGAACCCAAAATTTTAATTGTTAATACTTTTGTTATCGCAAGATTTTCGTTTTTCTTATATTATTTTTCGATGGTAAATGTTCAGTGTTCCCGAATTGACACGTTATTTCTGCGTACAACGAAGTATTAAAAACTGTAAATGGTGTCAGTGTGCTACTTCTTCAACTTACACGACCACAAAAATCCGAGTCTGCCATAACTCTTTTGATCCAGTGTATTTCTCAGCAGACGTCTCAGCACCATTTCTTCATGTTACGTTACTACCTTCTTCTTCTTGAAAATTTATTGTTTACCTTAGGGGAGAATCGAATTCCAGGCTGGAGAATGATGCTGTGCTATTTGTACTAAGGGAAGGAAGTTATATAGGGTGGGCAACAAGAACTGAGAACTTTCTGAAGGCTGAAATTACCGTTCCTGTAGTTCTGTTCTTCTTAGAAGTTATCGTAGGGATGAAGCTAAGGCTGAAGAGTGATTGTATGTGTTTCGTAGTTTGGCGAGGGAAATAAATTATACAGGGTAAACGACGTATAATGTTCATTATTCGTAATTTTATTCGTAAACCAGAAAATTATATGGACGAATATAGTATATAACAATTTCTCCAGAAATTATTGTTTGGTACAAAACTATCGAGGAAATATATTATATACGGTGAACGATTTCTCACAGCTGAGAATATCTTGATTAATTAAAATGTGTGTATAATTTTGTAGTAATATATTAATTAAAATATGCATAGTTGCAAAATAATCTCTACCTCTACAAAATTGCATTAAATAAAAAAAAAATTTGTATAGCGTCCTTCAATTGTTAACATTTTATCCAATTTTCTGTTAAGCCTTTTGCAATCAATTAACGAACATGAAATCGATTGACACTTGATGAAAATTGATTAACTGATTGATTAACGTTGATGAAAAACGACAGTAATTTTATTCATAATCCAGCAAATTATATGGACGAATACATATAGCGTAACAATTTCTTCTGAAATTATTGTTTGCTACAAAATTATCAAGTTTTTCAATGGATCTCTCAACAGCAACAACAACTCCAATCATGGACCAACAATTGCCCCAGAGATTATTGTGTAAAAGATTGTAAAGTCTTTCGATTGGCACAGCACAATGAATGCGGATAAAGCAGCGGTTTACCATAATTTCACTTGTGCTCAATTTTTACCGCGTTGGAAGGCTAAATTAGAAGATATCGAAGGTGTACTTGGAAGGTTTGGAACGGCCGAAACCAAAATTACATCATACAAGGCTTTCAGATTGAAGGGTTCGTAAACTGTGTTCAAGAGGGTGGTTGCATTCACGCTCGGGATAATTATTCGATCACGGTATAGCAACCACTGTTTATCAAAATAATTAAAGGGGCACGGGCGTCGCGAGGTGGCAACTACAGACCAGGTAACGATCACAATTACCGTCCCCGGAAGCGTTACCACCCCCGTTCGCTGGAATTTAGAAGCTGCTCCGAGTAATTTTCATTAGACGACGACGCGGTTGCTCGTTTCCGCTTTGTTATCCAAGGAAAAATCTGCTCCGGGAAAATGGAGTCCCGGAACGCTGCCACGGAATTTACCGGACACCGCTTTCAACCCTCTACGGTCTTATTTTCATTTATTCATACAGTACTCGCTTAGCAATATTTGTTGCACATAAATGGTCCAGCAGGATGAACGTGGATAAATGTGCAAAACAATGATTTTTTAGGTAGCAAGATAATCCCCCAATATTTCAAGTCGCCAACTCCTCATTCAAGGGTAACATACTCCCTGCATTCCTTTTTTTCACAATTGTCAGCAAATTATGAAGGGTAGAAATTTATTTTTGTATGGGTGGACGTTGCAAACAACCCTTTGCGTGACCCCTACCAAAAAACTGACGATGATCGGATTGGTGAAACGAAAGAGTAGTGGTGACTCTGAGTCACCACTAAAAATTGCTATGGGATTATTAAAAATATTGTTTACATTATTAAATATGTTGGCATCTAATCAATCGTTTAACCATTGCACTACGTATTATATCAATTTCATATCCATAAAATGAAAAGAAATTATATAGAATGGAATTATTGTAGATCTGAAGAAATGTTTAATTTTCAAGTTAAAATGGCTCCGAGTGTAAAGGATTCATCGAGTTCTTTAAACAAAATATCTTTAGCATTCCAAAAAATCTTATGAAATTATATTATATATTTTATTTGAATGCATCGAGCCGAATAAACTACTATTTGCAAATGATTTATCAGGTTTTGACATAAATTCATACAGTGAATATTTCTACCGCCCAATAAATGTCCCATGAATCAGTTCCTTTCACCAAATTGGTAATGTTCAATAAATATCGAACGTTCTCCGTTTTTATCGGTCTCCGAAAATAACGGATAACAAACAGGATTTTTCATTTATAAAATTAATTTACATAAGTATTCACATCGTATCGCTAGCGACGCCATTGCATTGGTAGCGTGACGTGTATCGAAGAGTCAATGGTCGTGACGATCGAGAGGCTTTCGACAGCAATATTATCGGATATTGTTTTTCCAATGTTACCAATCGCAAATTTGTTATCGAGAGCAAATTGGAAACGGTCGAGATACGATAAAGTTGATCCGCGACCGGGATAATGGCGTTCGATAACGATCGCCTAGCGATTTCCGTTTTCACGCAGACGGCGGAGATCGAGCCGGATCGATAACGATTAACTACCGTACCTCGTCGGAAAGTGATTTACGATCGCGTCGCGAGGTGAATTGTAGCTTCCACGTTATGCATTCAAATGATCGTACCTCTAATAAAAAATAGAACTGTGCGTAATACCTGTACATACACTCCGCGGGACAAGAAGATGGCACACATTATATTCTAATTATTAGACTGCGTATCTTTATGCATTTGTGGCTTGTAAAAATTTTCGAAAAAGGCTCGAGCATAAAATTCGACAGAATTTTGTACAATTTTTATTTGTTTTGGATAGAGACAGCGTATCAAGGCTGTTCCCATTAAAAACAGAATTTCATTTCATTCCACTTTCTTAAAATTTCATGAAAAAAACATCCGCAGTCTAATTATTATAATATAAATAAGACTTGTATTGTTTTTAACTAGCTGTACCCCGCCACGCGTTGCTGTGGCTCATATTTATTGTTAGTATAGCCCTTAGATCGCGTCGTACAAAAAAAATGTCAAATATGAAAGTTGTAGAGAATTAAATTTCCAATCGCCAAGGTTTTTACAGATTTTTCCTAAAACCTACCGTTGAAAAGCTACAGCTGTTTAAAAAGTCGGTAAACCAAAAAGTTTAAGAAAAACGCACACTTTTTGTGTTATAACTCCTAAACTATGGAACCTACAGAATCGAATCAGTAGTCATTTGAAAGAACTCGGCGAGCTGAATCTAGTGAGTACCTTAAATTGAATATAGGTGCTACCAGTCAAAGGTTATAAGCAGAAACGTGCCCAAAAGAGGGTGAAAAAGTCGTCTCTGGTCACTAGTGACGTTACAACTTTTGAGCGAATGGACTTTTTCGAATGCGGGTTGATCTGAAACCTTCCCGAAGGAAGGCTGCGTCTAATGGATCAAACCCCAGCTTCCTATGTTTAGCCGTTTCGGAGTTGTTAGATTTTGAACAAACGAACATTACATTTCTATTTATATAGATTTGTCTCTATACACGTTTAACAATTAATTAAATGATTAATTACAATTTAACTCGAAAAAGTTAAACATCATGGTAAATGGGGGAATAGCATCGTGGAAGGGTAAGGCTACAGCCGCGTTCTGATTGGTCCCTGTTTTTCGTTAATAGATTCTTTAACAAAGCCGCAAAGGAAAGGAATATGGTCCCTCAAAATACCCTCAGAAATCACCCCGTTCAAGTAAATACAACATTCTGCGACACCCTATGTACAGTAAAAGCTCCTTCGTTGTCCAAAGGCCGGGGGTTTGAGCGGACAACGACCGTGCCCGTACACTATTTTTGATTTATGACTGCGTCTTTAGTGAAGCGGCTAGTTAAATGACAAAGAAAAGCATTCGCAGTCAAAAGCAGTCAACTGTCTGGCTTTAAAAAACTCCTTATTTCCTTGCCATATTCCTTTCCTATTGTTCTCCGTTCTGCGCGGGTCTAGACAGTCCTGGGACACATCTGGCAACCAGATCCACGCAGGCCTAATCCTCTCGTTGACAGGCAGTGGAGTGGGTGGGCACTGGACAACGATCGTGCCCACGATTCGGGACAACGAAGGAGCGATTACTGTATTGCGAACCTTGGGCATGTCGAAAAAATTCCATGATGTTCGTGCGTTACGAATATGTATAATCAAATTGTAAAAATCCTTGTTTAAATCCGTTATTAAAAATTGGAAAATCCTAGAAACGACTTGAAACTTTGCAACAATTCACGTCTCGACGTAAATGATCGTTTGTCACGAAAATCGGAGCTAAGGCCATGCGAACCAAAAAAAATACACCTCATTTTTGTGTGATTTTTGGCTGCTTGGTCTGAATTTCTTGCAACCGACGCGCGACGTAGACGTCAGTTTTATTTCGCGTACAGAGATCCGCAATCTGGTAATAATTAGAAAAACAAAAGAAGAAGCTTCCGGAAAGTAATCCACTTTCGAATTTATCGTCGTTTGGAGTAGCGTAGGTGGTTGCTGTCCCATGTGAAACCGTGTCATAGCAGCGAGCGCTTAAACCAACAGCGACCGATCCTGTTTTCCCCCGATCAGACACCCTCCCAAGAGGGTGTATTTCTTACGGCGGATAAACGGCGCCTGAAGACCTAGTTCTCCGATGTTCAAGGATACTCTGGACATTAAAGTTCGCGCCACCACAACGCGCTCGCTTGCTTCGCAGTCACATTTCTACCCCTATTACGCATAATTATCCCACCCCCAGTACTAAATTCTTCTTATTAACGACGACATTCGTTATCCTCTGAACTTCACCTTTACTACATTTCTCCCTCAATATTTCCTATTATTTTATTTTAGTTTCATTGATCCTTTTAGTTATTCCATTTTTTAAGCAGAGATTGGAGAAGGTATCGGCGACAGTCTTTTTTTGTTTTATTTATTTAGTTTTACTTTTATGAATCCTTTTAGTCATTCCAACTTCGAGCAAAGATTGGAGAACGCACCTGCAGCAGCCAGATATTATGTTTTGAATTATTTTATTTTTATTTAATTACTTTATTGATCCTTTTATCCATTGTCAAGCAGGGATCCGAGAAAGTAGGTGCAGCTGCCTGATATTATACAGGGTGTCCCAAAATTCCTTTAACAACCGGTAATGGGAGGTTCCTAAGATCATTTGAAGCAACATTTTCCTTTGCAAAAATGTCATCCGCGGCTTTGTTTAAGAGTTATTAATGAAAAACACGGACCAATTAGAGAGCGACCTAGACGCGAGCTGGCATAGTTGGCCCGGCGCGCCAACTGTCTATTGGCCGACAGTGCCAGCTCGCGTATAGGTCGCGCTCTAATTGGTCCGTGTTTTTCGTTAATAACTCCTAAACAAAGCCGCGGTTAACATTTTTGCAAAGGAAAATGTTGCTTCAAATGATATTAGGAACCTCCCATTTCCGGCTGTTGAAGGAATTTTGGGACACCCTGTATTTTCTATTATTTTATTTTAGTTTTATTAATCCTTTTGGTCATTCCATTTTCGAGCAAAGATTGGAGAAAGCGCCTGCAGCAGCCTGATATTATATTTTCAATTATTTTATTTTAGTTTTATTTTTTTTTATTAATCCTTCTGGTCTCTCCATTTTCGAGCAAAGATTGGAGAAAGTACCGGCGGCACAGTCTGATATTATATTTTTAATAAATCTTCCCTTTGTTACTTCGCCGGCCGTTCATTTTACGCTGGCATCTTCTTTTATTTTCCTCTTCAGTTCACTTTAGCTTCCTCAGAGCCTCTCACTTATTAACGACCCTACCTTCCATCGTATTTTCTTCTTACTTCAAACTCGTTTTATTATTCTCTCTTTCTCTCTCGGCGTGTTGCCGTCGTTACCGTTCTTCAGGGTTCGCGGAAGGCGATATATTTTTTTGTTGCTGCTGAAAAAGAGCCAGAAGATCGTGTTCCCGGGTAGTTCGCGAGTATCTTCGATTCGTGGGCCGGCGATCGATCTCGTAAGATATTTAAGGGCGCGTGTTACGTAGTTTATATACGTTGCTCGGCCATGTGCCGTACCTTTCGAGAAAGGACATCGCGCCTTTAAACACGCGTAACACCGACACAACCGGGCGCAGGCTTTGTGATACATGCGCGCCCGCCAGGCTGCCATCATCTCAAATTGCAATCAATAGATAGCCGACGAGACGGCGCCGAAACGTGCCTTTATCCGACCCGGACACAACACGAATAGAGGGTGTCGCGAAAGCCCCGCGAAACCAGGACTTTTTCGAAACTAATTTTCGGTTAAACTTTCACCGAGGGGACCAAACAATTTCAACTTTTCTCAATTTAATATTACACAGTTCGACGAGAAATGGTAAAACTTTAAATTCCAGCGCGAGGAATCCAAAACCTGACCCAATCTTTTAATAAAAACTATTAGAATGTGTGTACAAATTCAAATTCCATTTTGCAGCCAGAAAGTTGGTATTTGTATTGTACGTGTAAATAAACTGATCACAATATAATTAACATTCGCTTCAGTTTTCGTACGTCAACATACTAAACATTATCGAATTTGTCTTTAGATGAACTATAACGTTACTCTAATCGAAATACGTCGTCCCTACTGGAGCAAACATTTTCTTTCTGGAGCATTACTAGAACAACGGAGATATTTTCGGTGAAAAATAAATTAAGAGTATCTAGACTTATGTTCAACTGATTCAAATGATTAAACAAAGACATTTTTATCTGTCTCCCGTTTGTTACAGTTCATGGAGGCAATTTTTATCTCGCATAAAGACCCGTAGTCTCAGGCTCCGTTTCAAAGAAAATTCGAGAAGTAGATACGCGTGCCATTGCATATCGAGGCTGACGCGTCTGTCCATGACCTGCCTGTTCTACTTGCAAATACTAACTCACGCGAGCTAGACGAATTTTCGAAATCGATTTTCGCGAAAATAGTTTCCCATATACAGTTATCAGCAAAACTGATCACGCACACTTTAAATCAGAATTACTTTTTTATGAATGGACCAAACGACTTCAATTTCTCTGTAAAGCTAGATGAATTAGTTTAGTAAATGACGTCAAAAAAATATGTTGGAAAAATGCATTTGGTCGGAATTGTGAAAAACAGTAGTAAAAATTGACTTTTACGACTTTTTTAACTGGGCCAGTAACGAAAATTTCAATGTGTTTGGCCAGTTTGTATAAATTATATATGCTCCGAAAATTTCATTGAAATTGGTTAATTGGTTTACGAGTTATAAACGATCAAAAGTGGTAAAAATAGCAATTTTTCAAGATTTTTGCCCTTTCTACCACTTTTGATCGATTATAACTCGTAAACCAATTAACCAATTTCAATGAAATTTTCGGAGCGTATATAATTTATACAAGTTGACCAAACACATCTATTAAATTTTCGTTATTGGCTCAGCTAAAAAAGTCGTAAAAATCAATTTTTACTATTGTTTTTCACAATTCCGACCAAATGCATTTTCTCAACATATTTTTCACATGTCATTTACTAAACTAATTCATCTAGCCTTACAGAGAAATTGAAGTCGTTTGTTCCATTCATAAAAAGGTTATTCTGATTTAAAGTGTGTGCCATCAGTTTTGCACCACCAAATCGAAAACATTTCCATGAAAAATCAAAATTATCTTCATTAATTGCAAGATATAGGGGCTGCATATACGTTTATACCTTTTTCGAATAATTTTAACGAGTTGAAAATAATACAACGGTATTTTCAAATTTTAAATACTACAGGCTTATACTGTTTTGCATTTATCCACTCATCTCTGTCGTTAATGCACAGTAACCAAATATACATACAGGGTGAGTCACCTAGTCACCTCAAATATCTTCCAGTGAAATTTTACAGAAACACTGGATCTGTGACAATTAGTGGAACACAATAATTAATTGCTGTCCCAGGCATTATTCTTTTCAAGAACAATTTTTTTAGTTTATGGTTATTGAAATCGAGTATTATTGCTTTTTACAAAATTTTCAGACAGATAAATATCGACAATTTTTCTTCAGAATCGGAAATTCAGTGTTCAAATAGTTTTTGGATCCAGGTTTGGAAGGGTTGAGGATGTATGACAAGGATAATCTTGATTCCCCCACACGCTTGATACAGTTCCACGTTGATCAAGCTAGTTCTCGGACCCTGAACAAACGTCTCGGCAATTTTCTTTCACCCTTACGAGTTTCCGTTACTCAAACAATACACCCGTTCAGGCTGTGTCTGATTTATGATCTTGACATTCGAATGTTACTCGCTCAGACGGCGCCTGAACGTTTCCCTTCGCGATAGAGAATCCGATTGGCGCCACACGAGTCCAACAACCGGGTGCTTCGATTCAAATGTCAAACAAAGCGAAGATTGTTTAAACAGTTTACAGGCTTGAGTAAATTCTCGATAGAATATCGAGGATTGAGAGAGTTCCCAGCTACCGCGAGTTCGATGAAATCGATCCTGGCGAGCTAAAACGTTTTCGATAGTCCTGATGAAATTTTCTATACAGAGTGATCTAAAAGTGAGCTTCATTTTCTTGAATCATTCAGTTCACTTCATGAATTCTTTTCAAAATCTTGTCGAACTTTCCCTTTTCTCCATTTCGGAGAAAACTGAATCGACCACTTTATAAGAAACACCCTGTACACGTTATTAATAAAAATAATTATTAAATATTGTCCAGGATTTTAAACTTGAATAGAAAGGACGAGAATATTGAAAATTGTCAGTGGTTCTAATTTTCTGGCCTGGATGGAATCGATTCGAATTGAGGGGAAAAGTTACCCCCACTCTACCGATACAGGATAAGTCACGTGCAGAGGTGGGCATTATTTGGCGAAACAAATATTTAAAATACTGTTTAACATTTCAGATTTGATTTTGCTTAATGAAAATAGTATTTTAAATAAGATATACAATGTTGAAAATAAAATATTTCCATTTTAACAACCTGAACCTCAAAATAAAATATTTCTATTTTAACAATCTGAAACACGAAACAAAAAATTTTACTTTATTTTTTCAAAAATCTTATTCCATTATTTCCACCAATAATATTTAAAATTGAAATTGAAGATTACGACAAAATACAAATATCTTCAATATTTTTCAAATAAAATACTATTTTCAAAAAAATTACTGCATCAAATAATATATTTTTCTTTTAAAGTTGTACACATACTTTAAAATAAATGGGATTATTTACTATTCAAAAAACTATTTTCCCCAGCGCTGGTCACGTGGCGTTGTGCCGTAGTAGGGGAAGATAGAGTGGGGACACAAGGCTCGATTTGGCGACGCTGTTACCCAGTATCTTCTTATTCTTAAAATACGCAAACTTTAATGAGCAACTGTAGACACAATATAACGCAAAATGAGCATTATCGAACGAACTAACCTTATTTTAAACAGCTTTAAATCCGGTGAATTAATTCTCGGAATTGCCGAAGCGTCGGGACAATGTCAACAACAAGCGAGTCTCGCGAGCCCGTGCTTGAACCAGACGTTCCACTATCTCTCCCGGGGGCGAATACGGAGGTAGTCGAAGGGAGACAGAGTATAATTAATTAGAAAGTTCGGAAAACTTGATATCGCGGATTCCAGGCGTCCCGACGGTTTTCCGGTTCTATCCAAACAGGCAGCGTGTGTTAACGCGACCTGACGAGATACAATCCCATTTTTTTGGAACCACGCCAAAACCGCATTTTCTCTATAGTTCGAATCCTTCGTCCACTCGTATATGTATAGCGATCGGTATCAAGGATTCTAATACATACAGTGACTCCCATTAATATTCGGACATTCTTCAAACGACGAGAACTTTACTCAATATCGGATTCTTTTCGTGCGAGGTTGGAGCAATTAGATCACTAGATCACGTGACATGGATGTTGAAAAACTTGCTGTCGGTGTCGGAATTGCAGGAAAAATACTAGAAGTTGTATTCTGCTTCTAAAAAATTAGAATCACTGACGATTCTCAATGTTTTTGTATTTCTAGTCAAGTTTATAAAATCCTGGACAAAATATTTAATAATTACCTTTATTAACTACTAAGTTTAACCTTCCGTGAGCAACCTGGTTCATTTATGTTCCATGCCAATTATTTGCTGCTCCACGTTTTAAGAAATCTAAAAAATTCTGGAATCCGCCTCAAAAAGTCCCTATTTTAATATACCGGGTGAGGCACCTAATTTGATCACCTCGAATAACGACCAAATTATGCGTTTTACGAGCTGTGTAAACAGTCATGGACATTTGTAAAAGAAACTTGACTAAAAAATTAGAACCACTGATAACTTTCAATATTTTCGTATCTTCTAAGTCAAGTTTAAATTCCACGACAGTATTTAATCATTGTTTTTATCAACTATTTAAGTTTAACCTTCTGTGAGCAACCTGGTTCGTTTATGTTCCCTGCCAATTGTTTACTGCTCACGTTTTAAAATATCTAAAAAAATTTTATTTTAATCCTCGATGAGACAGAACATGATCGTTTTTCAACAAACGAAATTTAATAAATTTTTAGAATAAATTCTATATCCATTATTATACATAAGAATACCACATTATAACATATTAACGTAAAATATGGGTACTTACAAATTTCTCAGAATCTTCTGTTCCTCCGTCGGATCCACAGCACACTGCCATTTACGCGAATACGTCTCAATAACTGTGTGGCACGAAACACAACACTTCTATACAATCACCAAACACTACGCAATACACTTTCCGAATTCGTGACAGCAAACGAGAAGAAGTTACTCCGACCGTGATCAGAATGGTACTGCGAATGTCACATCGGTTTTTTCATGAATGGTTAAGGTGGGGAAATGTTGCGTTTGCTAATTGGACAGGGGTGAGTCGGAAGGACCTTAGATTGAGGAGTGGGAAACTGTCAAAGAAATTCCTTTTCGTATTGTCATCGGTCGTCAATGGCGTGATTTACGAGTGTCGCACGTGTTGTCCATCTGTCGGGGTTGGAATTGTCGGAGCGCGATGGTGGTAAACTAATCGGCCAGTGGTTTTTTTTGGTGGTAGTATACAAAGTTATCATTAGCGAGAGAGTGAGGTTTCCTTAGCAATGTTTAAATTAAACTATCTGGTAATATACAAGGTATCTAAATTAAGGTTAGATTGTAACTTGAGTAACTAGAAATTGTTGTCTTTCTCCTATGTAATCCAGTAGATTTGGGTGAGAGAATGTCAAAAATCCAAGTTACAATCTTAGGAGATCAGTGGTTAAAAAATTATAAGTGTTTAAAGTTGAGTACAAAACGCTGAAAATCGCACAAGTTTAAACACCCATAACTTTCGAACCGCTGATCCCCTAAGATTGAAATTTGCATTTTTGGCATTTTATCACCGAAATCTATGGGTTTGCATAGGAGAAAGGCAAAAATTTCTGGTTACCCAAGGTATAGAGCAACTTAAATTAATTTCTGCGTTCAGATATTATAGAAAAATGGTTGCAATTTTCCGGAGGACGTAGATGTACTATATAATTAGTACACCGTCCATCTTCAGCGACGTTCGAGATAATTATTCGAGTTCCCTTTCGAAGTAAATGAATTCGGCTTCGGTGTCCACAAAGTCACGAATTTACATTTCCGGTTCTACAATGCATCCGAACTAATTTCTGCGGTTTCTATTTCACCGGTGGTTCCATTTAACTTTTCCAGTTTCAGCTTCCACCGGGATAGATATTATTATTTCTGCTTGTACAGAAGGGCTAATATAATTTCTGCAATTCTTGCTTCTGCAAAGGCTCAGCGGAGCATCGTTTCCCTTTAATTTCCGCTCCGATCGCTTTCCAAGGCAATTGCTTTCGACCCCTAGACGACCGACGCCGGTAAACAGTATTATTTTCCGTATTCATCTCGAGAAGCACAGTAAAGAAAAAACTACAGACATCCCTAATTATCTCGGTACGGGCCGGTATTTGGGCCATCCCTTTATTCAGCCGACGACATTGTCTAAACTGCTTCGGTACGTAGGGCGCGCTGATTAAAATCAGGCAAGACTTAATTAGGCCGGTGTCATTAGGGGAAGGCGTCCTACTCGATCTCGATAACGCGGCTCTGCCTGTTCAAGAACTCATTTACCTAACAAATTTTTCATCCCCCTTTCGCGGCGGATAACTAGGCGTCCCGGGGATTCATCCTTCTGGAAATTTCTTTTCCGTCTTTTTTTATCCAATACTTCAAGTCCACACGTAAATACCAGAGAAATCCTCCCCGCTGGGAAAATCGCGAAAGATGGCTTCTATTTAAAGGATCGTCCAGGTAAATACATATCGATAATATTCTTCCACTAGTTCGTACAAAATTAATGTTATAAACAATGGAATTACTTTGGGTGGAGCATGTACAGAAACTGGAAAAAAAATTGGCTGGCATGTATACAAATCTTATAAAAATAACAAGATTGGACTTACTACCACGAGGGGTCAAGTGACCAACTTTAGATTTTTTATTTTTTTTTGTTGGAGCTCTATGGGTCCATTTCGCTTTACAATGATTCTTTATTTGATAATTATTAAAGGTGTTTCCATGGGAATCTATTGAATATATTTTTCGACTCCAGCAAAATATAAATAAATTTAATCTTGGTATTTTTATAATACTATACACATCAGTCACTTTTGATGGTAGGTTTAGTGTTAATAACTAGACAATTTCTATAGACAAATTTGAAGAAACTGGCATAAAATAAAATCCCATTTTTAATGGGAACAGCCCCCCCCTTTGTAGATCCAAAACACATAAAATCTTACTAAACTTTATGGAATTTTATATTCTAGCATTTTTTGAGAATTTTCACAAGCCATAAAAGCCATCTTTACAACTTCAATAATTGTAAAATAAAAAATTTAACCGGATGGTGGTGGGTTTAGTGTTAAAAAGAAGACAATGTATTAACAAAAGTGGGCCTCGGCATCAAACGGACAATATTCAGTGGCATAAATATCAAAAATGTTTGCATCACATTGTAACCATAATTTTTCGAGGCGGCGAAAGTTATTGGTTCACCATGCACAACGCGATTCTGTGAAACTATTCAAATATAAACTTTCCGCGAACAGATCAAAGAGCTGCGAAGTTCGCAAAGTTCCGACGAAAACTAACCGGGCTGTGTTGCAACGAATTCGCGACCAGCTCTGCAACTCGCAACTACAAACTTCAATAATTCACGGCGCCGGTCGATAGTCTTCGAATTATCCGTGAAATATTTACCTAGCCACCAGTGTTCACATTCAATAGCCAATAACGTTAATTGCCCTTCGATACGATCGCAGTGCGCGCCAGTCGATTCACGCGAAGCTCGTTCAGTCGTTTGGTAAATACATAAAATGTTAGTGCATATTTTGTCAACTATGTTTCACGTTGGAGACTTGTTATTCGGTAGCTAATGTACGACACCGAGAAGCATAGCTTTTGTGTGTGCTCGGCGAGGATACAAAGAAATGGTAGCACCACAGGATCTAAGAAACGGCACGGACCCCAGAAGTTTTCTTAGAACCAGGCTTTTCATATTTGTGCCTATAATTATGAAAATGGTCCAAGTGATATATTTCTTGTTTGGAGATATTTAATAAGCATGCAATGCTGAAATAACAAGCACTATCTAACGGTTCTTTTTTGACAATATCGTAAAAGTTACGTTGAATTAATTTAGTTTAAAATAATGTTGTGTGAAATAACTGTGTGATAAAAAAAAATTTTCACTTATTGTTAGAGCACTTTCATAATTATGGATACATATAATGATTAAAAGTAGAATTCCGATTTATATTGGGTTGCTCAGAGTTGAATTTGACTTTAGATTTGTACAGGGTGTCCTTTATTTTTAATGGCACAAAAAATATTTATGGCATAATTTAAATGGTATTGAAGGAGGAATATCATAGAAGAACAATTCCTTTTGTCCGGTTATTTATCCATCGTTATTTTATTATCGGGGAAACTATTCTTTATTCCATTTTATAGCATCTGAAAAAATACATTTGAATATGCTTAAATCATTAACAAGATGGAATAAAAAAAAATAAGTTTCTCCGATAAAAAATAACGATAACCTTGAGCTATGAAAAAATAACCGGACTAAAAAAATTGTTCTTCTATGATATTCCTCCTTCGATACCATTTAAATTATGTTATAAATATTTTTTTTGTGCTATTAAAAATAAAGGAGATATTTAGGTGGCCTCCTTCAGCTGAAACACCCTGTATATAATGATTGAAAGTTGAATTTGAATTTAGACTAAATATGTGTCCATAATTCTGAAAGTAGTCTAACAATAAGTCACATATTTCTTTTTTCGAAATGAAGATTGTGTAGTAAAACCAAAAGGTATTATGACACAAAATGTATTTTCACTAGTTTTTACTATGAAATTTAAAAAAAAAATGAAAGATTCTGTTCCAGTAATTTCCACAACTATTTTCTAGGGGCGTGTGAGATATTTTTTAGTAAATATTCCGGATTCTGCGAAAACGTATTTAATAAAATCTGTCCGCTGCAATATTCGTGTTCAACATGAAAGGTTAGGGAAAAATTGTTTTTCTCGCGATCGATAGGTCAAAGATAATCAAATAGAGCGAGCCCTTTGAAAAACAAAGTGTTCTGGCTTGTTTTCGTAAACAGCTTGATCGAGGGAGTTGATGGACTTCTTTTTTCAACCGGCCACGCGAAAACCTCGCTCTCCATATTGTGCAATGAGATTCAGTTGAATGGAAGGAGCGAGTGATCGGTGTACTGTGAGTAATCGTTCCACGGCAGCCTTGTCCATGAAAAGGTGGTGCAAGTTGGAGCGCGAATAATGCGCATGCATGCACTTTGTATTTATAGACCGACGCGGTGCGGCCCTATGAGAGCAAAAATTCAACTGCCTGAAATTCATCTTCCGGTCATCCTTTCAGAAGAATATTTTTATTTTTCCCCTTTGAACCTCATTTTTGAACTCTTGTTATTTAACATTCCAGTTTCTAATTATAATTAACAACCTGCGCGTATTAAAGCCATCGTTGATTCAATATTTAACTTTTTAATTGGAATTACTGCATCTTTATCCAAAATTAACAAATTGTCTCCATTAATTGCAGGAAATAATAGCCGTATAGAACTTTGTTTCTCTTTTTACGAGCCTTGATAAGTTGAAATGAAAATGATTATAAACTTATATTTTATCTTCGAAAATGAAATCGTTAGTTTGTTCAAATAGTGTAATTACTATAATTAATAAGTTTTCTTTAAAGATTTAGTGTCGACCAAGAAGGTAAATTCCGAACTTTAATCAAATAATTTTCTATATGAATATTGCTTTTTTTAAAAAATTTATTTTACGTCGCTTTTTTAACTGCTGTGGTTACTTCGCGATGGGACATACAGTTTTTATAAGGTGGGTTCCGAACCACCTGGGGCACCACAATTTAAAATGGCACATAGAATATTTCCAGAGGTGCCGGCGACGATGAATATTGCTAATGTTAATTCAAAAATGTAATATGCAGGGTATTTCACCTAACTTGACCATCTTAAATATCTTTAAATGTCTGAAGGACAAAGTTGAATGGTAAAATGGAGCTCATACGATACCAAACAAATCTTTGTTTTTATGTAATTTTTTTTAGAGATATGAAGGTCACCTTCATTTTTTAAAATGGAATGTCCTATTTTTTATACCCTAGATCGATAGAGTTTCAAATTCTAAGTATAAAAGTGTTGACCTTCATATGTCCAAAATCTAATAGTTAACGAGATATTATCGAAACAATTTTCTTTCTTCTTTGGATAATATTGGTTAACTATTAGGTTTAGGACATTTGAAGGTCTTTCATACTCAGAATTTGATACTCTATCGATCTATGGTATGTACAAAAAATAGGACATTCCATTTTAAAAAATGAAGGTGACCTTCATATCTCTAAAAAAATTTACATAAAAACAAAAATTTGTTTGGTATCGTATGAGCCCCATTTTGCCATTCAACTTTGTCCTTCAGACATTTGACGTATCTTTAAAAACAACAAAGATATTTATGGTGGTCAAATTTGGTGAAATACCCGGTATATTTCGTAATATTTTTTCAATTTCGCGACAACTATAATCTGATTTCTCATTTATCGTATCGTTCACGGTATAACCTTTTATCGATTTAATTCTTGACTTGTTTATCTCGAGTTTTCTAATTCTCGATATGGTTTCATAGTTAATTGAGATTTTCAAGCATTATTATTGGAATTCACTGTCATTAAGGTCTCTAATTATAGCTGCAGCAACCCTTCACTTCTATTTAATTCACCGTTAATGTTCCTTACATCGACGCCATAAAGATATGTATGTGTAGAATTACCGTCTATCGACATCATCATATTGTGAATTAAAGATAGCGAGGAAGATGGTAGCCAGTGGCTTTAGCTAGCCAGGGCAGGCAATATCTATATCGATTTGCCCTATGCTCTTCCATCTCCTTCCCGGTGGTCAATGCACCGTCACGTCGATATTCCTTCCACCTAATTAAGCTAAAAACCATAAAAATCGATATGAGAAAAATGAACACTTTCAAAGATTCATTAAACCTTACACTACCGACCAACGTTTGGAACCACTTGCTGATCGTCGGTGAAATTCTATCGCGAATTTTTAGAAACAATCGCGTTGACATTTGAAGACATTTGACGTATCACGTTTGACAGTTCACGTGTGTCTAAATATTCTTAATGGGCGAAATTGATTTGCAAAAGGTTGAATTTGATTTGGAAAAGGGTGAAATCCATTTGCATACGGTGGAATTTGGCTTGTAAAAGGGTGAATTTGGAGTGCAGAACCTATGGTGTAAACAATATGTCGAATAATGCTACAGCAATTTTTAGTGGCGACTCTGAGTCTAAGGGTTAAACATGTTTTTCGTTGATCTACTTCAGCGCTCGGATTTACTTACTCGCGACTAGGGTTGCCATATGAGGCCCCTTACGTTTCCGTCCCTCGCCTAGATGCTCCGTAAAGCCTGCCTTCGCTTCTCCCACTCTTACCACTACCCCGCTGCCGCGTACCTCGTGGAGCATGCTACCGACTCGGTCGCGGCAGCGGTAGTGGTAAGAGTGGGAGAAGCGAAGGCAGGCTTTACGGAGCATCTAGGCGAGGGACGGAAACGTAAGGGGCCTCATATGGCAACCTTGCTCGCGACGGCCGAGTTTCGAAGTCTACGCCCCCTCGACCCGGCCGCGTGTCTCGCTCCCCGTGGCGCTCCCAGTTCGAAGCTCCTCAGACGTTTTCCATACTCGCTATTCGTGGAGCCTAGGAGAACTAGGGCCGCCACGGGGAGCGAGACGCGCGGCCGGGTCGAGGGGGCATAGCCTTCGAACCTCCGCGTCGCGAGCAAGTAAATCCGAGCTCTGATCTACTTGAAATGTTACGCATAAAATCCACAGTCCAGTGATTACGTGAGCTTATGGATCCCAAACGTCCGGCCGGATGGCATGGGCGGGAGGATCCGATTGAAATGTAATTTTATTCTCATTAAATATATAATCGTGTTACGCGTATTGCCTTTTACTTTACCCAGCTGACAATTACAAAAGAGGATCACATTGTCAGAGAGTTACAAGATAATCAGCCTGTAGAGTACAATGACGAGTGACTCGAAGTGATTCAACCAACCGCAAAAAATTGACAGTGGGGCTGCTCGTTGCGCCGCGACGACGAAATCCATTTAGCTTCCTCCTCGGTTCATCGTATATTTACAAAGTCCGACCGTCTCGGACGTTAAAAAATATCTGAGATCCCGTTAATTATCGATCCCCTCCCATTCCCCAGGACATTCGAGCCTGACACTCTTCCACCGTTCGCGGATTTTTTATTTGTTTTTTTGTCTTTTTTGAAACACGGTCGAGAACATCGACTCTACTCGTGGGAAAAAAGGTTACAAACCGTAGAAAAATCAGATGGAGAACGAAGAGTTTAACGGATCGGTATCGGTATACCTCGAAGTGAATGCGGTACGGTGCTCCACGGATTGGCGAGCGCTTTTACGCGTTTGCGAGAAAAATGAAGTAACAGCGAAGAGATTAGAACAATTTAAAAATACTGTTACATTATTCTCGGCCTGTGGAACTAAAATAAATGTTCATCTCGCTCTAGTTCGTTGGAATTCAGGTAGAAAATGTTTATTTTGTCCTCGGAGCACCGTGTGTTCGATATGGGACACTTACGCGTGTCGATTGACTCGATTAAATGTCGTTTTTCTCGCGAGACAACAATCCACGGATTAGCGAACGCTTTGATTCGGTCGGCGATGCCTTCCCCCACCGCGTATCGCAACCTCGATCGCTTGAATAAATTTTCAAAAAGTTATTGTGTTGTTTTCATTGTCTTGAAGATGGCCCAAGGTCTTCTTATATCCTTGGACGAACGCAACTGTTAGCGCCGCTTTCTCCTAATTCGTTACGTATCAAATTGAAAATGCCGGACTGCCGGCCGAGCTAGCACGGTACAAGTACGGACATACAATATCGATAAATATAATGTATATATTAATATATAAATAACACGATATCCTTTACACTAGAGTACAGGGTGTATACATATACGTACATTATACCCGGCTCAACTATGCACGCGCTGTTGTTTCTCCTATTCGTAAAAACGTGTTCGTTGGGAACACCTTAACGGAATACCTGGAATACTTCTGTAACTGTCGCGTGTCTCTCGGAGCTTTTACAGTGGGTGTACAAAGTGTTCGTGTTCGTACAGAAAACGAATAACTCTTTCAACATTGTACCCAACAGCTTGAATTGATTGTGAGACACTAAAAGGATTAGTTAAATAATTTTTTTAAAATTGTTATTGGTCGCAATTGCGAAGGAGAAAGTAAAGGTGACGATTTAAATTTTTTATCCGTGCATGTAGTGAAAATTTAAAGCATGTGTTTTGTAAAGCAAGTTATATACACGTACGAAGATGTAAAAATCTATGAAATTAGAGTTTGCGACTCATTTAGATCGCAGATTCTTACGATTTTTGCTATTTGCAATCAATTGTATTTCATAACAAGTTTGATCGATTTCGATGCAACTTTGTACACGTATATAATTTACTTGGATTTTCAAAATACATGTTTGAAATTTTCATTACAGGCACAGATGGAAGATTTCAAAATCCTGACATTCACTTTTTATGATAACTAACTCTTGTAACGTCTCAAAAGAACTCGAGTTGTTCGGCCAAATTTCGAAGAAACTATTCCTTTTTAAAAGGCGTACGAACACTTTGTACACCCACTCTATAGTCTTCTTTCTTCTAATTACGTTGACGACGATATATATTTGTAAATAACAATCTGACCGTGAATATTCTATCAGGTGTTCCCCTGGGAATGAAAAGGTGTTCCAACGAAACAGTGTATGTACAGGGTTAAGCCGAGCATATTGTACACTGTATACGATGGATGGAGTCTTCATAATAGTCAGCGGGAGCATCGAAGAGCTCTTTCCCCTTGATCTCGAACGTATTTCCTGATTCCCCAACGACTCCGACTCGTCGAAACGTCGTTCCAGCGATCCGTCAATGCAAAAGTAGGAAAATAGCGAGGGGATTTATTCGGCGCGGATCGTGCTCGATCGTTCGCTTCTGGATCGACCCACGGTTCCGTGCGGTGGTCTTTGGTGAAGAGGACGGAGAAAACGATAAGCAAGCGTCCCGACGTGAATTCAACCGATGATGCCCGATGGAAATATATATATATATAGAATAATCTTAGCAGCCAGTTGATCAACGCGAAACGGTCATCGATTGCGCGGTGTCCTCCCTTAAGTCATATCCAGATCTAACAGAACATTCGCTGCGATGGATCTTTAAGTACCGGACAGGACTCCGGTCCGCAATCCGTTTCTTACGATTAACTTCACAATTTCATCCCAGTGTTTTCGCAATTGTAAATCCGCTTATATGTATAAAAACTGAACGTCCCTTACAAACTATCCGTAAACATTGAACTCATTGCACAGTACTTTTACATCACATTGCTGATTAGATACGAGTACGCAGTACTGCTTAACCGAACAGAACAGAAAAACGAAAGATGAATAAACAATAAAGTCTTTGATCGTTTCATCTCTAAGCGCATATATGATCGAAACGAAACGCAGTAATTATTTTAGTAATTTTGTAACAAAGAAAGTAAAAAGAAAGCTTGATTAGTTTGCCAACGTTCCGATAATAAAACTCTTTCGCAACGCTTATCCGCAAAGAGTTTCGATACTCTTTATGACAGCGCTCGGATTTACATACTCGCGACGGCTGAGTTTCGAAGGCTACGCCCCCTCGACCCGGCCGCGCGTCTCGCTCTCCGTGGCGATCCTAGTTCGGAGCAGTGGTGCCAGATCCTTTTCCCCTCCCACTATCCTATTCCATCACCATCCAACGTCCCCCACTAAGACCGTAGACACGTTGCGCGCACCGAGTCTTCCATTCGCCCCAGTCAATCCCCGTCGCGCACGCGCAACTTGTCACATATTACTCTGGTCAGCAGAGAGGGGGTAGATCATATCACCGTGCAGTGTCGCCAGATCGAGGAAATCGAGGGGAATACAGTTTACCCCCTTTCTGATGACCAGACCAGTCTACGGCACGGGCACCGTGGTCTATGATCTTAGTGGGACGTTGGAGTGTGCGCATGGTGCTGGAATAGGATAGTGGAAGGGGAAAAGGAGGAGAGGAAAGAGATTTGGATATCTTCTGGCTACACTGTCACCGTGTATCACCGTGATTCCCCTCATCTGGTAGCACTGGTTCGGAGCTCCTTAGGCGTGTTCCATACTCGCTATTCGTGGCGCCTAGGAGAACTAGGGCCGCCACGGGGAGCGAGACGCACGGCCGGGTCGAGGGGACGTAGCCTTCAAAACTCGGCCGTTGCGAGTAAGTAAATCCGAGCTCTGACTTTATGATATCGAGACTATAACAGTCAATATTGTAAGTTACGACTCGCAAGCTGTCTAAGAGACACGTTTCAACAGAACTCCATGCAGATCATGATCGCTGAGTGAAGTCGCGGATTACACGTGTAAAACGGACCATCCGGAGCTCTATTATTTAGCAGGACAAGCACGGACAGCTGCCTAAGGCTATGATCGAATGTGTCCTACGGATCTTCTCTCTCTGTCGTTGACTGTTCGAATAGCTTCCGCTTCGATGCCATCTATCACAAGATGAAACGAAAAGTATTTCTTCGATGTTATTGCCCTAGAATTGTCTCGAGATCGACTAGATTCTTCCCGTGGAATCCCACGATTACTGGAACACCGTTTCCTTTGTTTGCTTCTCTTCGTTAGTTCTCGCCGGTGGAAACTGCTCCACTTGTTCTTCTTAGGGAATGAGAATCGATCGTTGGACGATTGGCGAATCCATTGCTTGTTCAGTCACGAGTTGTTCATTGCTGGTAACCGTTCGCCGGAGTCTGGCCCTCTTGGCTGTCTATACTGTAACCGGTTATGCTATCCGGGCTTTGCAGAGAAGCCGCGTACAGAGGATTCACCGGCGTCGAGTTCGTGTCGAACTGCGTGGAATCGTAAACGCTGTGGTTCTGTGAACAGAAGAATAGCACGTTGTTGCTTCTCCTCAACAAGGGTCTTTTTTTGTTTTGTTTTACTGGTCTCCGTTTCGCGGTCAAGCCTCTGACACTTGTGTCGTCGGACTCGGTCACCGGTGAAAGAGCATTCAGACCCCGAGAGACTTTCTAGCTGTTGCTCCTGAAGTGGCGGATCAAGCGTTGTCCGAGAGACAACAGTGCGACGTGGAAACAAACAGAGTGCTCCGTTTCACAATTCTGATGTATAGGCTGCGGATCTTTTTGCATTTATAACAAAATTGAGTAGACGAAATTCGTAATTGTTGACAAATTTTCAAAATTGAACATGTCTATATATGATTTCTCCTCCATTAAAATCATTAAGGGAAGAAATAGCATTCAATTTGGTTTCTATTTCTTGCAATCGACGCAGACCAATTTTATTTTGCATAAAGATCCGCAGTCTACTGATAGTAGCACGTGACTCTCCCTATTTTCACTCTGTCGTGTTTAATGCTCTAAGGCAGCGCTCGGATTTACTTACTCGCGACGGCCGAGTTTCGATGGCTACGCCCCCTCGACCCGGTCACGTGTCTCGCTCCCCGTGGCGGTCGTAGTTTGGAGCTCCTCAGGCGTGTTCCCTACTCGCTATTTGTGGCGCCTAGGAGGACTATGGCCACCACGGGGAACGAGACGCGCGGCCGGGTCGAGGGGGCGTAGCCATCGAAACTCGGCCGCCGCGTGTAAGTCCGAGCTCTGCTCTAATACTAAAACATTGATTACCATATCGGTGGCTATAAGAATCTTCCAATTGAATCGAAAGTGATTGTTTTCCTTGATGAAACAATATAGAGCTATCGCGAAGAGCGAGTGTTTCGTTTGCGGGTACTCGAAGCGAATTGTACACATGCGATACGGTAGTTAGTGTGTCGACGAACGCAATTGCAAATACAAAACATAAAATGATGTACACTTCCAAGCCGAGTGCAGAAAACTGTTGACAGCAATGCGCAGTGCAGGAAACTCGTTTGCAAATGAAGGAAAGCAGACTGCGTGTGTACGCCTCGTATACCGCACACCGTCGCAACAGAAAATTAAAAGATTAGCGTATAATCCACTGCCAAGTTAGTGTTATAAATAAATAAAACCATGTACGTTCGCTACATCGATAAGTTTAATTAAATCTAGACATGCCGTATATACAGGTATAATAAAGCATTTGTGCGCACCTCTATATATTACACTATGATACATCTAATAGTCAAAACGACTTTTGATCCGATTGTTAAAAATGATCTCTTAGATACAGGTTGTCCCATTTATCGTCGGCTTCATCCCCGGGGAATATTTTCAATATCTTCAATATTTTCCTCGTTACATAAAAAAAACTAAAACAATCTCCGCTCGTACTTATTTCCAGAATATTTTCAGTCAGCGAAAACAAGAGAAATGTAGAAAAATATTGAAGTCGGAGAAAATATTTGACCTGATAAAGCAGACTGGTACACTCTGCACAGTTACTAATGACTTAGACTTTACAGTGATCACTCCAACCAAATATTTACAAGAATTCAGTCTGTGTGTAGGTCTTCTGATCAGAAGGAGAGGGACTGGGATCTGTTTCGCTCTTTCGGGGATTCGTGACTGCTCGACATCGTTAGCGACAACAAGTAATCGTTCAGACCGCCGGACTCTTTCTTCTTCGAGTCTCCTCTACGTTTGCCGTGCGTGTTTTTGCTAGGAGGAACCTGCTTGGAAAGTAACAACTGGGAAGCGTTCGAACCGTCAGTGGAATCGAACGGTTCATCTACGTCGAAAGCCTCGGTATCGGTTAACCGAGTTGTAGGACTCGATTCTTTTCGATCCGTGGTAGCTTTAGAGGTTTGAACGAGGTTCGAAGACTCTTGGATAAAAGTGCTATCAGTCACTTTGGGATCGTAATGGCCACTATCCAAAATCGACTGCAAAGTATTCTCTAGAGGAGGTATCTCGAAAAGCTGAGCGACGTTCCCCTCGGAGCCTTTTCTCTCGCGTTCCAGACTACTTTTTCTAGTGAAGGAGAATAAGTTGGTGTTGCTGTTGTTAGCCTTAGGCTTGTACAGAAAGTTACTAGCGGTACTCTGCGGAAATAGCAGGTTGGAGACGCTACTAGGTCCACCGTACTTCATCTGCGATATGGAACTGCTTTTCCAAGCTGTACTAGGAAATCTCAGATCGGGCGAGCTCTTCTTCGAATCGATAAAATTGTCTGATCTCGTGAGGGGGAAGTTTTTCAAGTCCACGCCAGCCTTGCCCGTGCTGAGTCTCCTGGGAAAGTTCTTAATCCCGGATGTAGAGCGATACAAAACGGTGGAGTATTCGTAGGCGTGTCCGCTAGCGCTTTTCGAATCTCTGGGGGACGCCAGGGAGTGTAAGGAAGTCTTGTGCTTCGAGGAAGATGATTTTAATATCTGAGAATCGTATAAGGGCATGTGAATAGACGGAGTATGGACCTGGTATATGTAATCGCTGTCTGTTTTCAGCGACGAGAAACTCTGCTGATGCGGTAGAGACACCGTGTCTTCGTCCATTGCATCGTCCACTTGAGCCTTATAAGAGAACATGATCGAAGGCTGCGATACCCTGAAATGAAACTCATTAAGTAGACACTGTGTGTGTGTGTATATACTTGAGTGTGTTGTGTAAACTGAAACGGATCAACTTACCCGAAGAATTCTGATAGGAATGTATGATAAACCAATGGTGCGAAGAAAGTCAGATAGACCACTGCCGTAATGTCCACGATACATAATCCCACGGGATTCTGCGTGTAATTTAAAAAGCCTGCACCCACAGATTGTACTAAGTCTAACATGGCTAATGTGCCTGCGTAGATGTAAAAACTTTTTCTTGCTGCAACAAACAAGGAGCTTGTAAAATACAGATTAGTAGAAAGTAGGGCTGTTACTTTCTTTCGGAGGTCGAAGATTTTGAAGCTTCGAAAGTGATGAGCAGACTGCGGATGTTTAAGGTGGCAGTAGCCTTCGCAGATCTAAAATAAATGAAGACCATACTAAACTCTGACGAATTTTATATTCCACCTTTTTTTACACATTTTTCTGGAGCCATAAATGCATAAAGATCCGCAGTCTAATGATAAGAATGTCAAATTTCATGACATTGGAAAAGTAACAGGCCTTGTAGAAAGTAGTATTTGACTTCGTATATCTGTATTTACATACTTGGTAGGGTTAAACGGTCTCTCAACCGCGTCCATGGCAGTATTAATATGAAAAGATATATCTGCAATGAAGATAGTAATCAGAATTCACGTAACCGGATCGGAGCAACATAGACATATTAATTCGGCAACATACTACTGTGAAAACGAGACTGCTGCAGAACCAGAACATCATACCCCCATGACCGAACACGTAGAAATCTTTGCTGGGAATGCGGAACGTATCGTCGGGTAAAACTAATTCCAATGCCCCTTGAGTTATAGTGAAAGCGAGTGCTATGAACGATGTGGCGAGTAGCACTCTACGAATGCTTGAGCGACTATCCAAATGTCCTGCGCAGAGAAATCCGAATGTAGTTGAAGTTCCTAAACTAAACTGTTCTCGTACGAATGAAGTTTTGCTTACCGAACGCCAAACCAAAAATCAGTACGCTCATTTCAGTGGACAACAAGAAAAATCGAACAATAACCCACAGCACTTTGTCAGTTGTACCGCCGACAGTAGTAGCTACGTTTACAGTCATCGACACGACGCATCGTATCACCGAGATTGCTACGTTACAAATGACAAGTCCGTAAAATGCTAAAAATATCGGGCTACTCGTTGCTCTCAATTTAAGCAGTGCTCTGTTAAATCTCACTGCGATGAACAAGAGGAACAACAGGTTCGGTATCAATATGATAATATCCCATATTCGTACCCTGGAAAATAGAAAAAGAATTAATCTATCGTTTTCCACCTACTTTTTCCGGTGATATCCAGATAAAACAGCTACGTACCTCGAATCCTTAATTTCTTTGTATAAGATTAACTTGCAAAAGTGCTCCTCGTCGTTCATCGGTGAACTAACATTGGGGATCATGGTACTGCTCAAGTCGTACGTGTGCAACCAGCTTTCGGAGACTTGCTCGCGCATCGCACCATACATAATTTCCACGGTGTCTTACGAGTTACCCTCGTACCATATCCTCGGCTTTCACTATCGAGTAAATAAACAATATACTGTCGCTAGAGAACATTATCGCTTGCTGTCATCTGTCCAACAGGAAGTATAGCAAAATAAAGAGACTTTCGTTGGTCCAAGAAAGCTTAAGTGACATGATAAACATAACCTAAAATACTTGGCAGTATTCCCAATCGCCTCGACCTTCGACCCATTAAAAAGCGACAAGCGACGGTCACGATCAGCCTGGCGCTTATCAGATGCTAAACAGATCTGATTTTCGGGCGAATGTATCGAAACGTTCCGGCAAACCGTTGGGAAATCGATAATCGGTCCGACTTATCGCGTAGCCAGCCGTCAAACGATAAATCATTCGCGTGTCGTCCAGATTGTTTATCGCTAATCTAATAATGCGTATCAACATACCGTCAATGAAATCTGCGATCCCATCATCTCGAGAACCGTTTATCCTTCGTCTGGGTCCCACTTGTCCTGTTGCGTTGTCGCGTACTCCGCAGTATTTTCTCCGGTGACTAACGTTGTCCGTCTTCTTCTCTTTGTCTTATCCGTCCGGGTTCCCGCGGACCAACTGACATTTTTCGAGGGGATATCCAGTGTCCATTCCGTGGGATCAGCCTCGCGGATTCGCTTTCCGTTCCAGTAACGACGGATACAGTAGCCGAGGACCGCGTACTTGATCGCGACGAACAGAAACGCGTTACGAAGCACGCGCGACTGTGTACCGACTTTAAAGCGCGTCGTCGAATCGGTTCCTCCGGTTGAAAACAGTGAACCGTTCCTCCGAGGTATATTCAGGTGACGCAACGTTCTAATGCGTATCATAAAGACGTGATTCTGTGTATCAGCGCAGAAAGATGAGCATACGGCATACGGGAGTTTCGATATACGGGACGACGGCACCTGTGATGTAGCTGACACAAGATACGTTCTTCCGCGGTCCACCGCGCAGCCCAACTGCGCATGGCGGGTCCTATAAACGGACTCGCCAATTCAAATTTGCGCGCACTGGTTCAATCATTATTCGCGTTATTTCTTCACGGTTTTCGGGTTTTCCGAGGTTTTCATTCGGGGAACTACTTCATTGCTTGCCATTTAATTTTTAATTACTTGTGTATAGCACTTACAATCTGGAAAGTTTGCAATTAGTTAAAGTATAACCTAAGGTGGTCCGCTACACCAGCAAATATTTCGTTTGCATTAACCCTTTGCACTCCGAATTATTTTTCAATTTTGTTGCCAACAACTCCTTACTATTTTAAGTGTTTCATTTGAGATATACTTCCTTGACTTATTTTAAACAATTTCGTTTACTAATTACATATCAAATGTAGCTCTGAAACTTTGTTGTAATTTATATTTGTGGAACTCCGATTTGGTTTTAATTAAAAAACACGACTTGAATAAGTAAAGGAAGAACCAAATACATATAAAAACACAGATTTCATTTACGTTTTCCTTTCTCCGATGTCGAGTCACACTCGACAAAGGAGTGCAAAGGTTTCAAGTAGTTCTTTTGTTCACTGAATATTTATTTATGTTGGAGTCGTTTGAAATACCATGTAACCAGTTATGTAGAAAGTGGTGTGCGAGTAACCGAATGTTAAACTGTTCCTTTGGTTGTAACAGTTTCCATGGTATTTGGTAAAATATGTCTTTCAGATATACGTTTTTTTAAATATTAATTTCGACCGGATTTGCAACGTTTTGCAGGTTCAGATCGCGATTCAATGAAAGTAGAAAGTTTCATACACTGAATTCTCATCGCGTGGAACATATACAGGGTGTTCGCGATAATTTGTACCAACACAACTTCTACTAAAAATCCACCGATTGACTGTTCGACTGATTTACAAAAATACAGAAAAGTCATATGATAATAATTTACATACAGTATAAGATCATATATTTATTAGGGGTACCATGGGGGTACCGGAAAGTAATGTCGTTTTTGCGCAAGTCAACATTTGACTGATAATAACGGCTAACTTCGTACACCTACGTTGTTCAGTATGTACATGGCTGCAGGTTCAGGAAACTAGTTAGTGTAGTTAGTACTGTTTCGTACAAAAATATTGTTCTTTTAGAGGTTATGTGCGAAATGACCGATTCAAATCCAGAACAGTTGCACATTCGGCATTGTATGCTATTTGCAAAAAAGACTCAAACAAAATCAAAGAGTTAGGTTGCACCTTCTGATGATCATTTGTTCAGGACAATGCAGCATTTTTTAAGTGGAAAATATTCCGAAATGTAGGAGAACTAAAAACCGGACTTTCTACATTTTTTGATAAAAAACTATCTATATTCTACCGATTAGGGATTGAAAAGTTACTTACTAGGTGGCAGAAAGTCATTGATGAGGATGGTGACTACTTCACTGATTTACTACTTTAATTTTACGAAAAAAATACGACATTACTTTCCGGTACCCCTAATATATGATAATATGCAGTGGTTTCTTGTCAAGTGGACACGTAGAGGCGACACGAAGGTCATGCTCACCTTTTCAAATCGAATGCCTCATCTTTTATACATGATTCTGATAAAATAGTGAAATTTCCGAATACAGAAGTACCGAGGTATATTTATCCTAAAACTTACCGTTTATTCGACTTCGTGCGTCCTACTTAGGTTGTGTCGATGCACATATATAATTAACACCTCGAACATGTTTCATAGAAAAAGGTAGAAACAGTGTATAAAACACACTGCATTGGAAATAATTATTGGAGCAAAAAAATTATTATTTTCAATATGGACATTACAGTCAAACCTGTTTTTGTGCGGTAGATAGGGACCGCAGAAAAAAGACCGTACAAAAAAAATATTCACCACCTTCATAAATAGCTATAGCTAATAATTTTTCACAACATTAAAGAAAATTGTTTTTATGCGGTGGACAAAGAACCGCATAAAAAAAGTCTCACTTAGAAAATATGCCAAAGCTTTACGAAATAGCGAGAAAGTGCTTTCCAAACAAAATAAATAATTAAATTATACATGGAAACACTTAAAAAAATTTGAATTTCTCATTTTATACATGGAGAAATTTTCAAAATGTACATAATTCAATACATACAGGGTGTCCTGCTGAAATGAGATCAGCAGGATATCTCGGAAGACGTTGTCGTTATCAAAAAAGTTAAATGGAATGTCCTATTTTTTATACCATTGATCGATAGAGTATCAAATTCTGAATGTAAAAGTGTTAACCTTCATATGTCCTAAACCTAATAGTTCACGAGATATTATCGAAACAATTTTCTTTCTTCTTTGGATAATATCTCGTTGAGATATCCAAATATCCAAATAACAGATATCCTGTTGATCTGATCTGATATTCATATACCGCATAAAAAAAAATCGCATAGGAAAAGACCGCACAAAAACAGGTTTGACTGTACTCATTTACGATAATGAAAAATCCAGTGATGACATGAACATTTTTGTGAACATTTTGCGATTTCATAGAAATATTAAAAAGTGTTTAGGCGGATCTTTATGCAAAATAAAAATATTCCGCATCGATTCTGGGAAGCAGTAGTTAAATAAAAATTCATTTAATCCCTTAATAGTATTTTTACGTCGAAACCAACGTAACAAGACTCTTAGATTTTTTATATTTTTCACTGTTTTATGCTTCACCCAGTTGATTTCTACCAGTTATAATATTTAAATGGATATTGAAAACTAACAATGGCTTCGAATGATGGCTTCCGTAGGTACTCGTGTTATTTTCCCGAAACAAGACGCGTGACTAGGAACTGATTGCTTTATGATACCGAATGGAAAGCGAACTAGGTTTCACTGAATCATTACGACCACGGCCGAGCGTTAACTGACCGTTTGGGCGTTTCGAAAAGTACGGGAACGGTTACGAACCGCTCGTAAACTTAGGAACTACGAAACAACGCGCTCTGTTTACCATTTGGTCCGTCCCGCATCGTGCGGTTGCCGTTTTGTGAACCGATCGCTAGTAATTTTGTCGTATCGCTGACACCGTGCTCTATGATAACGAAGGATTAAAAAAAAATAGAGAAGACCAGAACTTTTTGTAAAATAAAAATTGTTTGGATTGCTTCCAACAAGCAGAAAACAAATTACAATGTCGGTTTTTCTTTAACGAACTTAATAAAATGTACGTAAGATTGTTGAAAGAGGAAATACATTTTTTTCATTTAGCTTCTGTTCCTTGCAATCTGCACAGTTTTTATTTTGCAGAAAAATTTACAATACGTACAAAGAAAAACGAAATATTTGTAGTATTTTTCTATCGTATCTAATTGTAGAGTAATTATACGCGGTTGTGATAATTTCAATTTGTGTTTTTCGCAGGTTCGAACGGTACTCTCTACACTCTACACAATTATATAATGATCGTTGATTATACGAACAATTTGTTGGAAAACGTTCATCGGGATATTCTTCCGCCTGAGCCAGGCCGAAGCTTCCTGATTCGTGGCGATTACGAGTATTGGCATTATGGTTGCGACGGCTTCGACGATAAGGTAACTGTTTTTTAAGAATCTGGTAGAAAGGCTTGTTTTTTGTATTTACTATCCTCCGAGAGATTGATTAATTACGAGTAGAATGCAGATTTTATGCACTCATAACAAAAAAAGAAAATGTCAGATAGAAAACTTTAAAATTCTTATTAAAATACTTAAAACAGCAAATGCACTTTTCGCATGAATTTTCAGTTTGCATTTTGTACGAACATCTGCAGTCTAGTTGTGAGCTAACGGCAATTGGAGTTCACTAATGACAATGAGTCGTTATCAGTCAGTCAGTCTGTGAGCTGACACATGAGATAACATGACAGAACGCGTTTGTGGATTTGCATGTCTAACATTGGCATTAGATTCGCGAAGACTAATCTTATTACAATGTGTATGTAGCAAAGGCAATTTCAGGTTAACACGTTATCGTGTTTAATATTTAATTTTTCAAAGTTTACTAAATCCAAATGGACCCTGTTGAAAACTCATCACTGAATAGACTGTCGATTTTCTGTGTTTATGAAAATAAAAACAGTAACAATGTTAGAAGAATTTAAGAATGCCGATGTATTATTTTCAAATCGTTAAAATTATTAATAAAAATAAAAACAGTATACAGGGTATTTCACCTAACTTGACCACCTTGAATATCTGTTGTTTTTAAAGATACGTCGAAAGTCTGAAGGACAAAGTTGAATGGTAAAATGGGGCTCGTACGATACCAAACAAATTTTTGTTTTTATGTAATTTTTTTTAGAGATATGAAGGTCACCTTCATATTTTTAAATGGAATGTCCTATTTTTTATACCATAGATCGATAGAGTATCAAATTCTGAGTATAAAAGTGTTGACCTTCATATATCCTAAACCTAATGAAACTTTGTCCTTTGGACATTTGACGTATCTTTAAAAACAACAAAGATGTTCAAGGTGTTCAAGTTAGGTGAAATACCCGGTATACGGATTAGAAGAATTTACGAATATCGACCTCCTTATACACCTGCTAACTGTTGAACATTTAGGGCTGGGGTTGTGGATACAGAACGCTGCAAACGATCTGCTCGTGGATCATAAAGAACCAGGAATTGGAGCAATCTGTCCCGAGCATCAGGCGGGTGCAGGAAATCCTTGTTGCGCTGGAGGACAAGGAGAGGTCCTTTATTCGATCGAGGGAATGGATAGGAAGTTTCGAAGTAAGCATAAGTAATATTAACGTTTTTTTCTCATTATCTCGTTTTGCTAGCGAAAATGCAAACTCTGGTTGCTTAGAAATCGTTAAAGAACATTTTACTTCAGGCCTGGGCAACTTGCGGTTCACGAGCCTCTTCCTACTCCTGGGTCCTCCCCACCAAACTCCTATGGAGCGTAGAAGGGGGTTGGGGAGATTAGGAGGGAAGCCATATCCTCGCAGTCACGCGAGGCAAAGCACGGTAGGGGCAACATGAAATCGTTGATAGTGGGAATGGTGAAGCAACAGCGGGGAAGATGTTGCCCGGGCCTGTTTTACTTCGTGGTCCACGCTGAAGCAACATCGAGCGACTCTTTATCGTATCTTGTTGCCTTCTTCGTCTTTTCTTCGGTAGAAGCAGTGACTCATATTGATTAAGCTTTCATACTTTCACTATTATCATTCATGTTTCCAATCAGTTTCAATGACGTAGAAAGATAACAGTGACTCATCCGTCGATAACCCGTAGGTGTGCCTTGTGCTGGATCATTTGTACGAGGTTCTCAGCAAGATTATCCACGTACCAACCGGCAAACAATTGTTGGACCAGATAGCAGTTATCAAAACGCACTTCGAGAATTTTAGCAGTCCGATAATGATGGGCGGAGACAGGGACTGCTCGAGTAAATGCATAGTGGGGATTCACGAAGGAGTGGAGAATACTTACATGCTGATCGTAGATCCTCATTTTGTCGGTCAGGCGAGGAGCAACGAGCAATTGGAGTCTCAGCATTGGGTGAAGTGGCAGAACCTGAAGGATTTTGTCGATAGCTCCTTCTACAACTTGTGTTTGCCTCAGATCAAAGGTTCAATGAAATGATAAACACTAATAAATTACTATGGCAAATTACGAGTATTGTCCGTCCAACGAGAGTTGACACAGATTTTGCGACACTGATTACGGTCGTCATAGGAGCTCGGTGTCACCACATTGCTCTATTGCGATGACCTTTAAGGCCATGTTGTCAGAAATGAAAGAAATATTTTCCATATTATATTTTAACTATTTTTACCGGTATTTCTTATCGATGTATTTACATTTCGCTTAACATAATTTTATGATAACATTACTACTGTACAGTATGGCGTATTCTGATTGCGTCACTTGTGATCCATTTAATCGGTGTTCAGTATCAAGCAAACACCTTGCAATACCCAATGAGAAATGTCTTCGCTCGTTGCAAGGTTCGCTTCGAATACTAAACCCACCCCCATGGCGTTCCGTCGATTGGACGTGATGTACACGGGAGTTTTGAAGGTATTCTGTAATTGCAAAATATTATTATTACGAAAGACTTGTTTCCAAGTTACGGAAATTTGTTCACGCTCATAATAAAAATTCGGGCTGTACAGGGATAATTCTCTTTTATACCTGAAGTCGCAATCTGTGAGCTTCGATAGGTATGATAATTAAAATTGGCAGTTCCTCGACGAGTATTTTTGGCCGTGACTTCACTAAACATTGATTAACGATATCCCATTTCGCGCCTTCTAGGTATAATCCGCTCACGTAGCAACCCTAAACGAATTTGACAACATAATTTTATGCATTCATAAGAAAAATGGGCTAAACTTCACATTGGGTGGTCAAAAAGGTTTAATTTTTAAAAATATGAGTATGTATCAATGTTAGGAATTCACTAGTTCGAAAGTTACGAAATTGCTTAATTTTAAACACTCATATCTTTTGAACCAGTGAATTCCCAACATTAAACCTTCGATTTTTGCCAATTTCTCGTCAAAATCTACGGGATTACATTTTAAAAAGCGAAACATTTTTGGGTCCCTAAAGTGAAGTTTAGGTAACTTCTGTTTCTTGCGATTAACTTAGAAAATGTTTAGTTTACATGACCATGCACAGTCTACTGATTTGTATACGAATAGTAACGACTTAATAATCCTTTAAAAATAAAAAATTAATCGTTCGGCGCATTATAATATATTTTTCCGAATTAAATACTAAAATACTTTACCTGGTCTGGTCTCTCTTCCACGTGATCCGCCCTGACGAACCTGGTTACAGCTGTGTAAGTGAGCGAACGATCGAGAGACCAGTTATTTCGGCGACAAGCCATTTGCACGAGGGCTGCTAAATAAGTTTCCGGTATGTGCAGGCCAGCCAGCCAAAGTACTATCGGCTCGCTTCCGCTAGCCTGAGAAACGTGCAAAGCTCTTATTCGTCATTCTTCTACAGCTTTAATCGTTCTTCCGGGTCTTACCCAGTTACTGTATTGTTGTATTCTCTTTTCAAAATGTTCCATCCATCCAGCAAGATTTTTTCTCGTGTCTGGCGCGAATCTAGCCCACTCCGTTGGTAGCACGCCGTTGAACAAGGCCGTGGCGACACTCTCGAGCATGGCGTCCATTCCGATTTCACCGGCAATGGCCTGACATCGTACGATTTATTTAGCTACCTTTCACAAAGGAGATTAAGAAAGATGGAGACCGGCAGACCTTTCTCAATTGCGAGAGGGTCCTCTTCATCGTCCGGATTAGTTTGTTAAACCTCTCCAGCTCTTGGAACAGGACGATCGCGATTGGCGTTATGATTACCCCGTAAGTTTTCTTCACTTTTATCAGATCGAACTCGGGTGGGACTTTGTCCAGCGCCTCCCTCGCGATGTTCTCGATGAATTCGTCTTTGCTCACCCCGGCACTGCTCACTTCTATTATTTCAACAGAAGTTTTAGATTGACTCGTGTGTTGTTACAGTTCGCGTAGCTTCAGATCGTAAAGGCCACTCACCCGCGATCCTTGAGCTTACTACAATTTTTAGGCGCATTAGGAACTGTGTAAATTTTTGAAGTACGGAGCGTCACAAAATCATATGTCGCGGACACCATAGCGCGATTCTACACCCCGATTTAGTCGAAAATAACGCAAGGAAGCGAACTCGACTTTGAACGTGAAAAACAAGGTAAAAAGAAACAAATTTTTTTAAAGATTTTTAAGAAGTCTGACTACGGGTTGACTTTGAACGTTGGAGCTACTCGTACCGAAGAAGTCTTGTTAAAGTTTTACCGGTCTGCGGCTGCAATTCTATAAGATTGCTCCACATTTCCTTCACGGCCTGAGTGAAGTACCCAATTTCGGCGTTTGGATGGAGTCCAAAGACTTCCGGTGTGTTCACTAGCGGCAGTTCCTCGATGAACTTCAGGTAATCATCACGGTCCCCCTCTGCTGGTAGCACGTAATCAACGTGCTCGTCGTGATAAAAATGGAAGGGCTGGAACGCGTCGAACAGAAAGTCCCCGAAATATTCGTCCATGTAAGTCTGCGAGACCCTGCGATCGTAATTGTCGATCACTCGTCCGCCGTACATCACCTGATCGTTCGAAAAATTCAAGTCAGTTAAATCTCACGTAAAAGAGACTTAAAAAAGTCCAAGTAAAATTTACTTCGCCTATGAGATACTTCAAACTGTCCCATGGAATCCTGGTGTCCTGAACGTGAAGCGCTTTCGTCAAATAAGTGTCCAGAATAGTCGTGCAGACATTAAAGTCCGACTCGTTGAAGTCATAATTGATGTTCCAGCCAATTTTGTCGTACCTCCTCCTCTCCTGTTACACGAATACCATTTAAAGCCACTTCGAACCTTGGGAACAGCTTATTTAACATACTTGTACAACCGCGTGGTAAAAAGCTAGCACGTAGATTAGGTGCTTGTACACAGGGTGGTCACAAGACTCGAACGTTTGAGGCCTCATTTTGAAGTAGGTGTTCTCCAGGTTCAACTTCAAACCGCTTGGTGGTTCCGTTACCACTGTAAATCAATACAGAAAGCACTAAAACCTACTATAGAAAAACACAAATTATGTTTCCATTAGAAGTTGATAGATAGTTGCAGATTTTATGCATTTATGACAAAACTGAATAAGTGAAACTTCAGACGGTCGAAGAAGTTAGAGAATTCCAGATATACAGAGAGGTCCATTTAAATAAGGACACCTAAATATCTCTTCAGGTTATTGTGATGCAAAAAATATTTGTTACGTAATGTGCATGGTGTCAATGGACCAAATATCTGGCACGAATATTTTTTCCGAGGATCATTTTTTTCGGAGTTGTCAAGGTCATCGATGTTTTTTGGTACATAACAACATTTTTTTTATTGCATCGGGTAACTGATCGAAAAATTCATTCAGATATGTATAATAGCACGATATTGACCTTGATCTGAAGGTAAAACTTTAATTTTCGAAAATCAAGGTCATTTCAAGGTCGTGTTATTATAAATATCTGAATGTATTTCTCGATCAGTTACCCGATGCAATAAAAAAAAATGTAGTTATGCACCAAAAAACATCGATGACCTTGATAACTTCGAAAAAAATGACCTTTGGAAAGAAATATTCTTGCCAGATATTTGGTCCATTGACACTATGCACATTACGTAACAAATATTTTTTGCATCACAATAACCTGAAGAGATATTTAGGTGTCCTTATTTAAACGGACCTCCCTGTATTATATTACAGTAAACTTTGATCTAAGAAAAATCCTCGATTCTTCCTTGAACTGCAGGATCTAAGAAACAGCACGGACCCGAGGGTTTTCCTTAGATCAAGGCTTTACAATTTATCATAATGTGAGATAATATCTTCTCGTCAAGGTTCAATATTTGAGTGGCAGAAGAAACGTACCTTTCAGACACTGTTGCAAAATTCCGATCGGGAAATTAGGGGTTGGATCGGTCGTGAGCCATAACCGGAAGTCGGGGTGGGGCTTGCCAAAATTCTCTAGAAGCTTTTCCAATTCCCTGGTGAAGCTCAAAAGCAAGTGGCAGTTTTGCAGCATCAGCCACTGGCCTCTCGTTATTGCTACCTCTAGCAGTTCTATCGCGGTCTACGGAATCGTACAATTTGTAGATATTAACAAATTACAAAAATAAACAGGTATCTTTCATTTTATAAATGATTTTGTTCGAATGTATGCCTCGTTTAAGGACAATCGAATATATGGTTCTTACACTTTCTTGTCCTTGGCCCAAAGACAGGTACTTGAATTTACCACCTCCCCGTCCATATCCATCTGCCAGTTTCATCAATTCCGATGTTGGATCGGATCCAGGACTAAGGATGAAGACCACAGGCATCGTCGGAGTGCTTTGCTCGAATATCATCTCGAAACTGATGTGAGGTGGGGTGATGTACTCTTCGCCCATGGTTTCACTGATGTAGTTAACGATGCCTCGATAGACTCGATCGACACGGAAACACCGAATCAACATCAGCTTTCCGAAGGGCTCCAAATTGCTCGAGTAATCCAGCGGGAAATCTACCGATTCCGGTCCGTCGAGATCGTACCACTGACGAAATGTACCATGATTGAATTAAGCAACAATTACAGAAATTAATACAATTATGTTACATTTCTGTTTCGCGAGGCTAAATTCGGGTGAATGTTCGGTTTAGGGGACCACAAATTTTGGACTTTTTTGATGTACTTCCGTAGATTTTGACGAGGAAACGCCAAAATCCAAGTTTCAATCCTAGGAACTCGGTAGTACAAAAGTTATGCGTGTTTAAAGTTCAGCGATTTTCACCGTTTTTGACGTAAGGGCGCCGCCATGTTGGTATGTACTCAGAGATCGTCCAATTAGGTGTAGGTTGCGTTACTCTGACGGTACTCTTACCTGTCCCAAAAAGACTGAAAATCGCTCAACTTTATACACTATTTCAACTTTATCATAACTATTGAACCACTGATCTCCTAGGATTGGAAGATATAAAATAAGTACGCACACTATTCAGTGTGTGTCAAAGCCTAAACATCGAGACTACGAGGACATCAACGATGGGGATGGTCTGAGACACGAACAGTACAAAAGAGACTAGGCAAAGGTGACCTTGAAATACAGTGGATCCAAAAATTGTCGATATTTGAATCGTGACAATTAATTAACTCCGACTCACCTGCTGCCACTCTTCGTCATACTGCTGCAGCTGTTCCGGGAGCAGTCCGAAAGTTTCCGGAAAGTCTTTGCTCAGCTTCAATATGTCCAACCATCCGGTGGCAGGCAGCCAATCCGTAGGATTGATCATGGCCGCTTTCTCCAACGCGATGCTGCCTTTGATGAAGAAGTCGAGTTCCGCTTGAGTAATCTCGTCAGTGCTCAGCTTTAATCTCGTGCAGATTTGGAACGAGAAGAGGAGTTTGTGCCTCTCGAAGATTCCCGTGCATCCGTAATCGTAAACGTTCTTCGTCAGCGTCGTGATGATGTTGGTCAAACGCTTCTGAAGCGTCGGGTCGGGCAACGATTTCCTCAGGGAGAACCCGAAGACCTCCACGTAGCTGATCAAGGAGTACTGGTACATCGAGTTCACCATTGCCATGTCCGCCAGCACGAAGAACAAGATCGCTCCTCGTTGCGCCACTGTTCGGTATCCGTCGCGTAGCTTGTTCACATCCGCACCGGTTACCTCGCCGAGATACAACTTCCTCATCACCTCGTTCGCGCTCGACTTCGTGTTCTCCAGAGTCTCCACCAAGTCCAGGTTGTCCAACATGTTGCCTTGGTTGCTAGCTATCTCGAGCAGCAGACTGTCCTCCAGCTGCTTCAACAGATTCTTGTTCTCGCTAGTCTCGATGATCAAGTTCTCCCGTTGCTCCTCCACGTCTGGCCTCTCCGTCTTGACGACCACCGACAGAAGCTGGTCTTCTAGTCCCTGCAACGAGGTTGTTCAGGTTGTTTTCCTCCACTATAAAGTAATCGAAGATCAGTATAAAGCTAGATTGTACCCCTAATGTCACCATATAGTTGATCACAGTAGCCTTGGCATAGAGAGCAGGGTCGAACATGGGGTTCGATATCTTCGTGGTCAGGTACATCCGGAATTTCGGATCGTAATCGACCTCTTTGTCTCCCAGGAGGATGAACGTCCTGCCACTATCGTCTACAAAAAGAAGGTATCATCTCTATTCAAGGTGTCACCCCTATCGCGAATCATTACTCTGAATAGTCTTCGATAGAACGTTGTCCAAGACCGGATCAACTTCGTCCACGTCTTGAAACAGAACCGGAAGACCGTACTTGATAGCGAGCTCGACTTGCTTGAGGAAGTCCGAATCCGTAAACGAAAGGATCTTCAGGTTCTTCTTCTGCTCCTTCTTCTTGATCCAGTTCAGGGCTTGCTGCTGGGGATCGATGCAGACCGGAAATCTCGAGGCTCTCATGGTCAGGATACCGTTCTGCACGGATAGCTCGTCCGGTGGCAGTCCTTCCGAGGTCCATCTTCGTGGGAGTTTCAATTTTGCTAGATTAATCTACCAGAATCCCCCTCTCCCCCAGGTTTTGCACTTGTTATCCGACATTCTACTCGTTTCGATGTGTAGAAAACGAGGACAAACACTTAAAACACTTTCGTACTATAGTATTGCCTCCGTAACGTGGGGATAAAATTTTCACAGTTACGGTAGTGACCTCCGCGTCAGTTACGGAAATAATGCTGTACACATTGAATTCTGTGTCACAGGCGCACGCCTATGGGCAGAATTAAATGCGCTGGCGAGAGAGCTTTCTGCGAATGATGATAGTAGGTGCTACAAGCTTGAGAGAGGGGGGTTATTATAAAGTTCAGCCCCACGATTAACGTTTCGCTGAGTAGCTGCAACGACTCACGTGCTGATCTCGACGTCGCTGCTCAGCTGCGTCTCGATTTTGAAATTGCTGATCAACGGGATCCCCTTGGTCTCTATACTGCTCTTCCAATCTCCGTACACCATCTTGTTCCTGTACTCGTAGGAGAATGGGCCGCAATAGGCGAGGAATCCAGCAGACAAAAGACAATTGCCGAAGATCATCTCGACCTGCTCGTGCAAACTTTCCAACTCCTTCTTCCACCGTTCGTTCTCCGAGGACAGACCGTTGATTAGCTTGTCCGCAGCTATCAGTCGCCTCTGGAGAATATCCGTTTCCTCCTGTAGCTTCTGTCTCTCCGCCATTGCGTTCTCGTACTTTGAGTTCAACTCCCCTATAGCTTTCTCGAGTCTCCTTAGCTCGCGTTCCTCTCGCTCCAGAGCTTTCCGGGCTTTCTCCGATTCGGCCTCGAGCTCAGCCACTCGGTCTATCTTTGGTTTCACCTGGACAATTTATTCATTTACGTTAGACAATGTTCCTTTTGAACGTTAACTATACAGGAGCGTGAAGCTACCTCTCTGAAAACGGCGCAGTAGTCCAGCACAGCGAGCACGAATTTGTACAGACCGAAGCCAGCTTTGCTGATGTTCTGCATCTGATCCAGTTTCGTGCTCTTCCTCAAGTGAGCCCTGACCGCTTGCTGCGTCTTCAGCGTGATCTTGTCGCAGTTCATCTCTTGCAGAATCCTCAGGAACGCTGGATCGCTCATCATCCCTTTCGCACCCTTCCACGAGATGTCCTTGATGCCTCGCAACATGGCCACGCACTCCGAGACTATCTGTACTGGCTCCGGAGGTGTTGCGAATGACCTTGAAGGTGTTGATCGAATTTTTTATTGATTCATTCCACGGCAGAAGGTGCTTCGACTGTGACCGTTGTACAGCATGTGCGTACAGTATCCTCTCCGTAACTGTGCTACTTTATTATTACACAAGTAACTATTATCGTAATTCTACGACGCCTGCTGTCATTTTAATCAGAAAGGCAAGGCGAACCAATGGTAAAAGTTACATAAAAAACTAAAAATTAGAAAAGTAGCAATCTTTCGCTTCGGTTGCGGATCGTCGAGCGTGTTCACTGCATGACTTGTTCCAAGGGGGATCCCCCAGTGGTAGGGATACCATTTTCACAGTTACGATAGAGACCTTCGCGACAGCTACGGAGAGAATACTGTACAGAGCATGTATGGTAACGTCAAAGGCTAAACATTGGGACTACGGGAGCTCCGAGGGGATCCCCAGTGATGGGGATAGAAGTTTGAAACCGTCCGAATTCCCGGGATAAAAAAAATACCTTATCTCAGTAATATCTGCTTTCTCGAGCTCCGCCAGGGCTCCCCTGGCCGCGTCAAGGGCGGGTTGCGCCTCCGCCAACGCCTGCCGCGCTTCCGTCTGTTCTTTATTAATTATTTTCCTCTGGTCCTCGATCTCCCGCCGCTTCTCCTCGCTCAGCTGTTTCTTCTCCATCGCAATATCCGTACTTTCGCCGATGGAGGCGAGCAGTTGCTCACAATTTCTCGTCTGATCCGCCACCTTCACTCTCTGCACCGCCAGGATCTCATTCAGCTCGGCTAAAGTCACCGAAGCCTCCGCAATCTTCTTCAGACCTTCAACGTTTCATTACACGCTTATCTTCTCGAAATTGTTACTAAATTCAAAGCAATTCCTGCAGTAACGTCTTCTTTTATGTGAAAACTTCCGGACCGAAGTATCACTTACATACATATATCGTATTAGAGTCTAATAATTAGACGTTAGAGTATCGGTGATAATACAATGATCAAACTTTTTTCGTTTCGAATCATTTTTTTATGGAACCTTTTCTAACACGTTCGTGACATTTTTCTGATTGAAATGATACCGAACACGATACAATTTGCAGCGTGTTTACTTGTTTAATTCGCGATATCGTAGAACCTCTGTTATCCGAACTAATGTAAACATAACGTAAACATGTTCCGAATTATGCCGTGTTTCGACTCATTTCAATCAAAAAAATGTAACAAATATATCAGTAAAGGTTTCATAATGAAATAACTAAAAATTAATAACAATCGTAAAATGAAATCAACAAAACTCTTGTAAATTTTCGTGAAAATCCCTCATTTTGAACATTATTTAATAAAAATCATAAATAGGGAAAAAGTTTCTGCATCAACTAAACAATTCCTCATTGCCATAATGACATAAATATTTATGGTCGCCGTACCTCCAGATAATCGATCACACTGCGAATTTATATAATCCTTTGTCTCGACCAAGAGGTTCAGGTAGGTGTTCATGAAATCTAAATAGTGTTTCGGCGTAACATAATTTCGTCTTCGTAGCTTCGTTTGGAATTCGATCGTGTAATCGCAGACGGTTTTGTGCACGTACACCATATGCTCCACCAATCCGTCTCTGTACTCTTGGGGAACGTTTGGATTCTAGATATGCAAATTGTTGTATCAAACGTTTGTTCGCTATGCCATTGTTATAATGAAATAGGGTTGATTAATTTATTACGTCTCTGAGAGTAACATTAGCCACGGCTACCAGGGCTTCTTCAGGCCAGGGGAACATCCAGTCTATGGTGGTGCTGCTCACCAGGCCAGGGTAACTTCGACATCTAGTTCTCAGCGAATCCCCAGACGGGCTCATCGACAAAGCGATTCGCAAATTCGATGTGCTAGTCTTCACGAAGTATGACCAAACGCTTTCTCTGGATAAAACGTGAAAAATCATATTGAATAATTTTGTAAAAGAGTGAATTCGATTTGCAAAAAGGTGAATATGATCTAGAAAAGGATTAATTTCGGGTGCTAAACTAGTATTGGCCCGATGAAGTCCGTTCCCTGTTTCGTGCGCCATTTTATTTCTTAAATAAACGTTAGTCTTAGTTATGTAGGTCTTAAATCTTGATTCGTATTCAAAAGATATTCTCAGTTCAAGAACATGCATTTTAATAAGCGACAGGACTTGCGCAACAACTCGATACTTTGCGACCTCGGTAGATTTCTTCAGCTACCCGAGGTAGACTTATATAACGCCTTGAGATTATCATAAGAATTACCATAATCAAATATTCACCTGGTGACCCCGAAGCCAGCCTCCTTAGCCTTGTCTCTGCAAAGATTAACGATCTCATCTTTCTCCTCGTCGCTGAAGAGAGAAGGAACCACACCAGTCATCAACATATTGTTCACCAGCTCCAAGAAGCTTTCGTGGATGATGTTAGATGACGTGAACAGGAAAACAATCCTGCTGACGTCCACTCCGACCTTGCTGTACAGACTCTTCATGTCATCTCGGAAGGAACTTTCGTTGTAACCGCGGCTTAGGCTGATCTCGAAGACGCTGAAGTGCGCCGCGAATGCAGCTAGCTTGATCACCGATTTCTTGCCACTCCCACCGATCCCGATCACCAAAGCGTGACCTCGGTGCATCCTTAACGTGCGATGCACTCTGGTCAGGTGCTCCAATGCGTCGTTGAAGAGGACCATTTGCAGTTTGGTTGCTCTCCTTTCGTTGTAGTCTTCGTATATCTGTCGAAATGTTTATATTAGGTTGGTGGGGAAGTACTGCGTGTTGTATTTTCTTATTAGTAGGGCGCCCCCACCGATGCCTGTGGGCAAAGCTGTGGGCAAAGCAGTGGGCAAAGCCACGGACAAGTAACTTGCCCGCAGGGGCGTGGCTTCGTGCCCACAGGGGCGCAACCCCGTCGCCGCATGGGCGTGGCTTCGTCCACATAAGAGCGTAACCTCGTCCCCGCAGGGGCGTGGCTTTGTGCACATAAGAGCGTAACCTCGTCCCCGCGGGGGCGTGGCTACGTGCATATAAGGGCGTAACCTCGTCCCCGTAGGGGCGTGACTTCGTGCCCACAGGGGCGCTACCTCGTCCCCGCAGGGGCGTGGCTCGTGCCCAGGGCAAGAAAATCGCTGCCCGTGCGGGCAGACGCCGAACAGCTCTGACCTAAAGGGTTGGTTGTAATTAATTGCAAATGCATCGATCACTGTAATTTTGCATTTTGTTAGCAACGTGTTACCTCTAAGAATAAATTGTAGACGGCTTCGTAGTCTAACAGATCCTCGTAAAACCGTTCGTCGCCCTCATTGATGGCGTTTCGGAAATCTCCGAAAAGCAATGGATCTCTCATAGCATACTCGATCACCTCACGTTGCTCCTCCCACTTCTCTGCGATCTTTTCCGTTATGTGCGTGGCAACGAGAGTCGCGTCCTACAATTTATTGAACTCATTGAACACTTCGCTTTCTGGAGCTCGTAGACTATGGAGGATTATGAGAACCGATATTCTCGTAATTGATAATTTGGGGCTTGACGAAACTGAAATAAATAAATTTCTATTCTGGCTTTTACGATAGACCAGTCTAGCTTACGCCTTCATTGATCAGGCGATCGCAGATCACTCTGTTGAACTCGTTCCTCCAAAGCCTGACGATTTGCGTGGTCTTCGGAAAGTAAGTTGGATGACTTTGAAGGAGACCAGCGACGATCCTCGACAGATCTCTCATGTTGAAGATGTAGTGGAACTTGCTCGGTGTTGGTAACAGTTCCGTAGTGACTACCTAGTTGATCAGAAAGAACAGCGAACTTAGATGGAAGATCATCATAGAAACAGACAATGCAAAGGATTGAGAAGAACCTCGTAAAGTTCCAGCGTCGCTTCCACCAAGGTTCCGGAGATAGCTTTCACATCCTCCTCGAATATTTGTAGATGCCCATCCAGTATACTCTTGTAGATGTAGTTCAAAGTCTCATCTGATGGGATAGTGACGTTGTAGACCGAGAACATAGAGATAAATCTGGGGTCCACCTCGTTTCTGCCTCCTCCAGGCTTCCCCATGGCTGCCAAGTAGCCTGGAAGTAATTGTTCAATCAATTAATAAATAATCCATTCTTTCAAGAGTGGATTCTACAAGATCAGTATTCGTTATTATCACGAGAACGTACACAGATCTTTCATGTACTTCAGGTGAAGATCCTTCCCTCGATCGTAGAATCCTCCCTTCTCAAAGAGAAATTTGAGCAGAGCGATAGGTTGCTGGGTGCCATAAGTGTCTACCAGCGGCATATTCATGTCGTCGATGAAGACCAGCAACTTCTTCCCCGGCGGTGGCCCAAAAGTCTCCCTGGTTCTCTTCTCCACGACCGCTTCGATGTTCCTCTGCACGTCCATCGAGGTCGTTCTCGACGAGAAATTGATGAGAAGTTGGTTCTATCAGTCGTTAAAGCGTTAGGCGGTTGAACGCATTCTCCATCATCGACTCTTCAGGAACTTACGTATTTTTCAGAGGACAAATTTCGGAGGAATTCCTGGATTATGGCAGTTTTCGAAGTCCCAGTTTCCCCAACGAGAAGCGCCGGACGATCCAGCTTGTTCATCGTTTGGATGAACCAAGTTGTTCGCAGAGTGTCAACGGTGGGAACCAAGATCTCCGAGAAATTTTTGCTTTGATCGTGGACATAACCGGGAACCAAGTGTTTCCATGGTACCCAGATGCCTTGCTCGATGTCCAGGTGGTAGTCGTACAGCATTCTGTACGTAACTGGCAGGTAGCCTAATCGGACACCGAAATGAAGAGTCATCTTTTCTGATTTATTAGATCCACTTCAGAATTTCACTGTGTCTTCTTTCCATACAAACGGATGTGACAATTAGGTCTAGAAAGAGCTATCGATCGGAAATGGAACTTACGCACAGTGGCTGGTTTCTCAGGCGTGTCCTGAACGAGCATAAACCCGGCAGTCTTCTTCATGTACTCGTCGAACTCACGTCTGTCCTCAGCAATCAAAGTAGCTCCTAATGACCAATAGCAAGCGTGCAGGAACATAGCTTCCAAGACCTCTGATCTGCTGGTCTGTAGATCTATCACCGCGTCATCGTCTCCCTCGGATTTAGTTGACACCAAGCTTAGAACCGACAAGAGACCGTCGAACACGTAACAGAGTTGAGTTACCTGCAACGAAAAACACAATACAAAATTATTCGATGCTATAACGTAAATGATGTCGCCTTTTTTGGAAGTTTTTGATTTTTCACAGCTAGGGTGTTCTGCATAGAGTTAATATATGGTACATGGTGTCGCTTTTTGATTTTTCACAGCCAGGATGTTCTGCATAGAGTTAATATATGGTACATGGTGTCGCTTTTTGATTTTTCACAGCCAGGATGTTTCACTTAAAAATCTGAATTAATTACAGTTTGTGGACCTGGGTGTTGGACATCTGGTAGATTTTTTTCAGAATTTTCGCATATGACTGAATAGAGGAAATAGGGTCAACAATTGATCTTTTTCATTTCACCCCATAACTATCTACCTAACAATAAGTAGGGTTGAAATTTTACACGGTATGTTTTTTCTCGATGCCCAGTTAAATGGTCCATTAGCCTTTTAATCCGGTCCAAGGGTATTTTTGGATAGTAAGTTCCACAGTTTCATCGAGAACAACCCAGAGCATCTTACAATTTCGGTTTCCCCCCGGTCTGGATCGCCATAGAGAGCCGAGTTAATTAGGCCATAAGTGTCTAATTGTTACCATGTTCAGACCCGTCTGCGGTATGATCATCTTGAGCTGTTTGACCGATTGCAAGCCCAGCATGCCGTGTATAATGAGCTGGATTGCGCCGTCTACGTATTTCTCGCGCATTCCATTCAGCTGCTCCTGGTCGGATTCGTTCTTGCTCCGGACCCATTTGTCCATGTAAGGCTCGTAGCCGAGGTTCTTCGGATCCACGTAGACCATACCAGCTCGCGACACCGTTGCTGGAGACGCGTACTGTAGATCACCTACCTTTTGCAATCAGGATTAGTGAAAATCTTATATTCCATAATAAATATTACTATTTTCTAGATTACGCTAATTTCGTATTTCTACACAGTGCAAGGAATTTGAAACATTGAATCGCGACTTCTCTTCCTTTTATTTAAGCTCATCCAGACCTCCAAGTGAAAAAAAAACTGTGGTGCCCAAGATGGCTTGGAACCCACCTTAAATTGTAGGTCCCGTCGCTTAATAACCATAGCAGTTGAAGAAGCGACGTAAAACAATCACACAAAAGACCTCCAAGTGAGGTTTATACAGCTGAACGTAGTTTACATCGTGTTAAAAAATACGACTTGAATTACATTATTTTTTAGCGCGATTCAAGTTGGTAATCGTCAACTGTTATGCGGTCTTCCCGTCGCTCTGAACCTTCCATTTATCCTTACCGCCTCAATGACAGTATTCTCTCCTCAATAAGTGAGGTAAAGGACTTAGGAATTCATTTCTCCTCTACCTTGAACTTTTCCAACCAATTTTATTATATTACAAACTCCGCCTCAAGAACACTCGGTTTCATACTTCGTTTTTCCACTGATTTTCATTCAATCCACACACTTAGATTGTTATATATCACCCTCGTCCGTCCCCTGTTGGAATATGCTTCAATTATATGGTCTCCGAGAAGCTCTAATTACGAAATCATGCTCGAGAGAGTTCAGCATAAATTTCTCCGGTTTTGTTCATATAAGCTTAAAAATCCTATGTCATTCTTTGATCATGATTATTCCGCAATATTAAACACAATGAACCTAGAAACATTGTCTGCTCGAAGAAGAGTATCCGACCAGAGCTTTATATTTAACTTAATTAATAATCATATTGATTGTTCCTCTCTACTTGCGCAAATCAATTTCTATGTACCGGAACGTGTATTGAGAACTAGAGCAGGATTTCAAACACTTAAAGCCAGATCTACTTATGGATTAATTAATCCAATAAATCGCATCATAGCAGACTCTAGCACTCTCTATAATCGTATTGATTTCTTTACTGAGTCTTTGCACAATTTTAAAAAACAATTACGCAGGATTATAGGATAATACCATATCGTTTGACCATTATTTTCTGTGCACGTCCCTTCTTTGTTATTCCTTGTTATTATGCGTGTAGTCCCGTATCCTTTTCTATTGTAAACATTTATGTAAAAGGACCTCGGTCCGTCTATAATGGATCTAGGGCACTTCGTCGAAAGACATTTCGTCGAAAGACATTTCGTCGAAGACATTTCGTCGAATGGACATTTCGTCGAAGTGACATTTCGTCGAAGTGACATTTCGTCGAAGTGACATTTCGTCGATGGGACATTTCGTCGAAGAGACATTTCGTCGAAAATACATTTCGTCCAATTTCTTGACCCAAGTAAACCAAAACCAAAACCAAAACAAAACAAAAAATTAAAACAGAAACTTGGGTCAAGAAATTGGACGAAATGTATTTTCGACGAAATGTCCATTCGACCAACTGTCCTTTCGACGAAATGTCCATTCGACCAAATGACTTCGACGAAATGTCCGAATTCGATTTTCAACGAAATGTCCTTCGACGAAATGTCCGGGTCCCGTCTATAATAAATAATAATAATAATAATAACTTCTAGTCGTCGATATCTCGCAAAATATTGAGTATCTGATACTGTAGCGGTGCGCAAAGTTTCAACGAGATCGGAGACCCGGTTGTGCGCTCTCCTGGTCAGTAGGGGGGGGGGGGGGGAGAGGAATGGAGACCTAAATAATCGGTGGAATTACCTCGAACAATAGACTACAGTGGTTCAACATCCTGATCCTCTCCTGATTAGCCAGAGTCAGCAATTTGTTGTCGTCCATCACGGAGTTCATGTTCTCGATCCAGAGCGCATCCACGTCGCCGTCGAACAGAATGTACCTCAACTCGTTCGGGTCTTCGTCCAAGGGTTTGTTAACATCCCGGAAGATGTTGCTCAGCAGACCGTCGGTCCAGTCACGAGTTTCTGGGTCGAGCACCCCGTACAGTTCGTTCACCGTGCATGCCTGCAATTACATTTTCAATCGTTCGTTTCCAATCGTTCGTTATACGTTACGATACGACGAGTATACCGAGTATACCTTTGGATTTAGGGTATAGAGCTTAGTCGGTCTGCCCATACGGGTCTGAGCTCTGCACAGAGTGTTGATCACAACAGTCTTGCCACCACCGGTGGGTCCTACCACCATTGTCGAGTGTCTGGTCATCATCACCTCGTACAGTTGAACTACTTTGTCGATCTAACGAATAAAATTGATCGATTTCGAGTTTGTGATAGTCTTCTTGGTTCTGTTTGGGTCTTAAGGGGGATTCTTTAACCCTTCAGAGACGACGCACAGCGGACTAAATTTGTAAATCTCTTAATGACACATCTTTACTCATGAACAGGATAGTTGTAAGGATTTTTGGGGTCTCAGTACTATTTTTTTGCCAGGATGGGAAACTACCGTTATAAGGGATGTTTCATGCTAACGAAACAATGCTTTGCTGGTCGATCTGAATTGTAATTTTCAGGAAATAATATCCTACATATAAACATGGCCTTTACAAGGCCGTTGTCTCGTTGAAGGTCACGCGAAGGTCGACATATCGTACATCGTTGAATTTGTTCTTTTATGAGCCATGATACCGTTGTAGTGAAAATATGAAGTCCCGTTTAAAAAGATTTCGATTACCTTGAAATCTCGAAAAAGAGACCTCCAGAAAAGATGGTCAGGTTAGGTGAAATACCCTGTACGTTGACAATTGTTATTTCGCATGAAAATCCGTGGTCCAGTCGTCATAATCAGGATGTCTTATCAGAATTCTGAGGGTTATTTACCTGCTGGTCCAGAACAGAATATCCATGTTCCTCGAGAACCATATTCACCGCATCGTTCAGGTCAGGATAATGAACTCTCGGACAGGAGAGATCGGGAAACAGATCCGCTATCAGTCCAAGGAACAGTGGAACGTCGTCGTAAATGAATTTCGGTAGGTTCATGTCCCGGAGCGCTCTCATCAGCACAACGTTCTCCTCAAGGTCACCGGAAGTTCTCTTCAGTTGACCAGCCATGTTCAGTACCGACTTGAGGGCCCTCAGGCCGAAATCATAGTGATTCTGCTTGCTCAGCTGTTCCCGTGCCAAGTTATACAGCACGGTCATCTTCTTCGCCAGAACTTTGGCGGTCAAGAAGCCGGAGCTGAAGAGCTTTATCTGGCAGATCAGCTCGTTGTCCGGGACTATGCACACCACTGGCCTGAACAGCGCTTTCACGGACTCTGGCAGCTCTGTGCGACCGGCGTAACCGGGATTCATCGTGATGAATATTCCCACTTTCGAATCCAGAACTATATCTTGGCCTTCGAACTAACAAAGATGTACCCTTCGTATCAGTCGATAAACAAATTCTTCCACAATTTTGCAAAAGCCGAAAACGAAGGACTAAACTGTAGGTTGCCAGGTGAAGAATTTGCACAAGAGAAACGGAGCTCACTTTAACCCTGACACGGTGTCCTCAGAAAGTAGAATCGTTCCTCATGGTGAATTCTCCCTGAGGAACGTGCGAGGGTTAAGTTTATTAGTAATAATAACCAGGGCCGGATTAAGCTCCGTAGCAGGGGTAGCAAATGCTACGGGCCCCGCGCCATACAAACAAGGGCCGATACATGAACGCCTGTCTATGCCAGGGGGCACAGATAGTTTTCTTAAAAAAAAGCTCATTCATTGTGGTTGCCGCAAAGGTGCGCTACATTTACACACGAGCGGCCCTGATGCAAAGCCTTGGGCCCCGCCATAACATTTGCTACGGGCCCCGCGCTTGCTTAATCCGGCACTGATGATAACACGATAGGACCCCCTCTACCTCCAGTCCCATCAGCAAGTTGTCAACGAGCGCAGGAATGGAAGCATCTGAATTAGAATTTTTGAACGAGGATGTTGCTCACCCGAAACCTGCTCGTCTTCGTTTGCAAAGCAGAGCGTATCGTTTGGAGTTGCGTGGAGATGACGGAAAGCACGGATATGTCGATACGATTGAATTCGTCGAAGCAGCCCCACGCACCGCATTGTGCCAGACCGCTCAGTGTCTTCCCTATCGCCACGTAATCCATCCCCTCTCCGCAATTCGTCACGATACAAAGGAGCCCTAGAGCTTTCGCCAAGTCCTTCGTAGTTTCCGTCTTCCCAGTTCCAGCAGGACCTAGCCCAATTCGATCACTTATGCTAAATTTCAGCGCTACAGTTGGAACTACTTTCGAAACTTCGTGGTGGCCAAGTATGATCTAGTTTCTGTCTACGCGCTCACCTGCTGGTGCACCGCCCAAGTGCATAGAGAGAGCCTGTGTGATAGTCAAGTAGATCCTGTCGGTCAGAGGCGTGACTACCAGCCTGCCATTCAGACCCATGTATTCGTATCCATATTCGAACGTTCCTGAGCACTGGTGCATCCATATGTTGTCCAGATCGTGAACCCAGTAGAACCTCAATTGCCTCTCCCATTCAAATTCCATGGGGTCCATGATGCTGTCTCTGACGAAGCCTTCGACGATGTCTTTCAAGTGAACGTCGATCGTCAGTATCATATCGAACTTTTTCCTGTCGTTATTCGTCAATGTGTCGCCACCCATCAGAGTTACCACCTCGTTCAACTGGTTATTAAGTTGTTTCAAGTACTGGAAGAAGCAACATTCATTTGATAATCAGTAGTCTCGCTGATTAATCATTGCTAATTGCAAAGTAGGTTTCAAGGTACGTCTTTCATGGCGTGCTTGTTTCCGCCGGAAATTTTCTCAAACACATTCTCCACTTCAGCGGTCCACCATATTTGATCCGCCGCGAGGATCATCATCCCTTGGAAATCCAGCATCCACTCGGTCCTAGGTCTCCTCACCTATAAAGAATAGGATATGCCCTATGAGGACAGAGGAGGCCCGTTATGACGAGTCGCCCACCACCACGGGAGTAAATACGAAGAGTAGGACCTCGAGTGTCGGGTTTAGAGGAGGAGGGTGTGCCCTGGGCGGTAGGGTTTTAGGTAGTGGTAAGGATATGAGTCCTGTTTCCCCCAATTTCCATCTAAGGAGGAGTCGAGCCCCACACTACCCCCCAAACTTCATCGTAGGGGGGTGTACGTATAGGTATTTCCCCACCGCCCTGAAGAAAAAGAAAGGTCTCCTCACCTATAAGGATTAGGATATGCCCTATGAGGACAGAGGAGGCCCGTTATGACGAGTCGCCCACCACCACGGCTGTAAATACGAAGAGTAGGACCTCGGGAGTTGGGTCATCGGGTTGAGAGGAGGAGGGTGTGCCCTGGGCGGTGAGGTTTTAGTGGGTAGTGGTAGGGATATGAGTCCCGTCCCCCCCAATTTCCATCTAAAGAGGAGTCGAGCCCCACACTACCCCCCAAACTTCATCGTAGGGGGGTGTACGTATAGGTATTTCCCCACCGCCCTGAAGAAAAAAAAAGGTCTCCTCACCTATAAGGAATAGGATATATCGTATGAGGACAGAGGAGACCCGTTATGACGAGTCGCCCACCACCCCGGGAGTAAATACGAATAGTGGGACTCCGGTTGGTGTTAGTATCGAGTATGGAGGAGAGAAAGGTCTGTGACCTTGGGCGGTGGGGTTTTAGTGGGTATGGGCAGGGATTAAAGTCCCGTTTGCCTTAAATATCATCCCAGAGGGGGCCGAGTCCCACACTACCCACCCAATCACCATCTTAGGGGGGTGCGTAACAGTATTTCCTCACCTCCCTAAAACCACAAGAAAAAGGTCTCCTCATCTAAATAGCATCGTTTCGACTTAATAACAAATCCCTGACGACAAACATTCTCACAAATCAGAACCCAGGGAACAGGTGCGTCACTTATTTGATAGCAGCGTTTTCGATGTTACCTTTCCGTAATTGTATACTGCCTTCTTCGTCAAGTATCGATTCGACTTCTTCATCTCCTCGGTCGCGACCACCATCCATTCCTCGATCTTCCCCTCGGCCAGTACGTGGGTACGGAAGTCCATCACCTCTTTCTCGCAGGAAATCAACGCAGCTGCCATTGGACGGTCCGTGCTGCTCGTCTCAAACCGGAACTTGTCCAGATTATCGAACATCTTTCCCACGTGCTCTTGTATCGCGGTTGGCACGCCGCTGCCGAGGATGCTCAGCAGCTCGTCGTCGCTGAGGAACATGAATCGCGGGAATATCGCTCGCTTCGAGTTCAAATAGTCGGTGAGGGACTTCTGACACTTGTCCAGACCGAAGATCATCGCCTCGAACTCGTCCTTTCGACCTTGAACAGAAACGAACGAACCGGTTTGCTGTTTCGACCTTTCAACATATTCAAATGGTATCGCAAGGTTGCTTTGCAAATATTATTCTTCCCTCAAGGTCATTTTTCCGGATTTTTCAAGGTCATCGACCGTTTTTTTCTCTTGTAAATGTGTGTCTGTTCCCCTTGCATATTCTGGCTGACGTTCAAACGCAGTCAGAGATATTAATAACGTGACCTTGAAGTGACCTCTAACTTTTAGAATTGAAACAGCATACCTCGAGGTCAATTAGATGGGGAAACGGAATTTCATTTAGATTTTAAATTCATTTTAATATTTTAATGCAGTAATAACAGATGGGTCGCGATTTGCAGACAAGTTTTGGTGGAAAATTCATAGCAGATCAGCGGCAACTTTTTAATGGAAAAAATTTGTTTTACCCGCGATCATGCAACATTCAAGGACGTTCAGCCTCTTCGCGGTATCGTTCATAGCTTTTCGGAACGATTTGTCGATCTCGTCGAACTTCTTCGCCTCGTCGGGCAGTTGTAATCGGATGTCGCCGCCCACGAATATCCCCTCAAGGTACAGCCACTTCTTCTGCATTTGAGTCCATAGTTCAATCACTTCGGATATCGTGTGCATGGTGATCTCCCACTTCTGCACGGTGTTGAGGAAAGGACCGATGAACTGGGAGGCGGCCATGCCGTTTACGTTCATCATGTTGTCTTCGAGAACCTGATTCAACTCGTCGATGGGTCCCAGGATGAACCCGCGGTCCTCGGTCCCTGCAAGGGAACAAAATGAAAGAAAATCAATTATTGATCTATGCGAATCTTATGACAAAAACGAGTATTTTTTTTTATTTTATTTTTTTAAACAGTAAGGACATTAGAAAAATTTAAAAATACTGTTACATTATTTTCAACCTATTGAACAAGTCAGGAAAGAAAATAAATTTCTATTTTGATCTGCTGTCCAGTTATAAGACATGGCAACAACAATTTTCCTATAATAGGAGCAGATAGGTAAATACTGATCGTCCATCTTGTAGGGACCACGTGATATCCTCACTCCGCGCTACACGTCTTCTGCTATTGGCCGAACCTAAGCGTAAGAGTGGGGTCGAGATCACTGCCATCTTCTGGAGGACGATCAGTACTTTGTTCATCAATATTAAGAAAGTTTTCGAATATCAAGACAAATGCTGAATAGTACTCGACTGATGGTACTACAACAGTACTAAATAATTATTATAATTAAATTGACACTCTGAATTTGTTCTTTTCGTTTATCTATTTCGGTGTGACATGAGATGGATTTCACCTGCCCAACAGGTATAAAGAAATATGTGAGACGCGCTGTTACAGTTTACACATCCGATTAAATTGTTGTTCGATTTGGAATAGAAATTGATTTTCAGCGAGAAAGCCGAGAATTCATTTGTGCACCTAATAGTTGACCCGTTTAGGAAGAAACGAACAAATTCAATTTAATTCGGTTGCTATTCCGAAGGGGAATCGTTCTCCACTTCATAAATTGTGTCTGCGGTTTCCGTCTCCTTTTGGAAAGTAGATTACGGTTATATGAAATTATGCAACTAACTGCGGTCCAGTGACTAGTCTACCTTTATAGTGCTTCACGACAGTGAATTGCATATTCTTCCAGACCTCGGCCAGGTCTTTTAAACCTTTCTCTATGGCGAGTTCTTTCACGGCGTTCCTTACAATCTCTTTGGCGATGTCTTGGTACTTTCCCAGCTCCATCGCGAACATGTTCTCCAGAGTGAACCTTTCGAGCAAAATTTAGAAAAAGAATAATTAATCACCATTACGATTTGTTTAATAACCGTAAGATCCACTCACCCCTTCAAGATTTTTATCTCGTTCACTTCCATTGTCTAAAAACGCGTTTAACTTTTGCTCGAAAGATGCAATGTACAAATCTGTGTTTATAATAGTTTTGATGTTTATCATCTAGAATCTAGAAAATCTGCACAAGAACGATCTACAGTAAGTCCTCGATCTAAGCAAACGGATCTACGAAAATGGAATATTCCTGTATATAATAATATAATATATACAAAGCCTAAATATAGCCTATATTTAAGCTTCGACGTCGCGCGCTACATACAGTATTCTCTCCGTAACTGTCGCAAAAGTCTCTACCGTAACTGTGGAAATTTGAACCCCGTCACCGGGGGGATCACCCTTGGAACCAGCGAGGGGTCGAAAATTGGCGAGACTCACACTAATGCAAGAGAAGCAAAGGATTGCAACTTTTCTAAGAGTGCAACTACGGGATCTAAGAAACAGCACGGACCCGAGAGTTTTTCTCAGATCAAGGATTTACTGTATTAACTTCTAATAACCGCGAACGAAAGACGACCTGATTCCTTAATTACTCGATATCGTAGAATTGAAAATACGAGCATATTTTGTCACAGAAATGATATAAATAAAACAAATAAACAATGTCAAAATATAAGTACGATACTAAGAACTAGAAGACTCTCTTCCAGCAGAAGAGAAGGTGTCCAGTTATCGGTAAGAACATTCCCCAGCGTTTCGCGATAACAATTTCGAGAAGCAATTTCCAAAAAGTCGAAACACTGTCAGAAATCACAGCAGTCTCGCGCAGAGCACTAATCTTGTCTTGTCTCCAATCAAACTAATTTTCACAGAAATTATAACGCCACTGGTCCGCAACGAAATTGCCTGTCACTCATTCCGAATAAAATCCAATAAATCGCCAGCCACTTCGAAGCGTCCCGAATAAACTTTCGTTGTTTTAATCGTGTTCGCACCTGTCGGGGTCCATATCGAAATACTGTCCGGTCTTCTTCATCAAATCCTTCCAGTGTCTCTCGCGCATAGCCTCGTTCTTCAACTCGATGAACAACGGCACCGAGTTCTTGAAGCTCTTCATGTTCGCGTCCAGAGTCTGGCCAATGGCGAATTTTCTGATGAACTCGGGCAGCTTTCGGAACTCTCGGATGAAGTGATCCATGCCGTCTATCAGAAGCTGAGGATTCAGGTTCACCCAGAGCGTGCGGGCCCACTGCTCCCTCGCTTTCTTCTGCTCTCTGTACAATTTGTACAGCAGCTCCAGGCCCTCGTAGTCCCTCTTCGCGTCCAGGAACACCGAATAATCGGTCGCCGGAAGGTCGAACAGCAGCTCGGAGTTGATCATCACCTGTCTCCTCTCCTCGAACTTCGAAATCCTCTTGCCGTACTCCTGTCGGAAATTTCGAAAATATTTAGAAAATATTTGTTCCGCCCACAGCGGAAATCTTACATAATTCATCAACGGATACTTTAGCTAAGTTCGAAAAGATTTTCACAAAACTCCATTCACCAACTTCTACTTTAACATGAAACTGAGATACGACTTGAAGACATTTGAATTTCCCGCGTTTCAAGCGAGCACCATCTTCAACACACACCTCCATTTTCCTCAGACCCAGTTCCAGATTCTCCCCGACACTTCCGGGCCCGTTCTGCTGGAAGTCGTCGGCGAATTCCTGCAGTTCCGCCACGAAGTTGTCTATTTGTTCCTTAGTCATCTCCGCGAACCTATCGGAAGTGCTCTCGAGAGTCGAGGCTCTGTACAGCGCGCCGAGGTACAGCGATTCCCAATCACGTTGCAGCTCGTACGCCACTTGCTCTTCATCCTCTGGGAACGATATACCATGGCCACGAAACGCTTTGAAGGTTTCCTGAAGACAATTTTCTTGTGTGAATCTAAAAAACTCTTTGTAACTTTTGCTACGACGTTAGATTATATTCTCTTATGTAACCTCGGTGTCAACGTAATCATTCTGAACAATATTTCCCTTCAAAGTTTTCGCCGGACGGCTCTGGTTTGCGGGATATTCGTAAAAAACTTCAACGACCTTGAAATATGTTGTCAACGTCACCATTCTGAGCAACGTTTCTCTTCAACGTTTCTGGCGATCGGCTTTAGTTTACGGCGGTATTGGCAAAATACTTGGTTTTCAGAATGGTGATCTTGACAACGCATTTCAAGGTCATTGGAGGTTTTTTACGAATATCTCAGAAACTAGAGCCGACCGGCAAAAACTTTGAAGGGAAATGTTGTTCAGATTGGTGACCTCGATAACATATTTCAAGGTCATTGAAATTGGAGAAGAGGTAACGACACGTTTACCGTGACTTTATTTATTAAAATAACTAATTACTGTCTCTTTTTCTTTTCACCTGAAACTATTGTCGGCAGAGGTAATATGTGACAGTACCTGATAAGTTTTGAATCGGACCTCGGCCTGAACTGCGGTTTTCTTAATGTCAGATATCGCCTGCATGACGGATGTGAAACGATCCAATCCAGTGATCACAAGCTCGACCTCGGCCCGGAAGGCCTCGATGATCGATCGTAGATCGTTCATCCCCTCGATAGTCTCCGACAGCAAGTAGTTGCCGAGCACCTGTTTCCATTCTTTCGCGTGTGTCTCGATACCGGACAGCAGGAGATGAAGATTGATGCTGAACAATCGTAGAACTCATTCAACGTCTCCGTAATGTGTTCTTACGGAACAGATATTTCTTTTTAAAGGTGCAATAGAACCAAATTATTTTCGAAGTCCTTGAAGATTCGAACATAATCACGAAATCAATTCGTACAAGGGATTGTATAGAATCGCCGTTACCGTATACAGTACAAATCGTAGTGAGAGTCGATGTCATTCAGTTCCTCGAGAATGTTCTCGTAGAAGGTAAACTTCTCGTCGTACTGGAAGAGCGTGGGCTTTGTGGCAACGAACTTCTCGGCAGCCAAATTCTTATCGAATGTCCACAGATTGCTGTACTTTTTCCACTTGTGCAGATAATGCCAGCAATCCGAGACTAACTTGTGCACCGACGATTGCACTATTAGGATAGAGTCGTTCACCGCCTTAAACAGTTCAAAAAGATGATTAGTAGGGTGCGGATCTTTATGCATGTATGGCGCGTATACGAATCTTCAAAAAATGTTGGAGTATGATGTTTAAGAGAATTTGGTAAGATTTTTACTAGTTTCGGTATCGATAAAGGTCATTACCACTGAAAATAACATTTTATTCGATACTGCTTTCTTTAAATTTGTCTACAAAAATTAAAAATTGCATAAACAGCCGCAGTCTAGTGATGAGCAATTGGGTTCTCTAGAGCAGGGTTGCCATATGACGCCCCTTACGTTTCCGTCCCTCGCCTAGATGCTGCCTCCGCTATCCCCACTCTTACCACTACCGCTGCCGCGACCGAGTGCTAGCATGAGAGCGGTAGCATGCTATCGACTCGGTCGCGCCAGCGGTAGTGGTAAGAGTGGGGATAGCGGAGGCATGCATCTAGGCGAGGGACGGAGACGTAAGGGGCCTGGTGGGGCGTGCATATGGCAACCCTGCTCTAGAGCAGGGTTACTGTATTCCGCGCGGGCCGGGCCCCTTACCCCTGCGCCCCTCGCCCAGCCGCGCCACGGGGCCCGCCTTTGCTTCCCCTACTCTTCCCACTAACGCTGACGCGTACCACGTGGAGCAAGCTAACGAGTCGTACGCGTCAGCGTTAGTGGGAAGAGTGGGGGAAGCAAAGGCGGGCTCCGTGGCGCGGCTGGGCGAGGGGCGCAGGGGTAAGGGGCCTGGTCCGCGCGGAATATGGTAACCCTGGTCGCGAGTAAGTAAACCCGAGCGCTGAGCCAATTAATAGATTTTTTACTTGAATGTTCAGGACGTCCTCGAAGAAACTGAACATCACGTAATCGTCCACGCCATCCTTTTTCTGCGGCGAGCACTCCAAACAGGTGCCGTTCATCCATCTGGGAAAACGCTTCAGTTCCTCCAGCAGATTCTTCACATTCTGAATAATGATAGTATAAATTTCGCCCGGCGAAGGTCTGAGAACAGCTTCCGAAGCAATCAGCACAGCGTCCACTTGGAAGATCGGCGTGGAGTCTGTTAGAGTCTTGTTGAACGCATCCAGATTGTTCACCATGCACCTAAACAGTTGGGGCAATGTCTCAATTTTCCTTCAAACTTACAAACAATGGTAAAATAAATGGTGGAAAAACATTTTTTTGCACAAGTTTCTCACTGCCATCTCCTGATGGACGATCAAGTAAATACCTACATACTCATATGTTAGAACGGGAGTCCCGGTCAAATGCAGGAACTTAATTCTTTGTCATTTCTGAACAAAAATCACAAAAGCATTTTGTCCTCGACGTTCTAAACCGGGCTCCCTTCTTAATTCAGATCAGTGTTTCCCAAAGTGTGGTACGCGTACCCCTGGGGGTACAGGAAGTGTTTGGAGGGGCTACGCACTGATTCCAGTGCAACAATCCAGGTGCAGCGGGAGTCTACTGCTGTGTACAAAGGATGTACACGCCTGCTACTTAATACCGATTGTTCTTAACGGGGGATACTCACAATCAGTGTTACGACAAGGGTTGCCATCTGTGAGTCCCGCCAGGCCCCTTACTCTTCCGTCCCTCGCCCAGCTGTGCTGCGGAGCCCGCCTTTGCTTCCCCCACTCTTCCGCCTGTGGAAGCACTCGTTAGCTTGCTTCGTGTGGTACGCGTCAGCGTTAGTGGGAAGAGTGGAGGAAGCAAAGGCGGGCTCCGCAGCACAGCTGGGCGAGGGGCGGAAGGGTAAGGGGCCTGGCGGGACTCGCAGATGCCAACCCTGGTTACGACAGTTATAGAAGGGGTACATAGATGTCGAAACTTTTGGAAACACTGATTCGGATCACTGTACGATGAAGCTGCCTACGTTATGAAAGCGCCGAATATTTTCCTCTCATATGACTCATAGAAAAGCTGCATGGCTGGACTGCACCCGGTGGCAGTTCCCAGCACCAAACTTTCCAGCTTCTTCAGCAGTGGACCCGTCGATTCGTAGAGTTTTCTCATTGAAGAGACTAGCTCCGTTCTCCGACTATGTATCTCCAGGAAGTAAGTCTACGAACGATGATCGGGAAAACTTAGCATTGAAAAATATCAATCAACATTAAAATCCAAGAAAAAACGAAGATGAAATGTGAATTGAACCTTGCACGGTAAGAACGATCCCTCGTCTTCGGCTGAGTAGGTAACCAGAGAAAACAAATTATATCGTTGCATTTCGGAGAATATTCTGTTGTCGAGATCAGCCTTCACATGATTTATCTGGTCGATGGTAGAGCTCAAGTTTTTCAACAGTTTCTCACAGCTGTTCCCGAAGTCCACGATGTTCAAGGAATCCCAGTTGATACGCATCACACCGGGTTGAATATGCTTTTCAATATCCAGCAGCATTTTTTTTAATAACTGAATCTGTCTCGAGCGAAAATAATTATACAATTGTTGGATGGGACCTTTCACACTTAAAAACCAAGAACAGGAGTGGCTAACTCCTTGGGCAGTGGGGGTTTACCGGGTATCGGTAGGGGTATAGTCCCTCTAGTCCCGATTCCCCCAAATTCCATCTAGGGGGAGCTGAGTCCCACAGTACCCCCTCCAGACGTCATCTGAGGAGGGGGTGTGCGTAAGTGACATTTCCCCACCGCCCTAAAAAACGGGGCCTTTCATACCGCTTTTCTTATCAAATTTTTAATGTCTACTTATTTTTACTGTGACGGGGATACCATCGACTTGGAAGAAAATTGAAATTTGGTTAAACTTCCCTTGAAGAAACCAAAAACTTTCAACTTTTTTTATGTAATCCTGTAGATTTTGGTGAGAGAATTCCGAAAATCCAAGTTTGAAAGTTAGGAATCCTACTGGTTCAGAAGTTACGCGTGTAGCTTTCGAACCAGTGAGTGGCTAACATTAAAACTTGGATTTCCAGTAGTTTCTCGTCAAAATCTACAGGATTCCATTAAAAAAAGTTAAAAATGTTTGGTTTCCTGAGGTGAAGTTCAGCCCCGTATTTTGTTGACATGATTCTACGAGCTTTTTGAACATTGCAGAATTGTCTACGCCTCTAAGATAAAAATGGAAAACATACATCAGGTTTACTCATCTCGTCCAACATTGAGTTATACTTCTTGACGACTCTCTGCAGGATGTCGACGTCTTGTCTCAATCGATCCTTTTGAATGCCGACTTCCTTCACCGCCGGCGACAATGAGAAACCCAGTTGCTCCATTAATTCTGCCTGTCAATTGACGCGTTAGGTTCTTGCATACGAACGGATAATAACAATAATAATTCTTTGGATTATCTTGCACCTCCTGGATTATCTCGAAAACGTTCCAATCGAAGTTCACCTCGAAACGGAGTTTGCATTCGATTAAAAGCGAGCCACTCATAAAATCCGTCCACGTTTGTTTCGGTTGGGCTGTTTTATCCAAGGACGAGGATACCGTGGATGGTTTCTCCCTCACCAACGGGAGCAGCGATTTTTGTTCCTGTTTGATTTCCCGGATGTCACCTCTGGAAACTGGCAAATCGATGCGAAAATAAAGTTTTACCGAACATCAATCCTTTGTACATTATAAATCTTGTTTCGTAGAACGCAATTCAATGGAAAACGGCAACTTCTTTTTACAGATCTTCATCGATCCGAAGCTTTAGAGTAGCTAACCCAGACCAAACATTTCTGTCCACCCTGTACAAATGCAACCTTGAATCCGAACGGAGCCCCAAAAATTTTGAGAAGAAAGGTAACCTACGGAGGCTGGGTTTGGACAGTATGCCTTCGCTCTTCTGAATAGATCCCAAATTTCCAGATCCGATTGATCCAATTTCCTTGTTTTTCCCTTTCTTCGGCACCTGAGTCGCCTGCGTGTTCTTGCCTACCTTTTCGCTGTCTGGAAACGTCAGGACACCTGCGGCAAATTTCACGTTTCAATCACCTTGGTCCTCGAGTGAAACAATTCCTGGTGAAATGGAAGGCAATGGACCTTTGTCTGGTTCGGACTGCACCATCTTCAGTATGCTTCTCTTCATGGTGGTCGACACGATCATCTGAGCTTTGTTCACCCACGCCGTGAATTTCGCCTCCTCGAAAGCTTTCATCTCCTTCGCGACCTCGAGGTATTGGTGGAAGGCGGCGAGCTTCAAGTCGCTGTGCTTCAACTCCGGAACGTCCTGCAGAACCAGGACAGGTCTCCTCAGGCGATGAAACAATTGTCTTATCCAGAATATAGCTCCAGCCATTGGTGGGTGGTGAGTTAGCAGAGGTGGGAATCGTTTTCCTGAAAGTCAGGGGCAACCTTGAAGAATTGTCTCGAACCTGAAGAGATGTTTCAACATAATTCTTTGTTCGTTCCTTTGTTTCACCTCTGTTGTATATGCCCTCCACAGTGCTGACTTCTTTGCTGAACTGCTGCACGATCACGCCGAACTTCCTCGAGAGTTGTTCCTGAATGCTGGCTCTGGTCTTCATGTTCTTGAACATGAGCACCACCTTGAGCGCCTGTTCCGCGCTGACCAGCACCATGAAGCACTCGTCGATGAAGAACCTCGCCTCGTTCTCGAGGAAACGGACCTCTTCGTAGAACAACGACATGGTCGCCTCCCAATTCTCTTTATTGAACTCGTCGTAGATGTTGAAATCCGCGTCTTGAATTGGCAGGATCAGTCGGGCGACCCGCTTTATGATCGTGTCGATCTGAGCCGGGTCGCTGATGATGGACTTCAGATACGGTCCGAAGATGTTGTAGAAATCCTGAAGAACGCTGGCCACTTGGTTCAGACCGTCGCAAACAGTGGCTATGTACTCGGTGCTCGTAAACAGCTTGTTCTGGTCGAACTCCCAGCGAGTACCTTTGCCGGATCCTTCAATCTCCGTCCTGACCTTCAGGTACGCGTTCTTCCAGCTCTTCAGCATTGTGTAAGCGTCCCTCGTTTTCTCTAGAATCTTTTCCAATGATCTTCTATCAAAAGTGTTGTAATCGTTAGTATCCGAAAATCCAAAATTGGTGAATTTCGTTGTACAGTAAAGCCTTGATCTAAGAAAAATCCTCGGGTCTGTGGTGTTTCTTAGAACAAGTCCTGTAGTTCTACTATTTCTTTGTGACCAGTTGCGGACAATTAAACTAAAATTATGTCGTATTTAGTGTCATTCTAATTAGAAAAATGCCACACGATTGAGTTGGCCAGAGTCCCATAAAAAAATAATGAATAATAAAGAAGTTTTTGAGGGGGTATGCCCCTCAAGGGAGGGGTATTCGTTTTTCTTAGATCCTACAGTTTCTTTAGATCGAGGTTTTCCTCTAAAACAACGACAATATCTAAGTACGTTGATTCATCAAGTCGACTAACTTGAACAAATCTTTGATGCCCAAGTGGTTTATAACAGTTTGACAAAGTTGCCAGGATATTCTCTCCATTAGACCCATCATCTTCTCCTCGACAGAGTAATAGGACGATAGAATCCAAATCATTCTCAGTCCGTCCGTCAATGCTGAAATGGATTCCGTTGCCACTTTGAAGTCGTCCGATTCTGAAATTACCTATAAATAATTTCAAATTTTATCAGTGGAAAATGCTGGGTGGAAATAATAAAGTGTTACAGACGAATATCTCTAAAAATATTGATTATACGCAAAAATGTTTCAGATGAAAGTTGTTCAGTACCGAGAGGGGCATCATGTGGTTGGACTTCTATTTTTCCCGGTGGACACTCTAAGGTGAGGTGAAGGTCAACTTTCTTTTTTTAAATGGAATGTCCAATTTTTTATACCATAGATCGATAGAGTATCAAATTCTGAGTATAATAGTGTTGACCTTCATATGTCCTAAACCTAATAGTTAACGCGATATTATCCAAAGAAGAAAGAAACTTTTTTCGATAATATCTCGTAAACTATTAGATTTAGGACATATGGAGGTCAATACATTTTTACTCAGAATTCGATAGTCTATCGATTCATGATACAGAAAGTAGGTGTTTCAATTTAAAAAGGTCAAGGTGACCTTCTCCTTACCTTGGAGTGTCCATCGGGAAAAATAAAAATCCCACCACATGATGTCCCCCTCGCTACTGAACAACCTTCATCTGAAACATTTTTGCGTTTAATTAATATTTTTGAAGATATTCGTCTGTAACGCTTTATAATTTCCACCCTGCATAAAGTTTAAATAACGATACAGTTTTATATCCTTTGAGAATCTACTGTTTCTAGTCTCTAATATCGGAAATAAACAAAAGATCAGTGTATGTTCTTATTTTTTCCTCGGTACAATGTGTAAGACTTTATTTGTATGATCTAGATCGCTAAGAAAAATATTTTTGAAGATACTTTCGAGTGATTCCACGTTATGGCAGTGTGCGTCTACTCACTTTGAAGTGTCTGACGACAGTCTGGAGGAACCGGTCGTTGTCTCTAGCCTCCGCGTAATACCTCCAAAGGTCCGCGTAGAAGAACTCGAAATTCGAGGCGATCGGCGATTGCACTTTGTTCAGCAGGCCTAAAATCCTTCGTGCCATAGGGATCTTCAGCTGCTCGACCAACATCAATAAACCTGTCTCGCGATCTTGCCAATAGCTATACTCCGCTAGCGGCCCTCTCCCCTGCACCACTTTCGTTTGAAACGTCTCCAAAACCTGAAACGATCACATTTCTGCCAATCTATTTCCTTGGCCTCGTCATTTTATTTAGGACCGCGGCTAAGATTTTCCCATCCCCCCCCCCCCCCGCAAGCTTTGATGTGCTGAACAGGACTATGACTTTCGTTTTTGGAGGACATTACAAGGTACCGAGAAATCTTCCCCAACCGTACAGAACAACCCCATCGTCTATCTATCAGAAATCGATTTCTAGATCATCGGTACTCTTTGAATGTGAACTCCCCAGGACATGATCACGTCCTCGAGCTGTTTTATCACGTCCGTATTATTTTCCAGCATCTCATCAGTGACCATCGGATCTTCGAGTTCTGGGATATTCGGCATTGTGAGCAGGATGTCGCCTTCGATATGCTCCAGCGTCCTGAACAAACAAAATGATCGTGTTCAGTTTACCAGGTCTGTAAATATGAAACCGGAATTTGCCCATAGGTGGCTCTAGCTGTCAATGTAGTTACCGTCAAACCGCGTCATTGACGCCATTTTCTTGTTTTGACATCTGGTAAAGATTTTCAACTCACAACCATACAAGTTTCATACAACAGCATAGTTTTTAATAACGTTGAACATGTCGAATTTTGTGCCTGGAAACTACGATTTGCGGACAACATTGATTTTCTGTTTCCATTCGAAGAAAACGAATGCTTGTCGAAGCTTACGGTGAGCATGTGCTTGGTAAATCACAGTGCTTTGAGTGGTTTAAAAAATTCAAAAATGGCGATTTTGATGTGACAAACGAAGAACGTGGAAGACCACCGAAAAAGTTTGAAGACAGCGATTTGCAAGCATTGTTGGATGAGGATGACGCACAAACGCAACAACAACTCGCGGATCAATTAAATGTGACACGAGAAGCCGTCTCCATACGTTTCAAAGCCATGGGAAAGATTCAGAAGATGGGAAAATGGGTTCCATATGAACTGAATGAAAGACAGCAGGAAAGCCGAAAAACCACTTGTGAAATGCTGCTCGCCAGGTACAAAAGAAAGTCATTTCTCCATCGAATTGTGACTGGCGATGAGAAGTGGATATATTTCGAGAATCCTAAGCGTAAGAGATCATGTGTAACTCCAGGCGAATCATCGACATCGACTGCAAGGCCAAATCGCTATGGACGGAAGACAATGCTCTGTGTTTGGTGGGATCAGAAGGGTGTGATCTATTATGAGCTGCTAAAACCTGGCGAAACCGTTAATACTGAACGCTACCGACAACAAATGATCGATTTGAATCGAGCTTTGCGTGAAAAACGACCGGAATATCAAAAAAGGCAACGCAAAGTGATTTTGCTTCGTGATAATGCACCATCGCACACAGCAAAACCGGCAAAGGAAACGATTGAGGCGTTTAGTTGGGAAATACTTTCTTATGCGGCTTACTCACCAGACCTGGCTCCATCCGATTATTACTTATTTGCATCGATGGGACACGCACTTGCTGAGCAGCGCTTCACATCTTACGAAAATGTACGAAAATGGCTCGATGACTGGTATGCCTCAAAAGAGGAACAGTTTTTTTTGTCGTGGCATCCACAAATTGTCAGAGAGATGGGAAAAATGTGTAGCTATCGATGGGCAATACTTAGAATAAAATATTTTGTATCATTGTCATACAATAAACGTGTATTTTTTATACAAAAATTCCGGTTTCATATTTACATACCTGGTACAGGGTCTAAGGTAGATTACGAATAAAACGATATTTCGAAAGTTCACGTACCATTCTACGTTGGTTATCAGTGTATCCAAATAATTCAAGATATCCAATTTGCTTTGATCCCACTCCTTGGGAACTGCCTCCTCCTTGTCATTAATCTTATCCATCGACTGTTTCGATCTGTCCACGCTTACGAGAGAAATGCTCTTGCCAGAACTTTTCGATAGTTTCGGTTTCACTTTCGTTTCCTTTTTCGACTCCTTAAATGTCAGAGAGCTGACATGAGCTGGCTCGTCGTCATCCGGGTCATCGTCCTCTATCTCTTGCAGCTTCCTCTGCTTTACCATCGACACTCTCCGGAATTCCGACGGTCTCCTGAACACTGAGCTCTGCTCGTTTCGTATTTGAAACCGGACATCGATGAAACATAATGAAACTCCGAGTGTTTAATGTCGAAGAATAATTCGAGAGATCGTGTGACTCAACATACCCGAGAATTCATAAGGTGTGCCAGACTTGACGATTCATCGTCGGAGTCGGTTTCGTCCACAGAAAACCTCGGACCGCGGAACTGGGTCTCCACCAGTGGTCTGAACACCTAAACATTATAATCAGACGAACTTTTTACTGAACTTCATCTTACGGGGCCAAACATTTTGGACTTTTCAACTGTAATCCTGCAGATTTTGACGAGAAAATGCCGAAAATCCAAGTCTCAATGTTAGGAATTCACTGACTCGAAAGTTACAAAATTGCTCAATTTTAAACACTCATAACTATCGAACCAGTGAATTCCTAAAATTAAGACTTGGATTTTCGGCATTTTCTCGCCAGAATCTACAGCAATACATTTAAAAAAGTTAAAAATATCTGGGTCCCTGAAGCGAAGTTTAGGTGATGCTTGATACCTGACTCAGCATTCTATTCAGGGAGACCAGAAATTTTCCCTGAAGAGATCCAACGACCAAGTACTTCGTGATCTCATCGCAACACTCTTGATAGGAGTCGAACGACGGTATACCCTCGTCGGTGACCCTCAGAAAATAGAACAACGTGGTGTCCTGTAGATCAGTCCTGCTACCGTCCAGTTCTCCGCAGATCATGTTGAGGACAGGAGTCTTCTTCACTTTCTCCACCATTTTCTGCAATCATTTTTCAATGGAGCGACGCGTTCGGGTGCGTTTCAGAGAAATGAAGATCAAAGGATTCTGATACTTTTTTCATGATGTATTTGTGTTTCTCTTCTGCGGGCGGCGGCGCGGTGAGCAAGGTCTCTGGAAACGAATAACCAAAAATCATCGAAATCGAAGGCTTGGTGCTGTTCTGCAATTTTCATCGAAGTTCAAAATTGGCGAACAACGATAACGTTAGTCTGATAATAATTGTAATCTTTCCATCGATCTACCAGGTGTAACAATACCGTTCGTATCCTTCTTCCGGAGCGATGACAAAGTGTCTCCGCTACCCTTATCCAGCGTTTCCTCTTCGGTTTCTTCCTCCTCTCCTTCATCACCCTCCTCCTCGTCACCCGTTTCGTATTCGCTTAACGCACTCATCGTAGAAGGCTCTTCAGACTTCATGGTCATCATAGAAGGCACGCCAGACTTCATGGTCATCTCAGATGGCTGTATCTGCGAGAGAATCGTGCTGCCATCCAGCTTTGGAATTTTCATTTTGCTCTTCTTCGATCTCTTCTTCGTCAACTTCACCGGTTTCGTCTTTTTCATCCCCTTTCGCTCGACCCCTGTCGCAATTCAATCGAAATTGGAAGGGATACAGAACACAAAATCGAAATCGTTACAATACGCATGCGCAATCGTATACAAGCAACGAAATTAGATACAGTAGACCTCGATTATCCGAAACAGTGAATCGGAAATCCCGAAGACACTCTCCGATGGTTCAAACAAAAATTAAACACTACTTCAACAAATCAGTTTTGTCAACATTAGCTGTATATGTAACAGTTAAATAAGTTAAAGGGTGGTTCTCCATGATGATATAAGGCGAAAATGAAGAACGAAACACTTTCGATTTCGGCTTCGATGCTTACTTATTAACGATTGAAAATATCCCTGAAACGCGGCAATCCGACTAACAGTCGTGTATCAAGTGACGTTCACCACCGTCGGTCGGGTTGCAGCATTGTAGGCGGATCTTTAATTCTTGTTAGTTACTGACGCGAAGACCTCGCGTATCGAGAACGCCGGATCGCAACGAGTTTTTGTGTGGACATAGCTTAGGCACCCTCATGAACTATCCAATTCGTTTCGGACATTTTTTTTTGTTTCATTTTCGAAGTTTTTGCAATAATGTACAATGATTTTACAAGAAAAAAGGAAAACATTAAATATATTAACAATATTAATTCTCCGATTCTCGCTTATACCATCCTTACACAAGAATGCTCAGACAATCGTTGGCGGTAGGCCAACGCAGGTATATCTCGTTTTATGGTTAAACCCGTTACAGAACTCTCATTCGTACAGCGTGAAGAAGTACACAGCAAAAATAATTTTCGTTATAATACTTACCACAACGAATATGTTAGATTTTTATCAAACGTATATCTTGTACATCGTAAAACTAGATTACTTGTCATTTATTATATTAAAAATAACAACATTAAGTATTCCCTGTTAGATATTAATTACGAGCACTCACTTTCCCATACGGGCACTTCTTCTTGGACGAGTTCCGTGGAATGAGTCGCGTAGAAGAATATTAACTTCCTCTGCAGGTCCGTTACGCCATAAAGGTCGAGGATCAAGAAATTGAGAATCTTATCCTCGTAATACCGATTGTTCGCCTGTTATCATTCAAACAATCCTCTTAATGCTGTTTCTTTTATCTTGCACTCCTTACATATTTCTTCCAGTTATTTTTTTTTCAATACAGAAAGTGGTCGCGGGGCAAAGTTGTTTAATTTATCGTTTCTCTCGGAGTTACTTTTTCCGAGTTTTTCACTTTCCAAATTTGATCATACTACTTTTCCAGAATCACACTAATTACTGTACGTCTGTTGTTATTTTGTGCATATATTTATACCGATAATATTTCTTTCCGAGAACACTTCCCGCAAAATAAACACAATACAATTTAGCACAGAACAACAATGATTTTTGTACTTTAACTGGGGCGATTTTTTTTCGGCGAGGGTTACTTGAAGATCATGGTGTCGCAGAACGAATGATCGACATGATCAATAATGTACACATCGCAATATTCGTCGATCTGCATCAAATAATTTCGGCTGGGGACCATTTAGTGTAAAGTGAAAGATAATGGAGATAATAAAGAGAGAAAGATGAATGGAACACCCTACATAAATTTTGAACACTCGCAAAATACTATTAAAAAAATAATATCTAAAAACTGAGACAGGCCTAATAAGAAAAACGACCTCCGAATAACCTTCGAAATAAAAATTCGTTACGTCACATCATCGATCGAAATGTGAACAAATTTTGTACCACTGCTAAGTTATTGCATAGTCCAATTCTAAGTTATTAAAAATATTAATTCATTTACGTTGAGGAGCTTGTAGTACTGAAGCTCGTGGCCGACGATCCCCATAAACTTCAACGCTCTGTCTCGGATCCATCGTAATCTACAAAAGTCGATGTTCTGGTTTATCATAAATAATCACTAGTACTTAAACTTTGATGCAAATACAAATTTTAGGCTAGCCAGAATAGGATGTTGCCCATTATGAATTTTATTACTATGGTGGTACTCTAAAAACTATACAGGGGGGTCCAATGTCTTTGACCATCTTGAATATTTATTTTTAATTAGTAATACAGTAAATTCTCTATAGCCGCAAACGCCTCGGGGGGATTTGTTTGCATCTATCGATCTTGGTCCTACTTTTTTCGAGCTTCAAAGGCCGAGCCGAACGTAGGGAAGGAATCAAAGGCCGAGCCGAACGTAGAGAAGGACAGCGCGTGTAAAGAGACACCACGGCAACCGTCGATGCGACGGCACCTGTCCGCGTCTCTTTCTTTCTGATGCGCTGTCCTACCTTGCGTTCGAAGTTCTCATTGTCGATTAAACCACTAAATTCCCATGAAATTGCCACTAAATTCCCATGGGACTAAAGTCCCATGAAAAAATAATGGAAAATAAAGAAGATAGAATTTTGGTATAACGTTATGATGACTCGCGGGCGTTTGAACTGTGCCGACGACTGCGACTCTCCGCGTAGTGGTTCACATCGATATACCGAGCCGAGATCAGTGTATTGAGTTGGAGGGGATATTTTATTGGCGTCTATCGTGCACGCCCTGTTTGCGACTATAGAGAATTTACTGTAATATGAAAAATCGATGTACACAAAACTTGCATAAGAGGCAAATATAAATTTTGAAGATTTAGGTTGAATCGACTAGGCCAGTCATAGGATGCTGCCCATTATAAATTTTATTACTATGGTGGTACTCTAAAAACTATACAGGGGGGTCCAATGTCTTTGACCACTTTGAATATTTCTTTTTAATTTGTAATAACATGACGAATTGATGTATACAAAACTTGCATACGAGGGGGAAACACTGTGATGTTTTCGGATATTTCAAGGTCACCCTGAGCTCCTTGAATGGAATTTGATACTCTATCGATCCACGATACAATAGGTGCTTTTACCTCAAATGCAGAAAATTGTTTCTTATTGTTATTATTCTATACCGATAATCCATGGTGGCGATAGAATGTCTGCTCATCGCGAGATCGTCATCGTCGTCATCCTTCTCTTCATCGCCGTCGACCCCCATATCGATTGATCCAACTTCCACTTCGGGATCACTCATGTTTCACCGAGTTAATTAACTAACAACACAACTCTATAATTCTCCAAATATACTTCTCCAGCACGTGGTCAATTCATAAACGAAATTATTATTCGGTGTTCTACAACGTGAAACATTTCGCGAAAACTTATCGATTGGAAACTCGAACTACTCAACTGTTATTTAGTTTATTTATTTATTTTGTTTAGTTGCTCCAGCGTTTAGTGGTGCTCCTTTCAAGTAACTCGGAGTACTTTAACCTCGAGGTTTACACTCTGAATCGATCAAACGAGGCCTTCGTATCGCGAGTCTCCAAGCATCGATGTTGTCATGACAATAAACAGAATTCAACTGGAGCAGATTAAAGATATTACATACTTGCCTGAGAAAATAAATTTCATATGAATTAGTGGATTATATTTACGCAAGTCGATGGGTTTTTGTAGTATGTTCAATAATAATGATTACTGTCAATAGCAATGAATTGGCATGTTTATTGTTACATCGATTCATTTAATATCATCGTATTAATTGTTATTAACCTTCAATTACTCGCACTCTAGTTTCTACATAACTGGTCACATGGAACTTTACATCACTCCAAGATAAATCAATTTTTATCCAATGAAATGACTACTTTTTTTTTAAATGCAAAATACAGGGTGTCCCAAAACTCCTTCAAGTCCGGGAAATGCTAGGTTCCTTAGGTCATTTGAAGCGACATTTTCCTTTGCAAAAATTATCGCCGCGGCTTTGTTTAGGAGTTATTAACGAAAAACACGGACCAATGAGAGCGCGACTTGGCACAATGAGCCAATAGACAGTTGGCGCGCCAGGCCGACAGTGCCAGCTCGCGTCTAGGTCGCGCTCTGATTGGTGAGATTGGTCTGTGTTTTTCGCTAATAACTCCTAAACAAAGCCGCTGCGGCCATTTTTGCAAAGGAAAATGTCGCTTCAAATGACCTAAGGAACCTCCCATTTCCCGGACTTGAAGGAGTTTTGGGACACCCTGTAGATATTTGCTAGTGTGGTCGACACTTTCGTTTATGCTCGAAACACTAAATTTCAAGTTCTGGGATTTCTTTTCGCCATTCCATGTTCCTCGCAACTATTAAAAAATATTTGTTATTGCCACTAACCTACCAGTCAAATGACCGGTTCCAGATTTTTCATTTTGCAATTATTAGAGTTAGAAAGATGCTTTCATAGGAAATGATTGAATCTTTATTAGAACACATATTAATTACTATAAGTAAGCTCAATCTTGTCATTTTTATATGGCAGCATACCAGTTTGAAGGTTCGGTAGGTTTGGTGTTAATTATTATGAACCTATTCGAAAAGAAGAAATGAATTCATATTTTTACAACGAATATATATATATATATATTTAAAAAAGAACTCATAATGTATGGGGTTAGATAGGTACCATTTCATAATTACATCTATAATTTCCATTCCCTCTCGCACACATACAAACAAAAACTACACGCACACATCTACGAAAATACATCGCTGTCGAAAAGTAATCGAACAATCATTTCCAACAACGACTGTATTCCAATGCATTCTATCACAAAATTTACATCTACAATCTTTTGTCAATAATCGTCATTTGGAAAAGAAGATAAACGAATGATTAATACTACGTTTACTAGCAATAAGTCGAGAATTATGTTCGTATCAGAAAGAAATACAACCTTCGAAATTTCTTCAAATTTCATCATCTCGTTCCCCCCGCTTCGCCATGCATACTTAACAAAAAGGAAACGGGACCAAGATTGGACGGCCCCGTGTGTCTAAATCGTAACACAGCACATCACAGACTTCGTCCTAAAACTAAATTTACATTCGTCCGAGTAGATCGCGGATTTCATACGTGCATAATTTTTGCAAATCATTATAAATATTTACGGGATTTTTATTAATTCGGAGCACAACAGAACTCTTACGGAAATGATCAAATTCTATTTCGATTATAAAATTATAAACCTCACGGTATATAGTTTCAATGTATGTACGTGTGAAAAATTTCGGATAGAAATGTGTGGGGGCCCTCAAACGCCTGCTTCCCCCACCAACCTCTTTTTCAATGATAAAACCTTTTTACGTTTAATTATTTTTTTCTGGCTCATGTACAAACGTATTCGTGACATTTTTCTGATTAAAACGAGACCAAACACGATATCATTCGGAGCAGTAGAACCTCCCTCCACTATCCGAACCGACGATAGACTTCCATATAGCGCCAATATAAATAATAATGTCACAAATATGTTGGTAAAAGTTTGACAAAGAGATAATTGAAAACAAAATGTTTCGCAGTGTTATTGAGCTTCAGGACCTCTCAGGTTCAAGTATCATGCACATCTCTCGCACATGTACCGAGGCATTACTGCACCCTACAAATTTCCTCAACCGCGTAAGCATCCGCAATCTATTCATCATCATTAGACTGCGGATCTTCATGCAAAATGAAACTATCCTGCATTGATTGTGGGAGAAAAAAAAGCAGGGATAAAATAAAAATTGATTTCATCCCTTAATGACTTTAATGTAATATTCTTGAATTTCTCTAATCTATTACTATTGTATTTCATACTCCACCCAACTAATTTCATCATAAATGCATGAAGATCCGCAGTGTAATCATCACCGATGCCCTAGACCTTCTTCAAGGTTGAAACCCCTTCCTCCGAGCTATCCCCCTTTTTCTCAACTTTCTCTGTGTTCCCATCAGAAGTTCCATTCTTGGGGGCTATTGTTTCGCCAGCTAGTCCGACTACAGCCTCCTTTTTCTCGCTCTCGGCAGGCTGTGGTTCGATCAGACCACCTAGAACAGCTTCCACATACTCCTCCCGCCCTTCGTCAGTGTCAAAGGAGAAACCAATGGAGGGTAGAAACTCCGTCTGAACCACAGTCTTCGTCGACTCTGTCGTAAGGGTGGTTTTCGGGGTAGTGGTTGCCGTGGACGTTTCAGTGCTGACATCAGGGGATGATTCGTCAGTGGCGTCGAAACTTTCAGTCAAACTTGCCTCTTCGTCCTTCTTCAGGGTCTTGATAGGCTGACCAGTTTGGAAGTCGAGAGCCCTCTCTGGCTGAGGTAGTTCGAAATACCGATCAGTTTTGTAGAGGGGCTCGCCAAAGTTCTGTGACAACTTGTCCAGGATCTTCTCCTTGAAAGGAACAGAGCCCCTCGTCGTGGGGGTCGCCTCGAGCTTGCTAAAGTCCTTCTCCTCGGTCTGAACACTAGAGTTCACGTCTTTGGCGATCATCTGGGCTCCCCAAGACTGAGTTCGCGAACTATCATTGCCCAGGGAGAAGGGTCGTGGAGCACGGTCCAACCTCAGCAGCTCGGACATCAGCTGAAGGAGACTGACAGTGCTGAAATTCTTCAGGGAGTCCATGAACTCGCCAGTGAAGTTGTCCTCCGTGTTCTGATAGTAGTCCAAGTCTAGATTGCTCACGGTGGTCTCTTCTGGTACAGTTGTCGTTGGTGTCTCGGATTCCACAAACTTGACGACCTCCAATTCATGAGCCCTGTCGTCTAAAGTCTCTTTAGCCTGTTGAGCGACCAGCTTGCCGATCAATTCATCGTGCGGCACCAGGTCCTCATCCTTGTTCACTGTCAGCGTCACTTGATAGGGCGAATTGTTCTGGTCAATGGTTTCCTCGATCTGCTTCAAGGTCTCTGGAGGGATCGACCCGAGGATAGCGTTCGCTGTCGACGATTCTATTGCTCTTCTCTCACCCTCGGTTTCAAACCTTGGAGTTAACGTTGAGAATCCGTCACTGCTTAATTTGGTAACAGATTGTGTCCGTTCGTTGAACCTCTGCGTTACAGCCTCGTCGCGAACATCAATGAGAGCAGGACCTGAAGAATAAGGTCTTCTAGATTCCGTGTCAGACTTATTCCCAAAACCGGTCGGTGAAGAGGACTCTACGGCAGAGGTCGCATTGCAGGGTTTCCCAGGCTGATTCAAACAAAGACTACGTTGATCCTCGATGGGGAGCTCGATTCTTTCAGGATTGTCGACGGTTTTCTCTCGGGTGCTGTTTCTGGATAACGGGGAGCTCCTGAATGGAGAGTTCTTGGATTTCAGATGTTCAGATGATGGTGACGAATACCACTGGCTACCCAGAGGTCTAGCTTGAACCCTGGAGCCTGTGAACTTTTCTCCATCGCGAGTAGTCGGCTGGTCGACGTAGTCGTTAGAGAAAGTGTTCTGCAACCTGGGCAGCTCCGTAGTCCTGGATCCAGAAGAGGGAGCAGCGTCGTCGGTCGTGTACCTGATCAGCAGACTAGACATTTCGGAGAGATCAGGCACCTTGATCTGGAACTTGCTACGATTGTCCGGTGATCTTAAGAATTCCCCAGGTTCGTTATTTCCGTCCGTAACGTCCTTCTCCTTTTCAGGCTCTCCGGGAGTAGCATTGAAGGGCACAGCACTCGCTTTGATAGTGCTCTCAACGAAAGAGGGGGTGGTCGACGGTTGCAGGTTGTCCGAACTTCTTAGATCATCTCTTTGGTATTGCTCAGTGGTGTGCTCTTCCTCTTCAGCATCGGTTGACTCCGGTCTAACCAGAGTGTGCTGATAACCTACTTTGGACTCCTCTTTATCAGTCCTCCCAAATTTAATCTTCTCTTCCACAGGATTCTGCTGTTGGACCGAGATCCCTCTGAACGGCTGACGCAACGCGTGACCTAGGCCAATGCTACCTCTAGTCTCTATATCCTCTATCCCTTCCTCGGCGAATCCTCTATAATCCTCGCTGTACAGAGGACTCTGCTCGTGAACGTTAGTTCGATTGAACTGCAGATCGTCGGCTACCCTGACCTGGAACCTCTCTCTAGACTTCCCAGCACCGTCGTCTCCAAAATCTTCATCCCCATAATCGTCCTCGTAACTGTGTCTACGATTGTAATCATTCTGGTCTGTCTTCCGAGCAGGATCTACGTAAACTTTCGTCTTCCCCACCTCTGCAATCCTCCCATTATCTTCAGGAAAGATCGTAGGAGGAGTGACGAGACTCTTGGTCCCACTGTGCGAGAAGTAGTACTCCGAGCTGTCTATAGCCTGGTCCAGTTTATTATAGGCGACTGTTGAGGGTTTGAAGGTTGTGGGTACGGTGGGAGAGTAGAATCTTCTGGTAGTGGTGGTGACGGTGGGCACGGTGGGCGCGTAAGAAGGTTGGAAGTGATTAGTGAATTCGTTGGGTCTGCGGTAGCTGTCTTGGAAACTCCTGGGTTGCTGGTCTCCGTGGTCTTTGATCTTCTGCACTCGAATGATGGGCGAATCCTCGTACGGTGACCTGCTCTTCTCGGGGGAGTAGAACCTCCCCTGGTAATTCAGGCTCGTTTCCGGTTTCCTGCTCTTCGTTTGGTAAGGCGGAAGGAAGTTGCGGATTATGGGCCTAGGGTAGTCTTCGAAGGTATTCCTCAGATCGTTCCCGCTCGCATCAGCCGGGGGTAGGTCGAACAGCCTTCCCGCGATCCTTTGATAATCTACGATGCTTCCTGTCCGGTCAGGGTCCACCAAGCCGTCTTTGGTCACGTCCGTTCCTGATTGCAGGCTGATCATCGCGTACGCGTTCCTGATCATCTCGTCGTCGTCCTGCTGGTAGCTGTTGCGGTTCACGTCGATATATTTGCCGCTGGAGGAGCAATCCACTTTCGTCCACCAGTCGCAGGTCAATAGTTTCTGGCTGAAGAGCGAGCCGATCGGGCAGAGGAACGAGGACACCAACACGTCGTGACATACGTGGAACACCTGGCAGCCGGCCACCTCGTCCGCGTAGTAGCCTAGTGGAATAGATCGAAGCGAAACTTTAGTCGATGCAGTGAATACAAAACTAAATGGAAAATACGCTGTAGTACTTCTTTACAGAAAGGTCTAGGTGGATAAGAATGGGTGATGCGCCACCATTTTGCATTTATTTTGGCACACCTCCCTCCCTTTACTACTGGGTCCTCCCCACCAAACTCCTCTGGAGTGTAGGAGGGGGTTGGGGAGATTAGGAGTGTAGGGGCAATATAGAAGAATTGATAGTGGGGAGATCCTACACTGGTAGTGCGGGAGATCGTACACAGGTAGTGGGGGAACCGGTACACTATGGTAGTGGGACTCGTGAAGCGACAGCGGGGAAAATACTAAAATACTATTCTGTAAAATGATGGGTAATAGGGGTAATGGAGTCGATTACTAATCGCTGAAAATATCGACTCTACAGCATATCTTCAGTTTTACCATAAGTTTTTAAAATTATTTAACAATATTCCACTCTCTTGAGCATCTTGAAACTTTTATGCATAACAGTTGCGTAACAGAAGATTATTTCCGATTTTCAAAGGTGGCCTGTTTGCGAAAACCACCCCGGTGAAATAAATTTTTTCAACCCTCAATAACTGACAAATAATCGTGAAAAAATATCAACAATAACAGAGGATATAAAAGGCAAAGTTTGGGCTTTTCACCCCCATATCCCGATGAAAATAATAAAAATGAATAAAATGATAGGGAAGAAGTTGCACAATTATCAAAGAAATGGATACATTCGATAACTGTCCGTCGAAGGTCTACGTCATTCTCTGTTACATCAGTCCGTCGATTATGGAACAGTTTTATGATATCCGAACATGTGAGAATCAATTAAGAAGCAATATGAAATACATAAGGCATCGGCAGCATTCTGTACTGTGAAGGTGACGAACTTTCGCAGTGTTTGAATATTCAGAACCGCTAATTATACAATCGGCTTTTATCTTAATGAGATTGAATGAACGATTACATAATATATCTATAAATGCACATAAATTTTATTAGTACACGAATTGCACAATGAATCTCATATTTGAGAGACTCCAAATTTTATTGCGAATAATTAATAACAATCATTCTGTAATAAGATCACAACCTGTCATTATGAATTTTTGTTTCTAGAATATATGAATATTTAATCGTATCGGGACAATTCTTATAAGATATTTTTAGTTTTGGATAAAATCACTGTAAAATATTTATTATAGAATGAAATATAAATTCGCTCAATTGTGAGTACGAAATATTTAATAAAATAAAAACTGTTGTGAACTGTGATCGAATAGAGAATTTATATTACAACTTGAAAAGAGAATTTGTATTACAACTTTTTTTGTTCACAACCTGTCATTATGAATTTTTGTTTCTAGAATATATGAATATTTAATCGTATCGGGACAATTCTTATAAGATATTTTTAGTTTTGGATAAAATCACTGTAGAATATTTATTATAGAATGAAATAGAAATTCGTTCAATTGTGAGTACGAAATATTTAATAAAATAAAAACTGTTGTGAACTGTGATCGAATAGAGAATTTATATTACAACTTGAAAAGAGAATTTGTATTACAACTTTTTTTGTTACTGAGAGTAATTACAATTTAAAAAACAGCATCCTTGAAGAGGTTGACATAAAAAGGTCTTGATAAAAAAGAATCCATCAACGACCCTGCTAACCTTTTTATCCAGTGGGAGTAATAACTCCCTAATTGTTACGAATAAATAGAATACTATTACAACATTCCAGGGACGAGCGCGTAAATCGACAGGTCAGTGACAAAAAGATTTTTGTTTGGATCAAGTGGTAAACGGTAAGCCAGCATTCCTCTGTTACGATTAACGATCCTAATGATCGGACTCGTTCTGTGTGTTTTTTCTTTTTGTCGACGTAAAATAATCGTTGCGGCCGAGCAGTATTTACGTTCGACAGGTGTTATGTAAGGATTATGCGACGCTGCCTTCTATATTCGAGCGGTGTCTCTCTCTCTCTCTTCTCGGATTATCTAATAGCACGCGGTCTCTTCCGCGAGACCAAACACCGCAGGACACAATGGAGAGTTCGGTGTCCATCGAGAAGGTTTCGCGACCCGATCGATCCGAGGGTACTTGGAAATTTTAATTGAAACCGCTTTCTTCGCGTACGAAACGACGTTACACGAATTCCTGACACGATTCCGTTACATCGGCCAATACGATGTTGCACCATTTACCAGATTCTGCCAGCCGCAGATACCATTTGCAATTTAAAATCGTAAAAACGGCTCGAGTACTATGCTGATTATTTTTCTAAATTATACACCGTACGACAAAACGATAGTACATTCTGAAGTTTTCAGTCTTGCAGTAAAAACTAGTCGAACCATATTTTCCACGCCATTCTACAACATTCTACGAATGCAAATGTAAACTTTGTAAATGATAGACAGCGGGCCTTTACGCAAAATAATTTTTTACCTGAACTATGTTTTTACTGTTTGAAATTACACCTACTCATTTTTGTCAGAAATTCATCAAATCGAGCTGCATCGATTAGAGCAATAAAACGAAGAAACTATTTACACCAGATTGTGGCCCCCTTTTTTAAGCCATAACCATCCACTTTTTGGTTAAACTATTTCGTAAATATAATATACAGAGTGTACCAGCGACTTTATGTCCTTTTTTTAATTGAATGGTTAACGTAGGTTATTATTACCACGCTTATATTAGCTTGCCGAGTTGTTGTATGCGTCAAATCTTCGAATTTTAAACCACTTCCCGATGAGCTAGAGACTTGAAAACTTTAAACATACAGTGGCTCACGAAAGTATACGAACGCCCTTTAAAACAGAATAACTTTTTTATAATTGTACCAAACGACCTGATTTTTTATAATCAATTAGAGGCATTGGTTTATGAAATGATATGCAAAAAAGATTTTCCAAAAAATTATAATTTACAAGGTCACATGCAAAAATAAAAAAGGCATTTTTTTTAATTTTTTATTAGGGCCCTTAAAGAAAATTTAAAATATACGTTTTGTAGATCTATGTTAGTTATACACATGCTGAAAATTTCATCAAAATCCGTCGACGCAGGAAAAAACGACAAGCATCGAAAGATGCACGATTCTGTGGATTTTAAGCAGAAAAAGTAATCAAAAGTCGTGTATAACTACGATTTTCACAATTTTTAACCGCTTGTAGCTCGTGTGTATGTTAATCGATTGCGATGAAATTTTCAGCATGTGTATAACTAACATAGATCTACAAAACATATATATTTTAAGTTTTCTTTAAGGGCCCTAATAAAAAATTTTAAAAATGCCTCTTTTATTTTTGAATGTAACCTTGTACATTATAATTTTTTGGAAAATCTTTTTTGCATATCATTTCATAAATCAATGCTTCTAATTGATTATAAAAAATCAAGTCGTCTGGTACAATTATAAAAAAGTTATTCTGTGTTAAAGGGCGTTCGAATACTTTCGTGAGCCACTGTAGCTCAGAACTGGACTACAATGCAATATTACAAAACAAATTTTTAAAAAAACTGTGCGTCCAGGAGAAGAAAGATTTTAATATTAACCATTATCGTTACACCTCGCCGCGCGACGCTCGGTAGTACATCATCGCGTTCAGCGATCCCCACTCCGCGCGCCAGCGTTCCCACTCCGACTCATCCCCACTTCACTGGCCCACTTCGCACCGAAGGAGCTCAGTGTAGTTGTGGTGTTCCGTTCATTCAGTTCCATTTCGAACAATTTCGGCCTCCAATAAGAGACATCGTCTCTCGGAGTCATCCCCTCATTCTATTTCGCGTATTTCCATATCTGGCGTTCCTATATCTTACTATTTCATACCAGTATTACTATATCTTGCGTTCCATTTAAAAAAGACTAAAAAGTAGAAAATAAAAAATAAATGAAAAACCACGCTTATACTAAAATGCACTAAGAAGGAGAAAATAATTTTTTTAGACATTAGTGACTATAAATAAAAGCGTGGAGCGCCCACGAAGATACGTCAATATAGTTTAGCGCTCCATGCTTTTATTTATAGTCACTAATGTCTAAAAAAATTGTTTTCTCCTTTTTAGTGCATTTTAATATTAGCGTGGTTATTAAAAAGTTTTTTTTTATATATTATGTATTTAAATATAATACACAGGATGTACCAACGTGTTATGTACATGTTGTTTTCTCAGAATCTAATGGAGATATCGACTTTATATCTTTTTAATTGAGTGGTCAACGTGGGTTATTATTTCAGTATGAATTAAAACTGCTCCAACAGGATTATTAAAGGTAATCAATCTCTTGGTTACTTTGTTATCCAACAATTTCCCAGGCAACGAATAATAACAAGAACCAGGATTCCCCTCAGCTTTCCCCATTAGAAATGGGATTGCGACACGGTAAAAAGGCGAGTGCGTCTGGAAGTTCTTGCAGGCTTCAAGCGAAGTCCAGATTAATTGAATCTCATTTGTACGGACAGGTTCTCGGCTGAAACTTTTCTTCGAGTCTAAAAAGAAGTCCACGATGCCTGACATTATCTTCGCAATCTTCTTCACCCTCCCGGCACTCCCTTCCCCCCTCTTCCGTCTCGAAAATATTATCGGTCCGTTAGGCCGTCTTTAATTTTCATCGATCTTCCGAATGTCGTAAGGATAGTCGACCAGTTCCAACTTGTTTTATATAAGGTGTGCAACGAGTTGCTCGCAGCGAGTTCGCGCGAAAAAATTTCGCAGGCAAAAGGTCTTCGAAGGATCCAAGAAGTCAAACATCGAAAATCAAATTCTGTCCATCGAACGGCTCAATACATCGCTGTTTAATCCCGCAGTTTTTCACCTTTAGTATCGGTGTCAAGGATGATTCTCACGCACACAGACGGCACACGGTACTCACGTGCCGCCGCCGCCGCCGCCGCCTGCGAACTCTACTTGTAGCATTTTCTTCGGAATAGGTTTCGCAATAGGTCACCGTCCCATCCATTATCGTGACGCGTCGCGCCGCCGCGAAAATCTCGAAAAACTTCCCCTTAGGACATACGCAAAGTGTCAAACATAAACCGGACTTTTTCGCGAACTTTCTATCTCGGTGGAATGCTCAAAACACCAACGAATTATTTTTTAGTCAAGAATGTTCTCGTTCCGGGATCATAGGAAATACAGTAGAGCCTCGCTAGTTGTAACCTGGTTCGTTGCATAGCAGCGATCCCACCATCGAGCTGTTCAAGGTTCTGGAAGCCGTCCTGGGGATTGTGCCAGCGGTGGACCGGCAATTTTGGGGCCCTAGGCTAACACTTTTTTAAGGGGGTTGCCCAATTCACTCAAATTAACTTTAGTACCAAAAGGTTCTATATTTCACCTAACTTGACCACCTTAAATATCTTTATTGTTTTTAAAGATACGTCAAATGTCTGAAGGACAAAGTTGAATGGTAAAATGGGGCTCGTACGATACCAAAAGAATGTTTGTCTTTATGTAATTTTTTTTAGAGATATGAAGGTCACCTTCATTTTTTTTAAATGGAATGAGGTATTTTTTAATGCGTCAATCGACGCAAATGGACATTCGCTATAAAAAAATTACTAACCTATGTATGTCGTAAAGTTAGTAGTTCAGGAGATATTTCAATTTAAATAACTCTAAAACACCATTACTATCGGACCTCTAATTGTAGGTAGAAAGAAATGAACCTCGCACGACCTTGCAGATGAAGGTGACCTTCAATGTTTTAACATTCCAATTCCATTATGACATGTAAGACATACTTTGAATACTTCCTGTTACTGTGTTGACAAGTATTCTTTATGTTTATGTTCTAAATGTTTCTTCCATTTGTGACCTTGTATGACCTCGAACACGCTATCCGAAGATCACCTTCATCTCTAAAAACGGCGTACAAGACTATCCCCATTTGGTAGTAGAAAGAGTTTCGTTTAATGCAAAACCAGTGAGCCGTATTTTCATATCAGCCCCATAGAGAAAAGCAGAAAATAGCATTTAACGAGGATCTCGTGCTAACAAGGAGAAGGCACGGTCATGGGGTCTCAGATTTTCTCGGAACTTTACATACTGGTAGATTTCGTTCTCCTGTTCATGAAAATATAGCATTATAGGGCCAGATACTCAATAACTTTTGAGATATTTACAATTGAAATTTCATTACAGTTTCGTATAGTTAACACATTACCGACCGGTGATTAATGAATAATTTTGAAAAATCTATGGTACATGGCTAAACACTTTTTAATGGAGCCTTCAATAGCAACAGCAATTTTTATAGTGAGCTAACAAGTCACCCTCAATAATGTCATTTAATAGTTTCATTTAAAAGAAAATTTCTATGCTTTCTTTTGGTACAGCAGAATTATTGAAAAACCTATTAACAGGCTTTCGGTAGGTAAAGTGTTAAGTACAGTTTCGGTTGAAGATATTGTGAACTGCCAAACGGCGTGGTGGTAACGTAAATACTAGGTTGGTACTAGAAATGCCAGGGTTCAAATCCCTTCTCCTCTTTTTCCTTTTTCTTTTTCAGTTTATCTATTTTAATTGATCGGATTTTCCACATAAAAAATGCACTCATAATATCTATAGGAAACATAACATTAAAATTTTATTGAGAAGCAATATAATATGTAGATAAACATTAACTTCATCAACCGTGCCTGAAAAGGAAAGAAGAATAACAAAAATCATGCATTGCATACAAAATACAATAAACATAGAAATGAAATGCAATGAATAGATAAACTGAAAAGAAAAAAAGGGAAAAGAGAACAAGGGATTTAAACCCTGGCATTCCTAACAGTACTAACCTAGTACGTTACCACCACGCCGCACAGTGGGTAAAATCGACGTTCTAGCTGTTCACGCCTATTTCACCATTATTTCAATACATAAAGACCACATTAGATAGGTCGTTGGATTCGTCTTGCCGTCGGCTATAACATTATTGAATAAAAAATATATAGTTATAAATAAATAATGAAGGTGACCACAATTTTTGATTGAAAAAAAATTTTTTTGGAAATTTTTTGTATTACTATTTGTAAAAGACTGGGTACTGATTACTTTCTATATGAAACATTTTTTTGTCACACCACCGGAAATGTCTGTAAACTCGTGTGAATAATGAATAATATTTGAAAACTGGGTGTCCAGGCTTTCAAACAAGAGTGTGTTTGAAAGAATGAATTAATTTTATGACATTTAATAAAGTAACAATAATAAGTCTCTAAATTTCAGTTAATTAGTATTTCATAATTGGATACACACTACCTGTATTCAAATGTTCACGAAAATACATTAATATTACAGGTAAAAAAGTGAACAGAAAATGAAAAAGTCAACAGAAAGTAAAACATATGGCATCCGCCATTTTGTTTTTGTACTTTTGACATCAAATTCATAATCAGCGACCCAAAAAATCCCATAGTATCAATTTTGAACTAAATTGTAGTATGTACTCCTTCCTTCTTTGGCCACGATTTCGATCGAACTCACCACTGTGCGCGTGTCACGCGACGCTTTAAATTATCATATCTTCGGAGTTGGGATTAGTTGGGATCTAGATTTTGCACGATCTTTTAGAGGAGATCTTGCCGAAAATGTTCCACTTTGTTAGAACACACGAATCGACACGAATGACAACTTTATCCCTTGTCAAATGTGAAAAACTTTGACGATTTTCCTTAGTTGACTAAATATTATTTTTTATAATAAATTACGAACACTGATGTTTAGTTCCTGGTGCGTTCTCAACATAGATATACATTCTTCATATAAAAAAAAATTAGTCACTTAATCTTCAGTAGGTTTTCCAGGACATCATTATGAAGAAAAGGAATTTTTTCGGTGATAAATCGTATCTGAAAAAGTTTGACCTTTGAACGTTTATTGTAACGAGAGTTTTTAATAGCTTTAATTAATATTATCGTTTTCGAATGTAATGGACATTTAAGAAACATTGTGCATTCGTTAAAAATCGATATGAGGACTTTGATTTTTTAGCCCGTGAACAGCTAGCGCGTCGGTTTGACCCACTGTGCGCCGCGCCGTTTGGCACTTGACAATATCTTCAACCGAAACTGTACTTAACAGGTGTAATGAAATTTCAATTGTTAATATCTCAAAAGTTATCGAGTACCTGACCCTATAATGCTATATTTTCATAAACGAAATCTACCAGTATGTAAAGTTTCGAGAAAATCTGAGAGCCCCATCACCGTGCCTTCTCCTTGTAAGAGTTTCATTTAATGACACATCGAGAGGAAGATGCGGGGCAGAAAAACGTAATGACGATATCTCCATTATCGTTCCTCCTAATTGTGAAAGCGTACGTACGGTTTCTCTTTTTGCACAATTAGAACGATTTCGGCGACGTTAACGGTGGTGCTCGCGGTGCGAACACGTCGGTGTTAGACAGCTGCACGGGAACAGGAATCAAGTGGCAGTCGGAGACTGAGTTCTCGTCGAAGAAAGTTCACTCCGTCAGTGAGTTTATTATGGTTTCTTCATTGAGCAACACCGCGATAATGTTGTTCGCTATGACGTTGCCTGAGAAGTGGCAGAACGCCGGCGAAAGCTGCCCAACAATAAGATAAAGGCCAAATGGTTCGAAAGGTCCTACGGATAGTCTAATATCTCCGTATACAGGGTGTCCCAAAACTCCTTAAAGTCCGGGAAATGGGAGGTTCCTGAGATCATTTGAAGCAACATTTTCCTTTGCAAAAATGTTATCCGCTGCTTTGTTTAGGAGTTATTAACGAAAAACACGGACCAATCAGAGCGCGACCTAGACGCGAGTTGGTACTGTCGACCCGGCGCACCAACTGTCTATTGGCCGACTGTGTCAACTCGCGTCTGGGTCGCGCTCTGATTGGTCCGTGTTTTTCGTTAATAACTCCTAAACAAAGCTGCGGATAACATTTTTGCAAAGGAAAATGTTGCTTCAAATGATCTTAAGAACCTCCCATTTCCGGCTGTTGAAGGAATTTTGGGACACCCTGTATACATGTGTGCTAACATCTCCTCGAATCATTGCAAACGAACTCACACGAAGAAATTTTCGTTCGCCATTGTAGTCAAGGACTCGCGCGTTGAATCTTTTAGCGATCAGAATGAATAGCGACCTATCCTTCACCAAACGTGAGAACGACGCAACAATTACATTCACAATTGCAGACATTATAATACAATTCGACGCGAGAGTTTTTAAGATTAATAAGCGAGACAGTGAAAAGCTGTAGAGGAAAACATACACGCTTAATATTCTGCGTTTCCTTTTCGCCTAACGAGTCTCGAACATTACCAAGTGGATCAAGATGTACACAGAGGGCCATATTTAATTCGTCATTAAAAATTCTAATTTAATGTCAGCAATAACTCGCAGCTGATGGGATCATAAAACTTTACACAACGAAGACCCAAGACTTGCCCAATGCTTATTAGAATAATTAGCGGGCCAGTCTCATTTTAAACAAACCCCGTCAGCATACAACCATCGCGGATCACTTAGCAAAAGCACTGCAGGCACCAAACCGTCCGGGGTTATTTATGAACGTGAACGAAACCGAGGAAGATTTTCCTCCGGGAAATACCGTTTTGTAATCTCCACCAGCGAGAGACCGATGAATTATTAACATGCACGGTCAGCTTTCATACAACACGCCTAACTTACGAACCGGTCACCGCGATCCTGTGAAAACCGCGTTGCGTAATCCCAAAGTCATGACGTATTGCGTCGGGGAGACCGGGGAGACGTCACACCGTCACCGACCGACTTTCGGAATTTCGGTTGACAAAACGATACGATACCGAGATACACGCACAGATCGAGGGTAATGGGGACGGTGAATCATGTGACTCTCATTCACCTCGTGAACGTCCTTCGCACGTGAATCCTGTCTGGGGCAGCGTCGTGTACGCAGGATAATCGGCGCCCGGCTCTCCCGGCACGTTCCTCCTGATGTCCGAGAAGTCTGCAACCGAAATTAATTCATTTCTCGTAATCATAGTTATTACGGCAGTCGTTACACTCTAACCGGCCGATTTTACGATGGTGCCAAGCGTTTAAACCGGGGAACACGGTGCTGGACAAACGTGCAAGACGCTCCACGCGTTTGTGTATCTCGCATATTTCGAAGGAAAGCGTCCCACATTTTAAACGTTCGGTGTTTTGTATTCTATTTCTAGCTTTTTGCAGTCAGAGCTATTTTTTTAAATGAAAAAGTTATACGTTTCTTCCAAGCTGGAATATTTGCATTGTATATGATTTTGTTCATTTTTTACCACGTTTTTATTGGATCGCTTTCTTGTCTGTCTGTTCGGTACAAATTTTGCAATCGATTTTAAACTAACTTCCCGATGAGCTGGAGACTTGAAATTTTAAACATAGCTCAGACCTGGATGACAATGCAATTTTTTTAAAAAAGCCTATGCGTTTAAGAGATATATGTAAATTATTAATAAATTGAACAGTTACACCCCCCCCCCCACGCGCGATCCCGTGAAAAGAAATTTTGCATTTTGTTACTCCTTACGATTTTATTTGCGAAAAGTGAATTAGATCATGTAAGTTATATATATACTCCAAGATGGATGTCCAATCAGGACGAAACCTTCTGCATTTTGTCGGGTAATCTCCCTATTGGTCCATTGAAAACAAATTTTGCATTTTTTCATTCTTTGCGGTTTTTATTGCAAGTAACCAATAAGACCGATAAACCATCCTACGGTGTTCTGCAAATTCTGCTCGCTCCACTAAAAAGTGTGAAGCAAAAAATTTTATAAAAAAAATTAAACCGACTTCGGAAAAACGCACTAAAAAGTATGAAATAATTTCTATTTCATTTACGTGAATACACACGAACTTAAATACAATACAATCTTTTCGGAGGCGGTGTAAAATTGAAAATTTTTCAAATGACAGATGTTGCTGATTATGATTTCATTGAACTATGGTGAACTTGGAAATCCGTAGGTGGGAAGAGAAGATACATTAATATGTGAAAGCATGTAGAAGAATTTAAGGATTTTCGTAATTTCCAGTGTTGGAAATTTTCAATTTTGCGCCGCCTTCGAAAAGATTGTATTATATTTAAGTTCGTGTGTATTGACATAAATTAAATGGAAATTATTTCATACTTTTTAGTGAATTTTTTTAGTGCGATTTTTCGAAGTCGGTTTAATTTCTTTTTTTCTCTCTTAATACGTTCAATAGGTTGTTGACAACGATATGAAAGTATTTTTTGTAAATTCGCGTCTAATGTTTTCAATGTCTTCAATTCCACCTACTTGTTTTTGTTATAAATGCGCAAAATCCGTTGTCTCCTTACGAGATATTCGGGGTACTTGTGTGATACACGGGTAGACAAAAGTTGACCGGGTATTTTATAAGGTATACACAAACAAAAAACATTTTTTCGTTGGAACTGGATAAACTGAAAGGTGGAGGATCGCTGAAAGTAACGACAGAGTCGAAAACGTGAGAACGTGTTCGGAATTCTTCGTCTTGGCGATTCACGATGGCTCAAGGTCGCGAAAAGGACACTCGCGGACGGCCGCGTGCGTTTGACATTTAAAATGGGCGCCGTGTGTTTACAGTAACCGGCACGCGGCACACGTGATTCCACGGTTCAGCCGTCGGTAATTTGCAAGAGGCTTCACGCGACCTATGCTTCATAATTTTTCTACTGCGTCTCATAATCGATTGCCTTTCACACCACTTGATAATGTCCTTCTCCTAACGATCTAATCTCCACTCGACGCGAATCTGTTATTTTGCCGGTAATGGCTGCCCCCGTGCTTATAATCACTCGATGAAGGAAAAAATCAACCGAGGAAATTAACGACCACGCGATCATTTCCTTCAAGGTGAACGAATGGGAAAGATAAATGCTGCCGGCATTTTTCGACGCTAATCCAACAACCTATGATAATGTCATCGATCGGCATCATACATAATTAAACAGACAGCCCGTAATAGCAACTGGCGTTCCAGGCAGGTGGCGATTCAAGGTATCGACGACTTAGGAATTTCAGGAATTCGGAACTTTGAGATTGGACGATCGAGGGATTCTGAAATTGAAAACTTGGAACTTTATCTTGAAGGAACATAAATTTTGAAGGAACATCAGAGGACTCTGAATATTTGGCAATTTGAGAAATTGGACATTTAAAGACTTGGGATTCGTAAGTTTGAATAAGAATTGTGGAAAACAGGGCCAGAGAATTGTAGAGGGTGAGGTTAAGGTTTTTAGTAGGTATGGGTACGCCGACCATCCGCGACACGAGCTCCACACCACCCCCTTCAGGGGTGTGCATAATTGCATTTTTCTCCTTATTTGTAAACAGAAAAAGACTTGGGGCTTTAGGATCTTGAAATATTGTGGAGAATTTAAGATTGTGTAGTGGAATAAATTGGAGATGCTTGGGATTTGTAATTTTGGAAGATTATTAGTTTCAGACTTTGGGATTTAGGATCCTGAAAGTTCTAATTTGAAAATTGTGGAAAATTTAGGAGTGTATAATAGTGAGTTGAGAGGATTCTGGTCATTTAGAAATTCGAGAAATTGGCTATTTGTAACTTTAGAAGCTTAGTTGCCCCAGCTTTGGGGATCTAAGATCCTAAAAGTTCTAATTTGAAAATTGTGGACAATTTAGAAGTGTATGTATAGTGGAATGTAGTGAATTGGAGAATGTAGGAACTTGAGAGGACTCTGGTCATTTAGAAATTTGAGAAATTGGCTATTTGTAACTTTGAAAGCTTAGCAGCCCCAGCTTTGGGGATCTAAGATCCTAAAAGTACTAATTTGAAAATTGTGAACAATTTAGGAGTGTATGTATAGTGGAATATAGTGAAGTAGAGAATGTAGGAACTTGAGAGGACTCTGGTCATTTAGAATTTAGAAATTCGAGAAATTGGCTATTTGTAACTATGGAAGCTTAGCAGCCCCAGCTTTGGGGATCTAAGATCCTAAAAGTTCTAATTTGAAAATTGTGGACAATTTAGGGGTGTATAGTGGAATGTAGTGAAGTAGAGAATGTAGGCACTTGAGAGGACTCTGGACATTTAGAAATTCGAGAAATTCACCATTTGTAAATTTGGAAGCTTAGCAGTCCCAGCTTTTGGGGATCTAAGATCCTAAAAGTTCTAATTTGAAAACTGTGGGCAATTTAAGGGTGTATAGTGAAGTGGAGAATCCTCATTGCAGTTACGAGAACGAACACTAATGGTAGATGTTATCGAAGGCAGATACCTGGCAGGAAATCGACGATAGTAATCAGAACCGCGGTTCTACAAGAATAATAGTGCGAAGAATGAACAAGGGAAACGAGAAGCAAAGGTCAGGGAAGAACATTTTGATTCGAGAAGAGGATTAATTCACGAATTAAGATTCCTTTTGTTCTCCCTAATTGATAATGTTGTAAACATCGACGATTATGCGGGAAATTGAATGTTTCGTTTGGCGAAGCCTGTTACGCTTGACCCCGATTTTTATTGGGTTTACGATACTTCTTTCACTTGGCAGAAGTTCGAGGAAAAAGAAACATCAACGTGATAATGATGACTACTGGACAGTTCTGTAATTAGTTGGCGTATTGACACCATTTCTACCGGTTGACGAGATCCTCAAGACGAAAATAGAAATACCTATTCAAGTATAATGCCCCGGCCACAATCGTCGTTAATCATGCTATTAATAAACGTGAGGTGTGCTTGAGTGACGTTGACGTGGACATCAATTAAACGCTCGACTCTGAAATTTTCAATAGTGCACGATCGTCTGCAGTTTTCCAATCGTTCGCAACTTGCTGGATTTCTATTGCAAGAATTGTTGTTAAACAAATACTGTTTAAAAGGGTATAGCCGGATAAGGGGGTCAAAAGTGCACCCCAACCAAATTAAGGCTAGTTACAGAGTCAGCACGGTTTAATCGTGATATTTCTCCCGTTCCGCTCAACCAAAAATTACGAAAAAATTCATGAACATTCTCCCTAATAGCACACACGACAGAGAATTATTTCAGAATTTTTGGAAACATAAAATTGTCGATTTTTCTTGTTTTTGTGGCTCGGTGGATAGAGCGCGCGACTGCGCACTCCGTGGTCTCGGGTTCGAATCCCGCCGCCGCACAATGATCGATTCCTCGATTCTAGGTGGACAAAATGATGAATTTAATCAACTTCAGATATCTTAGCTGCCGTTCTATTTTGTTTACGAACATTTATTCGTTCGATATATATCCTAATATTTCGATTGCACGTGGTTATTACCACAAAGTTTTGCCTGTGCGAAATACTAAAAATAAGCTAATTCTTCCTCATCGTATAACTTGTTTGTTTGTTGTTTAAATTATTATCTAACAAATGGAGCGTGTAAGCGAAGGTAAGTATGTGATTTTTACATATCGGTATAATTTTATTTTGCCGTGTAAATCATATAAAACACAGGTTAACTAATAATACTATTTAAGAAGAGATCAAATTATATAACTTCTTTTCCCGGACTCGGCCGGACTTCGTCCTTTGATAGTTTTGAAGAATACTTATTCCAAAGTAATGATACTAAATATCGCTTGCCCGTTTTTGCCCGTTCGTCATTTATATCATTTTTTAGTAAGAGGAAAATTACTAAAAAATGTTCTAAAGAATTACCAGCAGAGGCAAAGAGTTTACTCAAATCACCTTAAACAAGATTATAATTTATAATAATTTAGAATATGCACCTTGGTCATGCACATTCCTTATTATAATTTTGTAATTTTATATTATATTTTTGTAGAACTTTATCTAATTTTTAAATATAAGTTAAGATTAATTCTTTCCATTTTGTGTATTGTTTATTCACGTATTTAAACAAAAACTATAAAATATTTAATTTATGTTATTTTATTTTATTATTAATATATGTGTAATATATGTATAATATATATATAAATATTTTTTAAATATTTATTTTATGTTATGTCCATTTTAAAGAAATGATATACATAATTCTTTTAAGTTCATGTAGTTTTTATACACTTGTTTTAATTATTACCACAAGAGAACACAAATTTTGTATTTTGTCCACCTAGAATTGAGGAATCGATCACTGTGGCGCCGCCGGCACCTCTGGAAATATTCCATGTGCCTTTTAAATACTGTGGTGCCCAAGGTGGTTCGGAACCCACCTTTATAAACTGTAGGTCCCACTGAAATTAGCCGACAGTGAGAGTGGAAGTCTACTTACGAGTGATGAACGTGAGCGACCAAAAGATTTATTTATAAAATGTAGTGTTTCTTATATACGACAACTAATATTTCTGAAGTGCGTATGATCGTTAAATTGTTTATATATTATTACAGCTGCGAGATACAGAGAACTTACCTGTTTTCTCCTCGTAAGGATCATATTGGCCCCCCGCGGACCCATAACTGTCGAATACCCCTTCTTCTTCCGGGTCGAAGTACTTCCTGTAATCGAACATCGACGATCGCGTTAGTGCTCGGCGAGTATAACCGATGCTGACAACGCAAGAAAATTCCGCGATTGAATCTTCGATTATTTAATACCTCCCTCTGGTGCCGTCGATCGCTCGCCGCGACAGGAAGCTCCTCCTTGGAATTTCATGTTCAAGACTGCCGTGGATGTTGCACAAGACCAGCGTCACGAGACCTGAACAAAAAGGAGTGCCTCGGTGAGCATTTAAAATCATAATCGTTGCCTCTACACCTACCGATACACGTTGCGCCGCGCCGCCGCGCCGAGAGAAACGTTTCTTTTCTTAACAGGGAAAAGTTCATTTCGTTTCTACATTCCACGATCTCGCGCGATTTGACCCCTGAACGAAGTGTTCGAGCCGACCTCCACTCGAATCAATGCTAATCATTATTTAACGTGTAGCTGTTAATAATATAACTACTTGTGAATTCGGAAGAATTTTTACTGTCTCGATAGAGATGAGTATTAAATAAAAATATAATTGAATCGTTGCATTTTTTGAAGTACATATTGAGGTAGAGTTGGGCAAATTTTTATTCGGTTGACGGATAAGAGTCAACCGACTAACGAATCAAATTTTATTCGACGCCATCGAATAAATATCCAACCGAACAAAAATTTTATTCGAATAGGAATTTAGTCTTACAGGAATCAATTCACACATACAGGGTGTTCCAAAAATGTTGTAATTGAACGGGGTGGTTCCTGAGGTCATTTCAAGAAGCTTTTTCCTTTGCGAAAATGTTCTCCGTCGCTTCGTTAAGGAGTTCTTAACAAAAGAACACGGACGAATCAGTGCAGTGGGCGGACTCCGTATCGGCCAATGCCAACGCCGCGCTCAGCGGGGCCCTTCGCATCCACGCCCCGTCGATGTTTATCGTTAATAACTCCGCAACGAAGCCGCGGAGAACATTTTCGTAAATGAGAAATTTATTTCTAACGACGTCAGGGATTGCCCCTTTGAATTTTAAACATTTAATATCTTCCACGCGGTGGTGTGATATAAATCAATAACTGAAAATAGCTGTTTTAAATCGAAGTATTCTGTTATGAACACTTCCACACAGCTGAATAGGCTTCGAGTATTGACATACTCTAATGAAAACGCATGAAATGAACAAATTTTTGGGACATCCTGTATATCGTGCACATCTTTTACGTATATCGCAACATTACCGTATTACGTATAGCCAACGAAGTCGTAAATAAGAACTTAAAAAGCCGATCATATTATTGTAGGATAATTCAAATGAGACATGTTAGCACACCAATGAATTAATCTTTCTTTGTACTTTTTTAGTCTACCCATTACGTTGAACTTATCCACGGCAACGCAACGTATAGAGCCGTGAATGTCAGAGAGCCGTTACAGTTTAATGACACCATCAAGAATTTTTATAGCCACTTTCTGCCAGATGTAGTAGTATTAGCCTGCGTCTATCTTTGTCGCTCGGTGGAACTGTAACGATCCCGGCTCCGTGGTTCCAAAGGAGTCACGGAGCAATCCGCTTTCGAACTTGATCGATGCCTGTATAACTGGATCGTGAGAGCATTGTTCCGCACACTTCGGCTTGTTTTACATGATTGGGGCTGCCGCGCGAACGATGATGAAACGACAACGCCGAGGTCTGAGCCAATTCAAGAAGTGTTAATTGAGAGTCTTGATTATACAAATTTGTCGACTCTGTTAGCTGTTACTCTCTTGATCCAATCTTCGTGGGAAATGGAGGCTAGAAAGCGGAGCAGGTGGAAACAGAGCTAACAGTTATGAGGGACTCGGTGCGACAGTTATGAGGGACTCGGTGCGACAGTTAGGGAATTGCAGCAACCACGAGCAACTTTTCCATGTTGCAGTACATGATTTCAAATTTAATCGTCTTTATGGACATCCACATCTGTAGCTCTAATAATTAAACCTTGATATTCCGTAATTATTTGTAAAAATAGTTTCAACCCTTAACTATTGCGGCCGATATAAATATTCGTCTTTATGGAGAATCACATCTGTAACTCCAAAACTAATTGAACCCTGAAATGGTACTATTCTAAAATTCCATAAAAAATTTACGAAAATAGTTTTAAGGCTGTGAAGTAAACTATTGTGGCCCACTCAAACGTTTGCTAATCATTATTTAACTTACACATTTGTGGATTTGGATGAAATTCTACTGTCTCTAGAAATGACGGTTTCCTGAAATTCCGTAAAAATTTGCGAAAATAATTTTCACAGTTTCTTCGTTTCCCTTAAATTGCTGGAAGTAGTTCAATATGCTTCTAACAACTTGATTACAAGATCATCACTGTAGCGGTGATCAAATCAAGTGATCTGTCTAGTCACTGCCGCCGCTCTGTAACCACTTCCTGGTATTGTGTTTCTCACTGCTGAATCGCTAAGTGCATGCAACATTGCAAAACTTTTATCCGAACCTTTTTACACCGTATGCACGAATCCTGAATTTGTTCGAACCCCGTCATTGCTAATATTTTTTTTATGACTAGAGAAGTTTTGGCTATGTAAAAAAAATGTGATCTTCCATAAAGAAAAAATAATGCAATTTTCGCATGCACATGCATCATTGCACTCCTATAAAGAAAATACTTCTAAATAGTTCTACAGATAAAGCACTCTTTGAACTGTACCCTGGACCACCCTGTATAAGTATATCGTTTCTTCTGTAATTTAATTTACGTAATGACATTGACATTTTGAGATGATTATGTAAACGTTAAAAACTCTTGTAAATTTTCGTGGCGCCATCGTTATAAATAGTTATAAAAGGATCGTATCGACAGGCTACTGTTTTTGAGAAGAGAGAAGGCTGAAAAGAATGTGTGCCAGTGACTTTTAACAGCGAGACAAAACGCTCGCTGTTCGATATTTCGCGAGGATCGGCATGTTCGTTTACCAACCAACTTGGTGACCTTTCCTCGGCGCATCTTTTTAATGTCAGTAACGATAGCAAGCGCGGATGGAAGACAATGCACGAGATGAATTCCGTCCGAGCGCAGAGGCGAGCGGACACCACCGTGGAATCCGTGGAACTCGGATCACGGGCTTGATAAATCGCCCCTCCCACGCACGTGATCCCGTTATCTCGCGTTTCTCAATGACATCACGCACGCTATAGTTTTTTAATTGGGTCACACGTGAGAAAGCGATCACGTCGAGCCTGTGTCGCGCGACGGCGGATTCAAACGATCCCGAGCGATCGTGCGCTTTCTGCATCAGACCGACGCGACGCGCGACGGTGCTCATGCGAAATCGCGTTTTTAACCGACTTCGAAAAAGGAGGAGGTTACTCAATTCGATCTGTATGTGCCTTTTCCTTTCTTTTTTTTTCCTATGTATGTATGACCAATCGGAACGAAACCTTTTGCATCTTGTAGAGCAGTGTCGGATTAAGCAAGCGCGGGGCCCGTAGCAAATGTTATGGCGGGGACCAAGGCTTTGCATCAGGGCCGCTCGTGTGTAAATGTGGCGCAGCTTTGCGGCAACCACAATAAATGAGCTTTTTTTAAGGAAAACTATCTGTGCCACCCGGCATAGACAGGCGCTCATGTATTGGCCCTTGTTTGTATGGCGCGGGGCCCCCAAAAGCGCGGGGCCCGTAGCATTTGCTACTCCTGCTACGGGGCTTAATCCGGCCCTGTTGTAGAGTACTGTTGAGTGCTGACAAGAAGCTCCCTTGCAGGAATGCGGTGACGTAGGCAAGAATGCGCGCCCGATTGGTTGGCTTGGAAGGGGCGCGCCTTCTATTGGCCGAAGCGGTCACGCACACACTACTACTGCTGTGCAGAACGATAGACCCCCCTTGCCTCTGTGCTCTCCCGGGGAGCTTCTTGTCAGCACTCAATGGTATGTCCCCGGGGTGGTCTTGTGAAAATAAATTTTGCATTTTTTTATTCCTTACGATTTTGTTTGCGAAAAATGAATTATTTCATGTATGTTCACCGATTACTCCGAGATGGTGGACCAATCAGGACGAAGGCGTGGAATGCTTGTATTGTATTTAAGTTCGTGTGTATTCACATAAATCAAATGGAAATTATTATTTCATACTTTTTAGTGCGTCTTTTCGAAGTCGGCTTAATTTGTTTTTCTTCGAATCATTCACAGAAACAGATGATATAAATGATTATAGAAAATCTCCAACCCCAAGAAATAAATATACAAGTATAAGAACAACTACCCCCAACGAGGGTAGCACTTGTACTTTCCACTATTTGCTTATAATGTATGTATACCATAGCGAAATATAGTTATATGTTCTTCGTATAATTCAGTGCATTATGAATAAAATAAAAATGTACAGTTTTGTAAACATATCTGTCTGAAATGTTTTTTAAATCAACTTAATGTTGGGATTTATAATCGTATAAATAAAACAATTTCTAGAATTACATTATTCGATTAAATCACTGTAGGCTGAACCTTCTAACTTCGATTAATTAGACCACGTTCGTTGGCAGCATCATACATGCATGGCAACTACGATCAATTTCTATTGCGTGGAGAAAATCAAATTAATTTCGTGCATGTCGTTTTTTAAAAAAATGTCGTTATAATGTATAGCACAATATATTCGGTGAATTTGTTTGAAGTTCTGACTCCTTGTAAATGTACACAACTGTGATTGAAAAGAAACCACTTGCAGTCAGAAATTACACAATTCTGTAATTTATTAGTGAATAAAAGAAGTTACTGAACATACTCGTATTTATATTACGACCGAATATAATGTTGCTGTATCCTGTTCTATATTTTACAAAGGGTAGATTCAATAGAATATTGTAACCATGATAGCTATTGCCGCAATAAATGCAGGCAGCGAACGTGTGTATTAAGAAAATGGCTCGTTTTTCTGTCAGTCCGGCTTTATCTATACTTTTTGCCAACAATGGTTAAGTGTGAGGTAGCAGTGGAACGTAAAGCTATGCTCACACTGAAGCAACATCGATCAACCGTTAATTGATGTTGTATATAAAGGGAGTCTCATTTAAGTGGATCCAGTAGACTATCTCCAGATCTGTTAATAATACTAAAAAATGTTTCAGACAAGAGTTAAACGGGATCAGGGAGCACACATATTGATGTCTTGAAAAAGTCACAAGATGTTGCTTCAGTGTGGACATAGCTTTAGATTCAGATCCGGCTTGGGGTAGGCTAATTCGTAACTAATTGTGCTCCGCAGTGAATTTCGACATCGAACAATTCTTTCCTCGACGAAGTCGGACAATTCTTGCAGTAATCCCAGAATGCGTCAGAAGAAACACGTCAGAACAGAATTTCAGTGTCTCTAGTTAGCGCAACCCGTGGCCTGTAAATATGAATTAGTTTTAATGGTGGCCGATGTCGAAACCCAGATGAGGACTCTGCGAACGAACTCTCGAATTACGTAAAAAAAAAAATTAAAATTAAAACATGGGAGCATCTCGGGTACTAAATTAACGGGTCTGGTAATCGTCCAATTTTAAGTTTAGCTTACGTTTAGTTTAGCAGACAGAAAAATGGAAATAAATCTGTAATTAATGTTCTGAATTGACAACACACCCTCAAGTTCTACAAACAATATTTGGAATATTTTCTTTAGAATTTTAATTCAGTTATATTAATATACAGTTGGGAGCAAAACTGATCACACACACTTTAAATTAGAATAATTTTTTTATAAATGGACCAAACGACTTCAATTTCTCTCTGTAAGGGTAGATGAATTCGTTTATGTAAATGACGTCTAATAAATATGTTGATAAAATGCATTCGGTCGGAATTGTGAGAAACGATAGTAAAAATTGATTTTTACGACCTTTTTAGCTGAGCCAATAACGAAAATTTAATAGATGTGTTTGGTCAACTTGTATAAATTATATACTCCCAGAAAATTTCATTGAAATTGGTTAATTGGTTTATGAGTTATAAACGATCAAAAGTGGTAAAAACTGAAATTTTTCAAGATTTCCGGGATTTTTACCACTTTTGATCGTTTATAACTCGTAAACCAATTAACCAATTTCAATGAAATTTTCGGAGCGTATATAATTTATACGAGTTGACCGAACACATCCTTTTTAAATGAGTTATATTAATATAATTTGAAAAAGAAATTATTCTTCAAGGGTGGTTTTCGCAGACAAAGGACAGAAATCTTGATAGAGTACTCTTTTATTGCAAAGAATAGAAGATAAAATAATTAATTTTCTGAATTCATAGCACACCCTCAAGTTCTGCAAACAACTTTATTTCGAATATTTTCTTCAGAATTTGAATTCAGTTATTAATATAGTTTTTAAAAAATTATGTTTCTAGGGTGATTTCGCAGGCAATATTTCCGGTCTTAGTCAGTTTGTTGCAAATGTTCGAAACCCTCGGACTTCCGAATTCCCAGGAGTCGAACTTCGAAACTTTCCAAACTTCAAAGTCTCGAATTCCACGGATACGCGTGAGAAGATTGAAGTGCAACGACTTCAGTTCCTGTGTTGCTCATTGTGCACCGGTGCACGTATCTCTTCGCGATACTTCCGATCAATTGAATCGCTCGTTCATTTTTAGGTTCGTGGCAGCAGCGGTGCATTGTGCTTCGACCGCAATCGTGAGAATATATTTGCATGTTCCCCGTCCCGTGCCTTTATGAATTGTGGATCTTTCCATCGAGCGCATAACACAATCGCGGACGTTCGATAACAGAAAACAGTGTACTCGCCGACGGTAATCACCAGTCATTAATAAACAAATTGTTCTATTTCTCAGACCGAACTAATGGTTTTTATACCGTTGAAAAATCATTCTGGTTTTTCTACTCGCATTAAATCCCTTAGGGTAAACATTCGTGATATCTTATTATACAGGGTGTCCCAAAATTCCTTCAACAGCCGGAAATGGGAGGTTCCTGAGATCATTTGAAGCAACATTTTCCTTTGCAAAAATGTTATCCGCTGCTTTGTTCAGGAATTATTAACGAAAAACACGGACCAATCAGAGCGCGACCTAGACGCGAGTTGACACAGTCGGCCAATGGACAGTTGGCGCGCCGGGTCGACAGTACCAACTCGCGCCTAGGTCGCGCTCTGATTGGTCCGTATTTTTCGTTAATAACTCCTAAACAAAGCAGCGGATAACATTTTTGCAAAGGAAAATGTTGCTTCAAATGATCTCAGGAACCTCCCATTTCCCGGACTTGAAGGAGTTTTGAGACACCCTGTATATACCGGGTGGTCCACGCAACTTGCACACCTATAATAACGTCCAAAGTATGCGTTGCACGAAAAAGTTTTCTATACAGAAGTTGCATGGTCTGAAGGGGTACATTATGTAGTGTATTTATTTCTTTTACGGGTGGAAGCGTTTCGGAGATTTGAAGTTCGACTTTGTTTTCTTAAACGGAATACTATATTTTTTATACCAAAATATGGAAGAATGCCGAATTTTGAGTAAAAAACTGTTGACCTTCATTAGCCCTAAACCTAATAATTAACGAGAAAAATTTTCAGGAAATAAAGTGAAATCACTCGTTAATTATTAGGTTTATGGCTAACGATGGTCAATAGTTTTTAACTCAGAATTCGACGGTCTTCCATATTTTGGTATAAAAATATAGTATTCCATTTAAAAAAACAAAGTCGACCTTCAAATCTCCGAAACGCTTCCACCTGTAAAAAAATAAATACACTACATAATGTACCCCTTTAGACCATGGAACTTCTGTATACAAAACTTTTTTGTGTGAAGCATACTTTGGATGTTATTATAGTTATTATAGATGTTGCGTGCACCACCCTGTATATTAATTAACTGCTTTTTGTGGATTTTGTGCATTTGTGACGAAAATTTTTAAGAATTTATCATTTCGTTACGTTGTTTTCGATATCCTGAGATCATTGAAAGAATAAATATTTTTATCAGAGAATTTTTATTTCGCATAAAAATCCACGGTCTATGTTTTTCGCGACCATCGAAAATTTCATTTGATCGATACATTTCGCGTTCCGCAGAAAATCTTATTAGATTTATCTTCTCCATGATAATCGAATGACATTTTTAATATATAAAGTCTCGTTGGGTCAATATTGTCTGATCTACAAAAAAATCATTGTATTGATAGTTGCAAATTCATTTGGGTTCTTCGAGGTACATAACAGATTTAACGATCTCCTATTCACAGAACAAATGTCTTGAAACTTCGGTGCGTTTGCTTTTGTATTCGTCATGTATGTATGTATGTATGTATGTTTGTGTGTGTGTACCGGTCGAAATAAATCACTCCGACGTTCCATCACCGAAAAGATTCAATTGTTTCTCAATTGATTCCTCACAGTGAAATCTGCCGGGGAATCTTCCGGCGTGCACCTTTAAAGGATACCGATTAACCAATCGCTACATCGGGATGAAATTGTTCTTCTGTCAGTGCACCGCTCTCTGTCTTCCGAGAACATTAACGAACAATACACACAGGCAGACCCTCGTCCACAAGTCTCTCGACACTTGGCCGTTCTAAGAAGAAATATAAATTGCGATGCAGCTTGAAAATCACTTGATTACTACAGGGTGTCCCGAATTTAAGTGGCAAAACTTCAGGAGCGTGTAGGGGACCGAAAAACTAAGACAAAAGGTCGTTTAGAGATTTGCTCGTTTTTGCTTCGTTTTGGAGAAAATCGCAAAAAAAAGAAACAAAACAAGTTTCATTTTTGTACTTATTTATTTACATTTTATTTAGAAAAATTTTTGTTTAAGTGTATACAACAACTCAAGAGAGCAACTGGCAACGAGATATTGAATTTTTGCGGTTTTCTCCAAAACGAAGCAAATCTCTAAAAGACTTTTTGTCTTTTAATTTTTCGGTCCCCTATACTCTAGACGCTCCTGAAGTTTTGCTATTTAAATTCGGGACACCCTGTATAGTAATCAAGTAATTTTCAAGCTGATATATTCTTTAAATTCTTTAGGTTATTTCAAGGTCATGGTATAATACGTACTACATACAAAACATATGGTGCCATTTAGAAAACTCAAGGTGACCTTCACTTTTTTATGTAAACACCATTTTTCGAGATTTAAAAATATGGGAACTCGTAGACCACCGAGTACTGAGAAAATTCTGTCTGAAACGTTTTTTAATTGCACTACCGAAGATGCTTAAAAAATTGTGACAAAACCACATATTGTTATCTGGTTTATTTTGTTCGAAAACAATTCTAAACACGATCATTTCTTTAGTTTCCTAGACCGTAATCACCCCATAAACGCGTTCTGTAGCTGTTCTAGGATTTCAATGATAACTTAACGAGGTATCGACAGTCGAGATTGCGTGCATAACAATTTATCCAGTGAGAGTGTAATACCTGGACATTTGATAACGTAATTATGGCTTCTGTCCACGTGCCAGTTGATATAACTACACATCGATCCAATCTATGGACATTGATTTTCAATATTCGTTACTCATTACCTTCGATCCGATCTAACATTACTTATACAGGGTGTCCCGGGTTTTAATGGACAAACTTGGGGAGCAATGTATTCTACAAGCGGAAATAAGAAAAAAATGTTCTTTGAAGTTTGCTCAGAAACGCTTTATTACAAAGTTATAAACAAATAAAGTTAAAATTGATGACGGTGGATTTTACTTTACTGAACATTGAAAGGTCGAACGTGTTTATCGGATTATTTCAAAATGTCGTTCTTGGGCGCAAATACAAGCTTGACATCGATTTTTCATTTAATTTTTTTTTACGTTCGACTGTTCAGTAAAGTAAAATCCCTCCTCCGTCATCAATTCTAACTTTATTTGCTTATAACTTCGTAATACAGCGTTTCTGAGCAAACTTCAAATAACATTTGTTTCTTACTTCCACTTGTAGGATATGCTCCCCAAGTTTGTCCATTAAAACCCGGGACACTCTGTATATCAGACAATGACACTTCATAGTTGAACGAAGATCAAATTTTATGGCAATTAACTGATACTCGAATGTTATTAGTAGACTGCGGATCTTTATGCATTTATGGCTTACGAAAATGTTCAAAGAAGGTTAGAATATAAAATTCGATAGAAGTTTGTACAATTTTCATTTGTTTTGGATCTACAAAGGCTGTTCCCATTAAAAGTAGGATTCCATTTCGTTCCACTTAAAATTTGTCGACAAAAATTGGAAAATGCATAAACATCCGCAGTCTAGTTATTAGTATAATTAGTAGACTGCGGATTTTATGCATTTATGACAAAAGTGAGCATATACAATTTAATTCAGGAAGATTTGAGGACATCGGTGTATTAATTTCAGCTTAATAAGATAATTAAAAGAAGAAAGAATTTGTTATTTGGTTTCTGTAGCTTATAATCGACAATTTTTAAATTACAGAAAGCTAAATTACAGATTCTCGAGAGATCATCGATTTTAAACTGTTCTAATTTTGTAATAGCAAATAGTACAACAATAAACCTGAATTTATTTCACAGAGAAAAATGTTCAAGCTTCAACATGAGTCCAGGTTCGTTGTTGTACTATTTTTGTTCTCACGAAATTATCACAGTTCAAATTATTGAAAATGCCTCAACAATCTGAAATTTAGCGTTCAAATACTGTTCCGGTCTCGCATGCATACGAAAACGAAATCCCAAGTAACGAGAAAAAGCGACGTGAAATAAATTAAACAAAAAAAAATATACATTACTTCGAATTTCTCCCGCGGAATTCAATTTGTTCGAGTCGATCGGTAATAAAACAAACATTCATAAAGTTTCCTCTGAAACCAGAACATCTTAAAAGCCATCTCCATAAAAGAGCGAGGCGTGCTTCGGAGCACCGAGTGCTCCATAAAAAAGAAGCTTTTCAAGTCGTCGATCCATCGAGAGGTTGCCTTCATAAAAAGGAACGAAGCGATCTCTCTTGAAAGTAATATTTGTAATGTATCTTGAAATGAAAGATTCGGAGGAGTTGATCGTCTATGGCTGTTTCTCTCGGAAGAAAAGGATTCGCCAGTAGACATCAAGGTTGTTCGAAAAATGACCCACACGAATTTATGATCTGAGATTTCGAGGAAAGGCGAGGCAGAGAACCCTGAATATAATTTTTGGGCCGCCCTATATAAGCAAAATAAAAAAGACTACGTCACGTGTTTCTCGAGAACTATACAAAATAGAGTACGTTCGCTAATTTCTCGATAAACAACATGAACGATCAATTTCAGTTTCACAATCCTTCGAAATGATTTCCGCGAAACGTAAAAAGAATTCGTCGCAAACCTGATGAATCGTGATCGCCCCGACAGAACACAAACAATCGTCTGAGACTGGAAAAGTGGTAAAACTGCATTTTTCAGAAACGAACTGCTCATCGTTACGTCTCAGCTGTTTTTAATAGTTCAACCCTAAACCTACCACAGCCGATCAAATGACCGGTTTTATATTTTTCATTTTACGATTATTGAAATTATCAAGTTGCTCACATGGAAAGTGATTCGATAAATTTTCTTCTTCCGAGCACATACCGGAATAAAAATTGCACGAAATCTAAATAAACCGAACCTTGTCATTCTTACAAGCTAAAACATTCGAATCGCTTTTATTGCTCGGTAGGTTAAGTGTGAACAAATCTAATTAGGATTTTCAATTTTCGCAATGCGTGCATAAAATCCTGGTCGTGAGAGTCGCGAATGAGTTCGTACACCTGAGGCGTGCTGCTCGGGGGCAATGATTTCAGAATTTGTAAATTCTACATTGAACGTGCACTTTTATGTGGAGAGTAATTGCTAGATGAATGATTAAGAGGACGTGGGACAGGAAATAGTAACATTAACAGCGCCAATCGAGGTAAACTACGAAGACAGAGAAGCAGATATTTGTTTTTCGCAGGAGAGACAAAGACAGAGAGTACAGAGCAGTTTGAATTTTCGATGAACGGTTTCCAATTTCCTGAAGCGAAGCAGCAATATTTTTGGATGCTCTTTGCGTTGAAATGTTCTCCGTGTTATTTCGGAGCCCCTCTCAAAGCCCTTTTTTGCAATTTGTCTCTTGAAACTTTATAAACAATAATAGCGTACGTTTTTATAGAAGCAAATGTTTTCAGTACAATTTTTCCAAATGCTCTTTGTGTTGAAATACCCGCAATAATACAGAGAGTATTTCAACACAGAGAGCATTTGGAAAAATTGTACTGAAAACATTTGCTTCTATAAAAACGTACGCTATTATTGTTTATAAAGTTTCAAGAGACAAATTGCAAAAAAGGGCTTTGAGAGGGGCTCCGAAATAACACGGAGAACATTTCAACGCAAAGAGCATCCAAAAATATTGCTGCTTCGCTTCAGGAAATTGGAAACCGTTCATCGAAAATTCAAACTGCTCTGTACTCTCTGTCTTTGTCTCTCCTGCGAAAAACAAATATCTGCTTCTCTGTCTTCGTAGTTTACCTCGTTTGGCGCTGTTAATGTTACTATTTCCTGTCCCACGCAGCCTTAAAAACGGCTGAAACAAAGGTGGACCGCCACTCTGCGGACGGTCAAGTCGAGATGCACGGTTTGTGCCGCGAGTGTTCTTGAATTAAAGAGCTCGGTCGTTGGTACCACTTTCCCATGGAAGTGCTCCACGAGTAACATAGAAAATGAAGGTTCGCGTGGACGAGTAACCACGACGTGACGGGTCTCTGGTAATCCGATTCATGAGAGGCGACGGAGCGGTGACGGCGACAGCGACGACGATGGAGTATGACGGTGACAGTGACGGCGATGGCCTCGAGGCGCGGTATCGCGGGCGAAATTCGATTCTCGTGAAAATCTCGCACTTACACAGTATACGGAGGCTGATCGGCATTTTGTTGCACGTCGCATGAGTATATAATACACGGAGGAGGAGGTTGCACGACGCCGAACGTCCGGCCGATGGAGCAGCCGATGCACTGCGAGCACCACGATCTCCTTCGCGAGTCTTCTTCTCGGGCCTCGCCGACCCGTGGAAGGGATCACCGGCTCCCTCTTACCTTTCTTTTCGCTTTCCACCTCTCACCTGCCCGCCGAGTCATCCCTACACAGGACACAGGAATCTCGTGATCTCCTCGGAGACCGCGCCTCCGCGAAAATTCGGTGTCCTCTCGTCGCGCACAGTGCAGTATTTGGCCCGAAAAGCTGGCCAAAAGTCACGTAAAAAATTTTGACTAAACTATAAAATTTTTGCATTTTCAGATAGTTAAATATATACAGAATGATGTTCCAATACCTTTTTTTAAATTTTATTCCCTCATGAAGTGTTATGCTTTGTCAAAGATAGAGTTCTCGTAGTCCTGTTTCTCTCAACTAGTCTCTGTATTGCTGCGCGCTCGTTAATGATTTTTCTACACCGCAAATATATGAATGCCAACTTTTCCTTTTACAGATGTCTTTTAGGTAAGTATGTACTTTACTTTCATTTAAAAATTATGCTCTTTTTTACTTGTGTTTTTGAGATTAGTGCTGTTAAAAACTGACCAATAATTCAATGAAGTACATTAGAATTCAAAGAATTCAAATAGAATTTTAGTATGCTTCCAAGTGCTTCCCTGTGCTTGTTTTGGTGTCATTAGACGCGCCAAGGTTTCTAGTTTATTACATGAAAAAATTGGCACCCGTTTGCGCCCCATTGAATTTCCAAACGGTTTTTGTGGCAACGCTCGATACAATGTAGACCAAGGATGAGCAACCCGCGGCTGAATGTAATATGTTGAAATAAAATAATATAAACAAAAATATATATTTATATAGAATTATAAATTTGTTTGCAAAGTTTCTATCCTACACATTTTTTTGAATTACAGAATATAATGGCATTATTTTATTCGTAAGAACTCTTAGCGTAATAAAAACACATAAAATAATTTTGTTTTAAAAAATGGTTCGAACAAAAGTTGAACAGTGTTCCGATATCTACAAATTTCGATATATAAAATTTCGAAAATATTTTTTTTATAACAATTAATCAAGGTCACTTTGATTTTTCAATGTTAAAATGTATTTTTTATTTCATAATGTTGTAGCTGATCTTAAGACTAATTCAACAATATATAATATTATAACCTTGAGACCATAAATAACGTTGCAATAGTTTTGGCCAGCTTTTCGGGCCAAATACTCCACTGTGCGTCGCACAGTGTGTCGTCCAATGGAAAAAAGTCCTAAAATCAAAGTGAAAGATCGGCAAATTTATGTATCCTAAAATGTTCGTAACAAAACGTAGTTTCTGAAACTGCATTAAATTTTAACTGAATAAATCAATTTGTTATTAAAATTGAGGCTGAAACTTTACTGTCAAATTCCGTGCACTATTTTAAACATGCGTCCCCCGCAAGCTATTTGGTTTTTTCACCCGTGCCCATCCCTGCCATAGATCGATAGAGTATCAAATTCTGAGTATAAAAGTGTTGACCTTCACATGTCCTAAATCTAATAGTTAGCGAGATATTATCCAAACAATTTTCTTTCTTCTTTGGATAATATCTCCTTTTAAGAAAGTGGAATCAACTAGAATCTTATTCTCAGTGGTAGTAACGTTCGCAGGTATGGAATAAATAAAAATCGTGTTACTTTCTGTCAAATTTTATATTCTAATATTTTTTGAAAATTTTCAGAAACCATAAATGCATGAAGATCCGCAGTCTAGCAATAACATTCGTTGATTCAAAGTGAATAAAAATCGCACTAAACTCCGTCAAATTGATACTCCAGCGTTTTTTGAAAGACAACACGTTGTCTTATAAAAATAATAAGATTTTTATTTGGATTTTGTGCGGTTCACATTATAATATTTACCATACTAGATATATTTATTTAATTATTTGCCACGAAAACATCTTTATAATTTGAATAATTGTGAAATAGAGAAATCTGGAACCGGTCATTCGATCGGTGGTGGAAGGGGTTCAATGTTAAAATGAAAAAAGAAATTGTTTAACATTTGAAGAAGGAGGATTGGAGCAGGTACCCACGATCAGCGTGGTACAAATGTCAGCACGCGATGGTAACGATCGTGGGACGCGTTGAAGCGTTGTGTTACGCCCGTTTCGGCCGCGTGTAGGTCTCTTTTTCTTTTGCAAGAGCACGCGGATCGCGGATCGCGGATTGCGGATCGCTGCCTCGTTTCAGCGATACCGTAACACGGGGAACACGTGGACGCGAGAGGATGTGAAGGAGATTGAAAGGAAATCGATGTCGACGCACGCAATAGTGCTCCATTAACCGCGTACCGAGAGTATATACATATATATATATATATATATATGTATATTGTCACGAAAGGGACCGCGCCGCGACGATTCGCGTTTTATCTCGGGGCCCCGGTCTACTTTCCATTTTAATTGCGAGCATCGGCGGACTTTCCGATGGAATTTGATATCCGGTGGCCACCGACCGACCCGACACCGACTATAAATGGAAAGACACTGTCCCACGAACTTTTCGACAACTTGTCCCATCGTTAAACGCGTCCACTGCCGCGACAATTTACAAAGTAAATAGAAAATAAAAGAATAGTAAATGGAATAAAAAAGTAAATAGAAAGGTGTGCATTATTTGGCCAAACAAATATTTCAAATGCCCAAAGAAAATAGTGTTTTAAATGAGATACACAATTTCGAAAATAAAATATTGTATTTCAACTGTCTGAACCACACGTCGAAATTATTTTTGCGAAGGGTAAGGGTCAGCTTCTCCCGTGCAAATTAGTTCCAAGACATTCGAATAGAATTACAGTAAAGTCTTGATCTAAGAAAAACAGCGCTGTTTCTTACATCCTCTGGTTTTACTATTAGAAGGCATACTAGCGTTTAGTGTCATTTTAATCAGAAAAATTCCACAAATAAAGATGACGTATTAAAATATTCATTTTCATCAGTTTATAGGACGAAGTGAGAGAAAATAGAAGATGCGCCATGTTTCGACAGCAACAATTTGTTGTAACAAAGAGCAACTAAAAGATAAACCGAAAATGTATTTGATACTTTTGTCGATCGATACAGTATCATAACTATAGTATATTTATAGTTTTATTTCATACTACAGTATAGTTTTGTCGGGGGGTGTACACTCCCGGCCATAAATCACCGGTCACTTCTCTTCAACAAAATGGTAATTGAAGGACACAAGCTTCGAGCTTGATTTGATTGTTTTCCAGCTCTTTACTTTACCGAACTCAAAATTTGTGCCTTTCTTCTACGAATTATGATGTATTTGGTATGTAATTCAGTAGATTTGTACCCGGCGTGGATGTAGATCGAAGTTTCGGACATCTAGGATCAATAGTTGAGGAGTTATGGTCGTTTAAAGTTGAGCATATTTCCAGTTTCTTGACAGGTAAAGGCGCCGCCATATTGGTTTGTAGTGACGGTCGCACGCCGCTGACTGAGTTAGTTAGGATTAGGTCGAGGGGGGGGGGCGACAAAGCCCCCAACATGCATACAAAGGCATACAAACCAATATGGCGACGCCTTTACATGTCAAAAACACTGCAGATTGCTCAACTTTAAGCAATCATAACTCCTGAACCATTGATTCTGCAGGATCGAAACTTCGACCAGCAGCCGCCCCGGGTACAAATCTACTGGATTACATACCAAATACATCATAATTCGTAGGAGAAAGGTAACATTTTTGATTCCGGTAAAGTAAAGTTTACCCTAGATCCTTACAAGCCTTAACGACTAAATTACTTAGTTACTAAAAATTCGCGGAAATGTTAAGACTGTTTCGCCAGATGAGGGGAGGAGCGCGAATTGTAGGGAGAATGTTACCCTCTCCAGTACCGGATCCATGCACGACAGAGATGTGACGAACAATACAAACGAAATAATACGAACGAGTGAAAATAAAATTATCAAGGAGATCGCGTCGAAAACAGGGATCCTACATCCTCCTTACGTTCGTAGGAGGCCCATCGCAAACAGCCAGCATCATTTCCATCTTCCATATCCGTCCGAGGAGCCAAAGGTCTCTCGGAATACCGGTATGCCCGACCTAAATGTATGCTGCATTGATACATCGGTACGTACGTGTAATTGAAGAAAGAGGACACATTATGTAAGTTCGATGACATTGCCTCCGTTCTGCACACGTGTCTTACCTTTGCCTCTCTCTCTTCACCTCTTCGACTTTCTTCCACTCCTCTTACCCTGTTTACACGCTCCTCTCTCGTTTCGTCTCTGTTCCGCCTCGCGACACCTTCTTCGCGACTTTACTTTTTCGTGTCGGTGCGCCTGCTATCCGACTAGCGAAAAAACATTCACGGTACAGCGCTGGACGAAAGTATAAGGCACTTATACTTGTGTCCTACATTCGACAATTTTTAAACTGTGGTTTCAACAGAACATACAGTTGATAATCATGAAAATTGTAAATAAAACTAAATCCGTCTATCGTTCTATGAAATAGAATCCTATGTAATCCCTAAATACATAGGTAATCTCAAAATACATATACAGGGTGACTCACCTAACGTTGCCACCTCAAATATCTTTGTTGTTTAAAAATAAAAATTTTTGAACTTTTTTTATTGCAACGTAAGTATAGCCAATCGATGGACTGTGGATGTTTATGCAAATGCATATTTTTAACAGAAATTTGTTTTGTCATTAGAGGATTTTAAAAATATAATTTTTATTTTGCATATTGCATATGTTTTGCATAAGTGCATATTTCTTGCATAAATTTTCCATAAATATTCGACTATTTATAAAAAAATATATATATATGCTGCGTCAGAATAGATAAGATAGTTGTGCCTAAAAAATTGAGCAGCTACGATCCACTACGTGTTCCAATTTCAAGTTGGTAAGTACTGTATTGACATACAATGAGAGACAAAAACCAAAATGGAATCTGTATTAAAACGAAATGTATGTACACTTTAATGTATTATTAAAAATAAGCAAGATTTTGAAGGGTGAACACGTTGAAGGACCACGAGAGGTTCTGGCACAACATTGGGGTAAATTTAAATATGCCCCTCTAACATCATGTGATGTAAAACGCTCTTTTTCAGCGTATAAATTAATTGTAACAGACAAGAGGCAATCAGTTTACAACCGACACTATAGAAAAAACTATTGTTGTATATTGTAATTTAAATTATACTAAATAAAACAATAAAATAATTACTATTTTACAGATCCGTACATACAATACATTCCCTATACATATATTTAGCATATACCTTGCATACATCTTGCATATATTTTGCATATTTCGACATATTATAATTGAATAAACATCCGCAGTCTACCAATCGAAAACTGATTGACTTTTGTTTAAAATATTTTTTTGTCAGGTCATCGCAAGTAATTGAAAAGGCCACCTTCATTTTTTCAAATGGTATTTCAAGATCATCCGAAGGTCACGGTATACTAGTCGTTGAATTCGTCTTGATACGGGCTATAATACTGTTAAGTCCAAAATACCAAGTGCCATTTAAAAAAATGAAGATGACCTTGATATCTCTAAAAAAAATCGCATAGAAATAAAAATATTTTTGATATCATGTGAGCCCCATTTTACCATTCAACTTTGTCCTTCAGACATTTGACGTATCTTTAAAAACAACACAGATATCTGAGGTGGCAACGTTAGGTGACTCACCCTGTATATGTATGTAATTCCTAAAAGTATGCAACCAGCTGTGCCCTCAGAAAACGAACCAATTGGTTGCCCACATGTAGGAGTTATGACTCGCACACATCTTTATTTCCGTTTTCCAATTCCATTTTCTTCCTGTACGTTGGTTAAAAAGAAGAACTATAGCCAAATATTTTCATTAATTATTTCAACCTTATTCCCCTTCGTCCATTAACTTTTTTTACTGCACTGAGGATATTCTCATTAGCCATTATTTAATCATCCTTTATCCCCTTCGTCCATTACCTTTGTTTACTACATTTAATATTCTCATTAGCCCTTGTATAATCATTTCGATCTTTCCCCCTCGTCCATTAACCTTTTTTACCATACTGGATATTTTCATTAACTGTAACATAACGACCGCAGCTTGTTTTTTCACCCATCAATTGAATCTTTTTTTACGCTATTGATTATTGAAAGGGAAGATTATGAGGATGGTTAAATATTTTCATTGAATGTAATTATTGTAATCTCACTTTTATAGTTCGACAATAATTATACGTTTAATTTAACGAGTTCGTTCGTAAGGTAAATGGCCACGATCTTAAATGATCCGGATCGTTCGAACGATAAATCTTGAAGCTCCGCCGGGACTTTTCGTTTTTTAATCGACGTAATATTAGATACCCGCACCGAATATAATTATCGTATGTGTAACTGAGTAATCACGATACGCGAAGAATCCGATTTATTTAACTTTCCTTCCTTCTATGCGCTAATGCAAAAGTAATGAGACTTTCTATTTTACCGTATGAACCGTTACACCGGTAAAATATAGTTCGTAAGCAGCGAGGATTTTTTCATTTACTATATTTAGAGAGCAGATTTCTATGCGCGTTTAAATGCTCATAGCAAAGAATCACGAAACAGAGGCAACAGAGAATTTTGTTTCCTGGATCGATAACCTCAACAATATTAAACAAGATATGAACATGTAATGCATAACAGTACATAAATTCTCTCGTGAAAATAAAAGTGTCATAATTAGACAGCGGAAAAAATTAGTAGGTGACATTGAAGAACATTAAAATTACTATTACATTATTTCCAACCTAATAAACGAAAAAGAAAATACGGCAAAATAATCTCTACCTGGAGATTCTCAAATTGCATTAAATAAAGAAAAAGAGTAAATACATTTCTATTTCACTGCAGGTTCTTGTAATTCAAGTAGAACTGTTTTATTTTGCGTAAAATAAAGTATTTGAGCACTAAATTTCCCATTCCCGAGAAACCTTTAAGATATTTAAACTGTGATAATTTCGTTAAATAAGCTAGAATAAGAATATAATTGGCCTGATTTCAGGAACCTTTCCAGCAACCAATAAGATGTTTGCTTTCGACAACACTTCCATAAAATAATAATTTTTACTTTTCCTTGCAACAACATATATGTTATTGATTATAATCAACCCAAAATCTAACTGAATACCAGGGTAAACTTTACTTTACCGGACTCAAAACTAATACCTTTCTCCTACGAATTATGATGTATTTGGTATGTAATCCAGTAATTCGTACCCGGCGCGGATGCAGAACGAAATTTCGATCCTCTAGGATCAATAGTTGAGGAGTTATGGTCGCTTAAAATTGAGCATTTTTGACAGGTAAGGGCGCCGCCATATTGGTTTGTAGTGACGAGCGCGAGCCTCTTACCTGTCAAGAAACTGGGAATATGCTCAACTTCAAACGACCATAACTTCTCAACTATTGATCCTAGAGGTTCGAAATTTCGATCTGCATCCGCGCCGGGTAGAAATCTATTGGATTACATACCAAATACATCATAATTTGTAGGAGAAAGGCAGAAATTTTGAGTCCGGTAAAGTAAAGAGCAGCCCAATACCAATCTTTAAATAAAATTCTATACCAAAAATACCCGATGCTAAATGCTCGTGCCGCCACCTAACTTTTGAACGAGTGACCTCCGCGCTTTAAAACAATCATTTTTGGAGTTTCCTCGTCAAAATCTACAGAATGGCATAAAGTAAACTGCAACATTTTTGGTCCCAGAAAGAGAAGAATAGCCCTCCTTTCGCGTGGTCTCAATCAGCGAGTGATTCTATGATTGTCAACAGAAGTTCGATGACAGAAATCATTCCATAATACGGAGATGATAGTCTAGGTCAGCGATGGGCAGGGTGGGGCCCCTCAAACGCCAGCATCCCCCACCAACCTTTCATGCAGCGAGGATTTTGGTGGGGGAACTGTCCGCTATGGTGGGGACGGTTTTATCTCAATTGAGACAAAAATGCCCAATCCTGGAGTAGACGAAGTTCTAGGTGTACACCTAGAAACGATTTATGAAACACATTAATATTTCTCGGTGAGTCATAACGTTCTTGTAGAAATGTCGGTATCAATCTCATGATAAAACACAGTAACCGATTTGTCAGTGATAAAATAATAATCAGGCGAGCATGCACGCTCCGTCCAGCAATGGAGGAGCAACGCTCACCGAATCGGACAGGCCTGTGAAACGGTCAATTAGCAGATTACAAACCGGCACGTTCCGTTGTGGCATCCATCGAGGCTAGCGCGACTGGGTCGAGAGTCTCGCGGAGGATAATTCGATGATCATCTGTGTCATTAGGAAAAAGGAGAGAGCTTGAACGTCCCCGCGGTAAATGTACCTTGCGTAACCAGGGTTCGCCGCAAATGTCGTCAAAACTGAAACCGTAATTAAGCCGGGCAACGGTGCTCTTATCGGTCTAATTAGCGGGTAAACTGCATCATGCTCTCTTCTCTACCCAATTTAAACCCCCCACCGCCCCTGCACGCGCCCGGGCCATAGACACGTCTGATTGTTCAAGCGATTCGTTAACCTCGACAATGATGAAAACGGCTCCTTCTCTGTGCAACAAACGCGCACTTTTCGTGGTTATGGAAACACTGTTATTCGGCCTGGTCGCCTCAGCTTTTTCGTAATAAATGTAATTATTGGACAGCGGATTTTATGCACTTACGGCAAAAATGAGTAGGCGTAATTCGAAACAGAAAGAACATTAGAAGGATTTAAAACTACTGTTACATTATTTTCAACCTATTAAATATATTCAGAAAGAAAATGAAGGCTGCTCTTTACTTTACCGGAGTCAAAATTTGTGGCGTTCTTCTACGAATTATGATGTATTTGGTATGTAATCCAGTAGATTTGTACCCGGCGCGGATGCAGATCGAAGTTTCGAACCTCTAGGAGCAATAGTTGAGGAGTTATGGTCGCTTAAAGTTGAGCATATTCCCAGTTTCTTGACAGGCGACCTTACCTGTCGAAAATGCTCAACTTTAAGCGACCATAGCTCCTCAACTATTGATCCTAGAGGATCGAAACTTCGATCTGCATCCTCGCCGGGTACAAATCTACTGGATTACATACCAAAGACATCATAATTCGTAGAAGACAGCCACAGATTTTGACTCCGGTGAAGTAAAGTTTACCCAAAATGAATGTCTACTTCACTCCAGTTCGTCGCAATTCAGGTAGACATTTTTTATTTTGCATAAAGATCCGCTGTCCAGTAATTATTTATTGCTGTAGACTGTAATTTTGAAGCTACGAGAGTTTGAGCGAGACGAATAGACTCGAGAAGCAGAATTAGAGGATTCTCGGTGCAGTGTTCCTATCGTAGCCTTTTATTCTTTCACGGTTCGAGTTCATTTCATTTCTTCTTCCCTTTCTCTTCAAGGTTCCCCGGGTCCAAAGGAGTCTCGTTTACGATCACGTCGCTTCGAGTTGAAGGACTGGGGTGAATGTTCCAGCGAGTAGATAGTTAAACAACGCGCCAATTCATCAACCACGAATGATTGTTTGACGAGGAGAATCTTCAGGCTCGATCTTTATGTATACTGACAGTTGTTAAACATTATTAATTGAGGTCTCGTTCTGTTAGGATTTGTTTGAAAGCGGTCAATCACTGGTACACACTTAGCCTACTCCATTGGCAGGTTTATTAGACCGACAAACTCGTCGTCCACCGATCGGGACTTTTACTTTCATGCAGAACGATTGAAAACGAGCGCATCGCTGGCTGACGCAACGACCATCAATAAACATTTCCCCGTGCATTCCGGACGATCGTGTCGTTCCACGGGAACGGTACCGTTTTCTGCGTGAAAGCAACCGCGAGGAGAGGCTGTCGTAAATCGTAGCGATCCGCCGCGCCGGTCGGGAGCCGGCGAAAGGATGAGCTACGCAGCATCCAGTTACGTGAGAAGCGCCTACACTCCCGTAAACGTTCGCCGAACCACGGAGGATTGCGACCGATTCAAAGGAGATCTCGGCCGATCATTTCTATTCACTTTTAATTACTCGAATATACAGGGTGTCCCAAAATTCCTTCAACAGCCGGAAATGGGAGGTTCCTGAGATCATTTGAAGCGACATTCTCCTTTGCAAAAATGTTATCCGCGGCTTTGTTTAGGAGTTATTAGCGAAAAATACGGACCAATCAGAGCGCGACCTAGACGCGAGTTGGCACAGCCGACCAATAGACAGTTGGCGCGCCGGGCCGACTGTGGCAACTCGCGACTAGGTCGCGCTCTGATTGGTCAGTGTTTTTCGTTAATAACTTCCTAAACGAAGCCGCGGATAACATTTTTGCAAAGGAAAATGTTGCTTCAAATGATGTCAGGAACCTCCACTTTCCGGCTGTTGAAGGAATTTTGGGACACCCTGTACAGTCAGCAGCAAAACTGATCACACACACTTTAAATCAGAATAACTTTTTCGTGAATGGACCAAACGACTTCAATTTCTCTGTAAGGCTAGAAGAATTAGTTTAGTAAATGACGTCTAAAGAATATGTTGAGAAAATGCATTTGGTCGGAATTGTGAAAAACAATAGTAACAATTGATTTTTACGACTTTTTAGCTGGGCCAATAATGACAATTTAAAACATGTGTTTGGTCAACTCGTATAAATTACATACGCTGCGAAGATTTCATTGAAATTGGTTAATTGGTTTACGAGTTATCAACGATCAAAAGTGGTAAAAAGGCCGAAAATCTTGAAAAATTGCAGTTTTTACCACTTTTGGTCGTTTATAACTCGTAAACGATTTAACCAATTTCAATGAAATTTTCAGAACGTATATAATTTATACGAGTTCACACCAAACTCGTCTTTTAGATTTTCACAATTTCGACCAAATGCATTTTTTCAACATATTCTTTAGACGTGATTCACTAAACTAATTCTTCTAGCCTTACAGAGAAATTGAAGTCGTTTGGTCCGTTCACGAAAAAGTTATTCTGTGATTTAAAGTTTGCGTGATCAGTTTTGCTCCTCACTGTAGTACTTGCGATCTCAAAACAATGAAAACAATCGAATTTAGGGTTTCAAGCAGAAATAAAGGTGCCGTTACACTAACAAATGCTCGTTTTGTGCATCGATGTTAGTTTGTTGAATAAAATTATGTTGGAGTCATATCAAGTTCCATGCAATTCGAGTAACTGAACTTTTAAAATGAATACCATAATACAGAAAATATATTCAGAAAAATTTCTATAAAAATATACATTTGCATAATCGTCCGCAGTCTCGCTATTATGCACGGGCGATTGAAAGATACTAAAAGTTTTGCATACACCTAAGGAAATAATCGGATTTAGTGCTTCGTGGATCTAGTGTTAGCAAGGTCGTGTGGAACTCGTTAATCCTTCAAGTACGACGTCCGCGCACTGTACTGACCCTGACGACTATTTCTGAATTGAGAATACTAAAAGTCAGATTGTTAGGAGCGACACAATTTCCTGCATCAGTGTTTTCTTTCTATAAATCGAGGATAGGTATGAAAAATCGAAAAGTCTAATTTTGATACTCTAAAATTTGATACTCTATCGATCTATGGTGTAAGAAATAGGACATTCCATTAAAAAAAATTAAGGTGACCTTCATATCTCTAAAAAAAATTACATAAAAAGAAAACTTTTTTCGGTATCGTATGAGCCCCATTTTACCAATCAACTTTGTCCTTCAGACATTTGACGTATCTTTAAAAACAACAAAGATATTTAAGGTGGCCAAGTTAGACGAAATACCCGGGATACAACGAGAACCAAAAATTTCAATAGGAATATAAAATCGCCCGGCGGGCCGCGTGTTGGCCAGGCCTAGTCTAAATACTATCATTCAAGAAACTTATTAGGCGTCGTCGTCGAAGGATTAATAATTATTTTCCAATTATGTGGGCAACTGTAAAGATCCCGAAGAAGTTTCATTTGTAGGTTTGTGGGTCGCGGTTGAAAAATTTGGAGAAGTTTCGAAATGATCTGAATAGGTTATGCGAAACGAAGGAGACAACGCTAGATATAGGTCAAGATCTGAAACAATGAATAAACAATTAGAGAGAACCACACTGTGCAGCCATTATTGAATTCTCATTGAGAAAGGTCGGTGACTAGTCTTTCTCGCGATGGCAACACGACCTCCACGTTGGAACGAGGCCAAAATGAAAATCGATGTTCCCTGACGACGATGAGAGAAAGTTGTTTTTGTCATTTCGATGTTCCAGATCACAATGGCTCCGCAACAGATTCCTCGCCGATTACTAAATAAACCATACCTCGTTCAGGCTAACACGGAATTTTGCGCGCGGCGAGAAGAACCACAGCAGAAACGTTACTTTTAAATAGAACAGAACGGTTCGTTTTGTTCTTTGAAAAGTGAAATTACTATTGACCATGGCAGCATCGATCGATGCATTATGAACCTCTTCTTTCAAAATTGGGATAAAAGTTATCAGGTTATTTTTAAATGACGATATTATTGAAGACTGCCAGCCCATGTGCTATTTCGCGGCCCTAAAAGTGGGCGAGATTCGTCGGTGATGATGGGTTTTAACAATATTGACTCGATAACATTTTTCAGCTACGAAATAGAACCACAAGGTCTAAAAGAAAAGGTTCGAAATAATGTCGAAACACTGTCCTACATTCACAGCATTAGCTCGATGAGATCGTCGATTGTTAATATTTTATAGAGCAATTGGTGTTATCTCTACATAACGAAATATTATAAATCGAGAATCACACCGATTGCCCAGGTCTCACCACGTGGAGGTTGCTGCGAGTGAGACCTGCCCACCCACTAAGCATTTCTTTGTCGTCCCACCCGACGGAAAATTACAAAAGTACACCATTATAAAATGCAAGGAAAAGCCCGTATAAAATGTACTCTTATTGATACACATTTGACGCTGCTCTGCTTTCGACTTTCTACTTTACAAATGATTGGCAAGAAGAGCCTAATCGCTAGCTGACCCGTTCGAACCCCTAATCTTCTATACTATAGTTCTATAATATGGAATCTATTCTATAGTATAGAATTTAATTTTCAGTAAATTTTCATTTTATTTAGTATAGAACTGCATTATTATTCGCGATGTTAATTTAATAAATACAATGTGAAAAACTCCCTTGCACTTTCGTTTATTTTTCGCGATAGCAGCCATTTGAATTTATGGAGGGAAGCCAAGCCGAATCATTTTTTCGCAATCGACAAATAATAAATAATAAACATCTCGAAACAAACAGGAGTAGTGCATTATTTGTAGTGATGTTAATTTATTAAATACGATATAGAAAACTCCCGCCGCACTTTAATTTCTTTATACGGAATTCTACGGAGGAAGCAATGGCTGCGAGTAATCAGGGGCAGTTGTATCAAGGTGCAGTGCGGCTAGCCCCTGTGCTATTCAGCGAACAAGCAAGTGGGCACGGGGATAACGTGGAACTTACAGTGATCTGATATACCACATCGCTAAAAGTTCTACCACTGACGAAAATAGCATCAAAATAGTGTCAAAACATCGTCTGAAATATAGCGGAGAATGTAACATTTAATAATAATCGATATGGTTTCGTGATAATTCGCCTTCTCACCGATGCGTCGCGACGAGAATCTCCTCAGTGGTCTTCTTCAACGTTGAAATGCCGCCGGTGGCCTTCTGTTTCTCTGGCTGGAGCCAGAATATGTCCTAGAGGGCGCAAGAGGACACCGAAATATTCCGGTGACACGAACTCCCATAAGGCTGGATGTCTCGTCGGTGCTGCCAGCGCCTGTGCTATTCAGCGAGACGGGTAACCGGGCGCGGGAATAACGTGGAAGTTACAGTGATCTGATATACCACATCGCTAAAAGTTCCACCACCGACGAGATATTCGTCAAGTAGAAGAAGAATAATATAGTAGAATGCTCACATTACCCATTCTGTAATTACCTTATAATACTATCGCCAACGAGATACTATCTCGTTGGTGTCGGAGGTTTCGCACTCTTTACCTAAATAGAACCAGAGAATATATGACAGTGTCCACACCCGGGGTGAACCAGCTTCAATAATACATATATTTTGTTCTGAAGGAAGGTGAACTTGCAAAATGTTATGGAAGACAATAGGTATAGGAATAGAATTTATTGAAAATCAACATATTTATTAAATGTGCAGCTATTAGCTCGATAATATGCTCTATTCATAAGACACTAGAAGTTCTCACAAATAGAGGATAATACCGATTGCCCAGGTCTCACCACGAGGAGGTTGCTGCACGAGAGACCCGAAAGAGAGTCAGAACGAATGCAATATTCCTTCTGGCTCCCTTTCTTACAACGACGGACTTATACTAAATTACGCAAGTATGTCGACTAATTATCGCGAAGCAAAAGGTGTGAATCGGAGAAGAAGTCTCCGACCCACGGGGGGCCAAAGGCGAATCAGGCAGAAGGCTCTGATTCTTTCAAAGAGAAAAACTGAAGCAAACCAGAGCAGAAGGCTCTGGTGCTAGGGTGACGCGAACAATGGCTGAGAGGAACTCAAGCTGCAATACCCATTTCTCCCAACCACCTGCCGCCAGAGACGGACATGAGTGGAATAAATTTACAGTAGAGAGGTTTTACATGAGCGAGCCACATCTCTCAAAGCCTTCCCCCCATTAATAATATCTACCGCGAACTCCCGTACCAACCGGTCTGGTACAAACTACATACGAGCAAGATCCGGCACAGCAGAAGGCTGTGTCGGAATCAAGAAAACGAGCAAAGTGAAGTTACGGCAATAATTACTCGACATATTTACAACGAAGATATACAATCTTAATATGTAGACGAAATATAACTAACTTAAAAATACACTGTAGCCTTCTTCCTCTTCGTTGGTGTGTCCTCTTCATTCGATGTGTCGTCTTCGTTAGCAGCCGGCTGTTGTAATCTAGCTGGAACAGACTAATCGTATTTGGAAACAATGCAGTTGAATACAGAATTAAATAACGCACACGAGTGCGAATACAATCAGCTCACAAGAGCAATTACAATTCTGCACATGAGTGCGAATACAATCAGCTCACAAGAGCAATTACAATTCTGCACATGAGTGCGAAAACAAGACGAGAACCTGCTCATGAGAGCGATTGTAACCCCGCACACGAGTGCGAATACAATCAGCTCTCAAGAGCAATTACAATTCTGCACATGATTGCGAATACAAGACGAGAACCTGCTCATGAGAGCGATTGTAACCCCGCACACGAGTGCGAATACAATCAGCTCTCAAGAGCAATTACAATTCTGCACATGATTGCGAATACAAGACGAGAACCTGCTCATGAGAGCGATTGTAACCCCGCACACGAGTGCGAATACAATCAGCTCTCAAGAGCAATTACAATTCTGCACACAAGTGCGAAAACAAGAAGAGAACCTGCTCATGTGAGCAATTGTAACCCCGCACACGAGTGCGAATACAATCAGCTCATGTGAGCAATTGTAACCCCGCACACGCGTGCGAATACAATCAGCTCACAAGAGCAATTATAATTCTGCACATGAGAATTATAATTGCGGCCTATAGGCGATTCGGGTAGCCCCGGGGACGCTACTCCCCGTACTCACTCACGGCCCCATCCGTGAGTGAGCCCCTGAGGGACCTCCGATCGGAGGAATACCAATTTCGATCAAGAAATATAAATTTGAGGAAGACTCAATACCGAAAATTGTAATGGAAATTCCAGTTAGCATATTAGAGGTAATAATTGATGGTATTCGTTGAACGAACAAATGAAGGACAGGTTCGTTGAACTTGTGCCAAGGGTAGACAAAGGAAGTATTGGAAAATATGAATAGTAATGAAACTTACCGTTGTTCGTTGAATGAGCAGTTGAAGAACAAAACAGCATTGCTGATGGTAGGCCGGGATAGGCCAGGGTAGCTGTAGATGACCCCTGGTCCTCCTGGTCCTCCTGGTCCTGGTCCCTGGAGCCCGACGCGCCGCGCGAACGCGACACCCGACCGCTCACTTCGGCCCCCCCGCCCCGACTGTCTGACTGACGGCTGGCTCTCGCCGAGCTCGCGCGGCATCCCCCACCCCGCCGAATATCGATCGATGTCGATCGCCGTGACAATTATTGATAAATTTATTAATTCTAGCTGGTTAATGTTTATAACAATTCCATTTTACAGAGATGCAATCCCTTGGCTATCTGACCACCTAATTTTTTAGTAAAAGTGGCTAATAGTATTCGAGATACGCAATAACTTTTAAACTATGAACATTCGCACGCATTAATTTATTCAATACAATTCACAGATAAATTCATTATTTCTGGCTGTTTAATGTTGTCGATTTAATGTAATCGACAGTTCGTCGAACCCGTCAAATCGTCTCGTGGGCCATCGCATCATGTTTTCCTTACTCCAATTCCGTTACCCTATTCCTTTGTCTCATCCGCCGCACCGTTTATTAGTTCATTATCCTAACGAACGTTGCTGCGATCCTACTCGTTTAATTTCAAAGTCTCCACTACGTAATCCGACCAAAACCGATGGCCCACGCGGGTGTAAAAGAGAGCTGCCTTGTTGCTCTCGCTCTCTTGCGATTATTCTGGTCATATTGACACATATCAAAGTTTTCTTGCGTTTATTCTTGTCATACTGACACTTATCAAATCTCGTTTCGTTCGATCATTCATTGTTCATTTTCTCATTTTATTATTTTTCCTTTTGTATCGTTGATTTCTTGTTAAATATACTTTCTATTGTTAACCATAACTCGTTACACCTTTCTCTTCTACTCCTTTTACATTTCCATTAGCTAGAGTTTACAACAAATGTTTATAACAATTCCTTTTGCTAATTAATGATATGTTAACGAGCACCCCCTTGACCACCTTGCCATCTAATTTTTTCGTAAAAATAGACAATAAAACTCGAGATACAGAATAACTTTTAAACCATGAACATTCGCACGCATTAATTTATTCAACATAACACTATGATACATTTATTAATTCTAGCTGTTTAATGTTTGTAATCATTCCTTTTGCCAACGATGTGGACAAGCACTCCCTTGACCACCTTGCCATCTAATCTTTTACAGTAAAGTCTTTTCAACATATTTTTGTTCCCACAGATCGATTCTTGGAACATTCATGTATAAAAAAATGTGAGGTAATAATTCTCGTTTATGAAATATTTTGAAATTACACACAAATAGAGGTATCTCGTATAAAATTTGAAGTAGGAATTGTTTATTTTCCTAAAATTATGCTCCATATTACTTTCTATTAATATATCTAGAAATCTTTTGTCCTTGAGTTTTGCTTTTAATATTTTAAACCTTAAAACATCGTCTGAAATATCTGCAATACGTTCGGTGCAGAATGTAACAATTTTACAATTCACATCAATATGGTTCCGTGACGATTTGCCTTCTTATCGACGAGAATCTCTTCAGTGGCCTTCTGCACCGACGAGATCACGTCGATGGCCTTCTTTTTTTTACTCCAGCCAGAATACATTCAAGAGGGCGTATGAGAACACAGAAATATTCGGGTGACACCAACTCCCGTAAGGCTGCCAGTCTTTATTAAAGACTCCTTAATAGTATCTCGTCGGTGCCATTGGTAACTGTATCGACTGAGATTGTACCTGCCCATGATCAAACAGCTGCGATCACTTGGCCGGCAAGTAGGACTTCGATTTGAAACATGAAAAATTTATTATTCTCATTAGAATTGCATTTTAAACATTTTTCAAATTAAAGTCATCTAAGAATGAAGCTGTGAAAAGTGGACGGGTGTGTTGCATGCGAATGAAATAAAGGAATGAATATATAAAGAAGAAGTGATCGATAATGAGCAGATCGTTCGGGCTATCTCGATACATACTACCTCGTCGGTGGTTCGGGTTCATTAAATCGTTCAAAACTATTGGTAAAATCGTTTCTTTACCCTCACAATCACGCATTCGGCGATTTTTCGATATTCTAGATCTCTTCAACAAGTCTGTACTGTACTTTCTGTATTTCACTTGTACTGTATTTTAGATCTTAATGATTATTGTACCTCCTGTGTGCCGACGTTGATCTAAACAACGCAATACACGCATCGTGAACTCGAAGCACGCGCAGAGGATCGAAAACGTCCACGAAACCGGGGAGCAACCATATCCGGCGCGTGTAAGCATGTACTTTCTTTCTCCTTGAACTTGAGAAATGGCCCAGGCTTTCCATTTCGTATCGGCGCGACGAAGAAAGCGGGTGCATCGCTCGTGCATCGGCCGGACGGTGTTGAAGGCGCCAAAAACCAGGGATCAGCGAAGGGACACCTTCAGCCTCGTGCACCTGAAGAAGTGGACAGATGAACCGAGTCGCGTGCACGTGGACAGTCGAGGTGAAATAAGCGGGTAAGATAGAGAGAGAGTTCGAAAGTAGGCCTGAGTCGTTCAGTCAGTAGTCAACTGCGTCCCCAGACGATTGGTTGTCGTAATGGTAAGTTCCCCGGTGTCATCGTTCCGGATACTTCTTCGTTCGAACCGATGCCAAAATCGTTTTTCGAATCTTCCCTCGTTTCGTACAGCCAAAAAATTCAACGGTGTCCAGTCACGTGCGTCCTTGCATTCTTGTGTCGGAAAAGTGAATTTGTTCGCGAACGAATAGGCATGCTGCTCACCCTCGGTACTAAAAAGCTGCATTTACAGTGTTCGTAGTTACGCGATTCGGGAGAAGAGAATTGTTACAATTGGTCCTGTGATGTTCCTATTTACTTCGTGGTGAATCTGTGTGCTCTTAGAGAACGTAAATATAGAGATTATAATTTTCCGTACGTGGTTTATGTAGTCGTTCATTTTTGAAATTGTGTTCTTTAATGTCTCGTGGATAGGTAAGTCATTGAATGGTCAACCGATGTCGCATCAATTTGTAATTGTTGTTACGTTATTCACTTGGTGCTGAAACCGTGTGCTAGTCAGAGTTGTGCAGAATTATAATTGAATTGCTCCAGGAATTATAATTACAAAGTAATTGAATTACATTGTAATTCAGTTATATTGTAATTTATAATTCAGATCTTCATTCAATTAAATTACAAGTGTAATTCGTAATTGCAATTACAGTACAATTTTAAAATACTTTGTAATTAAATTACATTAATTACGAATTACGATATAATTAAATTAAAATTAAAAATTAAAGAATGATAAAGAGTAATAGGTAAGAACAGGTTAAAAAATCCATGTGCAGGTTTCAAAAATAAGGAATTTATTATTTATAAATTTATAATATCTGAACAGAAATAACTTCTGCGTTGCACAATTGTTTTTCAACCATAAAAGAAACAAGTATATGAAAGAAAAACATAAAAATATATCGCACTTCTTCAAAGTTCTGAGCTATAATTTGGAGAGCTGTATTTCAATTATATTGTATTTAAATTATATTGTATTTCAATTACACATCTGATTAAAATACTTAGTAATTGAATTACAATGTAATTCAATTAGCACAACTCTGGTGCTAGTAGATAATGTAAATATAGAGGTTATAATCTTTCGTACGTGGTTCATGTAGTCATTTTTGAAATTGTGTTCTTTAATGTCAGTTTTGAAGACGGAACACTGTTGAAATTTTTATTGACGTTTGTTTGAACCTTTCGAATACAATATTTCTTTTCATCTCTTGATATTTGATATTTATTTTCTAGTCTAAGGATAATAACAAAAGCGCCTGTCTCACACTTTCGTACCCAATAATGAAATAATTTAACGTTCACATATTCTGCTTCCAGCTCGTTCGTGGAAGATGTGAACTTGAAAGTTCAACTCTCGCTGAAAGATCGTTTTAAATTAGTGAAACTCTTGTTAGTACGTTCTCGCTGGGAACGTGTGAATCGGGGACTAATTGTTAATCAGCACATCGCACAGTGGTCCAGGCAGCAGTTCATTTAAGATCATGAGAATTTAAACAATGATTTGTCTCATATTGGTATTTAATGCACCTACATTAATGAAATTGAATAAAAATTATAATCAGAACAAGAGTGATTAAAAATACGATTTTCGATCGAAAAAATTACTACTTCTACGAAATTTTTGTTTTGAAATGAAGAGCGTCCTTTCACCTTGAACATGCATACCTCAAATTTAGAATTACCTGGAATTCTTAATGGACTAATGAAAATTGTCAAAGTTGTTTCCCTTTCACATGAAATATCTTTCGAAATAGTTTCACATTTTCTAAAATTGGAATATTTTCAGTATACTTTTCTTAGTACGATGCCGCAAGAATCATTTCCACTTTCGTTCTTCCTCAGGAATTACTATTGTTTAAAAGTGTCGCAGATATTTCAGTGAACATTGACGAAAACGCTTAAATTAAATAATGAGATTTATTAAAAATCGTACAAGCATTTAATAATCAACATTTGAAAAATGAACATACTTTTTCAGGCAGTTCCGATAATGAGACAACAAAATGTTTAAAATTTTTAAAGAACAATATACAGGATGGTCCACGCAACTTGCACACCTATATGACTCCCAAAGAATGCGTTGCACGAAAAAGTTTTGTATACAGAAGTTGCATGGTCTGAACGGGTACATTATGTAGTGCATTTATTTTTTTATAGATGGAACCGTTTCGGTGATTTGAAGGTCGACTTTGTTTTTTTAAATGGAATACTATATTTTTTATACCGAACTATGGAAGACTGTCGAATTCTGAGTAAAAGACTATTGACCTTCATTAGTTCTAAACCTAATAACACTGTCCAACAAATTTCAACTTTTTTTACGATTTCAATATATTGTTGGGTCCTCCTTATAGAGTTTTTTGCGCTGATTCCGAATCTGCCCTTAATTTTTTTCCTATACGCACAGTTTTTGAAAAACATGGCTATGAAAAAAAAAACATTTTTCAACTTTAAACAAATATTGTGATGTTATTATAATAGATATTGAATTGTTCTTTACAGCAAAAGATTCTGTAGACTTTCCCGAATCCAGTGATATATAATATTAACACATTATGATTGTTTAAACAATTGTTTCGATAGGAGAAAAATTAAGGACAGATTCGGAATCAGCGCAAAAAACTCTATAAGAAGGACCCAACAGTATATTGAAATCAAATTTGGTGTTGGACAGTGTAATTAACGAGTAATTTCACTTTCATTCCTGAAAATTTTACTGCGCGAACCACTCTGTATATCTATAACTTGATAATATTGTAGCTGTTGTGAAAAAACGAATCCAATGAGCTACATACGTGGTTATTAAACTTCCAAATACTGTTAAAATCTGAATGAAGTTGCCAAGCGGTACAGGAATCAGAAAATCGGCCGGTCCGTGCGAAAATGGGTCACGTCGCCGAAGACGAAAGTGACTTTCGTTTTCGAGGATCGTTATCGCGGATCGTTCACCGTGTCCGCCGCTCGCGGACGTTAAATGTAACAGCGGAACGATCGGGAGCCCATAAAGTGCGAATATAAAACCGTGTTCCCGTTTTCTCCCGATAAAATTTCATTCGGGAAGATACACTGATCATTAGCGGCCTCGGGTACCGCGACCGCTCTTCCAATCCCGTTTCAAGCCAGCCGGAAAATGCCAGCAATTTCAAGAAGCTCGAGCATACGTTTTCCTAAAATTGAACAGTAGAAAGTCCTCGTCGGCATTCCCGGAAACACGTTACAGAATAAAGATCGGCCACGCATACGGCCGATTTCGTAATTCGTGTTGTAGAATTGGTTACTCAATCTTCCGATCGACATCCGAATCGATGGGGTTCACGCGACAGCTGCGAGCGCCGTGGAACACTCGTTACAAAATGCCGACGCGCGATTGCTGTAATTTCCTTCTAATCATTATTTCGCGTACGGTAACGGATCCGACGGGAAATCGCAGGTATCGCGGCACGCGATTGTGTTACGGCTTCAGGTGTCGGCGGTTGATGGAAATGCACAATCATTTCAGAAATTCAAATGATAGATTCTTGATTTTACAGCGCGAGTTTCGAATCAAGTGGACAAATCTTTTCGTTTCGCCTTTGAATCGATCGTTCGTGCTAGACTACGGATTTTATCAAATAAAACTGGTAAGGAGAGGTCGTCGATTTTAATTAATCTTTTTTTCTGGTGAATCTATAGCAAAAATAAACATTACTTATAAAGATAATTCACATTTAATCTTGATATAATACTTCTGATGTATTTTATCTTTTTTATAATGTAATTCATTAACATTTATAAAATGTTCGTACTGCAATTTCCTACATAAAATATTATATATAACTACTTGCATTATTGACAGCCAATAAATAAATAGCAAACTTAGCAAGAAAGAAAGAAGAGGAAACAGGACTTTAAATTCCTAATGAAAATAAGAAATTGAAAGTAAAGAAACAAAAATTTTAAAAAACCATGGGAAACTCATAAAATAGAAAAACGTTATTAATATTAGTACGAGGGATTTGAACGCGTAGCTCGGTTTATGAGTTCAGTACTCTATCACTTTCGCTGCCGTAGCTGTTGCGACACGATTAAGAAATGAAGTGTATCAACATATTCTCTGGATATCGTACATGTTAATTATCTTTATAAATAATAAGTTTGATCAAAAATCGGTCTGCTTATTTTTGTTCTAAATTTACCAGAAAATTTAAAGTCGACGACACTGTGACCTTGAGTAGATCGAATTGAAAACAGTGAGAGTATCTAAACAAATGAAAAATCCTGTTGTACTGTTTTCGACTCGCCAAATTCGTTTAAAAATGGAGCAGTCGACCATTACGTTGATACCAGGGACCCTAACTGTTACAACAAGACTGCGGATCTTTATGCATTTATAGCAAAATTGAGTAGATGAGATACAAAATTGTTGGAAAATTTTTTAAATTGAAGATGTCAATATATGATTTCTCCTCTACTAAAACCGTTAAGGGAAGAAATAACATTCAATGTAGTTTCTATTTCTTGCAATTTTTATTTTGCATAAAGTTCCGCTATCTAGTTATAACTAAAAAGAAAGAAAGTCATAGAATAACAAGTATTTCATCGACTAAAATCGTACTGGTTACAAATAAGGATTATAAGTGAACGAAAATTTGTTAATTTCGGTCACTTATAACTAGACTGCGTCTACTGCGAAAATTGGTACGTACAATTTAAAGCAGCGGACCAATTAAAAAATTTAAAAACATCAACGTATTAGTTTCAGTTCAATAAGATAATTAAAACAAGAAAGGAATTTTTAAGCAACCTCTGTGTCTTGGAATCGACGCAGACATTTTTTATTTTGCATGAGGATCCGCAGTCTACTTACAACAGTTATCAAAGAGAGAAATTTATTTGGATCGCTCATAACAGTTATCGATGAGAGAAGTTCATTTAGATCGCTCATAACAGTTATCGATGAAGGAAATTTGTAATAGTTATTATTAAATAGTACAACTTTCAAATGGTAGACAATCAATTATTTCATAAATTTTTTGTTGTCACAGATCTTGTGTTGTTCTTATGGTCTGTTGATTCGTAAAGAATCAATTAAATAATTAAAGAAGCAACCGAAATGAATTTTCTCATGAATAATTATGAAGAAGTGAAAAGAAATTCGATCATCGATAACTGTTATGAGCGATCGAAATAAATTTCTCTCACAGATAACTGTTTTGAGCAATCGAAACAGTTTTTCTTCATCGGTAACAGTTATCGAGGAGGCCCCAATTTTTTGGACACCAATAACTGTTACTTGTAACCAAAAAGTATAAAAATCGACATTTTTAAATCATTTTCTTCTTCGAATTTATTTCTTTATATTTTGTGTAGATTATCTTAAATTTCAATAATAATCGAACTCTACATTAATGATTTTTATCGTAGAAAATTTTAAAATAACTGTTATTATTGGCCTCTGGTTGAAACCATTGCACACGGTGGTTTCAAAGTGCACGCGTGTGCACAGTGAAGACAGCGATTGCTAGAATGTTTGACTACGAAACGGTGGGGCACTGGGTACAGATCAAGAAGTTGGACTTTCCCGGTCGGTCATTCCAGTCAAGGATAGAGTACAGGATCTGCTTAATGAATATGAAGGAGCCTAGATCGTTTCTAGATTTTTCAAACGATAAACACTATGCGTCTTGCATCAAGCTTGTCCTAAATCCGTTGGTCCTTGATAGAACTTGATCTTTTATGACGATCAGTTTTTTCTCGGTTTCTGAGCGACAGCCTGCGACGCAAGCCGGTGAATCAAAATAGTTATTATGAAAGATCGAATGCAATCTGTAATCAGATAGCCTTGCGCTTCGAGAAGCGATTTCATTTTTTCTCTGGAAGACTGATGGGTAGAACCGCGAGTGACGCAAATTCATGCGAATGTGGGTCGGATTCGTGTGGTCATCGGGAATAAACGCGTGAAAATCGACGCGCGGCTGTTTCTCGGTCGTTGTGGGTCCCGTTAGAGTTTAGACAACGATGGGAAAGATTATGGCGGTGACGTGGTTCTCACTTTCACGGAATTTTTAGCGGCGCTTGTCACAGCGGAGAAACAGAATTCCTAAAACTGAAATTTCTCGAGACCGTGTGGGAAAATTATTTATAAAAGTCGGAGACAAGTAGACTGCGGATTTTATGCATCCGAAACAAAAACGAATAGATCAAGGTCGGAATTGTAGACGTGAGAAAAATTAAAGGATGTTGTTACAGAATTATTTAAAGAGACAACACGGTGTTATTTAATTTCTGTGTGTTACAATTGAATTGTACAATGTTTATTTTGCACAAAAATCTGCAGTCTCGGTCCTGAGTAAATTGAACATTGCCAGAATAAATGTATTTTTAATTAAAGCAGAACTACTGTATGCATGTAATGAAGTGTATTACTAAAAACAGGTATTATACTGTTATATTATAATATTGTTATAATTTATTATATGATTATAATAGGTTCATAGTTCGTTGCATTATTATTAGACTGCGGATCTTTATGCATTTATGGCTTATAAAAATCTTCAGAAAAGGATAGGAGATAAAAATCGACAGAATTTTGTTAAAATTTGTCTTAAAAAATTGGAAAATGCATAAATATCCGCAATCGAATTATCATTATAGCTTCATAGTAATTATGTTCGATTTACTAAGACGATTGAAAGATGGACTCCATGTTCATTTAATTGTTGTATCTTGCAATTGAAACTTGGAATTGGATAATACTTATTTTGCACATCCACAGTTTATTTATTTTTATTCACAAGAATTGATTAAATTCTGTGGTTGTATAGCAATTGACTAGAACCAGGTAGAACCAAATAGAACCGAATAGGTTTGAACTGTCCTCAATCCGAATCAATGATGAATTGTCTGCGCAGCTTGCGGTTTTCTGCCTGCTGCTCGTCCTCGGGCTGGGTCACGGCCAGGACAATGATCTTCCGTCGAGAATGGAGATCGAGAGCTCGATCAACCGTACGATCGAGGAGGTTGAGCGCCAGCTGCGTGAAGACCCGAGACTGCCCAGGCTGACGAGGCAAGATATAGTGAGGTTCCTTCAGAACATCACGTCTCAGGATTTGAACAGCTTCAAGGACCAGGAGAAGATAGACAAAGCTAGGCAGTTGTACCAGAGAGCGTTGATGGTGGTCTTGCCCTACAACCCTGCGGAGTCGAACGAGAACTTGAACGACCTGTACACGAAGCCACCGATGGTGCAGATGATTCCGGATTCGCTGAAGTCTGGGAACGAAGAAGCTAAAATTGAAGAAAGCCAATACACTCCGCCTATCGCGGTCTCTCTGGAGCCGGAAGAGGTCGAGGCTAAAGTTGAACAGAGTCCAAACCCGAAGTTGTTGACTGATTCATCAAAACCCAAGAAGAAAGTAGAAGAGGAGAAGGGCAGAAAGGAGACTATCATCGATCTGACCATTCCTTCCGCAGACGAGAACTTGGTGTCGAGAGACCCCCAACCCACGAAGAATCCGTACAAAAATCATCGGGAGACGTACTCGGAGGTGCGCACGAAACTGCCTCTAAAGGAGTCGCTGAAACTGGATTCCGCGCCGGTTAGGTTCACCTTCAACCTCGAGAATCTCCAGAAGAACGCGGTCGAGAAGACGACGACGACGACCAGGCGTCCCGTTTACAGGAATAACGGGAACAAGAACTCGGAGCTGGAGATCGTCTATAGCACCAGCATCACCGAGCTGCCTGCCACCAAGTCAGCGTTCTATGGGGTCACTATCGATCATGGGAAATCCAAGATCAGCCACAACGTTATATCGTCGAGCCAGTGGCAGTACAATGCTCCGCCGAGCACTTCCCTGAAGCCAACGATGCCCTCCAAGTTCAACAAGATCCAGTTCCTGCCGACTATCAATTCGGACCCTGAAGATCGACCTGTTGCGTTGCCGACGAACAAGTCGGAAGCGATAACTGCGGACTCCGAAATCATGGAGGCACTGATTATGCCCACCGAGAGGCCGACGGCTCTTTACGTCACGCCCATGTCGACGGGAACGTCCTCGAAAGTGAAGTACAGCTCGACCTACTCCATCAACTCCGCAGGATTCCGAGCAGCCGCGTCTACCACCACAGCGGCGCCCATGAGACCAGAAGTTATGGACCTGTTAGCCTCCATTGGCCTCAGGCCAGACAATTACAGCAACGTGGAGGACGTCTACAAGAAGAACAAGGAGCTCATCGGGAACAAATCTCAAATTCCTGGCACGAATGGGTTGATACCGGGTCTGGTGTCCAGTCTGTCTTCGACTGGTCCGGATCCTGTATCGATCCTCGATCAGAACACCTTCAGCGGTCCAGGATCGGAGATCAAGAAAGGTGTGGAGAACCTGACGCCCGACGTGCAGCTCTTGTTCCAGAGATTCGGCCTCCAGACCTCTAAGCTCGATCAGTCGACAACGTCCACCGAGAGGACGACCATCAATTTCAATGACTACACGAACTTCAAGCCTCTACCCACATCCAACGTCAAGGACCAAGACATGAAGGAGTTCCTGGCAAAGTTCGGGCTTGGGATCAGCGACAACAGGAAGCAGAAGTCGATGAAACAGGCGACCGAGCCTCCCTCGGTGGTCGAAGCTGTTCCCAACAACATGAGAGGCATTCTGGAGAACATGGGGCTGATATCCACGACTGCTAAACCTGCGAGAAGCACGCCGGAAGTTGTCGACGACATGGAGTCCACGGCAACGTCCACGTACCACGTGTTCAAGCCTCATGAGGTGAACGTGGGCGATGAGAAGCAGAGGGTCAAGATCAACGAGCTGCTGGACACGGTGAAGATGGTCCAGGAGGGTAAAGCTGACATCCAAAATGTGAAGAAGGTAGCCAACGACCTGCTGGAAGCTACGAAAACTTTGAAAGACGGACCGGACCCTCTGAGGCTCGAGGAGATCATCAAAACTTACAACGAGGACACCAGGAACGAGATTAAGAGGGAACAGGAACCGGAAACCACCACTGCTGGGACCACGGAGGCGACCACCACCCCCCCATCCACTACTACGACGACTGGTATTAAGAAATTTCTGATATACGTTTTGGGAGGATCAGAGTTCTGGATTAAGAGAATCATTCAGGGGCTAACGAAGTTTCGGGGGTTACTAACGAACGTCTATAACAGGTTCATGCGTGGTTCCGGTTGAATGTGTGGTGTCCTTTGGGGTAACAGGTTCTCGATTTCTGGAAATTAAGGATTCTGCAGGAAAGTTCGTATCATTCGTCTCATTAGTGAATATAATATTCGAAACGTGTTTATTAAGGTCATTCGAAGAAATTTTGTCCTTTGCGAAAATGTTCTCCGTGGCCTTGTTCAGGAGTTATCACTGAAAAACCACGGGCCAATCGGTGTGCGACTACCAACGGCTCCATCCGCGCTCTAATTGGTTAGCGTTTTTCGTTCATAACTCCTAAACGGAGCCGCGGGGAAGGGTTTCGCAAAGGAAAAAGTTGCTTCAAATGGTCTGAGGAATCTCTGCCCTTGGTATACAGTGGATCCCAAAGGAATTTAAACTGTGATAATTGAATGTACTTGAAAAAAGATGAACGACTTCCGCTGGAATAACAGTAGACTGGTAAATGAATGAATAAAATTTTCATGGTCGCGGAATTTGAGAAATAATTCTCGAGAATGATATGATCTTTCTGGACTCCGGAATTTCGTCAGCGTGGAAGCTGCTGGAACCTTACTCGTGCGTCTGTTTTCCCCTGGCAGTCGCGTGACCTTGAGGCAACTGGAGGAGGCGACGCTATCTCTCGCATTAACTCGACGTCCTCATTACGTCTTTCTCGTTTTTCTATCGTGCGGAGTTTCACTTTCATAAGAAGGCAGAGTTCAGTTTTTCTCTTAAAAGGACAATTGTCGGCGGAAGATTGATATCAACTCGCTTCGAGTCACTTTCACCTCTTCTTGCATTCGTGGCTAATTATGTGAACTAGACACTATGCAAGGTTTTTTCCTCAGGTAGTTTCTGTCCGTAACTAACAGCCGAGCCATTAACGCACTTTGTCCGTGATCAGTGTACTTCTGACTTTGTTGTATAACAATCCGTACCCGTTCTGGAATGCTTGGGCTCTATTCTTTCAACCTTGTCTCTCAATTCCGGCGTTCCCGTACCCGATCGATGGGGTTTCTCGAGGTCGACAGAGATTGAACAAGAGGTTCGTGATGAAACTTGCCAACAGAATCGGTAGAGGCAACGACAGATTCGGAGAAAGCGGCTAGCGATCAGAAAGACGCCGCGTCGACGAAGATGCCCGAGGTGTCTTCGTCATCTTCGAACTTGGTGGCGTTGGAGGAGTCTTTCGGAGGGACCACCAGCGCACCGGACACCTCTCTGCCACCCAAACGGAAGAGCGGTCTCTATTTCCTGGTCGACTGGAACACGTTCCTCGAGGTCGGCGAGGAGGACAAGGAGAAGGTCAACCTGAGGTTCCAACCTAAAGTTGGGGACCGGACGAGATTCTTACCAGTGACTGTACCTTGAGACTTAACAGTAGGACCTTTGAGAATCGAAACCGAAATACATACATGACGCTTGTGCCAGAAACTTGCAATCTACTAGTGTTGCCTGCAATCTTAAATTGCAAAATTCTAAGTAAGATTTTATGCATTTATAGTTACACGGTAAATAAATCTCTCCTTGATCTAAGCCAGGGATGGGCATTTTTGTCTCAATTGAGATAGAGCGCCCCCGCCATAGCGCCCACTGTCCCCCACCAGCATCCCCGTTACGAAAGAGAGGTTGGAGGGGGAAGCAGGAGTTTGAGGGGCGCGCCTACCGTGCCCATCACTGTTCAGATCAAGCAGTTATTGTCAAATTCGTAATAAAATTTTGATAGAAAAAGTTTTACTTTTCAGAAATTCGCAGTCTACCAACAATCGTTGGTATAAATTAATATAATGGACCAATTATGTATTTCGGTTTCGAATTCATGTCGTAGTAACTCATAGTACTTGTTTAACAAAGCGGCGGAGATATTACGTTCGTTACGGGGGTACCTTATTTATCGCACCATGATGTATGTAATTTATTGGGGATTGATCAACTACTGCAGCTACTTCAGCTCTGTACTTGATTCAATGGGATTTGAAGTAGTGATTCATTTAGTTTAAACGATATGTACATATACATAGAACAGAAGCACGGGGTCAGCTATATTGGATGATATATTTTTGTACGATCGACATATAATAATTAGACAGCGGATCTTTATGGAAAATAACATGTTTATGCATAAATTCCTTCTCTTATGTAAATCATCTTAATTGCTCGAAAATAATGTCTCCATATTTCTATATTTTTCGAATTATTTTATCGTTTCAAGTTTCACCGACTCATTTTTATCATAAATGCATCATATCCGCTTTCTAATAATAAACATTTCGTGTTAGTTCAGAACGCAGTACTTGACAGCACGTCACAAACAATTTATTTTACATTATAACCAGATTATGGATTTTTATGCGCTCATAATATTCAGTACAACCGTAATAATTCAACCCGGCTGATTAAATCGCAGAAGAAGAAGAAGAAGTAATGAACACTTCCAAGAAAATAATTAGCGATAAAGATCCACGATCCACTTACGATAAAACGTTATTTATATACCTGTTGTTTATAATTGTTTTGTACAAAATGTTGAATAAAAAGGCTTTCCGCAACGGAAACGGCGAATTGATATCGTTTGACCCACATCCACGTGAAAGTGTGCAATCAGCGCGAACGTGGTGTGCAAGTTGGCCAATTAATAAATAATTCAGAAAAGAAAGTGCGAGGAAAGAGGAGAACCGAGAGGAACACGTGAAAACTGGTTCCTGGCGAGTGATAACGTGATCGATGGTTGAGAACCGCTGTGCGGAATCCTACGAAAATATTTGGATTCGTTCGTCCGAATCGCACAAGAGCAGCAAGGTACACAACTTTACGCATCAGTTTCCACATGGAGGTACGATGTCCTCTTTCAACTGCTCGATCGTGCTCCTTATCTTCGTTTCAGCGAGCGTGATAAAGTGTTCCGATCTCGACGAATCTATCAAAAATCTGCAACAACTGCTCGACACTAAATCGGAGCGGGTGCAGCGAGATACCGAGGACGTTCCTTCGATTTGGCTGGATTACGAATTCAATACCGGCGCTGGGAACAGAGAAGGTAATTCGCAGACTGCAAATCTTCGCGTTAAATGACAATCTCCTAGTTCCAATAATCAAAAATAATGCAACAATGTTAGTAACCGACTGCGGATTTCATGCATTTATGACAAAAGTGGGTGGATGTGATTTAAAACAGTAAAAACATTCAGTCGATTTAAGAACGTGCATGAGTTATTTTCCATTTATTAAAATTGTTGAAACTAGAAAGAAAGTTTTATATGGTTTCGGTGTCCTGTAATTGATGAAGACAATTTTTATGTTGCACGATGATCCACAGTCTAGTTCGTAAATTCTTCTAAGCTTCGTATTTGCCCTATTCATTTTTATTCACAATTGCTCTGAAATCCGCAGTCTAGATCAGACCTGGGCGACGGTGCCACGAAAAACGGAAAAACACATGTTCCTATTACTCTCGAACTGTCTTATCGAGCAAGAGAAAGACAGCTTACCGAGCAAGAGAAGGAGAGAAACAGCAACATGTGTTTTTCGAGTCACCATCGCCCAGGTCTGGTCTAGATATTAATAATTGCAGACAACACAGATACAAATTCCAATACCAATGCAATATTGTTCCTTTCCCAAGAAAACGACAAATCGACTAGAAGAATTTCATTCTTTCCATTTTTCTGATGATCTAATATTTTTTTCCTTTGCTACTTTTTCTCTTTTTAAAGTCATATATTACTTTCAACTTGAATTAAGTACGAATTGTAATTTTTCAAGTTCAATTAAGTATGAATTGTAATTTTTTCAAGTTGCATTAACTACGAGTTGTAATTTGTTCAAGTTGAATTAACTACGAATTGTAATTTGATCAAGTTGAATTAAATACGAATTATAATTTGTCCAAGTTGCATTAATTACAATTTTAATTTGATCAAGTTGAATTAAATACGAATTGTAATTTGACCAAGTTGCATTAATTACGAATTGTAATTTGTCCAAGTTGCATTAATTACAAATTGTAATTTAATCAAGTTGAATTAAATACGAATTGTAATTTGACCAAGTTGAATTAATTACGAATTGTAATTTTCTCAAGTTGAATTAACTACGAATTGTAATTTGATCAAGTTGAATTAAATACGAATTGTACTTTGTCCAAGTTGCATTAATTACAATTTTAATTTGATCAAGTTGAATTAAATACGAATTGTAATTTTTTCAAGTTGCATTAACTACGAGTTGTAATTTGTTCAAGTTGAATTAACTACGAATTGTAATTTGATCAAGTTGAATTAAATACGAATTGTACTTTGTCCAAGTTGCATTAATTACAATTTTAATTTGATCAAGTTGAATTAAATATGAATTGTAATTTGACCAAGTTGCATTAATTGCGAATTGTAATTTTCTCAAGTTGAATTAATTACGAATTGTAATTTGATCAAGTTGAATTAAATACGAATTGTACTTTGTCCAAGTTGCATTAATTACAAATTGTAATTTTCCCAAGTTGAATTAACTACGAATTGTAATTTGTTCAAGTTGAATTAACTACGAGTTGTAATTTTTTCAAGTAGAATTAAATTACATTCTCACAAGTTTTAGATGGTTTTTCAACCTTCAATTACAATCAGCAGAGACATTGTGGTTAATAAACAAGCGACTATTTGAATTGCAGAAGTGGTGGTGAGGAACATCTCCGTCCACGAGAACCGGAACCTCCCGAAAAATGGCGCTTGGCGATACTTCGATGCAAATGGCGTGGATTTCTTGGTCCACACTGAACGATCGGCGCTCTCGTTCTACAACCTCGATCCGGACAACGTTCTCACGGATGATCCAGCGATCTTAAACGTCACCGGAGTGATATTGTCGTACAGAGTGCTTGTTTCTGATAGTTTCCAGTCGGCAGGTACTCCGGAAGTGGATGTGGTGGTTGTTTTGTGCGTGGAATCAGTCGACGGAATCTTATTGCAATGGCAGAGGCTCTTCGATGGCGGATCCTTTCGAGTTTTCTGGTTGTGGGAAATACCCAAGCGTATCAAACACATAGAGTACCTTCAACATGGAACTCAACACGAATTGTTATTATTGGACGAGGACGAAATGCAATTCCAGATACTATATACGCCCATCTACATTTACAGCTTCAGCATCGACTTCTCTACCAACTCTTCTCATTACGAGTAATTTGCATTCTTTTAAATTAAAATGTCAAGCAGCTAAAGTGATTGAGATGATTCATTTTAGTCTCAGACAACGCACGTTGGCGCCAAAGGTGTTGGGCATTCAAGTCTGCCCGATCTACCAGTCCATCTTCCTCGTTCTTCAAGGCCACAACGATGTTACTCTGTACGAGTATAGGGACAACATGCTCGGTAACATTTTTCAGAAAACGCGAACGATTAAGTCGCTGGACTTGAGGAACTTCGTCTGCTTCGAGAGCGGCTATTTGCAATTCCTGGCCCTGTCTGGACCGGAAGCTGGCCTCTACCATTTCTTGGAGGGCGAGTTCCAGTACAACACGGAGTCTGAAGCTAATTTTGGTAAAAGTTCACCTTAACCCTTGTGTAGTCAACCGGGTACCCGGGTAGCCATTCACTATATTTCTTTCAACAATTTGTTAATGTTCCTCTAAAAAACATTACACAATTTCTCGGAATGTCCATTCTTTACTCGCCAATATATTACTTCGTAGTCTTATAATGAGAATTTCTGCAAACGTAACAAATACAGAAAGGATTTAAATAATCTATGTATTTTGGTTGACTACATAAGGATTAAACTCACAGTTCACTTTAATCTTCTGTTTAAATTTTAAATAATCAATACAGAAGAAAATTGCACAGGGTGTCTCAGGTAACTTGATTGCATACATTTTATAAAAATTCTAGGATACGGAATTTAAATGTCCTATCTCATACGGTACTTGCTTCTTTTGTGGGTGGAGGCGTTCCGGAGATTTCAAGGTCACCTTCACTTTCTTTAAAATGAAACTCAATAAGAATTCAATAAGTAAGTCAATGGAGTATCAAATTCCGAGTGAAAATGTGTTGACCTTCATATGACCTTCATCCTAAATCTAATAGTTAACGAGATATTATCGAAATAATGTTGAATTTTTTTCTCGGAAATTATGTCGATAATATCTCGTTAATTATTAGCAGACTCCGGACTTTTATGTAAAATTAAAAAGTTGTGCATCGATTGCAAGGCACAGCAGCTATCAATGTATAATTTTCATTAATAATTTTAACGTAGTGAAATTATTAATATTCTTAAAGTTTTTGTAATCTGCTCACTGATTTAAATTGCGTGCTCTCATTTTTGCGAAGACATACGAAGTCCATAACGTTTTTGATGAAATGAAGGTGACCTTGAAATCTCCGAAACGCCTCCTCTCACAAGACAAAGTACCGAAGGATATTGGCCCCTCGAAGCCGTGTAAATTCCACGTTTCACAATTTTCATAAAATGTATCGTTTAACAGTTATTCGTGGTAATCAAGTTAGCTGGGACACCCTGTATAAAACGTTTCTACGAAGTACTGTGCATCGTTTAACGTATTTCTGTTGCAGATACTGCCGAGATATCATGGGTGAAAGACATCAAGCTGGACACTTACAGAGAGGAATCACTGTTACTAGTTCAACTAAGAAATTCGACAGTGATCGCCCTAGGCTGGCAAGGTTTAACTTTCAAAAGGATCCAACTACCGCACAACACCCTCGATCAATTCGATCTGTCGATGGCAACGGTGATCCCGAAGTTTGGATTCGTCCTGGGGAACAAATTCGTAAAGCTTCACACAGAGTTGAAGGACTTGGAGCATCCGTCTCAGGACACCATGGAGAGATTGTTGAGACTGCAACATTTATTGAATGTAAAAATAATGTTTATTGAAAGCTGACTCGCTTATGTTGAACAGAACAATGGCAAACTGTTTGAACTGTCTTTTCAGGGTTCCTTAAACAGCCAAGAGCGTATTTTAGACGAGACAGAGGCGCGTCTCGAGAAGAGCTACTTGAAGAATCCCGAGGTGACAGGGTTTTGGAATATCGACGCGTTGAATGCAACAAATGCAACTCTATCTGATGACGTGACGTATTACACAGTCTCTGTCGGATCCACGAATCTGACCAGAGAAGAACTAGCTAACGACATGGCCGCTGTCATGGAGGAGTTGAAGGATTTGGAAAAGAAACTCGAGGAAATCGATTCGAATTTAGAAAATTTGAACCTGACTACATTCGATTTCGACTCGGGACAGAAAGTAGTCGGAGATATCGTCTTGAATGGAACCTTGAACGTGGACAAGCTATCTGTACAGTTCCTTAACGGTATCGACGTGCAGAATGATTTATCTCCGGAAAATGGAGGGGTGATCGAAGAGACTAAACAGTTCTCCAGTTTAAGGGCTGATAACCTCACTATCAACTCGCTGAATGGCGTACCGGTTACAGATATTCGCTTCGCGAGATCAATACAGAATTATAGTGGCATTGATTTCTCGAAGATAGATCGAGCTGTGCTCGAAGGGAACCTCTTCTTGCAGACTGTCAATGGCGTCAACTGGAAGGACTTGGTGGCGAACATTGTGTGGAAAAATAAGGACATGGTCATCCCTGGAGACACCGTTATCGAAGGGGTAATAGGAAGAAAATGTTGTTGATAACATAATCATTCATTTGTGTTTACACCATTAAAATAATTTTAGTCGCTGAGCGCAGACACTGTGGAGCTAGACACGCTAAACGGTCTCCGTTATCCGCACGACTACGTTTTCATCGAGGGTAACACCCCAACGGAAGTGACTGGCACGAAATCATTTAATAAGCTGCGAGTGGGCAGTTTGAGCGGTCTCAAAACCATAAACGGCATAGATATCAATGATTTCGTGATTCTGGATAAAGACAACGTGCTCAAAGAAGAAATCACGTTCGAGAATTTGATCGTGGAAGGTCGGCTTGTGGTGAGTTCTTAAAATTTTTAATATAGTTTCGCGACTGACTCTATGGATAATTAAACATTCCAGATCGACGGCACCGTAACGGGACCAGGCGTAGAAGAAACGAAACTGTTAAACGAGACTTCCGAGATGCAGTCTCATGTCATTTTCACCAACTTGACAGTACTGGGAAATGTAATTTTCGATAAGGGATTTTTCAAGAAGCGCCCTTTGAATTTGGACGATCTGTTATTGAAAACTGATGAAGATGCTAAGATCACTGGCACCAAGACGTTTCTGGGCAACGTCGAGATGAAATCGAACGTAACGATCACGTCTGGATCGATCAATGGACACTCGGTAGAGGAGTTCGCGACCACGGACACGGATCAAGAGTTTCCAAGTAATAATTCAATTATTATCAAGCCCTGAGCAACTGATAGCTCACCAGCCAGTAGAAACAAATAAGATTTATCCAGATCTGAACCATCTGAATTATCTTATTTTCAGATTTGAAGAACATATCGTCACTCGTCACGTTCGGGAACGTAACCAACAGACACATGGAAAGACTGGAAGATCTGTTGAACAAAACAGGAAACAGCAGCTGCCTAGAAAAGGAGATAATTGTATTCACATATCCCATAGTCGTAGACGAACTGTCATGCGACACCATTGATAAGAACGTCTCGTACGCTGAATTTTTGAATAAATTGAACAAAACGTTCGGAAACATTGTCCTCGACAGTCTCAGCTCAGAAACTTTAATGGCTGAAGAAATTGCGCCTGGAGTGATCAACGGCGTCGATTTTAAAAATTTCACTGAACATCTAGCGTCATCGCGTAACACAACCAAGATCGACAAGCTCGAAACCGATCAATTGGACGTGACATTTATCAATGGAATGTCATTAGAAGAGATCAATGATCTGATGCGTCGTCTGAACTCGTTACTGGAAGACATCACCAGCGGAAACAGGAGTATCGATTCTCTTCAGGTGACGGGACAGATCGATGCCAACTCGATCAATGGAGTAGCTCTGAAGGATCTATACAAAGATCATAAAAACACAGTGATCTTTAAGAACAATGTTACAATTCGCAATCTGACGATCCAGGGATTACTGAACCGCTTTAACTTTTCGGATCGTGTCATGGATACAGTGTCGAACAGTGACAACGATATCAAAGTTTACGGACATAAAACATTTAACACCGTGCGTTGTCGCGAATTGGACGCGGTTAATTTGAATGACCACCCCCTCGAGAATATTTTCGATCCTAAGAAGGATCAGCTGTTGATGGGTCCTGTGATCGTGAATGGTGAGTGCAAATATTTTAGATAATGTACTTTAATGTTCAAATATCTACATCCAGTTATCTTAACCTTCGGTTACTCGCACTGCACTTTCTACATAACTGTTTACATGGAACTTTATATGACTCGAACATAAATAAATTTTTATTCAATAAGATGACAACTTTAGTGCAAAATAAGGCTGCTGTTTACTTCACCGGACTCAAAATTTGTGCCTTTCTCCTACGAATTATGATGTATTTGGTATGTAATCCAGTAGATTTGTACCCGGCGCGGATGCAGATCGAAGTTTTGAACCTCTACGGCAGGGATGGGCATTTTTGCCTCAATTGAGGCAAAGCCGTCCCCACCGTAGCGCCTACTGTCCCCCACCAGCTTCCGTCGTTACTATGAAAGAAAGACGCGCTTCGTCCGTCGCAAGCAGTGCGCAGGCCTCGTGCATCGGAGCCGCGAGGAGCGCCACGGAAAGGAAGCTTGGTGGGGCCAAGACGCGAGTTGGCACAGTCAGCCAATAGATAGTTGGCGCCCCGGGCTGACAATGTCAACTCGCGTCTAGGTGGCGCTCTGATTGGTCCGTGTTTTTCGTGAATAACTCCTAAACAAAGCCGCGGATAACATTTTTGCAAAGGAAAATGTTGCTCCAAATGATCTCAAGAACCTCCCATTTCCGGCTGTTGAAAGAATTTTGGGACACCCTGTATATGTATTTTAGAATTTTGCATACCATTAAGATAACTGAATGTAAATATTTAAATGCTAAATATATATTATAAATAGAGGATTTGCATTTTTAAAGTCCACTTGAGATCCGAGAGTGCGATAACAAATGTTTTTATATTTTTCAAGGAACCGTGACGGTTCTCGAGAGGTTCCACGCGACCGGAAGTATCGGCGATGTAAACTTTCAAGATCTGATGAACAAACGTAATTTTTTCGGGAATAATACCTACGAATTTAATGAGAACGTTCATTTTCCGAAAGATGTATCGATCGAGAACCTCGTGGTAAATGGAACAACTCAGGGCACAGACTTCGACAGTTTCTACAAGTCGATCGTTTTTACAACCGAGAGTAACGTCAGTATTTCCGGTCCGAAAGTGTTCAAGAATTCTGTCACTTTTAACCATGCATTCTCCGTGCGTGAGAAATTGAACGATATAGATCTGAAAAATTTCTGGGATAACGCTGTATTCGTTGACAAACCATTTTTCATAAGATCGAAAGTTGTCTTTGAAGATGATGTTAGGGTTCAGGCACACCTTATCGTGAAAACGGACTTCGAAGCAGGATCAGTGATGGGAGTCGACGTGAATGAATTGAAACTCAGCGTTTTGTACTTGAACAGGCCCGTTTATATCGAAGGTAACTAATATTGTTCTGTGAAAAAATTAATATTTCACGTTGTTTTTCCATTTATCTGTAGAAACTATCGAAGTCAACGAGGTCGTCTTCCAGTCTAACATTGAAGTAGCTAAGTTCAATGATTTGGACACGAGATTACTGATATCGCTGAAATCCGATCAGGCTTTGCCAGTGGAGGTTTTCAAGTGCCGGAACATCACTGTTGAGAACTTCGAATATTTAGGAAGAATCAATGATGTAGACCTGACGACAATTCAGGAGACGACGTTCATGGTATGTTGGACATGCGGTGAATCGTTCAAAATTCGAGATCACGACAGATACACAAAGTTGATTCGTGCAATGATTGGAAACGTGTGGAAAAGAGATGAGCGAACAATTTTTGTACCCATTTTGCAGACCACTGGTAAGCAGAACATCACGGGACACTTCAATTTCACGGGGCCATTTCAGATTCGCCGCAATTTGAAGGCGCGTCGCATCAACGGCATCGATCTGGCTCGAGTCGTTCCCTTGAATAGAGCCAGGACGCTGACAGGTGATAAATCAAAATTAATATCTGTGCATCATTCATTAAGAAACTTGTCGAAGTAGATGGTTGACTGTTCCAGGGAACTTTGTGTTTGAGAAGCCAATGATCATGAACGAAAGTCTCCGTGTGATGAACGGCTACTTGAATGGCATAGATCTTGCTCAGTGGGAGGCTAGAGCCGTGAAGACGAGTCATTTCTTGAAGCAGATTGTTTCTGGGAAATGGACGGTAAATGGTACCGTGTATCTTGAGAATGGAGCTACCGGAAGCAGTGTTTTAAATGGTACCAGGCTTGACGAACTGACGGATGCTTTGGGAAAGAGGCAGCTGGAGATGGACGTCTTGATGACGGAAACGAATGTACGATAAGCATGCGATTGCTAGACTGTGGATCTTTATGCATTTACGAAGAAATTGATTCTTTTCTAACATGACGAAAAAATTGAGAAATGTTGTAATGTTGCTTTTGATGTAACAAAGTCGTTAAAGGATGAAATCCATTTTTATGTTACTCCTGCTTCCTATAATCAATGCAAAACAGTTTTATTTTGCATAGAGATCCGCAGTCTAGTGATTACTAGTTGCAGGCCAACTTCTTCCCCTTAGAGCCAAGAACATGAGGAGAGCTCGAGTTGGAGACCGAGAGAAATGCGGACAGCGGGGCCTTGGTCTTCGCCCGCTCGGGCATGCGGTGGGAACAGAGGGGCGGTCTATTGACCGTCCCGGGAGCAGGGTTACCATATTTTGCGGGTATCGGGCAGCGTTACCATACTTTTCTCTCGCCAGGCCCCTTACCCTTCCGCCTCTCGCCCAGCTTCGCAGCGTAGCCCTCCTGTGCTTCCCCCGCTCTTCCCTCTAACGCTGACGCGTACCGTACGCCAGCGTTAGTGGGAAGAGTGGGGGAAGCACAGGCGGGCTACGCTGCGGAGCTGGGCGAGAGGCGGAAGAGTAAGGGGCCTGGCGAGAGAAAAATATGGTAACGCTGATATCGGGCAACCGAGCCCCTTACCCTTCCGCCTCTTGCCCAGCTTCGCAGCGTAGCCCGCCTGTGCTTCCCCCACTCTTCCCTCTAACGCTGACGCGTACCGTACGCCAGCGTTAGTGGAAAGAGTGCAAAGGCGGAAGGGTAAGGGGCTCGGTTGCCCGATACCCTCAAAATATGGTAACCCTGCCCGGGAGTGGAAAAAAAGAAGAAAAAAAGGCCAACTTCTTCCCCGCTGTCGCTTCACGACCCCTCCAATATTGTACGGCTTCGCTCACTTTTATCTGATTTATTCTGTTCTCCACAGGCAAACTTGGAAGACATATGTCAAGACTTAAACCGCCTAAAGCGAGCAGCTGAGAAACAAATATACAAGTTCAGCGTGTTCGACTATCTGCAGAACATCGACTTCGACGACCGCATCGTCAGCCTGCATCATTTCGAGTTGGACGACTCGGACTACCTGATAATAAGCTGCGACACCTGCCGCATGCTGACGTACCTGTTCACGAGAGGAAGATTCGAGTTAGTCGCCAACGTGACTGATTTCGGAGTGGTGGACGGATGGAAAACATTCAACGTCGATGGAACTCTGTATTTCCTCACTTCAGGGACAAAGGGTTGTGGCAGGAACTCTGAAAACTTGTGGAAACTCGAGAACAACAAGTTCGAAGTAAGAAACTAAGAAAGCGAAGAGCTTTTCGCGTCGTTTATCATGAACGATTACTTTTGTAGCATGTTGGTGGCAAGATAAACAGCAGGAAGGTGAACAAAGTTCTTCAGACGATGATTAATCGGAAGAATGAGCAACGGTCCTCGAAAATAAATATTGTGGACTTGGAAGAAGCTTTGTCGTCTCTGGCAGATGACAATGGCCGGAAAATAGTTAAGCAAGAGGATCAGCTGATGTTCGCCAGCAGGAACAAGGCTCGTAAGCGAGGTGTGGGTAAAGTAAAAAATACAGACATTGGGAGGACATCGAGAAGACCTGAAATCTTGAACTTCAAAGCTGGAATATTCGAGAAGGAGATATTTCTGTACTATGACGAGGATGTTAACGGCGATCATATATTCGTGAGTTCAGTGGTACCTATCAAATCCATGCCAGATCCTCTTGTGAAGAGGGCAGGTCACTGCGGAGACGTTGTAAGATAAGCGATAACTCCGCTCGGAGTGCAAAGGGTTAAGTTCCATTTATTTTCCAATCATTTCATTCTGTTTTCCTTCCTGTAGCAAGGTTTACTCAGGTTTCTCGCGATATCTAGTCTTAAAGAGAGGATAGGCTCATTCTGAGTGCGACCGACCTGCCTTCTTCACCAGAGCAAAGCTTGGCATGGATTTGGCATGGACCCAGTAAGCAAAATGCTCGATTTTGGACAGCAACTGCGTCCGCAGAAGTAAAGCCTTCTGCTGGCAGAAAGAGCGGGCAGCTGCTTGGGCAGTACTGCCCTCAATTCTGCCCTCCTAAGAGGGCAACACGGTCGTTATTCTGATCCTGCGTCGCACTAATATTAGTGCCCTATATACCGTCATTCGCCACATTAGTGCGACCATGCTGCCCTCTTACGAGGGCAGAATTCTGGCACACCCTGCCAGCATAAAGCCACGGACCTAAGGCGTGCCCTACTCGGTCAATCAGAATGTCAATCTTCGACGTGACTGTCATTCTGATTGAATACTGACGGACTGATGAAGTGGACTGACGGATTTTCAGATAATTTTCATTGGCTGTGAAAATTACATTTAACTTTTTAATTTAATTTTCATTGATTCTTTCGTGATTGAAGTCAGGAATGACAGTCTGACTTGGTCTGACTGTTCAATCAGACTGTCATTCCTGATTGACCGTGTAGGGGCCGCCTATGGACTGAGTGTAAAGTATATTTATGGATGAGAGGGGGCGTGCCGCAAGCGGAGAGGGATGGTTGACTGCGGCCATCTTGGATAGCAGTACTGTGGTGCGCTCTATAGGTGACTTTAAATACTAGTGCAGCGTCTGTCCTCGTCTCGATTTCATCTTTAGCATGGAACAGAACCTACGTCATCTTTAGCAGGAAACAGAATCCACTTTACCGTTATTAAATCTGTGGCATGGATCAGAACTAGCTTCAACCACCGACGAGATACTATTAAATGATATTAACTATTAAGTAATAGCATTCCTTGAGAATGCCTCCGATCGGGCTACGAATTGATCATGCCTGGCCTACGATTTTATCGGAGACAGATACTACATTAGTATTTAAAGTCGCCTATCGAGCGCACCACCGTCTGCGCCACTTAACATGGCCGACAAGTTGATACCCCTTCCGTCTTTCGCTACACCTCCCCCCCCCCCACCAGCAGGGCCGGATTAAGCCCCGTTGCAGAAGTAGCAAATGCTACGGGCCTCGCGCTTTGGGGGGCCCCGCTCCATACAAAAATGGACCCCGCACACGGGCGCTTCATCGAAGGGGCGCCGAAACATTAACAATATTTCTGCTAAAAAAAGGAAAGGTCATTCATACAAGCGGCCCTGGTAAAAAGCCTAGGGTTATGCACAGTCCTTAGGTCCATGCATAAAGCTGGCATCTGCGTCCGAATAAATATCGCTTTATCCCGGCAGAGTTCGCTGTCGAAAATCGAGCATATTCAGAGCATCCTGAGCTTCGAGCGCGTTCTGCCAGCGTAATGCTCGCCATTTGCTGGCATCGTACGATTGCAGGCTGGGCTCGATTTCTGCTCGAGGCAAGCCTGGCTGACTGGGGAATTGCACCTGCAAATTTTGCACTCAAAGGCAAATTGGATGCCAAATTTTAGTTGATTTGATTTGGGACGAGCAGATAGATTCACATTTATTATTGCAGATTTGTGACAGCCACGACACGCATACAAAGATCATCCAAACCATAAAGGCTCACAGGCCGACGTCGTTCGCAGTTCTCAATTTTGAGGGGAACATTGAGACGCTTCTACTTTTCGTTGAGAACAGAAGGACCCTTCAAATTTACGAGTACAAAGGTGAAAAGTTCATTCGAAAATGTTTTCTGAATATTAAATCCTTTAGTGCTTCGTGAAACGTGTATGCTTTTTTCAGGAGTGCAAGGCTTCGTGCACAGGGACAGTATTAACATGAACATTGACAAGTTGTTCAATTTTAAAATTCGAAAACGTCCCGGTTTTGCGAGGCGACACTGTCTCGCTTTGATCCACGAGAATCGATTGACGATCTTAGAGGCGCAAATGTATGGCGAGAAGGTTGATATGGAATCGCTAAAGTGTTCCGCAGTGTAAAATTAGATTAATGCTATTAAATTATTAGAGCCACAGCGTGGAAAGTATATTTATTTCCAGTGTGAATACTTCAGGAAAAATGGAAAGTATTCGACGTAGCTAGAGTTCTATTTAAAAATTGTTGCAGCTCTAATAATTTGATCAGTTCGGAATAAACGCACACCCGAGATATCGATTATTTATTTTTCTAATTGTACATAGAAGTTTTCTATAAGCTGCGTTATAGAGTTCCGTAGAAATTCGTCTGCGAATATTTCTATCGGTATTAATGTTACTAATACTGCGTGATTGTAGTTGATATTGCTGTCAGCGGAGAAACTTGTCAATAAACGCCACCCAACCGTTTGGCCTTGTAAAAAGCGATGATCTCCTCGTCGATTTCCGGATCACCTGTCAGAGGAAGCGAGTTTTCGAAACTGCCGTTATTGCTGGCACAATCTGACTTGAAGTCCTCTTTGCTTCTTGCGCTCCATTTTTCCTGCCGGTCAGGCGTGAAGCTGCAAACACTCGACTTTCTATCGCTTCCTTTACTCTTGTTACCCTCCGTCTCGCGATTAGAAAAACAAACATTACTTCTGGTCGACTGTGGCAGCATGTCTCCCCGTTCGTTGCAAATGCTGGCTACTTGCAGCGGTTCTATCTTCCTCTGCGAGCTTACGTCGACGCGTTGATCGCCATTTTGTAAACGACTGCGGGAGGAATAATTCCCAGCGTCATTTCCAGGCTTAGGTGTTTTCAATTTTGGACCAGTATCAAAATTCTCCGCGAATTTCGAAAAATCACGATTAACCTGAAACGTATTCCCGAATCTGATGTCATAATCTTGAGTAGGCGAATTCGACCTGGGAATCTGACTCTTCAGAATGTTCTCCGAACGCACTCCGGACTCCATTCTGCATGATTTCATTTCACCTCGAGGCACATTGAAATGCAACATCTTCTCATAAAATGGAACCGATTGGTCGGTAGACTCTTTAATATTTTTATTGCGAGGGCTTCCGTCATTTTCTTCCTTAATTATTACATCCGACAGAATATCGCATTTCGGTTGAACATTTTTCGTCACCGACTTCTTAACTTCGCTGTTTCTCGCCTGTTTCTTCTCCGACTTACGACGTGGTTGCTGCGTTTCTGAATTGTCGAATGTCGTTGCCGAATTGTCCAATGTTACGTTGACAACGTTGCATCTGAAATACTCCGATTGGGAATTATCCGCGGAACTGTCTTTGCTCGTTGAGAATTGTTCCAGAGAATTTTTCCGCCTTCTGACGTTCGCTATGTTGGTAGCGAGAAAGTTTGTGCGGTCGTTAACACTGTCTCTGTTGCAATTGCTTTTACGTTCGTTGGTAACAGTGTGCTGCGAATTAGCGTGACTTTGGAGAGTAGGGTTGCAATCTTTCGATCTCTTTTTGTGGTTTCTGCGATTAGTTGAATATATTTCGTCTTCGACGTTCATTTTGATATTTTCATATTTATATTTTGTTGGTGGATTTTCGTTATTTGTATTTTCAATGAATTTTGCTGCTGCTAAAATTGAATCTAATGTTACTCGAATAAAATTACTTACGCGTGGACAGCGGATTTTATGCATTTATGGCAAAAATGAGTAGGAGTAATTTGAAACGGTGGAAAAAATTTGGAAAATTTTAGGAAAGAAATAAATTTCTTTTTCACACCAGTTTGCTACAATTCAGGTAGAAACGTTTTATTTTGCATAAAGATCCGCCGTCTACTTATGACAATCTCTTGTGTGAAATTGTTTAAAATTACTGGAGTTGATCTCCGGATTCAATTGAAATTCTTCGGAGTGATTATCTACTGTTCTTGATTTTCCAGTTAATTGTAAGCCCCCATCGTCAGGTAATCCTAAATTATAAATTAGTATCGTTTATCAGTTAAGCGAATAAAAAAAATAAACACATATAAGTGTCGAATACATTGAAAGGACCTTCCTTTAGACAGTTCTCCGTTTTCCCTTTTTCTTTGTTCAGCAGATCGATTAACAGTGCTATGTTTGCCTCAGGAAGTTATAGAATGAGTGTTGAACCTTTTTGATTTTTTGATAAAAAATTTCATGAAGTCGACAACAACAGAAATACAACTTGAAAAATAACGATTTTGAAGTTGGGATATTTGTAACTCCTAATTGACCGCTAGAGGGCAGTTATGTCAGTTTTATATCAGTGTCCCCACTCTACCTTCCCCCTCTGCGACAACTTTCCTCGATTCGTGCACCCTCCCCTCATCTGGCGACTCTGGTAGCGAGAATAGTTGATGGAGGCATCCACAATATCATTTTATAGAGCCTAATCGAATTCGCTTCCAAAAATATTTTTCTGAGAGATTAACAATGTCTATCTCGATGGAAATTTTGCAATTTTCTTAAAATCGATATTGTAGACTACTGCATTTCTTAGTTATGTCAATATTCTTGCCGGGGTGCGAAATCGCGATGGAATAAAATGTGGCGATTGCATTAGGATACAAATTTCCTTGTCCCTCTGGAAAACCAAGTCTTTGTAATACTCCAACTTCTTCAAGCAGCTCTTCGGGTCTCTGCTCAACTCGATAATTCTTCGAAAACTATCGAAGCAGTATTCGATACTTTTCGTGTTGTAATCCCAAGAAATTTGATTGTCGGAATCTAGAAAATTTCTGATTTGTGCGTCCAACTTCCATTTGTCCTCAGCTGTAAGTTCCTCGGAACGCTACGTTCGAAACAATAACGAGATTAACATCCCTTATGAATATATTGTGATTTTGTACTACACTGGTAAACGTACAGTTTGCCCAGCCATGGCTGTGATTTGCTGCTTGAGTTTCTCGATCTCCAATTTCAGCAACGCGTTCTCGCTTTGGATGTTCATTTGTAGAACTAGTTTCACGTCGTTGTTGATTAGAGCCACTCTTTGGGCGAATCTGCACGTAGAAACTGTCTCCTGGAGACAATAAAAATTATTCAATTGTTGCTATTAAACGCGAGGGAGTAGAGAAATTTACTTTACCTCTAGATTCGAAGACACGGCGCTCAGATTAGCCAACATGGCGGTCATACAGTTTCCGCCCAGACTGTCTCTCAAGATCGATGTCAAATATGAATTTCTAAAAATACATATACCAATGATTTTCATATTCATATTCATTCCAGACAGATCAATTGTTCTTTGACATACACGAAGGTAAAACAAGAATGAGAAAAGTGAATATAATTTTGTTCACTGGTAACACTGTCCAACAGCCAAAAAGGATATCGATTCTCACTATGCAATTCTTATAGAGTTTTTTGCGCTAATTCCGAATCTGTTTTTAATTTTTCTCCTAGACACACAGTTTTTGAGAAATTTGTATTTGAAAAAATGACATATTTTTCAACTTTGAACAAATATTGTGATATTATTATAAAAGATATTGAATTGATCTTTACAGCAAAAGATTCCTTAGACTTTCCCGAATACAGTAGGCTTTTGTCTATACGTATAATTCCACACAATCAAATTTTGAAAAACTTTAACAGTTTATATCTCAATAACTATTTGTTTGCGACATATGGCTCCTTTCAAACTTTTTCTCTTCTCGATGAGTAGAAGGCGTTGATGTAAAAAAAAACTTTAACAACAATTTTCTTTGTTATAAACAATTTTGCGGCAAGTTTCTCCTACAAATGTCCACCGATCCAGAGGTGTAGATTCACCCCTAGGACGGATGACTATTACTTTTTATACACCCTGTACAACGCATAGTACAATTGATAAATGAACCCGTCGATATTCTGAGAGGTTATAGAGCGAATAAAGCACCTGTACGGAATGTGAGTGACGCTCTCCTGACCCAGACACACTATGACTTGCTCCAGGTAATGTAGGCTCAGGTTAATGTGCTTCGCCTCGGTCAGGATGGTGCCGCTTATCGAGCATTTGTAGACCCGCTCAGACCTATAGAAAATTCCATGCTGAAAAATCGCGTACCGTTACAAAATTTGCCATCGGAAACGAGAAAGCAAGCGAGAGACGCGGCGGCGCGGCGGCTGGAAAAAATAGCCGTGTGGACAAGTGGGTCGAACGGCAACGATGATGTAACTGCAACAAGTTTGCCCGAAGAATGCGCGATGCTAGTCAGCGAATTCATTTCCTTAATGCGACACCAGAAGTCAACGCCTGATTCGAGGCAACTTGGGCTAGATCGTGATCGCTGTTGTCCGACGACAGTTGCAGGAAAGAGATTGCGCGTGCCCTAATCGTATTAGATTTCTAAGAAAATTATGTGCTTCTATTGTGTCCATCTTTTATTTCAGCTCTTTGCGGACGAGGACTATTTGAAGAGCTACAAATCATTTTCATCAGAATCTTCAATGATGGGGAAAGTGGACAATAGATATATTTATTACGTGCTTTGCTAAATTGTGTGTTTCCAACTTCAGAAATTAACCCCGAAGAGTAACTCTGTTTACTCTGTAGCTATTTAACTCTGTTGCGATTCTCAGCTGAGTCGTACATTAAAAATCATTTTTCTCTTTCCCAAGTCGGACGTCACGTTTCACAAAATAGGAACGCCATTTAGTTAAATGTAATTGTGCAATTATAGTATCATTAAGGAAATGAAAATGTGAGTGGGTCGAAAGAGAATCAAAGATGATTCCATAATAATTATTAATCGTAAGTATAATAAGCAAACTGTGTTGGAAAATATTTTTAATCAATCTAGATTAATCTAGAAGAAGATTATTCTGAATCAGGGACTCTAACTGTCACAACCAAAAAGAAAAAAAGTCATGGAATACAAATAAGGATTATAAGTAACCGAAAATTTTTCTGTTGTTGGTAAATGTTATCTTTGAGAGAAATCAATTTCGATCACTTATAACAGTTATCAATGAGAAAAATTTATTTCGATCGCTCATTGTCGCATCTTTCGCTGACTAATTGTTGACTGTAGGGTTGCTATGAAATTAATTGACGCCTGACTGTGACGTTTTCGCGTGGCAGACTGTACAGCGGGTCATCTACACTTAGAGGCCAATCATTTTCTACGAGGTGACTTCACCTGACTAACTATGCAAGAAGAGTGGACTTTTCTCTAATTATTGTCAGTTAAAAACTTCAGGTTTTTTTAAACTGACTGTAGTTTTTCAATTTTAGGTCGGTAACAGAGTCAGGCTTGTATATCCTGTCAGTGTCCTTGTACCTTCAGTGGATAAGAGAATCGTTGATACAAACCCGGCTAAGTCTACCAGGTGCACTTTCGCTCGTTTATAGTGATCAGCGCCGAACTCCTTCATCGAGATCACGATGGTAAAGATGCAGTGCGATCTTGATGACTGGGGGTTCATTGGGGTTTCTGTGGTGACCCTGCAGCAATATTTTTCAAAAAGTAATCAATAATTACAATTAAATTTGTTTTACAAGGATTCCTCTTCAAATTTCAAAATTAATGTTAGCTTGAAATCTACCTCAATTCAAATTTTAGATTAATTTACTATTCAAGTAGATTCCCAGATTAAATTTACTATAAGAGAATTCCTGTTAATATCTCAAAATTAATTTAAACTCGAAATCTCCCTCAATTCAAATTTTAGATTAATTTACTATCCAAGTAGATTCCAAAATTAAATTTATTGTAAGAAGTCCTGTTAATATTTTGGAATTAATTGAAACTCGAAATCTCCCGCAATTTAAATTTTAGATTAATTTACTATTCAAGTAGATTCTAAGATTAAATTTACTATAAGAGAATTCCTGTTAATATGTCAAAATTAATGTAAACTCGAAATCTCTCACAATTTAAATTTCAGATTAATTTACTATTCTAGTTATTCCAAAATTAAATTTATTGTAAGGATCCTGTTAGTACTTCGAAATTAATTTAAACCTGACATCTCCCTCAATTTACTATTAAAATTATTCCAAAATAATATTATTCTGTAATCATATGTCAAAATTAATTTAAACCCGAAATTCCCCTCAATCAGAATACTGTTAAATCTTTGAGATAGGGAAACAAGTGAAATTCTTAATGATGAAACGATAGACTCACCGATTGCTGTCGCCCACCAGAAGCAGTTCGAAAGCATCCTCCAGAGACCGGACACCATGAAAGCTGAGGTTCTTCAAATGTAACTGGCCGTTTTCGTCTTCCTGGATAGTGACTCGGCTGGAACGCATCGGGAAATCATTAAAATCGCTTCTGTCTCGACCGAAGGGTCTAGTCAGCAATCGCTTGGGACTTGCGTGCAACAGATGCGATCAGAAAGTTTCGCGCATTGCGTAAAACGTATCCCCGACTGATTAATCGAACTTCCGCTGTCGGCGGCATAGGAAAATGCTGATTTGTTGCTGAAATTGACTTTCTTGAAAAAAATATTCCGGTTCAAACGTTGCTGTCGATATCATTCAAATTAATTGAATACTAAACCAGATAAGGATCTCAGCTATAAACTTCGTGAGACAAGGGACTCGAACAGAGAAAGAATAAGCGTTTTGTTGCGCTGCGAAATGAATGCGAATTCCTTTAATCGCTCGAAGTGAAACGGGATGCCTGGCCTGGAGTTCCGCATTTGTGTAATGAAATCGGAATTGTCAAGCGGGGAACTTGTCGAATCATTACCAGACTATAGATGCCATTCATCTGTTTTAGGCAAGAGCGAAGAAAGCGTGGAAAGTTCTATTATCGTAGTCCAAAATACATTCAAGATTTTACACGCTCCTCTGAAAATAGTTGTACAGGTAATTGTTGGTTAATTGTTATTTGCTTTCGTTCTACACTTTCACTCCGCCAATTGTGTTTTCACCGATCTCATATTTTAAACGGAGAAATTAAATTGCAGTCCAATCGTCAAGAATTTTAAAAAATCTCACTGGATTTGGGACAGGAAATGGCTGAATTCGAACACGAGGAACTGGTGAGTGTTAGTAAACGCGATTCAATTTATTTTAATATTAGTCCAGTCAATGCATGCTCATATGGGGGGTGTAGAGGGAAATGGAAGCAACACAATTTTTAACTTTGGGACTTTGTTTGGACTAGTTAGGAGGTAAACATACTAAAAGTCCCACTCCTTTTTCGGTTTTCCGCTTATATGTCGGAAACTATGCGTGCTAGCCATAAGACCATCCAATACAAAAGTAAAGCTGACAAAATGTGCCATAAGATTGATTCCATTCAGTTTTTCGCTATCTCGCATAGTTTCCGAGATATCAGCGCTCAAAGTTCACTAATTGTGAAAAACATGTATTTTGCCTTATTTGCCTAGCTAACTCTTCAGCACAACTTTGTTGTGAACTTTGAGCGCTGATATCTCGGAAACTATGCGAGATAGCGAAAAACTGAATGGAATCAATCTTATGGCACATTTTGTCAGCTATAATTTTGTATAGAGTGGTCTTATCGCTAGGACGCATAGTTTCCGAGCTATAAGCGGAAAACCGAAAAAGGAGTGGGGACTTTTAGTATGTTCACCTCCTAAATAGTCCAAACAAAGTCCCAAAGTTAAAAATTGTGTTCCTTCCATTTCCCTCTACAACTTTTCGTTGACTGGACTATGTTTTTAATTTCTCGAACAATTTAAGTTTGAATCCATAGTCAAATTGAAACGATGAATTACTTCAAATCATTTTAGTATATAATTGGAAATAATGAATGTCTTGGGTTTGAATTCACGTTACATGCAACGACTGCAGTCGGACAAATCCTTAATAGTTTCGTCGTAAAGACAGGTTGCTATGAGAATGCTGATTTCACCTGAACGAGGAATAAAAACATTCCTAATGAACAGAATTTTCTGAGAGTATTCAAACCTTCAGACATAGGATTGAGCTCTAGCGGCCAGTCGAAGTCGTCAGCAGTTTCTACTGGATCCGAGAAAAAGCTGAGGCTTGACCTGAAAGAAGCGCATCCAAAAGTAGAAAAAGATTGACGCGGAAGGATTCGACCGGCAGCCATGAAATCGTCAAAAGCATCCGCCTCGGACGGGTCAATCGACGAGCGCGCGATTTCAATCGTTTCAATTTGTCTGTGACGAAAGCTCAGCGACAAGAAACAAGGAAGGAATAAAGGTGAAGCGGTTGCACCTCGCGAATGCTCCGTATTCGAACCCGGACGGAATCATGGTTGATCGTTCGGTCGGAGCCTAACTCGGCCGGTGCCGGTGGTTTCCCTTAAAGGTGGGTAGGCAGCCAGTTTTGCTTTTTTCCCCCGGCGAACGAAATCGGCGAGTATCCGCGTCCGCGAACCTCGAGGGGCCGCCATTTACGTCACGAGAACTTACGGTAAATCTTCCAATCTCGTAACCGCGTACTCTCGTTGCCGCCTATCGAGCAGGTCGTAGCCGTTCTCGTTGTAAATCTCCAGAAAAGCCACTTCGATGGTGTACAGGTTCTCCGGCCGCTGTACGGAGATTCAAGAACGTGTACGGTTACTGTACTTCTCCAGCCAGATACAGAAACGCCAACCTTTTCGATGACGTCGAACAGGTACTGCAGACTCCTGGGTATGATGCCTCGGCCGTCGATTGTTCTTTGGTTCCCGATTATCGAGTGCGTCTTCCCGCTCGCTGTCTGTCGAATTTAATTAAGGGTTGAAAAGAGTTTGGTTGGAAACATCAAATTTAGCCATTTTTTTCAGCACCGGAAAATAATTTAATATAACGTCGAAGTGGAGCGCTGTTTACAACGCATCTTAAGCTACTCAAACAATTTTTTTCGGATTTTTCCGACCCAAAATGGCGGCGCTATTGCTTACAGAACCGAATACGTTATATTTTTGTAGTTGCTTCGGGGATTGACCTCTACAGCCCACATTTATTTGATCTTGAACGAAAAAAATATATAAAAAAATCTTTCTAAAAACCACGCTTATATTAAAATGCACTGAAAAGGAGATATACTTTTTTTAGACATTAGTGACTATAAATAAAATCGTGGAGCGCTAAACTGTATTGACGTAATCTTCGTGAGAGCTCCACGCTTTTGTGTATAGTCACTAATGTCTAAAAAAACTATTTTCTCCTTTTTAGTGCATTTTAATGTAAGCGTGGTATTTAAAAAGATTTTTTTACGTATTTTTTTATTTTCTACTTTTTAGTGTTTTTTAAATAGAACGCAAGATATAGTAATTCTGGTATGAAATAGTAAGATATAGAAACGCAAAATATGGAAATACGCGAGATAGAATGAGGGGATGACTCCGAGAGACGACGTCTCTTGATGGAGTCCGAAATTGTACGAAATGGAACTGAATGAACGGAACATCACAACCACACTGAGCTCCTTCTGTGCGAAGTGGGCCAGTGGAGCGGGGTTGAGTCGGAGTGAGAACACGTAGTTGAGTGGGGAGTGTTGGTTCGCGGAGTGGGGATCGCTGAACGCGATCACGTGTGACGGTTGATATAAAAATTTTTTTTTAATATTGCATCGTCATCCAGTTTTGAGCTATGTTTAAAGTTTCAAGTCTCTAGCTCATCGGGAAGCGGTTTGAAATTCGATTACAAGATTTGACGCATACAACAATAAGGCAAGCTAATATAAGCGTGGTAAAAAGTATTTTCCAATCTGCATTAAAATGCCCAGACAAGTGCGTAGGGGTTTTTGGGAATATTGATTTCTTCAGAAATGGCATTTGAAGTTACAGTTGCAATTTATGCTAGAAAATTTCGTGGAAAAGTATTCACAAGATAGAAAATTTTTACTTCTTTAGGCATTATAATGCAGATTCGAAAAATATGGACGTGTGCAAAAAAATAAAGTATTAGATTCTGTAAGCGGTATAGCAGCCATTTTTCGGATCGAAAAGATACAAGAAAAATTTGTTGAATTAAGATATGTTGTAAAGAATGCTCCAATTCGATTGTATATTAAATTGTTTGTTTATAATGATAACAAATTTTATTTTTTTAAATTTATTTTACGTCGCTTTGATGTAATTTTGTTATTTTTTTTACGTAAGTTTGATATGTTGTAAAGAATGCTCCAATTCGATTGTACATTAAATTGTTTGTTTATAATGATAACAAATTTTTTTAAAATTTATTTTACGTCGCTTTGATGTAATTTTGTTATTTTCTTATGTAAGTTTGATGTAATGATAAATGATAACAAATGTTTGATTTATTGATGTTTCATATAATATGATATATTGATATCTAGGACATAAATAATGCTACTATTTTCATATTTTTGGAAGAGAAAGTACAAAAACAAATTCACAAACGCTAGTTGGTGAACGGTGTTCGATTAAAGTTTTATGTATAAATTTTATTCGTGGATTAATTTATCCAGAAGGCAGAGTTGGGAAAAAAATTAATCAACGATTGACGACTAAATTTCTACTTCAATCGTTAATCGCAATTAACAATTAATCTCCTAGTTTAGTCGTTAATTGCGGTTAACGATTAAATACTTATTAATCGTTAATTACGATTAACGATTATTAATCGTCAATCGGATAATTGATTAATGATTAACTGCTGAAATTTCGAAATGAAATACGTAATCAAAACTGTATGAATACTGAAAAAAATGTAAACTGAGTTTAGGTGTATTGTCATTTGGTCTGTAATACAAACTCTATTAACGTGCTTTTATGTTTGAAGTTATTATTCCTGGAAAGCTACGACCATCGTAGCATTTAACATTAAACAAAGTTACTGTAATGTACTATATGTTGTAATAAATCTCATAAGAGATTTCCTAAAAAAAAACTATTGAAAATAAACATGTTTTTGTTGAAATATATTATTATTTCTGTCAATTCTCCATCCGTTCTCTGCTCCCTCTCTCTGTCTCTCTCCCTCCTTATTACAATGTATGGATAGACTGTATGGCAATTAACTTTAACAGTAGATTAAATCAGTCTCCAATTTTTCGATGATTCCTTTTTTTAATCAATGATTCACGATTAAATCAATCGATTGAATCAATCGCCGATTTTTCGACGATTTTTTTTTTAATCGTACACATTAATCAATCAATCATGATTAAAACTTTAATCGATTAATGCCCAACTCTGCCAGAAAGTAACGAGACATTTCCACGGAATGAAGGATAGTTTTGAAGAATCGCCTTGCAATATTTACCTGGCCGTATGCGAAAATGGTCCCGTTGTAGCCGTCGAGAGCGCTTTAATAAACGGAATGGCACACGTGAATGAGCGAGCAGGTGGGGCAGGTTGTTTTCCTACTAATTAACGGGGACTGTTCCTTTTACCTTTCCATTACCGGCCGCGCCACGTTCTCGAAGACGTCCTCCTGCGTCGCGGATTCCTCGAACACTCGGAAGAAACTGAAAGTTTCGGATGTCTCGCGGATGATAACAGGAATTCCTCGGTCGACAGACCGATGTTCCGATAACTCACGAGTAATTCCATGACTCCGGACGATTGTCGGGATAGTCCTTCGTTTTTTGCACCGGTGAAACGAGGATCAAGAAGTCCTCCTCGAGGTCCTCCTTGGGACGGCGATGCACCGCGTAATTCTGCAAATGTGTCGCATACCGTAATTTCTACGTCGGTGTTACGTTACAACGAGCATACCACTATAGACTTCCGGTTCTTTTCCGGTCTTAATCTCGCGTAGACTTTAATCGCATTCTTCACCATATCGTTCGGCCTAACCTGTTCACCTACTATGCAGAACGCACTCGCGGTTTAATAATCGACGACAGGCGATCGATTAACGCCGCTTTCGAAATAAATGGTCCGTGTTCCATCAATGACACGAGATTTCTAAATGGCGAGTGGTAATTGCTTGCAGGTGAAATCACCACCGCGATAATATTTACCGTATTCTATTTGCTTCTTGCATACACAGCCGATCGGAGCGAAGTAGGTGATTTATAATTACTGGTGCATGACTGCTTTTTCGAGGTCCCTGTTTCACCTCTATGTATACAGGGTGTTTCGTTTATCTGATAACGAAAATATCTTGTGACGCACAGTGGTAAATGTTTCGATTTTAGGTGGATAAAAATCATTTTTCTCAATTACTGAAAAACATATTTAATTGAGAAAATATATTGTATCATTAGACATACAGAACCAAATAATTCTAGATCTCATTATTTCCATTTTTTATCCATCAACGACTAGTTGAATGTTCCGATTTTGTGTTGTGCATTGAAAAATGGAAATTAAGTACATATGAAACTAATTTATATTTTCTCGTTTAAGTTTGAAACTAAAAGGAGGAAGTAAATAAAATTAACCATAATCAAAAGCGTTTTTTTATGTATGAGTAAATAAAGTAAGGTTGTAATTTGACTGAAGCATACTCAAACTGCAATTTCTTTGTATATTTTAACTATATGAATTACTTAACAATGTCGAAGAAAAATTAGCTGCTACAACCTGTTACTTAGTGACAAATTATTATATTTAAATGGGGCTGTAATGGGACCTCTGGGTATGTTATATGTAATTAAGTTACTGCAATTTGTTTGTGCGTCATGACGCACTGAAATTAGGACAAAAATTTGTTTACAAAAATTGTTCGGTATGAAGGGTAGAAACATATAGTCTATTTTTTTTTTGAGGACTAGAATGGTGGGGAGGGAGGATTTCAAAGTCAAATTAAGTTTTTTGAATGGGATGTCCTATTTTTTATACCATACATCGATAAAGTATCAAATTCTGAGTATCAAATATGTTCATACAAATATCCGCCTGGTAACTCCATGAAGCAGAAAAGAATCGATACTAGTATAAACATGTGAAGTGGAGTATCGGATTTTACGTGTATACGTATTTGCATACATTATGTAGTGTCAGGTCAGGGGAATTGACTCGAATCCAGGGGAAACAGTTACCCCCTCTCTGTCGGTACCGAGATAGTCACGTGACATTGTAGAAGGGGAAGGGTGGTGGACAGGTCTCAATCTGGCGACACTGACATATTTATAATAAATTATTCTATAGATTTATGCATTTATTAAAAATACTGTTATAATATTTTCAACCCATTGAGCATATTACGAGAGAAAATCAATTTCTATGTCTCCACGGTACATTCCAATTCAGGTGGGGATTTTTTATTGTGCATAAAAATAAATAAAAGTAAAAATAAATAAATAAAAGTAAAAGTAAAAAAAGAATAAAAGTCCGCTGACAAATTATAATACTCTAAAAATTACTCATTGAATGACTGTGTCGTTGAAGTTGCCTCGAGAAGGGCTACAACCGTAGAAGTTCAATAACATCTGGTTCCATTAAAAAAAGAAGCCAAGTTTGCTTTCAAATCTGTCTGAAACATTTCTTGCTGCCTCAAAGAATGTAAAAGTTCTTCAGCTGGCCTGTCTTAAGCAACTCACCGTGTACATGTTGGACAAATTGGATTACAGTCGTGTTTCTTTGAATTTGAAAATATTTATTCGATAAAATCGGGTCAATCCCGACCCGAGGAGCGTACAGACCGCCTGAACCGTCGGATCATAGAGCACGCGAAATTACATAGAGCCCGTAATCTCGCCGAGTTAGCTGCCCCTGAACGTATCTCGATAGGTCGAGCGTCGCGTGGCGTTGCATCGCATCGCATCGCATCGCGCGGTTCGATTGATCGATCCACCCCGTGCGCTTTGGAGGAAGAGCGGATGCGTAGGAGAAGCGAGAGGTCGCGGTCGCCTAGGCGACGACGTCGTCGTCGTCGCGACGTCGGCGCAGTGCGTCGCCGTGTTGGGAGAGCCGCACCGGGTCGTCGGTCTACACGATGGCAGGCCAGTGTCCCGACTTTTCTCGGCTTTCGCGTAGTTCCTTGTGCCATCGTCGCGTTCTTCGACGTGATCCCGACGGCGTCGTCGCGGTCAGACGCTGAAGCGTCGCGGCGACGGAGGCCCCGAACCTAGAGGGACAGCGACGAAAAGCGAAAAATCGTGACGGCGCGGCATGTCGATCGATCTTGGTGACCTGTCGTCGCCGATTTGATCGTTCGTCGCCGTCGACGATCGGTTGCGTCGCTTTCACGGGCACCTCCACCCACGACCAGTGAACCGGTGACTTTGTTGCTCTTTTGTTGCTGACCAACGCCTATCAACGTTGCCAACATTCCCGTGGATACCGTGCGACGATCCCTCCGGATATTCTTTTGAAGAGGATCGATCAGCCCCCCCCCCCCCCAGCTGCCCTGTCAAGCTGGTCCCTGACAGGCTCAACCTGGATACTTGCTAGACGACATGCCCGCCAATCTAGGGAACAACGCCGCGTGAGAAGCTGCCGGGACATGTGCCTTTTGGTCTCCTATTGATCGGCGCGTCCCGACGCGGCCACCGGATCCTGACGTTTCGGGATCGTCGGCTACCACGGCTCGGTAACGTATCATCATCGCACGCGTTCTCAATTCCCTCTCACCTACCGATTCGTTTTGCAGTCGTCGTCGGCTCGGAGTCGATCGATAGTCCTGATTCCAGCCACCGTCGCCTTGAACGTATTTCATTTTTCATTGGGTCAATGCACTTTGCGTGACCCTGCCGCCGAACTACTTCACACGTCCACTGCCCCTCTGTCAAATGCGTGCCGGCGCTTTATTTTCGGAGTGCGCGCACTTCGATTTACGTGCACCGTAACGTGCACGCAATTTGTTGTGCACGAGCAGCCTGACGGGCGACCTCGCGGAAACGTTCGTTGGTTCTGCTCTTGCTCTTCCAAACGCGTCTCGAATTGTTTCGTTTTGTTCAGAGACTCGCTCGCTGTCCAAAGATCGAACGTATCTGACGTGCTCCTCTATGTTGGGCTAATGGAGCAGCGTTGAAGATTGCTACAAGGACATTATCGCTTCATGAATAGCCGTTCCAACTGAACACGAACAAAGGACACGTCTGCAATTCAATTTTACACAGTGTTTAACCTGAGACAAGAGAAAGACTTGGCACTCAAAGTGTACTTGGGAGAGGAAGTGTAGAACCTGTAGTGACATAGGGCGCGCACACAACAAAGGTTTAAGGATTATAGCAATGAGGGCTTGCGTATCAACCTAACTGACAGTTCAAGTAGAACAGCTTTAAGTAGAGACTGCACTGTCCAACCTGCCCATAGTAGTTGGAGATGACGTTGTCGAGATGACGTGCACAACAAAGGTTTAATTGCAAAGTAAAATTCGATCATAACAATAGGGACTTGTCTTTCAACCTATCTGACAGTCCTCGTAGAACAGCTTTAGATAAAGACTGCACAGTCCCAACTAAACTTTGCTTGGCTCAGCAATACTATAGTTATAGCGGTTAGAGATGACGTTGTCGAGGTGACGTGCACAACAAAGGTTTAATTGTGGAATAAAATTGGATCATAACAATAGGGACTTGTCTTTCAACCTAACTGACAGTTCTCTTAGAGCAATTTCGGGTGAAGACTGCACCGTCCAACCAGAATTTGCTTGGCTCAAAAATAGAACAACTTTGGGTAGAGACTGCACTGTCCAACCTGCCCATAGTAGTTGGAGATGACTTTGTCGAGGTGACGTGCACAACAAAGGTTTAATTGCAAAGTAAAATAGGATCATAACAATGGGGTCTTGTCTTTTGACCTAACTGACAGTTCTCGTAGAACAGCTTTAGATAAAGACTGCACAGTCCCAACTAAACTTTGCTTGGCTCAGCAATACTATAGTTATAGCGGTTAGAGATGACGTTGTCGAGATGACGTGCACAATAAAGGTTTAATTGTGGAATAAAATTGGATCATAACAATAGGGACTTGTCTTTCAACCTAACTGACAGTTCTCTTAGAGCAAGTTCGGGGAAAGACTGCACCGTCCAACCAGAATTTACTTGGCTCAAAAATAGAACAACTTTGGGTAGAGACTGCACTGTCCAACCTGCCCATAGTAGTTGGAGATGACGTTGTCGAGGTGACGTGCACAACAAAGGTTTAATTGCAAAGTAAAATTGGATCATAACAATGGGGTCTTGTCTTTTAACCTAACTGATAGTTCTCGTAGAACAGCTTTATTTAAAGACTGCATTGTCCAACGAGAATTTGTTTGGCTCAGCAATAGCCATAGCAGTTGAGGACGACGTTCATCGAATTTGGAGGGTTATCTCCCATAAATCCTCGCCGACTTCTTTCTGCGAAGAGAATATATTGCGCAATTGTAACACGCAGCCATCAAAGACGTTACAGATCATTAGGGATCGAGCGGGCGATCAAGATCCAACGTGGTCGGAGAGGTATACGCGGAATCCAAGAGGTCAAACGTCTGGACTTCTGGACACGAACGGTGGAAAGGATCGCGATCTCGTCGAGCTAATGCCAGGGAGGGAATTGCTGGAATTACGTAACGATGATTGACGGTTTCCTAATTCGCAGCTGCAACGATAACGTGCCGGTTCGATATATATCGCCGTGTAACGAGCCGGCCCCGGCACGGCCGCGTCCGATGCTTTCAGGATCAGGGTCGCGGGAAGATTCTATTTTCTCCGAGGGCAGCCAAATATATTCTTACGAGCGCTAATAAGAGCCTCGGGAGTCACGTTCGAATGCATAATGTGCCGGTCACGTGACAGATCGTAGAAGTTCTGCATAGGTGGGGGGGGGGGGGGCGCAGAGGAATCTATGTCAATGACTACGGGCACTGGAATCGACACTGCTGACCCCCTGGGACCCTCGGTTATTATTCTCGGCCACCACGTTGACACATATTCGATCCTCTCAACAATTTTTAGTTTATTTCACTGATGCGTCTCTGTTTCTTCTTTGGTAAATTTATTTATTGAATTAAATGCAAACATAAATTACTTGGATAACTTCAACATCAATTTTTCAGAACTGTTCCATCAATTCATGTTGATATTTGTGAATTCTTAACTCCTTTCTCTTCTAGATCGATCTCAGAATCAAAAGTTTCCTTTTTAAATATTTCTTTCTTGCTACTTAAATTAACCAATTTAAAATAAACATTGTCCGCATTCATTGCAAGATGTCCACTTTAAGTACAGTCAAACCTGTTTTTGTACGGTAGATAGGGACCGCAGAAAAAATCCTCACAAAAAAAATATTCACAAAATTTATAAATAGCTATAACAAATAATTTTTCACAACATATTCAAGAAAATTTTTTGTATGCGGTCGAGTGGGACCGCATAAAAAAGGCTCACTTAGAAAACATGTCAAAGCTTTACGAAATAGTGAGAAAGTGTTTTCCAAACGAAATAAATAATTAAATTACACATGGAAACATTTTAAAAAATTTTCAAAATGTACATAATTCAATACATATACAGGGTGTCCTGCTGAAAACAGTTCAGCAGGATATCTCGGAAGATGTTGTTGTTATCAAAAAAGTTGTTTGGTATGACAGGCTACATTACGTAGTATTAATTGTTTTCTTATGGGTGGAGTGGTAGAGGACATTCCAAGGTCACCTTGATATTTTTAAATGGAATGTCCTATTTTTTATACCATAGATCGATAGAGTATCAAATTCTGAGTATAAAAGTGTTGACCTTCATATGTCCCAAACCTAATAGTTAACGAGATATTATCGAAACAATTTTCTTTCTTCTTTGGATAATATCTCGTTAACTATTAGGTTTGGGACATATGAAGGTCAACACTTTTATACTCAGAATTTGATACTCTATCAATCTATGGTATAAAAAATAGGTACATTCCATTTTAAAAAATCAAGGTGACCTTGGAATGTCCTCCACCACTACACCCACAAGAAAACAATTAATACTACGTAATGTAGCCTGTCGTACCAAATAACTTTTGTAGGAACACTTTCTTGATAAGGTGAGACGAGATATCCTGCTGATGTGATCTGATATTCAACTACCGCACAGAAACCATCGTACAAAAAAAAGTCGCACAAAACAAATCGCATAAAAAAACCAGGTTAGACTGTATGTACTCCTTCCGAATCAATAAGAAGATCTACATCGATCAGAGCACAGTAACGACGAATTAACGTCCGCGAGCGAACATTAAGATCTCCAAGTTTCTCGAGGAAAGTCAGCCATCGGTCATCATCCGCGGCGACCCGGCATTTATCGGTAAGACAAGTGGCCGTTCATAAACAATCGGGACCCTCCCCCCAATTAGTCAACGAGATAAATCGAAAGCGGTCCCCGTAGCTATCCGAACCGGCGCGGCGATTTCATCTGTACGGGAGAGAGGGAGGAAAGGACAAAAAGGTGTACACCGGAATCCCGATATCGTCGCGAATACAAATCGGAACGGTGCGGTGTGCCTCGAGTCCAGGTTAGCCGGAGAAAGTCGTAAATTTAGAACTGGAGAGCAGGCGGGTGATTTAAACTGACGCTTAGCGGGGCCAGCGCCGACATCCGAGCAACGATTATAGTCGTTACATCAATCAGCCCGAGCGAATGGACGTATAATCTCGGTAATAAGGATCGTTCCTAGGGTAGAATCGGTACGATTCCGCGGCGGTTTCACGATCTCGGTCCGCGATCACCAGTCGTGCATCCACCTTCCCGTGGATCGTTTTGCTTGCGAACGGGAAAAACTGTTCCGGGGAAGATGTTTATATTTCTCCGGCCGTGATACGCGCCGGAGAAGGTAGATCGCTCGTTAGAAGCTAGTAAAAGCGACCGCGAACCGCTTTCAAGGCTAACCCATTCGGTCTTGAAACCTCGTTACGTTTAATTCGTCACGGGCAATTAAGAGCCAAGTTACGTGTCTCGCCCGCGAGCCCCTGTGTTCAAAAATCGGCAAATCGAACAGGAAACCCTTAATCGTCGCTTCAATGGTAGCGCGGACAATCGAAACAGTCCATAAAATCGCTAATTATGTTCATCGGTAACCTTTTTTGAAGCGCAAACTTCTTTAGGCGCACCATGTACACAATTACCGAGTTGTGAATGAGTATGATCCGTCACGCTCCGAGGTGAAACGCTGTTCGGGTAAACTTTTTCTTTAAAACATTACCGCTTTATCTCGTTCGCGATGGACAATTATTTCTTCCGAGAAACACAAAATTTAGAGGCATTTCGTATTTTTACTTGTCAAAGCTTTGGCGCACCTCCCACTCTTCGCTTCGGTGGCAGCGCGGACCGTAAGAAAATCGAAACAATTTATAAAATCGATAATTATGTTGTTCGGTAACCTTTTTTGAAGCGAATACTTTTTTAGGCGCACCATGTACACGATTACCGGGCTGTGAATGAATCCGATCCGTCACGCCCCTAGGTGAAACGCTGTTCGAGTAAACTCTTTCTTGAAAAAATTACTGCTTTATCTCGTTCAATGGACAATTATTTCTTCCGAGAAACACAAAAGGAGGCATCTCCAACTTTGACTTGTCAAAGCTTTGGCGCACCTCCCACTCTTCGCTTCGGTGGCAGCGCGGACCGTAAGAAAATCGAAAGAATTCATAAAACCGCTAATTGTGTTGTCCGGTAACCTTTCTTGAAGCGCGACCTTCTTTAGGCGACCAATGTACGCAATTACTGGGCAGTGAATGAATCTGATCCGTCACGCTCCGAGGTGAAACGCTATTCGGATAAACTGGAGTGAGCCGAACCTAGACGAATGAACCTTTCTTTACAAAATGACTGCTTCATCTCGATCGATAGACAACTATATGGGGAAACACTAAATTTATTCTTCTCTAACTGTCGCGACAGCTAGAGACTCTCGTCGATCATTTGAATCGAGACATTCTACAATTCTATCATTCACGTAACATTCGCAAACGCTGTCACGCCGGGTCGATAACGACTTCCTTTACGACATAAACCGGGCCGCGATTATGTTTCCTTTATCGCGGTGGGGAAGAATGATTGGAAAAAATGATCGGCCGGTATCCTGTAATTAGAAGATGCAATTGCTCGTATATCGTTGGGTGTACCGGTCGACGACGCTTTCTCGAGGAAATTAAATCGCTTCTAAATAATCAGCGGGGCAGTAAAACGGATAAGATACCATAAAACGTCGACGGTGTTACAACCGATCCGACGTGTGTAAATCAATTGAACTCGAAATAAGTTAATCGGGCAATGAGAGAGCAATCGGATGAAGTGTTACGGCGATATGATAATTAAATCGGTGTAAACGTGAAATCTTCGAATTAGATAACCGAGTAGTGATCGGGCGGGGGGAGGGGGAGCGGGAAACGATCGATCGTGTTGTTGAAACTGGGCCGGTGCGCGGAGCAAATCGAATTCTACTGGATACGTTCCGAGGTGTAACGGGAGAATCCAGTTGAACGTGAAATAAGTTAATTGGATAATCGAGTAGCGATGGGAAGAGCCAAGCACGCGTGACATGAAAGTGTTAATGAATCGGGTTACGTAACGAGACGCGGCGCGGCGACCAGAAAGCCCGCGGAGTCTCCGAGACGAGTGGGTGGACAAGATAAGGAAGTTCCTGTCGGCGCTTTCTCCGCCCGCCGACACTTTCGGTTCGAAAGGATGCCCATGTCTTCATTATACTCTAACCGCTGGAACAACGCGATTAAGCCTATCAACCAGGTACGCTCTTGCGGTTATCGCGATTGTTCGCCAGGTTACCCGCGACAGCCTACAATCTCAATTGCCAATTTTCATTAACCCGTTACAGCGATCTCCATTGTTCCGTTCGCGTCTTTCTTCGGGCAAATCGGACCTGATGATCATTAGTGTTCAAGCTGCGCATGGAATTATAAATGTTGAGAACCACAATGCAAACGATAGTCGATCAACGAATGACTGTTATTTCTTATAACTTGCTATTTCTTCCTCATTCTCACCACACTCAAAAATATTGAGAAAAACTTTACTTTCAAAATTGGTACCTTTCTCCTACGAATTATGATGTATTTGGTATGTAATCCAGAAGATTTGTACCCGGCGCGGATGCAGATCGAAGTCTTGATCCTCTAGGATTAATAGTTGAGGAGATATGGTCGCCTAAAGTTGAGCACCTTTGACAGGTAAGGGCGCCGCCATATTGGTTTGTAGTAACGACCGCGAGCCGCTTACCTTGCCGCCCCCCTTGACCTAATCCTAACCAACCAGTAAGCGGCGTGCGAACGTCACTACAAACCAATATCGCGGCGCCCTTACCTGTCAGAAAACTGGGAATATGCTCAACTTTAAGCGACCGTATCTCCTCAACTTTTGATTCTAGAGGTTCGAAACTTCGATCTGCATCCGCGCTGGGTACAATCTACTGGATTACATACCAAATACGTCATAATTCGTAGGAGAAAGGCACAAATTTTAAGTCCGGTAAAGTAAAGAGCAGCCAAAAATTGAACTAGTATAAGTTGAAAACAATACATGGCTTTAAACGAGAGAAAAAGATGATTGTTTACTTGGACAGGACTTGCAGTAGAAGATTGCTCGAACAGGCGCTATAATGAATTATTTCGTGGTCGTATACGAGCTATCGAATGAGCGACCTCAAACTTGCGGTGTGCGATCATCGATCAGTTTCATAGGCGTGTGGCAACCTAGCCAGCCGTCGAAGTTCCTCAAGTTCAGGCGTATTGTTTTTCGGGAGGAATTCCCGATACTTAGCGGCCTCGTGTGACTTTCTAAATATGCGTGGCAACTTATTGAGCAATGGGAATGTGAAAATCCTGGAGAGAATTTAACCTTTTCACCGAGCGTGAATCGTTGATCTTCAATCGCACGCTCTTGTTCGCGAAAAATAGTCGAAGATTAATAACTGCGTACGCATAGCAACAAGATAGTAGACACCCGTATAAGTAAGAACGGACAATATTTATTAAATTATTGTCTCATAAACAATGCACAATATGCCAGAAACAAAATGCATCGCATCTTTTATAATCGTCTCAATAAGTCGAAAATAATACAGCAATATCTTCCAATTCTTCTGTCTTTACATTTTTCTCATAGATATATAAAATCCACGATCTCGTGACAACGAATGAAAATGATAAAAGTACTCTCACGTTGCACGGTAAGGCCCTGATCTACGAAGCCTTAGGATCTACGAAAAACAAATATCCTCTCCACTGCGTATATCAGTGTAAACTGCGGCTACTCTTTACTTTACCGGACTCAAAATTTGTGCCTTTCTCCTACGAATTATGATGTATTTGGTACGTAATCCAGTAGATTTGTACCCGGCGCGGATGCAGATCGAAGTTTCGAACCTCTAGGATCAATAGTTGAGGAGTGATGGTCGCTTAAAGTTGAGCATTTTTGGCGGCGCCCTTACCTGTCGAAATGCTCAACTTTAAGCAAGCATAACTCCCGAACCATTGATCCTAGAGGATCGAAACTTTGAGGATTCGAAATTTATCCTAAACCGCTACTAATCCAATTACAAAACTTCTTTATTTTTCGTTATTTTTTATGGGATTTTCAGCAACTTATTTATTGAAATACAATACTTTGAACTTTGAACTGTGTTTAGTGGTCAGTGGTCACAAAGAAACGGTAGCACCACAGGATCTAAGAGACAGCACGGTCCCGATGTTTTTTCTTAGATCGAGGCTTTATTGTAGTTCAAACTAAAATAATAACCGATTATCTACAAGTTCGAGTAAACGATCACACACAAAACAGTCTTTGTGCGTCATACAAAAGGCAATTCTCACTAAAATGGTCACAATCTTCACATTTTTCAATGAACTGAATAAACTCCATATTTCATTGCCTATGTGCGGATCAATAAGAATGGCAAACAAGTAAAATATTCAATCAGAAGAAGACTAGAATGATGCAATTAAAATCAGTACGGTGCATGAATCTTTTCGCGAGTGACTGCATTGTATAATCGCATCGTCGGTTCCAGCATCCTCGGTAATCGATGAAGTTCCCAGAACGAGGGAAGTTCGCCAACTTTAGTCCCGTTCGATGCAGAATCCGTGCTACGTGGACTGGCTTCTAACCCAAATGATAAACAGCGCATTGCGAGGAGGCCCGCTGACATTTTCAAATGTCAGTGACTACCTACACGGGTTCTACACGTAGGCTCGTGCCCGTTGCCATTGTATCGGTGGATCGGCGCCGACAATGGTAGAAGGACACCATTGTCCCAGCAGTCTGTATTACTCGGGCACCGGTCTTTCGATCGCTCGTTGGTCTGATTCGTTGTTGACTGAAGGACGTGCAACGCGAAACTTGGCCACGGGGGTCTCTGGTATTAGGCTGGAAAGAATCCAGGGGCACCGGAAGTGCTGTTGTAGCAATCCTACTTACGGACGCCAAGGCAGATTCAAAGCTGGTTTATAGGTCACGCTAATTAACCTCTTCAAGGATGCACACGTGTACGTTTATTCTTTTAATTAAAATTATTCCTACTGAAGCAAAATCTAAATTTGTTGAAGAGCAACAACGCTATTTTTCTAGAAATTATACAATATACGTTCCTGAGGGTGATTCGTCGAGTCGTGACCAAAATTACCATCGTTGTTCAATAATTTTTAACATTCTTTGAACCTCATTCATTGTATCTAATACGCTGACCTTCAAGGTCACACGCGTGTACGTTTATTCTTTTCATTAAAATTGTTCCTACTGAAGCAAAATTAAAATTTGTCGAAGAACAACAACGCTATTTTTCTAGAAATTATACAATATGCGTTCCTGAGGGTGATTCGTCGAGTCGTGACCAAAATTACCATCGTTGTTCAATAATTTTTAACATTCTTTGAACCTCATTCATTGTATCTAACACGCTGACCTTCAAGGTCACGCGCGTGTACGTTTATTCTTTTCATTAAAATTGTTCCTACTGAAGAAAAATCAAGACTTGTTGAAGAAGGACAAAATCGTTACAGAATTTAACACTGATGTTTTAATCGAACGAGAAAAATGAAAGTGGAAAAAGTTACACTGTTTTTTGCAAGCAATGTAATGTCTGTAATTTTTCTTATCTGCATTATTCTTCTAAAAATGATCTCAACTTTCTAAATGGACTGCTGTGCATTTCTGAGGGTGATTTATTGAGTCATGACTAAAATTACCAGGGACCCCAACTGTTACAACGAAAAATAAAAAAAGTTATGGATTAACAGTATTTTATCGACTAAAATCGTATTGGTTACATTGATTACTGTTATGAGTGATCGAAATGAATTTCTCTCATCGATAACTGCTTTGAGCAGTCGAAACAGTGTTTCTTCATCGATAACAGTTATCGAGGACGATCCAATTTTTGGACTCTAATAACTGTTACGTGTAACCAAAAAGTATAAAAATCGATATTTTTTAGTCATTTTGTTCTTCGAATATTTTTCTTTATATTTTGTGCACGTTATCTTAAATTTCAATAATAATCAACTTTTTATTAATGATTTTCATCGTATAAAATTTTAGAATAACTGTTATTTTTGGTCCCTGAAAATTACCACCACTGTCGAATAATTTTTTAAGAAATTCTCAGCTGCGAATCGTAAATGTTTAAAGTCGATTACGCAGTCGTCGATGAGTGTTAACGTTCTTTCTAAACGCACTGATCTTCAAGGTCACACCCGGTCACAAATGGAAGAAACATTTTGAACACATATGTCGGTATTTGATTGGTAGAAGGTGTTCAGAGTATGTCTTCGATTTCTGACCTTGCGTGATCTTGGACGTCATTATATCTACTTTCGTATCATGTCGAATCACATGATTGATAAAAGCCTGTTCGATTTCTTTGTAGATTATAATGTATAGAATCTGAATAAGAAGAGATCTGACTTGTCTTGTTTCGCGTCGCAAAATTCTGGACCATTTCAGAGGCAGGTATCCGCGTAATTGAAGCCGCGACTGGCACCCTCGTTTATAGTAATTGCGACAAGGCTAATTTAATCCCGCCATGAAGATAAATCCGCAGTAAACGTGAAACTTTTTCTGCGTCTGGTTTTATCAGCGTCGTAAATCACGAATGCACGCCGTTGCCAATACAGACGCGTGATTCCTGTGTTGCAAGATGTCACGACGGGACCGTTCGATTTCCAGAAATGCTTCCCTTTATTGAACGATTAACATCCGCTGCCTCGAGCACGACCGCGCGAACGAGTCCTGGAGAAAGTCCTTGTCGTTCGGAGTATGCTCGATATCAAACGCAATTTCCATTTCGCCTGCTTATTGCTTCTCTTCGAGGCCCCTCGAGTTTCTTCGAGGCTTCTGCCGACGCTTCTCACCGCCGCCGATAACTTTCCGGTAGACGTTCCCGAGATTAACTGCCGAGATTAACATTTATAATTTGCTGCTCCGATCATATTAGTCCTTAACAGCTGCTCGCATTTGCAAGTCAATTCACGCACCTGTTACCTCAAATCGTTATCTAATTCGCTGGAACCGGCGACATTGTCGCTTACCTTGAAATCGATCAGGAAGACAGCCGCCGCCGCGGAAGATGTTGAAATCATTCGAGATCGTTCAATGGACCGATCAAATGATTATACTTTGAAGCTCTAACGATAATTGTCGAATAAACTTTCGTTGCCACTAGACCAGTGCCAGATTAAGCCAGCGCGGGGCCTGTAGCAAATTTTATCACGAGGCCCTAAGCTTTGTATCAGGGCCGCTTGTATGAATGACCTTTTTTCTTTTTTAGCAAAAATATCGTTAAGGTTTCGGCGACTCTCCGATAAAATGCCCGTGTGCAGGGCCCCTTTTTGTATGGAGCGGGGCCTCCAAAAGCGCGGGGCCCGTAAGCATTTGCTACTTCTGCTACGGGGCTTAATGCGGCCCTGCACTAGACTACGGATCTTTACGCAAGATAACAATTTCCTGCATCGATTGCGAGGTGCTCGAGCCACATGAAAATTTGTTTCTTGCTTTAATCGTTTCAAGAAAAAATAAATTAAACCGACTTCGAGTAAACGCACTAAAAAATGCACTAAAAAGTATGAAGTAATTTGCATTTCATTTATGTGAATACACACGAACTTAAATACAATACAATCTTTTCGGAGGCGGCGCAAAATTGAAAATTGTCCAAATGACAGATGTTGCTGATTATGATTTCATTGGAATATGGTGGACTTGGAAATCAGTAGGTGGGATGAAGAGGAGATACGATAATATGTGAAAGCATGTAGAAGAATTGAAGGATTTTCGTAATTTCCAGTGTCGAAAATTTTCAATTTTGCGCCGCCTCCGAAAAGATTGTATTGTATTTAAGTTCGTGTGTATTCACATAAATTAAATGGAAATTATTTCATACTTTTCAGTGCATTTCTTTAGTGCGTTTTTTCAAAATCTGTTTAACTTTTTTATTTCACACTTTTTAGTGGAACGTGCAGAATTTGTAGAACACCGTAGGATGGTTTTTCGGTCTTATTGGTTATTTGCAATAAAAACCGCAAAGAATGAAAAAATGCAAAATTTGTTTTCAAGAGACCAATCGGGAGACATACCCTACAAAATGCAGAAGGTTTCGTCCTGATTGGTCCATTCATCTCAGAGTAATCGGTGAAATAATTCATTTTTCGCAAATAAAATTATCAGGAATAAAAAAATGCAACTTTTTTTTTCACGGGACCACAAGATGTAAAAGGTTTCGTTCCGATTGGTCCATCCATCTCGGCGTAATCGGTGAACATACATAGAAAAAAAAGCGAAAAAAGACACATACAGATCGAATTGAATAAACTCCTCCTTTTTCGAAGTCGGTTAAAAATTGTTCTACCACTTCGATTCACGTAGGGTTGATAAGGGCACATTCTGACGTTCATAATTTGCGGATGTTAAGATGCGAAGGATCGTCGTATTGAACCTCTTATATCTCTTAAAAACATTATTTATTCGTGCATGTAGGTTAATACTTGCAAAAAATTTACGATGCATTAAGTGGTGAAATAAAATGTACAATAATGTACATGTTCCCTTTTTAAAAACAGCGAATTTATATGTCCTCTACGCGTCCACCTACAAAAAATTATTAATGTCTTGAATTGCATCTCTTGATACGTCTCGACACATGACTTTAATCTTGACACATTTTCCGTTACGAATAATAATACTGTGCAAACCGAAGTGGTAATATACATGGTTATCTCTCTGCTGGCTTACGTTCCACCTGCTCGTTTTTGTTATGAACATAGGAGAACGTGAGTACGTGTTAAAAATTATTTCGACCCAACGCAACGCAGACCTTTATATGTCCTAGATCTAATAGATAACGAAATATTATTGAAATAGGTTTCCACATGTACTCACCATATTTTAATTGAGGTTGAGGGACATCGTCAGTTCGAGCACTTGCTAGCTTCCGGATGTAGTGTAGAAAGAGTTGTGCTAATTCATTTATATTGTAATTGAATTACGCAATTGAATTACATTGTATTTCAATTATATAGTAATTCAACTACCTCGCAACTGAATTACATAATTCAAACCATTCAATTAATTCAATTACTAAGTATTTTAATCAGATGTGTAATTGAAATACAATATAATTGAAATACAGCTCTCCAAATTATAGCTCAGAAGTTTGAAGAAGTGCGACATATTTTTATGTTTTTCTTTCATACACTTGTTTGCTGTCTATGCGGTGCAGTTTCTATTCCTCGTCCTGCTTCATAATACGTAACGCTATTTTATAATTGAACTACAATTGCAATGTAATTTAATTGGATGAAGATCTGAATTATAAATTACAATGTAATTCAATTACGATGTATTTTATATAATTGTACTCCATTGCAATTACGAATTACATTGTAATTGAATTGAACGAAGATTTGAATTATAAATTACAGTATTGTATATTATTATATTGTGTATTACAGTTATATAACTGAGTTACAATGTAATTCAATTACTTTGTAATTATAATTCCTGGAGTAATCCAATTGTAATTTTGCACAACTCTGGGTGTAGGTTGAAAGTTATTTCGATAATATATCTCATTAACTACTAACATAAGTAGGACATACGAAGGTCAGTATATATTTTTGTCCCATTCTGACAGTTTTCATAGGTTCAATCTCAATTTTACAGCCGCCATTTTACTTTTTTGCGATTTTGATTTTAGATTCGTAATCAGCGACGTCGAAAACCCCGAGATACATAGTTTCGTATAAATCGAAGAAAGATTTGATTTTTGGCCATGTTTTGGAGTAAATCGACCACTGTGCGACGGGGTGGCTGATTTCGCAGTGGCAAGATGGAAAGCAGAAGACGAACGTTCCCACAGACCTAACGCGAGCACAAAGGCAAAGGGATCCCGGGTACATCCAGCTCAGGCATCAGCGTCGAGGACGTAATCCCGGAATGGACAATCGGCGTAACACAGAACGGAGCACGCGGAAAGTAATGATAGCTCGGTGGAGGAGCCGCTCCGCTCGAAAATCCTCTTAAAGCAGCCTTAACGAGTGAACGACCGCGAGCTAGAGGCGGTTTAATTGGAGCCGCGATGATGAATGGCGGAGTATGCAGAGAGAGCCTCGAGCGGCAGCTATCTCCGACCTTAAACGACGTATCATCCGGAAATTAGAATGAAACCAAGGCCTACCGGTCGCGCGTTTGTTGCCGAGCCTCCGGGCCTTGTAATTCGCGGGACCGTTGGACCTCGGCTGCGGAAGAGTTACGACGTCGCCGGATCCACCGGAGTATCTCCGGCCTATCACGGGGATTATTAACGATCCCTTCGCCGTCTTAATTAGACCAGAATAGCGGCCCTTGTTAATGACCGCTACGATTCCGCGTCTCCACAGGGCGTTCGCGGATCGCGATTGCCTCTCCACGGGTACTCGACGACCAGATATCGAACGAGATAATGGCAGGAATCCGGAAACGTTTCCCCACCGATGCCATTGTATAGGATCCGCCGTGTTTGATCGCGAGATCTACATCTTTCTCCTGCCATACTATTGAAATCGCTGCCTCGAGAACTCCCTATCGCAGACGCGATATTCTCTGCTCGGCACCCTAAACGTCCCCGTCTATGAATCACGGAGAACTGTTCGATCAAAAGCTTGGACACAATTGCCAATTTGGCTGCCCTTTACTTTACCGGCAGATTTGTGCTACTTCAATTACATTGTAATTCAATTACTAAGTATTTTAATCGGATGTGTACTTGAAATACAATATAATTGAAATACAATATAATTGGAATACAATGTATAATTGAAATACAATATAATTGAAATACAATGTATAATTATAATACAATATAATTGAAATACAATGTATAATTGAAATACAATATAATTGAAATACAATGTATAATTGAAATACAATGTATAATTGAAATACAATGTATAATTGAAATACAATATAATTGAAATACAATGTATAATTGAAATACAATATAATTGAAATACAATGTATAATTATAATACAATATAATTGAAATACAATGTATAATTGAAATACAATATAATTGAAATACAATGTATAATTGAAATACAATGTATAATTGAAATACAATGTATAATTGAAATACAATATAATTGAAATACAATATAATTGAAATATAATGTATAATTGAAATACAATGTATAATTGAAATACAATATAATTGAAATACAATATAATTGGAATACAATGTATAATTATAATACAATATAATTGAAATACAATGTATAATTATAATACAATATAATTGAAATACAATATAATTGAAATACAATGTATAATTGAAATACAATGTATAATTGAAATACAATGTATAATTGAAATACAATATAATTGAAATACAATATAATTGAAATATAATGTATAATTGAAATACAATGTATAATTGAAATACAATATAATTGAAGTACAATATAATTGAAATATAATGTATAATTGAAATACAATATAATTAAAATACAGCTCTCCAAATTATAGCCCAGAACTTTTAAGGAGTGCGATATATTTTTGTTTTTCTTTCGTAAACTTGTTTGCTTTATGATTGAAATTTAAAAAATGTGTAACGCAGAAGTTATTTCTGTTCAGATATTATAAATTTAGAAATAATAAATTTCTTCTGTTTGAAACCTACACATGGATTTTTCAACCTCTTCTTACCTGGTACTTTATCATTCTTAACCATTCATAAACCAATATGGCGGCGCACTTACCTGTCAAAAACACTGCAGATTGCTCAACTTTAAGCTAGCATATCTCCTCAACTATTGATCCTAGAGGATCGAAACTTCGATCTGCATCCGTGCCGGGTACAAATCTCTACTGGATTACATACCAAATACATCATAATTCGTAGGAGACTGGTACCAATTTTGAGTCCGGTAAAGTAAAGTTTACCCGCCGATTTTCTACGAAATTACATCCTGTATTCTTTTTATCGTCGGATATCATTTTAGTTCGAGGCTGAAACTACCCCTTAAAGTGGGGATTCAACAAATTAAAATTACTTGAATTTTTATACGAATTAGTATGGTCACAATTTCAGTAAAATCATAGATAGCACATACCGTAACAGCAGAAAATATTTTTTATTAATACTTTCTGGACGCTATTCACGCTGCACAGGTTTTCTGGGGAAAAAATGTATCGGTGTAAGCAGTGTAGGACCGAATTGTCGATTCTCTACAAAATTATTAATTTTGGTTTGCAGGTTTAGAGGCTGAAATTACCCTTTAAAAAATGGGTAGGTGAAATTGAAGACAGTAAACATATCGGAAGAATTTCAAAATACTCTTATATTATTTTTAAAAAATTTCTATTTCGGATAATTCGGCAATCAACGTGTTGATTACTGTTCCAGTGCGCGAACGATACGAAACGGATTGCGCAACGAATATCTGTCGGTGAAAATCGCAACATCCGTTTCGGGAAGGAAACGGCCGAGGCTTTCGCTGTCCGCAACCACGATCGCTTACCAATGATCGTATTGTTACACGACCGTATTGTTCCCTTAACAGTCGTCGCTGTAATTCGTTTATGCGAGCCATGACAACACGGCTTGTAATGCGGTGTCAAGCCGAGGGGAATATGACGAAAGCTTCCGTTCAGGGCGGCGAATATGGACGACTGTGAACGTCAATTGACTTTAACATCGGAGTAGGAGGGTGGGGGGCAACACGAGTTACAATTTACAACGACTGTTCCGACGATCGCGAGAACATCAAAGGGAGGATAAGCAACGTTGACGGAAATGTGAGACGAGCAGGCTGCCGCGTCTAGTATTCTGAAACACTTTGTGTACACGGTGGGAGCTGTATTAACAATAAAGACATCCTCGACGCGACACGCTTACGAGAGGAAACACGTGTTACGTGGCGGCTATCCTAAATATTTAGAAAACGCCTTTGCATAGGACGACCCCTGTAAACGTTTCGTTAGCTACCATGAAGAAACGTCCCTGAACCGTCGCACAGTGGGCGAAATCCGGACAAAAAACTGAAATCAATTATTTTACGTCTTTAACAATATCCTAAAGTTTATGAAAAATAAGTAAAATTAGTTAAAAGTTATTAAGTATAAGTTGATATTTATATTTAAGTATTGTCGTTAACGCTCGTCCCTTTAATTTCATAATATTTTTGTCTGTTCAAACTCCTCGTACACAGCTAGAGTTGCATGTAAAATTATTAAAAAATTTGCTTATATAGCTCTTTATACATTGTATCGATAAACAATTTTTAATATTCTTTTGAAATATGTTTAATAATTATTTTCAAGTTTATTAATTGACCAGCGTATTAACTCGATTTTGAATAAAAAAAAGTAAATTTCTGATGCACAATTTAACAAGACGGCCCCATTATGCCTGAACGAGACTAGGATAAATCTTTTTCTTAAAGTATCCTTAAATATATCCTATTACTATTATATATATATATATATTGTCTTCATAAAATGTCTTCCATACTAGATTCACCATTGTTAATTTTACAATTTTAATTTGATATTCGAAATAAGCGACCCGAAAACGCACATTGGACTAGCAATATTCAAATAATTTCATTCAGTATTCAATGAATTATCGATTTTTGTACACATTTTCCGGATTCCGCCAGGTTGCGTCAGCGATTTCGAATTCCATAATTTCGAATACAAATTCAAAATCAGCATCCCCAATAACTGGTATATATGAATTTTCAAAAAAATCCATTCGGTTTTGATTTTTCGGTCCGCCATATTAAATCGACCATTCTGAATTTGATCATTTTGATTAAAAATTTGAAATCTACGTCCGAAACAACCTGGAGATACCAATTTTCTAAAAATTTACTGCACAATTCCCTGAGTTATCGAATTTTGTCTATTTCATCCGGATTTCGCCCGATGTGCGTCGCGTCGCGTCGTCTAGTTATATTTATCTGTCCCCGGCCTCGTGTATCTTTTCTTCGGTGCTGTTCTTTTCCGGAGGTTGTGCACGGCCGTGCGTGCGTAATTGTCTCATTGCTGGCCCTTAAACTTCGATCAGGCTGGGGGAGGGGAGTGACGTCAGAGTCATCGGAAACGGGTAATAATGTTCGCGCCCTTGCCGCTGACGCCGCGACGCTCTTTGTCCCGATCCTTTTGTTTCGGACAGAGGTGCTCATTGCTTCGACCCTACACGTCGAAATTGGGAGAACGCTTTGACATGCATATTATCCGCATATTTCGAAGCGCATACGCTGTCCTTTTTTATGAAGAGCCTGATGAGAGAGTAGGAGGGTATGTTTTATTATTCGTCGAATTTATCCCTCAGTATTGACGGAAAGCTCGTCGAAAATGTCCTATCCGATTATTTAGATTATTATTGAGATGTAGTAAACAGATGAATGCAGAAAAATTGTAACATTTGTTCGCACAGTGTAGATGAGTGAAACACAGCAATGCCTCGATACTAGCACATGGTTTCAGTCTTTTGATTAACCACCAATGACACCTTGCAAAAGAGTTTATTCAATAGTATCGATTAAGAAAATAATCTTACGTTTTTCTTTCTGTTTTTAGGGCGGTGGGGGAATGTCGCATACGCACACCACCTCCTCCGAAATAAAATAATCTTACGTGTGTTTAGGCAATTTCATAAGAAATTATGAGCGTAATTAATAAACTGCGGATCTTTATGAATTAATTAAGAAATTAGGTTGTAATGAAATATTTGAAGAAATTAGTTTGAAATCTTGTATAAAATAGTAATAGGTTAGAAAAATTCAATAAGATTGTAATGTTGCTTTCAACGTAACAAAGTCATTAAGGGATGAAATCAATTTTTATTTAAGTCCTGCCTCCCACAAACAATGGAGAATATTTTTATTTTGCATAAAGGTCCGCAGTCTAGTAATTAACAATTAGACAGCCCCGGTCTTTGTGCAAAATAAAAACTTTGTACCTGAATTGCAACAAACAGGAGTGAAGCGGAGTAGATTGAAAATAATATAATAGTGTTTTTAATTTTTCCAATGGTTTTACTTGTTCAAATTACACCAACACATTTTTCTCATAAATGTATAAAATCCGCTGTCTAATAATAATGTAGCCAGCGAAGAAGAGTAGAGAGACAACGTTGCCAGTCTCGGTCTAGTCTTCAGGATCGATGGATCCCCACTCGGAGAGGTCCCTCGGAAGATTTTGACCACCCAGAAGAACCCCTTCGCTCATCCCCAACTACCTCGGAGTATCCTGTAGCCATCTTCGACTATTGTCTTCCCACCCTTTGAACCGTCTTTGATTATTCTCCCCCGTCCCTCTTTTTCTATCCAGCATCGTCCTCCCTTCAACTCTCCCGACAGCCTTCGATGGCCCTCTCAAAGTCTCCGTAACCATGCACGGACACCTAAGCATTCCCGCAGCATCTTCGACTATTCACTTCCAACCCCTCTGTCCATTCGCAGCCTCCCATCTACCTCGGACACCCCCATCTGCCATTTTCACCCCTTGAATATCCTCACTCACCCATCTAAAACCCCTTTGGCCACTGCTCCGCTTTCTCCTTTAAGGTGCCTTTATACCGAGATCCGCGGCGGACTTGAGTCCGCGGCCCCGGTCATAAATTTCCAGCGCGTTGACGGGGCCCGCAGTGCCCCGCTACGCGTGGCACAAAAAAAAAGGTCTCTCTGGGCTCCACGGCTTCACGGTACGTTAAGTTTAGGGAAACGATAGCTTCCCTCTAAAGCGGTAGGATACCTTCAGATTGTAATTAGCAAATAACTAGAATATGTTGCTAGAAAACTTGGGTTTGCGAATTTTGGCTTCTTGTCCTTATACGAGCAAACACACCATGTAAAAATTTCATACGGCACACCTAGAGATCGCGATTTCGTCCAAATTGCTCACCGTGTTCTAGAGATCGCGGTTTTGGACGTGTACTAAAATACACGTGTACACGTGGCACGTGAACCGTGTATGTAGTACGAATTTAAGGATCCGTGAATGCGGATCCGTGTACACGGATCTGCGAATACGAATCCGTGTACACGGATCTACGAACACGGATTCGTATTCGCACAGATTTATTTTTATATTTTTGTATTTAAGGATCCTTAAATTCGTACTACATACATGGTTCACGTGCCACGTGTACACGTGTATTTTAGTTCGCGTCCAAAACCGCGATCTCTAGTACACAGTGAGCAATTTGGACGAAATCTGTGTCTAAATGAAAGAACTTTTTCTCCCTATTTTTTCTATATTCTTTGGTATGCTTTCATTATAATTTGGTATGAGAAAGTCCCTTCCAACACGCGTTGGCCACGCGTTTTCCTTCGCGTTTTTCGTCGGACGGTGGACATAAAGTAATTCATGCTCGTCAAAGCAGCTAATCTTTACAACAGCCTCATTCGCAAAGTCAACCAGTGGCCGCTCTTGCCCGTAATAAAATTGACGTGCTTAGGGCAGAGGGCTAACGGACGACCGGTACAACGCCTTCTACCTTCATTATTGCCACGTGCCCCATACCTCGCCGAGTGGCAAAACTTACCTGAATGATTTCAATGCAGTACTCCTTTTCGGAGCCATTGATTTTGAACAATGTAGGAGATAAATAATAACTGTTAGGTCTTTACGGATAGGAATTCTGATGTCGAATGTTTTCACTATAAACTCCCAAAAATCCATTTTCATAGATTTGCTAAATCAACATTTCATCAAAAGATCATTTCGCGTCCGGCGATTTCGGCAATTGTAAGTGCCCGCGAAAAAATCAAAGTGACATGCACTTACTATGAACGGTATTAACCTGTGCACACCGCACACTCGGAGTGTACGACACCCCAACAACAGTTTAGGTAAAACAAACGCTGTCCTAAAGAATATTCAGCGATCTTATGGACCCGGAATAACAAACAATTCAATAAAGATTGCTGAATAATTTTGCTGAATATTCTTTAGGACAGCGTTTGTTTTACCTAAACTGTTGTTGGGGTGTCGTACACTCCGAGTGTGCGGTGTGCACAGGTTAATACCGTTCATAGTAAGTGCATGTCACTTTGATTTTTTCGCGGGCACTTACAATTGCCGAAATCGCCGGACGCGAAATGATCTTTTGATGAAATGTTGATTTAGCAAATCGATGAAAATGGGTTTTTGGGAGTTTATAGTGAAAACATTCGACATCAGAATTCCTATCCGTAAACACCTAACAGTTATTATTTATCTCCTAGATTGTTCAAAATGAATGGCTCCGAAAAGGAGTACTGCATTGAGATCATTCAGGTAAGTTTTGCCACTCGGCGCGTGGCCAACGCCGTGTTGGAAGGGACTTCCTCATACCAAATTATAATGAAAGCATACCAAAGAATATAGAAAAAATAGGGAGAAAAAGTTCTTTCATTTAGACACAGATTTCGTCCAAATTGCTCACCGTGTACTAGAGATCGCGGTTTTGGACGTGAACTAAAATACACGTGTACACGTGGCACGTGAACCATGTATGTAGTACGAATTTAAGGATCCTTAAATACAAAAATATAACAATAAATCTGTGCGAATACGAATCCGTGTTCGTAGATCCGTGTACACGGATTCGTATTCGCAGATCCGTGTAGTGAACGGTTTGTGGATCCGTGTACACGTATTATAATTTTTACATGGTGTGTTTGCTCGTATAAGGACAAGAAGCCAAAATTCGCAAACCCAAGTTTTCTACTAACATATTCTAGTTATTTGCTAATTACAATCTGAAGGTATACTACCGCTTTAGAGGGAAGCTATCGTTTCCCTAAACTTAACGTACCGTGAAGCCGTGGAGCCCAGAGAGACCCTTTTTTTTGTGCCACGCACAGCGGGGCACTGCGGGCCCCGTCAACGCGCTGGAAATTTATGGCCGGGGCCGCGGACTCGAATCCGCCGCGGATCTCGGTATAAAGGCACCTTTAATGGCCATTGACTTTTAGACCCGGAGGACCCTGTCCGTCATATTAGACTTTTAGTAGCTCCTCGAGGAGACTTTTATAGTTCTCGTTATTGCGAAAATCTTGCAGACCTTCCGAGACCTCTGCGAGCACCTCGACAAGCTGCTCTCACGTGTCTCTAACGTGCAATGAAAATAATAACAGCTGTAGGATTTTATTAAGAACTCGTAACCTCCAATTTTCCAATCAACTCTTCCAGAGGAAAACCCCTGCGACCAGTTTACGAGTCTATACAAAGATGGCCAGCAGGCTAGCGAGTCGTTCACGCAGCGCCGAGTAAAGGTCGATTTATACTATCCGCACAGACACGGACCGTATTCGACCAGACAAATATTCTTCAATGCATTTGGGTACAAGTGTTGTTTATACCTATCGTGTCTGGGTTTTTCGTTTGGACTAATTGCTTCCTTGAAGTGCGTGTTCTTCTTCATTAAAGTATTTTCATCATTTTCCGCTGGACTATTATTTTTTCAGATAAATTGAAAAATATCCTTAAAAATTGGTGCAAAAGAGGTGTCTCTCCGTCTGTAATGATTGTTTAAACATGTTTAAACTCTGAATTCGGGAAAGTCTACGGAATCTTTTGCTGTAAAGAACAATTCAATATCGTTTATAATAACATCACAATATTTGTTTAAAGTTGAAAAATATGTTTTTTTCTCAAAGCCATGTTCCTCAAAAACTGTGCGTACATGAGAAAAATTAAGGACAGATTCGGAATCAGCGCAAAAAACTCTATAACAGCGCTCGGATTTGTTTCATCGCGAGGAGCTCGAATCGAAGCCTACGCCTCCTCGACCCGGCCGCGCGTCTCGCTCCCCGTCGCGGCCCTAGTGCTCGGAACTGCTCAGGCGCGTACCATTTCATAGGCGCTATTCGTGGCGCAACAGGACGACACTCGTGTCAATAGGTTTCCGCATTACCATTGAGGTACTATTGTCAATGCGTTTTTTTTGTTAGTGGTTCAGTAAATTCTCTATAGTCGCAAACAGGGCGTGCACGATAGACGCCAATAAAATATCCCCTCCAACTCAATACACTGATCTCGGCTCGGTATATCGATGTGAACCACTACTAACGCGACGCGGAGAGTCGCAGTCGTCGGCACAGTTCAAACGCCCGTGAGTCATCATAACGTTATACCAAAATTCTATCTTCTTTATTTTCTATTATTTTTTCATGGGACTTTCACCAACATATTCCTGGCATTTTTCTAATGCAAAATGATACCAAACACGATATAATTTGAACTGAATTTAGTGGTTTAATCGACAATGAGAGTTTCGAACGCAAGGAAGGACAGCGCATCAGGAAGAAAGAGACGCGGACAGGTGCTGTCGCATCGACGCGACGGTTGCCGTGGTGTCTCTTTACACACGCTGTCCTTCTCTACGGTCGGCTCGGCCTTTGGTTCCTTCTCTACGTTCGGCTCGACCTTTGAAGCTCGAAAAAAGTAGGACCAAGATCGATAGATGCAAACAAATCCCTCCGAAGCGTTTGCGGCTATAGAGAATTTACTGTATTTGAATAATAGAATTGATAACTATTTTAAAAATTTATCTTACGAATTTATATTTCTAATTTATTTTTATAATTATAATAATCTACAGCTGTTGTCCGAAATTATCGTGCGTGATAGTGGAGTAGGCCTACAGGGGATACCACTAACGAAAAAAACGCATTGGCAATAGTATGTACCTCGATGGTAATGCGGAAACCTATTGACGCGAGTGTCGTCCTGATGCGCCACGAATAGAAACAAATCCGAGCGCTGCTCTATAAGAAGGACCCACCAGTATATTGGGAACATAAAAAAAGTTGAAATTTGTTGGACAGTGTTATGAGAAGATGCAAAAAGGGCGTGCATGGAATCTTCGAGACACGAAGCGACCAGTAAGTTCCCGCTCCGGGTTCTCGTACGAAATAAGATGTCGGAGCGAGGAGAAGGGAAATTGGGTCGGCCGAGGATCGATTAAAAACAACAATAAATTTCGTACACGACCCACAGCTGCACGCAGGATGCAACCGGCGCGCGGGCATCTCGGAACGGCGAGCAAGCGTTCAATAACACGCCACGCTATTGCAGTACGCGTGTGTCCAATTCGAAGTACAGTTAGGTATGCGTTTGATAGCGCGTTCGACTGCGCGATCGTAAAGACCAGTAAAAATCGTAATAAGCGCGCCGCGGACCGTGTATATTTCTCCACGGTATCGCCACCGTAATTCCCTCTTTCCATCGGCTACCGTGCGCTGAAAGTTACATGTATTAAAACCTGGGAACACTGCCCTGGGCGGCCACGTGGAAAAACGAGGATCGAAAAAGCCCGAGGGCTCCCGCCGCTCTTGAGTTCGCCGGCGGACACCTCGCGCATTTAGGGGATACACCTTTATCGTTCGAAAGAGTCACTGTTTCAATTTTATTATTGTCTCATTGTTAAGTACTGTCGAGTAAAGTATCTATATAGGTGCACGGCAGTGCACCAGCCAAGTTCTCGCACTACCTCCTTTTACACGAAACAACTTAGCCATTTTTTAGAGGCTTATAACTAGGCACTGGAGGCAGATGGAGACATGTAATTTCGTACACTTGTTAAATGCTATCATGTCTCAATATTGACGAAACATTAATCTTCCAACATTAGTAGGTTCCGAGATATAGGACCTGAAAAATCGCTAAATTTGTCGCTGACTGACTCACTGACAGATCATCAAAACCTTTTGGGTACTTCCCATTGACCTACAAGCTTGAAATTTGGTACATAGGTCCACCATAACAAACACTCAAAGGAATAATTATCAAAGTTTCAAATTTTACAGTTTGATCATGTTCTGTCTCATCGACACGGACGTGTGGACTGTGTAGTAGGCTTTTGTCTATACGTATAATTCCACACAATCAAATTTTGAAAAACTTTAACAGCTTATATCTCAGTAACTATTTGTTTGCGACATATGGCTCCTTTCAAACTTTTTCTCTCCTCGATGAGTAGAAGGTGTTGATGTAAAAGAAAACTTTAACAACAATTTTCTTTGTTATAAACAATTTTGCGGCAAGTTTCTCTTACAAATGTCCACCGATCCAGAGGTGTAGATTCACCCCTAGGACGGATGACCATTACTTTTTATACACACTGTACGTAGGATAGAACATAGCAGCATAACATACATAAGTATACGTTTTATTAGCTTCGAAGTCACAACAAATACTGATGAAAAAAACAATCGCTCCTACGTAAACAAAAGAAACTGCACCGAACATCGTCTGTAGCGGCGGGGGGGGGGGGGCAAACAGATCCGAGCGTCGCCGACAGAGTGTTAATCTTCGATACATTGAATCAACAAAAATTGATGAAATCCCAACAAAAACATCCTGTAAACAGGAGCCAAGTTCCTTTGGCCGTAAACGGTTGTGAGATCAAACAAAATACGGCCAAGTTCGTTAACTTAGAAATACCTCTTGCAATATTGAAAAAAGCGTTTGTAAAAATTCGTTTAAAGGAACGCTATTTAATTTTTAAAGAGTTACATGGAGGGCTAAATTATTCAAACTTGGCCGCTACCTAACACCTTTTATGGCCGTTGGTTTAAAGAGTAACGAACTTTAAAAAGACGAATTTTTACAAACGCTTTTTTCAGTATTACAAGAGGTATTTCTAAGCTAAAGAACTTGGCCGTATTTTGTTTGATCTCACAACTTTTTACGGCCATAGGAACTTGTCTCCTGTTTACAGGATGTTTTTGTTGGGATTATTGTCTACAGAGTCTGTTTACTGATAAGGACAGGTCCTGGTAATCCAGTTTCATCAAACTTTTTCTGATGAATCGACCTAGAGCAAAAATAGGCCTACTCATATTCTACCGATTTTTTCTTTTAATTTATTCTACGTCGCTTTTTTAGCTGCTGTGGTTATTTCGCGACGGATTCTGCCGTTTTCGTCAATACTCATTATTTGTGAAGATATTCCACATTATTTAATGATTTCCATAAATACTGGATTGAAAGTTCTGTTAGCTGTGGTAGCTAACTGTCGTAGCTAAACCGAAATTCACCGCCTGCGATTTGAACCATCGCATCGGTGCGGTGCAGTGATTTAAATTAACATTGTCACTATGGCGACTAAAGACGTCGTATTAGCGTCTGAAATACAACGTCTTAAAGAAGTCTTTTTCGAAAGGTCTTTAAGATGTCTCACTTCGGACGTCTTAAAGACTTCCTTGTGCTATCTGGGAAGTTTCTATTGTGAAAGTCAATTGTTGCCAGCAATATCATATCCAAGCTGAGGGGTCAATCAGTTCGAGTAGGAAGCTTCCAATAGTGCGCACTGGTAATTATTTCGATAATATCTCGTTACCTATTAGGTTTAGGACATATACGAAGGTCAATTGTTGCACCGACGAACAATTGAGGTGACCTTCAAATCTCTGAAACAGCTATACTCACCCATGCCCACTAAAAACCTCAACCTCACCCGGGACGGCCAATGGACCGGTCCTCTACTAAACTTGTCCCAATTTTTAAAGAGATACGCGGCCCTGTTATCGACAATTGTCGCGGATCTCTTATGTTGGGTCGAAACCACAACACGTTCTTGGCCAATAAGGGTAAGAGTACTAGAGATAAAGACACATCGCGATGTATCATCCGAATCCTGGCAGGAGTTCGCTGAAGCGGGTCAGGTCTTTGGGTGCAAGAGGTTCTACAACTGTCATAGGCTCGTCAAACGAACCGCTATGAAATTCATAGCGATACTAAACGCGGCCAGTCTCCGGTAATAGCAGGAGCTTCTACACCAAGCACCGTTTCATTCGCCATGGTATTTTCGATTTGATTGCCGGTAGATGTCCTCGCGGAGGGACGGAATAATAACTCCGGACATAATGTTGTCGACCGAATGAGCCTTCGAAGATGCGGTCGATCGAGGGCTATTGGCGACGCGACAACACCGCAGGGGCTTCCCTTAGTCCTGGCCGAAGGAGTCAGGACGAGTCAATAACTATCAGGCGATAAACCGGTGCCTTCTAATCAACGTCTGGCCGACCATTCGTTAGCGGAACTACACGATAAAATCGATAGGCCTGCATCCCGACAAGAGTAGAGAGAAAGAAAGAAAGAGAGAGAGAGAGAGAGAGAGAGAGCGAGAGAGAGAAAGAGAACGCCATGTGGGCTATCGGGAACAGCTGTCAGCTCCCTGCGCGAGTATATCGCGCGCCCTTAAGCCCCGCTCACAACGGCCCGGCTCTCTTGCCTCTCTATTACCCTATTATCGCCGTGAACGTTGTCCTGGAGGCGGCGTGAAATTCTATCCTTATTGATGAATATTCAACGAACGCGATACCGTCATGTTACACCGGGTGTTTCGCAAAACACGATCTCCCCAGTTGCATAAATGGAAGCGATCTCGGCTGCTCCACCTTTCTTCTGTTGGATAACTTCTTGGGTAAAGTTCTTCGAGGAAAGATAGCTGAAGTCATAGTAGCTGTCCGTTGCAGTCGTGCGCTACAGGCCTCGAGGAATAGGAGTGGGCGGGACACCAGTTATGACCTTCATACTCTTTCAGGAAACACTCTGTGCTTTGTCAATCGTCTTAATAATTTAGCACTGAGAAAAGGATTTAACCCTTATGTAAAATATAGAGGATTACGCAGCCTCAAATTTATACTAAATAATCATTTGTGGATACACCGTTTCGATAGAGACAAATATTAATACAATATTAACTGTTTTTTAATCGAATCATTGCGTTTTTAGAGTAGGTTTCAAGGGTCCACTTTTAAAATAACAAGTAGTCTAATAAGTAGACTGCGGATCTTTATGCAAAATAAAAAATGTTTGCATCGATTGCAGCACACATATTATTTCATAAAATTTTTAATTAAATATTCATTTTAAATTAAATTATTATTTAAATTAAAACACAGGAGCCAAATAAAAATTGTATTCTTCTTTTAATTATCCTATTAAGCTGAAACAAATACACTGATGTACTTAAATATTTTTAAAATGTCCACTACTTTAAATTACAAATACCCATTTTTGTCATAAATGCATAAAATCCGCAGTCTACTAATAAGTTATTCGACCATTCTCTCTGAGTGATCGAATTGTTAGATCCATGTGCGTTGATTTTACAATGAAATAGTCAAATGAAAAATAAAAAGCTTGCTATACCGAACACTTGTTGTTCTTTCATTTAGCAACGGTGCAAGTACTGTTATTAGTCACGTCGATAAGGAATATGACATCACACAAAAATCATCCGGAGTCGCCTGATTAGGGGAATTGACTCGAATCGAGGGGGACTACGGTTACCCCCTCTCTGCCAGTACCGGATTAGTCACGTGACCGAGTCGTGGCGGAAGAGTGGGGGCAGATAGAGGTGGGGAGACAAGTCAAGTCAAGTCAACACTTTACCTAGCGAAAGCCTATAAATAGCATTTTCAATAATTGTGCTGTACCAAAAGAAAGCATAGAAATTTTCGTTTACATTACAAATTTGAATGAACGTATCAGATGACGTTATTGAGGGTGACGTGTTAGTTCACAATGAAAATTGCTGTTGCTATTGAAGGTTCCATTAAAAAGTGTTTAGCCGTGTAGCATAATTTTTCAAAATTATGCAATAATCTTTTTAATTAAAAATAAAAATCATGAAATTATTCTGTGAATTTCGTGCACTTGTGCCAAACATGAATAGATGAAACAAAAGACAGTAGAAAAACAGTAGAATCTTATTGAAGGTTCCATTGAAAAGTGTTTAGCCGTGTACCATAGATTTTTCAAAATTATGCAATAATCTTTTTAATTACAAATAAAACTTATGAAATTATTCTGTCAATTTCATGCACTTGTGACATGAATAGATGAAACAAAAAACAGTAGAAAAGCAGTAGAATCTTATTGGTGCATTTCGAAAATGCAGTTTGAAAAGAAGATGGATTTTTCGCACCTGTGGCTGTACTCAGCTCACCAGAGAGTGGGTGTGTAGGTGTGCAGAGAGTTTCCGCGTTATTGGATCTGAGCTGGCGAGTGGTGTATCTGGTGTGCGATAATCCCGTGATTCATTCATGTCGGATATCGACCGCGAGGTGGTGAGCTCACGTGCTACGTTTCACGTGACTCGTGGCGACCGTGTGGACGGAGCAGTAGGATGGACCGGTGCACAATGGCTCGAGTGTTCTCTTTTTGAGTGAGTCAGGAGGCCCCCGGACGACGACGACGACGACGACGTCTGCCAAAATATTGTACGTATGCTCGCGCACGGCTCGCAGCTCTCGAGGAGGCGAGACAATGACGTCATTCACTGGAAAGGGACGATAAGGAGACCGGAGGCGGCTCGGAGGTGGGACATTATGAAAGTCCCGATCCGTGACACCCAGCCACCAAAAAGATGAAAACGTCGCAGCTGCTGCTTGATAAACAAGAATTCTCCACCGGCCGAGGACGACATTTTTCTTGTTTCTCTTGGGTGGAATCTGATAAAAATTTCGACGAGAATCCTAAATCGAGCCTCTAATGGGGGCGTATATTAATCCTATGAGCGGCTCACATTTCCGAAGGTTGTTCAACCTTCTGTTGGACGTGAGTCAGCAAAGTGCTCGACTGATAAGTTTCCTCCAATAGTTATTTTCTAAAAGTATTACTCATGGCCTGTGTCGTTGACCCTGCATCCCGGGGCCGAAGGTCGTCCACGCCCTACGGTTTAGCTTACAATTAGTTCGCGTCATAGACTCGGAGACTAAACACGCGGAACGGGTCAGAAACTGATACTTCAACATCTCCGGAGCTGAACCAACCGCTGGAGAATAATTTGTCCGCCGGATGTTGACTGGTGTTGCTCGACAAAAAAGTAGAGGCTATCGGCATACAGTAAAAATTAGGGTTTCAGGCCTGTCGGCAATAATTGGGTTGGTAATAAGAAACGTATTAAATATGAATTATTAAGTTTCCCAGAAAACTGTGCAGCTTTCTTTCATTATGTTAACCATTTGCATTCGAATGGCGTGTTAAGTCGGTACTAAACTTGTTTGTATTCAATGAATTGTTACAAATGCAAATGGGTTCTATCTCACTTTCTCCCAGTTGTAAAATCCTGTTTGTAATCAAATGTCTAGACGCGTTAAAGTAGACTTCTTTAAATAAAAAAACAAGTAGACTTCCGGCGTCGAAGTAGCTCTTCGAGTGTGAAGGGTTAAACAAAACAGAGGGGCACTGGAATATGGCAAAAATATCTGATTAATTTAATAAAGCCTTGCCTATAAACATAAAGACTTTTCTGGTGCACAACACGATAGTTCTACAATTGTATTCCTGTTGAAGACTATTGCACAGATAGCTGCTTCCAACCTCCTAACCTCAATTCGATTTGGATAAGAGTAAAATCAAAGTATGAGTAAAATCTCCAAAGTATATTCACGTAAACTGAAAGATGGCAAAAATGTTTGGTTAATTTAACGAAGCAGACCCTGCCTATAAATATAGAAACAAAGATTTTTCTGGTGCACAACACGATAGTTCTACGATTGTATTCCTGCTGGAGAATATTGCACAGATAGCTGCTTCCAACCTCCTAACCTCAATTCGACTTGGAAAAGGGTAAAATCAAAGTATGAGTAAAATCTCCAAAGTATATTCGACTAAAGGCACTGGAAGATGGCAAAAATGTTTGGTTAATTTAACGAAGCAGACCCTGCCTATAAACATAGAAACAAAGACTTTTCTGGTGCTCAACACGATAGTTCTACAGACAGATGCCTCCAACCTCCTAGCCTCAATTCTAATCGCAATAGGCAATTTCTACTGATGTCACTGTAAATCAAGAATGTTAAGGTTCAATGCTAGAATTTTATTCTCTCTACGCGACTCCCGACGGGTTTCCTGTGTTCCACCTCCGTTTCTCTTTGGAGCGAGACGCGGAGAGTACACTAGTCCCCGGCTAATCTTTTCAACAAACACGGCTGGGTGTGAAAAGACCGTGTGCAGACCTCTCGAGACGAAACAATGACTCCCGTGAACACGGAATCAATAACAAGGCGCTTGACATCTCGAGTTGCACTCGCAACACCCTGTCGCTGCGACAACACCGACCCGCGGGGATTGTTTCCGGAATTCTCACCTGTTTCCGACATTCTAATACGAATTTTCGCCGGAAAAACAGAGTGCTCCGATCCGACCTATTCCCTGAAAAACGTCTTTCCTTTGCTTCGTCGAGCACGACCCAGCTTCCTCGTGGGCTTCTTCTTCTTCTTCTTCTTCCTCCCTTGGAATCCCGACTGAACTTTCTTGGAAAGGTTGAACGCGTCCCTTTTATGGGACGTTCATTTGGCCGCACTGCCACTTCACCAGACCAACCGGCAACCCTTGTTAGGAGAAACCGGCATCAAGGACACCACTGGTCTCGCCTCTTACTTCGTTCGAACCGGCGATGCTACTCACCTTCGCATAAAGATGTCCTCCCCCTTTCCTCCTCGCGAAAATGATCGTTTAGAAGTTCTAGAAGGCTTTCTCTAAATGTGCCTACCACTGTGCGAGTGTCAGACTGGTTAATAATCATTTATTTGTAATTGTACAATTTTAATAACTCACATATGGCGGTGATGTCGATATTGTACTAATTTATATCGCATTCCTCCCTTTCCTTACATACGTACGCACACATTCACACTTGGTATATTCATATTTGTACACGTGACGTAGTACGAAACTGGGCCCGCCCCTTCCACTTTGACCAATCAGCTTCGCATTACCGTCGCGGGACTTCTTACGAGGCACGCACAGTACAAACGTTAAAGACAACTACGTTCTCATTTTGTTTGTTTCTGTTCAATAGTGATTTTATTAAATCTATGAATTTTTATTTGAACGTTTTTCTTTTTCAATTTATTTCACGTCGCTTTTTTAACTGCTGTGGTTATTTCGCGACGGGTCCTACAGTTTTTATAAGGTGAGTTCCGAACCACCTTGGGCACCACAGTTTAAAATGGCACATAGAGTATTTCCAGAGGTGCCGGCGCGGCGGCGGGATTCGAACCCGCGACCTCTTTATATAATTATAATTTCATTAATATCTCATCATTAATAACATTAAAATCTCCAAAGCATATTCACCCAAGAAAAATGTACTATTTTTTCTACTTCGAGGACTGTACGAATTAAGGAAATTGCTTACACCAGATAATTCTGTATGAATTTCTATAATAAGCTTAAGTGTGGTTATTCGAGATTGTGTTTCTTTGTATAAAAGCATCGTTACAATTTATCGTTAATATTTTTGTATAAAGCCATCGTTATAATTTATCCTTAATATTTTCGTATAAAGGCATCGTTATAATTTATCCTCAATATTTTCGTATAAAGGCATCGTTATAATTTATCCTTAATATTTTCGTATAAAAGCATCGTTATAATTTATCGTTAATATTTTTGTATAAAGGCATCGTCATAATTTATCGTTAATATTTTTGTATAAAGGCATCGGTATAATTTGTCATTAATATTTTTGTATAAAGGCATCGTTATAATTTGTCGTTAATATTTTTGTATAAAGGCATCGTTATAATTTATCCTTAATATTTTCGTATAAAGGCATCGTAATAATTTGTCGTTAATATTTTTGTATAAAGCCATCGTTATAATTTATCGTTAATATTTTTGTATAAAGCCATCGTTATAATTTGTCGTTAATATTTTTGTATAAAGGCATCGTTATAATTTATCTTATATTTCAATGAATTTTGGAAAGAATAGAAGCTCATTAAAAATGAAGGCAGAACGCGTTCACCTTTTACCAGGAAAACCGACTGAAAGGATCAATGAACCTCGTTGCTTTCTACCGCTCTTCAATTATCCCGTTGAGCTCCTTCCATTGTAACATTTTAATTCTTATTAATAACTTTTCATTTCCATGCTCATTTCTCCGTTTCGATTAGCATCACAAAGCGCGCGGGGATAATTAGTTGCAACGCACTTATCCAACAAAGCGTTTCCACGGTAGTCGCAATCGAACCGGCAGCGGCGGGTGAAACTCTCGATTTGAATTCAGTTACGCCTTTCATGGAAACCGCCTTCGCCGAGCGAAAGTGTCGGAAGCTTTCAGAGCATATTCTTCTTTTAGACGTTCGCGTCTAATCAACCTTTCCCAATTAAAAAGAACGTCGGAAGTGAGAATATGCTCTACGAATTCGCGTGCACAACTTGGTTACGCGTGTCTCTCACGAATTGACCTTAAACAGAGTGCATAAAATTGTTGAAGTTGCCCGTCAGCTTGCATATATATCTACAGTGCAATGACTATGCCGTTGTATAACAGTCAGGTTTACAAAAGATGTCATTGCATTCTTGAGTCGTGAAATCATAGAGTCGGTTTTTCCCGTATCTGCAATAATAAATTTTTCATGCATTCATGACAAAAATTATTAGGCGAAGTTTGCAACAGTGAAACAATTGAACAAGTTTAAAAATGTCTGTATATCATTTTCAATTGATTGGAATTATTAAAAAAAGAAGAACACGCCTGTCGCGAATTATAGGGAGTCCCGAAAATGTATTTCCTTGTATAGGGCGATTCCTGAGGTCATTTGAAATCACTTTTTCCTTTACGAAAATGTTATACAGACAATTTTATAGCCATTACTAATAATTAAATACTTTAAACATAATAAAACGAAAAGTTAGCGACAGAAACATTTTCCGTTTCTCCTGGAGGTGCGGATGAGTTAACCCTTTGCACTCGGAACTATTTTAACACGAAAACTAAACATTTCATCTGACCGAGAATAGGTCCATTCTATATAATTTTTTTCATTTTTCGCATATTAAACTGATGCAATACTCAAATGTTTAGTAATCTATTTGGGTAAACTTTACTTTACCGGACTCATAATTAATACCTTTCTCCTACGAATTATGATGTATTTGGTATGTAATCCAGTAGATTTGTACCCGGCGCGGATGCAGATCGAAGTTTCGATCCTCTAGGATCAAAAGTTGAGGAGATATGGTCGATACAATAAAGCCTCGATCTAAGAAAAAACATCGGGACCGTGCTGTCTCTTAGATCCTGTGGTGCTATCATTTCTTTGTGACCACTGACCACTAAACACAGTTCAAAGTGTATTGTATTTCGATAAATAAGTTGCTGAAAATCCCATAAAAAATAATAAAAAATAAAAAAGTTTTGTAATTGGATTAGTAGCGGTTTAGGATAAATTTCGAATCCTCAAAGTTTCGATCCTCTAGGATCAATGGTTCGAGAGTTATGCTTGCTTAAAGTTGAGCATTTCGACAGGTAAGGGCGCCGCCAAAAATGCTCAACTTTAAGCGACCATAACTCCTCAACTATTGATCCTGGAGGATCGGAACTTCGATCTGCATCCGCGCCGGGTAAAAATCTACTGGATTACATACAAAATACATCATAATTCGTAGGAGAAAGGCACAAATCTTGAGTCCGGTAAAGTAAAGAGCAGCCATCTATTTGATATAGAATTAGTGGTGCGTCAGAGTCGCCGCTCGAGCGCGAAGGGTTAACTTCTGGAGAAATGGACGGGGAAAAAAGGGAAAAGACGAGACATATAAATATGCAGAGGAGAACGTGACAAAAAGAGCTGATCTTTTTAGCGTCGAAATTGGAGCATCCCTCTGAATCGAAAGGCGTCTGGACGCAGTTACTGTCCCGTTCGTCGACGAAATCACGACCGTCACGGCTCCTGTCCCTAATTGCCGTCAATTGCTGGCAATTGTCGGGCTGACCCTCCTGTGACCGGCTGCAATTTGCAGCTAGGTCGCGCGTCATCGCCGCTCGTCGTGCAAAATAGTTGTGCACGCGCTGCGTTCTCTCACTCTCTCCCCTCGTCTCTCCCTCTTTCTCTACGCTCGCATACATAATTACCGTCGCGGCGGTTCGCGTGCGAGTGCACGCTTTGTAATAAACTTTGGCGGTTTCCTTTCGCCGCAACGCGGCCACCAGCGGAACGCGTCGATCGAGACGCTCGGGAAATATCGCAATTTCTGCGTTCCTCTCTGCAATTTGCCGATTCACAGACCCAGGAATGTCTGATTGCGTATTCGCCGAAGAAAGAAATCATTTAGGAAGCCGATTAACAATTTTCCAGATTAACAATTTCTCCGCTTGAGAAACGTCCAGCACACAACTGCTGACAACGCAAAATTATGTTACAATGTAACACAGTAATATTCGGACAGTTCTAGAAGGACGATCACCTTTCTAATATCAGATCATACGGCTTGAATATTTTTTTGAGAAGTTGGAGTAATTAGTTTACTACAAGACTAGAAGAATTCTTTATTTCGCATGAAGATCCGCAGTCTAGTAAGAAGAGACAGCTTTTCTTTCATTATAATTCCCAAGAACCAATTTTCAGAGCTTCGCTGTTAAACTAAAAGTCGAGCATTATTCAGGATTGAATTACGAAAGAATGCTACGTATAATTGAGTCATAAATGTATCTTGAAACTGTCCAAGGCAAACGCGATTTTCTCAAGAAAGAAGTGACGTCTGGCTAGAGGTGAAATCGTGACCCCTAAACACGTCCAAAAGAGACCCAATCAGCCTGACAACTTCCGTCGCTAACATCGAGGAGTATTCAGGGTTTAATTACAAAGTGAATGCTACATATAATTGAATCATAAATGTACTTTGAAACTGTCCAAGGTTTCAACTGGAAACCTTGAGGAAGATGAAGAAGAAGAAGACTTCTCTGGCTGAACTCGTCAAATTTATAACAAAAGAAATTTGAAATGTACCTTGAAACTGTCTAAGGTTTCACCTGGAAACCTTGAGGAAGATGAAGAAAAAGAAGAGAGTCCTCTGGCTGAACTCGTCGAAATAATAAAAGAAGTTTGAAAAGATTTCCAATCGACCTGACAACTTTCGTCGCTAAAATCGAGGAGAATTCAGGATTTAATTACAAACGAATGCTATATATAATTGAATCATAAATGTACCTTGAAACTGTCCAAGGTTTCAACTGGAAACCTTGAGGAAGATGAAGAAGAAGAAGACTTCTCTGGCTGAACTCGTCAAATTTATAACAAAAGAAATTTGAAATGTACCTTGAAACTGTCTAAGGTTTCACCTGGAAACCTTGAGGAAGATGAAGAAAAAGAAGAGAGTCCTCTGGCTGAACTCGTCGAAATAATAAAAGAAGTTTGAAAAGATTTCCAATCGACCTGACAACTTTCGTCGCTAAAATCGAGGAGAATTCAGGATTTAATTACAAACGAATGCTATATATAATTGAATCATAAATGTACCTTGAAACTGTCCAAGGTTTCAACTGGAAACCTTGAGGAAGATGAAGAAGAAGAAGACTTCTCTGGCTGAACTCGTCAAATTTATAACAAAAGAAATTTGAAATGTACCTTGAAACTGTCTAAGGTTTCACCTGGAAACCTTGAGGAAGATGAAGAAAAAGAAGAGAGTCCTCTGGCTGAACTCGTCGAAATAATAAAAGAAGTTTGAAAAGATTTCCAATCGACCTGACAACTTTCGTCGCTAAAATCGAGGAGAATTCAGGATTTAATTACAAACGAATGCTATATATAATTGAATCATAAATGTACCTTGAAACTGTCCAAGGTTTCAACTGGAAACCTTGAGGAAGATGAAGAAGAAGAAGACTTCTCTGGCTGAACTCGTCAAATTTATAACAAAAGAAATTTGAAATGTACCTTGAAACTGTCCAAGGTTTCAACTGGAAACCTTGAGGAAGATGAAGAAGAAGAAGAGTCCTCTGTCTGAACTCGTCAAAATAATAAAAGGAGTTTGAAAAGATTTCCAATCGACCTGACAACTTTCGTCGCTAAAATCGAGGAGAATTCAGGATTTAATTACAAACGAATGCTATATATAATTGAATCATAAATGTACCTTGAAACTGTCCAAGGTTTCAACTGGAAACCTTGAGGAAGATGAAGAAGAAGAAGACTTCTCTGGCTGAACTCGTCAAATTTATAACAAAAGAAGTTTGAAATGTACCTTGAAACTGTCCAAGGTTTCAACTGGAAACCTTGAGGAAGATGAAGAAGAAGAAGAGTCCTCTGTCTGAACTCGTCAAAATAATAAAAGGAGTTTGAAAAGATTTCCAATCGACCTGAGAACTTTCGCCTCTAGAACAAAATTTCGTAGAATAAGGCAGGCTGGAGGTCTCCTCCAGAAGACTACAAGAATTAGTAAACATCTAGCAGATTGCACCGTTGGGATCGGAAGGTGCGGTGGGGAAAGCAGTCGAGGAGATCGATTTTTCGAAACCGGACCGGAGGAACGACCCTTGAAGAAGGAATAGGAGGCAGTGTGCCCTTAAGAATTAATTCCCGGTGCCTGGATCGATTATTATTCCATCCCACATCGGAGTGCGAGCGTGTCGTAACACCTCCCGGCGGCACGCAATCCCTCGCAGCCTGAAAACAATGCCACGAAATCGATCCGGCGAGGCATGCATCAACGCCTATGCATTATGCATCTCCCGGAACCGCCCTAATCGCTCCGACATCGCCGCCCTCGGCGTTCCTTTCCCGGGGCCCGAGTATCCGAGTACACGCATCCACCAGCGGGTCGGGTCTGCCCGCAGCAGCCCGTGCGTGTACGCACTCTCGCCACGCTCTGTTTACCATTTCCGAGGCACGGTGCGAACCTGTAGCGAGGAGGAAAGCTCGCTCGTGGCTGAAATTCAGCCGAACGAGAGGCGAGCCGTGAGGAAAAAACGGAAAGGGAAAAAAGGGAGGCACGTACGACGCGCCGAGGGCTCACGAGAGAAAAAGAAAGGAAACGGGAGCAAGGGGGAAAGACGAGTGACGGCGGTGCGGCGGCTGCCGGTCGAAATGCGTACAGGCTCGTTCGATGGTGGGGCTCGTACGGGGCAGATGTTTGGTCCATGGCACGAGGGCTCCCAGTCCCCTATGGGGTGCCGCGCCATAAACTACCCTCCCGCCCGGCCGATTCTTTCCCGTGTAGGCAGTAGCCCGGGCCAGGCCCGACGCGACGCGACGGCCTCTAAACGCGCTCGGTTCTTCTGCCCCCTGTGAGCCAGGCTTAACGGCCACGTGACACGCGGGAACACGCATCTCCACGCAGACACGCGTGCCCGGCGACGCACACAAAGCTCTCGCAGAATTCGCCGGAGACCGCTTCGGGCCGTGTCGCGTCGTGCTATACCACGTGGTGGAACGCTTCAACAGTTTCTCTCTCTCTCTCGTTTCTCGATCCTTCTTGGATCTAGGATCGTCCATTTAAGTGAATCATCGTGGTGCGTCTTGTTGACGAGGATGAGCGCGTGTGCCTGTGTCCGTGATGATGTCCTCCTCGTGCAACTAGTCACGTCGATCGTCGAAGGTGTACGCGAGTGAGAAGCCCGCAAAGGATCCCTCTTCTGGATTCGGGTTAAATTCGTTCGCGAGGGTGAGCCTTCAACCGAGCGCATTCTTGCGCACACCCCCTCGCCACGGTTCGGAGCCGGCCGGGGATGTCGTTCAAGGCGAACCACCCCAACAGAGCAAGCATCGAGAGGACGTTGAACGTCAGCTGCCTCGGCGAAATCGATGTCCGGCTGCCCGATGAGAACGGCCCACGCCAGCCGTCTCCACAGGGCCAACCCCGCTGACCCGTAAGTGCGAATCGCCTTCTGTCGGCTATTTTCTAATATACGCCGCGACAATTGCCACGAGGACGCCACCCGCTGCCGGATGTCTGAATATTGGAGATGATTAGGCGATCATACGCCGCAACGGCCCGCACCGGCCCGATCTCCCAGTCGCCCGAGACATCCATCGAGGTAACTCCGCTCACGCTTTCTTTCGGTGTATTTCTTCTTCTATTTCCACTTCGATACTCTGCGACAGTCGTTCCGGGTTAGGCTTTTCCAGATTTTTGGGAAGAGTTATACGGACTAGTTTCTTCATGGATGCTGGAAGCTATTCGATACTAGTCCTTCCATGGGGTTGTTTTTCGGTGGAGAAATGAATTTCGGAGTAATTTCAAGGTATAAAATAAATAAAAAAATATTCGTAACCCTCGATTAACAAGACTACGGATCCACCGAAATTCTAATTTTCTAACAGGAAGTTCCGATGATTATTATACAGGGTGGCGCAAAATGATGTGCCTGGTTTGAATTGTTTGTAACTTTTTTAATTTTAGAGTGAAATAAATAAATATTGGAAAAAAATATAGTGTACACACAGAAGAGGAATTTTATTGAACTAGACGTGAAAGATTACATCTCGCAAATGGCGGTCATTTTCTGCTTGACACATCCGTGCTCTTTCTAACACATTTTCCATGGCTTTTCGCAAAACTTCAGGTGTTATTGCACGGATTTCATTGCGAGTATTGGTTTTCAGTTGGGGAATAGTCGCTGGCTTATAAACGTACACTCGCTCTTTCAAATACGCCCAAAGAAAACAGTCGGGAGCGGTTAGGTCCGGTGAACGCGGTGGCCAGTTGAAGTCACTATTGCGCGAAATACAAATTGATCGTTGGATCGTTTGCTTGGTTGTGTAACTTTCCATAATACATTCTAGAAGCTTTGTTTAGAAAATTCTGAAAAAAATTGAAAAAATGTTGAAATAAAAAAGTTATAAAGAATTCAAACCAGATACATCATTTTGCGCCACCCTGTATAAGTTTTCTAATGAAATTGATACAATACTTAAATGTTTAGTAATCGGTTAGTTCCGAACATATTTAATAATGTAAACAATAGTTTGAGTAATGGTACAGCAATTCTTAGTGGTGAGTCACAGTATCTTTATAATGATTGATGTTAATCGGAAATGACTCTCTCATTAGTCAGAAGTCAGAACTCCTCAGAAAACCATCTTTTCTCGGAGTTCGGCAGAAATCAATCTTTTTTTTTATTTACACTTACCCAGACCCCTAAATGGGGTCTATACAGCTGAACACATGATTTACATTATTTTACAGAGTTTGAGTTACAGAGTTACACAGTTTTACAGAGTTTTACAGTTTGAGTGTCTGTTGTATTGTATTTAGTGTCTGAGCGCATTATTTATTTTATTAGTAAATATAAATACAGTGTACGGTTACAGTTTCAATTTGGCACGAATCATAAAGTTAAGGATTATTGTGAAATTTGTTTGTATTACAAGCATTTTCGAAATGTTTCTGACACAGTAAGTGAATTTGGTTATAGAATAACCAAAATAATAGAAATTTTTACAAAATTGCAAGTGTTTATATTAACATTTTTTAACACGTTGACTGCTACGTCATTGTCCACAAAAGTCACTGAAAAACGAACCAACCTATTCAATAAGACAAGAATAGAACAGACAATGTTTGACATAACAAAAATTCTGGTAAACATTGACTCTCAAGTTTGGTAAAAAAATATCCAGGTTGAGGCAGCCAATATTGCCACCTAAAACGACTCATTATTTATCGACCTTATCAAAAACTGTTTGAAATGCTATTTATCGTATTCGACAGAACTCATTAGATAAGTTTATATTTTATGAGAAAGCAACGTGTGACCTTGAATTTTCCAAATAACACCGTATATTTTTTTGTTGCTACATTGCAGTCCTTAAAAGGACGAATTCAACGACCTGCAGCACAGAACCTTCGATTGACCTTGACCCTCAAAACTCGTGTAACTTCGTTACTTTTTTCCAATGTTTCGTGTTGAAGTTGAAGGTCAACTAAAGGTACATTGTTACAGGTCGATGGATTCGTCTTTTTAAGGACTGTGATCTAGCAATAATAAAATATACAGTGTTATTTAAAAAACTCAAGGTCACCTTGACATCTAAGAAAATATAAGGCCTTAAAAAATTTCTTTTTTAATAATTATTTTTACTGCCTTACCCTGTGTGAGTGATATGACACTCAAAGTGTAAAACCACACGATTTTGCCGGATTTGACTGGATAAAAAAAAACAACGTAACTTATGATGCTGACCAGACAAGAAAGCCATAGTCACCCGCACAGGTATTATTACGTGAAAAGTGACGATGCGTGTCGCGAAGATTTCACAGCACAACTACGCCCCTTCGTTTAAATAAAAATCCTTGACATAGCCTGAAGTGAGAGCGCAAAATTCCATCTGTTTGAGAAATGTCACACGGTCCGATTATGGAAACATCCGGAAATAGCTCTCGCCACGAAACAAAAAAAAACAAAAAGGGACGAAGCCTTGAAACGAAAGATGGTCCACGTGTTCGTCAGCAGCCGAAAGCAGTCACGTTCGAAGCTGAAGGGAATCGGATTTGTCCGGAAACGTTGATGTCACAGATCGGTGTCCGCTCATCGTCATCGAGTTTCACGGTGCAGTCACGTCGGAAAATACCGCAAGTCAGACGCGATACGTCGCGGGACGCGTCATTTCGGTGCACTCCGGCGGAGTATACAGAGAGAGAGACTGTAGCACAGAGAGATCCTCTCTCATCTAGGATCATCGACGCCTCGTCGAGCCGTAGGCACACGTGACACGCGTGCAACGTGGAATACCGTTCCGGTGTCGCGTCTCCGTGCCACTTCTCGGCTTTATGTAACGCGAGAAGATGCAGGAAGGTGACGAGCCCGTGGTGTTGCATTAATTAACTACTTAAGATATCAGCCAGGCGCGCCGATAAAACGAGGATCGGACACCACGCGGGAAGTGGTCTGCTGATAAAGTCTTCATCGATTCGGTTCTTTTACACCGCACGACAAAAGCGCGTTTCCCTACTCGCATGGCTAATACACGGTTAAATTTAAATTGGTTTTCCTGCAGTTTAATTCTCCCGAGCGAAACATCTTTCTTGTCCGAGAATTGACTCGCTCGTGGTTTGACAGATTTGGTATAACGAGCAGAACGAAATTTCATTTTCAGTAATTGTCGATTTATCTTTGTAATTGTAGCGGCAATGGATAACTGAGGCTCTCCCGATTAAAACGAGTCCAAACACGATGCCAATCGGACTGTTTTTGTTGATTTCAGTACATTATCATGATGTAAAATTATCGTAATCAAAATTATCAAACATAATCATAATCGGTAAAATTGGTGCGATTTACCTCGTGTTTGGACTCATTCCAATCGGGAGAATCTCGGTCATCCGTTGGTGCTAAGACGACAAATATTGAAAATATAATTATTATAATCAGAATTATCATACATAATCATAATCGGTAAAATTGGTGCGATTTACCTCGTGTTTGAACTCATTCCAATCGGGAGAATCTCGGCCATCCGTTGGTGCTAAGACGACAAATATTGAAAATATAATTATTATAATCAAAATTATCAAACATAATCATAATCGGTAAAATTGGCGCGATTTACCTCGTGTTTGGACTCATTTTAATCAGGAGAATCTCGACCATCCGTTGGTGCCAAGAGGGCACATATTGAAAATAAAATAATTCTAATCAAAATTATCATACGTAAACATAATCCGTAAAATTGGTGCGATTTTCCTCGCGTCAGGACTCATTCTAATCGGATGATCCTCGACCAACCGTTGGTGCCAAGACGACCGACAAATGTTGAAAATAAAGTTTCTTGTTTTCACGTTTATTTTTTTCGTGGCATTGCATACCAGGCTCCCATCGTTTTACCTGTTTTTCGCTCGTTGTGAAACTCGTTTTCGGGCCGGGCTAGGATGCGGCCGTTGCTCAAGGAATGTGAGCATTCCGAGCGGATACGGGAAGAAAACGGCCGATAAAATAGAATCAGTAATTAGGCTAATCGCAATCAGGCCCGACTGAAACACCGTCCTCAATCGCCGGCAATGAAGGCTCTCGGCGACTTCCTGCAAGGTTTGCGCAACCGAATGCGAGACGAATACAAGTATCTTCCCTGTTGAAGGTTTGTGGAACATTTCTAGAGGTTTTGAGACGTTCTAACATTCCCGATCTTTTCTGGCGCGTCTATCGCGTAGAAAATCTGTCAAGTGTGTGTACTCGGTTTCTATCAGCTGGCCGATAATAATCGTTCGAGGACTATCGTCTATTAGGGACACGTTCCTGTTCCAAGGGAATCGGCGTGGAAAGTACAAGTAGCCGTCGTCCAAACCACTTTCTCACCTGTTCGCGGTGGCAAGGTTAGGTGAACGGATATTTAATACGAATCCGTTCGATCCTAGCGGATCGATCTCGCCGAAACTGGTTCCCATTAACGGGCCCCGAAGTCGCCGGTCATTTCCATCAACGTCGGAAATTAGAGAAAGGTTTCGTTACAGTTCCCGATCGATTTCGCTGATTAGATCTTCCTGGGGATCGCCGTTTCCAGGCTAATGCCCGGCCTGGAAACGATCGCAGCGGGTTATCGGCGAAAAACGAAATCGTTGAGAAACGAGCTAATGAAGAATCATGCACTGCCGTGCATGGGAATGGTGGCAAAAGTCAAATATATTAACTCGTTACTGACTCTCGCGGTTATACTTATCTCAACTATTTCCGATGTAGTCGTGTGGAACGTTTCTGGGCCATTTCTGCTCGTGTAAATCTTGTTGCGAACCGTGTAGACCGTTGTGCAGGACGTTTTGCGTACCACGGTTTGAAAGTTTCGAATGATTTAAGAATCGCCGTTTCCGCTTAATGAATCACCCTATGGGATTTTGATGGTGGCACGATTGGTGCGGTGCACAACAAGTCGGTGTGGTGATTATAATTCCTTCAATTACTTTAGAAGTAATACTGGCGGCAGTGTATACATTTGACTGTGAATAGAGTGTTTCTTTTTTTTTATTGAGCCACTGAAACCTGTTATGTATAGGCTTATTTCAGCTGTTACAATTATACATTAGGCTTACAGCGAGATTATAATGATTGGCCCCGATACGGTTTACTGTCGATATAAAACTCCTTTTGATGTAGTCAGCAAAATTTTGAGCAAACCAGGGAGTTCGATTTGGGTTTTGTAGAATTTTTGGAAATAATGCATGCCCTCGATGGTGCCTCGCTCAGTAATTGAGGAACGAGTGTTGAGAATGCCTTTCAGCTTAATGCTGTTCAGTAATCGATTAGATATAGATAAACAATATTTTTTTTTATTTAATGCAATTTGAATCTCCAGGTAGAGATTATTTTGCCGCAAACAATATTTTGAATAATGGTGAAGCAATTTTTTTTTAGTAGCGATTCTGGGTCACCACTCGAGTGCTAAGGGTTAAAGAATAACAAATTTGAAGAGGTGTCTCCTTTCTATTCACACCTGTTGACTGCCACGTCGATCGTATGTGGGTCGCACGATTCTTCATGTATTTTTAAAATTAATTCTTGTCATATTACTATATGTATAGTCCCTTAACCTAAACTTCATTGGGACGTGTTACAATCTAAAAGAGTTCTAGAAGTTATCAATGGCGAGTTCCGAGTCCGCAGTTTTCATTGGAATGACTAAGTTACTATGATTTTGTAGGATTTTAGAAGGTGATTGTTCTCGTATGTGGATAACACTATTATTTATTATATATTTGCTTAAACCAAACTTTGAAAGAGTTCTAGGAGCAATCACTGGCGAGTTCCAAGTCTGCAGTTTTCATTGAAATTAGTAAATTACTATGATTTTGTAGAATTTTCAGGGGCGATTGTTCGGCAGCTAACATGTTACTTTAACATTCTGTGTAACAACTGTATTGTACGGAAATTGCAAATATCAACATTTGTTCACTTCTTTAGGACTTTTGGATTATTTAGTCTGAAATAATACAGTTAAAGGTATCTGAAAAAATTTATACACAATTTTAGGAGGGCCCTAGGATGATATACTTTATAATCTGACTAAACACTATACCAATTATATGCACAGGGTGGATAGAAATTATATTTGTAGCGACGACAATCAATCGAAATCGATTTAAGAAAGATCCAGCACAATTTACCTTGACCATGAATTTCAATGTCAGAAGGTCAACAGTTTCTTTTAATTGTGAATCATTCTACTCATCTCAAGGATAAAAAGTGCGTAGGGAACCATCGGTCAAAACTCGATTGTTCTCTTAAAAAATAGTTTTTTTTTTTTATTGAGCTAATGAAACTTGTTATAGGTTTATTTTAACTTTAACAATTATACGTTAGGCTTACAGTTAGTGTACAATGACAGTCTTAATAATCGCTAGAAACGTAGATTGCAGTCGTTTAAAAACTGGAAGACAAATTCGCAGGCTTTAACATTTGTTTCAGCAAAGAAAATGTCCGCTTTTAATTTCGTAGAGTATTTCTATTTGTAATTTTTATGCGTCGTTTTTATGAAATAATTGACGCGAAAGCTCCGAGCAAAAATGAACGTAGCTCTAAACAATAAATATTAGACGCGACAACGGCAGAATTTCGTGTAGGAAATAAATCATTCAATTGCAAATTTATGTACATAAAAACGTTATTTCAACTGAAACTCTCTGTTTTAAGGAAAGGTGAAAACTTGGAAATCGGAAAATTGAGAAATATGAATATTTAAATGTACAGCTTGTCAAATCTAGCATTTCGGGTGAATGTCCCCCGCAAGGGGAAATGTCCCCGCTGCGCAGTGGTAGGTAGGCGGAGCCTCGCAACTGATCGTCACCTGTCAAGCGATGCACGCGGCGACAGTCCAGTTAAAAAGTAAAGTGACACAAGTGTATTCACAGAAACATATAAACAGTTGTTTCGTATGTTTACTGCTGTAAGAAATAATGGATAGTACGCACTTTTGACGAGGTGTGTACTTTACCGTTCAGATGTTGCATCCTTCTCTCGTCATGTGCGGTCTTTGTTTTTGTCTGCGCATGCCTATGTTCTGGTCAGCCGCAATGCTAGATTTGACAAGCTGTACCTACAAGGATTAGAAAGTTATGAGACGGAAAAATTAAGAAATTTTTGGAGCTAGGAATTTAAATATTTGGAAATTCGTAGGAAAATTAATTATGGAACTTGGATACTTGGTGATGAAATGAAGTTTCGACTCGAAGACGCATTGGTTTCGGTGAAAATGGTATCGGCGTCACGTCTTTCAGTCGCAATTTGGAAATGCTATTTAGATATAGGATTCGCCGAAGGTAAATGGCAAGCAAGCAGCAACTTCTCAGCGTAAATGTTCCGTATCATCGGCTGACAAGAAGGTCGAGCTGGAAAGTCACGAGAACGTGACGATCGTAAACATTTGCCTGCTCGTGTTACAATTAAACGGTGCGATGCTCGGAACACGGAAGCGTTACTTTCCAATATAAACCGGCGGGATAGCCGCGATAATGACCAGTCGCTAACGAAGTTCTCGTTGCTTTTGCAAATGAACGAAACGCCGCTCCACGCCGGAGACTCGCTAACGGTAAACTTATTTCTAATACGCCGACCCTTGGGCTGTTGTCGTAAATATCGTGGCAAACCACTGTGACCACGCCCGTTCTCGTTCCCAGAATTTCATTGTTTCTTCGCTGGAACGTGGGAGGATGTCATCCGCGCTACCGAATTCAGGGGAGAGTGACCTGTCTCTCTTATTTAGACAGCTGAACTAATTGCGAAAGTTACGCTTCTGGGCATTGAATTCGTCCATTAATTCAGAGCTTTTCCTCATCTTCTTATTCCTTTCGTTTCGAACGTGCTGGTTTACTATTCCGAATAGCTATATGTTTCTGTAGGCAAAATAATTCCTTCGTTCCACGATGTAACATTCGTTTCATCGAAAGAAAATTTAATATCGTAATAAGAGTGCAATACCATTTTCATGACCTCGAATCGAGATTTTTTCGTATCGTAAAAAAGAAATAAATTGAGCATTTGTAGAGCAAGTCCTTAGATCAAACCTTACTGTTTAAACTCGAATAAAAAAATGCGAAGTTTCCTTTTTAAAAAGATTATTGGACAGCGGATCTTTGTGCAAAATAGAAATTTGTTTTCTTTCTTAATACATATCATAGCTTGAAAATAATAATAATAATTATTATTATTTATTATAGACGAACCGAAGAGCCCTCTTACATAAATGTTTACAATAGGAGACAATAAAAAGTAAAAGACTACTCGTATAACAACATAGAAGAGTCATGCACAAAAACTAATGGTACAATCTATATGGTATTATCATTATCCTATAATCCTGCGCACTTGTTTTTTAAAAGTGTGTAAAGACTCAATAAAAAAATCAGTATCATTATATTAGGTGAAGTAAAAAGTTCTGAGCGTTTTTCAAAATCTTCTTGTGACTGATAAAGAGCTTTACTTGAGCCTTGATATAATTTTTGTTACTTTTAAACTATTCTCCAACTTATCCTTATCCTGAGCTAACTTTTTACTTGCTTCTTCAAATGCAATAAAGTAGCGGTAGTAGTAAGTGGTCGTAGAAATTTTGTTTTATCCGCAAAATTCGAAAGCGAAAAACGCTCAGAACTTTTTACTTCACCTAATAGATAGTGCTAGAGTCTGCAATAATGCGGCAATAACTCTGGCTCTGAGTGTTTGAAATCCTGCTCTAGTTCACAATACACGTTCCGGTACGTAGAGATTGATTTGCGTAAGTAGAGAGGGACAATCAATATGATTATCAATTAAATTAAAAATAAAGCTCTGGTCGGATATTCTTTTCGAGCAGACAATTTTCCTAGGTTCATTCTGGTTAATATTGTGGAGTAATCATGATCAAAGAATGACATCGGATTATTTAGCTTATATATGAACAAAACCTGAGAAATTCATGCTGAACTCTCTCGAGCATGATTTCGTATTTATAATATAACAATATTTTAGAATTTTTAAATCCACAAGATTCGCTGTCTGATTAGAATACAGAATCGTGGCGATCGAAAGGTGAATTTCGAAGCGAACACGGGACACGTGTTCGCACTTGAAAATGAAAATATTCTGAACGGAAGCAGAGGAGAGGCATTGGAATATCGGAGCGGAGGAATTCGCACGAAAGTATCGGAGGCCAGACAAAATAGTATCGCGATATCGGAGAACGCTTTCCCAAGTGTGAAGTACCGGGAAAACCGTGTGGCATCGACCATAAAGAAGAAACGTAAAATCTTCCGCAGAGAATATAAGTGTCGAATCGCGAAGCTCCTCCCATAAATCGAGCAACGAAACCAAGAGGCTGACAAACTTTCTAACAGATATGTACTCTGCCGGCCTGATGTTATTTATGAGCGGAGATCGCGTAAACGCTGATCGATAATTATTTCGGACCATATTCAGACAAATCTCCGAGGAGGGTCCGGGAATCGGATAAGGAAAGATTTATAGGCGACCGGTCCCCTCATTTTAATAAGAAATCCCGGGAAGACAGGCATAATTTTTCGAGCGGCGATCACGGGAAAGAATCTATCGGGACTTCTGCCGTTTCCTCGGATTCCCCATCGGCGAAGAAGAAGCCACCAAACAGCCGAGATCTTGGCACTGGTTCAAGCATTCGTTATTCTTCGCACGCTCCGCGGCCGACCCTCTTCATCCCGGTCTCTTTTTCGCGCGGCTGCACCCGCAGCCAGCGACCGTCTTTCCTTCGGCTATTCGCGATTTTAGGAGAGAGAGTCCGAGACGCGACAGGGGACTGGGACGAGCCCAGAAAACCCGGTTACATTGTACGTGCAACTTACCACCATTTGCATCTGAACAGGGACCCTAACTGTTATTACCAAACAGAAAAAAAGTCTTGGAATAACAAGTATTTCATCGACTAAAATCGTATTGGTTACAAATAAGGATTATAAGCAATAGAACATTTTTTTCTCTTGTTGGTTAATGTCATCGTTGAGAGAAATTCATTTCGATCACTTATAACTAGACTGCGGATTTTATGCATTTATTACAAAAATTAGTACTTACAATTGAAAGCAGTGGAAAAATTAAAAAATTTAAGAACATCAACGTATTAGTTTCAGTTCAATAAAATAATTAAAACAAGAAAGAAATATTTAAGCAACCTCTGTGTCTTGGAATCGACGTGGACATCTTTTTATTTTGTATGAGCATCCGCAGCAACTCGCGTCTATGTCGTGCTCTGATTGGTCCGTGTTTTTCGTTAATAACTCCTAAACAAAGCCGCGGATAACATTTTTGCAAAGGAAAATGTTGCTTCAAATGATCTCAGGAACCTCCCATTTCCGGCTGTTGAAGGAATTTTGGGACACCTTGTACATATAGAGATGATGTGAAAACGAATCCAGCGACCTATATTGTTACACCTTCAAACTTCCAAATAATGCTAAAATCTTCATGAACTGCTCGAACTGCGCCGACGACGCGACGTACTGGCAGCGATCCAGCGAGGGGGGAACGCAAAAGTAATCGTACACCGCGGTACCGGCCCTTGTCGTTCGAGTTCCTTTAATTAAATCATCGGTGGTTCGAATCGCGAACAGAAGGAGGGAGAAAGACTTCTATCGATCGCGAATCACCGAAGGGGTCAGAGCACGCCTCTAAACGAAGATTAATCAGGCCCGTTCCGTGTCCTCGGCTTCAGTTTCACGAAGGAGGGCTGGTTTTCTGCGTTTCCACCGTACTCGACGCAGTGCACGGAATCGTCCCCACGTTATATATCGCGGACTTCGCTGCTATTATTGATTTCGTCTGGGCCTAAGGGTTTCGCGTCGCTCCACCCACGCCGTTTCTCACCGTTGCGTTCTCTGACTCACTGGAAAGATTCGGCCGTGAATTAAGAACGCGTCTCGCATGCGTGACCGTCACGCGCAAAATTTCGGGAATCGTGCTGCGGAACAGTCGCGTAGTTTAAACTGCCCCGAAGTTCTTATGGATCCTTGGTCGCCGGTTACTTCGCGTTTGGGGACCTTCCGACAGGTATGGGACGCGTGTACGCAACTTGCGGTGGGCCTGTTTTTTTTTTAATTAGGACAAATCCATTCCACAGGGTTTATCTGATAATGGGAAATATCTTGTGACGTACTGAAGTTACGAAAAAAATTTGTGTACAAAAATTATTCGGTATGAAGAGGGGGGTACAATCATACAGTCGAATTTCTTTGAGGACTAGAATGGTGGGGAGGGGGATTTCAAAGTCAAATTAAGTTTTTTAAATGGAACGTGCCATTTTTTTTTGTACCATAGATCGATAGAGTATCAAATGCTGAGTATAATAGTGTTGACCTTCAAATGTCCTAAACCTAATAGTTAACGAGATATTATCGAAACATTTTTCTTTCTTCTTTGGATAATATCATTTAATCAATTTAAAAAAATGTAGTTAACTATCAAAACACGTCGATGAGCTTGATAACTCCGAAAAGAATGACCTTCGTAAAAAACTATTCTTGCCAAATATTAGGTGAAGTAAAAAGTTTTGAGCGTTTTTCATCGTCGAAATAAAGCGAAAAACGCTCAGAACTTTTTGCTTCATCTAATATTTGGTCCATTGACACCATGCACATTGCGTAACGAATATTTTTTACATCACAATAACCTGAAGAGATATTTAGGTGGCCTTATTTTAACGGACACCACCCTGTATTCGTCGAATTGTACACACACCTGCGTACAGGCAAATAGAATCAGAGTGGATAAGCGCGTTTGACGAGAAAGAAAGTGGATTGGGCGAAGAAACATTGCCGGATTTGTAGGGCTTTCAGTCAATACCACTCACTGTCACCCGCCACAGCCAATAACACAGAGTAGCATAGCAGGTTGGGAATCGGTGGAGGTCCTCTATCAGACTTCCTCCATATGCGGGTCGTGCTCTCGATCCCGACTGACCAGCCTACACGAAATTAGCAATAAACATTCCACGAACACGCAACGATGTAGCATAAACTGGAAAATATATCGGACAGATAAAACCAGGAATTATTCCGGTGAAAGGCCCGTGACATTCGCTAGGTGGAACTGAAGTTCGCGAAGTAGCAATAATTTCCGTGTAGTATCTCGGTGTTTTATACACCCGGTAGAAAGTGGCTTGATAAATGCGAGCTTGGTGGCCGCGTACGAAATGGTTGTAGCGAGCGGATAATCGCGACGAACGAGAGAAATGAGTCAATTTAGCAATGTGGTGACTCGTAAATTCATCTTTTCCCACGGGAGCATTCGGTCGCACGCGATGCCAGATGATCTCGCGAGATTGGCTCGTATTTTTGATCCTAATGGACCTGCTAATCAATTTGAGCGAATAAAGTTCTACGACAAAGGCAATTCTTCCTAATTCTTTCGCTTCGTTGTGCCGCAGGATCCCTATGCTGAGATGCTGGAGGATCATCGTTAGATCATCATTGACCAGCGGATCTTTATGCAAAATAGACATTTTGTACCCACGTTGCAACAGACTGGAACAAAAAAAAAGGCAATATGTGTCCACCATATTGAAAAGAATATATTCCTCACTTTACACAACATCAAAATTTTCTATTTGAATAACGAGATACTAGGATAAAATAAACATTTAATTTCTGTTTTAACATGTTTAATAGATTGAAAATAGTATAATAGCAGCTGTAAATTCTTCACTGAAAGTACAACTTTTCGTTTCTGTCACGAATGCATAAAATCCGCATTCTAATTACGACGCAATAAATTACGACGTTATAAAGAAATTAGGGTAAACTTTACTTTACCGGACTCAAAATTATGATGTATTTTCAGATCGAAGTACATGTATGTACAGATCGAAGTTTCAATCCTGTAGGATCAATAGTTCAGGAGTTATGCTTGCTTAAAGTTGAGCAATCTGCAGTGTTTTTGACAGGTGAGGGCGCCGCCATATTGATTTGTAGTGGCGACCGCTGCTCCCCCGACCTAATCACCAACCAACTAATTTTCTGCTCGGTAAGCGGCGCGCGACCGTCACTACAAACCAATATGGCGGCGCCCTTACCTGTCAAAAACACTGCAGATTGCTCAACTTTAAGCAAGCATAACTCCTAAACAATTGATCCTACAGGATCGAAACTCCAATCTGCAGCTACCCAGGGTACAAATCTACTGGATTACATACCAAATACATCATAATTTATAGGAGAGAGGCACAAATTTTAAGTCTGGTAAAGAGCAGCCATAAATTACACCACGAAAGAAATTATCTTCAGACGGTAGTGAACACGAATGACGAGTTAACTCGTCGTCCCGGGTGGAAAGGTTAGATGAAGTCTCTCCTAAAGCACATTCAAGAAAAATCTGCAATCTATAAATCCTCGAATAAACATTTAAATCGACAGACGAGTCATCAACAATGCAGCTACCAGAGAGACTTTCCACTTTCCAAGGGTTAGCCTGTTCGTTCGGCAAGGTTTCGCGTGCTCGGACGTTTTCTCTCGCTCGTATCGCGGCTGAACGGATTATCCGAGTCGATCGGCGGGCCCGGTGTGTCAAGTGGTTTTCCAGGAGAACGTGAGACTTTTACTTCTGATATATACCGGTAGCGCACGCGACCGCGGAACGCGGCAACGCGCTTCTTCTCCGCGTGTCCCGTCGCCGGAGGTTCTATTTTTCCGCGAGTGGAAGCCATAGAAACCTGCAGTCGCAGAGAGCCAGGATTTATCTTAGACCATATAATACTTCTTTTTTTTACGAAAGGGGTAAAGAAAATGCGTTTATGCACACCCCTGATGGGGGTAGTGTGGGACTAAGGGGAACAGGTGGTCGGTTCCCCCACTACCCACTAGAAATCAATCCTCTCTCGGGACGGCTGATAAGACGCCCCTCTACTAACTTTGTCCCGATCAAGCTGAGCCATGTGGTCCCGTTTTCTACATTTCTCGCATGGTTCAATGATCGGGTCGAACCCACGCCTGCTCTTTGCGTTTAAGACCATGTAATACTTCTAGACCCGCCATAGGTATACATAGGATATGCATAGGACGCAGTGTTCCAAGATAACGGAGTATCTGGTGCCCACAACCAGAGTTGGGCAAACATTTTATTGAAATAAAACTTCCGAATAAAGTGGGTTTCTTCCAAGTGGGTTTCAAATCGAAATTTTTATTAAAATAAAATGTTTGCCCAACTCCGCCCACAACTGACGCCACAAGATAGTTCAGAATGGCGGAAATGTCAATACTTCACGAGATACATATTTGACATTTTGTGTCAGAAAGAGAACTACGATATTGACATCTTCAATTCTTAAAATTTATCAGCAATTTTGTATTTTAATGTAATATAAAATCTAAACTGTAAAATCGGAATCTTATGCTTCCGGATTTTGTCAAAAATCGATATTGCAACTGAAAATACTGAAATAGTTCACAAATGTTTTCGTAATCTTTTGTTGAGCAGAACAGACGAAATAGAACACATTTCATGCAATCGTGCTTACCCTATGACTTACCCTTGTGGCAGGGGTACCGACTTGAAAATTGTCACCGCTTATCTAGAGCTTTTGACGGATAAACTTTACTTTAACGGACTGAAAATGAGTACCTTTCTCCTACGAATTATGATGTATTTGGTATGTAATCCAGTAGATTTGTACCCGGCGCGGATGCAGGTCGAAGTTTCGATCCTCTAGGATCAATAGCCGAGGAGCTACGGTCGCTTAAAGTTGAGCATTTTTGACATGTAATGGTTCCGCCAAAAATGCTCAACTTCAAACGACCATAACTCCTCAACTATTGATTCTAGAGGTTTGAAACTTCGATCTGCATCCGCGCCGGGTACAAATCTACTGGGTTACGTACCAAATAATCATAATTCGTAGGAGGAAGGCACAAATGAGTCCGGTAAAGTAAAGAGCAGTCCTTTTGACTACCAAAAAACTCTATCGTTTGCATTATCGAGAAACGAGAAGGCGCATTCGGCACCCCTGCAATCCTGGAAGCAAGACTACCCCTGAAAAGAGCAGTAGCTTGTACCAGTGCCCAGAATCACATGGTTTAAGGGATTTATAATGATGGCAGCGAGCGTACAACGCACGCCTCGCATGACTGCGGCAAAGTGTCTGGTTATCAGCTTCGGCAAGCTCCTAATCTCACGGTGTTCTATGATAAAAGTTCTATGGTAATTTCTTGCGGTCAGAGAGACTGCAGCCGGGGAAAAACGAGCGAAGGATTCGCGGATCGCGCGAGCGAGTGCCCCGATGCGTGAAATTTCCATTCGCGAAACGATGGGAGAATGTAACGAGGGGACAGGTGAAAAATCGGCTGGTTCAGATAGGCGGGTTTATCGCGGCTGGTAGCGGCCGGTAAAAATGGCGGCCCACTGACCCACTCGGCCAGATAACAGGAGAAGAGAGAGAGAGAGAGAGAGAGAGAGAGAGAGAGAGAGAGAGAGAGAGAGAGACCACCGGTTCGTTCGCCGATTGCTCCGCACAGCGAAACGGACCACTCCTATCCCATGATTGCCATGCCGTGCGACTTGTTTCCCTCGTACAGATACGATTAGCCCATTCACGCGGCTTCGTCCCCTCTTGCACCCGGCCCAGCCACTTTCTTCGATCCTCGATCCTCGATCTGGTCTAGATTTGGTTAACAGCCAGCCAGCTCGTGCCAGGGAACCACTTGTCCGACGATTCGTCACGATAACCGGCGGGAAGGTAATAGGCTGCCGGGGTGAGGATCATGTTAACGTGTTCCGATTTCTTTTTTCGGCGAGATCGAGGCCATAGTTGGGGCACCGGCAATTCGCTGCAACAACTTGCTGCGGGAGTCCGCCTGCGACTCGCCGCCGCGCCGCGCCGGTGCACCCAGCGACTCGAGCTACTGCAGCAAATTGGCGAGGCTTGCGCAAATGGTCTTCTGGGGAGTCGGGTCTAGTTAACGATCTCAAAACAACGTGATTTTTAAGCATTCTTTTTCTGAAGAAGCCAGCACAATTCTTTCTTTCAACGAGTAGCTTACTTAAAAACACATATGTTGTTCAACCTGTAGAAGTGATGTTGTCCAACCTGTAGAAAGAGTTGTTAGTATTGCAGAGTCTTGGACAATGTTTGAACAACAATCCGGAAGAATCATGATTTTTAGGAAATTTTCTCTGAAGAGTCACAGCACTCCTTTCTTTCAACGAGTAGCTTATTTAAGAACATGTATGTTGTTTAACTTGTACAAATTTGTATACAGGATGTCCCAGCTAACTTGACCACCTTGAATATCTTTGTTGTTTTTAAAGATAAGTCAAATGTATGAAGGGCATGGTTGAATGGTAAAATGGGGCTCATATGATACCAACAAAATTTTTGTTTTTATTTAATTTCTTTTGGAGATATGAAGGTCACCTTCATTTTTTTAAATGGAATGAGGTATTTTTTAATACATCTATCGATGCAGCTGGACATTCGTTATAAAAAAGTACTAACCTATGTATGTCGAAAAGTTAGTAGTTCAGGAGATATTTCAATTTAAATAACTCTAAAATACCATTACGAGTATCTTATTTAAAAGCACATGTGTTGTTCAACTTGTATGAACTTTGTTATTACAGAATCTTAAAAAATACTCGAGCTTCTTTACCAGAAATCGTTCTTAATTTCAGAACGTTTCTTGAAGATGCTGTTGGTATACGATTTGACAATCGACAAACCAAGTAATTTTTGAAGAAATTGAATTTCGTACAAAGTGACGGTGGTTCAACGGGATTGTTCTTCAGAAAGCACAGTTTAATGTAACATTTGGTCTTGAAATTCGCGAATCCGGGAGGTACGTTCTGAATTCACGCGGAACACACTTCGATTTACGTGCCACGGAATCGTAATTAACTGGCCTCCGTGGACGATCGATCGCGCGTCACGTAAACAATGCTGGTGACGCAGCGATCACGTAGATCCTCGTAGATCGACCTTTCGGCACGCCTGTCGAATCGTGAATGAATCCCTCGCGGGTATTGGAGCCGGGCACCGTTAACGACTGAGGTGTCCACTAAATTTATTCTAGAACCGAACTCTCGGGTCAGTGTGTCACGATTTTTGTCGAGCAACAGGTCTACACACATCCGTGGCTTCTCGACAGGTTGGTCTTTCTAAAAACTTGGAATCGTCGATTTTTAATTGGAAATCCATTGAATTCGAAAACGAAATTAAATTAACGATTTGTAAACATATTCTCGTGTACAAAAAATTACGGAAAATAACGGTACTGTTAGGACGTTTAAATTGATTATGGAAGATCCATTAACGCTACGGGAAAGTACAGCTTATTTTATGCAAACATTTCATCGGGGTTTACAATACAGCAGTATAGCTATTAACACGTTCAACTAAATCTGGTTGTCATAAAATTAATTCCACTGAATATCAGTTTGTTAATGAAGAAAATGACTGGATTATAGTGTTAGGTGGTAGCTTTATTATCCACAAAATTACCAACAAAATGTGTAAATTGACATTGAGCATATTTTTCAATGTTAAATTGCTTATGAGGAACAACTTACAGATTATACAGTAAAAGATCCATTAAAACTACAGGAAACTATACCTTCTTATTTTACGGAAACATTTTATCGAGGTTACAGTGCAGCAGTCTATCTATTAACACGTTCAACTAAATCTTTTTTTTTTAAGGTTGAGTTGTGATTTTAAAGATGGTTGGAACGTTCAACTAAATCTGGTTATTAAAAAATTAATTCCACTGAATATCAGTTTGTTAATGAAGAAAATGACTGGATTATAGTGCAAGATGGTAACTTTGAAGCAAAATGTATAAATCGACTGTGATCAGAATTTTCAAGATCAAATTATTTTTCTACTGCATGGTTTGGTACTTGTCACGAGGAACAACTTATTTTTTCACGATGAAAATTATGCTCAAGGTCACTTTTGCGGCTACTTTTTTTGACAAATCTCTAGACTCTAGAGTGTTGTGTCACTCTATACAGGTAGCACGAAAAATCGTAAGGAATAAAAAAATGCAAAATTTGTTTTTTACGGGAGCACCCCGGGGACATATTTTACAAGATGCAAAAGATTTCGTTCCGATTGGTCCATCCATGTCGGGGTAATCGGTGAACATTACAAAAAGAAACCCAGGTGGCAAGAATAAATGCCTCACCCTGTATATTTAAATATATATATCTAATTTTCTATGAAAAATATATCTAAATATATAATTACGTTTGTTTCTTCGGTGGAAAATTTACGTCCTCTCGTATAAATTGCATTGTTGAATCAACTTATTTCGAAAAAACTAAAAAACTACTGGACCAATTTGGACCAAAATCTAATGAACTCCAAGTTACAGCGGGGCACATCGATTGCATCATTCATTATTCTGATCGCGTTGTTACTTTTTCAGAAAACGTTAACGAAAAATTTGATAACATACGCACATACATACGCACACACATACACACACACATACAAACATTTTGCTGAAAATAGTCTGAAATGACTCCAATGACCTTGAAACGTGAAGATCTGCTAAAAAATCGATTTTCGATTTTCGGGGTCATTACAGTAACTCCCCTATACAGGGTGTCTCACCTGATTTTGACATCTTGATTTTCTCGCTATTGTTACTCGTAGCAAAAAACTTTTCAGCATAGGCTTGAATGGTATCGAGTGGAGCATATTTTGATGTTATTAGTTTTTTCGCGAGTGGACGCGTAAAGGTCATATAAAGGTTAACTTTTTTTTTAATGGAATGAGGTATTCTTGAATACATCAATCGATGCAGCTGGACATTCGTTATAAAAAAGTACTAACCTATGTATGTCGAAAAGTTAGTAATTCAGGAGATATTTCAGTTTAAATAACTCTAAAATACCGTTGCGGTCGTACTAAGAAGTTAGCGTTTACTTACTTATGTAACGTCTTACAATCGCAATGGTATTTTAGAGTTATTTAAATTTAAATATCTCCTGAACTACTAACTTTTCGACGTACATAGGTTAGTACTTTTTTATAACGAATGTCCAGCTGCATCGATTGATGTATTAAAAAAGTTAACCTTTATATGACCTCTACGCGTCCACTCACGAAAAAACTAACAACATCAAAATATGCTCCACTCGATACCATTCAAGCCTATGCTGAAAAATTTTTTGCTACGAGTAACAATAGCGAGAAAATCAAGATGTCAAAATCAGGTGAGACACCTTGTATATCGGGAAGTTAAAAGAGGCACATACAGATCGAATTGAGTAACCTCCCCCTTTCTCGAAGTCAGTTAAAAAGGAACATCCTCTGAACAGTTTCTCGTTTACAAAACAGTTGCAAGGGCTGTGAATCGATCTTAAATGTCTTCGAGGGAATAACAACTGTAGACAAGGTTGTATCGGTTCGTTTGCTTTCTACAGTGCGCCGCGGTCACGTCCGACGTGATTTACACCCTGTACATGGTTGGTGGATTTGTTCGGTGCCGATTTTAGAGCATCCTGGAACCGATCGGAACGTAAACAGGCTCGTTTCGAGCAGAGATCGATATGTCGGACAAAAAAGTCGAGGACGTGCGAGAAATGTCTAATGCCGAGGGAACGGCCTCGGAGATCGCGACCCGAATATCTCGGGAACACGAACGGCCTCTACGCGTTCTCCCAGCGCGGCGGTGTTTCCTGTGCCCCGCTATCGCGCTTATTATAGCGATTCGCTTCCGAGTTGCCGACCACAATTTGCCCGTCAATAATTTATGACCGGTGTCCTCGAGTGTTCTTGAACCTCGGCTCGAGCGCGAGCACGCCGCGTGCCGGTTCCCCGTTTACGGAATCGATATTTTATATCGGTCACGAGGCTTCGGCTAGAAGTAAAAGGTGGCGGCGGGTATTCTTGCACCAGTCACACCGCTGCATGGATGCACGGCTCATAAATTACGACAGGTTTTGCAATACCTCATAAAACAGTCGATCAATCCCCGTTCGTTAAATTAACAATCCGACACCAGCCTCGGTTGACAAGATTGAGATCTTTGTATGCATGTTCCACTACCAGTGCAATTATGATTATATTGACCGTTAGATTTTAATTACGTAGCTTCGTTACTATTAGACTGCGGATTTTATGCGTTTATGAGAAAAATGAGAAGCTGTGAGCAAACAGCAGGATTGGCAGAAGTTAAAAATATCAGGGACCCTAACTGTTATAATTAAAAAGAAAAAAAGGCATGGAATTATTTCATCGACTAAAATCGTATTGGTTACAAATTAGTATTATAAGTAACCGAAAATTTGTTCTCTTGTTGGTAAATGTTATCGTTGAGAGAAATTCATTTCTATCACTCATAACAGTTATCAATGGTAGAAGTTTATTTCGGTTGTTCATAACAGTTGTCAATGAGAGGAATTTATTTCGATCGCTCATAACAGTTATCGATACGAGAATTTTATTTCGATCGTTAATAACAGTTATCGATACGAGAATTTTATTTATATATATATATATATATATATGATAGAAATAAAGAGAAAATAAATTTCTCTCATCGATAACTGCTTTGAGCAATCGGAACAGATTTTTTTCATCGATAACAGTTATCGAGGAGGATCCAATTTTTTGGACACTAATAACTGTTAATCATTTTGTTCTTCGGATTTTCTTCTTTATATTTTGCGTAGATTATCTTAAATTTCAATAATAATCAACTTTTTATTAATGATTTTTATCGTAGAAAATTTTAGAGTAACTGTTATTTTTGATCCCTGAAAAATATCAATGTATGAACAGGGTGTCCCATTTAATTTGAGATTGTAAAAAAAATCGAAGACATGTGATTTAAAAAATACAAACTGACACATGTCCTTTAGTGTTTCGAGTGTGGAGTCGGATGGCACTATTTTTTAATGCTCGGCCGTTTACAAGGTTATTTCGAGGTCATTTTGTATTTTTTTTATCACAAACCCATATTTTTTATTTCGGAATCACATTCTACGTAAAAAGATGCTCAACTTTTTGTGATTTGATTCTGAAATATAATACGACATAATGACCTTCAAGATCGCGCAAGAAATAGTGGAACTACAGGATCTAGGAAACAGCACGGACCCAAGGTTTTTTCTTAAATCAAGGCTTCGCTGTAAATGGTAATCCCGACAGTCTGAAACCTGAGAATTAAATTGCAGGACAATTTAATTAATTACAAGGAAAGATTGACTAATTTTTCTAGGGTAAAGCGACTCGGTTTCCCCGTCCTTCGTATGGGTATGTACTTGGCGATTCAACGTCGCGGTCTAGAAACCGTTTTTCCATGAAAGATTTGCAACACGAAACCGCGTTAACGGTCGCCGCTGAAAATGACTGTGAGCCTTGACACGCGTAAATCCGTAGTATCTTATCCGGGAAGCATCGTGTCGTACAAAAGGCACCCGGGACGTGCAGGAAATCAGTAACGGCCGGGAAAAGCCTCGAAGGCGACGCGGCGCTGCCAGCAGGCTCGGTGTCCGCAAAATCAGCACAAACGAGAGTGGAATAACGAAACGACGCGTCGTTGAATGAGCCTACGCAGCGGTCTACACGCCCACGCTACTCGCAACAGGGTCTCTCAATCCGTCGTAAAACTCCAAACCGTACTCTCGATCATTCGGTGATTTTAGTGCGCATTATTCCACCCACGACCTTGCGCTTTGTGTTATTAAATTAGCGGCGGGGAGATGAATTATTGGCTCTTCCGTATCGGCAATCACAGCTAGAAAGTAGCACTTTTTACAAAATGAAATTTATCAGTCTGGAACAGCGGTCGGCAAACTCATTAGTCGAACGAGTCAAATATCAGCAGTGCGACGATTTAGATTTCTTCTGCGAGCCAAATTCCTTTACAAGAACCCAGTTTTTAAAGGTCGGTTATTAAAACTCGATACATTGAATAAAATTGAAAACTGTATTAAAATGCTACCGAATTAAAATGAGACAAGTATATTTTAAAGGCATCATTTGTGTGTTTTTTAAAAATTTATTTTACGTTGCTTTTTTAACTGCTGTGGTTATTTCGCGACACATCATTTGTGGAAGAGCCGCGCGTCACTCGAATCTTTTCAGTTCATTTTTTCCAAAAATACAGTTTTCCCAGGAAAATTGTTTCATTTCACTATAAAAACTATAGATTCCCATTTAAACGGCACGATAATGCAGCACGTCGAAGCGCGCGGTGTCCGGCGTTCTAAAAGCCAAAAGTCGGAGAGAGACGGCCGTCCGCGGGAGGGAAAGGGAGATCCAACTTAACGGGTCTTCCTCAGTAGGTCGATACGTGCAGTAGTTGACACCGATTAGGACCTCGAAATACGCACGGTATCGTTTCCGTGCGATTCGCGTCGATCGCGGCCAACTGCAACGAGAACCCTAGGACAGTGTTCCGATATGGGGCATCTTTTCTCGTGCGATGGATGGCCGCTGGTGGCGTTTTCAGCCTCAGTAAAGCAAGATTCTCGATAAAATGTGGTACCTTGAGCACCCCGCAGAATTTAAAAAAATTGTTATGATTTGAGTCTGAAAAATGAATGTATAACATGTGTATTTCTGTATATTTTGTAACTCGTAGGACATGTCCTGGAGTATTTTTGTCCGGAACAGATTGTTTCAGTACATTTCTGCCAATATAACTGCCTCGGGGCTCTGCTAACTCATCATCCTAATATAGATACGTTACTGTTTTGGCCGCGCATACGCGAGAAAAGATGCCCCATATCGGAACACTGCCCTAGGACGACGTCTGTCCGCACCCTCGAATCCCAGTTCTCCCGTAAACTGGTCCGTCGGACAAAACTTCGGTGGCAATAAACTGTATCTGTATCGGAGGGAGTCTGCATCGCCGAAGAGCGTTTACCGTTCCTGAAATTTCCGGCACGTATCGCGGGAGCGTCCTCCCGAGAGAGCCCTTCTTCTATAAATAAATTCCAGGCGATCGGAGTTACTCGCGCGCGGGCGAGCCGCTTTCGAAAATACGGCGTTACACATTCCGCTCGGCGATCGTCTTATCCGAACTGGTAGCCGCCGTCCATCCGCGCGAAGTGCATCACTTAAAGGGCCACGCATGCTCGAGATTATGTTCGAAGACCTCACGGTACACGCGAGCTTCCGGCGGGTGGTCTTCACCGTCAAATCGCCGAGGAAAGACGAACGGCAGTTTATGATACCAGTCGATTAGCCTGGTCGACGTTGAAACCCAACTATATGGCCGGTTCACGTCGGAACCATTTCGATTAAAACCTCCCGTTGCGACGTTTCGACCCGATTTACCCTCCCCTCCCCGCCCCCACGCGCCACGACGTCGCAGCATTAACGATCCACAGCTAAAGGAGGTACGTAGTAAATAAATACTTGCACGGCCAACTTTATTTCTGGCCTTCCAGTTGCTGAAGAGGTCCCTATTTACTGATACACGGTGCGAGTGATCCGACATTTTCATGTGGAACGACTCTGTTGATGTTACACGCAAATCGTACCATGTTTAACGGGGTAGACTCGTTTTTACAGGATATCAAGGATGCGGGACGCGCCCTCATGTTTAAAAAACAACGGCCAAGTTTGAATAATTTAGCCCTCCATGTATCTCTTTAAAAATTAAACAGCGTTCTTTTAAATTAATTTTGACAAACACTTTTTTCAATATTGCAAGAGGTATTTCTGAGCTAACGAACTTGGCCGTATTTTGTTTGATGTCACAACTTTGTACGGCCATAGGATCTTGGCTCCTGTTTACTTCTTAGCTTTCGGATTCTTAGTTTTCTATACAGGGTGTCCCAGCTAACTTGACCACCTTGAATATCTTTGTTGTTTTTAAAGATACGTCAAATGTCTGAAGGACAAAGTTGAATGGTAAAATGGGGCTCATACGATTCCAACAAAAGTTTTGCTTCTATGCAATTTCTTTTGGAGATATGAAGGTCACCTTCAGTTTTTTAAATGGAATGAGGTATTTTTTAATACATCAATCGATGCAGCTGGACATTCGTTATAAAAAAGTACTAACCTATGTACGTCGAAAAGTTAGTAGTTCAGGAGATATTTCAATTTAAATAACTCTAAAGTAAGTAAACGCTAACGTCTTAGTACGACTGCAATGGTATTTTAGAGTTATTTAAATTGAAATATCTCCTGAACTACTAACTTTTCGACATACATAGGTTAGTACTTTTTTATAACGAATGTCCAGCTGCATCGATAGATGTATTAAAAAATACTTCATTCCATTTAAAAAAATGAAGGTGACCTTCATATCTCCAAAAGAAATTGCATAGAAGCAAAAATTTTGTTGGAATCGTATGAGCCCCATTTTACCATTCAACTTTGTCCTTCAGACATTTGACGTATCTCTAAAAACAACAAAGATATTCAAGGTGGTCCAGTTAGCTGGGACACCCTGTATACCAGATTTGTTATCTGTATCAGATACGATACGATATCAGATACGAAATCAATTTTTATGTTATTCCTGCATTCCCACAACGAATGCAAAACGTTTTTATTTTGCATAAAGATCCGCAGTCGACTCGTGTCTAATTAGTCCGACACTTCTTGATAAATCCTTTAAACTGTAACCTTTCTCTGGTGGTTTCTCCGGTTGCATGGTGGGACGGGACTAGCACGAGCTTAATGGTGTTGCCGCTAATCGATCGGGTCGGCTCGTTTCGCTGCGTTATCGTAGGAATGCGCGTAAAGGTGCGGGCAGGTTCGATGTTCCTGGCATTACCGGTGAAAACGAGCCGGAGAAACCTTCCGCTCTTCCGAGATCTACGTTTCCGCGAGCAATCGCGCTCTCCCAGTCGGCTACAAGGACGGTAGTTTACGAGGCGAGCCTCCTTAACGTTTTATGCTCGCGATCCTTTCTTTTTTATTTCTTTTCCGTTCCTTCTCCGCTCGAAGCGGGACCGCAAATGATCCTGGAAACGTCGAAATGTTTGCTCTGAAACATTTGCTCTCAATTTATCAAGGATCTCGGCGATTTTTCAGGGGAAAACCTTGAACGGCTAGATTGAAATGACTAATCGCCTTTGTTGGGATGATTACATGAGGAGGAATACCATAATTATGTAAGGCTTACAGCATTATTCAACTCTGTAATTAGAAATTTAAAAATTTAATTTCTGTTCTGAACATTTTTGTATTTTTAACAAGTGTGTTGATCATCTCGGCGCAACGGTTCGATCGGAAAAACAAGTTAAAGCAATTTTGTTAGTTAGATTAAGCTTTCAACGTTTCGATCCTAATATGGATCCTTTTCGAGAATGAGGAAAAAACTGCGTCTGTAAATTTTAATAGAAATTTCAGTATTAATATACTGAAATGGAATTAAATAATACTTCAAGATACAGTAATAAATTACCTACCTGATTTACAAAAAAATTAGAGACAAGATAAGATGTAAGAGCACATGTTGTTTCAATGCCGGTACCCAAGTTACTGCGGCATGGACACGAGGTTGATAGAAACAGAAGCGAAACAGAGATCACTGTATCTTGAAGTTTTATTTAATTCCATTTCAGTACATTAATACTGAAATTTCTATTAAAATTTACAGACGCAATTTTTTCCTCTTTCTCGAAAAGGATCCATATTAGGATCGAAACGTTGAAAGTTTAATCTAACTAGCAAAATTGCTTTAACTTGTTTTTCCGATCGAACCGTTGCGCCGAGATCATCGACACACTTGTTATTAATAAAAGCGATCGATAATCATAATACAATTATTGTGTTTTTCTTCATAAATAAAATTAGTAACAGGGAGAGATAAATAATTTGATGGTGTAGAAAGAGAAACAATATTTAATATTCTAGTATTCTATAATTAAATTCCATAATTTAATTTTTTCCATACTTAAATAGATGTTTTAGATTGTAAGATCAGTCTACGCATTCCTTCAATATGATCGATTAAATACTATTTAATTAAATAAAAAAAAATACTATTTAATTCTAGTTACAGTGTTATGTATTTAACTCTACAATTAAATTGTATAATTTAATTTTTCTTCTGTACTTCACTTCTGAAAATTCTTGTATTTTTCGTTTTAATTAAAATCGGTAATAGGGAGGGATAATTAAGTTCCATAATTTAATTTTTTCAATACTTAAATAGATATTGTCTTAAGGGTAGTATCCTTCTCCTGAACTAAGATCGGTCGATCCATCACTCGAACATGATCGATCATTATTGCCCGCACCATTCTATTCGCCAAAAGCAACACGCCATTTGTCCGATGCTCCAATGCGAGTTGCATGCGCATGGTAATTATATTTAATAGCCACTCAGCAGAGAATTTTCCGGTCTTTTAACTCGTTCAATTCTGCGAGCAGACAGATTAGATAAGACGAAAGAAATTTCTTTGGTCAAACAAAAACTGATCATGTTAGAGTCCATGATATTAACCCCTTGCCTTATAATATCAACTCGTGATGAAGATCCTGAACAGATTCTGATAAAAATGCATGTTAATAATTTCCTTTAACCGAAATAAAATTCTATTTTGGTTTCGTCAATATGCAGCTATTCGAGGACATATAGGCAAACAATTTCTATCAATTTTCTCCTGTTTTAGGTAATTACGATCTACAAAAAAGTTTCAATCACTGAAATCGTGAAATAAATCGTAGGGCAAGGGGTTAATTATTCATTAAATTCGGTGTACACGACCTGTCGCACAGTGGGTTGAAACGCGAAAAACGCGGACAAAAATCATTTCTGAAGCTATTTCTAAGTTTAAATTAATAAAAATGGTACAGTTTTATAGATTTTGAGGTGCTGAATTCAAATTAACAATCAGATTTTGTTTAATTCCAAACCTATAAAAGTTATATAAGGTTTTTTAGAAACGGTTTTCTCGAACTTGGGCGTACATATTATTAATTGTTTTATTATTAATAATGGTATATTTTTTTAAGTTATTATATACTAAATTCTGTATAATTTACTTAATGTTAATCGCCGCACCATATCCCATAGTCATCCCAAAAGGTTGCTACAGCAGACAAAAAACGCGCACGTGTTCATTGTATACACAAAATACAAGAAATAAAAGAAGACCAAAAACTATTTATTTCATTTCCACCTCAATCCAAATAATAAACAATCTTTTATTTGAAAATAAGAAATAATAATTTATTTAAATAAAAATTTTAGTTATTATTTGCAATTAAAATCACAAGTTTATTTATTATTTAATTATTTATTATTTAAAATAAAATTTGCTGTATTTGGTTTCATAAAATTTGGTATATGGTATCCTCTTCAACATAACGTGTGAAATAAGAATGAGAAACATTCATGTGGTTGGTCCATAACAATCAAAAAACAAACGATCAATCTCTTTTCCTTTTCGCTCTTTCTGTCTCTAAACAATTGCCAATCGGCGCTCCAACAACAAAATGCCACAATACCAGGTATTCTTTGTCCATTATTGCCTTATTATCAGACTGCGGATATTTATGCATTTATAGCAACATTGAGAAGATGAAATTCAAAATTGTTGGAAAAGTTTTAGAATTGAAGATGTCAATCTAAAAATCACTACAAAATTTGGCTGGTTTTCTTTTGGAAATGGCTTTCCTCTTTGAATGCCAAAAGACACCATACTGACTACCTGAACGGCGCAACCGTGCATTCTCTCGCGTCATCGTTTTTGTGAGACAGTACACACATCTGCAGCTATCCGTGCCCGAAACCTTTTTAGTTTCATTGTACACATGTCTACTAATAACGTGTATAAATTTTTAATGCACCGATCGACACCGATCGGTTTATAACTCAATTTAAGTGGAAAAAAGGGTTGAAAATTACTCTTTGTTTCATCAATGCTTATAGGTGCTATATACAACAAACACAAATAAAATCCATGCTTATTATTTTCGTCTCGAAACACGCTTTCAGTTAAGTACTAAATGAAACGATATTCTAAAAAATTCAGGAGGAGCTAAGCTTATGAATTTTTATGGAACTTCAGCATTTAATTGTGGAATATAGATATGGAATTTTGGAAAATGAAATGCAGAAAATGATGCCTCATTTATCTACTAACAAGTTCATAATACAATTTTACATTTTTCGTTCAGTCAGTAAAATGATTTCTGTCCGCGTTTTTTCGTGTTTCAACCCACTGTGTGCCGGTGCAAAAGCTTTTTTTTTATGTCTGGACAAATAATTCCGTCGCATGAATACGAGCGACGCAGTCGACGTGTTAATTAATTCACCAGCGAGGGATCAATATATGTCGGTAACAGTAAACACTCTTGATAATTCATAGTCGCGAGAACGACTGTCTAGCAGTTCCATTACGGAAAACTAGGCAAGCGCGCTAGAGTATTGTTCCCGAACAAGGCCAAACTACAGCTCATTTCAAATTCATCGAGGATGGAATGATCGAAGCGAGGTCGGGTCGAGCATAGACGAAGAACGAAGTTGAAGAAGTAAACCGCGTCGAACGGTTTCTAAATGGCTGCCGTTAAAAACCGTATACGAAAGTACCGGTTCGCTTGCTTGCGCAGGTCATCGCGCTCGAAGGACACGAAGGGACCAGTCATCATTCGCGAACTCTTCCTCGCAACCTTGAGCGTGAACCATAATGCTGCGTGCCCTGCGTATTCAGGGAAACGATCGCGGTCTCGCGTAATAATCGTGAAAAGTGTTTGCATCCTGGAAGAAAGCCAGACCGACGGCACAGTGGTCCCGGAGCCCGCTTTTTGTGGCCAAAATTCAATTTTTCGACTTTCGAATTTCAACAAAATTTTTTTCTCTCTCAAACAAGAACACTTTGAAACCTCGAAATTCAAAATATTAGGTCTTTCGGATAACCTTCCGAACAGATATAGCGTTTGAAGTTCAAAGTTATGAAATTGGAGGAACAACTAAATAGTTTAATTATTCCTTACACAATGCTGAAATGAAAATTTGTACTATATTTTCGTATGTGTGAGCAGGTATATTTCAGTTATTTAATGGCAATATAAGCACGTTTCAATCAATATACGAAGGATATAAATTTAAGTGCAATGTAAACTTTAGGTAGAGTTTTAAAAAAACGTTTAAAAACGTTAGCATTCAGACTTGGTTTTTCTGGAAGCTTAGACCTTCAACATATACACATGTAAATTTTAGCTGCCTGTGCCTGCCGTTTATAATTCTACGTCTATTTTAACAAGCAGACGTTCGAAATAAGTACGCGCTCTAATGCTACGTTCTGAACGCGTCACGCATTTTAAACTTACACACGTATGATTTACAGAGTTTATATTATAGTTTATAGAATTATATAATTTATACAGTTATTATTTATCAGTATAAATACTGTCTGTTTCGTTGTAGCATCGAGCTATTATTCTTTCTTTAGCAGACACGGGGTTGGTCAGTTTTCCAAATTGGTGAAAAATTAGAAATCGCCTTTCAAGGTGCTACGCTTGAAAATACCACGAAAAATTCGACAGGAGTGGGAACCAAAGTTGACAAAGGCAGAAAAAACAGCTCGCCGAGTCAGAAACGATTTTTTCTCATCATTCGAAACATCAATACATTATATATATTTTATCTCCTATATTCAATATATTACTATATTATATATTTTATCTTTTATTATATTTATTATACTACAATATATTTATGTAAAATAATTTCAAACTTGATATCAAACTGGTAAATATATAAAATAAGTTGTTATGAAAAGAAATATTTATATGATTTTGCTTATATACAAACCTTTTTTTCTTGTGTAAATTAATCACATTCTAAAAAAAGATCTTTGTATCTCATGCAAATCATGCAAATATTATTAGGTATTAGTATGCCATATTGGATCCGCCATTTTGAATTTTGAAGTTTTAATGTCAGATTCGTAATCAGAGACCCCCAAAACCCCTCAATACTAGATTTCATATATTTCTTATGAAGAATTAAATCTTGGCTGTTTTTTCGCGATTTCTGGACCGTAGTATGCACTGTCAGCATTGTTAACACAATTTCTCAAATATTTCCGATGATATGAAAAAAATGTTTTGAACGAAAGTTGGTCAGTATTCACTTTTCTACAAACTTCAATATAAAAAATTAAAGAGAAAATTTTTTTTTATAAAAAAATTAAGATTACCTCAATTTTTTAAGTATTAACATATATTTTTTACTTCATAATATTCTAATTGGTATCACGACGAATCCAACGACCTATAATAATATAACATTAAACCTTGAAATAACGCTACAATAGTTTTGGCCACAAAAAGCGGGCTCCGGGACCACTGTGGCGACGTTTACACGATTTTTTCAACGTCCTAGCTAGGTCCGAGAACGGGAATTCTGAGAATCTGGAATGTCTTTCTTTCTTTTCCTTCGTCATTGACTAATTAGACAGCGGACATTTATGCGAAATAAAAATGTTCTACCTGCATTGTAACAAACTGGATTGATGTACCGTGTTGCTAATGACGTTTGATGTTGAAGCAACATTAAATAATTAAATTTTTAAAAAACTGGATTTTGAAATTCTTCTAATGCTTTTACTGTTTCAATCGCACGTACTGCAAAGTTTCGTTCTTTTTCTTCAGCATTGATAATAATTAGACAGTGAATATCTTATGCGAAATAAAAATGTTCTACCTGCATTGTAACAAACTGGAGTGAAATAGAATTTTATTTTCTTTCAATATAATTTTAATAACTGTTTCCTTGATCTCGATCGACAATTTGTTAATAACGAATAATAATGATTTCAGCGCACTGGTTCGATCTGATGCTACTACTTAAGCAATTTTGCAAATTACCACAAAATTTTCAACGTTTCGGTCAAAAATTTAGACCATTTTCAAGAAAAATTTTCATATAATTGCGTCTGTAAAAATTGTTGAATTGATATAAAATTTGTGTTGTATTCCGTACACAAAACCGAAAATTTTAAGCAACGTTTTTGACCCACTCGGTTGTCCCTTCTGCGGCACAATTAAAAATTGCTGTACCCTTATTCAAAATATTGTTTACGTTATTAAATATATTGGTATTTAATCAATTACTAAAAATTTAGGTATTGTATGAGGTATTAAACCTATTTCATATCCATAAAATTGCAGAAATCATAGGGAATGGAAATATTCTAGATCGGAAGAAATGCTTAATTTTCCAGTTAAAATAGCAGCAAGTGCAAAGGGTTAAAATTCTGATACAATCATTTTTCTCGAACATCTTCGAAATTATTGGCTCGAACTTTTTTCTTTTTTTACTTATTTAACGTCGCTCTGAACTCCCTTTTTCGGTGTTATTTCGCGACGGGATCTACAGTTTTTATAAGGTGGGTTCCGAACCACCTTGGGCGCCACAGTTTAAATAGCACATGGAGGAATTTCCAGAGGTGTGGCTCGAATTTTGCACAGGTTCTGTTTTAAATTAATTGGAACAATCCTACGTGTCGTCGCACGAGACGTAGGTACTTTTCGGCGACGTATCCGCCGGAGGCCAGGGGAAATCGGGCCAGCGGGCTTCGCGCAAAACGAATCCACGCGAGAGGAAAGCCGCGCGAGGGAAGAATGCGTAATTCTGACCGTGGACCTGCTTCCGAGAAACAAAAACGCTTGGAAAGTTCTCTAGAATCTAGCACGCGGATAATATCCTTTCTTTCAAAGTATAATAACACACCAAACTGCCTAATCCAAAACATTTTTTCTTCGCAAAAATTTTCCATAGGGAATCTTGAGCAATGTCTTCGATCCATTACTACATTTATTTGTATTATTCAACATGAACGCGTTCTTACTTAATTCTACATTTACGAGCGGGTCGATTGAAACTTGGTTGGAGTCACCCCTCCACTCAAGTGTCACTGTAAATTGATCGATAGCAGCATCGCCGGAAATTGTCCAGGACAAACTAAAACTGGAGATCTACCTAGCAACTTGGAACAAAGGACGAAGCTATATCCGCGCAAGTCGAAAATGTAGATCGGCGAAGTGAGCACACACTTCGTTCCCCTCGAGAAACAGCGAGAGCCCGAAAATTCAACGCACTGCCGAGCAAAATGCTTCCTCGTAGACGCACACAATACGCTCGCGGAACAATAGCAATTTTGCGATTCGGAAACGCACTCTCGCGAAATCCCCGTCGAGGTTACTCAACGTTCCTCTAAAGATAGATCGCGCGGAACAGAACGGCCGAACTTTCGAAAGCGATTCCAAAACGGAAAACAAATATGTCCGGGGGGGGGGCAGGGAGAGAAACCGCGGCTGGTTCGGAAAGAGGAAGGAAAAAACGTGGAGGAAGGGAAACGGAGAACCCGGGTCTCGCTTGGCAGAGAGAGAGAGAGAGAGACGAAAATTCCGAGCATTTTCTCCCGGAATCTCGGCTTCTCTTCCGTGGGCTTTTCGTACACGGGCGTTTAAGGAGCGATTGCGTGCGCGATGCACTTAAACGGGCTGCACTCGGCTGCACCGAGCGCGAGCGGGCGAGCAGGAATAAAAAGCGGCCAGCCAGTCTCGCCCGGCGCGGATTCGTGCGTGTGCGAGAGCGTGTGGGAGCGAGCGTCGCGTCGCGCGTGCCACGTGCCCTCGAAACCCTCGAAACCCTTTTGCGCAGGACATCCCGATCCCAATCCGATTCCAGAAGGTACGATTCGGAGAGGCTGACGGACACAAAGTGGAAAGGAAACGTCCTTGTTTGCCCAGCGGGCAGCAGCCTTGCGGAGGAATGCGCTCTTGTCTCTTCTCGCCGCGCTGGACGACTGGTTTTTCAGCGGAAAAACGAGATGCACGAGCCTCGCCGTACTTTTTTTTCTTTTCTTTTCTACCCCGCAGTGACGCGGGGGCGGGGGGATCATCGGCGTTCCTACGCCGCTCGATCACCGACCTTGAAGACATTCTTCGTTAAGGTGGTCCTGGCGATCCTCGCGACGTTTCAATCGAGCGAAACCGCCTTCACCCCCTCGGAACTTGACGCTCGCTACCTGGTAGTCTGTTCCGTTCACCCGTCGCCGGTGAACAGACCTATCTTCTTCTAGAACAATCATGTTATTTCGGGGACCCTAACTGTTCTAACGAAAACGAGAAAAAGTCACGAAATTACAAGTTCGATAAATATCGTATTGGTTGCAAATAAGGATTATCCCAACAAAAAAAGATCCTGTAAACAGAAGTCAAGTTTCTGTGGCCCTAAAACGTTGTGAGATAAAACAAAATACAGTAATCGCTCCTTCGTTGTCCTGAATCGTGGGCACGATCGTTGTCCAGTGCCTACCCACTCCACTGCCTGTCAACGAGACGATTAGGCCTGCGTGGATCTGGTCGCCAGATGTGCCCCAGGACTGTCTAGACCAGGGATGCCAGATGCGAGTCTCGCCGCCGCGAGTCTCGCCAGGCCCCTTACGTCTCCGTCCCTCGCCAGCTCCCACAGGCGGAAGAGTGGGGGGGATAGCGGAGGCACCATCTAGGCGAGGGACGGAGACGTAAGGGGCCACTTGAGCCGTTGAGCCGCACCGTCTGGCTTCCCTGGTCTAGACCAGCGTAGAACGGAGAACAATAGGAAAGGAATATGGCAAGGAAATAAGGAGTTTTTTAAAGCCAGACAGTTGACTGCTTTTGACTGCGAATGCTTTTTTTGTCATTTAACTAGCCGTTTCACTAAAGACGCAGTCATAAATCAAAAATAGTGTCCGGGCACGGTCGTTGTCCGCTCAAACCCCCGGCCTTTGGACAACGAAGGAGCTTTTACTGTACGGCCAAGTTCGTTAGCTTAGAAATACCGCTTGCAATACTGGAAAAAAGCGTTTGTCAAAATTAGTTTAAAAGAACGCTGTATAATTTTTAAAGAGTTACATGGGGGGCTAAATTATTCAAACTTCGCCGTTACTTTTTAAACCAATGGCCATAAAAGGTGTTAGGTAGCGGCCGAGTTTGAATAATTTAGCTCTACATGTAACTCTTTAAAAATTAAATAGCGTTCTCTTAAAATAATTTTTACAGACACATTTTTCAGTATTGCAAGAGGTGTTTTTAAGCTAACGAACTTGGCCGTGTTTTTTTTTATCTCACAACTTTTTACGGCCACAGGAACTTGGCTCCTGTTTACAGGATGTTTTTCTTTCAATGCAACCCCTTTAAGGTGTAAAACTTCAAACTTTGATCATTATTCCTTTGGGTGTTTGTTATGGTGGACCTATGTACCAAATTTCAAGCTTGTAGGTCAATGGGAAGTACTCAAAAGATTTTGACGATCTGTCAGTCAGTCAGTCAGTCTGATAAATTTAGCGATTTTTCAGGTCCTATATCTCGGAACCTACTAATGTTGGAAGATTAATGTTTTGTCAATATTGAGACATGACAGCATTTAACAAGTGTACGAGATTACATCTCTCCATTTGCCTCCAGTGCCGAGTTATAAGCCGCTAAAAAACGTGTTTCGTGTGAAAGGAGGTAGTGCGAGGACTTGGCTGGTGCACTACCGTGCACCTAGATAAGTAACCGAAAATTTGTTCTCTTGTTGGTAAATGTTATCGTCGAGAGAAATTCATTTGGATCGCTCGTAACAGTTATCGATGGGAGAAGTTTATTTCGGTCGCTCATAACTAGACTGCGGATTTTATGCATTTATGACAAAAATGAGTACAAATAATATACATCAGAGGAGGTATTAAAAAGATATAAGGCCACCAGTGTATTAGTTTCCTTAATAAGATAATTAAAAGGAGAATGAAATTATTATTTGGCTCCTGTGTCTTGCAATCGATGCAAACATTTTCTATTTTGCATAGAGATTCGCAGTCTACTCATAACAGTTAACGATGAGAGAAATTTATTTTGTTCGCTTATAACAGTTATCAATGAGAGAAGTTCATTTCGATCGCTCATAACAGTTATTGATGAAGGAAATTTGTAATAGTTATTATTAAATAGTACAACTTTCAAATTTTCTCTCATTGATAACTGTTATGAGCGATCGAAATAAATTTCTCTCATCGATAACTGTTATAAGCCATAAAAATAATTCTCTGATTGATAACTGTTATGAGTGATCGACATAAACTTCTCTCGTTGATAACTGGTATGAGTGATCGAAATGAATTTCTCTTATCGATAACTGCATTGAACAATCGAAACAATTTTTCTTCATCGATAATATAATACTTATCGAGGAGGATCCAATTTTCTGGACACTAATGACTGTTATTTGTAACCAAAAAGTATAAAAATCGATATTTTTTAATCAAATTGTTCTTCGAATCTTTTCCTTTATATTTTGTGTGTACATTATTTTAAATTTCAATAATGATCAACTTTTTATCAATGTTTTTTATCGTCGAAGATTTTAAAATTACTGGCACACGTATTTAGTAGATTCTGACGAATCTATAAACGAGAAGTAGACGACTCGGTGCGCGTTAAGAACATTGCCGTTTGCACTACGCTCGAAAAACGCTGGCAAAATCTGACGACCGCAGAATTTGGGTCGAGCCCATATCCCGGCCGACTGATCTTACAGAACCCGAGCTCCTTTTTCCCCTCCTCTTTTCTCGCCGAGCACACACCGTATATCAGGCTTTCGCGGACTTTTTGAACTGTGAAATCTGCCCGAAGTAATCCGCCCGTAATATCGGAATAGAAACTCAAATCCGATGAGTCATTAGATTCGCTTTTCATTAAAAATTTGATACTTCTCTTTGCGCGGAGCAATCGATTTGCTTTGTGGTTTCGAACCGAAGAAACGGGGTTTATATTTGTAAAAAGAGCTACCTTTCACGTTGTACAAACTACGATAATTATCTTCCCAAGCTGTCCGATAGGTCTTCATAATTACCAGCGATTCGACGCAGTGCTGCACTTTTAATTGTTCAGTGTTTGGTCGAAAACGTCGAGCTTTCACCGTTGATCGACAAGAAGCGCGTACTTGCTTTATTTATTTATTCGCTGCCACTCGAAGAGAAGCACGTCGCTGACTCACAGTTTCGAAATGTCTCGAAGAATTAATTAATTACAATTTTTCAGAACTACTTCATCGATTTATTTTACAACTTCAACTTTATTAATGAATAAAATTTCACGAATTTCGGAATTTTAACGATACACTCACTTCAGAATGGTCGTCTTTGACAAGAATTAATACTTTCAATGAAATAATTATAAGAAACAAGAAGAACTCGCAAGAGTCAGGTTTTTTCCACTTTCTCACTTTTTTTCGAATTCCATTCATGCAAATTTGCAGAAACTTCCGTAGCCTGAACACGTTAACCCTGCGTTCGACGTGACCCGAAGTAGAATTTTAATTCTCATACTAAACATCCAATAAGAATAAACAAATGTAAACTGCGAACTTTCATATTTTGCCAGAACCGAGGACAAAAATGTTTAACAACAATTTATTAATGTCTAAAGTCTATCAACGAGACAATTTATCAAACGTCTGAAATTAAATGAAATGGAATGTTATATAATATTTCTAAATAAATTCAAACAATGCGATAAACTTTATGTTAACGTTTTAATAGTTCCTAAGAATTTGTAGACCACAAATTTTTATATTTTGCTATAATCCAAGACAGAAATGTCTAACAACAATTTATTAATGTCCAAGGACTATTCATGTCTAATGTCTAACAACAAGACAATTTATCAAACGTCTAAAATTCATTGCACAAAATGTTGACAAGTATTTGTTCCAAAAGTTTCTTTCGCGGTGTGTTCCTTTAATATTGCCAAATAAACACAAACATGTTGCTAATGACCTTTGATGTTGAAGCAACATTAAATAAATAAATTTTTTAAAAAATTACAAACAATGGGATAATCTTTATGTTAATGTTTTAGAAAGAGATAAATGTCTAACGACAAGACAATTTATCAAACGTCTGAAATTCATTGCACGAAATGTTGACGAGTATTTTTCCCAAAAGTTTCTTTGCCAATGTGTTCCATTATTTATTTAAATAAATTTTTTAAAAAGTTACGAACAATGGGATAATCTTTATGTGAATGTTTTAGAAATATATAAATGTCTAACAACATGACAATTTATCAAACGTCTGAAATTCATTGCACAAAATGTTGACGAGTATTTTTCCCAAAAGTTTCTTTGGCAATGTGTTCCTTTAACATTGCTAAATAAATTCAAACAATGCGATAAACTTTGTGTTAATATTTCAGTACTTCGTAATATGAACCCACATTACGTTCACGAATCGAAAACAAACTTTTGGGACAAGCTAATAGTTCATCTATCCGACGATCTCGGTAATCAGGTCAGCAAAACAGAGATCTGAAGGATGACACAAGAAGGATTACGCGAAACTTTAGTCCGGGTAATCGATGAGCAGCGTGTCATTACCGATTTATCGGCATAATTGGCGTTCGACCGTACGTCGCCGGCAGTCTCCTTTTTTTTCCCCCGCAGCAATATCCGAAACCAGTTCGCTTCCGGCGATGTTTCCTCGTGAGCATTAAACGGCAACCGATATTCGTCGGATGAACACGAAAAGATTAAGGTATCCGTGTTGAACAGTTCCCCCCGAGTACAAGTAGGCCCCCCTTCCTACCACGGGGCCCGTCGGGAGGCCTCCGTGTGCACCTGTGCAGGTTGAGAGGTGTTGTGTTTTCACCTGGCAGTTCAACCTACAATCGCGAGCAAGAAGGTTCCGTAGCCGCGATCCTCTCGCGTTCTACGATCGGCTCGCGATCCATCGTTCCGTGCTCGATCTTCTTTGTCCTTCGGTACCCGTGTAACCTTTGACCATCGTCCGCAACAATTCTCGAAACAAAAAAATGGTCGAATTCGATTTGAATCGGAGACAAACGTCGGATTGTGAGTAATGTGACGAGAAGAGAACACTTCAGAATTGCTAGTTCGTTACCAGAGACAAGTTGCAAACGATGAGAAAAGTTTCCCGGAGAGATCGCGCGACGCCATGAGGGTCTGATCCGAAAGATGGGACCATCTCCCATGGAACCGTGGAGCAACAATTTCGCCGTCGAATGAAATCGAAGCCCGGTGAAGTTTCTCTGGGAGAGCTGCGATCGGTGTGATCCTCGCAAGGGCAACGCTGTGGCATGGAGTAGCTCGCGATCCAGGAAAATCATTGATTTCGGGGAAAGATCGAAGAAAGCTCCCGGGAGGACAGTGACCGTCGCCGGTGCGCCGATAGATTTTCGTTTTCTCCGCGGACCTCGATCATCCACGCCAACATGGACACCGTGCTGGAGAAGATGGCCAAGCTGAATCTGGTAATGTCGAACGATCGAACAGATGTACCGTTCCCGGCGGGATTACGCGAGCGTAATTGCCACGACTAACGAGCTACACCTTTATCGCGATCCCGGCCCGAAGGAAAAAATAAATACGCGGCCGCGCCGCGCGCATTGTGCGAACGCGTAACGAACGCGCGGCGCCACGTGCGTGCGATGGAATCATTAATACCGCGCGGCTAATTCCGCCCGATACCGTTTTCCAGCTGAATATCGCGGACCGTTTCCAGAAATGCTTCGCGCCGCCGACGGACCGCGGCACACCGAACCCGTTGTCCAGACTACTGCCACCTTCAACCTCGAAACACTTCAATTTCCTTCCTTATTGCCTTCTGAAAGAGAACGAAAACTCATCGAGGATGTACATAATTACTTCTGCTGCCAGCCAGTGTAAATTCTTTTTTATACCGTTTTTCTATCCAATTTCGCCGGCTTTCCTTCGTTAAAGTGCTCTGGAAGGGAACGATTATTCAACGTGTAGTTGCTTCTACACCGTCTGATTGTACATTTCTAGTAAAATCCTAGAGAAATTGTGGAATTTCATCTGGTACCGTTTTTCAGTTCTACCTCCTTCCTTAAACTGCCTTGAAAAAGAACATCTCATTGAACATAACTGTTTCTGGTGCTAGTAATTGTGCTAATTTTTGTTGAAACCCTGAAAAAATTGTGGAAATCCATCTAATACCATTTTTCAGTTGTATTATAGTTAGTCTTCGTTCTGTAAAGTATCTCGAAGTATATGTATATAAGGAACTGTTTCTGCATCCTCTGATTTTACATTTTTGTTAAAATCCCAAAGAAATTGGGGAAATCCATGTGGTACCATTTTCCAGTTCCACGTCACAAATCTTCGTTTCTTAAATTATCTTCGAAAAGAACGAACTGTTATCAAACCTGTAACTGCTTCTGTTTATTTCTGTTGAAACCCTGGGAAAACTTTGGAAATGCATCTAGTACCATTTTTCAGTTCTACATAGCTAGTCTTCCTTCTAGAAAGTGCCTCCAAAGAGAACGACATCTTATTGAAAGTCTAACTAACTGTTTCTGCATCCTCTGATTGTACATTTTCGTTAAAATCCCAAAGAAATTGGGGAATTTCATCTGGTACCATTTTTCAGTTCTACGTCGCTAGGTCTCCTTCCTTAAACAGTCTCGAAAAAGAACATCTTATTGAACATAACTATTTCTCCATCCTGTGATTGTACATTTTTGTTGAGCCCCTAGAGAAAATTATGTAATTCCACTTAGTACCATTTTTCAGTTCAATATCGTTCAATAGCCTTCCTCCTTTACAATGCTCTGAACAAGAACAGGAAGTTGCCGAGCATGTAGTCGTTTATTCATCCAACGACTGTACATTGTTATTAAAGTCCTGGAGAAAATTGTGTAATTCCACCTAGTTTGCCATTTTTCGGTGGAATCGCGATAGTACATCGCGAATGTACGGTATTCTGAAAAACAACGAATTGTTATTGAATCTTATAACTGTTCCCGCATCCTGCAATTATTGTTGAAATCTTGGAGAAAATGGTGTAATTCCAATTAGTACCATTCTTCAGTTCATGCTTCCTTACAGAGCTCTGAAAAAGAACGAAATTTTATTGAGCATATAACTGTTTCTGCATCCTGCAATAGTAAATTATTGTTGAAATCTCGGAGAAAATTTTGTGATTCCACCTGGTACCATTTTTCAGTGCAATGTCACAAGTCATTCTTTCTTAAAGTGTGCTGGAAAAGAATATTATTGAAGCTTTAATCTGTAATTGTTTTTACTCCCAACAATTATCAATTTTTGTTGCCATCCTGGAGCAAATTATGTAATTCTGCTCGGTACCATTTTCAAATTAAATATCACTGGTCTTCTTCATATATTGTATGTAGTGTTCTGATAAAAAACGAAAGGTTATTGAACGTGTGCTTGTTTTTGCTCACAACAATTGTAAGTTTTTGTTGTCATCTTCGAGAAAATGGTGTAATTCTGCTGGGTACCATTTTCAAATTAAGTATCGCTGGTATTCTTCCTTACAGTGATCTGAAAAAGAACATTATTCAAGCTTAAATCTGTAATTGTCATTGCTCCCAACAATTATCAATTTTTGTTGTCACTCTGGAGAAAATTATGTAATTCACCTCGGGGTACCATTTTGAAATTAAATACCACCAGTCCTTCTCACAGTGTTCTGATAAAGAACGAAAGGTTATTGAACATGTTTCTGCAACGTAAATTTTTGTTGCAATCTTGGAAAAAAGTAACTCCACTTTGTAGCATCTTTCAGTTCAGCCGATCCTTTTTCCCCACAGTGTTCAGAAAAAGAACAGAAAGTTGTAGCGAATGTAGTGATCGTCTATTCCCCCAACGACTGTGATTGAAGCCGCGGAGAAAATTGTGTATTTCCGGTCGGTATCATTTTCAAGTTCTTACCGAGTCTTCCTTCCTCATTCTGAAAAAGGACGAATTGTTATTGACCATGTAATCGTTTACTAGTCCAGCAACTGTAAATTTTTATCAAAGTCTCGGAGAAAATGATGGTCATCTAATCCATTAGAGGTTTGATTTTCTCCCCGGGAGGTGCCGTTTCGACAGAAAGTGTTCGATTCTTCTCGAAGGATATCCTTGTCTATCGTAGAATCTATTTCAAGCATGATCGTATCTTGTTGGATGAATGAAACTTCGGAGCGTATCGTGTTCATTATACACTTGTACTTTCGTTGCTCGTGGGCGCTTCATCATTTTGTTAGAACTGGCAACCGGATATTATATACGCCTCATCTTCCTCGCTTTCAAGAGCGGAGATCGTTTTCTTTTTCGCGAATCGCGTGACTTATGGATAATATGCTTCTTCAAATTAGTTCTTGAGTCTTGAAGCTGGTTGGGTGAAGTCTAGATCTTGCAATTGAGCAAGTATTTAATATAAATATAATTAGACTGCGGATTTTTATGCATTTATGCAGAAATCGTCTGGGTGAAATAGAAAACATAAAAGATACGAAAAATTTGAAAATATTGCAGTTGTTTTCGATGCAACAAAATCATTAAAGGATGAAATCAATTTTCATTTTGCTCCTGCTTCCCACAATCAATGAAGAACATTTTTATTTTGCATGAAGACACGCAGTCTAATAATAATATAATATATTTTCAATTAAATACTATATATTGAAATCAATTTTCATTTCGCTCCTGCTTCTCACAATCATTGAAGAACATTTTTATTTTGCATGAAGACACGCAGTCTAATAATATTATAATATATTTTCAATTAAATACTATATATTGAAATCAATTTTCATTTCGCTCCTGCTTCTCACAATCATTGAAGAACATTTTTATTTTGCATGAAGACACGCAGTCTAATAATAATATAATATATTTTCAATTAAATACTATATATTGAAATCAATTTTCATTTCGCTCCTGCATCCCACAATCAATGAAGAACATTTTTATTTTGCATGAAGACACGCAGTCTAATAATAATATCATATATATTCAATTGAATACTATACACCAGTGTTGGGCAAATTTTATTTTAACCCTTCGCTGTGTGTGCATAGTGTATCATATCTGATACAGTTAACATTTCTGGTATATTAGTAAACTAAGATGCGTTTCTTACTATTCTACACATTTTATCTCATTTGATAAAATGTTGTTTTAATTTTTTAGAATATTCTTCCCTTAAATAAAACACAAAGACTGACCTTCTTTAAATTCTTTCATTCCAATTAAAAAAATCATGCAGTGAAGGGTTAAATAATAAATGATTAAATAATAAATAAACGTGTGATTTTAATTGCAAATAATAACTAAACTTTCTAATGTTGCTAATGACCTTTGATGTTGAAGCAACATTAAATAAATAAATTTTTAAAAAAAGTAATTTAAATAATTCCAAAAGTGATCTATTTATTATTTCTTATTTGCAAATAAAAGATTATTTATTATTTGGATTGAGGTGGAAATCGAATAAATAGTTTTTGGTCTTCTCTTATTTCTTGTATTTTGTTACAATGAACACGTGCGCGTTTTTTGTCTGCTATAGCAATCTTTTCAGGTATACCGCCTATAAAAAAAATACAATTTAATTTATTATTTTAAATAATAATTCATTTCGACTTGCTCAAATAATAAATAATTATTTTTGCTTTCTATTTGAATATCCAAATAACCAATATCTTGTTATTTAAATTTCTATTTAAATAATTATTTATTTAAATAAATTTATTTATTGCCCAACACTGCTATATATACATAATTATTATATAAAATAATATATTTTCAATTAAATAGTATATATTATACAGTACAATATATAATATTTCCAATTAAATACTATAGTATATTATACAATATAATGTATTTTCAACTAAATACTATACATTATATAATGCGATAATAATAATATTAGAAACATGAAATATGCGTGCGAAAGAAAGTTGTAATTTAGATAACGGATCGTCGAGCTGCACTGAACTGTCATCGAGGAGTGAGCTTAATGTCTATTTCCGTCGTTTAAACGGCACCTGTTTCGCCGCGGAGAGCAGTCGATAATTCCATTCCGGTCGATTAATAAACAGTCTCAGGAATCACTGTATCATCCTTGCGAGCCCCGCTACTGTTTATTTTCCATCGGGTAAAAACGGACGTAGCCTATAATCCGAAACGCGCGTACACATCTGCTCCGCGAGACCGCGCACGTAGACGATCGAGTTTTGTGCGTTTTTCCAGGCCGCATCGTTGCGTTAGATGCAACTCGGCCCGATGTTTAACGATTATCTCGTTACGATCGACTGGTTTCTGCTCGATCCGATCGTTTTTGCGAGCTGAATCGCCGCCGGCAGGCTCTGTCGGTTGCATATTCGAGCGCTTCTGGTCCCTACAACGACCGGTCAGCCACCTGCCGCCAGGCTAGACCGGGCTGAATTGTCCTGGCAAAAGTCCTGCACCTTGCAACGCTGTCCTCGGGTGCAATCTCTCCTCGCTTCGTCTCGAAAGCCGGCCTTAATGAGCCAGGGAATATTGAAAAACACGATCGTTCGCTATCGTGCTCTACAGCCGGTCCATTATATCTCAAAGGCGGGCGGTCTTGATCGTAGGCGGCCATGTCCAGACCCATTCAGATCCCAATTTGCAAATTTTATTAACCCTTTGCACTCGGAGCTATTTCAACTCGAAAATTAGACATTTCTTCCGACCCAGAATATGAAATTGATATATTAGGTTGTAAAGAAAGAAATGCAGGATTTTTGTTCCTTTGTTTTAATTGCAATTTTATACCAATAAATTTATACCTTATTTTGATAAGTTATATGTCATTTTAAAGCTTGTTTTACGCTCTACTTAATTATGATTTTGCTATTTAGTTTTATTCACATTTTTATTAAATTATTTGGCTTTTATTTCAGGATGATTCACAGCTTTATATTTCTAAATAATATTAAGTTCTCTGTAAAATTAATTTTAATACTATTCCCCTCAATAATATTAAAATCAATTCTCATAAAAATTTAATGTTACTATTATGCAAATATTAAATTTTCTATAAAATTAATTTTCATATTATTGTTTTTGATAAAACAATTTTAATAAAATATTAATAAAATATTGTTTTTATGTGAGTTATGACATGACACTTTAAAAACATAGGTTTAAATCCTGCATTTCTTTCTTTGCAACCTAATAATACCTCATACAATACTTAAATGTTTAGTAGATGATTAGATACCAACATATTTAATAATTAGATATGTTTATGCAATTTTCAGGGTTTGTAGACGACTTTTAGGAAAGTGGGACCAAATGAAATCCAATTTTCATTGGCAGTAGCTTTTGTAGGTCGATAATAAATAAAAATCCTACTAAATTCTGTCGAATTTAGACGAATAGAATAGAAAATAATAGAATGGTGAATAGAATAAAGTATTGGAGAATAGAAAACTTTTATAAGCCACAAATAATAATGTTAACAATATTTTGAATAATGCACCAGCAATTTTTAGTGGAGACTCTGAGTCACTGACCTCTGTTTATTATACTGTCTATGTAGCGTTTAAATACTTTTTGGATCCACTGTATATTAACGTGTAATGTGAAGTAGCGAATGTGATTATAGAAAATTTTAATACGAGAGGCAAAGCTATGTAATTACAATTTTCGTTGGACTTATATCATTAGTGAATTTCAATAAAGTTATTCTAGGTCGGAAGAAACGTTGAGAAGTATGGGATCATTTTTTAATAACAAAGAAGGATGTTGAAAGCTGGATCACTTTTGGGTACCTCAAACACTTAAAATGTTGATAAGATACTTAAATATAATAAAATATTGATTAAGGTTCTGTAGGTTCCAAGAGAGTGTAAGCCCACTATCATTTGTTGTCAAAACGATGAGAAAGTTGTGAAAAATAATGATTGAGAAAAAGCGAAAAATTTAAAATTTTTGGTGTCAAAGTTGAAAACGTCGAATTCGTGGAATGTAAAAGTTCAAACGCCATTTTTCAGAAGTCAATATTTATATGTGAAATCCTCAAAATCTGAAGTTATAATTTTCTGTGGGTCGTACCCAAAATTTGGCCACTTTTCATCATCCTCCTTTCCTTATCCAGATCGTAGATCGCACGAAGATCGGCGATCTACCGGCGAGCAACAAGTCAGCGGAACTCGAGCTACGCGTTCCATCGGATATTCGTACGAACGCAACATTTCCGAGTACATACGGAGTTCGTTCATCTCGAATATGATATCTAACGATGCACCGGTGCAGTTCGAGCGATCATGCATCGTGCAACGGCCCGGTGCAAAGTACCTTGCACCCGAGCATACCCGCAGGATGCGAACCGATGCGCGACGCGGCCGGCGCGCGGCGCGGCGCGGCGATTCGCGCGAGGAACCGTTCGAGATTCCGCGTCTTTTTCCATCCTCGGCAGATTCGCAATTAGTCGCGGCTCCGTGCGATCGCGAAATCCGCCTTGACGAAAGTGTCGTTCTGCTTTCTTTATCGCTCGCCGAGCGAGCGCCTAACTGTCTGCTGATCGGCATCTCGCCGCGGAAAAACGCCGATCGACCGTAACAAGATCGGTTAGCCTAATTACGCGTAATTACCGGGATCTCGCGCCGCTAATTATCCAGTGAACGCAACAGATTCGAGCCTGGAGCTTTGTTCTTTTTGTGGCGAGAGCAAAAACATTGAATGAATGTTAGACCTAGTCTTTAATGGAAGTTGCAACGTGATAGAAACAATTAGAATGCAATTGAACGGGTGCAATGGCGAGGGCGCCCGACCGAAGGTCGTGGTCAGTGACTGAGGATATTTCATTCGCTTTACAATGTTCGCAATGTTAACAGGAAGGAAGTTGTGATGACCGCTGTGTACGATACACGCATTTACCTTTTTGTCTATTTTATATTTAGCTTCATCAGAAGTTAAGGGTATAAAGGTGTAGGTCGTTGGATTCGTTTTGACATCAGCTATATAATTACGAAGTAAAAAAATATAATTGATCTTTAAAAATTAAAAGTGACCCTGATTTCTTATAGGAGAAACATGCTTTAAAAAATTTGGGCTGCTCTTTACTTTACCGGACTCCAAATTTGTGCCTTTCTCCTACGAATTATGATGTATTTCGTATGTAATCCAGTAGATTTGTACCCGGCACGGATGCAGATCGAAGTTTCGAACCTCTAGGATCAATAGTTGAGGAGATATGGTCACTTCAAGTTGAGGAATCTGCAGTGTTTTTGACAGGTAAGGGCGCCGCCATATTGGTTTGTAGTGACGGTCGCACGCCGCTTACTGAGTTGGTTAGGGTTAGTTCGAGGAGGGGGGGGGGCGGTAAGGTAAGCGGATCGCGGTTGTCACCACAAACCAATATGGTGGGGCCCTTACTTGTCAAAAATGCTCAACTTGAAGCGACCATAACTCCTCGACTACTGATCCTAGAGGATCGAAACTTCGATCTGCATCCGCGCCAGGTACAAATCTACTGGATTGCATACCAAATACATCATAATTCGTAGGAGAAAGGTACTAATTTCAAGTCCGGTAAAATAAAGTTTATCCAAAATTTGTAGCATTGAAGTTTGTAGACCGCTAAATGGTGCTTAACCTTTGTTTAAAACATTTTCTGTCTCATTATCCGATCTGCTTGAAGAATCATGTTCAGTTTTAGAATAAACAAATGATTAATTTGTTATTAATTTAATCGTTTTCGAAGGCGATGGACATTTAGAAAGCAATATATATTCGATAAACATCGATATCCACTCAAGTATCTGTGAAATATTAAATAATATTTATTAAATTTCATTCACATCGACATTTTCAGCATTGCTAAACATTTCGAAAGTAATGCAGATGCATCAAATACCGATGTGATGACAAAAATATATATTGATCTTGAAAAATGAAAGGTGACCTTGATTCTTATGGAATAAACACTATTAAAAAAATTTGTGGACCACTAAAGAATGCTCTTGATTTCAAAAAGAGAAATATTTAGAAATATTGAATAGGATCGGCAGGGTCCCCAAAAGAAAATTAGTCATTTTGGCGATCGGAAATCATATTCAATTTTTATATCGACACTTTCGGCATTGTTAAACATTTAGAAAGTACAAGTGATTTTTTAGCAAATGGTCTGTGCGACGAATGGAATGTAGATCGCAAACCGCTGCGTCCAGACGATGGTTGCACGAGATTTAGACAAAGTGAGATCTTTAATTAGCTTATCACAGTGTGCCGAGAGTGTAATTGGCTGTGGGTCTCACACAGTGTTCGAGTCCGAGCCGAGGGGTAGACGCATCACGCTAAATTTCATCGTATTCTCCCATCAGACCCAACCCACAGCTTTTCAATCTAGCCTCGGAGGCTTGCGCCACCTTGGTGTGGGTTAGGTTCGCATTAGATCGTCTGCAGAAGCTATCGTTCGGTTTGATTAGGCTAGAATCAAATTCACACGGGACGTCAGACGTGTCGAAAGTCCTCTCTGCAATTCCCATGTACGCATTCAGCGATAATCGGGCCCGGTGAAACTTGCGCGTAACAATGGCCGCTGAAAAATAGCTGAATTATCGGCGTCGCTCTTCCTCTCGAGACACGAGACTTTTTTCGCTGTCTCTCTCTCTCTCTCTCTCTCTCTCTCTCTCTCTCTCTTCTCTCTCTCTTTTCAACGCGAACTCTCACCGAAGATATTCGACAGGAGAAACTTTTTCGGACGCCCTTCTCTTATCGATGCCGACCGATCGATGCGTTCCACATCCGGATCGATATTGCGAACCTTCTACATACATACGTCGTAGAAGAATAGGCTTCTTCTCACGATCGCCGCTTTCTCCCAATTTTGCATACGGGACCCTACGAACCGGCCCGCCCAGAATTTGGATCGATTCGGGTTTCACTTTGATCCTCCGAGGCCCGGCGGACTCGATGATCGCGTGAATCGTGATTTCGATGAACGTGAAACGGTACCTCGGATGTTTACACGAAGGGAATCCTCCGCTCTTTGATTGCCGCCGCGTCCAATCAAACTGCCCGGTAAACCGAAAAGCGAACCTCGAGGAAGATTTTCAAAGCTGGTGTCATTTCTTTGAACAGTTCGAGATGATCTCAGCTTTTCTGTAGGAACAATGCTAATTAGATCAGCTTGAAATCTCAATTTTTAATACTGATGTTCCCCACAGAGATCTTTCCTTTATATTATTTTTATTTATTTATTTAATTATTTATATATATTCTTTTCTATTTATTTTTATTACGAACAAATTAGGTGTATTCATTGTTGGTTTTGTCAGTGATAATGATTTTTAGGTCAGCCTGAAATCTCAATTTTTATCACTGATGTTCTTCACGGATTTTTCTTTTTTTTGATTGAATTATTTCGCTCACGTGTCCCTTCTCAGGGAGCTCCAAGTATTCGAACTCATGTTTGTAGAAAAACCCTACGAACACATTAGGTTTGCTCATTGTTGGTTTTGTCAGTGATAATGATTTTTAGGTCAGCCTGAAATCTCAATTTTTATCACTGATGTTCTTCACAGATTTTTCTTTTTTTGATTGAATTATTTAGCTCACGTGTCCCGTCTCGGGGAGCTCTAAGTATTCGAACTCATGATTGTAGAAAAACCCTACGAACACATTAGCTGTATTCATTACGCGAGATAACTATTGTCGAGGTCGATTCTGCGAAACACAAGATAAATGAAAATATATTTCTCCTTTGAATAATTTCAGGAAGTCATTTTTATTATAAATTCATAAAATCCCGTCTGTATTATAATACATTCACGTAACTAATAATGAACAGCCCGTCGCGAAACAACCACAGCAGTTAAAAAAGCGACGTAAAATAAATTTAAAAAAAAATGAACAGGGTATTCCACCGAGACATCAATGAATTTCACTTTACTTATTGAGAAGTATGAAAAGCGTTTGGGATCCACGTCCCTGTCGCGTCACGGAGGCTGCTGTCAGAAAAAGCGACGATCATTCGAGAGTCTCGGAAATTTGCGGGGAAACATTGTTGAAATCCCGGCGAGAAGGAATTCTTAGCTTTCTACCGTAAAAACCGACTCGTTTTATTGTTCCAGTTATTGGAACTTGACGTTGATTTTTATGTGTGTGATAAAACGTCGGCCTGCCTGGCTAAGTATCGATAATGGAAATCAAAGAAAGTAATTCACCACGAGAATCACGTAGAATAAAAACCGATGAATTTCGAAACACTCGCTCGGTTGATTTAGTACGTAAACAAGTCGCGAGCGGTCGTTCAAGTTGAACACAAACATTCCACCGTCGCGCGTCGCGCGTCGCCGTCCGGTCCCCGTGGAAACAGTCTGGAGAGATTACCATTCCAGAAACGGAATTTCACATGCAAATGCCTTTCCCGAAAATATCGTATTACGAATCCATAAACACCACGCGTTTCTCCCGTACAGCCACACGGATTCGGATTCTGACGCCTCTCACCGAAACATTTTCTTCGTTCGACTCCCAGACGTGTTGCGTTCGACTGCTGATACTGACAACAATAAAGTCGCGTTTACTGTCCAACGACCTGTGTTCTGCACAGAGGTGGGCATTATTTGGCGAAACAAATATTTGAAATACTATTTAATATGTTAGATTTTATTTTGCTTCAAGAAAGTAGTATTTTAAATGAGATATACAATTTCGAAAATGAAATATTTCTATTTTAACAATCTGAACCTCGAAATAAAATATTTCTATCTCGACTTGCGTCTCTTTCTTTCCCATACGCTGTCCTTCCTTGCGCCCGAAACGTTCATCGTCAGTTAAACCACTGAATACAGTTGAAATTATATCGTATTTGGTCTTTTTTTAATCAGAAAAATGCCACGACTATATTGATGGGAGTTTCACAAAAAAATAAGTGATAATAAAAAAGATTAAATATTCGTGTTACATTGCGAGGACGCACGGGCCTTTGAACTGTGCCGATATGACTGCGACACTCCGCGTCGCATTTTTTTTTTTTACTTATTTTACATCGCTCTGAACTCCTTTCTCAGGGTTATTTCGCGACGGGACCTACAGTTTTTATAAGGTGGGTTCCGAACCACCTTGGGCACCACAGTTTTAAATGGCACATGGAATATTCCCAGAGGTGCCGGTGCACATACGGCCGAATGACCGAATTACGACGACAAAAATATAAAATGAGATTTTATTTGACATTCTGGTTAGAAATGCTTATAAGAAGACTGCTTAATAATAATCTTCGGAAAAGTAACTACTTAGGGTTAATTGGGGTCATAAAAAAGGGTTAAGGGTCCATAGTATTTTAATTAAAACAGAATTAAATAAATTAAAACACTAAATTATTTCTGTAGTTTTATTTGAGATATAATATGCAATAAAAATATTATCCTACATCCCCATTGTTATTTTCATCATTATCATCAGCATCATTAGTAGCATCATCATACAATGTTCAGAATGTTCATTAACACCAAACTTATCGAATATATACTTTAACAATCGTTCATTACACTTAAATGATGAAAACTTGAAAAACTGTTCACTTCTTAACACTTCAAATAGTTCTTTTCTCGTAATCTTTATCTCCTGTACAGCACGGTCGACGCGACTACCTGTAAAAAATCCGCTCTATTGATCAAAGGGACAAAGGGGGGGACTCATTTTTTAATTTTTTATATTAGTTATAAGCCATTTTTCGAACTAGTAAAGAAAGATCGGGGTACTCTTTGGAACTTTTTTTGTAACTCTAGCTAAAGTAAGCATATCAATATTTCCTAACCAAGAATAGTATATGATACAATATAGTATATTAACAGTATGTACAACTTATCTTTGTGTTAACAATAATTGCAGATGAAAGTACGAACCTGACGCTTCAATATCCATGTAGAAAACTTAGCGAATTTCAATTGGAGAAAACAGGATTAACGGAATTACGGCGTCAACATTACTGACGCGAACAACTGAGATTCACCGTCCGAACCATAGCCTAATTTTGCACAGGTGCACTGACTACTGCGTTGCGTTAACAAAAACAATTTTCACGCTACATTGTGGGCCCTTTCTTAGAGTACGTAATGATGGTATTTGAAATTAGTTTAGAGAAAATTGTTAAATCGACTTTTGTCGTCGTAATTTGGTCATTCGACCGTATGTGCGGCGTCGGGGATCGAACCCGCTCCGCGTCGCATTAGTAGTGTTCAGTGTTCACACCGATATACTCGAGCCGAGATCGGATTACTAAACTGGAGGGGATATTTTTCTGCGTTTATCTGCTACAGCTTTTATGCGTTTAGAGGATTTACTTTTTTGTTTACGAATATGGTGGAAAATACATTATGCACACCCCAGAAGGAGGTACTGTCGGACTCTCCTCCCAGATGGTCGGGGAGGCATACCCTCTAAGAACCTGAACACCTGATAGAGGATTTACTGTAACACAGTGTTCCACTAAAAAATTCGCGAAACGAGCTGATCGGCTCCATTGACGTGCCGTCATCGCCGATTTAAGGTGGCATGCGAGGAACATGGAAGACAAACCTGTTGATTAGAGTGTGCGAGCCGAACTACAGTTGCTATTATGCAGGATAAACGTGCGGCGGAGTTAGCTGGGAAATGATATCAATCGCAGCGGTGATAGTCTGGCGAATAAATCGGTGAACGACGGGACGGGGGTCCCGCGTGGTTCTCCCGCTTGATACAATAGTCCCGAGGTTTGAATGCGGCCTTAATTGCGGACGGGATCGTGTTAATTACACGGAAACGATAAAAAGAGTCGGCAGCCCCATTAAGCCGATTCTGTTAGACAGGAAGCGTATCGCCGCGGATCGGCCGCAAATAAGAATAATCGCGGCTCTCCTATCTCTGTGCGCCGGTCGCAATTAACATTCTCGGATGATGCACGAGCCGGTCCACGATGACAAATCACGCGAGAGTGTTTAACGTCTCGGAGTTTCTAGTCGCGGGAGTTCGTTGAAGAATAGCCAACCGAGGGCGGAGAGGAGTCTAACCGGTACCGTGAGATTCGACCTGATGCTCACTTTGCCATGCCGTGGCCTGCTTCTGGCTTTGGCTCCGCCACCTCGGGCTAATAGAAATATTAGGAAGCGCAAATTAATGACCGACTGACTAGGAAACTTGTCGTGTCGACCTTGATTCCCTCGAAACGAAAGCTTTTCCAACGCAAGGTCCAGCCGCAAATAGATCGGCCCCGCACGCGTCACCTTCACGGCTACTCTACTTTCAATCGCAAATCTATTTATCGCTGCTGACATTTTTCATTCAATTTTTTTTATTTCACGTCGCACTTAACTGCCACCGTTATTTCCCGAAGGGACCTACAGTTTTTACCACGTTTTTATTAGCTCGCTTTCTTGCCTGTCTGCTGTTTGTCTGTTTGTTCGGTACAAATTTTGCAATTGATTTTAAACTAACTTCCCGACAGAGTTGTGTTAATTCAATTACATTGTAATTCAATTACGAAGTATTTTAATCAGATGTGTAATTGAAATACAATATAATTAAAATACAGCTCTACAAATTATAGCCCAGAACTATGAAGTAATGCGATATAATTTTGTGTTTTTCTTTCATATACTTGTTTGCTTTATGGTTGAAATTTAAAAAATGTGTAACGCAGAAGTTATTTCTGTTCAGATACATATTATAAATTTAGAAATAATAAATTCCTTCCGTTTGGAACCCACACATGGATTTTTCAACCTCTTCTTACCTATTACTTTATCATTCTTTAATTTTAATTTAATTACATCGTAATTCGTAATTAATGTAATTTAAATACAAAGTATTTTGTAATTTCCGACTCTGACTCACCCCCACTCCACTGACCCGCTTCGCACTGAAGGAGCTCAGTGTGCGTTCGAGCTACGTGCGGAGTTTACAAAGTTACTACGTATAATTATACTACATACCACGTTTTTCGTTTTAAATCTTACAAGTATTTTCATAGCTATTAAAAATTCATAATTACAAATTTTCAGGACCATCTATATGGGGTTAGGAATCTGTATGGGGTTAGGAACCTGTATGGGGCTAGGGAAAATTATTTGATACTTTTTAATCAGTTTTTTAAACATATTTTTTTAAAATTTATTTTTATTTAAATTATTGTATACTTTCTCTAGTACGTTTTAAAAACGTGATATTTTTAAAAAATTGATTTTTTATAAGGTGGGTTCCGAACCACCTTGGGCACCACAGTTTAAATGGCACATGGAATATTTCCAGAGGTGATCGAACCCGCGACCACATTTTCATTCGATTCACCAGCGACTCATTACTCGTACAGCCTAGTTTCCCTTGCTGTTTCTAGTTGGTTCATTTATTTGTGGATAACATTTTCATTCGGGTCACCAGGCGAGTGCTCCTCTTGTTTCAGTCCAATCACTTGCTAACGAGGAAAGATTCATTCGGGTCTTCGTCGTGGAATTAAGATTAATTAGTATTTTACAGTGGCAACATCTATTAGTCTTTCCCTCGAAATAATAATTCGGTTTTGCGCCATTCCTTCTTGCAGGTTGTCAGGTCAATTAAATGGAAATTGTATGAGATACAAAACGTGACTCAACGTGAATGTAATACTTTCTTTTTCTTTATTGTAGGATGTAACACTTTTTTTAAAAATCTTAATCGAGGATTTTGAGGTTTATATTAAAACAACTGTTGAACTAATAATTCTTCGACACACATAGGTTAGAACTTTCTGACAGGTATATTAGAATGTAATATTTTCTTTTTGAAAATATTAAGCGAGGATTTTAAAGTTTATATTAAAACAACTTTTGAACTAATTATTTTTCGACGTACATGGGTTCGAACTTTCTGACAGGTATGTTAGAATGTAATGTTTTTTTTCAAAATATTAAGTGAGGATTTGGAAGTTTATATATTAAAACAACTTTTGAACTAATTATTTTAGTTCTAGTTTTAGAAAGTCTAAGGAACGTCCAAATACTTCATTATGACTATTTGTAATGTGTTTTATATATGAGAATACAATATTCCTTCAAACTAGTGGGTTACCAAATCATTTCAACGAAAAAATGATTGCATTAGTTTTGTTCTCAAAAATCGATGTTTTGCAAAATCCTGAGGTCGTAGACAAATTTTGAGACAAGATTTGAAATCAGCGTGAAAAAGTCTACAGGAAATGATGTGTCGCATGTTAAAAAAAAAATTTTCCGCGCGTGGTATTGGGAAGACCACAATTTTCTTGAAATTGTGCAAGTTTAACGAATTTTCTCTAGGTTAAAAAACGTTCGTACCACAATCTCCATAATTATTTCATATTCTGCAAAGTTTCAGCTTCAATTTAAAAAAAATTTCATCGCTCTATCTCATTTCTATCGAAAGTTCTTTGATTTCGACACAGATTTCGTCGGTTTAGCCCACTGTGCGGCACCTTTGGAAATATTCTATGCGCCAATTGAAACTGTGGTGCCCAAGGTGGTTCGGAACGCACCTTAGAAAAACTGTAGGTCCCGTCGCGAAATAACCACAGCAGTTATTATTACAAGGCAATGTCCCAGTGTGAACATCCTAAAGTTGGACTCTTCATCTTCGATATCGTAGATGTTATATAAATTAGATGTTCGAAATCGAAATACGTGACGTGAACGTGGCTTTATTCCGGTCGCGGGACATTGGCGCGAAGGAAAATTGACGATCGACTGTTCCGCGAATGTATACATAGTATAATACGTAGCAGACGACGACACATTGAAGTTCACTGTCCCGCCAGTATTTACAGTTGCGGCGAATCTGCAGCGCGTGACAATCTAGCGTGTCTCTCGATGGTTCGAGACGAAGAAGCGATTTGCCGGTCGTGGTTTTAAATGGTTTATTTACGACGTGTCAAGCTTCCGCCGCCGAAGAAGATCCATTCGATTCCCTAATCCCGAACAAATCGATTCGAGGCTCTCTCGCAGGTTAGTCAATTAACGCGGTGTCTCGTTCGGACATTTTTCGTTCTGAAAATTTCACGGACCGATTCAACTTTGGAAGATAATGGTTGGGATTACTCGCGTCGTTGGAGCGACTCGCGTTGACACGAGCTCGCAATTTCCACGCAAGAGGTTCCACCCCACAGAGAGAGAGAGAGAGAGAGAGGAGGGGGAGGAGAAGGAATTTCGCAAAAGTTGGTAATGGCGCGCGTCACGTAAGTTCGCGCACACTCGACCACCGTGAACACTTACACGTGCACGGACCACGGTTACCTGTGTACGACATTCTGGTTACACGAGGCTCAAGCTAACGGCTCATGGAAGGTTACAATTACCCCCGGGCTAATGTTGCTACACGGGATAAGGGAACAGCGCTGTCCCCGCGATCGGCACACGCGTGAAAACTCTCGTCCTCCTCCTCCTCCTTCGGCTTCGCTTCGCAGTGGTTTTCATTCATTCTTCACCTACTGAACCTTTAAATTTACAATTTACGCCCCCCCACCCTAAGCTATATGTATATGGAGACGTAGAATTAGTATTGATGTGTTGGGTTGTTGCATATGAAGTGTCCGATCTTTAGCAATGCCATTAAACATACGCAATTTCGTACCCAATGTATTCTATCTACAGTTTCTTGATTGTATTTATTACAGTAAAAATAAGATGTTATGGTCATTCGCATTTTTCATTTACATTATGATTATCTTGATTTTCAAGTCCTTTTTTACCATCAATGACTAGTAAAGTTAATTAATCACCACATTTTGACCAGTTCTTTTTTACTGTCAATGACTCAATTAACCATCAATGAGTTAATTAATCATCATATTTTCACTAAAAATCACATAATAGTTATTTTTCCACACATATAAAAGGAATACACGACAGTCGCGTTGGTTGACGTTGAGATAAACATTGTTTAAAACTAAAATTATACATCTAAATTAAAATTGAACATTTGTTAAATCATTTCTTATGAAAGCACATTTACAATTTCATTAATTGTAAAATAAAAAAAATACGGAAGGTCGATTGTATTTACAGTAATCGCTCCTTCGTTGTCCCGAACAGTGTAGCCAGACGGAGCGGCTCGAGCGGCTCCCAGGTCCCTTACGTCTCCGTCCCTCGCCTAGATGCTGCCTCAGCTATCCCCACTCTTACCGCTACCGCTGGCGCGACCGAGTGCTAGAATGAGAGCGGTAGCATGCTACCGACTCGGTCGCGCCAGCGGTAGTGGTAAGAGTGGGGATAGCGGAGGCATGCATCTAGGCGAGGGACGGAGACGTAAGGGGCCTGCGAGCCGCTTGAGCCGCACCGTCTGGCTACACTGGTCCCGAATCGTGGGCACGATCGTTGTCCAGTGCCTACTCACTCCACTGCTTGTCAACGAGAGGATTAGGCCTGCGTGGATTTGGTCGCCAGATGTGTCCCAGGACTGTCTAGACCCGCGCACAACGGAGAACAATAGGAAAGGAATATGGCAAGGAAATAAGGAGTTTTTTAAAGCCAGACAGTTGACCGCTTTTGACAGCGAATGCTTTTTTTTACTAGTCGTTTTTAACTAGCCGTTTCACTAAAGACCCAGTCATAAATCAAAAATAGTGTCCGGGCACGGTCGTTGTCCGCTTAAACCCCCGGCCTTTGGACAACGAAGGAGCTTTTACTGTACTTTGTCTGTACTTGCGAGATATTTCTCGATCAGAAATTTGCTGTTCCGCACCTATTCAGGCTACATTCAATATTTGCCTATCATATTGTAATAAAGCGTTTATAAACAAACTTCATACAGGGTGTCCCAAAATTCCTTCAACAGCCGGAAATGGGAGGTTCCTGAGATCATTTGAAGTAACATTTTCCTTTGCAAAAATGTTATCCGCGGCTTTGTTTAGGAGTTATTAACGTAAAACACGGACCAATCAGTGCGCGACCTAGACGCGAGTTGGCACCGTCAACCAATAGACAATTGGCGCGCCTGGCCGACTTTTCCAACTCGCGTCTAAGTCGCGCTCTGATTGGTCCGTGTTTTTCGTTAATAACTCCTAAACAAAGCCGCGAATAACATTTTTACAAAGGAAAATGTTACTTAAAATGATCTCAGGAACCTCCCATTTCCGGTTGTGGAAGGAATTTTGGGACAGCCTGTATAACATTTTTTTCGTATTTACGCTTGTAGATCATGCTCTTACAATCTTGCCGGAAAAGTAGGAAACAGCCTGTATTGTTGCATAAATGAGGTGGCTAAATAAACATTAGAATTTGACGAATGACTCTCGTTGCAGTTTTGTAAACTCTGTACGTGTCCCTCGGCGTCACATTGAGTTTACAACAGAAACGAGGACTCCAACAAGGTTACCGATAATGAGACGAAGATAACGCGACGGTCTCTACCCGTGGTGTCCGTAATCTATATGTGTCAACTTATACGCGAGACACTTAATTAACTTGCATAAAATCCGCTGCTATTAAGTCGTTAACGGATTACGGATGAGACGAACGAGCAAGCGAGCGAGTCTGTGCTTTCTATCGCGCAGCCTAAACTGAAGGGTTAATTCTCCTGTGGCCGTCGGTCCGAGCTTTCTAAGAGAAAGGTGTTAACTACGGACATTTATATCCTCCGCTTAACGTTCCCCCCATGAAAATGCAACAATGACAAGGTCCCCTGGGGTCATAAATTTTCGCAAGAAGGAAAGCGGCCGATGGAATTCCTCGAAAGTCTCTCGGTAGAATTTTTACGGATTATCGATATGTGTAAGAAAATGGGCGTGCTACCTGTTTGTAAATCGGTGCTGCTTGTACTATGTACCACCTCGTCTCGAGTTTCACCGACAATATTTCCACTGATGTCGTAATCACACCGTCGGGCTCATTGTCAATGTTAACTGACGGATAGGGGCCAACCAGTACGCGATTCGCCCGCGGACGAATGTTGTTCGACAACCGAAAACTTTGATAAATCGCTACGTCGTTGATTGCTATCTCCGTGAAAGATACACGTAGTTTGTTTTCCGATAACGCGCCACAGAAATGTGGTTAACAACTTGACCGTGAATTCGGTTATGTTAAACTCGCCCCCCTACCTTGTTCTGCGTTATTCAAAATGAATGAAGCTATACAGAGATTTGTTCCTTGTTCCTATTTCCTAAAGGAAAATGAAATATTTCTATTTTAACAATCTTAACCTCAAAATACAATATTTCTATTTTAACAACTTGATATCCGCAAAATAAAATATTTCTATTTTAACAATCTGAAACACGAAATAAAATATTTTACTATTTGCATTGTTACAATATTCTGAGCCTACCTTATCCTTAAGAAACGATTTACAATTTACGCTCATAAATGTATTGAATTCGAACCATTATTTTCAGCAATAATATTTTTTAAAATTGTCATTGAAAATAAAGACAAAATATAAATATTTTCCATATTCTTTAAATAAAATACTGTTTTCAATGAAAAGTACTGCCTCAAATATATTTTATTTTCAAAAATTACTGCATCAAATAAAATATTTTATTTTCACAGTTGTACACATACTTTAAAATAAATAGTATTACAGTAAAAGCTCCTTCGTTGTCCAAAGGCCGGGGGTTTGAGCGGACAACGACCGTGCCCGGACACTATTTTTGATTTATGACTGCGTCTTTAGTGAAACGGCTAGTTAAATGACAAAGAAAAGCATCCGCAGTCAAAAGCAGTCAACTGTCTGACTTTAAAAAACTCCTTATATCCTTGCCATATTCCTTTCCTATTGTTCTCCGTTCTACGCGGGTCTAGAGAGTCCTGGGACACATCTGGCGACCAGATTCACGCAGGCCTAATCCTCTCGTTGACAGGCACTGGAGTGGGTAGGCACTGGACAACGATCGTGCCCACGATTCAGAACAACGAAGGAGCGATTACTGTATTTACTATATACTATTTAAAATACTATTTTCCCCAGCTACACTCCGCTCTTTCTATTAGATTTCGCATCGACAGCGCTGATAAAATGTTGCAGTGGCCCACCCAGGGGAGGGGGCCAGGGGGTCAAGTCCACCCTCAAGAAAAAAATGTTCAGCTTCCAAAATTAAAATCGCGGAATAGTCCTGGGTACCGTTGACAGATATTTTGGCTAAAAAAAAGGTCATCATGCAAAACCTAGGGCTGGGTTCAACTCGCCCCCCCCCCCACCCCGCCAATATTACATCCTGGGTGCGCCACTGTTGCCTAAATCATAACATGTTCCAGCTGATAAAAACACGAAGGAAAATTCGCATCAGTGGCGCGGTCCGATCCGGTACTCTGGTCTCTCGAACTAATTGGATTTCCCCCTCCACTTACGCTCGTTTATCAATTACGCGCGGCGGCGGCGGCGTGACGATATGCATACGCGTCGCGATAGCTCGCGCGAGCAGAAATTACCGGCACTCTTTACCTCACCTTCTCGCAGGTCGGTGATAAGAAATTCGTCGAGCACGATAAGGAGGAGGAGGATTGTCGGGGAGCCGACCTCGTTGTCAGTTCCGAGTCTGTTCGGGATTTCAAAGAGGCAGTCTCTGTTTGTCGGTGCGCGCGCGCACGCACGCACGCTCGCTCGCTCGAGACGTGCAAAAGTGAAATTCGCGGGTAATTGCTGGAACGATTACGATCGTTCGGGATCGTGCCGGCGCCTCGGGCCACTCTTTCACCGTGTCGGCCAAGAAAAAAAACCCATCGAATCGACGTTATGTCGTCCACCGGTCATCACGAGGACATCGAGTCCTGCCCAGAACCCCAGAAGACGTCGCGGCGGTTCTTCAGTGTAGGTGATCTCCTCTGCAACCTGTTTCCGTTTCCGTTCGATTACCGGTCATCGCCGGTGTCTCCGCTTCTCGTAATCGAACGATCACGTGACGTTCCATCACTGTGATGCTCGGGTACAAACAGGACCGAGTTTTTTCCTTCGGGGAAAGTACGCAAGGTTTCTCCCTGCATACAAGCTTCTTTTTGGAACGTTTATTTTTTCGATCTCGACAGTGCGTCGACAACCTTCAAACATGTGTAGGAGCCTATTTTTTTTGTTTTCTTTTTCCAGCCGGGAGTTAGATCACATGTGACCCGCTTTTCACATACTACAATGCGAACCTTCTCCGGCCCTCCGCCACACCTGTTCTTTGCTATTGAAACATGTGTACGAACCTTAATCTTAATCTTCTCCAAACTTTTTCGATCTTCTGCCCGCGTTACGTCATTCGGTATTACTCGGTATGACCAGTCAATTCGTCAATGTTTATTCGTTGTCGCCCGTCACTAATTTTTCACTTTCTGTTTTTAGTTCAACGAACAATTTTTTCGTTTGTGTCAGAATTTTGATATTGGTATCTACGTTGATTTTTATCAAAATGCTGAAATGACAATTTTATGTGTTTCGACTCTGCCTAAATGTTTACTCGTTGTCACCCGTCACTAATTTTTCACTTTCCTCTTAATTCAACAAACAATTTCTTCATTTGTGTTAGAATTTTGATATTGGTATCTACGTTATTTTTATCAAAATGCTGGAATGACAATTTTATTTATTTCGACTCTGCCTAAATGTTTACTCGTTGTCACCCGTCACTAATTTTTCACTTTCCTCTTAATTCAACAAACAATTTTTTCATTTGTGTCATAAGTTTGATATTGGCATAAATTATATCGTATCCACGTTGGTTTTTATTAAATTTCTGTGATGACAATTTTATTTGTTTTCAGCCTCTCTGAATGTTCTAGATTGACAAGGCAATCTGTTACAAAGTTCAATGTCAAATATTTGATATAAACATATTCTTCAATCTTTTTCGATCTTCTGCCTGCGTTACGTCATTCGGTATGACCAGTCACTTCGTCAATGTTTATTCGTTGTCGCCCGTCAATAATTTTTCACTCTCCTCTTAGTTCAACAAACAATTTTTTCATTTGTGTCAGAATTTTAATATTGGTATCAACTCACGTTGATTTTTGTCAAATTACTGTAATGACAATTTTATTTGTTTGAGTTTCCCTAAATGTTTATTCGTTGTCACCCGTCAATAATTTTTCACTTTCCTCTTAGTTCAACAAACAATTTTTTAATTTGTGTCATAATTTTGATATTGGCATAAAGTATATCGTATCTACGATGATTTTTGTTAAATTTCTGTGATGACAATTTTATTTGTTCTGAGCCTCTCTGAATGTTCATAATTTATATTTTTAACTCAGTTAAAAAGTTATAATAATTAGACGAGTTAAATCACAATAAATCTCTCTTAGTAGAAGATTTAAAACTCTTCATGAAGTAATTAAATATCAAGGGAATATTCTAACTGTATGGGAAGGATGATTGTGACAATAAAATTCCAAATACGTAAGATTGAATAACAGATACTGGAGTTTCAATATCAAATATTAAATACACACAATCTTATTCAAACGTTCACCTACGGTTTTATTCAAAAATTCAGATTTTTCCTTCGATTCCTCGCAATAGAATTTAAAGTGTCATCATTTTCTCGTCACATCGTTGAAAATTGTTGGTCCACGAGTGAAAGTTTAACCAAAAAAAATGTCTTCGAGGCAGCTAGCTTGTATGTAAAAAATGTAGGCTGTTACAATTGCTGCGAAGTATCCTCGTCAAAACTGTACGAGAAAAGTGACGCGAATATCCGAGAGAAAGTGAGCTATGTACTACATTTGTTCGCGTTGAGACTGATTTTCTTGACACAAGTTTGTTTGGAGAGAGACACACGTGTGAGACTCACTGACGAGACAGCGTCTAGAAAGAAGTGGCACGATATCGAGATAATGTAGAAACCACTAACAATCAGTGTTCTATAACGTTGATCGCGGCGTACGCTTGCACTAGTATACGATAAGATTGTGCGACGTGATAATTGGAGCGAACAATTCGTGGAAGCACTGTGTACAAGCATAATTTCGCCGACGACAACGCGGCGCGGCGTTCACCGAACGATACGAGTTTCGCAAAACTTTCATTGACCGTCGTTGACACACAGTTCGGTCGAACAGCGATCTAAATATGTCCAGACGACGACGTTAAGAAGATTCATGGATTCCATGAACGCCAGACGGCCATTCCTTAATTAAGAATTTCGCTGGAAGAACGGTTTACCTCGTAAAACATTCTCCGCCATAACTTTGCGCGAAATTGTATCCCATAAAAAGCCGGGCTTGCGCTGTCCGATTCGTCGGCACGCGAAATTAAAAGAAAAAAAATAATTAGCCTAATGAATATCGTCCCCATCTGTCTCGTTTTTTTTTAAGTAACACTATTATTCCATCGTATGCGAGGATTTTATGGACAGTATGACTAGACTGCGGATTTTCATGTAAAAAGAAAAACATTTTTTAAGACAATTGCAAGAAATAGGAGCCATACATAAATATTTATTTCTTTTAATCATTTTATTATGCCACAGGCAATATAATCGAATTTTCAGACGTTTTCACTGTTCTGTGTTTCACCAGCTTTCGAGCCGGGTTCCTGAAAATTTCCAGATTCCCTAAATTTGATGACAAAAATGAGTAAGTAGGTGAAAAGCAGAACAGTGAAAACATCTTTCGATTTGAAAAATTCGATTATTTTGCGGGGATTATATTGTGAGTGGGCAAATAAATATATCAACGACAGTTAGTATAGGAAGGTTCCTGAAAATTTCGAGATTTTCCTGATTTTATGACAAAAATATCATTGATATATTTATTTCCTCACTCACATGAAGAGCATACGCGTTAACAATCTCATAAATACTTGTTTGGGGTAGACTTTACTTTACCGGACTCAAAGTTAGTACCTCTCTCCTACGAATTATGATGTATTTGGTATGTAATCCAGTAGATTTTTACCCGGCGCGGATGCAGATCGAAGTTTCGATCCTGTGGGATCAATGGTTCAGGAGTTATGCTTGCTTAAAGTTGAGCAATCTGCAGTGTTTTTGACAGGTAAGGGCGCCGCCATATTGGTTTGCAGTGACGACCGCGAGCCGCTTGCCTGCCACCCCTCTCGACCTAATCCTAACCAACTCAGTAAGCAACGTGCGACCGTCGCTACAAACCAATATGGCGGCGCCCTTACCTGTCAAGAAACTGGAAACACGCTCAGCTTTGAGCGACCATATCTTCTCAACTATTGATCCTAGAAGTTCGAAACTTCAATCTGCATCCGCGCCGGGTACAAATCTACTGGATTACACAGCAAATACATCATAACTCGTAGGAGAAAGGCACAAATTTTGTGTCCGGGAAAGTAAAGAGCAGCCCTTGTTTGAAAATAAAAAATCAGATATCTACGTTAGAACTTGAGATAGGACTTATTGTTAGAAATCAGCTTCGTCCCTTGCAATGGCAAATTAACAACTCTGCAGACTGTAATAGTACGTCTTGATCAAAATTGTTCGTGACATTTGCATTTTGAACTTTAACATTTCATAAACAACAACCTTGAAATGACCTCGGGAACTCTTTCAAGGCGGTGCAACATTTCTGGGACAGCCTGTACACGCGATAAACTATACATAATTTGTCGAATAACAGTATTACTGAACTCGGAACACAAACGGCAGGTTCGTTTACAATATGTCGGAGCTGTCGCGAGATATCTCGTCCTCGATCTTGAACGGCGCGTAAGCAATTGATTATGCGTCGCGTCCGCGTCTGAATTCAAAGTTATATTTAAATGTTTATGACATCATCAATTTTCCCGCGTCTAAGAGGCAACAGTGGCTCTCGCCTGTATCGGGCGCATCGATCAACGTCGTTTCAAAAACGACAGTCGAATGAATCACGCGCGAATTTGCCCGATTAATAAATCGACTATCGCTCGTTTATTTTTCCGATGATCCGCTATGTGGGTACTCGAAATTAAATCACGGACTCGTTTAAACGGCTGATTAATGGCGGCTGTCGCTGGAACGCTAGAACCGGAAGTCATCCGCGCCGCGTTCCATCGTGGAAACTCGAGTATATCGGAGAAGAAAAAGCCGCGACTCGGCTTTCACTGGTCTTTGTCTGGCGCAAGTTCTTACGTCGGACAGTTGTTAAAGTAACAGGTAGGATAAGTTGTTACGAAGCCGCGGATGTAATGCAGCTTTTACGCGACAGTGTCGTAACGTCGCCGACTGCTCTGTCATCCGTTCAGAGTAAGTTCAATGTCCTTGTCTAACGGACGCACAGTGGGGTATGGAAAAAAAGTCGATTTCAACATTTTCCGTAAATCGTACAAATTTTTGCTGTCCGACGTAATTAAAGGTCTGAAGAATGAGGCTCCAGTATTACGCTTTTTTTATTTGTACACCCGTGGAAGTACTCCACTTCATCGAAACATTTCTAGATCGTTATAAGATTTCAGGGACCCTAACCGTTATAACCAAAAAGAAAAAAAGTCATGGAATAACAAGTATTTCATCGACTAAAATCGTATTGGTTACGAATAAGGATTATAAGTAACCGAACTTTTCTTTCCTTGTTGGTAAATGTTATCGTTGAGAGAAATTCATTGCGATCACTTATAACTAGACTGCGGATTTTATGCATTTATGACAAAAATGGGTAAGCGCAATTTAAAGCAGTGAACATATTATTATACAAATATTTAAAGACATCAACGTATTGGTTTCAGCTTAATCAGATAATTAAAAGAAGAAAGAAATTTTTATTTCACTCCTGTGTCTTGCAATCAATGCAAACATTTTTTATTTTGCATAAAGATCCGCAGTCTACTTATAACAGTTATCAATGAGAGAAGTTTATTTCGGTCGCTCATAACAGTTGTAGATACGAAAGATTTATTTTGATCGCCCATAACAGTTATCAATGAGAGAATAAGTACATTTCGATCGCTCATAACAGTTATCAATGAGAGAAGAAGTTCATTTCGATCGCTCATAACAGTTATCAACGAGAGAAGAAGTTCATTTCGATCGCTCATAACAGTTATCAACGAGAGAAGAAGTTCATTTCGATCGCTCATAACAGTTATCAATCAGAGAAGTTCATTTCGATCGCTCATAACTTCTCTCATCGAGAACAGCTATCGAGGAGGATCCACGTTTTTGGACACTAATAACTAGACTGCGAATCTTTATGCAAAATAAAAAATGTTTGCATTGATTGCTACTTTTTCGGGAATTCCGGTAAATTCGAGAACCTCGAAATTTTCGGGTACTCCCGCTGATAGTATTATGCCTCGTACAGACTTGAACCGCACGGCGAACGCGCGCTTTTCGGCAAACATTCCGATGAACATTTCGGCGCGCCGAACGGCGAACGGGCAAACGGAACGGATTTGTGCTATTTCCCGAATTTCTTGCAAACAACTATGGGAGCTACAACGGCGTATACTACACAAAGAAATACAGAAAATGTTGGCAGTTTATTGAGTGAATTAAAGTTTCAAAGTGAAATGTTAAGGTCTGTACGAAGCATTAAAGATTCAGATTCGAGATTAAATGACTTGAGATGTTATGACAGTTCGACAAACATTTCGACCAACGGCGCGCATTTCGGCGTGCATTTTGGCGCGCATTCGTGCGCGCCGTCGTTCCCAGAGCTGATGCATCCACCGCGCGCACGAATGCGCGCCGTTCGTCGAACTGTCTTATGACAGATGTTATCATCTCAAGTCATTTAATGTCGAATCTGAATCTTTAATGCTTCGTACAGACCTGAACATTTCACTTTGAAACTTTAATTCACTCAATAAACTGCCAACATTTTCTGTATTTCTTTGTGTAGTATACGCCGTTGCAGCTCCCATAGTTGTTCGCAAGAAATTCTGGAAATAGCACAAATCCGTTCCGTTTGCCCGTTCGCCGTTCGGCGCGCCGAAATGTTCATCGAAATGTTTGCCGAAAAGCGCGCGTTCGCCGCGCGGTTAAAGTCTGTACGAGGCATTATGCGATGTCACTATTCGTCGATGGTAAAACACCTTCGAAATTGAATGCGACAAAGTATTTTGGAAAATGAAGAAGGTGAACAACCGAAAAATTCAATTTTTATCATAATACGATAAAGAAATTTGTTGATTGTATGTTGATTAGGTTCTGTGTGAATTTTGGTCGGGTTTAGGAGCGCTTCATTCTGAATAAAAACGTACAATTCTTCGGGAATAATAAATATTTAATAATTAATTTTTGTATTCTTCAATGTTGCAGAGGATTCCGACCTGTCCCGTGAAGAGTCCACAGCCCCTGAAGGAATTCGTGGGACGCTGCCAGACGATGCCATCGCGAGTGAAGAAGTCCTTCTGCGGTTGCCTCCAGGTAAGAACGAGAATTATCTTAATAACGCGTCCCCTCTAAATAAGCGAGACTCTAAAGTAATTAGAAGTTACCGTATAATTTGCTCGGCGTTACCTTCACGCTTATCAGCGGGTTGTGTATGGAATTACCAAATCACCACGCCAGATAAGAGGTTAGCTTACAATTAGACAACATTCTCAGCGAGACTGATTCAATTGAGTAATAAACCGAAGTCACCACTGATGACTGTCCCGTTAAAAAGACAAAAATTAAATCGCAACAAAATTGTATGACGACGCGTGCTAAATATTTAAATAACCATCATAGATTACTCTTTATTTGAAAACTGAACATGATTTTTCCGGCAGTTCCGATAATGAGACAAAAAAATGTTTCAAACAAAAGTGAATTAACATCTAGCGGTCTACAAATTTGAATACAAAAAATGTTTTTCAATATGTTTACTCTATAAAAAATCATGGTCACCTTTAATATTTAAAGTGCAATATACAGAGTGTTTCAGCTGAAGGAGGTCACCTAAATATCTCCTTTATTTTTAATGGCACAAAAAAAATATTTATGGCATAATTTAAATGGTATCGAAGGAGGAGTATCATAGAAGAACAATTATTATTCATCCGGTCATTATCATTCATAGTCATTATTTCATAGTTTTTTCAAGGTCATCGTTGTTTCATATCGGGAAAACTTATTTTTTTTATTCCATCTTTGTTAATGACTTAAGTATACTGAAATATATTTCTTGTAAAATGTTGTCTCAAATGTATTTGTATCTTGCTATAAGATGGGATAAAAAAAGAAGTTTTCCCGATAAAAAAATAACGATGGCCTTGAAAAAACTATGAAAAAATAACCGGACAAAAGAAATTGTTCTACTATGATATTCCTCCATTGATACCATTTAAATTATGCCATAAATATCTTTTGTGCCATTATAAATAAAGGAGATATTTAGGTGGCCTCCTTCAGCTGCGACACCCTGTATATTTCTGACTTGATAATATTGTAGCTGATGTGAAAACGTATTCAATGACCAGTATTTTTGTACCCTTAAACTTCGGAATAGTGCCAAAATCTTCACGAACTCCTAGACCGGGCGCCGTCGCGTCGGGACCACTGTGCGGCGCGGCCGAGGAGATCGCTCGCGTTGTTCGCGTCTCGAAAGGGATGACGGAGCATTAAAAGCAGCTCTCTGCCCGGAACACACCCATAAATGCAAGGCATTCTTGCGTTGCGTCCGCGTTGCACTCGCTCGAGTGACATCTGCAATGCAAAGCGATTCGTGTGCAGCGTCGCGTCGGCCCCGACTGACTTCCCCGGGATTACATTGAGTCGTTTGACAGCCACAGACAGAGACGTGGAAAGGGGATAAGTGGATAAAGAAAAGTCCCGGAGAATGGAATGCGATTATGGCAAATCGCGCAGAAAGACTAGACGACGAATTTGTTGATTGCGTGAAACACGATCGAACGTTACTTCCATCGACGCAAACAGCACTCTCCTAATGGATTCCATAATTGTCGCAACCTGAACATGAGATTCCTCGCACGTACTAAGTAAATGCGCAGACCATCATCAGACACGCACACACGTTAACAGGTTTATTTTATGCTATATTCAATTGCAAAAGAAAGCTTCATTAGATTGTGCTCCTCACGGAGAATAATAATCATCTGCGAATCATTGGTCCGTAAATCACCGCGTAATCTAACCCTGAAGAGATGTCGATGAAGAAGACAGAACTGGTTCGATAACGCTAGATTGAAATGGAAAATTTTAAATATACAGTTAGGAGCAAAATTGATCGCACACACTTTAAATCAGAATAACTTTTTTATGAATGGACCAAAAGACTTGAATTCCTCAGCAAGACTAGAAGAATTAGTTTAGTAAGAGACGTCTAAAAAATATGTTGACAAAATTTGGTCGGAATTGTGATAAACTGTAGTAAAAATTGATTTTTCTCTGAATCTCAATCGACAATTGTTTAAACTACAATTAATGTTATCGGCGCACTGGTTCGATCAATTGGAAAATAAGAAAATTTGCAAAAATATCACATGAAATTTAATTCAACGTTTCGGTCTCAATTTAGACCATTTTCAAGAATAGAAAATTTGCTTATTTGCTTTTTGCAAATTTGCTTATTTTCCAACTGATCGAACCAGTGCGTCGATAACATTAATTGTAGTAAAAATTGATTATTACGACTTGTTTAGCTGAGCCGATAACGGAAATTTAAAAGATGCGTTTGGTCAACTTGTATAACTTATATACGCTCCGAAAATTTCATTGAAATTGGTTAATTGGTTTACGAGTTACAAACAATCAAAAGTGGTAAAAAGGCCAAAAATCTTGAAAAATTGCAATTTTTACCACTTTTGTTCGTTTTTAACTCGTAAACCAATTAATCAATTTCAATGAAATTTTCGGAGCGTATATAATTTATACAAGTTGACCAAACGCATCTTTTCAATTTCCATTATTGGCCCGGCCAAAAGAGTCGTAAAAATCAATTTTTACTATTGTTTTTCACAATTCCCATAAAATGCATTTTTTCAACATATTTTTTAGACGTCACTTACTAAACTAATTCTTCTAGCCTTACAGGGAAATTGAAGTCGTTTGGTCCATTCCTAAAAAAGTTATTCTGATTTGAAGTGTGTATGATTGATCAGTTTTGCTCCTAATTCTATTAGATAATTGGATAAGTTCATGCCCGATTTTCATAGATTTCGCATTTTCTAATTGTAGAAAAGAATAGTGACTATACATATATATGTAATTAATAAATAAAACTGTATTCTTTAAAATTTAACCATTGAATTTTATTTTCAAATTGGGCACGAACTTATACATTTATAACAAAAATTGATGAGTGACAAAACATTTAGATGAATTTAAGAAAGGTGTTACATTATTTTCGACGCGCAAAAATTATTGAGAAAAGAGATCCATTGTTATCCAGCTCCCATGATTTACAATCGAATTGGAAGCATTTTATTTAGCATAAAAATCCGCTGTCTATTTACAACATGCGCCAAGCTGACGTTTCATTGATACGGTATCGATGCGAGGGGTCGATTCGAAGAGAAAGGCGAGTACGACTTGAATCGAAAGTGAGGATTGAGTCATTAATCGAGCTTCTGCCCGCGTTCGCAATTATGCCATGCGAACGGATTATAAATCAGTCCCGGTATCTCCTGAACCAGAAACCCGGCGGAAGTGGCGCTAGGATTTAAGCGCTGGAACGATTCCACGCGTTGAACTCGTGCCCATCTTCTTGCATTCAAATCGGGGTCTCTGACGTTACTGTATACTGCAAAATTGCGCAAGTCTCGTTGCTATTCTTCTCAGAAAATCCTTTTTGTATTGCCCAAATCCTCGCCTTATTAGGAGTCAGCGGATTTGATGCATTTATGACGAAACTGTGCAGACGTAACTTAAAACAGTAGAAACATAGAAGAATTTTAAATACTGTTATATTCTTTTCGACCCATTCAACATATTTTTCAGTTTCACTCCAGTTTGTTGCAATTCAGATAGAAAATTTTTAATTTGCTGTCCAATCATTGTATTTGAAATAAAGTGGAACATCGTAGAATATCGTAGAAAAGTTTGGTCCGTTCCTCGTGTCAAGTTGACATAGTTTTCCCGAAATAAGTTATTCTGTTCTGCCATTTGTAGATAAAGACCGGAACGTCGTGAATTAACACTTTACCTACCGGAAGCCTATTAATAGAATTATCAATAATTGTGCTGTACCAAAAGAAAGCATACAAATTTTCTTTTACATTGCAATCTTAAAGGAAACTATTAGATGACGTTATTGAGGGTGACTTGTTAGTTCACAATGCTGCTGTTAGTTCAAATTGCGGGGAAACTTTACTTTACCAGACTCAAAATTAGTACCTTTCTCCTACGAATTATTACGTATTTAGTATGTAATCCAGTAGATTTTCACCCAGCGCGGATGCAGATCGAAGTTTCGATCCTGTAGGATCAATGGTTCAGGAGTTATGCTTGCTTAAAGTTGAGCAATCAGCAGTGTTTTTGACAGCTAAGGGCGCCGCCATATTGGTTTGTAGTGACGGTCGCACGCCGTGCCGTTTACTGAGTTGATTAGGATTAGGTCGAGGAGGGGGGGGGGTGGCAAGGTAAGCGGCTCGCGGTCGTCACTACAAACCAATATGGCGGCGTCCTTACCTGTCAAAAAACTGGGAAGATAATCAACTTTAAGCAACCATAACTCCTGAACTATTGATCCTACAGAATCGAAACTTCGATCTGCATCCGCGCCGGGTACAAATCTATTGGATTACGTACCAAATACATCATAATTCGTAGGAGAAAGGCACAAATTTTGAGACCGGTAAAGTAAAGTTTACTCGCTACATGTACTGTCTACGTTTAAAGCTCGGTGTGTTTAGTGTCACATCGAAAAATAGCTGTTTACCTTGTTATCTCATCGATCTTTCACGATTGTGTCAATTTGACCCCGAGGGACAGGTTAAATTCGTGAAATGAGGGACGGATGAGGGTCAAACATGACCCAGTTCTCCGAGAGAGAGATGTCCTCTTCGTCCCCGAGGGGCGGTGCTCTGAAATTGCTCTGATGTACCTAGCTCGGTTCCGGTCTGTGGGGGTCGATGGCTGCTATCGAGGGGTGGAAGGATCGATAAAATGGTTGTCGAGCGAGCCGAAGAATCCAAAATGGATTCTTAGGACGCTTAGGACGCGGAGGTATGCAAACCGGGAGCGGGAGGACGATCTCGGTAGGAAAAAGCCGGCAGTTTCCACTGGTTCTTGCTCGCTTCCGATAACATGGCTGCCGGGGGGCAGTTAGCTTGGCGGAGCCAGGGGTTAGGGGGGGGCGGGAGGCAGCGTATATAAATTCCAGCATCGTCGATAATTGAAAGCGTCGCCGCGAAGCATCGAAAAGAACGGCGTGTACCGTGAGTCACACGCGATACCGATCGTTTCGAGGCTTTCCAGCTCGTGGCTCGCTGCCTTCTACGGTACATTCCATCGGTGAATCTCTTCGTCGGATGGATCGTCTCTAAAAAAAAGAACAGATTCAAAGAAAGTAAAAAAAACTCCGGTAGAATTCCCGCGGATGCTGGAAATACGATTATGCCTTCCCTTTTCCTCGGAGGACACGCCCTGCGCAGCGCCGAGCCGGTGTTGACCAGGGTTGATCGGTATAATGGAATCCAAGGGTCACAGGATCCACTCAAGGACGACTGGCTGGGAACCAAAGCCGAGTTCCTCCGGGAACGCTTTCTTTTTTCGCCGGCTCTTTCAACTCTATTCCGGCGAAACGACGCGACGCGACGCCGCGTTCCTTTCGACTTTCTGCGAAATGGAAAAAACTTGCGTCCTCCAAGGTGGGCAGATAAGGAGAAATGGTTGGCTGGAGACGCGCAGCAATGCCCGCTGCGCGGTGTGTGCTCGACATCGGCGGGGATGCTTGCACTCGTTGCGCTACCTATTCTTGTCGTTGCTCGTACAGGCCACCAGTTACACCGAGAAACGAAGGTCTTGCAGGGGATGCTAGCCGAGTAGCCTACTCTGATTTTAGTAGGCGGGGTTTCTCTTCTCTGTCGCTGCATGTGAAATGTCGTTATTAGAGAGAGAGAGAGACTCCGGATTTTATGCATTTATCACAAGAATGAGCAAGTGCAATTTGAAACAGTGATTATCGGTGAACATACATAGAAAAAAAGCACATACAGATCGAATTGAGTAACCTCCTCCTTTTTCAAAGTCGGTTAAAAATATTAAAAGACTTCGCGAGTATTAATATAGAATTATTAATGTAGGATATGTATTTAGCTCCTGCGTCTTGCAATCGATGCACATACTTTTCATTTTGCATAAACATCCCCGTCTATAGAATCTAGTCATTATAGTCTACAGGTTTTTATCATTATATGAACACATCGATATAATTGTAACGTCAAAGCCGATCATTAAGATCGTATTTCCTACAAGTTCCATTTCTTTCACTCACAGAAGCGTTTAAATATGATTATATTATGAAGGGAAATCAATTTTCAAAGATAAGAAATTTATTTTGGAATATAATGTACATTTTAATTATATGTATATATATTTCCTCGGATCTCGATTATCCATCGGGCCTTAATTCATTCGGGCTATTTGTCTCCCGATAAGACCGGATAATCGAGGTCCCACTGTATTAAGATTGCAAAGATTTTTTTTTCTTTTTTATTTATTTTACGTCGCTTTTTTACCACCTTAGGCACCACAGGTTAACAGGCACAAAAATTTGCTATGTTCATAAAATAATGTGAAATAGTTATTTCTAGTGTTAACGACGCGATTGTCCGCAGTCGACTGCATCAGTCGCGTCCGCGAGTACCAACAAGGGATGACACTGTTCGCATCCGGTGCCCGAACCATAAATTACGAGGGACTGTGAATAAATAAGAAAACGTCGAGGCGTTCGACAGGATCTGCTCCATCGAAACGTGTTCATTCTTCCGTTAATTGCGAGTGCGCGAAGAAGCTTACACGCGATCGTTCGATGCCGAACGTCAGCCGATGTCGCGGCTCCGTGCGATCGCGATGATAACTCTGCGATCCCTCGAACGAGATCCAGTCGCGTGGATGAACTCTCCGCGAGAAACCTAACGGAGGAAGATGGACGAGTCGCGCGTAGAAGAGGCGACGCGCTCCGAACCTTGAAAAATAACCCGACACTCCCGCGGGGTATTAGTTTCCATCAATTATCCTCGTAGAAGCAATAGCGGGGCAAATTGGACCGGCGACAGTGAAAAATAGCCGGGAGATTGATGATCGTTGACGGTCGACACCAGCCTTTTTATCGGCGTCGATGATCATTTGATTGGGGACCGTCAACGAGCTAGCACATTAAAGTGTGATTTCTACTGTCGAAGTCGTAGTAATGAGAACACAGGATTAATAGCGGTGACAAAACTAATGACCACGGGATTGATGTATGTAGGTTGAGGAAGTTGGATTTTGTTGACTCGGAACTTTACACCGTTCGATTAATAATCATCCAGCGATTCGATCGACCATATTTCTACAATAGAGATTCCGACTTCGGATCGTGCAAACGTGACAGCGGTTGCGAGACTGGTTCCATCTCCGGATTCAAAGAAGAACCAGAATGAAAGTACTCTCTACTCTCGTTGGACAAGATATTGATGCGTTTACAACGTCTTAAGGAGTAGTTTAAAAACAAGTAGGTGTAATTGAAAACAGTGGAAACATTAAAAAAATTTCAAAATACTGTTATATTATTTCCAACCTGTTAACGATGGGTAAACTTTACTTTACCAGACTCAAAATTAGTACCTTTCTCCTACGAATTATTACGTATTTAGTATGTAATTCAGTAGATTTTCACCCAACGCGGATGCAGATCGAAGTTTCGATCCTGTAGGATCAATGGTTCAGGAGTTATGCTTGCTTAAAGTTGAGCAATCAGCAGTGTTTTTGACAGCTAAGGGCGCCGCCATATTGGTTTGTAGTGACGGTCGCACGCCGTGCCGTTTACTGAGTTGATTAGGATTAGGTCGAGGGGGGGGGGCGGAGCGGCGGCAGGGTAAGCGGCTCGCGGTCGTCACTACAAACCAATATGGCGGCGTCCTTACCTGTCAAAAAACTGGGAATATGCTCAACTTTAAGCAACCATAACTCCTGAACTATTGATCCTAGAGGATCGAAACTTCGATCTGCATCCGCAGCGGGTACAAATCTACTGGATTACATACCACATACATCATAATTCGTAGGAGAAAGCTACTAATTTCGATTCCGGTAAAGTAAAGTTTACCCGAAAGCAAAGTTACAGATTTTTGATCGCCGTCTGTTCGTTTGATCGCACAGTGCGGCGGTAGTATCGCGCATAATACGTTCATTAGACGGATTCTATAAACTTGTCGAGGTCCCTTGGAGTAGCGCAAGGCGATCATTAGTAGGACCATACGGGGTCGTAAACAGGCTCGTAAACAGGGTCCCATAGGACATCGTATTTCCCGCGGCTGTCCCGGACCTCCATAACCCAGGGCTTTCATAAATCTACGTAATCACGTGTGAATGGCGCGCACGGATTTTCGTCCTAAGTCGAGAGGTATCCCGAATCTCTTCGATTTTTTCCTGTGGAATATTTCTTCGCTCTGTCTCTCTTCGTCTCTTTCTCCCGAACTTGTTTTCTCTCTCCGCGCATTACTTATGCGAGGCATTCGTCACGGCGGATAGACTTTCGTCCTCCGAGGAACGTGGACCGGCCACGCAAAACGTCGCCGCGAGCCCGGCCTCGAACCGGCTGACCTCATTCGCCATTTTTTCGCGAAACCGCTCACGTGCGTGTACACCGACCGGCCGTGTCGCGTGTCACGCTTTATCGCGTCGCCGCACCGCCGCCTGATTCGAAATCACGTGTGGACCTCGCGCGACCGTCGATCCCTTCGAGGTTGATCGCCTCAGACTGGAATTCCATTTTTTTTACACTCCACGCAAATATCAGGTGGTCGACCGCGGCAACGCTATCGCGGAAATACAAGGTCGGCCGCAGTTACGCAACCAGGCGAACATGCCAGACTGTGTGACAGCGCCTTTAACATTCGTCAGGAACTAAACAGGTTATCTGGAAATTGTAATATTTCCGATTGAGGAAGAATAGTAAAAGAAAGAAAATGTAGAAATCTTTTCCGAAATTGGACTAACTCCACGTTTGAAAAATTTCAGCTTCTAGTTGACTGGAAATTGTAGTTGTTGCGGATGCGTTTATGCCAAAAATGGGTGGGTGTACCTTCAAAACAAGGATTAAAGGAAGTTATTTTGACCTATTGTATCTATTTATTTTTTTTATATTTTATTTTATCTTTTTAATTATAACGTTTATGTGAGGGGTTTAAAAAATGTTTCTCCACCATCAATTCACAGGAATTTATTAGTCTGTTTTATTTAACATTTTTATTATTTTTATTTTTATTTCTATTAAAAGAGTAATAAATTCCTGTGAATTGACGGTGGAGATATTTTTTAAATCCCTCACATCAACATTATAATTTAAACAAGCATTTAAAAATGAACATTTTGTGAATATGATTTTCGATCATAGTTTCGAAGTACTATCTATTTTTTCTGCGGGACGCAGAAAGTGTAAGGCCTCTGAGCAGGGACCATTACGAGGTGCGTAGCGTTTCCGTATTGCTTCAGTCGATAGGAGTCAATATTATTTACCTTATTAGAATTATTTCTGTGTCCAAGCAAGGGTAAACTCTACCCTCGGTAACCAGAAATTTTTGCCTTTTTCACATGTAATCCTGTAGATTTCGTCGAGAAAATGCCAAACTTTCAAGTTTCAATCCTAGTTCGAAAGTTACGAGTAGATCGCGGATGTTTATGCAATTAAAAATTTTTTTTTAATTTATTCATTTAATGTTGCTTCAAAATCAGAGGTCATTAGCAACACTTTTTAATTTTTGTAGGCAAACTTTAAGAGAGTGGGAACGAATAACTTCTGATTTTCAGTGGTAGTAGCCTTTGTAGATCTGAAATAAATAAACATCGTATCAAATTCTGTGGAATTTTTATGCAATTTTATGCAATGTTTGTGCAATTTTTAATTTTTGAAGGCAAACTTTAAGAAAGTGGGAACGAATAAAATCTTATTTTTAGTGCTAGTAGCCTTTGTAGATCTGAAATGAATAAAAATTTTATTAAATAAATTCTGTGGAATTTTATATTTTGGCATTTTTTCAAAATTTTTAAAAGCCATAAGCGCATAACAATCCGCAATCTAGTTACGAGTGTTTAAACTTTACCGATCTTCAGTGTTTTTGACATGTAACGGCGCCGCCATGTTGGTTAATGCTTAACTGGGCAGTGAATGAGTCTGATCCATCACGCTGCGAGGTGAAACGTGTATAGGAAAAAGTTATTGTCATTGAAATCGGCGAGGAATTATTCAGAGTAATTGTCGCGAAGTTTGTCTCTTCTTATGCAAAATTTAAAAGTATTCATCGTGATTTAAAAGACGATTATCATCCAGGAAAAATTGACGTACCCTGATCACGACGGAAGTGTCTCGGCAAATCATGCTTGAATAGTGCAGCGAGAGTAGTTCTTTGTAGTTTCTCTGGAACGAGAGCTCGTACGAGATTAGAGATAGTGTTATCAATATTTTCGACACGGTTCGATACAGTTCCCCCGTAAAAATCGAACGGTATCGACGATCGCGCGCGGTTCACCACGCGACGTGCCGCGCCGGTTACGTCGTCGCTGACAAAATAAATACTTTTGAGGCGCCGCGCCGTACGCTCTCGGAGGCGTAGGATGACGTTTGCAAAGTATAAATCGGCTGGCCGGTACGCGAATAGGTAATTTTCTAGTCACGTGTGAAAGTACCTTAGGAATCCAGTGCCTGAGCCGGTCCCCTGACCTTTGCTGCCGTTGGTTCCCGACTGCTCGGCCGAGTCGGCCGAGAGAGTCACGAGAATGGTACAGCGAGCGATCCCTAATGGCTATCGTGGATCGTGATCGCGGGACGAAGCACAGGCATTACTGTAATTTCAATGCAACTTAATAGATTTGAGCGATGTAACTTTGTTTGTACGAGCAGCTCTTAACCTTGGGCCCGGGCATCCCCCTTGAAGCGCATGTGCGTACGTCCCTGAAACGTGTTTTCAATTTGGAAAAGTGAATACGGTCGGATAAGATGCTTTCCGTCGCATCAATCTTAAAGAAAACCCTCTGCGACAAGCTGAAAGCTGATACCCCTACCACAAGAGGTACAGAGTAGCACGGTTTAATGAATTATTTCTTCTATTGTACGCGGTCAAATATTACGAAAAAATTCATCAACATTCTACCTAATAATACACACGTTATTGATTTATCTGCGAATTTTTGGTCGAAAAATCGATTTTTAGAAAAATCCGGAAGCTTAAAATTGTGATAGGATCCCCAACCTCACTACCTGTGTTAGACTACACATGAATTATGCTCTATTTCTTCTGTTTTGCTCAACCAAATATTACGAAAAAAGTCATGAACATTCTACCTAATCGCACACATGACAGTGAATTATTTCATAATTTTTGGTCGAAAAATCGATTTTTAAAAAAATTCGGAAGCTTAAAATTGTAATAGGATCCTCAACCTCACTACCTATGTCAGACTACATATGAATTATGCTCTATTTCTTCTGTTTTGCTCAACCAAATATTACGAAAAAAATCGTGAACATTCTACCTAATCGTACACATGACAGTGAATTATTTCATAATTTTTGGTCGAAAAATCCATTTTTAAAAAAATCCGGAAGCTTAAAATTGTGATAGGATCCTCAACCTCACTACCTATGTCAGACTACATATGAATTATGCTCTATTTCTTCTGTTTTGCTCAACCAAATATTACGAAAAAATTTATGAACATTCTACCTAATCGCACACATGACAGTGAATTATTTCAGAATTTTTGGCTGCGAAATTGATTTTTTAAAAATTCCGGAAGCATAAAATTGCCGATTTTATATAAAAGTTTTCAGAGTACCGCGTTCATACTAATTATATTCACATTCTTCATATTATAATATGTATTATAATATACATTATAATAGATATATCTCTCATTGCGATTACTAATGTATAATATTTTCTGAGTATACGAATGTTACGAGCCGAGGGCTGGCGGAGAGACGTGGCCGAGGTTTGTTCGTGTGAACGGGATCGCCCGGGTCGCCACTAGGTTGGGAAAAATAGAGGGTGTCGTGGACTAGCCGACGTCTATTCCACCACCGGGTCGCCACTAGATGGAAGGTTGTGAACTAGCCGGTGCCTGTTTCATCACCGGGTGTCACAGGATAGGTTTTCGTGGACTAGCCGATGCCTGTTTCATCACCGGGTCGCCACTAGGTTAGGAGAAAGGGGTAGTCGTGGACTAGCCGATGTCTGTTTCACTACCGGGTCGCCACTAGCTAAGGAAAGGGTTGCCGTGGACTAGCCGATGTCTATTTCACCACCGGGTTGCCACTAGATAGGAAATCGTGAACTAGCCGGTGTCTGTTTCACCACCGGGTGTCACAGGATTTCGGAAAGGGTAAGGTATTTGGAATATCAGCTCTCGTAACTTTATAAAGTATTATTGATAAACCTCAAGCGGTAAAGGTTTATCGAATGGATGAATTGCTAGCTACTGGAGTTTAAAGGATGTAGGAATGATATTAAAGACTCTCAAATATCTAATATCAAGAGTACAATATATTCTATAATAAAGAGGATGGAAATACACTTGTTATGTATTGTATAGTTCGCGGAAGCTAATTCCCGAGCTCTCGGTTTTGACGCACTGAGAAATGCGGGGGTAAATTAATTGACTTGACTTGAGCACCGCGTTTCGAAACTTCTTTAAAGATACTACGATCGAAAGGGAATAAGACCCAATCTCACTAGACGCGTGCAGATTCGTGTTCAGTCTTTAACTAAGCCCGCGGTGGCCAAGCTCGAGCCCTTTATACAGTAGCAAACTTGCTCAGAAAATGGTAGTAGGGGTAAATGGAAATCTGGAAGATATGTCTATGTTTTCCAGATGTATGCACTTTCCCATAAGGGGAAGTCTGTTTATTTGGGCATGCGAGCGGAAGAAGGGAGTAAAAGTCACGTAGGCAAAGCCTCCGTACGTAACACGAACATAAAAATGCATTGTTGAAACCATTATTCTTATAATTTTTGACATATAGTTCATCGTAGTTAAAAAAAATGAAAATCAATTTTTTCGACACTTTTACCAAGAGTCCCGTATTCGAAAACAGCGTCGTGATAAGTATTACGTAGCATGGAGGCTTTATTATTTAATGATACAGAACCAGTATCTCTGAAACCCCCTCGCATGCATGATACAACAGTATTTACGAACATGATTATCTACTCAGCATTTCAAAGGTATTTATAACTAAATTGAACCACTTCGAGAACTTCCTGCAGCGTATTTCATAAAATGTGCTTGCTCGAGACGTTTAATTGTATCCCACGTCGATGTATAGATACAACAACTAATACACGGTTCGTTACGAAACAAAACTTCATCAACACTACGTCAATTAAGAGGTCTGTAATCGAGATAAGCTGGGGTTGCATGTCAGACGACTTCGCCCTGCTACCTATTTTCACCGCACTTCCTTATAGAAAGTAAAATATTCTTTTCTTGTGCTTCCTTTTTTTTTAACCGACTTCGAAAAAGGAGGATGTTACTCAATTCGATCTGTATTTGCCTTTTTTTCGCTTCTTTTTCAAAGATATAGATTACAGAATACTTTTACGTTCGTGTATTTTCGTCGATACTTTCCTTTGATGTTCTTTAATATTTCAAGCTTTCTATTTGTAACATGAGAAATTCCTGTAGCACTTTCAATTCTTCGGAACAGTTTCAAAATTCTTTACACAGTTACTGTACTTGTTTATTTGAATGGTACGAATAAAAATTTGAAATATTCTTTAGAGACGAAATAAAAATTGTCTGCATCGATTGCAAGAAATAAAAACGAAATTGAATGTTATTTCTTTCCTTAATGATTTTTATTATTATTATTATTATTATTATTATTATTATGTACGGGCCGAGGTCCTTTTATACATGGGTTTACAGACGTTTTGTATAACTTATAAAAACAAATAGAAAATAACAAAAATATACAGAAAGAACATAGAAAAAAAAGAAAGAGAGAAAAAAAAAAGAAAATTTTCTTAACCTAAAATTTTTACATTCGATGGACAAGCGCAGAACTAAACAAATACAGGTACGATATTAGCGAATAATCTCGCGTAATTTTGTTTTGAATGCCTGTAACGTGCCATTAAAAAAATCAATATTACTGTAAAGTGTGTTTGATCTCGCAATAATCCGATTTATAGGATTCATTATTCCATATGAGGATTTGGATTGCGTTGTTTGAAATCCTGCTCTCGTTCTCAAAACACGCTCAGGTACATAAAGATTAATTTGCCTAAGGAGAGCGGAACAATCTATATTATTATTTAACAAATTAAAAATGAAGCTTTGGTCGGATACTATTCTTCGATCAGATAACGTTTCCAGGTTGACTATATTTAATATTTTAGAGTAATCATGATCAAAGATTGACATAGGATTGATTGTCTTATATGCACAAAACCTAAGAAATTTAGTCTGCACTCTCTCAAGCATGAGTTCATACTTAACGCTTTTCAAAAATTTTTCAACAATTTTGAATTTCACATACTCAATTTTCTTGTAAATGCATAAAGACCCGCAGTCTAGTGATTAATCGATAGTCCAGATATAAGTTTAAACAATTATTTTTTTGAAGCGTGGAACTGCGGTACGTGACCATCGATTTCGCACACTATACACACACGCAAAGTCGGTTCACCGGCAGCGACTCCACGATTTAATGCCGAGGCTCGTCTTCAATAAGGTCAAGACCTGGTTACATACCCTCGATCGTCTTCGTTCTCAATCGGTTTTCACAGAAAGTCGAGAACGCCGGTGGTGCACACAATAACCGAGCAAATGCAATTCATCGATCCGTTTGCATCTCCTTATTGCGTTTGCACACTTAATCACCCGGAGTCTTGCGAAGCCTCTTTGTACTTCAATCGAATGCTGTTTTATACTTCAATTTTCGATACATTACTCTATTCTCTGTAAATCATTAATACATGGAGAAAATCCCCTTATTCGATTCTCTTGAAAATCAAAGAGAAACTATCTTTTACATTTTACATAATGGAACTGTAATTTCGATTCTAGCATTTGTAGAACTCGTGTCCATTTTGATCCAACATGCTGAACTTTATTATTTGTTTTTCGAATTAAGATGGCTGAAACGGCAAAATAATCTCTACCTCGAGATTGAAATTGCATTAAATAAAAAAAAAAGATGGCTGAAGACGCATCATAGATAGACGTTTGTTTTGTATTTAAATATTTTCAAACATATTTTTCCGAGAAACAAATAGCAATTTAAATTGACCACTACTTCCTTGTTACTTTCGCAAGTTAATCAAGAAATTAACTTTTTTTTCATTGTATTAGGTTCATTGTTTCACCTAATATCTATTCCATAGACTTCTCAGAATATGTATTAGGTTGCAGAGAAAGTTCTGTCGTATCTTAAACATTTAGGTATTGTATGAGGTGTTATACCAATTTCATAAACATGAAATTTAAAAAATCATAGGGAATGAAAATATTGTATTTTAGGTCGGAAGAAATGTTTAAAATTCCAGTTAAAATAGCTCCGAGTGCAAAGGGTTAAATAAGTAGATAATATTGCCTGTTAATCAAAAGCACATTGCTAGAGAATGATTGGGAAACAGGAATTGACAGGTAATCTAAAAAATGGCAACAAGTTGTTACGAATAATGGAAATTATTTTATTAATTTTTTAAATTTATTAAATATGGAAATTATCATTGAATAAAATTAACCAAATACAAATTCATTATCAACAGTCTGATCTGTTTTCAGAAACTGATCAGTAGACTGCGGATCTTTATGCATTTCTGAAAAGATTGGTTGGGTCAAATATAAAACAGTAAAAGATGAGAAAGATTTAAGAACATTGTAGTATTGTTTTTAACAATAATAGTAATTTTTGTTTTACTTCTGCTTCCCACAATCAATGCCGAACATTTTTTTGTCCATGAAGATCCGCAGTCTACTGATCAGTGCACGAATACTTTCTACATCCAGTATGGTTACACCGTGTGCCGAGGAGAATTTAAATACGCGGACAAATGACCCGAATTACGTTTCTGCAGCCTACATCGGCGGGGTCAGTTGCCTCTGGTATGATCGCGAGCCATTACCATCATTATGGCGCGGCTCTCGGTGTACCCTGGCAAAAACCGACCACCGCGAAGGTCGTGGCGAGTGGCCGGTAGTAGCAAGTAGCGACGCAGCAATCCGAAGACGTTAACCTTGTTGTTTTTGTTTTTGCACGCAGGATGACGAGCCGCCGGAAATCACGTATTGCGTTGTGGAGCACACGGGCACGCTCACGCTTCAAGCGATGACGCCGACCCTGCCGATGCCTGCCGAGGAGGAGCTGAACAAGATGTTTCTCGAATTGGTCGACGAGCTGGACCTGACCCAGGCCAACCGGCAGGCGGTTCTGGCACTTTCAGCGAACAAAAAGTGGCAGATATACTGTTCCAGAAAAGGCAACGGGACGCTCGAGAATGGCGGCTTGAGGACCACGGATCTCAGCGGCGATCCTGAGGACTACATCAATAGGCTGAGGGCGGTGGCCAGTGTGAGTGTCGCGACATTAATCTTGACTCTCTTTGATCTGTAGACTGAGGATCTTTATGCTAATCAAAGATTTTCAGTATCGATTGACGTGGTTCCGTGTTAGAGGGGGAGCTACGCCGCAAAGTAAATAATTCGAGAGGTAGCAATGTTAGGCAAACATTTAATGTAGCTCCCTCTTGCACAGAAGTCACAACACATAGGAAGCACGATCATTCGTGTAGTTACATAATTATAGTGGTGGCAAGAATTTTGATAGATAGGTATGAATTATGGAACAATAGCTAGACACTAGGAGGTAGCAGTTAACAGAAATCTCATATTTTAATATTTAAATAGAATGGGAATGTACCTACACGATCATTGTAGAAGCAAGAATTTTGGTATACATGTAGGTATGAAGTGTGGAATAATAGCTAGACACTAGGAACTAGGTAGCAGAATGGGAATGTACCTACACGATCATAGTAGAGACAAGAATTTTGGTAGATACGTATCAATTGTGAAATAATAGCTAGTACTCTGACTAGGAGGTAGCAGGATCAACAAAAATCTCATGTTTTAATGTTTCAAATTGAATGGGAATGTACCTACACACACACAAACACTATTTGTACCTCCTACACATTCATGTACCTATACAATCTTTGTATCTGCACATTCATGTACTTACACAATCATTGTACCTCCACATTCATATACCTCCACATTCATATAAGTACCTCCACATCCATGTAAGTACCTCCACATCCATGTAAGTACCTCCACATTCATATAAGTACCTCCACATCCATGTAAGTACCTCCACATCCATGTAAGTACCTCCACATCCATGTAAGTACCTCCACATCCATGTAAGTACCTCCACAATTAATGTACCTCCTCCACATTCATGTAAGTACCTCCACATTCATGTACCTCCACATTCATGTACCTCCGCATTCATGTACCTCCACAATCATGTACCTCCACATTCATGTACCTCCGCATTCATGTACCTCCACAATCATGTACCTACACATTCATATACCTCCACATTAATATAAGTACCTCAACATTCATGTAAGTACCTCCACATTCATGTAAGTACCTCCACATTCATGTAAGCACCTCCACATTCATGTACCTCAGCATTCATGTACCTCCACATTCATGTACCTCCACATTCATGTAAATACCTTCACATTCATGTAAGTACCTCCACATTCATGTAAGTACCTCCACATCAATATAAGTACCTCAACATTCATGAAAGTACCTCCACATTCATGTACCTACACAATCATTGTATAGCCAAGAATTTTGCTACACAAGAAGCTAGATACTGGTCTCGTAACATTTCAAATAGAATGGCAACGATAACTAACCGCCGACACGTTTCAGAACCCCTTTCCCGAGGACGGGGACGAGGTATCGAATCAGATGCGCCAGGTGGAAGCCCTGAAGACAGCCCTGAGGACGCAGCCGCATAGTTTCGTGCTCAGATTCATAGAGCTGGATGGATTGAACACGTTGCTGCAGGTCCTCGGGACCATGGACGCGGGAACGGCGAACAGCAACCTGCACACGAGCGTGATAGGTTGTTTGAAGGCGTTGATGAACAACTCGGTGAGCAAAACTAGAACGACTCTCCCCGAGATTGTTGTTCGATTTGTTCAGAAACAAGGAATGAAATGTTACAGAATGGAAGGGCACACGTTCTCGCGCATCCGACCGCGATCAACACGATATCCCAGTCGCTGGCGACTGAAAATATCAAAACGAAGATCTCGGTTCTGGAGATACTGGGGGCGGTGTGCTTGGTCCCGGGCGGTCATCGGAAGGTCCTCGAGGCGATGTTGCACTTCCAGCAGTATCATTCCGAGCGGACGCGTTTCCAAAGTATTATCAACGACCTGGACAAGAACTTCGGCATCTACAAGGACAACCTGTCCCTGAAGACGGCGATCATGTCGTTCATCAACGCCGTGTTGAATTACGGCCCCGGTCAGGTCACTCTGGAGTTCAGGCTGCACCTCAGATACGAGCTGCTGATGCTCGGCATACAACCGATCATCGAGAAGCTCCGCAAGTATGAGAACGAGACGTTGGACAGGCATCTCGACTTCTTCGACATGGTCAGGAACGAGGACGAGAAGGAGCTGGCCAGGAAGTTCGAGAAGGAGCACGTGGACACGAAGAGCGCCACCGCCATGTTCGATCTGCTCAGGAGGAAGCTCAGCCACACCGCTGCTTATCCACATTTGCTCAGTCTTCTCGAGCATTGTCTTCTCTTGCCGCGTGAGTCTTCATTGTTTTCCCAGGCGCCTTCTAATCTTTTAATTCGCTGAGAAACTGTGCAGTTTATGTCTGTTGTATTCGTTTAATTAGTACGTTCGTGACCAGCATGCATTTCAGCGGTCGTCTTCATGGTTATAATTAGACTGCGGATCTTTACAGGTTTGCAAGTCAAGTACATCATTTTGCAAATCAAATTCAACCTTTTGCAAAACGATTTCACCCATTAAGAATATTTAAAATTAATTATTTATTTATTAACATTAAATTACATACTTGTTTACATTAAAATATATATTTATTTAGACACACACACACACACTTGTGAACGGTGTCGTTCCCGCGTGGGAAACATAAGACTCAATACTCAATACGCTTCAATAAACACATATACAGTAAATCCTCTATAAACGTAAAAGCCTCGGGGGGATCCTTGTGCGTTTATCGTAAACGGGTAGCTATTTTTTTGCGCTTCAAAGGCCGAGCCGAACGTAGAGAAGGACACGCGCGGGCCGACTTTGAAGCCGACGACTGCGACTCTCCGCGTCTCTTTCTTCCCATACGCTGTCCTTCCGTGCGCCCGAAACGTTAATCGTCAATTAAACCACCAAATACAGTTGAAATTATATCGCGTTTGGTCTTATTTTAATCAGAAAAATGCCACAAATATATTTATGAAAGTTTCATAAAAATATAAGTAATAATAAAAAATATTGATTGGTGTTACGTTGTGAGGATGCACGGGTATTTGAACTGTGCCGACGACTGCGACTCTCCGCGTCGCATTAGTAGTAGTTCACACCGATATACCCGAGCCGACATCAGGTTACTAAAGTGGAGGGGATATTTTTTTGCGTTTATCGTGTACAACCTACGACATTTTTTGGGATAGAGACGTTTTGATCACTGTAACTGTAAAGAAAATGATACGGCAAGGGGTTAATTCCTCCCTTAATAATTTTAATAGATGAGAAATCGTATATGGACATCTTCAATTTTCAAAATTTTCCTACTAGTTTGAATTTTATCTATAAATGCGTAAGGATCCGCAGTCTAGTTAGAATTAGTTAGAATTAACTCGTCATCCCCAATTAAAAGGTTAACGGTAGAACAAAGACCCGATACGAAATGTACAGAACGAATTAAAGATTCTCCTCTCGTTCGCAGTGGATTACGGATCCCATCCGCAGCACTGGCTCCTCTTCGATCGAATCGTGCAGCAGATAGTTCTCCAGTCCGAGGGGAACGGGACCGGTACTATCAGGAATCCCGATGTAGCGCCGATCGAGATCAACGTGAAGGAAATCGTCCATTTGCTCGCTAAGGAAGAGGAACTGGTCGCGGCCAGGAAGAAGGCCGAGGAGTTGGAGCGAGAAAACTCGGACATGTCGACGAGATTGGCCAAGAAGGAACAAGAGCTCGACTTGAGGACTCAGGAGAAAGTAATTTGAAACGAATCGACAAAATGAGAGACTCGCCTGTCCGCGATCCTCTGTCTCTGTCCATTCGCGACTTCCGCGCTGGGGAAAATCCAACGCTGGCGGCGCCGTTTCAATTGCATAACAAATACTAAATTCAATAATCACGAAAACGGTCGTCGTATCGCTTTCTAATTTATATAATATCTACGATATCCAAGATGAAGAGTCCAACTTTTGGATGTTCACACTGGGACATTGCCTTGTAATAATGACAACACTACATTTATTTCGATTTCTTAACAGTCTTGTTTAAATATTATATGTACTTCGATAGAGAAGTTCACTAAAACAATTTCACAGAAAAACATTTATAGTTTTAATATTCCTAACAGAACAAATCAGAAGCAAGTCGAGTAAAATGTAGAAAAGGTTCAAAAAGTGTGTTAGAGTACAGAGAACTGGTATCAATTGCTAGCGAAGCTCAAATAATTTAAACACGTTGGACAATTAATGAATGTACTATCTTGGCATACGTGCTCTGAATTTTGACACCTGAAATTTGTTGGAAAGCAGATTGTTAATTGGGCAGAGGCAGAATGTAATCCAATCTAATGTTATTTGTAGACTGCGGATCTCTGTGCATGTAGGAAGAAATTAGTTGGGTGAAATATAATGTTGAATTGTAATATTGTTTTCAACATAACACAGTGATTAAGGGATGAAATTAATTTTTACTTTGCACAAAGATCCGCAGTGTAGTTATTCGAGTTGGATCGCTTTCCAAGTAGCGGAAAAGTACGTGAACGATGATGTTCTTTTAGGAAGACATGGAGGCCAGCCTGGCTCGGGTCAAGGAACGTTTGGAGAAGGAGACCTCGATGCACATCGAGACGAAACAAAGAATCTCCGAGTTACAAGATAACGTGGAGGCTCTCTCGCGGCAGATAAACAACGAGAAATCCGAGAGAAAGCGGCTGGAACAATTGGTGGCTTCCGGGAGTTTATCGGACGATGCGAAAGCGTCGATCAAACTCGTCGAGGATGAGGTCCTCGAGAAGGTTGAAGCGAAACCGATGCCGCCGCCACCTCCTCTTCCACCTGTAGCACCTCCGCCACCTCCTTGTTTAATGCCTGCCGCGCCGCCTCCCATGAAGGTAGCAATTTACTAAGCCATCACCAACCGAAAATCATTACTTTCAATTTTTAAGAAATTTCACTCTTTGAAGACAGCCACATTTTCAAGAATTTTTTCTAATTACAACATGAAAGCTGGACAAACTTTTTCTGCGCACAATGATTCTGTAGACTTTCAAGCACAACAGTGTATACATTTTTATTAAACGTTCTGAACGTATTGCAAACCGTAAAAGCGGAGGAATTGTACAGGGTGAAAACAATTCTTAAATTTTTCACAATTTTTCACTCACTTGCTTAGGTGTGATTAAGTATGATAATATGAGAGTCGTGAGACTAGTGAAACACGTGTGTCACCATCAGACATGGTGAAAATTTAAGTTCCCTTACAGTTAAATATTTAATAGTTATCACTTTTGAAATTTGTATGTTATTATGTTAAACGTGTTTATTTTTCTTACAGACGCAATTTAATTTAATCTTGAAAATGGTCCAAATCAGTGACCGAAACGTCGATTACTTGAAAATTAGCAAAACTGCTTAGTTAATTGGTTTTTTCGTTTTTTTTTGTATTTAACGATCGAACCGTAGCGCCGATACCATTTGACCATTGTTACGATATATTTAATAATGTGAACAATTCAATAATCGAACCCGTGCGCCGATAACTTTAATATTATTTGTTAACAACATTACAATCGATATAAAGAAATATTTAATGTGAACAATATTTTGAACAATGGCAATTTTAGTGGTGCCTCTCAGAGGGGACAAGCGAGTGCAAAGGGTTAAACATATATTTTTATAAATTCATTCAAATGTTCTCTTTAAAATACGACAAAACTCTCCCTCCCACTTAATAAATGAGATACCTACTCATTTTTATTACAACTACACAATATCCGCAGTCTATTCATGGCAAATCTAAAATATTCACTGTTCAGTAATTCTGAAAAGCTGAATGATCAAAATTCCTGCAGATGGAGATCATCAAGAACGTCCCGCAACCCAGCAACCCCCTGAAATCGTTCAACTGGTCGAAGATCCCCGAGCAGAAGTTACAAGGGACGATATGGTCAGAGCTCGACGACACGAAGCTCTACAACGTGATGGATCTGGAATCGATCGACAAGATCTTCTGCGCTTATCAGAAGAACGGCGTGTCGACGGAGGGCTCGATCGAGGATCTTCGAACTCTGGGGAAGAATAAGAAGACTATGTCGGTGATCGACTCGAGGAGGGCGCAGAACTGCACGATACTGTTGTCGAAGTTGAAAATGTCCGACAACGAGATCACGAGAACGATTCTGTCTATGGATCAGCAGAACATTCTGCATATAGACATGGTCGAGCAGTTGCTGAAGTATATCCCGTCGTCGGAGGAGGCAGCTCTTTTGGACATCCACCAGAAAGACTTGCAGAGCAGGGCCGATTGTTTCTTGTACCAAATATCCAAGTATGTAGTTCGATAGCTTCTTATTCGTTGTCGGTGATGGAACAAGGTGAAATAGGATGATGGCACATGTTTTTATCAATCAGAAACATTGATAAAAACACAATACGTCAAGCGTGTCGAGCATGTCACAATTTCAACAAATTTCAGTTTATGCATTAATTGAGCTTTAGACTGTAGGATTTACGTATTTACCAGAAAAAATATTTATAACGTTATAGTAACCGATGGGGTAAACTTTACTTTACCGGACTCAAAATTTGTGCCTTTCTCCTACGAATTATGATGCATTTGATATGTAATTCAGTAGATTTGTGCCCGACGCGGATGCAGATCGAAGTTTCGATCCTCTAGGACGAATAGTTCAGGAGTTATCATCGCTTGAAGTTGAGCATTTGTGACAGGTAAGGGCGCCGCCATATTGGTTTGCAGTGACGACCGCGAGCCGCAGGGCCGAATTAGGGTCCTTGTCCACTAGACCGTAACCTCGGCGCGGCGGAGCGCTGTTTCTTTGTACTCTGATCAGGTATAGTGGGCGCACTCCCATTGAAATACACAGGAGGCAATCCAAAACGGCGCTCCGCCGCGCCGAGGTTACGGTCTAGTGGGCAAGGACCCTTAAGCCCCGTAGCAGGAGTAGCAATTGCTACGGGCTCCGCGCCATACAAACAAGGGCCGATACATGAGCGCCTGTCTATGCCGGGTGGCACAGATAGTTTCCTTTAAAAAAGCTCATTCATTGTGGTCGTCGCAAAGGTGCGCTACATTTACACACGAGCGGCCCTGATGCAAAGCCTTGGGCCCCGCCATAACATTTGCTACGGGCCCCGCGCTTGCTTAATCCGGCACTGGCGAGCCGCTTACCTTGTCCTCACCTGTTACCCTTCGACCTAATTCTAACCAACTTAGTAAGCGACGTGCGACCGTCACTACAAACCAATTTGGCGGGGACTTTACCTGTCAAAAACAGTGAAAAATTCCCAACTTTAAGCAAGCATAACTCCTCAACTATTGATCCTAGCGGTTCGAAACTTCGATCTGCATCCGCGCCGGGTACAAATCTACTGGATTACATACCAAACACATTATAATTCGTAGGAGAAAGGCACACATTTTGAGTCCGGTAAAGTAAAGAGCTGCCAACCGATGTCCTATGTCAAAAACAAAAGTTTAACTTGGCAATATCTCGAAAATAAAAGTATTAAAAAACAATTGTTTCCCGGAACGAAGGGTGCGATTGATAATTCCATGAATTCCATCAGTCAGTAGCCAATCACAGTTGTTGTTCTGCCGGCTCTGAAGTTATTGTACGAATAGATATTTCAATCGGATAAATATTTACCAAGTTCGTAGAAAAACGTTGGAGTTACGACGACGGTTGTTCCAAACTGCTACTGTATCGTTATCAAACAAGTGTTTGGTATTGTGAACCTTGTTTGAAAATATTCTCAATATTTTTCTTCTGCCCTCTACAAACTGCGTCGTATCAACGTCCTCAATTTTCTTCTGCAGATAACCTACGTTTATCGAGGGTCTGCAAATATTGGTTTCGGCCGATACAATATCTTGTTTTACGTATTATTAACATCCAACTCGGATAAACGATGTTTGCGGAAAAAGTTCATTTAGATCTTTCATCTTTAGTGGTCAGAAAATGCGAGCTTTTAGTGTGTGCTTGGGGAAATGAATTTTTGTACGAAATTTCAGTGTAATTTTAATGGCTATAAAATATGAAACCAACCATTTCGACTGGTCTGATAGTTGTAGTATTGATAGATTGATTTTATCAATTTACAGTAAAAATTACTATCCGAATTACTAAAGAAATTGAGAATCTCGTTTCATCCCTTGTAATTTATTAACTTGATTCAGAGAAGAAATGCGTTTTAATGTAACCTCTGTTTCTCGTAATTTTTGTAGACCATTTTTATTTTTTATAAATGTCTGCAGTTATAAGAATTATGTGATGTTGTGTGACGTGTTTCTGTAAATATTTAACAATATTTTTGTTTCAGAGTACCACACTACGAGCAAAGGCTGCGATCGCTCCACTACAAAAAGAAATTCGCAGCAAGCATCGCGGAATTGACGCCGAGAATGCGCGCGGTTCTCGAAGCTAGTCGACAGGTAGCCAGATCGCGGCGGCTAAGGAAGCTCCTGGAATTGGTGTTAGCTCTAGGAAATTACGTAAATCGCGGAAACGCTCGTGGCAATGCTTGCGGCTTCCGTCTAGCCTCTTTGAACCGTCTAGTCGACACGAAATCTTCTTGCTCGAAAGGCACCACCTTGCTGCACTATTTGGTCCAAATCTTGGAGTCCAGATTCAGGGAGGTGTTGGACATCGAAGAGGACATGCCTCACGTTCGAACCGCAGCTAGGGTCAGCATGGCTGACTTGCAGAGGGAAGTGGCCAACTTGAAGAACGGTCTTCAGGATGTTCAGAGAGAAATAGGTGGGTCGAGTTGATCCAACTTCTTCTTTAAACCGGTTGACTTATGAATATTCTTGTGAAGTATTGGGTTGGCAAATAAGTTCGTTCGGTTTTCGTGATTTATTCCACTATAAAAAACCGAACGAACTTATTTGCCAACCCAATAGTTTACAACAAATTCCAATTCACTGGAAATTTCATAGTATTATTACAAGCAATTTTACACTTTTAGTATGAGTGAGAGAAATGAATATCAGTAGAACAAATGGAAAGCTTTTATTTCGTCTTTATATGATTTCAGTTAGAGACAAACTTAATTTAGAGCAGACTTTAAGTTGGAGCAGACAATTTTAAGTTGTGAGCAGACAAATTTAAGTTGGAGCAGACAATTTTAAGTTGTGAGCAGACAAATTTAAGTTAGAGCAGACAATTTTAAGTTGTGAGCAGACAAATTTAAGTTAGAGCAGACAATTTTAAGTTGTGAGCAGACAAATTTAAGTTAGAGCAGACAAATTTAAGTCAGAGCAAATAAATTTCAGTTAGAGCAGACAAATTTAATGTAGAGTTAGAATTCTTATTCAGTTTTTATTTAAGTTAGAGCAGACAAATTTAGTTTAGAGCAGACAAATTTAATTTAGAGCAGACAGATTTAAGTTAGAGTTGACAAATTTCAGTTAGAGCAGACAAATTTAATTTAGAGCAGACAGATTTAAGTTAGAGCTGACAAATTTCAGTTAGAGCAGACAAATTTAATGTAGAGTTAGAATTTTTATTCGTTTTTTATTTAAGTTGGAGCAGACAAATTTAATGTAGAGTTAGAATTTTTATTCATTTTTTATTTAAGTTAGAACAGACAAATTCAGTTTAGAGCAGACAAATTTAATTTAGATCAGACAAATTCAATTTAATTCTTAGCTTTGCTGTTCGATTCGAATCTAATTCGAGTGTACGCTTTCAGAATTCCACCGTGGGCAGTCTCAGGTACTTCAGGGCGATATGTTCCTACCCGCGATGAGGGATTTCCAGGCGCAGGCCACGTGTAGGTTGGCTGAAGCAGAAGATCTGTTCCAAGACATGAAAACCAGGGTGAGATTGGATTACAATTGCAACGTTTCACTAGTGTTTCTGTGTATAAACGAACCAGATAATGTAGAGTAGACTATGAAGTTGAATTACTAGATTCAGCAAACACGAATCTCGAATCTCACAGTGAAACCTTATTTAAACAGTTCGACCGAGCAGTCAGACTGTTCGGCGAAGATTCGGCGGGAGTGCAGCCGGATGAATTCTTTGGCATCTTCGAGAACTTCCTTCAAGCTCTAGCCGAGGCTCGGCAGGATGTTGAGAACATGAGGAAGAAAATAGAGGAGGAGGAGCGCAGGGCGAAACAGGAACAGGAGGTACGTGGAAAATATCCAAACAATTTCTAACAAAAATTATTAACATCTCATCATTTCTACATATTGATCAAAAACAGTTCTCAAAAATAGTTACATAAAAGAACCCAGTTTTACGGTTTGAATAACAAAATTCTATTTCATTTACAATTTCACAAACAACGCAAACAAAACAAAAATGGAATGTCGTTTGCGAAGCAACCACAACAGTTAAAAAAGCGACGTAAAATAAATTTAAATAAAAAATAGAATGTTTTCAATATTTGAAAAAACATAACAGGTGAATTTTCATTGTGAGAAAGTTCGTATGCAGACTAATTAAAATTAATTCACGATGAAAAATTATAAACAACGAGTTGGTATAAATTCTGTGCTTAATTAACCGCTTGTCGAACAATGTATCGCAGCTTCGCAAGAGGACAATGGAGAGGAAGAACTCCCGCGAAGGGATTCTGAACAGCATCTCGCTGAGCAAAAAGAACGAAGCGAACAGCAACGGACAGAACGACAACAAGGGTGAATTCGACGATCTGATATCAGCTCTCCGAACCGGCGACGTGTTCGGGGAGGACATTGCGAAGTTCAAGAGATCGAAACGTAGACCTGTCACGCCGAGCGGACAAGAATCGCGCAGACACAGCGCGCACAGAGAAGACTCGAGGGAACGGCATTGAAATCTCCGCTGCTCGGAGACTTCAACGCTTCGCTATCTGCACAGGAGGGCACGGTTGCAGCTCGCTCTGTCGGTAACTTAGAAAACATTGTGTGATAGGCGAGAGGACGTTTCACAGTCGGCCAAAAAGCTCCCTACACCGTTTCAGACGGAATATCTTTCTTAAAACTCATATTTCTTTATGATAAGCACAGACGAGATATAGGAATAGACCCTGACACCCAATGTATTTTGGTGTCGGTCGGTATTGGTGCACTAACGCCCCAGAGTGACTCCCATTACCATTCAGTGTCAACACCTCTATAGATTTAACAAGATGTATTATTTCTAGGGGCACAATATTTATGGCCAGTTTAATAGCAAATCATGGATATAATTTAAAGAAAATTATTGCTATCACTGGCATTTTAAGGTGTCGGCACTACAGATTCCTGTGGACACCAAGTCCCATAAGGTGTCAGGTCTATTCCTATATCTTGTCTGCGATAGTAACAACAGGATGGAATTTATCCAGGTTCCGTACGATTTTTATTGTGCAGTAGACCTTCCATTATCCGAACCACTGATGTTTGTATTCTTGGTGAAACTTTCGAAAACCCTCGCGTTCCAAATTGGCTGAAAGTTTGTAGATGGCTTTATCTTGCATAAACATTATAGTTGCGACAAGGATTTTTAGTGAGTAAAAATGTTCGATATTATTTGAGTGTCTCTCCCTATGTCGATACAGTCATAACGTAGTATTTCTTCATATTTTTGCCAAAAAGGAACTTATTTCCGAAATTCCAACCAATTCGGAGCGTAAGGGTCTTCGACTGACATTTATGAACAAAACTTATATTTAAAATCTTTAATACGTTGTCAGGTAAAAAATTAACATTTACATTTTGTATGTATTATGAATTCTTTAAAATTTTTTTCGCATCGTGTACTAAACTGATACCTTCAAGTTCGTGAAGAAACCCGAACTTCGTTGCAGTTTTTAAAGAGTTACTTTATTCTGAATAATTTTGGTGTACGGAGACTTTTTTGACAGACTGTGTTCGACGAGCAGAACTTCTTCGAATATGGTGTTACGTCTCGGTTAGGACGAAGAAAAAATTGGAATAGAGCCTACCTACATACACTAGCTTCGGTTCGCGAAATTGAGGACTTAAATCTGAAAGATGTTTAAGGGGCAAAATTAATTTTATTAAAGAATTAAATGAGAAAACAGAAAAGAAGCAAATAAAAGATTCAACCAGGCTCTCACGGGATACCATTATTATTATGATAAATCTGAATGAGGAGGGGGGATTGCCATATAGGTAGGCCAATCTTCTTGATTGGATCTTGGGTGTCGGAATGAAATTATACGGACCACTGGACGTGACAAAGGGAAGGGGTCGAGAATTGAAGTAGAGCATAGACAAAGTAGAAAACCGTGTAAATAGACGTGTCGAAAACAAACATAACAATATCGCGATTTTGTTCATCGATTTTGTAAAATTGTTTCGATTCGTGGTTCTTGAAGCAGTCTTCCTCTCCACCTTCGCTCGTTAATTGTCTGACAAATCCCGTTTCAAGGACACGATCGAACTCTGATTCTACTAAATTCTATATTATCGAGTCGTGCATTCTTTTCCAATACTTGTGTAATTACCCAGTCAGCCAGGCTTGCCTCGAGCAGAATCAAGCACAGCTTGCAATCGTACGATTCCAGCAGATGGCGAGCATTAAACTGTCAGAACGCGCTCGAAGCTGAGGATGCTCGGAATCTGCTCGATTTTGGACCGCACACTCTGCCAGAATAAAGCGATACTTACTCGGACGCAGACGTATCGCTTTATACTGGCCTGGTCTGGTTTAGGTCCTTCGTTTAAGATGGCAGCACGGTCGCACTAATATGGCGGATGTCGATCACGTATATTCCTTGTGTAGTCAACCGGGTACCCACGTACGCATTTACTGTATTTATTTCAACAATTTGTTAATGCTCCTCTAAAATATATTACAAAACTTCTCTGAATGCCCATTCTTTACTCGCTAATATAATAATTTATAGTCTTATAATGAGAATTTGTGCAAACATGTTAAATATAGAGAGGTTTTAAGTAATCTGTACATTTAGGTTAACTACACAAAGGATATTATCCGAAGTCCGCCGCGTTAGTGCGACCGTGCTGCCCTCTTAAACGAAGGACCGAGCTCAGTGCTTCGATTGAGCCCAACTTTTCTCGCGCATGCGCGGCGATTTCAGTCTCAGTAACGTAAGCTTCTCGATAAAATGGGGTTCCTTGAGCACCCCGCAGAATTTAAAAAAATTTTAATGATTTGATTCTGAAAAATGAATGTATGTGAGTGTACTTGTGTATATTTTGTCACTCGTAGGACACGTCCTGGAGTCTTTTTGTCCGGTAAGATTATTTCGCTACATTCCCGCCAATATAACGGCCTCAAGGCTCTGGCCGCTCTGCTACCCAATAGCAGATACGTTACTGTTTTCTCGCTCATGGGCGAGAACTTCTGCTCCACTTCTGCCCTCAGCTTGTGCCGGCACACCGTGCCAGCATATAGCGATACTTATTCGGACGCAGAAGTATGTTGTTCTGCTGGCACAGTCTACTGTCCAATATATCGAGCATGTTTGCTTACTGGGTAATTTCTGCGGAGTAGTTTTTCTGTGGATATAGAATTGTCAAAGTATCGGGATTATTTGTAGCAAATGCAAAAATTTTGCGCTGGAACCTGTTACCCGCGTAATATTCAAATTTAGGGAGTCCAAGTGTCTTAGAGATTAGCGACGTTACCAAGCGCGTCGGAAATATGGATTTTCATTTTCAATTCTGTCTGAGTGAATTCTAGGGGCGTACGAGAACCCGAAATACAAAGTTCCCCGAGTTTCCAGGGTTTCCCGAAAATCTCGAGATTCCCGATATTTCGGGTTCTCGCACACCCCTGGTGAATCGAGACGTTTCCAGACAATATCGGAATTCGTACGGGAGAGCATGAGCGAATATCAATCTGTACATTGTTGAAAGCGTTGAGTTAGGTTAGGATTACGCCGCGATCATTTGTTGTATATAGTCATTATCCTATCGTTTCGTTCGTTTTGCCCACATTCGGCGGACAGATTATTCGCAGAACTTCGACGTGAGTATTTCGCCAAACAATCGGACCAAGAATAAAATTGACAGAGGAAAACCGCGTGTCAGGATTACGAGGTATTCCACGACTGAATTCGATTCTCGTGGACCGGGCAGGCTTTTTTGTACGGAAGAACTTTCTTATTGTTCGTAAGAATTCTTCTTTTTTTACATTGTCGACAAAATATAGCAGAAGGGCCTAGAGGCGCGATTCGATTTCGCGCCCCACGAAACCAACAAGTCTGATTTTGTATTTTAGAGTGCGACGAACGCGTAACGAATCATCGATTAGATTAATTAGGGGCTCGTTGACGGTTGCCAAGTCATTAATGGAAAAAAAATTCATGTTAGTTCTCAGTGTGTAGAGGGATAATATGGAAAGGCGAAACGATTCTAGACAGGAGTTTGTTGTATAGTAGTCGATGTTTTGTAAGCTTTTGTATTTTTGTAAATATTCAGTATTGATGTCTCGTTCTTGTAGAGAGCTACCGAGCTCGGCAAGAATTCATGTCCAGTTAATATATTACTGCATCATTAATCTCACATGTATTAATATATGAAGAAATATACCTAATAAATCCGAAATTTAAATCATGAATCACGTTCTATTTCATTAATTTTCTTTTTATTCTTTATTTTATTCTAGTTTATTTTCATGTTCTATTTTATTCATTATCCACTCCCGCTGGTGACTCAATTAGGATTATTTTACTCTCTGTGATTGCACCTGTGATACAGATACTTATAGCACAGATATAAGAGTAAAGGCTGATTCACATGAAGGGTACTGGAACAACGTCAACATTCCTATCTAAAGGAGGAAGGAGGCCAGACAACTTCTTCTCATCTCTCACCATGATACACGTTTAATATTGTAGGTAATTATTTTTGGTGAAAAATAAAGAATTTTTGTTACAACAGATAATGCGTTCTATTTCCCACCCTGTATGAAAATTCAATGGTAGAATTAGATTGACATCTACGAAAAGTTTGGATACAGAACAATATCTAATATTTGCTTCCGATTATCGAAAAATTTTTGGCAGTAGTGTTGTACTACTGAATTTCGAATACCTCCTTCGACATCATGTTCTCCTAATACAAAACTCAATTTTCGAGGTTTTAAAAAATTTTCACGAAAATTGAATTAAGTCTTAGGAGAACATGATGTCGAAGGAGATGGCACGAAATTCAGTGTTCAGTGGTACAACTCAACAAGTCAGACGGTCGAAAATTCGTCGAAAATTTTCGGAAATCACGAAAATTGAATTTTGTATTAGGAGAACATGATGTCGAAGGAGGTGGCACAAAATTCAGTAGTATAAGTCAACGACAAGTCAGACGGCCGAAAAATTTAGAAAATTAAGTAGTTCAGCTCAACAACAAGTCTAACGGTCGAAAATTTGCCGGAAATTGAATTTTGTATTAGGAGAACATGATGTCGAAGGAGGTGGCACAAAATTCAGTAGTGTAAGTCAACGACAAGTCAGACGGCCAAAAAATTTCGAAAATTAAGTAGTTCAGATCAACGACAAGTCAGACGGTCGAAAATTGTTGTTATTTCAAATTTCCGTTATTTTTCCAATTGCAAATCATTCCAGTATCTCAATGACCAGTTAGACTTTTTACATTTTTGTAGAAATCAGTAGTATAACTATACGATAAGTCGGACGTTCAGGATTAATTGGTGGTTCAATAAATACACACGCATATATGCTTTCGAATTGAATTGTCTTTAATTATTCGTTGTAGATTCAAACATAAAGTGTCTGTATTGTACACGTACATGTAACTTATATTTTAAACATTTATAACAAGAATGTTCACTGTCTCAGAGAGACTGACAATGTGACAATAAAATCTATAAAATCTAGCCTCCCTCGGATACTCGTCTTTTGTTACTGACGAGATTCGTGTTGCATCTTCTTGTAGTTCACTAGCTGATCGTTTCATTTCAACGGAGTACCTGTAGCGTTGGTGGTATTTCAGATCACTGTAGGTTCCACGTTATCTCTGGGCCCATTTGGGCCCGGCTGAATCCACTTTTGGAGCGGCTGAATAGAACAGGGTCTTCAATAGCATCTCGTCGGAGCTTGCAGTCTGTGACCTAGTCAGAAAAGCTGTCTAGCTTTTTTCTTAATGCAATATCTGTGCTGCAGGGGTTCTGGTCCACGCTAAACATAGATCCTGCTATTCATCCTTTTGATAAAAGGGCGAAATTACCTATGCACCTGTTTGGAATTTCGTAATTTATTATTTATTAGCAGACTGCCGACTCTATGCATTTATGACAACAATGGGCACGTATAATTTAAATCAGTGGATATATTTAAAATATTTGACGACATCAATGTATGTATTAGTTTCAGCTTAATAAGATAGTTAAAAGAATAATAAGGATAATATTTTATTTTGCATAAAGTCCTGCAGTCTTTTTTTCAATTTTAATTTAAATTTATTACTAAGCGATTTTACATTCTCCGCATTTCTACAAGTTCCCTCCTTACATTTGGAGCCTCAAACTTTTGAAAATTCAGTGAGGTACACATCGAAAACGTGACTCGAATATTTTCGATTTTTGGAAAACTTTGAAGATCTGATTGACCTCATGGTTTCCGACAATTTTAACCGAGTCTATCATTTATGATCCTTCCCGCTTTATTTTAATACAAATACGTACTTCGAGAATAACATAGACAAACCCGAAAGTGATCACAACAAGCTTCAAAAGTTGTATAATTAGACTGCTAATGATTATGTAATTTTCAATCTTCGTAGAAAAATTTTAAGAAAATGGTACAACAAATAAATTTCTATTTTCATTGGTATTGGTGGTAGCATTTGCAGATCCAAAATAAATAAAAATCTGGCGAAATTCTGTTGAATTGAATACTCCTGCATTTTCTGAAAATTTCTATAAGCTACAAATGCATAAAGATCAGCAGTCGGGTAATCACTTTTAAAACCACAACCGAGAGTATTATTTTGTTATGGATTTGTTATGTTACACGATGGACTTCACTCGCGTTAATCCGCTGAAGTTTGTCGAAAGTTGCAATCTCATAACCGAAGTCTTCGCTCGATTCATATTTGCAATTCGCAGCCAATTTCAATAAAGTGTATCTGTACTCCAAAACACCATGTCCGTTGCCTAAAAATTTCCGAAAAAATGTAGCAACTCTCACCGATCTCGCTTTCTTAAAGTCGACTATAATACGCGGGCGAAGCAATGGCGAAGCCGCCGAAGAAAAAGGGAGCGTCGAAAAGACGGAAGAAGAAAGTTAAAGACCCGGAGAGAGAGGAAGAAACTAGAAAGAGGGTAGCAGCGATCGAGGAAAAGAGACAAAAGGTTATAGAAGTGGTTAGACGTTCATTGTATCGAAGAAGAATGGACAAAATTGCAGTAGAAAGAGGCCGGCTCGAGAAGGAGGAAAAATTTCGCGAGAAGGATACGAGAGATGCCGCGAAAGAAGGCAGTGAGAAACTAATGTTAGAGGTCTCCGAACCAAACTGCACACGCTAACAATATACTATCATTCTCAACGACACTTTAACGCTAAACCTACCAGTGCCGGTCAAATGGCCTAACAAGAGAAGGACCCCAAGTGTGTCCGACTTCGATTTTGATAATTCTTTGTGAGATGACGGTATATGGATCCCTAATTATGTATGCAAAATATTAGGTGAAGTTACTCAATAGTTTTAAAGATACAAAAAATTAAAGTTTCATACCTTGTTGATATACCATGATTTGAGCAGTAGTTTTCGAAGTTCCATGAAACTTTAATTGTTTATATCTTTTAAACTATTGAGTAACTACACCTAATATTTTGCATACACAATTAGGGATTCGTACACCATCACCTCACAAAAAATTATCAAAATTGAAATCGAACACTGGGGTCATTCCCTTGTAAATAACACTGGTGTTAAATTTTTAATTTTATAGTTATTGAAATTATGACGCTTTGCTTACATGGAAATTGATTCGACTAATTTCTTTATGCGGGCAAATATTGCTAAATAGAGTCTTGCCATTTTCATCAGCTGAAACATTTTAATCGCCTTCAGTGCTCGGTAGTTTGAGTGTTAATTAGACGTGCAGAGACAACTTCTATCACGTGTCTATGCAATTTCATGCTAGATGTAAATATCAAAGAATGTTTTACCTTTACATATACTCTGATCCAGCAACTTGTTAATTGAGGGGTCCACTGCGAGGAGGGTGCTATGCCACAAAATGTTAAAAAATTAGATTTTTCATAGATCAGATAATAAGGGGTTACACCACCTGAAGTGGCCGAAATGACATCAAACTTTACGAATTTTTATCTCAAAAAGTATGACTGTGACAATTATTTTATTATGATATATAGTTAGGGCATACATTGAAGGTTATTCTGTAAAAATTTCACAAAAAAATATTAGAAAATGGCCGACTTATCCGTTTTCGTGCATAGCTCCTCCGTCAAAACACGTATAGATGGTGTCACGGATTGTGGTGCCCAGGGTTATCTGAAATTAAAAAACTCGTGATTTTCTTGTTCCTAGATAAATTATCTATCGTGTAGCACAGGGATTTTAAGAAAAAACCATTTTTGTAGAAATGCGATGGAAAATGAAAATGAACATTTAATTTTTACCCAAAAAATCAATATTTAAACGATTGTTATAAACAATTGAGATATCGTATCAAAAAAATCCTATGCTACACGATAGATAATGTTATTAATATTATGTGTATCAAATTTGAAGTAAATCGGACGTATAGTTTTCGAGATTTTTGTCAAACCAGCTGTAAAGATGTAGTTTTGAGAAAAACGCAGAAGAAGCGAAAGTCCGACTTGGAAACGCCACCTACCTGCTCGGAAACGGCGACTGCCGCACGAAATTCCAAGCATTGTAACTTCGCTATCTTTGGGAGCTGTTGCATCTACCATGGCTTAAATTATTCTCTGAACTCTAAAGTAAAGGAAAATTACAAAAAAAAGAATCGATTTTTTGAAGCGTCTCAGGGTGGCGAACCCCTTAATTAGCTTACATAAAAAGTTGTAGGCCCAATTCTAACATTTCTACTGAAATACAGCTATTCGCTGGAGTCCCTTAGCACTCGAGGGATGATTCAGAGGCACCACTAAAAATTGCTGAACCATGATTCATAATATTGTTCACATTATTAAATATGTTGATGTCTGATCAATTACTACACATTTCAGTATTTGCATGAGGTATTATATCAATTTCATATCCATCAAATGAAAAAGCTCGTACACAATGAAATTGTGACTGCAAAGTGTTAAAATTGCTTTGAGTCTAAAGAGCTTTGTCCGGCCTCATAGGGGAAGCTAATGCAAGCTGATCAATTTTAATATTACTAAATTCGTGTGCATTCTATAAATTGCAGGAAGCTCAATCGTTGTACTAGAAAACAGTTTCAATTTGATGTGCACAATGTAAAAAGGATTTCATAGAATACGAATGATCTAGGTAGAAAGAAATGTCTTGATTTTGGAATTAACCCTTAGCAGCCGAGTGGTGCCTCAGAGTCGCCACTAGAAATTGCTGTACTATTATTCGCAATATTGTTGACATGATTAAACACGTTGGTGTCTAACCACAATTACTACACATAAAATGAGAAAGGTCATACTCAATGCAATTATTCTAGGTCGGAAGAAATGTTTCATTTTCGAGTTAAAATAGCTCCAACTCTGCAAAGGGTTAATATCTGGCGAAACGAGTGTTGTGGCATGGCTCCCTCTCGCAGCGGATCCCTAAATTGTCTATTACGCTAATCCCCGGTGTTATCATACTTTCTCGTCGAGGTAGATCCGCGAGGACCTGAGCAGAGCCGTGGAGAGGGGAATAAAGTGCGTGTACACGTCGGTGATTCTACCGCAGAAAATTAAGTTCGACGGGAAGTCGGTGCTGTCGATTAAGGGGGTGAGATACAAGGTGAAGAAAAACTTGCATCTAGTGGGATGGGGTAAAGAAGCAATCACGATGAGCGCCGCGTTTGAGCGAATCGTCGGCAGACAATTGAAAAAAGGATGGGTGGTCGTGCCTCGTAAATCGATTTTCCGGATGTGGAGCTATCCGGAAGCGTTCCCGAGGTTGGACAGTGCCATTTCGTACGTCGAGGCCGGGTCGAACGGGCTTCCGGACGACAAGTCTGTCGCGGCTACTAAGAGAATCGTCAATTATTGCAAGAGATTGAAAAGGAAAGATCTGTTAATCGTGATGCTGTCGCACGGGATCGACGATCTGCTCTGTTGCCCGCGGGAAGAAATTGTTCTCAGGGATAAACTTAGAGCAATAAACAGGTTGAAGGCAGCTGAGGCAACTCCCGAGGAGATTAACACAGTCAGGAACAAGCTGTCTGCTATCAGAGGTGATACGTTAGAACTTTCCATTCGCGTACACCGCGTTCACGATCGATCGATTATACCACGCATTTACGGGCAGGAGACGTTTATTTTGCGGGGAAAGAAACAAACTGGATTCCAATCAATTTCGTATACACTTTCTATGGAAATCAATTTCAAATACCGACGATTCCTATTACATCACAGCAATTGCGGTACCGCATATCAGTATTTGCTGACATAATACCGATAATAAAATAATACTGGTTTCAAATCTGTGTTTGGAAATACTTGGTAAAGTGAAAGAAATTTTATTATGATTATAGGAAATTAATATACCTTTATAATAAATATACCTTTCTCCTATATTATCCAGTAGATTTGGGCGAGAAAACAAGAGCTTTGATCCTGGAGGATCAATGGTTCAAAATTCAATACAGCTTGGCACGATTTTCATTAATTATGTATCTCAAAGGCCATTGCCACTAACAAGGAGACCCCGCGTATCGCTACACCCGGATTGCAACGAAATTTTGTGTGAACGTAGCTTAGACACCCTCATAAACTATCCAATTGGTTTTAGCCGCCAACGCGTACCCGTTTTCGAGATAATCGATATGTAATATTGAAATGCGACATGTACGTTATATTCCATGAGTGAAAGCCTCTTGTCACAGCGGTCGATGGTCTTTTTCAGTATGTTTATTAAGGTACCAATTAAGTATGTAATATAATGTACACTTATAAACCAGTAAACATATTTCTAAACAAAAAAAAAAAGTTGCCGAGCGTGTTGAGCGAATGTCTACTACGAAATTGGTCGGGGTTCGCGTCCCGTGTCCGGCATTTTTTAAAAATATTTTTTTTCACTTTCTTTTTTATTTTTCTAGGTGCTACACATTATTTCTAATATAATAAATGACAAGTAATCTAGTTTTACGATTAGTTTTATTTAACGACCGCTGTGACAAGAGGCTTTCACTCATGGAATATAACGCACATGTCGCATTTCAATATCGATTATATCTCGAAAACGGCTACGCGTTGGCGGCTAAAACCAATTGGACAGTTCATGAGGGTGTCTAAGCTACGTTCACACGAAATTTTGTTGCGATCCGGGTGTAGCGGTACGCGGGGTCTCCTTGTAAGAATAAGATTCTATTCGATCCCACTTTCTTAAAATTTGTTTACAAACATTGCAGATTGCATGAACATCCGCAGTCTAGTTATGAGTGTTCAAAGTTGAGCGATTTACAGCATTTTAGCTGCCACCTAGCTCTTACCCATCAAAAACATTGTAAATCGCTAAACTTTAAACACACATAACATTCGAACCGTTGATCCATCAGGATCGAAACTTGGATTTCTCACTCAAATCTACTGAATAAAGTAGTCCCCGATTTGCACCCAGGTGGGGATCTAGCGCGGATGGCGTTCCCGGCGAGAGTGATAGTCCTGATCACGTCGGACGTGTCCGCGGAGCCGATGTCGCAGCTTTCCGGCGGGCCTTGCGTGTACGACCCGAAGGACGACACGGCCATGCAGATCTTGGCGAAGTACAGGCTGCTGGAGAGACTGTCCCAAAGCGTGAGGGATCTGGTGGAGGAGACGATTCCGTGGACAATGGCGGCGGACAAGCAGGTGACGGAGAACAAAAAGTACAAGTTCGTCCACGAGTACGTGATAGCTTGCAACGCGGACGCGATGGAGTGTATGGCCGAGGAGGTGTTCAAAGTAGGCTTGTTCCCGGTGAAACTGAACTCGGTCTGTTCCGGGATGGTTCAAGAGTTTGCTCAGGAATACGTGAGAATCACCTCGCTGATGATCCTGGCGGTCGAGGGCAAGATCAATCAGCTGGACATGTTCATGGAGATGAGGGAGAGCCCTATCTGTCCGTTGACCGACAAGAAAGTGCAGGAGATATTCCCGGCGAAAGACAAATGGGGCTTGGGGCTGTGTCTTTTGTTGGGGGGTCGACAAACTGTCGAACTTTGCCAGGATCCTGGCACCGGAGGACCCAATCACGAGCTAGCTCTGTATTTTTCATTATATTGGTATCTGCGTACCGAGCAACATCCAATTTTGAGGGAATACACCGTCTGGTTCCTCGGCGGCAGCTCCACAGGGACGGACGGCAATACCAACGCAGCCGGCGCTTTCGGCTATAAGAGCCTGGGTACTGATATTTATCCGGAATACGAAAAAGCCCTCGGCGCGTACAACACCGCTTACGCAAACTGGTGGAAACTTAAGGAGGATAAACGCAACCCGTACGCCATCGAGGTAAAACTACACTGTTTTCATGCGCTTTACGCACGTAGAATTGATCAGCTTACGTCCATGAGCTTCCGCTACGAGGTCGCTCAAAGTTGACTCGTTGGACTCCAACCAATTTTAACCCTTTGCAGTCGGAGCTATTTTACCTTGAAAATTGAACCTTTTCTTCCGGTCTAGGATAATTTCATTGTAGATGATTTATATACAATGATATATAATATAACACCTCATGTAAACAATATTCTGAAGAATGGTACAACAATTTTTAGTGGTGTCTCCGAGTCACCTCTCGACTGCTAAGGGTTCCTTCCAAAATCAAGACATTTCTTTCAACCCAGATCATTCTTATTCTATGCAATCCATTTATAGAATACACACGAATTTAATAATATTGAAATTGATTAGCTTGCATTCACGAGCTTCCCCTATAAGGCCGGTCAAAGTTAACCCTTTGCGGAGGGGAATATTTAACATACACCTCGAATATATTTATTTTTCTGGCGAAACTGTATTTTATACTGACCACATTGAAGGACTTCACGTCTCACCCGCGATGAACGTATTCACATAATTATAGCCACTGAATTTGCAATGAAAGGGACTATCATTGTGTTTAGAACGTGTTTAAAACGGGTCGGTTCCGTTTAAAAAATGTACGTGACCATGAATGACCTTGAATAATTATAATCACTGAATTTGCAATGAAAGGAACTATCATTGTGGGCGTTTAAAAAGGGTCAGTTCCATTTTTAAAAAATAAACGTGGCCATGAATGACCTTGAATAATTATAATCACTGAATTTGCAATGAAAGTGTGGTTCCATTTTTAAAAAATGACGTATCTTTTACATATGAACTACGCAATATATACGATACAATTTTTAAAAATGGCATTTTATAAACATCTATCGATAATGACAGTCTCTGGTGTTAATTTTACACAAACATTTGATGTTTCCGGTTGAAATTCAACAAGTTCCCTGCACGTATCAATCCGCACGGGAAAATGTGGTTGGAATAGTTAATTACTCTGCTGTTTTATGGTTAGTTAACAAAATTTCACGAGGATTATTTCAAAATGAGTTACCGTCATTAGCTTTTTAACTGTCTCCGCTCCAGTGGCCATTAAACGAGCGGAACAAGCGCACCGCGCGCGCACAGTGATCGATTAAAAATTACATCCGTTATTAGCTCCTCGTTACACTATTAACGCCTTGTTAAACTTTTTACTTTCTCGATAGCACGTTTCTATATTTGCGACGATAAATGTTAAATACGCATACAGATGAATGTTAAATTTACGAATTAGTAAGATCTAATTTTCAATGTGAACATATTTCTTAATCTTCCTTTTCACCCCGTCCCAACGCTTCGAGTTCGTTCCACATGTTTAATTAATTAAGAGGATTTCACCGGAATAAATGATATCGCCTCCACTTCACATTCAGTAGATGTAAAAATATCGTTAAGAACGGTACTCAGTGTGCGAGTGTGGCGCAACTGAATCTGATTGTACAATGTTTCATGCTCGAGGGACGAAATGAAAAGCATCTTCTTTTTAAAAATGAATAATGTGGGAAAAAGTTCTGTTCTTCAGCTATCTCGGTCATCCGAGCGAGCTTCCTTTGATTATTTTTTATGGACATATTACATAGAACTGCAACGTCCGTACGATGTCGAAGACAACGTCTGGCCTTGTCGTTATTCTTTCAGCATCGACTAATGAAGCAATTATACCGTTATGAAATATTATAAAAATCTAAAATTCACTCAATAGATATATCAATTTTTATGTTACCTGTTTACAGACCACCCGGTATCGATTCTCGCGTTGACTGCGCTACATTTGCTTGGGATTTGCAAAATGCAAAAAAGGTTAAAAGGGTACTCAGTGTCATAGGTTGTCTCGAAAGTTCCATGATATAAGAAAGTACGAATTCGTTCATGATATAAGAAAGTACGAATTCGTTCATGATATAAGAAAGTACGAATTCGTTCATGATATAAGAAAGTACGAATTCGTTCATGATATAAGAAAGTACGAATTCGTTCATGGTATAAGAAAGAACGAATTCATTCATGATTTAAGAAAGTACGAATTCATCCATGAAATAAGAAAGTACGAATTCGTTCATGATATAAAAAAGTACGAACTCGTTCATGATATAAGAAAGCACGAGTTCGTTCATGATATAAGAAAGAACGAATTCGTTCGTGATTTGAGAAAGTACAAATTCGTTCATGATACAAGAAAGTACAAATTCGTTTATGATACAAGAAAGTACAAATTCGTTCATGATATAAGAAAGTACGAATTCGTTCATGATATAAGAAAGTACGAATTCGTTCATGATATAAGAAAGTACGAATTCGTTCATGATTTAAGAAAGTACGTATTCATTCATGATATAAGAAAGTACGTATTCATTCATGATATAAGAAAGTACGAATTCGTTCACGATATAAGAAAATACGAATTCGTTCATGATATAAGAAAGTACGAATTCGTTCATGATATAAAAAAGTACGAACTCGTTCATGATATAAGAAAGATATAAGAAAGTATTCCTAATATAAAATAACATCATATAAGCTGTTTTTTTTCCAGCGAGCCCACAGAGAAATGGTTGATCTGAAAGTTACGAAAGATCAGTTCGCTGCTATCAAGCCCAAAAGAGTTTTAGCGCACAATAATACCAACATAATGTTTTTGAGCATCAACGATGAAGACGAATTGTTGCTACTGAAGACCGGAAATTATTACACTTTCACGGACGTTGGAGACCTTCACGTTATACGAATCGTTCGCTACCAGTGTTATTGCAACGGCGTCTGTCATGGACCGGAAGACAAGTTATGCTACGATAAGGAATGCCCTGTCAATATATCAGTGCCTGACCGCTCTAAATTACAATACTGTTGTCAAGTTGGCAGTGAGAAAGAAGAAACTGACTTATAAAAGCGAAGCAGACACATTCATTTTTCCAATGTACTTGTATCAGACTAAATATTAAGAATATCAGTAATACCAGTGATCTTGTATCTATCGTCACATCTTTCAGTTTGCAATTAATTTAACTATCCACATGTAACAAAGAATGAAGAGTACAGATTCAAATTCGAACGTCAACTTATTTGCTGAAATTTTCCAAGAGCAATTTTAAAAGTGAGAAGTCAATTAAAATTATTGATCAAATGAAAAATGAAAATTCAAAGTGCATTTTCTGGGTGTTTAAAACGATTAAAACAAATCGTACATCAATTTTTAAGCTGTCATTACAAAGAGAAAGCTTCAATCTTCAAATTTATGAAGATTTCAGTGACGAAGATTTTTTTTAAATTTCCAAAAAATGCCACTGGATTATAAAAAGAATTTGGAATAAAATGAGCGATGGATTACGAAGCTAGAGAAATTCTCCTCTAGAAATGGAACGCGGCACGATTATTTTGTTACGACATTATCGGAGAATAAATATAGAGAACTTCTCAGGTATTTCGCGTTGAAATAGTTCTTGGATTCAGTGTATTTCTTCGAGTAAGAAAAAAGCCATTAATTTCCGTTTCCGAGGATCTTTCTTTTCGGCGAGACAGATCCGCGTGAATTATACAGGCTTCTCGTTGCGAGGAGTTTCAATCAGGGCAATCTGTTGAACGGATACTTCCAACTTCATCGTTTAAACTTGTCGATACGCCCGGGGCGAAATGATGTCTATTGAACGTTCGGTTTTTCGAGGAGGAATGAATGGAATGAAAATCCCGAGAAGCTCATTTCGCTCTTTCTTAACGTAATAGAGATCTTCTAGGGCAGCATGTCCCATGGGTTCGCTACCAATATTGTTCAACAAAGCCGCGGGAATGGACTGGACTAGCTCAATGACACCTTCCCGGCTGCAGGCCGGATTCTCGCTATCTTCTTTTTAGCATTCCTTTCTGTCTAAAGTGAAAATATCCCTCGGGAACGTCCACTTCAGCGCGTCCAACGAAATCAAAATTTTCCGTCGACAAGTCGTATCTTTCGAAAACGGAACGAGATTTAAATCTTTTCACGTGATCCGATATCGAACCGTGTTCGTGCACGAACTGGAAAAACTACCGAATATCACCGCTCTGTTATTTTCGTGGATGTTTCAAACTTGTAGAAAGCACATTTGTAATAACTAAACAAAGCCGCTGCTAAGGAACCTCCCATTTCCCGGACTTGAAGGAGTTTTGGGACACCCTGTATGTATACCAGAATATACTAGGAATACCACCATGTACCATAATATACCAAAATATACCCGAATCTACTAGCATAAATTAGAATATAGCATAATGTAGCAGAATATAGAAGAATATACACAAAAATATACTATAATACATAATACATATAGCAGAATACACCAGAATGTACCAAAATATACCAGAATGTACCAGAATCTACCAGAATCTGCTAGAACACACTAGAATACACTAGAATACACTAGAATATATTAGAATGTACAGTAATATACTATAATATAGCAGGATATACTCGGATATACCAGAATATATTAAATACTACCGTTCAATTTTAAAAAGACCATACAGAATTTCCAGTGAGCAAAGGGTGAAGGGTTGACGAGATAGAAGCACAGTAAAGCCTCGATCTAAGAAGAAGCCTCGGGTCCGTGTTGTTTCTTAGATCCTGTGAAAACTTCCTGCTCACCGTCAATTAAACCACTAAATACCGTTCAAACAATATCGTGTTTAGTGTCATTTTAAACAGAAAAATGCCTCGAGTAAGTTGGTCAGAGTCTCATAAAAAAATAATGAGAAACAAAAAAGTTTTGTAATTGGATTAGTAGTGGTTCACACCGTTTACACTTTACACTGCTCAGCGACCGAGGGAGCTGAAGATTGTAGGCCCCTCGAGGCGTAATGGAGGGGATACTCGTTTTTCTTAGATCGTACAGTTCCCGTTTTCATAGACCAAGGCTTTACTGTATTTCGCGACAGTGCAGGGCCACAAAAACAATCCGATATAATTCCGTGCGATAAATGTCAAACCGCCGAGTAATAAAACCGCTATGAATTAAGGCGCTTCAACACGAAATCGTGTAACACCGTCGAAAGGACGTAGTGCGTGTAAGCACGGTAGAAACTCGCGGAGGTTCACCGACGGGTGCGTGGTGGTTGGTTGAGTAACGAGCGGTGCATATTTAGTCGCGGCTTCTGCAGAGAGACATGCAAATCTACGATGATACCTCCTCCTCTCGGTTGCCTTGCACCCCGAGCCGCATGAAATATACCTTGCTTTATGCTTAATCAAGATTTCGTGGATCATTATACACCTCGTGCTTCATACACTCTTACAGTCAGAAACGTTTCTTCCTTCGGCACGATAATTCCCAGAGTCCCCCGATCTTATCGTTTGATTGATGGTTAACTGTGCGTTCTCGCCGCAACTGATGCAACACCCGTTATAGTCTCGTCTGAAAATGTACTTTGAAACGAATCGAAACCGAGGCTGTCCATTTAAAAAATATTTTACATATTTTATATGTTGCTTAAATACTTGGAAGCAACAGACAGTTTTCTATCGACAAGCTTCAATGTTCGAGGTTAAGTGTCCTCTTCAATTCCCCTGTATTATGACATCGAGCTTACATTAGAACATACAGGGTGTCCCAAAACTCCTTCAAGTCCGGGAAATGGGAGGTTCCTTAGGTCATTTGAAGCGACATTTTCCTTTGCAAAAATGGCCGCAGCGGCTTTGTTTAGGAGTTATTAGCTTTATCTGCAAAAAAGAAAATCGCAAAAACATCCACGGATTAATAATGATGACAAAATGAAGATAGAGTAGCCTAATCCCCGTGGTGATTCCAGTCATCGATTTGTACCCTCCGAGTTCCATCGATATTAGTCTGGCTGGTTGACCCGAGTTAAGCGAGACGCAATTGTTCGAACCTGGATCAGCAGTTTCGGATGTCCTGGATTGCTTAAACTTCTTGAGAAAACAAACGGAACCTTCGTTTCCGTAGGGTGGGTTTCAGATGTCCCACTCTGCGTAATCTTAGTACATATCACGCGATTTACGACTTCCGTTTCAACAATTACCTTTTCCGTCTGTTCGAAAAGATTCTTTCACCATCACTGGAACAATTCATCCGGGTCTAAATACGCTTAAAATTATTTAAAAATTCTGTAAGTAATTCTATGTTGTCGCTAAATAAAATTGATTGAAACGAAGCGATTTTATGTTGTCTGCCCTATAAAATGATTACCAGAATGGTAAGTATAAAATCGATCGGAACGAAGCGATTCATTTTGTTGTCTGTCCTGTCATACGACTATTCGAAAAATAATCGTAAAACCGATCGAAATGAAGGGATATCTGTGTCGAATCAACAGTACATACAGAATTAGAAAATTTAAAGGTAGAAAATATAGAACTAGAAGAAAATATAGAACTAGAAGAACATACATGGTGTCCCAAAATTCTTTCAACACCCGGAAATGGGAGGTTCCTGACGTCGTTTGAAGCGAGATTGTCCTTTGCAAAAATGTTATCCGCGGTTTTGTTTAGGAGTTATTAACGAAAACCACGGACCAATCAGAGCGCGATCTATACGCTAGTCGGTACAGCCGGCCTGGCGCGCCAACTGTCTATCGGCTGACTGTGTCAACTCGCGTCTAGGTCGCGCTATGATTGGTCCGTGTTTTTCGTTAATAACTCCTAAACAAAGCCGCGGATAACATTTTTGCAAAGGAAAATATTGCTTCAAATGATCTCGGGAACCTCCCATTTCCGGCTGTTGAAGGAACTTTGGGACACCCTGTATAGAGCTAGAACAAATATAGACCTAGGAAAAGTATAGAGCCAGAAAAAATATAGAACTATATATATAGAGAAAATATAGAGCTAGGACAAATATAGAGCTGGAAAAAATATAGAACTATAGAGCTAGGACAAATATAGAGCTAGAAAAAATATAGAACTAATTAGAAAAAATATAGAACTAGGACAAATATAGAGAAAGGCATCTTGACAACTTCGAAATAATTGCAAAATAAAAAATCTGGAATCAGTTATTGGACCGTTTAATGTTAAAAATGGAAGGGATCTTCTGCAGAATGGCTACTGTTTCTCGCAATTGGATAATTTTTATTTTGCACAAAGATCCACAGTCTACCGGCGTGATTGGACGCTGTCGATACGAATCGTATATCGACTGGCGAAAAGAGTTTGAAACGTTCGAGCGCGTGCCCAGATTTTCAGGTAATACCGAGAGGCTAACTGCGGCACGCATCTGAGTAGTCGATTCGGGCACGCGCTATTCAATATTGACGTGCCCGGATAAAACAATGGAAATATGTTGCGCGGGGCAGGGACGTCGAGGAGATGCGTAAATATTGAGTAAATTAGCATTAATCTGTTAGCGTTCGCGTCGGCGTTACTCAGCGGCCTATCCGTTATAAACGCATCGAAAATCACGTTGGCTTTTCGACAGAGTGCGTCATCATTTCGTATTTGTCGTTCGCTCGAAAGTACTGGAACGCGATACCTATCCCAATTGCCTATCACTTTTACCGATTGTGCCGAGAACAGTGGGGTGGAACACGAAATCGTCGGCCGGACCGGTTATACCAATATTTCATCCTAGCTGCGACTGAATTTCCACGAGTAAAACTGGAAAGGCTGAATTCCGTTTGCCGGAAAAGTTCTATTCCGACAGGGTATCACGTTATTTTCCATTCCTGAACGCCCGCGCAGGCTTGTATATGTATATGTATATTTCGAGAATAATCGGGCGTGTCTCGGTTCGTTAAATTTTATCATTAAGTCTTTAATATCACACTGGACAGTGCGTATATGCGTTTAATGCAATCGATTAACGCAATTAACGTGTTGACTGTCTGGCCGCCGCGCGTGCCGCGCTGTACAGTCCATTTCTATGGCAACGAATGCGAACAACCAACACCGAGGAACTTGACAAAAACTTTTATAAAAAAAAAATTAAACCGACTTCGAAAACGCACTAAAAAGTATGAAATAATTTCTATTCAATTTATGTGAATACACACGAACTGTATTCACATAAATGGAGGCGGCGCAAAATTGAAAATTTTCGACACTGGAAATTACGAAAATCCTTAAACTCTTCTACATGCTTTCACATGTTAATGTATCTTCTCTTCCCACCTACTGTGGTTACCGTGGTAAAAATAAAGGTTGACGGAGATCTCGGTTTAACGGTTCTTCCGCTAAGTAAACAAACACTATGGTATAGTAATACGTAGTACCTTTGTAAACACCGCACGGAGCTCGAACACGCACACTGAGCTCCTTCGGTGCGAAGCGGGTTCAGTGGAGTGGGGGTGAGTCAGAGTGGGAACGCGTAGTGGAGTAGGGAGCGCTGTCGCGCGGAGTGGGGATCGCTGAACGCGATCACGTACTGCCGAGCGTCGCGCGGGGAGGTGTAACGGTTAAATTTAATAGTTTATATCTCCTAAACGCATAGGCTTTTTAAAATTTGTTTTAAAATATTGCATTGCCATCCAGTTCTGAGCTACGTTTAAGATTTCAAGTCTCTAGCTCACCGGGAAGTTAGTTTAAAATCAATTGCGAAATTTGTACCGAACAGACAAACAGACAGACAGACAAGAAAGCGAGCTAATAAAAACGTAGTAAAATTGCAATTGGTCGAAATTACAGAGAAAATATTAAAACTGCTGCTGCAACTTTTTTATGTGGGTTGTAACCGTACCAGTTACACACCGAAGTTTCGCGTCTGTCGATATCGTCACTGTGGCGGCATGTGACGTCACGGGTGATCCTTGTCATAAGACAAGCGTCTCGTGTTGGAGTCGAAACCTTAAGAATTTAAATTTCATAATTTGTGTATTGCCAGTAAGGCTTATTATTTCAATGTTGCTCACGACCCGGCTAAAGGGCGATTAAAAATCTCGCGCTGCGATATATTATGTCAATTGCAAAATATCTGAGTTGTGATAAATTGAATATGTCTTGAGAGTATTGATGCTCTGTGTTACTGTGTAATTACGAAGTGCGCAGCGGAGAAATATACATATACAATCATTTTGTTCACTACCCGGTTCAAGGGGAAATTTTGATCGCACATTGCGAGTTGATAATAAACCTGATTTATAATTGAATAAATGTCTATTGGGTGAAATTGTTGTTTGGATATTCAGATTCCAGAGTATATAATAATTTTCAATTGTGTTCAACGCGTGCCTATACGTCGGTTCACGCGGTCGTGGATATCTCGTTCGCCGAAAGACGGTTACCCGCATTTTACCTACGTTTATATTCGGAGTAGGATATCGCTTCCTACAAGTGTTCGCTCAGTGATCTTCAAGGTATTTGGGTGTAGGAATTTACTGTGTGTGTCGTTAGTTGACGAGATACACGGTGAATTTGCTCAGAACGGACTACAGGAAAAATTCGCATATCGCCATGGCCACGCAAGCGTGCCCTGCCTAGATATCCGTAATTTTTTCACCACCACGTTACGAGGTTGCCTAGAGAGGTTTATTCCTGTGGTCCTGCTAAGAGCGCATCGTTGTGTGGGTGGTAAGGAGTCGCCACGGCCACGTATCGTGCCCTGCCTAGTCTCCTGAACCACGCCATACAACAGGGTGAATTCCGGAGCAGGTAGACGCCGATCGCTGCTCCCGTGATATTACGGCGGTACCGATCGGTGCGGACTACGCTGTTCAGGGAAGTCTAACCCTTTTCCTTTTGCAGATCGGGAATTAACGAGTGATTGTCGATATGAATTGTTCGCGTGAGGTAAACATCGATGAAGCGTATTTCTCGAGCACGTGAATGAGAACCGCGATCGCGTCTAGGCGAGACCGTTTCTTGCGTACATTCCAGGCAAGGAAGCTTCTGTTTACAGTCCGTGGTCGTCGCGTTTCGTTCAAGGCGTGTCATTGTTGTGATACGGATACAGGGTGATTGCGTGTACAACAAGCTGTGTACATTGCGTAACAGTTCGAAAGCTGTTCGCATCCAGATCAACGAATTAACAGAATATATCTCAATTTTACCAGATATTGTCTACCAACAATTATTTATCTCTGCCCAAACCTTTCCGCTTTCCAGTGCCTGGAGGCACGAACCGTTCACTAAATCCATCGGGTCTAGTAACCAACCCGGTGCTGGAATTGCTAAAGAACAGTTAACCCTTTTTGCAAGTCAAGTTATCAAGAACAGATTGAAAGATCAAGCAGCAGATAACGGGTGTGTCTGGAATACTGCAGAGTTGCCACGGCCACGTATCGTGCCCTGCCGACTCTGATCAGAATTGTCCACGCACAGCTGTGAATCTTTTCTATTCCGGAACCGTTCGCCGCTCCTGTGATTATCCAGCGGTGCCGTTCGGTCTGTCGCAATTTTCTGATTGATCTTTCAATATATAGAGTGGATTAACAATAGTTAGGTTACAGGGTCTATATTGGAAATTGAGCAAATAAATTTTGTTAACTAATTCCTCTAACTTATTGTTAGTATGGGCCTTCCACCTCCTTTTAATGTAGACACACTCATAGCAAAGCCAAATATTGTGAAGCTTGCCTTAGTATTCATTCTTTTTAAAGTTAACGGACATTCACTTGTATTATTATTGTATTATTGCATTCACTTGTATTATTATTATATTCTCATTGTATTATTACTGTATTCTATATTATTATATTCACTTATATTATTCCTGCAAAGCGAAATAAAACCACAAGGGTTTAAAATGCTTACAAATAAAAAAAAACTTTAGTATGAAACGCGAAAACCAATTGTTTGAAAAAATTTCAATTGGTCGGAATTACAGGGAAAATACTAAAATTCCTGTTGGGAGGGGGAAGATAGAGTGACTCTGACCTCGGAGAAACCACTTCATTTATTTCTTGCCCCCTTTATTTGTATCGTCCACTTGCCCCTTAACTTGTTTACCTGTGACATACCACGCGTCGAAATAAACGATTATTCCGAGGATATCTCGCGAGGAACGAATTAATTACGTCTCACGGAAATGATAATAGCAGGGACATTCGGGTAGAACGATTTCGAGTCGGGAAACGAATCTCTGGAGAGCAAGTATGATTGACACGTTGCCGAAGTTGGGGGCGAAGAACACGCGTAGACACATGACGCGGCTGACACAAACCGTCAAACGTGACGGCAAGAGAACGAGCAGATTGTCCTGGCCACTGTACGTGATCAGCGTGGACAGCCCTCTAATTTCTCGTGCACCACTGTTGGAAACGAGATCTATGGCTGGCAACGCGTGTTTAATGCTTCAGGAGTGAAAGGGGCTTCACGGTAAGAGAGTAAAAGATCGTATCACCGATCCGACAGCAACGTCGTTTACGTTCGTTTAACGTCACACACCGTTTCCCTTGAAAATTTCTTCGACGTTTATCAATTAGACTGACAAACCAAATTATCAGTCGGCCATATCGAATCCGTCCGTGTCGAAAAGCGGTTCTGAACCATTTACACGCGTTCGTTGTCTGCTCCTATTCCAGTATTTGTTAGTTTGTCCAAGGAAGCGACGTAAACAATCAAACAAAAAAAAAGTATTGGTCAAACCACAACTCGATGTTGATTTGTACGTATGCAGCGAGCCTCGGTAATATTCGAACACTTTTAAAAAGGCCATTACCTTTTTTAATAGTGGACCATACGACTTGGATTTCTTTTTGACAAGTTACAGCAATTGGTTCTAATCATTGACACAGATCTTCGAAATGGTGTATGAAAATGTCGTTGCAAAATAATCTCTACCTGGAGATTCAAATTGCATTAAATAAAAAAGAAAATGTTACAGCAATTTTAGTATTTTCTCTGTAATTCCGACCAATTGCAATTTTCTCGAAAAATTTTATTGCGCATCGTATAGTAATTATAGAGAAATACAGAAAAAATATTATACTAAACTTGTGGTGACAACTTTTTCGTGTGGGCCCATATTTAAAATTGGAAAAAATACATTTTGTAGATCTGTGTCAATCACACATATTCTGAAAATTTCATCAGATAGTGTTAATTGAATTCGATGATTGGATGGAGTGAATCTTGAAAGAGAATACGAAATTCATTGATTTTACATTAAAATTGTATTGTATGTCAAGAGGGTTAATGCCTTTGCCAAATTTTAGAACAACCAACAATCACAAGATTAGGACCAGGAACTGATTAATTACCTTATCAATAATTTATAATGATAACCGGTATAATATATGATCACGATCGTGACCGATGGTTCATCGGTACATTAATGTTTTAAACGCTCCATGATTCTCTACAGAAAGGACATTTTTAGTAGAGTCATTCTACAATGGAGTAGCTCCAGGCAGTAAAGCAGAATTAATGACTTAGTTATCTGCCACGTATTCCACGCAAATGCAGCTGGATATGAAAATGAATAAATTTACTGTGAAAAGTAGCGTTAGAACAGTTGAGCTACCGCCGGACGCGAATGAGAACCAGTGGAGTTTGACAAATTATGAGGGGCGAGGAGTGGAAATATTGGGCAAAACCATTTTCCAAAAAATTGGACTCCGCAGAGAAATGGCTACAATTTTTCCCTCCGTTTGCCATTAATATTTTGGTGAAAATATTTGACCAACATCCGGTTCATCAAAAATGAGTTAGTTCAAAAAATTCTGTTTTTGAATAAGAAATTCAATTATGTAAACAATTACCTATTTGATCTGATCGCAACGAGTCAGGATCTCCGACTGGATTTTTGAAATTTCATGACGTGTTTTGTTGAGATGTGTGATCGAGGCGCACATATCGATCATCGACACACATCAATCACTCAAATCTTTCTGTGGTTCCAATAATTTGGGAATTGATTCAAATCTTTCCGTGGTTTTAATAATTTAGGAAATTCACTCAAATATTTCTGTGGTTCCAATAATTTGAGAATAGACTAAAATATTTCTGTGGTTCTAATAATTTGAGAATTGACTAAAATATTTCTGTGGTTCAAATAATTTGGGGAACCGACTAAAATCTTTTTGTAGTTCCAATAATTTGAGAATTGACTCAAATATTTCTGTGGTTCTAATAATTTAGGGAATTCACTCAAATCTTTCCGCGGTTCGAATAATTTGGGAATTGATTCAAATCTTTCTGTGGTTCTAATAATTTGAGAATTGACTAAAATATTTCTGTGGTTCAAATAATTTGGGGAACCGACTAAAATCTTTTTGTAGTTCCAATAATTTGAGAATTGACTCAAATATTTCTGTGGTTCCAATAATTTGAGAATAAACTAAAATATTTCTGTGGTTCCAATAATTATAATTTGAGAATTGACTAAAATCTTTCTGTGGCTCTAATAATTTAGGGAAATCACTAAAATCTTGTACAAAATCATTAAGGACATAGTGTAGCGTTCGTTTAAAGATTGATTACAAATTTATTTTGCGAAATGCAAACGGTACTAATATTTTTACTACCCATTGCAAGCATTTCCAAGCGTCACAATCCTCAATACAAAATTACGCAGCCAGGCTTTCATTTAAAAATTGATCGTTTGAATATAAAATCGTCGATGCCGGTGGTTCTAATATTTCATCGTGCTTCTAAGTAAGATTCGACTGTGTAACGTTTGTAGCGTAACGTCTCGTCGCGCGAAGAGCATTGTTTGTACGCGAAACACGAGCGCTGGTTTTTCCGTATTTGTGTAAAAGTGAACATTGCGCGTCATAAAATGTTCATTTTGTCATCAGTTTGTCCGTCCGTGTTTGCAAGCATTTATGGAACAATCGGGCCGGGTTTCCCGTGCGCGGTCTTCTGGGGAATTAGCTCTCTCTCTCTCTCCCCCCCCCCCCCTCTCTTTCGAGGTTTCCAGCAACAAAATACAGTGGTAACACGCGGATCGATGCGAAACGGAATAAAGTATCCTGCGGTCCCGCGGTATTCCCAAGGAAACTTATTACCGTACAATCGCGCGACTGTGGATACAATTCATACAATATCCTTCCGCGGCAGAACACACATGCTGCTAACGTACGCTTCGCTTCGTGCATGCCTTGTTTCCGCATAAAAGCACGCGCATGAATGCACATCATGCGGGGTAGGACTAACTAACATACCAACAATGCCCGGCACAACAGCAGCGAACGTTAAACGATCTTCCGTACAGACTTTATCACGAATATGTTCGTTGCTCATCTTTCAAAACCGTAGCAAATAAATTAGGGAGAGCGATCGTTGAATGCATCCTGCGGTTTCAATGCGTCTTGCAATCTCAATACACGCACACTCTGTTCTTTTGTAATCTCCGCTGCTTCGTTTCAAGTTTTATGTCTTTGTTATTAATGCAGTTTACATGCAGAAATTTCAACGATCACCGAATGCATCGTACGGTTTCAATGCATCTTGTTCCTCGATCATTCATTCTGGAAAATTTTCCTATACAGGGTATCCCAAAAATGTTGTACTTCCTTGAAAGGATTCCCCAAGTCAATTCAAGCAACTTTCTCCTTTGCGAAAATGTTCCACGCCGCTTCGTTCAGAAGTTATTAACGAAAAACGCTCAGGGCGTGCCACCGAGCTGCAATCCTCCTGCCCCATCCGCGCGTTAATTGGTCCGTATTTTTCGTTCGTAAAAAAAAAAGTTACTTCAAATCACTTCGGGAATCACCCTTGAAGCACTCCTCTATTTTCACGAATGTTTATATTACTTTGTTCTTAAAATGTTGAAAATTTCAGAGGAATATTTCACGATCAAAGTTCAATCACGTTTTAAATATTTATTGTAGACGAAGTTTTTAAGAAAGAAAACTATTCTCGTCAATGGTGCGTTATTTCCAACCCAATGAAATCACCAAAAAAAGAAATCAATTTTTATGTAACTCCTCTGACTTGTAATTGATACAGAGATCATTTTCATTTTGCAGAAATCCTCGTATTTTCCTTTCGTTTTACAAGATGACCCGAGAAAAAGTTATTACATCTGAATAAGGAAGATCAATTCGGGAATTTTTGAGAGGCGATTTATGTGAATCGAATGGACTGATTCGCAAAAAGACATAACGTATAATACGTAAGAACTGCCAGGTTCTCTGGTGTCGATTTTATGGCGCATGGAAGATGTAAGGTCCGCTATAATTTTGTCCGGCGTTGTACATAAATTGAGGGACACGTCGAGAGAACGTTAGATTCTCCTCTTCTCTTATTCGGTCTCTCTTTCTCTTGTTCCCCCCCTATTTGTCTTTGACTCCGCCTTGTTTCTACGATAAGAATACTTTCGCAACACATTTGCGAATAAACAAAACGACGGTAATCCGTGCGAACCGTTCGCGTGTGTATTCTCCTTTGTCGTTGAAACGCCGTTTACCCGTTTCAATATCAGACCGTAAACGAGATCCCAAAGGATCCTAGAGGTCCCACAGATTTTTTCAAAGCCGCTTCCGAGATTCCACTAGAAAATGACACACGCGTTCCTTTCTCCCTTCCGCGACGTGATCGTTAAAAGTGTATTTTCGAATGCTGGGTAAAATTTCAAAGTTTATTCATTAAAGAGACAGATGCTTCGCTTGGTCTCGTTATTCATACAAAAAAATTATCGAAAGCCGCTCACCCTTTCTGTTTTTATTTTCCTTTGCTTAATCCCCTTCGGCTACTGCAAGGTCACTCCTGCCCGTGCCGGGGTCATTTCTGACCCCAGCCGATATTTTATTGATACATATTGAAGGACGCCAAAGACGCTCCCCAAATTTTCAATGTGAATGTTTAATGCGAGTGTTTAATGTGAGTGTTCAATGTGAATGTTTAATGTGAGTATTCATTGACAATTTTCAATGTGAATGTTCAATGTGAATTTTCAATGTGAATGTTCAATGGGAATGTTCAATGGGAATGTTCAATGTAAATGTTCAATGTGAATGTTTAATATGAATGTTCAATGTAAATGTATAATGTGAGTATTCATTGTCAATTTTCAATGTGAATGTTCAATGTGAATTTTCAATGTGAATGTTCAATGTGAATGTTTAATGTGAATGTTTAATGTGAATGTTTAATGTGAATGTTCAATGTAAATGTTTAATGTGAATGTTCAATGTAAATGTTTAATGTGAGTATTCATTGACAATTTTCAATGTGAATGTTCAATGTGAATTTTCAATGTGAATGTTCAATGGGAATGTTCAATGGGAATGTTCAATGTAAATGTTCAATGTGAATGTTCAATGTGAATGTTTAATCTGAATGTTCAATGTAAATGTATAATGTGAGTATTCATTGTCAATTTTCAATGTGAATGTTCAATGTGAATTTTCAATGTGAATGTTCAATGTGAATGTTTAATGTGAATGTTTAATGTGAATGTTTAATGTGAATGTTCAATGTAAATGTTTAATGTGAATGTTCAATGTAAATGTTTAATGTGAATGTTCAATGTGAATGTTCAATGACTTCCACAATTTTATTATAGAAAAATGAAGGCTATGCGTACAATTCAACGCGTGATGGGAAGATCAACACAATAGTTGCAAACCGATTATAGATTTTGCGGACACGATAGAATCTCGCGGTACAAGTAGAACTCAAGAAATTACGAAGCTAGTGTTCCGAGGAAATGTAATAATTAGCGTAAATCATTGATCTCTCGTCATTCTTGAGAACGCTGTACGTTCGGTGCGTAGACGTAGCAGTCTGTCAGAATAGAGTGGTCCGACAGTCGATATCGATTTCTGATAATCAAACGCATTTCACGTACAAAACGATTGTCAATCGTACTGATCGATTGGTCACATACGTAGACGTCCCTCCGATTAGATTGTTAAATTTGTTTTCAAGTGGACTGCGTATCGGTGTCACTATTTAACATTAGGTTCACAGGACCCGTCAAAATGGTGGGTTCTAATATTTTTATATAGATTTACAAATATTTACATTGTAAAGACACATCCGTCTAATGTTATCACTGTTTTCAATTACACTTACTCATTTTCGTTTTAAATGCATAAAATCTGCTGTCTAGTCACGACTATCCCAATAATGGTAGAGAGGGAGTCATTCGATCAATAGTGCAGTCTCCAGTGATCGATTTAGGATCGTTCGACACACTCAATATTTTTCAAGCTGTATCCTTCGTGTCTTTACAATCTTGTAAGTATTTAAAATTTTTGTTTATTGAATTTCAGAGATCAGTTACGCGCTACTTGCGAATTTCATGCTTTCACGATAAAAATGAATGCTTTTTAAATTATAAGAAAACTGCTGTATTTTCCTCAACTTGAAAATAATTGTTCTTTCAATCAAAAGAAGACAAAATAAAGTCGGTGAAAATCATGATGGCATCGAAAAACTTTTTCTGTGGTTCCAATAATTTGGGGAATAGACTCAAAGTATTTTAGAATATACGAATACTGTTGTATATTCCTCAACTTGAAAATAATTGTTCTTTCAGTCGACAGAAGACAAAATGAATTCTGTGGAAACGATGATGGCATCGAAAAACTTATAGTTGTATGTCACGCTTTTATTTTCGTGGTCGAAAGAAAGATGTTCTCGGAGAAAGGCAGACTTCGATTCGGTAATAATCCGGACGGAAAACATAGCGGATCCGAGCCAGAGAAAACACACAATGGCAAAGAAAACACGATCAAAACTTTCACCGAAATACTTCAAATTCGTAATATCACGTAGAGTTTTCCGGGTCATTGCCAAGTTTATAGAGGAGCATTCTTGAGCTTCCAAGTGGAGAAGAGAAGTATCGAGACGTCGCCATCTTCCCTTTTTACGTTGCCGGCGCGCCTCTACGAGTCGAAAACTTCCGTATAAAATCCTACTATGAACTTGCCGAATAAACATAGCTTTTACTCGGCCGGGGAATGGGATCGTAAAGACTCCGTGAAATTAACAAATTTTCTCGAAACTTTGTCGCATCCATGTGGGTGGATATATTGTTGAAAAAGTTGCAAGATTAATCGTATGTCTCTGCCTAGAATTTATGTAGTTTGTATACTTTTTATTTTTGTTGCAATTTACAATTCCTGGAGCTGTACAAACTTTATAGATTTAATATTTTTACGTAACTGTATTTTTTAAATTATTATTAACATATTGTTCATTGTCCCTCGTTGTTCAAAATGTAATTCATTGTGCATTATTCAAAATATTGTTTACGTTATTCAATATGTTGGTATCTAATCAATTACTAAACATTCAAGTATTGTACGAGTTACATCAATTTCCCATGAAATTTAAAAAATCATACAGAATCAAAATATTCTAGGTCGAACAAATGATTAATATTCGAGTTAAAATCGGTCCGAGTGCAAAGGGTTAAAAATGTGACGTTACAATCTGTTGATTTAGAGTGTAAACTATATTCTGAGGAGCTTATGAGGGTTAAATGAAAAATATTTTTAAATTCTTTCTGCTGTTTTAGGAAGGATTAAATTTGTCGATAGTAAATTATATGAAGATTGCATTGTTCTCTTAAAACTTTACAGGTAGTCCAGTCAATGAATGCATATAAGGGGGGTGTAGAGGGAAATGGAAGGAGCACAATTTTTAACTTTGGGACTTTGCTTGGACTAGTTAGGAGATAAACATACTAAAAGTCCCCTGAAGGTCCCCTTTTTCGGTTTTCCGTTTATATCTCGGAAACTGTGCGTCCTAGCGATAAGACCAGTCTATACAAAATTAAAGCTGACAAAATGTGCCATAAGATTGATTCCATTCAGCTTTTCGCTATCTCGCATAGTAACAGTTTCCGAGATGTCAGCGCTCAAAGTTCACTAATTGTGCTGAAGAGTTAGCTAGTCAAATATGGCAAAAAACGTGAGGCAAAAATTTCTTTTTCGCAATTAGTGAACTTTGAGTGCTGATATCTCGGAAACTATGCAAGATAGCGAAAAACTTAATGCAGTCAATCTTGTGGCACATTTTGTCAGCTTTAATTTTGTATAGAATGGTCTTATCGCTAGGACGCATAGTTTCCGAGATAGAAGCGGAAAAACGAAAAAAGGGACCTTCCACGTGCACCTCGCTCACCTCCTAGGAGTGGGGACTTTTAGTATGTTTACCTCCTAACTAGTCCAAACAAAGTCCCAAAGTTAAAAATAGTGCTCTTCCATTTCCCTCTACAACTTTTCGTTGACTGGACTAAGGTTTAAAGAGTACGCTAAGAATTCTGTATAATGCATTAAAAATACTTCGCAACACTTTGATACTTTCGACAAATTGATAGTCATACAAACTTGTTAGTAACTGGTTTTTTAGAGAGACACCGTTCGCATTGTTCCCAAGCTGCTATTCATAAGTTCGACTCGCGGCCGAGTGGTTTCCAGATTTTTCCAAGTGCCGATTTAAAATTGAATAGAAATTTTTCCGTTTGCAAGAACGCGGTGGCGAAACTTCAAACGCTTCGTAGACCGGCAAGGAAATATCTGGTTCCTTGAACAATTTAGAAGTTACAGAAAAGAATCGTAAAATTCTGTGTTGACCGTTGTTGAACCGAGGTTATTGGTTACCGGAATTTTCTCGATTTCCTTTTCAACCTGAGAGAAGTTTCCTCAAAATACCACTTCAAAGAAAGCTTGCCTCCAAATCTTCGAGCCGGCTTCCAAAGAAGTTTATGCTGTAACGCAACAGTTACCCAATCAGAAGTAGCGGAGAGATTTCTACATTGTACGTGTAATACATTTCCGAGGAAAACGCGGGCTCGTAAAACTGCTCAACTGAGTTTAGCAAATTCAGATATTCCCTTGGATTTCGTCTGTATCTTTTCCGCATTCGGTTTCCCCTATTGTGTTGTTTACAAAGCGATAAAACGACATGAGAAATCTCGCGTATGCAAAGCGCAAATCTTCAAAGCATTATTTGAGAAATTCTACGATTTATTTTAACCGGAGGTTTCTCGTCGCTCACATAGAATGTTATCGACAACATTTTCATTTCGACCAGACGTACAGGGCGCATAAAAAGTAATGACAGTCAGAACATTAGAGCCACTGACAATTTTCAATATTTTCGTGCTTCCAGTCAAGTTTAAAATCCTCGACAATATTTAATGATTGTTTTTATGAACTAAGTATGGTATTACTGGCCAGTGGCGGCACTAGTCAAGTGGAGGCCCCAAGCGGTATAAATTTTGGGGCCCTCAAACTCAAGTTAGAAATAGAAGTTGCAAGAAAACTCTCATAAACTTATTAACAATAAAGAAATGTAATGAAAAATTTCATACTCAAAGAAATTTCTTTCGTATTGTAATCGGTCGTCAATGGCGTGATTTATGAGTGTCGCACGTGTTGTCCATCTGTCGGGGTTGAAATTGTCGAAGCCCGGTGGTTGTAAAATAATCGGTCAGTTCGGAGCCGATTCGCATGCGTTTTTTGCTTGCTATAACGTCCTTTTCAGGTACATCGCCAGTGGTCGGGCCTTTGTGTCCGCAACAATAATACGAAGAAGCGGTACGCGACGAAACACAGTGATTCTCGAAAAAATCAATATCTCCTTGGAAAGGACTTGTTTTGTTTCAATCGATCAGCTTTGATCGAATACATTGTATGCTGGGAGAACAGACGCGCAGAACTATTTTTCCTAGTTTGCTGTCACGATTTTGAAAAGTGTAGTGTTCAGTGATTGTTAAAGGCCATCTTTGGTTTTTTAAATGCAACCGTATATTTTTCATGCACCAATTGATGTGGTTGTTTATTCTCTGTAAAGAGTGTTACCCATGAAAAATTATTAATCCAGCAGATATTTTAATTTGAATATTGCTGAGAAAACCTTTTTATGGTGGTAATATACAAAGTTATCATTAGTGAGAAAGTGAGGTTTCCTTAGCAATGTTTAATTGAACTATCTGGCAATATACAAGGTATCTAAATTAAGGTTAGATTGTAACTTGAGTAACCAGAAATTTTTGTCTTTCTCCTGTGTAATCCAGTAGATTTGGGTGAGAAAATGTAAAAAATTCAAGTTTCAATCTTAGGAGATCAGTGGTTCAAAAGTTATGAGTGTTTAAAGTTCAGTACAAAACGCTGAAAATCGCACAAGTTTAAGCACTCATAACTTTCGAACCACTGATCCCCTAGGATTGAAGTTTGGGTTTTTGGCATTGTCTCAACGAAATCTGTTGGGTTGCATAGGAGAAAGGCAAAATTTTCTGGTTGCCCAAAGTACAGAGCAGCCTAAATTAATTTTTGTGTTCAGAAATTATCGCTGTAAAAATCGGGAAAATGTTGAAACATGGTTGCAATTTTCCGGAGGACGTATATAATTAGTGCAGCGTCCATGAAACAAGAAGGACTTCTTCTGTTTCAAACGATCAGCCTTGATCGAATACATTGTATCCTGGGAGTTTCCAACTTTTTCACTTCTCGACGAGTGGAGGGTGTTGATGCAAAAGTAAACTTTAACAACAATTCACAGCAAGTTTCTCTTACATGTCTTTTAAATGTCCACCGATCCAGAGGTGTATTCACCCCCAAGACGGATGACCAAAAATGTTTATGTCTCGAAGAATTCATAACCTTCCAAAATGAATTCACGAACATTTTAAACACCAGACCATTTTGCAGCTTTCCACTTTCTATAATTTTAAACAGCGACAAGAAGATTGCGCTCGTTATCATTAAATTGAGTGAAAACCGCGAGAATGATTAACTTGAATTTGCACGAATCGAGGATGGTCGGTTTTACAGGGAGACATAATTCTTTTAGCGTTAATGAAATACGGTCGACATGTGAATCTTTCATACGGACACGTGGTCGACTTTAAAACTAAACGCGATTCAAATGCTGCTTCAATAAAGCCTGATTGCAGCTGTTCTAGTTCGTACCTACTTCATAAATTTCTTGAATGAAATTAGAGTTTACTACGCACGGCTTTAATTAATGCGCTATTCATTTTATCTTGCAAATTGTGCATGTCTGGACAGATCTGCAACGTGTTTTATTTCTGTAGAGTGCAAACACTGCAAACCTTCCATATACACAATTGTTTCGTTCTAATCACCACATATAATCTCAAATGTACATATACAATATACAAATTATGATCAATATGATCTCCATGAGGTAAACTTTTCTTTACCGGACTCAAAATTTCTGCCTTTCTCATATAAATTGTGATGTATTTGGTATGTAATCCAGTAGATTTGGACCCGGGGCGACTGCTGATCGAAGTTTCGATCCTGCAGGATCAATGGCTCAGGAGTTATGCTTGCTCAAAGTTGAGCAATCTGCAGTGTTTTTGACAGAAAAGGCCGCCGCCATATTGATTTGTAATGACGACCGCGAGCCGCTTACCTTGCCCCCCCCCCTGACCTAATCATCAACCAACTACCACCTAGTGGCTCTGCTCGGTAAGCGGCGCGCGACACTACAAACCAATATAGCAACACCCTTACCTGTCAAAAACAGTGAAAAATGCACAACTTTAAACCAGCATAACTCCTGAACCATTGATCCTACAGGATCGAAACTTCGACTACATACGAAATACATCATAATTTATATGAGAAAGGCACAAATTTTGAGTCCGGTAATGTAAAGAGCAGCCTCTCCATGTATTGTATAATCTATGATCTACATATATGTATAATCTCTAGCATAATTCGAAATAATTCGTGTAATAATGAACTGCAAACGTGCAGGAATTAATACGATGTCGTCACGGTCGGATGCACGTGCAAACTAAACGCTAATGTTTCATAAAACTTTTATGGCTTTAATATTTAAATTTTACTACATGTTTGGACGACTTCTTCAGCGTCCAATGTCCCCGTACGACCCCTCCCGAAAACGCTTTGCGGAAAATCGACTCGGGAAACGTTACGGACGGGCGTGTCCACAATTTATATTCAGGAAGTACTGTTTATGGAAACGTGTGTTATTTTCCGGGAGAACGCGTTCCAATAGAAACTGTTTGCTTGAACGTAAACGGCGGCGCGGCGAGGTAAGAAGTGGAGACACGAGTAATAAGTTTATTGTCCTAGAGTTTAGCTCGGGCGATAGTGTACCTCTATGGCAACGATAATGACTCAAATTTACGCAGAAACATTAAACCACCCCGGAAGTTCGTACGTACAAGCAGGATCGTTTAGTACATGTATAACGGTGCTCGAATGGAATTTCGTATTGATCACTTTAACGGTAGGAAGCTGATTTTATTTCAGGCTTGGAAATTTAATATTATTCCATACACCAACCTCGACATTTGTAACGGGGACTCGCAATACCGGCCCATAGTTCATTATTTGTTACCGAAGATAATACGTCAATAATGGAATAACTCTGGCGGAAATCGAATACAGTCATTAATATGTAATGATACAGTTATTATACAGGGTGGGCCAATTACAGTGTCCACCTTGAACATTCCCGTCACTCGTAATAATACTCAAAATGAAATCTCAGAGTCACCTACTTTTCTTTAAATGGAAAAACCTACTTTTTGTATCCTGAGTCGATACAGTATCGAATTCCACGTAAAAATTTGTTGATCTTTATATGTCCTTCATACGACCTTCATACTAAACCTAATAGTTAACGAGATATTATCGAAATAATTTCAACGAGCCGAGTTCAACGGCCTAGTATACCACATGATTTTAACACGAGCCTAAACCTAATAGTCAACTAACAATTAACGAGATATTGTCGAAATAATTTTCCATATTATTATGGAAATATTATTATGACCTTACCTAATAGTTAACTAATAGTAACGTGATATTATGGAAATAATTTTCCATATTGTTATGGAAATATTATTGCTTAACTAGTAGCATTTATGGTTGGCGTTTTGTTGGACCTCCGTTGGCGGTATCCGTTGGGCAACCGTTGGAAATGTCGCTCTTTTTTGCAGTTGAGCCAACAGTCAGGGCCAACGTTAGGCCAACGATCACACCCAACCTAGAGCCAACGTTGCTACAAGACGAACCCACAGAGCCCACATTCTGATTTTCTCTTTTTTATGGTATATTATAAATAATATACATATTAAAAATGTATTTTCACTTCCTTAGGTCATTTGAAGCAACATCCTCCTTTGAAAAAATGGCCGTAGCGGCTTTGTTTAGAAGTTATTAGCGAAAAAACACAGACCAATCGCACCAATCAGAGCGCGACCTAGACACGAGCTGGCACTGTCGGCCCGGCGCGCCAACTGTCTATTGGCCGACTCTGCAAAGTCGCGCTCTCATTGGTCCGTCTTTTTCGTTAATAACTCCTAAACAAAGCCGCGGGGGTAATTTTTGCAAAGGAAAATGTCGCTTCAAATGACGTAAGGAACCTCCCATTTCCCGGACTTGAAGGAGTTTTGGGACACCCTGTATACCTATAGTAGTAGATCAGGTAGATCAGGTTTGCGCATCAATTGCAAGACGCAGGAGCAAGTCTTTTAATATTTTCACTGTTTTAAATTGCACTCGCACATTCTTGTTATAAATGCATCAAATCCGGAGTCTAGTCATTACGAATCCAGTGACTATAATTATTCTAGGACATTCAGGAGTGAGTCAGAGGACCTCCTGGTCCAAGCAAAACGATTGTAGCTCCATTGTTTAGGGAATTGATCTTTTCCTACGTGGGCCGAAACTGGGCGCGCTATCATAAAAGGACTGGTATGCAATCGGAAGCATACATCGAAGGATAAACCGGACCCGACGAAGCGATCGTTTTAGCGTTTTCTTATTCTTTCTGACGCAGCGGTCGTTAAACCGTCACGCTACGAAACACTCGAGGAAGTATATAGCGTCTCGCGGAAGAACAGGCATCGCGCACGTTGCTGGTCTACATCTTTCTGCCGATGCTCCACCAGACTCGCGTCTCCCTGAATAAGATCACGAAATTTACGGCCTACTTCCTCGAACGTAGCGGGCCACCCTGACATCCGTGGACGTCGATCCGATTGCTTCCTCCGTCCGGCTCGCCCGATCCCCTGTATCTCCATTCGGGGATCATTCGAACCCCTTAATGGCACGCCAACTATTTCACGGCACGGCGGAATCTCCAACTATGCAACCGAACTTTGTCCTCGCGCGTCACGTTTATTTGCAACGTGCTCCACAAGCCTAGTTTACAGCCTCCGTCGCCGTAAATAAACTACCGGAACTTTATACACCCGCTATTCATCCAATTTGCATTAACTCTTTGCCGCTCGACGCTCCTACGTAGCCCTTTTAACCTTCGTGAATTGTTTACGTCCATTTTACCCTACTTTTCTTACAAAAATGAATTTAATGCTCTTTATATCACACCAGCATAATACCCGTTACAAATTCAACGGCTGGCTTATTTCTGGAGATATGCCACTATTTAGACTTTAGATTTTCAATATTATGTGAGGTACATACTTATACAAGGTCCCCCCGTTAAGTTATGTCACCATTTTTTAGGCATTTCCGATAGTGCAATTAAAAAATGTTTTAGACAAAAGTTTGTCAGTACTTGGCGAGCTACATGTTCGCATATTCTTAAATCTGAAGAAATGCTTTTTACGTAAAAAAGTAAAGGTCACCTTGACTTTTTTAAATGGCACCACATGTTTTGGACATTATAGGATTGTTGCTGACGTCGAGGCGAATTCAACAGTATACTATGACCTTGAAATGACCTGGAACTCGAAAATTTTATGCAAACGTAACTTTAATAAAAAATTAAATTAAATTAAATTAAAATAATAAAAATAAATTAAAAGAAAAAGCTGACATCCCATTTTAAAAAAAACTCGAAGTGACCTGGAAGTAACCTTGGAAGAAATAAAGATAAAATGTTTTTTGTCAGAATGACGTTCTACATAGAAAATGATGATAAAAGTTTATATCAAACTGTGTATACGTAACTGAGCATATAACTATTTTACCGTGGAAACGTAAGATGCGGTTGTTGTTTCAGACCGTCAAACTCGGAAGTCAAGAGAGAGAGAGAGAGAGAGAGAGAGAGAGAGAACTTTCTGGGCACGGTGTTGTAAGACGGAAGGTCTTTTCACGGTAACTCTGTTAAAGGCTCGTGATTAAAGTTTTGGTTAAAGGGTTAGGCACTCTCCGCGTGGTTGTCACGCGGTGGTATTATTGAAAAAGTTCACACCCGACTCTATAAACCAGTAATACCGGACTTAGCGAGATGAAGATCGGTAGTTTCGTCTCTCCGGAATTATTTTGGGCGGATCCACAGTGGTTCGGGCGGCCGATCCAGCAGTTCGTCAAGATTTTAATACTGTTTGGAAGTTTAAGGGTATAACAATGTAGGTCGTTGGATCCGTTTGATCTTTAAACATTTAAGGTGATCTTGATTTTTTATAGAATAAACACATTTAAAATCATCAAAATTTGTAGAGCGCTAAATGTTGATTCACTTTTGTTCAAAACATTTTTTTGGTCTCAGTTTTCAAATAAACTATAATCCATAATGGTGTTCGCATAAACTGTTGATTTTTAAATGCTCCTACAATTTTTAATAAATCTTTTTGATCCAATCGTTTTCGAAGACGATGGATATTTAATATGATTCTAGTGGCATCATACAAGGGAAAGTATACTGAAAATATTGCAATTTGAAAGAATGCAAAACTATTTGGATCTCGAAAGATATTCCACGTCAAAGGGGAGTAACTTTAACAACTTTCGTTGGTTCATTAAGAATCACTCATTTGATAAATGACGAACTGTAATTCTAAATTTGAGGTATGCGTTTTCAAGGTAAGAGAGAATGCTCTTCATTATTTTTTAAAAATTTATTTACGTCGCTTTCTTAACTGCCAGGGTTATTTCGCGACGGGACCTACAGTTTTTATAAGGTGGGTTCCGAACTACCTTGGACACCACAGTTTAAATGAATGCTCTTCATTTCGAAGAAAAAATTTTCTAGAAACGTTAAATAGATTCGGCAAGGTTCACAAAAGAAAATCTTAAAGTGTTCATTTTTAAATGCTGAACGTTTTCGGAATTGCTGAACATTTCTAAAGTAATGTAAATGCATTAAATACCAATATGAGACATGTTTTACTAAATGATCTGGTAGATCGTCCTGCCGGACGGTACTGTGGGGCCGTCAGATTTAGGACATTTTATCCGAGCCGCAAGTTTTCCATTATATCCGTTCGCGTTTCGTTATCGTACACGCGTATACACGTTTCACATTACCGAGCCAGTGAGTTGCAAATTTCGTTCGCTAGACCAGAGAACTCCGTTGTGTTTCAGTCACATCTAAATATTATATACTATATGTATATTGTATATATGTACACACGTGTGTACATAAATATATTTCGCATGCGAACTAAAGTCGAAATTTGAGTGAGGCGATCTAAAATTCCCTTTTCATTAGAACGTTTTAGCATGAAAATGAGAGCAGGAGAACGCGGAAGTGAACGTATCAAATAAATTATTAACGCACCGTGATCTACAGTAATTCTATTAGTAACACATCGTTATTCTACGTGTATTATAGTTCGAAGCTGACGTGGATATCAAGTGTACGGTGTGTTTAGTTTCCGACAGTACAATGCTGTAGCAACAGCGTATTGTGAAACAAACAACGTGAAAATAATACGGTTATACAGCTTCGCGGATAATAGTTTCAGCTCGGTATATCAAATTCGATAGAAAAACTATGATTTGAAATGAACTAAAAAGAATGAAATAATTCCCATTTAATTTATGTGAATACACACGAATTATTAAAAATATTACATATACAGGGTGTCTCCGCTCAAGTGCGAACCCAAGGATGTCTGCTTTTTTTAATTTTGACAAAGAAACAATTTTTTATGTGTAAGTTGAACTCAGTATCCTGCAGGGGTTGTTTTTCTTCAAAAAAGTACATCTGATTTTTTGTTGCATCGCGTAGCTCATAAATAAAATGCATTCAAATGTAATATGATCTTCAAATGCCCTTGACCACTGAAGATCAAGTTCAAACTGAAATTTCCGAACATTTAATAAAGTCGAGGACGTCTTTTAATACAAAGTAAACAATTTCTATGTGTAAGTTGAATGGTATTAAGTAGTCAGTATCCTCCAGGTGTTGTTTTTTTTTCAAAAACCACTATACATGTATTCAACGTGGAAAATATGTATTCCCATTTTCAATGTGGAAGACATTACCATTGATATAAAATTTGTCATATATTTATATATATAAACAAAAATTTTAACACAAAAAATTATGAGGCTGGCTTTTTCATAATGTACAGAATGAGCTAATTAGACACTGATTTAAGGAAGGGTATAATCACCCCCACGCATTCAGAATACTTTTTTAGTGCATAGTAAAAGTACATATGACCTTCGAGTGACCTTGAACTCCGAAGTGTTATTTGAAGGTCACGTCACAGTACACATTTGAATACATTTTTCAAATACGATGTTTTATGATAGAAAATTTTCTTCTTTGTCGAAATTAGAGAAGATTCCGTTTAGAATATTGTTCTGGTTAAAAAAATGTATCAAGTGTTTTTCACATTAGACTTCCTTCTTTTAGGTTATGTTTCTGGCATTTTGGGATAGTGTGGGATTGCCGGTAATTGTTCAGGATGTTTGTCGAAGGAAGTTCCCTTAAAATTAGAGTCGGCTAATGGATTCGAGGGAAAGTTGAACATCTGTGGCGGAACAGTCCGAGAAACAAAGTCACAAAAAGCAAATACAGAAGAAGAATAGCTTGAGAAAGTCGACGGGGAGTGCGGTCGTTCGACTACTCTCTCCCTAATCCGCCATTTGTAATGAAAACTGCGGACGTTCAGGTAGGAATGACTAAAATGAAAAGTGTCCAAACATTTAATAAAGCGGAAGAAATCTTTTAATACAATCCTTTGCACGATTGTACCAATTAAGGTGTCCGTTTACTATCCGATCAATAAAAAGCCCGAGTTTTAGATCCGAATCTACCATATTTAATATAAATCTTCGTTATGTTCAGTTGGAATATATAGCAAAAACGTAACCATCTATCAAAATCGGAAACTCGATTGAAGAGTACTGCAACGAAACCGACGCGGCAGAAAATTGCAACCTGTCTTTTCGCTGCAATTTCAAATCCAGCAGACAGTCGAAATTTTTCTAAAATGTTCGCTAAATACAACGGAAATGAAGCCAGCGCGGTAAAGTTGCACTGACAATTGTTTTATATTATAAATTGCGTTTGCTCATTAAAATAAATTGTATTTCAACGAGAAAATACAATTAGCTGTTGTTTTGCTTTGGCGACGTTTTCGTAAAAGTAGACTCTTAAAAATGGACAGAAATTCTGAAGCTTGTCCATTTACATCATAAAGCTTTTATTACTGTTATAATTTTTTAAATCAACTGTTCAACGTAAAAATACCCACCAGAATGAATAGAGACTCCAACAATTCCACCATTTTTTTACGGGGACATCGTCATTTTCTCCTGAATGAAAACCACGAAATTGTTCGACTATCTGGGGAAAATTATTTAATCGGAATACTGAAGAAATGTCATTGGAATTAGTCACATTTTCAATGTGGAAAATATGTATTCGCATTTTCAATATGGAAAATATGTATTCCTGTATTCAATGTAGAAAATATTCACATTTTCAATGTGGAAAATATGTATTCGCATTTTCAATATGGAAAATATGTATTTCCATTTTCAACGTGGAAAGTATGTATTCCCATTTTCAATCGGAAAATACATGTATTCCCATTTTCAATCTGGAAAATATATGTATTCCCATTTTCAATGTGGAAAATATGTATTCCCATTTCAATGTAGAAAATATTCAGATTTTCAATGTGGAAATTATGTATGTATTCCCATTTTCAATGTGGAAGATATGTATTCCCATTCTCAAATCATCTGTTCAACGTAAAAATTTCATTTTTTAAAAATTTAGGTTGTTAGGACAGTTGAAATGTGACTGCAATCAGTTTAATTTATGAGGGAATGTATATTATAAAAATATCGATTAATTAAATCAAAATCGATTTGACTCTACTCAACTCTATAGGATAAATTAAACAATGCTAAGAAATAATGCTATTTTATAAAGTGACAATAATATTGTAACTTGTTTCTTTATTTTTAATCTATTTTACGTCGCTTTTTTAACCGCTGTGGTTATTTCGCGACGGTCGCAGTCTAATTATGACAGAAGTACGTGTGGTTTTATAATGGTTTCTCCTCTGAAAGGACTGGCTGGCGCATAAGCTTTATAAATATATTATATATATATATATGTTTTTTTTCGTTGCTGTAGATCCACCAAGAAAGCACGATTTAATCGCGTAAGTATTTTAATCGGTGCAGTCGGCAAGTAGACAAATAGTAGCCACGGGCTATTGGCGAGCGGGCTTGCGGCAAAGCTCCAATATAACTCAGACCATCTGATAGTTTCATTACTCCAGTAAATTCGCTGCCCGTGGCGAGCTTCTTATACATCCTCCTTCATCTGTGCGTGTGTAGCGGTTACCTTTCTAGGTGGGATCCTGCATGTGCACATAATATATTTGAAAAAAACTGGGGAGAAAAACGAGATCGGTCGGGATTGGTCGATGATCTGGGAGGGTAGAGAAAACCGCAGCATTTGTCCTGGAATTACCGAAGCGATATTATACGGGTTTAAAAGCATTAACATCGGACGATTTTATTTTCAACGGTCTTTGAAATGTTTCCTACCTTCTTCGTCAATTGTATTTCTTCATTTATTTCGTGAATACAATCAATCTGCATAAAAGAATCTTTAAAAAATCTGGAACAATCTAGAAGTATACTCTTTCCTTTTATATAGGCTGTCACAAAAATCCTGTACTTCCTCAATTGGATCCTTGAGATCATTCGAAGCAACTTTTTCCTTTGCGAAAATCTTGTCTGCAGCTTAGTTTAGGAGTTATTAACGAAAAACACGGACCAATCAGAGCGTTGGGGGCGGGCGGATTGCGATTCGGAGACACGCCCCGCTCAGGGCAGCGTGCTTTTCGTTGATAACTTTTTAACAAGGCCGCGGAGAGAATTTTCGCAAAGGAAAAAATTATTTCGAATCACCTCAGCAATCACCCACCTTCAAGAAAATGCAACATTTTATAAATCCTAAACTCTGTAAAAACGTTCTTTTGTGCTGAGAATGTCAATATTTCAGTGTTTATACATTCTACAAGCAGTAATATTATTATAAGTACGTTAATTTTACGAATTGAGATGGAGGAGACTGCGAGAGGCGGAAAATCGATTTTCTCAAAATGGAAGGTCCAGTTTCTGGCGGCGCGAATGTTGAATTTCGCGCAGTCACCGCGAGAAAATGAAGTTGCTCGAGGCGCGGAAATGTTTGGAATTTTTCACAGAATCTCGAAACGCTTATCAAAGTGCCGCGCCGTATAAAACGACATTTCTAGTTGACTATGGTGGTGGGAGGGAGGAAAGGAGGGGGTAATATCGCGTAGTGAATCTTGTTTTGATGTGGCGTTCGTGAAATTTAGTTTGGCCCTCTCCCCGTTGCCTATTGTCGGCTTTTAAAATCCTTGAATGTTCGCGGCGGGCCGGGTCGGGCCGCGTCCGCGTATATTTCCTGTCGGTACATATTTTATTTAACAGAGACCGCGGATGTAAATAGGCGGCTTTTAAAGTATGCTTCTCCCGTCCACAACGAGGCGTAAATATGCCAGATGGTGGCAGGCGTTTTCTGTGGAAAACTTTATGGAAATGTGAATGGTCAGGGTTTATTTTTATTAGAAGTCCTTCTTTCATGTGGTGTACGCGTGATCCCCTTGCAAGCCCTCGCGAGCAGAAAGGTGCGGCTTTTCCATCAGAAAATATTCCACCTTTTGATGTTCGAAGGCACTTCGCCTGGGGAACAACATTACGGGAATAGGGGTTATACTCGAACCAGGAGTACATCGTTTACCACCTTCAACCCTATATATCGAAGTGGTTTGTTTGTATACGAGGCTACCTTCTTGTGGGTCGCCGATCTGTCATGAAACGGCATATGCGCTTCCAATAGATTCCTATCCCTCATTGCTTCACGACTCTCTCTCAATTTTCCAAATTCCCTTTTGATCTCACTTTACATTCGAAACCCTAATGCGGAGTTTCGGCCACCCCCGCCATCCCCTGTCGCCCACCGGTACCCCTCACGTCCCGCGTCGGGGTCGGGAGTCCCGCGCTCATCAAAACTCCGGTTTCCAGTTATTTTACCTCCTTCATTTTCAATCCAACTTTTTGACACTTCACCCACCAGAATGAATAGAGTCTCCAACAATTCCACCATTTTTTAACGGAGCATCGCCATTTTCTCCTGAACTGCGAACCTTCACGAAATTGTTCGACTATCTGGAGAAAATTATTTAATCGGACTACTGAAATGTCATTGGAATTAGTCACATTTCCAATGTGGAAAATATGTATTCCCATTCTCAATCTGGAAAATATGTATTCCCATTTTCAGCGTGGAAAATATGTATTCCTATTCTCAATGTGGAAAATATGTATTTCCATTCTCAATGTGGAAAATATATGTATATTCCTATATTCAATGTAGAAAATATTCACATTTTCAACGTGGAAAATATGTATTCCCATTCTCAATCTGGAAAATATGTATTCCTATTCTCAATGTGGAAAATATGTATTTCCATTCTCAATGTGGAAAATATATGTATATTTCTATATTCAATGTAGAAAATATTCACATTTTCAATGTGGAAAATATGTATTCCCATTTTCAATGTGGAAAATGTGTATTCCCGTTAATATATTTGTCGTATATATAAAAAAGATATTAATACGAAAAATGGCGAGGCTGGCTTTTTCATAATGTGCAGAATGAGCTAATTAGACATTGATTTAAGGAAGGGTATAATCTCCCCCACGCATTCAAAATAATTTTTTGTGTAATGTTTGTCATGGTACTTAATTTCATTATATTTTTCATACAGAGGTAGACAGTATGTAATGTTATATTTGGTGAAAAAGCGAAGGAGTGCACGATATTTATTCTTGTACCATATTTGTCTAATGTACCTATATGTAATACTATTTTGCATATTTGATATACGCTCAAATAATTCGTCCAACAACGTTGCTCAATAATTTTCTTCTAGAATGAATCGCTCAAGATATCACACTATGTCCTGCGAGATAAATTGCTGGTTTATAAGCAAAATTTATTAATTGTTCATCTATGATTTTTACGAACGTATAAAGTCATCAGTGGTTTCACTAAGAAAAATTCCGAAGACGGGCCAGTGAGATTAACAAGCTATGTTGTAATGATTAATATTATTTTATCGTTTAAGGCCTGTTCCCATAAAAACTTCTGTATATCCGCACGTAATCCGGATATTCTGTTATACGAACACAGTTTTCGAGGTTTTCACGACCCGACGTCATACAATTCTCACTATAAACCCGGCTGCGGTCCTCGGCAGCACGATACATTTCGAGTAATGTTGAGAAACGACGGACATATATCTTAGTAAACAATTTCCTTACACTTCTCGGAATATAACGCGGTTTTTCCTAACATTTTGCGCGATCGCGATAATGTTACAGCAAAATAAAGATATTGTTACTCTTTCTGCCTTGGGGGAATTAAAGAACTGAAATTACCAGACATAATGATCATAAGCGACGAAATTACTTACAGTTACCATTACCAGCTCCGCGTTCCATGTTTTTTCCTGCAATTTCTGTTCCCAACAGTCCGTGCAAATTGTGAAAACTCGTGACAGAGTATTGTTTAGATTTTTCAATAATATGAAATTGTTAAAATACAGAGTGTCCCACGCAACTGTCGCCACGATTCTTCAGGCAATTCCGGTAGCCTGATAAACAATTTCTGAAACAAAATTAATCAGTTTATAGTCGGTTGTAAAAATAGAAAAATTTCAAAAATGAAATTTGTTCATGAAAAATAAAGGTGACCTTCATTTTTTAGTACGTAATATTATTGCGTATGTCAAGATCAGTTCTATGGCCCAATGTACTGTGACCTTCACTTGACCTTGAACTCAAAAATGCGATGTTTCTTTCCAGTTTCGAGAGATCAATATAAAATCAATAAGTTGCGATGTTTACATGATCGACCTCCTGCTGTTCCAAACAATGATGAAAAGTAAATCATTGTGGCTCATTAAAAATAACAAAAGTATAACATGTGTACAACGAGAAAGCAGTTAATAAATAATAATATTCAACGAAAACATGTCATTGATTTCGAATTTTTCAGTTCAAGGTCGTGTCAAGGTCATAGTCTATTGAGGCCGTTGAAATCGTCTTGACGTGAGTAATAGTATTACGTACTAAAAATATGTGGTACCATTTTAAAAGATGGAAGTACTTTTTTTAATAATATTTTTTAAATATTTACGGGATGGAACACAATTGGTTCACGACTCTGAAGACTTCATTAGGGGTACAAAAATTTCGATATTTCGGGTTCTCTCACACCCCTAGATTTGATCTATCATTTAAATGATTTTCACACATTTCGCCGAGTTCCAGATTCATCGCTAGCGAAAACAGTTCCGCCGTGCCGCGTTAGAGGTGAATTTATTTTAAACGGAGCTGTACGAAGTGCGCCCCGCTACACGGAATAATTTTTACAGTGAAAAGCCAGGCATTGGTCTTGTCAGCATTTATATGCTGTGATATAAAAACTGCCGCGTTCGCTGCAACAACTTTCGTGTCACACGCCAAATTAATCTTGTGTGACTAGTAAAAATTTGTGACGAGAGAGAGAGAGTGTGTTCATGCCGTGAAATTTGAAAACAGTCGGGCGTCCGCTGCGGAGAGAATTCTTCAAAAATTATACACTGTATTTAAATATTTTAAATCAACATTGAACCAACCGTAGATCCAACACATATCTTAAATAACAATTACGCGATCCCTGTAAGATTTTACAATATTTGGTAAAAATTTGATAGCCGAGTCCAGAACTGCTTGTGCCATTTCATTTGCATTTATCGGTCAATGTTCAATGTTTTATTAATCATTAGGTCGCTCGGAAAGTGATGAAAATTTTTATATTAAAAAGAATTTGTGTATCTTGCCCAATTGTTTCCATCGGTTACAAATAGCCGCTTTGCCTGTCTCTGTTTTGCAAGTTCGTTCACAAGCGTGTTATATATACGCTCCAAAAATTTCATAGAAATTGGTTAATTGGTTTACGAATTATAATCAATCAAAAGTGATAAAAAGGCTACAAATCTTGAAAAATTGCAATTTTTACCACTTTTGATCGCTTATAACTCGTAAACCAATTAACCAATTTCAATGAAATTTTTGGAGCGTACATAATTTATACAAGTTGACCAAATACGTGTATTAAATTTTCGTTATTGGCCCAGCTAAAAAGGTTTTTCACAATTCCGACCACATGCATTTTTTCAACATATTTTTTAGACGTCATTCACTAAACTAATTCATCTAGTCTTACAGAGAAAATGAAGTCGTTTGGTCCATTCATAAAAAGGTTATTCTGATTTAAAGTGTGTGTGATCAGTTTTGCTGCTAACTGTACGTATAGACAGCGGATCTTTATGCAGAATAAAAATTCTCCACCTAAATTGCAACAAACTGGGACAAAATAGAAATTTATTTTCTATCCTGATATATTTAATAAGGTGAAAATAATATAACAGAGTATTTTAAAAATTTCCATTTCTCGTCACAAATGCATAAAGTCCGGTGTCTACCAATTCAGCATGAATTATTTTTAAATTTCCAGAAATATCTGGAAAGGGACGACGCGCGTTCTTATGGATCATGCTACGATAGCGAGTCCAAGGTTGCGCCGGAAGAAGTATCTCGGTTATTAGCAGCGGACAATGGCGGAGTTGGTTTCCACGTGTTCGATTGCCATCGCGCTGATGGAAGTTCGCAGTAATTCGCACCTTCTTCCCGTAAAGCTTGGGCAGCACTATTTCATAAAGATTTTAATGAGAGTACGTAATAAACGTCTGTGAAATGCTCCGGACGGCCCTCGGCACCGGCGAGATTTATTTTATGGCTCTACTTTTCGACAACGACGTTAAATTCATTACCGCGAACACTTGAAGCCGGTGCGCGAATACGGCCATTTGCCGGGATTATTAGCGAAATTTCGTGTAATGTAGCAAGCTCAAAAACGATGCGAGCACGTGCTATCTCTCAGCAGTGCACCTACGCTGCAACGATTTCCGATACGTACCCCCGAAAATCTTCTCGTTCCCGTAAATAACGATGTTACGTTCGCGCGCACGATTTTTACGTCAACCTCCATTTCGGTCCCATTATCCGAATGATTTCGATTCTGTGGGATTCCGAAACGCGCGTTCGTGCAGATATCACAGGCATCTCCGATCACTCGTACTCGAACTGATCGGAAAGTTTATGGGACATTCCATTGTGCGGTCCTGCCTACACCAATTCAATTTTAAATAACAAATTCTGTCATTTCTGTGGGAACACGAGTGTGATTTTTGAGAATTCAAGTTGAAATATCTGACAAACTAACAATTCTTCGACATACATAAGTTAATACCTTTTTATGGAAAATGTCGATCTGCATCAACTAATGTTCAATGTTTACCAGCTCAATTTTAAACAACAAATTCTGTAATTTGCGCAGGAATACGAATGTGATTTTTCATAATTGATAATTGAAAACTAATATTTTTTCGACATACGTAGGCAGAGGTGGGCATTATTTTGCGAAACAAATATTTCAAATACTATTTAATATTTTAGATTTTATTTTCCTTCAAGAAAATAGTATTTTAAATAAGATATACAATTTCGAAAATTAAATATTTCTATTTTAACAATCTGAACCTCAAAATAAAACATTTCTATTTCAACAATTTGATATCCACAAAATAAAATATTTCTATTTGAACAATCTGAAACACGAAATAAAATATTTTACTTTTTGCATTGTTATAATACTCTGAGAAACCGCATAAACATACAGACAATCTTATCATTAAAAAACGATTTACACTCATAAGTATACTGAACCCGAACCATGATTTTCAGCAATAATATTTGGAATTAAAATTGAAAATAAAGACAAAACACAAATATTTTCAATATTCTTCAAATAAAATACTATTTTCAAAAAAGTTACTGCCTCAAATAAATTATTTTATTTTCAAAGTTGTACACGTACTTTAAAATAAATAGGATTATTTACTATTTACCATTTAATATACTATTTTCCCCAGCTCTGTACATAGGTGAACTTTTCGATAAGCCTCCTGAGGCGTTTGTAGAGGGGCAGCCCATTGGCTGTCCCGGGTGAGGCTAGGTTTTTAGTGGGTATGGGTACGCCGACCATCCGCGGCATCCGTGTGCGTAATGACATTTTCCCCCTCATTCTTAAAAAAGAAAAAAAAAGAAAGTTTAACTTTTCGATGATTCTATTTAAAGAATCGAAAGGGACCTTGATATCTCCGAAAGTTCTCCAGCCTCCAAAAACTGATTACCGCCACATTGTAGACCTCCCTGACCCGAACAACTTTTGTTAATAAAGTTTCTCAATATCTCCAAAAATAACAGAAATATTCTAATGTTTACAGGACCACCCTTATTAGTTCTTGGACTAAATCTAGCCACTTGCTGGCCCTCGAAAGGATAAATAGAACTTCGCAGGATCATTCGAACCAATCAGACCAATAAACATCATTGTTGATCGTGCAAAATTGACAACAGTAAAAACCAATAAATATAAATAATCGAACAAAGTCCCAGAACTCGGAGAAAAATGTGTCAAGTTGACAGGGGCGACGAACGAGGATTAATCAGTACGAGAATCTACTTTCTGAATAAACATTGGACAAATCAACAATTTCCCCGGTTTATTGATAGAAACAAATTTATTTTGGTGAACTGGAAACGCGGCACCAGGGACACGCGAGAGATAAAAGAGACGGAACGTTGATTTATGAGTTCAGGAATCATTTGTCTCTAACGTAGCACGCAAAATTGGTATTGTTAGTCGGGTTTGTCGGCAAGTTCCATGGCCGATGGTTTTACGCATTTTCTAACGGATATCTGCGATACGATATAACATGTCATGACAGCTGACGCGGAATTTTTGACAGCCCCGGGGAAGTTCCATGGCTTGGGGGAGAAAGTTCAGTGAAACTCCTTCGCGTAGTCTACGAGCTAGGACGCTAGGATACCTGGAATCATAATGGTAATTAAAACCAAGTTTATGGTGTAATCAAAGTTCAAATAAGCTATAGTGACAGCTGTGACATCGAATGTACGTCTTCCCAGAACTGCGCAGACTTGGAACGACGGGCACGAGCTCCATCCATCCTCAATTTCACCGGCGAATCAGTCAGTTACAGTTCCCTGTACCATTGTTGGCGTTAGTTTACCGGATCCAACAAAGAATATGTTAATACGATCGCCACTATTACACATTCGCTCAGACGAATTCGTGGATAATCGCAAACACTGAATCAAAATCTCCTACCAGTTTACCGTCGCGAAATAAACTGCTCTAATTATATTACTACCCCTGGCAAACATTATTCGATCAAGCAAATCAACCATTTTTTCATTTAAAAAATTTGTTTCAATATAGAAAATATTTTATACATACAGAAAATACTCTAGTCAATTATTACTGACCCTGGCAAAACTTCTTCGATCAAACAAATCAATCATTTTCTCATTTTTTTCAACGTAGAAAATATTTCATACATAAAGAAAATATTTTATTCAATAATTACTATCCCTGGCAAAAATTCCTCGATCAAACAAATCAATCATATTTTCATTCTGAAAATTTGTTTCAATATATAGAAAATATTTTATATTGACAATAAACGTTCCACTACTTGTGAGTGTTGTTTACACGATTTCACGGATGGTATGAATCAAATTTTGACTGTACAACACGGTATTCGTTCTTGGTTTGAAATTGCATTGAAATGATTGTTGGGCTGTTTATTAACACGTGTACCGTGCATGCTGTGTATGGTGTGCAGCGATGAACAAATAGTAGAATATTGACTAATTATTTCGATCGACGAATGGTTATATAATATACATAAAACATGGTTAAAAAAATCGCACACTAATTTTTAAGGTGTCGTTGCAAAGAGAAATCTACAATCTTAAAATCTGCGGTGGTTTCATTCTCGGAAAAAATTTGTCAAACTTTTCGTAGACGTTCGAAATTCTTTAGTCTCATAAAATGAGGTTACAAAACTAGAAGCTTCTGGGTTTCGATCATTTTTGCGAAAAGTATCACAGTTAAAATTTTTCAAGGATAGCGAATACAGTGTACACGTATTTGCTGCAAATAAATGGACAAATTGACGCGTATGTATATTCTATTGTATAATTGCGCACGTGTATGGGCACTTACTTTCCAGCAAACCAATTCTCTCGTGTGCATATCAACGCGGAAACCGTTTGTTTAGTTGAGTCGTCACATACGTGCAAAATCAAACAGAACGGCACCATTCGGTCCCCGCATTTCGCCACAAATAATTTCCGCTGATTTCGCATGCAAGTAAATAGCATTACCGTCAAGAGGAAAAATATCGCGGCGCAACTGCAACGTTCATGATTGGTATCGATCTAATTGCGAAATTCATTAAACGTCTTTAAAAGATATAAAGCCATTCTCGTCCCCATGCTTTGCACAGTTGTCCGGCAACATTATTGCGAAAACACTCGTTCGATTGCCATCGCTCGCGTTTTATCGAAATATACTTTGCCGTCTCTTTGTCCCTTGCTGGTTTCACTTTTAATTACTCGCAGACAGTGCTGACGATCTCAAAACTTTCAATTCGGTGTTGGAAATGTCTTTGTGTGAGTACGTTGTTCTAATAAACTATAAACTTTATATCGTATATAATTTATTAATATTATAAAGGTGTTGCTTTTAATAACGACACAGTGTTTTCGCGTATCCTGTTTTTAATCTACGCATGTGTAACAATATCTTAGCAATGAACATTGCTTCCTAAATGTCCATGGACCCCCGAAATGAAGAAATTAGCACAATTTAATAAATATTATAGTTGTAATAAAGATTGAAAGTTGACCATTTTAATAAAAATATTTTTCACGACAACAATTGCCCTGACGATCCTATTTAATATTTTCTCTTGCTTTTTTTTTTAAATTGAAGAGCAGACTTTCGTGATAAAAAATCACATCTTCCATTATCAATTCATGTAAATACTCTATTTAAAAAATAACGCCCAATGCGGTAAGAAAAATTTGCGAAGTTCTTTCTATTTAAGGGGGTATATCTTAAGTTTATATTTTATATTAGTTTGTATGATTAGTTTATTATTTTATTATAAATTATTTTATATAATTTTATTAAGTTTATATTTTATATATAGAGTATATTTTAAGTTTAGCCGAGTTTAGCTTTCTAACAAATTGAAATACTTTTAGTACACAAGAATCATTTCCCACCGCTGCCCACTTTGTAAGTTATGAATGATTTTATTGGATCAAGAAAGTTGGTAACTCTTGAACCATAAGAGATATCGGGATAAATTCATTAAAAAATTATTCCAATTTACTAATAATTATCGCAGTAAATTAGATACTTAGATCCCGAAGCAAACAAATTAATCTATATAAATAAAAATATAATGTTCGTTTGTTCAAAATCTAACAACGCAGCGTTCCTTCGGGAAGGTTTTAGGACAATCCGCATTCGCGTGAAAAAGTCCATTCGTTCAAAAGTTGTGACGACGTTAGTGACCAGAGACGACCTTTTCGCCCTCTACTGGGCACGTTTCTGCTTATAACTTTTGACTGGTAGCATCTATACATATACAATTTGAGGTACTCATTGGATTCAGCTCGCCGAGTTCTTTCAAATTACTACGACTCGATGCTGTAGCTTGCATAGTTTAGGAGTTATGACACAAAAAGTGTGCGTTCTTATTAAACTTTTTGGTTTAACGACTTTTTAATTCTCTACAACTTTCATATTGGACATTTTTTTCTCCGACACGATCTAAGGGGTCATGCAAAAAACGATATAAACTCGAAAATGTTGATAGTTTTGCTTTAAGGTATTTTCGGCCGTCACTTTTGAGCCGTTTGTCGGAAATAAGTTTTAGGTAAACAAGCTCACTTTAGCGTGCGGAAGCCTACAAAATGAGTCCAACAATTTTACAGAAGTTAGAAGCAGAAATATGGTCAAAACGGTGAAATATGGTAAAAATACTGAGCCACAGCAACGTATGGCCGGGTACAGCTAGTAATCAATAATTAAGTAAATGAAAAAAATCATATAACTTTCGCGTGTTAGAATACATCAGAGCGCAAAGAGTTAAAGCAGTTACTTTATCGAATAAAAATTTCTTGAAAAAACAGATCGCAGTTTCAATGAGACCGAAGGATATTCTATTCGTCCGTTTAGACACGCCGGAATCCGCGCGGACCTTGTTTACATTAGCCTCTGCGTATTCGTTCACACGTGTCCGCGCGGTCGAACAATCGAAAACAAAAATCCCGCGGTCGAAAGCGCGCGGATTCCGCCGTGTCTGAACGGGCTCTGAAGCTGTCGGCCCTCCCCGCGTTACAACAATTTAAATGCATAAAACAACATTAATATTACCGATGACGTAAATACGCGGGCGAGTAAATGAAGACGAAAAGTGCGCGGAGGTGTTTCCGAAAAATCGGACGGAATATTTGCATTTAATTAAAAATTAGCTGAATTTATGCGATTTCATAAATGTTGAAATTAATGCTGTCCGACAATGAACAGGCGGCGGAGTTTTCCTCCTAATTTACATGCTGAACAAATGAATACAAAATACACGCGGATGGGCGATATTAAATGATATCGCGCTTCGTGCCGCGAATCGTACGGTGCCGAAACTTTTTTCGGTAGATTTTATAAATACGTTCACCTGTATTCAGTACACAAATGAAAACAAGATCCGTTCGCGTCCCAAAGCGAAAAGAGCGGTTCGGTCGTCTTTGTACAGATATCTCGGTAATTAAACTCATTTGCCAGCAGCGAGAGCCCGTGAAAAGTCATTTCAATTCGAGACAAACATTTGACAGGGCTGGGACACGGAACAGTCGCATATTTACAGATTTTTAATTGGACACGAACCTCGGCCGTAACGGGAAATGCGATAATTTTGCACGGGCCGTCTCGAAAGCAGAGCCGGAACCAGCCGCTTCGGCGCCTGTGGCAACAACCTGGCATGCGCCAGGTATACACATATGTACCATCTATGTAGTATAATGGGAAAATATATTGAACTCAAATATTTTTCCATATCGTATAATTATTATAATACAAATGAATGAAACATACGTATAAATGTATAAGCCTTTACAAAATATTTGGTAATAGATTATTCATATCAAAACTTTTCTAGACTTCACTTCCGCAAATAGGTTGATTATTTGATCGTAATTGAGGCGGGTTGCTATTTCTTTCTCAATTGACAAAACAGACATATTCAGTGGCGGCTCAAGTCAAGTGGAGGCCCCAAACGGTAAAAATTTTGGGGCCCTCAAACTCAAGTTGGAAATAGAAGTTACAAGAAAACTCTCATAAACTTATTAACAAAAAAGAAAAGTAATGAAAAATTTCATACCGTTACACATTATATAAATTTATTTAAAATTCGGGGCCCTATGGTATCCCGGGGCCCCACGCGGCCGCTTAGTCCGCTTACCGTTAGACCCGCCACTGGACATATTCGCCAAATGTTGTTGCCCCAAGAGGAGCGCAGATATGATTTAATAAGCTTCAAATTTAATAAACTAAAAGGCATCGCGAAATCGGCCCGTTACAATGCTTTCGGCGCCCCGTCTTGCTGATCAAAATTCGCGCCTTTGCGCTGCATGTAAATAACAAATTTGGCGTAGCGCCCCCACGAGATCTGCGTGCGTTGCGCCACGTTGCGCCCGTGGCAGGTGCCACCTTCAACACGCCCTAGTTCCGGCACTGCTCGGAAGTGCACAGAGCGACCCACGACCACGTCAGGTTTCTTTGTGCTGGATGCTGATACGAGGTACGCAAAATGCCGAAATATAATAATTTAGTAAATGCTGTGCTCGTCTAACTTTGTTTGATTTACAATCGGGCGCCTTCTTTCCCGCACACCGATGCACTTCACTTTTATCCGCCCTGCTTGCTACTTTCGCTGGTTGTGGCCTTTTCGTGCGACGCAAGTATAACCAAGTTAACCAATAAAACGCAAGTTAAATCTTACAAGTACTTTCATAACTATTAAAAATTCACGATCACAAATTTTCAGGACTATCTGTATGGAGTTAGGAATCTGTATGGGGTTAGGAACCTGTACAGGGCTAGGAGAAATTATTTTATACTTTTTAGTCCGTTTTTTAAACACATTTTTTAAAAAATTTATTTTTATTTAAATAATTATTGTCTGCTTTTTAGTCTTGTGTGTGTGAAATTTTACAATCGATTTTAAACAACTTGGTGAAATTATAACAAAGACATGTAGTACATTTCAGACGGTATTGCGACCGCGTTATATCGAAAAAAAACGTAGTAAAAAACGTGGTAACAAACGCCGTGGTAAAAATAAAGGTTCGACGGAGAATCTCGGTGTAACTGTTCTTTCGCTTGGTAAACAAACATTACAGTATAATAAACATCGCACGGTGCTCGAACGCACACTGAGCAGTGATGCCAGACTGGGCGAGGTACGGTGAAATGATGTACTCCCTCTCTGATGACGGGGAATGAGTGGGGCGAATGGGAGACACGTTGCACGGGTCGTGCAGTGTGCGCGTGCGAACAAAATACTGGAAGGGGAAGGTAGGGGAGTACGGGAAATTCGTGTCCACCGCAATCTGGCGACACTGGAAGGGGAAAGTAGGGGAGTACTGGAGGTTCGTTTCAACCAGTGTCGCCAGATTGAGCTCGAAACGGAGCTCCCGTACTCCCCTACTTTCCCCTTCCACTACCCTATTCCAGCAATGCGCACACTCCAACGTCCCCCACTAAGGCCGTAGACTGGTCACGCAGTCGTGCAACTACTCTGGTCATCAGAGAAAGGGTACCTGTATTCCCCTCGATTTTCTCGATCTGGCTACACTGGCTTCAACCTCAATCTGGCGACACTGACACTGAGGTTCAGTGACTGAGCTCCTTCGGTGCGGAGCGAGTCAGTGGAGTGGGGATGAGTCTGTGTGGCAACGCGTAGTGGAGTAGGGAGCGCTGTCGCGCGGAGTGGGGATCGCTATAACAGTTAAATTTAATAGTTTATATCTCCTAAACGCATAGGCTTTTGTAAAAATTTTTTTTAGTGTAAATATTGCATTGTCACTCAGTTCTGAGCTATGTTTAAAATTTCAAGTCTCTAGCTTATCGGGAAGTTAGTTTAAAATCCATTGCAATATTTGTACCGAACAAACAGACAGACAAGAAAGAGAGTTAATAAAAACGTGGTAAAAAATATGGAATTGAGACTTGGACGTAATGGGGCGTGAAAAATGATATTTTGAAGTCCTGTTTTCAAACGCGGTACTCTTTGGAACAGCGTTGAAAATGTTGCTTAACACTTGGAATGTTAGAGGAATCGTCTACTAAACGACAGAATAATATTTGGTTTTTAAAAACGCAGCTTTTGAAGAGAAGTTGGCAGGCTGCCGTTGAAAAAGAGCTCCTGCTGGTTCCTCTAAGTGGAAGGTGGGCTCGATGAACGAAGCACTCTCTCTCTCTCTTTCTCTCTTTCTGTACGCACATCTCATTCCTTGGCCATTAAAAGAGAGTAGCCGAAATGAAAGGAATCTGCGTCGTCTGCGGGAGGACATTCAGCCTCTTCTTAATGACGTTCGCGCAAAAAGTGCTCTTAGTCGAGCGCGCGCTGTGCTGTCTCACGAAACGTCAAAGAAAATTTCACACTCCGAAGCATTCCCGCCAGTTACAAATACCCTAAAAGTTACTCGAAGCGTCGCGTCGCGTCGCGTCGCGTCGGCGCGCTCGCTTTTTCTATCGGCTGTAATGAAATATTGAATCCCACCCACCTGGCCCACCTTCCGCGATATCAATACGCCGGGAAAGATAAAGCAAAAAATCGGATAATCACTTGGGGATATTTGCAATATTACGTTTGGCAACCGCCGTCGAACGCTGTCTCCCTCGCTGCAAAGTATTATATTTCTACGGGTGTGCAAAATTAATGCGATTACACTTGTCAACGTGTAAATGTATATCGACGCGTTCGCCAGATTTTCAAGGTGCTCCGCGCAATAGTCGAGTTCCTTCTCAACGCGATGTGTCCGACGAAAAAAATAAATAATCTAGTTAACATACTACGTGTCGGTACGACTGCGATAGGCGCGATGCATATTCAACGTGAATTAAACATGAATCGTATGAATGTTTTAAGAGGTTCAACAAAAATTCCCTACCTCCTCTCGGTTCGGCTCGAAGTTCGAGTCTTCTTGGTGCTGAGTTATGCGACTGTATTATAAAAAAAACAGATGCCTGGAAATGTTCTAATTCGTTCAAAAACTTTCATCAAGTGGTAGCTGTCAAGAAATGTTTCTTGAAAACGTTTTACAGTAATCTTTCGAATGCTGTCGAGCAGCCGGGGACTGGAGCGGCAGGGTTCGAGTGGTGGTATATTTTTTGACTGCGTGTCTACGTCGATCGCGCCGAGCGAGACTTCAATAGAAAGCCGAACATAGAGAAGGACAGAATGAGATACGGATCGGGTGGCCGAAGCGTGTCGCCGTCGCCGGCACAGTTTAAAGGCCCACATTGTTGCTGTGTGAGAGTGCTAGCATGAGAGCGGGAGCATGCTACCGACTCGGTCGCGCCAGCGGTAGTGGTAAGAGCGGGGATAGCGGAGGCATGCATCTAGGCGAGGGACGAAGACGTAAGGGGCCTGGCGAGGCTCGCATATGGCAAGCCAGGTGGGGCCCCTCAAACGCCTGCTTCCCCCACCAAGCTTCCTTTCCGTGGCGCTCCTGCTTGCGACGGACGAAGCGCGTCTTTCTTTTATAGTAACGACGGAAGCTGGTGGGGGACATTCATTCTTGGCGATCCTCCTCTAGGGAGAAATACTGTACCTCAGCGATCTTCGCTATACCAGTTACGCCGACCGGATGTTCGGGCCCATTCTATCATTTATATTTTTGGACCTACTGTTTATTAAGGTGGACTCCGAACCACCTATATGTCAGCAGCACGCGAAAAACAGCACATGGGGCCACCCCCGGCTTTTTCACTGAGCGGTCACCCATCTTAGCGGTGCTCCGCGCCCCCGCTGTTTAATTTCGGTGATCGGACGAGAACCGGTGCTAGCAACGGGGCCATGGTCGTTGACTGCTGGTGGGGGACAGTAGGCGCTACGGTGGGGACGGCTTTGCCTCAATTGAGGCAAAAATGCCCATCCCTGTAGTACGGTATAACCTCGTTTATTGCACGCAGCCTTCCTGCGTTGCATACTAGATTCGTGGTGAGGATTGTGACGGTTACGTAATGCAAACGGAAGAAGATCGAAACTACGAGTCACTATGATTTTGCAACGAGCGAGGTTCTACTGTATTGAGCCACTAGGAAGCATCTCCCCGGAGGCTTTCTTCATTCTTTCGTTATTGCAAATGTGTACGTCCGATGCGTGAAGTATCGTTCTTTACCAAGGAATAATCCGCAGCAACCCTTCTCCAATATTAATCGTCATACTTCGAATTCATGCAGAGTTCTTGGCTAGTAGTATCTTGCGGTAGATCCCCCGGAGATTGTGGTTCAGCTCACAGATAGGGTTGGGATTTGTGGCGCCTCCACTGGGACTGCTATTAAGGCAGCAACATACTTCGACGCTATTAATATATGTATGCATCGAGTTTTTATACGGGGCCATGATCTTCATGATTTTTTTATGCTCTGTGCCGCTTTGATCCACGCGCTGCCGTCTGATGTAGGCAAATTGGCTTGCGATTTCATTCTAGAGAGTTCACCTAGTTCACCCACAAAAGAAATTGCCTGCCAATCGTAAATAAAACTTGAATGCTGTTCAAAAGGATTGTCGAATGGTTTTGCAAAATTTACAAATCAATTTTGAAATGCTTCTGTGAAACTTGCAAACGTAATTTTGGCAATTTATATTTTCATTTCTTAGCTTCTTCACGATATGTGCAAAGTTGTGAAATATTGTATTTATTCTCAATATATTTCCGGACCATGACTGATTAATTAAAACTAAAATACCTCTATAAAAATTGTAAGTTTATATTTTCATTTGTTAGCTTCTTCACGATAAGTGCAAAGTTAGAAAATATTTTATTTTAGCCTCAACACACGGAACGTTCCGGCCGACAAAAGATTTTTCCGGGTCGGGAATGATTAAGGAAGAAAATAAATTTCTATGTCACACCGGTTTGTTGTAATTCCGGTAGAAAATTGTCATTATATATAATGGAAAAAAATCATATACAAGGTGTCCTGCTGAAGCGAGATCAGCAGGATATCTCGGAAGACGTTGTCGTCATAAAAAAAGTGTTCCTACGAAAGTTGTTCGGTATGACGGCCTACATTACATAGTATTAATTGTTTTCTTGTGGGTGGAGTGGTGGAGGACATTTCAAGGTCACCTTGATTTTTTAAAATGGAAACACCTACTTTCTATATTATGAATCGATAGACTATCGAATTCTGAGTAAAAATGTATTGACCTCCATATGTCCTAAATCTAATAGTTTACGAGATGTTATCGAAACAATTTTCTTTCCTCTTTGGATAATATCTCGTTAACTAATAGGTTTAGGACATATGAAGGTCAACACTTTTATACTCAGAATTTGATACTCTATCGATGTAGAGGTATAAAAAACAGAACATTCCATTTAAAAAAATGAAGGTGACCTTGAAATGTCCTCCACCATTCCACCCACAAGAAAACAATTAATACTACGCAATATAGCCCGTCATACCAAACAACTTTTGTAGGAACTCTTTTTTGATAACGACAACGTCTTCCGAGATATCCTGGTGATCTCACTTCGGCAGGACACCTTGTATAAAGAAATTAATTTTTGGTCGGAAGAAATGAAATTGGCTCCAACTGCAAAGGGTTAAGTTTCGTTATCGACCCGTCTCGCATATCTTTCTTCAGCGTTGCGTCGTCGTCGCTCCTAATTTATGAAAACGATGTTGATTTATTAAACGGCGAAAGGCGGTCCTGCGTTCGATTTTAGAAGTACTAAACAAGGACGACCCGGGTAAAGCGTTCTACTAAAAATACAGTTTTTAGTTTGATATCCAATACCGCGCGGTAACAATGCTCTTCGCAGCAGCTGCGGCGATCTTTGAAACTTGGATGAAGCGAGCCCTTGTGGTCTTATCTTCAAAGGAGCAGCATCTATCGCAACACTGATCGGAACACTTCGTTGTCTTCCGCGATCCCGATAACCCCGGATAATCGAGGGCCGTGGGTGTAATAAGGGCAAGAGGTCTTGCATTTTATATCGGAAAAAATGTACGGAAATCCCCGATTAAAGGGTGGCCCAAAAATTCGCCACATTCGGGACCTTTTCGATACGTGACTACATTTTTTTTTTATTGCATCGTGTAACTGATTGAAAAATACATTCTACTATGTATAATAACATGACATTGACGTTGATGTTGATCTGAAGGTAAAACTTTAATTTTAGAAGACCAAGGTCACTCCGAGGTCATGTTATTATACATATCTGAATGTATTTTTCGATCAGTTACACGATGCAATAAAAAATAATGTAGTTATGTATCAAAAAACATCGATGACCTTGACAACTCCGAAAAAATGACCTTTGGAAAAAATATTGTTTGCAACATAATGGTTCCTTCAAGCCATTCAAATAGTACACAAAATATTTTTTGTACCCCCACAATTGGAGCAGATATTTAGGTGGACCACCCTGTATTATGATTCATGTCTCGTATGACAGCAATAATTATTTAAACGCGTAAACGGCGAGGGACGATTCTTCCGGTTCATGTTGCATTCGATCTGTTTCCCGGACCGTTGTACTCCTTCATCACCTGAGTCCTGTCCTAAGCAAATTAGCAACACTAACACTAATTCTGCGGGTTGTTACTCACGCAATCCTAATCTACCTACGGGATGGACAATAAAGCTTTTCCTTTGACACCGTGGGAAGGGGTGTAATTGGTTTAACGAAAAGGGACGAGCACAGTACACTGTCCAAAAAATATTTGCATAATATAGAATCATCTGGTAACAAGATACATAAATCTTTTAATTCTAATATATTATTCCAATCTTTAGAACAAGTTTCAAGTATATAAAATGGAAAGTGTAGAAGGAAAAACATTTAAATAAACAGTCATGTGTGATAACAGAACTAAATGGGATGCCACTGTAGATAGATACCCTCTATCAATTAAAGACAATAGTAAGAATTTTTCATCATTTTTTCAGTTCTACTTTATTAATATATTCTATAAAGTAATTATTAATTTAAGCTATGATTTCTCACCGTCGAAGAATGCTTTTTATCGAGAAATAAACCTTCAATCAAAATATTAAATGGTATCGCCAAGGTTCTTAGAAGAAGATAGGCAATTTCATTGGAGAAAAATATCATTCCTCGAATGCTCGACTTCGAGATTAATTTTCTCTGAAACTTTTTATTCAATTTTATTAATATTTTATTTTTGAGATATATGGACATTTAGGAACAAGAATCCGTTAAGTAGAAGTCGATATCTGAAAGTTGATTTTTGGCCAAATGGGTCACGATTTTCCAAACTGGACCACTGTGCGGCGTGCAAAATTAGTACAATGAATTTTCTCTGGAGTAACACGAATATTTATCGAATTTCTGAGGAGAATCGATATTTGATCGCCGCCGGATCGTTCCGACTGAATTTTTCGATGGGAATCGAATTAATTATCAGGTTTCCGGGCGACAGGTCTGTTTCGGCGGAGGGGGGAAGGAAGAAAGCAATATCGTTCGGTGACAAGAGGCGGCGTTTCATGGCCGCGGCTCGTTTATCAGAATCGGATAGCCATAGAAGTGGTATACATTTCTCGGGGGCTCTGTTTCGCGTGCGTACGCGTATGAATATAACATTCATTTAGTCGTACGGCCATGTGTCTGCCGGGCGAGCAGTAATCCGGCGATACTGCGGGAATTTTCTCGAAACAAGAGCAACGTCGTGCGGCTAATATCGGACGCCGGTAGTCGCAGAATGGGAGCATAGATCAGGTTAGCCGTAGCAGCAATTCAAAGACAGAATGTCGTAGGTATTGCGTTTTTACACCGTGACAGTATCTACACGTGTACCAAGCGCGCCGGGTCGCCGATAGACACATATATAATACAGGGAGAGCCTGTATACGCGTACATACACACACGCACACAGGAGTACCTCGTTTCTCCGTGTTTCTTCGTTTTCCCCGATATAAATCAACTCCGCCGCTACCGTAAACTTTATTTGAAAGTACCCCGGCGAAGATTTAAAGCCATAGACAAAAATAATCCCGGCAAGAAGGAGGAAAGTAAACGGCATGTAAACGGAAACTGGACGAGGACGGAGATACAGAATGGCAGAGAAACGCTCGAACCGGCTAAGAAAGGGAAAGAGAGAACGGACCACTGGGAAAACTGTACGGAGAAAGAGAGAGGGGGAGAGAGAGTCGGAGAACGAAGGAATGAGAGTTTTCCCACGTAGATGGGATAGGAAGTAAAGTCGATAAGACGTATTGGACCGTGAACAACATTGGTTGCAGGGCTAACACTTCTTTACGTCTAGTGAAGGGTCGAAATTGCCATACCCTTGTGCCACTATGGACCGTCGCCTTGCCCGACATGTTCCCCCCGCGAACAAAAGTAAGAAGAAACGGCTTCGATTGTAATACTAATAAGAATATTTCGTACGCGACAGAAACGGATATGCCGCGGGTATCGATCAAACTTATCGTTAAACATATCGTTCCTCGGAATGTCCTACACCCCGTTCTCTCGGGATTAATCTGTTCTCTTCGTGTGGATCGACATCTTTATGCATAGTGGTGACGACATATTCATTCCGTTTAGACAGCTGTTGAAAAATGATTTTAAACATACTTTTTTTTCTTTTTCTTTTAATGGAAGGGCGCGCGACTTCGGACTCCGTGGTCTCGGGTTCGAATCCCGCCGCCGCGCCGCGCCGGCACCTCTGGAAATATTCCATGTGCATTTGAAAAACTGTGGTGCCCTAGGTGGTTCGGAACCCACCTTTATAAACTGTAGGTCCCGCTGAAATTAGGCGGTAGTGAGAGTGGAAGAGGGGGAGTGTGGTAAAATGGATTTGAAACCCTGAGGGGGCCAAATATCATTGCATACATGTTTTTAATGGTACATTCCATTACGCCCTGCATTGTTTTTTGGTCAATGTTCAGAAATTTGCGGAATGTTATAAAAATATTTTAGAATAGTGTTTTCAACCATTAAAAATATGTTTAAAATCATTTCTCAACAGCTGTCTAAATGGAATTAAACGTTGCCATGTGTGCAGAGAGTTTCAAAATACGTCGTCACCACTGCAGCGTGATTCTGCACCTCTGGATCAATTGACCTTCACCCTTTTTTGAAGGTCAGACATTTTTTTAAGGCATCCTATAGTGCGTATCGTTGGTCTTTGCGATGAGAACTATTGGACGCAATCAAAAAAATGTTTGACCTTCAGAAAATGGTGAAAGACAAATTTGCGGTCCATTTTTTTTAACAGATCTCCACCAAAATCCAGAGGTTCTATAAATTTTTCGTTACTGGAATAAAGTCATTATCCGACTGCGGATGTTTATGCAAAATGAAAAGTTTGTGCACCAATTGCAAAACCCAGGAGCTAAATATAAACTTATATTCTTCATTAATATAATTTCAATGTGGTGAAAATAACCTGTTAACAAACTTAAAGTCTTTTAATATTTTCACTGTTTTAAATTGCACTTGGCGTTGCTCTTTCTTGTTATAAATGCATAAAATCCGGAGTCTGGTCATTATTCATTGTATTAATTGGTTGTATCAATTGACTCATTCATTCATAAAATGTACATTCAAAAGTAAATTCATATAATGTAATTAGATGAACAAAATAAAAACAAAAAATTGAAGTGTACAATTTTCTTTCTGCTGACAATTCGGCTATTCAATAAACGAATTCCGAGTTAATCGTGGCGAGATGTGAAACGGGCAGAGTTCGCAGAGGATAAGGGTTGTCTGTCTGGGACATAGAAGAAAGCCTAGGCGCTTCGACTATCATAAATACGAGAGTAGGGTGCGCGAATTTCATTGTGCGCAGGGGTGCGAATGAGTGTTATTACCGGGAACTTGTACAGCAATGTCGTTTAATAAGTAATTAGATAGAGGTTGGGGCTCCCAATTACGTATTTCCTATTGATATTAAATTCTGCCATTAACTACTGCGTTTGAGTGGATAATGGATGGGCAAATTCGAAATTTTTCTTTCCGCTTAGAATAAAAAATAAGGAGGCAATTCAATAAATTTAATCACCGCACTTCTTCATCCCGTCACTCGGTACTCGTTCAATCTAAATCATGTGAAAATATTAAGAATAAACCAGGGACCAAAAATAACAGTTATTCAAAAATTTTCTACGATAAAAATCTGATTTGAAGTTGAAGAAGTTGATTGTTATTGAAATTTAAGATAATGTACACAAAATATGAAGAAAAAAATTCGAAGAACAAAATGATTAAAACATATCGATTCTTATACTGTTTGGTTACAAATAACAGTTATTATAGTGTCCAAAAATTGGTTCCTCTTAGATAACTGGTATCGAGGAAGAAAAACTGTTTCGATTGCTCAAAGCAGTTATCGATGAGAGAAGTTCATTTCGATCGCTCATAACAATTATCGATGAGAGAAGTTCATTTCTATCGCTCATAACAGTTATCGATGAGAGAAATTGTTTTCACTTGTCCATATAAAACAACTTCTCTCATGAATAACTGTTATGAGCGATCGAAATAAATTCCTCTCATCGATAACTGTTGTGAACGATCGAAATGAACCTCTCTCATTGATAACTGTTATAAGTGATCGAAATGAATTTCTCTCAACGATTACATTTACCAACAAGAGAAAAAATTTTCGGTTATTTGTAATCTAAAAAAATACTTGTTATCTTATGACTTTTTTTGGTTATAACAGTTATGGTCTCTGATATAAACATTATAGATCACAATAAAAATATTACGGTATCAATTTAGCATTGCAGAATATACATTCTCTGCAGAAATATGAAACGAAGAATATTTTGATTCAAAGTGTCCAGAATTAATTCCACCAGCGTAATTAGCGTCTATCCAATTTTCAATTTTCGAGCATCCCGGCTGGATTAGGCTATCAGCGGTCGAAACAATTTCGAATTCGACTCGTCGAGCTAGCTGCAATTGTTGCATGCGAAATTACGACCGCGATCATGAGTAATTGCTACGTAACAACTATCTGTCTGACCAACTGACAAAGTTATCCCGAATGCATTACGACTTCCACCCCATTGCGTCCTTAGCGCGGCTCCCGGTTTTCCACAGTGTGTTGTTGCAGAGGAGCGATACCGAGCCCTGCACACGAGGCGAGGGTGTGCGAAACTTTGGCAAGCATGCAGAATTTCCTCTAGGCTTCGAGTCTTTAGTTCTGCCGCATCAGTCTCCAAGAACCGTTTGTAGGCGGCGGCGGCGGCAGCCATTACGGTTATGGGACTTTCCGAGAGAAGAGTTCGTCGACGGTCTGGAGAGTTTAATTGATTAAAGCAGTCCCTCGCCGAACGAAAGATCCGGATTCGAAACTCGGTCCGGCAATCCAATCGATTTATTCTTTTTCTTTTATTCGTTCGACTCTTCTTTATTTTGTTTTCCCGAAACCGCCCGAGTTTATGAAATACCTACCTATTCCGACGCCCCCCCCCCCCTGCTAACCAACGAACCTACAATTCTAAAGAAATAGATTTTATAGGGAATTGTATTCACTTCTGGTTGACATTCACCATTAGGTTGTTGCATGTGAAATGTCGGATTTTTAACCCTTTTATTTTAACCCTCATTCCACAATTCCATTCTGTATGATTTACTAGATTGTATTATTTAAATACAGTTGGTTTTAAAATGGTTATGTATTTAAAAGAAAACATTGTATTATCAGATTGTTCCTTGTGAAATGTTGGATTTCTAACCCTTTTATTTTAACCCTCATTTTATAATTCTATTCTGTATGATTTTGTAATTTTATGGTTACAAAATATGTACCTATTATTATAATAATGTATTGTAATATAATATAATATAATATACAGGGTGTCTCAGCTGAAGGAGCCCACCTAAATATCTCCTTTATTTTTAATGGCACAAAAAAAAATATTTATGGCATAATTTGAATGGTATCGAAGGAGGAATATCATAGAAGAACAATTTTTTTGTCCGGTTATTTTTTAATAGTTTTTTCAAGGTCATCGTTATTTTTTATCGTGAAAACTTATTTTTTTTATTCCATCTTTTTAATGACTTAAGCATATTCAAATGTATTTTTTCAGCCGCCATAAGATGGAATAAAAAAAAATAAGTTTTCCCGATAAAAAAATACCGATGACTCTGAAAAAACTATGAACAAATAACCAGACAAAAGAAATTGTTCTATGATATTCCTCCTTCGATACCATTCAAATTATGCCATAAACTGGCCGCAACTCGTGTCGGGCGAAGATATTTTGCTTTCTGGCTCGAAAAAAACGTCAACGTGGTTTCTCAAGATAAAAGTCTGCTCTATCGCGTGGTATAGTTCGATTTTCCGCTGGACGCTTACTTTTTGAGATAAATTCAAAAATATCGTCAAAAATTGGTGCGAAAGTGGTGTCTCTCCGTCTTTAATGACCGTTTAAACATGTTTAAACAATCATAATGCATTAATATTATATATCACTGCATTCGGGAAAGTCTAAGGAATCTTTTGCTGTAAAGATCAATTCAATATCTTTTATAATAACATCACAATATTTGTTCAAGGTTGAAAAATATGTCTTTTTTCAAAACTCCATATTCTCAAAAACTGTACGTATAGGAGAAAAATTAAAAACAGATTCGGAATCAGCGCGAAAAACTCTATAAGAATCGCATAGTAGGAATTGAAATACTTTTTGGCTGTTGGACAGTGTAATTGAAGAACAACGAGAATCCAACAACAGAAATTACTGGAAAGAAAAAGCAAGTAATATCGTTGTACTCGTGTTGACAATGTTAGCAACGCATTGCTCAAAAAGTAATATGGGGTTACTTATGAGATTTTAGAATTCCCTTCGTATCGCGCGCATAGCAGATGCACTATGGAGTCGTTTTATTGCGTATATAGGATGGTTTAACTAAATTACTTCCCACATAACCACTGGAGTGGTATGGCATGGCCGCATAGTTCTCGGATCAAAGGTTTTCCCCGAACGTTCTCTGCCTTTCACGTCCCGGCGAGTCTTTCCGTCAGTCAGGATAATTTTATAACCGTCCGGCGAAATCATTGATTCCAGTTTGCAACATTTATTAGGATCAGTTTCAAATTTTGTGCGAATCGCCGCATTTTAAACACATCGATGGCACCCTCGCCGCCTTACACTGAAACCTATCGATCGTCGTACAATCCTTGGCAAAAGCTATTCGAACGCGTTTAAAATTAGCATAATTTTTCTTTTTTATTTGTAAGCATTTTGAACCCTTCTGGGATTATTTCGCTTTACAGGAATAATATAAGTGAATACAATAATATAGAATACAGTAATAATATAATAAGAATACAATAATAATACAAGCGAAAGTCCGTTAACACTGGCATAATTTTTGCTTGCTATGAGCGATGAACATTTCAAGACGTACACTAGACGGATGTTCATGCAATTTTCGAGTTTTGTAGACAAATTTTAAGGAAGTGGGACCACTGTAGGTCCCGTCGCGAAATAACCCTGGCAGTTAAGTACAAGGCAGTTAAGTAAAAAATAAAATAAAATAAAATCGTACTCAATGCTGTCGAATTTGATACTCCAGCAATTTATGAAAATTTTTATACAACATACGTGCATAAAGATCCGCAGTCTAATTATCATATACGGGTAAAAGTTACAGATATTCGGGAATATTAAATGCATGATTCAAATTTTCGTTATAGCCACAGATAAGAAAGTTGAAAAAATTTACTTTGACTTTTCTCAAAATCTCGTTTACCTGTTGCTTAGTGACCTAAGTCTTCTAACACGTCAAGAATTTTCCACTCGTTTGGTTTAATTTTAACGTACGTAACAAAAAGTACATTCGAATACTTTTTGTCAGTAGAAAACAATACAATTTTGGAAGTTTTTTTACTTTTATAAAAAACTGCATAAACGTGACTGTAATGTTCAAGTTTGGTTAAAAATTAGCGACACGATTCCCGAAATAAATAAAGAACTGTGAACTGTAGCCAAATGTCGACTTATCGATGAAAGGGGTATTTTCATTTTTATCAATTGTCAGTCAATTTTAGACAATTTATAAGATCAAGAATTGGTCGAGTATTTCAAAAGTTTGCACACATGTTTAATTTTTCTGCAATTAAATCTATTGTAATTTAAATTACTTTGTCGATATCTCAATAATTGATTAATCAATCTTTTTCAACCCTTTATCTGGTGAACTAAAGTTATTTCTACAGTATGGGGCATTTATCCTGTCCACCTGGAATATCTCGAAAACTAAATTCCAGAGAAAAAAATATTTCAAATAACAAGTTTAAGTCAAGGAGGGGCCGATGCAGCAGTCATATCCATTTTAAATTTTCATCATGTTTTCAAAGTTATCCGAAGGTCAACTTTATTTTTTCAAATGGAATGTCCTATTTTTTATACCATAGATCGATAGAGTATCAAATTCTGAGTATAAAAGTATTGACCTTCGTATGTCCTAAACCTAATAGTTAACGAGATATTATCCAAAGAAGTAAAAAAATTGTTTCGATAATATCTCGTTAACTATTAGATTTAAGACATATGGAGGTCAGTACATTTTTACTCAGAATTCGATAGTCTATCGATTGATGATACAGAAAGTAGGTGTTTCCGTTAAAAAAATTCAAGGTAACCTTGAAATCTCCTTTATGCCTCCACCCACGCGGAAAGTGTTTACGTCACAATATGCCCCCCTCTATACCGTGCAAAGTTTGTTGATAACACTTTTCCATATTGTTATAAATAACGGAGATATTCAAGGTAGACATAGTTATTGCCCTACCCTGTATACAAAAGCCCGTGCCGTGCAAAAACACGTAATTGTACTTCTGGAATTTTTCTTTGAAACAAGTGCGAGAAACGTCGGATCGTTTGAAATCAAACACGCGTTCCACCGACGCGACAAACAACACGGAACGCATATGAGTCACTTAAAATGGGTCGCTTTTAATCAAACAATACTCCCTACGGGTGGAGAGAGGTTCATGATGATCGAAACGAAAGCTCGTCGTGCGTACGCGAATTCTCGTTGCTCGTTTCGCCGGAAGCATTCGAACAAATTTGTATTTGTCGCGTGCCTTAATGCACTCATGTTCGAAACCAAATAAATATTAATATACTGAAAATGCCGTGTGTCTAGATGCTGCACCTGCATCTTGCTGCGTTAATTTTACTATCACCATGCATTATGCTTCCCCACAATGTCTAAGAACGAAGAACAAATTACTAACTTAATGTTACGTTTTTTTTTGTCTTCTATTATGTACTGCTGGCAAGGGAATTTTTATTATTTTAAGATCACACATCTAATTTCCGATGTTGCAGACGCATGATTCAATTCGATTCAATCGTTGATTTTTTTTTCTCTTCAATTACTACTGAAAAAGCGAATTTCTATTATTTTAAGATCACACATCTAATTTCCGATGTTGCAAACGCATGATACAATTCGATTCAATCGTTGATTTTTTTTTCTCTTCAATTACTACTGAAAAGGGGAATTTCTATTATTTTAAGATCACACATCTAATTTCCGATGTTGCAGACGCGTGATTCCATTCAATTCAATTCAATCTTCGATTTTCTTTTTTTAAATTAAATCATTCTTCATTTAGACAACGAGGTTCATTTATACAACTAGACTTATTTCGTATAATTGAACTGCGGATTTTATGCATTTATTGTTACATTATTTTACACTTTCTAATTTCGCATGAAGGTGCACAATCTCTTCATAAAAATTCATGATAAGAAGAAGTGTCTAATGCAAAAATAGTAAGAACATTTAAGCAGTTTAAAAATACGACTGTATTATTTTTAGCTGGTTAAAATGCTTAAAAAAGTAAACGGATGTCTGTGCGACCGTTTTTATTTTGCATAAGGGTCCACAATCCCTTCATAAAAGTTTAATAAGAACATATAGGCAGTTTAAAAATACTATTGTATTGTTTTTAACTGGTTAAAATGCGTAAGAAAATAAAAGAATGCCGGTTCGGCTTCCATATCTTGCAAACGACTCGAACATTTTGAAATTGCATAAAAATCCGCGGACTAATAATTCAACAAAAAGTGGACTGTCTTTGAAAATGTCCATAGAACTAATCCCACTTGTAGATAAAGTTCTTGTATTGAAATCTGCCTGTCTATTTTGAAACTGTTACGGTGGCTGCCCTATCTAGCGGATGACAGTGATAAATAGATAGCAGACAAGGCCACCTGCTCGTATGTGAATTAGGTTGGTGAACCCGTCGAGTCTGTATCGTCAAAAATTTAAATACACTCTCCCGTAGTCCCGGCTAGTTTTCGTAAATTTTGCGCGTCGGTAAATTCGACGCCGATAAATTTAAATCGTGTCAATAATTCCTTTCCGTGTTGATTAATTTTACCAGAGCTCCGCGAGAGAGAACCGGTCTCCACTTCATTTCGTTAGAAGACCCAGAACACAATGTCTTTTCTTCTTTTTTTGTTGACGTCGCACTTAACTGCCAGGGTTATTTCGCGTAGAACACAATGTTGCTCTCTAAACGTGAAATTAGGAACGCTGTGCATATACGAAAGAAATTAATTTAATTGATTTAATTGCAATTGTATAAAATAGTAAATAATGTTAAAACAGCGAATGAAACAAACTGTTGTCATTCTAGCGTATTAATTATTGAAATATTCGTGGTATCATTCAAATAAATAAATAAATAATTGGGATATAGTCCCTATAGTCCCGTTTCCCCCGAGTCCCACACTACCCCCTCCAGACGTCATCTGAGGAGGGGGTGTGCGTAAATGACATTCCTCCACCGCACATACGGCCGAATGACCAAATTACGACGACAAAAGTCGATTTAACAATTTTCTCTAAACTAATTTCAAATACCATCATTACGTATTCGAATTTATTTATTTCATTCTGTTTTAATTAAAATACTATGGACCCTTAACCCTTTTTTATGACCCCAATTAACCCTAAGTAGTTACTTTTCCGAAGATTATTATTAAGCAGTCTTCTTATAAGCATTTCTAACCAGAATGTCAAATAAAATCTCATTTTATATTTTTGTCGTCGTAATTCGGTCATTCGGCCGTATGTGCACCGCCCTAAAAAGAAAGGTATCATTCAAATAATTACGATTTTGCGCGAATTCCTCCGTATCGTTATTAATTTATATTATTATTACTGATTTCAGCTACTAATCTTTGTGACAAATTATTTCGTGCTGAATGGATTTTTCGAAGATTTTTCAGTGTATGGTTCGTTTATTTTCATGGTAAATATACACCGCAGTATGAAATTGCACTACATCCCGTCTCTGTGCAATGAATACGGCATTTTCCTAAGTATGTATATTGTTTCACGCAACGTGGCCAGCGTGTCCTACTAATAATATTTGTGCACGATTGTATATTCAAGAGATGAGAAACAAATAAACGGTGCACTGATTGGTTTTGCGAATCTGTTTGTTGTGCAAATAAACATTCTTCTTCTTCTTCTTGCGTTTCAGAAATTGGAATTGCAACAAACTCTACTACATGGTTCGTTCGGCACAGCTGGGTTTAAATCTATTAACTGATTTCTTAATTAATGAGACAAGGTCCCCGGAAAAATCATCTCCGTGTTTCGAGAATGAAATAGTAAATAACAAGCTAAGAAATCAAAATATAAATTACCAAAATCAAGTTTGCAATTTTGAAAGTGGCAATTTAAAATAGGTTAGGTGTAATTTAAAACAGTAAAGACATTAGAAGAATTTAAAAACACTGTTATATTATTTTCAACCTGTTAAACATATTGATAAATGAAATGAATTATTATTTTTTTCGTCGTTAATGCATAAAATTCACTGTCTATGAACCTTCTATACAGGGTGTTCACGATATTGTTAGCCAACGTTCTCCTTGCACGTAAAATAATTAAAAAACGAAATAGGTAAAAATGATTTTCTGTTTTCTGCTCGCAGCGAAAGACATATTTAACATTTTCCTGTTTGTACCATTTTTTTTAAGAAACTACGGTGACCTTCAATATTTTGTTTGGAGATTGATATTATTGTCATTTTCAATTCAGTTTTCATTGCCGATGTTGGCAACGGATGAATTTCTTATCAATGGTGTTTTCAGTGGACACGGTGTCTCTACAGCATCGATCAGCTAAATATTTATGGTCGAGCAATATTTGACAAACCGACAGCCCCGATGGAAGAGGATAAACGCGTCCAATCGTCAACCGGAGCGACCGTGCTCTTCACTTAAATTAGTTCGCATTTAGATATGCGTCTCCCGACGTCAACATCCTCCGCGCAGAGGCGGCAAATCGTAAATTGCGCTTTGCCCGGGAACGACCTGACTGCAAAGCCTTATCGTAAGGTATAACACCTCATAAAACAAGAGAGAAATACACTAGTTTAGTGTACTGTAAACTATTACGCGACGAATTCGCCCGTACTACCGGGCCCCCGCGATTCAAGCTGTATAACAGGATTTTCCAATTTGCCTATTTCCGCATAATTTCTAGATTATATCCTCAGACGCCCGACAACGCGTTGCGCTACCGTTTTACAGCTGATTGCGCGTGCCCGGTTTCGACGTTCTGCTGCCAGTCGACGAATGTCGTTACACCGTTTTATTGACTGTCCTCGGCAGTCAAAAGCTAAGCAAAATGGCTGTGTCTATCGCTCTTGCGTCATTACAGTTTACTAACTATACAGGGTGAATTCGATAAAGCAGGACACCTAAATATCTCCGTTACTTTTCGTTGTACGAGAAACTTCTTAGGACAAAGTTACACTGTTTCAAGGGCCACATGTAACGGTGTAAGGGAAAAAATTTTCAAGGTCATTTTTTATGAGATTTCAAGGTCATCGATGTTTTTTTAAATGGAATCATATATTTTTTATACCATAGATCGATAGAGTATCAAAGTCTGAGTATAAAAGTGTTGACCTTCATATGACCTAAACCTAATAGTTAACGAGATAATATCCAAAGAATATAGACAATTGTTTCGATAATATCTCGTAAACTATTAGATTTAGGACATATGGAGGTCAATACATTTTTACTCAGAATTCGATAGTCTATCGATTTATGATACAGAAAGTAGGTATTTCCATTTTAAAAAATCAAGATGACCTTGAAATCCCCATTATGCCTCCATCCACGCAGAAAATGTTTATGTCACAATATGCCCCCCTCTATACCGTGCAAATTTTGTTTATAACATTTTGCCATATTATTACAAATAACGGAGATATTCAAGGTGGACATAGTTATTGCGCTACCCTGTATACAAAACTTCCACGGTATAGAGGGGGGCATATTGTGACATAAACATTTTCTGCGTGGATGGAGGCATAATGGGGATTTCAAGGTCATCTTGATTTTTTAAAATGGAAACACCTACTTTCTGTATCATAAATCGATAGACTATCGAATTCTGAGTAAAAATCTATTGACCTCCATATGTCCTAAATCTAATAGTTTACGACAGCGCTCGGAATTGTTTAATCGCGAGGAGCTCGAATCGAAGCCTCCGCCTCCTCGACCCGGCCGCGCGTCTCGCTCCCCGTCGTGACCCTAGTGCTCAGGTGCGTACCATTTTATAGGCGCTATTCGTGGCGCAACAGGACGACACTCATGTCAATAGGTTTCCGCATTACCATTGAGGTACTATTGCCAATGCGTTTTTTTTATTAGTGGTATCCCCTCTAGGCCTACTCCACTATGTCGCACGATTTAGGCATATTGTCTGTACAACAAGATTCACTATTAATACTGCTTGAAAGTCTATCGTCCGAATTTATACGTCCGAAAACAAACGCACTTACTAACACTGATTTTCTACAAAAACTCGTGATCCTTACCTTCCAATAACCAATTCGTGACTGTTCGCATTACGTTCCCACTCGGATAAAAGAGGCAAAATGACAAATGACAAACGACTGATTTTTAAAATGAGTTACAATGTAAGCGTCGGCGCGGCAATGCGAACAGCTACGTTCAAACTTTCCGCCGCGCCGTAGATCTTAACAATTTGCCAAGCACGTTTAAACGTGCGCGAACATCAAGATGTCCCGGAGAGGTATTAAAATTTGAACAATAGAATTAAAAACTAATTTTTAAATTTACCTTACAAATTAATTTTTCTAATTAATTTTCTACTGCTATTGTCCGAACTTATCGTGCGTCATAGTGGAGTAGGCCTACAGGGGATACCACTAACGAAAAAAATGCATTGGCAATAGTATGTACCTCAATGGTAATGCGGAAACCTATTGACATGAGTGTCGTCCTGTTGCGCCACGAATAGCGCCTATAAAATGGTACGCGCCTGAGCACTAGGGCCGCGACGGGGAGCGAGACGCGCGGCCGGGTCGAGGAGGCGGAGGCTTCGATTCGAGCTCCTCGCGATTAAACAATTCCGAGCGCTGGTTTACGAGATATTATCGAAACAATTGTCTACATTCTTCGGATATTATCTCGTTAACTATGTATTAGGTTTAGGTCATATGAAGGTCAACACTTTTATACTCAGACTTTGATACTCTATCGATCTATGGTATAAAAAATATATGATTTCATTTTTAAAAAAATCGATGACCTTGAAATCTCATAAAAAATGACCTTGAAAATTTTTTCCCTTACACCGTTACATGTGGCCCTTCAAACAGTGTAACTTTGTCCTAAGAAGTTTCTCGTACAACGAAAAGTAACGGAGATATTTAGGTGTCCTGCTTTATCGAATTCACCCTGTACATACAGGGTGTTTCGTTTATCTGATAACGGAAGTATCTTGTGACGCACTGAAGTTAAGGAAAAAATTTGTTTACAAAAATTGTTCGGTATGAAGGGTACAATCATATAGTCTAATTTTTTGAGGACTAGAATGATGGGGATGGGGGATTTCAAAGTCAACTTAAGTTTTTTAAATGGAACGTCCTATTCTTTATACCATAGATCGATAGAGTATCAAATTCTGAGTATAAAAATGTTGACCTTCATATGTCCTGAAAAATACTCCAGTTTAGAGATTAACAAGTCAGAAGGATTAATGAAAAAAATCGAGGAATATGGAGCTTGACCTAAAAATTCTTTTTTAATACTATATTTATGTTTTGAAAAAAAGTAGTTTTGTCAGATACAATGGAGATATTTGAGGTATTTCGAAGTAAGGTGGGCCACCCTGTACGGCGGAGGACGGTTGTTAAAATATTCCTTGTTAAAACCGCGAAGCATGATTGAGAAAGTTCGGATTCGTTTTATATTCCGCAAAGTGAACGATGCAAATTCCAATATACATATCCGGCTCGTTCAAAAGCTGTACGTTTTGCCAATTCTCTGTGAGCAGTAACGGATTTCGTAGGTATTTCTACTGCATTTTCAATACGTAAACATTGCAGTATTTTCAGCAGATCCGCGGGCAAACTTTTCACTTAAGTCGCTTCATTTAGTTGGCCATAGTGGTGTATATACTATATATTGTGTATATATATATATATTCGTTCAGCAAGTTGCTAGTTGAACTTCCGGTCTTGCTGCAACGAGCCTCCCCTTGACCGTACTAAGGAGTTTCTATTTACTTACAGCCGAAAGGGGGTGTTCCATCCGGCCGCAGGAATATTTGCAGAACTCAACTTTCCCAACTTTCCCAGATTGTGCGTAACCGACGAAATTAAAATAGATTGATCTTTCGACGAACTTTCGGAATCTCTGTACGTTTTCATATCCAGCTGGTTTTCGCACTTATTAAAGAATAAAAACTTCTCGAACTACTTATTAGATCCGTCCTGCTCACCGGAAACTTTCGGATCGTTTCCGATTCCCTGTAACGCCGTAACGTCAAACACAATTTTTGATAATAACACTACTGCTGGAAGATATCGTCTGAAAACTTACCTCTCCACCTTCAGAAAGTCAGGCACTGTTGAACAGATCAATCTGTTCGCTTGATAAACTATTCCTTCTCTCTGATGTCCCATGACGAAATAATACATCGAGTAGAATAAGCACGTAATGGTCGGACACGCCAGCCAAGTTGGAAATCAATTTGCTCGGAAAGGGAGCTTCTGAAAAGAGATATTTACATTTTATCGTGTCAATCTGAATGACGTACAGGTTCACATTGATTTATTACAAAAATGAATGGATCAAATGCAAAACAGTAAACACATTTAAAGAATTTTGAGGTACTGTTCTATCGTTTTCAACTCGATAATATTATTAAAAGAGGAAACAAATGTCTGATGTAGCTCTTGCGTCTTTTAAGTAACACAGACAACTTTTATTTTACATAAAGATCCGGAGTCTAGTAATTTCATAAATTGTGAAAGTAATATTTCAACTTGCTGTGAAGTTATTGTAAGAAATAAAAATTTGTATTTGCTTTCTGTCTCAGGCAATCAAGGTAGCAAACATTTATTTTTATAAACAATCCGAGGTCTAGAAATCACATTGTACAAAGAAATGTGCACAGGCAATTTACTATGATTAGAAATAGAAACCAAATAGAAACCAAATTTCCTTAATGATTTTAATAGAAGAGAAATCATATATTCATCTCCAATTTTTAAAATATTTCAACAATTTTGAATTTCATACACTCAATTTTACTACAAATGCGTAAAGATCTGCAGTCTAACTATGATAGTAATTTCATATTGTATTGTGAAAGATATATCTGAAAGTAATATTTCAACTTGCTAGAGTTAATGTAAGAAATAAAAGTTTGGGCTGCTCTTTACTTTCCAGGACTAAAAATTTGTGCCTTTCTGCTACGAACTATGATGTATTTGTTATGTATCCAGTAAATTTGTACCCGGCGCGGATGTAGATCGAAGGTAGTTCAAACCTCTAGGATCAATAGTTGAGGAGTTATGGTCGCTTAAAGTTAAGCATATTTCCAGTTTCTTAACAGGTAAGGGCGCCGCCATATTGGTTTATAGTGACGGTCGCACGCCGCTTACTGAGTTGGTTAGGATTAGGTCGAGGGAGGGGATTAGCGGCAAGATAAGTGGCTCGCGGTCGTCACTACAAACCAATATGGTGGCACCCTCACCTGTCAAAAATACTCAACTTTAAGCGACCCTATCTTATCAACTATTGATCCTAGAGGATTGAAACTTCGATCTGCATCCGCGCCGGGTACAAATCTACTGGATTACATACCAAATACATCATAATTCGTACGAGAAAGGTACCAATTTTGGGTCCGGTAAAGTAAAGTTAACACAAAATTTGTATTTACTTTCCATCTCGGGCAATCAAGGTAGCAAACGTTTTGCATAAAAATCCGCGTTCTAAAAGTGACACTGCACAAAGAAATCAGCGCCGGTCGAGTTGACGCTGAGAACAAGTGCCCAGAGAGGAGGTCAAGAGGTATTCTACCGCAATCGATTTTCTGAAAATTGACTCGCGGGAATCTGGTAGACGGGTTGGTGGGATCTATCGCGGCGAGTACTCGGGAGCAGGCTTGCCATATGCGCGCCCCGCCAGGCCTCTTACGTTTCCGCCTCTCGCCACGCCACGCACTGTAGCTCGTCTTTGCACTCTTCCCACTAACGCTGGCGTACGGTCGCGTGAGCCTCCCACTCTTCCCACTAGTCGCTGACGCGACCGTACGCCAGCGTGTCGCCACTGTCGCCAGCTTTAGTGGGAAGCAGTGTTCCGATTGAATCCACCGTTTTTCGCGCATGCGCGTCAATTTCAGCCTCAGTAACGTAACCATTTTGATGAAATCGGGTAGCTTGAGCACCCCGCAGACTTTTAAAAGATTATTAGTGTATACATATGAAATATTAACAATATTTAGCTCATTCCGCGTCACGTCTCTCGTCTACCAGTCTTCCCGCCAACAACACCGGTAAATTCCTGCCAATATAACTGCCTCAAGGCGTCAGGGCCCTGGCCGCTCTGCTGCGTCATTGTAGATACGCTACTGTCCTGGCCGCGCATGCGCGAAAAACGGTGGGTTCAATCGGAACACTGGTGGGAAGAGTGCAAAGACGAGCTACGGTGCGTGGCGAGGCGAGAGGCGGAAACGTAAGGGGCCTGGCGCGGCGGGGCGCGCATATGGCAAGCCTGCTCGGTAGGTCGATCTTTTCGGGTCGCGGACGCAGGTTCCAGGACACAGTCCATAAAGCGGGGTAGCTCGTGCAGATGCAAGGGTTCGATAACTGGCTGGCGACCATAAGCATGCCGAAAGCATAAGGCTGGTCGCAAGAAATTGGTATCGTATGAACACAGTAGCGTCATTTTCGGCGTCGGCCGGCGCGGCGCGGCGTTCCACTGCCAAATCAGTAAGAGAAACTGCGGGTAGCGATGGCGAGGCACGATGGAGTTAACGTTTCCGGTGGCGCGATTAAGGTGCGCCTATATCTCTTGCGGTTTTTCGTGCTGGCGTCGCGCCGAGCAGCGGCAAGACAGAAGAATACTCGCGGAGCAATAGGATGAAAAGGAAAAGGACGCGAGGTCGAGGACGGAAGAGAAGAGAAGAGAGCTGGGTGAAGAAGCGGTGAGGAGGGAGAGAGGGAGGGTGCTCGGAAACTGCTTCTCGCATGACCAGAAGGAAACGTCGCGTTTCATATCATTACGCATATTTATAGGCGGCTTGCAAAACTACCGCTATCCCGGCGTAGCCGCTGGGCCTCGGTAAATAACCGCTTTTGAGCCCGAACCTACGCGCCCAGTCGTCCCAGTTACCCCGCGACGCAGGAATAACAAATAAATACGTCGGCAAAAAGTAGTTGCAGCTAAGTTACGTGGCCCGCCTAGCCATAAATAAACAAAGTTGTGGCATTTATGGCCGCATACTTGTACGAACAACGTAGACCTATGCCTCAACCCGATGCGTTGTCGGTGCTCCTGGGAGGTGTGCAAGCGGAACGCTTCCCTGAATCGTTCCCTCCCATCCACTATGGAGATTCTGTGGCCATTCGGGGAATGCCAATGGCCTTCCGGAGTATTTTGCACAGTTCCAGGGGGATTTAGCTGCGTAGCCCGTTCAAGACTGCGTCAAAGGTCTCGCCCGGTCCCCGAGCCGCGCCGCGCCGCTCGGCTACACTGTGATCCTGTAGGACTCGCCAGATTGATTGAACGCCGCCCAGGATCCCCTAAAAGGTGCCCAGGCTATCAACGTTTCCGACTACTACAAAATCCCGAAACTCGCTCGGAGAAGACGATATCGTTGCTTCCACTAAATCGTGTAGGAGAAAACTACTTCATCATTTTTCTTTCTATTTTCTTTCTATTCGTGATAGTTCTCCAGTGAGTTCGTTGTTTTCTTGCAATACTTGTGTCACGTCCGGTGGTTCGACCATCGATAATAATTGATATAATCAATCATGTATAATATATATTTTCTGAATTTCTTTTTATATTTGCACTAATAATATTGTATTAGAAATATACCACATTGCGTGCGATAGGATTAGGAAGATTCATTTTGAATTTAAATCTTCATTGAACAAATTGTAGCGAGATGTATTAATATTCGTTGAAGACTGTTCATCGCTGAGGAATGTGGAATATCAATTATTATCGATGGTCGAACCACCGGACGTGACACTTGCAATAAGAAGTAGCCCCGAGAACTTTACGGATAGACTGCGGATTTGATGCATCTCTAATTAAAATTAAGTAATTAACGTAGTAGCGCGAGAGACGTCGCATGATTTCGTATCGGTCATTCCGTTTTTATTTAAAATATCCGTGTGCTTCGTATTTTCTAATTAATCGAGGCTGTGTTATCAACTTTCACGAAAATGTTTCTGTTCAATTCTGTTCTGTTGTTTCGCGACTCGTTGAAACGATTACGAGAGGAAATACAACATTTTGATCGAACACCAGCCTCTCCGGGTCGACGAAGACAATTTTAATTGTACATCAGGGAGTCTAGTAATTACAGAGGAACGGTTTTATCGGTCAGTTATTACACCTTCAAGAATAATCACCACTCTCCGGTTAAAGATTGCGTAATGTTTAGAGCGACGCGTGGAAAGCCTCGAGCGAATAAAACCATTTAATAGGGATGATCAAGCAGAGAGAGAGAGAGTCTCTGAACTTCTAGCACGGAAGAACTTCCTCTCGAGGAAATCTCCACACGTTTCACACAGGGAGTAGCTACTACAGCAATTTGTTTTGTAGATGTTCTTGAATCTCTTGATAACATGTCAAGTACCTGTTCTTCCGCTTCGAGTGTTCGGACAAAGTTCGCCCCGGCCACTATCGCCGATAACAGCTGAAAGGGATCCATTTCCCGTAAGACGTCTATAAATTGCCGCGAATGTAGATGTGCTCGAATAAGTCCGTGTTGAAAAGTTTCCCGATAAAGACCTCGGGTCTTCTCATTGTTATCGTTCGTCCGTCCCCGCTTAAAACGCGTGTCCACTGACTACCATTTCGGTCACAGCTATTCGCGTCTTCCGGTTGTAAAACGGGTTCATATTTCAGGCATTTCCAGTTCAATCAAAAAATGTTTCACCATAAGCTAATAAACTCCTACTTTCAGGGCCGGATTAAGCCCCGTAGCAGGAGTAGCAAATGCTACGGGCCCCGCGCTTTTGGGGGCCCAAGCGTCATACAAACAAGGGCCGATACATGAGCGCCTGTCTATGCCAGGGGGCACAGATAGTTTTCCTAAAAAAAAGCTCATTCATTGCGGTTGCCGCAAAGGTGCGCTACATTTACACACGAGCGGCCCTGATGCGAAGCCTTGGGCCCCGCCATAACATTTGCTACGGGCCCCGCGCTTGCTTAATCCGGCACTGCCTACTTTACAGAGAGAATCCAAGAAGCTGTTTCTCTTTTGGATCCCTTCGCATATTGGAATTGCGTTCAACGAAAAAGTGGATGCACTAGCTAAAGAAGCGTCTCTACTGTCTGTTTCTTCTAACATCCTAATTCCCTTTTTTTTTTGTTAAGGGGGAGGCTAAAGCCGAGTGGAATCCCATGTGGGGTTTTGTAGCTTAATAAAAAAAGAAATGTTTCGCACAACATTTGATCAGTATTCTGTGGTCTACATGTTCGCACATTCTTAGATCTCAAACTCTGTTTACGTAAAAAACTGAAGGTCACCTTGAATTTTTTAATATCGTATTCTGAATATCATAGAATTTCGTCGAATATCGTAGAATATCATTGAGTTTTTTGGACATCGTGGGATTGTTGCTGACGTTGAGACGAATTCAACTCGAAAATCTTGTGCAAACTTAATGAAAAATTTTTTATATACAAAAAGATATTAATACAGTCTTCTCTGTTCTGTTTTTTTTGTTTAAACTGTAATTACGATACGAACCTAATAGTCCTCTTACGTATATGTATAGTAATAATTAGACTGCGCATCTTTATGCACTTTGAGGAAATTTTGGTTGGATGAAACATGAAACAGTAAAAGATTAGAAAACTTTAAGAATGTTGTAATGCTGTTTCCGATGCAACAAAGTCATTAAGGGACGAAAACAATTTTTATTTTATTTCTGAATACCACAATCGATGCAGAACTGGTAATAATAATAAATCTGAATCTAAAATTATATTGTTATGGGAGTCTTGAGAAATTCAGCCCTGCAATTATTATAAAACAACTGGTCACATTTTGTGTTTTTAAAATTCTGTACTTTTCTCAGACACCTCCGAGCTTATAATTTACGACTAAACAATCAAAATGTTGAAAAGAAGTCGACGAAACTTCGTATTTGCAATTCTCTTGCGACACAGTCGAGAAAGCTAACGTACAAAGATTACGTCGGGTCATGAGAGACCCCAGGATGTTTGCACATCTCATGGAAAAACATAATTCATGCACTTATTTTCTAAAATTGTAAATGCTTCGTGGAAGTTTTGATTTGATTTTGATTCCCGCAGAAAATTTTATTCCGGATTGTCGAGATGGATGCGACAGCGAGTTTAATGAAAAAATATCGCATCGATTTCGGTGACACGATAAAATGGCACGTTGGATTGCAACAATTGATCGTAAAAGTGAAATGGTCTTGACGTTTACTATGTTGTTCTGCGGTGCAACATTTCGCGGAAAAAGATTTCGACGGTGTGCGCGTCGCTGCTTTATTTTTCGAATCCTTTATCCTCTCGATACAGTTGAACAATAGAGAACGTGAGATGATTTTTGTCACTCTCTTTTTGTTCGTTTTGTTATCTACGACTGGTTTGGGGGTTTTTTAATTATTTTAGACTGGTCTGGGTTGAAAAATTATTTTTTAATACGAATTGATTATTTTTTTGAAGTAAGCAGCTTCGCGAAGTTAATTGACCGATTGCAAATGTTATTTGGTTGTCCGATACGAAAATGAAAATATGCATGCAACTTTTATTGGGCAACTGTTGTTGTTATTCAATTTTACACAGCGATCAATTATTACATATTTTACCACAGTCCCCATGTAATGTCAAGCGAGGTTCGATGTGCGACTTTCCCATGTGTATCCACGTGTAAACATTGCTCGACGAGTATTTACCTTGTAAACTCCTTGTAAACTCTACAAGCACGTTTGCTGGGAATTGATACATTCCAAAATCTTTCCCCGCGTACAAGTTTCTATCAAAATAATTAATACCGTTAGCAGCGAGCAAGAAATTCTGGAAAGTCAGCAGCAACAGTTCATTAAATAAATTAAGAAAAATAGCAGCAAGAAATGTTCGAACAAATCATTCAGAAAACAATAACCCCAGATAGCACAAAGACATCTAAAGACATCTTTAAGACGACTGCAGTTGGGCATTCAGACGTCTTAAAGATGTCCCGAATGTGCTACGAACGTCTTCCGAACGTCTCCTGACGTCTGTTGACGTCTAGAAGGCGTTCGGGAGGCGTTCGTAGGACATTCGGGAGGTCCTTAAGACGTCCCTAAGAAGTCTTAAAGGTCCATAAATGTTAATGAAATTAAAAGAAGGGAATAGTAATAATAGATTTCGACAAAAACGAGTTCAAAATTAAACCAATAAAATAGAATTGACATAAAAAGTGTGATGAAAATAACAATTGCAATTAAAATCGCAATAAAAAATAATAAAAATTACAATTACAATAAAAAATGAAATTGAAGAGTTGATATTCACATTGAAGAGTTCAAATTGAAGTTGAAATTGAAGTTGAAGTTAAAAAATTGAAATTGAAGAATCGTAGTCGAAGCTGAAATTGAATATGAAATTGAAGAATTGAAATTGAAGTTGAAAAATTGAGACTGAATTTGAAGCAAAAACACTAACTCGAACAAATAATACCAATGCTAATATTTCCTGCTAGATTATGGCTATACAATAAAAACCACACTGTTTATGGTCTTAAATTCGTCTTTTCAGGACGTAAGACTTGCAGACTTAAAAGAGACGCAAAATGGACGTGTTTAAGACGTCGTGTGCTATCTGGGGCCATCACTCGAAATTTTCAGAAACGATGGTACCTCTTCTGAATGTTTTCAGAATTGCAGCAAACTGGAGTGAAATAAAAATTGTCATTCTTAATATGTTTATTGTTTTGAAAATAATGTAACAGTAATTACACCAACTCATTTTTGCCATAAATGCGTAAGCAGTTGCGACAATAACGAGTGGGTGAAGCATAAAGCACCAGAAAGATAAAATGGATGTGAACGATTAAAATAATTTTGATTTGCTTCGAGTAGCTACGTTTTAAATGATGCAAACATTCTTTATTTCGCGCAAAGATTCAGCAGTCTGAATATAACGCACACCCTTCTGTGATATACTCCTTAGAAGGAAGGTTCCGGTGGTTTGAATTTAGGGGTGTTTTCAGGAGAAATGCTCTGCCTGCTCTTAAAGGAAGTCACCCGTTGCCGGACCGAGATCTAATCAGCTTTGGGAAAGTGAAGATCGCTTTCGGAGCAATTAACCGTTCAAGCAAAGCTGAAAGCTTCTTCTAACGCAGTCTTTAGATTTGTTGCTTCCTCCCGGCGAAGAATAGAGACAGCGTATCGATGCGATGATCGTAGTTGTAAAAGAAAATGAAGCTGGGCATTTTTATACGGTCTAGGCTTTCCGGATACCGTGGCCCGGAAAGATTGCATTGATATCTCTAATCTTTGATGACTATCGCGGGCGAAACTTCGCTCCGCATAAATTTTACTTTACTGCCACTAAAAAAAAACTGCATATCGTTGCTCGAAAAATAAAAATAAATCTCGTATTCGATTGATAACGAAATTTATAGCTTTATTTTAGACGTGTTTCCAGTACAATGCCCCTTCCTGTATAATAATTAGACAACTTAGTAAAAACATTAGAAGAATTTAGGAGAACGTTAGAAGAGAAATATTTAAAATAAAGAATTATTTACGCGAGAGAATTGCCTCGATACGAACGAGAATATACCCATTCGAACATTATCTATAAGAATAGGTATAGCCTCGAGTCGAGCGATTAATCAATTATAAAATCGATCTTAAAATATAACGTATAATCAATGAGAACGTATTATTTTCAAAGCTAACCAGTTCCGATTGATTGTTGCTAAGCGGCGTGAATTATCACCTCAAATATCTTTGTTGTTTTCAAAGATACATTAAATGTCTCGAGGACAAAGTTGAATGGTAAAATGGGGCTAATACGACACCAAAAAAGATTTTGTTTTTATTTTCTTTTAGTGATATCAAGGACACCTTCATTTTTTAAATGGAACCACCCTATCATCTCGTAACTAATATTCGTTAATATCATATTCATAACAGCCAAACTAATAGGTTTACGTAAAAACTGTACACAACCTTTTTTGTAGAGCTTTTTATGAGCTTCATTTTTTGTTTGAAACTTTTCTCTCTAAAATCAATACTTTCGAAAATATTTAGTAAGAACTGTCAAAACTTTAAAGGGGGCCGGGGCAAACGAGGCTTTGTCGCCAAAAATCCTTTCAGGGACTTTCTTCTCTAATCAAGGATAAGCTTTGGCAAAAATTTCAGCAAAATCGGAGGGTTGTCGCTTTCGCTAAATACACCCCAAAGCTGTACGCATACTTTAAAACAAACCAGATTATTTACATTGAAAATACTAACCAGATCTGATCGATTGTTGCCAAGCGGCGTGAATTTCCGGAGAAAATATTTTATGAGAAATATCGGCGGCGTTATTGCTAATATCGTCCGAAATGTTGCGTCGACGCGACGGTCGGCCGTTAATTTGGTTCGCCTTCGCGACGCACCTTCGTTCGTCCAGTAATAACATGTTTATCGAATGATGACGCAACTATTAAGCCGAACGCACACCTCGGGTAATTATGCGGCAGCCTATCGGGAGGGAAGCACGGCTCGGTTAACATCATAGATATCGATGAACCGTGCCTCTTCCAGCTCGCCCTAGTGGTCTCTTACTCCTACTATATGCCATAGCGGATCTGGGCTACCCAATTACACGCTCATCTACGATCCGGGATCTAGGAGACGTACAAATTGATCTGTCTCGAAAGTACCACGGGGCCAGACCTGCCAGCTTATAGTTATAGAGATCGAGAATATCAGGCTTTAACCGCCGCCGCTTCCGCCTCCTCTTCCCACCAGAAATCCCCCAACCCCCGTCCCAGCGCGAAGTTGCAACGTTTTATCACGCTTCAATGTTCGAGGGCAGACGTTACGGGACACGGTAAGTTAACGCTTCGATTTAGCAATTAGAATTGTACAGGAAGCATTAATGAACCTGCGCAGACCGATAAATATCTTCTTCTGGCCCGTGAAATAATGGAACCGAGTCGCGTCTATCGCGATACCACCGTGCAATGTGCTCTTCGCAATAAATAATCTGTTCGCACCTGGACGGTTGCTCGTTGTTTATTTAACCCTCAGCACTCGAGCGGTGACTCCGATACGCCACTTTCTCAACGTAACAAAAAATGTCACTGTAACTCTTTAGTCCAGTCAACGAAAAGTGGTATATCTTTGTATATCTGTTATATCTCGGAAACTATGCGTCCTAGCGATAAGACCATTCCATACAATATTAAAGCTGACAAAATGTGCCACAAGATTGATTGCATTCAGTTTTTCGCTATCTCGCATAGTTTCCGAGATATCAGTGCTCAAAGTTCACCAATGAAAAAGAAATTTTTGCCTCTTTTTTTCCTTATTTGACTAGCTAACTCTTCAGCAAAATTAGTGAAATTCGAGCGCTGATATCTCGGAAACTATGCGAGATAGCGAAAAGCTGAATAGAATCAATCTTGTGCCACATTTTGTCAGCTTTAATTTTGTGTAGATTGGTCTTATCGCTAGGACGTATAATTTCTGAGATATAAGCGGAAAACCGAAAAAGGGTACCTTCAGGAGACTTTTAATATGTTTACCTCCTAACTAGTCCAAATAAAGTCTCAAAGTTAAAAATTGTGTTCCTTCCATTTCCCTCTACACCCCCCTTATGAGCATTCATTGACTGGACTAATTGGGTTGGCACGAAAGTAATTTCGGTATTTTAAGGTGAGATAATGTGTGTGTGATTACCTGAATTCGCACTTGGATCATTTTTTTGCCGATAAAGAGCAGAAGTTTTATGAGCGCGGAATTGTGAAGCTATCAGAAAGATGGCGAAAGATAATCGAACAAAATGGAAAATATTCTATCGATTAAAGTTCATTGCTTGAATAAAAAGATTGGGTTTTATTTCACCTTAAAATACCGAAATACTTTGTTGCCAACCCAATAAATGTTACAATGTTCTCTAAATACCACGGTATGTAATCCTTCGCTTACCTCTAGACCAGGCCTGGCCAACCCAAATGATTTCACGGGCCACTTTGATGACGCGTAACGTTATAGTTGGCCGCACTTTAGGTAAACGTGCTTTTAAAAAATGTAATACAAATACAAAATGAATAAAACTTTATTGTTATACAGTAATCGCTCCTTCGTTGTCCTGAACAGAGTTGCCATATTTTATCCCCTCCGGCCCCTTACTCTTCCGTCCCTCGCCTAGATGCTGCCTTCGCTATCCCCACTCTTACCACTACCGCTGCCGCGACCGAGTGTTAGCATGAGAGCGGTAGCATGCTCAGGACTCCTGAATCGTGGGCACGATCGCTGTCCAGTGCCTACCCACTGCACTGCCTGTCAACGAGAGGATTAGGCCTGCGTGGATCTGGTCGCCAGATGTGTCCCAGGACTGTCTAGACCCGCGTAGAACGGAGAACAATAGGAAAGGAATATGGCAAGGAAATAAGGAGTTTTTAAAAGCCAGACAATTGACTGCTTTTGACTGCGAATGCTTTTTTTGTCATTTAACTAGCCGTTTCACTAAAGACGCAGTCATAAATCAAAAATAGTGTCCGGGCACGGTCGTTGTCCGCTCAAACCCCCGGCCTTTGGACAACGAAGGAGCTTTTACTGTGTTATGATTCAATGTAATTAACTCTCGAATTTTTATTACTGAGATATTTCTTTATCCTTTCTTTCACTTAATTTTTGTAAATCTATATTTATGTTCGACGTTGCACATCTTTTGTTAGCTGGTTTTCTAAATTGGCATCAGTAAATGAAGCACGTGAAGAACTCTTTGTAAATTTCATCTTCGAAAAAAATGTTTCACAAATATATGAGGATCCAAAAGCATTTACTAATATAAGTAATGTAAATATTAACTTTTGATATGGACGCAAAAAATTGTTTCACTTCATTGTTGCACTGCAACTTGAATATATTATAATTATAAATCGATTATATTGTAACAATGATACTTCATTTATTTAATATTTTTGTATACTGTCACGTTGAAAGGTTTTTCACGAGCAGGTTGACTCGCGAAAACCGGCCAACTCCGAGCCTTGCAGGCGTTGAAACCAGGCCGCGTGCAGGCCGAGTGCACGCGGTCCGCTCGGGACAAAGCGAGTCTCGAAGATTCGACAATTCCCAGACGAAACGCGGAATGTTCGGGCGCCAGGCACCGCGAAGGTGCCACACGAAATACGAGAAAGCGTTCAAATTCGGAAAAGCCGGACTCGAGGGTCGAATCTTCGAGATACGCGGATCGAAACAGCTACGCGATTAGGCCAATTGGTTCGGACACGGGAAAGATTAGGACAGCCCTCTCGGCAGGACGGATCTCACAGGGCGCGAAGAGTAATTGACAACGTTTGGTCTCGAGCTGTTTATTGCAGCGGTCAAAGATTACAAAATTAGCGGCCACGTGGCCGCGACCCGAGAGCCCGCGCTCTTCATACAAGTTGACGAAAAGATGGTCGCTCGCCGCGCGGTTGTCTTGTCGCATGCGCTCGCTACGATACCGAAGGAATGAATCGCAGTTAATCGGCTACGAACTACGGAAAAACGCGAGACGCAGATGTTCGGCGAAATACGAGACTGCCGTGATGGCCTTCGCACGAGATTCGCGACGACGCGCACGATGTTTTCGCGTTACGCTAACGACGAGACACAGGATTCGAGATAACCGCAATTACCGCCGAGATTGTCCTTGCTAAACGAGACCCCTTCGAGGAAACACTTCCGCGCTCGCGATTTCGGAAAACTCTCTCGCAATTCTCGAAACTCAAAATACTCGCGGTACGAGTACGATTCACACGCAAATTCCCGAGGACGAGATGGGAAGCGTTCGCCCCCCGCGCGACGAAGGTCGAACCGCCTTGCTACGAAATATCCGAAGTGATCACTGAGACGACTTACCGTTTCTCGTGCCGTTGATTTTGGTCACCCGGAAAAGCGACTCGGAAAGATCTTGGTTCGCACGTCGATAGTCGTTGAGACTGGGGACGTTCGGCTAGCCCTTGGCGTCGCAGGAGCCCTCAACGGAACACGGAACCTTCGCGACGAAATTGGATTATTGCTTTTCGCTACGCGACACGATGAAAATGCGTACTATCGGCTTTTCGTTAGGCGGCGGATCGAACCCGGTTCCCCCTCCACGCGACCGTCAAACCGAATTTCTATGGGCCCGCTTCTCTCGCGCGAAACCTAAGCAGCAGGAGCGTTCCCTTTAGCGTCCTAGGGCCCCGGACCGAAACACGTAATTTTCCTAAGCGGCGCGCTCCGAGAGTGGAGGCGCGGTCTTGACTACGATGGCACCGACCCCGCGGGAGCTCTCTTCTTGCAGGGTGAGGCGGCGACAGGATCTCGAATTTGTCGTAGTCGACGTGGTGTTTGGAAGAGCTCTCGTCCTTGCGACGCCTCCGGTTGCTTCGCCGGGTGCGCTCGTGCCAAGTTTTCGCCTGTGCACAGGGCTTCTAGATTGGCCATTGCTTTTGGGCGGGCTCGTCCTGTGCTGCGGGAGGCTGTTCGTTTCCTCGCTGAAATTCGGCTGGTCGGTGGTTCCGTCGACACGTCCCTCATACGGCCCTGAAACTTGCCGTTCTCGGCACGCGCGACAGATGTCATTAAGGAGATCTCGATAATAGCGGAATCTCCTCGTGGAACGCTCTCGAATCCTGTGCATGTCGTTCCGTGTCCCGTTAGAGGGCGGTCCGGTCCTTTAATAACCTCAAACCCTGCACGAAAATTGACGGAGAAGGGACGTCGCAAACTTGCAACGTCACAACTCCCCCCCCCCCTTAAAATGGACCGGACCGACACGGTTTCGTCGCCCCCAGTGATCTGCGGCTCGACAGGTGAGAGAGCGTTCCTCGCGGAAGATGTCCTTTACAGTACGGAGCCTTCACCACGACCAACAAATACTAGCTGCTGGAATGGACGAAACACATGAGCGACAACAAATCTTCGTTGAATCGAAGCCTCGAGCGAGGCGCGGGCGTCCGTCGACCTGTGGAGGGGATTCGGTATTTCCAGAGACGACACGATAATTATCCCTTTCGGGAAAGAACTAACGTAATTTTTATTTTGACTGCGTTTAAATGTAACAGACCAAAAAAAATAAACAATGTGTGATCGGTAGTGTTTTAAACATAAGGTGGCTGATCTAACCGAAACGAAATGACTTTAATGTGTGTTCTCTCGACGAGAGGGCTCCTTGCCCGCCACTGGGCCTGGCCTATCTTCTCTCGCCCGAGAGCGTTGATGTCAACGCTTACGCCTTACGGAACGGGCGTTGCGGGAGGCGTTCTCTTTCCTCTTTCTGCCGCTGCTGGTTTCGCTGCCAGGAGGGGCCGCAGGTGGGACACAGCCTCACTGACGTCCCTGGCCTACCGCACCGGAAGCAGTGCGGCGTGGTCTTCTGCGGGCATTTGTTGCGGTCGTGCCCGTGCTGGCCGCAATTCCAGCACGCGCTCGGGTCCTTGGGCTTGACCGCTCTACCGGCCGCCCATAGCTCGTATTGGCCCCAACTGGAGGTCCTCTGCGCCCTAGTTTTGGCCATCCCGCTTGCGGTAGCTATCGGCACGGCGGACGGTACTGATGGGGTTTCCGTCCACGGGGTGGGGCTGCTGTCCCTCCTGCTGCAGCTCCGGTATCGTTGCCTATCCCGAGACCGCTGGTTCCGGCTCGCTCGGGACTGCCGCGTCCGACTGCTCCTGTCGCGGCGGTGTTACGCTTAGGCGCGACGGGACGACCTCCTCCTCGCTTTCGTCGGGTGATGTCGATTCCGGCGAGGGGGGGGGGGGGGGGGTTCGGATCAGGCGCCCCAGTGCCCTGACTTCCCCCATTTCGATGGATTCGACAGACTCGCTGAAAGGATATTCGGCGTGTTCGCGCAAGAAAAACCCGTCGAACTCCACGCCTATGTGTGAGTTATGTAATGTTTTGCTTTGTCGAGAAGACGATCAATGTTTATTTCGTTCTCTTCGATCGATTCGATCTTTACGAAAGAAACGAACTTTGTTGCAGGAAACTGGTTTAATATTTTACATCGGATTCACGTGCCCGGTGTGTAGTTTTAAGAGAACTGCACTCCGTGTAATCGATTTTACGAACGTTCGTTCTTTTTCTGATTTTCTAAGGCTAAATCAGTTTCCTGAATTTCATACACACCGCTCACCTATCGCTCCAGATGTGTATCGCGGACCGCGTACTAGTTTCTTATTCGTTTAGTAGTCTCCTGAAATGCTTTTATTTTTGAAAGTATCAACGCGAAACACTCTCGCGTGTTGACGCGGACCAGCCTATACAGTGAACAAATCATCAAACTAGACACGTTCCCACTGCGTTTCTCGATTGATTTTCCGTGTCATCTTTCCAACAGTGGATCCCTTCAGTTGCCCGACAAAGTCGCTGAAATTGTTTGCCCCCGCGTGGTGGTACAGTATATTATTCTCCTAATTTACTCTTCCTTCACTGGCTCTTTCTTCCCTAGCGGTATCACGGCTTTCACCCTAGCGGTGAGTTCGTTGATGTTGCCATACACCAAGGCCAAATTTTGATCGATTTGTGCCTTGTTCGTCTCGTACACCTCCGGTAGCGTGAAGAGGCTAACCACTTGGAGGATTATCAGAGTCAAGCCATTGAACCAAGAACCTTTTTTTTTTTTTTTTTTTTTTTTATCGTGTGGAAATGCATTACGCATACCCCGGCCCCCCTGGGGGGGAGCCGGGGTTATGTGGGGCTCCCTCGGGGAGGGGGTCACCAAGCTGACAAAGCTCCGCGATCCCCTCCCCCAGAGTACCCACTAAAACCACACGCCCACCTAAGCTACAGAGGAGGCGCCCGGATCTCGCGAAAACTCAACGGGACACCTCCTAGCTATACATACTTCCCGGGGGGAGGGGTTAGCTCCCCCCATACCTAATCTAACCGGACCCCGGGCGGAGGGACCCGCCCGGTGTCCCCATCCCTGGAGCCTTCGGATTGGGCTTCCCGAGCCCCAGCTCGGTCCACCCACAGCTCCCGGAGCCTCCCTGCCCCGCTCGGGCAGGGGACCCGAGGGTCCCCCGTCCGGCCAGGGCAGGGAGGCGCCGACACCGGCAAGAGAGGGTCGTCGGAGACGCATCCGGACGTCCCGACCCTCCCCACCCCACCCCCCACGCGCCACCCCCAGAACTCGCATTCGGGGAGTGGCCGGCACCCCGCACAAAGACGTAACGTCTCGGGGTGCCGGGCCACCCCGGGGGAAGTTAAACTCCCCCTGGGGGCCGGGGTTAGCTCACTCCCCCGGCCCCCCCATCCTCCGCCACCCTCCGCCCGCACACTCTTTCTAAGAGAGCGGTGGAACGCCGGCTGGCCTCGAGCGAGCGGTACCACACGGGGGCCCCATACAGGGCCATAGACCGCACCACCCCCGAATAGAGGCGGCGGACACTCAACTGCGGCCCCCCGATATTGGGCAGCAGCCGCGCAAGCGCGGCCGCTGTCCTCTCCAGTCGGGGGGCCAGGAGTCCGAAGTGATCCTCGAAACGCCAGCGGCCGTCGATGATCAGGCCCAGATATTTCATCGTGGGCCCGACCTCGACGGGGGTATCAGCGACCCGGATCCGGAATCCTTGGGGCGGCCGCCGCAACCGAGACGATTCGTACAACCAAATCGCCTCGGTCTTTGCGGCGGCCACGACAAGCCCCATCCTCCGGATCCGTCCAACAACGCAGTCCAGGGCGGACTCCACGAGGCGTCCTGCCCTCCTCCAGTCCCCCCCCTCCGCATAGACTAGGGTGTCATCCGCATAGCAGATGACACCCGTCCCGGGGGGGAGGGTAACCCGCAGTACCGCGTCATAGGCTAGGATCCACAGGAGCGGTCCAAGGACCGACCCCTGCGGAACCCCGCGGCATATCTCCCTCAAGTATGCACCATACCGGCCGGCAATATACACCTCCCTGCCGCGGAGGTAGTCCCGGATTACTTCCCGGAGATAGAGAGGGACCCGGAAGAATTCCAGGGCACTCTCTATCTCCTTCCAGGGCAGGGTGTTGAACGCGTTGGAAATGTCCAACGACACCGCGATCAACACCCCGCCCCGAGCGACAGCCCCATCTCGGAGGAGGCGCAGACGCTCTAACGCGTCCATAGTTGAGCGCCCCCTCCGGAACCCATACTGGCTGTCGCTCAGCCCGGGACTACCCCGCGACAGGTGCTCTCGGAGGCGGGCAGCAATTATTCTTTCGAACAATTGAACCAAGAACCTACGTAGGTGAGGCACCAAAGGAAGACTCCGAATTTCAGCGAGTCGATGAAATCCTCAACGAGGAAGAGCCTGCGGAGTTCGTTGACCGCGGCGTTTGCATGCGCGACAGCTACGTCCGCGACTCCGTGCACCTTTTCCGCTGGAAGTGTTAAGTCCAGCTCCAAGATGTCGTTGAACGGGTGTCCATCGGATGTCTTCTGTATTGCTTGAGACACTGTCCTGTAGATCCTAAACGCGACAGTGCCGGTAAGGGCGAGGAGAGAGGCATAGGCGAAGATACTGATCAGGCTGAAAGAGGCCAACGACAGCAGCACGCCGAGGATCACTCCGAATACGGGGCCCGTCTTCTTAGGGTCGCGCCAATATATTAAATCTGCGACGATGCCGATCCTGGGGAATTTTTCTTTTGGCGCGGTTTTCATTTCTTCGATTACTTCCCGTCTAGGTTCCTGCTTTACCAGCTTGAAAGTTTTGATCGGCGACGCTTCTACTTCCGATTCGATTTCGGATTCGCCAGTTTCTGGTGCACTGGTTCGTTCCTTTTTATCCGCGTGAATAAATTGGCATTCCTCCGCACTGTCTACCTTTTTCCCCTCGCTCGAAAGAGGTTGCAGCGTCTCGGGAAGGGGGTCAGGTTTCGTTAAAACCTCGTAAGGGGATCACCGGGGTGCTGAGGCGATAGACGACCGAGGAAAGTACTTTCGCAATTTGGAAGGGGCCGCTGAATTTCGGGCACAGCTTTGCCGCGATGTTTTGAGCCGCGGACGATAGTACGCGTTGTCGTCGGAGGACGTGGTCTCCCTCTGCGAAACGCGTATCTTTTCTGCGGAGATTGTAGTGTCTCGCCTGCGTTTCGTACGCTTGATCTAAATTCTCGGTGACCCAGTGGCGCAGCGTGGACAGGTGCGACATTCGCTCCGTCCACCCGTCTAGAGATGTCACCTCCAGGTCGACTGGCGCTTCCTCGCTCGCTCGTAGGCACGCCGCCGGGTTTGGCTCGCGCCCGAAATTCAAAAACGCCGGCGAGGCTTGCAGCACTGTGTGGTGGGCGGTATTGTAAGCGAACCGGAATTTGGCGATGTTCGCGTCCCAAGTACGATGGTCTTTCTCGATGTACGATACGATCATTGTTTTTAATATTCGATTTACCCGTTCAACTGGATTGGCTTGGGGTGGTACGGGGGTGTCGTCGTGATCGCAATCCCGTAAGTCTTAGCGAGCTCGTGAATGGCTTTGTTTTCGAATTCGATACCGTTGTCGGTGAGTAACACCTCGGGTGTCCCCCACCGCGAGAAAACTAAATCCTCCAACGCCTCCGAAATTTTGGCCTCGGTGGCCTTTCGCAGGGGGCAACACTCGACCCATTTCGTGAAGAGATCCTGTATCACTAGTAACCGGCGGATTTTATTCGCGTCAGTACCCGATGGAGCCATTCGAGATGGTTTTCGAATGACGTTGTCGCGATGATAATATCATCGAGATACGCGAACGCGTGAGGCTCCATTTCGGGTCCTATTAAACGATCTAAAAGGCGCTGAAATGTCGCCGGAGCTCCCGTGAGCCCGTACGGCATTCGCTTAAATTGGAATAATCCCTTCCCCGGAACGGTAAACGCTGTTATTTCCCTGCTCGATTCGTCGAGCGGGATCTGGAAGTAGGCCTGCGAGAGGTCGAGGGTCGAAATGTATTTCGCGGCTCGTAACTTGTCCAAGATGCTCGACATAATAGGTAGCGGGTACGCGTCCTTCTTAGAAACTTCATTTACTCTCCGAAAGTCTAAGCAAAAACGATATTTTCCGTCCGGTTTCCACTCTCCGACGGTTCGATAATACCATTTTCCAGCAGCGAATCTACTTCTCGGTAGATCGCTGCCTGAACCACTGGCAAGACCGTATAATAACGTTGTTTAATCGGTCTATTATTCCCGACGTCAATTCGGTGAGTGGTCAGAGTCGTCATGCCCGGTACCGTTTCGAGCTCGTTCATTTCCTTTTTGAGAAAGGCGCGTAACCGCTCCTTTTCCGACTCGGATAGTGCTTGTAGGCCGCAGCAGAGCGGATCTCTCGAGATTCTTCCGAAGGGAAATTTGATTTGCGGCCGCGACGCGAAATACCACTCCTACCGATGGTATTCTACAATAATACCGAACTGCGCGATCGCTCCGACCCCCAGCAGCACCGGATTCACTAAATTATCGAGAACGTACGCGAAAACATCCCGTGTCTGGTCTTCGATTTGTAACGAGAACCGAGCTTGCTCTACGGCGCGATCTACCGCGCCCGTGGCCAGAAGAAAATAGCATGATTCGTCGGCTGCGGAAATTTTTGCGGCTCTACCCATGTTTGTAAGGGTTTCGCGGCTGACGAACGACAACGACGAGCCGGAATCAATCAAAGCATTTACCCGGTTGTTTCCTATACGCGCGCTCACGATAAGAAGCGACGCTCTTTCTATGACAGCGGATTCGAAATCCGTGTCCGCTACGCGGGCCGAAATTATTGGGTACGAGGCCGTTCCGGTCCATTCGAGCGGCCTCGCGGGAAGTTTTCCGCCAAGGGTGGACAGTGACGGCAATCTCTAGTGGTAACCCCCGGTTCCCCGCAACGATAGCAGTGGATAGTTCGAGGTTCCACGCAATCTCGTTACCTGTGCCCCGGCCGTCGGCAGCTCCAGCCTGGGATGCGAATCCTAACCCGAACCCGGTTCGGATTTTGTAACCCGAGTAACCCGCCTAACCGGGTTACAGAAATCTCCTGTAACCGGGTTAGGGTACGCGTACAGTGGACCCGTTTTCGTCCGACGACCGACTTCAGTCCACACAGACGAGCGTTAATTCGGGAAGCATGTGTTGGTGTCTTTTCGTCCGCTTTCATCCGAAAATGTGCGCACGGTGGGCCCGACATCGGGCGAAATCGGGTATGACATGGGGTATCGACGTCTGAGGAAAATCAAATGATTTTGTTTTTCGTCCTACCGTCGCGTCGGTCGAAATCTCTGTAGTAGAAGTTATGATATTTTGTGATTTGTAACATAAAATAAACTATACAGGGTGTTCGCGCTATCACTAGTCAGCGTTTTTCTTGAAAAAATAGTAAATTTAGAAAAAAATGAAAGAGGTAGTACTGTTTTTTATGTGCAATACGATGGCTGTATAATATCGGAATCAAAATCAGCGGGAGATTGAGTGGTTGGAGAATAAATCAATGGGTTTTTGTAACACGAACGGTCGGGAACGTCGACCTTCTCGTAAGAAGGGTCGGACGTTTTTTCGTCGACCGGCAGTCGGCACAGTTTTACAATGGGCCGTTTCAATACGGAAGTGGCCGTTCGCACGGTCACGTCGCGCGTAATGTCGTCCTTGCCCGGATGGAGCTCGATCACGCGCGCGAGAGGCCATTTGGCCGGTGGCATTCGTTCATCTCGGATCAGGACAAAATCTCCGATTCGGACTGGTAGTGACTTCGTTCGCCACTTCGACGCAGAAAGGAATTGCTGAATGTATTCGCGTGCCCACCGCGACCAGAAGTGATGGAGAAGCTGACGAAGGAGTTGCCATCGTGACAACCTTGAGCGTGTGAGCGAATGACGTTTAGTGCATCGCCGACCAGGAAGTGTCCCGGTGTGAGTGCGGAGAGATCCGAAGGATCGTCGGACAGTGGACAGATCGGCCGCGAATTCAAGGAGGCTTCGATTTGTGCAAACAGTGTCGCGTATTCCTCGAACGTCAGTGAGGACTCTCCGATTACGCGGCGCATGTGAAATTTCGTGGATTTCACTGCGGCTTCCCATTTGCCACCGAAGAGTGGCGCGGAGGGAGGATTGAATATCCACTGCGTTCCGAGATCGGCGACACTGTTTGCGATCGCTGTGGCTTCTTTCGACGCGCGAGTGAACATTCGACGAAGTTCGGCATCCGCGCCGACGAAGTTTGTGCCACAGTCGCTCGACAGTGTACGACAGATGCCGCGGCGTCCCGTGAAGCGTTTATACGCGGCGATGAACGCTTCTGCAGAGTAGTCAGATGCGAACTCGAAGTGGACTGCACCGGTGGCCATACAGACGAACAGCGCGAGGTACCCTTTGAAGACCTTGGCTCCTCGGCCACGCGTCGTGCGCCATTGGAAGGGCCCTGCGTAATCGACACCGGTGTTTATAAATGCACGCGAGATAGTGACGCGGCGAGAAGGGAGCTGTCCTATGAGTTGCGTACACTGGCGAGCGGTGTGACGAGCGCACGTGACGCAACGCTTTATGAACGCTCTGACTGGCTGTCGCCCGCCGACAATCCAGTACGATTGCCGTATAGTCGCGAGAGTGAGCTGAGTACCGGCGTGCAAGTTGTGCAAGTGAGCTTTTGCGATTACGAGTGAGGTGAACGTGGCGGACCGCGGCAAAATGACCGGGTGCTTTTGATCCGCATCGAGAAGTGAATGCTGCAGTCTTCCTCCCACACGCAAGATGCCGTTTGCGTCAGCGAAGGGCATCAGGTTTATGAGGCAGCTTGACTTTGGTAAGGCGATTCCGTTGGTTATGCTGAAGTGCTCCTTCTGAGTTTGACGAATCCAAAATTGACGAACTTTTTCGATTTCAGAGACTGTTAAGGGATCAGCTGGACCGCGGGCCGCTCGTTTCACCTTCAACCGGCTGATCGCTCGCATGCACAATGCAGTTACGCGTAACAGTTTGGTCAGTGAGGAAAATCTGTCGATTAGATTCCACGATGTTATAGTCGTCGCGGTCAACGCGGACAGTTTTTCCGACCGCCTCTCACCGTCTATGCGGGGATCCGGAGAAAGGGTTTCCGCGGGCCATGCCGGAGAGAATTCTCGCAGCCACGCAGGCCCCCGCCACCAAATGGATTCGAGCAATGACCGCGGAGATACACCGCGGGATGCTAAGTCCGCCGGGTTGCAAGTCCCGGGGACGTGGTGCCAGTAGGCTTGAGGTGTGGATTGATGAATATCCGCAACGCGGTTACGAACGAAATCTTTCCATTTGGAGGGGGGGGCTGCGAATCCACGCGAGCGCGACGGTCGAATCTGTCCACAAGTGAGTTGGAATTCGCTCTATTTCCAACGCTCTGCGGATGTACGCGACTTGTTTCGCGAGCAGAAGAGCGGCCGATAGTTCCAGGCGCGGAATGGTCATCGGCTTGATGGCGGCGACTCTGGACTTCGCGGAGAGGAGGGTTACGCGGAAGGTGTCATCGTCATTTCGTACCCGGAGATAGATCACGATGCCCATTGCGCGCGTGGATGCATCTGCGAATCCGTGAATCTCGGTGCCGTGATCGTTTGTCGATACATCTTCTCAACGTCTGCTGCAAACGCGAACTGGAATCTACGCCAGCGGAGAATGACGTCTGACAAGTCTACTTGTAATTTCGGACCGATGTGTAGACAGTCGTTGAGGGATGTACCGGACGACGAACGGTGCGATCCGTTGAAGACGACGCGGATTTTCGACTCGCGGAGGACTCCGTGATGCGGCAGTACGAAGGACGCGGGTTCCGTTTGACTGTGGCGGTCGGATACAATGCGCACATGACCGAGTCGCTCGTACTCGTCGAGGAACGCGACGTATTTATTTTGTAATTCCGGACGCGACGCGAGGACCTTTTCGTTTCGCAGCAAAATTTGGAGAGCCGCCGATCGCGAGTCCCCGAGCTCGCAGGGGTTTTTTGCGAACGGCAAGCGTACGATGTACCGTCCGGTGTTATCGCGGGAATGCGTTTGGACAAAGTGGTTCTCACAAAGCCGCTCGGAGGCCGTCAGTGCTGTCTCGATTTGCGTGTTCGGCTCTTCCTGGATCCAGAATTTCTGGATCAGATCGTAGAGGTTCCGGTCGACGCCGCACTGGAAGCTGGAGGCCGCGCAGGATGCAGCGGATGTGAGTCCGGAGGCCGCCGGACCGGAAATTATCCAGCCCAGCTTGGTGAGCTGAGCGACTGGAGCGTCATCATCCCCTCGCCTGATGTCGCCGATGATGATGTCCATCGGCTGCGCCTCCAGGTAGGTGGGGTCGGCTAACTTTAACCCTCGTAGATGCGCCCAACTAGCTTGAGGGCTTGATACGCTGGGAGCATAATGCGTTAATTGTGGTAAAATGAACGCTTTCACCTTGCAGGTGTACGTTTCTGTACACGAGGACAGAATGAACGTGGAGACGCCCCGAGTGGTCACGTTGTGTCCGGCTCCGATCCCGTATATTGGCAGGTTTGCATGCTGCCGTGGAAGACGCAGCCGTTGGCAGAGGCCCTCGGCGATGAAGGACACCTCGGATCCTTGATCGAGCAGGACGCGAGCTTGGTTGCGGTCTCCGGTGGCGGCGATGACATCGACAAGTGCGGTTGCCAAGAGCATCGGACGGCGCAGCATGACCTTGGGCGAGATTGGCGTGACCTGATGCACGGATGCGGACGGAGGATCTCCGGACGGTGCTGAGTCTGCTGCCGATGAAGCGGAGGCGGCGTGGGAAGCATCGTGCAGCGACGTATGGTGCATCGACGTGCATTTCAGGCATCGTTTTGTGCTGCGGCAGGCGTTGCGGGGGTGGGTCCCCAAGCAATTATAGCAACGTCGTTGTTGCGAGACAAACTGCTTTCGTTGCTCCGGGCTCTTTGCGAGATATTTCGGGCAGCTTCCGATGTAGTGGCTCGCGTTGCACAGCGTGCATCGGCTCTGAACCGCGGCGGTGGCGTGGGAGTGCGCGTTGGTCGATCGCGGCTTCTGTGTGGTCGCGACAGCCTTGGCGTTGTCGACCGTGGCGAGCGCGCGTATGCGATTCTGCATGAACTTGTCGAGGACTGCGAATTCAGGATACTCGGTGTATTCCGCGATGAGGAGCTCCCATGCTTTCAGCGTCTCCGGATCCAGCCTGCGAGAGACCCAGTAGATGACGATCGGTCCCCAATGTTGCACTTGACACTTCAAACCTTCGAGCGCACTAAGAATTTGCGTCACCGTCCCGCGAATTCTCTTCAATTCCGTCGCGGATTCCGACTTCGCTGGTGTGATCGAAAACATGGTGTCGAGCAGGTTGTCGACAAGGACGCGCGTGTTTTCGTATTGTTCAACGATGATTTTCCACGCGCGTTCGAACTGATCACCGGCGACCGGTATGTTGCGAACAAGGTCGAGTGCGTCGCCGCTGAGGCTCCGGAGAAGATAATGGAACTTCTCGGTTTGGTCGAGGCTCGCGTTGTTCAATACCAGCGACGTGAACAGCGATTTGAAGGGCGGCCAATCTTTAAATTCCCCTGAGAAGTCGGGAACGTCGATGCGTCTCAGTTTCGCCGACGAGGTGCCCGGTGGATTTGGCGCGCGGAGGCCTCCTTGAGAGTCGGAACCGCGGGTTGCGAGATCTTTTAGCATATCGTAGAAGGTGGCCTGTGTGTCGATGACCTTCTCCTCGCACTCGCCGCGCAGATCCTTGGCGAAATACACGTGTTTTTCGAGCTCGGCTGTGAATAATGCTTGCAGCTGCACGTGATTCGTTCGGAAATCGTCCTAATTGCGTAACAGTGCATCCAATCGGGCCTGGATGTACGCCTCGGTGAGGTTATTCATTCCTTTCTTTTTGGTGTTGGTGATGACTCGATCGATGCTGTTGTACAGTTCGACTTGTAGCGCGAGCAGTGTTTTGGCCGTTGCCATTTTGAACGACCGGTGTGGTAACGAACGCGAGGTCACGGGACAAGCGAGCGAGACACAAACACACGCTTGAGCGGTCATCGACGGTTAACGAGCCGATTTGAACAATGCGAGTTCACCGGAAATCGCACACGCGTTTTCTTACGCACGTTCAACACTGCGCTTCCCACTGATTGTAATCTCGATGTAAGATGCTGGGAGTCGCCGAAGAATCCGGCTCGAAGGACCAAAAAATGTATAATATCGGAATCAAAATCAGCGGGGAGATTGAGTGGTTGGAGTATAAATCAATGGGTTTTTGTAACACGAACAGTTTATTCACACTTATAACAAAGAACACGATAAATCACGAGATTAGTGATAAACGAACAAGCGGTTGGAACGTACGCGGGAACGAACACGGTATAACGGTAACAAACAAGGCGGTGCGACGGAAAAGAGTTGTTTTCGCTCGGTACGAGGACGAAAGTCTGTTATCGATCCGCCGGTGCTTGATCGACGATCACGCGTTCGGTGGATCGCGAAGTAGGGGGTCGCGAGGATGACGTGACGTCATCCGCGCGACTAGGCGACCTTGATGACTCGGAACAGCCGACCGTTTGTCGGCCGAAACAATGGCGTATATAATTTTTTATGTTTATACTATTTTGTTAGATATGAAGGTGACCTTCAATTTTTTTAATGGAATCCTGTCTATTTTTTATATCACATGAAAGCGTGTGTCTAGACGAATTCATCCGTATACATACTGCACAGAGACCGTCAAGGTCATGCAAGCTCAGAAATGGAAGAAACATTTTGAATATTTGGGTTTGCAATTATGTAATTTTAAGATGTTATGAGTTGAGCTAACTGAAATACCACACGCGGGAGCCACTTTTCGCACCGAAGTTGTCGGATTTTCTTCGAAATGTAGGAGGACTTCCAATTGTTTATCTTCAGAAAGAAGACATTTCCGATCATGACACTTATTCTGCAAAGACGCTGTTTCCGTCAAACGCTTTGCAAGCAAAACAAACTGATTTTCATTTGGCTGCACTCCGTCCGGATATTCTTCTAGGTATTTCAATTTACTTTGTCTTTTATTTCCATTGCAGTGGTGATACATGCGCACCATATCCGCTTTCTCGTCCATCGCATAATAATACATTACTATGCGATATTACTAATCGGTTTCGGAATACTGAAATTGTCTCATCATAGAAAAAACTAGAAGTAAACAATCTGATAGTGAATGACAACATTATCTGATTCGGATGAATAAAGAATACTTGTAAACACATTGGTATGAAATATTCAAAATGTTTGTTCCATTTCTGACCTTGCATGACCTTGAAGGTCACTGTGCAGTATACAGATGAATTCGTCTAAACACACATTTTCATGGGATATAAAAAAATATACAGCATTCTATTTAAAAAATTGAAGGTCACCTTCATATCTAACAAAATAGTATAAACGTAAAAAAAACAGTACTACTTTTTCCTCTTCCATTTTTTTCTAATATTTACTATTTACAAGAAAAACTGATGCTGTCGATCATTGTATAATCAAGAAATGAGAAAAAATTTTTTCCTTCAAATGTATGTTACAGTTGTTTCCAATGTCAGTGTTTGTGCTTAGGTTCTATTCCAATCTAAGATCGATGCATTAATACTGTAATGTATTTCAACACACATAGATTTTTAAAAATGACGTTACCACAATAAACGAATTATTGCCACGTCTTGGGGATTTTGCACCACTGTGCGACGTACGATAGCGTTGCAGGTTTGGAAACGTGCAATAAAGCATTTGGCGTGCAAATGGTCGGGTCATTATTGGGCGATCAGTATGTGTGCCCGCTGCAGCCAATATTTTGTCGACAGCCGAAAATGCGTGTGAAACGAGGCCTGCCTCCTCCGCTCTGATCCAATCGGCCGCGCATTCGTACCTTGAGCACGTCACCGTAGTCCTGCCTGGGGACCTTCTCCTCAGTCTCGCATCAATACAATGTCACCAGTTCGGACCCATACGTGATGGCGCCTTACCCCCCCCCCCCCCTTCAATCGCGTAGTAGTGGGCGGTAACGGTTTAATATCTTAACCCACTGCTGTTCCGCTATCGCTCGTACGGGACAGTGTATGTTTTGGACTACTTGTTGGACATAAACAAATTGAAAATGTTTTTTCACTACATGAAAAGGTGTCCCATCCCAATTTGGCCACCATGGAGGTGGAAGACAGGTAAAAGAGTCATTGCAAACGGTGTGCGGTTTGACGGGAACCCCAAGATGAATAGCTGCAGCCCCCAACTGACCGTGGAGGTCTGCAAGGTTTATAACACGTAGAGAAGGACAGCGCGTGTAAAGAGACATCACGGCAACCGTCGATGCGACGGCACCTGTTTGCATTTATAGATCTTGGGCCTACTTTTTTCGAGCTTCAAAGGCCGAGCCGAGCGTAGAGAAGGACAGCGCGTGTAACGCGAGACCACGCGCGGGCCTTCGAGCTGTGCCGGCGACTGCGACTCTCCGCGTCTCTTTCTTTCATATACGCTGTCCTTCCTTGCGTTCGAAACTCTCATCGGCAATTAAAACACTAAATTCAGTTCATATTATATCGTGTTTGGTATCATTTTGCATTAGAAAAATGCCAGAAATATGTTGGTGAAAGTCCCATGAAAAAATAATGGAAAATAAAGAAGATAGAATTTTGGTATAACGTTATGATGACTCACGGGCGTTTGAACTGTGCCGACGACTGCGACTCTCCGCGTCGCGTTAGTAGTGGTTCACACCGATATACCGAGCCGAGATCAGTGTATTGAGTTGGAGGGGATATTTCATTTGCGATTATCGTACATGCCCTGTTTGCGACTATAGAGAATTTACTGTGCATGTATAGTATCGGTTTGCACGACGCGTTAAATCTCAAGCTGTGCCGCGTTACGGGGGTTTGCTCGAAAAAATGTTGGAGTCAATGAGAGTGAAAGGGACGAAAAGAAAAAGCATGCCTGAAATAGAAACCAACAGGGAAGGACTTTATACGGATATCTTTCAGTTGGGAGGGATTATAAGCTGACTTTTGCAACAAACAAACGATCTATACCGATTCTAGCGGATCAACGAATGCTCGTTCAAGGTATGAAGAAAAAAGATATTGACAAATTATGCGGATTATTGCTTTTGTAGAAAAGTACAACTTGCTCCTTTTTGTTTGTCCTAGACAATTACCGGTTTCCGATTCGCCGATAAGACGCGTCGACCCTCGCAAGCTGAATTTCACATCCTCTATTGACTCAAATACAGAATTGGAGAAAGCGGTAATGTAAAAGAAACACCTTGCGCAGTTGTGTGTCCATGTGTGTGTCAGTGCGCGAGGACGAGGTGTCGTTCCTCGAGCAATGTTGTGGCGCGCGGTCGTCGCCCCATGTTTCGTAGCTAACGACGACTCGCGCTCTAAGGCCAAATATGTATTCATATAAAAACCACGGACAAACAGGCCTTCGTCGATTATTCCGTTTGAAACGCCAGTTAGTTGCTCTTCGCACTCGGAAGAGAATAGAATAAAAGCTTTCTAGCAAGTTACACAGTCGAATATCCCTGAGAAACCCTTCTGTTGGGCTATGATCGCAAAGCTTTATAGAATGTAATAGTACAAGAAGGAGTGCTCAATTCAGTTCAATAGTATACGAAAATCGTCAATAAAGTTTTGAAATCGAAAAAAAACTTACAGAATGATTGGTAATGTTGAAATATTAATAACAATACTAATTTAGATGATAACAGAATGAAATCTGGGACGAGTTTGTACACCTATCTCAACTCAGTATGTACATAGCAGAGATGGGCAATTTTTGTATTTGAATACAAATGAATATAAGATACAGTATTTGTATTCTTTATTCGAAGGTTCGAATACGAAAGTATCTTTTATTCGAAAAATATTCAAATACTTTTGTATTCGCCGAGAATTTATTCGAAGCTTCGAATAATTTTTGTATTTGATTTTTGTATTTGATTTTCGAAAATCAAAGAATTCAAATATTGTATCTTATATTCGAATCCGTATTTAAATAATTTTGTATTTAAATACTGCCCAACTCTGGTACATAGTAATCAAAGCATTCCATTATCACTACTTTTCAAGAGTTCGGATAATCTGACGACAAAATGGTTCCAATAAAAGTTGAACAGTATTGAAACATGTACAAAATTATATATTTAAAATTTCAAAAAAATATTTTTTTCGACAAAAAATAAAAATTATTTTGATTTTTTAAATGTTAAAGTACATTTTTTATTTCATAATCTCATAGCTGGCGTCAAGACGAATCCAACGACCTACTTATTTATGACTCTGAGCCCATAAATAACGCTACAATATTTTATTCCCGTTTTTCGGGAAAATACCCCACTGTGCGTCGGAACGAGTTCGACGGCAATACCGGCGCGACAGTCTTCCCTCGCGCCCCAGTATATTCTCTCTATCTTTCTTCTCTCTGACCACGGTCTTTCTAATCGCGCGATCATGCAATTCATATTGGCGAGATAATCTCGCATCGGCTCGTCGGGGCCCTGTTTCCTCACGCGGAGGTCATGTTCGAGGAGCTCCTGAAAATCCGGATCTCGGTAGTTCAGATTCCACTCGTGGACGAACTCGGTCCAGGTGGACATCGGAGGACAGGTTGAGAACCATTTCGCCGCCGTACCGGTAAAACAAATTGGCAGACAGCGTACGAGGTCGGCGTCTCGAACGGTACATGCTTTTCGCATGTGCGATAGGCGCGTGAAAAGTTCTTCCGGATCTTCGTCCGGTTTCCCTCCGAAAGTTAATTGCCATTTCCGCATGACCTCGTACGCGGACGTCTGGCCGTCGTGGTCGGCCGGAGGATAGGGGGTCGCAACGGTAATTGGTTTTGGTACGGTCGGGGACTTCCATCCCGTCGGTACCTGGAGCGTAGTCGGTACAGGGTCAGGGAATTCGGGGTCCGGTTTTACGGCCGACTCTTCATCCTCTAACCCCGGATGCGTCCCGAAACTGTACGCGCTGTAAAAAGACCGCTGGTCCTCCGGCCACGTCGAGACGTAGGTTCTCTCCCCCTCCGACATGCCTGAACCGTTTTCGAGTATGGCCCTGAAAGCGAAATTTGTTTTTCGAACGCGGCCGTTACGGTAACGTTACTCGTAGCTCTCGAACTCAAGGACTTTCCCGACCGAGCGATGTTTTGTTTGCGTGACCGTACGCGACCTTCTCTGTTTTTCTCTCGAAATTCGTTAGCTTGCTCTCAATTTCAAATCGCCTCACACAGTGCTGAAGTCGCGGGACTCTGCCAAGGTCGAGGTCGTTACAGGACGTATCGCGTCCTCGTTAGCTGTAACGCGCAGAATGTCGCTCGAGAAATAACAATATAAAACAACAAAAAAAAATTTTAAGCACGCGACAAACAGGAAGGAATTCGGCTTCTCGGCGCGGAACAAAGGATCGAGGGGTTCGCAATCTGCGAACGTTACCGCCACCTGAAGACGTACACTCCACGGAAAATATTTTATTTCAATTTCAATTTCTACTTCAATTTTTGCTACGGACAACTTAACCAATTCAATTAAATAAAACAAGCACTACTGTCGGGCTGGCTCGCCTTAATTCTTCCTCTGTGCGTGAGGAATGCACGGAAAAAATACTCGAAACGCGGTGGGTCGTGGTCGCCGTGCAATCGGTTGAAAAGGACAATCTCGCGGCTTGCTTTCCCAACAATCTCCTTTCGTTTAACCTGTGTCTCGCGAGATCTTTAAGCCGCCGCGCGTTTCCGCAGTATCGTACCGTAATTTTCTTTGTGAGAGTCCTTCGCTATCCCGTGCCTTCCTTCGCTAACGCAGGCGAGACACTACAATCTCCGCAGAAAAGATACGCGTTTCGCAGAGGGAGACCTCATCCTCCGACGGCAACGCGTACTATCGTCCGCGGCTCAAAACATCGCGGCAAAGCTGTGCCCGAAATTCAGCGGCCCCTTCCGAATTGCGAAAGTACTTTCCTCGGTCGTCAATCGCCTCAGCACCCCGGTGATCCCCTTACGAGGTTTTAACGAAACCTGACCCCCTTCCCGAGACGCTGCAACCTCTTTCGAGCGAGGGGAAAAAGGTAGACAGTGCGGAGGAATGCCAATTTATTCACGCGGATAAAAAGGAACGAACCAGTGCACCAGAAACTGGCGAATCCGAATTCGAATCGGAAGTAGAAGCGTCGCCGATCAAAACTTTCAAGCTGGTAAAGCAGGATCCTAGACGGGAAGTAATCGAAGAAATGAAAACCGCGCCAAAAGAAAAATTCCCCAGGATCGGCATCGTCGCAGATTTAATATATTGGCGCGACCTTAAGAAGACGGGCCCCGTATTCGGAGTGATCCTCGGCGTGCTGCTGTCGTTGGCCTCTTTCAGCCTGACAAGTGTCTTCGCCTATGCCTCTCTCCTCGCCCTTACCGGCACTGTCGCGTTGAGGATCTACAGGACAGTGTCTCAAGCAATACAGAAGACATCCGATGGACACCCGTTCAACGACATCTTGGAGCTGGACTTAACACTTCCAGCGGAAAAGGTGCACGGAGTCGCGGACGCAGCTGTCGCGCATGCAAACGCGGCGGTCAACGAACTCCGCAGGCTCTTCCTTGTTGAGGATTTCGTCGACTCTTTGAAATTCGGAGTCTTCCTTTGGTGCCTCACCTACGTAGGTTCTTGGTTCAATGGCTTGACTCTGATAATCCTCCAAGTGGTTAGCCTCTTCACGCTACCGGAGGTGTACGAGACGAACAAGGCACAAATCGATCAAAATTTGGCCTTGGTGTATGGCAACATCAACGAACTCACCGCTAGGGTGAAAGCCGTGATACCGCTAGGGAAGAAAGAGCCAGTGAAGAAAAGAGTAAATTAGGAAAATAATATACTGTACCACCACGCGGGGGCAAACAATTTCAGCGACTTTGTCGGGCAACTGAAGGGATCCACTGTTGGAAAGATGACACGGAAAATCAATCGAGAAACGCAGTGGGAACGTGTCTAGTTTGATGATTTGTTCACTGTATAGGCTGGTCCGCGTCAACACGCGAGAGTGTTTCGCGTTGATACTTTCAAAAATAAAAGCATTTCAGGAGACTACTAAACGAATAAGAAACTAGTACGCGGTCCGCGATACACATCTGGAGCGATAGGTGAGCGGTGTGTATGAAATTCAGGAAACTGATTTAACCTTAGAAAATCAGAAAAAGAACGAACGTTCGTAAAATCGTTTACACGGAGTGCAGTTCTCTTAAAACTACACACCGGGCACGCGAATCCGATGTGAAATATTAAACCAGATTCCTGCAACAAAGTTCGGTTCTTTCGTAAAGATCGAATCGATCGAAGAGAACGAAATAAACATTGATCGTCTTCTCGACAAAGCAAAACATTACATAACTCACACATAGGCGTGGAGTTTGACGGGTTTTTCTTGCGCGAACACGCCGAATATCCATTCAGCGAGTCTGTCGAATCTATCGAAACGAGAAGAGAAAGAAAAAAAGGAAAAAGGGGAGAACAGGGCTTTGCCGCGATGTTTTGAGCCGCGGACGATGGTACGCGTTGCCGTCGGTCCCTGTTCGGGCGCCAATTTGTCACGTTGAAAGGTTTTTCACGAGCAGGTTGACTCGCGAAAACCGGCCAACTCCGAGCCTTGCAGGCGTTGAAACCAGGCCGCGTGCAGGCCGAGTGCACGCGGTCCGCTCGGGACAAAGCGAGTCTCGAAGATTCGACAATTCCCCGACGAAACGCGCAATGTTCGGGCGCCAGGCACCGCGAAGGTGCTACACGAAATACTGGAAAGCGTTCAAATTAGGAAAAGCCGGACTCGAGGGTCGAATCTTCGAGATACGCGGGTCGAAACAGCTACGCGATTAGGCCAGTTGGTTCGGACACGGGAAAGATTAGAACAGCCCTCTTGGCAGGACGGATCTCACAGGGCGCGAAGAGTAATTGACAACGTTTGGCCTCGAGCTGTTTATTGCAGCGGTCGAAGATTACAAAATTAGCGGCCACGTGGCCGCGACCCGAGAACGGTGCTCGTCATACAAGTTGACGAAAAGATGGTCGCTCGCCGCGCGGTTGTCTTGTCGCATGCGCTCGCTACGATACGGAAGGAATGAATAGCAGTTAATCGGCTACGAACTACGGAAAAACGCGAGACGCAGATATTCGGCGAAATACGAGACTGCCGTGATGGCCTTCGCACGAGATTCGCGACGACGCGCACGATGTTTTCGCGTTACGCTAACGACGAGACACAGGATTCGAGATAACCGCAATTACCGCCGAGATTGTCCTTGCTAAACGAGACCCCTTCGAGGAAACACTTCCGCGCTCGCGATTTCGGAAAACTCTCTCGCAATTCTCGAAACTCAAAATACTCGCGGTACGAGTACGATTCACACGCAAATTCCCGAGGACGAGACGGGAAGCGTTCGTCCCCGCGCGACGAAGGTCGAGCCGCCTTGCTACGAAATATCCGAAGTAATCACTGAGACGACTTACCGTTTCTCGTGCCGTTGATTTTGGTCACCCGGAAAAGCGACTCGGAAAGATCGTGGTTCGCACATCGATAGTCGTTGAGACTGCGGATGTTCGGCTAGCCCTTGGAGTCGGAGGAGCCCTCAACGGAACACGGAACCTTCGCGACGAAATTGGACTATTGCTTTTCGCGACGCGACACGATGAAAATGCGTACGTCGTACGGTAACGAGAGCCAGCGCGACAGTGATCGATCTATGATATCTATCGGCTTTTCGTTAGGCGGCGGATCGAACCCGGTTCCCCCTCCACGCGACCGTCAAACCGAATTTCTATGGGCGCGCTTCTCTCGCGCGAAACTACAGCCTACTCTACTACTAGCCGTGCTGAACAACCTGGCAACACTGTCGTGTTTACAGATCAAGAGTCCGATTTTCAAGAATGGGAGTCTTGTGTTTCGGATTATAATTAACGCTTTTTTCATAGAAAATTATGTTAAAATACACAGTTTGTTGTTAATTATGTTTAAACAATGTGTAAATATTATAACTATGGTAAGTAGAAGTGATATTAAAGCATATTAATATTTATAAATGCGGTATACATTTTGTGGACTCTCGGAACAGTTTGGTGTTGTGATACATAATATTTGAAATATTTACAGTGGTTTTAAGAAAATAGAAACTTGAAGCAATGGAAAATCATCTTTGAACTAAAATGCAACATTTAAAAATGAATGAAGGAATATATAAATCAATAGAACCCTGAAATAGACAAAATTATTGTGACGAAGTCGAAGAGGTTAAGTGACGTCAAAGAGGTTGGGTAACCAGTTACTGCAGAGAAAAGTTGTGCAGGTAATATATTATAATTATAAATTTTTAGAAATGATATGTGCATTAATTTATAATTGACTATTGTTTATAGTTTTAACATAATCATTTAGTCAAATATTTTAAAAAATTGATAATTTAAACAAACTAATGTGATAATCTTTACCACAAATGCATCTATCTAAAAATGCAATATGATTAATTTACATAAAATGTTGTTATGATTTTCAGATTTCAGAAGATCTGATTCCAAATTAGGAATATTTATTATGGCATCGATTATTGCACACATGTGAGTAAATACAATTGTTACATCTTCTGTAGGAGTGGAAAGACCACTCCTTTGTAAATCATCAAAATATACATTATTTACAGTTGTACCTTTATCTTCCACAACTAATAATTTACATATATTATAATTTAATTTTTCTGCAACAGAATGGAACCCATAACTGGATACATATATGGAATCATCAAAAATACAAGTGGATAAATAATCACTGTCAAAAATTTCTGGAAAACCGCTGACATCAACAGAAAGATTATGAAGATCATTACTATCATCATCACAATTCATGAAATAATAATTCATTACCTTCTTGAAGAACTTGTAATTTCGTGTCATTACTAATCACAATCTGTGTTTTAAGTACCAAGAAACCAAAAGTATCACTACATACAAGCATGCAAAAATAAATTTTTGAATTTGTTATTTTGATACTCCAATGGTTCGAAATTACAAGCTTTTCTTTATAATTTTTTATTAAATTTAAGAAACCACTAATTATAATTGTGAAAGACCGTTCTTATTGTTAGATTCGAGAATTGACAGGATTCTGCTTAGATGATCGGAATTACACAAGGTTGGTATGTATGAGAGTAAGCGAGGTATGATCGCTGAGTGAGGGAGAGAGAGTGGATAGACTGTGATGGATGAGTGTGAAATGGTTGAATTTGAATGGATGCGGAGTGGACTGTATAAATGTGTGAAAGTGCAAGAATGTATGGATCTACAAATAAATAACTATATTTCACCAACGAAAATGATTGTCAGATAACAAATGTATAATAACGGATGAATAAACTCGGATAACAGAAACAGCAGACTTTGTATTTTGTGTTAAGAGAGAGACAGCTGATCGTAGAAGAGCAAGCACGACAACTAGAGAGAGACGACCGTTGTCTTTCTCTTTTGTTATCTCGATCCTCCTGGAAGTTCGTCACGCACCGGTGATTCCGGTTGAGCGATCAGGAACGCTCCAGAAGGATCGAGAATAGATTTAGCCAATCACGCACTTGATCGAATGCCCGCGTGAATCTCGATGACATACGCTATCGCTCGCGGTTTCGGCGGGATCGCGCTAGTCTTGGCGGGGTCGCGCGGTGCCGGTGTGACAACATGGCGCTCGGGCGCGCCAATCTTGAACAATAATAGATCAGAATCAATAAACTCTCTAACTAAATTTTCATGTTTTTCAATTATTCTTTACCTGTGCGCTGCAGGATCTTTTCTTTGTGGTAGCACACGTTTTGATGGTGAATTGAAAAAAATGGAATTCGGATATATCTCAACAAAAAATTCTCCAGTACACCATTAGTATTCTGATACCTTTGGATATCGCTTTCTACAAAATGCAGACTACAAACTGCAGAATATTTTGTTGGTGCCCAATTTTTGAGGAATAGCAGCCATCCATTTTATCCGCAATTGCTCATCCTTGGGGAATAAAAATATAGAAATATAATTATTTTCTTTCAGAGTAGTATCATAATTTCCCTTGCAATTGGGGACACAACAATGCCGTGGCATTATTAACTAATAAATATAGTATAAAACTTGTGAAAAGAACTATGTAAAACAAATTTTCGAAAAACTCTGTATGTATATAATACATATGATTTTCTAAAAATTTAGTTGTGATACGGGTATAGTCGGGAGCAGGGAAGCCAGACGGTGCGGCTCAACGGCTCAAGTGGCCCCTTACGTCTCCGTCCCTCGCCTAGATGCTCCCCACCAGGGAAACCAGACGGTGCGGCTCAACGGCTCAAGTGGCCCGTTACGTCTCCGTCCCTCGCCTAGTTGCATGCCTCCGCTATCCCCACTCTTACCACTACCGCTGGCGCGACCGAGTGCTAGAATGAGAGCGGTAGCATGCTACCGACTCGGTCGCGTCAGCGGTAGTGGTAAGAGTGGGGATTGGGGATAGCGGAGGCACCATCTAGGCGAGGGACGGAGACGTAAGGGGCCTGGCGAGACTCGCAGCCGCGAGACTCGCATCTGGCATCCCTGGTCGGGAGTAGGATTGCCAACTCCCTATCGGTAATCTCCCTAGGCACGACCTAGGGGAATGGCGACGGTAGCGCCATGATCCCTACACGATAATAGCGGAATCTCCTCGTGGAACGCTCTCGAATCCTGTGCATGTCGTTCCGTGTCCCGTTAGAGGGCGGTCCGGTCCTTTAATAACCTCAAACCCCGCACGAAAATTGCGGGTCACAATACATACAATGAGAAACAAAAGTTTCAATAGAAATATAAAATCGCCCAGCGGGCAACACAATTTAACGTGGCGGGCCGCGCGTTGGCCAGGCCTGCTCAAGACGAACAAGCCAAATTAATTTGGTTGGTCAATATTGTCGCGCTGTTATGAAAATATACTTATTAGAACATCCGTTTTTCACTCCATAACAAAACTCAAAGGAATCGACCAATTTTCAACTCGACTAAAAAGAATCTCTCGACAGATTAAATGAAAGTTGTGGTTAATACTTGAGCATTTGTTACAACAATTTTTTATTGATTTTGTTTTCTGAACGGATCATCCTGCGTTCTTGCTTCCAAATTCAAATTTCTACTTCTGGGGACTGTCTCTTGACTCTTGATCAATTTCTAAACTCCACTTTATTCACTGGCCTGTTACGAGCCAGGGCCGCGAGCAGCACGAGTGGCCGGCGAAGTGTTGTTGCACTAGGAATATGGTATCAGTTTGTTAGTTAAAGGTGCGCGGACGAACCCAATGCGGAATTGGGGAGCCGCTAGGATTATAGACAGCGAGGACGAACCTGACGCGAAGTCAGGGAGCCTCTAGGAATGGAATCAAATGCAGACGAACCCGATGCGAAACCGGGGAGCTGCTAGGAAGTTGTAGAACGACACGGACGAACCCAATGCGAAATTGAGGAGCCGCTAGGAGTTTGGATAAAAGCACAGACGAACCTGATGCGAAATCAGGGAGCTGTTAGGATAGTTAGTAGCCTCGTAACTAGTATAATTTAGTGATACAATCCGAGCGGTAAGATTTATCATGTGGGAACGTTCAATTACTCGATTAGGATATTGGACGATAATTATGGGTTTAATGAATTTGCGTTAATTATCAAAGAACACAGATATATTCTGATTATAAGAATTAGTGTTACAATTGTGTAATTGTCGCGAATGAATTGAATTTGGAATAGAAAGAATTGAAAGAGGATGTGTATTACCTAAACTAGATGCACGGTGTTGACGCACTGGCAATGCGGGGGTCTCGGAGCAACCTTATCACTGCCTAATAGATTTTACACCGAACTCGCGGAATCTATACGGTTAACTTTTGATTCGAAGGGGAACTTTAGCCCGATCTCACTGGTAGTTGACGTCCGAGATGCAGCACGAAGCGACACGATTCGTGATTACGACAGTACTAGCCCCCGAGAGTAGAGATGCAAGGGCTTATATACCCCTGCAATGACAGGTGGTACTTGTCAGTACCCTTTCAGTGAACATTCGTATTTTGTCAACGACCAGTTGGTCGTGCGTATGTTTGGGCCCTAAACTAAACTAAACAGCTATGTAGATTTATCTAGGGTGGCTCTGTTCGTTTATCTAGGACGGTTCCTGCCAGAGATGATATTGAACACCTGTTCGTCATCCGTAACAGGCCCATTAGATTGACACGAATTGAATTATCCACCACTTCTCGAAAAAATGACTTTCTCGTGAAATTGCATTTTCGTGTCCATTCTGACGCGATTTTTCGGGTTTTAAAAACGCAAATTTCATCAAACTTTTGATGGAGGTGCCTGACAAGTCGCTGGAATTCGATTAATAATGTCTAAGGTAGAGGAAAACATAATCTGCCATGAAATTTTGCATAATTTTTCACTGGAAAAGCTATTAAAAAAAGTTTGAAAAAAGTCTGCTTCCGTTAATGTTCCACCGTGCAATTAGGAATGTTGTTTTTAATGAATAAATCGATATTTCTACATTAGTACACTAAAAAGAAAACGACGTATATAGTTTGTAGAACAAACTTGATTTTTACAAATCGCTACTCGTGTAGAAAACTTTGTAATTAATCTACGTGTGCCGTTTTCTGTACCGACGATATTGTAGTTCAAATCGTGTGCTCATTTAAATGAACATTTACATGTTTTGTTTAAATAGCAATTTACGATTTCCCTGCGGCTTTGGCATAACTAAAAGCCACCTCGCTGCGCGGTCGGAGAATACCGCCCGCAGAAATTTTCATAAATCAGCGGAGCAGATGAGATCATAGTTACTGTTAAGTTTTATCAAATATTTTCAACTAACTAAACGGCAAAAAGTAACACGACTATTTTGCATTGCAGAGAAGGAGAGATAAACAAGATAGTCCGTGCAGCAAAATTACTGTTTTCACATGAAAATTTTATACTGCGACCGCTTTATCTTTATCCGAACTTCAGTTTGTCTGCGATTTTTCATCAGGAGCCAAAACATATTTGGAGAAATTTTATTCTACTTTAATATTAACCCACAATTATATTAATATAATATTTAAGTGTATTAGCATGTCAGATTTTTAATAAGTCTTACCGTATTTGCATTTTCTAAATATATTGGGTTGACGAATAAGTTCGTAGCGTTTTATGTTTTATTTTATTCTACAATGATTTTTTTGTTCTCTGGCAAAGTGTTGTACATCAATCGAAAGAGCTCTTTCTGCTCTACAAAACTGTGATAATCGTTGTTTTGAATAATATTATTTTTTATTATTTTTCAGTCTCAGAAATGGAATATCCAGGAGGCAAAAATCAACATTTTCGACACCTGCTTTTCTTCACTTTTCATCGAGATCAAAAAGAATTAGCAGAAAAAATGAACTGCGATCATAAGACCATTCTCAACCACCTTCATTCGATGGGATTTGTCGAAAAATTGGGAGCTTGGGTGCCTCACGAGCTTACCGAAAACAACAAAGAAAATCGCCTTCATATTGCTTCTCAACATGTGTCGAAAATGTTGATTTTTGCCTCCTGGATATTCTATTTCTAAGCCTGAAAAATAATAAAAAATTAAATTATTCAAAACAACGATTATCACAGTTTTGTAGAGCAGAAAGAGCTCTTTCGATTGATGTACAACACTTTGCCAAAGAACAAAAAACTCGTTGTAGAGTAAAAGAAAACATAAAACGCTACGAACTTATTCCTCAACCGAATACTTAAAAATTTATATAGGAAGGGAGATTACTGACGAGCTAAGCAAATGGTTACTAAAAAATGCAACTGATTTCCATACCAGACCCTCCAACATATAATGAAATTATTTCGAAGTGCGTGATGGACAGACTGAAATACGACATTAAGCTAGGGATCCTCAATATTTAGCATACCAAAGGATTTCTTATTTCATTCATTTATCGGGATGAAACGCTTTCGTAGTTCGAAACTTTGTTACAGTCCTTTACTCTTACTCGACAGAACCTTTCACTCGGAATTCCCTACAAATTGGAAAAGTATTACGGCATTGATCATCGGCACCCCTCGATGAAGCACAGTTGTGCTCGTTGTTAGGCCCTGCAAGAAAATCCAATATCGTGGAAAATGAATTTTATTTACGAACAGCTCTTGGACAGTTCTCTTTCAATAAGACTAAACTTCAGTCGATTAATTACATCTCCCTTATTCGCGAGGGGTGAAACATAAATGATCATGATAAACATAAACTTATCATCAAGGATGAACACGGTGCCAAGAAATGATGTATGAAAACCGTTACAGCGTGATTCTACACGTCAGGATCGACAAAGATCTGTTAAAAAAGTGTTGACCTTCACAGACTTCCTCAAGGTCAAATTGTTCTAATGATGGTGTCACGTTCTACTCATCGAGAGGACCAAACTTCTGGCAGGAACGATGGGTGAAGAATGAACCGTTCTCTTGAAAATTGACATTCAAGTCCAAATAGCACGTAAACTTACTTGATTCGGCATTTTATAACAGCATAACGTAATATAATATATCAATCCTGAAGCCTAAGTCTGAATCAAACAAGTTTGTCGTGTTATTTGAGTGAATTTTCAAGAAAACGGTTCATTTTATACCCGCAGTTTCTTTGAGAAGATGGTTCCTCCGGTTTGACCTTGAAACAGTCTATCAAACAGTGACAACTCTAAATCTGACCAAACAAATTGAACAGTTGATATACATGCATGAATAATGCATACACATTTGTGCCAGCGAAGTGAATTGAATCCAATCATTGAAGAAGTATCAGATGATTGGATAAGTTCGTGCCCGATTTGAAAATAAAATTCAATAATTAAATCTTAAGTATGTAAAGAAAATGTATTTCTTTAAACGTGAACTTGGCTGTAGGTAAAGTAGTGACGATCTTGCCCGATAGAGTAAAAGAACGGAATGACAGTTAGGAATACGAAAGAGGAATTGACATCTTAAATAATAGCTTTAAATGTCGTTTCTTTGATTTCAGGTAATGATATTGTACATTGTAAATAGTGTAAATAAGACATGTAAAATAAGGAAATAAAAAATCTTTGATTTCAGAGCAACGCCATATAGTTAGGTTAATTTGTCAATCCTAACCAACAAAAAGAAAGATCAAACCTTATAAGTATATAATTTTTTTTACACTCCGCCGTGCGGCACGAACTCGTGCAATCATCTAATATAAATATTGCGGTGTTCATTTTACACGTTCCCCGTGAAGGATTCCTCCGCCAAAGAGGAAACGCCAAAGTGGAGAAGCCTAGAATCGGCATTGGTAACACGGTAGCTGGCAGACATGTCGGTTAGCTAAGGTCATGAATGAGAAGTAATCCGCGAAAGGTCGCAAGGGCGAACTGGAGAGGGGTAGAAAAATGCTAATGAATCAACACGGTACCCTGTTGTTGGACTATCGTATAGTCTGTTGGGGCTCGGGCGACAGAACCGTGCCCACACCGAATCGACTAACACGACCACTCAACGACACGCAACTTGTAACTGGAGTCTGCTAGGTGAAAAGGCAGGGAGGCGCGTGCGAAACGACGCGACGCGACTTGGCTATAACGCGGCCCTTGGAAGTTTCCCATTATAGTCTCCCTTTCTCCACCTTTCAGCCAGTGGCGTCCTTCTCGCTTGGCGGCGAGACCATAACTCATCCTCTCCGTTCCACCCACGTGTGCACCCTCCTCTCTCGGTCTTTCACGCATCCCTGTTTCCCCAAACTCCTTGCCCGGAAAGTAGAGGCGCGCACACGAATCCACTGGCGCACACAAGCCCAAACACAAACACAAACCCCCAGCTACATCTATGGTGAACTATGAGCGGCGAACTATTCCGTCGTTACCGCTATAGGTTAGTTAAACGCGCCCTTTCCCCCGGCTCGATGCATCCGACCTCGTCTCACCTATCCGATCTAAGTCCACAGCATGCAAATTCAGGACGAATTTGCTCGATCTAACCAATCTTCGTTGTTCGACAAACTGCTCGCCCGGCAGAGCGGCGCAGGACACAGACCGTAGACCCCCCCCCCCTCCTCATCGTAGACCGTTGTGGGGGCGGGTTCTTCCGGGGGCCGGTAGGGTGGGACGGAATCGTGTCAGGATCGACTTGGAATTTCGGGGGCGCGTCGGTGAATCAGGCGAATTCGATTAAATCGGATTCGTGTAAACAAGCGGGCGGCAGCCGCGAGGGGAAACTTTCGCGCTGGCGAGAACGTGGTCGAGAAAGAGGGAGCGAACGACGTGGATCCGAACGTGGAAGTTTCAGGTCAGAGATATGCCTGACTTCGATAAATTTGTGGCTGAACTTCGTTCTCTCTACCCCGGGTACATCTAATTAAGATTTCGGCTTAACGCCACGCGTACCCCAAGCGAACCCACCCTCCCCCCCTCTCCCCGCCCCTGCTACCCGTCACACGCGTTCTGCCTAATTAGGAAATTAATTAGAAAGTTTCTCAAAGGCCGCGGGATTTCCCTTCTTTCCGCGGGAATCGCTGTTACGAATCGGTCCCGGGGAAATCGTCGCCACTGGGGTTCACCGACGACAACATTATTTAGCTTCCAGTGAAGTCAGCTTTGTGTTTCAAACGTTCATAAAATTGTACACCATTCGTGTCCAGGTTAAATACATGGTTTCAATGTTTGCCTTGATCCTGCTTTGTTCGCTAATCGTTTTGGATGAGACGCAGAAAACAATCCGTGCACCATTCATTCTGGGCCAAAGAATCTGTGTCAAGAATTATGTGTAGCAATCACAGCGTGAATGTACACCCCAGGATCGGCGAAGATCTGCTAATCGTGCTCCACTCGTCGAGAAGCACAAACTTCTGGGATAAATCATGGGTCAGAACTGACCCATTCTCTTGAAAATTGACGTTAATGTTCAAATAACACGTAAATTCGATCGATTCAGAATTTTATAACAACATAACGTGATATTATAGATCCATTCTATAAATAAGTAAATAAGTTACATACAGCTCGTACAATAATCATTTTCCGACACACGTAGGCATTTTTACAGAGAATAAAAAGCTGCATACAAAAATATACAGTCGCGTTTAAAAAATCAAAACAGTCCCATTTAAACGGAAGATGGGTTAATGGGTAACACCAACAGTAAGAACTACTCTTTACTTTACCGGACTCAAAATTTGTGCCTTTCTCCTACGAATTATGATGTATTTGGTATGTAATCCAGTAGATTTGTACCCGGCGCGGATGCAGATCGAAGTTTCGATCCTCTAGGATCAATAGTTGAGGAGTTATGGTCGCTTAAAGTTGAGCATATTTCCAGTTTCTTGACAGGTAAGGGCGCCGCCATATTGGTTTGTAGTGACGGTCGCACGCCGCTTACTGAGTTGGTTAGGATTAGGTCGAGGGGGGGGGCGACAGGGCCCCCAATATGCATACAAAGGCATACAAACCATTATGGCGGCGCCTTTACCTGTCAAAAACACTGCAGATTGCAACTTTAAGTAAGCATAACTGCTGAATCATTGATCCTACAGGATCGGAACTTCGACCAGCAGCTGCCCCGGGTACAAGTCTACTGGATTACATACCAAATACATCATAATTCGTAGGAGAAAGGTACCAATTTTGAGTCCGGTAAAGTAAAGTTTACTCAAACTAATAACTAGACTGCGGATCTTTGTGCAAAATAAAAATTGTGTGTATCGATTGCAAGAAATAGAAATCAAACAGAATGTTATTTCTTCCCTTAAGAATTTTGATAGATGAAAAATCATATATTGACATCTTCAAGTTTTAAAATTTTCCTACAATTTTGAATTTCATCTACTCAATCTTTCTATAAATGCATAAAGATCTGCAGTCTACTAATAACACAAACCTTGACACTATAATGTCAATCCTTTGCTCGCTACGTACAGTGGCGGCTCTAGTCAAGTGGAGGCCCCAAGCGGTAAAAATTTTGGGCCCCTCAAACTCAAGTTAGAAATAGAAGTTGCAAGAAAACTCTCATAAACTTATTAACAAAAAAGAAAAGTAATGAAAAATGTCATATCGTTACACATTAAATAAAATTTTAAAATTTTAAATTTGGGGCCCTATGGTATCCCGGGGCCCCACGCAGCCGCTTAGTCCGCTTACCGTTAGATCCGCCACTGGCTACGTACAATAATAATGGCGTAACCCAATGTGTTAATGTCTGGCCCCGCGCTGTATACATGCTTGTACAATGCGACAAAAGCGAAAGCACTACACAAACTGAGGCAATGTCGGTAGAAGGGTACATTCAACTGATGTTGTTGTCGGTTAACAACGTCGTCGGCTATTGTCGACTGTGTTCGGCTCTAGTCGACGAAAACTGTCCGCGTTAAAGACGATGTTGGTGACACCTGTGTGGATGATTTCAATGGGACACCGTTACGAATAGGTCAACCATTTTATAGGGTTTCGATCTCGCGTCTGGATAAATAATGCCGGTGCTCCTTCGCCGCCTCTCGTTATCTGTTTAATTACTTTCATTCGGCCACCGTCGGGAAAGAAAGGAGCACCGAAGATTCGACGATAGACAAGCGAGATTGTAAAAAGGAATTATGCACTGTGTCTACGCGATCATATCGGCGAACGTTTTTAATTAAATAAAGTTTCCGCCGGCGAATCAGGTCCTCGGGACGATATTATTCAGACGAGAAGCGAGAGGTCACTATAATGAGATAACTCCTTGAACAGGCTATTTTTCTCCTCCATTGCAGCCTCGGAAAGACGAAGATTGCCGCACAGTACTCTTTTCCGCGTTCCGAACCGATCGATAGCTGCGGCGAAGCCCGGGTCCATTCTGACCCAGCGCATTAAACACTAATTTTATCGAAAACTTGATAAATGTGTTGTTTCGATGAAGAAAATGTCACATGAGAGTACAAGTTCCACAGAAAAAGTAATTAAAACAAAAATGTTTTACCAGTAGATAAACATTAGTTCCACACAAAAAGTAATTAAAACAAAAATGTTTTACCAGTAGATTAACATTATTATCTAGTAGAATGTACACGATTAAGTGATATTTCGGGCCCGAAGTTTTCACAAGTATCGAGGCATTACTGTCTTTAATGTATGTACAATTTAAGAAGTGATTAATTACTAGACGAAGGACTTTATGCATTTATGAAAAAAAAAATTAGTAGATGCAGTTTAAAACATCAACAACATTAGTAAAATTTAAAACCACTGTTATATATTATTTTCAACCTGTTGAACATACTGAGAAAGAAAATTCAGTTTGTTGCAATTCAGATAGAAAATGATTTTGCATAAAGATCCTCAACGTAGTCCTTCTCATCCTGAACGTAGTTTAATATTTTCTATTCTGATTAGCTCATTTTACACGGACAAATTGATACAGTCTGTACAAACTCAGATTTTTCAAATCTAAAAATTTTGATTTGGCAACAACGTCAAATACGAAATGGCCAATAACGAAAATTTAAAAGATGTCTTTGGTCAACTTGTATAAATTTCATACGCTCCGAAAATTTTATTGAAATTGGTTAATTGGTTGACGAGTTATAATCAAAAGTGGTAAAAAGCCGAAAATCTTGAAAAATTCCAATGTTTACCACTTTTGATCGTTTATAACTTGTAAACCAATTAACCAATTGCAATGAAATTTTTGGAGCATATTGGCCCAGCTAAAAAAGTCGTACAGATAGATTTTTACTATTGTTTTTCACAATTCCGACCAAATGCATTTTTTCAACATATTTTTTAGATGTCATTTACTAAACTAATTCTTCTAGCCTTGCAGAGAAATTCAAGTGGTTTGGTCCATTCATAAAAAAGTTATTCTGATTCAAAGTGTGTGTGATCAGTAGACTGCGGATCTTTATGCAAAATAAGGAATGTTTGCAATGATTGCAGGACACAGGAGCCAAATGAAAATTGTATTCTTCTTTTAATGGCCCTGTTAAGCTGAAACTAATACATTGATGTCATTAAATATTTTTGACACGTCCACTGTTTTAAATTGTACGTACCCATTTTTGTCATGAATGCATAAAATCCGCAGTCTGGTGATCAGTTTCGCTCCTAACTGTAGAAGAATGTTCTCATCCTGCACGTAGTTAAATATTTCCTATTCTGATTAGCTCATTTTACAAATTGATACAGCTTGTACAATCGGCTGTCAATTAATTACCATCCGGTAGACTCCAAAATTTGAGATGCTTCGAAGTTGAAATGGTTCGAAAGTGTCCTCGGCTTAATAGCGTGAGTGTACATAGCAGAGTAAGTGCATCAACAGCTTCGAAAGTTGTGTGAAAAGCGAAAATAGTTGGAGGTCTGTTCGTAGTAGCGAATAAGGGGAATGGAGCAACTGGTCGGAAATAGTGGTAAGGACGTTTACGTAAGAAATGCATGAAGATGTAGAAGCCACGGATCGGAATCCCGTCGCGTCGATACTTTCGACCAGCACTGTACGCCCCTTATGCATATATAACCGTGGTAAAATTATTTTAGAAAGATTTTTGACAGCCCAGTGGATGCGCGCGAAAAGGTTAAGAGGGCTCAGCTTACTTTATCTGGCGGTATCCAAGAGAGATCCTCAAATATACATGAGTAGACTTCGTATCGAATTTCCCTAGCGGACAGCAGAAGCGGTATCAGCGATGGAGGTCCGCATCAGGCGAATAAGAAGCCCCTTTGCAGACGTGTCTTGCAGGTACACCTACGTTTGTTCGACCCAAACGCGTGCTCTGCAAAACTACGGGTCGGCAAAAGGCAGCCGGAGAGGCAGGAATGATCCGCGCTACGTGATACAGGTCTCCAGCGTGTCTTCGAATTCACACGGATATAAAAATCTCCTGAAATTCAAATTGCGCCTGGCATCGCTTCGCGAGAAATGCGACTCCCTTGTGAATGATGTTTTCGTCGGCGGAGGGCGACGCTACTTCAAATATGTGTGATTCAATAATTTAAACACGTTGACGTTCCAGCTTTTCCTCCCGTTTCCTTCTTTTTCGGCATGCAAACAAGCTTGCTCGTCGAGTAATTGAAAAAAGAAAATGCCCCGGCCACACACACACACCAACCACGACAGCGAAAGTGATACTCGACGGCCCGACTAGCGACATTCATTTTGACAGCGGAAGTTCGTACTCTTTCTAAATTGATATTCAAAGACTTTTCCATTCTGTTCTATCACTGTATACCACGCGACAGTTATGGAATCAAAGGATTCATTTCGCGTGACGGAGTGCGGCCCTACCATTTTGTTTGGTCCGCCGCGTCTAGAGACTTTCATATTACTTTTGACTCAGTGAAGCTAACACGCTCGTTATTGTCTCAATCGACTGTTCTGGTCCTATACAACAGATACAGTGTACAAAACATTTAGTCCAGTCAACGAAAACTTGTAGAGGGAAATTGAAAGAACACAATTTTTAACTTTGGGACTTTGTTCGGACTAGTTAGAAGGTAAACATACTAGAAGTCCCCACTCCTTTTTCGGTTTTCCGCTTATAGCTCGGAAACTATGCGTCCTAGCGATAAGACCATTCCATACAAAATTAAAGCTGATATAATGTGCCACAAGATTGATTTCATTCAGTTTTTCGCTATCTCGCATAGTTTCCGAGATATCAGCGCTCAAAGTTCATTAATTGTGAAACGTTTTTTGCCTTATTTGACTAGCTAACTCTTCAGCACAATTAGTGAACTTTGAGCACTGATATCTCGGAAACTATGCGAGATAGTGAAAAGCTGAATGCAATCAATCTTATCGCACATTTTGTCAGCTTTAATTTTGTATAGAATGGTCTTATCGCTAGGACGCATAGTTTCCGAGATATAAGCGGAAAACCGAAAAAGGGGACCTTCTACGTGCCTCCTGCACTCCGCTCACCTCCTAGGAGTGGGGACTTTTAGTATGTTTATCTCCTAACTAGTCCGAATAAAGTCCCAAAGTTAAAAATTGTGTTCCTTCCATTTTCCTCTACTCCCCCTTATGAGCATTCGTTGACCGAGTCTTTTTTTATTGAGGGCTTAATTCGAACTCCCCATAGGGGTTATAAAGCTGTACATTAGTAGTATACATCTTATAGTTAAACATTAGTAATGTAGGTACAGCAGAACACATTAAGTATATAACACATTATGTACATAACTTTAAATCTTTAAATTACATTGCTTGGAAAAATTGAAAAGAAGATGACATGCCTGAATATTTTGTTCCGGTAAAATGTAGAAAATAAGTTAAGTAGAAAAGCCAAACAAACATCTGTAATACAGAAATCATCAATCAACTTAGAATAATTTGTTTCTTAAATTTCTTTTTGAATTATTTTCTTCTCTCAATAAAACATAGACATATGGGTTTAAAGGAGGAGGGTTTTTTAGTGGGTTATCAACATCAGAGTCCTAAACGACGGCGTGTCCCCTCCTCGTTAAACAAAAAAAGGTATTTTATCTGTCAGGAATGATTTTCACTAAAAATCAGCAGGATTGAAGGACTCTTTTACGAGAAGACGAACAATTTTGCCAGTGTTCTTTGCAACTGACATAAACAGTTGAACGTTTCAATATAATATTGGCAACCGAGGTATCGACGTAGCCGCGGAGCGTTTTATTAAAAATCGATTAATACTCCCGCGCGAATGGTTGGAACGCTATGGAGGCTGTGCTGCGTGCAGGTTAAATTCCGAAACTGTGCGTGACTCATTCGAAATGGCGCGCGTCGCCCGAAAGTATCACTTTGAACACCGAAAATGTTCGTATTTTACTTTCGCGTAAACTGTCAGCGCGTGGCATACATACAGGAGGTGTCGGGATATTTTCATTGGGCTTGGAACGAAGCTCCTTTGAACGTTGGATAGCCAGTGGGTGGCAGTTTCGGATAGGTATCGCCGCGCGAGACAAATTCGGATAAGCCCCGAATGATTCGCGGTCGCCGATAATGCCGGCAAAGGGTCCTCGCGTATCCCTTAGCTTGTAAAAACGATTCGCCATCTCTTTGCGAGTCTCTTTTCCCGTCGTCCCCGAGATTCCGACGCGGTGGCCGCCCCCTCCTCTTCTTCTCGTGACTATTTCCATCTTCCTTATCCCCACGGTTCCTGTCCGTCATCCGTATCCCTATGGGAAGTTCGGGAACCTTTCCCGTTCGCAAATCCCCTTCCGTGCCTCGGCGGAGCAAGAAATGCAACTCTCCTTAGGGAATTAATTGCGCCGTAAAACGTAGATTCAAATCTGCGCTTCAAAGGGGAACGAAGAAGCTGAGGAACAAAGGGGGGAGGGAGAAGGGGCCAAAGGTGTGGGTGCTCCTGGTGTAGGTGTGGGCGGTTCGGCGGCCGAAGACGGAGGGAACGGAACGAAAGAAAGAAACGAGGAAAGAACTAGGAGAGGGACGTTCCTTTTCTTCAGTCGTCCGAAAGGTTTTCCCAAGATGGTTCTCATCTCGGCTGCAATCAGTGTCGTAAATTGCTTGCAATCGCCCCTGCAATTAATTCCGGCTCATCCTCCGGGGATTTATTATTCTCAATAATACCGTAATATTCTTGGGTGGAAGGACAACTCGGCGTCTTTTGCCACTGTGAGTTTCCTCACTGGGCCAACGCGATATCCCCGACCCCTCTCTCCGCCATTGTCGCGGAAAAATGCGATTCAATATTTGGGATCGTTTGTGGGATTCATTATACCTTTCTTCTATCCTTTCCTTCATTTTTCCCTCTCCTTCTCCTTTTTTTATCACGTTACACGGTGAAATTAACTTCTTTCATCAATATTCCTCGTTGCCCCGCGCTCGATCCAGAATGTTTTAGTTATTGCGGTATTGTGCGTTTCTGTGCAAATTAGAATCTCTCGAACGTATATTATAGGCGTGGTAAATATTCTAGCTTTTTTATGGGCTAGACTGCGGATTTTTATGCATATTATAGGGGTGATAGACATTTTAAACTATTTTTTAAGGGCTGGACTGCGGATTTTTATGTGTATTATAGGGGTAGTAAACATTCTAAACTATTTTTTATGTGCTGGACTGTGGATTTTTATGTATATTATAGGGGTGTTAAACATTCTAAACTATTGTTCCTGGGCTGGACTGCGGATTTTTATGCATGAGTGCCCGAATATTAGTGGGAGTCACACAATAATTCAACAAAATATACAATAATTCAACGCGAAATTATTAGATCACGTTGCCGGGGGTGAGTCGTAGATTCGCGATGGAAATTGTAACAGGCACACATTGCCTTCTAAACATGACAAGATTTAATTTCATATTTTAAAGTATTCTCGAACAAAGATATTTATTAAATCGTTTCTTATAAAAGTATCTTTACAATTTCAACAATGGTAAAATAAAAAAGAACAGATCGTGGTAGGTGTACTGTTAAAAAATCCTTAGCCATGAACACTAATTTTAAGAAAGACAAATCCTCCTGCTGTTCGAAGTGACGCTGCGCCATCGCTTACTTCCGTTCGCGGACAAAACAGTTTTCCGATCGGGAGAGCGTTTCCGGCGTAATATCGCGGAGAGTAGAACAGCGGATCGTGTTATCCCCATTACCGATGCGTGAAGCTCGGTTCGAAGCACTGGTTTCACGAAGTTCCAGTGAAAAACTGATCCGCGTGTGTCTGTATCGCTGTATTATATCAGCCAGTTAAACGGGCGCGCGCGGCGCGGAGTTTCTGTTCGCGCGCGAGTTACCCGGCAACAAACAATCAGGAACAGTTCGCGCGGAACTTCGTTTTCGTGCAATTTACAGTCGCAATCCAAACACACAGCAGCGAAGCCTAAGTAATTTTCGACCCGGGGACAGGATATCAGGATACACGCGAGCGATTCTCTTTCACTTCTCGTTTGCCGTAACCGGCGGTCTTGACTTTTATACGTTCCGGAGTAGTAGGAAGAATGGTAAAAAAAAAGAAAGGAAATGGAGAGGGGGAAGAAATAAGAAGAGAGAGGGAGAGGAGAGGACTGTGGACACTGTGTTCGGCGGCGGCGAGGAGAAAGCAAGGAGAAACTTGAAATACGAAGTGGCCGCGAAGAGTGTGAGGGCTCGTTCAAACTTTTGCATCAGGGAATTCTTTCTGGGTAGCCCCGGAATATCTGTGATAAAGTTATAAACTTTTCGGTGGGACTTGCCACCAGCATCGGCTAAATAACTGTTTGCCTTTCCCTCTACGTGACACTTAACGACCTAACTAAATTTTCTCTTACTTACCGGGAAAGGCGTGACTGTTCGGACAATTAATTTCCTTCCCCGGTGGAACAGGGGTCGAGAAGGCCGGCCGCCATGCCGAATCCTGATGGCGAGGCGAAAATCATTTTCTAAAGAAAAGCTCGGCCGAAACGCGGGGGCTGCGCGAAACGATCACAGACCTCTAACCCCACCCGATTGTCTAACCACGGATTGTTTACACCGCTTTTGTTCGACTTTATTTCAATACGCGCGCCGCGACCGGTTAACGAATCCACTCCGATCGAAAGTTTATTCGTTTTTTAATGCGATACGCACGGCCGACGATTCTCTATAGATCCCGCGTTACGAAATTTTATCATCATTCTGTAAGCGGACTGAGAGGATATGACGTTCCACCCGTTATATACTGGGTGTCCCAAAACTCCTTCAAGTCCGGGAAATGGGAGGTTCCTTAGGTCATTTGAAGCGACATTTTCCTTTGCAGAAATTACCGCCGCGGCTTTGTTTACGAGTTATTAGCGAAAAACACAGACCAATCTCACCAATCAGAGCGCGACCCAGACGCGAGCGGCACTGTCGGCCCGGCAGTGATGGGATTCGGGGCGCTTTTTTCGCGCTTTTTTCGGCAGGACCGTATCTACGTCCGAAGTTTGTGGGGAATGTAGTGGGGAATTAGTACTGCTAGGAAAGTACCGGAAGAATTGAGAAGTTCATATATTATGTGTTATATGTGCATACATATTAAATTTTAATACAACACACACATGTTATACAGTCATATTTCAAAATCAAGTCATAACAAATTTTGCGAAATTATTGGGGTGACTAAGGTACCACATTTTAGCCGATCTTCGGACTTGATTGAGGCTAGAATCGTCGCGCATGCGCGAAAAAAGCGCCCCGAATCCCATCACTGCGGCCCGGCGCGGCGGCGCGGTGCGCCAACTGTCTATTGGCCGACCGTGCCAAATCGCGCTCTCATTGGTCCGTGTTTTTCGTTAATAACTCCTAAACGAAGCCGCGGCGGTAATTTCTGCAAAGGAAAATGTCGCTTCAAATGACCTAAGGAACCTCCCATTTCCCGGACTTGAAGGAGTTTTGGGACACCCTGTATACCTAATATAATATTTCCACGCTGGATCGGATGAGCGAAATTAATAGAGTCGATAAATTGAATGAGAATCGCTAAACTTGTTACGACACGCGTTTCCCACGTTTGGATGCAATCTGGTCAGGCTGCCCCTTTCTATTTTTCACCGAAATTTTGTAATGAGCGCATTGAAATATTTATAACCCGTGCGGTCAACGTTATTCCCCGAAGCCGACCAGAATATTTGCGGCGGTAAAACTGATTGAACCGAATTTATGTTATACACGTAATTCTATTCTGAATGACCGGCAAAGTCATCGCATTAAATGCGTGTTCGTGGATATTCAAATATTTTCCGGTGACCTGGTTACAGGCTAACGGCCGCCTTTTAATATTGCCGCAGTTTAAGAATATTCGTCGTATAATATGCGAACGGTCGCACTTCAAATTTAAAATTTTCAGTCCTCCATTCAATTTTAACTGAAAAATTGTTGAAATTTTTACTATCAGTCAAAATGAAACATTTATTTCAGGAACTAAGGGTTAGCCGAGCTCTGATCAAATGAGACTTCGTATTATGAACAGACAGCGGATCTTTATGCAAAATAAAAATTTTCTAAATTATTAAGTTGCAACAAAGTTGGGTAGTATAGAAATTTAACATGTTCCTTCTTATCATGTTTAATAGGTTGATAATAATATATAACAGTATTTTTAGGTACAAGATGTATTGATGCCATTGGAGTACTGGTTCGATCAATTTTTACTTCAAAGCAATTTTGCAATTTAAATTAAAATGTCGATGTTTCGATCTATGTTTAGATCATTTTCAAGAAAGTTAATGACTGCGTCTGTGAATTATTAAACAAAATAAATAGTATCGACCATTACCATCAGTAAATTAAACATTGAATATCTAATTGCGTGCTTTGTTACTCACTTGCTTAATGAAATTATTTTAACTACTTTGGAACGACATTATTTTAACTACTTTGTCGTTCCAAAGTAGTTAAAACAATTTCATTAAGCAAGTGAGTAACAAAGTACACAATTAGATATTCAATGTTTATTTTGTTTAATAATTCACAGACGCAGTCATTAACTTTCTTGAAAATGATCTAAACATTGATCGAAACGACGAAATTTTAATTTAAATGGCAAAATTGCTTTGGATTAATTATTGATCGAACCAGTGCGCGATAGCATCAATACATCTTGTGTCAACAATTATACGATCGATAGAAAGGAATAAGTATTTTTAGGGTAAACTTTACTTTACCGAACTCAAAATTGATACCTTTCTCCTACGAATTATGATGCATTTGGTATGTAATCCAGTAGATTTGTACCCGGCGCGGATGCAGGTCGAAGTTTCGATCCTGTAGGATCAATAGTTGAGGAGCTATGGTCGTTTAAAGTTGCGCATTTTTGACAGGTAAAAGCACCGCCAAAAATGCTCAACTTTAAGCGACCATAACTCCTCAACCATTGATCCTAGAGATTCGAAACTTCGATGTGCAGGTTCTCCGAGTACAAATCTACTGGATTACATACCAAATACATCATAATTCGTAGGAGAAAGGCACAAATTTTGGGTCCGGTAAAGTAAAGAGCAGCCTATTTTTAAATTCTTGTAATGGCTTTACTGTTTCAAATTACATCTACTTATTTTTGTCATAAACGCATAAAATCCACTGTCTAATTACAAATAAATGCGAAACTGTTTCGGGACGAAACAAAAACAAATAAATTTATGTAATTTACCAGCATGTACTGAAATGAAGATCTCCGAGTTCACATACGTTATGCATAGTACGCGGTCGAATTGCGCGAGGAGTGTAATTATTTGTAACAGAACAATTGAGCTGGTATACAATTAGTCAATCACGTTACACGTGAACTAAGTTCTGTTGCACATTAGAGAACTGCAATATGCAGGATCCACCTCCGATTGATCATTGAGCGGTAGTTAAGTTATTAGCAGCTGCTATAAATTAGTGGCTGCTATAACCAATTAATCCAAATTATTATTAGGGATAATAGATTGACTTCATTAGAAAGTCTCGATCAGTGATTTTTCAACTAAACTACAAGTATTTTATTGTTCACTGTTCCTATTCCATTTCTAGCAAATACAATATTATATTTTCTGTGTTGTGTGTATAATATTCTTGCCGTAGCTGTCTTAAAATTTACAATTACATTCCAGCTAATTCCGGAGTGCTCACGACAAACATCGATTGCATTCGCTTCTGAAATCGGCCGCCACGTGAATCTCAATTTGTTTGTTTGTCCCAATGGACACGTCGTCCCTGTATGTATTCGGGTCTATTTACACTAGAAACCGAGAATACACACTCCACAATACTTGATTCGTTCTTGTAAGAGACCAGTAAAGGAACAATTTGAAAACGCGACTTTCCTCTATTTTACAGTTTGCGATCTCGTAGTAAATAAACATATCAACAGAAATAACTCTAAATTTTTTTACAAAAACGGCAATGTTCTCTTTGTTGAAGCAACTTCGTAATCTCGATAATTGCTAGATGAAAAATATAAAACCGGTCATTTGACAAGCAGCAGTAGGCACAGTGTTAACCCCTCCCTAATCACGCGAACTGAATCTGTCCCTCGGTATTAAATTGACACAGTGGTAAAAGATCGATGAAACGAAAAGCTACACAGTTATTTTCCGACGTTTTTTAATTCAAATTTACGAATTAACATTTTTGAATTTTGAATGAGTTTTTGGTTGTGTTTCGCATTCAAAAAATGAAAGTCACAAGTCAACTTATTTCGGGAGAACTTAAATCGAAACTTGAACGAATTGTACCGATAAAATGTTGAAAATATCGGATCCTTCGCATATTTAGAAGGATCAGAAAACACTGGTAAAAGTTGTAATGAATTTGGCAGAACGATCGTGCACAATCTGTAACAGGGAAGGTACAAGGCATTTTAACAGAAAATAGCAGCCGCGGAAAGAATGGTGCCGACGTTGATTCGCTTCAGCGTCCAACACAGCCCTATTATTACGAGTTAATCTATGCTTAAACTGACTCAATTCCCGCGAGCCGCGAAGTTTTCACGATCTTCAGAATTCACAATAACTCTGTTCCATTTCTGCCGGTTTACTTTTTGTTTGTAACGGAACTGGCGTTTTCATGGCACAGACGAAGCAGAGAGGGAGAGAGGGAGATGTCGGAATCCGCTCGTAAGCCTTAGAACTGGGTTGCGTCACGAAAGCTCCATCAACACGACATGGCTAATTAATCAAGCTTTTATGATCGACCGCCCACTTGAACCACCGCACCGGCTTCGGCCCTCCTCCCTCTCTCTCTCCCTTATGTACACCGGTTGTCGACACACAATCCTACAAATTATTAGGTTGTTGCATATGAAATGTCCGATTTTAGAATGCGACTCCTATAAAACGTTTCGATCAAAAACATGCTGTTACAGTCTATAAGTTTATCATATAAAACTTTGAGGTGCAAAAAGCTAATCCTTAACACTAAACGTCTCAAATGAACGGTTCTAGTTTTTTTATTTTACAATTCATGAAATTGTAAATATGCCTTCATAAGAAATGATTTAATAAATGTTCCATTTTAATTTAGATGTGCAATTTTACTTTTAAACAAAGTTTATCACAACGTCAACCAACGCGACTGTCGTGTATTCCTTTTATGTCTGGAAAAATAACTTTTCTTTTTATTTATGAAAAATAACTTCTATGCGATTTTCAGTGAAAACGTGGTGATTAATTAACCAAGTCGTTGATGGTAAAATACCACGTTTTTAAACGGACTAAAAAGTATAAAATAATTTAAATAAAAATAAATTTAAAAAAAAATATGTTTAAAAAACGGATTAAAATGTATAGAATAATTATTACTAGCCCCATACGACCGCGTCATATCGAAAACAAACGGCGTGGTAAAATGTCAACGATAAAGGTTCGACGGAGAATCTCGGTGTAACTGTTCTTTCGCTTGGTAAACAAGCATTATAGTATAATAATACGTAGTAACTTTGTAAACACCGCACGGAGCTCGAACGCACACTGAGCTCCTTCGGTGCGAAGCGGGTCAGTGGAGTGGGGATCGCTGAACGCGATCACATATTACCGAGCGCCGCGCGGGGAGGTGTAACGGTTAAATTTGATAGTTTATATCTCCTAAACGCATAGGCTTTTTCAACAAATTTTTTTTAAATATTGCATTGTCAGCCAGTTCTTAGCTATGTATAAAATTTCAAGTCTCTAGCTTATCGGGAAGTTAGTTTAAAATCAATTGCAAAATTTGTACCTAACAAACAGACAGACAAGAAAGAGAGGTAATAAAAACGTGGTAGAAAGGAACTTCAAAATCAAGATAACGATCTTGTAAATGAAAAACGTGAATGACCATAATATTTTATTTTTACTAGAATACAACCAAGAATCTAAAACTTTGTAGATAGAATATGTACATTGGGTAGAAGATTACGTTTGTTTAAGGAAAATTTGTCAAGATATAATTCTTACTAAATTAATGCAATTACCAAAGTTTGGGTTCGAATCACTGCACCGTTTAAGAATTATAGCAACTTAAAGTTTGCGCATTTTAACACGTCTTCTTATGGAGAAGTCATAAAATTCCACTTCAAACCCTATTTAAACCTTGAAAAAACGCAACTAGAAATTCCAGTTTTTTTATATGTAGTAAAAATTATGTAATTAATTATGTTAAAAATTTATTAGGATTCACTAAACAGTTACAGAGCAAAAAAATTAAAAACTGTTACAAAACGTCAAATCGTGTTGTCTCTCATTAGCATGGAAGCGCGACAAGTGTAGACCACTGAATATAGCTACAGAGGATACAGTATTCGCAAAAGTTTAATGTAAAATATACTCATGAATGGCTTTCATTGCCAATATATTGATGGATTTCGAATTTATTGTACTTTTGACTCCCATTGTACCTCCAGAACATCCTTAATGTCATTGCTAAAACTCGGACATTTCATATGCAACAACCTAATACTTATGCCACGATTCGTACGGCCAAATATTTATGTATACGCCGCGATATTTTTTCGCCACGGCCGCGCCTGGTTTCCGCGGCGCAAATCAAGGATTACCGCGTGCCAATGCCTCCGGCAAACAAATTTTGTAAGGTCTAGCTCGGCACACAGAGTCCTCGTCGTTAACCTCCGCGCTGCGACTCTTAATTGGTTCTAATTAAGCGGACATACAAACACCGTCGTCGCTGCTAGTCGCATCTTCGTCCGACCAAATATTCCCGCCTTTTTCCCACCGTAATGTCTGTTTTCAATAACATTTCACGCTCACGAACACTCAATCAATTTTCCTGTGAATCAACTTTAACGACATCTTGCCGATGAACTTTCTCGAACAAGAATAAATCGAAGATTTTTCATGTTTCGAAACGTTGATTAAATTGCTTGTCGGAACTGGACGTCGATCTTGTTGCACGAGTTCACCTAACGATGTAATCAGACACAGACTGGTCTGCGGTTAAAAGAAAATTAGATTAAAATTTAAAGTTATTAAAAATTTAGAAACAAATAAAATAAAAATTTATTTAATTGTTGAACCAGTGAATTCCGGCCACTAAAACTCACATTTTTGGCATTTCCTCGTCTAAATCTGTAGAATCATATTGAGAAAAGTTGAATATTTCTGATTCCTTAAAAAGAAATTTAATTTGGCGAAGTTTCCGATATCGACCATGCTCAGAATTTCATGAAAATTTGGAAATAGGTTCTTTTTTTACTAAAATGATGATTGGCGGAAGGATTTTTGGCGACTCAAAAAAATTTTTTTACCATTTTAATGTCACTCTTACCGACTGAACTCCTGTATTTTCGTATGCGTGAACTCTCCGCCCCCCCCCCTACCACCTAATCCAAACTAATTCTGATCCCGTAATCTTCCCATTGTAGATATTCAATTAATTGGTTTAACAATTGGAATTTTGAAAACATTTTATATTAATTTCCAGAATATACATATTTAATATCTTTAATTAATTACAAAAATGGTTCATCACCAGCTTTGTTGACCTCATGGCGCCATAAAAATTCACACATGTGATCTACAATTGAATCATTCTTATTGCAACCTGCACTTAGACTCTAGAGTGACATTAAAATAGTAAAAAAAATTGGTCGGTAAAGTAGGGACTGACATTGAAATGGTAAAAAAAAATTTTCTGAGTCGCCAAAAATCCTTCGGACAATCTTCACTTTCGTAAAAAAAGAAGCTATTTCCAAAATTTCATCCAATTCTGAGCATGGACGTTATCGGAAACACAGCCTTTAATTTTACTAAATGGTCAAGTATTTGATTGAATGATCATATTACGTTTAATAATTAAAAATCTTAAATATCTTACTACTGCACCGCTATTATAGACTCATTACGTACAATCTAGTGAATAATCACTTTGCACAGCAGCATAGTAATTGCATTAGGGCAAATCAATGATTAATAAATGAGCCACGAGGCTGACCAATATTAGGGAAACCATTCGAACGATTAGTTAATCGTCTAAACAAATTATCTCGTCGTATAAGGTAGAATGTATTTTCTGAAATTCTCTGTAGTTCTCTCTGATTACTATTGTTCTCAATAATATGAATTAGTCTATTGACTTTGTGCCGCTTTGAGGAACTAACAGTAATCGGTGAAGCCACGGGATTAATTATCCAGATACGTTACGAAAACATCAGCGTTACAGAAATTTACAGTCCGTGTACGCTATAAACAGTGTAATGGCGAAAGGTGAACCGAAGTGAATATTACGCCGAGGGAATTCCGTAAGTCGAGAGTTTCACTGATGGTCTTCGTAAAACGACAATACTACACTGAAACTTCCGCGACCTGTAATTATTATGCTTATGAATGTTTCGTGTAAAGGTGGTTGAGATTCTACGGGTGAACAGAATTGCTTGAACCAACGCTTTTGAATGGGGTCTATTCTAGATCTAGAGGGTTCGGAAAGATTTCACAAAAATACAATATTTCATTTCCATAATTTTATTTTCAAAAAGACTCAAAAATTTATAAACTTGAAGAGGCCTATACTCCAGATGGGCTCGAAAAGATTTTACAAAGATATTTCGATTTTCAAATTTAATTTTCAAAAGGACTCAAGAATTTATAAGCTTGAAGGGGCCTATACCCTAGATGGGTTTGGAAAGATTTCATAAGAATATTTCAATTTCATAATTTTATTTTCAAAAAGACTTTAAAATGTATAAATTTGAAAGGGCCTGTGCGTTTAGATGAGTTCGGAGAAATTTCATAAAACTATTTCATTTTTATATAATAATTTCATTTTTAAAAATACTTGGGAATTTACAATCTTGAAGAAGTTGTGGTATACTCCAACGTCAGCAGCGCTTTAGAATACGAAACAATGAGAAACGAGTGAAGCAAATTGTTTGTTAGAAATTATCGGATCGAAGCAAACGCTCCCACCAAAGATAAATCTTGATCGCTGAATTCTATTCCTAAATCACGTGCTACGCCTGATATATCAATGCGAATTGCTCGTAAGCTGCTTTCCTCGCCGGAGAATATGCTTCGCGTAGAGATGCGTGAATTTATTACTCGTTGAAGTATAGATAATTGTTATATGTCGGACATAATCCTCGTTCCGAACATTTCAGTATCAGTCACGTGACGCGCGTGACGTACATTTTTCTCGAATCGAGTATATCGTTGATCAATAATTAAATTCCTGATTTATTAGTATCTTGGGCGATTTTGTCTTGTACCGCATTTTTAGCGTAAAGTGGAGATAATTGTTGGAACAGTTTGTGGAAATATTGAATAGACGTGGAAGCTTTGACCCTATGTCGAATTTGTTCAGTCGCTCCTGTGGCGCCTTCAGTTATCATGTTAGTGCAACATTGCTATTCCCGGGGGATGGAAGAAAGGATAACTATGTTCTGAGATATGGCTAAGACTCTCGGGGAACTCGAACCAGAGCAAATGATACACAAGACAGTTCTCCAGCCCGTCGAAACTCTTAAATCATTGTATTATGCTGTCGCAATTCCTATTCCAATACGCCAATGTAACGAGGACCTCCTGATCCATTCGAAATCCTTTTAACGACGGTAACCATGCCAATAATAATACATAAAACGTAATTCCCTTTAAATGGCGATGGCTCGAACCATTTTCATCAGGTATGATCATGTATAATCTAAAATACAGAAATGTACTCACGAATATGTCATTCAAATGAATTTGCAAAGAGGTGTCATACGTCTCGAATATTATAAAATTACTTCGTGAATTTGACAACGATTATTATGTGTATTCTAAGATATACATATATCATTACTTACTTATACAGTGTTCCCGCGATTGATGTGACTTTCGGGTATGCGGATGATGTGACTTTTTTATCCCCACTACTAGGGTTGTTCCCCCTTGGGCGGTCGATCGCGCTCCAAAGAAATTAAGGTATTAGGGTGTTTAAATTGGGGTTTTATGATACTCGATGTGTCATTCTCAGGTATCGAAGAGCACTAGAACAATACAACAATTTCCCGCTTAGCACCGTTGTTTACCCAGGATCGTCGTTTACACTCGGAAAAGTTCTCCAAGAAATCTATGTTCGGCACACGTAAAAAAACGTAGTACCATTTCGTTTCCTGAGACTCGATACCCCTGAGGTTCTCACAACAATCGCGGGAACACTGTAATTGCTTTAAACCAAGTGGTTTACTTAGCAAGTACAATATCGTTACATGTATTTTCAGATCTTTTTGTATGCGTGATTTCAGCTTAATTCAATACGTTAAATAAACTTTCCTACTAAGAAATTAATATTTTATTTAAAAAATTTAAACTCAAGAATTTTTCAAGGCGACCAGTTTGTCAACATTCATGCAACGTCTTGGAACAAGAAATGTTAGCAATGCCCTGAGAGAACCGAGTAATATACAGTCACCATTCGTCTAGTACCATTTAACATACGTTCATATTTTCCGTAGCGCTGGTACAACACAGCAGTAAGTCATAAAATGGCGGACCTGATGAAACACATTCGAAAATGCGACCCCAGGGAATGAGCAAGACAGCACGCCGCGGGATCAATATATTCGATTTATTGTCACTGGAAGCGAATTCTTCAGATCCCTCAGCAGTAGTTACTTAATCATCCTACGTCATTATTATTTCACGTTCACTTTATCTATTCATTATTGTAGTATTTATTTTTGTAAATGTAAATAAAATTAGTATTTGAACCATAGCAGTCCAGTTTCATTTCTTTCGTACTTCAGTGGAGATGGAGAAGCATGTTCATTGTGCCTCCTGACAACCTTCTGGCAACCTGGGTCGTTTATGTCCATGACCAATTTTCTTTTTTTACTGTCTATTTTTAAAAAATAAATATTTAAAGGAGAGGAACTCAAAAATGAAATAGATGGAGGATTTCATTCCCTAACAGTTCTCTTACACTGAAAACGACGTGGCATGATCGTTTTCTAATCTCTCACTGTTTTATATTTGACCCGGCCAATTTCTTCATAAATGCATAAAAATCCGCAGACTATTTCACAATTCTGATCATTTATAGTGAAATAGGCGAAACCTCTGTGAAATACACAAACATCACACTACAGTCAACATGTAGAAATAAATTTTCATACTTAGCGTCCCCACCACGTGCATATCCCGTCCACTGAGTCACGATGCTCGAGATTAACCCTTAGCAGTCGAGGGGTGATTCAGAGTTACCACTAAAAACTGCTGTACCATTCTTCACACGATTGAATATGTTGCTATCTAATCAATTACTATACATTTAAGTATTTCATTATTCAGAACAGTTTTAATATTATTCAATTAGTCTGTATTCTATAAATTGTAGAAAGCTCAACTGTTGTATGAGAGAAAAGGTTAAATTGACGTGCATAATTATAAAAAAAGATTGTATAGAAAGAAAAGTCTTGATTTTGTATGTAACCCTTACCAATCGAGGGGTGACTCGGAGAGGCACCACTAGAAACTGCTGTACCACCTTCACAATATTGTTCGCATTATTCAATACAATATGTTGGTATCTAATCAACTACCACATATGCAAGGGGGGTAAACTACTTTACCGGACTAAAAATTAGTACCTTTCTCTTACGAATTATGATGTATTTGGTATGTAATCCAGTTTTGTACCCGGCTCGGATACAGATCGAAATTTCGATCCTCTAGGATCATTAGTTGGGGAGCTATAGTCGCTTAAAGTTGAGCAATCTCCAGTGTTTTTGACAGGTAACGGCGCCGCCATATTGGTTTGTATGTAGTGACGGTCGCACCCCGCTTATTGAGTTCGTTAGGATTATGTCGAGGGGGGACGGCAAGGTAAGCGGCTCGCGGTCGTCACTACAAACCAATATGGCGGCGCCCTTACCTGTCAAAAATGCTCAACTTTAAGCGACCATAACTCCTCAACTATTGATCCTAGAAGTTCGAAACTTCGATCTGCATCCGAGCCGGGTACAAATCTATTGGATTAATAATAACTGTAATAGTTTATAATCTATAGCTGTTGCCAAGACGTTTAAAACAAGGAATGTTAACAAACAGAAGACAGTACCTCGCTGACTATAAACCGAGCAACACGCACATTTAATAAACAACTTTCATAAAAAGCCTACAATATCCTTAAAATTAAAAGAATCAGGAATTATTCTAGATTTGATAAAATGTTTCATTTCCAACTAGAAATTGCTCCGACTGCGAAGGGTTAAAACGGCGACCGTGGCAGGGGCGGATGTGGCATTTCCCGTTGAAATAATTTCAGTTCGACAATTAGGCAATTCTGGGGACATCTTACCCTTAACGAGATAAGTGATTAATGTCATTGGAGCGTGGCACGTCGCGACGCGACGGCTCGGCTGGCCCGGGTGCGGGTTGGCGAGCGGTGACAACGTGCCTGGAATCAAAAGTTACGATTACCAGCGCGGGTTCAAGACGCGGGAAGCAAGAAAGTGAGGGTGTGGGCAGGGGGGTGGGTCTCAAAGAAACTGTGCGTCGCGATGGTGGCGTTACTTTGCGCCGATGGTTTAACGTTTCTATCGATTTTCTGAGAACGGACGCATTAACGGGGAACCGCGAACGCCTAGTCTCAAAGGAGCAATGTGGCTACCGTGCAGTGCTAATGCAGACCCCTCGATTGTCCCCTTCCCTCTCGCGGCCGGCTGGTTGTCTGGTTGCCTCTGCTTTCATCCCCTCGCGGATCTTTCTGTTCGCCCGAGTCTCTTGCACTTCATCGGGGCCTCACGGCTCCTAAATTTCCTACACTTTAGTAATAATATATTTGTCCCTCGGGTGTCGCTGAAAAGCCTCGCCCCCTAAGACCTTGAGCACGACCATTATCTTATATATATAACCGAGGCTTCCTTCCTAGCCACTTTCAGACAACCCGACCCCGGGATATTTTCGGACGTTACCCCAATGGACTTCGCCTCACAGCCGCCTCGTATATGTACTATGTACGTCTTGAACCACGCGCATCCGGAAATGAATCCTCTCCGAACGTCCTTATGACCGTAACAGCCCCTTTCAAGCATGCTAATAATTATCCGCAAGAGGGTGCGACCGAGGCCACTCTGGGATATACGCGAGGGTGCAAATCTTTTTCACACCAACGAACTGCCGCCCCCTTCCCTTGCTGCCAACCCCTGTCAGTCTTGGACATTCGGCACCATACAGATGGAGGCCAGGCAAATATAAAGAAATGATTCAGATAAATAGACATTTATAGTGTTTGTAACGTGACTGCGAAAATATCGTCAATTATGTACTGGTGAGAATTGTGACCCCCTGTGCGAGGGTTCAGTAACCCCTTACCCTATACTATCGAGGAAGCTTCTCCTGAGCTTCTACTGAGACAATATTGTAATAAGACTTGTCAATTTTGTGTTTCATTCGTCCTAAATTTTTCTAAAACTGATTTCGCAATGTGACTAGAATATCTCTGATGGCTTTCGCGTGAAACTAAAAATCGTTTTCCCTCGAGGAAGATATAGTTTTACAGAAAGTCTACAGGAAGGAACTATGTATTTTTCTCGGAAAATCAATTTTCCGGAAAGTAATAAATCCGAATCTAAAAATCGTCGGCTGCTCTTTACTTTACCGGACTCAAAATTTCTGCGTTTCTCCTACGAATTATGATTTATTTGGTATGTAATCCAGTAGATTTGTGCCCGGCGCGGATGCAGATCGAAGTTTCGAACCTCTAGGATCAATAGTTGAGGAGATATGGTCGCTTAAAGTTGAGCAAATTTCCAGTTTCTTGACAGGTAAGGTCGCCGCCGTTTATACACGCCGTTATACAGGGTGTCCCAAAATTCCTTCAACAGCCGAAAATGGGAGGTTCCTGAGATCATTTGAAGCAACATTTTCCTTTGCAAAAATGTTAGCCGCGGCTTTGTTTAGGAGTTATTAACGAAAAATACGGACCAATCAGAGCGCGACCTAGACGCGAGTTGTCACTGTCGGCCCGGCGCGCCGACTGTCTATTGGCCGACTGTGCCAACTCGCGTCTAGGTCGCGCGCTGATTGGTCCGTATTTTTCGTTAATAACTCCTAAACAAAGCCGCGGCTAACATTTTTGTAAAGGAAAATGTTGCTTCAAATGATCTCAGGAACCTCCCATTTTCGGCTGTTGAAGGAATTTTGGGACACCCTGTATATGTACGCCGCAAGGTAAGCGGCTCGCGGTCGTCACTACAAACCAATATGGCGGCGCATATTTATGGCACAATTTATTAAATGGTATCGAAGGATGAATATCATAAATAACAATTTCTTTTTTTCGGTTATTTTTTCGTAGTTTTTCCAAGGTCGTCATTTTTTAACGGGAAAACTTATTCATTTTTATTCCATCTTATAGCGGCTGATAAGATACATGTGAATACGTTTAAATCATTAACAAGATGGATGAAAAAAAAAAAGTTTTCCCAATAAAAAAATAACGATGACCTTGAGAAAACTACGAAAAAGTAACCGGACAAAAAAAATTGTTCTTCCATGATATTCCTCCTTCGATACCATTAAAATTATGCCATAAATATTTTTTTTCTACCATGAAAAATAAAGGAGATATTTAGGTAGACTCCTTGACCTGAGACTCCCTGTATACCTCGTGCAATTTTTATTACTTTTATTTGATACTGACTGGAAACGTTCAGTAATTATTTCGAAAAAAATTGAAGAGCCAGAATGCCCTCTTGGAAGACTAGGCGCGTGCTGAGGAACTGGTAGAAAGCAGAAAACACGACGAATTAATGTTGCAACGGGATCGCGAGAACGATTCTACGGGAGGTGGGATCAGCCACGAGGCTTCGATTGTCATTCGAAGTAATTATTTCCAAGCGGGTCGCGTCGCGACTCCGCCAATTAAGCGTTTTTCGGTCGTTTACACCCGCCAGTCTGCGGTGCAGTTATTAAAGTTACTTTTCTCGCGCGATGAAAGGTGCAACCGGACTACACACACACAGAAACGAAAGAGAGGGAGCGAGAGAGTTTATTTGAAGGGAAAGCGATTTCCAGCGCGATTTTCGGGTTGAATTCGGGCTGGAGTGGCAGGCGCCGCGTTTGCCCCCTTTGGCCACCAGCTTTTCTCGGTACACCTGGAAAAAGGGGAAGGACAAAAACGAGGAAAACAAAGGAAAGGGAAAGGATATAGAGGCGGAGAAAGGGCCCGCAGACGCGTAATTAAAGACCCGGGCACGAATGTCGTGTCTCAAGATATCATTTACCAAAAAAATGCTGAAATTTCGGCAGTGGACCTCTCTAAGGGTGCGACCCCCTCCCACCGACGACTGCGATGCTGTGGCGGATGAACGAGAGGGGCGGGGACGGAAGTGGAAGGAGGTGGAAGGAGGTGGAAGGGAATAGGGGCCGGGAGAGGGGGCCAGGGCAGAGGACGACGACGACGACGACTTACTTTAATTAAATGCCCGTAATTGCTTTTCCCGCTAATTACCACGGCTCCCTCGAGGAGCGTTCTACTACGAAGTCGAAAAAAAATTCGGAACCCGCTGAACTTTGTTGAGTAGGTATGTATTCGTTTTTCTCGTCTGGAGGTGTTCGAGGAGCTAGGTGCTTATAAGCACCGAGAGTCCCCTATGGGTCGGCAAATGATCGGGGGAAGCCAGTCTCCCGGCGAATTTCAGATTACGGCTGCGCGAGGTGCCGCCTTTTTCCCTTCGAAACCCTTCTTCGCGCCCCCGACGCGTAAACGCGAAACCTCCGCGAAGATTTTGAAAGGTGACACCGCGTGTGAACTTCGGGAACCAGGCAGCACTGCGTCAGCCGAACGATCGTTTCTTTGTTGCGTTCATTCTGATCCTTTTTCTTTTTTTTTTAATGCAATTTGAATCTCCAGGTAGAGATTCATTTTGACCTCTCTGTGAGTCTTCAATCATTTAAACGGGGATGAAGAGTTGACTCGTCATTTGTGCTTGGTCCCACCTGTCGCGAATATGTCATTTCCTTTTTAATTCACCAAATCATACTTTCACAGTCCCTTCACGTTGCCTTCCATCTTTAACGCTAATCCTACCACGACCAGTCAAATAGCCAATTTTAGATTTTTTATTTGGCGATTATTGAAATTATAAAGATGCATTCATAATGAATGATTCAGTAAATATCTTTATTATTTAAATCCAGATTAAGACGCTATTCGTCCCACGCTTCTGTAACACGAAGTCACAATTGAGTAACTGTGAAGGGCGTGAATTCATTTGCTAGCCTAATATTATCGGTTCTGAAATGGATATATTTCTGGGTTCCACAAAATTAGCTCGAGCCAATCTTAACATTCTCTTTGCATCGATTAATAATGTAATTATTAAGGATAAAAACGGACATATTTATGATTTTATCAAATTAAATTTCTGTAGAAATAATTAAACCCTACCACCTCAACGTTGAGAACTTTAATATATAATATGTTTAATTTGCATTTCTGCAGATCTGCTTTCTTATTATGTAATTGTATGTAAGGTGCACTTGAAATATTTACTCGGACGAGAAGAATCCCGAAGGGGATGTGAATAGAGCGATTTTTTAAAGCCTTTGACATTAGTGTTAATGGTAATAGGATTATTCACTTTGGACGATAATTGATTCCGGGATTTGCATATATGTATGTCGCCAGGACTGACAACTAGTGGAATAGAATAGCTGCTGATGGCATTTAATTATATTGATATTACGTAAGACGCTGAAAGCAATTAATATGGATCATTCGCAAGCGACCCGGCTAATGCCATTTCTGCTCTCCTACCGTTCTTCTTACATCTATTGAATACGCTCTAACGAAGGATCAGTTGAAATTCAAGTTTCGCATTCGTGCGAATTTCCCGGATTCACGATAATCTTATAATGACTATGGAAAAAGTCGCCGAATTATAAAAGTGTCGGGAGGTATTGTTACATTAATGATTTCTTTGTTAAATTTTTTAAAGTTCAATCTTAACCAAACAATATGTCTTCAAATTAATTCAATATTTCTTCAAATTTTACATTCAAGCTTTTTACATTACGACAAGACAGCGAGAATTTTAACCAAATTTATAATAAATTGATACTCTCACGCAAGTAATGGCTGCTCTTTACTTTATCGGACTCACAATTTGTGCCTTTCTCCTATAAATTATGATATATTTGGTATGTAGTCCAGTAGATTTGTACCCGGGGCGGCTGCAGATCGAAGTTTCGATCCTGTAGGATCAATGGTTCAGGAGTTATGCTTGATTAAAGTCGTGCATTTTTCAGTGTTTTTGACAGGTAAGGGCGCCGCCATATTGGTTTGTATTGTAGTGTCGCTTACCGAGCAGAGCCGCTATGTGGTAGTTGGTTGGTGATTAGTAAGTAAGCGGCTCGCGGTCGTCACTACAAACCAATATGGCGGCGCCCTTTCCTGTGAAAAACACTGAAAAATGCACAACTTTTTAAGCAAGCGTAACTCCTGAACTATTGATCCTACAGAGTCGAAACTTCGATCTGCAGCCGCCCCGGGTACATATCTACTGGATTACATACCAAATACATCATAATTTATAGGAGAAAGACACAAATTTTGAGTCCGGTAAAGTAAAGTTTACCCCAAGTAACAATTTGATTTAATTTCAACCACCTCGATTCGATCTACAGAAACAGACTCCACATTAATTCCGGGATGGCGCACGTGTAAATCTCACTGTCAGGAATGTGTTAATTGGATGCTCTCTATAGTGATAATATTTGCTAATGAATAATACTAGAATTTGGTAAGTTGTTACAAACTAGCGCGGCATTATACCCTCCAGAAGTACTGACAAAGTTTCCATTAGTGTGACCGTAATAACTTTAGAAGGGTCGTTAGCGCAACAGTGCTTGTAAGTTATGTTCTATCTCGCCCGATAAGATAGATGACACAGTAGTAAATTATCATCTACGAGGTTTTAGTGACTTTGCCCCTGTTTAACATTTAAACCATCCGGCGACCAAAGCGACAGGCTCATGCATTTTTCTACGAATTTCAAACTTGCATTTATCAACGTTGTAAAATGTTCATAGATAAATTAATTTGCCAATCATTTCAAGCCTTACATGAAAGCCAACGTTGTCACAGAATTTCTTCCAAATCCTCATTATTATTATTAGACGGAAGCAGACGATTTTTAGATTCGAAATTTTTACATTCGCCACTAATTATTTCATAGCAAAGCGCGAATGAAAGCTAAGTTTGTCACAGGATTTCTTCCAACTCTTCATTATTATTAGACGAAAGCAGACGATTTTTAGATTCGAAACTTCTGCATTCACCACTAATCATTTCACGACTGGAATGAAAGTCAACTTCGTCACAGGATTTTTCCCAAATCTTCTTCATTATCAGACCGAAGCAGACGATTTGGGTAAACTTTCCTTTACCGGACTAAAATAAGTACCTTACTCCTACGAATTATGATGTATTTGGTACGTAATCCAGTAGATTTGTACTCGGAGAACCTGCACATCGAAGTTTCGAACCTCTAGGATCAATTGTTGAGGAGTTATGGTCGCTTAAAGTTGAGCATTTTTGGCGGCGCCCTTACCTGTCAAAAATGCGCAACTTTAAACGACCATAACTCCTCATCTATTGATCCTAGAGATTCAAAACTTCGACCTGCATCCGCGCCGGGTACAAATCTACTGGATTACATACCAAATACATCATAATTAGTAGGAGAAAGGCACAAACTCTGAGTCCGGTAAAGTAAAGAGCAGCCCTTAATTTTGTTTCCAACCATCGAAGACTGTCTTCGACATCTCTCATTCTCTTGGCGGATGAATTTTTAAAATTTATCTCACATTTAATTTCTTCTGTGCGCAAGCGCTGAGGTAGTTACGAAGCCTGGAGACTTTCTTACTCGGAAGGAACTTGACCGTCCCATAGCAATTCACGCGAATCATGATATACAGGTCGAGGTCAAGTTTTACGAATCCTTTTATTTCCTGAACTCCGTGTCAGTAAACTTCGCGGAATTGAATAGCACGGCTTCAGTCGCCTTGGATCCCTATCTCGTTGAAAAGTAAATTGTACCGTAATTACGAGACACTGTTTCGCGAAATATTCTTAGAACTAATTACTCCTAAATGCTGCGCTAAATAAATTCGACATCCATTATCCCACGAACTTACGAAATATTATTTTATAAACGATTTAAATAGAAAACAATCGCGTCGAGTGAATTTCCAATTAACCTCGAACAACGTTGCATAGCACTGTCGCGTGCTCTTGAATTTTATTCACAGACGGAAATGGTTGTAGAGTCGTAATTATAAATACACCGCGCGTAATTGTTCTCTATGAAATTGTTCTACTTCTCGTCGAAAACTGCGTGTACATTTTACGATTACAATTAATCATGGATTTTACATTAATCCGTGCATTAATTCGCCTCGGACAAATCCTGTAAATAATTTCCTTTTTAGAAATATGTACATAGCTTTTTTGTGACTCGTATAATTCGACGAAGCTTTAGGAAAAGTTGAACATTTTTATGAACAACGTTTGGTCGCTATTTACCGATAGCATTGCGGAAGGAATAAACATCTGTTGTTTAATTTTTCCAAAGCAAACCGGAGAAATTTATTGGCGCTCTTTAGCAGCGTTAATGTTCAAAGTCGCGATAAATCGTCATTTAGCGACCGAGATACGAACGTGCAAGCACAGGTATAATAGAGTATTATGATAATTACGAGTGTTATTCATGTTGTTAAGCTCGCGTTGAGCTTTCCCTTTATTTTCGGCTGGAAAGTTTTAAGCAAAAAGCAATCGATGTCGTGCGTCCTGTAAATTCCCGCGGAAGAACAAACTATGCTGATAAAAATCTCGACAAACGGCAAACATATAAATTACATAAAATACTGGCACATCCCGTATTAATAGTACGCAAGTTCAAACAACCGGAAATGATAAATATACGCGAATGTTTCGTAACGAAATAAATAATTGAGTGATCGAATATTTTGGATAAAATTGTTACAATTAAAATATTTTAGTTGGGTCCCTGACGACTCCTCGCATTGTAGATTGCTAATTGTTACTGTTACTTTTTGCGTGCTACATTGAAATATTAATTTTCTTTGGAATTGAATTCACAATTGAGTGAATAAAAAATAAACTAGATATTTGTAAAATGTTTCGAAAACACTGTTCACTGTCTCCGTTATTTATGATAGCGTAACTATACTCGGAAGTAAGTTTCGAAATAATTTCTACTAGTTCCGTGGAAATTGTATGTACCAAATTTCCATAGAGATGAGATACGGGACGGTAAAAAGGAATATGTATGATGTCCTGGTTAAGATTTGCAATTCTGTAATAGAACACTGAATCTCATATTCAGAATTAACTGAAACATCTCAACTAAAAAAAGTCGATCGAATAATACCTTGGCGAACGATAAAATTGCGAAAAACTCTAAACGAATCGAAACAAAATATATTTGCACACTAAATTTTTGATTCTCAAGAAGATGGTTTTTAAAAACATGTGCTCGCTGTTTCACTCGCCTTATCATGTACAAATATCCTTAAAAAATGAACGATAGTCGAAAGCGGAGGATTCGAGCTTTAAAATGAGTCCATATTCGTTATTGCAGTATTTTTTTAACGTAATTATCATAGTACAAATATGACGGTTTCTCGGGAATCGGAAATTTGCTGTTCAAATACTTCTTGGATTCGCTGTACATTTAATTTATATGTACTACCGTTGGCTAAATGAATTACTTGAGCGTGTATGAAACACGAGAAACAGTACTGTATATACAGGATGCGGCACAAATTAGTCCCCACGATTTTTCAGCCCCTTCGGATGGTCTGGCGGAAAAGTGTTTCTTACCAAAGTTAATCAGTATTTAACCGACAAGGAATTGCAATTTTTTAAATTAAAAAAAATCGCTTTTCAACAAAAAATCAAGGTCGCTGTCATATCTTTAAATGGACCTGGGTGTTTTTAAGTTCATAATATTGTTGGCGACGTCGAAACGAATTCAACGACCTGCTTATACGACGACTTTCAGATAACCGTGAAAAGAAATATCGCCATGACCAAACACATCTTTTAAATTTTCGTTATTGACCCAGCTAAGGAAGTCGTAAAAATCAATTTTTACTATTGTCTTCCACAAATCCTACCAAATGCATTTTTTCAACATATTTTTTAGACGACATTTACTAAACTAATTCATGTAGCTTTACGGAGAAATTGAAGTCGTTTGGTCCATTCATAAGAAAGTTATTCTGATTTAAAGTGTGTGTGATCAGTTTTGCTCGTAACTGTATAAAACCGTAAGACGACGCACGGGGTCGGCAAAGAATCGTTTGAACGGGGAGAGAGGCCTTTCGAGGCGATTCATACTTTGCTGGATTCGGTCGAGTGAAATTTTAAAACGGAATCATCGTTGTGTAATTAGCAGTGTTTGCGAGGAGCATCTGTTAATTTCTCAGGGAACGTAAGAAGATCAAAGGCGGATCCATGAGAAAACGGGGAAAATGTTGCAAGAACCCGCATACGGTATTCGGCATTATAACGTTACAACTCGTTACAGTGTCTGGCACCACGAGGGCTTCATTGTCAGTCCCGGTACTCTAGACATTGTAGACTGATGCCTCAGCTTAATTGGAGTGTTATATACCCCGTTTTCCCTCGGCCTCCCACTTCTGCCGGTAGTGTTATGAGCACGCGGCTATACCTACCGCGGTGCTCACCGCTGAACTTGTCACCGATGCGATGATACGTTACCATTCAGAAACCTCGATGATTTGCGTCGGTTCAACGAACCCCACCCAACAACGACACCGATTCGCGGTGCCCGCTCGAGCCTCGAGCTAATGCATTTTTCCGCGGATTAAAATTGCCGCCCATACAAATTTTCCCGTTAAACAGAAACGGATTTACTGTCCGTTTGTATTTATTTCTGGCCGTTCCGTTGTTGCCACAGCAAATTAACTGGCAAACAACAACCGAAAACGGATCCGCCAAAATATATTTCACACGAGTTTCGTATTTCATTGCAGTGTGTATATCCGAGACGTCGCTTGAACTTACTACTACCTCTGGCTAAAATTATCCGATCAAGCAAATCATGCGTCTATCATTGTAATTATTCGTATTTTTAATATCTGGAAACAAGTAACACGTGTAGGAAAAAGTTGTTTAGAACGATGACCTTCATAATATGTATATTTCAAGGTTATTGGAACTGATGAGAATGCCCTATTGTAAATAATTACATTCAGAACGGAAAGCTTCTTTATCGAATGTCTTCAATCTTTTAAGGAAAATTTGATTATTGGAGAAAGGCAGAGTTTGCCAACGAATTACACGTGTTATGACCTTGATAACATATTTCAAGGTCAGTGAAATTGGCGAGGAATACACTATTGTGAATAATTACCTAGTACATAATATGTTAATACTTTCTGATGATTCAAATTATAGCTGCTCAGAATATCAAAATCGTCGTGTAATTAATCTGGCGACAAAATGGAAGGAACAGCTGTTGCGAGACTGACGTGTCTGCGAAAGGTACCTTGAGAAATATGTTTGGAAAAATGAACGAAAAAAAAACAGTGACTAATCAGAAAAATCGTCAATTATAAAATTGTAAGAATGGTTTATTATCCGAGTGTTGATATATGAACAAAACTGATGGGTCTGCGAGAGGTACCTTGGGAAATATGTTTGAAAAAATTAACGAAACAGTGTGACTAACCCTAAAAATCGTCAATTATGAAATTGTAAGAATGATTCGATATCCGACGGGTTGCTTCAATGAAAATAGACTAACTTGTCTGCAAAAATAAAATTTTTAAATAAAAAAAGAAATAAAAAATAAAATAAAATTGTGAGAATGGTCCGAGGGTAGATCTACGAAATTATCGTTTCAGTTCTGAACAAGTGCGAATAGCCTACGTTGCTAAAAACGCCAGTTGAAAAAGTGGCTGTGTAACAAGGGGAAACTTGAACGCGACAGAATTATTCGGATGTGAAACGAGAGAAAAAATCCGATTTCGCTTGTTTATGCGAGTAGACGGGAAGGCAGATTGTTCCGTTGTCCCCAGAAATTCAGGCCGGAAGACTTTAAAAATGTTCGGGTCCCGTTACTTTGAGATACTACATATTCCGAGGATACAACGCGCTCCAGCTTTTTCCCTCCCCGTACAAAGGGAGATCCGCCTAAATTGTCAAAGAAGTATTCGTCAGCGGCCTGTTCAGTGTTCATCAAAGGTCCTTATCTAGTAGAGGAAGAAAATTTTCGAGAAGGTAAAGAGACAAAGTGTTTTTAGCGACTCGTTTCGAGGATTAACGCTCCGCCAACTACGGTGGTTTCGCTGCAACGAAATTCTTCCAAGGACCCTTAATGCGAACTCCAAAGCAAGGTCTGGTTATCCTTCGTTGGTCCTCTTAACATTTACTTTTCTGTGTCTGAAATTTTATATTTCCTTTTTTTCCCGTCTCACTTTACTCCCTTCGTGTAAAACGAAATTGTAGAACGCCGTACGAAATGTATTTACCGTTCCCATTCCCATTTCCATGATAATTAACAATGCACCACAGACTTAGGTGTGCGGGCTTCATTGCAAGGGCTGTCTGAAACCTGCACTTTGTTAATCCTCGAGGACTATTATAATAACTAGACTGCACATCTTTAGGATTTATGGCTTCTGAACATTTCAAAGAATGCTGCAGTATCGAATTTGACAGAATTTTTTATTCCAGGCCTGCGAAGGCTACTACCAATGAAAGTATGATTTTATCAAATTTTATTACATATTCATATTTTATTTGTATAATATATGAGGTTGTCCCAAAAGTTTCTTTCGGAATGTGTTCCTTTAATGTTGCTAAATAAATACAAACAATGCGATAATCTTCATGTTTTCGAAAACCAACTTTTGGCACAACATAAGATTTATTTAGCAATATTAAAGGAACACATTCCGGAAGAAGCTTTTGGGACAACCTAATACTAAATATATACAATTATACAGGGTGTCTCATCTGAAGCAGGCCATCTAGATATTATTAATTTAAATAATTTAAATTCAAATAATTTTAATTTGAATAAACACAGTGTTGAAATATGTACTTACGGGGATAGTATAATGCAGAGTAGACAGCATAGTTCGGGGAAATGCCAGTTACAAAAATATGGTGACTAATCAATAAGGGTCGGGTCATGTGGAAGCCAAGTTTCATTAATTAAACACACACTACGACCGTCAGGTTCCTCTTCTATATTTCTTCCGTAGAAATGACTTGTGTCACTAATATTAATCTAACATTGATCGACATTATAACAGAAATAATTATAAAAATATACAGGGTGTCTTACCCGATTTTGACATTTTGATTTTTTCGCTATTGTTACTCGTAGCAAAAAATTGTCCAGCATAGGCTTGAATGGTATCGAGTGGAGCATATTTTGATGTTATTAGTTTTTCGTGAGTGGACGCGTAAAGGTCATATAAAGGTTAACTTTTTTTTTTTAATGGAATGAGGTATTTTTTAATACATTAATCGATGCAGCTGGACATTCGTTATAAAAAAGTACTAACCTATGTATGTCGAAAAGTTAGTAGTTCAGGAGATATTTCAATTTAAATAACTCTAAAATACCATTGCGGTCGTACTAAGACGTTACATAAGTAAGTAAACGCTAAACATTTTAGAGTTATTTAAATTGAAATATCTCCTGAACTACTAACTCTTCGACATACATAGGTTAGTACTTTTTTATAACGAATGTCCAGCTGCATCGATTGATGTATTCAAAAATATCTCCTTCCATTTAAAAACAAAAAGTTAACCTTTATATGACCTTTACGCCTCCACTCACGAAAAAACTAATAACATCAAAATATGCTCCACTCGATACCATTCAAGCCTATGCTGGAAATTTTTTTGCTACGAGTAACAATAGCGAGAAAATCAAAATGTCAAAATCGGGTGAAACACCCTGTATATACATACATACAAAAGTGAATTTCGGTTTTTCATAAAATATTCATTTGCGAGAAAAACTGTCGCGGACAAATGTGACTGTACGCGAACGCGGATTTATTCGTCCGTGGAAAAATGGAAATTTTTGCGTAACTTTTATTTACGATGACAATAACGATAATTTTTGCAGTCTATACGGTCCGTCTTGATAACATAATTATGTCTCCGCTCGCAGGTACTGTTGTATTATTAATGTCGGAATCGATGCAACGGGTTAATAATTGCATTAAACTGAAATATGAGATACGTACGTGCGGACAGATTCAATTCGTTCCGATGCACAGTTTTGCAGCGGCGCGGCGGCGGCGCGGGGGCTGAGGTTTCGAACGCAATTTAATATCAATACATTTACAGGCATATCGGGCGGTATCATTGCGTCATTATAATACGTTTCATTGACAAAAGTGTTTCTGCACTTGATTTAGGCAATAAATAAATTAATTATTGGAATAAATGAGTATTACGGAATCAGAATTTCGAAATGACATTGATCAACACAAATTTATTCAGTTCAAAATCCACAGGTAATAGTTTAACACTGAAATGAAACGAACGTTTTCTGAATGCATTATCACTTAAATATTCATCCCGGGATACAATATACGGTCACCACCGAATTCTAAATGCTCCGCTGAATTACTATTCGCATATTTATGTCGATGCTCGTCCAGGCCCAATCATTATTAATAAACATGTAGAAGAATGAAAGAAAAACATCCTGCGCTTAATATTTTCTATTCGTATTAACTCATTTTATGTTTACAAATTGGTAAAGCTTCAATATTTAATTATACTTTCCCTTAGGTACATTTGAGAAACTTTTTTATTCGAACTCGTGTGCAAAGAATGGCCAGTTTCAGGTTATGTAAATCATAAATATTTAAACAGAATTGTCACACTGAAGCTTTACGATTGAAGGGGTTTTTTAACAAGAGATTTTCAATGTCTCAGTTGGGTAAACTTTACTTTACCAGGCTCAAAATTAGTAGATTTCTCCTACGAATTATGATATATTTGGTCTGTGATCCAGTATGGATAATATCTCGTTCACTATATAATCCTTAATCTCAGCTCCTAATGGCAGAAATCTCATTCATTTTTGAGAAAGTTGAAAAATTGACTTTCGGCCACGTTTTGGCGATTCTGAACCACTGTGCGTCCTCGCCAACCGGAAGATGGATGTTCCGCGCTTTTTGCTTCGAAGCTATCGCGGCGGGAAATTTTTCAGAACCGCTCCCGAGCAGTTTCATCCGTTCTTGTGTCTGAACGCATGCTCATATTCGCCCGGTGCTCCGGGTCGTTTTGCTGGGCGCCTCGCGACTTCGCCGCAGATAAGTTTGATTGTCGGTAGTCGCAATTTGCGTGGTACGTCACGGACAGGAGCACCGGCGTGAAAATGCGGCCCGACGAGACCCGGACAACTTCGCGAAGAAACTTTTTATCCCGCCCAAGAAAATCGACTTTCCCCGTCCCGCCATTCCCGGGACGCACCATTTCGACGACTGTTTAGTTCGTTTTACCATCCCGAACGTCGTAAAACGATGTTTAGGCTGCAGTCGCGCGAGCACGTATACGCGTGTTGGCGAATTCCACGGAATTTATACGAGCCCGCACCTTTCGAAAGTTCCTCGGACTCGAAAGAAATCCGAATATTTCAAAAATCGTGTCGGGGAACTTTTACGGGGCTCAGATATGATAATTCCGCGTGAAATATGCAAACGAGTCCTCCGAAAATAATCATTTTCTCCTTGAAATATGTTCGCCGGAATTAGGAAACGACTTCCCTGTATCGTTATTCAAATTGCTGAATGTATATTTCGAAAGCCGTTGCAGTTTATCTATTTGAAAATAACAATGTTTATTAATCGACCATCCCACTTTTTCGAATCGGAGGGAACTGTGTTTGTGGGTCAGGAACGTTTGCAAACCTGTTCGTAAAGTATTCGTTTCGTATTTAAATGACTTTGGCAAATGGCACGTGGCAACAAGATCAAATTGTTGTTCCTGAAAAAAAAATTTGTTGTTCCTTCTCGATGGAAAGTATTGTAGGAAGTGGTGCGCTCGGTTTGATCAATTACAATGTATCGGTTACATTGGACCACGCATATAATTCGCGTGATTAATGGTGATTGCGATTACGTTCTGCGGATCCAGCAAATTAGACGTTCGTATCTTGTTCCCCGATCTGCTTTCACCAAACTGGTTGCCGCGGTCTTTTAAGTGTTATCACTTGTCGCATGAATAATTCATTTGCTATGTTTATACTCAGGTATGGTGGAATTGTGTGAGGTACTATGTCAATTTCATATCCATCAAATAAAAGAATCCTGTGCAATGAAATTATTCCAGGTCGGAAGAAATGTTTAATTTTCGAGTTGCTTCTTTTTGCTTGTAGAATATTGAGATATTAATAGACCGCGGATCTTTATGCATTTAGGAAAAAATTGGTTGGGTGAAATATAGAACAAGTAAAAGACTATAAAAATTTAAGAACATTGTATGTATTATTCATTTTAATGTAACAAAGTTATTAGGGGGATAAAATCAATGGCTGCTCTTTATTTTACCGGACTCAAAATTTCTGCCTTTCTCCTATAAATTATGATGTATTTGGTATGTAATCCAGTAGATTCGTACCCGGCGCGGATGCAGATCGAAGTTTCGATCGTGTAGGATCAATGGTTCAGGAGCTATGGTTGCTTAAAGTTGAGCATTTTTCACAGGTAAGGCGGCGTCCTTGCGTGTCAAAATGCTCAACTTTAAGCGACCATATCTCGTCAACTATTGATGCTAGAGGATCGAAACTTCGATCTGCATCCGTGCCTGGTACAAATCTGCTGGATTACATACCAAATACATCATAATTCGTAGGAGAAAGGTACAAATTTTGTGTCCGGTATAGTAGACTTTAGCCAAATCAATTTCTGTTTTACTTCTGCTTTCCACAATCAATGCAGAACATTTTAATATTCTATATATGTATATATTAAAATCTTGTGTGTATACGTAGTGATTTTGGCAACATTAAAAATAAGGAAAATGCAAAAGTGCACTTTAAACATTTCGAACCTAATTCAGTATTTATAAACATGATCGTAGATAGTCTTTGACAAAATGTTTCAACGAGCAAAAGTAAGGAAAATGCAAAAGATGCATTTTAAAGATTGTGATACCGATTCAATATTTACAAAGATGATTGAATATAGTGTTTGACAAACTCTATCCCCTAACTTGGAGGCTTGGACGCTTCGCATAGACAGAGGATTTTAATGTAACATAAAAAAGCGTACCATAAAATGTATAACAAATAGATACAGACCTACCGAAAGCTGATAACTATTTTTCCAGGGTTTTTAGTACGTGTTCATTAAAAGCTGTTGCAGTTGGCTGCTTGATGCAGCATTCGGGAGCCAGGGAAGTTAATAGAACTCTTATCGAGCCTTCCGCCTTGCAAGGAAAGTTTATGATAAAGCGTTTGAAGCATGTTTTATGAGCTTTCGCCGTCCACCGTGGCACCATAATGCAATCCATTTCGCTAGCAACGATTCAGATTAATGCGCCTAGGTTAGACGTCGCGGTGCAGCGTAGAGCTCGCGTTAAAAAGAGGGTAGAGCGACCAAGACAGAAAGTATTCACGTTGGAGAGGACAGTTTTCCCCCGCGGAGTTGTTGCTTCAAGTTCTTCCCGAAGGCCAACCGGGACAAAGGAAAGAAACGCGGGATATTTAGAACGAGCCTCCGTCGACGACGTTCGTAATTAGTGTAGCCGCCGGTGGTAACGACGAGTTAACAACTCGCGCAGAGCTTCAGCCTCGAAGTGCTCACCCTGTCCCATAATTCCCTCGAATTCATCGTTCTAAGGAAAACGTCAGACCGGGAAAAAGGTGAACGGGTGAATAAAGAAAAAAAGAAGAAGAAAGAAAGAAAGAATGAATAGATAGCCCACGACAGAGGGTACATTATCTAAATCGAAACGACGAGCGGGAAGACCTCGTCGACGATTGCCAGCTAAAACGGATTACCTCTAATCTCTGACATTAGCTACCTCTTTTGCATTCATCGTAACTTGCACGTTCCTATGGAAATATATCTCAATTTACTTTCTATTCTTTTTGCAGGCGTTCACTTGTGAATGCCAGAATATAAAGAATGGCCGAGATAAATCTTTGTACAGCCCGCGGACGGGAAATCGTTGGAACTCGCTAATTAGAAAATCGTATTAAGATAAGGGACGGTGTTACCGGTCCGTATTTTCGCGAATTTCCTCGGCGTTCCACCCCTCCGCTCCTTTTTGCTTTGTCAAATATAATTAAGACGCGCTCGTATTACCCGATAGACCCGTCGAAACGGGAAATTCCTCTCGCGCGATTTATTTCGCAAGACTGTTTTCCAGGAATTGGCGTTCTCGAAATCGACATTTTTCAAGTTAGACTTCGGTAATCAACGTGGTTGATTGATCGAGACTTTATTTTTCATTCGAACCCTTCGTCCGCCATATTGGAAAGAGCGATGGTTAACGTGGTTTTTAATTTTAACACTAAAATTCATATTTTTCATATTTTTTATTTTACAACTATTAAAATGATGCAACGCGTGAATAAGTTTCTTTATTCCAGCAATGCTGTAATAAAAATTCTACTCGATCCAAGTAATACAGTCTTGTCATTTTTGTAAGGTAAAACATTCGAATCGATTTTTAACCAACTTCGAAAAAGGAGGAGGTTACTCAATTCGATCTGTATTTGTCTTCTTTTTTTTTCGCTTTTTTTCTATGTATGTTCACTATTGTTCACCGATTACTCCAAGGTGGATGGACCAATCAGGATGAAACCTTCTGCATCTTGTAGAGTATGTCTCCCGATTGGTCCCTTGAAAACAAATTTTGCACTTTTCCATTCTCTGCGGTTTTTATTGCAAATAACCAATAAGATCGAAAAACCATCCTACGTTCTACAAATTCTGCTCGTTCCACTAGAAAGTGTGAAATAAAAAAATTTTATGAAAAGAATTAAACCGACTTTTTAAAAAAACGCACTAAAAAGTATGAAATAATTTCCATTTAATTTATGTGAATACATACGAACTTAAATACAATGCAATCTTTTCGGAGGGGGCGCAAAATTGAAAATTTTCGGCACTGGAAATTACGGAAATCCCTAAATTCTTCTACATGCTTTCACATATAATATTAATGTATCTTCTCTTCCCACCTACTGATTTCCAAGTCCATCATTATCCAATGAAATCTTGATCAGCAACATCTGTCATTTGGAAAATTTTCAATTTTGCGCCCCCTCCGAAAAGTTTGCATTGTATTTAAGTTCGTGTGTGTTCACATAAATTAAATGGAAATTATTTCATACTTTTTAATGCGTTTTTTAGTACGAAGAAACAGAATGACGTCACAGCGACCGGTGAAAAAATTGGAAAAGTCTCGGGGAATTGGATAGCTTGGATTTTCAATAGGGGATCGATGAATTGGAACACAGACGACTGACAATCTGAGCAATTCATTCTCAACCGTAGATAGTAGTATGTACTACCGGTTAGCCCTGGATCGTGTCGATAAGCATCGATTACCAACTCGAAGCCCATGCGTTTGTGTGTAATCGACAGAACAGTTTAGTGGAACATGAGCCGAAAACATGTACCGTTTTCGCGAGCACCGTTTCACGCACTCGGATTGTTATCGTCCCGTGATGTATCTCCCTATCGTTGCAAACAATATAAATTACAACGTCCTCCTGAGACCCGAATTTTATATTGCAACGTTCTACTGTTTTCAAGCGCGCTCTAACGGCTAATCTAAATTTATTATGTCCACTCGGATTTACGAGCTTTGGAAAATATTCGGCAAACCGATTACTTTTCATGTTTTCGCGTGAGAAATTGCGCGGAAGCGTTTATTTATCGATTCGATGATTGGACTGCGGATTTTTATGCAAAATCAACGTTTCTTTTAATCGTTCTGATAAACTGGAGCATGTTATTTCCATTATGTTTTAAAATGTATGCGTTCAATTTTGTCATTAGTGCATAATATCGGTGTAACGACGATTTGATGCATTTATAAAACCAAACTGAACAGGTGAAATACGAAACTGTGAAGGAAAAGATTTTACGAATATTTACGAAACATTTACAGTCAGGCCAGTAAGTATTTGTACAGCCTTTAAAACAGAATAACTTTTTTCTTTATAATTATACCAAATGACCTGATGTTTCGTAAGCAATTAGAAGCATTGGTTTACTGAATGACGTGCAAAAAATATTTTCTAAAAATTACAATTTACGAGGTTGCTTGCAAAAATAAAAAAGGGACTTTTTAAAACATTTTTATTTGGGCTCTTAATAAAAATTTGAAATATATGTTTTGTAGAGATTTATAGTAGTTACACACCTGCTGAAAATTTCATCGAAATCGATTGACACACACACGAGTTACAAGCGGTTTTACTCGACTTTTCATCAGTTTCTGCTTAAAATCCACAGAATCGTACATCTTTCGATGCGTGTCGTTTTTTCCTGTGTCAACCGATTTCGATGAAATTTTCGGCATGTGTATGACTAACATAGATCTACAAAATATGTATTTTAAATTTCCATTATGGACCGAAATAAAAAGGTTTTAAAAAATGCTTTTTTTACTTTTGCATGTAACCTGATCAATTGTAATTTTTGGAAAATCTTTATGGCACATCATCTAGTAAACCAATGCTTCTAGTTGCTTACAAATAATCAGATCGTTTGGTACAATTATAAAAAAGTTATTCTGTTTTAAAGGGTGTACGAATACTTATTAGACTGACTGTATATTTTTATAAATTGAGTCAAATCTTTTGTATAAAATACGACACAGAACTTCCCCTCCAACCTAATATAAAATAATATAAAGACACGTTGCTCAGAGTTTGACAGTGCAGTAAGTGATGCAAAAAATATTTGTTACCTGTTACGTAAAGTGCATAGCATCAATGGACCAAATATCTGGCAAGAATATTTTTTTCGGAGTTATCAAGGTCGTCGATACAAAACTACATTTTTCTTTTGTTGCATCGTGTAACTGATCGAAAAATACATTCAGACATGTATAATAACACGACGTTGACCTTGATCTGAAGATAGAACTTTAATTTTCGAAGGTCAAGGTCATTTCAAGGTCATGTTATTATAATTATCTGAACATATTTTCGATCAGTTACCCGGTACGCAATAAAAGAAAATGTAGTTATTTATGAGAAAACATCGATGACCTTGACAGATCCAAAAAAATGACCTTCGGATAAAAATATTGTTTACAATATAATGGTTCCTTCATACAAAATATATTTTGTACCCCCACGATTGGAGGAGATATTTAGGTGGTCGTATTTAGGTGGACCACTCTGTATAACGATATTTACTTCGTCGTTATTTGCAAACCAAACGTGGTTTACGGCATGAATAAATGAATAAATAAATAAATAAAGATCCGCGGTGTAGTAATAAGTTAACGAGCGAAGAGAATATTGCGGCAAGCGTGATTTCGGTGTCACATCGTGTTCTTTCATGCTCGGTCTAAATCACATCGGATTCTTTAGAATTAGAGGAGCTTTCATCGCGTTTCCTCGCGGTAACCAGCTTACGCTGCTCCATTTAATACTTGAGCCACGCATCTTCTTCCGCCCTCGCATACGAGGCCAGCGTGCATCAACCCCTCCTGACACCTACATGCTTTGAAACTTTGGTTAATGCTCCGCGATGCAACAGGGTCTTAAGAAAGTTGACACTCGTCTAGTCAATTTCCAACGGATTAGAAAGTTTCCGCTTAAAGTGCCCGAGTTTAGAACTTATGCATTTCTGCTCGAGAAACGGCAGGGAAAAAACTTGAATTTTAACCCTCAACCGGTATACCGGGGTCTCTCGCGACCCCGGCGAAATTGCTGTCCACTAGCTTTCGCTATTGTGTTGTACGATTATTTTTAATATCTTTCTTGAACTGCTATAGAGCATTTGGGTGATCTAATCTTAAATTATACTGGGTGGTCTAGTAAAAATTAGCCCTTGAATGTCTCTCTGTTGCTTTTGGAGATATTGACAAAACTTTATCAATCAAAATTCTTCAGCTGAAATTTCTTTGCAGCTTGAGAATTTTCGATGATTTGAAGGTCACCTTCACTTTTTTAAATAGAATCATATAGTTTTTGTACATTGGTTGATGCAGCTCGACATTTTCTATACAAAAGTATTGTTTGAATTACTTGAATATATTTTTAAAATTTTGACAGAATTTTCAAGAGTTTGTTGATACGAAGTCGAAATTTTTGGTTCTTTGATCTCATCGCGAAAGGAGTGTGGCATCACCTCATTGAAATGAGTCTCGATGTTCATGGAAGAAAAAATCATCTCGCGGCAGTGTTGAAGCGGCAATTTATTCCCCATTCAAAACCGGCAAACTTTTGTGTACAGATTTTTTTTCTCGCGAGCCATCGGAAGCACGTAAAAAATCATAGCGTCCGGTGGGATGAATACCCAGTATAATTTCGGTCTAAAGAGGAGAGGAATCTCCTTTTTTTTTCTCTCGTAGATGCGCTAATATACAGTCGCTCAGACTGAAAATTGTCCGCCGCTGGTGCTAACGCATCGGTCACCGTAAAATGTACTGCATTACAGCCCGTCCTAACGGAACTTTCAAATTAATATTTTTTACTTTAACTTTGGGAGCCGGCGAATCTCCCCTTTTCACGCGACGCGCGTTTTGTTTATTAGAATCTGGAATGGATAAAAATTCGGGGCCCCTTTACAAGTCGTATTAAATAATGAACAACGTGCGGATATTATTCTTCGAATACTCGTAGAATTTAAAAACAGTGCTATATTATTTCTAGCTCACTGAAACGATTGGAAGATCAAATCATCTTTCATTGAACCTCTATTTTTTGTAATTGTTGCAGAAAATTTCGATTTTGCATAAAAATCCTCTGTCTGAGAATTTAAATAAAGCAACAGTTTTGAAAATCGTAAGAATTTAAAAAGTCGTAGGAATTTAAAATAAAATAAGAGTTTCAAAAAATTGTAAGAATTTAAAAAGTAAGCTGCATTTTGCTAAATGGCAAATGTCGAGCGAACCATTTTTTCCAGAAACAGATCGTGCAAGAGAAATGAACAATGAGTCAGAAACGGTTCGTAATTCTTAATTTTGATTGTGCAAGAGAAATAGGAGTATCTCAGGGTAAAGAAACCCACAATGTGTTTCGTACTGACAGATCAAGGTTACGATCCAGAATCCACAATGCAGAATCATCGTAGCATGGTACAAGCTATTTCATAACGCCTACTCACTATTTCCAGTTACACGGTATGATATAACAGCTCGTTATACCGAGTATAGCAATCCTCTCTATTTTAGTTTACAATTAAAAGTAAAATTTTGTAGGTGAGATTAGCGAAAATGCATTATGACATTTATTACAATTATTAACCCTTAAGTGGTATACTGGGGTCTCTCAGTATCCCAACAAAATTTTTAGATTTTCTTAATTTCTTAATTTCTTCGATAAATTATTTAGAAACTCTATATAAAATTTTTAAATGGTCCTAGTACTATACTTGCTGATCTAAGTAAACACTGTACCATTTAAGGGTTGAAGAAACGAAGGCATTTCTATTTGGTTCCTGTGATTAATTTATTATAGCATAGCTTTGCATTTTGAAACAACAGTTGCTGTTTATTTTTAACCGTTTGCACTCGAGTGGTGACTCAGAGAGAGAGAAAGAGTCACCATTAAAAATTGCTGTACCATTATTCAAACTTTTATTTACATTATGAAATATGTTGGGATCCAAGTATTGGGCTGCTCTTTACTTTACCGGACTCAAAATTTGTGTCTTTATCCTATAAATTATGATGTATTAGATATGTAATTCAGTAGATTTGTACCGGGGCCGCTGCAGATCGAAGTTTCGATCCTCTAGGATCATTAGTTGACGAGATATGGTCGCTTAAAGTTGAGCAATCTCAGTGTTTTTGATAGACCGCCATATTGGTTTGTAGTGACGGTCGCGCGCCGCTTACCGTGTTGGTTGTGAATAGGTCGGGGGGAGGGGGTCAAAAACACTGAAGATTGCTCAACTTTAAACAAGCATAACTCCTATAAACCATTGATCCTACAGGATCGAAACTTCGATCTGCAGACGCCCCGGGTACAAATCTACTGGATTACATACCAAATACACCATAATTTGTGGGAGAAAGGCACAAATTTTGAGTCCGGTAAAGTAAAGTTTACCCAAGTATTGTATGAGGTATCATATCAATTTTTCATATCCATAGAATGATAAAAATCATGTAGAACTCCGAGTGCAAAGGATTATACACACATTCGGCATAAAATATTTCCAATATTTCGAAACTACAAATAAAGCATATCTTGCTAAAAAAAATAGATTTCCTGTTGGAGTAAAAACGTCACAGTTGTACGGGCATTAGCGTGAATCACATTGAAGACGGCCCTTGAAATTGTTCCGCTTGGGATTCAACCGAACCCGGAGGATAATTGGCCAATTACGAAAGAACATCGACGAAAAGTGAATCAACACGGTGTTTCTGACATTGAGGAACACCTAAGTGCCTCTCACCGTGGAGCGGCCGCGGCGCGGCACGGCACGTGTGCCGAGGAAGTAAGTACCATACACCCGAAATATATTTTGTAGCCCGTGCCGCTTCGCCTCGATCATAAATTCCAAAGACGGAGAAGGTGAGAGCAAAATCTCACGTTTTTATGTCTTTTGCATTTATATAACAAAACCACACACAGGGACACCGCGGCATGAATACCTGATTGTACGTGTTACGTAGAGCGCACGGAACTTTCTGTAGGTGGGTCGATTTGCATAACTTGCTAAAACGAATACCCGTGTCCCGTTGGGAATCATATTCGTCTTAGAACACACTAACGTAATCGCGTCGAACCATATCGTGTATGGACAATAGAAGGACCCAACAAGTTTACGAGTCATCGATTATTCTTTTCACAGGGGCTGCCCCGAAGAACAGAGGGTACAGGCGACCGCAGAAATTTATGTTGCACATTGTTCGTTCGCGGAGAATATTTTCAGATTTTTTACCTTTAGCAGCAAACCAAATTTTCTACGATATTCAACGGTGCACACTTTATACTAACTGAATTTACTGTTAGGCAATCAATTTAATTCCAGAGCTGGGCAAAAATTTCGTGAGAAAATATTTAGCATACTATTTTAAATAGTATACTTCAATGTGGTTCAAACTATTAAAAAAATAATATTTTAATCTTGTATTTCACATATTTCCTTACAATGAAAATAGGTCTTTGCTCAGATCAGAAAAGTATAAGTTGCTATTTACTATTGGAAAAATAATATTTTACACATTCCTACAAAATAAGTCTCATTAATTTCAATATTTTTCACAAATCAAATACTATTTTTAAATAATATTTCAAAATCTCCTTTTCTTATAAATAAAATATTTTATTTGCACGATTATAAGTATACTTTAAAAATAAAATAAACTGTTTACTATTTTCTATTTCAAATACTGTTTTGCCCAGCACTGTTTAATTCATCGTCACCAGAAGAAGTTTAACAATTGAAGCTCAGTGTGAACAAAGAGTCAATTTCTGAATACTTATTGTGCTTATACAAGTTTATTCGGTACTGTTCGAGAGTAATAATTAGAGTGCGGATATCTTTATGCAAAATGAAAATGTTCTACATTAATTGTGGGAAGCAGGAATAAAATAAAAATTGATTTCATCCCGTAATAATTTTTTTAGTTTAAAAACAACATTATGATATTCTCAAAATTTTTAAATCTTGTACTGTTTTATATTTCGCCCAACTAGTTTCTTCGTAAACGCATAAAGATGCGCTTTCTAGTAATAATTATTAGGTTGGAGGGAAGCAGGTAATTTTCTTTTTTTAAAGGCATGTAATTTTGATTGAAATTATATCATTGAAAATATTAACCCTCATCACTTGAATGGTGACTGTGGAGAGAGGCGCCACTAAAAATTGCTGTACCATTATTCAAAATTTTGTTTACATAATTAAATATGTCAGTATCTAATCAATTACTAAACATTTAGGTATCGTATGAGGTATTACACCAATTTCACATCCATAAAATATAAAAAATCACAGGGATCAGAAATATTCTAGGTCGGAAGAAATGTTTAATTTTCGAGTAAAAAAATAGCTCCGAGTGCAAAGGGTTAAACATATATTTTTATAAATTGATTAGTGTTTTCTGTCAAATACAACAGAACTTTCCCTCCAACCTAACATGTCCCTAGTAAAAAATGAATATAAAAAATACAACGTAGAAAGTAGAAAGAATACTTGGAAATTTTGTTAAAATAAATGTCACAACAATACAGACTTTACACAGAACACATTGCAAACTGGGATTTCAGTTAATTAGTAAAACCGGACTATTAACATAATGATCCCGTGCTCCACCAACGATAAGTATCAAGATAATATCGAATAGAGAGCAGCATCATTTAAGAATCCCCGCGGCGTGGTCCATTATTACGTCACTAGAAAAGTTTGGGGAACTTTGTGTCTTTGTAGTGAAAGGAACATGGCGCAGCGTCCCGGTATAAAAACTGGCGGATCTTCCGTTTAAGTCACATTTCGATCCTACTTCTCACAGCAAATACAACCATGAGGACCTTCGCAGTGAGTATCATTATCACCAGACTGCGGAACTTTATGCACTCGTAGCGTGCAGTGTGGCTTCGCCTCACTTTTCATTTACGGAGACAATTCACGACGAGGCAGTCATTTTCTTTTTATTTGCAATCGTCAAAATTCAGAAAAATTTTCTAGACTCGATTCAATGACCGGACTGCGGATGTGTGTGCAATTTCCAATTTTTGTAGACAAATTTTAAGAAAGTGGCGTCAAATTATTTTTAACCGATTTCGAAAAAGGAGGATGTTACTCAATTCGATATTTTTTTTGCGGACCTTTATGCATTTATGAAGAAATTGGTTGGGTGAAATATAAAACAGTAAAAGATTTCAAAAATTCAAGAATGTTGTACTGTCGCTTTTAATGTATCAGAGTCGTTAAGGAATGACATCAATTTTTATTTTATTCCTGTTTCCCAGAATCAATGTCGAATTTGAGACTCCAGCATTTGTTGAACATTTTTATAAACCATAAACGAGCAAAGATCCGTGTAGCTACGATGTGAAACAGTACGAAGGTTACAAGAATCGAGAAGCATCGATAAATTATTTTCGACCTGCTGAAATTATTGGGAAAAAAGGAGTACAGTGGCTGTTTGACTTTGCAGTTGAAGAGCGAAAGAATTCCTTTGTTCGCTAACGTGTTTGCGTTCTCTTGCAGGCTTCCTTGCTTTTGGTGTTCGTCGCCAGCGCGAACGCAGGCGTAGCAAGCCTGCACAAGCGAGGGCTGGCTCTGGAGGGCAACGGACACGGCTCTTCACAATACCTGCCACCTGTTTCTTCAAGTTACGAAGCTACTGGATCAATCTCCGCGTTCAAGCCTCAAACGCTGAGCACATCGTTCGTCGCTCCGGCTTCGACTTACGGCGCCCCGTCCTTCGACTCCCACGTCCCCACCTTCCAAGCTCCAGCCTATGTAGCCCCGGCTCCGACCTATAGCGTGCCAGCTGCTCACTCGCAAATCTTGTCCAGCACATCCTACGCTGCTCCAGCTTCGACCTACGGTGTCCCCGCTGTGGCTCCGGCTTACGTGGCCCCTGCTCCGGCTCCAGCCTACGTGGCCCCAGCTCCAGCCTACGTGGCCCCAGCTCCAGCCTACGGGGCCCCTGCCCCCGCTCCGCACTACGCTGCTCCAGTGGCAGTGTCCCATGGCAGCTCCAGCTTCAGCAGAGGACTCTCTTTCGGACACGCCAGCGTACCCAGCACCTCTTACGGAGTACCCAGCACCTCCTACAACCTTCCCCAAACCGTCGTTGAACCAGCGCCAGCCGTTCTTCCCCAAACCGGACACAATTTCGGACTTTCTCTCGGCTCCGTCGACCTCTCCGCTGGATCAGCATCTCTCGGACACGACGACGGATACTCGTATCCCGTCCCATCGAAAGGACTCGTCTTTTAAGTCACGATAAATCCAAACTATTCTTCCATCGATTTCAGAAAATACTCAACATTGTGATCTTGAGAGGAAGATGTTGTGTTGTATAGAGAATTGCGTAGTCGCCGATGAATTTCTTGCAGTTCGTGCGAGGAAGTTGCCGAGTCCAACTATGCACGCGTACCTGCAGCCTGACATACCGTCATGCGAAGTAGAGTTTCATATTTATCACCGAGTTTTGTACATTGTTATAAGAACCCAATAAATTTTTCTACGATCCCGTATAGAGGTTTTGTATTCTCAGCGATCCTCCTATATTCTCTGATACACGATTACGAGGTCACTGTTACCAAGAGATCTTCAAGCTTCGCTAAAGAGCAGTGGCGCGTTAAAAGAGGGCCCCGAACACAAATCAAGATCCAAATTCTACGTTTTTCTCATAAACTTATTTAGTTGGGGTTAGGGGCCTCGAAATTCTACTTTGCCCAAGGCCACAACTAGTTACAACGCGCTACTGCTAAAGAGAACGTCCTCGAAGATCGGTTCATTTAAGAAACGATGACTTGTTCGGCTTTCGGATACTGTTTGACAAATTTCTATCGGCTACCTGCGCTACCTGGTTAGTCAATAGAGATCAGGAATTTATCGATTCTTGTGTCATCAGATAGTCGTATTTCAGCCGCCGTGGAATCCAGTGAATGGAGTTACGTATCTGGAGAATTTGGAGGCCATCGAACTTCATTTGAATACTTTTCACTTTCATCGCACAATGTCAAACGAATTCTATCATGCACGACCATGGAAATATCCAAAAGCTGAAGGTCGAACAAAATAAATTCTTCTGTAAACTCAAGGTCGAGTGAAATGTAATTAGAATAATGATTTTATACGTGTACGATTTTCGATCTATTAGAATTGTTGAAGAAAAACAAGAATTACCGAGTGGCTTCTGTCTCCTGCAAGGAATGCAGGAAATATTTATTTTGCATAAATTTTTCTGGGGCATAGGGAATCCATGTATAAACTGAATTTATAATCTTCTTGAATGTGGAAACAACTTTTTTCTCAAATCCACGTGGACGAGTATTCATGTTTTATGCCTCGTACAGACTTGAATCGCGCGGCGAACGCGCGCATTTCGGCACACATTTCGACGAACATTTCGACGAACATTTCGGCGCGCCGAACGGCGAACGGCAAACCAAACGGATTTGTGCTATTTCCAGAATTTCTAGCAAACAACTATGGGAGCGGCAACGGCGTATACTACACAAAGAAATACAGAAAATGTTGGCAGTTTATTGAGTGAATTAAAGTTTCAAAGTGAAATGTTCAGGTCTGTACGAAGCATTAAAGATTCAGATTCGACATTAAATGACTTGAGATGTTATGACAGTTCGACGAACTCGATTTCCCCACCGCCCTTAAAAAAAAAAAGAACTGATTGATTTCGTAGTTGTGATCGTCCTGACATGTTGTTTGGAGAAAGTTTGAAGATCTTGAAGTGTACTCTTTTTCAGTTACACACCTCAGTCAGTATTTTATAACAGCGCTCTGCAGGGACGGAGAAGGTACGTGGCATCCCGGTGCTTCATGGTTCAGAGTAAGTCACCGTGGGCAACTGCTTTACGCGTTCACGTACACAAAGATTTCAGCTATGCAACGATGAAATTCTAGTCGAAAGCTTCACGTACAAGCCGACCCACGTACGCTCCCGGCTGGTTTTTACCGAAAAACTGGCAGTCACGCACTATTTTACGACTTACACCGGGCCTCTAAATTAATCCAAGCTTTCCGGAATAGCGGAGGACGCGACCCTCGACACGCCCCTCCCAGAAATGAAGTACGTTCCCTGTTTGTATACGTGGGGGTTACTGTGTCGTTAAACTGCCATCTTTGATATCACTTTGTACCGTTGCTAGAAAATCTTCCCTGCCCGCGTCCGCCTTCGAATGAAGAAGTTGGCGAGATTAGATGTACCTGCCCGGGAAATTTGTTTCTGTTGACGCGGACGAAAATAAAAACAAGAATTATCTACTCTCGTAAATAACCTCCGCGTAAGATTCTTTTTCCGGTGAAAGACGTGAAAAGCTGCAGTTTCAATCACCCGCCGCTGGAATGCCCCAGTTCGTATCTAGCTCTGAAAGCAGAATCGTTCTGAATGCGCGGCGCACCGGGGCGCGAAAGCGCTGCGCAACTTCGACTAAATTTGTCTCTTTTACACCATTTTCCAAACCAAACATTCATGCACCTCGCACATATCGCTGTAAACTATTTCCTGAACTTTTCACTGCCAAATCAATCTTCAAACAATGTCTGAAATCTCGTATTCTTCGTACCAATCGGTAGGACCCCAGAAGAAAATCCTCCAAAGTTTCGAGTCGGTGTACCACAAGGGTGGTTATAGGGTGAGTTATGCTTGACGAAAAATTACGAAAAATTTCATGAACATTCTACCCAGTCGCGTGCACAACTGTGAATTTTTTCAGAATATTTGGTTGCAAAATCGAGTTTTTAAAAAATTCGGCAGCATAAAGTTTCTGATTTTATATTGACGTTATCGGATGACCACGTTCATATGTCTGTGGTAGTTATTTTAAATTCAAAAAATGCACATTTTTCATGGAAGTCCCAGTCTCATAAACATTCACCTTGACACAGGTCCCATTTTTATGAATTTTCAGATAAAAATTTTGTCGATCCAGCTGGATCTGCGTGATCCATTCAAATCTCACTCGATTAAAATTTTAACCATTTGGACTCGAAGCAATTTGAATTCCGGAATCAAGACTATCTTTCACTCTAGAAGACTTTTATTCCGTATAATCTTATTGCTCACACGAAATTGAACCTGTTATCTCATATACGACATTTGAATTTTTAGCAATTTCTAGAATACAGAAGACTTTAGTCATTTAAAAACTGTTTCGGAGAAAGTTTACTTTACCATCCACTTGATGGAAACACTTGCGGAGAGGAATTTTCTGGCGACAAGTGCAGCGAAGTGAACAATGCTTGTTGAGAAATAGACATATTCGGAGTCATTAACTGTCGATTCGTTTGAATGCGGGTAAAGAATATATCGCGTCTAGCGGAATGGTGGAACGGCTCTCGTAAATAACAAGTTCGCGGGTCGACATAAAACTTGGCCGAATAGCTAACAGCTGAAGCTTAAGCCGGTGGTCGCTTACAAAAAGCTGTTGGGCATCGTTGGACGAGCGTTATGCGCGTATATCACCCGAGTTAACTGCCGATATAAAGTCCAAGCAAAAATTTAGATGTATGATCTACCGTGTTGGCTGTTTGCCGTTCCCATATTCGCAACAATGTAATTTAATGGCGGGGCAGTCGGCGGTATATCATTGCCGCGATGCTCAAGTCCGGGCGGAAAACGTTTTCATTTCGTGCCATTAACACTTTTCTACGTTTGTTGCTTCAGATTGCTCGCCTACACTCGTAACAATTAGCTTCGTTCTGCTACATTACGCGGTTCACCAAATTTCACAGCGAGTTACCGCCGCTACGGTTGAATCCGTTTTCCTAACAATGCGCAACGGTGTCACGCGATTTTCATACTTTTCACTTTGGAACGCGAACAACAATTTCAACTTTTAATGTTCGTAGAAACGGCGCGGCGCGCGGCGTGCTGAATTTTACAGAATTCCGCAGAATTTTCGAAGAAATTAAATTGTTGACCATGTAATAGTTATGTATAAGAATTTTATGCAATATAAACATTTTCTAAGGCGATTGTAGGGAACATGAGTGAAACGACAATGTAATTTTTCTCTTAATAATTTTGGCGAAGTTTCCGATTACGTCCGTGCTCAGAATTGGATGAAATTTTGGAAATGGGTTCTTTTTTGACTAAAATGATGATTGCCAGAAGGATTTTTGGCGACTCGAAAAACAAATTTTTTTATCATTTCAATGTCACTCTCTACCTTACAGACCTACCGACTCTCTCTTTTAAAGGTAAGTATAAGTACATAATTAAAATAAAATAATAAATGAAATACCAAATAAAATAATAGTGAAGTTGATTTTTTTAGAAATAGTTGACATTGAAATGGTAAAAAACTTTTTTTCGGGTCTCCAAAAATCCTTCTGACAATCATCATTCTAGTCAAAAAAGAACCCATTTCCAAAATCCAATTCTGAGCATGGACGCAATCGGAAACAAAGCCCCGATATTTTTCGAGACAAACATTTTGATATAAAGTAAACATTCGATTCAAACATCGTACGCACATGTAGGAAATATAAAATAAATGTTTTAGAACTACGTGTATTCACAGAATGTAACAGAAATATTTGTTACATTTTTTAGATATTGATTTTACATTTTCTGAATACATATTCACTTTACGTGTTTTGAAATATTTCTTTCAAAGAAATATGTGTGTGGCTTACAACAAATATCAGACACAAATACGTACAAAATATTGTAAGAAAATGTACCGTGTTGCTAATGACCTTTGATGTTAAAGCAACATTAAATAAATAAATTTAAAATAAAATGTTACCAATATATTCGATGGATGTTGATGATAAATTATATTTTATAAGTCCGTACGATGAGGACATAAATAGAATTCGATTCCCAATAACATTATCAGCGCTGAATGTAACGCTTGTTTCCGTCTCATTTGCAAATAAGGAAGAGCGTCATAATGTTCTCGTAACGCGTCTAATTAGAAAGAGAGTTTTGCGACAGACTGTGCAGGTTATTAAAAAGGAGAAGCTCGCCGCGATGCAGTACGACAACAAATTCGCGTGTTTATCCACAATAAAGGGTCTAGTAATTAATTCCAACTATTCACGGACGAGCTTCCTGCGATAATCTGCATGCGTGAATTCGTATATAACTCAGACCAAAGTAGAAACTTTCGCTTTCTCCGGTGTAGCTTAAATACTGAGGGTGCTAATGATGCTTTGGAATCCGCGTAATTAAGCGAGGGTCTTGCGAATACATTTGCGTTGTCCATAAATCCTTCACGTTAGATAAATGTTTACAATTAGCTCCTACGTTGCACGCATTTCAACTTGCCGATGCCTCTTCCATTCCGGTAATAAAATAACGGCCGTACCCGACTACCCCCGCGTAATCAACGGCCCATCTATTGTTAGCAACGTGTTTACTCGCGTTAATAATCATCTCTAATTTGCTCACGTCTCGCTGCACGAAATAAACTTGATGGATACCTACCCGGCTGCACTTAGACCGCGCCAACCTACGGCCAACGTGCTCTCGTCGAACTTGTCTTGCTCTAATTCGGTATAAATTAGGTTTACCAATTTTTTCCACGTTCTATCGTCTTTTTTTTTACATTCCACTACCGGGACGGTCGATGGACCGCCCCACAGTGGGCCGGATTGGGAATTCACGCGACATTTGTGAATAACTTTTGACTCATAAGAGATATCGCAATGAAATTTGACATGCATATTTATTAATATAATTCCTCATCAATGATATATAATATGACGCGTTTTTTGTTTGTTTAATCACTTTTTTATTAATGTTTGATGTCTTCAGACAATAATATTATCTTGAAGACCGGTTCGTACTTGGAAATGGCTTTTGTCACATTACATAGAGGAAGGTTCACTGAAAAGATCCTTACTTATTAGAAAGTGAGACCTCCTGGGACCTGAAAGATAGCGCATGTCAAAGATACAAATTTTTAACGGTTATTTTCATTTTGCTCAGTATTTTCTTTAGATATGTTATGTGTCATAATTGTCAATGGAAAGTATGATTTCTTATCAATAAAGTATGCATTTTGATGTAGAAAAAAATTGAGGGCAAGAAGTTGATCACAGTTATCAGGACATCAGCCAAATTATGTAGGGAAAATCGATATTCCTAAACTGTCGTGCGTGTATTACAAATTACAACTAGAACTGCTATTGTATTTGAATAAGTTTTTCATTTTCGTGGTCGGTGGACATTTAGAAATCAATATCAATTGAGAAAATATCAAAATTAGAAAGTTGACTTTTTCGCAAAATGTCGCGTGAATTCGCAGTCCGGCCCACTGTGGCGCCGCTTCCTCCACTCATGTTCTTGGCTCTAACCACGTTCTATCGCCTATACACTATAACCTAAGCCTCATTTATTTTGTTCAGGAATAAAGAATTTTTAAATCTTTGGTTTTAACACTTTAATTGTCTAGCAACCTCATATATTTCCTCAGATCAAAGTATAGTAAATTAAGCAATTTAAAATAAGCAATTAAATAAATTGAAAATCGAGAAGTGTGTGATACCCCTTCAGCATCCTTGCATTTTTCAGGCTCTAATTCATTAATTAATATAATGCGCAAAAATTAATTCTTAAATCCAGACAAATAATTACTTCACCCCTATTTAGGTTTTACTAAACAATTGTAAATTTTGTACAACGAGTATAATGCGTAGAAATTAATTTTTAAATTCAGTGAACAAAGCTCGCGGGTGAACTTTACTTTACCGGACTCAAAATTAGTACCTTTCATGCAGATCGAAGTTTCGATCCTCTAGGATCAATCGTTCAGGAGTTATGCTTGCTTAAAGTTGAGCATTTTTAACAGGGCACCGAGAACTGGAAATATGCTCAACTTTAAGCGACCATAGCTTCTCAACTATTGATCCCAGAGGTTCGATCTGCATCCGCGCCAGGTACAAATCTACTGGATTACATATCAAATACATCATAATTCGTAGGAGAAAGACACAAATTTAGAGTCCGGTAAAGATAATGAGCAGCCAACCTCGCCACTCCCATATCGGCCCCGTACACCCCCATCAATAGTTTTACTAATTGTAAATTTTATACAACAAATATAAGCGCAGAAATTAATTTTTAAATTGCGACAAATAATTTTGTCACACTAATGAAAAATAAAAAGCTTTTACTTGAATTGCAACAAAGTGGGATGAAATAGAAATTTATTTTCCTTCTTAATGTGTTAATTGGGCTGAAAATTATATAATATGTAACAGTATTCTTAAATTTTTCCGATGTTTTACTGTTTCAAATTACACCTACTCATTTTCGCCATAAATATGTACTGCCAGATTCTTTTAAGTGTTTTCTAGATCGAAATCCACAAGATTGGTACACTCTTTTAGCTAATATTAACGAAAACGTTAATGAATCAGGTTTTTAGAAAAATGGTTTGGACAAACGAAAGGAAGATTATCTTTATGCATTTGCGAAGAAATTGGTTGGGCGAAATATAAAACAGTAAAACATTTTAAAAATTCAAGAATGCGGTAATGTTACTTTTAATGTAGCAAAGTCCTTACGGAATGAAATCAATTTTTATGTTCTTCCTGCTTCCCACAATCACTGCAAAACACTTTTATTTCGCATAAAGATGCGCACGGCAAGTAAAAAGACAACGAAATCGATACTCATCAGTATACCCAGTGCGTAGTCAACGCAAGGCTGAAATTCTGGTTGCGGTGATGCAGGGGTTTTCGAGTTGCGCTACGTGGAAACGCAACCGGTCATTTTTTATTGGTTGTTTTGATATTTTAAAATACACCGTAGAGAGAGAGAGAGAGAGAGAGAGAGAGAGAGAGAGAGAGAGAGAGACGTGACGTCACCATGCTCGTAAACAATGGATCGCATTTATATACGAGTTCGAGGGTGAAACGATACAAAGGTAGACGAATCATCACTGAAAATGTATTTTTTGCCACGATATTGTTTTGTATCGTGTACAAACGGTTCGTATATTCAATTAAAATATACCTAGAATTATTCATTCAATGAACATAGTTAACATAGTTCGTTGATAACATTTTTTGTTACTACTTGTTACACGCATACATCAACATCTGTTCAAGCTGATTCGGATTGTTCGCAATTATGGTGCAAATTCAGATGATTTACGACGCGTTCTGTGTACAGTGCGAATAATTTATCACCATGATTCGACGGTAAAGTGCGACGAAGAAGAAGTAGAAAACAAGTAGCGAGAACGTGAAGTTAGGTGATCAGACTTCTTCTTCCTCATAAATCGCTGACTTTGCTTCAACAACTTTCTTTCGTCAGGGATAAAGATGAAGAAATCTCTATGTTTCCGAAACGTCCTTCAATTAATCTTTTTACGATTATATTTTAACAATTTACTTCTGTTCAAATACACCATCTGTTCGAATGTCCCAGATTTTCCATCGAAAATGACCTCAAGTCGAATTTAGGCGGGGACAATGTTAAGTGGATACTCTTACAAATCACATAACTTTTTTAAAATTGGCCCAAAGGACTTGAATTTTTTAAAGATGTTATTGACTAGTTTGCTAACAAATTTTGGCTGTGTTTCCGTTTACGTCCATTCTCAGAATTTGATGGAATTTTGAAAATAGGTTCCTTTTTGACTAAAATGACGATTGCCAGAAGGATTTTTGAAGAAAATCGTAGTTTTACACGACATCAGTTTCTGCTTAAAATCCACAGAATCAATCGTACATCTTTCGATGCGTGTCGTTTTTTCCTGCGTCAACCGATTTCGATGAAATTTTGAGCATGTGTATAACTAACATATATCTACAAAACAAATATTTTAAATTTTCATTAGGGACCCAAATAAAAAAGTATTAAAAAATGCTTTTTTCATTTTTGCATGTAACCTTGTAAATTGTAATTTTTGGAAAATCGTTTTTGCACATCATCTAGTAAACCAATGCTTCTAATTGCTTACAAATAATCAGATCGTTTGGTACAATTATAAAAAAGTTATTCTGTTTTAAAGGGTGAACGAATACTGATTGGACTGACTGTATATAAAACGTGATCGAAGCATCATTTTCAATATCTGTGTTTTGTAGAAATACTTCTGTCAGCAACTTGGTTCCATATTTGTGTTCACGCGGCCGTGTTTTATATCAGTGCGCTTTTATTTCTTCTATGTGCACTGCGCACATTTCGTTTTTTTTATGCAACGAATTGTCTAGATATGCGCCGACACGGGAAAGCTATTTTAAAAATTTTTAATAAAACGTTTAATATTGCTTTTACGAGGGAGAATGTTGCGTATGAGAAAATTAAATTGACTGATTTGCAACTCTGTCGAGTATGTGCGCTCCTAAAACGTTTTGTAATAGCTTCGTGAAGCTAAAAATTCTTCGTAACAGAATAATTTTTTAATATCACCGAATCGATAGGGCCGTGAAAATCTGGCAACGCGAGGGAAACGAGAGACAGAGGAGAACGTTCGTGTAATAATGTACCCGAAAAATATCAGGAGACATAGTTACTGCTTCGGAAAAGTGACAATAGCCAACCGTGGCCAATTCATCACGCTTATTCCCATATGGGACATAGACGAAGTTTCGAGGACTGTCGATTGGCTGCCAAGCGAGTCAAGAGCAGGATTGCCATATTTTTCTCTCGCCAGTCCCCTTACCCTTCCGCCTCTCGCCGCGCCACGCACCGTACCTCGTCTTTGCACTCTTCCCACTAACGCCGGCGACAGTGGCGACACGTTGGCGTACGGTCGCATCAGCGACTAACCAGCGTTAGTGGGAAGAGTGGAAAGACAAGCTACGGTGCGTGGCGCGGCGAGAGGCGGAAGGGTAAGGGGCCTGGCGAGAGAAAAATATGGCAATCCTGGTCAAGAGTGTAAAGAATATACCTACAGTAAGAACTACCATATAAAATAACCCTTTGCACTTGAGTGATGACTCGGAGAGAGAGAGAGAGACAGAGAGAGAGAGACGTGCTCTATTAAAGACATCTTTACAATAATTTCTTAGCAAATAATTGTTATTATTTCAATAAGTAAAAAATAAAAGATCTAGAACCGGAAGCTGGTAGCTTGCATTCTTTAATTACCATCTTGTTGAGTCATTGTCCCACAATTTCTCGATCTCCTTTTTCCAACATTTATTCAGGTAGTATACACACGTATATGTACATATTTAATTTTGCGTTCAGATATTATCGCATAATAGCTACATCTAATCGAAATAAAGCACTAAAATCAAGCTGGAAGCTTGCATTCTTTAATTACCATTTTGTTAAGTCACTGCTCCACGATTTCTCAATATCTTTTTTCTAATATTTCCATCCGGCATTCAAATATTATCGCATAATAGCTACATCTAATCGAAATAAAGCACTAAAATCAAGCTGGAAGCTTGCATTCTTTAATTACCATTTTGTTGAGGCATTGTCCCACAATTTCACAATCTCTTTTTTCCAAATTTCTATCCAGCATTCAAATATTATCGTACAATAGCTACGTCTAATCAAAATGAAATAAGAAAATCAAGCTGGAAGCTTGCATTCTTTAATTACCATTTTGTTGAGTTATTGCTCCACAATTTCACAATCTCTTTTTTCCAAATTTCTATCCAGCATTCAAATATTATCGTATAATAGCTACGTCTAGTTAAAATGAAACAAGAAAATCAAGCTGAAAGCTTGTATTCTTTAATTACCATTTTTGTTGTAGATAAGTTAGTATCCGGTGATTTATTTAAGGGTGTGTATGACGCGATGTTTGAAATAAAGGTCGTGTTCTTTCGAGAATGCGATACTTTTAATGTCGGAGATAATCCTGTTCGCGTGTGGTCGGACGGCTCGAAAGCTTTAAGACATGAAAAAATTACAGTGGTGGATAATACTCCCGAGGAAAACCGGGATTTTCCGACTCTACTGCTCCGTTACCAAGGAGACCAAGACGCCAAGTATAACGCCATCCTCTGCCATCTATGCTAAACACGTGAATCCGACCTCTCTGTCTTTTACTGTAACCGCTATCCTTTATTGCCAATTGTGACTGGAGGGAGTGTAAAACGTGTGAGGGACTCCGCTGTACTGTACAGGGTGATCCACGTAAATGGGACGGGTTATATCTCCGGTTTCATTGGGGATAGATGGAAAAAGATTCTACAAGAAAAGTTGAAGGTCGTACCAAGGTTTAGCCTTTTACTATTTCACACTTTTCACGTGCACGAAAAAACTGCAGTTCTTTAAAAATTGAATTACGCGTACTTTGCAACGTCCTCTGTATAAAAATAGTAGAGCACAACATTTATAAATTTGTTGGATTTCTCAAATTATCAGCGACTACATTCTGGAGACTTTTTGAATTTATTTTTAATGAGAGTCGTTGCTGTTCTCTTTCAATTGCGAAAATATCATTATTATTAGACCGTGGGTTTTATGTTTCTACGATAACGATAATGAGTAGATGCAAATACAAAAAATAGGAAGATTGGAATAATTCAAAAATATGAATGCATTATTTCCAGGGTCCATGGAAATTTGATGCCTGTAATTAATGTAGAGAATTTTTGATTGCGGAAATAATAATAATCAGACTGCAGATTTTATGTATTTAGGACGACAAAAATGAGTCGGTGCAATTTGAAAAAATAGGAAGATTAAAATAATTAAAAAATAATATTTTAAATTATAAAAAATAAGAATTCTTGATGTCAATAGGGCAGAAGACTGCTTCTCGCAATTAATGCAAACAATGTTATATGTTACATAAAAATCCGCAGTGTATTTATTGCAGTGAGAAATCGCTGCGAAACAGCAACGTATACAAATTTTTTGGGAGCAGAGTTTATCGCGGTGCCAGAAATGCAATTTTTGGGGGTGCAGCACGAGGAAATGTTTATGAATCAATCGAGTGGTTAAGCAAGCTGTTCTGGAAGCTGCTTTTTACTACAAACTTCCCAGTTTCTGCTGACCACGTATACTCCTAGTGTCCCATCCGATGGTTTTCAATAGCGCGGGCGCCATCGTAAACTCGCCGTGCGGTTCTTCAGCACAGCCACGCCGCTATTTTTCTACAACAGACCTGCATCGGATCTTTCACACAACAAGCTTGTCCATCGATTTCCATAGTTATGCTACTCTTTCCGCGTGACGTGCTCGTGCACGTGTCGGTGATTATGAAAATGGACCCGGTTAAAATAATCTTCGAAACTATCGATTTAATTTAAACGAAGATGAATTTTCGTTATTGTACTGCAAACTAAAATTAATTCAAGTATGAAGTGATGAATTCTCTTTTAAAGCATTCGAAATTATGAGTACGCATTTCGTTATTAATAGACGACGAATTTTATTAATGCATTTATGGTAAAAATGAATGGGTGCAATTTAAAGCAGATAGACTGAAAGAATTTAAATAAATAAATTTAGTAAATAATTAATCCTGCTTTAAAGTGCGCCCATTTTGAGTCTAAGAAATGTCTATTTGGATCTTGTTTATTGGAACCGATGCAAACAATTCTTATTCTTCATGAATATAAAGACACTTCTAAAATCCTATCTCTCGGATACTTTTGTTACTCGGAAATATTGTGTTTATGGCTTCCGAAAATTCCTATTTGGCTCTTGTTTATTGGAACCGACACAAACAATTTTTCAGGACACCTAAATATCTCCGTTACTTTTCGTTGTACGAAAAACTTCTTAGGACAAAGTTACACTGTTTGAAGGGCCACATGTAACGGTGTAAGGGAAAAAATTTTCAAGGTCATTTTTTATGAGATTTCAAGGTCATCGATGTTACACTATTTGAAGGGCCACATGTAACGGTGTAAGGGAAAAAATTTTCAAGGTCATTTTTTATGAGATTTCAAGGTCATCGATGTTCTTTTAAATGGAATCATATATTTTTTATACCATAGATCGATAGAATATCAAAGTCTGAGTATAAAAGTGTTGACCTTCATATGACCTAAACTTAATAGTTAACGAGATAATATCCGAAGAATATAGACAATTGTTTCGATAATATCTCGTAAACTATTAGATTTAGGACATATGGAGGTCAATAGATTTTTACTCAAAATCTCATAAAAAATGACCTTGAAAATTTTTTCCCTTACACCGTTACATGTGGCCCTTCAAACAGTGTAACATCGATGACCTTGAAATCTCATAAAAAATGACCTTGAAAATTTTTTCCCTTACACCGTTACATGTGGCCCTTCAAACAGTGTAACATCGATGACCTTGAAATCTCATAAAAAATGACCTTGAAAATTTTTTCCCTTACACCGTTACATGTGGCCCTTCAAACAGTGTAACTTTGTCCTAAGAAGTTTTTCGTACAACGAAAAGTAACGGAGATATTTAGGTGTCCTGCTTTATCGAATTCACCCTGTATAAAAACGAAACAGAAATATTGAGATTTTAGAAATATTGTGTGTTTATGGCTTCCGAAAATTTGAAAAAAATGCTAGAATATAAGATTCGACAAAATTTAGATATTTATAAAATAAATTGCATGTATCAAAAGACCAGTGATCCGACAAAGAGAGCAACATGACAATTTCCCGAGGAATGGAAGATTGAGAGAAAAGTAGGCCCGACAGATAACGAATCGGAAGAGGTGATTGGACAGAAAGAGTAGAACGTAATGAAAAGGAAATCTCGCGTTAAACGACAACTGTGCGGCCACGGTTGCCAGACAAACCGGTATTTATCAGTACAATCGGTTCTGGTCAATTTAATTTAGTCGATCGTAGCAACTAACGCCACTTGAATATCATTTACATAGGCAAACCCGTGGCAAGTCGAGATTCTTTAATATTCAATGATCCTATTAAACTTCGCTCACCACAAATCTTTGTTTCCATCGCGTTTCACCGTTTTCGAGATTCGAGATAAGACGACCGGCTAGAATGCAACCCTACTTCTTATGCAGTGGTTCCTTGCAGCCAAGGGTTATGCTTTATCGTAACCGGTGGACAATTATTGCGACGCTTGGCTGTTATGTATTATTCGAAATTAAAATTTCAAGACGACAGCTAAGTGCTGGGGATTTAGTTGAGAAAAATAGATTCGATTTCTGATTACGCCGCACGAACCGCTACCGCGCCAACGAGCGTTCCAATGCGAAATTTTCTAATTAAATAATATTGTGCAAAGGAACGCCAATTTCCGAAGATCAAGGTCATTTCAAGGTCATGTTTTTATAAATATCTGAATGTATGTTTCGATCAGCTACACGATGCAATAAAAAAAATTATACAATTATATGCAAAAAAACATGGATAACCTTGACAACTGCGAAAAAAATTACCCTAGAAAAAAAACATTTTTTGCAATAGAATGGTTTTTTCAAATCATTCAAATAGCATACAAAATATTTTTTGGATCTCCACAATTAGAGGAGATATTTAGGTGGCCCGACTTAGGTGGACCACCCTGTATACAGGGTGTTCATTTGAAAACTTTCCAGCCGAATACCTCGAAAAGTATGAAAGATGTTAAAAATGTGCATCTTTCATACTTTTCGAGGTATTCGGCTGGAAAGTTTTCAAATGGACACCCTGTATAAATTATAGAATACAAAGAGCAGAGTCGCCATATGAAGATTTGTGTCCGGTCCTGGCAGAGAAGGAGTAACTTCTTCCCCCGAATTCGAATAAATTCCTGATCTGACGAAGAAGAATCGCATATTCACAAAAATTATTTGTTTTCAACTCGCAATCGCTGATTCTCGAATAAGACGTGTTCCTGTTTGCAACTATAGTGCAGCATGTACGAGACACAATAATGAACCGAAAATTGTCGTTAGGGAGAACAAGGGAATATTGCGAGCCTTGAACGTGTACGACAATTTCGAAGGAGGCGTGCTCAAGTATGCTTTCAAATAAACGGCGCGACGAGGGCATCGAAAGTTGCTTGCAGACGCAACTAAGCATTAACTGGGGGAACAGCATAAACATAGACCAGATACTTTTTGTTTTTTTTGCCATTATTCATTCTATTAAAAAGCATTAACCTATGTCTGTCGAAAAATGATTAGTTTAGGATTTATTTTAATTTAAATATTGCTGACAAGGGGAGTGCAAGCTCTTCACCTTTCAGATTTAGTTGAGACTTTACAGAGTTATAGATCTCGTTCCCCTGATTACGAATATACCCCATTATAGGGGCAACTACCCAGTAATTTTCGAGATATTTGCAAATTAAAGTTTTATGGATAGTTTTATTAAAGTTCAGTTCACTCTGTTACCAAGTAATGGTGTGGCGTAGCGGCAGCGAGCTGAACTGCTGGGCCCGGCTTCGAGTCCCGTCATAGTAACTATTTTTTATACTTTTTTTTACTTACAATTAGTAACAGAGTGAACTAAACTTTAATAAAACTGTCCATAAAACATTAATTTGCAAATATCTCGAAAATTATTGGGTAGTTGCCCTTATAATGGGGTATATTCGTAAACAGGGGAACGAGATCTATAACTCTGTAAAGTCTCAACTAAATCTGAGAGGTGAAGAGCTTGCACTCTCCTTGTGAGAAGAATGCATTCCTTCGTGTCGAGTATTGTTCTTCGTCCAAGGTTTTTATTTCAATTAAAATAGCTCCTACATTAATCATTTTTCAACCCACGTATGTTAATACTTTTTGATAGAGAATAAAACGCTGCATTAACAGAAGTCCTTGAAACCATTCGACCAAATCAAGGTGGCTACAATTGAATATTATTCGTTCTAAAACTCATAGCACCTGAAGCATTCGAAGCGTTTTTAATTTTCAGGTCACGACACCACAAACGATCGAATACTTTTCATTCATTGCCATTGTGAGAACTATTAAACAATTTCAGGTTTTATACAGTATTAAAATGAAATTTGCCGCGCACGAAATGCTTGTACGCTTTCAATACAATTATATTCCCATTTCCCAGATTTCTGTTCCGAGAATAATATTTTATTGTATTACTTTAAATGATATACCCGTTCTGTATACTGCAGTGTAGCAACTACATCGTCCATATTTTCGAAATTTTATATAACGTTGTCTCGCGAGGCGAGTATTTTAAGCGTTTTAAATTCGCTTTTAATCAATGTCGATGTAAAATGAGAGTGGTTCGATTTCTCTTTAACAAAACGCCTGGAAAACATTTCTATTTGCAGACACTACATATTGAAAGTGGGATGCGTGGAGAATTATGTGACGTATTAGCGATCAATGGGAGTTCGCTTTTAATGAATGTCAATGTAAAATCGAGAGTGGTTTGATTTTTCTATAACGAAGTGGAGTGCGCAAAGAATAAAGCGATGTATTATATTATTAACCAATGAAAGTTTGCGTTTAATAAATGTCGATGTAAAATTGTATAAATCGATGTAAAAGTGGTTAGAATTCGCCTCTTCGTCTATGAAGAATTTTATGGTTTACGTCATTCGCAACATACTTAATTGTTTCAGGTTTCTTTTTGAGTTTGATGTCATTTCAAGGTCACGGTGTAATACACTGTTAAATTCGTCTCGACGTTAGCAACAACCCTATGACGTCCGAAACATATGGTGCCATTTAAAAAAGTCAAGGTGGCCTTTAGTTTTTTTACGTAAAAAGCATTTTTTCAGATTTAAGAATATGCGAACATGTAGCTCACCAAGTACTGAGAAACTTTTGTCTAAAACATTTTTTAATTACACTACCGGAAATGCCTAAAAAATGGTGACATAACTTCACGGAGACACCCTGTATATAATTTTAAAAATCAAACATTTTCGCATCGGGAATGTGAATCCAGAAATTAAAGTATGTATTTCTATTTCGACAAACTCAAACACAAAATAAGATATTTTATTCTAATAATCTGGCATGGAATAAAATCCTTTGTTTCCCAAGTATTTTCGAATCCTTTAATTTTCAAGTAACGTGGTTTTTTTCAATGCATCCTTTCGTCTAAAATTTAAAAGTTTCTATCATGACAACACAATAACAATTTCTACTCATAAATGTATTGGACTATTTCCAGCAAAAATATGGAAAATTAATAAAATTTTCAAGACGAATTCCAAAAATGTGTTCAGCATTCTTTAAATATTCTTTGAAAAGCTTATTTTATCAAATGAAATGTTTTATTTAGAAAGTTGTACGCATACTTTAAAATAAGTAGATTATTTGATGTAAATATAAATACAAATGTAAATGTAAATACTGTAGCAAGTGGATGATAATGAGACGAATTACGACTGAGGAGGACCTATTTAAACAAGAGGGCGGTCCCTAAAACACCTAAACAGTGTACGTTTCGTCGAGATTCAAATCTGACAGATTGGTTGACGTCGTGATTGAGTAAGCATACATATCAAAGGTGTCACACGAAGGAAATCCATTGTCCGCGTCGTAATAATTTCCCGCGCTGCGGAAACGAGTTAATATATTGGCAGGTGACTCGCCTTTCGATCTCATCTCCGGCCCAAAAGCAAATTACTCGACCAAAGCGAGGAAATAGCGAGGAGGGTTGCGTTGAGGGGGTCCTTCGTGTCCATGGCACGCGATGTCATATCACGTTATTGAGAGCTACTTGTCATTCTCTGCTTTGGCGTCACAGGATGTCCGTGTGGATCATTCAATTAATTCCACCTTTACTCACATAAATACCGATGATAATCGCAGGAAAGTTCCGCGCGGCTAGCATTGCTCGTTATCGTTTGATCGCGATCTTATGTGCGAATTTTCGCGTCACCAGTTCGACAGTTGCCTAATTTTATACGCTTAATATCAACATTTCGCTCGTTGCGATTGTTTATAATTCGATACAATAAACCGTTCGAAGTTCATTTTCATACCCGAATGTTTACACAATTATTTATAATTTTCGGAAATGACGTTCCTTAAGAATCGGATTCTTTTGAGGAGAAAGAATTTTTGAAAAAATTGCAATTGGTTGAATTACAGAGAAAATACTAGAAATTGTTGTTTGCAATTTTTTTAGGTGGACCTATATTGAAAATTTAAAATATACATTTTGTAGATCTGTGTGAATTATTAAATAAACCATCTGGTTTAAAGCATGAATAAATAAATGAATATTCAGCTTTATTACCCAAGATTTAATTAATATGTTATATAATTATAACATTATATATGTTGTTAAGAACTAAATTTTAAATGCTTTCGGCCCACTGGTTCGATCAAGTATTCTACATAAACACTATTTGCAAATTTTCACAAAATCTTTATTTCAACCTTTCGATCTTTTTTTAGATCAGTCTCAAGAAATTTTCAAGAAATGCGTCTGTAAAATAATAATAAATGCTATATTTTATAAATATGTGACTTTAAACCATTAAGAACAGATGCTACTTACTTGCTTAGTGCAATATAAAGTAATATATATATACATATATACATATATATATATTATATATGTACAATATTAATATTAATGTTATAATATTAATATATATATTAATTTAATTAATATGTATATAACAAAGTAATTGTGTGCGGATAATATACAAGCCTCGCGAGCGGCTAAGGTGTGTTAAAAATTATTGCCCTAGTAAACCGTGGACTATTTCTGTTAGACGTTCATTTATAAATGCCACAGGTATACCAAAGACTCTGATTGCGATGCTCGTAGATAATCATCGATAGTAACTCTCCTTCAGCCGAGCTTAATGTATTCCGGGTGTGTGCTTACAGCTCTATCCATCTAACATGCTCGTTAAATTGAAAAAAAATTGCCACGATTCCTCTCTGCACGAAATCATATCGACGAAAAATATTATAATCATTGAACTAGTGAAATGACTGAAAAGTGAGTTGTAAAAAATAAAGAAATATTCTAGAAAAAACTTTCTTTACATTTTACTTGAAAAATAGAATTTCAAAAATGTTGTCGACAGAATTATGGATTATTACAATTTTCGAATATTCAACAGGATATTAATGAATTTTTACCACCATTATTTAAACAACAAAACTTATTGTAGTTTTCATTAAATTAAATACGAAAATAACAATTCGAAACATAAATACCAGCATGTAATCACTTGATGAGTAACATTTATAATTTAAATGATCAAAACAAGATAAAGTGATGAACAAATTAACTAAATAGACAATAAGAGTACAAGAATAGACTTTAACAATGGTTACAGTGCGAAATTACAGTGTGAACAATAAGGGAGGAAGAGAAAGGCTTACCTGTAGAGAAACAGCTCCGCCATTTTGTAATCAGTGTAATCTACTCCTCTCGAACTAAAGTGACGAACAAATTCACAATAATCAAAGTTTAAAAGTCCATTACATTTATATGCATTTTACGTGGCAATAAATACAATACAGTAAACGTACAAAGAACTGTTTAAAAAATCTGTACGCACATATACAACGCTTAACCTGTTAACAATCTACTGATTACGACCAAGTTTAATTTAAACATTTCCGAATAACGACAAGATACTTGTATAATGGCGGGGCATGCGAACAAATTACTGCAACCGCTATTTTGGTAGAAACTTCAATAGAATCTTTCGAAAAATGAAGCAAGTTTTCCGAACGGTCACCATGAAGAAAGGGAAAAAGTAAAAGGTAGATAGATAAAAAGAATGAGCTTACCTGTAGACTGTAGAGTGTAGAGAAACAGGTCCGCCATTTCGTAAACAGTGCAATCTATTTACTTCTGTCGAACTCAGTGATGAACCAATTAACCAGAGAATAATTAAGAATGGTTATAACAGTGTGAAAAATATGCTGTAGAAAGCAGAATCTCCTACAACACGATACATGTACAAAGAATTGTTTAAAAAGTTTCTATATCTGCAGAAATACAACAGTTTTAATTTTGCGATCGCGTTATGCAACAGTCTACAGTGAATACCCACCACGAAGTACAAAAATTCAAGTATGGTACGCCGGACGTAGCGCTCAAATTTGGTGCGGCGATCGTGTCGACTACAGAACCCGGAAGTTCTAGCAGAAAATATTCAAGGAACATTGAAAAGTGAAATCAAGTCTGATAACTGTAAACAAATTGGATATTGCGTTGAACATTTCCGAATAACGACACGATACTTGTATAACAGCGGGAGTGTAAAACGTTAACACAACTGGCGTGCGGAAAGATTAAGCAAGTGGTATTTCGCTAGGCCAGAAACTTGGTTAGAATCTTTTGAAAAATGAAGCAAGTTTCCCGAACGCGCGGTCACCGTGGAGAAAGAGAAAGAGTGAGAGTTAGATGGATGAAAAGAAAGAGCTTACCTATAGAGAAACAGCTCCGCCATTTCGTAAACAGTGTAATCTACTCCTGTCGAACCGTCGAAAAAGGACATGGGCGAGCAGCGGGGCAGAGACACGGTGGGAGCGCGAGAGAGGAGAGGAGAGAGAAGCGTAACGAGAAAGAGATAAAGAAGGAGAGGACGAAGGACACGGCTGTTGCATCCTGGCGTAGGAGTGCATCAACAGGATCTCGCTGGTCCAAGTAGCTTCGGCTTTCGCGGCGGAGGGGTGGTGGAGCGGGGGCTATAGGTACGGGGGTCCTTTGGTGGGGGGATCGGCGATCGGCTGGGAGTGGGGGAACGGCACGAAGAGGAGCCGAGTGGAGCAGCTCCCTCTGGCGAAGACCTCGTGTCAGTCGAGCCGTGTGCCGCGTCGCGGTAGTGTTGTGTCGTGGGGCCGCGATTCGCGTGTCGCGTCAACCACCAGCGACGCTTTGTTTCCTGTGATTAGGAGCGATGTGAGTTCAGTGAAGTCGAGTCCAACATCACCGTGATCATCGTTTAAATCGAATAAATCAGTGCATAGCGAGGAGAGAGAGAGACCAGGCGGAACAGCCGTAAATCTACCGCACGCGAAAGTTGTTCCGTCGCCGTGCTCGGTGCGGACCGCGTGCTCCCTGCCGTGTGTTCGGTCCTCTGCTCTTTTCGGGGGGTTTGTTCAAGGTTAGTCGTGTTCGGTTGCCGGCACGAACCGAACCGAACGATCCGATCCGGGCCGCTGCTTTCTGCCGGTTTTTTCCCTGTCACTCGAGCGGTCCTCGATCGAAAAGAAAAATCTCGTTTGAACACCGACTCTTGACGTTCCCGATTTACGACCGCGTGTGTGTCTCGGATATCTACGTATACGTCCCCGGTGAGAGTCAGTGGTTTATTTTCAACGCGGTGTTTCTCGTTTGTATACCAGTGAAAATCTTAGAATCGGTCCCGGTCTCATGCAAATGGATAAATAGTGTCGGGTACGGGGCAGCAGGCTGTGCGGCGACAGGAATCCTCAAGGTCACGGGAGACCGAGCCGGGAGAGACGTCGGGATCATAATAGCGACGCCGGGGCAGCGGAGAGAGAGACAGAGGTGGACCTCTAACGACCAATTTCAGAGACTTGAAACTAGAGAAAATAGAAAGAGACGCGTTCGGAACTTTGTGCTCTAGCGTGCGGGGAATAGAGAGAGAGAGAGAGAGAGAGAGAGAGGTAGAAAGATGGATGCATAGGAAAGGAGAGGAGCGACCAAGTTGTTTACTCGCGGGACAAAACGCGGACCGATTAAACGAGACTGAAACGAATCGCGCGAAGTCAGTGTCCCTTTGTCTGGTGGACCCGGTGGCCGTTGACCCTGGTGCGAGAGGCCGCTGAATGTTTCTGCTGCGCGTAAAAAGCAAGGACAACCGAAGTGTGACGGAGGACGACACGGTCCATACATAAAAAATTAATTTCTCGTCGCCGCGGTCACGCCGGGGCGTCACGTTCTCTCCGCGCGGCTGATAAAACTTTCAGTTGTAATTTGCAGGTCGCACGGTGTGGCAATTCCCCTAACCTCCCCGCAGTCCTCCCCAGCTGCAGCAGGAAGCACCGCTGCTGGTTTCTCCCGTGTGCTTCGAACGGGACACGTGTACCAGCGCCGGTTTCGATTTTCGGATGAAATGATTGGCCTCTCGCTCTCCGCCGGAACGACCGCGGTTCGTGAAAACAGAGCCGGTGATTAACTGCGTTCCGTCTTTTTAATTCGCACCTGTACACTCCTAGAGAGAAATAACAGAGAGACACGCGGAGACCCGGCTTCTCTCTCTCTTTTCCGTGCACATGTGTGCGCGCGTATACAGTCCGAGCGAAGCGTTCGAGCGAATCAGCCCGGTGGCTTTGTAGAAGCGTTCGAGAGAGGAGATCGTATCGATACATTGGACCAGTTGGACGGTCCGCGCCTCGTAATGAGCTAGAGCAGTGTACGTTGGGGGATCGAACGTGACCGGTGCAGTAGCCCCCGCATCCTCTATCCGGTATCCTCGAAGGAGCCGTTAATCGAGGTGCCGCCCATTACACGAAAAACCAATCGGCCCTGGGATCGTCTCTCGCCCTCGGAGGGAATCGGTCCACCCGATTGAATCGCGAATATTATACGTGATTTCTTCGGTCGAGCGTCGTCGACGCCGTTCTCCCGACGAGAACCGGGAACGTGGTCTCGGTACCGGGATCTTCTCTCCTCTCCCTCCTCCTCCGCTCTCTCTCGTTCTGTCTCTTATTCTCGCGTTCGATCGAAGATGTCGCGGTGTGCAGCAACGACGGCAGTAGCACCACCAGCAGCAGCATCATCATCCGGAGAAAGCCTCGCGTAAGGGTTGTGAACCGGCGACAGAGAGGGAGGTGAGGGAGAGAGAGAGAGAGAGAGAGCTGCAGCACGAGGGTGATTAGAGGAAAGGAGGCAGGCCTAGCTTAGGCGAAGTTTCACGAAGAGAGGGACTCGAAGACGGTTTTCGCGGTCGTCAAACCGGACAGGGAAGATGACGATGGCCAGCAACATCGTGGTGGAGTGGCTGAGGTCCCTCCACCTCGGTCAATACTCCGAGTCGTTCATCGACAACGGTTACGACGACCTTGAGATCTGCAAGCAGATCGGCGATCCCGATCTGGACGCGATCGGGGTCTTCAACCAGTCTCATCGCGCCCGGCTGCTCCAGTCGGTGAAGACCCTCCGGGAGGAGGGGGCCGCGAGCGTTTATTTCACGCTGGAGGAGAGCAACGACTGCCTCTGCGACAATGTCAGCTCCAAGTCCTCGAGGACGTCCTCCGAGAGACCACCCAGTGATAAAGAGGCGCAGAGAGCCTCGCCGACCGCCAGTTCTTCCAGCGGCGGTCAGGAATTAACCAAGTTCGCGGACGAGTACGAAGAGGGGAAGGCGGAGCTCGTCAGAATCCCGGGGATGCAGCTCAGGATGCTGCTGCAGGAGAAGCTCAGACACGACGGCATCAGGCTCGCCTGTCAACCCTACACAACACCGGTGAGCACCAGGCCTGTCATTGTTTATTCGTAATTTCAGAGCCGCGGCGAGTTCTCTCTTCTCGTACCTGCCGGTACGCTTCCCAGGAACCGGTCATTCATCTTCCTAAGTAAGACACTCGCGAAAGAATCCGAAAGGGGGGGGGGGGGTATGCTGCCGCGAGGACATTTCCGGATGTTCATTAGCCCACGGAAATTTTTTCTTCATTTTTCAACTCCCCTTTCCGAGTTGTACACTGCTCCAGGTGTAGCTAGGGACAGGCTCGGTCTTTTGAGATTAACCTTTACTCGCATGAGGTCATCGCAATTTCGATGTCCTCGCAAACGCCGCGTAATTCTGCCCGAATTAAGGTCGCTGCCCATTTAACAGCACAATGCCCGAACTGCTTCCTACCAAAACATGCTCGCATTATTTACACGTATTTCGCCGCGACCTTCGCGTCGAACTTTTCCCCACGATGGTCCTGGGCGTCCTGGCTGACCGGCTGCGATAAAAATGCGTCGAATTCGTGAACAATTACGTTTACAGTTTCACGAATCCGATTAATATTAGAATTAGGATTTTACACAGTAACCCTTTGCACTCCTTTGTCGAGTGCGACTCGACGTCGGAGAAAGAAAAATGTAAATAGAACCGGTTTTTGTATGTGTGTACATATTTGGTTCTCCCTTTATTTCTTGAATTGTCTTATTGTTTAGTTAAAAACAAACACAAGGTCCACAAATATATTAGGTGAAGTAAAAAGTTCTGAGCGTTTTTCGCTTTATTTCGACGATGAAAAACGCTCAGAACTTTTTACTTCACCTAATATATTACAACAAAGTTTGAGTAATGTTTAATATAAGTATCAGTCAAGAAACTGTCCTTTGAAGTAAATTTCAAATGAAACACATAAAATTAATTCCGAGTGCAAAGGGTTCATATTAGGATTCGAACATGTCAGTATTTTTATCTTTAGTTTTGTAAACTGAAATATACGTATAAATATGTATTCGATTCTAACGCGAGCAATTTCAATCCGACAGTCAATTTGTTAATAGAAGTACACTTAACATCGATACTCGTCTTTTTTCTTTCTCTTGATGATAAGAGTGAACACGTTGACTTTGGTATGACGTCGTTCAGGTGTCGTGCTGTTAAATGGGAGACGACCTTTATTCCCAGGATGCAGCGGTGCCCGAGAAGAAAAAACAAAAGACCATGTCCGTATACCGGTAATGGCTGACCCCGTGCGACTAAAATTCTGCACAAATCGGGCTTGCGAGTATCTAAACGGGTTACGCTTGTTGTGGTTGTGGAATGGAGAGATACTGTTCTTAATTAATTATAGATGTTTTAAGGACATTCTACCGCTTAAAGAGAAATTTTGTTTAAGTAACGACAGTCTGCTACATTAAGAATTGAAGAAGTACATAATAGGTTAGGTGTAGTACGTGATCTTAGTTGGTCTAACTAGTAATCTTGGTTACTGTGACCTTTTTGATAAGTTGTAGATATAATACACTTATTATTGTTTATTTTATGGAACATTTATAAAGTATCCGATAGTTTATAAATGTTTCCTATCAGTTGAAGATCTTTATCAGTGGCGAAGTACCCTCGATAGGGAAAGCTTGAATCTAAACCTAATATTTAGTTACAACGTACAAATAGATGTAGAAATTTTCAGGTAGGAATGAGTCGTGGAATATTCGCACTTGAATATTAATAGGTTTTACAGAACTTTACTTGTTACATCGCTGTACAGTTTAAGGGTAATATTTTTATAGTCGTGTAAAGTGACGGTACGAAAATTACCATGAAAGTAAGCATGGCTGATTGTTGGATTAAATAGACTGGCACGAGGATGTTGACACTTCAATTCGCGTCGCAACCGGATTCAAACGCAATAAACATGTAAAATAAATACATTGCAGCTATAATGGAATATGCGCTAGAACGAACTAATTGGTTCTAAAACCACATTCATTATAGAATCTGTTGGTTCTAGTGTACGCACACCGTATCACTGTATATTTAAAGGTAATCCGTTTCCATTTCACAGTATCGAAAAATAGAACTACTCAATCCAATTTAAACGGATAATATGTTGCGATAATGGAACGAAACAGAAACCATACGTCTCTGACTAGCATAAAATTAATCGCGCGCGAGTGGCCTGAAAATTTAGAAAATTTGAACAACGTACATTTTCCACGGAAAAGTAAATTACAATAACGTGTGTAAAGTAAAAATTACATCTTAGAAAAGACTACCATGAATGTTACGACAATTCACAATATCAAAAATATAACTACTCGATCCAATTAAACCTTCTCGCAATCCACTTTCTACATAACTGATTATGTACATGGAACTTTACATCACTTCAATATAAATAAATATTTGCTAGTGTGGACGACACCTTTGTTTATGCTTGAAACACTAAACTTCCGTTTCGAGATTGTAAGTACTATTAAGCGAACAATTCTAAAAGTGAAACGGATAATATATTAGGTGAAGTAAAAAGTTCTGAGCGTTTTTCATCGTCGAAATAAAGCGAAAAACGCTCAGAACTTTTTACTTCACCTTATATGTTATGAGACTGCGGTTGGACGAATTATAAAAAGTGAGAGTTTTAAAAAATTCAAGTGTTGTTCAATTAGAACCAAAACCGGCTGGGTTATTAAATAAACGTGATTACGAATGCGTAAGAATTGTACACTCTTTAAAAAGAATTTAAAAGAACGAAAAATTGGTTGGACGAAATATAAAAAAGTGAAAGTTTTAAAAAAATTCAAGAGTGTTGTTCAATTAGAACCAAAACGGGCTGGATTATGAAATAAACGTGATTACGAATGCGTAAGAATTGTACACTCTTTAAAAAGAATTTAAAAAGTCGTCAAGGGATGAAGTCAATTGTTATGTTATACCTGCTTCCCACAATCAATGAAAAACATTTTTATTTTGCATAATGATCCACAATCTAGTTATGATAATGAAACGAAACAGAAACCGTACGTCTCTGGCTAACCTAAAATTAATCGAATGGCCTACAAAATTCAGAAAACCATTTAGAAAAAAATCTACATTTTTCACGGAAAAGTAAATTACAATGACGCGTGTAAAGTAAAAATTGCACCTTAGAGAAGAGGTAGACCACCATAAATGTCACGTCAGTCAAACGATGAGCCACTAGGCGAGAAAATTCGACACTGTTCCAATTTAACGCCGAAGCATCGAGTAGACTTTCAGGAACAATTTTCAAGGAAGATGGGGATTTTAAAGTTTCCCCAACGACCGCGCATTAATTAATATATTAAACCCTCTATGCAATAACACTTGCATCGATAAACTTGACGCTGTCGCCTAAATTAAACACTCAAATCAATCGTTTCAATTATTAACTTTGAATTACAAACAATTAATACATATATCACATATGTGTAAATAGAACCTTTGCAGTAATCCTTGGACGGGTAAAGCTGTTGCGTACATCGAGCACGTATACTGTACATGTGAATAAATCAGCAATTTATATATTCAATTAATAAACTGTATATGCAAATGATTTCTGTAACGAGTGCAAACGATAAATATTGAACGTATCCGACCGGACTGTTATTTTCAAGTACACTTCCCAGTCTGTCGTTATAGATACTCGAATCAACTTGTTAGGTAGTTAGAGAGTTAATAACATTTCGGAAGAGAAGATGCAGAAAAGTTGTAAGCCTCGTGAGACACGCCCAGGGCGCGGATAATCCCGTGATTCATTGTTTCGTTATACATAGTAGCCACCGCTTCGGATAAGACAAACAACGCTATCAAATTCCAATGCTCTATCTTACGTGCATTTGAACAAGTATCGCCGTACAATTAACGAGCGGATCGGTAATTGTAAAAATGCTCCGTCGCACAGTGGGTAAAATCGACGTTCTAGCTGTTCACGCCTATTTCACCATTATTTCAATACATAAAGACCACATTAAATAGGTCGTTGGATTCGTCTTGCCGTCAGCTATAACATTATTGAATAAAAAATATATAGTTATAAATAAATAATGAAGGTGAAACAATTTTTTATTGAAAAAAATTTTTTTTTGAAATTTTTGTATTGATATTTGTAAAAGACTGTGTACTGATTACTTTTTGTAGGAAACATTTTTTTGTCACACCACCGGAAATGTCTGAAAACTCGTGTGAATAATGAATAATATTTGAAAACTGGGTGTCCAAATTCATAATCAGCGACCCGAAAAATCCCATAGTATCAACTTTGAACTAAATTGTAGTACTCCTTCCTATTTTGGCCACGATTTCGATCGAACTCACCACTGTGCGCGTGTCACGCGACGCTTTAAACTATCATAACTTCGGAGTTGGGATTAGTTGGGATCTAAATTTTGCACGATCTTTTAGAGGAGATCTTGCCCAAAATGTTCCACTTTGTTAGAACACACGAATCGACACGAATGACAACTTTTATCCTTTGTCAAAGGTGAAAAACTTTGACGATTTTCCTTAGTTGACTAAATATTTTTTTTTATAATAAATTATGAACAATGATGTTTAGTTCCTGGTGCGTTCTCAACATAGATATACATTCTTCATATGAAAAAAATTGGTCACTTAATCTTCAGTAGGTTTTCCAGAACATCATTATGAATAAAAGGAATTTTTTCGGTGATAAATCGTATCTGAAAAAGTTTGATCTTTGAACGTTTATTGTAACGAGAGTTATTAATAGCTTTAATTAATATTATCGTTTTCGAATGTAATAGATATTTAAGAAACATTGTACATTCGTTAAAAATCGATATGAGGACTTTGAGTTTTTAGCCCGTGAACAGCTAGAACATCGATTTTACCCACTGTGCGTCGTTCCGTCAAATTTTTTTGCAATCATTTCCTCCTGAAACTTCAGCCAAGACTGTCAACTTTTAATTACTGGCCTATAGTATTTACAATCTCGAAACTTTAAATTTAGTGTTTCAAGCATAAACTAAGATGTCGACCACACTAACAAATATTTATTTCGCATTGAACTAGTTATCTCATTGAACAAATATTTATTTATGTCGAAGTGATGCACAGTTCCATGTAACCAGTTACGTAAAATGTGGAGTTCATTCATTGAATAAATATTCATTATTATTTTTGTTGGAACGATGTACAGTTTCATGTACAAAAAAATTTATGTAGAAAGTGGAGTGCGAGTAATTGAAGGTTAAAGATAATCTAATTTCGACTTTTTATAACAAATGTGACCGCGAATTTTAAGCATATTATTTGAACACGTGCAATTATTTTTCACCAGTCTCTGCTTATCACCTAATTTCGATATTCTAAGAGCATGTTGCTTAAAATAATATATAAAAATATACAGGGTGGTCCACCTAAATCAGGCCACCTAAATATCTCCTCTAATTGTGGGGATCCAAAAAATATTTTGTATGCTATTTGAATGGTTTGAAAAAACCATTCTATTGCAAAAAATGTTTTTTTCTAGGGTAATTTTTTTCGGAGTTTTCAAGGTTATCGATGTTTTTTTGCGTATAATTGTATAATTTTTTTCATTGCATCGTGTAACTGATCGAAAAATACATTCAGATATTTATAAAAACATGACCTTGAAATTACCTTGATCTTCGAAAATTGGCGTTCCTTTGCGTGGTCCATCTCTTCAGGTTATTGAGATGCAAAAAATATTTCTTCCGTAATGTGCATAGTGTCAATGGGCCAAATATCTGGCAAGAATATTTTTTTCAAAGGTCATTTTTTTCGATGTTATCAAGGTCATCGATGTTTTTTGACACACAATTACATTTTGTTTTATTGCTTCGGGTAACTGATCGAAAAATACATTCAGATATGTAGAATAACCTGACCTTGAAATGGTCTTGATCTTCGAAAATTGAAGTTTTACCTTCAGATCAAGGTCAATGTTATATTATTATACATACCTGAATGTATTTTTCGATCAGTTACCCGAAGCAAGAAAACAAAATGTAGTTATGTGTCAAAAAACATCGATGACCTGGATAACTTTGAAAAAAATGACCTTTGAAAAAATATATTCTTGCCAGATATTTGGCCCATTGACACAATGCACATTAGGTAAGAAATATCTTTTGCATGTCAATAACCTGAAGAGATGGACCACGAAAAGGAACGCCAATTTCCGAAGATCAAGGTCATTTCAAGGTCATGTTTTTATAAATATCCGAATGTATTTTTCGATCAGTTACACGATGCAATGAAAAAAATTATACAATTATACGCAAAAAAACATCGATAACCTTGAAAACTCCGAAAAAAAATTAACCTAGAAAAAAAACATTTTTTGCAATAGAATGGTTTTTTCAAACCATTCAAATAGCATACAAAATATTTTTTGGATCCCCACAATTAGAGGAGACATTTAAAGTGGCCTCACTTAGGTGGACCACCCTGTATGTATAATAAAAATTTTTCATCTAAATATTAATACACTTCGGTACAGATTCGTGAAATGTAACAAAACAATCGTATTATTCTTTAAAAATTGTGTATAGTCATTAGACTCCGGAATTCGAGTAACGAAGTAGATGACGCGTGCGTGGACTCCCGCAACAGTTTGTACAGGGAAGAACAATTATTCTCCTCGACCTGCATGCCTCGATACACGACTTATTACGAGCCGGGAGGGTGTAAACGTGTAACGTGACTGATAATGAAGAGCCGAGTAAGGCAAATGGAATTCGAATTAAGTGAAATACGAATTACAGAGACTCGTCATTGTCGCTGGTACGTTCTCGCCGGGAATGGTTACACGTGTGTGCGCGCGTGTATACGCGTGTGTGTGTGTCGTCGTATCGTTATCACGAATGTAAAGCCTGGCCGCTTTATCGACTTCGAAACAACTGTAAGGTTCAGCTTCGTCGCTAATGATTCACACAGCCCGACAACGTCTTTCCCGTATCTGCGTGCGTTAATTAGCGAGCGGCGAGCTGAATGCAGATGGAAAGATAGACGCCTTATATTGGGAAGCCTGGGTGGTTTTATCGCGAGGATAAGTCTCGGCTGTTATTTACATTCGTGCCGCGACATTATGACCCCGCGTTTACGTCGAGGCTCTTATTTCACCGGTTTATGGTCACGGCTGCTTAGCTTATTGGGCAAGGTGGCGCTTATACAAATCGCGGACGGCCTCGCCGTCACTCCCCGTCGAATTTCGACGATAAAAGCCCCACAGCCCACGTGAAAATTACAGGAGTTCGATACCAAATTGCCCTTTCTTCATACCAATCGATAACACCCCCAAAGAAAATCCTGCACTGCTAGTTTCAAGGCGGTACCTCCACCGCAAGGGTAGTTACAGGGCCACCACGGTTTAATCAATTATTTCTTCTGTTCTACTTGATAAAAAATTACGAAAAAATTTGTGAACATTCTACCCAGTAGCACATACCACGGTGAATTTATTCCGAATTTTTTAGTCTCTCTCAATTGCAAAAATAGTTTCATTAATTATTAATTATTAGACTATAGGGTGAGTACGGTTTAATCAATTATTTCTTCTGTTCCACTCGACAAAAAATTACGAAAAAATTTGTGAACATTCTACCCAGTAGCACACACCACTGTGAATTTATTCCGAATTTTTTATTCTCTTTCAACTGCGAAAATAGTTATTATTAGGCTACAGGGTGAGTACGGTTTAATCAATTATTTCTTCTGTTCCACTCGACAAAAAATTACGAAAAAATTTGTGAACATTCTACCCATTAGCACACACGACTGTGAATTTTTTCCGAATATTTTACTACAAAATTTGTATTTGAAAAGCTGCGGAAACCAAAAATTGAGTGACGTTATCCAATGACCACGTTCATATGTTTATGGTTTATTTGTTATTTATTTCGTTGATGCCATATTGTATTCCTTTGGCTGTAGATTGGTTATAGGACAGCTGCCCTCTGCTGGGAATCGGGTCGGGTCGGGCCGGGATCCCGAAAGTTTGGGATGTTCGGGTGGATTTGCCTCCCAATCTAATTTTACATTGTAACTTTTCGGGTACCCGGCCCAACTCGACCCGACCAGAAGCTCGAGTACCTGTTCCCCTAGAAAATTGTAAATTACGCGGAAATAACGACTGGCGACCGGCCGGCGGGAATTTACGGTCGCGTTTGATACATTTTCGCGGTCGGCACCCGGGGCCCTATTAGTTTCTAAATTTTCATTCGATCGCGTCGCAACGCATTAAACGCCGCTGCCCCGTCAAAGATTAATATCGAATTTATGAATGCCACGCGAAGAATTTGAAAATTTTACGGGGTTCGCTTTTACGAGCCGCGGCCATGAAAAACAGTGTTTAACGCTAGGCTATTAATGAAATTGCTAACTCGTATAATTCACCGGGCTTACGGTGCTGTGGCTGATCGATAAACCGGCTGGCAAAAGAGAAAATTAAAATGCGGGCAAGTCTAGGAATTAGCGGGTTAAGGGTGATTATCTGCAAAGCGTTCGCGGTCCTCCCGCGCCGGATAGAGCCTTTCTTTTTGCAAGTAATAGCTGCGTGGAAAAAAAATCCCCACCCCTCCCACGGTCTCGTTACTTTTTATGAAGAATGGTTAAATTAATTCTCGCGGTTTATGTTACATCTCGAAGTATTAAAGCGTTTCGGGTTCCGTTTAAACGTCACCGAATTTATCCTCAAAGCGGGCCGAGAGCGAATTTCTGCGACGCGCGGCTTTCAATCCCGCCACACGCTGCTGTTTAATTGCTGCCGGACTGTTGGAGAGTCGGGTTGTTATTTTTTTTTGTTTCGGAAAATCAGAATATATAGACGGACATCCCCAAAGTACGCACGTACAGTTTCTCGCAGCATTGTTCGGACAGTTTCGAACGGACGATCGCTTTTCAAGATTGGATTTTTGTCAGAAGTTATACCAAATAAACGTTGCTCTTTACAACCTCTCGTATGTGGGCTTACATTTTTTTTAAATTTTTATTGAAGCTCTTTAGACCCCTAAATAGGTCCATTTCGCTTTACAGTGTGGTGTTACATGTGGACTTACATTGAAAATTTGAAATGTACGTCCTGAAGATCTGTACTAATTACAATGTCCAACAAATTTCGACTTTTTTTATGATTTCAATATACTGTTGGGTCCTTCTTATAGAGTTTTTTGCGCTGATTCCGAATCTGTCCTTAATTTTTCTCCTATACGCACAGTTTTTGAAAAACATGGCTTTGAAAAAAAACATATTTTTCAACTTTAAACAAATATTGTGATGTTGTTATAAAAGATATTGAATTGTTCTTTACAGCAAAAGATTCTGTAGACTTTCCCGAAACCAGTGATATATAATATTAATACATTATGATTGTTTAAACATGTTTAACTGGCGTCAAAGCATGTCGGGTGAAGATATTTTGCTTTCTGGTTCGGTAAAAACGTCGATGCTGCAAACTTCCAAGGGGGGTTTCTCAAGATAAAAGTCTGCTCTATCGCGTGGTATAGTTCGATTTTCCGCTGGACCCTTATTTTTTGAGATGAATTGAGAAATAGCCTCAAAAAATTGGTGCAAAAGTGGAGTCTCTCCGTCTTTAATGATTGTTTAAACATGTTAATATTACATATCACTGGATTCGGGAAAGTCTACAGAATCTTTTGCTGTAAAGAACAATTCAATATCTTTTATAATAACATCACAATATTTGTTTAAAGTTGAAAAATATGTTTTTTTTCAAAGCCATGTTTTTCAAAAACTGTGCGTATAGGAGAAAAATTAATGACAGATTCGGCATCAGCGCAAAAAACTCTATAAGAAGGACCCAACAGTATATTGAAATCAAATTTGGTGTTGGACAGTGTTATAAGTGATTCCAATAATTGCCGTAACATTTTTTTCAGTGATTGAAACGTCTTTATCCCCGGAAATGTCCTAGCAGGGAAAGAGAATTCTTTGCATGGCCACATTTATTTGAATGCTTAAATATCGATCAAATATTATTTCATCTATGTAAAAAGAAACCCGTAACATTCATATTTGTCCGACTCGTTAAAATACGGCGAGGAGAATTGCAGGTTCAAACAGTTTTAATATTATTAAACTCGTCTGTATTCTATGAATTGCAAAAAGCTGCAGCGTTGTTTGAGAAAACAGGTTCAATTTTAGGTGCCCAGTGTGTAAAAAAGATTACGTACAATAAAAGTGATCTGAATGTAAGAAACGTTGATTACAAGTTAATTAAATATTGATTAAAAAAGTCTTTGCTTTGTTAAAATCTGCATCGTGAAAGGTTCAATCTTTAAGGGAATGGGTTGGAGCATCTGTAAGATACTTTAACCTTTAGGCAATTACGATTGGACAGCGTGTAAATATGGGATAATAATATGCGTGAAGGGGAGTAGTGTTTAAAGGGAGGAAATGGTTTAATTTGTTTGGAATATTTATTAGCCGGCGATAAAGAGGACGGGGTGCGGTATTAAAGTTTATAACGGCGATCGGCGTCGAATCTCATATTTTTCAATGCGTTTCGGGGCCACTTTGTGCACAACGGTTTTTCACTGTGGATACTCGCATACTCGCACGCAAATGACTGCGCGGCAAGAAAAAGGCAATAAAAATGCCTGTTCTCTCTCAGAGCACGGTGGTCCGGCCGTCACTTGCTCCTTTTTACCCTACCACGGCACGGCGCGATACGTGCGAACCTGTGTGGGAACGCGTGTGTGCTAGAGATCACGGTTTTGGACGTGTATTGAGGATACACGTATACTAATACATATACACTCCCGCTCATAAGTCTTAGGGCAGCGATCATATTCGTATCGGACAAATTTTTCCTTTATTAAAGTTTTCCATGTCGAGGAAAGGATGCTGCACTCGTATATCAAAAATCTTACCAACAAGTAGAAAGATATTTATATTTTCTTTTCATTGAAGAATCTGCCACGTTTCTTTATTACAGTTTCCACTATTCTTGACATCAGCGTGATCAATCTCTTCATACTTTCTGTTAGTTATATCACCCTCGTCCCAAAATATTCCATAAATGTGTTTTCAAGGTAAGGCAAAAGTTCCGTGTATTGATGACAAAGAAAATGCGAAAGTACCATCAGCCAAGCTTATTAGGCACGCTATAAAGCGATGCAACTAAATTTTTTAATACTATAGACAGTACAATTATCAATTTCATCATTCTTGTCATGTAATTATTACTAAACATATGAGGATATTTATATTATGTAGTTAATATACAGTTGAAAGTTCGTAATCTACTATACGAAACATGTACCAAAGTTTGAGTAAAAACCAGAGGTGTCCGAAGACTTATGAGCGGGAGTGCAATGTTTTATTATTCCTTAAGCTTCCCCTTTCTTAACCATGCCATTGGTTTTCTTAAAAACCATGAATTTGCACTGAGCACATTAATCGAGAACGAAACGAACTTTTGGGAAATGCTTTTGGGCATTTCTTGACCGAAACGTTTTTAATTAGATTGGGAGTGACGTTGATCATATTTGTTAATTCCTCACAAAACTCAATCCGCCTGTCAAAGTCATCTTCCAATAATTTTTGATGCAACTGCATTTTATAAGGATGAAACTCTCTCTCTCTCTCTCTCTCTCTCTCTCTCTCTCTTGTTATGTTTAAGTAATTCGTGCACAGATCCCACTGATACACCAGTTACCATTGCAACTTGTCGAATTGAACTAGTAGGATTCACAGTAAACTGTCCTATAATTTCGATTTGACCAGCTTCTTTTATGAATTTTGGCTTGTTTCTTTTTAAATTTGTCACTGATCCTGCTTCCTTAGACTTTGCAACTAGTTGTAACACGTACGTATGAGAAACATGAGTATCAGGATGTTTCTCATTAAACGTAGCAGCAGTTCGACGAGCACACTCATCAGCTCAATAAATAAAAATTATTTCTACCTGCTCTTCTAAAAAGAATAGACCATTTTATACAATTAATTCTACTACGATATAGTATCTCTTATTACGATGATTCGCACATGACTGAATAGTACAATCTCATATTGAAAGACAGACGACATAAACAAGAGATCAGTAGAGGACAATTTTGTTTCCAAACGGTACGTGCTAGTACAACTGGAAAACATCAACGATTTGCGTTAAAAAATTGTACACGATAATATGTCTCGCTCTACTTCGCTTTAAATATCTCCGAAACTAGTGCGCGGATAAAAAAATGTATCCTACGAAAATTGCTGGTCCTTTTGCGTACAATAAGAGCCCGCAATAAATTTAGTTCAAATGACCTTGAAAACGCCACCCAAATAAAAAACTGATGCTGCCTCTCTCTTTCCCCCTCGAAATCCTTGGAATCGTGTCTTACACTTTTTTAATATCTTTCATACTCTTCGAGATACAGTATTTTATCCATAAATGTCCCAAGCCCGGGTCTGTGGAGGGACGCCAGGGAAACTATTCTTTGAGTTTTGCCGAACGTAGAGAAGGACAGCCGAGCTCGAGAGGCCTCGGTCGCCGAGAAATGTAAACATAACTAATCCGATGACAAACTTCTTTAATTTCCATTATTTTTTTATGGAACTTTCACCAACATATTCGTGGCATTTTTCTAATGCAAAATGATACCAAACACGATATAATTCCCACTGTATTTAGTGGTGTAATTGACGATGAGAGTTACGGCTACAAGGAAGAACGGCGCATGGCCTATTTGACCATGCACCTGTATTTGATCCGAATTATATCGTGTTTGGTATCATTTTAATCAGAAAAATGTCACAAATATACCGGTGAAACTCCCATAAAAAAAATAAGTAATAATAAAAAAGTTTTTCCTTGGTGTATTACATTGTGAGGACGCGCGAGCCTTTGAAGTGTGCCGGCGCGTTGCGAGTCTCCGCGTCTCTTTCTATCCCATGCGCCGTCCTTCCTTGTAGCCGTAACTCTCATCGTCAATTAAACCACTAAATACAGTGGGAATAACATCGTGTTTGGTATCATTTTGCATTAGAAAAATGCCACGAATATGTTGGTGAAAGTTCCATAAAAAAATAATGGAAAATAAAGAAGTTGTGACATTCGAATTAGTGTGGTCTCACCGATGTACCCGAGCCGTATGAGTCATGCTTCTCGGCGACCGAGGCCTCTCGAGTTTCATGGCCCCTCAAGGGGAACACCCCGCAGTAGTGGGGATAGTTCTGGGACATTTATCCGGCAGACATTTGGGACATTTATCGATAAAATACTGTATTCGGTTGGAAAGTTTTCAAACCAACACCTTGTATGTGTACTCCAGTGTGCGCGATCGTGCGCAAGCGTGGAAGATTTCGGTGCCCGCGAACGCGCGTCGACCTCCGTCAAAATGATACTTACCACCTCCGGGGGCTCTCTCGGATGCATACTTTCGTATTTATTGGTTCAATCCGGAAGGTCCGATTTGTACGGCGCCTCTCGGCCACGTATCTGGCCAATCAACATTCCAAGCATAGGGACCACGTAGCCAATTACGGTATCCGCGATACAATCAGCACCACTATGCGCCTATTTATTTGTTCAGCTGCTCGTTTATGGCGCAAAGAGTAAACACGTCGTGAATATTGCATCGTGGAACCGGGGCAACATTTTCCCGAAAAGAAAAAACAACTTGTTTCGCGAAACAGATCACAGTTATCCAAGCGAGAGCGGGAACGTCCCCGCGGGTTTTAAACGGCGCTGGAATATCTTACGGCGAATAAATAAAACGGAGACGGTGCGCCGCAAACGCATTATTAAAAAGTTACAAGAAAAATACGAACGCCGGCAACGCTCGCTAATTAAGGTCATCCGAAGAGTTCGCCCTGCGGAGTTCCCTTAATGCATTCTAATGAAAGAGATCAAGAAGGAATTCCGAATGTAATAGATTCGGCTTTTTAACGTCGCTAACTCGATCCTCGTCTTTTTACCCAGATATTTTGCGAGGGGAACTTCGAACGCCCTGTAGGCGCGCGTTAGGCTCGGCTGAAACACGTTCCTCGGAAATTGTTAGAGCCTCGGATAACTTTGGGAATATTTACCGAGCACTAGAAGCGATTAAAAGTTTCAGCTTACAAAAATGACGAAGCTCTATTTACTTAGATTTTATGCAATCATTCCAATCAAGTGCCACGTAAATGAATTAATTAATTTCAAGATGCAAAATGTAAAACCTAATTACTGGTCGAAATATTTTTGTAGAAAGTTTTTAAAAATTGAAGTTGAGAGGTTAAACGGGAAACAATTCGAGGATTGGTAAGAACTGAAATCTGGAGTTCCGTTAACGATTCACGTCAGAATGAAAATGAGGGGAAAGGGGTGTGGTCGTTGTTTGCGGCCGAACGTTCGGAGGCATTTGTTCCGGGATCTGTCGAATTTGTATCGCGAACGCGAGAGCGAGTTAGGATACACGGAGTGGGATGTTTGAGAAACGAAAAAGGGAGTCGGAGCGGCGGGCCAACGCGGATTTTTAACGTGCGCGCTCTCCAGCTATGCAGCGAGGAGGGAAAACAGCCAGAGGCGGCCGCCAACGTTGTTTAGTTATAATTTTTGGCGAAGCTTGTCCGTCAGGCTTGAAAAACACCGCACGGCTTGAAAATAGTTTCGGGGCAGCGGCGCTCTAAATGCTCACTTGAACGCTCGCTATATGCATCCTGGCTTTCGTTCTCTCTCTCTCTCTCTCTCTCGATAAAAGAGCCGTTCTCTGCCTCCCACGTGGCTGTCTTGCGGCGTCGATTCTTCGTGACAATTTATAGCACGCATACGCTCCGACCCTGAAACGTTCCGTACTAAACATCATGGCCAGACTGTGGAGAGTCATACAAATTCATAAGTTCACGCATTCGTTTATTTCGAAGGGAATCGACCGAACCTTCTTTCGTACGTTCGAGTTTCAGCTTTGTTCGAATTCTTGAATGCATTTCGGAAGTTGGGAAATTCACGTCTTCTTTCTTTTGTCAACACATTTTTATTTATTTTCTTAATATGTACAGCAATTTTGTTGCGACGTAGAATCTTATCTCCTTCTCGGTTGTACCATCCATAGTCGCCAGATGGGAATCGACTCGAATCGAGTGGAAAAAGTTACCCCCTCTTTGCCAGTCCGTCACGTGACTAGAAGTAGAAGCGGAAGGTGTGGAGTGGGGAGACAATTCTTATTCTGGTGACTGTGGTATTTACCACCAGTTACCGATCATCTTGTACATCCAAAGAAAATAATTCTCCTTGTACATCTACAAAAAATAATGCATCTTGTACATCTGATAAAAAACTAAAAAATGAAGATGACCATGAGAAACGTGCATAAAAGATTGAATTTTTTACCGTACCGCAATCAAGACACTTGTAATTCGTTGCCAAAATATTGTTGGTTGCAATGGTGTTCGCTTTTCTCAATTTATTTCGACGAATGTTTTTTTTTCAATTTGTTTATTTAATGTTGCTTCAACATCAAAGGTCATTAGCAACAGCATTAGCAAAGGGCATTAGCAACTCCGAACAAACGATAATTATCGAGGTTTTACGGTAACATTTTCGGTGTAAAAAATGGCTGAACGTAGCCGTTCGAATTCTGGTTTGGCAATAAGGCGGCAGACGCGCGTCGTACGCCGATAAAATAACAAAAAGGGAGGAATGTAAAGTTTTACTGTTCCTTCTGTCGGATTTTAAGCTGGAAAAGGTTTCCAAGCGAAAGTAAGGGTAAACGGATAGGGTAAGGGTTAGAGCGAGCCTGTCACAGTGTGTGTGTGTGTGTATCAGAATACGCTGATGTAGGGTTCGTGTGATACGAAGCTCAGGTAACATAGGCTTTAGCGAACACTGGTTAGAAATACATGTAAGGGGTTTGTAAATTGCAGTTTCGATATCCATTGTTTTCTATGGACATTAGGGTGGTCCTTAGCTATACCTGGTGAAATTTTTTTGCGAGATTTTCGGCTCTCTCCCCCTCCCCCAAATATTGTTCCTTTTCATGAAAAAATGATATATCCAAAGTTTTAGAGCAATCGGACGTCGGGAAGTCGTGCCTCATTAGAGTGGGCCTCAACTATACAGGGTGAAATTTTTTTCACGACGCCCCCTAAAATTGTGCCATTGGGTAAGAAAATAATTCCTGCAAAAGATGAAGTTGATCGGATAAGGGGAAGACGTGCCTCATTGACGTTGAAGCTGCGAAAAACATGAAATATCCCATTCCTATAAAATTTCATGTTTTTCGCAACTTCAACGTCAATGAGGCACGTCTTCCCCTTATCCGATCAACTTCATCTTTTGCAGAAATTATTTTCTTACCCAATGGCACAATTTTAGGGGGCGTCGTGAAAAAAATCTCGCAAAGAAAATTTCACCCTATATAGTTGAGGTCCACCCTAATGAGGCACGACTTCCCGACGTCCGATTGCTCTAAAACTTCGGATATACCATTTTTTCAGGAAAAGGAACAATATTGGGGGGGGGGGGAGAGCCGAAAATTTCATGGTCGAAAAATAAGGACCACCCTAAATAGACATACACAGTTTATTTGCTTGTCGATGGAACGTCATTTTTTATTAAAATGTTTCACCGAATTGTCTCTTTTTCAACGTGAACATTTTCGCGGGGTGGGTAAAGTGTCCGAAGACTATACGCATATCCGTCGATGGAACTTCATTTTTTATTTAAATTCAATTTGAAAATCCAATCCAATTTGAAAAACCTTCGTTTCTTTTTCAACGTTAAAATTTTTGCGGGATGTGTAAAGTGTCTGAAGACTATGCGTGTATCTCTCTTTCGATTGGTATTAAAATTGATCCACCATTGGAAAAAAATATTTTGACTATCAGAAAGCAGTAACTTCGAACCGATTAAAAAGTAAAGCGTTTCAGAGCGCGGCGCAGATGCAGCAATAACAAATAAAATGGAATTGGTTTTTTCTGAAGTTTCATTACTATTTTTGTACAAATATGCGAAATGAATGCATTTTTATAACGTACACAGACTTTCTCTCTTACGTATTTTGCTGGATCCGCAAACTCCATTTGCGCGGTTTTCATACGTGTAAAGAGAACCATGCGAAACGAATGCTCTGCGAAAATTGAGGAACAGGATTGTCTAATTATTCCTGGCCTGAATTAATGATCTGCTAGATTCCAATATCGTCTCAATTTCCTATTCCATTTCCCAAAAAACTCTTCAGCCCTTAGTTGGTATAGTTGGGTCTCTCGAGACCCGTTGCCGTTGAAATTGTTCTCATGTTGGGATAATGTACTAAAAATTTTTATTCACCTGGTCACGATTCCATTTTTTTTCTTTTCAAAGGCATCTAATTTTACTTGAAATATAATCTTCAATTTTTGTAGGTAAATTTTAAGAAAGTGGAATTGAATAAAATCTTATTTTCAGTGGTTGTAGCCTTCGTAGATCTGGAATAAATAAAAATCATAAAAAATTCTATCGAATTTTACATTCCAGCACTTTTTGAAAATGTTCAGATGCCATAAATGCATAAAGACTCGCAGTCTACTTATAACATTGTAAGTCAACTTTACTTGAAAGATATATTCAAACGATTTATGAATGATTTTCTTTTCTTCTCTGAATTTATATATGTATAGCTCGTTACAGGGCTGCTCTTTACTTTACCGGACTCAGAATTTATGCCTTTCTCCTATAAATTGTGATGTATTTGGTATGTAATCCGGTAGAGTAGTACCCGGGGCGGCTGCAGATCGAAGTTTCGATCCTGTAACATCAATGGTTCAGGAGTTATGCTTGCTTAAAGTTGAGTAAACTGCAGTGTTTTTGACAGGTGAGGGTGCCGCCATATTGATTTGTAGTGATGGTCGCGCGCCTCTTAACGAGTTGGTTGGTGATTAGGAGGGGGTGAGCGGTACAAACCAATATGGCGGTTCCCTTATCAAAAACACTGCAGATTGCTCAACTTTAAGCAAGCATAACTCCTGAACCATTGGCCCTACAGGATCGAAACTTCGATCTGCAGCCGCCCGGGTACAAATCTACTGGATTACGTATCAAACACTTCATAATTCATAGGAGAAAGGCACAAATTTTGAGCCCGGTAAAGTAAAGTTTACCCCGTTACAGTTTAAATAATAATAATATGCGCGAAATAACCAGATAAGAGTTTTATTAGTCTTGCAACGACGCAATTGGGCTACATTCCTCCAACCGACCAAGTGTTTCCAAACATTCCGAAGAGAAAGAAAATCGCAGGAACCGGTTGGGCAACCGGGGTAATATTTTTGCGTATCTTGATTTTTGATCCCATAAATATGTGCCCAGCGCAAACAGCGAGCCCCCGACTCGATGGTGGTCTCAGTCGATCCCAATCATGCTTAGTAAGTGATCGATCAGGTGAGTTTCTGATATTCCAGGGGAGAGGGAGCAGTACAGCGACTAAGTTCTTCGTGTGGTACAACTACAGGCAGACCGGCGGTAATAGCGTTTAAATATTTGAACGAATGTTCAATCGATATCCCTTAGCCATCCCCGTCACAGCTCTTTCTGAACCGCTCGTTCTCTTCTCCGTTCCTTTCGAACTCGTTCTATCTTGCAGGCGGCTGGCCGAGCACGTTTCAATGAAATATCAAACGCGGCGAATGAGATTCTCTTATTCCGGAAGCAGAATGGGACCCTGGAGGAAGAGAGCGTGGAACAGAAAACGTTATACATTATACGGCGACAACACTCTGTAATTGATCGGAGATAGCCGACGGAATCGACTGACTGCGATAATGAACTTGATATTTTCCATTAACTGGAACCCGATCCCGCTATCAAACAATTCTTCGCTGTGTTTCTTTTCATACTTTGATTACCGAGTCCGTAGTACATACAAAGAAACACGGTGCATTTCTCCAACAGTTGTGTTCAATATTTGTTTGAATATTCAGGAAAAAATCAGTACTCTGGCGAGGTTTCTTACCAAGAAGTTTATTAAAACATGACCACAGTATTTAAAATTTTAACAAAGAGGTCGGCGATGTGAGGCAAATTTTAAACAATGCGATACTGCGCTGCAACGCTACGAGTTTCTCTGCATCGCGAGATAATTGCAAATGTGTACTTCAAGAAAATTCTGCAGAATTTTTAGAGGTCCCACTGTGACTTTCTGCAGTCCAAGGAAGCTCGGATATTTCGCAGGTTTAATTAAGCGAGGGCGTTTCTCGCAGCTGCGTGAGTAATTCAAAAAATGCAAGATACAGTCGACGGGTTTTGTTGCTTCAATTTGAAACGAAGATATCTTGGAAAACAGACGAGCTGAGGATGCAGCAGCGCGAGTAATTCGAAAAATCAAAGATGCAGTTGACAAAGGAGGTCGCCTGCAATATTTTCCGATTTGGAACGAAAATATGTCGAAAAATAGATGACCCGAAGATGCACAGCTGCGTGAGTAATTTAACAAATTAGAGATGACGAAGGATGTTACCTACAATTTTAGTTTTAAATTACTCGCGCGGTGGGATCCCTTCAAAAATTCTGCACAAATTTCTTGAAATACACATTTGCAATTATAATAAAAAAATACAAAATATAGATAAAAAGTGGTTCAACAGCCATTGTACTGATTTTTTCCTGAATATTACTGAACTAAACAGGCAAAAATTCGTATAATTCGTCTTTATAATAGAACAGTTGCTTAATTACAACACTTTTTTTTTATTCAATGCAATTTGAATCTTCAGGTAGAGATTATTTTGCCGTAATTACAACACTTGATTTCAATCTCTATAAAAGCATTTCTAAATTCTCCTATTGATTTACTGTTTTAAATTGTAAAGCTGGTGTGAAACAGAAAATAATTTTCTTTCTTAATGCACTTAATGGCTGAAAGTCTAGATGTTTTAATATCGAAAGATTTATCTCGCGACTGAAACTACCGCAGATTTAAAGATTGAAGCTTCCCCTTTACAGCGAGTGCTTAAAACTTGGTTCACGATTTTTCTTGGTCTATTTATCGAGTTTCTTTAACTTGTTCTTCGTACGCTTGTGTTGATCGAAGTGCTAAAATATTCCGAGAGACGTGCAGAATTAACGAGCATTTTTCTTCTTTTTATTCAATGCAATTTGAATCTACAGGTAGAGATTATCTTGCCGTACATTATTTTTCAATACATCGTGATACTTTATATATAATACAATACAAATTATAAATAATTACCTAGCATGTTTTTTTATTTAATGCAATTTGAATCTCCAGGTAGAGGTACCAGGTTAATTATTTGATGTTAACGTTCAATGCATGTTCGACTGACTCGGAAATTCTGAGAAAAACGAATTGGCTGATAACATCGCCTCGCTTCTTCTGATCCGACGACTCTGGTAGCGAATAATAACGTGTTCGAGTAAAGTGACGCTTCCGAAGTGAAGTAATTATAATTTCGCTTGTATTAGCATCGCTCCTCATCTTTCCTATTTTCTGCTTTACCATAATTTTCCCGTTCCCCGTATCACAGTGAAATCCGTGAAAGCATTTCCTTTATCCGGATTGAAGCAGCCGCGTGCTGCCGGTTACCAAAACTGGGCTACCGAGAATACTGTCTGCGCTGTCCTGTTATTCGCAACGCTCCCCGATTTTCATTGTGTTGTTCTCTCATTTTGATCGTGCGCGCCAGGGACGACATCCAGCGGCGGCGGCGGCGCGGCGGCCTCTGAAAAATGTTTAACATCTGCGCTATCATTCTGCCGTGTTCTTGTGATAATCCAGCCGTGAAGAAGTGCACACACAAGGATTCCGCGGAGCCGGAACAGGCTACAGGAAGAACGGAGATGAGAATGGGATTACGTTAGGTCGACCGTGTGTACACTCGCGCGAGTGTAAATCGAGCATACGTTGCCGGAGAGATGCAGATACATATATCTGAATACCCGTGATGAGAGTAAAAGTACGGAGAGGGGAGCCTGCTCTTTGTTGTTCCTCTCGTTTTACCCATCTCCCTTTCCTCGTCCGTTTGTTCTTCGCTCGAGTGTGGTCGATGTCCATCTTGGCGATTCCACCGACCCGCTGAAGTCTGCTTTCAACCAACCGTCCCGTCTTCACTCCACAGAACCACGTCATCTTCCCCTATCCAAACCAGTGTCGCCAGAGAGGCACCAAAAGTGGTGCCTCTTCCTCCCCTACTTTTCCCCTTCCACTAACCCATTCCAGCACACTCCAACGTCCCCCACTAAAACCGTAGACTAGTCCAACGTCCCCCACTAAAACCGTAGACTAGTCCAACGTCCCCCACTAAAACCGTAGACCCAGTGTTCCGATTGAAGCCACAATTTTTCGCGCATGCGCGGCCAAAACAGTAGCGTATCTACAATGACGCAGCAGAGCGGCCAGAGCCCTGACGCCTTCAGGTAGTTGTATTAGCGGGAATGTATCGATGTTATTGGCGGTGTCTTTCCCTATCCCATCCTCAAAATAAAGAATAAGTTTCAATTATGTTAAATTTCAATATTGCATATGTCCACATTAATAAATTTTTTAAAGTCTACGGGGTGCTCAAGCTACCCGATTTCATCGAAAAGGTCACGTTATTGAGGCTGAATTTGCCGCGCATGCGCGAAAAATTGTGGCTTCAATCGGAACACTGCGTAGACCACGGTGCCCGTGCCGTAGACTGGTCATCAGAGAGTGGGTAAGTACCCACTCAGTACCCACCCAGTATTCCCCTCGATTTTCTCGACCTGGCGACACTGATCGAAACGAATTAAACACTCGACGATCAGCCGAAATAATTTGATTTCTCGCGTTCCAACCTTGATTTCAACCTAATGGAGAACATTGTGGAAAGTCTCTGTTGTCGGCTGCACCTTCATCTATTTCTCCAAATATCTTTTCAGAAATCGTCTCTAACGAGACCAAAAAGAAACAAGAAACTGTTGTGCAAATCAGCGTTCTGATTTACTTACCGCGCGTCTCGCTCCCCGTAGCGGTCCTAATTCGAAGTTTCTAAGGCGTGTTTCACACTCGCCATTCGTGGAGCCTAGGAGAACTAGGGCCGCCACGGGGAGCGAGGTGCGCAGCCGGGTCGAGGGGGCGTAGCCTTCGAAACTCGGCCGTCGCGAGTAAGTAAATCCGAGCGCTGGTGTAAATCAATAGAGATTGAAATACAGTAAATCCTTTATAGACGCAACAGCCTCAGGGGGATTTGGTCGCATCTATCGTATAAGGTAGATATTTTTGATCTCCAAAGGCCGAGCGGAACGTAGAGAAGGACAGCTCGTGTAAATAGAGACCACGCGCGGGTTCCACCTTTGGGCGGTCGATCGCGCTACAAAGAAATTAAGGTATTAGGATGTTTAAGTTTAAATTGGGGTTTTATTATACTTGATGTATCATTCTCAGGTATCGAACAGAGTTGTGCTAATTCAATTACAGTGTAATTCAATTACTAAGTATTTCTAATCATATGTGTAATTGAAATACAATATAATTAAAATACAGCTCTCCAAATTATAGCCCACAACTTTGAAAAAGTACGATATATTTTTGTTTTTCTTTCATATACTTGTTTGCTTTACGGTTGAAATTTAAAAAAATGTGTAACGCAGAAGTTATTTCAGTTCAGATATTATAAATTTATAAATAATAAATTCCTTCTGTTTGAAACCTACACATGGATTTTTCAACCTCTTCTTACCTATTACTTCATCATTCTTTAATTTTTAATTTTAATTTAATTACATCGTAATTCGTAATTAATGTAATTTAACTACGAAGTATTTTAAAATTGTACTGCAACTGCAATTACGAATTACGAATTGTATTTTGTAATCGTACTCCATTGCAATTACGAATTACATTAAAAAGCGGCTCGTAGATATACAAGGACCCCGTTTGCCTTTCCCTTGTTCAGTATCGTCCAGGACAGTTTTTCTCTTAGTTAACTGCAGATCCTCCTCAAGGTAAGACGTTTCTTTCTGTCGGCGCGAATAAAGTATTTTAGAAACAATAAACTGAGTTCCAGTTGATTTCAACTACCCATTAAAACTAACATAATTAAATTGTAATACTCTGCACAACTCTGGTATGGAATAGCATTAGTACAATACAACAATTTCCCGCTTACCACCGTTGTTTGCCCTGTACTTGGGTGGGATATTCTTGGTCGCATCTATCGTATAGAAATTGTTGCGCCTATAGAGGATTCACTGTACCATTCCAGTAATTAGCGATAAATACCATTTTCGCCCGTTTAGTTCGAAAGTCTAGCGACCACTCGGCCGAAGAATAAAGACTGAAACGAGGACAGGCGGGAATGTTATTTATCGCAGATCGACGCATCAATTATTCGATTATTGAGGGTATAACCTCCTCGACCGAGTCGACGTTTCGCAATGAAATTTATTGGCGCACTAACGAGAAATTGAATTTCTCGTGATAATGAATAATACGTAGTTCATTTATGCCGTTCCCTCGGCCGGGCGCGCATAATCAAGTTACATTTCCGATAGCGTTGCCCCGTCGAAAGTGGTGCGATTAATCATTGTTCAGCGAGGCCAGCAACGCGTCGGTGTTTTCAAGAATTAGCAGAGAAATCTATCTCGTAGTCCTGTAACAGTCTGCTTAGATTAGGAACGCAAATGCGTAGCCAGGCCGCTGTGCCTTGTAGAGGATTTCGCCAGAAATCCCCTCTTTGCCTGTGTGTGCCGACTCGTTCCCCCTCGTCCTGTCTACTCTCTCCGGGTTTACGCGAATCTGTTTGCGGAAATCGAACGCGGACGACGATCCGACTGCCGCCGTGCCGCTCCAAAAGTTTTTCGAGACAAGGGATTTGTGGGTTCAATTACGGGTGACTATGAACGCGCGCTGCGGGTTCGCTATTTTTATCGAAGAAGTTTCTTGCCTCATAAGAGTCCCTCGGTATTTTTTTTTTATTTTAAGCATTTCAGATCTCAACGGAGATCTATTTCTGCTGCACTGAAGTAAATTACTTGTGAAACAAATCATTTCTTTAACACAAGTTTTTCGACACTTCTATTGGTCACGAGAAATGTTACTTTCAAGTATCTGTATGTTACTAAATAGTACTCTCTATGGAAAAATATTATTGTAGATTACTCGCATATATATTCGGGTTCATGAGAAAAAAGTTTTAGTCATTTTGAACAAACTAAAAATATTGACTTTTGGCGCGCTAAACAAGCCAAATACCCCACTGTGCGGCGTGACGACGGTATCACGTGCAGCTGGGGAAGTAGATACCGATCACGAATAACAGATTTAACGTACAACTATGTACATACACGGTTTTGCGGATACCAGAAATATATCTGGGGTCAGGAAATGATTGGTTCCGGTCAAATCCCTAAACTTTCTCGCCACACAGGATTCCTCGGAAATCATGGCTACCCGTGGCTCGGATCAGGATGCGCATTGTAATTCTCCGAGGAACATTTTCCACAGTTTGCCATAACGGCGAGTCTTCGAATCCGCACCGGAAAGTGGAAGTAATCTTGCGAACTTTCAGAAAATCTTTCAGCTGGCTTCGACCATAAAAACTGTTAGCTAAAGTGAACATTGTCGGGTAAATGACTTAAAACATCTTTTTCAAAATAATACGTATTCGCATTCACTAGTGTAAACTGAAATATAAATTCATTCTTTTCAACGCAGTCAATGGAATACGAATGTATTCTTCTGGACGTCCTCTCAATGGAAACGATGGAATCCATTTTAAATTGCTCAAACACTCGCAGAGTTTCAATCGATCCATTAATTATTTTCGGGTTTCTGTCGCGAGACCGACGCGTGTAATTTTAGGTTAGTCCGTGAAACACATACCGAGAACTTCCTCGGCTCTTTTATTGTTCTACATAATTTCTAAGAATAGTTGTTACGTAAAAATAATCATTTGAATAGGTTGAAAATAATGTAACAGCATCATTCACAATTTTCGGCAAAATAATCTCTACCTGGAAATTCAAATTGCATTAAATAAAAAAAATTCACAATTTTGTGTTTGATCAATCCATCTTGGTCAGAAATACATAAAATCGACTTTAATTACGACTCCTTTGTGCATAATTGTGATTGAAAAGAGAAGTGTGATTTGAAAAGGAAAGATTCGCAGGATTTAGAATGGCGGGCGGTTCCCTATTCCAGAGAGCGAAGGAATTCGTGGATCGAATTACCGAATCCGGATGTGAGCCCGTATTTTTCGCTTGCCGGCCAACTGCTTTAACCAATTAAGCTATACATGGGTCGACGAAAGAATCGACTTGGGAGGCCCGCCGCCAGTCTTGTTCAGGAGAATTCTGCCCCATCCTGCTTCCTTCGCCGATGACTCGAATGCTGAAAGCACGACAGCGTTCGATGCCAGTAATAATAGAATCGGACATTCCGTGTCTACCGCTATTTTTATATAAATTCAACCCGATTCGACCGAATTGTATACAAACGCCGAAATTATTCCTAGATCGAATCGAACGGCTGTTTCATATCCTACTCTTCGAAGACGTATTATTTGCTGTAGAACTTCATGCATTTATAGCGCACGCGAATTTTTCGACGATAATTCTGCAACACGAACTTCTGGTAAAACTTGGACTGGATTCCTGTACAACTATACAGGGTGTTTCGTTTATCTGATAACGGAAATATCTTGTGACGCGCTGAAGTTACGAAAAAAATTTGTTTACAAAAGTTGAATGGTGGGGAGGGGGGATTTCAAAGTGAAATTAAGCTTTTTAAACGGAATGTCCTATTTTTTATACCATAGATCGATAGAGTGTCAAATTCTGAGTATAATAGTGTTGACGTTCATATGTTCTAAACCTAATAGTTAACGAGATATTATCGAAACAATTTTATTTCCTCTTTGGATAATATCTCGTTAACTATTAGGTTTAGGACACATGAAGGTCAACACTATTATACTCAGAATTTGATACTCTATCGATCTATGGCATAAAATCTAGGACATTCCATTTAAAAAACATAATTTGGCTTTGAAATCCCCTCTCCCCACCATTCTAGTCCTCAAAAAAATTAGACTATATGATTGTACCCTTCATGCGAAACAACTTTTCTAAACAAATTGTTTTCGTAACTTCAGTGCATCGCAAGATATTTCCGTTATCAGATAAACGAAACACCCTGTATAAATTACAAACGTCGCATAGAAATACATAGTCGCGGTTCTATTGCAAATGATATTTCTCTTATTGTCTTCTCAAGAGCTTCCTGTCACAGCCGATAACAAATCATATTTTCAATAAACTCCGATTAACTTTTTATTGCCTTCAGCTCTAGGAAATGATTACTAACTGCATCCATTGTTCCCGCGAACGATAAAGCAGAAAGAAGCGGCTTGATACCGATAAGAAATGCTGCTGATACGATTACAGTGTCGGCTCGATAAACTTGTATGTAATTCGTATCTCCTGTACCTATAATTCTACGTTTAACTAAATCAAAAAACTATGCTCAATTTTGATTAACGAACGTGGACGTTAAATCTCGAAGAAATGATAGTAACTGAATTTACAAAAGATCGCTTTAATTCCGAGAATGCGGGGAACACGTCGTGGTACAAATGTACCTTATGAAAGAGGAACTGAAGAATAAGGACCTTTCACTGAAAGGAGCATGCGGAGAAGAACAGTCCGACTCTTTTGTCATCTCTACTGTGCCCATGTTATCAGCGAATTCGTTTCTCTCAGATATTTCCGAGTCAGCCGAACGTGCATTCAACGTTAACATCAAATAATTAAACCGGGGAGCATGAAACATTTCTAGCAAATCAAAATGCTCGCTAACTCTGCACGTCCAGCGGAATATTCTAGCACTTTGATCAACGCAAGCATACAAACAAATTTGGTCACATTACTGCAAAAGTAGAATTTTCATTCGAAGCTGGATATATCGACTGCGAAAAATCGTGGACCGAGTTTTAAGCACTCGTTACAAAGGAGAAACGTCAATCTTTAAATATACGGTGGTTTCAATCACCTGTTACGCGTCGCGATGCTTTCCTTGCGGAGCATCAGTAACATTGGGAACAGACGAGCGCGGTAACCTGTTCCCTTGGTGGGATTCGCGATATCGCAGTGGAGGACCAAAAAGGTGGTGTTCACATCTAGCTTGGACGCAATTTTCAAGATAAACAATAATTTTATTTCATGTTAAACACATAATATAGATAAGAATATATAAGAAAGAAACAAGTTAAAATAAGAGAAAAGTATTAAATAATTGAATAAAGAAAAATAAGTCTTCGTTGTGCGCGAGTAACCAGCACTCAGAAGATTTCAGTTACAAGGAGAGATCTTATCCAATTTGATCAGTCCCAGCGGGTGGTCTTTACGTCCTACCCTGCACATTTTTACTTGCGAGAAGGAAAATCAGGGGAAAAGCTACCTAGGTGCAGGTAACGTGTACTAGTTTGGCGTACTGCGGGTGTAGTATGAAGGTGGGAGAGAGAGAGAGTGCTCGGTCATTGGAGCGAGGGAGGGGGCATTAGGCCCGTCGCGTCGGTGCTATAAGGAGGGGTGCGCTCGGCTAGGCGAGCGAGAGAGAAGGCGGTAGGCCCTTTTGGTGTGAGAAAGTGGGGTGCGCTCACTAGTGGAGCGAGAGAGACAGCGCTATGATGCTGTTGGTGAAAAAGAACGTTCACCATGCTAACTGCATGGAAACGTTACACACCAGAGAAATTTTTCAATGTTTTCACAGACGTTTCAGTTTGTGACATTTTCGACCAGGAAAGCGTCGTTAATGCCACAGTCGCTGTATCGTGCAAAAATATCATAGACAAAATGGAACGCTGGTTGGCAAAAGGAGGGGGTTCAAGCTTCAAAATAGGTCCAATTATATTGCTGTACTATCTTTTTTAAAGAAATTATTACAGGTTAAATATAGGAAATTTAGTGTTCAAATACTGCTTATTCGTAGGCGAGATCTAAAAGACACGTATAATATTACTAGACAGCAGATTTTACGCAATTTAAAACGGTATTTATTTGATTTGTGCAATTTAAAACAGTAAAACCTATTTCAACCTATTAAATATATTGAGAAAGAAAATTATTTCCTATTTCACTGCAGCTTGCTGCAATTAAAACATTGGAAGCAAAACATTAGAAGAATTTAGAAATGCTATTGTATTTAGTATTTCCAACCCACTAAATATATTAAGAAAGGAAATTATCTTGAAGTGTTCAATTTCAACCAGTAAGAGATTAGAAGAATTTAGAAATACTATTTTACTATTATCAACCCATTAAATATATTAAGAAAAAAAATGATTTTCTCTTTCATTCGAGCTTACTGCACTTCAGAAAATATCTATTTCGCTAAAGATCTGCTATCTAAATATAGTCTGCACGTGTATATTTATTTATTATTGCTCTAAACCGAGTAGTTTATTTATTAAAAATCCCATGTCCAGTGATTGGAGAACTCCGCCTATAATAACAACGGTTCCGAGGCTTTCGTAGATATCATAATAGTATAGAGTCGGGGAAAATCGAGGGCGGAGTGTTTTCGAGTATGAAACAGTGAAATTTGTGTGGGGGATAGGATGACGCTAGTTCCGGACAGTGGAAAGTTCAGGTAACGTTTCGATAACGCAGGACAAACAGTGCTCGGAATGGTGTCGGAACATTATAACGTCACGGACGGGGACCAGTGTTTCAAAGTTGCTCGATATTTCGACAATCCGTATCAGAGTCAGGAAAGCGGTGTTCCCGTCTAACAATTCTCATGCTCCGCAAATTGGTTCAAGTGGCTACTTACTGAGTTACAGTTTATTGCACACCAGGCCACTGCAGTATTCGTATTATACTCTCCTTCTCTCTCTCTCTCTCTCTCTCTCTCTCTCTCTCTCTCTCCGGGAGCAAGAGAATCGGAAGAGAAGCAAGACAACGGTCCGGGGGATGAAAAGAAAGGAAGTACAAGCCATGCGCCAGCGATGAAGCGTTTATTTACACGGACCGGCATCTCCACGGTGCCACATTACGTTACATTATGCGTCTTCCTTGAAGCACGGCTTATTCCCTGCTTCTTCTTCTTCTCTTTCCCTTCTTCTCCCTCTTTTTTTTAGTTACTTTATTCGCCCAGTCGACTGTGAAAATGGCTCGAAATGGCTCGCGCTTCCTTCGCAAATGTGGATAACCAGAACCGGATAGAATATTATAATATTTACAGTTGCATTCACTGCGCTTATTTCATTTTCACTCGTGGAGACGTTTTCTTAAAAATTTATATTTCTGAATGAATATTTCTGAAAAATTGGCTAAGAACTGAATTTATTCGAACCTCTCGCAATGTTCACAACATGTGCCTGAATGAAACGATTAATTCAATTTTTAATGGAAGCATTTTCGTAATCTCAAGAATCATAAAAATAAAAAATGCGAAACATGTCAGAAATATGATGGTAAAGTTTCATTGAAAATACTTCATTCATTGCATGAATCAGTCTCTTGTTCGTTCTACGTCACAAAGAAATAGTAGTACCACAGGATCTAAGAAACAGCGCGGGTCCGGGGGGTTTTCCTGGATCAAGGCTTTACTGTACAGTAAAAGCTCCTTCGTTGTCCAAAGGCCGGGGGGCTGAGCGGACAACGAGCGTGCCCGGACACTATTTTTGATTTATGACTGCGTCTAGATATCGCGCCGACCGCGCCGAGCGACTTCAATAGGAAGCCGAACATAGAGAAGGACAGAATGAGATATGGATCGGGTGACCGAAGCGTGTCGCCGTCGCCGGCACAGTTTAAAGGCCCACATTGTTGCTGTTGCTCGTTGCCTTCGAAACTTCGACCGTCGATTAAACCACTAAATACAGTTAAAACTATATTGTGTTTGGTGTCATTTTAATCAGAGAAATGGCAGAAATAAGTTAGTGAAAGTCCCATAAAGAAATAATGAAAATTAAGACGTTTGAAAATTCGGTTTACTCGAGTCAATGTTGTGGTATTCACACCGATATACCCGAGCCGACATCAATCGTCGCCGCCCTGCGGAGCGACTCGGCGTTGACAGGCAGTGGAATGGGTAGGCACTGGACAACGATCGTGCCCTTGATTTTGGACAACGAAGGAGCGATTACTGTAATTGCTAAAATTTAATTTGAAGCACCTTCCTAATCTCAATAATAAGAAAATAAAAAATGTGCAACATGTCAGAAATATGTTGGTAAAGTTTCATTAAAAATACTTCCTTGATTGAATGAATCAGTCTCTTGTTCGTTCTACGTCACAAAGTACATACTACTAGAACCACATGATCTAAGAAACAGCGCGGGCCCGAGGGTTTTTCCAGGATCAAGGCTTTACTGTAAATGCTATCATTTCATTTAATGCACCTTCCTAATCTCAAGAATAAGAAAATAAAAGAATGTGCAACATGTCGGAAATATGTTGGTAAAGTTTCATTGAAAATAGAAGTTTCATTAATCGCACGAATCGGTCTCTTGCTCCTTCTAGATCGTAAAAAGGTACACAGAAGGAACCACAGGGTCTAAGAAACAGCACGGGATCTCCTCTGTTTCACCAGAAAAATGTACGAAAACCGGAAAGGCAGTATAGATCGATTCGGTGAATGAATCGAACGCAGAGAATGAATTTGAAAAATGGCGAGGGGTAGCTTTCGCGTCAAGTGAGAGCAAAGAACGGGAAACTGTATTTAGGAAGTTGTAGGTTGTCGTCGATACGATAATAGCGGGAACGAGGTGGGCTTCGGAGCGGTTCCTTCATTTCCATCGGTCCGGTAAGTTGACGGTAGTTTCGCCCGGTTCACAATTATTGCCATCGTTACGGGGGACTTGTGATCACGGGGAACGTTACATAAATGGAGACACTCGACGAGCCGTAAACTCTGATCACGGGCGAAATATCGTGCCGGTAAAGCTTTTAGAACAGGAACGCACAACACAACGCAGCGTTCCGTTCCCTCCGATCGATTTGATCGTATTTTCCGTCGCGATCGATTGCCGATCTCCCTCCTCCTTTCCTTTCAACGGTAACGATGGCATTCTGCTCGGAAAGCAAAGCCGACGCAATGGGTTTAGACTGTTGCAGGGACACGAGACAGGCTGCACCCCCGCCTTAACCATTAGCGTTGCAATTAAACATGTTTATTACCCGGCAACCGTAATACAACCCGGCGAGTCCTTAATGTTTCCTAGATAGCGCTGCATGCGTTGCGTGCCAACCCTCCCGACCCGACACAGGAATACCGTGTGCACGGTAATGCTTCTACTTAACTGCAGCTCTGCATGTGTATCAACCAGCCACGCAAAAAAACCAAATTTATATACATATATTAGCCCGCGTATGCGTGCACGCGTGTCTTCGTACTTCGCTCCGCTCGATTTCCTCGATTAAGTATCACTCTAATGACAGCCGTGTTTAATTAGTTGATTCGCTGTTCCGTTATCGCGATCACGCACTTGATGCATTCACCGCGCTAATGTTTGCTCTAAACCCCCGACTGCACGGCAAACTGTTCGATCCTTCAACCGCACGTTATTTATCATAGTTTTGCCAAATCTAGAATTCAATAAATAAACTTTCGTTTGGCGTAGATTTTCGTTGCATTTTCAATTTTGTTTCTTTATGGCACAGTGGAAGCACGTACTGTTGAGTGCTGACAAGAAGCTCCCTGACAGGAATGCGGTGACGTAGGCAAGAATGCGCGCCCGATTGGTTGGCTTGGAAGGGGCGCGCCTTCTATTGGCCGAAGCGGTCACGCACACATTACTACTGCTATGCAGAACGATAGACCCCCCTTGCCTCTGTGCCCCCACCCGGGGAGCTTCTTGTCAGCACTCAACGGTACTTGAGTTTTGAACGGAATTTTCCATTTTTGCAGGCAAATTTTAAGAAAGTGGAATCACGTAAAATGTTATTCTCAGTGGTAGCAGTCTTTGTAGTTCTGGAATAAATAAAAATCATACTAGATTCGGTGTAACTTTATATTCTAGCATTTTTTGAAAGTTTTCAGAATTTTTAGAGACTGAGAAAAATTAAATCGGTTTCAAGCAATGATAAATAAATAAACAATTAAGTTTGCATTCACCATAGCAGTCAGCTAATACATACATTGTTCAAAACAGTCCCGATGCCTCGTGTACAAATACTTGTTAGGTTTTTTTTAATGCTTCAATAGGATCGACGTAGTTTTTTTAAGCTACAAATTTTCAATATTTTAAGGATAATTTAGAAATATGTTCAATGGATATTTAAACGAATAAAACTGGCCAAGCATCGTCTTACCAGTGCAATTCACCATTTATTGTAATATTACTAGTACCATTGAAACTGTAACATGTCCCGAACTAATGGCTTTCGAGCATAAATGGCTTAACAGCTTTTTACATAGAGTGGTTACGGCTACACGTTCCTGTATGAAGTTTCACATTCCATAAAATACTCCCCTTACTCAAAGTAAAACATACAGTTTACACGTTTATGCTTGAACACGTGAACAACAGAGGAATAGAATTCTGTATCAGTTTGGAAGAATTGCAGAACGTTCGAATTTAGCACATTCTAATAACCAGAATAACAGAAATAACAAGATCGATCCAAATTTTTAGTCATTTTTAAAGTAATATATAGAAATTAAATAAATTTGGGGTGTATGCATTTTTAGAATTTATTTTTTAAATTTATTTTACGTCGCTTTTTTAACTGGTGTGGTTATTCCGCGACGGGACCTACAGTTTTTATAAGGTGGATTCCGAACCACCTTTTTTAGAATTAGAATAATAACAATTTAAAAAAATTAGAACCCAAGTAATAAATGAGTTCCGACTACGAAAAACTATTCTGTTTATCGAGGACCGTTCCAATTTAGAAAATTGTAATAACAAGCATAACAAAAATAACAAGCATAACTCTATCAAATTGTTAGCCATTCTTAAAATAATATATAGTTGGGAGCAAAACTGATCACACACACTTTAAATCAGAATAACTTTTTTATGAATGGACCAAACGATTTCAATTTCTCTGCAAGGCTAGAAGAAACAATACTAAAAATTGATTTTTACGACTTTTTTAGCTGGACTAATAACGAAAATTTCGAAGATGTGTTTGGTCAACTTATATGATAAATTATATATGCTCCGAAAATCTCATTGTAATTGGTTAATTGGTTTACGAGTTATAAACGATGAAAAGTGGTAAAAATGGCAATTTTTCAAGATTTTCTGCCTTTTCACCACTTTTGATCGTTTATAACTCGTAAACCAATTAACCAATTTCAATGAAATTTTCGGAGCGTGTATAATATATACTTGAACAAACATATCTTCTAAATTTTCGTTATTATCCCAGCTAAAAAAGTAAAAATCATTCCGATTTAAAGTGTGTGTGATCAGTTTTGCTCCTAACTGTGTATCCAAAGAAATAGGCGCGTCTCCAATGTTAAATCAGGAATGGAAGTTAACGAATAAGTTTCGACCACGAAATAATATTCCGTTTATCGAAAGAGACACTTTGATGCAGAGATTTTCCAGAGAACAGAGCCTGGTTGCGCGGAGTCGGTGCTCCGGGTGCATTAAAAACGTCAGCGCCAGGGAAGATTGAAATCGGTAGGTGCAGCAGCGTGCAGTACGGTGCACGGTTGGGTATGAAAGAAAGGTGACCTTAAGTGATTTCGCAGTGCAGCGGTTGGCAGCGTTATCAATAGTAGTATATCAGTAGCGTCACGCACTGAATACCGATAAAATCGTCGGCGAGTCTGGCACACTTATCAGCTGTGACCGATCGATCGGTGGAGAGGGTGGTGGGACACTGCGAAGCTCCGATCCGACGTGAAACAAAAGCATAGTCTCGTTACCGGGGGGTTAAGACCGGCCAAGCTAAAAAGCTTCGTGGTCTAATACCGAGAAAAGGGGAGGGTCAACCCGGAGAGAGGGCGCGCACCGTCAAGGACGGATTTCTTCGAAACAAGGATTTCTGGATTGGGGTATGATCGGTGGTCGAAGAGGCTTAACGGAGGGTCAGCCCACAGCTGTCCCTGTCCCTGGCCCTCTTCAACGTAACGCCTAGCTGCCCTATCTCGAAAATCGAAAAACCCTTCCTAATGGGGGACCGCATGACCGTGTGAACGCGACACACTCGTTTATAACCATTAACCCTTTGGACTCGAAGCAATTTTCGTTCGAAAATCGAGACATTTCTTTCAACCCGGATCATTTTTATCATCTTTTTTACATCGTGCACATCGAATTCAACCTGTTTTTTGCAATTTATAGAACACAGACGAACTTAATAATATTCAAACTGTTCTAAATAATGGTGTCGACATTTTTTCTGGCGGACGAAGATTTTCTATTAGGTCGTCCGGAATGTCATTTCGTTTTCTGATGGGAACATGAACGGCCATTTTTTACTGTTTAGAATAAGTTTTGTAACTAGACTGCTGATCTTTATTCAAAATAAAAATTGTCTGTATTGATTGCAAGAAATAGAAACTAAATTGATATATTGACATTTTCAATTTGAAAAATTTTTCAATAATTTGGGATTGCATCTTCTCAATTTTGCTATAAATGCATAAAGATCCGCAGCCTACAGGTACGAGCAAAACTGATCACACACACTTTAAGTAAATCGGAATAACTTTTTTACGAATGGACCAAACGACTTCAAGTTCTCTGTAAGGCTAGGCGAATTAAATGAAAAAATGCATTTTGTCGGAATTGTGAAAAACAATAGTAAAAATTGATTTCTACGACTTTTTGCTTGGTCAACTTGTATAAATTATGTACGCTCCGAAAATTTCATTGAAATTGGTTAATTGGTTTACGAGTTATAAACGATCAAAAGTGGTAAAAATTGAAATTTTTTATGACTGTCGGTCTTTTTACCACTTTTGATCGATTATAACTCGTAAACCAATTAACCAATTTCAATGAAATTTGCGGAGCTTATATAATTTACCATATATAAGTTGACCAAACACATCTTTCAAATTTTCGTTATTGGCCCAGCTAACAAAGTCGTAGAAATCAATTTTTACTATTGATTTTCACAATTCCGACCAAATGCATTTTTACAACATAGTTTTTAGACGTCATCTACTAAACTGATTCTTCTAGCCTTACAGAGAACTTGAAGTCGTTTGGTCCATTCATAAAAAAGTTATTCCGATTTAAAGTGTGTGTGATCAGTTTTGCTCCTAACTGTATTTATAACATTTTGTTCTATGATCCTTTGCAACTTTCCAGACCTTCCAAAGATCTCATGCTCATAGAATTTCTGTTTTTCATTAACAAGAAATTGAGTTATATGTCAGAGTCCACTGGTCATTCTTTTGAAAAGGGACAACGAGCTAACCAATCGTCAGAGAACTTTCGAAACAATTTTTGAAAAAGTGGCACTTACAGCGTATTTTAATTCCAGTCTCCTATTTTATTGAACTTATTAACTACACACAATAGCCAATTTTATAAATCTACGTGAACAAAGTAAAAAGAGTTAATATTTCAGTAATGACTCATCCTTGGAAATCCTTTCTAAAATATTTAGAGTACCAAACTTCATTAAAATCGTTTGTTTGTGTTCACTCGTATAGTTCACTATAATTGATAAATGAATACGCATTTTTTAAGTGTGCAAAACTCTTCCTTCTTTGAAAGGAAACGTCTTAAACGCGCCAAACGCTGATTTAAAATTAATTTCGTATGTCGAAGTGATTCGAAGGAAAGTTTAAAGTAAAAACTTTGAACGGAGCGAAATTATTACACGCTGCTCACGGCAAACGCTTCCTTATGGGGGAAAGAATAATCCGAAACAGCTCGCAACGGGAAAATGTGTCTTGAATTTTTCAGAGAACCATTACGGCTGCATTAATTTCAGACGACTTCGACTCTTCATCCTTCGGATGCAAAGTATAAGCTCGTGATTATAATTTGTACACGACTACCACAAATTTTCGAACACAAATCGAAATAAAGCTCTTCTCCCTGCCCAAGTCGCAGGTCGTTATAATAAATGAATATCAAAGATAGATATAAACTTTTAAAACGTTTCTAAGTGGCCCTGATGTCTACCCATTAGCAGTATCACGCATAAATTCAGTAGCAGAGGAGGAATAATATTAAAATTTCACTGAGATTTTATATTCGGGGATTAATAAAAAATTGGCAATTAAAAGTGAAGGATTATCTATTGAAATTATTTTATATTCGTACCAGCACTCATTGTAGGGCAATTAATAAATTTATTTAAATAAAAATTTAAATATCAAGTTATTAGTTATTTGGATATTCAAATAAAAAGCAAAAATAATTATATATTATTTGAGCAAGTCCAAATGAATTATTTAAAATAAGGAAGTTAATTGTTATTTAGAAATACAATTTCAATTATTATTTGTATTGAAAAATAAAAAAAGTTAGTCAAATAAGAAAGGGTTGCTACAGCAGACAAAAAACGCGCATGTGTTCATTGTATATACAAAATACAAGAAATAGGAGAAGACCAAAAACTATTTATTTGATTTCCACCTCAATCCAAATAATAAATAATCTTTCATTTGCAAATAAGAAATAATCTTTCATTTGCAAATAAGAAATAATAAATCGATCACTTTTGGAATTATTTAAATTTCTTTTATTTAAATAAAAAGTTTAGTTATTATTTGCAATTAAGATCACCCACGTTTATTTATTATTTAAAATAAAATTTGCCCAACACCGCCAACACTTCGCATCTTATAGTTTATCATAAGCAATTTCTTCGCAGCGCTGAGTGTTTCGACGGATTCCGACGGAGCTGAAATCTCGTTGCATTTTAAAGGTTCTGCGAGATGGCGAGTTTCAGAGGATTAAAATTACCATAAATGTATAAAAATCCCAGTCGTCAATATTTAACCCCCGGCGTAAATGTAGACTCGCGACGGACATGGAAATCCTTTTTCTTCCGGTAAATTATTAACGCGAAAGTATGCGGACTCTGATGAGCGTTCTCGCGGGGAAAAAAGCGATTCCAAAGCGACGGGTTAATAACAGGAGGAACAAAAACGGCGATTCGTTCCGGAATTTCGGTCGTTTTTAAAACGGGAAATTTTCGCGCTCGGGCCGTCTTTGATTTCGTGCTTGAAAGTTTCACAACAAATTATACGGTTCTTTTTATCAATTACCTGTGAAAGCCGAGCCAGACATTTTTACGCGTACGGCTCGCGGGAGAGGCGCGTGTATTCTCTTGAATGGGGGCCGGAGCCGCGCGAAAACGCGAAAGTATTCGCTCGCATGCAGCAGAGAACGGCCCCGTTAACGGGTGTCTGTATGCGGTTCCATTAAAAGTGACTTTTTCCAAAGTATTTCGAGCGTGTACATACCGCCGCTATTCGTTGCGGCGGAAACGCGCGCGGTCTTACTCCGGGAGGCAGAACTATGGTTCGCCCGTGAAATCCGGCTCGTTTGACCCGGATAAAGTATGTATCGGGTAATTCGAACAGTATGAATTGGATGCCGTGAAATTTCGATTTCTTTGGGATTCCCGAGGGACCCGGGAGGGCCCGGCCAAGTGTCCGATGCAACGCCAACAGCACGCTCCTGCTCCAAATGATAGCATGGGTGCTTCGTTTTTAATTTATCGAAAGGAGGAACCTTCTTAACCCAACTCAACGTGAGCCGCAGATTTGATACATATTGATAGTACTGTCTCCGGGAGATTGAAGTTTATGTGCAGTACAACCTCGCTGGTTTCACGAAACGGCAGAGAGGCGCTAGAGGAGATTCTGATGGTAGAGGGGGATCGCCAGATTACGAAGACTAGTCCCCCACTCTGCCTTCCCCTTCCATTGCGCTGTACCCCCACGCATTCGCAATGTCACGTGACTACTCCGGCAGAGAGGGTAACCGTGTTCCCCTCGACTCGAGTCAGTGCAGCCAGTTGGCACCAGAACTGGTTCCATTCACTCTCCAACGTCCCCCACTAAGACCATAGACCACGGTGCCCTTGCCGTAGGCTGGTCTGGTAATCAGGGAGGTGGTACATCATTTCCCCTCGATTTTCCCGTTCTGGCTGCACTGACTCGAGTGAACTTCCCTGATCTGGTGGACCGCAATCCTCGTGGCGAGGAGGTGTTCTAGCGCAGTATGAATTGGATGCCGTGAAGTTTCGATTTCTTTGGAAAACACGCGAAGATGCCGGATTCCCGCGGGAGATGGGAGGGAGGGGCTGGGCAAGCGGCCGATGCAAGAATAACAGTAAGTCCAGAGGATCCTTAATGCTATTCCGTTAACCGGTCATGAATTATTACCGTTTCCGGGTAGCTTCGTACGGGCTCGCTACAATATATCACGCCTCTTTAACTTCGTTTCGCGGCGAAGACTCAGCTGCTGCCTAGATATCTCTCTTACCAAGCAAGATTTCCTCCGATTCGCGAACGACGCAGATTTATTTCTGTCTAGCGGCCAGGAAAACCGGCGCTGTGAAAATCGGCGAAACTCTGCGGCCCCCGTCGTCCATCTATGCAACCTTCGTTCCTCCAACGAGGCGATCAGGCACAGGGAACGAGAGAAAGACGGAGAGCGGTCGAACCAACACCATTACCTCGACTTCCACCGGCCGAGATCCTTCAGGTTTCTGATTACTTCCGTGGCTCTTGTTTTATTCTTTCCGCAGCCCGCGTTTTTGTCCGCAACACAAGAGTTACTTAACTTTTTAAGGAGAATGTAAAATGAATCTTTAAGATCCGGCTTGTCCAACCCTGAAGACTCTCCACGCCGCGTTGCCGGCCTCGACTTTGTATTTAAGGGGGTATTCTGGTCTTCAATGCCACTTTTTACCAATTTTTACCTTTTTTCTCCCCTTCGCAAGACTATTTAACTTTTTACATTGAAATTCTGCACACGTACTTCTCTGCACCAATTGATTCTCCTGCATCTCGTGCTCTGACAGAGTATGTGCTGGTGATAATGTATTGATTATTTGTAAATGTGCTGTTTCTTCCGTCCTGCTCGACAAAAAATTACGAAAAAATGCATGAACATTCTACTTGACAATCCACACGGCAGTGAATTATTTCAGAATTTTTGAAAAATCCAGAGTACCACGTGGTTCCAACGCTGCAAAGTTATTAAGAAATTAAATACAGTATACGGTAAACCCTCTATCGACGCAAAAGCCTCGGGGAGGTTCGTTTGCATCGATCGTAGAGGGACACTATTTCCTGAGCTTCAAAGGCCGAGCCGAACGTAGAGAAGGACAGCGCGTGTAAAGAGAGAACGCGCGCGGTCGCGTCTCTTTCTTTCCCATACGGTGTCCTTCCTTGCGCCCGAAACATTCATCTTCAATTAATCGCACGGACCTTTGAACTGTGCCGACCACTGCGACTCTCCGTGTCGCGTTAGTTGTGGTTCACACCGATATACCCGAGCCGAGATCAGATTGCTACAGTGGAGGGGATATTTCTTTTGCGTCCATCGTATAGCCCCTTTTTGCGTCGATGGAGGATTTACTGTCCGCAGCTCGTGTGTCTCGCACAAGAATTTAAGATGGAACGATGGCCGACGACAATTGACAGAACTTTTCGAGGTGGGCGGGGATGCAAAATCGTGGAGGCAGTCTGAAAGTAAGGAGTCGAAATCGAGCGAGTTCTGTTGCTCCCTGTTCGTTGATTTTATAAGTGTCTAGCTTCTTCGCGAATGATTTAACGTCGACCAGATTTCATAGAAAGTATTTCCGCCTCGGTTCGCTTTTCCTGGCTGTGCTCGCTCCGGCCGTCGGGTAACAAATATAGATACTTGCGGGAACTTCCGCGGTTTGACACTTATATCAAAGTTTGCGAGTTGGCTCGAAGAAAAGGAACCTATAATGCCCCCAGACATGGAATTCCAGTCGCGAAACTTTCGGCATGCCGCACACGTACCGGCTCCGTTTCATTCGGCCCATTCTTCTAAACGATCCTGTATACTCAAAGGCACAATTAATTCTTCTCTGAACAGCTGTCGCAATTCCAGACTCGAATTGACGTTGTCTGCGCCGCCGCGCCGCTTAATTTCAGCGATATGACGGCCCGACGAATAACCAATTAACGAGAAATGCTTCACAGGTCATTCCGCGGGGAGCAAGGGACACGCTGGGGAAAAATATGCGACGTCATCGAACCACGCCTTTTTCACATTTGTCCGTCCTGCTACATACGGCCTAGCGGTGTACCCGAAATTTCGGGCTCGGGTCGGGCCGGGCCGGGTCGGGAAATTTCCTTGCGATCGGACTGGGTATCCGAAAGAGTATAAACGTCGGGTACCGGTAATGCTTCTACTTCCACAAATGATTTACGCGTCATTTCATGATAAATCGATCACTTGTTGACGTCACCATCGATATGTTGTAGTCCATATGAAACCAGGGAGGGTTTAAATCATCATTTTGCCGGTTTAGAATTCGTTTAAAAATTACAGGTCTTCAAAGTTTGCAATTTTCGCCCGTTCTGGCGAAACTGGGCATCGCTTCCGAATTTTTTTCTCGGGAACTATTTGTCCGATTGAGCTATATATATATTTTTTTGTTTCATTCAGAAAGGACTGGGCTATTATACAATCATTTTTATCAATCTCGATAAAAATTTAAGTCACTCTGGCCCATCATCGAAAAATATGCGAGAAAGAATTTGTTTACATTTTTCGACGTTATAAAGTTTATTATCGAGATTGAAAAAATTATTTTACTATAGCCCAATCCTTTCTGAATAAAACGAAAGAAAATACAGCTCAATCGGATAAACTGTTCCCGAGATAAAAATTCGTAAGCGAGGCAGGTCCTCGCTAAAACGGGCAAAAATTGCAAACTTCGAAGGCCTGTAATTTTTGAAGAAATCCTAATTTCATTCAGAACAAAATCGTCGATGGTGACACGACAAATAGTGATCGATCTGGCAATAAATTCTGACAGGAGTAACTTTTTTGTCCAGCATCAGTATTAGAAAACACAGTAGCGTTAAAAACAGAAAATAGCAGAACAAAAGAATTACACCATTCGCAAGGTATGAGATACTTGGAAATAAACACAAATTACTTTGGCGAGGCTGACAGCGGCCGCGGTAAAAACTGCAGTATGGAAGCAGGGCGGTACCGAGTAGCATCGAGCACACGCCCATTAAGAAAGTTATACTATTTTCAAAAGTAATGGAGTGCGCGGCGTGGTCGCCGAGTTGAAGAAAATAAGACCGTGAAGATTAATAAGATTGCGCGGCGCGGGCCAGGCCAGGCCAGGCGTTCTTGAAGACGTTCAAGAAGCGAGTAAACAAAAAGGAAAAGAATGGAAATTTCGTTACCCGGTAGCAACTTTTAATTCCGCTAATATTTCGTGAAAAGTGTTTCGCGACGGCTGAAACGTGCAGACCCGCCTCGACTATCTAAATCTGACTTTCTTCTCCATTCTTTTCAAAATAAAATATTAGAAAATGTGACAATCTCTTCGATTCGTTTAGTCTTGCGAATTGTATCGTCCGAGTTTTGTGATAAATGCAATCTGTAGTCTAGCAATAGTAATAAATTAAATAAAATAATAATAATAATTTACCTGCTGCCATAGTAATTCGATTAGTATTACATACTCTGCCAAGAGAAAAATACCGATTGGCAGATACGGATGGAAACACGTTGGCAACGTAAGTGAAACGAGCATGATGGGACGCGGAGAATCAAAGATGGGGATGCGAGAGCCCGGTGTGTTCATATGGCTGTGTACATTTAAACGGTTTCCCCGCACCGTGAACCATTAAGAGCAAACGCAGCAAACTGTTCGCCATTTTTCACGGTATTGGTGCACCGTTCCGAGCGACTGTGACGTGCACGCCGGTTGTAAAACACGATTTATTGAGGCGCGTACACGATACACCGATATCGAGCATGCTAAGCAACCTCCGGAAACGTAGAAAAGTGTTTACGCAAACGTAGCCAATATATTAGGCTATTGTTCTTAAAATACGGATCGCAGCCAGCGCCATTCGCGTAGGGACCATCGAGCCGCGGAGTTATCGCCAGCGAAACGCTTTAGCGATAATATCCTTTCCATCCGCATACCATTTGTACTAGTCATTGGTCAAAGTGTACCGAGCTGTCCAATTGAGATGTTCGACGCGATACGAGTGGTCGTTATGCCCTCGATCTTTCTCGGGCGTAATTCTTTCAGAATAATCACCGACGTGCAGCTTACTGTCGAATATCGGGACCTACAGTTACACGATCGAATTATTTAAAAACGAACTACAAGCTAGACAATTTATTTTCTATTGTAGTTCACTTTAAATGACCTCTTTTTTTTCTTTCGGATAGGGGGAAAATATATTATGTACACCCCAGAAGGGGGTAGTGTGGAACTCTCTTCCCAATTGGTCGGGGAGGCCTACCCACTCACCTTAACTGACCTTGAATGACCTTCATCATAACTCATCGTATTCGTCGTGAACACACACTGTCCGAATGTAAATTAAAAACCATACCGTCCCATTTATCACTAAAGCTATCGATCATCAAAAGTGACTTCGTGTGTACACACAATTTAAAACAGTGAACGTATTGGAAGAATTTAAAAATACTGTTTCAGATTATTTTTAAAAAGAAAATAAATTTTTAGTTCCCTCCAGTTTGTTGCAAATCGAGTAATAAAATTTATATTTTTCATAAACGTCCGCTGTCTACCGATGTGTATTGTATTATAAAAATAACGAGGTTAAATTCATTTATATTCCGCCCGATTTTTCTTATATCTACTGAAATAAAAAAATGTATTCAATCAATACCTACGGAAATACCTTAATAATTTCAATAATTGCAGAATAGAAATGTAAAACCGGTCTATTTGACCGGCGGTGGTAGGTTTAGTGGTAAAAAAAACAGAGTTGACCTTCTTATATCCTTGACGCCTCCATCTTAAGTGACGTTGAATCACTGTCGGAATGTAAATAGAAAACCTATGAAAGAATTAGTAAGTTTTGTCTGATGCGTTCTCTTCTATTTTCTAAAGCAAGCGGGTTGTTCGGGTGACCTGTTTTAAATGCCACACCCTGTATATTCAATTCAAAGACATGAAATTTTTGAAATCGAACATCCTATCAAAAGTGAAAGAGAACATTTCTGAAAACGCTTTCGAATGTCCGGCGTTACAGGTACACGAAATATTTGTTGGTTCACGTTGAATGACCAGCTGAAGCTGGACTAGGGTAAATTTTACTTTACCGGACTCAAAATTAGTACCTTCCTCCTACGGATTATGATGTATTTGGTATGTAATCCAGTAGATTTGTACCCGGCCCGGATACATATCGAAGTTTCGATCCACTAGGATCAATAGTTGAGGAGTTATGGTCGCTTAAAGTTGAGCATTTTTGACAGGTAAGGGCGCCGCCATATTGGTTTGTAGTGACGGTCGCACGCCATTTACTGAGTTGGTTAGGATTAGGTTGAGGGGGGAGGGGGCGGCAAGGTAAGCGACCGCGGTCGTCACTACAAACCAATATGGCGGCGCCCTTACCTGTCAAAAACACTGTAGATTGCTCAATTTTAAGCAAGCATAACTCCTGAACCATTGATCCTACAGGATCGAAACTTCGATCTGCATCCGCGCCGGGTACAAATCTACTGGATTCAGAGTTGTGTAGAATTACAATTGAATTACTCCAGAATTATAATTACAAAGTAATTGAATTACATTGTAATTCAGTTATATTGTAATTTATAATTCAGATTTTCATTCAATTAAATTATAATGTAATTCGTAATTGCAATGGAGCACAATTATAAAATACATTGTAATTGAATTACATTGTAATTTATAATTCAGATCTTCATTCAATTAAATTACAAAGTAATTCGTAATTGCACAATGGAGTACAATTATAAAATACGTTGTAATTCAATTATATTGTAATTTATAATTCAGATCTTCATTCAATTAAATTACAATGTAATTCGTAATTGCAATGTCACTTTGGGAACACTGTCCGTGAAGAACACGGCTGTTGAACAGTTAATCCGCGGTTACGTATATGAAAAAAATACAAAAATATATCGCACTTCTTCAAAGTTCTGGGCTATAATTTGGAAAGCTGTATTTTAATTATATAGTATTTTAATTATATAGTATTTTAATTATATAGTATTTTAATTATATAGTATTTTAATCATATTGTATCTCAATTATATTGCATTTCAAATAATATTGTATTTCAATTATATGTATGTTGTATTTCAATCATTTACGACGTACCTAATTGAATTACTATTAATTGAAATACAATGTAATTCAATTACGCAATTGAATTCGTAGGAGAAAGGCACAAATTGTGAGTCCGGTAAAGTAAAGAGCAGCCCTGGACTAAATTCTGGAAGACGTAATCTCCGATGCGTTTGACGAACAGTAGAAAGCAAAGCCGCGAATTAGTTGGCGCAAGGAAGAACGGGATATTCAAATGTGGTGGAGATCGGAGGTTTAAATAGCGACGTTCTCGAGTGCAGGTGTCCCTCGCGAGGGAAGTTCGTTTTACGTTATCGCCTCATTCTGTCGTGGAGAAGCAGCCTTCACGGAGCAGCCGGTAGCTACAGCGCGCAGCGCAGCGGGGCTAGATTGCGCGAGCGTTCAGATCGGTCGTCATTAAAATATGTACAAGCAAAGTGGTCTCGTGAGCTTGGTTCATTCGCCTTTATCAGGCGCTGGGATAGATATACGCATAAATACGAGTATTATCCGGTGTACGAAAATGCTCGAGGTGGGAGTGCGAGTACCGGAGGCTCTCCTCGGGAGTACGGGAGTTTTTAGCCGGCGGCCGGATAGATAAACCTTCCGGAGCAGATAAAAAGTCCGGATAAGGTTCGAACGGTGCCGGAAGCGGGCCCCGGCTAACGACTGTCGGGACCCGAAACGAATCCGTGGCGGAAGGTTTTCGGAATGGCATCGATGAGAGGGGGGCTGATCTATAAGGCCGAGGAACCGCCACATCTTCCGGCGCAAATTATTGTAATTTGCATCAGTTAACTCCGTAATCACTCGGGGTTACAGGTTAAAGGACCATTACCGTCTCTCCTCGCGGGTACAATGCCAAGCGAAATCGGCCTCCGTGTTCCTACGCCGTGAGCACAATCAACACCTGCCGCCATACCGACTTCCACCGCTCATGCAAAGTCTGCTCGACCGGGTACATATTTCGTTTTCGAAAAACGCGGTTTTCTCTCTCTCGCGCATTTTCTACTACCTTTAACCGTTCCCACATCTTCTTAACTTCCACTTTTAAACTTTTATTTGCGTTGCCAACAGGTTTCAAAAGAAAAAGGGGTTTCAATTAATTATTTAATTAATTATTTATTTATTGATGCCAAAACCTAGTTTGGTTTATATAGCATACATAGAAATAACACTTTACAAAAAATTAGAGAAGTATATAACGTAATATGTATAAAGTGGAATTATGTAATATAACGGATCGACTTCTAACTCTACGATCGATATAACGAAATATTTATTATTCTTATATTTTCGAATTTTTCAAAGTTCAATTTCTCAATCTCTTTTTCCCGGCATTTATTCAAATAGTACCTATAAAATAAAACAATAAAATCAAGCTGGATGCTTTTTTGTATTCTTTAATTATCAGTTTGTTGAAGACAATTAAGTGTCCGGTGATTTATGGTCGAGAGTGTACATTATTTTCAATTGTATAGGGTGGGGCAATAACAATAATAATATGGAAATATAACATGGAGAAATATTGTGCTGTAAACACTTCTTATGTGCACGAAGGTGTTTCGGAGATTCCAAGGTCACCTTGATTCGTTTAAATGGAAATACCCTGGTAATTCCTCGTTAACTACATGGATTTAGGACATGTGAAGGTCAATATACATATTTATTACGCATTATCCAAGAGGTGGGTCAATGAATTCGATTTATAAATGTGGACAGGGTTGAGGAGTACGTAGCTCGATGCTGTTTGAAATTACATTACCGTGTAGAACAGCTGTACAGTGGCGTGGATTCGGTGGTTACCTCGGGTCGCATATAAATCAAAAAGAAATCAAAAGTAATATTATTGTACGCCATAAATCGTGTATCTTACCGTCGGTTTCTTCAATGTTTTTCACGTCAATACCTTTTGTACGACTCCGAACCTCGACCGGGGACCAAGCGGAATATGACATCACGTTTGATACGCGGCACGTAGATCGCATAGCACCCCTGGAAGCAAACTTCCCCAATGGCATGTGTCGAGGGGTGAGTCTTGGACGGTTATGTAAAGGGTCGTAGCGGATAAAGGGAAAGGTCTCGTCGTTTCCCTTGACAGACGATAACAAATGAAAAATTCGTCGGGAGAAAAGGGTATCCCGGAGTGGCTCGTTGCAATCTCGAAGTCGCAAACGAAGATAACGTTGCCCAAACATATCGGTCGTATCGCTGATACGCCTGTGATTGAACTTGCCGTACCAAGCCAACTCGCAGGCAAACAAATTTTCAAACAGCATAATAAATATATCAGGCTTTTTATGCAAAATAAAAATGCTCCGAGAACGTTCCTCTTCCTCGAGCGGGATGATTCCTCAGGTCATTTGAAGTCTCCATTTCCCAATATTTTTGGGACACCCTGTACACATGTTTATCTCGTTTCTTAATCATTGTGGCCAGGTAGAAATAATACAGCAGCAATTTTAAATTCTTTAAAATGTTTCTTCCACTTTGTACATATTAATTTTTACATATGAACAAGTTCATTTCAGCATTGATAAATTGGTATACCGTGGCACTCGTTTCGTGACAACCATTTCTAAAACAGTATTGTTTTCTTTTATAAAAAAATTTAAGTTTCCTTAATTGACTATGGACAAAAACGTTTTTTTTACCAAACGTTCGAGCCATTAAAATGCATGAGTTCGGTTTATTGACTAACAGCGGATTGCAACTTTGAAAGCGATAAGCTTTGAATAATTCAGCTTTCCTTCTTAAACAATCCAATTACCATTTTAAATATTCAGGTTTCAGGGATCTTGGTTATTGATCAACAGAGTGTGTTTAGATTCGAAATTGGAAAATATTGCTATTTACCATTTTTTTTACTCAACAAGTTGATGCAACTTTTAAACTTTGTAAATTCTTCATTCAATCTTTACTATAAAATTCTGCATGCTAAAAGAATCTACGAATGTAACTAAACTGTGGATCTTTATGCCAAATAAAAATTGTCTGGATCAATTATAAGCAACTGTAGACGTATTAAATTGGTCGAAAACAATCGATCAAGATTCCTAGATTCTTTTAATCTGTCTGCTGTTACAACCTTCTCTCAATCTCATTGCATTGCTATTCTAATGAAAGAAAAAGTCTGCATGGGTATTTACAAGATTTTTTACTTAAAAAATATGCACCTTGTTACAGAAAAGAAATTTCCGTCAACTTTCTATTTTCGTTCTTATCAGTTTGTGGTGCATTAGATCCGCAAGGTAGTCGCTTAATAACGTTGAAGAAGCGACGTAAAATTAAAAAAAAAGAAAAATCCGCAGTTTAATTTCCCTACTAATTTATATCTACTTTGTTGAATAATTGATCCCATTCATTTTCTGATTTCCTATCAATATTTCCTGATGTGTAAGCAATTTTTAAAATAGTATTCAACACAGCTGGCAATCGCTGGTCCATCGTTCGCTTTCTGTCCGAGGAGTTGGAGGTTGGAGCTCGTTTTACTCTGATTGTCCAATAGCGAGGCTTTCCGACTCTCGCCGGTTTTGCATCGGCTGAATTGCTGGCGAATAAGCTCGACAGTAATTTCTCGGTAATAAAACGTCACTGGCATTCTTCCCGTAGCGAACGGAAACGGAACGAATAGGTACGTCGCCAGACGAGCGAATTTCGTGGATCGACAGCCAGTTACGCGGCGTTTCGATCGGGTAATGGTACATTTGAGTCGCCGGAACGAATTCGCTGATTTCGGCAACAGGAATGACAAGTATCGCAACCGACGACTCGATACTGGGCTGTCCGGTGAACTTTGCGCGGCGCGCACGGGATAGAGCAGACCGCGAGGGTAATTAAGGTGCACGGCAGATATAAATTATAGAGGAAAAGGCCAGTAAGGTCCCGCAGACCGTTTATTAATTTGTAATTGCGGGAGTTCCGCGTGTAGCTTTCCGAAAATTACAGGTCTGCTGGGACTCATTGCTACTACGAAGATTTAGTACTAACTAGACAGCTTCTTCCGGTCTCGCTGCTGTTGCCTGCCCTCTCCCTCTCTCTCTCTCTCTCTCTCTCTCCCTTTTGCACGTAGCTCGTGGAACCGGGTTAATATCAATACCCCGTGGCTCTCTGGACCCCGTCAAATCGTTTCGCACGGTGTGTGCATGCGGTGTAAGACCCCTTTTGTGCTACCTGTCGATCCCGTTCCCATGTCGTTACCGCGCCGAGCGGCTACATCATCGGAGCCGATTAACCGAACCATTCGAACGTGACGACTTTTATGTTTCCTGATCGCCAACCGAGGGTGGAGCTACGGAACAAGCGAAGGTTCTTGTGCAAGATGGCCCGTCGTGACTCGACACCGACACCCGGCCAACCCTTCCACCATCGGAATCTCGGCAATGCTGAAAAATGTAAGGTCACGCCTCTAATAAGAACACGCGAAATTCTAGCCGCTCCGCAATCATTTCCCCTGGACATTCTCCGTTCGACGTAACCGACGTGTCTCGCCATTACACATGGCGGTTCGAATACAGTTTCTTTTTTTTTTATTGAGCCACTGAAACCTATTACAGGTTCATTTCAGCTTTTACAATTATACATTAGGCTTACAGTTAGCGTACGGTGTACAATGACAGTCTTAATAACGCTATACTCTATCCAACGATAGAACAGTACCGCGAGAAGACCAGTTTTCGTTCGTCGCTGCGCATCTTTGCCCGAATTGGTTCAAGAAAGTGGGAAGTGGATAGTGGAGTGAGAGATGATACGCTCGCTGCGTCCCCACCATCTTCCAAGCTGCGCGCAACGGTACTGTTCTGTCGTTGGATATACAGGATGTCCCAAAATTCCTTTAACAGCCGAAAATGGGAGGTTCCCGAGATCGTTTGGAGCAACATTTTCCTTTGCAAAAATGTTATCCGCGGCTTTATTTAGGAGTTATTAACGAAAAAGTTGGTGCGCCAACTGTCTATTGGCCGACTGTGTCAACTCGCGTCTAGGTCGCGCTCTGATTGGTCCGTGGTTTTCGTTAATAACTCCTAAATAAAGCCGCGGATCACATTTTTTCAAAGGAAAGTGTTGTTTCAAATGATCTCAGGAACCTCCCATTTCCGGCTGTTGAAGGAATTTTGGGACACCCTGTAGAATAGAGTTGTAGATTGCAGTCGTTTAAAAACTTGTAGATAAATTCGCAGGCTTTAACATTTAATTTTTAAGCTGTCCGCTTTTAATGGTGGAAAAAACTTAATTGTCCGCAGCTTATTTACCAATTGAATTCTTTGGGAATCGTATAGACGACACTGCCATAGAACATGATCCAAGTCCTCGGAGTTATAATTACACTTGAGACTAGGATCATTAACAAATTTACTCCCTCAATATTGTCAACCTTAGATTCTAAGTGTCTTAGTATTGCACAGACATGTGCATAAGCTGATAATCCCATATGGTGTTTTATAGCTTAATAAAAAAAAAGAAAACAATATTTACTCGAGACTGAGAGGCAGCGATATTATAATGATTGGCCCTGATACGGTTTACTGTGGATATAAAACTCCTTTTGATGTAGTCAGCAAAATAAATTCGGATACAGTTTGGGCATTTAAATTATAAATTAATTACTGCGTCACCCGAGAAATGTTTATCATTTAAGTATTTTTGCAATCTCTCCAAACTATGGATTTGATTCAGTATTATTAGACTGGATTGATAGACAACAAGGAGTAGTTGCAATTTAAGCAGTGAAAGAATTGTAAAATTAGTAGTGCATTTATTAAAGAAAGGAAAACATACTTGAAAATAATTTATTTAGCAGCACAGTCACAGTGTCTTATCAACAATTTTGTAACCTGTTAGCCATGTTTTCTTACCAGCTCCATGCATAAATGTTTGGTGCCAATCGTCAAACGGAACATCATGTAAAATCTGTATTTTATCACGTGATTCATTCACAGAACGAATTCAATAAATTCAATTACAATCCTAAATCTGTTGACCATACAGTGAAATATTAATAATGTACTGTTTGATATTGTTATATTATTTTTGATCTGATGAAATGATCAACAGAGAAATACATTGCCTCACATCGAACAATTCGTTTTTCATTTTAGCACATTAAAAAAGATGGAGTTCAACGAATTAAATTGCAATTCTAAATTTGTTCACCATGTAGAGAGAGTCAAATATTAATAATATAGGTGTTGTAAGGATATTGTTATATAATTTTTGATTCGATAAAATGATCAACATATTAAACCTTAGCACTCGATTGGTGACTTCAAAATATTGTTTATATTATTGAATATGTCGGTCTCTAATCAATTACTAAATATTTACGTATCGTATGATGTATTATACCGATTCCATATCCATGCAATTTAAAAAATCATTGATGATGAAATGTTTAATTTTCGAATTAAAATAGCTCCGAGTGCAAAGGGTCAAAATATAGATCGAATTCAATAAATTAAATTACAACCCTAAATCTGTTTATCGTGTAGTCAAATATTAATTACGAGTAGGTCCGATAAAAGCCAGACATTGGTGTAAACATTTGTAAGAAGGATATAATTATTTCTTTTTAATGGAATAAAATGATCAGAGGGAACGCATTCAATTTCTCTTCTTCAGCACATTAAAATATTGGTATCATCTACTTCACTTGTACGGCGCGGCGTAACGTTTAATTTGATGGTCGGACGGTACCGCACAAATAACAGTGAAACTTTTGTTATTCGTTCGCCGGCAACCGAATTTTCAAGTACACAGCTGCGATCCGCTGCGAAAGGGAAGCTTTAGTAAAACTTTAATATCTGCCGGTTCTCGCACATAATCGGCTTGCATTTCGTATTAATCATATTTAAATGTATGGAAGGTTTACCAGCGCGGTATATTAAACGTTGCGTTGCGTGGATCATTAAATTGTAAATCTTTCATAAGATCGGACAGTTACCATATAATTACACGAAATCCTCGAAATTATACTTTCCTCGGAAATCTCCTACCGTTTTACGTATTTTCGTGCGAACCGTTTCAATTAAGTTTACAAATATTCGATCAAGTATATATGAACATTCTGTGTCTGACAACATTTATTTGCATTTTATCTGATTCTCGTTGCAAAAGCATGCTGGCAAAGTTTGTTCGGAAACCCGTGGGACACTCTGTATACACACGTGCCTTTGGACATTAAAGTTTCAGTCGTGGACACAAGAAGCGTAACGCTGAACATTGACCGCTATGAAGCTTTATGAGTCGATACACGAGGTTAGGTCATAAGGGATTAAATGCGATATTTATTTATTAACATTGCTATTCCATCGCGGATTCATGCCTCGGACATGGAGCAAGTAATCGTGGAAGTTTGAACCGAGTACTGAACACTTGAATACTGAGAACTTGAGCAAGTTGACCCGAGAAAAATGTATTTGATCGGAATTATGAAAAGCTATAGTAAAAATTGATTTTTATAACTTTTTTACCTGGGCCAATAACGAAAATTTCAAAGATGTGTTTTGAATATATTCTGAATATATTCTGAAAATTTCATTGAAATTGGTTAATTGGTTTACGAGTTATAAACGATCGAAAGTGGTAAAAATGGCAGTTGTGTGAAAAATTGCAATTCTACCACTTTTGATCGTTCATAATTCGTAAACCAATTGACCAATTTCAATGTTTTCAGAATGTATATAAAACTGAATTTACATATTTTGATCTCTCGCAATTTTAATCATTCCAATTGGAAGTGTCTCTGCAACTTCAATAATTACAAAATAAAAAATGTAAAGAGACAGTTTTTCTAGGAAGCCAATATCAATTACAATGTAGATGTGTACCCACCAGATTTTTAACTAGTCAACTAGTTTTACTGGAGAATATTCATCGGGGCCATGCTTTTCGCGAAAGAGGGTCCATAAAATATAAAAAAAATTATGGACTGTGTTTTTGTAAAAATGCGGATATTCTTGAGGAATATTCAACGACTTTATTTCTTGTAAAAGATGCGAGAATGTTTCAGCGTGTTTACCGAGCATTTTCTGTCCATTATCTCGCGCACTCGACTGTGCCACCAATTCAGAAAATTCACTTTGAGCTGACATGACATGACGGCGCGAATACTTCGAATACGCGAGACAGCTACACGTTTCACTTTCGTGGAAATGAATGTACCGCACGTTACAAGAATCGCGTTGGTCGGTGATTCGGTCGATGAATTTTATCTTTAATACACGGTAGAGATAGCTCGGCGGTGTCAAGTTTGGCGAATCCGGCGATAAAAAGAGTAAGCCACGCCCCTCCCCGAACCCACCGGTGTACTCTCTGCGATGCAACTCCCGGCTGCAATGCATAATGTGCGGACAAACTATCGCGTTGATACCGCATCGCTGCGCGGTGTATTTGGTGATCCACTATACCGTAAAATTGTTGATGTATTATTGGGGAAATTTTGTCAGGAATGCAATCAGTTTTGTCGAATGTCTGCCTATAAATTACGGTTTAATTACTCCACTAACGGGTACAATGCACCGCTCCAGTTATTTGATAGTGCGTCGATCCAGCACAGAATTCGACTAACTCGGTTTTCGAAACAACAAATTTTCTCACTTCGATTTTATCCGGATTCGAATTAAACGATTCATTGAAAATGCTAATTGAACGGTCTCTGGAAACGTTGAAATATTTTTTTCAATTAAATTTTTCGTCAACGAATCTTTTTCAGATTTGAAGATTGAAGTCTCTCCTTCACGACGACAGAAAAATCAGTTGATGTACAATCTTTTCCAGCAATTTTACAGTATTGTACAGTCAACTTTACACGACAGAACTTGATGTTCGTTTTTGTTCTATAAAACAGCGAGAGAAAATCGCACAGAAATTTTTATGAGGCCGTTGTAAAGAGGAGGCTACAATATTTAAATCTGTGGAGGATTCATCGACGACAAATATTTGTTAATATTTTTACAGAGATTTTAATTCATGCAATTTTTCCGAAAAATGGGTTCTCAGTTTCTCATCCGCTACATCGTGTAAAAATATCGTAGAAAAAAATGAACAATTGTTTACGAAAATAGAATCTTGAAGGTTTAAAACGAGCCCTTTATTGCTATGTGATCGTTTTTTACGGAATTACAATTATCTTAAGCAGAATCACCAGATCCAGATTTGTGTCCCCACTCTAGCTTCCCCTTCTACGCCCGGTCACGTGACGCTTTTACGCATGCGTCACAATGTCACGTGGGTGATGCGGTGCTAGCAGAGAGAGAGAGAGAGAGAGTAACTGCATTCCCCTGAATTCGTGCTCCCTCTCCCGATCTGGCGACTCTGGTCTTAACGCAGGGATGGGCACGGGTGGGGCCCCTCAAACGCCTGCTTCCCCCACCAAGCTTCCTTTCCGTGGCGCTCCTCGCGGCTCCGATGCACGAGGCCTGCGCACTGCTTGCGACGGACGAAGCGCGTCTTTCTTTCATAGTAACGACGGAGGCTGGTGGGGGACAGTAGGCGCTACGGTGGGGACGGCTTTGCCTCAATTGAGGCAAAAATGCCCATCCCTGTCTTAACGTCCTGTTCGATATCTCTCATAGCCATTTAATGTAAGTAATGTCTGGGGAGAAAACTTTATTGTTAGCATTGGTATCAGCAATGCCGATCTACGAAATGGATTTACCTTTTACGACGCTTTCACGGCTAGCTCTCGCAAACAATATGTTCAGTATGTATCACCATTCACGATGATGGAACAGCTCTTAATGCGATCGAAAAGCCACTATTTGCTTATATACATTTCAAACAGTAATAATATTATATATATTTATTATATATTTCTTCAAGTGATTTATTTTTATCCGTTCAGTTTATTTTGCACTTCGTGTACCTCGTTTACTGTGATGCAGAGTAATCTCGACGAGGCTGTAATTGTTTCAAATGAAAATAAATCAAATTTCATTTTTCTTTCTTTCTTATGGGTTTACCAGTTTCTCGTACGAGTTAAATATGGTTGTTTCACAGTACATATTAGAAATGGAACAAAGTGAAACTTGAAATCCTTTCGGCACCGAGATCGTTCCACTAGATTTCGTATTTCTGGATAGGAACGATATTGCTTTTACTGCGAAGGAGCTTTTACTGTAGAAGACCAACGGGAATGTTTTGCGAAGCATACAAATACAAAACTACGTTTTGTAGAGAAAAAGGAAGTGTCCGGATACTTTTAAACGGTAGTGTAGCTGTCGCAGCTTTATGAAGATAGCTAGACGCGCAGCTGTGTGCTTGCGAATAATGCAAATTACGCCAAAAAAGGCACATACAAATCCTCCTTTTTCGAAGTCGGATAAAAGTAGGACTTTTGAGGGCGATCGCGGCCCATATTGATCTTTTATCTAGCGTTTTGGACTATTGAAAACCCCATCGTTTGCGTTATCGAGAAATGAGAAAGGCGCATCCCGCACCCTTGCAATCCTGTAAAAACGAGTCTGCCCCATAATCTGTGAGGGAGTGGACATGTTAGAAAGTTATGGACGATTGTTGCGGACTCCGGCGACTTACTACGAGTTGAACGTCCCCGACATCGATCGTGGGTAGAAAGAAGTCTCGAGGTAGATTGGTAGAACGTATTAATCGTTGCTGTCGAACACCGGATGAATGGGGAACACCGGTGGCGACAGCTCGCGGATATCATAGCCGCCGCCGCTGCCGCGATAATACAGTGAAACCGAGAAACGTAATTAAATACTGGTATAATTTCCTATCAGATGGGACCGTTAATAACGTTTCTCGTCTCGCCGAGCGTTTTCCCTCTTTCATTATTTGCTGTCGCAATCAACGCCCAGCGCGGCGCGCTTCAATGAAAATATCAGTGACTCCTCTCTCCGGCCACCACTCTCGCGACATCGTCGTCTTTAACGACATTCTAGAGTTTTCATTCGCGCCAGTAATTTCGTTACGAGCGTTCCCATCGTGTTATGCCGCGATAACTGGAGGTTACCCGTTTTAACGACCGGTAACAGTTGTCCGTAGGAGATTTCCTTAAGCCTCGCACACTTGTCGAATTTTTTCCCGCGAGTTCTACAATTATACGGAACGTTCCCGAGCGCTCCACCTTTTCTTCGAATATACGTCCTCGCACCGCCGGAGCAGCGATGCGTTTATTGGCCATTTCCATTTTACGATGGTTCAACTCTCTGTTTATTTATACCCGCCCTCAGTTGCGTTGGTGCACCTCAACAGAAAAATTCTTACAAGGAGAACCCCCGCTCTGCCCCTCACGGATTTAGTTCAGTCTTTACAGAGTTATAGATCTCGTTCCCCTGATTACGAAAATACCCCATTATAGGCGCAGACGCTCAATAGTTTTCGAGATATTTGCAATTAAAGTTTCATTTTAACAGATTTTTAAACAGCAAAAAATATTTGTTACGCTGGGAGAATTATATCAAGAACGGGGGTACAATTTATGACAAGTACAATGCCATTAATCAGTGGACATATGATAGATTCAAAGAGGCTCGTGCAAACTTTCAACAAGTAACCACACGGGATTTGCAACAGTGGGCTCTAGCAGCAGCCAGTCAATACAAAACAGACAGTAGTAATATGTATATCTAGTGTTTCTTCTATAAAATAATAAGTATCATTTTCAATTAGTCTTTTAGCGAATAAAAATATTTTATTTAAAATTTATTTAACATTGAAAATGCATTTTCCATGAAAAAAAACAATAAAAAATAATTTACCCCGAAGGGATTCGAACCCGGGCCTGCGGCGTAACAGTTCAGCTCGCTGCTGTTACGTCACACCACTGCTTGGTAAAAATCTGAACTAAACTGATATTTTACGGTTATGAAACTTTAATTGCAAATAATACGTGAAGTAAAAAGTTTTGAGCGTTTTTCGCTTATATAAATAAAGCGAAAAATGCTCAGATCTTTTTACTTCACCTAATATCTCGAAAACTATTGAGCGTCTGCGCCTATAATGGGGTATTTTCGTAATCAGGGGAACGAGATCTATAACTCTGTACAGTCTGAACTAAATCCGTGAGGGACAGAGCGGGGGTTCTCCTTGTTAGCAGGAAGCTAAAATCGTTTAGCACTATCAAATAAAAGTCATCAGCAGACTGCGGATCTTCGGGTAAAATAAAAATTGTCAGCATCGATCGCAAGAAATAGAAACCAAATTGGATTTCTTCGCTTAATGATTTTGATAGAAGAGAAATCATACAGTTAGGAGCAAAACTGATCACACAAACTTTAAATCAGAATAACTTTTTTATGAATGGACCAAACAATTTCAATTTCTCTGTAAGGCTAGAAGACTTGGTTTAGTAAATGACGTCTAAAAAATTTGTTGTAAAAATGCATTTGGTCGGAATTGTGAAAAACAATACTAAAAATTTTTTAGCTGGGCCAATAACGAAAATTTGAAAGATGTGTTTGGTCAACTTATACATATATGGTAAATTATATACGCTCCGAAAATTTCATTGTAATTGGTTAATTGGTTTACGAGTTATAATCGATCGAAAGTGGTAAAAATTAAAATTTTTCAAGATTTTCGGACTTTTTACCAATTTCGATCGGTTATAACTCGTAAACCAATTAACCAATTTCAATCAAATTTTCCAAACACAGCCAAATGTGACTAAACACATCTTTGAAATTTTCGTTATTGGCCCAACTAAAAAAGTCGTAAAAATCAATTTTTAGTATGGTTTTTCACAATTCCAACCAAATGCATTTTTTCAACATATTCTTTAGACGTCATTTACTAAACTAATTCATCTAGCCTTACGGAGAAATTGAAGTCGTTTGGTCCATTCATAAAAAAGTTGTTCTGATTTGAAGTGTGTGTGTGATCCGTTTTTGTACATTGTGATTCTGTACATTCTGACATCTTCAATCTTCAACATTTTCCAACAATTTTGAATTTCATCTACTCAACTTTGCTATAAATACATCAAGATCCGCAGTCTTATCATCGGTGTGAAGGGGTGAAAACTCTATTTTTGCTCATATTATACAATCTTGTAAACTAGAGAGTCTTGGACAATGATTTTTTTAAATGTGTTCTCGATCAAGGAATGTAGTTATACAAAAAGATTTAAGAACGAATGTACATGTTCAATGAATATTTAAAAAATTTATCTGTCTTCGCAATATGTCTTATTAATTGCCCATCGACATTTATATAACTTCGTGCACGCGATCCAAAATAGGAGTTTTTTGGAATTTTTTCGTTGTCATTTGACAATAATATAATTGAATATAAAACATTTTTGGGGAACTCTGTATACGTCGAGCATCTCCAGTAAATTAATGCATCAACACCAAATATTTTGTTATCTAGTAAGTGCCCCGGTCGATTGTCTGCTACCCTGCCACAATAAATTCGCATTAGAAAGGCTTAAATGACTTTACACTGTCACTCGAAAGCTAAATCGCACCGTAATAATGTAATTTAACGACTGTTACTTGATACGGCTTCGATTGAACACCCACGCACTATCTTAATTGCGATCATGAATCACTTTATCGTTGTACGAAGACCTTGGTACAAGTCTTCTCAACAATCTATTTCAATCAATGTTCATCTGAATGTGAGAATATATTTCAACGAGGGTTTAAACTTGTGTGCATATGATGAAACGATATTTAAAATTTCCATACATAGGTGACTTCTGATATAATCAGACAGAGGCTTACATCCATTTATTTATTCTTTTTTTTTATAATACGAAGATGAGTAGGTGTAATTTAAAACAGTAGAAACATTAGAAGAATTTAAAAATAATATTAAATCATTTTCAACTTATTGAATATATAATATTAAGAATGAAAATAAGTTTCTATTTTACTCGAGTTTGTTGCAATTCAGGTAGAATATTTTTATTTTATTTTATTTTATTTATATATTTTTATTTTATAAACAATTAGCAGATTCACGAATAGAAGGCTACGAATGAATTCATACAAAAACATAAGAAAAGCTCCGTGTATTTCCGGAGGAAAGTCACGAAAAAAACAATGTATACTTTCAAAAGATGAACTCAATGTTGTTAATTATAAAGAATTCGATCACCAACTAATCTGTAACAGCCCGAGATGCTCACGCGAGTGTGAACTGCCGAGAAAAAGGAGAACGAGCGGTATCGGTGTGTTGTTTCCGAGGCCGTTGAATTTGTTGCTGCGTGTCGGCCGGTAGCCAGTCCAAATATTTACATGTCTTAATTCCTGATGATACGATTAGCCCGTCTGTTGAATGCTTCCCTCTCATTACCCTCGGCGGAGGTTACGCGGCGGCGCTCGTTTCAATTTGCCCGCAACGGAAGTGTAGGCAAAACACTTACGGAAGGTTATTCAGCTTGGGTAGCTAGCTGGAAGCGGGCTGCGTTGATTGACGATCATGTGTGTGACCTTTGAGGCTCGGAGGAAACGATCTTGTTCCCGTTCTAGGATCTTCAGGTTATCCCTTCGAGGACGACATCAGTTCGCCATACTCACTCTAAGAATAATTAATTATTTATTTATTGATGCCGTAAACCTAGTTTGGTTTATATAGCATACATTGCTATAACACTTTACAAAAAAAACTAAGAATATTTTAAAATTCATTATTAGTAGACTGCGGATTATATGCGTTCATAAAAAAAATGGGCACGTATATTTTAAAGCAGTGGTCAAGTTAAAAATATTTAAGGACACCAATATATCAGTTTCAGCTTAATAGGATAATTAAAAGAAGAATACGATTTTTATTTGGCTCCTACAATCGATACGAACATTTTTTATTTTGCATCGATTGTGGGAAACAGTAGTTAAATATAAATTCATTTCACCTCTTAATTTGCCTATTTCGTTGAAAACAACGTAACAATATTTACAGATATTTTATAATTTTCCAGTTTTATATTTCACCCAGTTAATTTCTTCGTAAATGCATAAAGATCCGCATAAATATACACAGTCAAATTATTGGACACGATACACTTTCATACCTTATCATCCATTTTCTAGAATTTGAGCACGGTTATGAAAGATATCAAAGCGTCTGAATCGCCAACAGATTGCAGCAACTTCCGTAATATAATACAATATCTATCATAGAGTAAGAAAACAACGATCTCCGTCGTCCTCGAAGGGTTAAGGGTCGTGCTGCGTTTACAGGGAGTCGCAGGTGCGGAGGAGCAACCTGCCCGATTTGTCGGTGGACCAGACAGATGCTTCGCTATGCAGCCGGCTCATCAAAGCCTTTTATATTCTCCTCCAGTGAAGGCTTTCCTCCCTCTCCGTTAAAGAAACAACGAAAGAACTTTCGAAACTTTCTACCATCGCATCGCGCCGCAACGTTTCCGTTGTACACTCCATGGCCCGTCGCAACCAGAAACCTCGATTTTTTCTGTTTCTTCGTTACGCTCGCCCAGAGTGTACACCGTGTAGACACTTCAGTTTTAATTCCGCACTTTTCCTCTCTCCTATGCAGTCATTGCTACAGAGTAGGAAACTAGGAAAATGTAAGACACACGCTTGCTGACCACTCGAAACAAGCAGCATTGTAGACTTTAACAAGCACCTGTGTATCTAGGGTACACGTTGCCATATCGTCATTCTCATGACGCTTCCTTGTATTTTCATTTTTCAGAGCACCGGCCTTTCGACCGTAAAATAGAACGGGAACCCTGTCGTTTTGTAATTAACCCACAGGTCAGAGATGGCCAAAATGGCATGTTTAATTTTCAAGTTAAAATAAATGGGCTTAAAATAAATAGAATTATTTACATAGTTGGGCAAGAATTTTATTTAAATAAAAATTACAGGGAATGGAAATATTTCTTCCTAGCTAGAATATTTCCATTCCCTATAATTTTTATTATTTAATAATTGTGGAATAAATTCGAATACATTAAATTTATAAAATTATGGGGAATGGAAATATTTCTTCCTAGCTAGAATATTTCCATTCCCTATAATTTTTATTATTTAATAATTGTAGAATAAATTTGATGCATTTGAAATTATTCTACAATTATTTTGCGATACTTGAATGCTTAGTAATTGATTACATACCGACATAGTAATAATGTAAACAGCAATTTTTACTGGCGCCTCTCAGAGTCACCACTCGAGTGCTAAGGGTTAAAGGGTTAAAATGAAATATTTTACTCGGTGCAATCAGTTTCCGAAATAGTATTCGAACAGTATTGAAAATATTCGGATTTCGCCTCGAAATATTTTATTTATTTGAATTCATTCCTTTGTTTTAAATATTTTTCCTGGAAATAATTCAGTCCATGTACGTTCAAAATTTTTGTATTGTTCCTATTTAATTTAATTTAATTTATATTGAATAGCATTGACATAAAAAAATTTTTTTACACAGTCTGGTAGACAGAACAATATGCCATACAACTTTCGTATGAACTTTTTCTAAGGGCTGATTTCACCCCTTGGCAGGGGTTGTAAAATAGGGCTGTATAGATAACTTCAGTCAAATCAGAATAATAATATGCAGTACAAAATTGTGAGTATATTAAATATTAATAACAGTATAAATAGACAAATATGGTGTACGAGGACATTTAGAAAAATAGGAATGACATGATGAATTGTTTTGATGTTACCAAATATTTAATAAGAGACTGTTTACCTGTATGAGAGAATTAAATTAAATTAAACTAAATAATAGCACTTACTCGTTTATGAATGCCTGTGATTTAAAGGTTTAAGAAAACGGTGCATCTTTAAAACTGCTTGTGTATTGACCTACGTTTATTTATAATTTGTATATATTATATAAAGTATCACAATCTATTGAAAAATAGTGTACGGCAAAGTAATCTCTACCTGGAGATTCAAATTGCCTCAAATAAAAAAAAAATTAAATTAAATTAAAATAAAAATGTTCCGAATGCTTGAAAATAGCTAAATCCTCCCTCAAGTCAATGTTTAATTTGCACATTCTGTGAAAAACAAACATATACACTGTTAATCAATATGTGAAAACATTTTCCAGATTGAAAATAGGAATAATTACAGTGACTTTACTCGATCGAATAACTTTTTCGAGGAGCAGTGTATTGAAAACTGTCGAAGGTAAAAATTCGAATTCGCGTGTAGAATCTTCTAATTTCGGTTCGGCGTCCATGAATTGGGTTCGGGCTCGACACGAGCGCATAAACTTGGTGGTTCGTACGTTGCGTCGTTCGTATCTTCTTGAAATTGCATCAGCACGATTAGCAACTGCAGTTACCAGCTGGCAGGCAGATACTTTATCGAGCAGGTGGAAGACTGTTTCGGGGCCGCACGTGCGTAAATAGCCAGGACAAGCCGCATCTCATTGTAGTCCTCGAAAACACCTGAGCCATGAGCTCGGAGACTGGAGGCATTAGTCACGCTTAAAAGGAACGCTTTAGCCTCCGTTGCATCCAAGTAATCTGTGATCTTCCTTTGTCTCGAGCTTGCTCTTTGTTCTTAGTAAACAAACGTAATCAATGTCGGTGACCAGTCCGAATAGATTTGCTCGTCGTTAATAAATAAGCGATCGGTGCACACACGCTGGCCAGTGCAATCGCAGCCTCTCCGATCCACGAAGCTGATCCTATTATTCACACTTTATTCTTATTGTTAGACAGCGGACTTTATGCATTTACGACAAAAATGAGCAGGCGTAATTTAGAACAAGAGGAACATTAGAAGAATTTAAAGCCACTGTCATAGTATTTTTTTTATTTAATTGTAGAAAATAAATTTCTATTTCACCCCAGTTGGCTGCAAATCAGGTAGAACATTTTTATTTTCCATGAAGATCCGCAGTCTAGTGTTCACAACAAATATTTTTCATTAAATGGTATCGCAAAGTGTGTGGATGCTTATTATTATTATTTCTTTTCAAGGGAACAAATATACGTTTACAAGAAAAAAATGTCGATGACCTTGAGAATTCTGGAGAAATGACCCTGATACCATTAACCTTGTGTTATAAATATATGTTAAGTATTTTTTACAGTTTTATACAATATTTTGGTAACTCTGCAAGAGAGTGAGCACGATTTATTTGAATATTTAAAAATGAGGCATTATTTTTCTTTTTCTTTTTATTTAGATGAATATGTGAAATATTTTTAATAGTTTTACATTTTAGTAACTCGGCAAGAGAGCGAGCACGATTTGTTTGAATATTTAGAAATGAGGCATTATTTTTCTTTTTTTTAAATTTAGATGAATATGTGAAATATTTTTAATAATTATATATTTTAATAACTCTGCAAGAGAGCGAGCACGATTTGTTTGAATATTTAAAAATGAGGCATTATTATATTTTTCTTTTTATTTCAATGAATATGTGAAATATTTTTAATAGTTTTATATTTTAGTAACTCTGCAAGAGAGTGAGCACGATTTGTTTGAATATTTAGAAATGGGGCATTATTTTTTCGATGCCTGCAACATCAGTTCAAACGATTTTACAATGTTTTAAACACCACGATTAGCGAACGTTAAAAATAATGTTTCAACAAAAATGGATGAACAAATTCTCTATAATGTAATTCGTTGTAATTCCGAATATTATGTTCGAAGCGAACAGTTTACTTCTCCTTGTAATAAAGTTACGAGAGAATTGCATTGCCCGTAAAAATAACCTGGACCTGTTCTGATTTCATTCGAAGCGCCATTGTATTCAAGTCGACTCGCATTCGCAACCTTTTTGTTCCTGCCGGAAAATTGAAACGCTTTCTTTCCCCCCGGGAGAAATGTTTCTTCCTAATGAATCAATTGTTTGTTTTTTCACGGGCCAGGTTTTCGAACGGAGGCAGGCAGCGAAGAACGAAGCGAAGAAACCTGTGTTTGAGCACTCGAATCAGCATTCAGTCGGGCCAGTTTTATTGAAAATGCAACTCGTAATGAACTATTTGCATCCTCCGGAACTCACCCGTGTACACGATGACCCTCTTTCGCCTAAAACTTTGCCGAGTGCTTCTTCCCCCCTTTTTTCAGAGCGAGAGAGAAAAAGTTTTTGGCACGTTTGCACAAGGCCGAACGGACACGGAAGAGTCGGCGGATCTCTGTTCGTTTGCGCAACTTTTCGTTGCCCTCGTTATAACTCTTACGCAAAAATTACTCGATCAAACTAATCAACCGAAAACGAGTATTTCAACATTAGTTTGCACATTCAAACTGCGATAATTTCGTGAAAAATGATCGCACGACAATAAAGTTAGACTCGTTTCAACCTTGAAAATAAAAAATAACCTTGAAAACTCCGAAAAAAATTACCCTAGAAAAAAAAACATTTTTTGCAATAGAATGGTTTTTTCAAACCATTCAAATAGCATACAAAATATTTTTTGGATCCCCACAATTAGAGGAGATATTTAGGTGGCCTGACTTAGGTGGACCACCCTGTATATAAAAAAAATATCTGCTGACTTAATCATTTTTCGCGATTTTATAGAAAATGTCTAAAAATGTTTTATTTCCTCCTGAACAACTTTTGCTAATAAAGTTTTCCAATACCTCCGAAAATAGCAGAGTTATTCAACTGCTAATTTTTCCAGGACCGGTGCGATGGAGATAATTATTATTCCGTGTGAAGTAATGCAGTTGCACTCGCCCAAGCCCACGGCCGATAACTTCAGCAAAAAGCTGCGAAATCATCTCCTACGGGGCTAGAGTTTCAATGAATGTCTGCAATATGTTAACGATAATTTCATTTTACGCAGCACCGTGGACTCGTTAAACTCGTAGAAATTCAATTCTCGAATTGAAGTCCAGGAACTCCAAACAACGGTGTAATTACTGTCATAAAGTTTATTATCCCGCGTTCGATAACACACTCGCGTGCAACAGGCGACGGTTTTGCTGAGCAGGAAAGTCAAATCTACCGAGAATTCAGATCGCGATAAGATAGATCGTCTAAATTCTAAACGATGAGAGGATTAACCACGTAAATTTGATTCGCACGAAATAAATGGAAGGACCAGACACTGGAGACTTCAAGTTGAGTCGATCCTTCGATCAACCTAGTCAGCATGATGTAGGAACGACGATGTCTAATCGATCACGAGATCAAATCAGAAGTTAATCAAAAACATGAAAGACTGGCTCAGCCAATGCTGACGACTTTCATGCATTTCATTGTCAACATCGCAAATAAATAATTTAATCACTGCAGTGTCAAACTGAGCAACGTGTCTTTTTATTCTTTTATATTACGTCGGAGAGAAAGTTCTGCGTCGTATTTTAAACAAAAGATTTGACTCAATTTATAAAAATATACAATCAGTCTAATAAGTATTCGTACACCCTTTGAAACAGAATAACTTTTTTATAATTCTACCAAACGATCTGATTATTTGTACGCAATTAGAAGCATTGGTTTACTAGGCGATAAGCAAAAAATTTTTCCAAAAATTACAATTGATCAGGCTCCATGCAAAAATTTAAAAAGCGCATTTTTTAAAACTTTTTTATTTGGGTCCCTAATGAAAATTTAAAATATTTGTTTCGCAGATCTATGTTAGTTATACACAAGTTGAAAATTTCATCGGAATCGGTCGACGCAGGAAAAAACGACACGCATCGAAAGATGTACGATTGATTCTGTGGATTTTAAGCAGAAACTGATGAAAAGTCGAGTAAAACTACGATTTCCACCTATTTTAACCGCTTGTAGCTCGTCTGTATGTCAATCGATTTCGATGAAATTTTCAGCAGGTGTGTAACCACTATAAATCTACAAAACATATATTTTACATTTTTATTAAGAGCCCAAATAAAAAAGTTTTAAAAAGTGCCTTTTTTATATTTGCATGCAACCTTGTAAATTGTCATTTTCTTCAATGCTTCTAATTGCTTACAAAACATCATGGCATTTGGTATAATTATAAAAAAGTTATTCTGTTTTAAAGGGTGTACAAATACTTGTTCCATTATTTGTATAAAGACTTTTTGCTATCTTTCAGATGACCTGTCAATTCCTGTTTCACAATCACTCACCAGCAACGTGTGTTTTCGATTTACAAGCAAAATTACCTGGTTATTTCAAATACGATAGAACTTTCCCTCTGGGAACCTTTTTTTTTCTTTTTACGTCGCTCTTCAACTGCTATGGTTATTAAGCGACGTAACATCCCTCTGTGAACCTAATGTAATAAATGGTTCGGTTATTCTTAGGGAATTCGCGGAGATAAAATTCTAAACTCTAGAATCTAGAGCACGCTCCAGAATTTCCTCATACAGAAGCAGCGAGGAATTCGGCGCAAGTCCAACAGTAACGCATGCAAATTTTTTCATTGTTTGGTCGGAGTGACAAGAACAAGCGTCCAATAATAAAGACCACGATGTACAGTCGTTGATACCGAGCATGTAGTTTCCATATTAAAATATTTGTTGAAAATTTATAGTTGCAATTCTACTCCAGAGATGCTGTTCGATATTCCAGATACGCAAATATGTAAAATGTCTTGTTTCGTCCAGCACTGTAAAAGCAAGTTTACAGAATTTTGGAATTTCGGCGTTTTTAATCAGCTTTTTTATTGTTCGCTTGTTTCAAGAATAATACAGCTCCCTCGGTGAATTATGCCTTTGAAAATAGTAGGGTGCGTTCTAAAATAACTGAAAGAGGGAGAAAAGGGCCAGGGGATTCCGACGTATCTAAGTAAGACCTAACGTACCTCGGGCAGCCCTAATTTATGTCATGAGAAACAAAAACATGGTGAAACAGGGGACAAACATCGCGGAGGGAAGCAAAGGAATATAATATATGTCTTTGCATATGTGTGGGGATCGCAGAAAATGACCCATCAAAGTGTTTCAGGGTATCGCATTTTTAAAAAGATTTTTTAAAACAGTCAGACATTCGAAATAGTAAAGAATATATTATTTTTGCTAAAATTTATGGAACAATAAATCAATTTTTATGCAATCCTTTGTTTGTTATTTGACACAGAACAATTTCGACACAGTAAAAGGTATGTTGTACTGGATTTGCTGAAGTTATTTGAAGGAGCTACTCAATGAAAAAGTAAATGTTGATTTTGTACAAAAATAGTGTCAATTTGCACAGGCAAAAATAAATCGATTGCACCACATATCATCACCTTCATTTTTCAATTCCGAATAAAACAGAAAACTAAAATAAATAAATTTTAAAAAAACTTGAAAGAGCCAGTGAAACAGTATCAGATGTGAAAACAATAATATATATCGATTTGATTTGCACGTAATTTGTTTATCCGGGGCCGCTCTGTTTTTCCACGAAAAAGAAAGTGACTGAGAAAGCGCGGTTTGTGTTCCGAGACGCTTTCGCTTGTCGGTGCATGGTTTGTGTATGTAGTTATGGCGTGCTTTTGGATTTTATTTGGCTCGGTCTCTGCGTCTTGTTGCCACCTAACGACGGTAACGAGGATTCCTCATACAGAAACGGGTACGACTTGCGTTTATCTGCTGTGTTAGCTTGTATTATTCGTCAAGCAGCCGAGGAGTTTTTTTTCGCTTGGTTCTTTTTCGCCATCCCTTGATGCAAAGGAGGATTGCGTGCCAGAAGGATAGTTAGAGGGCGAAGTGGTTTCGCTCATGAAGCTAGAAAATGAGGGCGAGCGAGAGAGGAGGGTGAAGATACGTGTACAAGGAGCATACAGACATGCAGGAGACCTCTCGTGCGGCTCGGGGACCAGGTCGGATCACACTAATTAAATCATACTCAGTGTTATCGTACTAGTAGGCTTCTATGCAGCATATGGTCTGCCTTCCTATGGTTTTATCTCTTGCCTCTCTTTCGCTCACCTCGTTCCTTTTTACCTTCTTTCTCGCGAACAAACTCACGGATCCATCCATTTTCTCACGATATCATCGACGCTTATCATTTTCTAATTGTCTCTCCAAAAGTAGCGATCGACCTTCATTTCTTCAGGGGCGAATTTTCTGATAAAGAATTATTTATTTCTATTATTGAGAGATTCTCCAGCGATTCTGCTATTTTCTAACAAATTTTTATTTCCTTTTACGCCGAAATTAATTACCTATTTAATCAATACTTTACTTATTTTTACTTACTTCACTTATATTATAATATTGTACTATCTTTTCTAAGGAAATTGTCATAGTTCGAACATTGACTTTTTCGATCCACTGCATTTTTCACGATGCTGACGCTTATCATTTTCTAATTGTCTCTCCAAAAGTAGCGATCGAACCTCATTTCTTCAGGGACGAATTTTCTGATAAAGAATTCTTTATTTCTATTATTGTTTTACAAGGATCCAAATAAAAAAGTTTTAAAAAATGCCTTTCTTATTTTTGCATGTAACCTTGTTAATTATAATTTTTGGAAAATCTTTTTTGCACATAATTTTGTAAACCAATGCTTCTAATTGATTATAAAAAATCAGGTCGTTTGGTACAATTGTAAAAAAGTTATTCTGTTTTAGAGGGTGTACGAATACTTTGTACACCCACTGTAGTGTTGTCAATGATGCCAATTCGAGCGAGAGAGCCAGCGAGATGGTAACGATCAGCCCTGCTACTGTTTATTGATACAATAAAATGACGGGACAGTTTTGTGCCATTGTTTGTTTTATTCTTTATTAATAACAACATCTGTATCCAGTGGTGCCGCAGCGTTGCCACTTTAAAGCTGCGATCAAAGGGGCTCCCAATTAGCGCGAATTAGTACATAGATCGCGCGTAAATAATCCGGGGAAAATTAAAGCATCCCTGAATGAATCGCGTCTGCACGATCCCTAGCGCGCGGTGCATGCATACACGGGTTTCTCCCGCGACTTTTTCAATTAAACCATCGCTGCCGGTTAAATAAGCCGAGTGGGACGGGCTCTTATGTATCACGAGCTGTCCCTCCCCGCGAGATTCTGGCTGACTCATCTACCCGAAATTAATTAGTTTTAATAATTCATGAATCGCCTTCAAATGATACGTTTCTCTCTCGTCTTCAGCCTGGCGTGCAACCCGCGTCTAAACGCTGCCGTCCATGAAACTACCGCATTTTTCTGTTGATTGACTATTCATTTCGGTCGGCTTTTCCGCCTCTCTTTTCATTTCCCCGTAACTCTTCGTGTCCCTCTCTTGTGTCTCCGTTTTCCCCGCCCCCATTGTAGTAAAGTACATGTGACGGCAGAGTTGACTCGAGCCTCTAATGGAACACGAGTTACCGCGAGAGAGAGAGAAAGAGAGAGAGAGAGAGAGAGAGAGAGAAAGAGAGAGAGAGGGAAAGAGAGAGTGCGAGAGCACACAGCCAAGCCCCTACCCGAAAAAATAATCTCTTGAAAATTCTGGCGCGGTGCACCGCGCGAAAATTACGCGGCCAGCGAAGCGTGTCGAACACACTCCGCACTCGTATTTCCATTCAATGTCCGAGCCCCAATTACGGAGTGCAATTGCACGCGCCAATTCGTACCACCAAAGGGTGTTCCTGCCCTCCCCGCCCCCTTCACCGTTCGTCGCGAAACCCGCCACCTCTGATACGTTTTTCTCCATTCGACACTCTCTTACCGTGTTTCCTGCCACGCATGCTGCGGCACAAAATCATTGCTAAGATTTACGCGATTTCCATTCGTTTTCACGTTTCAACTCAAATTTGTTTCTGTACGCTGCTTCAGGATACCTGTAATGAGATGTCCCATTTCAAACGAACCCCTCGAATATATCTGAAATTATCAGTGACATTTTTCTTTCTAATAGAGCCGTGTACTTAATACCGAATATATTGAATATATTGAATATCTTGAATGTATTGAATATACTGAATATACAATGGAATATTGTATTGAATGTTTTGAGTATATTTAATGTTTTGAATATATTGAATGTTTTGGATATATTGCATACATTGAATATATTGAATATATTAAATGTATTGAATATACAATGGAATATTGTATTGAATATACAATGGAATATTGTATTGAATGTATTGAATACACTGAATGTTTTGAGTATATTTAATGTTTTGAATATTTTGAATGTATTGAATATATTGAATATATTGAATATATTGAATTTATTGAATGTATTGAATATACACCAATTCGACGTAATTAATTCTTCTCAGTAAAAAAGTTATTGACTTAAATGTATTTCTTCTTTCAATAATCTTAACAAGTCGAAAATAATGTAACAACATTTCTGTTTTTCACTCATTCGTTTTGACTATAAATGCATAAAACTCGAAGCCTGGTTATAACAATTAGTCTACTACATGACGTGCATAGAAAATATTTTGAAAAACTGAGTAGAAATTACAAAGAGAATAGTAAAAATTTTGTAGATCTGTCTAAATTGCACATATTATTCTGAAAATTTCATCGAAATCGGTCAACGTTGCAATAAGGTACATTGCTACATATACATATTTGATTAAAAAATAGTTAAAATGGTCAATGGAAATTGAATGGATCAATTACAATTATCACTAAGAAGTAGAATCCTACTAAAATGAAAAATTAGGAGTGAAGATAAAAATGTGTGCAATCGACACGGTATAATTTCGAAAAGACTCCCCACATGTCCGCTTATTGCAGACAGCGCGACTCGATTACTATCGAACGGATAACGTGGTGAACAAGTGAGGTCAGGCAAGTGACACACGCCGATTTTGATACGCGTTTAGTATGATATAGAGCTCGCTAAAATATTCAGCACGTAGTTTTTCATGTCTGCAATCGTTCGCTTTAAAGTGGTGGAGAGGACCATTGAAGTTTGGGATGCAAAATGCGCTCGATCGGATCCTGTTGATCGTAACAGAGCGTTCTGAATCATGTGTTTGCGAATAGACAATTGATATAATGCAAACAGACATAAAACAAATTATATTCTTTTACATAACTGGACAAAGATGGATGGTGGTCTTCGATCCAGTCTCTATCAAATATTATTTCAGTGAAATTAATTTAATGTGATCTTCCCTAATTGGAGACTGGAATTAAAAACAGGCTTTAATTATGTCCCTCACGTTGCTATTTTTTCCTCTTTTATAAAGTCGTATTGTTTCCGTATTGTGTTAACTTCAAATTGTGATTTTTCAAGTTGTGTTAACTTCAAATCGTCATTTTTCAAGTTGTGTTAACTTTAAATTGTAATTTTTTCAAGTTTCAAGGATTTTCATTTTGGCACTTGCAGCTTTCTTTAATTCCAGTTTTCAACTCTTGCGATACAGATTAATATTGTGACATTGATTCAATCCTCGAGTAAATAATCGAATACATAAAACAATACAAGAATTAACGAGCAAAGCGTCCACAAAGGAAAGGAACACTTAAAATCGTGCAAGAATTAACAAACAATCACTTTCGTCAAATCTCTTGAATGAACTTGAAGAGCTGTTTCTCATCTCTGCTGAAGCAGAGTTGATTTTTCTAATTTAGCGTTCCCGGCAGATAGTGTGCTTAGGAAATGTCTTGAATCGAGTACCTTTACACAGCGGAGCTGCGTTTCGAAATCGTCAAACATTTTCAACAGAGACGAACGCGAGCTAATATACAGGGTGTCCCAAAATTCCTTCAACAGCCGGAAATGAGAGGTTCCTGACGTCATTTGAAGCAACATTTTCCTTTGCAAAAATGTTATCCGCGGCTTTGTTTAGGACTTATTAACGAAAAACACGGACCAATCAGAGCGCGACCTAGACGCGAGTTGGCACAGTCGGCCAATAGACAGCCGGCGCGCCGGACCGACTGTGCCAACTAGCGTCTTGGTCGCGCTCTGATTGGTCCGTGTTTTTCGTTAATAACTCCTAAACAAAGCCGTGGATAACATTTTTGCAAAGGGAAATATTGCTTCAAATGACGTCAGGATCCTCCCATTTGCGGCTGTTGAAGGAATTTTGGGACACCCTGTAGATCCCGTCCAATGTTTTGTCGTGTGTTCGTTAAAATTTCACTTTCACGGTGTTTGCCCGTCGCCGTTCTTATTCCGTGGCCGTTCCTTGAAAGGCGAAAGAGAAAACGAATTTCAGTCGAATCCAAAAATTACATGCAGCAGTCTATGCACGAATCTGTTGCATTACCTGTGTGCGCGTGTACGGCGCGGCGCACGTAGCAGCGAGGACAGGAATACCGAGATGTCACTACACGCGGTACGGATTCAGTGGCTTTTGGTTAAATGTCTCCTGTCAGCGACGTGCATTCGGAATCTGTAACAAAAAGGATCGCCCGCCTCGTTCAGAGCAGAGGATCGCGATGAGTCGTTGCTTAGACGCGAGAGAAGAGGGGCCCGACTTCAACTTTTACGAAACACAATATGTACCACCAAATCTATCTGTAACGTGAAACAAATTTCTGAAATTTCATCGGGATACGGGGCATCGAGAAAAGTGCAGCCGCTTATATAAAAGGACCTTAATTCTACAGGGTGTCCCATAAATGTTACATTTCCTTGAGAGGGGCGATTGCTGACGTCTTTTGAAATAACTTCTTCCTTTGCGGAAATGTTCTGCGCGGCTTCGTTCAGGAGTTATTAGCGATCTCGGATTCGTCCATGTTTTCATTCCATACATTATTGAACGTATTGAATATATTGAATATACTGAATGTTTTGAGTATATTGAATGTTTTGAATGTATTGAGTATACTGAATATATTAAATATATTAAATATATTGAATGTATTGAATGTATTGAATATATTGAATATATTGAATGTATTAAATATATTGAATATACAATGGAGTATTGTATTGAATAGATTGAATATACAATGGAGTATTGTATTGAATAGATTGAATATACTGAATGTTTTGAGTCTATTGAATGTTTTGAATGTAATGAATATTCCGAATACATTGAATATATTGAATGTATAGAATATATTGAATATACTGAATGTTTTGAGTATATTGAATGTTTTAAATGTATTGAATATATTGATTGTATTTTATATATTGAATCTATTGAATATAGTACAATGGAATATTGTATTGAATGTATTGAATATATGGAATAAATATATTGAACATATTGATTGTATTTTATATATTGAATCTATTGAATATAGTACAATGGAATATTGTATTAAATATATTGATTGTATTTTATATATTGAATCTATTGAATATAGTACAATTGAATATTGTATTAAATGTATTGAATATATAGAATATATTGAATATATAATAGTACAATTGTATTAAATATATTGAATACATATAGTGAATATATTAAATACATTGTACATATATTCAATATATGTGTATATTGAATATATTATATATAGAATTATTGTATCTATTGAATATATTATATATAGAATTATCGTATCTATTTATAAGTGCAATTACTTATCTATCGATATTTTCAAAGATGAAGTTAAAATTTCCGAAGCTAGCATTGAGGTCGCCGCGAGGCTGAACAAATAAAAATTTGTATCATCATTGTTTTTGTATTAATTCTACATGATTTGGGGATTTGTGGCAAAATGAGAAGTGCTGCTTGTCCTTAGTAAACATAGATATCAGAATAGGTATCAGTAAATCTTCAAACGTATTTACCGTGTAGCGTAGCTATCGACATTTTCGCAGTTCAGCTATGTAGGTGTAGTATTGTTCGCAGCACGGAGTTCATAGTTGTTTGCGCGCAGTTTCCTCCGTCAAAGTGTATTGGTTAAAGCCCTCAAGAAAGTGACTCAAGGAGACCCAAGAGTCAATTCAATCAAATCAACATAAGCAAACACACCGATTTCACTTGACCACCACAAAGCTCACGCACCGACAAGATCGGTAAACATAAGGCTGTCCGTCACTGTTGGTAAGCCTCTGTCAATCACTTAGTCAACAGTTAAGTATACCTCGAGTTACGACGGCCACTACAAATCAATTTAGCCGCGACCACCTGTATACCTGCACCTATAGATGTATGTAGTCATTTAGAGAAGTGTCGTCAATCATAACTAGACTGTCTATTTTATGCATTTATGAAAGAGAAATTAATAATTCGAATTATAAAAATAAAAAATCATGAAAAGAATTTAAGTATCTTCTCGCAGTAATTTCGAATTTTGTATCGCTATAGTAATTTTGATTTTTTGCAATTGACTTAACAATTTTTATTTTGCATAAAGATTCGCAGTCCAATCATAGAAATTAAATTTAAATTACGTTACATTTAATTTTGATTTAAACTAAATTCTATTAAATATGTATATTGATATTTTTTAAAATCTGTATACTGAATCAATGTGACTACAATTGTATAAAACGTTAATTTCAAAACGAGTATTTTTTTCTTACTACCTTTTTTTCTAACTACCTGAATTTAAAACGGACTAGTAACTTTAATTCTTGTAATAATTCGCAGAATTAGCCACCGTTAAACAACTGAAACAGCAAATTAGCATTGCCCGTCCACCTGTATGATTTTTCTCGCAGAATTGAGATATATAATTACACGCCGTTTAATTACAAGTTCGACTTAGAGCTCTTGGGTAGGTTTAAATGTACACGGGATAATTAACGGAAGTTAATTTCGATTCATTATCCGCCTCAATTCATTTTAACACTTAAAAGAATCACGAGTTCTCCCGTTCTTCACGCTTTAACCGTAAAAGACCAGTTACGAGAATTCTCGTTTGCGTTTTACGATCCAAAGAAACGAGCCGGGGAGAGAGAGAGAAAAAAAGTTGTCGGCCATTGTGCGAAGTTACGGAGAAAATATATCAAGTGCTAAGTTTGTTAAACAACTTTCTGCGAACTTCATTGTCAAAGGCAGAGCGGGCTTTCGAAGTTGAAGAATTTTTTCTCCGGTACTTCACTGTTACGGGAATATGGCAATCTGCCACTTCTTATCCGTCGACATATAAAAAAACGAGATTTCGCAATAACCACAACCGATAAAGTTTATAAATCGCTGATAAAATCGATCAAGGTTGTTTTGGAATATAATTGTGAGAACCTGCGATTTAAATGAATCGCAAACCCCAAAAGTTCAATGATTTTTACATCTTACGTAGTGAAACTTTGCACATGTAAATACGAGTATGTATACAGGGTGAGTCACCTAACGTTGCCACCTCAAATATCTTTGTCGTATTTGAAGATACGTCAAATGTCTGAAGGACAAAGTTGAATGGCTCAGTGGAGCTCACATGATACCAAAGATATTTTTGTTTTTATATGATTTCTTTTAGAGATATCAAGGCCACCTTCATTTTTTTAAATGGCACTTGGTATTTTGGACTTGACAGTATTATAGCCCGTATCAAGACGAATTCAACGACCTAGTATACCATCACCTTCAAATGACCTTGAAGTACCATTTAAAAAAATAATGTGACAAAAAATATTTTAAACAAAAGTCGATCAATTTTCGATTGGCTATACATTGCAATGTTCGAAAATTTTTATTTTTAAACAACAAAGATATTCGAGGTGGCAACGTTAGGTGACTCACCGTCTATAACTGACTTAGATTGACAAAATACATGTTTTAAATTTTCATTACAAGCGCAGATAAACAAATTAGAGAATCGTTACCTTTATTTTTTCCCCCGCAATTGCGACCAATAACAATTTAAAGCAACCCTTCTAACGTCTCCGAAAAAAACCTAAGATGTTTTGGGTTCAATTTTGTACGAGTTATTAGTTTTTAAAATGTGTGCGAATACTTTGTACACCAACTGTAATATGTAATACTTTGTATCCAGATGTGCAATTTCGTATGGTTTTATAAACAATTGTATAGCGAACGAAAGCACCGCTAACACGCAAAGAAAAAGCTGTCGAAAATATCGGACAGAAAGATCATGTTAATCGTGGTCGATCTGGAGTCGTCTCGATCGATTTTCGCGGTTGGTAAATATGAAGTGATCATAAATGTTCTAATATCTTATTTTGGAATGCCAGAAGTATTCTGCGAAGATCTCAAGAAATTCGCTTTCATTTCTCTAATGTGGAAATATTTATTTGCGTGGTGTCCTGGCTATCCTTGACAGACAAAATAAACTTTCCTGATTTCGTTATCTTTAGAAAAGACAGACCTCACTCTAGGAGTGGTGGGATTTTTATAGCTATTCGCAAAAACCTTATATATATACTGAAATAACTAGAATTAAGACACCTGATGAGTCTGTTGAATTGTGGGGTAAGGTTGGGAAAATGCTGCCGATAATAGCTGATCCTAATATTAACGCTTGCGTATACAGGGTGTCCCAAAATTCCTTCAACAGCCGGAAGTGGGAGGTTCCTGACGTTATTTGAAGCAACGTTTTCCTTTGCAAAAATGTTATCCGCGGCTTTGTTTAGGAGTTATTAACGAAAAACACGGACCAATCAGAGTGCGACCTAGACGTGAGTTGGCACAGTCAGCCAATAGACAGTTGGCGTGCCAACTAGACTGTGCCCACTCGCGTCTAGATCGCGCTCTGATTGGTTCGTGTTTTTCGTTAATAACTCCTAAACAAAAGCCGCGGATAACATTTTTGCAAAGGAAAATGTTGCTTCAAATGATCTCAGGAACCTCCCATTTCCGGCTGTTGAAGGAATTTTGGGACACCCTGTATATGATAGCTTTTCTAAATACATGTAACTTGCGTGTCTAAAGGTCTTAGCTTTTACTTTTTGTTACTTACGATTTATCGCTATTCCATTATATATACTTTGTAATACTATGTACTATGCATTATGTTGAAATAAATCTCATAGGAGATTTCTAAATAAAAAACAAAAAAAAATAGGAAGTGAATGGAAGGAGCGGATCGATGCTGCCGGGATACTTTTCGGGCTGTATGCACACCCGCAGCGGAATGCAACGCGGCAATACCGTTTCTTCGTTTAATTGTCTCGGCCGCGGCGCGACGCGACGGCTCGATCCTCGAACGGGGAATTCGCCAGGGTCGATTTACCTTTGTTGTTCGGTGACGAAACCGTCCGTAACAGACGCGGCATTCGGGCCGGCCCGAGCCTCAAATTCCACCTGCAGTCCGTTCTTGCCCGGAACACGTGGATCAAGCCCATTGCCGGTGATTCGCGGTTTAATTGGTCACCGGGGCTCTCTCGTTTCTGTCGAGGAACGCTTCCTCGAGGCAGCTGCTGCTCGTTCCGGCATGATCGCTTCTTTTGCTCCCTCTCCTCTCTCTCTTTCTCACCGCGCGCGCCCGTTTCTTTTATCTCCGCTCTTTCGATATCTCGGTTTTTCTTTGTGGGTCCCGGGTTGCATTTTTCGAACTCTTCCCGGTATGCGCCGCTGCGTGAGACCGGACCCGTCCCGGAGTGTTACAAATAAAACGCGAAACACGCTTTAGCGCGTTCACCCCGTTTTTACGGGATCGCCGCTGCCTCGATCGGACAGCTCTCCTTCTCAAAATTAAGGGGGGAGTCCCCTGCAACTGCTCTAAAAAATCGATCCTTTTTTTACCGCGTTCTTCAACACTAAATATTGTTAGCGTGCACGGACATGTGGGGTTTTATAGCTTGAGGGGGTAGGATACCTAGCTTACCGTCAGATTGTAACTAGAAAGGAACTAGAGTCTACTAGAGTTTGGGTCGAAAAAATGGGTTTTGCGGGCCGACGTTTTTTGTCCTTATTTCAGCAGATTTTGGGCTGGGTGATGGCTCATTCTAGAGAGGAAGGTTCAATGCGGAGCGCTCTGGTTAATTATTACAGCAGTCAAAAAAGTCTTTTTTGTTCTCGATTTTTCGTCTACTTTGGACACTCATATTATTAGATATAAACATAATCTCGTTAGCACGATGACCGGAGTGCTCCGTATTGAACCTTCCTCTTTAGAATGAGCCATCACCCAGCCCAAAATCTGCTGAAATAAGGACAAAAAACGCCGGCCCACAAACCCATTTTTTCGACCCAAAATCTAGTAGATTCTAGTTCCTTTCTAGTCACAATCTGGCGGTAAGCTAGGTATCCTACCCCCTCAATAAAAAAAAAAACTAAACCTACCAAGCACTAAAAGCGATTCGAATGTTTTAGCTTAGAAAAATGACAAGGCTCTATATTTATTCCAAGATCTGGTCCAATAAAAATACTTATCGAATCAATTTCCATGTAAACAACTTCGTAACGTCGATAATTGTAAAATGAAAAATATATAACCGGTCATTTGACTCGAAGCGTTTTCTCCCTTTTATCTCGGAGCTTGCTACGTCGTCGTGTAATTCAATAATACTCCTATTTGGCGGGCTGAGAATCGTAGGGGTGTGTGTGTGTGTGTGTGTGTGTGTGTGTGTGTGTGTGTATCGCATACATAGTACATCTACTTCGAGTAGAATAATGTTCTCACTAATATTCTTAAGAAATGAAATTTGTTTTGTAATTTCTTGTTCCATAATGCACATAGTATTTAATGAAAGAATTATTCATTATCTAGGATATTGTGAAGTGAATGGAGCAATTATAGCATACAAGCTACGTCCATCTTGAAAATTTTCGGTTGATACCTTTCCCGATCTAGAACACATTCCACATTTCCATTTCACATGATTTTGTTGATTTTACGACCATATATCTGAATCGAAAAAGCCACTGAATCTATAAGTATGAAGGAATCATAGAGGGCTCCCCTCTTTTTCCCCCATTTTCCATTTCACACGTGAAAAACGAGCGACATTTTGAGCGAAAATCAATATTTTCGATTCGAACCGCCCCGATTTGACCGCAAATTTATTTTTCATGAATTCAGCCGGCTGGGTTCTCGATGACGCACCGCACTGCCGAAAAATTCCATAACTTTTCACTTCCTATCATCCAGTAAATAATAGCAGCGGTCATCACAAAAATCTTGAAGAACGACTCCGCCTACATCGACATATGTACATATATCTTCTATTTTTCTTCGTACATGTATTATACAGGGTTTTGTATTTCAAATTTACCCTTTCGTTGATCGTATTCACCTTTTTCCAAGCCAAACCCACCTTGTCGCATTGCAGATTCATCCTTTTTTTTTATAAAATTTAAGGACTGTCAGGGAAAAAATACATTTACGGACTATCGTCCCCCCTAAAGATGACGGTCCGGGGGAAAGTGTGGGGCTCGACTCGGTACTCTCGAATGTACCGGGCCCATACCCACTAAAAGAAGAACCTAACAGTCCAGGACTCAAAATTGAGACCCGGTCCAACCCTCACTAGCCAAAGAATGGTGAGCACTGCGATTTGCTTTTGCAAATCAAACTCCCTGTTTTGTGAATCAAATTCATCCTTTCACAAATCAAATTTTCCTACAAATTTGTTTTCTTGAATTATTGTAATGAAAATAAAATTTTTGTTGCTCCGAAATTGAAAATTTTGTAGCTTGTCACGCTATTAAATATGTTCAAATAGTGTGTGTGTGTGTGTGTGTATCGAGGAAGAAAATTTTTTAGAATAAGATTCGCAGTCCAATGATCATAACTAGAAATTAGTTGGGCGAAAAAAATATAAAACAGTAATAGACTAGAAAAATTCAAGAACATTGTAATATTGTTTTTAACGCGACAAACTCATTGAGGGATGAAATCAATTTTTATTTTATTCCTGCTTCCCACAATCAGTGCAGAATATTTTTATTTTGCATAAAGATCCGCAGTCTAATCACAACGGTCTTAAAATAAAATATAAAATGGCGTGCTTCGTTGAGGTTTACATTGTCCAGAGCCTACGAGATGCTTTCACCATGCGTAAAAGAGGGTCGAATCAATCATTTGAATGAAATAAAATTTTAAAAAAGAAAAAGAAAATTGAATAAACAGCCGTGAAACAGTGATCGTTAAAAAACAAGGACGCGCGCGTTTCCCTGGAAAAGAATGACGAGAAACGCGCGTGTACGGCGAGTATGGGAGCATATAGGCGTGACCGTTGCGGTGGAACGAAGGGAATATTTGATACGGTGGCGGTGCGGATAAAAATCCGCGAGCACGACTCCTGCGTTTGCATTATCGGAGTCGGCTGAGATTACCGGGCTCTCCCTACGAATCAGTTGACGAAAATACAATGACAATATACAGCGGTGATAGACGACGACGCGACGCGACGCGGCGTGCGAGGGGTGCACGCTCGATTCATTGCGGCAATAGTCACGCATCGCGGCAAGGTGTCACGCCACGTTTTGCTTTGAACTATGGGTCCCGTTCCTTTCTGCCACGGATGAGTCGTTACCACGATTCCCCCTCGCTGTGTGTGTTCACGTTCAACCTAGTTTCCCCGCGACCGCGGAGAACCCTCGCCGCCGAGGTTCTCGATTGCACACCCGACTCCTCCGCTTCGAATAAATCACACCGGGAGCCTAAAAAATCTCACTCCGATGCAAAGAATTGCTCGGCTTCTCATTCCCACCCCCCGTACAACCCCCCTCCCCCACTCCCGGCCACGCTATGCCGCACCGTCGCGTCGCGTCGCGTCGCGTCGTTCCCTTTATCTTTTCCCTTTTCGCCCGGGATCGTATTCCGCCAGTTGGCCGAGCCCGAGCGATAAGGTGTTAATGTCACGGACTGCTGACACTCTCTAAATATAGTACCGGGCGACGCCGCTATGCAAAACCCTAAATACAACCAGCCTCCTCTGCCAGCAAGATCGATTTAGAAAACCTTGATTAGACAGGCTCTAATCGTAAGATCGTTGCTCCAGTTGTCAGCCATTTCACCCTCGAACGGCCACAACAGCCTCCCACCCATCTCGGTGACAAAGCTTATGGAAAAGCGAAACGTCACTTGTCGATGAAGTTTTTGATTTTCCGAGCGGAATCGACACATTATTATTTTTGTTTCTTTTTTATTAAGACAATCTCGACACAGTCCCGCTTTAAATTCCCTGAGCAAATATTTCGACAAATATTGAAACCCTTCGTTTACCATCATTCCAAACTAGCACGAAAATTAACAGTTCTCTGAATCTCGATCGACAATTGTTTAAACTACAATTAATAATATAAATTCATAACATGAAATATTATTTTATATTGCACTAAGCAAGTAAGTAGCATCTGTCCTAAATTGAATTTAAGTCACAGAGTTAATATAATTAAAAAATACAACCTTCATTATTATTTTTGTTTCTTTTTTATTAAGACAATCTCGACACAGTCCCGCTTTAAATTCCCTGAGCAAATATTTCGACAAATATTGAAACCCTTCGTTTACCATCATTCTAAACTAGCACGAAAATTAACAGTTCTCTGAATCTCGATCGACAATTGTTTAAACTACAATTAATAACATAAATTCATAACATGAAATATTATTTTATATTGCACTAAGCAAGTAAGTTTCATCTGTCCTAAATTGAATTTAAGTCACAGAGTTAATATAATTAAAAAATACAACCTTTATTATTATTTTGTAGACGCATTTCTTAAAATTTCTTGAGAATTATCTAAAGAAAGATCGAAACGTTGAAATAGAGATTTGGTGAACATTTGAAAATAGTGTATGTAGCATACTTGTTGGGAGGACGAGGTTTGGAGATCAAATATAACCTTATATATTTAGTATTTATTTAAACTCCACAACACAATGAAATAAGCGTCTATCAGGTGTGAATTACAATAGTAAGTACTGTTCGCATATAACACAATAAGGTACTTTCTGACCGTTACATTGAAATGAAACTATTGACGGTTACAATCTTTAAATGTTGTGAGAGCTGTTACTAGCTCGGTAGGCTGGCTCGGACTGACTGACCATTCTTTCTTAGGCCCTGTGGCAGGGCAAAAATAGCGACGCTTGAGGAGTAATAAACGGCAGGTCAAAAGAGACCTTTCCTCCTCCGCATGTTCCGTGCATTTCGGTGTATACTCCAACAATACTTGATCGAACCAGTGCGCCGAAAGCATTTAAAATTTAGTTCTTAACTACAATTAATGTTATCAATTGGAAAATAAGCAGATTTGCAAAAATATCACATGAAATTTAATTCAACGTTTCGGTCTCAATTTAGACCATTTTCAAGAATAGAAAATTTCAGTATTGCGTCTGTAAGAATTAATCAAAAACATTTTTAAATGGTTAGGCAAACGTGTTTTCACACAAGCAGAAAGTAAAAAAGGGGGGTTTTGAACTCAAAAAGTGTGTAAAAACTTATTATAGCACTAAAATTGACCCTATCATTTCGGCATAACAAATATTTTTCTCATACATTTATATATACAGGGTGTCCCATTTAAGTTGAGATTTTTAAAAATCTCGAAGACGCGTGATTTAAAAAAACAGACTGACACATGTCCTTTAGTGTTTCGAGTGGGGAGTCAGATGGCACTATTAGTTTTTTAATGCGTGGGAATTTTCAAGGTTATTTCAAGGTCATTTTGTCTTTTTTTATCATAAACCCACATTTCTTATTTCGGAATCACATTCTACGTAAAAAGATGCACAACTTTTTGTGAATGTAATCAAATTCGTCTGTATTCTATAAATTGTAAAAATTTCAATGTTATGTACGAAATAGCCTGCGGATCTCTATGAAAAATAAAAAATGTCTGCATTGATTGCAAGACACGGAAGCCAAATAGAAATTCTTTTCTCCTCTTGATTGTCTTATTAAGCTGAAATGAATACTCTGATGTCCTTAAATCGTCTTAATTCGTCCACTGCTTTAAATTGTACGTGTCCATGTTTAAAAACGTTTACACAGAACAAAAATGATCTGGGTTGAAACTCATATCTTGATTTCAGAATTGAAATTGCTTCGAGTGCAAAAAGGACTAACAACCAGAGGCATAAAAATATATCCATCGAAACTGCGAAAAGTGCTCGACCGAATACGAAAGAAAAATTTGGTTATCGTCGTAAGGGTTGTTTGAAGCGATTGTTCTGACGAATGTGTAAAATCCGCTGTCTAGTTAGAGGATATTTACATTGCAAAAAGTGGTGGTCGGCAAGGAGTTGGAGCGGGAGGGGAAGAACGAACGTTCGAGCGAACGGAGAGCTAACGAATTCATCGGCGCGGAATCGATAACGCAACGCGATATATCGCGTCCGTGAATTTAATATTGCAAGAAAGGGGAACTACAGATTGGAGCAAGTTAGGTTGCGAGCGCGTTCCTCTGCTCCCGTAAAAGGGGAACCGAGAGAGAGAAAGAGAGCGAGAGAGAAGAGAGGAGAGGAGAGGATCGTTGGATGAGTCGACGCGACGGCGACGATATCTGGTTTTGCGCTTGTATATACGCAGCTCGGTCGTTCCGCCTGTTCCTTTTTCCTTCTCCTTGCGGTCCGTCGTTTTTCACTCGTTTTAGAGTCTTCTGCTCGACTCGTTTCTCATGCTCGCCGTGGGTAGGCCGATCGCAACATGGGCTAATTCGGCCGCCTTCTTTTAGTATACCTACTCGTATTCCCGATCTACTTGGCCAGCGAAAGGGGAGAGCCGGACTTAAGCCCGTTAAATGGAATTAATAAGCTTTACTATGCATGCACCAGCCCGTGAAATACGATACCGGCTGGTGGGCTCGTTAGGACGACCAGGGGAAGGCTTTGTGCCTTCAAGGCTAACTCCCTTTCTCGCTCCCACCGACAGACTACACTTTCGTGTCTCCTGTTCCACCCTCGATGTACAATTCCCTGCAAAAATCCCACGCCATCTTGCGGCCAGCAACCAACGGAAACCGTTGCCGATGGAGTTCACCGAGCTGTGCCCCGTTCTGCCCTGGCTACTTCGATACGCGTTCCCACCCTTTTCCTTCTGCTATTAAACAATTTCCTCCATCCGCGTAATTTTGTTTCTTCGAACATCTTTTCACCCTCCTCCTATCGCGCCAATTCATTTTTTAACGCTCTATCTAGCCGTAATCGTGCTGTACCAACAAGAAGCTTACGCATTTTATACATGATTTGTTAAAATTAGAAACAGAGAAATTGACTGTGTTCTCATCATTTTGATGTAAAAAATGTTTTCAAGATATTTTTTAATACTTAGTTTGTGTTATAACTAGACTGCGTATCTTCATGCAAAATAAGAAATGCTCTTCATTGATCGCAGGACACAGGAGCCGAATAAAAATTGCATATTCTTCTTCTAATTATCCTATTTAGCTGAAACTAACGCATTAATGTCTTTAACATCATTGTCATAAATGCATAAAATCCGCAGTCCAGTTATAACGATATACATACATTCAATTTAATGATGTTTCCGGCGCAACTGTGAAATCACTTTTCACAATTAGTGAAAAACTGTGAACTTAATTGCAATTTTCCAAGAGTTTTGGCATTTTTACCACTTTCAATCGTTTATAACTCGTACTCCAATTAACCAATTTCAATGAAATTTTCGGAGCGTATATAATTTATACAAATTGACCAAACGCATTTTTTAAATTTTCGTTATCGGTCCAGCTAAAAAAGTCGTAAAAAATCAATTTTTACTATTGTTTTTCACAATTCCGACCAAATGCATTTTTCAACATATTCTTTAGACGTCATTTACTAAACTAATTCATCTAGCCTTACAGAGAAATTGAAGTCGTTTGGCCCATTCATAAAAAAATTATTCTGATTTAAAGTGTATGTGATCAGTTTTGCTCCTAACTGTATGCTATATGTATAAACCAAACATGGCTTACGGCGTCACTAAATAAATAATAGATTGTGTAAAATGATAAAACTTGTAGATTTAAGATTGAGAAAATGGAAGTACGTATAAAATTGTAGTTCGTGTAGATTCGTTTTTGTGTTCGTTCCTGAACAAATTCAATTGCGATTGTGTTACTTTTTATCAGTACGAACAGCGACCCTTCGTTTGCGGTGACTACCGCCGCAGAGCTCATTGCGCCAAGTCTAATTAAGTAAACAGAGTATCGCAAGTGCATTCATTTTCATAGTAATGCACCGATTGCCGCAGCTGGCTTACTCAGTATGCAGGGGAACTCGAACGAAATGCAAAAATCCAACGGGAAAACTTCTGTGTTGATACAATTTTTGTACACGGAGTATTCGAAAATATTTGTACACACATCATTAACAATGATTTATGTACCATAGTACATTTTTACAAGATCTTCGAATATAATGAACATTGTGCATTCTAGTTTTTTCCAATAATCTTGTAACTAGACTGCAGATCTTTATGCAAAATAAAAATTTGCATCTTCTGTTAATCATTTCAATAGGATCATGATCATTAGACAGCGGTTTTTATGCGTTTATGACAAAAATTAGTAGGTGTAATTTCAAACAATAAAATATTATTTTCAAGTTGTAAGTAGAAATTTAATCGTAAACTGCAATTAACGACTGACCTAGGAGATTAATTGTTAATTGCGATTAACGATTAAAGCAGAAATTTAGTCGTGAATCGTTGATTAAATTTTTGCCCAACTCTGGTTTCAGGCCCTTCTGAAAAGTGTAACGTCGGTGCAACGAGCCAAAGAGTTTCGAAAGCACCGCGTGCACGTCCGATTAAAAAACTATCCTGTGCGCCGAGGAGGAAGTTTCGTTAATGAATCCCAGTTTCCCGAATTTCGAGCGCATATAAGGGTGCAACAACAATTAGAGAGCAGGCTGGCCGATCCCCTATGGAGCGTTAACTAATCGGGGGCATAATTGATGCGCGCGAAAGTACCTGTAGCTAGTCGAAGAGCGAAGACAATTGGGTCAGCCTCGAATGACTCACATTACCGGGGGATTACGGTCCGACCAGATGACTTTTAATTCTAACCAGCTTAGAAACTTTTCTCATTCCATAGAGCCCGGGTGGAAGCTGCCGCTCGGTTTTCGCCCGGTACTTTCATTCACTATGCGACCGGCGTATTTTCAGTTATCCAAGCGGTTCAGCACCGACGCCGAGAGCTGCGCCGCGACGGGCGTCGGTTGGACCCATGAAATTTTCGTCTTTCAGACGACGACGCGTCGCACAGTGGGGTAGGTATTTGATCTGTTTAGCGCGCCAAAACTATTGCGACGTTATTAATAGCGTGAAGGTCATACTATTATATATCGTTGAATTCGTCTTAACACCAGCTACAACACTATCAAATCAAAAATACAACTCGATGTTTAAAAAATCGAAGCGATCTTGTTTTTGTGTTTTAAACAAAATTTTTTCGAAGTTTTATATATTGAAGTTTATACCTATGTTAATACCGTTAAACTTTTATTTCAAACATTTTTTCGTCAGATTAAGAAAAATTTCATCATTTTCAGTCATATGATATACGGTCGATTCATGCCATACTGATATGTATCGCACAAAAAGCTAAATATCTTCTGTGTTCGCATTAGTTCGCACATAAACTTTTATGGGTTATATAAAGCAATGTCTACTGATTAACCTCGCAAAAAATTAAAGAGGAGTTATTGGGACGAAAAAAGTTATTGCATGATATATATTAATTTTCTGAAAAAAAATATCACTTTCGATTGTTTATTCTATCAAAACTACCGAAGAGAATTTAAAAAAAAGCCATGAAGTCCTATCTCCATTTTATACACTAAACTTGTGAAACAAATCATTTCTTTATCACAAGTTTTTCGACACTTCTCTTGGTCACGAGAAATGTTACTTTCAAGTATCTGTATGTTACTAAATAGTACTCTCTATGGAAAAATATTATTGTAGATTACTCGCATATATATTCAGGTTCATGAGAAAAAAGTTTTAGTCATTTTGAACATACTAAAAATATTGACTTTTGGCACGCTAAACAAGCCAAATACCCCACTGTGCGGCGGTCGTCGGGCGGTCGCGGAACTTTGCCCGCGAAATTCGCATGCCCGAGGAAAGCAAAGAAAGTTGCCACCGTGATACAGAATCACGTCGCGGTCCCACCACACCGCATCGGGCAAAAGATGAATCGTTTGCTGGCGGATTTTTTGCGCGTCGCCTAGCGTCGTCTGCCCCCTCCCCGGTTTTCTCTTCTTTTCCACCGTGCTTCTTTATACCGACATTTCCCTCTGCCTACCCCGTCCGATAACCTCGCCTTTCCCCGTCAAAACCGCCCCAAGCCGTCCGCTGAATCTCAAAAGTTTTTCTGCCGAATCGTGGCCCAATTTCCACGGAAATAAAAACGCGAATCTATGAAAATACAGAGTGAGATAGTCGGCCGTCCGAATGTATAAAATGTCCATCCGAAAGGGACCGAAAGGACTCACATTCCACTCACCGCTAGATCCGATTTTCGGTTTTCAATGAAATCGATTTTCATCCACAATACACGATAAAATAACGTTTAATTTCACGCTTAATTCAATTGGAACGATTATGCTGTTTTTTCTCTCGCATAACATCTTTATGCAAAATAAAAATTGTCTGCATCGGTTGCAAGAAATAGAAACTAAATTGAATGTTGTTTATTCCCTTAATGATTTAATAGAGAAGAAATGAGGTATTGACGTTTTCGATTTTTAAAAGTTTTCAATTTTGAATTTTATCTACTTAATTCTTTTATAAATATATAAAGTCTAGTAATCTAGCGTGATATAAACAAGTAATAAATAGTATGTGCAAAATAAAAATTATCTACCCGAATTGCAGCAAACCGAAGCGAAATAAAAATTCGTAAAAGTAATTATATCCAGTCATCATTGTGTTTATAATTGTATACCAAAAGTGGTCGCTAATGACCTCGATGTTAATGCGACCTTTATAAATAAATAATATTTTTAAAAAATTCGTAAAAGTATTTTGCAATTCCTCTAATTCGTTTATCGTTTTAAATTGCGCCTACTCACGTTACTCGTAAATGCCTTAAAATTGTGTGGCGAGCACATGAAATATTGTTTAATATTACAAAGAATATTAAGCTCGCGGAAACAGGAATAAAATAAATAAGAGATACCTATATGTACATAGAACAGAAATTGGAAATAGATGATATGCAGGGTGTCTCACCTGATTTTGACATCTTGATTTTCTCGCTATTGTTACTCGTAGCAAAAAATTTTTCAGCATAGGCTTGAATAGTATCGAGTTGAGCATATTTTGATGTTATTAGTTTTTTCGTGAGTGGATGCGTAAAGGTCATATAAAGGTTAACTTTTTTTTTTTAATGGAATGAGGTATTTTTGAATACGTCAATCGATGCAGCTGGACATTCGTTATGAAAAAGTACTAACCTATGTATGTCGAAAAGTTAGTAGTTCAGGAGATATTTCAATTTAAATAACTCTAAAATACCATTGCGGTCGTACTAAGACGTTACACAAGTAAGTAAACGCTAACATTTTAGAGTTATTTAAATTGAAATATCTCCTGAACTACTAACTTTTCGACATATATAGGTTAGTACTTTTTCATAACGAATGTCCAGCTGCATCGATTGACGTATTCAAAAATACATCATTGCATTTAAAAAAAAATGTTAACCTTTATATGACCTTTACGCGTCCACTCACGAAAAGACTAATTGTAACATCAAAATATGCTCCACTCGATACCATTCAAGCCTATGCTGAAAATTTTGTTGCTACGAGTAACAATACCGAGAAAATCAAGATGTCAAAATCAGGTGAGACACCCTGTATATCTGTGGTCACGCGAATGTGCTGTTCGTTTGTGGTTTGAAAAATATTGGAAAAATAGGCGGTAACGGGGACAAAGGCGGCGGTTAAAGGGGATCTTCTTTTCCATCTTCGATCTCTAAGCCACGGGGGTAAAGTTTCCGCAAACAATTGCGTAAACACCGGGAGATATGCCGGGACGTTTGGCGAGCCTCGCGGCGCGGCGCAGCGGCGTGTACACGCCGAAACATTTATCTGTTTCCCGGGTGGCACAAAGACTCTTTAATCTGTTAGATTAAAGTTTCTTTTGGGGAAGGAAGCGCGAAGTCACGCGGAAACCAGCCACGAGTGAAAGATGAGAGGGGATGGCGACGTTGCAAAAATATCACCGGCGACTCAGCTACGCTCGCCATCCACGACACTATCGATTTCACCCCTTGCATGCTCGTACGTTTTACATATCCCTTGCGTTCCTCCTCGTCCCGACGCGAGACGTCGTGTTTTTCTTGCCCTTCAGAGAATTATTTCTTTTGCTTCGAATGGTAAACGCCGCAGCCGCCGCGCCGCGTCGAAAATCATGGCGCACGCGCCCGCAAAAACGGCCCGCCGAGAAATTCCGAATTTACTACACTCCGTGACGCGATATTTCTGCCAAAATGATTTCTTTATTTAGTAGAACGTCGTTCATTTTTTATCATCAACAACTGTAAAGGTTGGAGAACAGAAAAAGCCCGAAAGGTTTGGAAGCAAACAAAAAGGTTATTCAATATATCTGTTGGATTAATGAAAAGTACAATAATGATAGACGCGTTCGAACGTGTTACCCTTGGTTCGTCGACAACCCATTTCACCGACACTGTTTTCATCGACACGTTTTCACCGACAGTAACTTTCGTCGACACTATGTTTTCATCGACATGGTCAAATCGTAGTCATATGTTTTCATCGACAGTTCGTCTTTAGCGACAAGTTTGAGTTCATTCATTTCTACTGACACCAAATTTGCGTATTTGCTAATGGAGATCAATCGTTACTATTCCATATCTACTATTCCGAACAATTGCAATTTTCGGAAAATTTTTATTCACATCCTGTAGTAAACTAATTGCTCTAGCTTCCCAAAAAAGTTCAAATCGTATGGTACAATATTAAAAAAGTTATCGCCTTTTTAAGAGTATCCGAATATTTGTGGGAGTTACTGTATACAGACTACAAAACATAACAAAATTGTACAATAATTACACAAATATCAAGTAATGAAATTAAGATATGACTACGATTTGACCGTGTCGATGAAAACATAGTGTCGACGAAAGTTACTGTCGGTCAAATCGTGTCGATGAAAACAGTGTCGGTGAAATGGGTTGTCGGCGAACAAGGGTAACCTCGTTCAAACACACATGGCCAACACACAGACCATCAATGCTCATCCCAGGCATATGTATTAGGTGAAGTAAAAAGTTCAGAGCGTTTTTCGCTTACGAAATAAAGCGAAAAACGCTCAGAACTTTTTACTTCACCTAATATTTACCAACATTCGGAACAGAAGCACCAAGGTGATAGGGAACAACTTCAAATTTTAACCGTATCCAATCACAGTTACCAATTTTTAGCGACCTCCATGTCATTCTAATCAGAGGCACGAATGAACTATTTATTTGTTATTGCGAGACTGCAGATCTTTTTTTTTACTTATTTAACGTCGCTCTGAACTCCTTTTTTCGGTGTTATTATATTTCGCGACGGGACCTACAGTTTTTATAAGGTGGGTTCCGAACCACCTTGGGCACCACAGTTTAAATAGCACATGGAATTTCCAGAGGTGCCGGCGTCGGGGACTGCGGATCTTTATGTAAAATGATCATTTTCGTCGTCGATTACAAGACTCAGGAACCATGCAAAAATGTCTTCCTATCTTTAACGATTTTAATAAATAAAACCTTCTTAAATCGACTTAATGTTTGGACTGTTTTAAACTATATCCACCCATTTTTGTGATAAATGCATAAAATCCGCAGTCTGCTTTCATCCGAGTGGTTCATTCAGCAAGTACAATATTGTTACATCTTTACAACCCCCTATGGGGAGTTTCACTTAAGCTCTCAATAAAAAAAATAATGTTACATATAGCTTGCATTACATAGAGATGCACTGATAATGTCGGCTTAGAACGAAGTTCATAGCGTTTTCATCTTCAGTTTTAAAGCAAAGATTTATTCATACAATTCTGATTAATTAGGTTACAACGTGCCTGTCCTGTAATTTCAGGGTAGAGACGTAAACATGCTTCATGTTTGCTGCATTTATAATAATTAGACTGCGGATCTTTATGCAAAATAAAAATGTTCTGCGTTGACTGCGGGGAGCAGGAGTAAAATAAAAATTCATTCCGTCCTTTAATAATTTTGTCGCATTATATATAAAAACAACATTACTATGTTCTTAATTTCGTGCAAATGTAATTTTATTGAACCAAGCAGCTCCTGCGCCTTGCAATCGATACAGACAATCTTTATTTCGCCAGAAAATTTACGTATTCGAAGCATGTTTCAAGAAATTGACGAATAAATTAATCGTCGACAGTACAGTTGTGAAAAAAGGGTGGCTGGAGAATAATTCAGTACCGTTTAATTAACCGTTTCCTGGAGTATTCCAGGTGCATGAAAGTTTTAGGGGAGCGTCTCGCTATTTGCCTAATACTTTAGTAACGCGCGTAAGAAACTGGCAATCAATCTTAGTCAATCTCCGAGTTAATTACAGTTCGCTACGAGATAACATCTGTCAGCCACATCCAGACCTATAAGTTCTCATCATCCATATAAGTCAAATTAGCCGTGACTACATCTGTATATTCGCGCGAAGATGGCGGCTCCAGATAGTCGGAAGACCAACAATCTCGTCGTTGTGTCTTCTCGAATGTGGCCGAGGTTACAGTAACAACGATGTATTGTGTGCTGAAAATATTCTGAGCGTCACAGGGCTGGCTACTTAATAGATTATTCGGGAATAACGTCTGCGAATCGCCAGGGAATTAAATAATCTACATGATGTTGCTTATTTTTTTTTTTTTTAATGTTGCTTCAACATCAAAGGCCATTAGCAGCACGGTACAATATTTTCTTACAATATTTTGTACATATTTGTATCCTTGATACATACACTGGGCAAGACCGGCGATATACTCCTCGGAACCTAACAGAATGGGTAAGGATCCAGGCAACTTAGCATTTTTCCTCCTTTCATTCTCATATTTTTGGCATTCTATTATTAGGTGAATCATCTTAACTGGTACTTTACATATATCGCAGATCGTGTTTTCTGTTTTATTTAACAAAAATGAATGGGTTATTTCTGAGTGCCCAATTCTGATCCTAGAAATTGAAGTTTGAATTTGACGATCTGCTGAACTTTTGCCACTCATGATCCGCTCCTTGGTTATGATATTTTTCCATGTAATTTCTTTTAATTTTGTCAAATACCTGTTTCGTAAAAATTTCATTTGGGTGGTTTTTAAGATCGTTCAGTCTGGTATAAAGGGTGAAACATTTAATTATATTGTATCGAATTGTATTATTACCAAAACGAATGAATAGACTACAGATGTTGATGCAAAATTATAGTTGTTTGCATTAATTATCTCGCTATTTTGAGAAGAACATTTATATGCTAGATTGCAAGTGCAGACAGCGGATGTTTCAAATAAACATTTTCTCTCTGAATTGCACGAATCTGGAGTGAAATAGAAATTTATTTCCATTCTGAATATGTTTAATAGGTTGAAAATAATGAAACAGTAATTGTTACTGTTTTAAATTACGGTTACTTTTTGTCGTGAACGATAATCCGCTGGCTAATGCGTCAATTAAATGGGGTCCGGTCCCGAAACAACGTGATTTAAATAAATTAAAATGTTTACTACGGACGAGATGCCCTAAATTTGTTTTGACAGTCTCGGTGGAGGACGAAGGGTGAATGATAGCAAGAAAGAGGTTTCGCAACGACCGCTGGTTGTCCCGGTGATTAACGTGAAGGGATACGCGACAGGAAACATTGAGACAAATGAATGCACCCAGGGTAAACGCACGGCCATACAACGACTTTTAATTGCATTTAATTATTATAGTTAACTGCGCCGAGATACGAGGACACCCAGACGCTCGTCATCGGCCGCGCAACTGCGTATAAACATATCGTGCGTTGAACACGCGCAATACAATTTCGTAAAACGGAATGAGAATTATGCCAGTGAAATCCCGTGTCCTCCGACGCAACGTTTCTCCGCGGGAGTTTTAGACGAACCGCGACAATAATGAATTTTTAAGTAGAAAAAACCCGGCATAAAGTGCGAATGCGAAAGTTCGGGATTCTTTTACAATGCACACAATGGCGGAAAAGGTGCGCCGCCGGGCCGCGCGCCGAGTTTTCAGTCATTTCGTTTCAACCTCCCTTTCTTAAGAACTTTTGAAAATGTACTCGGACAACTTCTTTACAATGCAACAATCAAAATTTCGGTTTATTTCGATGCCAAGCTCCGCTGTGTATTTATAATTTCGTTTCCACGAACGAATGTCAAAGAGAATGTGTCACGTTTCTATTAAAATAATTAACAGGAAACTGCTCGAATAACAGGATTTAGTACAGCATTTCTACAAGTGTTTCACAAATTTTTTAATTAACAAGTACACGATCTGTTCATTATTTGTCTAGCTCCGATCATTCCTAATTTCTTTTTCTTTTTTATTGAGTATTCCTAAATTATTCGAACGTTGGTGGAATTTATAATTGTTAATTTTAGAAGAAAACTTGACTGCATGAAGTGAAAGATTAATTAAGAATTTTAGATATTTTTTAATAATTTTAATTAATTGAATATGGTACGACAGTATTTTTAAATTCCACCAGAGTTTGCCCCGCCCATTTTTCTTATAAGCGTTTGAAGTCCATAGTTGGATTATAATACTTTTGCAGAACAGTAAAGATAGTATGTAATCAAAGCAGAAAATGGTGGGTTAATATTCTCTCGGAAATGAAAAGTCGACGAATGGAAAATTTCAAGAGATTTTCTAGGAATGTCCTATCTGTGATGAGTTTCAAATTTTTCAAGTTTTAATGAAAATGAATCGCTATCCTCAACGCAGTTAATATTTAAGGAAGAAGGACAATTGCCTGAACTCTCCTATTTATAGCTAAACGGAGGTACACATACATATGTACTACAGTTACACTCGAGTCGAAATGATTATTCACGTGAGAATCAAAGTAAACGTTCGCTCATCATGGAAACGTTCGATTCTAGCGTGCCACGTCCCTGTCCTTAACAGCAATTCGCGTGTTATAAATCTACGAAGCGACGTATCCAACCAGCGACTTTGCCACACAACGGAATCTCTAACTAACTGTGCAAGCCTCGTTAGCAACGCTGCGGTTCGAAATCACGAGATACCTGTAAACAGGTTGGACTGGATGGGTCCACTTTTCCTGCAACTTTCTGCGTAGCAGATACATACGCCAGTCATTTCTGATAACATGGTTGCAAGTTGGAATGTAAAGGAAGGAGCCGTTTAGCCACGAACAACTCGATAATCAATTTGCACATCCTTTTCTCGTTCTTGTTTGCATAATTTCGCACTTCACCGAGCGGGAACGTTCGCATGTTCGTTTCGCGACGAAAAACAATTTATTCGACAGAATGCTACAACGTGTCTCCCATTTAGATGTAACTCGTCGGGAATGTTTTCCAATTGTCAAAATGGAAAAAATGTTTTACACGTAAACATATTTTCGATCCCCGACGCCGGCACCTCTGGAAATTCCATGTGCTATTGAAACTGTGGTGCCCAAGGTGGTTCGGAACCCACCTTATAAAAACTGTAGGTCCCGTCGCGAAATAACTCCTGAATAGGAGTTCCAAAAGCGACGTAAAATAAGGAAAAAAAACATATTTTAGGTGATAAGTGTGGAAGATAAGCAGATGGATCACGACCAGGCTTGCCATATGCACCGGCCGCCAGGCCCCTTACGTTTCCGTTCCTCGCCCAGTCTATTCGCGGTGAACGTGTTCACGATTGAATCGTTGCATGTCGAGAACATGGAATATACATATATTCTCGACCGAACATGGCTCTAGGTAGTCGTTATTGTATTGTTTTCTAGTAAACACAATTTTGATAGAACCTAAGAGACTGATATCCAGCTTTATTCCATTTGTAATTCCACTTGGACGTGGTGCACAGTGGCGGAGCGGTTGGTATCATTGTGTATGTATTCTATAACAGGCATTCGACGTGAGTTGGCACCATTTGTGTAATACTCCTGTGCCAAACCGACATTTCTCAGCAACCAGGAATCGCAAGGAGCGGAGTACAACAATCGTATTAAACTCGATTCGGTGCCGAGGGCCACTTTCCTGAATCTGAATCGCGCCAAATATCACCGCCACTTTTATATTGTTCCGTCTTTCAACCGCAAAGACAACCTCGGAACAACGAATCAACTCTTTCACGGTGCAGCTCGACGCTGTTCAACTTTTTCTTATAAGCGCCTCGCGGTCCGATTTTATCAAGTTTAAGATACTTTACTGCGGAGACGAGGAACATTTATTTTCGTCATTAACCTTTACAGCTAGACTGCGGATTTTATGCGTTTGTGACGAAAATGAACATGTACAGTTCCAAGCAGTGGACATGTCAAAAGTATTTAAGGACATCAATTTGGGGTAAACTTTACTTTACCGGACTCAAAGCACCTTTCTTCTACGAATTATGATGTATTTGGTATGTAATCCAGTAGATTTGTACCCGGCGCGGTTGCGGATCGAAGTTTAGACCCTCTAGGTTCTAGATTACTCGCATATATATTCAGGTTCATGAGAAAAAAGTTTTAGTCATTTTGAACATACTAAAAATATTGACTTTTGGCGCGCTAAACAAGCCAAATAGCCCACTGTGCGGCGGTCGTCGAATGGGTAGGCCGATCGCGATCTCTATCGAGATCATTAATGAGAAACGGTGAACGAGAATCCGAAGGCTCGCGGTTACGTAAATACACCGATAACAATAACTCGGCCCCTCGCATCCCGCTGCTTTGCATATTCGAATAATCGGGCGTGTACCGGTTTCTCTGGGCCGCGATCCTCTTCACCTTGCGTCGACCTAACCCGACGAACGCCGATTTGCGGAGGCGCGATACGCGAACGGTTTCGCCTTTACAGCTTGCGCAGAAATTTATTTGCTTGCCGGCCAACTCGTCTAAGTACATCGATTCCACTTCGGACGCGCGGAACCTTGGGGAACACGACCAGATTTACGTAGCCAATTCGTAGCTGCTTTTGATGTTGCCACTATCGATCGAAGTTCCGAACTCGCGCAACGCCGGGGACGTAATTGGCGATCCCATTACTTTTGTATTCCGCCGAGCATAATGCGATTATCTGCCTTAACGGGCGCGTTAGAAGTTCTGGCCGGATCGTTTATCCCGACAAAATGTAAAGTTTCGTCCCGCGGACACGTCCGGGATTAATTATTCATAACAAGCCGGCGAGACGCGCGGAGCGATACCTCCCGTTGACCAGCAACAACATAAGCGGACTCCGAGGAACGCCGTCTTCGACAATCTGCTTGCTCCTTCTTCTTGTTGAACGATACGATCCGAGTGGAGTTCTTTTCTAATTAAAAGACACAGCCTGGTGAAATAGGTAACTGCAAGGGGGTAGACTCGTTTCTGCAGGATTGCGAGGGTGCGGGATGCGCCTTCTCATTTCTCGATAATGCAAATGTTGGGGTTTTTCGGTAATGAAAAGCGCTGGATGAAAGATCATTCTTTTTTTTTGTTGTGAGGGAAAATACATTTATGTACACCCCAGAAGGGGGTAGTGTGAGACTCTTCTCCCAGATGGTCGGGGAGGCATACCCACTGAAAACCTTAAGGTGCTTTTATACCGGGGCCGCCGCGCCGGGGCCTTTTCCCATAAATTTCGTGCGGGTCGTCAGGCCCGCTGTTCCCCGCTGTGCGTGGCAGAAAAAAAGGTCTCGTCTCTTCACGGTTACTGACAAAATGAAGGTATCCTACCGCCTTAGAGGGAAGCTAATGTTTACCTAAACGAACCGTGAAGAGACGAAACCTTTTTTTTCTGCCACGCACAGCGGGGAACAGCGGGCCCGTCGACCCGCTAGAAATTTATGGGAAAAGGCCCCGGCGGCCCTGGTATAAAAGCACCTTTAACCACACCCGGGACGGCTAAGAAGACGCCCCTCTACTAATCTGTCCCAATTTTCACTGAGGTGCGCGGCCCCGTTATCCACATTTCTCGCGCACCTCATCAAATTGGGTCGTACCCACACCTGTTTTTTGCCAAAAGATGAAAGATCTCTCTAGGCCGCGACCGCCCTCAAAAGTCCTATTTTTTAACGTTTACGAGATGTAATTTGCATTATTGGGATGCATAAAGCTGCGACAGCTATACGCATTTTTCCCACTGTTCAAAAATTTAAAAAAAGGGACAGTGATCGTATTTGTATCGAACTCTGTAAAAATGAAATAATCATTAAAGGACGCGAACTATCAAATAAAATATTGCTAGAATCCGATGAAATTACTAAAAGATCAATATATTTTTTATCCTAGACTAGCCAACAATATGAAAATTTATTAGATAAGCATCAATAACTCCGTATACATGTCGATCTTCGAATATCGATGATGAAAACATGATTCTCATCGCCAGTTCAAATTCAAACTTCCTTGCAAATGTTTATTTTGATAAACTAAACAGCAACTTCTCTCTCTCTTCCGAGTATTTCGAATCGAACCGACACGTAAAAAGGAAATAGCGAGCCAAAAAATTATGCGAAAGAAACTGCCGAGCTCCGGAAAGGAGGAAATAAGAATGATAAAAATGTCCTGACGTCACGGATCGCTTTTGTCTGCGTCTGTCCGGTTGGACGCGGATCAGAGGGAAAGAAGTACGCAAGGATGCACACTCGACGTGTGCATTGTGCTGGATTTGCCGGCGTCCAGTATTCGACTTGTATCCGGGACTTGCGAGACAAACCAAATAACGGACGCCAGAGATCACTGTAAATAAACTATATAAACCGGAGTTGGCAGTATCGCGTTGGCAACATCGTCGCGCCGAGTCGACGTTCTTCAACGATCAGCAGCGTCGCGAGGACCTCGGGTTAGGTGCAGTCCCGAAAAATTGTTTCTACTAGTATGGTAAAACTTTATCTGAAACATTTTTTAATTACACCGAAGGTTAAACATGAATCATCGAAGTCTCGCTTTGTTAGCATTCGTTTGAAAAATCAATTTCTTCAAACATGCAACAGCCAAGTACGTAAATTTTATCGCGAAATAAAAATTCTCTGTATTAATTGCAAGATACAGAAGCTGCGTCGTACATTAAAATATAGTAAAATTTTATCTGAAACATTTGTTAATTACACCGACAGTTAAATCAAAGTCTAGCTCTGTTAGTATTCATTTGAAAATGGCCCCTCGCTCGTGCTCACTTACCAATACACTCAGCCTCGCTCTTCTGCGAACCTATAAAATCAGTCCAGCAATAATGCGATCCAGCAATAACTAGAAATTGACATTGCTCCCTCCGTCTTCGCGAAAAATTTCACGAAGTACAGGCTGCGCGCAGTTCGCTGGAGAATTTCGCTTCAATTCGCGTGAAAGCAGAACTTTTTTTTAAGGGTGGTGGAGATATGCTTGTACGCACCCCCCCCCCATAACAGATGGGGGGTAGTGAGGGACTCGGCACCCCCTAAGATCTCATGCGGGGGAAACGGGACTATATGATCTCAATATCATACTATATCCCTGACCATACTCTCTTTTTTTTGTTCCGGGGTGGTGGGGCAATGCATTCACGCACACCCCCCTTCAGGGGGGTAGTGTGGGACTCGGGTCCCTCTCAGATGGAAATTGAGGTAACGGGACTATATCCCTACCCATACCCACTAAACCCTCACCGCCAGGGGACTCGCAACCAGTGTTTCGATATCGTCGAGCATTTTTCGTGCGATGGATGGCCGCTGGTGGCGCTTTCAGCCTCAGTAAAGTAAGATTCTCGATAAAATGGGGTACCTTGAGCACCCTACAGAATTTTAAAAGATTTATTTAATGGATGTATAACTAGTGTATTTGTGTATATTTTGTAACTCGTAGGACACGTCCTGGTGGAGTCTTTTTGTCCAGTAAGATTATTTAGGTACATTCCCGCCAATATAACTGCCTCAGGGCTCTGGCCGCTCTACTACCCAACAGTAGATACCTTACTGTTTTGGCAGCGCAGCGCCACCAGCGGCCATCCATCGCACGAAAAATGCTCGACGATATCGGAACACTGCACCGGACTCCGGTGTGGGACGATCGCAGGGACCCACTGTACGTATTACCGCCTATGATTCGCCCTGACGAGTCAACACCGGGTCCATCCCAGTGTCGCCAGATCGAGAAAATCTAGTGCGAATACAGGTACCCCCTCTCTGATGATCAGACCAGTCTACGGCACAGGCACCGTGGTCTACGGCCTTAGTGAGGGACGTTGGAGTGTGCGCATGGTGCTGGAATGGGATAGTGGAAGGGGGAAAGGAGGAGAGGAAAGAGATGTCCATTTGGGCATCTTCTGGCGACACTGGTCCATCCTCCACTGAGGGTATATGCTGTTCCGTAATGCCCATACCCTTTAAAACCCCACCGCCCAAAGTTCAGAAGACCCGTCGCCTCAGAGGCGTCCAAAGCGAAGTTCTGCCGCGCGACCCACTTTTCGTATTGGGATCTAGTTACTTTGGGCCCGGCCGTGCCGGATCTGGCCGGACCCAAACCAACTAAACCCTTACAACGCGACTCTCTACATACTTCGGATCTGAATCCACTCCTGTTCTTGTCAATACTCGTGAAAGCAGAACCTGCGCGCTGACTTCTATCGGTCGAATTGGATTTCGCTGGTGGTATTAAAAAACACAATTTACAATAATCGAATCGCCCTCTCTCTCTCTCTCTCTCTCTCTCTCTCTCTCTTCGGCTCTCTGTAAACAAATTTTTGCTCGATCTAATTTCCCCGTCACGCGTTAGCGGACCTTTTTATTCAATGGACGCCGGTTTTATTCGCGAAGTGTAACGCGATTCCCTTTTCCGCGCACACGTTACACACTTTTTTTCTTTTTTTTCGGCGTGCACGCGTGTCATGCTGGACGGAATTCGCAAATAGCGCACGCACGTTGCGTAGCCAGTCGAACGTTCGACACTAATTTCGCGGCGGGGACGGTCGCCTGCGAATTTATACAGATTCTAATTAAAATTTCATTTCGACGTAACGAAGTGTAATAACCGTGGATTCGTATCGCTCTGACGTTTTTTAAGCTGGCCGCGACTGCTGTCACAGTTGCCGGCGAAAACTAATTAAGCTCTCGTTTAGCTACAAACACGGGTCGCGTTTTAAGCAATCGTTATCGCCTCCCACCCCCATCCCTACCGCTTCCCTCTGTTTGTAATTTCTCGAATTATCGGACACCGGAGTCGAATTCCTATTTGCGCTCGAAAAAACGGTGATCTTCATATTCCCGAATCTTTTCCCTGCGAAATTATATCGTATCGAGTAGTAATTGGTTTTGCCGGTCAAAAGCGGACCGTTGCGGCAATGGCTTCGGAACGTATCGATTAAAAAAGAATTTGAGAATCTTCATGCTTCATGCAGTGCCGCTAATTTTGTAATAAGCGTGTTGACAATTATTTTTACAACGAAAACGCTATGAAAATCACTCGAATCTGATGTCAAAAGTAACCGGAAGGTGTTCTCTGTCCAATAGTATTATACAGGGTGTCCCATATGAAGCTAACAGTTACTCTGTGGTCATAGAGTCACCCCTGCTTGTTTATACGTTGTGCTTTGATTTAGGCAAGCGTGTAGCCTATCCCGAGACAAAACTGACATTTAACGCAATTCAAAATTTAATTTTAGCTAGAAATATCCACCTTCTTTCTTTACGGTCAATAGACCGCCCCTCTACTAAACTTGTCTCAATTTCTAAAGAGATACGCGGCCCTGTTATCCACCATTCAACCGCGACATGTTCTTGGCCAATAAGCTAGAAATGTTCACCTACAGATAAGATGTCTCCTCCGAAACACTGAGTTTGCGAAATAAAATGATAATTTTCTTGTATCTGTACCAAATCGATAGGTTGGAGTCGGAAAAATTCACTAGCTGAAAAAATGACGGTAGGAAAAGAAAGACAGGGAGTGTATTATGTGGCGTGGAAGAATGTTATATGTATTACGGGCGTTTCGGTGTACAAGCATGTCGATTAATCGAGGCGATTGTGTGTCGCGTTTCAGTTTTATCGTGCCCGAGATACATTCACATTGTGGTGCACCGCGGTCGATATTTGTAAGGGATTGCTCTGTATTTCATGGACAATGACCATGTGGCAGTGGTGAATTAGACGGTCACGTCGTTATCAGTGTGTTTCTGTAGCACTTTGTGCGTTCACTACCTGTGGAGGGCTCTGCTAGGATTAGGGGGCTTTGAAAAAGGTTCCAATTCGAAGGGGCGGGCCCTTCGGACACCGTATTTGGTAGATCATGCATTTCTCCTGTCTGCAATTCTCGAAATACATACACCTTGCAATATCAAATTATTCTTCGCAAATTCTTTTATTACAAAGATCGCGTTCAGCTTCGTGGACGAATCATTTGAGTACATTTTGAAAATACTGTATGTACATTATTTATTTGATTACAAATTTTGAAGGTTTCATCAATTTAAATATCACCGCAATAAAATAATTTTAATTAATATGTTAAATGTACAATATACAGTTAGGAGCAAAACTGATCACACACACTTTAAATCAGAATACCTTTTTTATGAATAATAGTAAAAATGAATTTTTACAACTTGTTAGCTGGGCCAATGACGAAAATTTCAAAGATGTGTTTGGTCAACTCGTATAAATTATATACGTTCCGAAAATTTCATTGAAATTGGTTATTTTGGTTTACAAAAGTGGTAAAAATGGGAATTTTTAAAGATTTTTGACCTTTTTACCAATTTCAATTAATCAATTTCAATGAAATTTTCGGAGCGTATATAATTTACACAAGTTGACCAACAAAACGCATCTTTTAAATTTTCGTTATTGGTCCAGCTAAAAAAGTCGTACAAATCCATTTTTACTATTGTTTTTCACAATTCCGACCAAATACATTTTTTCAACATATTCTTTAGAACGTCATTTACTAAACCAATTCTTCTAGCCTTACAGAGAAATTGAAGTCGTTTGGTTAATTCGTAACAAAGTTATTCTGATTTAAAGTGTGTGTGATCAGTTTTGCTCCTAACTGTATAAATAATTATTAATCTTAATTAAACTATAGAATTTTCTATAGGGTCGTATCGTTCCCTAAAAAATGTAAGTATTTTTACTTAATACTTAATTTTACTTTTTGATTCTGAAACAGTACATTCAGTTTTGAAATAGCGAATGTCTCGTCGAAGTAAAGAAGGAATTAATTCGGGAATTCCGAGACGATGTAATCCTGGAAACACCCCATAAGGGTTGATCATGGAAATAGATTTTTCAGAGTGATCTAAAGAATCGAATAATGATCTAGGAATTCGGAATGGCTACGCGCCGGGATTGGGTGGTCGTAGGAAAACGGAACGACTGTTCTCTGGTTAACAATGAGGATACAGATCTCGATTGATTCGAACAATGGCCAGGATCCGAATATTTTCGTTATTCAGCGCGCGCTCGATAGGTTGCGGTCGAAATAAAATACATAAAGGGAAACATATTGTGGGAAGCGAGCGGTGCATCAACAACGACAGAGATAGTGCTCGTACAAAAGTTGGTAGGACGCTTTAAAAAAAAAAAGGAGAGAGAGAGAGAGAGAGAGAGAGAGATTTCGAAATACACGTGATCCGGCAGCAGCAGCAGCGGGAACGGAGTTGTATGGGATGTCGAATCGTCGCGTCACTGCTATGTGTTTTAATTTGACGTCACTCAGCACGTCAGTGCCATCTGGTGTTGCGAGGCTTCTCGTCGTCTCTCGTCGCGTCTAGGCCGCGCCAGTCACCGGGATTTAATATCAAACCCCCAATCTCACCCCCAGCCTCTCCTCTCCTCTCCTGTCCTCTCCTCTCTCGCGCACGCGGACCCTTCTCGCTTCCCTGTTTCTGTCTCCGCAACGCAGACCGTCGGATTTTCCGGCGGTGCACACGAATGTGCTGCACTGATGTACCTTCCCGTAAGCTGGATATGCATAATCGAACCGACGAAAGGAAAAGTGACGCTCACCGGAACCCCGATAACTATACTTTCTCCCGTGTTCCCTGCTTTTTCTACCCAAAGCCTTTTTCTATCACGCCACGTGTGTTTATCAAACACCGACGCACGCACACGACGAACGTTGTAATTCTAATTGATGAGACAACTGAGTGCGAGATTGGAATCGCCGCGTAGTGGGTTATTTGCCTGATCTAGCCGGTAAAAATTGTTGTCGAGCACCGACTTGATCGTCGGAACCATGTAGCGATGAGATAGCTATGCTGAGTAGCGACGCCAGGTAGCTATGTGATCAGTAGACTGCGTGTCTTTATGCAAAATAAAAAGCGCTTGCACCAATTGCAAGTGACTGGAGCCACATAAGCAGTTTATTCTTACTTTAATAATAATTTTAACAAGCTGAGAAAACTAGATTAGTTAAATGCGTTCGGCGCGTATACACGTCAATCTAAATCTCTATTGCGGGGCAATAACAATAACCTTTTCAAGAATGAATTGTTAATATTTTATCAAATAAAAATGTAATTCTCCCGCGTTTTGGGGGAAAGTGCATTTCAGGAAAGAGAGCAAAGCCTGTAGAGATTGCAGTGACCGCGAGACACAAGAATGTTCCGAGAGACCGATCTACCAATCAGAAATTACCAATCTCTTAAATAAAACTTTTACTGACCTTCTGAAAAATTGTTAGGTAAATAGCTAAAATCGGAAATTCTTCAGCAAAATGAAGATTACGTCTTTCTGAAGGATTAACCCTACGTTACTGAGAGCAGTGACCGACCAACAATACCGGATGTTTATTTATGCGTAGACTGCGGATTTTGATGCATTTGTGAAGAAATTAGCTGGGTGAAATTGTACATAGAACAGTTGTGGCGGCTAGCTTCCTACACTCGTCACAAGATGGACAGATAGTCAAAGACCTTCCTCGCTATACTACCTGATCCGTCACCAATCCCTGTATACAGGGTGTCCCAAAACTCCTTCAAGTCCGGGAAATGGGAGGTTCCTTAGGTCATTCGAAGCGACATTTTCCTTTGCAAAAATGGCCGCAGCGGCTTTGTTTAGGAGTTATTAACGAAAAACACGGACCAATCAGAGCGCGACCTAGGCGCGAGTTGGCACAGTCGGCCAATAGACAGTTGGCGCGCCGGGGCGACTGATTGGTTCTGATTGGTCCGTGTTTTTCGTTAATAACTCCTAAACAAAGCCGCGGATAACATTTTTGCAAAGGAAAAAGTTGCTTCAAATGATCTCGGGAACCTCCCATTTCCGGCTGTTGAAGGAATTTTGGGACACCCTGTATATACTGTCCTCAACCGCCTTCCAATATCCCAGCGTCTAAGGCAGGGCCCACAAGATAGCCTTACCGATGAGTCCTCTAGCGGGCCTAGGACGAAATGCTCCCCTTCCTTTTCCTTCCCAACAACACATCATTACAGCCGCCAAACAGTGAACGATTAGGAAAATCTAAGAATATTGTTCAGATGTTTTCAATACAGAAAGTCTATCCAAGGGATGAAGTGAATTTTTATTTCACTCCTACTGCCCACAATCGTTGCAAGATATTTTTATTTTGCCTAAAGATCCGTTAAATGTGAATAGCCTGGAATGACCTGGAAGAAGCAACTGGTAATGGTAACGTAGTTGCGAATAGGGGTGATCGCACGCGCCAGTCACAAAATAGTCGTTCCGGTTCGCATTAACGACCGTGGCGCACGGCGGTATTAGGATGACCAGCTCCAATAACAAGTTTAAGCTAATGACACCGCTAATTTCACGGGGTCGCGGGAACGAACGATAAGATAAGGTGAACCATAAGAACCGTGCAGGTGTCGGGGCCAATTTCGAGCGGGTATTCCTTTGGGATCGAGGGACGCAACTGCGGGGGCCATTTGAAAAATGAATCTGCACTGTTAGGTCGTGCGTGCGAGTATACTCGACCAACGGGAAAGTATACTAGTGGTACGTGACCGGGACCGGGTCGATTTATCGGAGTCACGTGCGCGAATTATTCTTTTGGTGAGATCATGGGCGCCGAACGCGCCGCGCCGCTGCTCCGTGGAGCACCGGGCCGAGAGGAACATTTGTAGGAGGGTTTGTATTTTCGGATGCCCGGCCGCGATCGCGTTCCCCCGATAAGCTCCGAGCCGTAAAATTTATCGGCGGTCGAGAAACGCGGCTTTCAAGGCTGAGCTCTCTGTTATAAGTATCCGATCGCTGGGAACTGGCAGCACCTGGTCGCCCGAGCTGACGAACACATTTTTATTCGGACCCGCGAGTATCTATGTGCTTGCTTTGTCAATGAGACGCAACGGGGACTTCTCATCTACTCAATTTTGCTATAAATGCATAAGATCCGCAAGTCTACTGATTGGAGAACGGTACTGGCGACTCTGAGCGAGAGTCTGGATGAGAGTTTGCGCACGAGTGAGTCAAGGCTGGAATAATTGGTTCTTGGAGGGTTGTAGGACGTTGGGCGGAGAGCTATGATTTTCATAGGAAACGACGTTGGTATAGAAGGTATTGTTGCCGCTGTAAGCCATCGAAGTTTCCTTGGACGGGACGCAAGCGGCGCGGTCGAGTTTTCCCGTCGGCTGCCAAAAAAGTGGATGGCACGATGCGCGCGCGTCGTTATGACCGGCAGGCCATAAAATGTGGGTGGCAGAACGGTCTCGGCCGTAACGAATGTAGTGCGTCGCTGTAAAAATGTGGTTTTATTGAAGCAACTCCACATAATGTTTAAGTAACCTGGACGACGACGCGACGCGACGCGACGAGACGGTGCTGGTTCTGCTGGCTCCGGTGGCTCTGCCAGATCTGCCAGAGCAGGACGCAGTGACGAGGAAGAGAGAAAGTAACCCGCGTGGGTGCGCCCGTAAAAAGGAACATCGTGCACGCGCCTGCACATCGTAATATCTGCCTCTTAAGCGTCTATACACACTCGGCCGAGTTCGTTTTCTTCGGGCATACCGTGCTCTTTTCTCTTTCTCTCTCTCTCTCTCTCTCTTTTTATCTTTGCCTCTGCTCTTCCGTATCCTTCCCGCCTCTTTCTTCCCGCTTTCTCCTTTTTCGTCGCGTCCTGACTCTATAAACCGGCCGTAAACCCTCGACGACAGCCTGGAATTTCTCGGCGTCACGATTTTACTGAACTCTATTGATCACCGTTTCCCGCGAGAACGCGTCGACGGTCACCGACCATGGATCTCCGAGACGCTCACGATCACCCTGTAAACACGCGGTTTTCATGCCCGGAACGACACGTGTTTCGCAAGAATTATTGCCCCGAGAACCTCTTCCACATTGTCCCACCACGATTTTCACGGAACTTTGCCACCTCGCGTGCAGGACAAGAAGAAGCGTCCAACATCTTGCTTGATCCTGTGCACTCGCAGCTATGTTAACTCGGAAATTAAACATTTGGCGGCTGTGAAGATGTGTTGTTGGGAAGGAAAAGGAAGGGGAGCGTTTCGTCCTGGGCCCGCTAGAGGACTCATCGGTAAGGCTGTCTAGCGGGCCCTGCCTTAGACGCTGGGATATCGGAAGGCGGTTGAGGACGGTATATAGGGATTGGTGACGGATCAGGTAGTAGCGAGACTAGCGAGGAAGATCTTTGACTATCGGTCCATCTTGTGGCGAGTGTAGGAGGTTAGCCGCCACATTACCCCCTTGCGAGTGAACAACGATAATCTTGACGAGTTCCCCTTTTCTACGATGATCCAAGTCAGAATCCGAGGAGGACGATGGGGTGGGTGCTTGCAGGTCGTTGCCCACTCGATTGATGTGTGTCTAAAGATGTGTTGTTGGGAAGGAAAAGGAAGGGGAGCGTTTCGTCCTGGGCCCGCTAGAGGACTCATCGGTGAAGCTATCTAGCGGGCCCTGCCTCTTGGAGGTTAGGGTACGGCTACAGTGGATCCGTTTTCGTCCGACGTCCGACTTCGGCACACACGGACGAGTGTTCTGAGCGCCTCGAGAGGCATGTGTTGGTGTCGGTACGGCACGGTACGAAGGTAGAAGGGTCTCACAGACGGGCCTACCCACACATTTAAATTGTTGAATGTCGGCTCCACTGTAGGCGTACCCTTATGAGCCGCCACAAACATTTCCACCGACCAGGAATCATTTCATTCTGCACGATTTCTTTTTATTTTATGGGTATGAGATTGATATCACACCTCATACAATACTTAAATGTACAGAAAGCAACTTATTTAATATTTTGAACAATGCTACAGCGATGTTTATGATGATTCTGAGTCACCACTCGAGTGCTGAGGGCTCATCTTTAGAAGGCCAGCATCTTTCTACTTTAAACTTGAATGTACTTTGCGAGAAATTTATACTTGTACATTGTACAGGGTGTCTCGCCAGATGTTACCATCTTGATTTCCGTCTTTATTAGACTGCACATTTTTATGCAACATAAAAATCGTCTGCGTCCATTGCAAGACATTCCAATTTTGTTGTATTTCCTGCCATAATAATTTAAATACATGAGAAATCATATAAAAATGATTTCTTTATAAAGAATGAAAATGTAATAGAAATAAAGTAAAGTCACAGTTGATAACGAAATAATTTAAAAAGTAATTTTAAGGTCGAAAGGTCAACAATTTGTTTTTATTGCACATTATTCTACTGATCGCAAGGATAAACAGGGCAGAAGAAACCATCTGTGAAAATTCAACCGATTTCGTAAAAATAGTAAAGGTTTTTCGTTGTCAAACTGATTTTATTACATACACACATTACGTTTGCATCCTGTACATAATTTGTAATAAGCAACAAGTGTCCAGGTTGAGGTGAAAGTTACCTTATTACACTTCGATTTGCATACAAAATCGCAATGTATCTTGAAAAAATACAGATTTCCCGATTGCACCATAACTTTCAAGGTATCCTGTACCCCATTGTGCTTAATCTGCGAACTGCTCGTGAACCGGGTATTTACTACGTCGCTGTACAATACCTGAAACTCGCCATTCGTTCCGCGCTGAACCGACAGCCTTTAACGAACAAATTAGAATCGCTTAATCTCTCGCGAATTACCTTTAAGCGATTATTCAAGTGGTTAAGGAGGGAAAATCTATTTACCGTGTGGAAACGTTGCTCTCCCGGACTAAGCGGATTCATTTAAAAGAAAAATTGAGTGCGAACGGAGCCCCTCCGGTTTCCATTGAAACGGCTAGACAATGAATGGTGTTAATTCCTTAGAAAAGTCCTAAGTGCCAGGCGGAGGGATACAATGATAGAGGAGATTGATCGAATTTCGTTTTTCGGGGGCGTTCGCGGGAGATTGGGATACAGTTGAACCTCGTTTTCAATGATTCTTGATCACACCAAAAAAGTTCCGTTTCTATTGTCGGGTACAATGGTAATTACATTGATCAATAAGTTGGAGAAAATTTGCTTTTGTTTGACGTTTCTGTCTAAAATCCGACATTTCAAACAACCTAATGTGTAGGTACAGTGAAGCCTCGATCTAAGAAAAAGCCTCGGGTCGGTGTTGTTTCTTAGATCCTGTGGCTCTACTATTTCTTTGTGAAACGGACGGCCAAAATAGATAGAGTTTAAACTATTAGGTCGAAGGGAAGGTTCTGTCATGTTTGGAAGAATACGTTTCAATCAATTTATGAAAATATATGTTTGTTTTGATTTACAAGCAAAAATACCTGCTTGTTTTAAGTACAACAGAGCTTTCCAACCTAATATATCATGCTCAGTGTGATTTACAATACAGTCACAAATAAGTCGGTAAAAGTCCCATGAAAAAAAAATAAAAAGTGGAGGAGGATGCTTGTTTTACTTATATCCTGCAGTTTCTCTTTTCCTAGATCAATGCCTTGCTGTACTTGAGAGTACGCGTTCGTATAACTGATGATGCGTTGCTCGGATAAAAGTTCGTATGTACGAGGTTCGGCATTAATTGGTTCGTATGAACGAGGTTCTACTATACTGTGTGCATTCGAATTCTTACTTGTCGCGAGTTACCGACCGATACGGTCGCGGATACGGCCCGGACAATGGCCATTCAAGGATTTTATTGCGATTAGGGGTATTCGGACAACCGTGATCGGAGTGCCGGACACGCGGCGTCTGAATCGGCCTACTCGCGTGGGTCCGCGGGTGCGCATTGTTTGCGGCCGGAGTATCGCTACGCGAATAATTACGCGTTCGACAAGAATGCGAGAGAACATCGCGATTGCTCGGCCACCGTTCCCGTTGCGGCCGGATTACCTGCACGCAGGTCTCGTGCGTTTGCTATCGTTGCATTCAAAATTGGCCAACTGACCGCACTGACGCACCAACGATCCCAATTTTCCCGAATAATTCGCGCCTATGACCGCCGCGCTGCTACGCCGCTAGACGTCGAGCGCAATTTTCGTCGTACTCGTGATTTATCGGCGAATCTAATTGCGGTGAACGATCAAACACGTGCCCTACGTCGCCCGATAAATGTTTGAAGCTTGTCTCACACCTGCAAGAAGACGCCGAAATGTTTTGACCATTCTTTCACCTGCAGCACGCTGGAAATATTAAATCCTTTTTAAGGACTACTCCGAGGCGCCATTAAAAATTTCCTCTTCATTATTGAATACTGTTTTTACGTTATCAAATTTGTTTCGATTCGGTAAACAATTCCGAACTCGACCATTCTTGCACCTACAGCATGATGGAAGTATTAAATCATTTTACTGCCAACTCTGGGGCGCCGCTAAAAATTCTCTTCATTAATTAATATTATTTTTACGTTATTAAATTTGTTTTGATTCGGTAAACAATTTCGAACTCCACCGTTCTTGCACCTGTAACAACTAGGAAATATTAAATCATTTTAATGCCAACTCTGAGGCACCACTAAAAGTCTCTTCATTAATTAATATTACTTTTACGTTATTAAATTTGTTTTGATTCGGTCCAGAGTTCCAAACTCGACCGTTCTTGCACCTACACCATGTTGGAAATATTAAATCATTTTAATTCCAACTCTGAGGCGGCATTAAAAATTGCCTTTTCATTACTCAATACTGTTTGCATCTTATTAAATTTGTTTTGATTCGGTAAACAATTTCATACCCATACGGAAAAATCATTATTGAACACTTGAACAACCACGAGGATCAGCAAACTACTCTCTACCTGGAGATTCAAATTGCATTAAATAAATAACGAAACTACGAGGATCATCATGCAATACAATAAAAATATTTCTAATTTTAGCCACAAAAAGTCACTTACCTAACCCAGACCACTCAGCATTATTTTTCAGAGATTTTCAATAATATGGCAAAAAGAAAACGTATCCAACAAAAGATGGTCTGTATTCACTTTTCTACAAGCTTCTATATAAAAAATGCAGATCACCTTATACCATTAGCAAAAAAAAAATAATTTTGGCCACGAAAAATGGGTTTCCATCCTCCGAACGGGGAAGATACGTTCGGCGTGGTTCGCTTTGGATAAATGAACAGGTAACAATGAGTTCGGAGATTTCTGTAACGCGTTGTGCACGGAATTACCGTAGAATTTACGACTGCGTACGGTCTAGTTACAGGTTATTCGAATTCCTCTGAAACGCGTGATTATACAGACGATTACAGGTCGAGGAGCTAGAATGCGGTTCTCGTGCGCGAGTTACATGTGACGCTACACATACACACATACATGTACACGTGCTCCCGCGCAACATGTAAAGTGACCGAACGTTTCTCAACACGGCGCTTTCAATTAGACGGCACGATTCACGATCATCCTGTTTCTCACAGGGATACGCGTCGGCCGTATTATAGGACATATCGACAATACCCGATAACGAGTTCCAATTAAGCGGATACACGCATCCACGAATGATTCGATTAGCTATGGTCTGTTTTTTCGACAGAAGATACATAAAGTCACCATACCTGTCCCGATACTCCACTTCTCTCTCGCAAGTCCGAACCAATAAGAATCATTTATGTGCGCCCCGAGCCGTTTAATTGAAACTCATTCTCAGTAGACTGCGGATCTGGCGCTTTTATGACGAAAATAGGCACGTACAATTTAACGCTAAACCTTTTTTTTATTTTCTTTTCTAAGGGCGGTGGGGAAATGCTCTTACATGTACTGTTTTGTCTTAAATGCACAACAATTTAACACCAAACCTACTGACCATCAAAAGCGACTGATGTGTATAGTATTATAAAAATAACGAGATTAAAATTATTTACATTTTGTGCGATTTTTACTATAATATACACCGGAGTGAAAAAATATATTCACTAAATTCCGGTGAAAACACCTATACAATTTCAATGATTGTCAAATAATAAATTTTAAATGAGTCGTTTGACCCCTCGTGGTAGGTTTAGTGTTAAAGCAGTGAACATGCTTTATGAATTTAGTGTTAAAGCAATGAACAACCCCTACGATTTATTTTACGGTTTCAGTGATCAGAACTTTTTCGTAGATCGTAATTTCCCGAAAGAGGAGAAAACTAAATGATATTAAGAAATAATGAGATAACTAAAGCTACATGATATTATTCTGAGTTGATTGAAGGTTAATCGTTAGCTTACGTTCTGCATCGACCGACAGCTAACCGAGCGGCTGCTGTCATAGAAAGAGTGAGAATGGAATTACTGTTTTACGGATTGCTGTTGCACTTCGGCTACATTGCCGAATGAATCTGGAGACTGATTAGTGCGTTCCCTTCCCATATGCGTGGGCGTAAATGAATGTGTCTTGAACGACTCGTGATCGACAGTTTGGAATCGTGATAGATCAATTTTCGCAGACACCTGTTCACTCTGTCAAGCTTGCAGTGCAATCGATCTACCGAGATCGGAACGTCATCGGTCGTGCCAACAAGTAGATAAATAGACGTGCACAGCTAAAAAGTTGTCAGTCGTTCTCCAACTAAGCTGTACAATTCTACAAAATTGCATAATTCTACAAATTTCTATAGAACCTTGACGAACTTTGTGTTCCAGAACAACGCACATGCCGCATTTGAAAATATGTTCGTCTACAATCTACGCCAATCATGTCCTGATTCATCAACCCTTACGGCATCTCCATCCCTTCAACCGTTCGCACTCGAATGGTGACTCTGGGGTGGCAGTCAAAATTGCCATATCATTATTTGAAACAGTTTCTAAATGATTAAATTCTTCTGTATTCTAGAAATTGCTAGCAATCGAAATATATCAGAAAACAGATTCAATTTCGCGTGAACAGTGTAAAACAGATTACCTAGAATAAAAATTGTCCAGATTGAAATACATGTCTTGATTTCGGAATTGAAAGTGCTTCGATTCCAATGGGTTAACATTAACCGAATTGAAATTGATAGCTCGCGCAATTCGGTGTGCATTAATTGGACGACGTTCTCCATTCGAAATATTCTAATCTCGCATTAAGCGGTCCTGAACGGCGACTAATTCATAAGAATTGACAGCCGCAATACGATCGAGAGAACCGCAAATAACGATGGAAATAAAGCCGTGATCAGGTCGAGAAATTTTCCTCGCGTCGATTACATGCACACCGCAGACAGCTAGACAACAGGTATTTTAATTTAGTTCGCGCCCCACGGTCATTCGACGATTCAATTAACGACAATAAACTCGTCTCTCTCCTTCGGTGTCCTCCATTTTCACTCTTTAGAAAAAGGATCGGCCATTATCACGCGACTAACTGCACTTCAGAACTCGTTCAATTGACACTGCGGCTCTTTTGTTCCCCGAGAAAGCTGATTACCCTGAAATTTTTATTGGAGGCGACCACGTTACAATTCTCCGCCGGAAATTCCCGTACATTCGAGAATTATTCTTCACTACTGTGATCGGTAGACGGCGGATTTATATCCGTTGATGGCAAACACCACTAGGAAATCATAGTAAGTCATATAGTAAAATCGTTGGAAGGCTTTATTAAACGTATTCAGGAAGAAAATTAATTTCTATTTCACTCCAGTTTGTTGTCGTTCAACAAGAAAATGTTTCTTTTCCATAGAAATCCACGAAAATCCGCGAAATTAATCTCAAGGTCAAGAGGTCAATAATTTTGTTTCATTTAGAATTATTCTATTCGTCGCAAGGATATAAGGTGCAAAAGGAATCACGGGCGAGAACTCAGCCGTTCTCTTAAAAAATTAAATTAAAAGTAAATTTTTCTTGAAATCGTCATATTTTTACGAGTTTTCACTTTTTTCGAAATTGTCCTAAACCAGGTTCCCCTCTTAATGCGTTGACTGTCGTGTCACCCATACACGGGTGACTGAATTATTAGTCCAGATTGAAAAATTAATTTCTATACGAATATATTCATTATACCAAATTAGGATGTAAGAAATGCAGGAAAATTGAAAGACAACTTACAATTAGTTCTATACGCGTTTCATCACTTGAATTTTTATTCTGTTGAACACATTGCTTTAATTTTATGGAATTTTTATTGTGTGGAACAGATTGAAAGAATTTAAGAATGTGAAGCAACAAAAGTGGTACCAAATCAAATCGTGTATACATTTATGAAGAAATTGGCCAAGTGAAATATAAAACAGTAAAGGATTAGAGAACTATAAGAATATTGCAATGTTGTTTTTAACGTAATGAAGTCGTTAAGGGATGAAATCAATTTTTATTTTATTCGTGTTTCCCTCAATCGATGAAGAACATTTTTATTTTGCATACAGATCCGCAGTCTAAAATAGTAAATCCTCTACATATAGACGCGACAGCCTCGGGGGATTTGGTCGCATCTATCGTATAGGGTTCCAACTGTGCCAGCGACTGCGACTGTCCGCGTCTCTTTCTTTCCCATACGCTGTCCTTCCTTGCGCCCGAAACGTTCATCGCCAATTAAACCATTAAATACAGTTGAAATTATGTCGTGTTTGGTCTTTTTTTAATCAGGAAAATGCCACGAATATGTTGGTGAAAGTTCCATAAAAAAATAAAGAAGATTAAATATTGGTGTTACATTGTGATGATCTTGGTCGCATCTATCGTATAGAAATTGTTGCGTCTATAGAGGATTTACTGTAATAACGTTTGTAAGTCCAAAATAAATCAAAATCGTACTGAATCCCGTCGAATTAGATGCTCCAGCATTTTTCGGAAATGTTTAAAATCCATAAATGTAGTGTAAGTGTCGTCGGAGAAGTTTCTAACCATATTCGAATTTGATTGAAAGTGCCAACAAATTTTGGCAAAGTCGCCGTCCGAAGTGGTTCAGATTCGACTATCCCGGCGAACGATTTAAGACGAAGTTCTCCATAAACACTGGCGAAGGGTTGAAAACTTCTCCGACGCCGAGCCGATCGAAACGAATGGCAACGTTCTCCGGTTATATCGATCATTCGGCCGACGTTCTACATGCCCGATCGTTCGGTTCCACGACACAGAAACGCTGATCAAAATTCTCGTTTGTTTCAGGTAAGTTCTAATAGCCTCGGCTGTCTGTTCGCCTATCCAATCTTCGGAAACCGCGGTGAGTAAAGATATGATCATTTTTCAAAGTAAGATATTGCCGGCGAAGTTCACGAACTTGTTCGTCGGTCTCAGTGTTTCTGACGCTCACGAGAAATTCGCGTGCACGTTATCGAGCTTCATTCTAATCGTCGGCTCCCTTCCGCGATGCACTAAACAGAGGGAGAGCGAGAAAGCGAGTGGTTTTAGAGCGGCCGTTTTTCAAGGAAACAACCGTGAACGTGAAATTGAAGTCGACCGCGCGATAGAACGGTCATATTTTACGGTTTGTCGGTTTTACGTGCCCGTGGCATTGCCGTCTGTCCGGCGGTCTCTCAACGATCGAAGTGTTATCAGTCATTGATCAGCCGCCCCTCGACCGTCTAATTAATATTCATGACTTCCCCGCGAAGGACAGCGGCGGTTAATGTATATTTAATTGGAGGCAGCCTGGAAGATCAGTCAAGGCTTTCCTCCGAAGGACGTCCAACTGTCGTTGATCCCGTTTCGGATTTATCCTTGCTTGCGCTGCGAGCCGCGCCGCGCCGGTTATGCATATCGCGTGCACTTTCGTTGAAATGCTTTATCGTACTTCGAAAGTATCGGCTGGAATCTACCCGAACGGCAATTAACATTGCATTGCGATGAGATTCCTATTAATATTCAGAGCCGCGATTGCAGTGGGTTATTCAAATTCGCGTTTCAAGAAGGTTATCGGCGCGCACGACACCGACGATGACGCCGCGTCGCTCTAGATTCTATAGTATGTATCCATATACAGGGTGCATTCGATATAGCAGGACACCTAAATATCTCCGTTACTTTTCGTTGTACGAAAAACTTCTTAGGACAAAGTTACACTGTTTGAAGGGCCACATGTAACGGTGTAAGGGAAAAAATTTCATGGTCGTTTTTTTATGAGATTTTGAGGTCATCAATGTATTTTTAAAAGGAATCATATATTTTTTATAGCATAGATCGATAGAGTATCAAATTCTGAGTATAAAAGTGTTGACCTTCATATGACCTAAACCTAATAGTTAACGAGATAATATCCCAGGAATATAGACAATTGTTTCGATAATATCTCGTAAACTATTAGATTTAGGACATATGGAGGTCAATAGATTTTTACTCAGAATTCGACAGCCTATCGATTTATGATACTGAAACTAGGTGTTTTCAGTAAAAAAAAATCAAGATGATCTTGAAATGTCCTCTTGCCTCCACCCACGCAGAATATGTCTATGTCACAATATGCCCCCCTCTACACCGTGTAAGTTTTGTAAACAGGGTAAGGCAATAACTACGTCCACCTTGAATATCTCCGTTATTTGTAATAATACGGCAAAATGTTATGAACAAAATTTGCACCGTGTAGAGGGGGGCATATTGTGACATAAACATTTTCTGCGTGGGTGGAGACAAGAGGACATTTCAAGGTCATCTTGATTTTTTTTACTGGAAACACCTAGAGTTTCAGTATAATAAATCGATAGGCTGTCGAATTCTGAGTAAAAATCTATTGACCTCCATATGTCCTAAATCTAATAGTTTACGAGATATTATCGAAACAATTGTCTATATTCTTTGGATATTATCTCGTTAACTATTAGGTTTAGGTCATATGAAGGTCAACACTTTTATACTCAGACTTTGATACTCTATCGATCTATGGTATAAAAAATATATGATTCCATTTAAAAAAACATCGATGACCTCGGAATCTCATTAAAAAATGACCTTGAAAATTTTTTCCCTCACACCGCTACATGTGGCCCTTCAAACAGTGTAACTTTGTCCTAAGAAGTTTTTCGTACAACGAAAAATAACGGAGACATTTAGGTGTCCTGCTTTATCGAATTCACCCTGTATATATAGTTCATTCATTTTTATGAAACGCATGTTTCCATAAATTTCCATGAAATCGCTTCATCTCCCAGCCACTTTCTTCCTTCCGCCGAATCCGCGGCCTTTTCATATCGGTTTATTAGAAGACGCGGAATTACTTCCTGGTAAACGCCTCGGCTACTTCCGAACCTCTTGGTACACATCGTGCCACTACCACTTGCTATGTACGCGTTCGCTTGAGCAAGCCTCCCTTTCATTTCATATTTTCAACATTTTAACACATCGTTCGGCGCGAAGTTCAACACTGACATTAAAGCAGACGGATTGTACAGTGACGCGCAAAATTAACGCTAAATCTGCCGAGCACTGAAAGCAATCAAAATGATTTAGCTTAGAAAAATGATAAGGCTCTATTTATTTAGATTTTATGCCATTTTTATACCAATACGTAAATTTCCACGTAAGCAGCTTGATCATTTCAATCTTTGTTTTTGTAAGTCAAAAAATCCGTATTGAGAGGGTGAAAACAACCCTGATGGTTGGAAAAATTAACAACTTAGAATTTAGAGGGTACGGGGGGGGGCAGAAAAGTCGGAAGTTGAAAAATCCACGTTGAGAGGGTGAAAACAGCCTTTAACCCGTTGCCGTAGCATTGTCTTCACAGTTACAGCGACTGAAACGTCTTCATCTGTAAAAATCTGGTGGAAGAGGAAAGAAAATATAATTTAATGCTTAAATATTGATAACTGGACCACGGATCTTTACGCAAAATAAAAATTTTCTTCGTCAATTACAAGACTCGGGAACCGTACAAAAATGTCTTCGTATCTTTACCTATACAATAGATGCCTTTTTGTGCGGACCCTCTCTTTGCCCCTTACTTTATATACATAAATTTCTTAAGGCTCATTGTTTATACATTTGGAGTTGTATTCGAAAATGTTCTTCAATATTGTCAATCTTAGATTCTAAGGCATGTGTATGCTGCTAATAATCCCATGTGGGGTTTTATAGCTTAATAAAAAAAAACAATGTTAACAAATTGAAGACAACACATATGGACCTTGTTAAATCGTCTTAATGTTTTGACTGTTTTAAACTGCATCCACCCAATCGTGTGACAAATGCATAAAATCCGCAGTCTCTCTCTCTCTCTCTCTCTCTCTCTCTCTCTATCGATTACGAACGACTGAAATTTGATTTTATCCGAGAAGAAACGTTCATATTTGTTAGACTTGATCACGAGTCTGGTAGGCATCATCGCTATCGTTTTAATTTCTCCGGGCGTTCGCAAGACGCAACCACTCTTTAGGAAGCATAGCAAGCAGCTAAGCGAAATTGCTTACGAGCCCGTTATTCGATACGCTCGATTTCAAACGTTCCACGTTGAAACGGAAGGCGCAGCGTGGCCGGTCTTACCATTATATGCAACGATTATTGCCCCATCGCTCGTGTACTTTCACCACGCCGTTACGGCGCAATGTTAAATAGGAACGCACGGTATGCTAATAAAATCTACACTAATTTTCTACGAAGATAAGCATAGTCGCTCGTATGCTCGGGCATAAATCATCGGGGACATCAAACCGCTTTTTTATACGAGCTAATGGAAACAGAACCTCCGCGATATCGGGCTCGTTGAATGCTCGCTAGTTATCCCGTTTATTATCGGACACGCAGAAGACAGATATATGGCAAATCAAATTTTTATAGTTATCAACCACCTCCTCTGCGACTATCACGATCAGCGAGATAAGATTGAATCGAAGTGCCCTGGAACACGCGTCGCTCCAAGCGTTTGCTGTCTGTGAAAATCACTCTGCGATGATATTCGTAACCGATGCTAAAAGTGGTAATCCAGTCTTTTCATTATCTAATCAATTGGAGATTCTCGGAGTCTGTTGATACAGATCCGCTGCGTTGAACGTTCTCCTAGCTTTTAACCCTTTGCACGCTTTCAACCCCTTGCAAATATTTCCTTTCCCTATAATTTTTCTAATTTTCTGGATATGAAATTGTAATATAATAATCTAAACTATACAGGGTGAGTCACCCCTAACGTTGCCACCTCGAATATCTTTATTGTTTTTAGAGATACGTCAAATAGACATTTGACGAAGGGCAAAGTTGAATGGTACATAATATGGGGCTCATACGATACCAAACAAATTTTTGTTTTTGTGTAATTTTTTTTAGAGATATGAATATCACCTTCATTTTTTTTAATGGAATCAGGTATTTTTTGCTAAACTATGTATGTCGAAAAGTTAGTAGTTTAGGAGATATTTCTATTCAAATAATATTCTAAAACACCATTACTGTCGTACTAAGACATTAGCGTTAATTGTTTTATTATTTAATTAATTAGAGATTTTCAGGGTCTTTTGATATAGATCCTCTCTGCGTGGAACGATCTCCTAGTTCTAATAGTTCGAACACGTCATTTTCACCCTGACCGTCGAGGGTTGCTTTTATCCCAATGATACGAACGACCTAATCGCCACTAAAAGTGATAATCTAATCTTTTTATGATTTAATTAATTAGAGATCGTCAGAGTCTGCCGATATAGATCCGCTACGTCGAACATTCTTCTAGCTTTAACAGTTCGAGCACATCGAAGACTTCAATCAAGAATTGTCGCTATTTCTGTACCATCTATTTTCTATGAAATTCCTCGCAGTCTATCGGGCTTTTCTTGATCACATTTTCGTCCTCGAAAAGTTCATCGTCTTCAGACAGTTTCATTTCTTGTCTTCAGTTTTAACAGTTCGGACACCTCGAAGATTTCAAACAAGAAAAATATGTTGTACGTATTTTTGTAACATTTATTTTCTATGAAATTCCTCGCAATCTATCGGGCTTTTCTTGATCATATTCTCGTCCTCAAACAGTTCATTGTCTTCAGACAGTTTCATTTCTTGTCATCACTTCATCAACTGCGTTGCACGATTTTTATACTATTTGTTTGTTCCACTTTGTACAACTGTGTTGCACAATTTACAACTTTGTACAACTGTGTACAATAGTATTTTAAATAGTAAATAGTAAATAATCCCATTTATTTTATAGTATGTCTACAACGTTGAAAATGAAATATTTGATTTGACGCAGTAATTTTTTAAAATCGAATATTTTATTTGATGCAGTAATTTTTGAAAATCGAATAATTTATTTGAGACGGTAATTTTTTTGAAAATATGTAGTATTTTATTTAGAGAATATTGAAAACATTTATGTTTTGTCTTTATTTTCAATTTTCATTCCAAATATTATTGCTAAAAATCATGGTTCGATTTCAGTACATCTATGAGTGTAAATCGTTTTTTACGATAAGATTGACTGTATGTTTATGCGGTTTCTCAGAGTATTATAAATTATAACAATGCAAAAAGTAAAATATTTTATTTCGTGTTTCAGATTGTTAAAACAGAAATATTTCATTTTCGAAAATGTATGTCTTATTTAAAATACTATTTTCTTTCAGCAAAATAAAATCTAAAATATTAAATAGTATTTGAAATATTTTTTTTCGCCAAATAATGCCCACCTCTGGGCTCTTGGCGGTTTTGGGAGAGCAGGGAAGCAGCGATTAGTTGATTCGGAGGATCCGTTCCGCGATGGTGTCTTGCCCAGGCAGAATCAGTTCGCACTTTATTGTCGAGAACATATGCCGCGAGCGCGCCTCGGCGCGGCGGTCCACTTTTAATTTGTGCATCATGCATCAATGTCAGCCTCCCGGCTATTCGGGCCAGCTGCCGCTTTTGCACTGCCGGTGGACACTTCTTCAGAGCGTTGCCAGCCTGGGTGGACCAGCCAGTTTGTCTGCATGCCATTCTAATAACGGGATCCGCCAGGGCTAAGGACGCGCTTCTCGATCCATCAATGGTTGTCGCGTTCTCCTTTAAGGTGATGCTCTCGCGGGTCACTCAAATCATTTGTAATTAAGATCCTATCTTCTCAGTCGCGAACCCAAAGATTTTTTACGGTTGTTTCGATCTTCTGCGATGTCTGCCAACTCCTCTCATTCCGGAATTTTAAAAAACATCTCGCGAAACGATCGTGAATCATTTTTACGGGATCGACAGCCGTAACTGGATCGCCTTGAGGGATCTGGAAATTATTCTTTGGTCAAGGTCAGCCTCCTTTTTCGCGGTGCGTTTTCCATATTTTTTAAAAATCTGGATTCTGGAAGAGTGAATTTCTGTCGACATTGAAATTATTCAATGAATCTCTTCATTCCACCACGTGTTACAGAAATTGAAAGAAATTTAAATGTTGTAATTTTTATAAAACAATATGTAAAATAATCTGTTTGGTTTCACCCCAGAAGCAACATTATCGAAATTAGGAATTTTATGAATAAACCTTCATTTTTTAACACTAACCATACCACGACTGGTCTCACATTTTTGATTTAATACTAATTATCGGAATTATTCAATGAATTTCTTCATTCCAGCACACGTTATAAAAATTGAAAGAAGTCTAAATATTGCAATTTTTATAAAGCAACAGGTAATTAGACATTTCATGAACAAGCTGTCATTTTTTAACATTCACCGTACTACGACTGGTTTCACATTTTTCATTTAATAATTATCGGAATTATTCAATGAATTTCTTCATTCAAACACATGTCGTTATCAAAATTGCAATATGTACATTTATGTTCGGTTAGTGTCCAAAATAATCTGTTAGGTTTCACCCCAGAAGCAACATTATCGAAATTAGGAATTTACGAATAAACCTTCATTTTTTAACACTACCCGTACCACGACTGGTTTCACATTTTTGATTTAATTCTAATTATCGGAATTATTCAATGAATTTCTTCATTCCAGCACACGTTATAAAAATTGAAAGAAGTCTGAATATTACAATTTTTATAAAGCAACAGGTAATTAGGCATTTCATCAACTAACCATACCACGACTGGCCTCACATTAATTATTTAATAATTATCGAAATTATTCAATGAATTTCTTCATTCAAACACATGTCGTTATCAAAATTGCAACATGTAGATACATTTATGTTCGGTAAGCGTTAAAAAGAATCTGCCAGGTTTCACCCGAGGAGCAACATTATCGAAATTAGGCACAATTTACGAACAGGCAACGCTGTTCGTCGATCTTTTGTGATTATGATTTCAGCGTGACGTAGATATTTTAATATAGCAGATGCAAATGCACCGTGGACTGGCAATCAGAGAGATTTAAAGCGGAATATATTATAAAAGGGATAACCGGTAGGAGTTTCTGGTGAAATTCGGGGAATAGTGGGAAGGGTTACGGAGTTTTGTTGGAACTTGTAAAACTTCAGAATATCTGCATGTAGTAACTTTACCATAGAATACGAATTGTCCGCGGCGACCTATTTTCCTTTCTAGGCTGCTTAACAACGTAGTTAAAACGAGGAAAGTCAGACGACCAGTTTCAGACCAGTATTCCATGAACGGGGTTCGCTTCTTCAATTTCTGACCCCGTCAGTTCTGTGAAACGAAGTTTGCATTAATTAGCAGTCTATACCAAATACTATTACGAAGAGGTATTGTAAAATTCTATTTCCGAATGTTCTCGTTATTCGTTCGTTACAAATAATTAATCGCTGACATTGGCTTTGGTGCCTCTGTTTCTCATTTAGTACAAAGAGGATATTATTCAAAACGGAAACTTGAAATATCAGACGTATTTCAGCAATCTTAGAATTTTTGATGCTTTACAATGTTGATTTTTTCTATTATTTAGAACACTTTTTCATGGAATATCCTATTAACCCTCATTCGCCCTCATTTCACCAATTGAATCTGTCCCTCGATGTCAATTTGACACAGTGATAATGGATCAATGAAATAACAAGGTAAACAGTTATTTCTCTATGTTCTTTTATTCTGTTTATTTATTTAAAAAATAAAAGCCACGAAGTTTCGGCAAATTTACCTGCAAATAACGGAACAGTAAAATTTATTTCGAGAAAACTGCGGCAAATTGACTCGAATTTCGATAGAAACTTTTCGCTTGCAAGTTACTAGTCAATGCTTGTTTATTGAGTGGGGATTCTGAGGCACCGGCACCATTCAAACATGGCTACATCAGTAATGTAAAATAATAGTCACGTTATTAAATTATTTTATATCAAATAAATGACTAAACATTTCAGTATTGCACGAGTAAATTTCATCTGTTTAATATGCATAAAATGAAAAAAACCAAATACATGGTGTCCTGCTGTATTGAGATCATCAGCAGGATATCTCGGAAGACGTGTTGTCGTTATGAAAAAAGTGTTCCTACAAAAGTAGTTTGGTATGACGGGCTACATTACGTAGTGTTAATTGTCTTCCTGTGGGTGAAGTGGTGGAGGACATATCAAGGTGACCATGATTTTTTCAAATGGAAACACCTACTTTCTGTATCATGAATCGGTAGACTATCGACTTTTGAGTGGAAATGTACTGACCTCCATATGTCCTAAATCTAACGAGAGTTAACGAGATATTATCGAAACAATTTTCTTTCTTCTTTGGATAATATCTCGTCAACTTTTAGGTTTAGGACATATGAAAAGGTCGACACTTTTATACTCAGAATTTGATACTTTATCCATCTATGGTATAAAAAATAGGACATTCCATTTTAAAAAATCATGCTGACCTTGAAATGTCCTCCGCCACTCCACCCCCAAGAAAACCCGCCATACCAAACAACTTTTGTAGAAACACTTTTTTGATAACGACAACGTCTTCCGAGATATCCTGTAGAATGAAAATATGCTAGGTCACGAGAAATATGTAGTTTTCGTGTTAAAACACAGGGTGTCCCAAAATTCCTTCAACAGCCGGAAATGGGAGGTTCCTGAGTTCACTTGAAGCAACATTTTCCTTTGCAAAAATGTTCTCCGCGGCTTCGTTTAGCAGTTATTAACGAAAAATACGGACCAATCATAGCGCGATCTAGACGCGAGTTGACATAGTCAGCCAATAGACAGTTGGCGCGGCGCGGCGGGCCGGCTGTGCCAACTCGCGTCTAGATCGCGCTATGATTGGTCCGCGTTTTTCGTTAATAACTCTTAAACAAAGCCACGGATAACATTTTTGCAAAGGAAAATGTTGCTTCAAATGATCTCAGGAATCTCCCATTTCCGACTGTTGAAGGAATTTTGGGACACCCTGTAGTTCCGAGTGCAAAGTGTTAATATCATTGCTCAGTTTTGCAACAGATATCTAAGAACTGCAGATTAGAAATTGTCTAAATCGAATGTTATTGTAATAGAGGTGGAATCGAATGTTGACATCTTGAATTTTTGAAATCTCCAAACAATTTGGAATTTCATCTGCTCAAGTTTTCTACGAATGCATGAAGATCCGCAGTCGACTGAGAATTCTCGAACGTTTCCAATGTCACCGTGAAAGTGAATTTTCCGATTTTTGTCGACTGTCAACCCCGCAACGCACCGAGCAAATTTTTGCCGGAGCGGCTATTGAAATTAGTAGCACGTATGCACGAATGGTAAATCTGAATTCAGCGCGCAACAATGCTCGAAAGAGTAATGGTTAAGGAGAAAGGCAGCAAGACCGCTGCCGCGGCGCGGCGCGGCGTCCAAGAAATTCATCGGTAACATGTGCGCGCGCGCGCGCGATGGATGCTGGGAATAATTCCACGGCGGCGCAACTAGTTTTTGTTAACTCACTTAGGCACTTAAATAATGGGAAATAAAACATCAATGTACCCTGAGAGAGTCTGTCAAATGCGTTCCTCCTCCCGCCTTCCGAACAGGATTGTTCCCCACCAATGGGTGTCCTCCCTTTTCCCGTGACCTTCGGGGGCCCCGTTCGTCTTCTCTCCTGGCTCGCGAAGGCCCGCGCCATTTTCTTTCTCTCATTTTCGCTAGTTCCATGAAGAAGCACGCTATTTACTGGCCGTCGACGCGGGTGGCACTGCGGTTTTCATGATAGCAGAACCGCAACCGAGCAGGCAAGCAAGCCAGTGTCCACTTTCCATTCCGGACGAGCGTCCTCGTACCGACCACGATGGGAATCCTTGATATCCCATCGAAAGATCAATTAACTGAAAACGAAGAAACACCGGGGCCCCAGCACCGGATATTGCCGGCGGTCGTTATTAATTTCGCCAAGGAAAAACAGAAAAATAGAAAAAACAACCTGCTACCGACCCTACGCGTTTACCATTCGTTTATTATGATTTATCGCATTTTTATTCCCTCTGTGAGCGCCAGCACCGACACCGGAAATGAGCTTACACCAACATGGCCGACACCGGTTACACGCTCCCGTCCTGCCCTCCGGCTACCAAGACCGAGATCCTGTAAAAACGAACACTCGCCGATTATATTCTATGGACAGTTCGCGGGAGAATAATTGGGGACCATGCCAATTAGTCCATAGTGTATTCCATTCACTATTTGCTTTTTAGAAACAATACTTCTTTTGTCCTGGTTCTATATATTTTATTTCATTTCTCTTCCAGATGTGTACAAAGAATATTCGTTCTGGATGTGACCTTTCTGTTTTATTATTTGTTTTTTACAAACAATACTTCTCGTCCTAGTTATATGTATTCTATTTCATTTTTCTTCCCGATGTGTGAAAAGAATATTCGTTCTGGACGTAACCTATCTGTTTTATTACTTATTTTTTACAAACAATACTTCTTGTTCTATATATTTTATTCTAGCATTGGGTCTACCCAAAGAGTATTCGTTCCGGATGTAACCTATTCGTTTCATTAATTCAGAAACGAGTGGCTCTCATTTTACATTTTTTTTGTAATCAAATTTTTGTCTGCGTAAAAATTGTTTCAATGACGATTTTCATTGACGCCTTCGTTTCATTTTCGTTAACAACTCTAATGGACAAGAATTTAGTTCCCAAAGGAAAAGCTTTTGCCGATCTAACGTTTCTGAGAATAGCGTTTCACCTCGGAGCGTGACGCATCAGACTGATTCACTGCCCAGCAATAACGTACGCGGTGCGCCCAAAGAAGCTTTCACTTCGAAACTGTGTGTACGCCTCAGTCAACCCCTTCGAAGCTTAAAATCCAAAGCATTTGCCATTTCAGATAATTATGTGTGCGAGTGGACCCCAAGGCGAAAATGGAGAATAGCGAAGGCAGTTGTTAGAGGAGAACTCATCGTAGAGTACGTACAGAGTGAGTACCGAGGTAACGACCGGTGGAATGAAAAGGCAGGGAATATTTTGGTCACGCGATTAATTTACGACAGTTTCGGGAGAAGCTCGGGCCGGGTACAAAGGACACAGCAGAAACAAGATATTATCGGCGGCGCGAGCCAAAGCGAAGGCATCAGCCTCAAAGCTCTCTTCCGAAAATAAAACAACGACCGTCGGGGGTGGGGGGTGGTGGCTAGGCTGCGGCTGCGACGGCGGGGGTGTTGGGGGGGGGGGTTTGAATTTAACTGAGGGAACACAATGGGCCGCAATCTTTATTGCCTTTCATCTTTATACAGTATAAAATATCCGCCTCACAATGGCAAGCCATCTAACGGTCCGCTGCTGCGTGAAATGCGAACCTAAACGACTGGCCATCCGTGGACCCGGCATGGCGCCGAGCCGCGCCGCGCCGCGCCGCTTGTCCTATCGTTTCCTGAATTTCCACCGGTGGCTCTATTCCCGAAGCCTTTAACGCTCTCATCGCCCCGCTTAATCCTCCCTCTGTTCCAATCCGAGACCATTTCTTTTCCATTCCTTCCGTCTCGATACACGGGCATTTTCTTCCGCGTGATTGTAACATCATAATGGACGGTTGGGTCTCCGACGTTCCCCCGTCCCCGTCACATAATCATCTTTCCGTCGGTGCTGGATTATTGTTATTACCGCCGCGCATTGTCGAGTAATTGACCCGGCCGTTTCTCCCCCTCCCCGTCCACCTTCCGCCCGAAAGAAATAACTCATTGTGATCGATCGTCCCGTCATTACGCGCCGCCAATGACTTCCTCGGCCACCCTCGGCCCCCCGCCCGTCGCGAAAAGAAGTCGTTCGGTTAATTGCCCGCACCTTGTCCGTGTCCCGCACGCACTGAATTCCGCGGAGTCGCATTCAAACTTTTCAGCACATCTCCTTTTATTGTCTCGTACGCGAACTCCCCCGCGACGGATATAAATTCAATGACTCTCGGTGAATCGGCTCGCACGGAACAATCTGTTTTTCTTTTTTATTTAATGCAATTTGAATTTCCAGGTAGAGATTATTTTGCCGTACATTATTTTTCAATACATTGTGATTCTCTATGTGATACAATACAAATTATAAATAGACGTAGGACAATACACAAGCAGTTTTAAAGATGTGCCGTTTTCATAAACGTTTAAATCACAGGCATTCAGAAACGAGCAAGTTATTTTGCATATTTCCACCGTGGCACAGTGTGTCCAAACGGCGAAATCGTGGTTAAAACCTCGAAAATGAACTTTTCGGTGAGGATACGGTAAGCACTATTTTAGATTCTTTAGTATTGTGCCTATGGAAAAACCGATCTGCGAAGGCTTTATTACTTATACCTGAAAATCGGTGAGAGCTCGAAGTTTTCGTTCATTAGTCGTACAGTAAGCGTGTTGCGAGGAACTGTGTGAAAGCGAAAAATGAAAACTGCATAATTCGAAAACGGTTTATTTAATTTCAATTCTATAAAATGGATGCTGCTCCTGGAAGTAAGTAGAATGTCTCTGACTACTAGTGTATCTGAAATAATTAATGGTTACGTTGTATAATTATAAACCTTATTAGAAGACATGAACAGAAAAGTTTTAAAGACAAATTTTGAACATGTAGAGTAAAAGTTGTGCATTTTGGACAATATTGGGCTAAAATTTTTGTTGGAACGTGTAGTTAACACTGTCGTCTTTCAGTATTTGCAAAAATTGGCTGCCCGAAAGTTGCCTTTTTTTTGTAAGACCATTTTTTGTAAGACAACTTCTTTCTAGCGAGAAACCCTCAAGAAACCGAAGATATTGAAGATGATGATAATTGTTACAGTTCATCTGATTCAACACAGTTTATTTTTTATTTTCTTACATTTCTTTCTTTCTAATTATGTATTATAGGTTTTCATCCGTAAATAAATAAACTCATGAATTGCAAGTTGTACATTGAAATTTTCAAATGTGAAAATTTTTTTAATTCTATAAAAATTTTTAGAGGTAAAACAATTTTTTTGCTATACATGTCCGCCATATTGGATTCGCCATTTTGTTCCTTAAACTTTTAAGATCAGATTCGTAATCGGCGACCCCAAAAACCTCCATATACAAATTTTTGCCCAAATTTGTCCAGATTGAAGTGAGTTATGAGGTTTTGACCACGATTTCGCCGTTTGGACACACTGCGCGTGGGTCACAGAATCATCTTCCGATAGCATTCTCGATACTACTAGCATACAGTTCCCTCGAATATAATTATATAACAGCCGCGTTATTTCGAGTCCGCTGTATGAAATATAAATTAATTACAGGCTATATGTATATCGTGTAACGAGCCAGCTGCGAAGCACTGATTTCGCTCGGCGAAGCACCGAACACTCGACGCGACTGGTCCTCTCGCATTGTACGTATACATACAAATTACCAGCGCGCGTTTATTGAGATTTTGTCAGACCTTTGTAGCTTGGGAATTAATTCAGTCGATAATATTCGACAAAAGTGCCTCTCGTCCCCGATAGCAACAAGGAATCAGTCAATTTCGAGCGCATGGTAATTCCACTGCTCGAAGCCCGGCCTTGTTCATGCGTAATTTAAATTAACGAACGGAAAAATCGAATCGAATGGAATGAAAAGTGTAAGGAACGCGTAGAAGTGTAGAATGCGTTCGTACGTGTGAATTCTGAATTTGGTCGTCGAACGTACGCGAGACAAAGAGACGAGTGCGATATGCATACAGGGTGTTTCGTTTATATCTCATAACGGAAATATCTTGTGACGCAATGAAGTTACGAAAAAAATTTGTTTACAAAAATTTTTGAGGACTAGAACGGCGGGGAGGGGGAACTTCAAAGTCAAATTAAGTTTTTCAATGGAAGGTTCTAGTTTTTATACCATAGATCGATAGAGTATCAAATTCTGAGTATAAAAGTGTTGACCTTCATATGTTCTAAACCTAATAGTTAACGAGACATTATCGAAACAATCTTCTTTCTTCTTTGGATAATATCTCGTTAACTATCAGGTTTAGGACATATGAAGGCCAACACTATTATACTCAGAATTTGATACTCTATCGATCTATGATATCAAAAATAGGACATTTCATTTGAAAAACTTAATTTGACTTTGAAATCCCCCCTCCCCACCGTTCTAGTCCTCAAAGAAATCAGACTGTATGATTCATACCGAACAATTTTTGTAAACAAATTTTTTTCGTAACTTCAGTACGTCACAAGATATTTCCGTTACCAGATAAACGATACACCCTGTATGTGGTACAATATCAATTGTTAACGTAATGTTATTTTCATTATTTATAATTTTTTGTCGCATCAACTTCTGGGTTATTAGTGACATCATAAAATAAGTGAGGGGATATATCGTAAAATATATTTCTAAAAGAAGTGTAATAATAAATATCTAAATTGTGGTATACTTTGTAAATAAATAACAACAAATTATTTTACATTTATAAGTTGACGATGTACAATTAAGAAATTAGCAATTTCAGGTAATTTTCGAATGGCTCTCCTGTAAAATTTCCTTTTCTTCACTTACGTCACTTTTCTTACGAATAAATAATCAATAGACACAGCGGATACTCAAGCAAAATAAAAACTTCCAACGCGAATTGCAACAAAGTGGAATGCAATATAAATATAATTTTGTTTTCCAGTATCTTCGATACGTTGAAAATAATTCAGGGTGTCCCAAAATTCCTTCAACAGCCGGAAATGGGAGGTTCCCGAGATCATTTGAAGCAACATTTTCCTTTGCAAAAATGTTATCCGCTGCTTTGTTTAGGAGTTATTAACGAAAAACACGGACCAATCAGAGTGCGACCTAGACGCGAATTGGTACAGTCTAGTGGCGCGCCAACTATCTATTGGCTGACTGTGCCAACTCGCGTCTAGGTCCCGCTCTGATTGGTCCGTGTTTTTCATTAATAACTCCTAAACAAAGCCGCGGATAACATTTTTGCAAAGGAAAATGTTGCTTGAAATGACGCCAGGAACCTACCATTTCCGGCTGTTGAAGGAATTTTGGGAAACCCTGTATAATCGTATTGGTTAATTCTCATAATGTTTTTACTGTTTTAAATTACATCTACTCGTTATCGCCATAATTGCATAAAATCCGCTGTCGAATAATGAATATCATTACATTACTTGTTTGATAAAATTTGACGTCCTCGATGAAATGTAGTAGTCGGTTTATGTATGAATAAATTATTATTACAACCAGTCTCACAATATTTTAAGAATGGCCCGACCATTTTGACGCCGAAGCGATTGAAATCGAGAAGAGTCGATTATATTATTGGACCACAGCCGGGCTAATCGTCATGGCAGAAGCTGTCGCGAGCGCGTTTCGCAAATTTCGGCGCGCATTTGCTTAACCAGCGTAGACGCGAAGATGGACGCTCATCAAACACCAGAGCGCATTAATTAACTGGTCGCTGTGAGAATACTGATTAATTACTTTACGCTTGCTTTCACAATGTTGTTCGTTCTGTTACACTACCAGTCGGGCAAGTGCAACATAAGCAGCGCCATTAATCAACCGTCAAATCACACTGCGAGCAGCGATACGCGCTTCATCTTCTAACCGGCGACATACCCGCGAAATTTTGCCGCGCCGCGCCGCGCCGCGCCGTACAGTGGGTAAAATCGACGTTCTAGCTGTTCACGGGCTAAAAACTCAAAGTCCTGTCTATTACATTCGAAAACGATAATATTAATTAAAGCTATTAAAAACTATCGATACAATAAACGTTCAAAGATCAAACTTTTTCAGATACGTTTTATCACCGAAATAATTCCTTTTCTTCATAGCGATGTCCTGAAAAACCTACTGAAGATTAAGTGCCCATTTTTTTTTTGTATGAAGCATGTATATCTATGTTGAGAACGCACCAGGAATTAAACATTAATGACCATAATTTGTTATAAAAAAAAATACTTAGTCAACTAAGGAATACCGTCAAAATTTCTTTTTTCACGGGACCACCCCGGGGACATACTCTACAAGATGCAAAAGGTTCCGTTCTGATTGGTCATGAAAAAAAAGCGGAAAAAAGGCACATACAGATCGAATTAAGTAACCTCCCCCTTTGTCGAAGTCGGTTATAAATAGAACATTTATTTTGCGATTAATGAAATTATGGAGATGCTTTCATAAGAAATGATTTAATAAAAACTAAAAGTAACAAGCACAGGTTGCCTTATAAAATGACGACAACTAATTTCTAATAAAGGTTTCCATTCAATCATTTCTTATGAAAGCACCTTGATAATTTTATTAATTGCAAAATAAAAAATCTGGAACTGGTCAAATGACCGGTCGTGGTACGTTAAGTGTTAAGTAGTGTTTTCTAATAAAATTGTTTTGTGGAGAGTTAGGCGATTGGTGAAACCGTTTTAAAATCTCACGATCAGTTTATCGAATGATTCGAAGGTACAAGCCACAAATATCCTTTGATGGTCGCTGTCATAAACCGCAGACTTCGAATGGTATGCCAGTGGCAGTATTCTAATTGAGTCTAACATCCGCAATTCGTGGAATTCACGACTCGCGATCCCTTAGGTAGAAATTCGATAGGGCTAACCAAATCGTAGACCGAAATCTCCTTCTGCTGTGCTTCAACTAATTTCGGGGCACCGCTTTATTGCTCTATCCGAGTAAACAAGCTTTCACTCGCTGCGAAACATTTTCGAATTTCTATAAAAATCTATAATGCTATTGGGATCGTTTAAAAATATGAACATTCATATTTTTGAATATTTCCGCAGACAATTCAATTTGTAACTTTTTTTGAGAAAAATGGGTCTTCAGTTTCGCGTCTACCACGTCGTTCAAAAATATCTTGGACGGAAAATAAGTAATGATGTTCGAAAGTAGAATCTACATGCCTTAAAATGAGTCCGAGTTTACTGTTGTACGATTGTTTTCTGCGAAATGCCAACAAATTAAATATCGTCGGTTTCTGGATCATAATCCTAGCCGAATAAGATGGCCAAAACTGCCCTTAGAGGTTTTTCAATTGAACCATTCGAAAGCAGACCAAGAAAAACCGCTGTGAGTAAGATTTCAGCCCTCTAGCTTGCCCGTGAGGGTAGTTACAGGGTAAATTAGATTTTGTGCTTATCTGCGCATTTTCCGGTCTTTAATGCGTTCTAAAATTCTGAAAAAAATGTGACATATTTTAGATCCTGAGGCGCATTTTTGAGAATTTTTTCAGATTTTTTTGTTGCGAACTGTGGTCGTGAAAAATGAAAAACCCCCAAAAAATCGGAAAAATATGTTTTTCTCGAAAATATGAAAACATGCCATTCTACTGTTTGGTTCACTGATAAAGTACTGTAACAGGCAGTTGTCGTCAATTTTTTCAGACTTTTTGTTGTGGGACGTCATTGTCAAAAACAATAAAAACTGAATGTTATTCGACGTTTCTGCTGTGAGGAGGAAAGTTACACTTGTTGATTTTACCGTGGGTGTATATTAAGTTATTTTTAACGTTCTTGCATTGAAAAAAGCAATTGTTTGACCTAAGAAGTGCGATTTAAGAGGGAGAAGAATTGTATTCTGTGCGATATATACCAGAATGTTCGTTCCGATTACAACATCGCCGGTTTGGAGCACGAAGAAAGTAGACTGGTGTTCGAATCCTGTTGGTGGCAAAGTTGTTTTTCCTCACACATCGTACTTTATTTTTCCAATTTCTTATTATATGATTTATTCATATGATTTTAACAATATTCTTTAAAGTTCTAAAAATATTTAAGTAACATTTTTAAGTGAAATACATACAAAAATAGTTTTGGAGTATCTATTACTTCCTCGATTCTCGATTACACGATCATAATTGTTAGAATAAAGGTAGGCACGTGAACAGAGGTGAGCAATATCTGGCGAAATAACAATCTCAAATCCTGTTCAATATTTCCGATTTTATTTGGCCCAAACGATAATTTCAATAGTAAAATATCTTATTTGGACAATCTGAACCACGAAATAAAGTATTTATGTTTGAAGAGTTTCAGTCACATAAAATCAAATGTTTCCATTTAGCTTCTCGGCCATATTTTAACATAATCATTCGACCGCGAATGTTTATGCAATTTTCAATGTTTGTAGGCAAATTTTAAGAAAGTGGTATTATGTTCAGTGGCAGTAAGTAGTTTTTGTAGATCAGAACAAAATAAAAAAATGAATTTTTAAAAATTTTTTGAAGCCATAGATGTATAAAGATCCGCAGTCTACTAATCATATATGGTATAATTTGTAATGTATATGCTATATAAATTTTATATGGTTTAAAAAGTAATACGTAAATTAATAATAATAATACTTTAATCGTACTGAAAGCATTGGGTTATGAGTTGGGAGTGTTTAGCTGTTTAATAAATAAGGAATACTGTTCACTTACGAAACAATTAACGTCAAAATTGTAATCGTCGTCGAAAGAAGCCGCGATACAGAGAACCGGAGCGACTTTGAGGAGTGAAACGTGTCCTTTTCTTTGTAATCTCTCGAAGTTCGGTCTGTCGTGTACAAGCTACAAAGCGAAATACGAAAGTACGATTGTACTGTAGGTACAACGCTTATACGGAGCCGACCGAGTGTGTTTCTATCGTAATGAAACGGTTTGCATGGCGAAGCAATCCTCAATGAGGAGAGGCCACCGCGATGAAACGCTTAATCGCTTTGGTGCTTCACGTTATTTCGCATTGCCTGCAATTACGATTAATTTCAAGCAGTAAATCCGATTACCAGCCATATTGCTTGCACGCTGTTATGTAATGTACTGTGCATACTATTGGGAAAATTGAATCTTGATGATGAGTATTGGTCCGGGGTCCCACCTTGTTTCTACTTCAGAAATGGAAACGCACGAAACGTAACGGTCTTTAAATATAAAATTAATCGAACCGCGTAAAACGCGATTCGCAACGGCTGCACAATCCGTATGTTTACTCTTTTGCATAAATTATGCATCGCGATTAATCGAACCAACACACTTTGCTTCAACCGTTATAAACAATGATCGACAAATATTTCAATCCCTTTCTATTATTTAGGAAAAATTTTCTCATTGCTGACAACATTTGCACCCTTCGAAAACGTTTCAGTAGATATTATTAATGATTAGTACACAGCGGATCTTTATGCAAAATCCAAATTTTCTACTTGAATCGCAACAAACTGGGATCAAAAAGAAATGGTTAAAAAAAAAGAAATTGATTTTCTTTCTTAATATGTTTAGTAAGCTCTTCTGAAAATCATGCAACAGTATTTTTATATTCTTCCAATGTAAAAACTGTTTTAGATTACATCTACTCATTTTTTTTTTAATTTACTTTGCGTCGCTTTTTTAACTGCTGCGGTTATTTCGCGATGAGACCTACAGTTTTTATAAGGTTCTTTGTTTACTCATTTTTGTTATAAATGCATCAAATCCGCTGTCTAACGATTGAACAACTAGACATGTTCGTGCCCAGACATTTTTGATGCATTTATGTTGAAAGAAACTACTATAACCCCTTTCAACTAATTAAAAATTTTGTTTCAATTATTCGGGTCGCTTCAAAATCAATCTACAGTGGTTGGGTTGCTATTACATATGTTAGTGTTGGACTATATTCTTTATTGTAACCAACAATTTTATTCAGAACGATGATGTCCTTTGGAGAATGTGTTTATATGTACTTGAAGCAACAATGAAACCGCAATTTTTGTAAACTGTTCTCTTTGTGGATTAGAAAAGTCAAGACCCAACATCTTCCCTCATTATTGTATACTTGAACGTATCTACAGGTCTCTATGAAATTGAATCTAAAAAATTGAAATGCGGATCTTAATGCAAAATAAAAATGTTCTGCGTTTATTATGGGAAGTAATTTCATCTCTTAATGACTTCGTTACATTAAAAACAACATCAAAGTACCTATTCTGAAATTTTTCTATTCTTTTTCATATTATTATATTTCATATTATTATATTTCATATTTGTGTTATTCTATCCAACTCTTAAAATATTTAACGCAACGAACAGATATCCGCGTGAAGAATCTAAAATAATTTTATTAATTGCAAAATAAAAAATCTAGAACTGGTCAAATGACCGGTCGTGGTACGTTAAGTGTTAAGTAGTGTTTTCTAATAAAATGTTCTGCATTTATTATGGGAAGTGATTTCATCTCTTAATGACTTCGTTACATTAAAAACAACATCAAAGAATTCTGAAATTTTTCTATTCTTACACAAAGAATTTTTATTATATTTCATATTTGTGTTATTCTATCCAACTCTTACAATATTTAACGCAACGAACAGATATCCGTGCAAAAAATCTAAAAATCATATAATTCATTATCTTCTTTTTTTTCATTGTCTTTATTCATCTGGTGCAAATGTATCAAAAAGTTGATTAAAGAGCTACTTCAAGGAGTCATTTCGTCAATTCGCTAATGGTTGATTTAGTTTGGACCCGAAAAATATCGAGTACTGAAACGGAGATTGCATTTTGGAAAGTCGAAGATAAAAAGATTAGAGTGCCCGGAGACCGAGCATGGTTTAGCGGTTGGGTCAGGTGAACGGTCCAGTTCTGGATTTGCGAAACCGAGCTGCGACGGGGCTGAGCTCTCCTCTATGGTAACTAAAATTTCGAGGGTTGATCCCCAGAAATGAATATTGCGCAATAAATGTGGCCACAATAAGGATCACGGAACGCAAAAGCAGCTTAAGCAGCCTATTCAATGCATCCTGTCCAACCGTGTAGGCATCTACATATATGTATTACATATGAATGCAGTTATAGCCGGGCCCGTATAATTACGTCGCGGCAGCGTGTAATTCGTGCATACACCCCCGCGTCTCGTTCCAGCCAGTTTTTCTCTTCCGCGCGTAATTGCCTTTACGCTCCTATAATTGCTCCGGCAAGCCGATAGGACGGACGTTCTTGTAATCACAATGGTGCCGTCGCAAAAGGGCCGAGTCTTCGCTGGAGACACTTTCATTAAGAAGCAAGCGGATCCTCCTCCCTGTTCTCGTGTTGCTCTTCCCTGCGAAGAAAAATTTCCTCGTATTTCCTCCTCCGCGATCTTTGATTTTTTTCATCCCCCCCCCCGTCTCTCTCTCTCTCTCTCTCTCTCTCTCTCTCTCGCATGGACGCGATCCGCGCCGATTCCTCTTTCCGACGATAACTGCACGCGCCCTTAATCAGCCCCGGTAATTCTATCGCTGCCGCGTCTCTTTCGGTTTTTTATTTAAATGAAGCTCTTTATACCTTAAAATCGCTTTACAATGTGGTGTTGCAATTTTACAGGTTGGTATTACAATGTCACAAGCAGGGATTCATACCGGTATAATACCGGTATACAAAATAACGGTATTATACCGGTATTACCCCAGTAACCTTTATAGAAACCGAAATACCGGTATGACGTCATACCGGTAAGTGGAAATACCAGTATATTTCAAGAACTTATACCAGTATTACACCGGTATTTTCGGTTGTACGTTGTACCGAAATACCGGTATGATACTATTTGAAAGTACCGATATATTTTATTATTATTATTTATTATTATAGACGGACCGAGGTCCTTTTACATAAGTGTTTACAATAGAAAAGGATAAGGGACTACACGCATAATAAGAAAGAATAACAAAGAAGGGACGTGCACAGAAAATAATGGTACAAATGATATGGTATTATCCTATAATCCTGCGCAATTGTTTTTTAAAATTGTGCAAAGACTCAGGTAAAGAAATCAATACGATTATAGAGAGTGCTAGAGTCTGCTATAATGCGATTTATTGGATTAATTAATCCATAAGTAGATCTGGCTTTAAGTGTTTGAAATCCTGCTCTAGTTCTCAATACACGTTCCGGTACATAGAAATTGATTTGCGCAAGTAGAGAGGAACAATCAATATGATTATTAATTAAATTAAATATATAAAGCTCTGGTCGGATACTCTTCTTCGAGCAGACAATTTTCTTATGAAAAAATGAAAGATTGCTTTATTAAAACAAAAATCCCACGTGCCATTGGCCTTGCCGCGTATTCAATTATTCCCGCCTTCCGCGCTCCGCAGCGCGGCGGCGGTTTCCGTGCGTCGTCACGGTAACGCTTGTTCGTTGTCGCAAGACGTCTGTTGTTATTAAATAAAATAAGAAAATTTAAAAAATTACCGGCAAATATCAGAAAATATAACGGTACTTTCAAATAGTATCTTACCGGTATTTCGGTACAACGTACAAACATGCTTATAGGTGCAACATGCTGTTAACAAAAAATATGTTCAATATTTTATCCAAGAAATATCAACAAGTCCATGTAATCGCGCGCAAATAAAATCCACGTGCAACAAAGTGTATTAAATTTCTTCTTGCCTGTAATAATGTTTGGCAAAGGAGAATTCATATTATTGCGAAAGTTCTTGGAAGATCAATTTAAAATTTCCAATGAAATATTTCGTCGTACACAACTTTGAAGCTGTAGATGACATTTTTTAAGGTACTTCGATTCATGGCTCTAATTACAAGAAGACAATTACACTTCGTTATATCAGCATAATATAAACTCGTTAAAGTTTCGTAATTCAATCAGGCCGTAGAATTCCCTTCAAACTCGATCTCCTTTTTATATGTAATTAAACTGCGGCATATTTTGTTATAACTCGTTTTTCTTATACTAAACATGAATTTTCAACTCTACTTTTTTTAACGGAATCGTATATTTTTTAATGCTACTCGCGTCATTCCCTACATAAAAGTACTAAATCACAGCCAACAATGATCAGATCAGAAGATGTTTCGATTCTAATATCGGGTAGAAACATCCAAAGAATTTCGCTAAAACTGCCGGTGCAATAAACAGTTTTGCACGACGCGATTCGCGCGACGGGGTGGAAAACTGTCAGTTGAGAAAACGCTCGTTGCCCGTCCGAAGCAGGTTGGAAACGTTAAAAATCGCAAGAGAGAGACTTCTATTCGTCGCGGCACACATACGGCCGAATGACCAAATTACGACGACAAAAGTCGATTTAACAATTTTCTTTAAACTAATTTCAAATACCATCATTACGTACTCTAAGAAAGGGCCCACAATGTAGCGTGAAAATGGTTTTTGTTAACGCAACGCAGTAGTCGGTGCACCTGTGCAAAATTAGGCTATGGTTCGGACGGTGAATCTCAGTTGTTCGCGTCAGTAATGTTGACGACGTAATTGCGTTAATCCTGTTTTCTCCAATTGAAATTCGCTAAGTTTTCTACATGGATATTGAAGCGTCAGGTTCGTACTTTCATCTGCAATTATTGTTAACACAAAGATAAATTGTACATACTGTTGATATACTATATTGTATCACATACTATTCTTGGTTGGGAAATATTGATATGCTTACTTTAGCTAGAGTTACAAAAAAAGTTCCAAAGAGTACCCCGATCTTTCTTTACTAGTTCGAAAAAGTGGCTTATAACTAATATAAAAAATTAAAAAATGAGTCCCCTCTTTGTCCCTTCGATCCATAGAGCGGATTGTTTACAGGTAGTCGCGTCGACCGTGCTGTACAGGAGATACAGATTACGAGAAAAGAACTATTTGAAGTGTTAAGAAGTGAACAGTTTTTCAAGTTTTCATCATTTAAGTGTAATGAACGATTGTTAAAGTATATATTCGATAAGTTTGGTGTCAGTGAACATTCTGAACATTGTATGATGATGCTACTAATGATGCTGATGATAATGATGAAAATAACAATGAGGATGTAGAATAATATTTTTATTGCATATTATATCTCAAATAAAACTACAGAAATAATTTTTAGTGTTTTAATTTATTTAATTCTGTTTTAATTAAAATACTATGGACCCTTAACCCTTTTTTATTACCCCAATTAACCCTAAGTAGCTACTTTTTCGAAGATTATTATTAAGCTGTCTTCTTATAAGCATTTCTAACTAGAATGTCAAATAAAATCTCATTTTATATTTTTGTCGTCGTAATTTGGTCATTCGGCCGTATGTGCGGCGCGGCTCGGCATGCAGAATTTGCGCGGCAAACTAATTTGAAACTCGCGATCGCCGATTAAAATTTCATAATATCGTCCGGTCGGCTATTGCTCGAACTTCGGGCAATTCCAAAACGCGGTCGTCGCCAATAAATTTATTTCTGAAACTTCGATCCCGCGCAGCTTCCGACCGGCTGCCATTGGTGCGGAAACTTCTTCATTCATTTCGAGTCCATTTAAATGGCGCGTCCGCTCTCGAGAGTAACAGATTCCAACGTCGTCGTCGTCGTCGCGGTGTCGTAGATTTAATCGGGAGCTACGAACAATTCGATCGTTTTCGGTCGGCCATTGGTCGACGCGCGGCCGATCCGACATTACCGAGGACAGTTTAAATCATCATTGGATCAACGGGGAGCGCGCGCTGTCCATCCCGTCCTTAACTTTCAAAAGAGATTTACTCCGTTAAGGGATTAGTGTAGTTTCGGCGTCCCCGTAGTCTCGATCTCCTTTACGATGGTACAATTAATGATGTTTAAACTTTTCTAACTGCCGTCGGAATTTTACGGTAGAGAAAACGTCCGACGAACTTTAATTAAACTTTCTCGGGCACGGGGGCGGGGACCAGAGAACCTATGGGCGAGGGAGGGGGGTGGTTGGAGGGGACCGGAATACCTTGAATTAAAATGTGATAGCGCGTAAAAACTTGGTTAGGTAATTAAACATCGAGACAAATTTGCGAAGGGTTTGCCGTCTGTTCTGTCGATAACCGTAACAACGCTTAAGTGTCGGCGACGACCTCGTTCGAATGAATAATTTACAAGAATTCTTCGTCTCACTTCGCGTCCCGAAGTATCCAGGCCGGAGCATCGCTGGAGGATGTATTAATCTCATTGCTGGAAAAAAAACCAGTTCGCCGGAGTGTTCGATATTTAAATGTCAAGAATTAACCGGAGTTAAACACGATGCTTTAAATCTCCTGCTCATTGGAGACACTTTTCTTAATTAACGTTTACATTAAAACGTCCGGGCCCCGGCCGGATCCGAAGCCGAGTGAAACCTCCATTATTCAAATTAAATAGGAAGTATAGACAAGTCATTTTCTCGGGTATATACCTAGTTGTATTAGCACACGGCTAGGTGGGACCTGTTGTTAAACTAAAATTCTCTTCCACGCGTTAATATAATTAACCAAAACGGACATCCGTCTAGAAATATTCTAACCCTTTGCACTCGGAGGTATTCTAATTCGAAAACCGAATTTCTCTCGAATGTTCAAACTTATTAATTTTCATTATTTTGTTAGGATACTTTCACTAACTTATTTCTGGCGTTTTTTTCTGATTAAAATGACACCAAACACGATATAATTTCATGTGTATTTACTATTTAGTGGTTTAATTCTTGTCGTTTAAATACTGATTAACTTTGGTAGGAAACACTTTCCTGTCCGACCATCCGAAGGTGCTGAAAAATCGTGGGGACTAATTTGTGCCGCACTCTGTACAGTAAAAGCTCCTTCGTTGTCCAAAGGCCGAGGGTTTGAGCGGACAACTACCGTGCCCGGACGCTATTTTTGATTTATGACTGCGTCTTTAGTGAAACGGCTAGTTAAATAACAAAAAAAAGCATTCGCAGTCAAAAGCAGTCAACTGTCTGGCTTTAAAAAACTCCTTATTTCCTTGCCATATTCCTCTCTTCCTATTGTTCTCCGTTCTGCGCGGGTCTAGACAGTCCTGGGACACATCTGGCGACCAGATCCACGCAGGCCTAATCCTCTCGTTGACAGGCAGTGGAGTGGGTGGGTAGGCACTGGACAACGATCGTGCCCAGTGTCGCCAGGTCGAGAAAATCGAGGGGAATACAAGTACCCCCTCTCTGATGACCAGTCCAGTCTACGGCACGGCAGTGATGCCAGAATCGTGGGACGTGGTATTTTTCCCCTTCGCTCGCTCAGCCGACTCGACCCCCCAATCTGACGTACCATCGGCTTCTTACGTTGCTTCTACTGCGCACGCGCTACACACAAGCGTACCTCTAGTCTGTCCGTGTGAGCTGCCTATTCGCTTGGTACGCTTGTGTGTAGCGCGTGCGCAGTAGAAGCAACGTAAGGAGCCGATGGTACACCAGAGTGGGGGGCCGAGTCGGCTGAGCGAACGGAGGGGAAAAATACCACGTCCCACGATTCTGGCATCACTGCGGCACGGGCACCGTGGTCTACGGTCTTAGTGGGGGACGTTGGAGTGTGCGCATGGTGTTGGAATGGGATAGTGGAAGGGGAAAAAGAGGGGAATGTGTGAGCTCCGTTTGGAGCTCATCTGGCGACACTGATCGTGCCCACGATTCAGGACAACGAAGGAGCGATTACTGTATATGTGTCCCTCGAAGGTACCAATTGTTATAGGCCTTGCCGGCAGTGTTACGAAAGCTTGAGAGCCAAGCCTCTGGTGGTGGTAAGTGTCAAATATTTACGGGACGACGGTGGGAAAAAGAGTATACAGTGGATTTTTTCCGACTGTTGTCTCGTCGACCAAAAAGAAAAAAAGAAAAACGGCTGGATCTTAAACATGCATCCCTCACGGATTGTTGGTGATCCAGATACAATGTCGACGAACCATAAATTTTTCACCACAAATTAAAAAGCAGGTAGGCAGAACACTCACCTCGCCGGGTCTCGTTCTGCCCACTGTACAGCATCCCGGCCATGTTCTAGTATACACTTGAAAAATAATTGTCATCCGAGATCTTCCCGAGTTCCTTGACCTCCTCCTTTCCCTTTGTCCAGCGGATTTTCATTCTTTGCTTTGAGCAAGCCATACCTCCCAGAATTCTATCTTTAGATTCAATTAGAATCTTTCAATTTGTTCCTTAAATCTACATTTTTGTGCCCGTGGTTTCGGCATTTAATTGGTTTCGCTCACCGAGCACTCGCGCTCTTCCTCTCTCTCTCGCTGTAAATTATATTAATTACTTGGAATTTTAGTAATTATTCCGCTCGCCTTTATGGATTGCCCGCGTGTCGCTCGCGGGATTAAATTACATCTTCGTTATCCACGTCGTTGAAGTTTCTATTTACAATGGGGGGAAAAAAACGCAATTAAACTCGAAAGAAAATTCTTCTGCCCGTGTTATATTGATTCTGGCGAAGCACCGAGGATGTATGTATTCTCTCTCGTACATTTGCTTCCTCTCACATTTCCCGCGAATGTTCTTTCGTTCTCTCCACTACATACTTTTTATTCCGCAGGGTTTCCCCGAGCGTGGAAGATTATACATTGTTAAAATCTTTCACGATGTCAAACTTGAAAGAGTGTTCATGCAAATTCCGACCGTCCCGGGCTCCAATTTTCCCTCGCCGGCAGCTCGAAAGTCGAGCGAAGGTTAAGCTTTTCAGGAATGTGTTTCTTTGAACAAATCATATGGTACATTTCGAACTTGTTCCCTCGCGAGAAACTTCCCTCTGCGAGGAGACGCGAAAAATTTGTAATTGCCTCCCTTCGCTCCGGGAAAGATTCCTCAAGGGTACAGAGAAAATGTTTTCGAAAGTTTTATCATTTTCGTATTTTATTCTCACTCGTTTTCAGGCAAATTCAAAATAGTTTGCGTTATTTACAACTGACAGGAACTATTATAGATATTATTAATCTCTTTTCGTAAGGAATCGAAAATAATAATTCTAGTTGCTGGGAATATTTTCATCCTCTCTCGAATTTGATTTATTCATTTTTGTTTTCTCTAGCGTAAGTTGAAATTTGTAATTGTCTCCCCTCGCTCCGGAAAAGATTCCTCGAGGATACAGAGAAAATGTTTTCGAAACTTTTATCATTTTCGTATTTTATTCTCACGAGTACATTCCATAGACCAGTTTTACCTATTGCTGCTCTTTTATTCTTCCACACAACAGGTTATGAGCCCAGGTTCTAAGAAATTAAAAAGGATAAAAGTAAAAGTTAACCTAATATTACGAGCTGTCAAAAGGTACAAGTAGAAAAATTAAAAATCAAGTGTGGAAGAATAAAAGAGCAGCAATAGGTAAAACTGGTCTACGGAATGTACTCGTCTCTGTACGAACACAACTGTTCATCTCTGTTAGAATAAAGTCTTTGTGTAATATTAATACAAGTAACAACTTAATATTGCCGCTCTATCCCACTGCGTAACCTCACTCGTTTTCAGGCAAATTCAAAATAGTTTGCGTTAATTACAGGTTACAGGAACGATTATAGACATTAATCTCTTTCCGTAAGGGATCGAAAATAATAATTTTAGATGCAGGGATTATTTTTACAAAAGAATAAAAGGAGTTTTCGGGTATCGTGTCAATCGAAAAGAAACGTTAATCCTGAAAGAAGGGACAAAATAATGTTTATGGGGGGTGATTTGATGGTTCACGATTGATCGGGTCACTTCGGTCGAATTTTCAGGGAATTATTAGGGACGAGCCAGTTGAAATAATTCCGTGATCGAAGAAAATAATACGGGGGGTCGAAGAACGTGCGAAAGCATCCAGGAAGTCGAATTGAAGAGATCGATTTTGCGAAAGTCGCGGAGCAGCTGTTAATTGTGGAGGATTAGAAGTCGCCGGGCCACGCGACTAGAAATCATAATGAATCGCCTCTGTTTAAATGAGACGAGGCGGACATTAAATTCTTGAGGATCCGGGGGGTGTAATCACGGGAGGAGGGAGAGGGGCAACGTGCAATTCCGATCGTGGAAGGAGCGGGTCTTTTTAACGCGGGACGATTGTTCGGCCAACTTTTCTGCGTTATTTGACAGAGCAAAAGGGAGAGCGTGCCCCTGGTGGGCTCGTCCTTCGCGTAACTATTGATTTCCGGAAGGTCGGCCGGGGTTCCTCTGCTGGTGCGAAACATTCTATTTCGAGGGGGTAGGAAAAGGAGGTGGAGGAGGTGGTGAACAGGGGTTTGGGAACGGAAGGGAACGGAACGGCGGGAAGAGACGGCGGAGGAGCGAAGGGGTGTAGGGGGAGACCAGAGGGAGACTCGTCAGAGGGTAGAAAGAAACTACCACCGATGCGGCCGGGCGTCATGAGTCCGTGCATTGCGATGCTACAGCCGGAATCCGAGGGTAAAATCGAGTCGGACGAATCAGCTATTTCGGACAAAGAACCGTCGAACGCCACGACACTAATCGACTTGATAGCCGTGACGCAATGAACACAGCACGCGCGAAGAGGTACCCGATGCATCTTTCACGAATTCCATGGATTCGCCGCGGATTCCGGGCAGAGCTAATCCACCGGAAATTGCTGCCCGACTCGAATAGGGTAATCCAGTTGCAGATTTTTCTCCGGCAACGCGTTCTCCCGCGTTCCGATCGGTACGCCAATGGTTAACAGTCCGCATTACAAGTGATTTCGCGCGCGCTCCCGATCGGGAAAATTCAACTCGTTTGTTCCAGCATCGTCGCTAACGCATTGTTGACGGGAGACGCGAATCGCCGCCGTAATTCGTTCGCTGATAATTTTATTTATTATTCGCTATCCGTACGAATTCAGGGGAAAAAGCTACCCCCTCTCTCTCTCTCTGCCAGTACCCGATTAATCGCGTGACGTCGTGACACATGCACGACAGAGTGAATTTCAAGGTAAAAAGGTCAACAATTTGTTTTTCTCGATTGCGATCGTTCTCTTAAAACTTGTGATCAAGCTTTTTCATTATCGAACTGATTTTATTCATATTATATTTTCATTTCTCAAGAGTTTCTATGTATATCCTGCTATTGATGCCCCGTAGGATATATAATATAAATAAAATATAAATAAAAATTTAAGAGAGCTGGTTGGAACTGGGTAAAAAGTTGTAACCTAACTTTGTGAGGCGTTTCAAATTCACCTAGCAACTGTGTTGAACACTGGGTCTAGGCTTTCGGCAAACCTAAAAAAATTCTGGAATACGTATACGTCCCTACTTTCATGAAAGAATAGTTATAGCATTATTCAAAATATTATTAAATATGTTGGCATTAGAGGAGGTGTTACATCAACTTCATATCTATAAAATGAATAAAATGATATAGAATGGAATCATTCTGGATAGGAAGAAATGTTTAATTTTCTTGATGAAATAGCTCCGATTGGAAAGCGTTAATATAGCATAATTGTTGGAACGTGGAACGTTTAAGGCATTAACGGAGAGGGAATCAATATTGGTGAGAAATAAATCGCAGAGTGCAATCTTTCCTGTGGACACAAACGACCCGGATCGCTCGAATCCGACGCAGCGAAATGAGTGCCGAGCGCCGATTGCGTGCTCGTAAAAACGGGTGGAGGGTTAAGGGAAAGACAAATAATGAGAAGGAAAAAAAATATTTCGTGGAAGAAGGGAGGAAACACGGAAGTCGCGAGAGGTTACACGACGATCTTGATCATGTCCCGATGTGTGAAAAAAGCCCCTATCCTCGACACGTTTCGTCCCTCCGCTTGGTAGCCGCCAGCGTTCACAATAAAATGCAGACACGGGTGTGCACATCTTCTCTGTGTGTGTGCGCGTCCTATGTAAGATAGCATCGTACGGACACATGTGAACAGCAGCATTCCGCGTGTCGAAACAGCCAGATAGGTAGATGGCAAACAATGCTCGAGGAGGACTGCGAGCATCCCTATTACACCTATTACACGTATTACAGAGCCAGGCTAACCTTCCACTAGCATTCACCGCAAAAATCACATTCTCAAATAATTAACTGGACTTTTAAAATGTACCTCAAAAGGGGAACGTACTTCAATTCAATTATATTTAACCCTCATAGGTACCCTCATCGAAATACGACGAAAGGCGGTCCCTAGCCATCGTCTTATATCGACCTACGAATTAGTCAAGACTAACACGTTGTAATTGACACAGAAAAGATCCTCGAATTATAATATATGCTCGAATCAATGATTTCCCAGTGGCTGATCTAACGGTAAGCGGACTAAGCGGCCGCGTGGGGCCCCGAGATACCATAGGGCCCCGAATTTTTAATTTTTTATTTTTTTTAATGTGTAACGATATGATATTTTTCATTACTTTTCTTTTTTGTTAATAAGTTTATGACAGTTTTCTTGCAACTTCTATTTCTAACTTGAGTTTGAGGGCCCCAAAATTTTTACCGCTTGGGGCCTCCACTTGACTAGTGCCGCCACTGTGATTTCCTATAAAGAAGTCTTTTTTTTTATCTATTTTACGTCGCTTTTTTAACTGGTGTGTGGTTATTTCGCGACGGTATTCCAGCAATTTTGAAATAAGAATGATGAATGTATGAACGGTCATAGAAATGTCGACGAATCTCGCACAAGAATAGAGTAATAGCATTTTCTCTCTGATACAAATGAAACAATTATTTGCTCGCGTTGCGAAGAGAGGGACCGAAGGCTAACGGGACCGAAAATTTTCCTTGACAGGTGAGAAGCTGTTCAAATAATTCTCGGTGTGCTGTTGGCTGAGACAATCGCGCGAGAGCAATCTTGTCCTCCTTTGACAGACGTTCGGTGGTACAATTCGGAATTGGAACCGGCATCGTCGCAAGTCAAGCAGAACAAGTTTATCCTGTCGAAGTGGTCTGTCCCTGTAGCACCTTCAAACATTAACATTCGTATCTATGCCTACTTTAGCCGTCTAAGCACACAGGCATCGACACGGACACGGACACGGATAGGAGCCGAGGTTCGCGCAGACACGTACACAACCGAGCAAACATTTGAGTTACAGGGCAGTGTATACTTACGCAGGCTTCTGTACAGAGATAGCCATTTACGGACGAAGACCACTTGCCTGGGAGGCACTAGGTGGACTTGGCAGACGCTCTCCACCCACGTGTTTCATCTCGGCTTGATCCACGTGACCCTAACCCGACGGTCATTTACGATGGCCTTTCCTCGAATGCTCAAGAAAACCCTCGTCGTCAACGACTCCCGAATAAAGCTGCTCCGATCTTCTGCTTTTAAAACGTTCGCCAGACTCGCGTGATTTTCTACGGATAAACTGCGATATTTTTATGCGACGGACACTCGTTCGATCACTCCGGCTCGACGAAATTGTTCTTTCAACGTTCCATACTTGTTTCGGCTTTTAATTGTTCGGAAACATGTGAGCAACTTCAATCCTGAGAAACACGTGAACAAATTCAAACCTGAGAAACTTGTGAACAAATTCAAACATGTGAGCAACTTCAATCCTGAGAAACTTGTGAACATCCCTGACCTCTGGAAATATTCCATGTGCCATTTAAACTGCGGTGCCCAAGGTGGTTCGGAACCCACCTTATAAAAACTGTGGGTCCCGTCGCGAAATAACTACTGACTTGGAGTTCCAAAAGCGACGTAAAATTAGCTAAAAAAAAATTTGTGAACATATTCAAACCGGAGCAACTTGTAAACAAATTCAAACATGTGAACAAATTCAATCCTGAGAAACTTTTAAACAAATTCAAACATGTGAACAAATTCAAAACTGAGGGACATGTGAACAACGACCTAACCTTTAATCGGGTGGTGAACATTTCGAAAAATTTCCTGGAAATTGTTTCGATCAAGCTTGCCCACATTACGTTCTACAAGTTGTTACAACTGGTGATTAAGTAAATACATGATTTCAGGAATTTGATGTGGGCACTTGTCACGGATAATTCCCGGGGCCTTGAAGTTCTCACCGGGAAGAAGAAAAAGCGAAATTGCCGATGCGATTAAGTAATTGAAATTCCATTACCCGTTACAAGAAACGATAATAATGGTCGCGCTGTCAATAAAACACTATAAAGAACATAATAAAACCGAAAACCGATTTATTATAATAGCGTACATCGACATATCGCGCTCTCGTAGCCCAGGCTAAATGACACTACTCTCCGGCATGCGTGTAAGCACTTCGAAGTAATAACAGTTTTTAATATTTTTAATTATTCATCATTTGAACAGGTGGAAATTTATTTCGACGACACCGTACATTTGAACTGTGGTGGCATTTAATTCCCGTGACCAGAAGTATGGAGACGCATGGGAACCATTTGCTTTATTCCTGCGAGCAGATCCCGACCCGGAAAGAGTAATGTTTTGCATCTGACGAGATTTATGAGGATTTCCGCGTTTAACAGCTGATTAAAGCAAATAAAACCGATAACGTTGAATCGCGTTGTCGATGGTAATCAAAATCTCGGAAAATATTGGAAGCTTCGCGCCGCGCTGCGCCGCGCCGCGCCGGCTAGATTGTCAATTTCATTTATTCGTAACGCGCAAAGCTAAAATCGAATGTAAATGAAAATTCAATCTTTTTCATCCCGCTTTCTCATCGTCGAATTCTTACAATTTTTAATCGCTAGCTTTTCAATTGCAGATATCACGTCGAACGATTAAAACGATGTTGGATAAATTGTTATGATTTCTTTTCGAATCGATGAATGGCAGAATATCTCTTTAATCGAGTATCAAATAGTTCATGAGATCCTGGATATTTTCCCGTCGCTTAATAACCATAGGAGTTGAAGAAGCGACGTAAAATAGAATAATAAAAAAAAAGAAAAAAGGATGTTTACTTCGATATGAATAGGAAGTGTTTGAACTTGAACTGATTTCTTCCGTATAACAATACTATTGCGTAAAAGTAATCGGTGAGGCCTTAGTGGGCTCTAAGCAATTTTAACAAATTATGAGTCCTTGGTGTTCAACGTAAAAAATTTAGATATATCAGCACCAAGAAGTTCAAACACAAATAGAATCGGTTAACTGTTCTCAAATACGTTTCAGTGATGGGACGCAGTCATGCAGTGACTCCCACAAATATTCGGACACTCTCAAAAAGACCATAACTTACTTAATATGTGAATATACGACTTGAAATATTTGGAGAAGTTAGAACGATTAGTTTGCTACACAGCGTGACGAAAATTTTTGAAAAAAACTGCAAATTGTCGGAATTGCAGAAAAAATACTAATAGTTGTATTTTCCAACTTTTTTATGTGGGCTTATATCGGAAATTTAGAAAACACGTTTCGTAGATCTGTATCAATTAAACATATTCTGAGAAGTTCATCAAAATCGGTCGACGTTGTAATCAGCTACAAACGTTTAAAGTTAGTAAAAATTGCAGGTTTTCACGATTTTCAGCCTCCAACTGCAGTAATTCTAAGGATTCTTACATCTTTCAATGCCTGTTGTTTTTTCCCCGCATCAACCGATTTCTATGAAACTTTCACAGTGCATATAATTCACTTCACACAGATCTACAAAACGTATTTTCTAGAATTTCAATATATAGGTACGCATAGAAAAGTTGTAAAATGCAACTTTTAGTATTTTCTCTACAATTCCGACCAAATGCAATTTTTGAAAAAATTTCTTTTCACATCCTGTAGTAAACTAATTGCTGTAGCTTTCCAAAAAAGTTCAAATCGTATAGTACAATATTAAAAGAGTTATTGTCTTTTTTAAAACGTCCGAATATTAATGGGAGTCACTGTATCTAATCAATTACTAAACATTTCGGTATTGTATGAGATATACCAATTCCATATCCATCAAATTTCAAAAATCGTAGGGAATGGAAAAATTCTAGCTGTGAAGAAATGTTTAATTTTCGAGTTAAAATACCAAAAGAATTACCAAACAAGTTCAAATGATTTGTTTCGTGTTCGGTAAAATTCGAAAAATTTTTGAATGGACTTCTGTACAAGTGTCTTCGAGGTTAAAATATTTCTATTGGTAATTTCATTTGAAACACTGTCGTTGTTTACATTTCCGTGCAGCAGCGCGACGTGATAAAATATTACCGACCAAGTAACTTGCGTTTTCGTCCGGACGGCAGTGCTATTTGCAGATGAGGAACGTGCATCTCTCTTTTCTTGAACGCCCACGTGTTGTGCAAGTTGAACGATAAACAGTGAGGCTAGGTTTTCTCTGTTCTTCCCTGACAAAAGGATCATGATCCGAGATAGAGCAGCATAATGTGACGTTCATATGGGTGGCCGACAGCACGGAGGACGATGAGACTCCATGCCTCGAGGCATTGTCATATCTTGACATTTAGTGTTAACACTACCCACACGTTTGTGTACGCCGCTTAATACCGAATCCTTTGCTGCGGAATGTGTCTCCAAGGCTTGGTTCTAAAAACCATCCAGTCCGCTCGAAAAAAATATACTGTCCATCGTACAATATGGTCGTTTCTATAAATGAATTTTATTTCAAAACATCAATGGCGACTTCCTAATATTTAGCTACCCGAAAGTGTGTTTTTCAAGTGTTCGGTAAATAATAAATACAGTGACTCTGACTAATATTCGGACACACTTAAAAACACCATAACTTTTTAAATATTGGACTATGCGATTTGAACTTCTTCGAGAAGCTAGAGCAATTAGTTTACTACAGGATGTGAAAAGAAATAAATGCATTTTTGACCACAAAAAACGGACCGAACTAATTTGTACTCCCAATAAATTTAAAAGAAATACTAGTTCCGAGTGCAGAAAAGTTCAAAGGTCCGCAGCGCAGCAATAATTCTCGAGAAATGGTGCACGTAACTTTAAACTAGAATTATATCGTAAATACCTGGATGTGCTGGGGGTCGAATATATCATAATTCCGAAGACTGAACCGGAGGAATATGCATACACTTTTTTTCTCTGGGTTATTCTTTTTCGGAGGCGAATAAATTCGCCCGTTTTATCTTACGGCCGTCAAGACGTTGAGAATTTTGCGTACAAAGTGTTTCGAACAACGGATACGATTTTATGCAGCGGCGTATTCAGGTGCAGTGGTGCTGCAGCCGCAGAATATCACCATCTTTAAAGCTTCGCGCCTGGAGGTCGTTACCTCCCACTACAACAGCCCGAGCCCATCGATAACGACCTCTATGTAGGTTTATGATCGTGTCGACTCCACCATCAAAACCTAGATGAAGATATTTCAAATATAAATTCCGTCTGGTCTCCGCATTTCAATTTACAACCCTAATCTGCCCGATTATGGCGGATTTCGTTGCGACACGTCGTTACACTACCGGACTACCTGCGCATTTATTGCAACTGCAGATCCGCGGAACACGAGACAATGTTTCAGCGACGAATTTATGGGAAATGATCGACCTCGTTTTAAAAGTACAATTGACCGTGCAAAATATTTAACGAAAAACGAAAAAAAAGGAGAAGTTATTTCAAATAACCGTGGGAACAATCCTGTATATTAATAGTGAAGAGTTCTGGCCATTATTGAACAACAGAAAGACTATAAAAGTCAGGTATTATCAAAATTGCAAATTGGGAGCTGTAAAAACAGATTAGAATCTCGAACGTCTGTATTCCGGCGGCGCGGCGCACATACGGCCGAATGACCAAATTACGACGACAAAAACATAAAATGAGATTTTATTTGATATTCTAGTTAGAAATGCTTATAAGAAGACAGCTTAATAATAATCTTCGGAAAAGTAGCTGCTTAGGGTTAATTGGGGTCATAAAAAAGGGTTAAGGGTCCATAGTATTTTAATTAAAACAGAATTAAATAAATTAAAACACTAAAAATTATTTCTGTAGTTTTATTTGAGATATAATATGCAATAAAAATATTATTCTACATCCTCATTGTTACTTTCATCATTATCATCAGCATCATTAGTAGCATCATCATACAATGTTCAGAATGTCCACTGACACCAAACTTATCGAATATATACTTTAACAATCGTTCATTACACTTAAATGCTGAAAACTTGAAAAACTGTTCACTTCTTAACACTTCAAATAGTTCTTTTCTCGTAATCTTTATCTCCTGTACAGCACGGTCGACGCGACTTCCTGTTAACAATAATTGCAGATGAAAGTACGAACCTGACGCTTCAATATCCATGTAGAAAACTTAGCGAATTTCAATTGGAGAAAACAGGATTAACGGAATTACGTCGTCAACATTACTGACGCGAACAACTGAGATTCACCGTCCGAACCATAGCCTAATTTTGCACAGGTGCACCGACTACTGCGTTGCGTTAACAAAAACAATTTTCACGCTACATTGTGGGCCCCTCTCTTAGAGTACGTAATGATGGTATTTGAAATTAGTTTAGAGAACATTGTTAAATCGACTTTTGTCGTCGTAATTTGGTCATTCGGCCGTATGTGCGGCGCGGCGGCAGCGTGGCTGGCTAGTAAACTAGTCGCAGCCAATGAACCTTAAATCAATCAGTTATCAGGGAAAACGACCTAGTCGATTGAGTTACGCGTCTCACCCCTCCCGATAGTGGAATATATCCGTGGTAGTACGTACGAGGTCGCGACACACGAATGCGGTTATAAATACCCACCGTGTGTATCTACGTATACATCTAGTTGGCCGAGTAATAACCATTCGTTCCGCTTATAAAGGCATGCATCAAGGAGGCAATAAAAGCGGCACACGCGGGGAAAGTACTTGTTTTCATTTACATGGGCGCACTGCCAAAATGGGACGCAGGGAAACGTACGTGCGGAAGGAGACTAAGTCGACGGAGGTTTTAGGGAAGACCTCGAAATCCCGCGAGCTATTTATGGAATGGTTATTGAAATCTTACGGACGCGACGGCCCCGAGCTCGCGAAACACGTTTCTACACACGACTTCCTCTTCACAGGCCTCGCGACATCCCCTAATAACTGCCGATGGCGCTTCTTGTTATTCCTTCCGATCCGATGACGCACGGGCTGAGCCACGCGTTCTCGTCTCCCCGATTCTTCCTCTTTCAAGATTAAAGAAAAATCGCCGGCTTGGAATCAAAAGTCCTTCTTTAGTCCGTTCCACATATTTTTGCAATTTATATACAATTTTATCTCGTCAATTGTTCTTTCAAGGTCGATGGAGAATGACCCACCCCATATTTTACAATGGTAGACCTCGCTGCAGAAACCTTCGATTTTGGAAAAGTCCTGTTCTAAAGGAAAATCAAACTTGTCACGGTTCCACATATTTTTGCAATTTCTATACAATTTTGTCTCGTCAATTGTTCTTTCAAGATCGATGGAGAATGACCCACCCCATTTTTTATAATCAAGGACCTTTTTTTTAATTCAAGATTAAAATTGAAGACCTTGCTGCCGAAACCACGAATTTTGGAAAAGTTATATTTCTTCAATTTTTCACGATTGAACACCTTGCTCATTTAGAAGAAATGCTTTTTTACAGTAAAATTGTGCTTATTGAAGTTTTAACCCTGCGATAACCGACAACTTTCTAACCGGTCAAAGCCCGACGAGGTTCCCAGGCACCTTCTCTATTAATATGTCGTGTGATATAATTGTTCTTTTTTTTAATAACTCCTGAACGAAGCCACGCGGAACATTTTCGCAAAGGAAAAAGTAATTTCACGCTACCTCAGGAATTATATCGTCCGAGTACAACGTCTTTGGGACACCCTGTATACGTTCAGATGATTTATTGAATGTCACCCTGGGCACAGTGTAATTGTGAAATGCGACTTCGGCGACCGGACGCATATGCATTTCGATCGGACCCTGCGTCACCCTTGCTGCTTCGCTGTACCAGGACAGACGGAGGGAAAGGTAATGTTCGGCGAGCCAAGAAGATTTTATTGGAAAACTTACGGAGCGTTTCAAAGTATGAAGATTTATCGTTTTCGCCGAACTTTCCTGTATTTCTACATCCTTCTCGCAACATTAGCACCGATGCTCCTCTTTGCTTTTCGTTTCGAACTGCGCGTACATACTTGGCGTTCGATGTCCCCCCCCCCCCCCCATTGACGTTATGGAACTATTATTCCCATCTAATTGGGAAAATTTATTTTCGAGGAGTTTAATGAAACAAGTTCCTCGCGTTAAAACTTTCCAGCCTGTTTACGCGACAACGAAAGAAACCCGTCCGTCACACGAGTGTTCGGATAATGTTACTGCATAGAAAATGTCCAACTTTTAACTTTTTTTCTTAATGAAATTTATTCATCAAGTTAAGCACCAATGTATTCTATCAATGAATACGCGTTTTTTTATTGTATCATGGTGGAAAGTGTGAATTGTGTTTTATAGACAACAAATTTTCCACCTGAATTGCAACAAACTGGAGTGAAATGGAAAGCCATTTTCTTTTTTTATTAATAATATTACACAGGGTGAGTCACCTAAGACAAGCCACCTGAATAACTTCTACATCTTTTGAGATAGGGAGAAATTCTTGAGACAAAAGTTGTTTGGTTTCATTACGTGGTCTGCATAACTTTTTTTCAAGTGGACGTGCTTAGGAGATTAGAAGGTCAACTTAGTTTTTTAAAATGAAAACACATAGTTTTGAACTCCTACGATTTTAGCCCTTTTCGAGACAATTTCAACGATATAGTCATTCAAAACGGTATAGATATAGAGTTCAAAACTATGTGGTCCCATTTAAAAAAACTAAACTCCATTTAAACAATATTGTCAACCTTAGATTCTAAGATATCTTTGTATTGTTAACTTTGTATTGCTAATGTGTGGGGTTTTATAGCTTCATAAAAAAACAGGCTGAAAATAGTGCAACAGCATTTTAAAATTTTTCTAATCACTTTAATGTTTAAGAAAACGCCCACCCCCGAAGATCGTCATCTTCGCTTTAGTTAAATGAAAGGTGACCTTGTTTTTTAGAATTTTAGAATTCATTCACGGTCACACAAGGTCATAAATGAGCTTCTCCGTTAAGAAAATAATTCAAGCTGATACTCGTTGTTTTCGAACTATGCTGCGCATCCAGTGCACTATTATATAATGCAATTACTACGGCTGGAGAATCTCTTTATCCCCGCCGCTTTGCTTTAGGTTCCAGGCTGGCGATTCATTGGTCACGTGATTAGTTAGTATTACGTTAACACCACACCTTAATCTCTGAAGTCTCTCAAGCGGCAGAACACTCTCAGCTTCCGATACTCCTTATTAGTACAATTTGATCGTAGACGATTCATTGCTGCAGTGATTAGTCAGTATCAGGTTAACGTCACACCGTTCGTTTTCGACCGGTCTCTCCAGCGACACGCTACTTACTCCAATATGCATTATTAATATTACCTTATGCATCCTGCAGCTGGCCTCTCTTGGATGCATAACTGCACCGAAAAATTCCACTAAATCTTTCAGCGGTGCAACATGGATTTTCATCGAGCAAGCTAATTCGATTCAAAATATTTATTATTATCATACACGAAGGTAATAACAGCGTAATCAATCCTATCGAAAGTCAACCATTTTTTAATAGAATTCTATATAATTCAGTAGCGAAAGAAAATTTGTCATGTCTCCTCGTGCATTTCTGACACTTTGTACATTTTCGAGACACAAGAAGAAGTATTTTGAAAACTTAAGAAAGATTATATTAAGAAAGACAATACATTTTTATTTCACTCCAGTTTGTTGCAATCCCGGTGCAGAAGACGATTCTGTCCACAAGGAAACGTTTGCGCTATCTTTCAGTTGACGAAGGATACGTTTTGTAAAAATAATCGAAGAAATTGTGCCACGAAGATCCACAGTTCTTTTTTCTTATCGCTCTTGTGACTATAAAAGAATGATAAAGTAAATTTCGAATTCGCGTAAAACCTGGCGGTTTTCGACGAGGGTAAAGTCTCGGGAATAAAAATTTTCCGGCGCCTTTCGCGAACGCAATAACAAGCGGAACGATGCGAGAAGCACGCCATAAGATTCTATATCACGATGAATTTGTCGCCGGTCCGCGTTTCTATCGTGACACTGGGAAATAACATATACCGTTCGCGCTGCTAAATGTATCGCTTTTCATGCTTTTCACCCAGTCAAACTATTTTTCCGAGGGAAAGACGGAGACGTTTTATTCGTGCGCCACGTGGCCTGAGAAACGACATCCATAAAGCGTCATTACTGTTCTCGAAAATACCCGTTCCGAGAGAACAACCGCGTCTTCTTGGATTGGCTTCCTCCCATAAATAGAGGCGCATCCCGCGGACAAAAACACGGAAGAAACATGGCTTGGCCTACATTCGTGTCCCACGAACCACACCGCCACGGAGGAAACGGCATATTTAGTGAATTGTCCTATTTCGTGGAGCCCCCTGTCCCGGAATAATATTATGCGAGGGGGCGGCTCTGATCGATATTTCCGAACAACAAATATTTCTGGAACAGACCGTCGTAAAACTTATTTTTGATAAACGTCTGGCTTCGCAGCCTGTGCTTGCTTGGCATAATCAAACTTCATTTCTTATTTCGGTAAGCTTAGTAATGAATTTAGGGACGAATTTCAAATATACAGCGTGTTCAGGTTATTTCTTATCAGCGTTTCTTTTTGCAAATCATGAATAATCAGATTTGATGCGACCAAAAAAAGATAACACTCATTTTTTAATTTATTCTCTTGGTAAGCTTAACAATGAATTTAGGGACTTTGAAACTTATACGGGGTCATCACTCTATTGCTATATTTAAATTTAAAAAAAGAAAAAACTCTATTACTATTTTTCTTGCGATTAATAAATAGACTGTGGATTTTTATGCAAGATAAAAATTTTCTGCATTGATTGCCAGAAGCAGGAATAAAATAAAAAATTGTTTCATGCCTTAATTACTTTATTACAGTGAAAACAACATTGCAAGCTTCTGAAATTATTTAATCGTGTACTGTTTTATATACTTAAATAACAGAAAAAATGGAGAATTGCAAAATAATACTGGTTTTTGCGAGCAACGCAACAAAGTTTGGAATTGTTTGATGTTTGCAATATTTTCTTTTTAGGAACGAAGGTGACCTTGAATTTTTTAAATGGAATGTTATACATATTGTTTCTATGTACATTATATTCAAACGATGGACAAGAAAAATTCATTCGTATACGACGCAATGACCTCCAAGGTCATCCAAGGACAGAAATGGAAGAAAAATTTTGATCCCAATAATTTTAGTTTATTTGTTTCACTTTGTTCGAATGTAATCATTACTGGTTTGCTATTCTATTATATTCTATCATAGTGGTGCGTCGTCTTAAGAAAATGGCGCACTCTGATAAAAATATCTGAAGCAGTTATCACGATGAATGTCGTCTGCGCTTCTTTCTCGCACGGTCGCTTTGCCCCTTGGGATTTCAACAATGTGCACCGTAGAACCCTAAATTTTAACCGGCGGTATCTTGAGAACCGTGTTTAAGATTGGAAAATGGTGAAAGACTTATCGATTTCTCTTGTCAGGACCGAGCATTGACCCACTTCAACCCTTGAAAAAGTTTCGTATGTAGTTCTTTAGTAACACACGAGCCCTCACCTCAAACGAAATCTCGAAATATTTAATACAAATTTTATTATTTACTTTTAAATTTAATTCTTTACTGAACAAAATTGCCAGACCTATTTCCAACTTTTTGTACCAACACTAATTTTTGCAATTTTATACACAAGAACCGAGTTTTCTACTTGTGTATTGTATTATTTACAATTTTGTACAAACACACGCAGCGAACCGGGCTCTTTACTTGTGTGTTACATTATTTACAATTTTATACGGACATAAGGATCAGAACCAGAGAAGTTTTTTAAGGAACTGTGTCATATATTAAAATATATGAATTAAATTAATTTCTAAAAAAACTAAATATCTAAAAATTCGAATTACATTTCACATCAAATTAAATATTTATAATCTTTATGCAACAAACAAGTTTTATTTAATACGCTCATTTATATTCGAGATTAATATAAAATTATATTTTAGATTTAATTACCCCTGGCAAAAAAGGTACAAAAATAAATTCCACTTTTTAAAATTTAACTTCTACAGTACTATTTTTCTTTCTTTTGTGTTACGTTATTTACAATTGTATACACACATAAGGAACTGAGATTTTTACTTGTGTTACATTATTTACAATTTTATATAAACATAGGGAACTGAGCTTTTTACTTGTGTGTTACATTATTTACAATTTTATACAAACATAGGGAACTGAGCTTTTTACTTGTGTGTTACATTATTTACAATTTTATACAAACATAGGGAACTGTGCTTTTTACTTGTGTGTTACATTATTTACAATTTTATACAAACATAGGGAACTGAGATTTTTATTTGTGTGTTACATTATTCACAATTTGGTACAAACATAAGGAACTGAGCTTTTTACTTGTGCGTTCCATTATTCACGATTTTCTACAAACATAAAGAAGCAAGTTCCATGATTTAGAGTTGTCTAGAAACACGGAGAACCGAGCTAGCTTTCCACTCGTGCATTTTTCCTGAAAGCTCTTAGTTTAGTCAATTTGCCAGGCAAGTACGAAGATCTATTGTTTAAAGGCGCGGTGCTAGACGAGGGGAGGGGGATGGATGTTCATAAAGTTCAATTAGGAAACACTAATCTACCCTTCGTTCGTTGCTCCATTTTAATGAGAACGACCACACGTAGAAACAGTTTCGCCGTGGCCCTGAAGAATTCAATTTGTCGAGGCTGAAGTTCCAGCTGGCTCCTCCACCGTGGGTCCCCTTTCTTTTTTCGCTATTTTCATTGAACTCGTTTTTAATATTGCCCTCCTCCGGCTCCATTTATACATATGTATGAAGAGATTTTAATGTTCTTCCGGCGTATGGGGCGTCCACGTGGCAAGCCGACATTATTGCACCCAACGCGCTTCGGTCTGCTGCACGTGACGCAGCTCTTCCGAAGATCCTATAAGAATTTTTACACGAAAACACGTATATAGATCTCGCCCCCGGTGCGTACCGCTTTATTACACCCCTGTGTAATGCAGACTTCAAAAAATCTTCAAGCTCTCGCTCGTAAACGTATCAGCCGGTGTGTTATAAAATTGATCTTACCCCTGGGTCATCATCCAGTGGAACCATTAACCCTTTTTCACTCGCAGCTATCATCACTCTTAATCATTCTTCGTGATTTTTTATTCGAACTATCAAACCGAATTAAAATATGTTCCTTCCTTTTTAATCTTTTAATTCGGGATGACGAGTTAACTCGCAATTATTGAATAATAACTTCATGATTCTTTTCTTCTTATCCCCGAAGTTTCAAAGCGAGTAAAAATATGTTTCTCCCTTTAATCCTTCAATTGGGGGTGGCGAGTTAATTTGCAATTTTTGTTTGCTGTCACTAGACCGCGGATCTTTATACAAAATAAAAATATTCTGCTTTGATTGCGGGTAGCGGGAATAAAATGAAAATTCAATTCATCCCTTAATGACTTTGTTACGTTAAAAACAACATTGCGATATTCTTGAATTTTTCTAATCTATTACAATACTTATTTTTTTAATTTAATTATTACAATACTGTTTTACATTTCGTCCAACTAATTTCTTCATGAATGCATAAAGTTCTGCAAAAATTTTGTTCATTTTCATCTCGATATTAAATTACTGAATTATGAAATAATATATTGCATTTTGTTAAGTTTATATATATATTTAAAATGATGCTGCCATTTCATATTGTATAGTAGTATTCACATTAATATAAACTATATCGTATTTACGTTGATTCTGGTTAAATTTTTGTCACGTCTTCATTTTATTTGTCGTACATTATGTCTCGCTAATGTTCATTATTGAAGATGCATTCAGTTACTCTTCTATTACATTCTATTCCTCTATTGTTTTGTTTTACCTCATTGTTTACAAGCTCATTGAAAGTACTGATACAATCGTAGAACTTGTTGCGCGTTAATGTTAAACAATGCGAGCTAATTCTTTCCGTCATGATTACAGTAAAGCATCCTAAAACGCACCCTGTTCTCTTTGTTGGCAAAATATCCATCTTACATTTCTCTCGGCAAGGTCCTTATTTCTATGGTTCGCGTTTATTCAAGAAGCCTGTTATCTCTGCTGCTTACTTTTTGTCCGGAGATCTTTAGAATCATTGTAATACGAACCGAAGCATTTTTGCGCAGCTCTCCTTTGGATTTTATGCTGCTTTCATCACAAACGTTGTGGTAAGAGTTTCTTAAATTCTTTGACGTATTGTACGTAGCTATGCCGTTACACGTACCGTATAGACGTTCACGAAAGTCTGCACATATGTTCAATACATTTTATATTTAGGGGCGAATAACTATATTCAGAAATACAGTTTGTACATGGGAAATCTTCAACATTTATAATGTTCGTCTAAATACAAATTAAACGATTGACCGCTTTATTTAAGTTCCACACAAAATTTGTTCACGTTATCTCCAAGAAGTAATCACTAACAATAAGAAGAAAATAGTAAATCATTGTTCGAAATTGTTATTTTCATTCCGAACTAGATTTATTCATGCTTGTGATAAAGCATAGAATGTGATTTTATAAAATATTGCTATGTTCGAAGAAAAACAATTTTAATATAATATACATAAATGATGATCGTATTAAATTCTGTCGTATTTTATATCCTATTGCATAAGGATCCGCAGTCTAATTATAATTTTGTATATTATAAAATAAAAAATGTCTGCATCGATTCCAAGACACAGAGGTTAAATAAAAATGTCTTTCTTGTTTCAATTATTTGATTAAACTGAAACTAATACGTCGATGTTCTTAAATCTTTTAAGTACGTCCACTGATTGAAATTATACATACCAATTTTTGTTATAAATGCATAAAATCCGCAGTCTAATTATAATATATCGTATTGTAGCTTTGTTATTGATATAATATAATTTTTAATTTAAATACCTTCTTTTGACTTATTGTATGCAATTATTATATCATATATTATTACCCATACAATATGTATGTGTATACATATATTTCAATTATGGTTTGTTTTCCAAAAAAGAAAGATTTATTTAAAGTTTTTATGTAGATTTAGATTTTCCTAATAAATTCTTATTACATACCATGATTAAAGACGATTATCTAATTAAGTAAAATTTGTTTCTTCATGAAATATACATATGTATATAGCTCCCTGCAACCTTGATCGATTGTAAAAAAACTTTTTGCATCCAAATAAATATAACTCACTTAGATCTACAGAAGACATATTTTAAATTTCCAGTATACGCACAGATAAAAGAGTTGGGAATCGCGACGTTTACTTTTTTCTTTGAACTTTCGACGAACGGTCATTTTTAATCTGAATCTTTTTCATAAATTATCTATCAAACTAATCCTCCTAAAGTCTCCAAACAGCCAATTCGTTTATGAAAATAGTGTTCGATACGTGAACAATACGATCCAGAAAGTTCCCTGTTGATTACGAGCTAAGAAAACGGCGAGATTGATTAGCAGCTTTATGATTAGCAGCATCATTAAAAATCCTTTGGATAGACTTCCGGCAGCTAATCGGCGAGCATTCGTCCATCGCGCTACAGCAACGTGGCCGCGTGGCAGACATAATTCAGGGCATAGAGGTAAGCTGGCGAGAAAGTTGAACGGCGACTTAATTTCTGTTATCCGCGAGTAGACGCTAGCAGAAATATATTCCCGAGTGAATGGGGCACTCGCCGTCGCGCATTGAACCCGCGCGATTCGTCTCGTCTCGCAATAGGGGCGACATCGAGCGAAAATAAAGCGGCGCGAGAACCTGGTGGCGACACGAGCTTGACGCTGCTCGATGAACGCGCGTCAAAGCGCTGCCACCGAAAGGCGATCTCTATCCAATGGGATTGTGCCATTTGTGCAACCGGGACACAACCGTCGAACAAGTTTCGAGGAACCCGTGGTTCGCGCGGAAAGAACGGAGTTGAATACTGATGCACTGCGCGCCGCGCCGCGCCGCGCCGCCGCGAGTGGAATCAAGTGGAGACCAAGTCAAGTGGAGGAGTCTGTGCCGGGGCAGCCACGGTAATACATCATATTAATGACGGTACCGGGTTCCTCCGTTGACTCGACGGTGTTGAGCGCTGCGCCAATTAAGTCCTATATCATTAGTAAGGAAAAGGCGAGCCTCGCGGGCGCGCGCGCGCGCGCACGCAACCCCCTCCTCCCCGTGTCAGCGTTTCCGCCGTGTGCTTTCAATCTTCCCGTTGAACACAGAGACACATCGCTGCGGAACTACCCCGGCGAAACTGCAAACTTTCAACCGGAAAAACCACCGAAAACAAACATTTCTGCCGGCCAACTTTTAATGAACGATTTTTAGAACCGGTCCACAGGGTCCTGCATCCTAATCGTCGTCGCTTAATAACCATAGCAGTTGAAGAAGCGACGTAAAACAATCAAACAGAAAGGGTCCTACATCTTGCTCCATGTAAAACGAGTTCGACTTGTGCTGAACATTTCGAACATTTACTAAATACGTTTGTTGTTTGATTATTTGGAATCTGAAATATATACAGTTCTGTTTTTTTTTTAGTTACTTTACGTCTCTTTTTTAACTGCTGTGGTTATTTCGCGACGGGACCTGCAGTTTTTATAAGGTGGGTTCCGAACCACCTTGAGCACCACAGTTTAAAATGGCACATAGAGTATTTTCAGAGCATGTATTACAAGGTCACGTGACTTTTATGACTAAATATCTCGGGATCTAATAATTTTTTGCAAAGGTACCCTAATAATTTTTTACGTAGAATGAACAGAAGAATCGATCTGTGTAAAAAAGAATATGCATATTTCTATTTAAAGAAATTATGCAATTGTTAATTGCACATGCACTGCTGCATCTAACAAAAATTTAAAGGCCTACAGATGTAGTGCTCTTCGAACCATTTATCTTTCTCCTTTGGCATTTTTTCGTAAATGCAATAATAACGGAGTTATGACTTGAAACAATTGCGTGGACCACCCTGTATACTAGGAAGTTTAGGGGAATTAAAGGTTTTTAAGGTTATTAAAAGAGGAAGACAATTTAAATAATTAATACTGTATCGTATATTTCAGGAATAGACACCTCATTACTAGACTGTAGATTTTATGCATGAGTAGGAGAAATTCGAAGTACTAGGCAGTTTAGGAAAATTAAAGGAAAAAGAGGAAGACAATTTCTATTTGGTCTGGATCAGTAGAGGACAATTTAAATAATAAATACTGCATATATTTTGTAAATAGATACCTCATTAGTAGACTGCAGATTTTATGCATCCATGAGACAAACGTATGTAGGACACTTCTCCCCACTCCTCGGTCCTCCATACCAAATTCTTGTTGTGTGTGGGAGGTGGGGGAAATTAGGAGTGATTAACAATTTATATAATTAATACTGCATATATTTTGTAAATAAATACTTCATTACTAGACTGCAGATTTTATGCATCCACGAGATAAATGTATGTAGGACACCTCTCCCCACTCCTCGGTCCTCCTCACCAAATTCTTGTGGAATGTAAGGGGTGGGGGAAATTAAGAGTGATTAACAAAGCCGCATAGAACATTTTTGCAAAGGAAAAATTTACTTCACGTCACCTCGGGAATTACCCCTTTCAAGAAAGTACAACATTTTTGGGACACCCTGTATAATAATCTTTCCTGTACGATAGCTTCCGAGGCAATCAACTGAATACACCCCGATCGTGTAAACGACAATTCTACGAGAAGCAATAAGGTAAAAATTTAAACGGATAGTTTTTCCTCTCCGGTTTGATTTTCGAGAACAGTCCGATCATGGCTGACTGTATCTACTGATTCCTGTCCGACGAATCTCCGAGCTCTATTCTCTAAAAAACGAAGCCACCTATGAAAAATTGCATTGAACATTTTGTCACGATGTCTTCACGTAGAATTGCTTCTTTTTCGTTCGTTTCTGATCCATTTCGCAGAGCTCTATGCAATAGATCATTTTCATACATCATTCTCTAACAATTGTATTGGGAAAAGAATTTCTTTCATCTTTCGAATTTACCGTAACAAGACTAATCTAAAAATGGTCTGACATCCTTCAACAATTTCTTTCTTGCATTCACAATAAAGCATTGCAAGATTCGCAGTTTATTTGCAGCTGGCCTGCAAGCGAACTTCCTGTGAACGGTAATTGGCTCTGAAGGTTTTATTGATTGTAAGCAATGCGAAACTCTTGACGAAGAAATGGTGATTTTCTTTTCACAATTCCGGCCGGATTGCCTTCGGATTTTTCATGTTTGTTTAGTCGGATCGAGGGCTGCCTTTCTCCTATAAATTATCATGTATTTGGCGTGTAATCAATAGACTGCGGATCTTCATGCATTTATAGGAAAATTGAGTAGATGAAAATCGAAATTGTTGGAAAATTTTTAAAATCGAAGACGTCAATATATGATTTCTCCTCTATTAAAATCCTTAAGGGAAGAGACAACATTCAATTTACTTTCTATTTCTTGCAATCGATGCAGACACTTCTTATTTTGCATAAAGATCCGCAGTCTTGTAGTCAAGTAGATTTGTACCAGGGGCGGCTGCAGATCGAAGTTTCGATCCTGTAGGATCAATGGTTCAGGAGTTATGCTTGCTTAAAGTTGAGCAATCTGCAGTGTTTTTGACAGGTAAGGGCGCCGCCATATTGGTTTGTAGTGACGGTCGCGTGCCGCTTACTGAGTTGGATAGATTAGGTCGAGGGGGGGGGGGGGGCAAGGACCGGTCGTTCTGCTCGGTAAAATTCAAATCAACATGGCGGAGCCCTTACGTGTCAAAAACACTGCAGATCGCTGAACTTTAAGCAAGCATAACTCCTGAACCATTGATCTTACAGGATGGAAACTTCGATCTGCAGCCGCCCCGGGTACAAATCAAAATAATTTATAGAAGAAATGCAGAAATTTTGAGTCCGGTAAAGTAAAGTTTACCCGAATCGAGCACCTCGATCGGGACAGCTTCCCCACGGCTAGGCTCGCCGAGAAGTGAGAAATCCGCGACACAAGAAACTGTGTTTTATCGCGGTGTACAATACTTTTCGAACGGTGTCACGCAACGGCGACTGTGAAAAACGCGGGACTAATTAATATTTGTGTCGCTGTTAAAGCACACGGAGGTCCCGAGACCGCGTGGTAAACGGTTTCCAAGGAACGGTTTACGTAAGACGCCGGTATTTCATATCTCGGCCGCGATAAATTTTCGAGTTTGCCGGCCAGCTCTAGCGGAACACGAACACGTACGCTAATTTTTGTACGATACCACCGCCGTGCTGCATTTTAGGTTGCCGCTGATTTAATATTACCCGCGGCATTGTAAACAATCGCGTTCCCGGCGAGTGATCGAGCACCTCATTTAAAATTGAAAATTGAAACCGCGGTAATACGCGAGACTGACGCGCTCAAACATTCCGCGATGCGAAAATGCATTCTCCATTTTTGCAGAAATCGTGGCGCACCAGCACAATATAATACCGGCACCACACTCTTTGCTAGATCGAACGAATATTGTGCCCACTTACCCTGCAATTCTCATGTTAGTCAGCGAACAACGCAACCACGAATGATTCTTATTAAATTCAGAATGAAATGCAGTCTATGCTTCAGTCACAACCGATTCCCACGAACGCATATAACCCACAGGATAATTGCAGCAATAGAAATTCCGCAGAAGATCCGCAGATTAATTGCTACAATAGGAACGACGAAGCAGGGCAAGCCTTTTTTTGTTCGTGTTGCTTCTCGTTTTCAAAGGGGTGAAATCATCCCTTGAAAAAATTTAATTTCGTGAAATATCTCGGGAACAACAAATGATATTCAAAAAACGTTCAAACGAAAGTTGCTTGGTACTATTGTGTCTACCAATAGTACCTGTGTAGAAAGAAAATTTTCAAAATGTATTTGAAAATCTTTTTTACACAGTCCAGTAGACACGATAATACCATGCAACTTTCGTTGGAACTTTTTAAAAATATCAATTGTTGTTTCCGAGATGTTTCTCGAAAATGTTGCAGCTTTCTCGGGGGCTGATTTCACCCCTCCAATGGGAGAAACAGCACGAGTGAAAAAAATATGGTTTTATTATTACTAGACAGAGGATCTTTAGGCGAAATAAAAATGTTCCACCTGAATTGCGACAAACTGGGAGTGAAATAGAAATTTATCTTCGTTCTTATAATACGTAGTAGATTGAAAATAATAGAACAGCATTCTTAAATTCTTCTAATGCATTTACTATTTTAAATTACACCTACTCGTTGTTGTCATAAACGCATAAAATCTGCTGTATAATTACACCGTCCAACAGCCAAAAAGGATATCGATTCTCACTATGCAATTCTTATAGAGTTTTTTGCGCTGATTCCGAATCTGTTTTTAATTTTTCTGCTCTATCGCGTGGTATAGTTCGATTTTCTGCTGGACCCTTATTTTTTGAGATAAATTCAAAAATATCGTCAAAAATTGGTGCAAAAGTGGTGTCTCTCCGTCTTTAACGATCGTTTAAACATGTTTAAACAATCATAATGTATTAATATTATATATCACTGTATTCGGGAAAGTCTAAGGAATCTTTTGCTGTAAAGATCAATTCAATATCTTTTATAATAACATCATAATATTTGTTCAAAGTTGAAAAATATGTCATTTTTTCAAATTCAAATTTCTCAAAAACTGTGCGTTTAGGAGAAAAATTAAAAACAGATTCGGAATCTGCGCAAAAAAGTCTATAAGAATTGCATAGTGAGAATCGATATCCTTTTTGATTGTTGGAATTCGTTGGACCGTGTTATTACTTACTCTACTTGTGTGCATAGTCTCATAATTTTAATAATCGTTAGATCGAATGAGTGCAACATTTGCTTGGTAATTTATCCTCGATGAAGAAGCATATAAACATTCGATTAAGTCAAGAACGGGAACAAAGTCTGCGTCGGAGTTTATTGCAGTTCTCATTTCACTGTGTTTTATCCGCAGTTGGTTCCCGCGGATGCATAAAGTCCATAGATTAATTGCTACAATGGAAGTTAATATTACATTGTAGCTGGAGCGTAAACCCATATTACAAGCGATGCATTGCGTATCATTGTTTATACGGAACACAACCGTGTAGCAAAACTTGTGAATCGCCGGTGAAACGGTTTTACCGACTCTTTTTTCCTGCTCACAAATATCCGATTAATTTAATAGTATTAATTCAATAGCGTTCGTGTAAGCCGATGTTCGCCGGAAATCGCTCGCTCGAGGGTGAGCAACGGGTAGAACTTTTTGTGTCTCGACCACGGAGAATAATGCGGGGAATATTGCGCATTAAAAAGCGTTAAAATCATTATTTTTCGAACAAAGATTTCCGTGTCGAGAAACGAGATCGACGGAAAATTCCGAAATTCGAAATCTTTACGCGAGGGGGTTAAATAGTTTTCATTATAAACAATTACTTGACGAAAAAGCGACAGTTAATTTTTATACTTTTTTTTACGGTTAATTTCTTCTGCTAATGACTCGTTTCTTAAACAACTGTAAATAAAGATTTTGTGAAAATTTACAAATAGTGTTTATGTAGAATAATTGATCAAACCAGTGCGCTGAAAGCATTTAAAATGTAGTTCTTAATTACGAATTACATTGTAATTTAATCGAATCAAGATCTGAATTATAAATTACAATATAACTGAATTACAATGTAATTCAATTACTTCGTAATTATAATTTCTGGAGTAATTCAATTCTGATTCTGCACAACTCTGTCTGGGGCACCAACTATCGAGGCGCTACTGTGCTACTTCCGGCGCTGCAAGAATGTTCGAAGAAATTGAAATTGCCAGCATAAAAAAGGACTCAGTTTCCCTAGTTTTTTGAGCGTTTTCTTCGGCGCAGCTTCCGACACGTTCCAAACGATCGGTTTCCGTGAGCAATGGTAGCGGTGGCGATTAAAAAATCGTTCGGACGGTAATAAATTCCGGGTGGGATTTCACGGGCGCGCGGCTCGGTCCTCGATCCGTAAAGAACACTGTCCGCAGGCGAGCGGCGGGAAATCGATCGTTACAAGAATCGAATCACATTTTTATAGAGCCACGCGAAACTCATTTCCGGTAACACCGCGATCGAATTGTCCCAACACGTCCATTAAATCCGCTGTCGGGTTTAATGCAAAGAAGAACGAGACGAAAGGGGAAAACAAAAGCGAGGACAACCTTGTGGAAAGGGTAGGTGGCTGTGAAGGGGTTGGGGGGATGAAAGCAGAATGGCGAGGATCGTGAGAGGGAGAGAGAGAGAGAAGGAGGGTGCTTTTGGTAGCCGGGACGACCACATCCACCTGTTCAAGAAAGCGATTAATCGTGGCGGCCATTCGTGCGTCGGAAGCGATTCGAATTAGACAGCGTTCTCGCGGAGCCACGTTCGACGAATGAGAATCCAATAAATCGTCCGTGCGCGAGAAATGAGCTCCGGCAGGAGCAGGTGATTCAAGAGAAAACGGCAGACCGAGGAATGGGGTTAGAGAAGAAGCCAGATAACGATAAATTGCCCGTAGAATGCATTCGTATTCTCTTTGCGCGATAGACCAGCGCCGGCACGGGACACCCACCGCCATTAAAAAATTCTGCGAATTCGAGGTGACGTTCCTCGAGGGAGGGCCTGTAAAACCACCCTTCCCCGCGAAATCTTATAAATAATCTCGCACAGCACCTCCCCGCCCCCGCCGCCGTCGGCCCACGGGTATAGACACACTTTTATTGAGACGTAACAACGGCAATTCGGGCCGGGCCGCGCCTCGCACCCATTTCGAATACCACGCGAGAGGTGTAAAAGAATCACTCGTAAACTACAGGAACCCTTTATCGGCGGCATAAAAGTCTGATTGTCTGCTGTTGCGCGTTGCTTACTGTAATTGACTTTGTTCGACATTGGTTATCGATGTGTCGGTCGACTTTTTTTTTATTTATTTATTAAGCTCGCGTCAACAGCTAGGTTATCAGCGACCACGAAGGGCTGATACACTTTATATCAGTGGATTACATATTTGTATAGTGTAGTGTGAGAAAGACGTAATTTTCCTATTTATCGTTGTCGGTCAGATAAACAATTAAAATGTGGGGTGAAATATTCATTTAAAGAAGCTTTCTTCATTGAAAGAATATTCATTTAAAGAATCAAAGTTGATGAACATTCATCATGAAAAATTGGGACAATTTCAATTGTTAATTTTGTTACGAGCCAGGGCCGCGAGCAGCACGAGTGGCCGGCGAAGTGTTGTTGCACTAGGAATATGGTATCAGTTTGTTAGTTAAAGGTACGCGGACGAACCCAATGCGGAATTGGGAAGCCGCTAGGATTATAGACAGCGAGGACGAACCTGACGCGAAGTCAGGGAGCCTCTAGGAATGGAGTCAAACGCAGACGAACCCGATGCGAAACCGGGGAGCTGCTAGGAAGTTGTAGAACGACGCGCACGAACCCAATGCGAATTTGGGGAGCCGCTAGGAGGTTGGATAAAAGCACAGACGAGCCTGATGCGAAATCAGGGAGCTGTTAGGATAGTTAATAAGCCTCGTAACTAGTATAATTTAACGATACAATCCGAGCGGTAAGATTGTATCGTGTGGGGACGTTCAATTACTCGATTAGGATATTGGGCGATAATTATGGGTTTAATGAATTTGCGTTAATTATCAAAGAACGCAGATATATTCTGATTATAAAATTAGTGCTATAATTGTGTAATTGTCGCGAATGAATTGAATTTGGAATAGAAAGAATTGAAAGAAGATGTGTATTACCTAAACTAATTGTAAGATGCACGGTGTTGACGCACTGGCAATGCGGGGGTCTCGGAGCAACCTTATCACTGCCTAATAGATTTTACACCGAACTCGCGGAATCTATACGGTTAACTTTTGATTCGAAGGGGAACTTTAGCCCGATCTCACTGGTAGTTGACTTCCGAGATGCAGCACGACGCGACACGATTCGTGATTACGACAGTACTAGCCCACGAGAGTAGAAATGCAAGGGCTTATATACCCCTGTAATGACGGGTGGTACTTGTCAGTACCCTTTCAGTGAACATTCGTATTTTGTCAACGACCAGTTGGTCGTGCGTATGTTTGGGCCCTAAACTAAACTAAACAGCTATGTAGATTTATCTAGGGTGGCTCTGTTCGTTTATCTAGGACGGTTCCTGCCAGAGATGATACTGAACACCTGTTCGTCATCCGTAATAATTTCTTTATTCAAGCGATGAAATTTCGTCAATAAAATATTTTCTTATTTATCCTCTTTGGCAAAAGATCATCGAACAAAAGGGAAAACAATATCTTATTGGTTAAAGTTCATTGCTCGAATAAAAAAAATCGGCTCTATTTCTAGGAAGAAATGTCTAATGCCCCAGTTGGAACACAGCTTCGAGTGCAAAGGGTCAAGGAGAAAAAATTGTTTGGATTTGATACTTGGGAAAGTGGACGTTCCAGCAAGGTCTCGAGCGGGAAATCTGAGATCGCTGCGAAGATTCGTCTCCGAGAAGATCTCGGGGAGGGTCAGCGAGGACCAATGTTATTCCGCATAACGGATTAACCGTGTCAAACTGGTGGCGGTGGCGCATGGTCGCGCGAGAGAGGAGGCGAGCGAACATAAGCACAAGCCGCACGGCACTAACGCGATTGGTTCGCGCAGCATAGAAATTAGAGTTTGCGGCAGCAGTCAAGCAGCGTACGGCGCATTACCAGATTTACTGCTAATTACATAATGCTCGACGACTTACACCGCTACATAAATCACGAGTGAGCCGTGACACCGCTTAACCATCTGCACGCCAATGCTTTCGGCGCACCTTTTCTGCGGGCCAAGTTTCCTTAGTCCCCGCGATTTGCTCCGGCGAGCAACTTCACGGAACTTTCTACCCGTGATTAATTATTTTTCGACACGCGGTGCCCCCCGCGCCGCCTTTATACGTCGAGATATCGGTCCACGGGTTACTAGGCTGGAACAACGTCCAGACGCGGTCAAATTCAAAGAGTTTAATTGTACGTTCCGGAATCTCGGAATGTTCTCCTACGTATAACCGAACTACGTTTCCGTGGCCCCTCGTTTTGAGGTTATATTTGTGTTGTTGGGGTTATTTTAAGAAAAAAATGTATATATGTATAACATGGTGTCGAATCAGCCTGGTTTAGCCAGGGGAGACACTTCCGGTATTGATTCATTTATTCGTGTTGCACGTGTTTTCCCCTCAACTGATTTTAGCAGATATGTATTTCACTTGATTCACACTCGCATAGTGAACAGTCACCATTTCTCCATAAATTCTCTCTTTATCGATTCCACGAAGGCCGTTGAGGTGTGCACGGTAGCCAGATTTGCGGTTTACCAGCACGACCACATTTCCATCATGATTTTTACTCGGACGATTGCAACACTTCGGGATGTTTAACTAGCCTTTCAAGTTCACCAATACGCAATTATTATCTGCGTACTCCTGTTTCGCATTTCGGCAGAATTTTCACACGTGCCGAATACACATCGCTCCAGAATATTTTCTACTCGTTAATTACCTTTCAGTTTCAAGTCTCTGCGACGTTTTAGCGATGCTTTTGAAAGCACACGTCCGCTTACAAATATGATAAATTAATTTATTATAAATAGACGGCGGATTTTATGGCAAAAATGAGCAGCTGCAAATTGAAACAGTGAAATCATTAAAATAATTTACAAATATTATCTCCTTATTTTTATTGTCACCGGTTATAAAAAATTCAACTTGTTGTTGTCAACTATTTTTCAACCATACTCTCGCATTTGACTCGAATTCGTTCGTCGAAGATGCAAAAGCACCAAGTCTGTTTTTCTCCTGAATAATAATATCCAGATCAACGCAAGAATGGGGTTGTTTAATACATCAAATTTTGCTGTAGAAAAGCGGGCGAACGGCCGCCATTTTCGAACGGCGCGTTCGAGAACATTAATGATACCGATACATCAAACTGTTATGAGTTGCAGCCAATGAAATATACTTTTTTTATGGTTCGGTTTTACGTCCCGGCGAAGTATTTTATGACAAAGTTGATTAATAAATAAAAAAAAAAAGAAGAAAGTTAACTACCACCCACCGATATTCGACCGCACAGCGAGATTTCGACTTCGGTTATTCTCGAAGCAATCGCGACGAGAAATGGTCCACTGGAATTTCATTTGGACGGGTTATGGGTTTGCATTACGTCTTTAATAATCCAAGTAAATGCGTCACGGTTACGCTCATGACGAAAGTTGGAAGCGAAAATATCAGCTTTCTCCGTTAGATGTCGGATCGCAAATGATCAACGTAACATCATGTCGCTTTTAAATTGCGTTTTCTATATTTGTACTACTGAATTGGAAGTACGAACGTCAACTATTAATCAGAGCGAGCTATTAAAAGATCTATTTGCGGGAACGGCCGTACTTTAAATGAACTACTCTTGTCCATTCCATTTGTCAGTCTGCGTTAATGTGCAACAAACGTTTATGCAAGTCTACGTTTTCATTTATACCAGGCTTTGATCTAAGAAAACGGAAACCGTAGGATCTAAGAAAAACGAATATGCCCCTCCACTTTTAATTATTCTTTTATGAGACTTTTACCAACTTATTTGTGGATTTTTTCTCATTAAAATGACACTAAACACGATCTTTTTATGTACAATCTTTAACATATTCCACGCCTTGATCTAAGAAAACGGTAACCGTAGGATCTAAGAAAAACGAATATCCCCCTCCACTTTTAATTATTCTTTTATGCGACTTTCATCAACTTGTTTGTTGAATTTTTCTTATTAAAATGACACTAAACACAATATACAATAATTAGAACTGTATTTAATGGTTTCTACAGTATAATTTCTAGGTTTTTCCTTAGATCGAGGCTTCGCTGTACATATTATCTTCGCTACACATTTTATTGCATTAAAAATCGAATCAAACCTCGGTCGAGTGTTTTAATCGCTTTGGCTATTTTATATTTTGTATAATTCTAACATTTCCAGTTTATTTTTCCGGCAAGTTCGAGATAATCGCGTTAAAAGTAGACTAATTTTATTCGGCTGTTCCAAACATCTTCAACGTACGAGTTCAAGATGTCCCCTTTAATGCGTGAATGTATTCTCCGCGATTTCTGTGCATGGTTCCTATGAGACCCCGGCATGCTCTGCCTGAAACTAAAATGTGTTCTCTCTAAGGTTCGGATATGTTCTGTCTGGAGCTAGAATGTGTTTCAATTCCCATCTGTGCTTTTAGTAGATAAATGGACAGAATTTATTGTCGGTTCGAAAACTGAAGCTGTACTAGTAAATAAACAAAGAAAAATCATCTCGAAGGGAATTTCTCGTAATTTGTCGATTAAGCCAAGCAATATCGTTTGTTCCACGCATGTTGGAACTTTCTGACGATTGTAAGCTAAGTTACACGGAAGGCGTCAAGGATGTCGACTTGTCGACTCGTTCGCAGTCGTAAGACAACTGAACTCTGTGGTCATCGAGACCCGCTTTTATAGGAACAAATCTGAAAAGATGCCGGTCATCGCCACGACGCTGCTTTGAGGTACCATGCCGCAAGGAACGCAGCGGCATCGGTATCACGCCGAAAAGAGCGTAGCGGCTCGAGGTAGTCATCGCGGCAACGCGCCTTGATCGGCAAAAGCACCGACACATCGCGCGTCGTCAGGGGCAAACTCTTACACGATCTACAATTTCATAATGGTTTTTGCTAAACAAAGCTTATAATTACATATTAAGCAATTTCTTTTCACACCGGCTTCCCAGACTATTATTATTATTATTATTATTATTATTATTATTGCTTTGGAGGCTTGAAACTGCATTACTTTATTTTTTATTATTTTATTAAATAATTTTAATAAATATTATTAAATATTTTTAGTATGGCAACATTTATTCTTATGCATAAATATTGATTACAAACGAATCAAATTTTATTTAATTAATTAAGAAAATTATTTCATTTAAAAAGAAAGGTGTAACATTCATATTTGTTAGGCTTTGTTTAAAATCTTCACGATTCAGGGGTTAAAAAAAGCGATATAATTTTTCTCACGCTTTTGCTCCGTTTCTCTTCGCTCCCTAGCTTTATTCATTATTAGCCGGGAGCCTTGAAACTACGATATCCTGCAATTCGATAAAAAGATGTCTACCGGGCGCATATGGATGAGATGCATTTCTGTGAATTCGTAGCCGTAAAAATGTTATTACTTTATCTGCGATAGCATCAATCCAGCAGAGCCTGCTCGAGAATGATCAACCTCGGGACGCGAGAGCGACTTTCATTCTCAGCTTTGGGAGCCCTAGCAACATTCGCAAGCACACCCTTGTCAAGATGAAGTCCGATGAATTTATACGAGTGCCCGTCGATTCTCTTCGAAGACTCTTATTCCCCGTTCCGACTTATCTTGTTCCCTCTCTTCTGCGTGGCTCTCCTTTCGATCGTACATCCCCGTGACTTGAAAGATCGATCTGTCTTTTCGAATTCCTTCTTTGTTCCGACACCAATACTTGTTTGTCCACTTGTCCGGAGAAATGGATATACCGTGTCGATACCTTCTTAGGGTCGACGGTCTTTGCCATTTGCTGCGGTAGTTGAACTGATTGCGAACGTCATAGGAATCTGTCACGTGGAAATTCCACAGCCTTCTGGTCTTGATTAATTATCCCTGTAACTCCACTTCTCCCTGCAATCTCTTTCGTTATTCAACGCAGTAGCTTTTCCGTTCTTCTCGAGCGCTTGTTCTCACCAGACTGCTGATTTTTGTGCGACGTAAAAATGGTCCGGGTCAACAGGAAAATGTATTTCTTTTTTAAACAATTTTTAAGGGGCTAGAAATAATTTAACGATACTAGAAAATCGATGGAACGCCTACGAATTTCATAAATCCGCAGTCTGGTTTTAACTCCTTGATTATTTTGGGAAATATTTCATTTTTAAATAGTTTTTAAGTGGTTAGAAATAATTTAGCAATATTTGAGAATTGATGGAATACCTTCGAGTTTCATTTATCCATTTTTGATAGAAATGCATAAAATCCGCGGTCTAGTTTTAACTTCTCGATTACACGGTCCAACAGCCAAAAATCCTTTCGATTCTCACTATGCGATTCTTATATAATTTTTTCGCGCTGATTCCGAATCTGGCCTTAATTTTTTTCCTAGACGCATAGTTTTTGAGAAATTTGGGTTTGAAAAAAAACATATTTTTCGACTTTGAACAAAGATTGTGATGTTATTATAAAAGATATTGTATTGTTCTTTACATAAAAAGATTCTCTAGACTGTTTAAATGACAGTTAATTAAATTAATGATTGTTTAAACATGTTTAAACAATCATTAAAGACGGAGAGGTACCACTTTCGCACCAATTTTCGTGAGAATCGAAAGGTAAAAAAAAAGTTTGAATTTGTTGGACAGTGTTATTCGGAGAAATGATTTTTGCAAATTGTGTTTTTACGTTAGAAGAATCTTGATGACAAGTTAAACTGATTTTCTCCAAACTTTTTAAATATACAGTCAAACCTGTTTCTGTGCGGTCTTTTTTTATGCGATTTTAGTTTGCGGTATATGAATATCAGATCAGATCAGCAGGATATCTCGGAAGACGTTGTCGTCATCAAAAAAGTGTTCCTACGAAAGTTGTTTGGTTAGAAATTCTGAGTCCTAAAACTCAGAGACTCCTTTTTGCGGTCTCTCTCCACCGCATAGAAAAAAATTTCTTTAATATTTTAAGAATGTTTATACCACCGCGTGAATGACTGATTGTTTCACTCACATGTTTAGCTGTTGTATATAATTTTATTGATTTATGCGTTGCGTTAACGTTTTGTTAACAAATGTATGTTGCGTTGAGTTTTTGTTCAATAAACAGTTCCTCTCGAGCGAGCAAAGGATCGCGACGCGACGCGACGTGTCGAGCCTCCTTACAATATGTTGTGAAAAATTATTTGTTGTAGCTATTTATGAAGTTTGTGAATATTCTTTCTGGGCAGTTTTCTTTGTGCGGTCCCTATATCTACCGCGAAGAAACAGGTTTGACTGTACTCAAATCTTCCTTAACAATAGAAATAATTGTCTGAAAAATTCGGAAGGAAGCTTCGATAGGAAATACATATTAGACGATTTCCAAGAAGTAACATCTTTTAAATATAAACTATTTTATGTTGAATCATTGTATTTGACATAAATTGTTACGAGAGACTTACAGAATTACGACTTCAATGATAATTACAACATCTCCAATAGTTTTTACATTGTCCATGAAAGTTGAAATCAAAGTTCAGCATGAAAACCCGACGCAAGAACACCTGTACCTTTTGTAATCCTTCGAATTTCGAAATTTCCTTTTAACAGCATATTCCTTAAATACGAGAGAGATGAAAATGTAAGAAGAAAAATTTCGATTTCATCAAAGATCTGGAGCGGAACTTGCCCTTAAGGACGGAGCGGAACGTAGCAAGGGAACGCGAGATTTCCATTGAAATTTTTTGCAAAGGCGATCATCTTGTCGGCGAGCACATAAATTTGAGTTACGGCTCGAATTCTATAAAGGCGCGAAAAAGGTTATTAAACAAGGAGCCGAGGAAAGTTCCCGACGCGGCGCGGGCGCGGGCGTGGGCGCCTTTAAATGAAACTCGGTAGCACGAGGGGCAACCTTTTCGATAGAGAGTTACGCGTGCCCTAAAGCCACGTCGTGCACGCTCCGTTGAATATCAGATCGAAAGTTCGTGTCTCTCCTATTTTCCGCGAGAATTTTCGGGCGTGGATCACGGCTGCGAAATCTTCGGAGATTTCTGCGAAGTTACGGAACTGGTCTACCCGAGTGGAAAATTCGACACGGTTGCTCGATCAAGCAGACCATCCGTAGACGATTAGGGTAAGCCCTGACAGATAAATCGGGGGCCGATTAAGCTTAAGTCTTTGGCGTTTGAGTTTAAATAAAACATCCGGAAGAAAAGGACGTCTCTAAAGCGCGCGCCTCTGCTAATTGAAAGTCCCCGGCCGGGCCTAGCGACCGTGCTGTTCCAACTGCGAAATTCTCTCGCTAATTTCTTCCTTCGTCTTCCACGCTTCCAACTCACTCCAAGATAAACCTCCAGAAATATCCCATTTTCAATTGGTTGTAACTTCATGCGAAAACATCGTGGAACATTCGGTCTGGTCTCATTCTGAAGCTTGAACCTTCTACTGTCGATACTGATACATTACTTTTCCTCAACGATGCTGTTTACTCTGTGTAACGGGTGAGAAAGTGAACACCATTTTCTTTCGACAATTGTGTCAATTCAAACGCTCGCACAGACATCAGCAAATGTTTGCGGTGAATGAAACCAACGTAGATTTGAAGATTGCTCGATGGTCGCTTCATGATTATTTCTGACCGAGTTATTCAATGGAAAGTGTGCCAGGATCCGTAAGCAATATTTTGGATAATGGTACAGCAATTTTTAGTGACATTTTCTTTCTTGACAAAAAAGATTCTTGAAAAATTGTCTCTATTTAAACTGCGACAATTCCGTTAGAAATGATGGCACAACAATGAATTTGGACTCATCTTAAAGCTAGATGCTCGTAGTTGCATAATAATAATCCATCGTTCATTTCATTCCAAGATTGTTCACTTTACAAAGATTTCATTCAAGCTACAACTTTTTCATTTCTCGAAGAATTCGAGAAAATCAGTTTCGCGGAAGTACATCATTTTTTCTGGGGGCGTGAGAGCAAGTTGTCTGTGAAGACGATGCTCGAAGCTGTTCTATTATGGTTGCAGGGAACTTGCCAGCCGCGGAACTATTGACTCATGCTCGCAGATAAGCGAAGACCGGGTTAATTTTCGCGGGAGGTGTGCAGCGACGGCGATCGCTTCCGGATAAGAGTAAAATTGTATCCAACGAAGGGATTCCGTGAGGGAACGGAGTGAGAATCAACGAAGTAAGAAATGACCGTAGCCGAGACAGTCGAGTTGATGCTGCGGCAGGGATTAGGCGAGTTTATTACCAGAAAGGGAAGTTGTTTCGAGATAGTAATAGCGAGTTTCGTTATCGCAGATTTGTGCAACGAGGCAACTACACACGTTCCTCCCTCTTCCTCTGGTCCTCCTGGCCAACCATTACAGCCATCTTTCACCTTTTCTCCTCCTCGTTTTCGTTTCTCCATCCGGTTGTTCTTACCGCTGAAAGCCAAGAGATACTATAAGGAGGATGAAGCGAGCAAAGAGCAAAATCCACGCTGAGAAAACAGCCGGAAGATCTGGGGACCGAGGTGGATGAAGAGAAACGAGCTGAGAATAACACTGCGACCGGCATCAACCATAAAACTATTAAAGACTCATTGCCGTCGCGCTGCTGCTGCTTCTCTACTGCTTCCAGCAACCTCTCTACAAACTTCCCTTCTTCTTCTTCTTCTTCTGCTTCGGCGGAAGAAACACTTAGACGTTAGATTTGCCGGAAACGATCGTTCGGCTAAATTGCTCCGCCGGATTCTCGGCTTGAAATTGTTTGAAAAACGATTCCCCAGGCAATGATTTTCTATTACATTATACCGAACCAGGACTTTCGGGAGGGCCCCAAACTTTCGAACCGTTTATTGATCTTACCCCGTAATCATACCTTGCGACCGATCCTCCCGTTCCCAGCTCCTTCCCGATTATTCTTTACGCTTTCCAGCGACAATCTTCCACCGTTCGTAGAACTCGCTTCTGTCGACAAAGAAATCTTCGAGTCCTTTTGTTCGTTTTATATTGTCTTTCAACAGTGAAATAAGTCGAGAAATCGTTTCGAGGAAGTGCAACATTTTTGGGAAACCCCGTAATGTGTACAGTGACTCCCACTAATATACGGACACTATTAAAAACACCATAAGTTTTTTAATATTGGACTATGCGATTTGAACTTTTTTTCGGGAAGCTAGAGCAATTAGTTTACTACGGGATGTGAAAAGAAATTTTTTCAAAAATTGCATTTAGCCGGAATTGTCGAGAAAATACTAAAAACTGCATTTTACAACTTTTTATGCGGGCCTATATTGAAATTTTAAAAAATACGTTTTGTAGATCTGTGTCAATTGTATGCAGTCTGAAAGTTTCATAGAAATCGGTTGATGTGGGAAAAACCGAGAGCATTGAAAGATGTAAGAACCCTTAGAATTACTGCAGTTGGAGGCCGAAAATCGTGAAAAACTGCAATTTTTACCATTTTTAAACGTTTGTAGCTCATCATAACGACGACCGATTTTCATGAAATTTTCAGAATATGTTTGATTGATACAGATCAACGAAACGTGTTTTCTAAATTTTCCATATAAGCCCACATAAAAAAGTTGAAAAATACAACTTTTAGTATTTTCTCTGCAATTCCGACAACCTGCAGTTTGTTTTTTAAAGTTTTGTCGCGTTGTGTAGCAAACCAATTGTTCTAACTTCTCCAAAAATTTAAAGTCGTATATCCGAATATTAAAAAAGTTATGGTGTTTCTAAGAGTGTCCGAATATTAGTGGGAGTCTCTATATGTGGATATAGTGGATCGAAGAACTATTACACAGCAGACTCCCGAATAACGCGATCAAATGATTATTTAGACGGACTGTATACGTGCACTTTCTCTGGCAGTAATTATACGATCTTTTTAAAAAAATTTCTGCAGATTTATTACCCCACAAAATACATATGCATAGTTTCTTAAAACAGTTCTTGGTCGGTCGTGTTATACAAGCTTACTGTATTTGCACATGAAGTATAGTAATGTCTCTATTTACGCAAAAAGGCTGTACACGCTTGACGTAAACAAAATATCCTCTCCACTGTAGTAATGTGATCTCGGCTCGCATATATCGGTGTGAACCACTACTAATGCGACGCGGAGAATCACAGTCGTCGGCACAGTTTTTAATCTTTTCTATTATTACTTATTTTTTTATGAAACTTTCATCAATATATTCGTGGCATTTTTCTGATTAAAACAAGACCAAACACGATACCATTTCAACTGTATTTAGTGGTTTAATTGACGATGAAAGTTTCGGACGCAAGGCAGGACAGCGTATGGGAAAGAAAGAGACGCGGAGTCCTTCACGCGCTGTCCTTCTCTACGTTTGGCTCGGCTTTTGAAGCTCAAAAGGATACCCCTTTACGATCGACGCAACCGAATACCCCCGAGGATTTTGCGTCAATATTACTGTACTTGATTCTTAAAAAATTGTCTACACTTAAATTGCGACAATTTCGTGAAAAATGATGGTAAAACAATGAATTTGGACTGAATTGAAAACTCGAAGCCCGTAGCTTCATGATCCATCGTTCAATCTGTTCCAAGATTTTCGTTCATTCTATAAAAATGTCATTCAAGTTTCAAGAAATATGTTCAGTTTTGAAAGAATTCTAGAAAATCAGGTTTCGCGGAATTACAACATTCTTGAACATTTTTAAAGTACAAGGAATATTATATTTGAACATGAAGTACCCGATTCTTGAAAAATTGTCTACATTTAAACTGCGACAATTTCGTAAAAAATGATGGTAAAACAATGAATTGAAACGTCATAATCCATCGTTCAAATTTATTCCAAGATTTTCGTTCAACTATAAAAATGTCATCCGAGTTCCAAGAAACTTGTTCATTTTTGAAAGAATTGTAGAAAATCAGGTTTCGCGATTGTTTGATAGGCAGCGCCGTAAATCCGCCAGCTTCGACGGTGAACTATGCATATTAATTTCATTTCGCGCGATCGACTGCGTTCGCTGCCTCCGAGATAGACGTCTCCGAATGCCTCGTTCCGCGTAATTATACTAAATAATCACGACATCGCGCGGCGTAACGATCGAATTATAACGATTTGCATTCTCTTTGTTTCAGGTAAGTAGCGCCAACTGTTGCCGCAGCCGCCGTCGTTGCCGTGCCATCCGTGAAATCCTGGAACCTAATTTCCAGCAGCCGCGTAAGAAATTATCAGATTTTAATTATCGTCGGTGAACACGCGAATCCGGGGTTCGGCAGCCATGAATCGGCACGCTGCGCCGCACAGTGGGGTATTTGGCTTGTTTAGCGCGCCAAAAGTCAATATTTTTAGTTTGTTCAAAATGACTAAAACTTTTTTCTCATGAACCTGAATATATATGCGAGTAATCTACAATAATATTTTTCCATAGAGAGTACTATTTAGTAACATACAGATACTTGAAAGTAACATTTCTCGTGACCAAGAGAAGTGTCGAAAAACTTGTGTTAAAGAAATGATTTGTTTCACAAGTTTAGTGTATAAAATCGAGATAGGACCAAATCTAGGATGCAAAGGAAGGTGTAGAGATTAATTTCATGGCTTTTTTTTTTAATTCTCTTCGGTGGTTTTGATAGAATAAACAATCGAAAGTGATATTGTTTTTTTCAGAAAATTAATATATATCATGCGATAACTTTTTTCGTCCCAATAACTCCTCTTTAATTTTTTGCGAGGTTAATCAGTAGACATTGCTTTATATAACCCATAAAAGTTTATGTGCGAACTAATGCGAACACAGAAGATATTTAGCTTTTTGTGCGATACATATCAGTATGGCATGAATCGACCGTATATCATATGACTGAAAATGATAAAATTTTTCTTAATCTGACGAAAAAATGTTTGAAATAAAAGTTTAACAGTATTAACATAGGTATAAACTTCATTATATAAAACTTCGAAAAAATTTTGTTTAAAACACAAAAACAAGATCGCTTCGATTTTTTAAACATTAAGTTGTATTTTTGATTTGATAGTGTTGTAGCTGGTGTTAAGACGAATTCAACGGTATATTATAGTATGACCTTCACACTATTAATAACGTCGCAATAGTTTTGGCGCGCTAAACAGATCAAATACCCCACTGTGCGCCGTGCGCATCCGAGCCGGGGCCCCGTTCTTTTCTCGCGCGTTTATCCTCCGATAACTGGATTAATATCTACGATGGATTTCTTTGTCGGGACGATAAAGGAAGATTGTTCAGAATTCACGCGCAGAAACGATTCACCGCCGGCACATGTGAAGTATTCATCAGCGTAATAGAAATTCCATCAAGATCTGAATAGCGCTTAACCAAACCGAACCACTTAATTTCTTGCGCCCGGTGCTTTGTGTCCGGGAAGACAATTTTCTCTTCTGTGGTCTGTCGTTGCTGTTATGTCTCGTTCAGCTTTCAATTCACAAAATCTGTCCCGTGATAAATTCATGAATTTTTGGTTCGCAAGATGAATTTCTTCATTAATCCGGAAGCAGAAAATTGCCGATTGTATATCGAAGTTTTCAGTTGACCACGTTTATATTATTAGGGTGTACTTCCGAAAGCGACTACCCTCCGATTTTGCTGAAATTTTTGCCAAAGCTTATCTTTGATTAGAGGAGAAAGTCCCTAAAAGGTTCCCACTAAATGTTTTCGAAAATATTGATTTTAGAGGAAAAAGTTTCAAACAAAAAATGAAGCTCATAAAAAGCTCTACAAAGAAGGTTATATACATTTTTTACGTAAACCTATTATTTTGGCTGTTATGATCCAAAATAACTCGGCGGGGGTCAAATTAACTCTGTCAAACATTTTTTTAAATGGGTGTTCTTCCAAAAAGGACACACCTGCGATTTTTTAATACTCTGGATTCTTACGTATTTTGATGTGCTGATTACGAATATGATAGCGAAAATTGGTGCAAATTTTATTTTCATAGGGGAACCATGAAAAAACCATGAAAATCATAGTTTTTTTATTTACTTCCGCAAATAATTGGAATTTTGAAAAATACTTGTGTATCGTGTAATATTACACATTTTCGCATTCATAAAAAAATAATGCTCAGACTTAAAAATTGGGTATAAAATATTTGAAACAATAATTAGAATATTATTTAAAAAGTTACCCCCTCTCTGCCAGTGCCGGACGAAACGCGTCACGTGAGGTGGGGATAACGTCGTAAAAGGAAAAGGTAGAGCGGAGACAAAATTCTCCTCTCTTCCCTTATTTTTTGAAGGATCTACGAACCATGAACCAGTGACACGGTAGCATAGTAAATTTGATTGTGTTTGACGAAGCACGTATGGCTCGGAATCAATCGGCGTCTCCAAGTTATGCGGAAGCGAGCTCGTCGTAACGCCGCGCTACCATGATACTCTACCTCTGGTCTCTTTACTCTATAGCTCACCCCATCATCGCAACGACCTGTTTGAAAAGCGGAAAGTGTAAACTTGCTGGTACACGTTCGCTGCCGTTCGAACGGTTGCGCGAGCTAATATGTGTAGGGCGCAAGTAGCAATCGTTCCTTGCGTGATTCATGACCCGATGACAGCATCTGCAGAATTATGTGTTTTAGTAATCGTTCGGCTTTTACGCGGAACATACTGTTTCCCATCGTTTATTCCCTCAACCATTGTAGCCAGTCGAAAATAATTCGGTGTTCTAAAATTTTTGTTAATTTTTATGATCGTATCGTCATTTTTATTCGCAATCTGTATTATTTGATATGATACATCGAATAACGAAATTTTGCAAACCTTGTTATTTTGTTATTGTTATTGTCAATACCAACAAATTATTTTCTTAGAAATCAGTTTACAGTTTCGTCATTTAAGACGCACATATTGGATTTTTAAACTTTCGTCTAGGCCGAATAGTTTCGAAGATATTCAATAAAATGGATGTGTAAGTTGAGCATTTTTGACAGGTAAGGGCGCCGCCAAAAATGCTCAACTTCAAGCGACCATAACTCCTCAACTATTGATCCTAGAAGTTCGAAAGTTCGATCTGCATCCGCGCCTGGTACAAATCTACTGGATTACATACCAAATACATCATAATTCGTAGGGGAAAGGCAGAAATTTTGAGTCCGGTAAAGTAAAGAGCAGCCGAAAATTTCATTAAAATCGGCGGCGCGTTACGGTTGTGTAACCGTTGCTTGTTAGCTGAATCAACCCGTACATGGTGCTGTTCCAGAACGCAAGGGCGGGACGGGAATCCTGTAAATCGATTCTGCACGCATTGTAACAAATGGAAAATGGGTCTCGTGATCAAGGTGCCTTGGTCCAGCAACGTGATTGTTCTTTTCGACGAGTTAGGTCGATGTTAAACGCGGTGGCTAATTTTTAATGGGACAACTCCGACAGCTGGAAAACATTGTAATAGAAAACATCGGAACGATCTCGTATTCCGATCGAGCGAACAGGGAAGGCTGCAGGCAGGTTATCGAATTTCACGAAACGAGGATTTTCAATTAGCAGGGAACTTGGCAGACTGCATGGCTCGAGTGACAAAGCGGTGGTTGTTCCGCGTCGCGAAAGACGCAATTACGCTAACACATTTCCAAACCTAGGCGACACGGTCTATCGCTTTTGTTTTTATCAAGGAGAAGCCGGAGACCAAGGAGATGCGAATCCGAGTTACCTGTTGATACCAGATGACTCTCCCGCTGCCACGGCTAATTGCGAAAGTGAGACAATGAGACTCTGCAGCTGCAGTTCCAGCACTCCTGTCACATCTGCGAAACACGACATCCTTAAAACGCCGTTTACGATTATCGCCAAGATTGCTTCGATTTCGTTTCGCGTTCTAACGAAATCCCATGAAACAACGCCCGTAATCATTCGCATTCCGTTGGAACACGGTTTACAGATTTTAACGGCGAATATTCCGAAAATTGCTCCTCGTTGCAATTAACGCTGCGTCGCCGTTTATTCCCCGCTCGTTCGCCAACCTCCACGTGAATTTCTTTTTCTCCATTTTTTAACAAACATTTCTACCCGATAATGCTCTGTTCACGTGTGCAATAGATTTTTCAATTGCTTCGAAATTGCATAGCATTCGCAGAACTTCGATAAAAATTAAAAACGTTATCGCACTTATCAGACTCGCTTCGTCCATAAATCATTTTTAGAACATATGTATTTAATTACCTGCGTTTTTCCACTTTCCAAGGTAGTCAAATATACCCCCGAACAAAATTGATCTATTCTTGATCTGTGGCTAGTTTCAAGTCGGTACCCCTACTAGTTTAATCAATTATTTCTTCTATTCTGCTTTACAGGAAATTACGAAAAAATTCATTGACGTTCCGCCCAATAGCACACACGACTGTGAATTTTTTCCGAATTTTTAACTGCCAGATTGATTTTTAAAAAATTCCAGGACCTGAAAATTCTTGATTTTATCAAGACACGAGCACAGTTTAATCAATTATTTCTCCTGTTCTGCTTAACAAAAAATTACAAAAAAATTCGTAGACGTTCCGCCCAATAGCACACACGCGTGTGAATTTGTTCCGAATTTTTAACCGAGAGATTGATTTTTGAAAAATTCCAGAAATTTAATATTCTTGATTTTAAAGAGTTAAAATAAATAAGAAATGTTTGCATTTTGATTGCAAGACAGAGGAGCGAAATAAAAATTTCTTTCTTCTTTTAATTACACTGTCCAACACCAAATTTGTTCCCAATATACTTCCAAGGGGGGTTTTTCAAGATAAAAGTCTGCTCTATCGCGTGGTATAGTTCGATTTTCCGCTGGACCCTTATTTTTTGAGATAAATTGAAAAATATCCTCAAAAATTGGTGCAAAAGTGGTGTCTCTCCGTCTTTAAACGTTGTTTAAACATGTTTAAACAACCATAATGCATTAATATTATATATCACTGGATTCGGGAAAGTCTACAGAATCTTTTGCTGTAAAGAACAATTCAATATCTTTTATAATAACATCATAATATTTGTTTAAAGTTGAAAAATATGTTTTTTTTTTAAAGCCGTGTTCCTCAAAAACTGTGCGTATAGGAAAAAAATTAAGGTCAGATTCGGAATCAGCGCAAAAAACTCTATAAGAAGGACCCAACAGTATATTGGGAACATAAAAGAAGTTGAAATTTGTTGGACAGTGTTATCTGATTAAGCTGAAACCAATACACTGATGTCTTTAAATCTTTTTAATATGTCCATTGCTTTAAATTGTGCTTAGCCATTTTTGTCATAAATGCATAACAACTTTTTCGTATGCACGAAAAAAACGTAGGGACACTTTGTTTGATTTTTTTGTATTTTAGGGAGATCGTTTTCTGTCCCTTGTTTCGTTTAAACGTATCCGATTCGCAAATCGAGGAGAGAATTTTCAATTTGATATTGTTTCGCTCTGACGAATAAAGTTTCACGTACTGGCGACGTCCAGTGAACCAAGAACAGCGAAAATTTCACGTTCGACGAATTTCACGCAATCGAGAAACAATATGGGCCTCCGTTGCTCCCGGAGTCGGGGCAACTTTCCTCCCTCGGAAATGGAGAACGTTTTCAATCCGTCCCGCGTCTCTATCCAGCTGCACGCAACTTCCACCGATTTGTCCGTTGTCTGCCGTTTACCCTACCATGTGCACAACGTCGGTGTTAGGACCCCGAGGTTAGGCTGAGTTTATCAGGCAGACGCCACTTTGTTGTTCTCTCGATTTCTCTTTCTTCCAAGTCTCCACGGTAGACCTGTTTCGCTGATTTTTAAACTTGCTGCCAGGAATATGTCACGACCAGACTGCGGATATTTTATTTATAAAGAAATTGATTGCGAAATACATTTGAATATGCTTAAGTCATTAACAAGATGGAATGAAAAAAATAAGTTTTCCCGAGTAAAAAAAAACGATGACCATAAAAAACTATGAACAAATAACCGGACAAAAAGAAATTGTTCTTCTATGATATTCCTCCTTCGATACCATTTAAATTATGCCATAAATATTTTGTTTGCGCCATTAAAAATAAAGTAGATATTCATGGGGCCTCCATCAGCTGAGACGCCCTGTATAACGAAAACATTTTTACCTGTACGTCGTGTAATTTGATGAGATATTGTTATCCTGAATTTTTGTGTGCCTAGTTGTTTCCGCAAACAACCGTGCGAACGAAGCATTCAGGCTAGAACTAACATTACGGTTGTGATTATAATAGGAAAATCAAATTTGCTTCCCGAGTATGTGTATATTTTTCTTGATTCCGTAAAACACAGAGCGATATTATAGAAAACTAGCGATTGTAATAATTTCCAAATTCGGCAGTGAGGCGATAGGTGGTGTCCAAGCTCAGCGCCCCCAGTTCGGAGAACTCTGAAAGGCCCGATCGAGTTCGGCAGCGAGTATTTCGAAAAATCAAAGATATGCGGAAGTTCGAACGAAGCGTTCAGGCTAGATCTAGCATTACAGTTGGATACAGAGAGTTTCGCAGGATACAGTGCGATATTATACAGGGTGTCCCAAAATTCCTTCAACAGCCGGAAATGGGAGGTTCCTGAGATCATTTGAAGCAACATTTTCCTTTGCAAAAATGTTATCCGCGGTTTTGTTTAGGAGTTATTAACGAAAAACACGGACCAATCAGAACCAATCAGTCGCCACGGCGCGGCGCGGCGCGCCAACTGTCTATTGGCTGACTGTGCCAACTCGCATCTAGGTCGCGCTCTGATTGGTCCGTGTTTTTCGTTAATAACTCCTAAACAAAGCCGCGGATAACATTTTTGCAAAGGAAAATGTTGCTTCAAATAACGTCAGGAACCTCCCATTTCCGGCTGTTGAAGGAATTTTGAGACGCCCTGTAGAAACCTAGCGATTGTAATTGTGCCTTTGCAAAGATGATCTACCAAATAATTTACAAACCAACAGCAACTTCATTACTTTTTCGAAATTCGATAGCGAGGCGATAGGTGGTGTCCAAGCTCAGCGCCCCGAGTTCGGAGAACTTTGAAAGCCCCGATCGAGTTCGGCAGCGGGTATTTCGCAAAATCAAAGATATGCGGAAGTTCGAAGGGAAGTTAGGCGCATTCGTCGAAAGGGAAAGCGCAACAAACACGAGCAAGTGGTGATCAGAAGGGTGAATAAAGGGCTGGTTTTTCGGGGAGGGGTGGGGGCGAAGGGATCCTTTGATAATTTAGGGCACGTTGCAAGAAGGAATAGCAAGGGGCAGACGGTATTATTACGGTAATGTTATTAAAACTTCGCTTCTTCGGCTCCATCCCGGCTAGCTCTCTGCACCGCCATGCTTTTGTCCTTAATTAACGAGTTAAGGAGGAAAAGTTAGGACCTGTAAACCTGAAGGAACAACGTGCCGGAGCCCGCGGGATGCGACGAATGACGAAATTAACGACTCGTCCTTTCCACTCGAAGTCTCCCCGCACGTGAGCTAGAAACTTTCGGTCAACTTCTTCGGGGCGAGCCTGTCCACCGGCTTTTGGAATAGAAAAAGTTCCTCGACGAAATTCGAAACGGCTTGTCTAACTCTTTCTTTTTTTTTTTTTTTACGATGAATTTAAGCAACTCCATCACCGGTTGTCGAGGAACGCCCGTTTTGTTTCGACGAACTACAAAGTCGGATCATACCGAGGCTAACCAGCGGCATTGCCGCGAAACCGAGTCGCATAATTGGATGGAACAGTTCCGCCGATGCTTCTTCGATCGATTTTCGAGGAGTTCGAAACTCATCGCAGCGCCGCGCCGTGACTAAAGCCTGTTTTCTTAAAGGCTCCTGCCGCATCATCCTTCGAAACATTCGAACTTCAACCTCTCCACCCTATCTAGTCAACTTCCACCTTTGCTAAGTACCTTGGATTCTAAATTATTTAATGCGTCGCTCCTCGAAGATCTCATCAGTCTCTCGTTGCCCTCTGTAACTGATTCAGAACAGCGCAACTTCTTCCCCGCTATCGCTCCACGACCCCCACTACCAGTGTACCGGTTCCCCCACTTGAACTATTTATACACTCCTCATCTCCCGAATCTACTCCCACTCTTCACAGGAATTCAATTTAATATTTTTAAATTGATTTAAACTGAAATCTCCCTCAATTTAAATTTTAAATTCATTTGCTATTGGAATTATTGTAAAAAATTAAATTGATTACAAGTATTCCTCCTATAATACCTAAAAATTGATTTAAACTTGAACTCTCCCCCACAATTTAAATTTGAAATTCATTTACTATTAGAATTATTCTAAAACTAAATGTACATATTATAAGAATTCCTCTAAATATTTTTAAATTAATCTAAACTTGAAATCTCCCTGAATTTAAAAATTAATAATAACAGAAAAATAAATATAATATAAAAAAATAAGAATAAAAAAATTAAATTTATTACAATACAAGTATTCCTCCTAATATTTTAAAATTAATTTAGACTTGAAATCTTCCCCACAATATAAATTTGAAATTCATTTAATGATAACTTATTAATAGACTGTGAATTTTTATGCATTTATGAAGAAATTGAAAAATTTGTGTAAAAGAAAAATTGAAGAGTATTGTAATATTGTCTTTAATGAAATCAATTTTTATTTTGCTTCTGCTTTACAGCCAATGCAGAACATTTTTATTTTGCATGAAGATCCGCAGTCTAACGATTAAAATGAAATAATTTTCCACTACTTTTGCAATAATTATGAAATGAAAAGTGTGAAACAGGGTTTTTGAGTCCAAAACAAGGAAAATAGAGTTTCTTCGAGAGCGAACATGAGTTCAGCAGTGTGTCGCGCATTTTCTTGTTACACTGTGTATTCAAATTGACAGGAAAAAAAGGAAATGTCGGAGAGTAACGACGTCACCGTGTTTTACCAAGACGGCTACGGAAAGAACGAAACTTATGGAAACTTGATAACGCTTAATCTTTCTGGCGGAACTTCTCAACTCGTGCAAGAACGTTCGAATAATAATTTCGAAAGCTATTTAAACGCTTAATAAAACTTTTAATTACTTCATAGTAATTAATTAGGATTTACGTACGAAACGATCGCAAGCTTGTTACGGGCTGAACGGTTGCTAATTGTTGAATATCGGACACCTCGGATTAGTAAAAAATAAATCCAAAGTACAATCGATCTTGCGTGAATTCTGTATTTGTTGCATTAAGCAAATGCATATTTCAGCTGTTGTTGTGTATTAATAAACCAGCTTTCACGCTTCGTGGAAACAATGAAATAAAATATCAGTCGCTTACATTCAGGAATGATTACAGGGTAAATAAGCATCGCATAAATTGTTCGACGCTTTCATTATTCATAACAGTCACAATATAATTTCTTCATATTTCATTTACAGGCCGCAGTGCATCGATGCGAGACAAAGAAGCAACACGCTTGATAAAACGATCTGAAATAAAATAATAACGCGTAAATAGAAAAGAATTATTTGTTGACACATTCGAAGACACTAATTACGCGAACAAATGGGATTGGCTAAACAAACGCGGTTTAAAAGAACAAACACGATGCGTTTCAGAGTGTTCAAACGAATTACATGTATTGGCGAAACATAGATCCGCAAATACATAAATCCGAAACTTTTTGGAAGGTACACAAACGGATACGAAACTCGACAGTGTTTGAACGATCTAAAAGATTTTATTTCCATAGAATTTGCTTCAGCTGATCGCTATAAATCAGATTAATTGGAACCTAACTAGATTAGCGTCTGAAAATATTTTAATGAGAGAATAGAAATTTAGTGGTACATATACTTATTAGCCACTTAATTAACGAATTTATCATTGGAACGCCATTGTTGCATTCCAGAAACGAATCTTTGAGTCAGCAATATGTAGCTTCAACTTCCTGTACGATAAGCTTGTCTTATCAGGTGGTATTAGTCTCAATAAATCAGATTAAATGGAACGTAACTAGATTAGCATCTGAAAATATTTTAATGAGAGAATAGAAACTTGGTGGTATACTTTATTAGCCACTTAATTAACGAATTTATCATTGGAACGCCATTGTTGCATTCCAGAAACGAATCTTTGAGTCAGCAATATGCAGCTTCAGTTTCCTGTACAGTAAGCTTGTCTTATCAGGTGGCATTAGTCTCAATAAATCAGATTAAATGGAACTTAACTAGATTAGCATCTGAAAATATTTTAATGACAGAATAGAAATTTAGTGGTAATACTTATTAGCCACTTAATTAACGAATTTATTATTGGAACGCCATTGTTGCACTCCATAGACGAATCCTTGAGTCAGCAATATGTAGCTTCAGTTTCCTGTAGGATAACCTTGTCGTATTAGGTGGCATTAGATTGAATTCTCAGAATCTCGACAATATCTACAACCCAGTATGGATACAAAAGACTTATAAGGTTCTTATCTTACAGAATGCTTTGTCTTCGATGTGTCATAGCGTTGGATGATTATATAGACGCCGATGGACATGCGTAGTTGGCGCGCCAACTGTCTATTGGCAGGCTGTGCCAACTCGCGTCTAGGTCGCACTCTGATTGGTCTGTGTTTTTCGTTAATAACTCCTAAACAAAGCTGCGGATTACGTTTTTGCAAAGGAAAATGTTGCTTCAAATGTTCTGAGGAACCTCCCATTTCCGGCTGTTGAAGGAATTTTGGGACACCCTGTATGTACGATCAAAATAAAGAAGAATTCATTGCAACAAAGTATGGCTTAATAATGGCATATCTATTTATCAGTAGATTTTGAATAGGCCAGTTGCGAATCGAGTTCGATCGAGCAGAATTGTTGGAAAACAGTGTCGCGATGAATTAAACAGTACGAGATGAGCAGATTCCCCGGAACCGAAGATACGGAGGGAACAACAATGAAAATGTTGATCGGAGGCCACCGGGAACAACAAAGATGATCGGATTATGCCGTGGCGCGTGAACCGGCTGCATTGCGAACGGAAGTATATCGTTTCCAGGTTATTGCTACAGGTTTTTCAACGGTCCGTAAATAGTCGCGTCGACGATACGGACAAAGCCAATGGGAATAAGAGTGTCAGTACGCGAGTACAGATTAATATCCGAACGGATTATTAATGAAGTGTAATGACACATCTTTTATGAGCATGCGTAGCCGGCAGCCTGTAATTTGAATAAGCAAAAGGAGCCGCCCTTCGGGCGATGCATCGGTTTTGCCCGTGATATTACAGACTAATGTAGACGCAGGGGAAGTTACAATAGCAAGAAAGATATATGAGATGAGAGAGTGAGAGAGTAAATGGGAGGCTGTAACTGCTGGTTAAGAGACGAGGAATAGAGAAAGGGAGACGAGCCGCGCATTTCGTGCCTCGTTCGATCAGTCATGAGAGCTACAGCGTCTAATTAAGCTCGCGTTAAAATCCCAACAGTAATCAGGTCGACGAGTCATTTGTCAGCGTCGATCCGGATGGGAATTGGGCAATGCGATTATATCCTCGTACTCTCGGCTCTTATTCGATCGCGCCGCCAACATGGCCGATATTAACTTTGCCCATCGAACGAAGTAGATTTCCAAAGCACCGAATAATACAAACGATCCTCCATGGAGACGACCAGGCAATACTTGTAATTAAACTGCTGATCTTTATGCCAACTCTCTCGCTTTCAACGGCGGCCGCGAAATCCGGGTCCACTCGAATTCTAAAGTCACGTTTTTTCATCAGGTTCCTCATCATTTGGTTGTCGATAGAATTTTCATGCGAATTCACTATTTTCTGCATTGATTCAACAGCTTTCTGGAACTCGTTAAATGTTTTCTCAGTTTTACGTTTCTACTCATCTTTATAATAAAATCCGCAGTCTAATTATATTATCGAACTTTATTAAAATAAATTACAATTGAATTCTTCTCCTATTCAACGTCTTATTCAATCAAAATCAGTTTAACGCTTCTATTCATTTTTATAATAAGATACGCAGTCTAATTTTATTGAACTTCATTAAAATAAATTACAATTTCATTCGGGTGTATTTCCGAAAGCGGCAACCATCCGATTTTGCTGAAATTTTTGCCAAAGCTTATCCTTGATTGGAGAAGAAAGTGCCTGAAAGGGTTTTTGGCGACAAAGCCTCGTTTACCCTCCAGCCCCCTTCAAAGTTTTGACAGTTCTTACTAAATGTTTTCGAAAATATTGATTTTAGAGGAAAAAGTTTCAAACAAAAAATGAAGCTCATAAAAAGCTCTACAAAGAAGGTTATATACATTTTTTACGTAACCTTGAATTTTGGCTGTTATGACCCAAAATATCTCGGCGGGGGTCAAATGAACTCTGTCAAACATTTTTTTAAATGAGTGTTCTTCCAAAAAGGACACACCTGCGATTTTTTTATACTCTGGATTCTTACGTATTTTGATGTGCTGATTACGAATATGCTAGTGAAAATTGGTGCAAATTTTATTTTCATAGGGGGAACCATGAAAAAACCATAAAAATCAGTTTTTTTATTTACTTCCGCAAATAATTGGAATTTTGAAAAATACTTCAGATAAAAGTTGTAGACCTCATCGAAATACACATTTTATATCGTACTGATTTTTGTCATAAAGATAATACTTTCTGAGCAAAATGATAGGTAATTATTCACTTATACGGAGTCACCCTCGATTTCAATGATCGCATAATTTATCCATTACTATTTAGTTCAAATTCTGTATGACGGCTATATAGAATGCAAAGATTATGCGATCAGAATTAGTCTGGATTAGGTGGTGGTGGAGGTGGAGGTGACCGACCACGCAGACGAAAATCCAGGTTATATGAGTAATATGAAGTTTGGAACATTTAATATCGTTTTTCTGAAAAACTACTGTCTTTATGACAAAAATCAATACGACATAAAATGTGTATTTCGATGAGGCCTACAACCTTTACTTGAAGTATTTTTCAAAATTATCATTATTTACGGAAATAAATGGAAAAAACTATGATTTTTATGGTTTTTTAATGGTTTCCGCCATTACAATAAAGTTTGCGCCAATTTTCACTATCATATTCGTAAGCAGCACGTCAAAGCACGTAAGAGTCCAGAGTATTAAAAAATCGGAGGTTTGTCGCTTTCGGAAGTTTATGCTTTAATTCTTCTCCTATTCAATGTCTTATTCAATCAAATACAGTTTTACATTTCTATATATTTTTATAATAAATGCATAAAATCCGCAGTCTAATTTTATCGGACTCCATTAAAATAAATTACAATTTATTCAATTAAAATCGTGAATCTGATTGTCAATGAACTATTTGCGCGTACGTTAAATATGAAAAATAGCATTGTATAAAATTATGAATTTGGGATATCAAATAAGAAACCTCTGCGAAATTATAAAAGAATTTTAAGACAATAGATATTTCCCGAAAATATCACAATATTAAATCAGTGTCTGTCTCAACACATTTCTACATTAAAATTATTCTCTGTATATGACGAGTCTTATATGTATATAATAAATATTATAATGACAAAACGAATAATTATAATGACATACTTTATTATTATTCTTCACCATCATTATTTCCTGCAAAATGAATATTTTAAGCATAAAAAATAGTTGAATACTGTACGATGTTCGCTGAAAACGATTTCAATTAAAAACTATGCAAAGATTATTCGTGCGAATGTTTAATCACTGCGATTCGGAGAAACGTGTCCACATAGGATTTTTTCGAGAATTCCGAGAAGGTGAAGATTTTTGAATATTCCAGGCGATTCTGTTGGAATAGTTGAATTGATTAATGAAGAAATTGGGTGACTGTGATCGGAGTTCGGTGACTCTATCGACCACATGCGCTTCTAACGTTCCCCCTTTGTTCCCGATAACGACTGACGTGTCGCATATAACCATGATGCGCCACGCGCACTCAATGACCTTAACAGATGTGCATCCACGGCTCCAATTTTACTGCAGCGTCGGCGAACGACAATCTGCGCGTGGTGCACGTGGCACGATTATCGGCAATCGGCAGTGCTATAATATTGTTCGATAACAGACGATTTACTCGTTACAACGATCGTTTCGCAGCGGTGTCGGCTCCTTTGCCGCGACAGTCCGCGGCATAATGTCCGAACAAAAATCTTCGTTTTAAACATTTCAACGAGGACTGTTTTTCCTTCTCGACGCGGGTCCGTCCGTGGAAAAACGGGCATTTTTCCGTTCGGAAGCAAAGCACACGCAATGTCGAGTCGCGTAGCATGTGACAAAATTGTAAACTGTACCGGTGGAAAAGCGTGACACGTATTTTACAGTCAGACATGTTTGCGTTCTACGTCAAAACGTTTCGCATGAAAAGTGACTGAGTGGTAATTGATCTGGGTGCCGAAGGTTTATCGAATTTTTCACGTGACCCAGTTGACAAGGAAAGGAACGAATCGGACAGCTCGTATGCCACGCACGTACGCCTGCATTTGCATGCTCTTAAGCCTCTCCGATATCTTTTTTTCCCGTGATTAAATTCGTCCGATCCTCGAACAATAGATTTCTGCCTCGAGACGAATTCTATACCGCGTTTAAACACGACCAATTTCATTTGTGCCCACTTCTTGGCAGACTCGCGAGATCGAGACTGTGTCCCCGCTCTACCTTCCCCTTCCACGACGCTACCCCCACGCCTCCTCTCTGTCGCGCATGCGTCACCATGCCACGTGACTAACCCGGTACTGGCACAGAGTTGTGCTAATTCAATTATACAGGGTGTCCCAAAATTCCTTCAACAGCCGAAAATGAGAGGAAAAGTGATTTATGTTAAAAATAAACTGCGGAGTTTATGCATTTATGACAAAAGTGAGTACGTGTAATTTAAAACATGAAAATCATTAGACGAATTTAAAAATATTTTATATCATTTTCAACCTTTTGAACATATTAATTCAGAAGATAAATTTCTATGTCACTCCAGTTTGTTGCAATTCAGGTAGAAAATTTTTATTTTGCATAAAGATCCGCTGTCTAGTAATAAATAATAAATAAATAATACAACGATGTTTCCAAGAGTTCTCTCGTAATATTTTTGTTGCAAATTGCACCTGCTCGTTTTTGCCATAAAGATTCTCACTCCACCGCATAATATTGAAGCAACGTTGAAATGAAAATAAAAAGTGTACGATAAAACTATGGAATCGAAATTAAATGTTTGTTTTCGATAGTTTTTGAACAAGATGGATTCACCCCTCGAGCAGTAGGAAAACACGCACCCTCTTCTGCGTTTTCCACGAGAAGTAACATCGAAATCGGAGATAGACAGACGGACGATGTTCCTTGTCAGTTTTCAATTCGTTCTCGACATGCAGGATCGACGAGGATGTTTCGTTATTTGCAAAATTAACCCAGTTTACCCTCGGCGACTCGGGGAAGGCAGACATTTCCTTTCAACCCTCTTGTCTGTTATAGCTCTGGTACCCGTTCTCTGTTGAAACTGCGGTTGTGCGACGACGATGGAGAAAGAGGGAAAGATTACATGCATACATTGAGAGGGATAAGCGTGGCGCGACAATGTTTCGCATAATTATTATCGATCACGAATTACATCGCCTGCGGGAATTCGCCGGTCTCAGCCTGTCCTCTCAATGCCAATCTGCTGAAATATTCATTGCGCCGCTACTAATCTATGTAGCAATAATTACTTGCGCTACGTCATCGGTAGATTGCACGCTTCCACGTATTTTTTCTTCAAGTGTACAATACCGAAACGTTTTCGAAAAAATCATTCTTCAATTCAATTTTCCAAAGAGAACGATCTTTCCAATAAAATGTTTGGTCGAAGCCATTTTTCAATTTGCTTTAACTTGGAACGAATAGAAAATGATGATGGTGAACGATTGAAATAAAAGTAAAACATCATTCTTCGATTTAATTTTCTAAACAGAAAGATCTTTCCAATAAAATGTCTTTTAACATTTCATCGCATCGACGAAGGGTTAAAGCCATTTTTCAATTTGTTTCAACGTGGAATGTGTTAGATTATTTAATTAAATAAACAAAATTAACTGAACTGAATTTTATTAGCACAAGCAAACGAACTAATGAGCACAAAGGAAACACGTCTTTTAGGTTTAAATGTCACACGTCAAGTGAGGATGACTCGGGCTAGAAAGTAGAACGATGCATCAAACAAACAACCAACTATTTCATAAACAAAGTGAAACATACCAATATTGAATCATATCGAATCGATTATCATCGAACATTAGGTTAATTTTGACATATTTCAACAGAATGAATAGAAAATGGGGGACGGTAGAACTAAAAGTAAAAATTCATTCTTCAATTCAATTTTCCAAAAAGAACGATCTTTCCAATAAAATGTTTGTTAACAATTCATCGCATCGGCGAAGGGTTAATGCCATTTTTCAATTTGTTTGAATTTGGAATGAATAGAAAATGATGGTAAACGGTTGAAATAAAAGTAAAAAATCATTCTTCAATTCAATTTTCCAAAAAGAACGATCTTTCCAATAAAATATTTGTTAACATTTCATCGTATCGACGAAGGGTTTTCAATTTGTTTCAACTTGCAATGAAGAGAAAATATACGATAATTGTTTAAGAAGAAAGTACTACATATTCAATAATTGCGAATTTATTTCCAGCAAATTGCTAACTTTTGATCACGTGAAATAATAAACGTCGCGTGTTGACACGTCAAACAGAATCACATGACATTTGCTAAATTCATATTTCGCCGATAGTTAAAAATCTGAGTTTACAAAACGCGAAGTTCGCGCGGTAACGCGTTTTGTTAACAGTTGAATCGGTTAATTCATTTCCCGTGCGAATAGAATCACGGTTTTTGTTTACTGTTCCACGCGTTTTTAAAGTTGTTGTGGACAATAAAAACTAAATAGAGTGCGTCTCGTTCGTCGCGGCTGGTTTTATGTAGGTCGAAAAAGTTTATTAAAACTGTCCACGTGGTTTGGTGCTATCAACTACATACATAGATTCAAGCTGGGTTGCGAGTAGCGAACATTTACCATATAATTTTTAATATAGTCGGTGTAACAGGTAAATGAAATTACTTTTAACGAAGTTTCACGGTGGATATCATATTGTTCGTTTCAAGCGAAAGACAATGATGGAATATTGTATAAAATACGCTTGGGTGCTCGCGCAACACTACATAAGCACGCTAGTCAAACACTAAAACTGATGAAATGTGTATCTCTGTAATTACTGAACACCTGTAACCCCCAAACAGTCAACAAAGGCCCATATTTATTATCAAGTTCAGTGTCAACATCGATAATTTGCTAGTTTGAAGTTTCCTCTGTAAACTATTACTGCAAACTAAGGGAAACAGGCAGTATCCAAAATGAAATATTGTGCTAGTCGAACGTGGATATACGGTGTGATTTTAACGTGAACAAATCGTGTAAGTGTACAGCCCATACTGTCCTATATTTTTAATATATTCTATATCTAATATATTCGACATTCAATATATTCAATATTTTCTATATTTAATATACTCTATATTTTCAATTAACAATTGCCTCGATAACTCAATATTTCTTTATACTTTCTTCGAACGCTCCTGTGGTTAGTTTGGTCTAAAATATTCCATATTTAATATATTCAATCATTTCTATAATTAATATATTCAACATTTTCTATATTTAATATATTCAATATTTTCTATAATTAATATATTCTATATTTTCTATATTTAATATGTCCTATATTTTATATAATTAATATATTCTATATTTTCAATTAACAGTTGCCTCGATGATTCAATATTTCTTTATGCTTTCTTGGAACACTCCTGTGGTTAGTTGCCTCTGTTCCTCTAATTCCGAAACTGTGGATCGTCAAGTATCTACAGATTCTATAAATTATCAACGTACGAAATGTTTCGACAATTTATTATTTGATCCCTGCATTTTTCTTGAATTCCACAAACACGCGCAACCTGCTGACCTAACTTTGACCATCAACCCAACAGCTTCGAAAAGTTCACGAAATCAAGATTCAATGAAATAAAAAATGGAAGAGTTTAGAAGTAGATAGCGCTAATATGCTGAACATATTATGTATTAAGATTAGTTTGAAAACTGGACAAACGGTTCTGTCGTTAATGAAACTTCGTCGACGTATCAAAAGGGAATCGTAGAGCTTCATTGTTTCCGGTCGGATCGATTCAATAATTTCCACGGAGTAATATGACAAATCGAGAACTGGGTATAATAAAAAGCGAAGAAGTTGGGACTCAGGTGTTCGAATTGGACGGTGGATCCAACAAATTTTTCACCGTTCCGCAAAAGCTGTGGGACGAATGGGGTGCGGCGGGGCTGTGGAGAACCATTAATAAAATCTTAGAAACTAAGTTGCCGGCATAGTCCTTTCTCTTGGCAAGGAGAATCGTCGGCGAATCAGTCGGCACGTCACGTGCCAAGTCGCCAGAGTTCGAAAGAGTTACAGTTGAACCGCGGACAGTAATATTGGACCTTCGAGCCGGATAAGCCAATCTCGAATCATTGGTCTGCCAGATTTTCAGCGGACCGGATTTCTACGAACGGCGACGTTCTACGAATAAAGCACTCAGCAAAACTGCCACAATCGCTGACAGCTTAGGACCAATTCAGTTTTCTTTCCGATTCACCCACAATGAAGGGTCGAAAGATTGTCATTTCTCATCCGAAATGATCATATTAGGTCATCCCACAACAGAGGTGGGCATTATCTGGCGAAACAAATATTTCAAATACTATTTAATATTTTAGATTTTATTTTGTTTAAAGAAAATATAGTGTTTTAAATCAGATATACAATTTCGAAAATATAATATTTCTATTTTAACAATCTGAACCTCAAAATAAAATTTAATATTTTAGATTTCATTTTGTTTAAAGAAAATATTGTGTTTTAAATAAGATATACAATTTCGAAAATATAATATTTCTATTTTAACAATCTGAACCTCAAAATAAAATACTTTACTTTTTGCATTGTTCTAATACTCTGAGAAACCGCATAATCATTAAACCCAGAAAATGTATTGAATTCGAACCGTTATTTTCAGCAATAATATTTAAAATTGAAATATTGAAAATAAAGACAAAATATAAATATTTTCAATATTCTTCAAATAAAAGACTATTTTAAGAAAAATTACTGCCTCAAATAAATAATTTTATTTTCAAATAGTACTGCATCGAATGAAATATTTTATTTTCGAAAATTAAAGTTGTACACATACATTAAAATAAATAGGATTATTTACTATTTAAAATACTATATTTTCCCCAATTCTGTCGCACAAGTTCGTACCGACTTTTCTACATACATTTCACGCGTCGATTTATATACTTTACCGCAATAAGGGACCAATGCACGCAAGCGTAGCTGTTCGGGGACAGTCTAAAGAAGGTTTTCGTGGGTACAAGATCGTGAAATAGTGAACACAGTGATTACTAGCAGTGAAAAATCATGAACGAAATACGTAAATACCCATTCCTGACACCTCATGTTATATGAATTTCGGAAAGGGAGTTCAGTAACAATCGCCACGAACAACATATGTGCTCTTTTTTAAGGGTGGTGGGGAAATGCTCTTGCGATAAAATTCGAAACCTTGTACAGAAATGAAGAAATCACGAAGTTTAGCAGCTGAGGAGATGTCAGATGTTCTGAAAATACTTAAAACAAACTTAAAGGCGTGTTCACAAAATTAACATATGCAACCCAGCTCGAAAAACGGTACGAACTTGTCGGATGACCTAATAAAAAATGATTAGTGAGCAAAAAAGTGCAAATGCGCCTTTATTGGTGAAGAAAAACTTTTGTCGACGTCTCTCTTCACCTTCCTCCCTCTCCGTCTATCACCTTCTGTCTCCCAAACCTTTAAGTCGATGCGTTCATTCAGAAACTCGGAGAGAGAAAGAGTAATCTCGGTTCGCGAGGCAGCAACGGTGAAGCGTGTATTTAATCAGGAATCACAGTGGGACACGTCACGACAAGGTTCTCGACGGAGAGCGACCTCAGAGAGCGAATCTATGTAACTACGGTCAAATAACACAAGTAAGAGGAAACTGTAATTTGACGTCTTAGAAGAGAATCCTACGAATGTTTTCCCTCAGGATTTCTATAAAATTCAGGCCGGCGCGGCGCTGCGAGGAGGGAAGTTAAAAGCCAGGTTGCCCACATTTTCCCATCTGCTGTTGCCCGTTTTCGTAAACGACGCTTACGGGAACTAAAACTTGTCAATAAACAATTTTTCGTTGGACGACAATGGACTAATTCCGAGTTTATTTCATTACACTTATATAAATGCATTGACTGTAAAACACTGTTGAAATTATTTTGACCATGTACATTTTAAAGCAGCGGACTCGTTCAAATTTAAGGACATCAATGTATTTTTTCCAACTTATTGTTAGTCAGATAACACTGTCCAACAAATTTCAACTTTATTTTTGTATTTCGATTTCCACTATGCGATTCTTATAGAGTTTTTCGCGCTGATTCCGAATCTGTTTTTAATTTTTCTCCTATACGTACAGTTTTTGAGAAAATGGAGTTTTAAAAAAAGACATATTTTTCAACTTTGAACAAATATTGTGATGTTATTATAAAAGATATTGAATTGATCTTTACAGCAAAAGATTCCTTGGACTTTCCCGAATACTGGGATATATAATATTAATGCATTATGATTGTTTAAACATGTTTAAACGATCATTGAAGAGGGAAAGACACCACTTTCGCACCAATTTTTGACGATATTTTTGAATTTATCTCAAAAAATAAGCGTCCAGCGGTGGTGTCTCTCCGTCTTTAATGATCGCTTAAACATGTTTAAACAATCATAATGTATTAATATTATATATCACTGTATTCGGGAAAGTCTAAGGAATCTTTTTCTGTAAAGATCAATTCAATATCTTTTATAATAACATCACAATAGTTGTTCAAAGTTGAAAAATATGTAATTTTTTCAAATTCAGATTTCTCAAAAATTGTGCGTCTAGGAGAAAAATTAAAAACAGATTCGGAATCAGCGCAAAAAACTCTATAAGAATTGCATAGTGAGAATCGATATCCTTTTTGGCTGTTGAACAGTGTAATTAAAAGAAGAATATGTACATTCTTTTTTAAAAATTTATTTATTTAATGTTGCTTCAACGTCAAAGGTAATTATTGTATATTTTCAGAAAATTGCTAACTTTTGATCACGTGAAATAATAAACGTTCTTTTTTTTTAAATTTGTTTAATGTTGCTTCAATATCAAAGGTCATTAGCAACAAATACATTTTTAATTTTGCATAAAGATCCGCAGTCTAGTAACGCTAATATAAATGCTAATTCCTTCCTATGGAAACCGGATATAAAGGGTCTAAAAATAATTTATAATTTCCTCAGAGAATGCTCCATTAGAAGCTAGAAACAATGTAAACCCACCTAATGTAAGCCAGTTGTAACAATACTGTACTGTACTTGCTATATAAACCACTCGGTTTAAAGCAATAAATAAATAATTAATAAATGCTAATCCTGTGGTGAAGGAGAGAATTAAATTCTGAACAAAATACTTCTGAAAAACATCCTCCAGAAACGTCAATCAAAAATAATCTCCAACACTTTCCACGGGTTTGCTCCACCTTATATGTAAATATTAAATAAATCTGCGTTAATTAAATCTCGATTTGAACACGTAACATTAAAAATAAGAGAACGTGAAAATGACGAGAGCGAAGCACATTTGCCAGAGACGCCGCGCCGCGCCGTCGCGGCGAGTTTTCCAATTTTGTTTTCCAGTCTTTTCCGGATGGCATCCGCGGGTTAATAATTTGGTAAGCCTTTTGACTGGCACCTTCCGTATGAACGTGTAAAAAAAATGGCGCACGCGGTCGGATAACTGGCCGACAGATCTCTTTCTCTCTCCCCCTCTCTCTCTTTTACCGTTCGCCTCCCACTCCGTTTGAAACGACTTTAGCGGGGCGTAATAAAGAATTCCTCGCTCGACAGATATCCAGACAGCTGTATTCTTTCCCTTTGTGGAACGATAATGAAGGCCTTCCGAGACTCTACGTGACAAGACGGAGGTTAAAACGTGTGGGCGCACTCGTCCCAGCCTCGGTGTACCTCAGGACCGAGCCCTGGAATTGAATTCAAATTCTCGGGTGGCTCGTGTTTGCACTGCAAACATTGTTTCCCCCGGCCGGTGTAACGACCGTTGTTGTGTGTGGGTTATACGCGCACCAAGAAACCGGGGCGGGGGTTGATAATTGTGCCGAAGATGCGCCGGTTTGCTGTCTTCGCTCTCCGCGAGACCCTAACTGCCGGCAGTCTACGTAATAAAGATAAACGGAGTCGCGCGCGGGCCAACAAATTGACGGAACCGTGGACGGGTCGGGCCGGGTCCGCCCGAGACCAACGGAATTTATGTGCTCCCGCCCGATAAAACACTTCATCCTGCAGTGAAAGATTATCCTCGGGAAAATCGCCGCGGATCGCTAATTAATATGCAACGTTGCGATTCTCCTTCGCGAATTAATATACAGTAATAAGTATTCATTTAACTCTCGCAAGGTTAGGTCTAATAACACGTAAATGGTAAGGTGGGGTCTCTTAGACCCCGACATTTGAATTTCATAATTAAAGAATAACACAGGATCAAAAGTAAACAAACAGATTTAATCTTATTCATACAAAAATGCTTATCAAGGAAGTATATAATAGATACTCCAAAACTATTTTTATATGTATTTTACTCAAAAATGTTACTTAAATATTTTTTGAACTTTATAAAATATTGTTTAAATCTTCTGAATAAATTATATAATAAAGAATTGGAAAAATAAAGTATTATGACAAAAAAACTTTGCCCCCAACAGGATTCGAATAATAATATATTGCCGAGCAAAGAATGGACATTCAGAGAAATCTTGTAATATTTTTAGAGGAACATTAACAAACTGTTGAAACAAATGCATTAAATTGGTACCCGGTTGGCTACACAAGGGTTAAATTGCTACATAAATCGTTAAAAAGTGTTTCGATACAACCGATAATAGCCGAGTTGCGTTCCTAGCGACTCACCCCCTATATCCTGAATTCTGAAACTTCTGCTTCTGCATTATGTTCCGTTTAACTCGATTTAGTATGAATATTTTACTAACACGCGATACCGTGGAAATTGGATATATGAAATTTAGAATGCTCTGATGCAGTCTAAAATATTATCTGAAGAAGAAAGATGGTGCTTTGCTCGTTTATAATGTTGCGAGAGTGCAATATTATTTGTAGACTGCCGGACCTCCGTGCATCTATTACATGAAGCTCGGCTTCAAGAAAGATATATTTCTTGTCCTAACAATTTTTATAAGATGAATGTAACGTAACAGTTCTTTCAGTGTACAAATACATTCGTTATTGTTTTGTTCGTATAAGCTGGAAGATTCTCATCGAGTAGAGATCGTGTTCCATCATTCTTCAGTTTATACAGGGTGTCCCAAAATTCCTTCAACAGCCGGAAATGGGAGGTTCCTGAGATTATTTGAAGCAACATTTTCCTTTGGAAAAATGTTATCCGCGGATACCATTTTTGCAAACGAAAATGTTGCTTCAAATGATCTCAGGAACCTCCCATTTCCGGCTGTTGAAGGAATTTTGGGACACCCTGTAGAGGAACTCTTCACCTATTACGGAAGTAACAATATCGCATTGCGAGATTTATTTGCCGAAGTTTCTTACGCTTTCTCAATGGAATCCATACTTGCCCGATCTTTTTTTTACGAAAGATGTAAAAAAAATGCGTTTATGCACACCCCTGATGCACACACATTAATGATAGAAGTAACTACAATTTATATTTTCATAAAACTACAAGATTGACTGTGACGGTGCATGCAAATGTTGAATACATTTTCGCCAAACTAAAGACTAGCAATAACCTTAAATAAACTTTTAATATAATCACTTAATATCAGACTGTGCAGGTATTGGAACAATTCCAGTTTATTATTAGATTTATTAAACTTATCAAAAAAGTAAATACATTTTTATTTAATCTCTGTTCTTTGCCATTACCTAATAACCTTTCAAGGTCACTTGAAGGTAATGGTGTGTAGGTCGTCGAAGGCATGACCTTAAGAATGACCTCCATGCGTTTATGCACACCCCCGATACACACACGATAATGATCGAAGCACTACAATTTATATTTTCATAGAACTACAAGATTGACTGTTACGGTGCATGCAAATCTTGAACACATTTTCTCCATTGATTTAAGGAAACTAAAGACTAGCAATAACCTTAAATAAATGTTCAATGATCACTTAATATCAGACTGTGCAGGTATTGGAACAATTCCAGTTTATTATTAGATTTATTAAACTTATTAAAAAAGAAAATGCATTTTTATTTAATCTCTTTTCTTTGCAATTTAAAAAAAAACCTTTAAGGTCACTTCACGGTCATGGTAGTTGAAGGTAGGCATGACCTTGAAAATGACCTTCACGGGATCTTTTTCTTTGTACATCCTACTTAGCCATTTTTGTAATAATTGTTGTGCGCATACTACGTGCAGAAATTGAGATCCGTTTTCATCGAATAGGACGACGGGTCCTGATGGCACGGACCGCGATGTTAATTACGAACAGACAAGCGATCCCGAAAGCGACACTGATTTGTTGGTGAATCTGGCAATCACGCAGACTGAACTACTAATACAGATACTTTACGTTTCGATAAACAAGTGATTTCGGAAGATTACGAGATCGTTCGGTTGCATGGATTGTGTGATGCTAATGAACGAGCGTGGAACGCAGACGCACACGTGCCCACCGCGCATGCATGTATACATGCGATCGGTCAACGGGTAGGGTTACCGTCGTAACATGCTTATCATGTTCTAAATCACAATCGTATTGCCAAAACCAATCGCACGGTTACAGCTCGAATTGAATTCGACAGGAGTTATTTGATTGCATCGGGTATCGGTATCGTAGGGCAAGTTTTGCTCGCGGAATAATCGAGTTTTTCGATTGAACCGTTCATTGAAATTGTTATCATCTCATCGAGCGTTCAATGCGGCGATAGTAATTAAATATTATCAATACCGGATGCGATTATCATTTAATATCGCAAGGCGTGAGAAGTCGCGATTAACTTTTCATTACTCTCATAAAGTACCTACAATCTCAAAACATTAAACGTTAATTAAAACATTTAAGTAGTTATTGTATTCGATAAAAATTTATTTCCTTGTGTCCACCATACTAGGAAATATTTATCTTGCAATTATAGGTAGTTATTTCAGTCAGTAAAAATTTATTTACGTCGAAGTGATATTACGTTCCACGTAGACAGTGAAGTGCGAGTATCTGAACGCTAAAGGCGTTTCAAGCATAAAGGGGTTGACCACACTGGCAAATATTTATCTTGCAATTATAGGTAGTTATTTTATTCAGTAAAAATTTATTTATGTCGAAGTGACATCAAGTTCCATGTAGAAAGTGAAGTGCGAGTAACTGAAGGCTAAAGGCGTTTCAAGCATAAAGGTATCCACCACACTAGAAAATATTTATCTTGCATTTAGGTAGTCATTTTACTGAATAAAAATTTATTTATGTCGAAGTGATATTAAGTTCCACGTAGAAAGTGAAGTGTGAGTAACTGAAGGCTAAAAGTGTTACAAACATAAAGGTGATCACCACACTAGAAAATATTTATCTTGCATTTAGGTAGTCATTTTACTGAATAAAAATTAATTTATGTTGGTGTCGTATAAAATTCCATGTGAATATAGTTCTGTAGAAAATGGAGTGCGAGCGACTGAAGGTTAAAAGTTTAAAGAATCGGAATGAACGTTCATCGAACTAAATCGGACGCGAAACACTATCCAATTCTCTCCAACGTGCTGAAAATCGTAAAACTAACTATAAAAATATTATAACGCGTACTAATATAACAGTAAAAAGTTGTGGCGCGTTTTAAGGATCGTTCACGGGGTATAACGCGAACTTTGATATATTCCAAGGGTTAATTCATTAGGTTGAATTGAAACGGACTCCGCGTAAACTCTCAAACTCCAATTACGGTGTTACTACTTTCCCAAAAGGCATAAAATGCCACCTTACTTCGGTGTATATGCCATGTTTCAGTATTCAAGTAGAAGTTATTGCCATTCACGTTATATGGGAGCAGAACTTCGCTGAAAGATGACTCCGGCTCGAAAGGTCCCTCTCTGCATCTCATCCGGATCTTTTAAGATGGAGTCCAACGAGAATTCTCTTCTCGTTGCTTCGCGTTTTCCTGCAACGATGATTGTAGAAACTCTCCATTTACATGCTCCATTAATGAGACACACTAGTAAATACGTACAAACTGTTCCAACACAGCCGTTCAATCAGAAACTTGAGCAAGCGAAATCACGAACGTGGAAACTCCTAAAATGTTGCTTTCAAAACGTAAAAACTTGCATTATTACAAAGAAATAAAATTCAGGATTTTTCGTGGTTTCACTGACGAGAAGGGATTTTATGCGACCATGACGAGCATGATTAGGTGCAATTTAAAGCGGTAGACAGACTAAAAGAATTCGAGATTGTTAATGTATTAACACAGACGAGGTACAGTGAAACGAATTAATATTCGGACGCTCTAAAAAAGACGATAACTTTTTAAATATAGTACTATACGATCTGAACGTTTTTGAGAAGCTAGAGAAATTAGCACAAGGATGTGAATAGAAATTTTTTCAAACATTTCAATTCATCGGAATTGTAGAAAAATACCAACAGTTGCATTTCAGAACTTTTTTATGTGGGCCTATATTGAAAATTTAAAAAATACGTTTTGTAGATCTGTGTCAATTATATGTATGCACTGTGAAAGTTTCATCGAAAGATATAAGAATCCTTAGATTTATTGCAGTTAGAAGTAGAAAATCGTGGAACTCTGCAATTTTTACCATCTTTAAACGTTCGTAGCTCATTGCAACGTCAACCGATTTCCACGAAATTTTCAGAATATGTTTAATTCACACAGATCTACAAAACGTATTTTTTGAATTTATATTTAATTAATTATTTTTTAAATTAAAAAAAATGATCGAACCAGTGCGCCGATAGCATTAAATTATGTTTTATTAACATCTCTACGACCGATATAACGAAATAAATTCTATTAACGTTTGTGAGACCCTAATGGTCTAATATCATTTCCAAATTTTCGCATAAAACGTGTATAATTTTTGCTCGAGCGCTTACCTTGTATATGCGATCTTGTTTCCCAGCCGCGATAAGAAGAAGCGCGGTGAAACAGCGAAAAAATTGTGCGCTATTTCTATCAAGCGGACGAAGCATAAATCTTTCATTTATCTTGCAGGAGGCAGGAGAGTCAACGTGCCCTAATTTCGCGCGGCGTCTCTACACATTTGAAAATAGTGACCGCGGGGAATTTTCTCCCGTCGTAAATTCCCGTCCTGGTCGACAAACAGTGATTACTTGCTGAATTTATAAAAGTGCTTACAAAACATTTCATACGGTCGCGGTTCATTGCAATGGACATACGCGCGTTTCCCGCGCAGCGGATTAAGAGTCACGCTAATAAAACAGCCGGTGCTGAAAAGAAATTCTGCTCGGCGAATGGATACGAGCTGGAACTCGCGAAGAATCGCACGCGTTGCCCGCACATTCATCGTACTCGCGTGAAAGATGTTGATCAAAGTCCTGGACGTTTAATGGGCTAGAGTAGCGCTCGGATTTACTTACTCGCGACGGCCGAGTTTCGAAGGCTACGCCCTCTCGACCCGGCCGCGCGTCTCGCTCCCCGGGGCGGCTGTAGTTCTCCCAGGCAGGCTTGCCATATGCGCCGTCCGCCAGGCCTAGATGCTCGGTAAAGCCTGCCTTCGCTTCTCCCACTCTTACCACTACGCTGCCGCGTACCGCGTGGAGCATGGTATTTACCGACTCGCGGTCGCGGCAGCGGTAGTGGTAAGAGTGGGAGAAGCGAAGGCAGGCTTTACGGAGCATCTAGGCGAGGGACGGAAACGTAAGGGGCTTCATATGGCAACCCTGGTCAGTGTTCCGATTGAACCCACCGTTTTTCGCGCATGCGCGGCAATTTCAGCCACAGTAACGTAACCATTTCGATGATATCGGGTAGCTCGAGCACCCCGCAGACTTTTAAAAAATTATTAGTGTATAGTGTATACATATGAAATATTGAAGTTTAACATAATTGAAACTTATTCTTTATTTTGAGGATGGGTACATTCACCGGTACATTCCCGACAATATAACTGCCTCAAGGCGTCAGGGCCCTGGTCGCTCTGCTGCGTCATTGTAGATACGCTACTGCCCTGGCCGCGCATGTGCGAAAAACGGTGGGTTCAATCGGAACACTGACCCTGGTCCGAACTAGGGCCGCCACGGGGAGCGAGACGCGTGGCCGGGTCGAGGGGACGTAGCCTTCGAAACTCGGCCGTCGCGACTAATTGTAAGTTAATCCGAGCGCTGGGCTAGAGCACCTCGCGAGAGTCCGGTCTTGCCCTGGCCTAGAATCGCCAGATGAGGGGAGGGAGCATGAATTGAGGGGAAACGCGTCACGTGACCAGTCGTAGTGGAAGCGTAGGGGGCGGAGAAGAAGGCGGAGCTATAGTGGGGACTCAATCTGGTGAATCTGGTTCTAATGATCCGCTGGGCTTGAAAATTTTTCGCGCACGTCTATAAACCTTGTAGTGTTTGCACGAACCATTTCTTACTAATTTTTCAGAAGATTGAAAAATAAAAATTTGGATCAAATGTATGGTGAAGCTCGAAGACATGTTTGTCGATCCTTGGAAAAATTAAATGATCAAAAGTTCAGACACCGCTAGACGTCTTAAATACCACACGGCGGGTGGGGGAAGAGGAGGAGCGAATATCTTGGGTTAAAAATTTACTGGAAAGTTGAGGCGTGGTCTTATCGGCGTATAGACAAGAGAAAAGGTTTAAAGCTCCGGGTGTGTATCCACTTCGTCTTTACGATCCAGCGTCTACTTGGCGCGCTAAGGTTTATGGAAAATAAAAGCTTACTTTTGGCATAAACGCGCGGAAGAAGAATTCGCCGTAAAGGAAAGAGCCCCTCGTAAAATTAGAATATTATAATTCGCATAAAAAAAAAGAGAGAGAGAAGAGAGAAAAAAAGAAGGAAACCTCTCTCACGTTTTCACGCGCGACGCGACACGCGGCGATCTGAATTTTTCCGCGTCTTTCTAGCGTCGCCGTAAATTTTCGATCGAGACCGGGGCGAATCTATCGTGTCGGAGGAGTCGTTTATTGCGGGCTCGAGAGACTTGAGGCCTCAGATTTGTTTCGATCGACCTTTATCGCGTGCATAAGCTCGCTTGTATCCGCGCGATAAATACCAAGAGGAAGCTTCTCGGCGCATGAGTTTCCTCCCAAAACGCATTGCAAGTCGAATAAATATCGCTCTCCTCCTAAGCGACCCTTTCCCTCGTTTCAGGGAAACAAAATAGCGTTCCCGAGCTACGAGCACGCTTTAATTCGGCGATCGATGCGCGAAAATTGCGAACTGCAACAATAATGATGAGTAGACTACGAATATTTATGCAAAACAGAAATTGTTTGCAGCAATTGCAAGATATAACAGCTACGTAGACATTTATTTCTTTCCTCGATCGTTTTATTCCAGTGCTGGGCACGGGTGGGGCCCCTCGAACGCTTGCTTACCCCACCAACCTCTCTCCACCAACTACAAAATGTAGTTTCAGTTAGTAGGAAAAATATTTAAAAGAATTTTGTCATTTGTAATTATTATTATGTATATTGCGGTGCCACAGCACAATAGAATTTATTTTTATGTGCAAATTATATACAGGGTGTCCCAAAATTACCTTAGTTTAATGAAATGGGAGGTTCCCGAGATCATTTCAAGCGACATTTTCCTTTGCAAAAATGTTATCCGCGGCTTTGTTTAGGAGTTATTAACGAAAAACACGGACCAATCAGAGCGCGACCTAGACGCGAGTTGGCACAGTCGGCCCGGCGCACCAACTGTTTATTGGCCGACTGTGCCAACTCGCGTCTAGGTCGCGCTCTGATTGGTCCGTGTTTTTCGTTAATAACTCCTAAACAAAGCCGCGGATAACATTTTTGCAAAGGAAAATGTCGCTTGAAATGATCTCGGGAACCTCCCATTTCATTAAACTAAGGTAATTTTGGGACACCCTGTATAATGAAAATGCAATAATATCACTTCTATCCACAAATACAAAATCTAGTGGAACGGTCTCGGTGCTTGAAAGGATTTCAAGTTTCACTTTGTTTCATTTGTAAGGTGCAGAGCGAATTCAGAGTATTTTTCGATACAAATAACCTTCAGAGGGAGTACCTTCAGAGTCGCCAGATTGAGATTCGCGTCCCCACTCTGGCTTCCCCCTCTACGCCGCGGTCACGTGACGCGTTTCGGGAGGGGGACAGTGGGCGCTGTGGTGGGGACAGCTATGCCTCGATCGAGGCAAATGTGCCCAGCACTGTTTTATTCAGTGAGAATAAAAGAACGGCATTTAAAAATTGTTTGAATGTACTTATTACTTCACATTCGACCAACTCATTTTTATAATAAACGTATAAAATCCGTAGTCGGCTAATGACGAGTGTAAAAGGACTAAAGACATAATAAAAAGGTCATTGTAACAGTAAGGTTAATGGTTGAATGTATAAATTCCTCCTTTAAAAGTAAGGAAAGCGGAGAAGACGAGGTAAAATTAAAATAAAAGCCGCGCAAAGTACGAAAGTATTAAAACCCAAGTCGAATTGCCGGTGTTATGACGTCCTCATTCTGAAATATTGCGACGAGAGCTTTTACCGTGGCTTTTCCAATGTTAACTCGAACGTTACCTCTATTATCGTAAGAAAAATATTCTTTAACGCATTGTGTTACGCCGAGGAACAAAAATTGTACTTTTCAGAATCCCGGTTGTACCATAATCTAAAGTTCCTCGAAGGTGGGACATGTCTTTTAAATGAATAATACATAATACTGAAATTGTAATGCATATTCCATGTACGAGTGCCGCGGTTCTGTGTTATTTTTGTTGCTCGCCGGGACAGAAAGCGAATATAAACCGGTAATATAATTTCGCAACACTATTATGGAAACTGTTCCGTCAATAACGGCGGGGAACATTTTATAATTCGATCGGGATTGAAAAATTTCCGATCGAACAATCAAGGAAAACAGTTTCGTTTCAAAATAAAGAAATTATTTTCGTTCACGGTTTTTTCAGACAAATGCCAGGCATGGAATTTATTTCCATTTTTTTTCATTTTTTTTAAATTAATTTATTTAAATAAATAAATTTCTCGCGAATGAAAAATTTAGTGTTCAAGTACTCTGAGGTTAAGTTTTTCCCCTCAGTCACGAAAAACAGAAGCCAAATACAAAAAGTTCTTTCTGTTTTTAATCATTTAAGCTGTACCTAATATGTACAATGATGTTCCTAAGCAAAAATACTTTTGAGTTCAGTTTTATTTAAAATTAATGGATAGCACAAAATTATGTATATTCTAATTGGACAGCGAAGTTTATGCATTTATGACAAAAATGAGTAGATTTAATATAAAACAGTAAATACTAGAAGAATTTAAAAATACTGTTATTATTTTTTTTATTATATTACCTAACCTAACCTAACCGATAGAAGGGATGTTTTTAGATACGGAAATGCTCACCTAACCGATAGAAGGGATCGTTTTGGATACGGAAATGCTAACCTAACCGATAGATGGTAGAAAATGTTTATCTTGCATATAGATCCGCAGTGGCGGATCTAACGGTAAGCGGACTAAGCGGTCGCGTGGGGCCCCGGGATACCATAGGGCCCCGAATTTTAAATAAATATATGAATTTTGAAATAAATTTATTTATTGTGTAATGTGTTTTCATTACTTTCCTTTTTTGTTAATAAGTTTATAAGAGTTTTCTTGCAACTTGTATTTCTAACTTGAGTTTGAGGGCCCTAAAATTTTTACCGCTTGGGGCCTCCACTTGACTTGAGCCGCCACTGAAGATCCGCAGACTAGTGATGAGTTATGCTCCTAACTGTATATAGAATTGTGGAAGAGTGAAAAGGGGAGAGGCAAGGCGACGCGATAAATACTTAAAATAATGAAAAATAAATGAAGAAAACGAATAAAATAATGGCCGGCAGTTTTCCGGGAGTTTTCCGGGAACGCATCGGTCCCGTTAACGCGAAACGAAGGGCGAAGTTAATAAAACTTGGTGAGTGCGGAGTCAGAGTAGGATTAATGATACGAGGTTAGGTGTTAACGCGAGGCAAAGTGTTTTATATCCTCAAAGAGGTATGCGGCTTGTCCTGTTGCTCGCTTCGGCTCGTTTATCCTCCGTTCGAGAACCGATGGCGAGGAGCAGGAAACAGGAAGCGGTAACGCGAAGTTTGCGCGAAAACAGCGGCATCGGCATCACTTAAGTGGCCAGGCCGGGTCCTGTAAACGAGACGGTAACCCGCGATTTATCACTAATAACGGCGACCCGTGTGTATCGACTATAATTTACCGTCGTGTCGACGTTAATCAATTTTATCAGACAAGATAAACCGAACTGATGCTTCCTTCCGCTCGCATGACCCACCATCGCGAGGATTTTCCTAACAAATCGCGCAGCTTGTATGAAACCAGATGCCTATCGACTCTTTCCACGGTCCTCAGGAAAATTCAGTGGGTTACATCAATCCTGATCTAACAGTCTCAGTCATCCAATTGACGAAGCGCGTGAGTAATATTTATTGAAAGACTAACTGCGAATTTTATGCATTTACGAGGAGGATGGGTGCGTACAATTTCAAGCAGTGGACATGTTAAATTTTTTTTTCTTCGTCCTATTAGTCGACTGTAGATTTTTATAATAAAATAGAAATCCTTTCCAACGACTGCAACCAACAGATTTTGCGTCAATTTTTTCATGGGAATTAATTTACTACATTTTTTATTCCAGTATACAGGGTGTCCAAAAATTCCTTCAACAGCCGGAAATGGGAGGTTCCTCAGAACATTTGAAGCAACATTTTCCTTTGCAAAAATGTTATCCGCAGCTTTGTTTAGGAGTTATTAACGAAAAACACGGACCAATCGGAGCGCGAACTAGACGCGAGTTGGCACAGTCGGCCCGGCGCGGCGCGCCAACTGTCTATTGGCCGACTGTGCCAACTCGCGCTCTAATTGGTCCGTGTTTTTTATTAATAACTCCTAAACAAAGCTGCGGATAACATTTTTGCAAAGGAAAATGTTGCTTCAAATGACGTCAGGATCCTCCCATTTCCGGCTGTTGAAAGAATTTTGGGACACCCTGTATATATTATAAGAAAAATCGCACAAAATATAAATAAAATTAATCGTGTTATTTTCATAATACAATACACATCAGTCGCGTTTGATGGTCCGTTAAGTTTAGTGTTAAAACAGTAAAAATATTAGAACAGTTTAAAAATCAATTTCTATTTCACTGCAGCTTGTTGCAATTCGGGAAGACAATTCGTTCGACTGAAAAGGGTAATTGTTTTTACACCAGCGCGACGGTTGATTAAAAAGAGCAAGAGAGAAATTGTCGGGCAATTTTCTGCTTGGGGAGCATTCGATGGAATGAAAAGTGTGTCCGAGTTGTCAGCGGGACAAATCTGGTGTCATAATTCGACGATTAGACGCCGGTGAAGTGGATAACAGCAGTTCGACCAACGCAACGCCTGAAGGGCTCCACTGAAGCGAGTACATCGCGAAGGAGCCAGAACGAAAGTTTCGATTGCAGCGCGTCGATAAAGGGATCGCGACGTTCCCTATTCTCCCGGTGCATCTCTCATCCATTTTTCCTTTGCTGCACCGTCAAAGTACATTCTTGGAAAGTCAAATTCTGTGCTATTACACGAACCTTTAGTTGCTTGCAGTTTACACGGTTATACTGAGTATAACTTTTTTTAAATTATTTTTTTTAATAAATTTTTATACAATAAAATAACTACCTAAATCTTGCAAGATAAATGTTTGCTGGTGTGGTCGACACCTTCACGCTTGAAACGCTAAATCGAAAGTTTCGAGGTTGTACATATTAATTAAAAGTTAATTTTTTTGATTGTAAATATTAACGTAAAGAAATAGTATTTCTTAAATTCAAATGTTACCGCGCCTCGCGCGTCGTAGAGCGTAGAGTGTGTAGAGTGGATGTAGAGTGTCTACTGTTAGAGAGAACGACTAATAGAAAGAGGTAGATAGATAGACGATTACGTAACAGAGCACATGTTCACAAATTTAAGAGTGATAAAAGTGTAAATAAAGAAGTGAGATAGAATAAACTTTAAATGTCGTTTCTTTGTTTACAGGTAAGATTGTACATAGTGTAAATAATTGTTGTAATGTAAAATACTAAAAAGAGATAGAAAATCTTTGTTTACAGGGAAACAATTTCTAGTTTATTTCTTGCTGAAGATCCTTGGTAGTAGATAATTGTCTTATAAAACGACATTCATAGTTAAACAAAGGAAAATGGACAGGCTCCAATTCGAATTTGCCGTGGTAGCATCAAGTGATAACAAAACAAATGTAGTAGCCATAACCTCTATAACTACAGAGGAGGGAAAATGTTTTCAAATACCAGAAGAGTATAAAGCAATAAACAACCATAAGGAAATTATGAAGATAAGTAATTTATACAAAGGTAAAAAAATAGCTTAAAAAGAAGACATCAGACCAGAAAAATATGGATCAAATTAGAAGGAGAACTAAAAAATACATACGTAGATGAAGTGGGAAATATATAATTTTTAGATCAATATTTAGAAGAAAGGGTTACAGAGCAACCTGCAGAGAGAAAAGACAATCTACAACAAATCCTGGAAAAATTAATAGAAGCCACAGGAAAAAGAGAAGGTCAACAAAATTTGAAAAACATTGCAGAGAAATTTATTATAGAAAAATTCACAAGCAAGAACTGAAATGCAAAGCAATGGATGGAAAATTTTGAAAAAGAATGTATACGATTTAATATAACAAAAGATGAAACAAAGATAGAGATACATACTAAGGTTATTTTTAGAGAAACCCTGTTTGGATTGGTACAGCTCGATGGCCACAAAATTAACAGCGAATTCTGAATGGAAAGAATGGAAAGGAAAATTCTTAGAAACATTTGCAAACAGAGGATGAGAATTAAAGCAATTAATTAAAAGTTAAAGCAAAACCGACTCCCTATTTATTATATCTGTTCCGCTCTTCGAAAATAGTTGCAGAGAAGATTCTTGGACGATATTCGTCCATTTGAATTCCACGAGTTTGAATAGTCAGCGGGATCCGAGACAGGCCCGACTTTCCCGAGTAACAGAATGTCCATGGTGTCTGCAACTTGTACGAGCTTAATTGATCGGGATTTAGATAGGGCGCATTCTATCCGAAACTTTTTCATATTTTATCAGCGAACAGGAGTCTCGCAGAGACTCGCCACGGTTGAAAGCGTCCGCTGCAATCTCGAACGTGAATGGTCGCGGTTGATAAAAGAACTCCGGAGTCCGGACGAGCTACCGACGTTCCGTGCCGGCCACCGTTGATTTATATGCTGATTTGACGTTTGTGCCTAACGCAACATTGTATCATGCATTCCTCCAGATCGTGTATGTACAAGCTGCGCCACCAGAATTTTTCACGATGATACGATACGGATCGCCGTAACATCACGTATCTCGGTGGTCGCGTGCTTTTTCAGCTACGCCCTCCCGCAACGATCGAGGCTTTACCGTACTCATTCAGCCGCTTTTGTGAAAGCAGTAGAAACGGAATTTGTTTTGCCTTCGGTTTTCCGCAAATTATTCATTCATTTTTCCAAGCTGTTCACATGGATGCGAACTGTATTTTTGAAGGAAGAGGGAGATGATAATGATTTTACAATTTTCTTAATATTAAATTAAAGAATACTTTTTATTTTTTTCATTTCTATAATAATTTTAATTAGATGTAGCTATTACACGATAATATTTGAATGCAAAACTCAAACATATACATATATGCATACTACTTTTTTTTTTATTGAATGCAATTTGAATCTCCAATGCATACTATGTATTTGAATAAATGTTGGAAAAAAGGGATTGAGAAATTGAAGCCAAATTGGAAAACAATTACCTCGCTTGAATTTCAAAAATTACAAAATATAAGAATAATAATTGTAAGCTTTGTGCATGTGTCGGGGAGCCATACATGCTCGAGAGAGGGCGACACTAGAGAGAGTAACCAGATAGATAGATAGACAGAGTGACAGTTGAACTCAGAATTAATCACATTGGAAACTCGTGAGTAAACCGATAAATGAGAATTTGTGTGGAACGGCTGGAGCCTGGAAACACAGGTTTCTATAAAGTCCTGTGTTGAGACAATATAGGGAAGCACAAACATTTAATTGTTGATTCTCTATATTTTTAGGTTAGTACAACACGTGGGAGGTAGGCAGTAGATATTTATTATGTACATAGTTAACAATAAAACTTTATATTTTTAGACGAATCAACCTTGTGTTTTTGCTTGAGAGAGGAGTCCAACACATTTTATATAATTATTAATTTGTATGTTCTCTACATTAGAATGAACTAGCAAGTACCATTTTTATTTCATAATATGGGTCCTTTGATAATGAAAAATCATCTGGAAACCTGTTAGCAGGCTCATTCATTACTCGATCATTTTCTTCAACACCGAAAGAGGTTATTTTTTAATTCAAGCAATTTTAATCCCCATCGAGATTATTTTGCGTTATACTACATGCAGCTATAGAGATTTTGTAATTGCTACACACACACACAGATCATTTTTATTTTCCATAAAGATCCTTAGTCTGGTTATGAGTGGACTATGGTTTTATTGTAAATGGATAGCGATAGAAGACGCGTAGTGATATGAATAGACCCTGGTAATAACGGTAAACAGAATAAGAGTTTATTATGAACGAATTATATACATTGGTGTTTCGGCTATAACGTCTGTCGAAGAATTGAATAAAAGGAAGACGCACGGCACGATGCTCGGCCAGACTGGCCAGAGGACGGCCCGAAACAAACGAACGGTCGTGCGAACCGAACGATCAAAGGATCCCGTCTCGCGATACGGCATATGACGGTCTCCTGTTACAACAGGTTTTAATCGCGAGAGAAATGAATCGGGGAAGGAACAACAGGAAGATTAGAAAAAATTAGAGGATGTTGGCATGAGATTTTCAATTTCTGGAAATGATTAAAGAAAATTTCTGTTTGCAGACGTGTCTTCCGGATCTTTGTAGGTAGTTCTTCTCATTTTTTTACGGATGAGGGGGAAAATGCAATTACGCACACCCCAGAGGGGGGTAGTAAGGACCCCAGAGTGGGGCTCGGGCCGCGGATGGTCGGCGTACCCATACCCACTAAAAACCTCAACCTCACCCAGGACGGTCAATGGACCGCCCCCTCTACTGAGCTTGTCCCAATTTCCAAAGAGGTACGGCGGTCCTGTTATCCACAATTCTCACAGATCTCTTAAATTGGGTCGAAACCACAACATGTTCTCGGCTAATTGGAAGCAGTGTCGCCAGATCGAGAAAATCGAGGGGAATACAGGTACCCCCTCTCTGATGACTAAACCATTCTACGGCACGGGCATCGTGATCTACGTCTTAGTGGGGGACGTTGGTGCGTGCGCATATTGCTGGAATGGGATAGTGGAAGGGGAAAAGGAGGAGAGTAAGAGGCGCCCGTTTCGGCGCCTCTCCGGCGACACTGATAGGAAGTTTTTCTACCTAAACGAGTCCGCGAACTTTCGCCGAATGGAAGCTCGATGGCGGCGCGTAGGGGTCCGAGATAAAATGGAAACGCGGATTGTCGTCCACCGGGAAGGGTTAAGACGGACAGGGTATACGCCGGACCTTAGCATATGCATCTACGAAAAAGATAGTGTGTGTAGGCAGCGTGCATCCCGGAATAACAGCAACGGGGTCAGTTGATTATGCGCATAAATTAGCGAGCACTCTTATCGGACGGCGACATGCGGTGTAATCCGGCAACTGAAACGCATTAACAAATGTCAAGTCGATAGTTGAGAGCGAGAGGAACGGTGAGAGAGTCAGAGAGGGAAAGGACAACAGGGAGAGAGAGAGAGAGAGAGAGAGAGAGAGAGAGAGAGAGAGAGAGAGAGAGAGAGAGAGAGAGAGAGAGAGAGAGAGTGATTGCAAGTAATCCTCACAAGAGCGGCGCGCTTTAGATGCCACAAATCAAGTTTCAACCTCCTATCTCGCCGCGGCGATTTCTCTCGTTCGATCTCCTCCTTCGTGCGCCCTTTCTTCCTCCCTCCTCCTCGACTTTCACGGCGGAGATCAGAAATCGCTTGTTTCTGAACTGCCAGCTGACTGGCGGCACTCGGTTTCAACCCTTCCTCCGGCCATTTCTGTTTCTCTTTCAAAACAAAAACATCGAGAACGGTAGAATTTGTTGTATCCACTGTGTTTATATGCACGGGCTATTCCGAGACCAAAAATTTTACATTTGTTTTCGTACAGTCCTGTAGATTTTGACGAAATGATTCCTTAGATTCAAGTTTTAACACTCGGGGTTTACTCGTTCGAAAGTTATACATGTGTAAAGATGAGCGATTTCAAGCATCGCTTGTTTCTGAACTGCCGCGCTGCGACTGGCCGCCCTCGGTGTGAACCATTCTTCCGGTCATTTCAGCTGTTCTTTGGAGAAAAGAGTGGCAGCGTTGAAATTGATATGACAACAAAAACATTTCGAATGGTAGAATTCGTTGTGTCCACTGGATTTATACGCAGGGAAACAAAAGCTATTCTTTTCCTTCTGGGGCCAAAAATTTTCCACTTTTCCACAATCCTGTAGATCTTGACGAGAGAACTCGAAGAATTCAAGTTTTAACGCCCTGACTTTACTCATTAAAACGTTATGCATGTGTGAAGTTGAGCGATATCAACCCTTTTTGACTGGCAAGGACGCCGCCATATTGGTGTTCACTGACATGATCCGCTAGGAGCACCTGTAACCATCAGACATTATGGATTCTGCTGTTTTAAATTCGATCTATTCATTTTTCTTCTGAATGCGTCAAATTTGCATTCTACTCAGGCATTTCAAATGTAAATTAACTTATAATTGTCCAAGACAGTAGAAATTTACAGCAATTTCTCCATTTATCAACAGGGACATGTACAAGATTTTAAAGACAAGTTGAAAAGAAACATACGATAAAAAGTACATAGTATACGTAAAATATGCGTAACATTACATAAAACAAGTTTTGGGTAAACTTTACTTTACCGGGCTCAAAATTAGTGCCTTTCTCCTACGAATTATGATGTATTTGGTATGTAATCCAGTAGATTTGTACCCGGCGCGGATGCAGATCGAAGTTTCGATCCTCTAGGATCAATAGTTGATGAGTTATGGTCGCTTAAAGTCGAGCATTTTTGACAGGTAAGGGTATCGCCAAAAATGCTCAACTTTAACCGACCATAACTCCTCAACCATTGATCCTACCGCATCGAAACTTCGATCTGCATCCGCGCCGGGTACAAATCTATCATAATTCGTAGGAGAAAGGCACAAATTTTGAGTCCGGTAAAGTAAAGAGCAGCCCAAATTTTTATGTGCGATCAGATAATAAAACGATACATGCAGGCGTTTATGTGAAACAGCCCCCTTAAGTCAACTGTGTGATTCGATCGAAGCGAAACATGGCCTAGATTAGAATTTTAATGCCCACCTATTGGCGCGTTATCTCGTGATATCACGCGAAACGTTCGCGGCCAATATTTACACGGAAACGAATATTTTTCAGCGTGTAACATGGACGAATGTTTTGCAAAGTTTGCCATCCTAACACGCGTATTTCACGGTGCAACGGAATCCGCTTATGAACATTCATTCCGAGCAGAGAATTCCCGTGCATCTGTTGAAGGTACTCGTTCGACCATGGCTTTCAATCTGGCAAACTCCCCGGTTGTGTAGCGACGTTGATGGTCGGAAGTTACTTTGATCAATGTAATACACAGACCTTCTACGGTGGGAATAATTGATATATATCGTTTAGAAGTATCCATGTATTTATGTTGAACTCTTCCATTTCTCCATTTCCGGAAAACGGATCCTCCTTTGTTAATTAGCCACCGATACCATCTATCAAAGCAGTAAATAAACTCATTCAATTAACACTCCGTAACTGATTTTTCTCGAGCCTGAACGAAAAGTATTCGGTCTGAGAAAGGATCGCAAAATGTGTGACATTGTTGAAGATACAGAAACTGGAAAATTGTAATAATTAGACTGCGGATCTTTATGCAATTATGGCTTTTGATAATTTTCAAAAAATGCTAGAATATGAAATATAAATAAAAAGGCTACTGCCTCGGGAAATAAAATTCTATTCCGCTAAGATTTTATTCCGCTTTCTTAAAATTCGTCTACAACAATTGAAAATTGCATAAATATCTGCAGTCTGGTAATAAATAAACTCTTTAAGGAGAAGGAGAACTACATACCGGACTCGAAAAACGTAAATAATAAATGTGGAATAATAACATTCTTATTTACATTTATATTGGAGTAGGTTTCATACAAGTATAATTTTATGCGAATTTATAATTTGATGTTGCTCTGATATATTACGTGATTGTTGGGAAGCCAATATTCATGCGTCAATATTTTCAAAAATAAAGTAGGTTGTATATGAAATTTCTCATAAAGCAACGACACATTGGATTACAAACAAATACACCGTATAAGAAGAAAGTATTTTCTATACTTTTAAAAAATACAATATGAACACTTTTTAGTCCCCTTAATCAACGACTCGTTTCATCCAATAGGCGGCCGAAACACACGACGCGGTTTCGTCTTTGAAATTTCAAGAAGTCGTAACTTTCACGACACGTAATTCCATTCTAGGACGCACTCCCACTTAATTCGCTAAGTTTTCTCAAGGTTCATAAACTTATACGTGCTATTAAAGATAAAATCTTGAGTGGTGGCGTGAAATAATCTGTTAACTGGCGGCCCTTCTCCGTCGCTTTTTACAATGTTCAAATTTGATACGACTAGAAAAATAAATGAGTATCACACAATGATTTCACATCTCATCGCTTAAATCGCATTTTTATTGTCCTCACTTGTTTGGCGCGCACGCCCCTTTTCATTATTAATTGACAAAAACAATGTTTATCTTGAATTTTTCAAGGTCACAGCAAGGTCACCTTATGTTTTTTAATTGAATTGCTTTAGTTTCGATGTTAAAAAGATACAGCAAAGAAGAAATTCAGCATTCGTCCTTGAAATGACCTTGAGGCAACTCATTGAAATAAGAGTCTCCTTTTTTTTTATCATAGTCACTTTCCAAATAAAAATTGTCTTTTCGTGATACCGAATTTTAAGTCACCTTCCTCAAAAAGCGACTCACTCTCGAAAGAAGCAGCGAGGTAACCTTAAAAACCAAGTCCGGGACCGTCCATTTATATTTTCGCTGACACTGAGAAAAGTTTCCGGGCGGGCGGCGTACTTTAATAAACACAGAAACCTAATTGAAATGTAAAACTGGGAAGTTCACCGTCAAGTCGCATAAAAATCGAACTTCGTGTACGCAGGTTCCTCGCATCAGGTGAACTCGCGTAGAATCTCGAAGCAACAAGCACTATTTCGTATTAAACGGTTCCCGGAATTTTGCTACAGCTCCTGCCCAGCCCCCACCCCCAAGTATGCCTCCCCCTTTATCACAGCGAGCTACAGTCGAAATGGTTAAAAGCTTTTTGCGAAGCATCGCGTGGAATATTTTCTGGGGAACGATTGGTGTGTTCGCGTTGTCCGTTTACCAGAAGCAGCCGCGTGCTACGAGCGATCTAAAATCGTTCTACATAAAACTATGACTGCCATCACTCCGGACAGAATGTTTGCTTCGCGTAGAAGTATCTCGAAAAACATGTTTTCGCTGATTTTGTTTGACTCGGCGCATATGTACGTGTGCATAGCTAGTACGAATGCAACGGAGAAGGAGAGGGAGAAGGGAGATTCGATGTTTTTCGAATCGTTCATGTTGAATTTTCTAGCCACATTATGGTCGCAGAAGTTGCACAGTACTGTTTTCCTCTTTCTATTAGTTCCTTCCGATGTGAACCTGATATAGAAGGCTTGAAAATGATTTATGATTTTCTCAATCATAAAATAATGCTCTTTACTTTACCGGACTCAAAATTTGTGCCTTTCTCCTACGAATTATGATACATTTGTACCCGGCGCGGATGCAGATCGAGGTTTCGCTCCTCTAGGATCAATAGTTGAGGAGTTATGGTCGCTTAAACTTGAGGATTTCTGGCGGCGCCATTACCTGTCAAAAATCCTCAACTTTGAGCGACCATAACTCCTCAACTATTGATTCTAGAGGGTCGAAACTTCAATCTGCATCCGCGCCAGGTACAAATCTACTGGATTACATACCAAATACATCATAATTCGTAGGAGAAAGATACTAATTTCGAGTCCGTTAAAGTAAAGTTTACCCTAAATAAATACTGTGAAGCCTTGATTTAAGCAGTGCCCGGAAAAATAGTATTCGAAATAGTTTTTCAACTATTATATATAGAAGATTGAAAAATATTGAAGCAGTGCATATATCGTCACATTACCCTCCGGGTGGAAACGATAGTGTTTGACACAATAGTGTTTCAGGCAACGAACATTCTTTAGCAGACAGAAAAAGTCGGAGAAGTCAACCTTGTCTTGCTAACGACGCGTGATGCAAGCTTGGGGATAGCGTAGAAGGGGAAGGGGTAGAGTGGGGCACAAGTCTTAATCCGATCCTGATAGTAAATTGATAATAGAAACTTGAATAAGTCGTAATGTGACGTAGCATTCTGGAGATGGGTTTTGGGAAGACGATCAGGTGTCTCGGTTGAGAAGGAGGTTGTTAGTTAATCAGAGCGGCGCAAACTAGGAAACCGTGTGCCAGGCAAAGCTGTTCCCCGCGCTGAAGGGAGCATCTTTATGGTAATGGCAGGACTTTTATCTGAATTTCCGAAGGTTGGTGCCAATTTTCCCCACAGCAGGAACATTCGGTTGAAAACTGAGTGGTCTGGTTCACATTAACTGCGCGGTCAAGAAGGGTTTCGCTAAGCGGAGAGAAAGCCGAGCTCGCGTCGATCCGATCCCACGGGACCTCGCTGTTCTACGATCTTTTGTTGAATGGAAAACCCGATGTTGCACCTCGAGGAACTTCACTCTCGAAACGCTGCCGTTATGTAAGTAAAAATCCACGACGCGCCTTTTACACAAATTAACCTCGCCACATTCACAGAAATACTTGTAAATCACAGGTGAACGTAAAATATAGTTTCTTGGCACTTTTGCCAAATATTTCACGGCTTTCGAATCATCCCTTTTTTCTTTTTTTTATAGTGTAATTTTGGTAGATTTCAGATCTACAAAGGCTACTACCACTGGCAATAGTATTTGATTTGGTTCCCCCTTCTTAAAAATCAACTGCAAAAATTGTAATTTGTGTAAACTTCTGCAGTCTAGTGATCCAGCCACAGATGTAATGAAAACTCGATTTCCTTAACCATTTCCAATGGAAGCTTCACTGCAATTTCATCGTTGAAAAAATAAGAACACGAACTCAAAATGAATATGAGATGTCTTAGATAAGTTTCGAATTTTCCTCGTCACTGTTTTCCCGAAAATCTAACGTACAAAATCTGATCTTGTCTGTTAGTGAGAAAGTGTTTGAACAATCTACCACAGCTGAGACGATTGTGCAGGACTGTAAGAGAAATATGAACCGTGTGAAATAAGGTAGAAACGCGATTACATGAAATGGCAGATAGGTTCACAGGGAATGGGGAACGCAAAATTCACGTTCGGAATACACAATTCCAGTCAATCGGGATTCCTTTGAATTCTCGAGACACAAGGTAACCATGGCGGCCGGCCCCACGTGCCATCCTACGCCACACCATTATCATAGAAAAAGTATTCTTCATATAAGAGAGGCGTAATAAAGTCCTATGGGAGAACGCGGTTCCCATATTAGAATAGTCGAGGGATGACTTTTTCCTGTGCCATTGAATTATTGCGTCTCTGCGTAGTCGACGCTATTACGTCTCTCTTTTCCGCGCATACATCTTCATTAAAAATAGATGTTGCAGTTTATTTTCCAGTCCGTCGTTATCGTTTCATTTTTCTGAATAAAATATGCCACCCCCTTTCGACAACAAATGTCACCGTGGTTAATGCAATTCCTGTTACCTGCATTATTGATCTGCCGCGCGAACGACCGAAAAATTCCTCGCATCCCAAATTCTATTGTGTTCCGAAATTCCCTCGTTCAATTTTAATCGTGCGTATTAGTTCACAGTAATTATAAGTGGACCGAGGGTTTCATGAATCTGTAACAAAAATATTAGGCATTTTTAAAATAACAATTTTGTATTTTATTAAATCGAAGCCTCGCTCCAAGAAAAACCTGCCGTGCTGTTTCCTGGGCCCTCACGGGATATGCCCCGCAGTGGAGGGGATACACTTTTTTCGTAGATCGTACGGTTCGCATTTTCTTAGATCAAGGCTTCACAAAAATATATATATATCTCGTGTAATTTTGATTATTTTTCCTTGAAAAAAATCACAGGAATGCTTGAGATACCAATAAATATGTGTGCAAAATCCCGAAGCGAAAGTTTCGGTAGTTTCTCTGAAAAGCATTCCTGAATATTCGAGAACTCCGTTAAGTGATTCTACAATACGGAGAAGAAGCGATAATTTACAAAAAAATATATAACTCATGTAATCTTGATTATTTTGACTTGAAAAAAATCACAGGAATGCTTGAGATACCAATAAATATTTGTGCAAAATCCCGAAGCGAAAGTTTCGGTAGTTTCTCTGAAAAAAATTCCTGAATATTCGAAAATCCGGTTAAGTGATTCCAGAATAGCCAGAAGAAGCGAATGGAAATTTTTGTGTACGGAGGGGGGTCTGTGATTAAAAACTGGACGTTGAACGACGATTATCTGGTACCGTTCACGTGACAACTGCACGTGGATCCTGAATTCGTACGCACAGTACGTTGTGCGCCGCGCCATAGGCTCACCGTTAGTCTTGGCGGCAGTTTCGAACGAGTTTAAATTAGTTTAGTTGGCAACAAGTTTCGCGAACAGCACTGTGCCACGATTAATCCGCCGTACGTGGATTTATGGTTTGCCATAGACGGTCATTTCTCTTCGTCAGCTACATACCAACACAGGCCACATATCCACATCCGGCAGCCTGCTGGCTGCGTGAATTCATATTATCGAGTCGACCGGCTGGACGATCAGCGCGATAAACTTTCTTGGTTCTCTGCCCAGGAAGTATAATAGAGCCGTTATTGGATATCCTTATAACGACCTGCACTAGCCCCTAGAAGCATTTCCACGCATAACTCCTCCCCGGACAAAATCAAATAATTAATTACTCCGACCGAGCCCGTTCGGTATTCCTATTTTTGATTATCGTATCATTAGGGAAAATAGAGATTGTCAAATAATTTTAGTGAGTCGAAAATACAGTCGTGTCACATCTTTAAACTTTGATAATGATAATTAGATTGTGGATTTTTGTGCAAAATAAAAGTTGTCTGCATCGATTGCAAGGAAAGTAGAAACCTAATTGAATGTTATTTCTTCCCTTGATAATTTTACCAGAGAAGAAATCATATATTGGCATTTTCAATTTTTTAAATTTTCGAACAATTTTGAATTGCATCTACTCAATTTTGCTATAAATGCATAAAGATCCGCAGTCTCTAATGATTATATGTATTGTATGTATATGTTTTACTAATATATTTGTGTATTTACTTACACCTTCTAAATAAAAGCAATATAATAATCTGACTTTATTCATCATATTCGTTTGTTTGTTTTCAATATTTCCAATTTCGTCCATTCATTTTTGTCATAAAAGCTTCGCATACAAAAGATCATTTCAACATTTTTTTTCATTTAAAAAATTTTTTTTTCTTTTTCGCTACATCCATAATCTCGAGAACGAGGCGAATGAAATATAATCTGATTTCATTCATCATATTCGTTTGTTTGTTTTCACTATTTTCAATTTCATCTACTCATTTTCGTCATAAAGGTTTCGCATACAAAAGATCATTTCAACATTTTTTTAAAAAATCAACCTTGTATTCTTTATTGATTTCTTAAACAGTGAAAGGAGAGATTCGTTTGCTGAAAACAAAACATTTGTGAATTGGTTTAAAAAATATCCAGTGATCACAGTGATGTATACTTCATTTTGTATGAATAAAAATATGAATATTGATAACTCCATGGGAACGAATGCATCTGCTATAAAAAGAGTCATTTCGCTATTTTTTCAATGAATTTCAGACTACACATTTAAAGGCGCGAATTAGTTGAAAAATTGCGTTTACGTTTCTTCTATAATATTAATTATTGACGAGATAACGCGAAACGTCCAAATAATTATGGTCGCTGGCGTAGTATGTCGGGAACCTCCGCCCACGTCAAACTAATTGGAACATTAGAAATGACGATACGGTTTGACAACGAGAACTCTCAGTACTGGCAGAGACGAGATGAAATTAATTTTGTGGAACCGTACACCGGTTAAATAATAATTATACTATTCGAAAGAGGTATCTGTTCCGATCATAATGGCACTGTTGATAGTTCTAACACTTCGACTGCGATTCCGTAGCTATCCGTAATTATGTAGAAAAATGGCATAAAAATCTGCGGGTAAACTTTACTTCACCGAACTCAAAATTAGTACCTTACTCCTACGAATTATTTTGTATTTGTACACGGCGCGGATGCAGAACAAAGTTTCGATCCTCTAGGATCAGTAGTTGAAGAGTTATGGCCGCTTATAGTTGAGCATTTTTGACCGGTAAAGGCGCCGCCATATTGGTTTGTAGTGACGACCGCGGGCCGCTTACCTTGCCCCCCCCCCCCGACCTAATCCTAACCAACTGAGCAAGCAGCGTGCGACCGTCACTACACACCAATATGGCGGCGCCCTTACCTGTCAAGCAACTGGAAATTGCTCAACTTTAAGCGACCATAACTCCTCAACTATTGATCCTAGAGGTTCGAAACTTCGATCTGCATCCTCGCCGGGTACAAATCTACTGGATTACATACCTGTGGCGACTGTAGCGACACTCACCAATGTGAAGTTGGCGTTGTGAAGTTGGCGTTATAATTTAAAAAGCGTTATTTTATTGTCTTTGACAAAACACAATTTGTTTAATCAATAGTCTGCCATGGAAGAAGTAGGATTATAAATATTGTGATCAAAGAATTTAATTCTATTAAAATTTTGTTATAATAAACTTCAGCCTAATTGATTTATTGGAATCTCTAGTATAATTCCCTAGAGATTTACCAAATACCAAATACATCACAATTCGTACGAGAAAAGGCACAAATTTTGAGTCCGGTAAAGTAAAGAGCAGCCAAATCTGCAGTTTAGTTATTATAGATCACTAAGATTAATGTATTGATTCGTTGAATTAGATACTAAAGATATCGTGACCCACAGAATGTAGAAAATGTGCGTAAAAATCTGCAGTCTAGTTATAGATCAGAGAGACGCAGTTTTCGTCGATTCGAAAATGACTTTCGTCCAGCTAATTGTGGTATTCTCGCGATCGTGCTAGAATCACGGTGGCCCCGAGCGTGTTCTCATGAATCGGGAATTTCTTCGACTAATCCGAACAGGAATCGCAAGAAAAATAAACGGAGAGCCGCTCATAGCGTCCATCTAGCAACGAGCTGGCAAGGATAATTCGATTTATCGCCGTACTCCAGCCGGTACTGTAAATTGACTTCGTTACTTGAAAGAAGGCGGTGTCGGCTCCGCGACGACGGTGCAATTAGCGAAACATTTTCCTACGGAGCGGCGCGACGCGCCGATGGGTAACAAGGCGTCGAAAACCGCGGACAATTTCATCCTACCTTTGGTTGTCGAATGATAAACATCTGCCTTGTTATTTTCCACCGGATAGCCGGCCTATCTAGCGAAATACAAGGAATTCAATTAAAGGAGAAATCTTCTCGCTGGATTCAGGCGACAGCAGTTTTTCAAATGAAAACAACTCCGCTGTTACAATGCTAATCGCCATGCTAGTCAATCCCGGTTGTCCGGCGACGATTTTATTTTTATTTCATCAATTATATATTTATAACGAAAATGAGTCAGATGAATTGAAGATTACTCGTGTTTTATGTACGACCTATTCAAATTATTATGATAGAATACGTGAAATCATCAAACAGCTCCCTTCGTTCCCGGGTACAATTGTTTTTAAAGTGCTTCAGTTTGTTTTCCGGAAACAATTTTTCAACTCGATGTCATTCATTTTTTCTGTAATAAAACATAATACATATTACAAATGCCTGGCTTTGATGCTTGGCTTAATTTTTCGAGGAACAGCGTCGCCATTTTGACGATGCCAGGATCATGAATTTAGCTTGCGAGGTTGCGGACAAGTAATTCAACTATTCAAATAACAATATGTACTCACATACGTCTTATTCTTTTGTATTTTTGGTATTTAACCCTCCGAGAATGAAAGTCGACTTTCTGACAGCGCTGTAAGCCGAAATAAAATTCTATCTCGTTGTATAAATATAGACTTTCTCGTTCTTTCATGAAATTCTGAACGATGAAGAATCTCTGATCGGTAGACAGCGGATTTTATGCGTTATGGCAAAAACGAGTAGGCGTATTTTAAAACAGTAAACACATTAGAAGAATTTAAAAATACTGTTATATTAATTTCAATTTTATTAAGAATTAAGATTAAGAAAGAAAATCAATTTTTTATCTCACTCCAGATTGTTGCAGTGCAAGTATTGAACATTTTTATTTTGCATAACCAAAGAATAAATAGGAAGGGGTTAAGGACTGAATTCAATGAAACCTTTTTTTTTTCTTTTTTATTGTTTACGTGGCTTCTTCAACTACTATGGTTATTAAGCGACGGGACCTACAGTTTAAGTTAATTACCAAGGTTAACCACCTTGGCTGTGGTTCGACAATGAAACCTGGCGACTCGATCGAGCCCAAAGAAGATATTTAGAACATTGTACAAACATTCGAATCCACAAAGGTTCGACGACTGCTAGTGAGCAAACGTGCCCAGCCCTTATGTCAATCCGTCGTCCAGGAGTGAAAGAGCGAATTCAATTAACGAGTCCGTTCTGGCGAATGTCTTTGATGATCTCGTCATCGCGCGTTAAAATCAAGCAACCCTTTCTTACAGGGTCCCCCTCGCTTATTGTGCCGACGATTCTCATTAAAAGAGCCCATCGTCGCCCGCATCCCTTGCTCGTCCGCGCCGGTCCAGCTAAGATCAAATAGCAGCGAGGAGACGGTGGAGGGACACGGGAAGAAAAATGGCGAGATAACTCGCGGAGGAGAGCCTCGGCACCAAAAGAGATGCACACGTGAACTAGGGGCAATTTATTTCCATTATACTGTTTCGCGCCCGGGAAACAACCGTCCCGTCCGCCGCGCAACGCGCCGGAGGAAACAATGGTTCTCAACCCGTTTCGTTTTATTTCCCGGCGTGCCTTCGTGTCCGGGCGCGAATGTTTCCAATTAATCGGGAGAGTACATTGTCGCGGGACGACTCGCAATCCGGACCAGATCGAACCGAACTGCAAACAACGGCGAACAAAAATGTTTGGTCGTCGACTACGTCGCGCGGGATGCTTGTAGTCTGCGACCCGCGAGAATTAAGTTGCCCAGGTAATCAGACATTTTTGATATTTTTCTAGGAATTATTTAAGCGCTTGTCGCAAGTAGCAGTCTCGTCTTCGATGAATTGAATGAATTTTTTTTTTAATTTTTATTTACTTTACGTGCTCTTTTTTAACTGCTGTGATTATTTCGCGACGGGACCTACAGTTTTTATAAGGTGGGTTCCGAACCACCTTGGGCAACACAGTTTAAAGATTAAATGAGTTAATGTAAAGATTCAATCATGTCAATTTTATTGCATTTATTACTGCATTTGTGAAGAAATCGGCTGGGTGAAATATAAAACAGTAAACGATTCGGAAAATTGAAGAATATAGTAATATTGTCGTTAAGGGATGAAATCAATTTTTATTTTGGCTGCTCTTTACTTTACCGGACTCAAAATTTGTACCTTTCTCCTACCAATTATAATGCATTTGGTATGTCAACCAGTAGATTCGTACCCGGCGCGGATGCAGATCGAAGTGTCGAACCTCTAGGATGAATAGTTGAGGAGTTGTGGTCGCTTAAAGTTGAGCATATTTCCAGTTTCTTGACAGGTAAGAGCGCCACCATATTGGTTTGTAATGACGGTCGCACGCCGCTTGCTGAGTTGGTTAGGATTAGGTAGAAGGGGGTGGGAGGCGGGGAAGGTAAGCTACAAACCAATATGGCAGCGCCCTTACCTGTGAACAATGCTCAACTTTGATCGACCATAACTCCTCAACTATTGATCCTAGAGGATCGAAACTTCGATCTATTTTACTTCTGCAGCCCACAATCATTGCAGAACATTTCTATTTTGCATAAAAATCCTCAGTCTAATAATAACTTAAATTATAAATGTGCTCGAACGGTCCGGTCCGTGCGAGTACTTCGATTTATGGTTGCCCGAGCCTGTCGACGAAAGAAACACGATTATTGTTAATGAAGCAACGTGTCTCTTGCGTCAGTTCGCAATTTTTTTTTATTTAATGCAATTTGAATCTCCAGGTAGAGATTATTTTGTCGTATTTGCAGTTCGCAATTTTTACAGTCATTTTCGGACTACGATAGTGGAATTAGTTGCATAATATTGTCACCCTTTTGATCGTTATCATGAACGCGTGAGTATAATATTCTCATCGAGTAATCACGTCTTTGACCCCTTTATAACGGCATCGCTGTATCCTGGGGGTTATAGCCACCAATAGACACGCTTTGCTTCAGGTCGGCGACATCAAAACAGACGAAATAGCAGTTCAACGAGATCCGAACCGATGAAACGGTCATGGAATCATGAGTATTGGTCTTCACAATCGCGTTGTCAATTTTTATGGTACCGCCGCTGTTACGATCCTCAATGATGCGAATTCTACACACGTGGCCGAAATATTGTCATCTCAGATTGCCACATTTGAAGTGATAACTCATTCGAACGTTGTTTCGTCGGTTTCATCCCTCACCGCGATATCTCTCGAAAGTTTCAAAGAGTGTTAAGCAAGATTGATCATCGTTTGAGAGTTCCCGAAATACAATTCTTTTGTGAAAAAAAGCGACGTCCTCTCAATGGTAGAACTTATGATCGATCGCGTACGTTCGGGGCTGTGGATGAAGATATTAATCACTTAAGGGTGTTTATGCAACTATTTTAAGTTCTATGGAGGTAGTCTGATCATGGAATAAGGCACGGTACTTTTGACAATGAGATTTTCTGGGTGGTAATATAAACAACGTTCGGATATATTTTATTTATTAATAATCTAGCAGGTACAATAATCTAGTAGGTCTCTCGAGAACGAACATTACAATAACAACATGTTTCCCTGTGTTTGATTACAGTTTCCTCCCACATGTTATCGAAAAATGTTATACATTCAATAATTATTGTTAAATGACAAAAACGAGACAATTCCAGAAACATGTATCCTAAACATTGAAAAAATAAGATGATTTTTTAAAGTGTTGATTAAACAAATAATTTTTTAAAAATATGTTTCTATGACTACATTCCTTGATTGAACAAATAAAACAAAAATAATTGTCGCAGACTCTCTATTCCCAATTTTCCACCCTGAACTTTGAGGGCTACTTTCACCCCCTCAACATGAACATCAGCAGCTAAAAGAAATACCTGTCAAGTATTTTTTAAGATTTAGTGTCCCTTGTTAACAATTTATGTTCGTTTGAACATAATGAATGGATGAAGACCAGAATGAAGTCGAAGAGACTGACAAGTATTATCGAAAACGGTTGGAACGCAACAATTTGTGTAATCCGTCCGATCAAATGGTTTCTGCGGAGGCTAGAAATGTTAATGTACGCACAGGATTTTATTGCGCTAATACCCTATATGCGCAGGCACCCGATCGGTCATTCCGAATGCGTTTCTCGCGTGTTAGTCGGCCATGATCATATCGATACCGACTCGGCCGACAATTTCATAGATTCAGCGAGCTTATCGCGTTGTCCGTAACAGGCTGGCATAACGTCGCACTCATAAAGTATTCAGAAATTGTCACGTATATGATAAAGCCCCGCTCGGAAGAATCACGAACACGAGGTTACTCAATTCTGTGTCAACACAGCATTACAGTAGCGCACGGTTAAGTTTACATCGATTAGGAGCCTGTACGTCGAAAAAAATAAACATTTCATTTTTGGTAATTGACTTACGTTTATAATTGTAGTGGCAATGGCTAGCCGAGATTCTTCCGATTAAAACGAGTCCAAACACGATGTGAATCGGGATATTTGTATCGATTTGGGTACTTAATTAAACGTACTGTGGGTGACTCGCAAGAAGTCGAGGGTGGGGATGGGCGGAGCGAGCGAGGGCCCGCCCCTCCAATCCTGTGCCGTCCTGCGAGACTTCTTGCGAGGCACGCACAGTAATTCGACAAAATTTGTCCAATTTACCTCGTGTTTGGACTTGTTTTAATCGGGAAAATCTCAGCTACCCATTGGTGGGGCAATTGTGAAGATAAGACGACAATTACTGAAAAAAATTGTGGGACTGATGACGTGGGAATTTACAGAATCATGTAAATTTAACCGTGCACTGCTCTAATAATGAGACTGCGGATTTAATGCATGTATGCCAAAAATAATCACGTGCTATTTAAAATAGGGAAAGAATAAGAGAATTCAACACAGAAACATCAATGAATCTTTTTAAAAATTTGTGTTTTACATCACGATCCCCAGTTCAGTAATAATTACATCTTTATGCATTTATGAAGAAATTGGCTGGGTGAAATATAAAACAGTAACGTTGTTTTTAATGTAACGAAGTCATAAAGGAGTGAAATCAATATTTATTTTATTCCTGCTTCTCAGAATAAATGAAGAACATTTTTATTTTAGCAGTCCAGTGATAATACATCGATTAGTTGTCCGATTGCATCAGCGTGCAGGCCCGCGTGCATCTAACGTTTCCACGGACGTGATCAATTTCCATTGGCGCGGACCTAGCCGAAACTGCAAATCATAGCGTGGGCGATACGCACCTCCGTTGAATTATTAATGGCGTCTCACTTATAAATTTACTTTACGCCCGGCCACGCTACTATAAAATGAACACGAGGGAGGGGGGAGGGAACGTGAACGTAAATTCAAGCACTCGCCGGCCGATGAGCTTTTCCGTGAACTTTGACCGTCACGCGCGTTCTACTCGCGGAATAAGTAAATAACGAAAAGAGTCGGCTCGGTGAAATATTTTGTCTGAATGTACCATGAATTATGGATCGGACGTCACTTACCGAACCCTCGACGACGAACCCGAGTCCGAAGATTGACGATACTCGACGGCATCGATCCTGCGAGTTAGCGAACTTCCCAGTTCTTTGGATAAAAAAAATTCGAAGATAGTTGATGAGCAGACTGTGGATTTTGTGCATTAATGAGAGAAATGGGCAGGTGCAACTTAAAACGGTTTAAAGATGCCGATCTATTATTTTTGGTCTGTACAGGGTGCTCCAAAATTATGTGGATTAAGACAAAATTGTCCTTGACCGATTACAAGGTCAAATTTAGTATTGTGATCTACTCATCTTTCTTTGTGACCGTTCTTTCGAATTAGGCTATTGTAAATGTTTAAATTGTTTGATCAGGGTAAACTTTTTCCTATGTTATCCAGTAGATTTGGACGAGAGAATGTGTGGAATCCAAGTTTCAAAGATCAATGGTTTAAAAGTTGTAAGTGTTTGAAGTTGAGCGGCTTCCAACGTTTTTGAAAACCGCTCAACTTTAAATACTTATAACTCGTGAACCATTGATCCTCCAGGACTAAAACTTGGATTTCTCTCATCTTCTCATTCAAATCTACTGTAACATAGGAAAAAGGCAAAAATTTCTGGATACGCAAGGAAAAGAGCAACTTTTGATCATTCAGGAAGACAAATCGTTACTCGGCCAATGTTAAGCATTCCGCAGCGAAAAATAGGCTACAAGTAGTTCAAAATATATACTTTTGAATAACGTACTGGTTGATAAAAAGCGACCATTAATGTTCCCAGGAAAAATTGTTAACAGTCACGTTTTTTAAGTTAACAAGGCACGAGCGGTTAGGAAGCAAATGATACGGTGCAGGTCTACGAGTTGCAGCATGCAGTTCTAGCTGCGACGCGAGACTGTTATTTTCGGTGAGACGTGGCTGTGTACGAGTATGTCACGAGTGTATACGTTAGGGGATAAATCACGCCCGCGCGTCGCAACAAGAGGGTTAAGATGCCTCTTCGGTGCACGCCGGCTTTTAAAAGCGACCCCTTTCGAGCACCTCAAATGTGTTGCGTCTCACACGTCGCGCGTGTGAGAATGCATCCTCAAGAAAGGCGATGTACCGTGTAACGCGGCACCGATTGCCTGGGAATTATTCGAAACTCGGCCGATGAACTCGATTGTCGCCTTTGGCTGGTTGACCTTTGTTAAAGCTGACCCGGACCCCACATCCGTGAGGTCAGATAGGAACGGTCCTTGTCTATAATCACCTATCATGCGCTTCATTATACTCCATAATAGTCAATCCGCTGGCTGAAGAATGTCTCCGGACCTAATATCGCTTCAGCTTAGGTCACGTAAATGTTTTAGATTCGTTAAAATTCTGTCTTGATATTTTTCAATTCATCAATTAAGCTGTTCTCCTATTTGTAGAACTATTGATCTGAAACTTTGTGACCTCACATTTTTCAATTCATCAATTAAGTTGTTCTACAAAGAGGAGAATTGATATAAAACTTTGTCACTTCACATTTTTCAATTCAAAGATGAAGCTATTCTCCCATTTGTAGAACAATTGATCTGAAACTTTGTGACCTCACATTTTTCAATTCATCAATTAAGTTGTTCTACAAATGGGAGAATTCATGTAAAACTTTGTGATTTCACATTTTTCAATAAAAAATGAAGCTGTTCTCCCATTTGGAGAACAATTGATCTGAAACTTTATTGCTTCACAGTTTTCAATTCATCAATTGAGTTATTGTCCTATTTGTAGAACAATTGATCTGAAACTTTGTACTTCGCATTTTTCAATTAAAAAATTATTCTGTTTTTAACATGAAATATATCTAGAATTGTTAATAGTACAACATGCAACAAAATATGTGATTACATTTCTTCCAAAAATATCCTTGGTCATTTGTTCCATGAAAGGCCAGTTCATTATTTTATGCATTCGTTATGCATTCATTGTACCTCCAGAATATGCAGCTGGACATGTATAAATAAATGTTTATTACAGTACTCACAATAAAATAATTGGAATTCATCTTGTCATTTTGTTTGACGTTTCACCATTGTCTCAATTTGGCAAAGTTGAAAAAATGAGGTGGGAGTGGGTGATACGGGGGTGAGATCAACTTTACTAAAAATTATTCAGTTCACAGCGAACGTTTCAGTACTATGTAATTTGTTAACAGCGTAGAAAGGAAATGTGATTCTTTTCATATCTCCAGCCCTCGTATATTACGCTCTTTGTTTTCGTTGTTGTAAATTACATTCCTGTTTTCATCCGTTCATTCACTTTCCCTTCTTGCGATGCATTCATGTTTGTGCATCCCTCCAAACTTCGTTTTCTACGTGTATTGTATTGAAGAAGAATTTTGTAAACTTTATCAGACTAATTTATTTCACTGTGTTTTATATATTTATTGTAACGAAATACCTGGAAAGATTTCACTTAATAATTGTATTCTGAATTTTTCGGAACGTATATTAAAATTGTTTTCTTTTCTGTTGCAGGTAAGTTACAACTCTGTGTGAGAAGCTCGTAGCAGTAAGTAAATAACCGCTTATTTATTTATTCATCAAACACCAATTATTGTTTATAGAAGCGTACCGAACTCTCGTTATTGCGGAATATAACATTGCTGAACGTTTCCGTCTGGAACATTGTAAAGAAACGAAATAATGTTTCTCAATTTGGTCGAATGTTACCGATGAATTTTAATGGCTTCTTTACAGAAACGTTCGTAATTTATACAGTCAGGGGAAAAATGTAGTGGGGACCCTTTAAAAAAATTGGATCGAACATTTCGAGTTTTTCAAGATGTTAGTGTGAAAAAGAAAAAGAGCGGACATTACGAGAATGTGATGAATAGACTGCGGATGTGTGTGTGTTTATGCAATTTGCAATTTTTGTAGACGAATTTTAAGAAAGTGGAATCAAATAAAATCTGGTTTTTAAGTGATAGTAGCCTTTGTAGATTTGAAATAAATCAAAATCGTATTATACTCTGTCGAATTTTATATTATAGCATTTTTTGAAAATTTTCGGGAGCCATAAATGCATAAAGATCCACAGCCTAGTGATGAAACTTCCGCACTTCGCACTTGAACACTGGATACCCGAGTGTCGGTGTCACTGGACAATCTGCGCGGACTTGAAAGAAGACAGTGCCGGATTAAGCCAGCGCGGGGCCCTTAGCATGTTATCACGGGGCCTTCGGCTTTGTACAGTAAATTCTCTATAGTCGCAAACAGGGCGTGCACGATAGACGCCAATAAAATATCCCCTCCAACTCAATACACTGATCTCGGCTCGGTATATCGGTGTGAACCATTAACGCGACGCGGAGAGTCTAAAATTCTATCTTCTTTATTTTCCATTATTTTTTCATGGGACTTTCACCAACATATTCCTGGCATTTTTCTAATGCAAAATGATACCAAGCACGATATAACTTGAACTGAATTTAGTGTTTTAATTGCCGATGAGAGTTTCGAACGCAAGGAAGGACAGCGTATATGAAAGAAAGAGACGCGGAGAGTCGCAGTCGCCGGCACAGCTCGAAGGCCCGCGCGTGGTCTCGCGTTACACGCGCTGTCCTTCTCTACGTTCGGCTCGGCCTTTAGATCCTTCTCTACGTTCGGCTCGGTCTTTGAAGCTCGAAAAAAGTAGGACCAAGATCGATAGATGCAAACAAATCCCTCTGAGGCGTTTGCGGCTATAGAGAATTTACTGTATCAAGCCGCTTGTGTGCAAATGTAGCGCACCCTTTTTAAACAAACACAATGAATGACCTTTATTTTTCTTGGTTTTAGCAAAAATATCTTTGCCCCCTGGCATCGACAAGCGCCCTTGCCCGTTTCATGTTTCGGCGCCCCTTCGATGAAGCGCGCGTGTGCGGGGCACAACCTGCACAACCGCACGCGGCGGCCCTGTTTTGTATGACGCGGGGCCCGTAGCATTTGTTACTTCTGCTACGGGGCTTAATCCGGCACTGAAAGAAGATAATAATTGTAAGTGGCGAAGCGTCGCTCATTTTTGGCGGCCAGTGGTGGTCGTGGAATGCATGCCGCAGCAAAGTGTCGTGGTCGTGAAAGGGTTCGGAGGTTAAACCGCATGTTCCAAGGCGAAGATTAGCATGTTGGCTAAACGGATTACTTTCCGGCGAACGTCAGACTTTCCGTGTAACGTGCGAGCGGATCGCGACAGGTCGGGAACGGTTTCCGCAAGTTGTAAACTGATGAGCGAAACGCGGCTCGGCCGAGAAAGAGCATCTATTGGGAACAATCCCAGGGAATAACCGCAACGTTTCTTATCCGAGATTTCTGCGGCGTCTTCGGACAGTTAAGCGGCGAATAACTATCGCAATCGCGACGCTTAAAGCAGCTCTCGGCCCTCCTATAAGGATCCCCAGGATCGGATAGCTGGTGAAAATGACTCGGTTGAGGCTGTGCACCGAGTAAACGGCTCCCGGCCGCTAACTTTATTCCCAACACGTGAGATTAACTCGACTCCAGAGCCCGTGCTTTGAACTTACACCATCCCTTTCCCCTTCTAGCAACCCCTTAACCTTATTAAGCCTGAAGCCGAGCTAGTATCCTTTCGAGACCGTTCGAGAAATTGGGACGGTGGTGAGTCCGCTTCCGTGGGTTCGTTAAGCTGAAACCACTGCGAAACCGCCTACAACCGCCACTAAGCAATAATCCGCTTCCTCCTTCGACTCTTTCGTTACTATTGCCCCTTCCGTTGTTCTTTCGCCACCCACTCACACGCACACACACACACAACCCATCGAATGCTCCTTTTTACATCGTACACCGTTACGCTCGCTCCCTCTGCCATGGGACTGAAAAACGCTTTGGCCAGACACCATGACCACGGTCGATCCGCCTGCTAACCAAACACCGCCGAGTCCTCGGCTCTCTATAGTCCTGGAATTAGGACCAATCCGCGCATCCTTCTCAACCTTCTCTGGCAGCGCTTATTCTTTCATTGACATCGTAAGTGTATATATCCTCTTTATACACATTTATTTTGGCTAATTTCTTAATCGTGATTTTATCAATTTTTCCATTCGATACTTTTCTGAAATATGAATGGCAACGTGTACAATTTAGTTGACATATTGGTTACTGCACATTATTCAGTACTTGTCAATTGAAAATATGTGCTTCTATATGTGCAATTTTAATAAAATATATATATGCCCTTGATAAATATATTCCCCTATTTGGGAAGCTTTGGACATTGAATTAGGCCTTCAATATTTTTCTCAAATTTTAATGGCAACGTTTACAATTTAGTTGACATATTAGCTACTGGCCATTATTCACTCCAAGGATATATTTTGATTTATATCGTGCATTTATATCGTGATTTATATCGTATAGATAATCGTTGATTTTTCGTGTCTAATTATATTAATTCTCTATTTGGCACGCTTCGATGATTCAATTAGACCAGAGTTGGGCAAAAATTTAATCAACGATTGACGACTAAATTTCTACTTCAATCGTTAATCTAACTAACCTATCTAAAGTGTAAAGAGAGACCACTCGCGGGCCTTTCAACTGTGCCGGCGACTGCGAGTGTCCGCGTCTCTTTCATTCCCATACTCTGTCCTTCCTTGCGCCCGAAACGTTCATCGTCAATTAAACCACTAAATACAGTTGAAATGATATCGTATTTGGTCTTTTTTTAATCAGAAAAATGCCACGAATATATTGACATGAAAGTTTCATAAAAAAATAAGTAATAATAAAAAAGATTAAATATTGGTGTCGCGTTGAGAAGACGCACGGGCCTTTGAACTGTGCCGACGACTGCGACTCTCCGCGTCGCATTAGTAGTGACGGATATACCGGAGGAGATATTTATTTTGCGTCCTGCGTGTACAGTGTACAGCCTTTTTGCGCCGATAGAGACATTTCCGTATAATACAAACTCTGTTTACGTGCTTTCATGTTTTTTTTCGATGATTTCTTTATTTACTCAGCGATTGACGATTAACTACATCAATAGATTGAATCAATCGTCGATCCTTCGATGATTTCTTTTTTCAATCGTAAACATTAATCAATCAATCATGAATAAAATTTTAATCGATTAATGCCCAACTCTGAGTTAGTCCTACTGAATGCTTTCGATATTGTCCTCAAGTTTAAATAGCAACGTTCACAATTTATCATATTAGAATGGCTGTCTAATAGCCAGGAGAATCGGTATGTATAAAAAAATGTCGATGACCTTCCCGCGACCTTCAACAAAAATTAAGCTGCAGCTTGTTACAATTCCATGAGTCGCCTTGCACATCCTAGTGAACGAATTGAATAACAGAACAATGATTTTGAATCGCCCAGTAGCCCCGAAGTTTAAACTTCAGTTTTTAATTCCACGAAAACAGCTCCGAAGACTTCGTCGAAGTTTCGGTGCTTAGGGCGCGGGGCTTTGGGACGTGTTAATTACGCATGAAAATTAAAAAGCGAGCGAACTTTGAAGTGTCGAGCCTCACGGTTTTCGTTGTGTCGACGGTAAATTAATTCAATATGTAAATAAGTAGGAAGATAACTAATTTTGTAATTCTCTACGTATTTTCTGTGAAGTTTTTCTTGACAAACGGTGGAAAGATAGAAACGAGACTTGCACGGTAGAGCGAACGCGCGCAAGCTTATCAAGTTTAACGTTTTCTTTGTGTGTAATGGACAGCGTGCGTTTTCTAAATTACCTGAGAAACAACTGCAGTATCGTTATCACCGCGCTGCGAAGTACGTTTGTTAACCACTCGTAAAACTTCAGCTATGTCGCTGGACAGAACGGGAACGTGACTCTAACGTAAACGAGACTTTGCATACAGCAGGTGCAAATTGCGCTCGTTGCCATGACTACACTAAGTGTTTATTTCGCATGCGTAAAATTGTTTTCCAGCCCGTGTGTACGAGCGCTCGTTTGAAATTAGAACGTATGAGCTGCGTGTACCGAATTCAATTGGACAGGCTTCATTGTTGGTCAAGTCCCGTGTAATGACGATGTTACAACAGTTCAACCAGATTACAAAAACAATCCGTGTCTCGATTTATCCTAGACGTTCCACAAAAACGATGAAAAAATTATGCTTCCCACTAGAAAGAATTGCTCGATAATTATGGGGCTAATTATGGGTTCACGGCAAGAATAAATAAATAAATAAATAAATATTAATAATGAGGCCACAAGAATTTATTGAAACATTTCTTTATTGATCAATGTTACATTTCTATCGTAGGATTGAGCTCCTTGTGTTTAATAATCATTTTCATTACCCTCTCTCTCTCTCTCTCTCTCTCTCTCTCTTTCTCTCTAGGACGTTTATTTTTTTTTAACTGCGGTTATTAGTGACCCCGACGTTTATTTTTCTATACATATAATAATGCGACTATACTGATAGGATAAAACTTTTTAAATGATTTAAAATGTTTTTCCTATAACAAATACTACGTCTATGTTACATTCAATCTTCATATTGACCGGCCACTAAAACCGAACACGGAATTCCTTTCTCAGCCAACAAATTAATAAAACCGGAACTACTTCCGGTCGGAGCCGGTAGCAAAGGCTGCAACGACTTCCTAAAAATCCGTCCGACCGCCGCTCTGGTTTTGATCATTTTTTCCAAAGCGATATTAAATGGGTTCTCAAAAATCGAGGCAACAGAGTCGCCGGAGTAACGGCGAAGTGCATTAACGTAAACAATTTTTCGGGAGAAAATTGTGCTGTCGAACGCATTTCGCTGATGAGAGCTGTCTATCGAAGATTTTTTACAGAGACAGTTACGATGCTGTGAATCATTGAAGATGACCATTTCACAATTATTTATTCAGATTTCTTAAGAAAAATGTTCCCGGATTTTTACCGGAAGTACATGAGGATCTTGATGTCATGAAAGATGTTTGTTGCACAATTTCACTGATTTTCGAAGAAATATCGTGAGAGAAAAATGTTCTGTTTAATTTTTCTCGAGGTCATGCTCTTTGGTTATGAAGGAAACTTTTAGTTTTCTGTATTGACCTCGAATGACTTTGGACGACGAAAGTGTTGGTACCCAAATCAAAACCTACAATTCCGTATAAAAGACAGAGGTCTCCTTTAAATCTCGAACCCCCGTCCACTTAGAGAAGATTTTCGACCACCCTAACAAGGGAAGGACCCCAAGTGTCCGACTTCTACTTTGATCATCTTTTGTGAGACGATGGTAAATGGATCCCTAATGACGTCTGCAAAATATTACGTGTAGTTACTCAATAGTTTCAAAGATATAAACAATTGAACTTTCACGTAACCTGCTTATATATAATATATCAACAAGGTATGAAAGTTTAATTATTTATATCTTCAAAACTATTGGGCAACTACACCTAATATTTGGCAGACATCATTAAGGATCCATATACCATCGTCTCACAAAAAATTATCAAAATCGAAGTCGGACACTTGGGGTCCTTCCCTTGTAAGTTGTCACCCCGAAAACATCATTTTTTTAAATTTATTTATTTTCGGTGTTATTTCGCGACGGGACCTACAGTTTTTATAAGGTGGGTTCCGAACCACCTTGGGCACCACAAAAACATCATTTGACATATTGTTTACAGCGAGCTATATGTAGTTTGGGAAACAGTTGCGAACGGAATGTATTTTATAATTAGTAGACTGCGGATTTTTATGCAAAATAAAAATGTCCTGCATCGATTGTGGGATTCGGGAATAGAATAAAAAGATTTATTTCGTCCCTTAATGATTTTGTTACATCGAAAACAACATTACCAACCAATTCCTTCATAAACGCATAAACATCCGCAGTCTAATAATAAACATATGTATTAATTTCCGGTTCTGCTGCTGATCGGGAACGAAAAAACGAGGAATTATATTGAACGGTACACCCTCTACATCAAGAAACGAGTTTGTTTCATCGCTGCCAGGTCCTGTTACCCGGTAAGCGAAGGCAGACACGTGGGTACAAAGGAAACGTTTAAAACGCGCGAGGGGTGACCGAGAGAGAGAGAGAGAGCGCGAGAGGGGGGGAGAGGGAAGAGAGAGTTGTCTCTCGCGTTCCTATATCGGCGCGATTCCGAGGCACAAAAAGCTGAAATGGAGTTTGCGTGAAAGGGTAGAAAAGGGATAGGACTGCCGACGATCCATATTTTACGAGAGCAAATAGGAAACGCTTGAGCGGGAGAACACGTGGGGGAGGAGAAAAAAAAACGAGAGGTGGTGGGAGAAGGGGGGGAGGCATGCCGGCTGGTCTTTCTTTCTCTTGATCTCGCAGCAATATGCTGTGATTTTTCGCTCCTCTCCTGCTACACTCCTCGCCCGCTATCCCTCGTATCAATATCTTTTCGCAGCTCTCAGCTTCCGATTCTTTTCTGATCCTGCCGCTCGTAGCTCTGCGGCTTCCCTCTCGCCCGGTAAACTCTCCGCAAACTCCTCCCGTCTTCTTGACTGGAAGATTGAATACGGCGAAGGACAACGACAATACGTTTTTCGAGGATCCTACGCTGCTTCTACCACAGTAGAGCCTCGCTCGTTGATTTGGCCGTTGATCTGTACAAGATTGCCGCTGGCTCTTAGGATCAATTAATACCAACCGTATAAAAAAAATTAGGCACTTAATCTTCAGTAGGTTTTCCAGGACATCGTTATGAAGAAAAGGAATTTTTTCGTTGATAAATCGTATTTGAAAAAGTTTGATCTTTCCACGCTTATTGTGACGAGAGTTTTTAATAACTGTAATTATTATTATCGTTTTCGAATGCAATGGACATTTAAGAAAAACATTGTACATTCGTTAAAAATCGTTATGAGGACTTTGATCTTTTAGCTCATATCGATTTTTAACGAATGTACAATGTTTCTTAAATGTCCATTACATTCGAAAACGATAATATTAATTAAAGTTATTAAAAACTCTCGTTACAATAAGCGTTCAAAAATCAAACTTTTTCAGATACGATTTATCACCGAAATAATTCCTTTTCTAGATAGCGATGTCGTGGAAAACCTACTGAAGATTAAGTGCCCAATTTTTTTTTGTATGAAGCATGTATATCTATGTTGAGAACGCACCAGGAATTAAACATTAATGTCCATAATTTGTTATAAAAAGAAATACTTAGTCAACTAAGGAATACCGTCAAAGTTTTTCACCTTTGACAAGGGATAAGTTAAAAGTGTTATATGGTGTCGTGCTCTAACAAAGTGGAACATTTTCAGCAACGTCTCCTCTTAAAGATCCTGCAAATTTCACACCCAAATCGACCCAAGCATGGAAATTATGATGGTTTAAAGCGTCGCGTGACACGCAATTCAGCGGCGAGTCGCGCGTTGCACAAGACGCATTGACGACCACTCAGCGACTCTTAAGAGTGTAAAGACCTAACCCAGACCAATCTTATGAATTTTTTAGATTATACGACCATTGATAAACATTCGAACTTCTTGGTAGCTTAGTTCAATCATTTGTATTTGAGAGATCATAGTAATAGCATCGTAGTATAGCATCACAGCAGTTTTTCAATATTTAAAACCTGATTTTTACCTTTGTTAAGAGGAATTATAGTATAAATTTTTGTTTATTAATAGATAAATGCAGTCATAAGCAGAAAATCCGTATGATCAATTGATTATAGTCAGTAACTTTGTAAAATATAATACTTAATCTCTGGTTTGAATATTTGTAATTCTGTAAATAAGACAGTAATAACATATTTTTGTTATTTTATTACATGTAATAAACTTTTTCATTAAAAAATTATGGATTACTCTTGTTTGAATGCCTGAATAGCCAGTTTTCAATTATTATACATTATTCACACGATTATTCAGACATTTCCGGTGGTGTGACAAAAAAATGTTTCGTACAAAAAGTAATCACTACACAGTCTTTTACAAATCTCAATATAAAAAATTTCCAAAAAAATTTTTTTTTAATAAAAAATTGTGGTCACCTTCATTATTTATTTATAACTATATATTTTTTATTCGATAATGTTATAGCTGACGCCAAGACGAATTCAACGACCTATTTAATGTGGTCTTTATGTTTTGAAATAATGGTGAAATAGGCGTGAACAGCTACCGCGGCGATCTGGCCCACTGTGCGGCGCGGCGAATAAATGAACAAAACTGACAGATTTAATTCCGATTGATCCCGCCCCTCTTCATCACGTATCAGCGTAAGCTCGGCGCAGCGAGCGCATACCGAACAAATTCTTCTCGCTTTGTTTTGTTCACCGAATCGTATTTGTCGATTGAATCACAAACAGAGGCCGCCGCTTGAATTTCAACGGCGGGGGACCCCGGCCGCGGCCGGCACGTAAAACTAATACAGCCCCGCGTCGATCAATTAAGGATAATTAGCATTAATGCGTGCAGCTACAAGGAAATGGATTCGTTGTTAATAATAAATCGACAATTAATAACTTACGACCTAATCCGGCTGAAATCAATAAATAATCCGTCGACCGGGTCGGTGACGTCGGATCTCGTAATACGCCGCTCAGTAATCAACCCAACCGACTATCCTTTATTTTAACCATGCTGTTTTTTCCATAGAACGCGTGGATTGTAAAAATTTCACGTTCTCTCTTTTTTCCCGTTTACGTAATTTCGCTTCGCCGGAATATCGCGTTTTATTTGCCAAGAAATTATATGTTACGCAGACGTTGAAATGTGGCGATGTTGATACGCGTTTAGTGGTGTATGAAATACCTATTTGCACGGAGTAACTCCTACATTAATTATCCCGGTACGTAATAAATCACTCTGTTGAAACCTCCATTGAAGGTTACTTTTTGTATTAATTTACATTCGATGCTAATCGAGTCAGTGTTAAAGAAATAATCGTACATCGATTAACAGGAAAGTTTTAATTATCGATTAACAGAGCAGTGAATCATCAGTTCACAGATATATTCACAGGAAAATATTCACTTGTCGCTTAGGAAGGCAGCGTCTCAAAAGGAAAGGTTTCTCAATAATCTGGCAGTCGGGACAAAGAAACAACGTTTCTCATAAATACCTCACGAACATGTACAAAATCATGAAATCAAAATATTCGACCCAGATCGCGAACGTGATTGTTGAATCAATTACTCGAGCTATAAATTATGATGTATTTGGTATGTAATCCAGTAGATTTGTACCCGGGGCGGCTGCAGATCGAAGATTCGATCCTGTAGGATTAATAGTTGAGGAGTTATCGTCGCTTAAAGTTGAGCAATCGGCAGTGTTTTTGACAAGTAAGGGCGCCGCCATATTGGTTTCTAGTGACGACCTCGAGCCGCTTACCGAGCAGAACCGCCTGTCCCTGCCGCCCTCCCCCACCTAATCACCAACCAATCTCTACCAGTCACTACCAATATGGCGGCACCCTTACCTGTCAAAAACACTGCAGATTGCTCAACTTTGAGCAAGCATAACTCCTGAACCACTGATCCTACAGGATCGAAACTTCGATCTGCATCCGCCCTGGCTGAAATACATCATAATTTATTGGAGAAAGGCAGAAATTTTAAGTCCGGTAAAGTAAAGAGCAGCCGAAGAAGAAATTAATAAAAGTATTGACTCCATATATGTATTTGCTCAGGTTCTCTTTGCAGTTGCTCGAGTCAAGAAGAGAGAAGAACCGGCAGCGACCGGTATTCGGGATGTCAGTGAACTGAGCTTATTAAAGGACCGTTAAATTCTTATATGGTAGTCGGAGATGTCAATTAGCTGGTACATATTGACTCGCCCGTATCACCTTCGCAATTCGCAGTCGGGTATGACGATTGGTCGCGGCGGGGTCGGTTGGAATTGTAAGAAATCAAAAATTCAGGGAAATTGCTTGTCGAGGTGGACTGACGGATAGTTGGCAGTGCACGTGGTGGAGAGGCAGTGGGGGGTGGGGGTAGTAGTGACAGAAAAGAATATTGTTAACATTTCGTCCGGCGATATATATCTGAAGAGCAGTTGTGGAGAGGGGAGGATCGTCAGGGGAAGAAACCAGACCAGGGGGAGAGATAGACGCGACTGTATGGTTATTACCATCAATAATGGCAATTTGGTTTGCAAATGGCTCGAAACGCCGGGCAGAGCCGTTCCTACCTACAATTTCCCTCCATTTTGTGGCAGAAGAGCACTCGTCCTCACTCATGCAGTTAGCCACATTGAAATGCCTTGAGTCAACATTTGCCTACGCTTGCGCAAATTGATTTTATTTAAATGCCAAGTACGAGAGCAGAAAGGCACCTTCGGCACCGGCTACTTAATTGCGTTATCGCGATTCTTTTCGCGATAACGATCGATTTCCAACGGCGGAACCCCATTGCACGACGGCACACGTTGGACCGCGCGCACCAGGATGTGAAAGGGAACGATCGAAATCGGTTGTTCTCTTCGGGTAGACAAGCCTGATCGAATGTCTTTGGGAAATTATGAAATACATATATCGCAAGCTTCGACGTCCGTAACAGAGATATTTCTAACACAGTCCAAACAGATCGCCGTCACGGTGTCCTGCTCATGCCACTTTCAACAATTTATCCGCCGCATAACTACCGATAAGTCATCGGAACCTTGCGTTGCTATTGTTTCAAGGTACGTTCCAGCTCGAAAGCTTGAATTATGATCTTTCCACGAATGAAAGTCTAATAATGTTTCTTCTGTCAACAACGGTATAGAATATATGCATTAGATTCGACGTTCGTTAAATATGCAGTTGACTGGGGGTTGCTGACACTCGTGTTATAGCACCAGGAATGATTTAATAATCTTTGAGAGCTCGGGTACAAGAAATTATTAAAAATAAAATTCATAATTCTGTAGACCCCACTTCAAGATTTCTACTTTTTTTTCTCTTAAGAGATATCACGATTTCATATTTTGATCCATTTAAAATTAAGATTTTTAAATAAAATTTATAATTCTGTAGATCCTGCTTCAAGATTTCTATTTTTTTTCCTTTTTTCTTAGAGATATCAAGATTTCTACTGGAACGCAACTGTTCACGTTTCCACTCGGAGCTATTTTGAATAAACATTTCTTCTGACCTAGAATAATTGCATTGTACAGTAAATTCTCTATAGTCGCAAATGGGGCGTGCACGACAGACGCCAATAAAATATCCCCTCCAACTCAATACACTGATCCCGGCTCGGTATATCGGTGTGAGCCACTACTAACGCGACGCGGAGAGTCGCAGTCGTCGGCACAGTTCAAACACCCGTGAGTCATCATAACGTTATACCAAAGTTCTATCTTCTTTATTTTCCATTATTTTTTTATGGAACTTTCACCAACATATTCGTGGCATTTTTCTAATGCAAAATGATACCAAACACGATATAATGTGAACTGAATTTAGTGGTTTAATTGACGATGAGAGTTTCGAACGCAAGGAAGGACAGCGTATATGAAAGAAAGAGACGCGGAGAGTCGCAGTCGCCGGCACAGTTCGAAGGCCCGCGCGTGGTCTCGCGTTACACGCAGTGTAGCCAGACGGAGCGGCTCGGTCTTTGAAGCTCGAAAAAAAGTAGGATCAAGATCGATAGATGCAAAGAAATCCCCCCGAGGCGTTTGCGGCTATAGAGAATTTACTGTATATGGTTTCTTTTAATTTTATGGATGTAAAATTCGTTAGTTAGTGGTGTCTCAGAGGCACCACTCAATTATCTTTTTGTTCGGAATTTCTAGTTACAGAACAATTGTAATCGAACTGTTTCTCGACCCAGCAGAGATCTGAAAAGCGAATAAAAGATATCTGCAACCGCTACGATGGATAATGATCGAACGTTGCTTCTCCTGAATCATTTCCTTTTATTAATCAGCTTCTCGCGGCTCGACTTAGTTAACGTGACCGCATCATCGGCTATAAATCAAGCTGCGAGCGTAAAATCTGAAGGTTTCTTGGTTGCTTTTCACCGTAATCAAGCAACGTTCCAATGTTGCACACGATAAGTTCATAAATCTGTTTATCTGGAAGTTAAGTCATAAATTGCTGGCGGGGTGCATGGTTCCTGAATGAAATCAGGAACTGCGAAGAGAAGAGGCGCCATTAATCAGCGGACTTAATTTTACGTACCGATCAAACACTTCAATGAAATAATCTCCGTTTAAGATCGACAGTCTTTTCCAGTCGAACGGAATATCTTGTCGCCTTCGAAACCTATTAACCATCCCGCCAATAAAACTCTATCTCTCTCTCGCTCTTCTTCCGTTTAACTGTTCCTACCTCAATATTCGCTTCGCTCCATCAAAGATAAAGAATCTCATCTTGACTCCCGCGAATATGTAATTCGTCCATTAACACGGGATTACGACTATTCTGCGGAAGTTTATGCATTCATGGCACGCCGTAACCCGAGAAACTCAGTAAAATAAATGTTTTAATTAAGCCCGAGACTGCACACTCGGTGTCCCGTTCGAATCGGTGCACTCCTCGCCCTTGTCTGGTCGTTTTTTAAACAACACGGCGTTTTTTAAATATCGTAGTTAGTGCTTCGCTGTTTCTAACTGTCGAGAAAACACTTCAATGATTTTCATTTTATTTACGCTTACCCAGACACCTAAATGGAGTATATACAGCTGAACATGATTTACATTATTTTACAGAGTTTATTTTCTCATTTGTTTAAATTACTTAAATGATTTTCTAACCGGTCCTAGATTATTTAGTTTTGATTTGTTTAAATTATAAAGACTCTTTCATATAGGGAATGATCGAACGAATTTGTTAAATTTTTTAACCGGTTCCACGTTATTTATTTTAGACCTGTTTAAATTGTAAAAACTCTTTTATAGAGGGAATGATTGAACGAATTTCGTAAATTTTTTAACCGGTCCCAGATTATTTAGTCTAGATTTGTTCAAATTATAAAGATTATTCTCCGTACAACAAATCATGAATCAAGCGTACAACATGTGCCCGTGATTTAAAGGTTTGAGAAAACGGTACATCTTTAAAATTGCTTGTGTATTGACCTACGTTTATTTATAATTTGTATTGTATTATATAAAGTTTCACAACGTATTGAAAAATAATGCTCGGCAAAATAATCTCTACCTGGAGATTCAAATTGCATTAAATAAAAAAAAACAATGAAATGTCTATGTATATATAAACTTAGTCTTATCATTTTTAATCCTCGCTATTGTTAGCGTTAATTGACCGTGTCTCGATAATCGTAAATTAAAAATATTAGAACCCTGCGAACTTTGTAATTTGTAATTTCAGGAAGTATTTCGAAGCAACACGAATTTTTAATGCACGCATCAACCAGAAATCTTTAATTGCTACGAATGCGAGGTATTTCGGCGTTCATCCATAAAATGTTAACTAGAAACGAGTAAAAACGTTAACGATGTGTACGCATATATTGAGGTTAATGGTGACGTATAAACAGAAAAATCGTTGCACAATTTCGAGCGTGATTTTCACACTAATAGAGAATGCGTTGAGTAAATATATTCTAATGGCATCACATTATTAATTTGGATTTTGCGTGTTCAGTAATAATATTTATTGAACTGTAACCTAGCAAATTGAATATCTGGTTTGTTAAAATTTGTTGGATGCTTTGTCATTTTGTTACAGAGGCATTCAAGCGTCGCCATGTGGCTGTTCCGCGTTATATAACCTCAAAATACCGTTTTGCGTATTCAGTGCGATTTATTGATTATTTAGCAAATTGAATATCTGTTTTAATAACATTTGTTGGGTGCTTTGTCATTTTGTTAGAGAAGCATTACACGTTCCACTCTGTGTAACAGCAAAAATAGTGTTCGAAATTCTTAGTCGAAGTTGGGTTATGGCAATTTATCTTATCGGGGATCGTTGGTTTGCACAGCGACATAACATCGTTGATAAGTTTACAACTATTACTGTTTATTCGGCGCATGTGCGTTAATTAATTTTGACGTCACTAGTTATCGATGACCTCCACAAGCCCTCTGGCATACCAGGTGCAGGTCACTCCGCCATTCGACGCACTAACACTTTCGCTTCGAGCGAATTTTACCCAGAAACTATTCAAATTCGCAGTTCTCTGCAATATTAGACTAACCAGGCCACTATTCCAAATGGATATTCTGTAAATATTCATGCGTTTCTAATCATTAGAAAAATTATTAACTCCTACAATTTTTCACGAATTTATTCATACACTGACACATGACAAATTTCTTCCACTACGAATTCAATCAATTTTCCTGGAATGTTTTGGAGGAAAATTTGTAAATTATTTATTCTCTTCTTTTTCATAATTGAACAGGTTATTCTCTACAATTTTCCACGAACTCGTTGATACACATAACAAAATTTTTCTGCATTAAAATAAAAATAAAAATAAATTCTTTTCATAATTGTGAACAGATTATTTTCTACAATTTTTCACAAACTCGTTGATACCCTAGCCCATAACAAATTTCTTTTACATAAAAATCAATGAAGCATTGCTAATTACTATGGAATTTTTAGATGGAAAATGTGTGAAAACTATTTTTTGTCTCCTTCTCATAATTAAACTGGTTGTTTTCTACAATTCTTCACGAACTTGTTGATATACAAAATTCTTCTGCATCAAAATCAATCAAATTTTCATAGCTAATTTTTCTGGAATTTTTATAGAAAGCTTGTAAATTGTTTGTTGTCTTCGTTTCATGATTGACAGGTTATTTTTTACACTTTTCACAAACTTGTTGATACACTAGCACATAACAAATTTCTTCTACATAAAAATCAATCAATTTTTCATAGCTAATTATCTGGAATTTTTTTAATAGAAAATGTGGAAATGATTGTTGCCTTCTTTCCATAATCAAACAGGTTATTGTCTACAATTCTTCACGAACTTGTTGATATACAAAATTGTTCTGCATAAAAATCAATCAAATTTTCATAGCTAATTTTTCTGGAATTTTTATAGAAAGCTTGTAAATTATTTGTTGTCTTCTTCCCATAATCAAACAGGTTATTTTTACAATTTTTCACGAACTTGTTGATATACAAAATTGTTCTGCATAAAAAACAATCAAGTTTTAATAGCGGATTTTTTGGAATTTTTGATAGAAAACGTGCATATTATTTCTCGAAAAATCGATTTCTGATGTTAGGAGGGGAAAGCCAGAAATTGATTTTGGCAAAATAATTTCTCTTGTCGTCGCGCAATTAAAGCGAAACTTTCGTCATCGGGTACCCTTATAGTTTTTACTTTACGAGTTCCGTGCTTTAATAAATCTGCGAAGCCAAGTTGGTAGTTCCTTTCCTTGATAAATGGATGCCCCTACGAGTATTAGTCAGCACGCCACGTGCAAATTTACCGAGTCCCGAAAAAGTTTCGACTCCACCACGGCTACCGACACAAAATGACCTTCCCAGCTAATGGAATTCTTCGAGTAACGTGCACGGAAATTCCAAGTATTCTTCAGAATGGTCTAGAGCTGTGGCCAGAGTAAACTACATTCTTTTAACATTCAACCGACGCGAATATTTAAGAATTTATACCGAGATAACCAAGTATGTACTCACCTTCGCATGGAAAAAATTACTTTTATGCTTTATACAAATTCCAGTCGTTCTATTTAATTCATAATAATCGCAGATTAACCTTCTTACGCTGGAGACCACCCACAACTTTATTTATCAAATTGTTTAAACATATTTTTAAAGGTACGTGATTAGTCCTGTTGCATTTAATGTAACAGCTATTTATTTAATTGAATTTTTAGGAACCTAGTTCCTAAATATCGATTCTGATTATTATTTGTGTATGAAGGAATCTCCACTGAAGAGCAAAATAGAATTTTGTTACAGAATATTTTCACGAAGTTCTGCTATTATTAATGAATAAAATGTAGATTTTATGCACAAGGAATTCGAAATAGTTTAGAATATATAACTTTTTTTATTGAGAAAATCTCAGAGGAGATTTATTATAAAGTTAGGTGCAAACATAGATGGAGTATAGAATCCATAATTGTCGTTTGCTTAAAATGTCCTCCAAAAATGTGAACGATAAAAATCAGTGGAATGAAACTTCAGTTAAGCAAACAAATATTTCCACCATTTGAAATCTACTTTAAGAAAAAATCTCTTTCTCAAAGATAGAAATCAGTGGAATGAAATTTCTGCTAATGCAAAACAAATCTTCCTGGCATTCAAACGCACAAGAGATTCAAACTGGAAGATATTTAATCAGAAATGACACTTCCGATTCCATGATACAAAGACTGATATTTTCCGAGTCTCGGCTTAATCGAACGTGTATGGATTTATTTCGGAACGATCCTTGGGTCGGTTGGGAAGAATCCGGATTTATCGTTCGGAATAATTCTCCGCGATTTCGGCGATCATCTCGAAAAATTTCGTTCGGCTGTCATATTTCTCTCTTACCGTTATCGAGCAATATTAATCGTCGTGGTCGTTGGAGGAGGGCGGGGAGGAGAAAACTGTGTGCGTGGGGATGGAGCCCTTTATCAAGTCGGCTGCACAATACCGTTGAAAAGAAGCTTATAGCCTAAGTATCGTTTCATCCGATTCCGCGACACATTCAATTTAATTCCGTACTTTCGAAGAGAGCTCTGGCTGCCCGGCTCGCCGGGGATCAGGAATCCTCGGGGCAACGGAGTTACAGGACGAGAGATGTACCTTGAAATCCCATTATGATGTATGTAGCTATTGACGTAAAAGCCAATTGATCCACGCGGAGTCGTTAATTTCGGAAGCTCGTTGACTCCGGCGTGGTCCGGGGTGGAACGGGCGCACTGATCGATCAGTGGATCGACGGAAGAAAAGTACGCCGGGAAAAATTAACAGTCAGAATGCGAAAGCCACTTGCCGCGGGACCAGCGGCAGACCCCGGAACGCTAATCCAGATTTCGGGGAGCTAAATTGGTCGGCATCGATATATTCCGCCACGCAATCGGCCAGCCCGAGGGAAGGGTATTGCGTCCTGAGCCATCTAAAAGTAATCTAACCCGGGTATTCGAGTGCAGCCGTTAAATCCGCGGTAATCAAACGCGTCCCTAACTGTGTCGGCCGTCGTTCGTGAGCCCGAATCACTGACTTCAGCTTCTGGCACCAATACTATCATCGACGGCCGCGAGTATAACCTCGCTGATCATCGGCCGAAAGAGAAAAGAGCTAGATTTCACTGTGGGAATCAAGTCGATGAACTCGTCGAGAGAGAACTCGCACACCACTCTAGTTCTCTTTGCTCGTTTTCACCGATTTCCCCGGCCTCCCTTCCCAACTTCACCCGTCGGAGGAGTCCTCTCTTTTTTTTCATGCAAATTCCATCCATATATTAGGTTGTCGCATATGGAATGTCCGATTTTAGAATGCGACTCTTACGGAACGGCTGCTCTTTACTTTAACTCGCTCAAAATTTCTGCCTTTCTCCTACAAATTATGATGTATTTGGTATGTGATCCAGTTGATTTATACCCGGGGCGGCTGCAGATCGAAATGTCGATCCTGTAGGATCAATGGTTCAGGAGTTATGCTTGCTTAAAGTTGAGCAATCTGACAGGTAAGGGCGCTGCCAAAAATGCTCAACTTTAAGCGACCATAACTCCTCAACTATTGATTCTAGAGGTTTGAAAGTTCGATCTGCATCCGCGCCGGGTACAAATCTACTGGATTACATACCAAATACATCATAATTCGTAGGAGAAAGGTACTAATTTTGAGACCGGTGAAGTAAAGTTTACCCAACGTTTCGATCAAGAAATGCTGTTGCAGTCTATAGATGTATTTTATAATTACGTTATTTTAAGGTGAAATAGAGCCCAATTTTTTTTATTCAAACAATGAATTTTAATGAATAAGATATTTTTCCTTCTGTTCGATGGTCTTTTGCCAAAAAGAATAAATAAGAAAATATTTTAGTAATTAAAGTTCATCGCTTAAAACAAGCAATTTGGTTTTATTTCGCCTTCAAATACCGAAATTACTTTCTTGCCAACCCAATACACGATGGACCAATTTTAAAGCAATTAATCGAAGCTGTACGCTGCATCGACGATCAATTTCGATCACGTTTCTGGAATATCAGGAGCAGTTTCGGAAGGCCAGCCCTCTTTATAACGTCAAGACGTTCCTTCTCTTCTTGAAACCCTCTCATATCAGCGGCGCACTGTTGTCAATGATAACTGTGAATAATCTTTGCCTTACCAGGCGACAGAGATATCACGTTTCCCCTTGATTCATCTCTTGTTCCTGTTTGATCTCAGGAGAGATCAGTCGAGTGACACTGAAGAACTGTTTCACTCTCCAATGCGTTTCGACCGATACGACTAGACCAGAATATTGCCAAGAAAATTACTTGCTACCTTCTCCCTCTGCTCCTTTTTCTTCTACCTTTCTTATTTTCATTTTACGTGGTTCGAACAAGAAACGATTCTAGCGAAATTATTCTGCAATTCTTTACGTCGCCTTCACAATTTTGTATTTATACATGAATTTTTACTTTTAATTCTGCAATTCTTAAATTTTTCTAATGTATTCGCTAACGTATGAATAAATGAATTTTTCTTTTCAATTCTAATATTCTTAAATTCTTTTCTTCACAGAATTATGTTGATAAATTAATTGTTCTTGTCAATTCCAATACTATTGAAGTCTTTTCTGAACATCCTCACAGTTGTGTATCAATGAACGAATTTTTCTTTCCAATATCAATGTCCTTAAATTTTTCAACGCCTTTACAATTTTGAATTCATAAATGAATTTTTCCTTTTAATCCTACCACTCTTAAATTTTTCGAATGTATTCGCAGTTTTGTATCAATAAATTAATCTTTCTTTTCAATTCTAATATTCTTAAATTCTTTTATTCACAGAATTGTGTTCATAAATTAATTTTTCTTTTCAATTCCAATACTGTTGCAGTCTTTCTCGAACCTGTTCACAATTTTGTATCAATGAACGAATTTTTCTTTCCAATATCAATGTCCTTAAATTTTTCAACGCCTTTACAATTTTGAATTCATAAATGAATTTTTCCTTTTAATCCTACCGTTCTTAAATTTTTCGAATGTATTCGCAGTTTTGTATCAATAAATTAATTTTTCTTTTCAATTCTAATATTCTTAAATTCTTTTATTCACAGAATTGTGTTCATAAATTAATTTTTCTTTTCAATTCCAATACTGTTGCAGTCTTTCACGAACCTGTTCACAATTTTGTATCAATGAATGAATTTTTCATTTCAACTCCAATATCCTTGAATCCCTCTGATGCTTTCACATATTGATTTTTGCGATAAATGCATAAAATGCGTTGGCCAGCTTTTCTAATATAAAAATAATTTAATATAATAAAAAGAAATATAATAAAAAATAAATACATAAAGATGCAGAGTTATAAAATTTCGACAGACCAATGGGTATTTAATCGGCTGTGTTTTATAACGACGGTCGAACTATTTCGTTCGTTTAATTTTGCGAAGAGGATTCGATATCTGACAAAGGATCCACGATTAAAGAAAAATACCTCCGGAAATAGGATCGCAGCGTTCGGTTTCCGGATTCCAGCATCCGATTTTCTCTTTGCAAGAGATTTCAAAAAGTGCAGCAGAATTGCCAGATAAGGATCAACCGGTAATACGATCAGCAGCCACGGGTGGTAAGTTATGGGGGTGTATCCGCGGAGCTATTCTCGATCATTCATTGGTGCAACCCTTCCTGCCCCGTCGGGTTTCTTCGCTGGGGGGTTCGATGTATGTAGTACCCGTTTCGATGATTCAGCCCGCTGATCGCATAATCGAAATCCACCAATGGGATTCTTTTCCGATTGGCTCATTCGTTGTAACGTCCGATGGAAATCGCTTCGGAATCGCAGCTTGTCAATCCTCGTCGGTCCGCGACGCGAACGAACAAGAGAAATTGCGCGCGCGCTCGTATTGACAAATGGCTCCCTCGTTTTTGAAAAATGAGTTATGTCCCCGTCAGCTTGTAATTATGTCACCGATAGTCCTTTGATGGCCCACTTTGTAATTGAAATGAGACTGACACTGTCGCGCACCGCGCCGCGCCACACCGGCCATACACTTCTCTTTCGTTTATCAACTGTTACTATGATTTTTTTCGACACGTACAGAAATTCGACAACATCGTTTTTTCACATTTCATACTTCCGTAAAAATTGTTATTACGTTTCTTCATTGTCTCTCGCTAAATATAAAATGCATAACCCGATTTTAATTCATGACGAAAATTATTCTCCCGTTTTATAGTTCACTTTGAAAGCAGTTTACATTTTATAAAGTTTCGCAGCCAATTATCTTGGAATAATAAAAGCAGACGAATTAAAAATCCAATATTATCATTTACTATAGAGATAATGTAGAAATATTTTTTCAGCGTTTTTACAGAGATTTCAATCTGCTTCAGTTTGTTTCACAGTTTCATTTTTCGATGAATTCTTATTCAAATTGACGAGTTAATATTTGTATCTTAGGTTTCTCGGTTGTGTTCCGCATTAAAAGAATAAAAGTCACGAATAACTGCGTGAAATTGACAAGAGGAACGGATGAGGGTTGAATACAGTACACAGTTTTTCAAATTGACATATGGATGGAATACTTAGCCAGTCATCGGCCTGCGATAGGATCTCCACTCGCACGACATGTTTAATCTAATAATCCTATTAATTTGATTCGAGGTATGATCGTATCAATAATTGTTTCACATCATTGCAACATACGAGCACTGTTGTTTTAGCTATTTACATGTTATACATATATGTATTTAGTTACCTATAATGCTCACTTTGCTGATGACCGCAGCCGTCATTACTGCGCTCGACAGCTACATGAATTCCAAATGTTCAACAAGATCGTGTTCAGTTCACCACAGAAATATCGGATGTACTCAGCTACAATTCTGCATTCAAGTTGTTGCACCGGCGTTGCATCTAAACGAATTTATCGCATTCTTTGCAATAAACGAAAATTGCACATTCTTACAAATTTGTAAGAAAAGAAATTTGCAATTTTCATTGGATACATTTAGAACAAATATTCCCGATTTTTATTGACTGCATTTAAAAACAGAAATTGCAAATTTTTATTCACTGGATTCAGAACAAAAACTGCCAATTTTTATTGACTGTATTTAAAACAGAAATTCCCAATTTTTATTGACTGCATTTACAACAAAAATTGTCAATTTTCATTGGCTACATTTAGAACAAAAATCTTCAATTTTTACTGACAACATTCAGAACAAAAATTGCCAATTTTTATTGACTGCATTTAGAACAAAAATCTTCAATTTTTACTGACAGCATTCAGAACAAAAATTGCCAATTTTTATTGGCTGCATTTAGAACAAAAATCTTCAATTTTTACTGACAGCATTCAGAACAAAAATTGCCAATTTTTATTGACTGCATTTAGAACAGAAATATCCAATTTTTATTGGCAACATTTAGAATAAAAATTTGCAATTTTTATTGACTGCATTCGGAACAAGAATCTCCAATTTGTATTGACTGCATTTAGAACAAAAATCTCCAATTTTTATTGACTACAAAGTAGAATTCCCAAGCTTTAAAATGAGACCAGGGCTTATTGTTGTACTATTTTTTAAATATTCAATACTTTCTGGATCTGAAACGTACAAAATTAATTAATACAATTTAAAAAACGACTACTCATGCACTCTGTAGTCGTTAACGACCCTTGTCGATTCAATTTAAAAAATGAATAAAAAGAAAAACTTTCTGAATTCGCTAGCACATTTAGCACAATTGCATAAAATCCGCGGTGCAACGACAGGAGAGAAGTTAAGGGTTGAAAATGCATGTTTGTTTCGTGAATATTCCATTTGACAAGTGGGTGTTCGCGCAACCCATTTTTAAGGCGCCTAATTGTTCTCCGCGGACGATTAAACCTGATTAAATTGAATCGAATGAAATCCATTGGTGTTTACCTCACCCTACATGAGCGATACAGTGTTAATACGCGAGTGGCCGATTTGCGAACAGCGCTAATTGACACCAATTAGAAAATGCGGAATCCAATTTAAATTCGGGGTAAATCATGCAGAGTAAATCTATTATTTCCCTTTAATATAGAATCGATACGTGGCGAGAAGAACCGCGCGCCATGTCGGGGAAAGAAAATCGAATAAAACGGAAATTCCATTTGTCGCCGAGACATCGGGAGAGGGTGAGTTAGGATTTTAGGGGGTTGTTGTATCAAAAACAGTGTACCAATCTAAATCTTCCCCCTCCGGATCGTCTTCGCCATCTGCTGCTCGCACGTTTCGTTCTCGCGTTCGCAACCAGTTACATTGTAATAGAGAATTCGCCACCTCAAATTTTATTTCTCTTGGCACTCGCCGGGTGTCATTCACCGAGCTGCAAACCGTACAACGCTTTGATCCTTAATGAGCTGTTGATGCTTGTTTTCGCGATTAAATACAACGTTTCACTTCGAAACAAAAATCAAGCAGAGCCACACGGACGGTTTCCGCGCTGCTTGCTGAACAGGTTAGCAAATTTTATTCGCGTTCGAACACGTGGGCAGCGTGTAACGACAGTCTTATTGCACACACGGACACTGGCAAATTTAGTGCCTCTTTCGCGTTTCCTTACAAACGTTTTTATTCTTTTTTTTATTTTTATTTTTTTTTATCGAGAGCTTAAGTGGAATTCCCTAAAACGTTCTTATTACACACACGGACAGTGGAAAATTCAGTGCCTCTTTCGTGTTTCCTTACAAACGTTTTTATTCTTTTTTATTTAATTTTTATTTTTTTTATTTTATTTTTATTGAGAGCTTAAGTGGAATTCCCCAAAACGTTCGTATTACACACACGGACAGTGGAAGATTCAGTGCCTCTTTCGCGTTTCCTTACAAACGTTTTTATTTTATTTTTATTTTTTTTTTTTAATTTTTATTGAGAGCTTAAGTGGAATTCCCCAAAACGTTTTTATTTGCTGTTTCTTTTCGTGAACCGGATTATTTCTTGCAGCTAGACCACGGATCTTTACGCATTTATGGCACAAGCTAGATTTCAAAGTACAAGGAGGCATGAATGTTTAATGATGAACGAAATCATAATTAATAAAATCCGGCAAATTTTGCGAGACTGTGCGTGTAATCAAAATTGCCCGAATGAACGAGCCTTTCCCAGGATATCTTTGTAACGATTCGAGGAGCATTCCAGGAGATAGATACAACAATTAATGTTCTTTGCTTTGTACGAACATATTTTCAAGGATCAACAAATTAAAATGTTGTTTTATAATTGATATTTACAGACTGCTCGTATATAGATATATAGTTCGTTCTAAACAATTTTTGTGTTGTTCATTTATTTCAGTCGAATCTCCCCTGCAGCTGTTAATCACATTCACAAACGTTTACGCACGAAGTGCAAAATATGTGTTCATAATGGGACCGAATAGAGATTATTAATTACAATCTGTACTGGATTTGACGTATGATTTCCTGGTTAATTGTAATTACAGTTTACAAGTGTTATTAGCGTTTATTGCGGTTATATTAACTGTTTGATTACTTCGTATGTAGGTCGTTATACGTTTGTTTTGTTCAAATAGATTTATTATCAGGCTATTTGTTCAAGTTTTTTTCTTTTCTTAGTCTGCTCGCCAAGCCCTCGGGTTTGCGACCCTAATCTATCGATTTTAAAACCGCTGACTTTGTCTCCAGAAGAATTAATACCCCTGAGATAGACTGAAGAGGATACTTGAGGACGACGAAAATAATGCAATTGGCTGGGGAATAATTTACCAATATACAGAGGTCGATGCAAAATCTATAAAACATTTTTTTTATTGTACATTTGTAACCTTCATCTATAAAACTTATCTGACAACATAATTTTCAATGATTTTGTAGACTGCAGATGTTTATGCAATTTGCAATTTTTGTAGACTAATTTTAAGAAACCCGAATCAAATAAAATCTTATTCTAAAATACTGTCGGATTTTATATTCGAGCATGTTTTGAAAATTTGCAAAAGCCATAATTACATAAAATAATTATTACTGAAATAAATAAAAATCGTACTAAATTCTGTTCTATTTTAAATCTATTTTTTTGAAATTTTCGAAAGCCATATAATTGCATAGACATTCGCAGTCTAATTATCAGCAATAGAAGTTGCAATACTCTAGAAAAGATTCATATAAATATTTATATTGATGTGTTCCTATGGAACTCGAAACGTTAATCTCTCAATGAATCTCTTTTTTAGAAGTCTGAATCAATAATCAACTTCGAATAATTTCCATCAGAAAATTATCAAGTTCCTTCTTATAACCCTGGCAGTTAAGAAAGCGACGTAAAATAAATTTTTAAAAAAAGTTCCTTCTTGATGTATAATAGGATTATTGAACATCATGTTAGAGTCGCGTAAATAAATTTTTAACAATCACGAAGATCTTGAAACCACACACAGGTACTGAAAAAGGTAGAGGAGAAATTTCCGACAGCGTAAATAGAAGGTACAGAAGACAGATTCTACCTTCAATTATTAAATCATCTACAGTGCAGCATAACTCGGCGTGTTCAATCTGCTGACAACAATATTTACCCGTGATCCTCTCTTTGTTTTCGAAAATTGACGGCGGAGTGTAATAACCCTCTTGCGGAATGAATCGTGTGTCGTTACGAACGTAACGAAGAACTTGGCCTCTCGAGATAAGTGGCCTGGTAAGTGAACAATCTGTGCTACGGAAGAACCAACTGGAAACGATGGACAAACTACCCAATTTATTTAATTTTATTTTGTCGAAGGAAATTAATTGAACTCGACACAGATACCGTGCACGGTTCGCCGAAAGCATTTTTCTCTCGAAATTCTTAAAAATGATCTCCGTTAATCAACCATTTTCAACCATCTCTCTTAATTCCCCCTTTTTTCCGAAAATGTAATTTAAATAAATATACAATGTTACTGTGTATGTTCTTGAATTCCACTAAAAGTCGAAATTTCTCTAAAAATCGAAAATTCTCTACGTTCTCTATAAAAATTAATATTTACGGAAAACGAAGAGTTAAACACAATGCAAATATACAATTTAAAATATTGGGAATTTTTCGAATTCCTAACGAATTAAACAAGTTTCTGTAAAAATCGAAAATTCTCTACGTTCTCTAAAAAAATTAATATTTACGGAAAACGAAGAGTTAAACACAATGCGAATATACAATTTAAAATATTGGGAATTTTTCGAATTCCTATCGAAATTAAACAAGTTTCTGTAAAAATCGAAAATTCTCTACGTTCTCTATAAAAATTTATATTTACGGAAAACGAGGAGTTAGACACGACGCAAATATACAATTTAAAATATTGGGAATTTTTCGAATTCCTAACGACATTAAACAAGTTTCTGTAAAAATCGAAAATTCTCTACGTTCTCTATAAAAACTAATATTTACGGAAAACGAGGAGTTAGACACGACGCGAATGTACAATTTAAAATACTGGGAATGTTTCCAAAATAATTTTCATGTCACTACCGGTACGATAGAATCGGACCAAACGAGATAAATGTTTATTGACCAGGTTGTTGAAGCTCGATAAAAATCTGTAGGAAATCATGACGTATGTTCCATCACTCTACAATTGGAACAGTTCTACCTGTGCAATTTGATGTAGCACAATTCCAATTCTCCTCGTGGAAAAATGAAATACTGTGAACACAGCTAATGCAACAGAAAATAATCGTACATCCAGAACACGAGTTCGCGGAACGGATGAAATCAAATCTCTAATAAATACTTGAAGAAGCAATTTCGGTATCCAGTGAAACAAACTACATTGTATGTACCACAGTATGCAACCATGGTCTTCTTAAACATGCAAATTAGCCGCGTCTGGAAACTCTGTTGGAAATCTGTAATCCAGAGCTTCGTTTCTGTCATGTAAGTAATTAATATTTCGGGACTGACTCTCGGTATATATTAATTATATCTAATTACAGTGCACAGTCAGGGTCAGACACTCGTAGATGTGCGTAAGGGTCATCTGTATTATTTATTCCGTCTCATAAATGTTCTAATCCCGTTAAAACGTGTCGCGGTCCTGCGAAAGAGGAATTAGATCAAATCGCTAAAACCATAGAACAGTCAAACCTGTTTTTGTGCGGTGGAGAGGGACCGTATAAAAAAAGTCTCACTTAGAAAATATGTCAAAACAGTGCCGGATTAAGCCCCGTAGCAGAAGTAGCAAATGCTACGGGCCCCGCGCCTTGGGGGGCCCCGCTCCATACAAAAAGGGATCCCGCACACGGGCGCTTCATCGAAGGGGCGCCGAAATATTAACAATATTTCTGCTAAAAAAAGGAAAGGTCTTTCATACAAGCGGCCCTGGTACAAAGCCTAGGGCCTCGTGATAACATTTGCTACGGGCCCCGCGCTGGCTTAATCCGGCACTGTGTCGAAGCTATACGGAATAGCGAGAAATTGCTTTCCAAATAAAATAAATAATTAAATTACACATGGAAACATTTTAAAATATTTTAATTTCTCATTTTAAACGTGGAGAAATGTTCATAATGTACATAATTCAATACATATACAGGACGTCCTGCTGCATTGAGATCAGCAGGTTATCTCGGAAGACGTTGTCGTTATCAAGAAAGTGTTCCCACAAAAGTTGTTTGGTACGACGGGCTACATTAAGTAGTATCAATTGTTTTCTTGTGGGTGGAGCGGTGGAGGATATTTCAAGGTCACCTTGATTTTTTCAAATGGAATGTCCTATTTTTTATACTATAGACCGATAGAGTATCAAATTCTGAGTATGAAAGTGTTGACCTTCATATGTCCTAAACGTAACAGTTAACGAGATACTATCGAAACAATTTTCTCTCTTCTTTGGATAATATCTCGTTAACTATTACGTTTAGGACATATAAAGGTCAACACTTTTATACTCGGAATTTGATACTCTATCGATCTATGGTATAAAAAGTAGGACATCCCATTCAAAAAAATCAAGGTGACCTTGGAATGTCCTCCACCGCTCCACTCACAAGAAAACAATTGATACTACGTTATGTAGCCCGTCATACCAAACAACTTTTGTAGGAACACTTTTTCGATAACGACAACGTCTTCCGAGATATTCTGCTGATCTGATCTGATATTCATATACCGCATAAAAAAATTTCACAAAACAAATTGCAGGAAAAAAACTCACATAGAAAAAGACCGCACAAAAACAGGTTTGACTGTACTGTTTGTAAAGTGCCTGAACTCCGGAAGTAATCAAGAGTCGTTATGCGAAAATCAAATCGTTCAAAAAATTTTAAGAATTTTAAAAAATTTTATTTATTTAATGTTGCTTCGACATCAAAGGTCATTAGCAACATTTAAGAATCTCTTAAGCATTAGAAATACTTCTCTCAATTAAAAATCGTATCTTCAATGTATGTAATCAATAGTTTGCTGTATTGTCACGATTGATCTGCAGATTCGTGGACATAAATGACACTTGGTGCCTTAGAAATTGTTCAGAAAATTAATAGAGACACATTAGAGAAGTTTAATTATTAGGTGACTCGCACCGTGCAATAAAATTCAATAATTTTTACAGCACATGCCGTGTTCACACGGGAAGAAGGATTTTCTGGTTGTAGCCGGCCACCGCAGCCCCATGTATTCTAATTTAATTAAAAACTTTCTGGGAACCGGTACTGTTTATATAAAAAGCCTGCTCGAATTAAAACTATGATGCACGGGCTAAATACGGCGCGCCGTTGTAGCTTAAATTAGTCAAAACCCTCATATTCGCACAAAGTGAGTCGACCTGGCAGACGAATTCAGCTAATCAAGTTTTAATCCGTCTGTGCTTCATTTATATAATTTATTATCGCGCGTATATGTGTAATTGCGGTTTCCTAGGAAATAACACTGGTAATATTTATTCGACTTTTCTGCAATTGTCTTTACGCTATTGTCTATCGCAGCGTTCTAAAACAACGTGGTTACGGTCGTGATGAACCAACAGACATTTACCTCGAGATTAACAATTGGCAATTGCACGTTGTTAATTTTCTTGCTGTACACTTCATGTGTACACTTTCTTCGTGAAAACAATGCTGAATTATTCTGTACATTGTTCATTTTCTTACTATGTCCCATATGTGCACATTTTCTTCAGAAACACAATGGTGAATTATTTTGTACATTTGTCCATTTTCTTACTATGTCCATGAGCACACTTTCTTCGTAAGGAACAATGGTGAATTATTTTACTATGTCATTTTCTTCGCAAAAACAATGGTGTCTTTCATAAAAATGCACTATGTATTCACAAATGGAACTCAAAAGTAGAAAGAAAACGATCGTTTTACATTGCAGTTACCAGCTTGTAGAAATTATTTGACATTCGTAGAACTGTATGAAGTGTTTTTACATTAGAGATAAAGGAAATTTACTGGAACGGCGACACTGAGGCGCCAGCAGAGCTGGGGAAAATAGTATTTCAAATAGTAAATAATAAGTAATCCTATTTACTTTAAAGTATGTGTACAACTTTGAAAATAAAATAATTTATTTGAGAGGCAGTAATTTTTTTTTTAAATAGTATTTGAAATTAGTATTTTATTTGAAGAACATTGCAAATATTTGTGTTTTGTCTTTATTTTCAATTTCAATTTTAAATATTATTGCTGAAAATAATGGTTCGAGTTCAATACGTTTATGAGTGTGAATTGTAAAATATTTTATTTCGTATTTCAGATTGTTAAAATAGAAATATTTTATTTTGTGGATCACATTGTTGAAATAGAAATATTTTATTTTGAGGTTCAGATTGTTCAAATAGAAATATTTTATTTTCCAAATTGTATATCTTATTTAAAATACTATTTTCTTTAAGCAAAATAAAATCTAAAATATTAAACAGTATTTGAAATATTTGTTTCGCCAAATAATGCCCACCTCTGGGCGCCAGTAAGAATTGGTATACCATACCATTATTCCAGATATGCTGAACATGCCAGTAGGTACTGTACGAGATATTATACCAATTTCATATACATACAATGAAAAAATTATATAGAATAAAAATATTCTAGGGCAGAAATGTTTAATTTTTTTTTAAAGGACCATCAGGTTCTTGTAACAATGAAAATTTAAAGAAAACATTAAAAAGCTGTATTATTCAATTTATTGTTTCCTCGGAAAACAAGGTATGTAATGCTATGTGGTTCCCCAATATGTTTTGACCAATATGTGCGGGAATTGTTTCGGAGAAGGTCGGCGAGCCTACTATAAGGCCAACAGGAATGTTTTCTTTTGTGTGACGACTGTTGTGGCGTGAATGGGAGTCACAGGCCCGGAAATTCGGGGAATTGCGAGGAGGAACGCATAGAGATCAGCAAGGACGATGGTCGCGGTCGCAGGTGACAGGTGTCGTCGGCACGACCAAGGTCAGTGATAGTTTTACGAGTATTTCGGTTCACAATGGAGGTAGCTCGACGACAGAACGACGAAACCGCTTGTAAACTGAAGGAGAACGGTCCGCCTGTATCGCGGGTGGGTATCAGGTAGCGAGTAAATCTGAAATAAAGATCCACGGGAGTGCAATCCAGACAAATGGCGGGACAAGGCAGTCGTGCGAGCAGGCGCGGCGCGGCAGCGTGGCTGTAGTGGCATAACGCGACTCAGGTGCTCCAATGAAACTATAATATTATCCCACGCTCTTCATCTTCACGCTCGAGGCGAGAGAGAGAGAGAGAGAGATCGTTTCGTGGGAGCCCGTCTCCGAGCGATGCAACCGCAGCCAGTTGCAAACGCGTTCAAACGTGTGTGAACCGCGGAAAAAGAAGATCCATAGCGCATCGTGCGTCACATTAAACGCCGCCACCAATCTAAGAAGATGGAAGGTCGGCCTAGGAACCCGTGCGCAGCCTGCAATATTGCTAGTGACTTAAGCCTCGGAAAATTGGCTCATTTATCTCGCTCGCGGGGACACCTCACCGACGCGGTATCACGCTCGGAAAAACATTTCCGCCGCAGATAACGCCACTGTCTTCCGCCCTCCTCTTCGCTTTCCTCCGTTTACCCGCGAACTCGTTTTGCATCACCGCCCGGCTCCGCTCTACACCAAATTGCGGGGCTACTCGAGTCGATGGGACGCCCCTGACGATGTTAAAATTTCTTTCATTGCCTGGGAAAGGTCCGGGCAACTTGCGGCTTGCTAGTTTTCCCCTCCAAACTCGTGTGGAGGAGGAGATTGGGGATAGAGTTTGCAATACCACACCATTTTCGACTAAAGATGTAATAATTATTAAATAGGTGTAATAGCAACGCATAAAAGTTACTTAACTATATGTGGAAACTTACCAATATTAGACTAATTTGATATAGCTTGCACTACTCGCGGCAATCTTTCTATTTTTATTCTGTTAGTATTTGTATCGAAAAATTCTCTGAATTCGCTCTGCAGCTTAGAAACGAAACAAAGTGAAACTTGAAAGCCTTTCAAGCACCGAGACCGTTCCACTAGATTTCGTATTTGTGGATAGAAATTATTCACATACTTATTCGAATAAATTCTATTCCTGACTGAGTGAATTTAGCAATAAACATTCTTTAATATTCACCACTAAATAAGCCTGAATTGCAGTTTCCCAGACTGAGCATATTTCCATAAATTCTGAATTTTGGAAAAAGGAGTTTCCCCTAGATGTTATTTCATTCGAAGTTATAAAATCGTCTAAACTGCTTTTGGAGTGCTTTTGTTATGCGATTTGCAGCTTTCACGCTCGAACTACGTAAAATCTGTGCCGCAACGACGACGACAGCGGGCGTTACGAAATGTTTGATCATCGGAGCGGGTAGCAGAAGCATTTTTTTTCCGGGTGAAAAGGAAAAAATCCTGAGATTCTCGCGGCGGCGAAAAACAACATGGCGTGATAGTTTTACCGGAATGCGCCAGACGTACCAACACGACGCGTTGATGACACTTGGTCTAGGCACGATGCGCATCTCCCGCGTGTAGAGTGCACATACTGTGCAGCGTGAAAGCGCACTCACGTCTGAGATTTTAATTCGCGCAAGGACCAGCGAAAACATGACAGTGGTACGTTTGAAAATCCTTTGATGTCAGTGACGTGCACTATCGTCGCATCAAGATTCTATATATCGCGCAACTATTTTCCCTGTGTTTTTTTATATTTCGTTTCGCCGGCGGAAGGCAACAAAAATACAAAAGAGATCAGCAGGCACATTTGAACGCGCGCGAAATATTCGATATCCGACAATAGTGAAACGTTGCTCTCCTTTGTGCACCGAATTGTTGTCAAGGCTGCGGATTTTTATGCATTTATGCAGACATAATTGGGTGAAAATTGAAACAGCAAGAAATATAAAAAATCCAAGAATATTGTTGTGTTGTTTGCATCGTAAAAAGACTATTACGGGATGAAATCAATCAAGGGTCTAATCATTACTAAACTCCTGATTTGTATGCATTTATGCAGCCATAATTGGGCAAAAATTGAAACAGTAAAAGATATAAAAAATCCGAGAATATTGTTATGTTGTTTTCACCGTAGAAAGACTGTTACGGGATGAAACGAATTTTTATTATTTAACCACTGCTTCTCACAATCGATGCAGACTATGTTATTTAACTGAATAAAATCTTATTCAAATAAAATTTTTGCCCAACTCTGCCCTTAAAGGGGCCTATTCACGATCAAACATGTTGCGCAACATGATTGATCGTGAATGATAGTGATTGACTAATTAATACAATGTGGATTTGCGTAACATCATGCTGCAGATGGATAGGCTCCTTAAATTTTCTCCCAGCTGTAGTCGAGTATCTAGTAATTTTCGCGTAACAATGTTCCGGCGCGAGTAGTATAAATAAAGGGTGCAAGTATTCGTCACAAGGAAGGACCTACTTAAGATTCTTCGAGGGCCACTCGAGGCTCGCGGTTACCGCTGGAATACCCGTGGAATCGTCAAGTCGCTTCACGTAGAACTCAATTTATTTCTCTCATATAATCGGGACACGGTCGCTGGCATGTAAACGCGGGCGAACCGAGAAGTATGGCGGGGAGAGCCCGGGGATGAATGCACAGGTAGAAGGGAAACAAATTGGAAATAGAGAAAGCAAGGAGGACGGAGATTGAACCGAGAATGCGTCTCGGTGCGTACGTGTTGGTTGTTCTTTATGAAAGGCGAGTAGCTAAACCGCTTTCGATTTGTAATCCGGACGGGGACGCATTCACTCCTAGATTTACCGACGGGGGCGCGAAAGAGATGCAGATACACACGGAGTAGAAGAGTGAGAGAAAGAGGAGAGAGAGGGAGAGAGAGAAGTGTATTCCAGTGGCGAGCAGCCGAAGAAAGTCAAAAATAACAGGAAGCCTCGGTAAAGGAAGCACGGACAGTAACGGGAAGAACGATCGCCGCGTTATTTCGATTCAAAGGAGCAATAACGAGCAAATCCGATCTGCTTGCAGTTTCCCACTATCGGCTGCCTTTTTGCCGCCATCAACTAACTAGCTAATCCCTTATCGAATGGAATATCTCTCTCTACATACGTCGATAGTATGTATTTACCCACCCATACCATGTGCGTCCAGCTCTACGTATGTATACATGCATTCCTGCAGTACGCGGCCGTCAGGCTGGTATACGACGGATATCGGATACAACGCATAAATGCCACCCCCGCTGAAAAACATTTTCAGAAAAGAAAAGGCTCTCTCGCGGCGAGAAGAGTGCTCGCGCTATTGCTACCCATAAATCAAATTTATTCCAATTACACTGTCCAACAAATTCAAACCTTTTTTTTACCTTTCGATTCTCGCGATGCGATTCTGACAGAGTTTTTCGCGCTGATTCCGAATCTGTTTTTAATTTTTCTCCTAGACGCATAGTTTTTGAGAAAGGGTTTGAAAAAAAACATATTTTTCGAGTTTGAACAAAGATTGTGATGTTATTATAAAAGATATTGTATTGTACTTTACATAAAAAGATTCTCTAGACTTTCCCGAATCCAGTGATGTGCAATGGTAATACATTATGATTGTTTAAACATGATTAAACAATCATTAAAGACGGAGAGACACCACTTTTGCACCAATTTTTGAGGATATTTTTGAATTTATCTCAAAAAATAAGGGACCAGCGGAAAATCGAACTATACCACGCGATAGAGCAGACTTTTATCTTGAAAAACCCCCCTTGGAAGTTTGCAGCGCCGACGTTTTTACCGAACCAGGAAGCAAGCATGTTCACCGATTACTCACTATCTCCGGTTCAGAGTGAAAAGGATCAAATCCATTAAACACTGAAACGTATTAATCATAAATAAACAATTTAATGATTTCGGCGCTACGGGTTCGATCAAATGTTACTCACTAAGCAATTTTGCAATTTAAATTGTTCTCGACGTTCCGATCCAAATGTGGAGGATCCAAATTCATTTACACTTCACACTTAAAATTCATTTACACTTGGCAAGTATGTCAAAGTTTTATTGGTATTACCCGGTTTTGTTGAAAGATTAATATAGCTTACAGTTTTTTACAGCCGCAAAATTTCTCTTGAAAATGGTCCACATTTGGATCGAAGCGTCGAGAACAATTTAAATTGCAAAATTGCTTGGTGAGTAACATTTGATCGAACCTGTAGCCACGGACCTAAGGACTGAGTGTAAAGCAGATTTATGGGTGAGAGGGGGTGTCCCGCGAACGGGGAGGGATGGTTGACTGCGGCCATCTTTGATGGCAGCATTGTGGCGCGCTCTATAGGCGACTTTAAATACTAGTGTAGCGTCTGTCAGCGTCTGTACAACATCTTTCGCATGGAACAGAACCAACATCATCTTTAGCAGGAAACAGAAACCACTTTACTGTTATTAAATCTGTGGCATGGATCAGTAATAGCTTCAACCACCGACCAGATACTATTATTTAATAGTTAATATCGTTTAATAGACGCGCGGGCGGGAAAAGTGGGGTTATTCCGCGTGTTTTCTACAGACCACGTGCTACAGACGCTACACTAGTATTTAAAGTCGCCTATAGATCGCACCACAGTGCTGCCATCCAAGATGGCCGGCAAGTTAATACCCCTTCCGTCTTTCGAACCACCCCCCCCCCACAGGGTTATGCACAGTCCTTAGGTCCGTCCCTGTAGCGTCGAAATCATTCAATTGTTTATTTGCACTATCCACGATCGACATAAAGGAAAATTAATAATAAATGTTCGTAGGTTATATTGACAAAAGCAAGGTTATACCACTTTACGCTTTTTGTTACATTGCATTACGTGTTTTACAATTGTCCTTTGCAAATGGTTAATAGAAACGTGGCAGGGCGAAGGCCGTTGACTCGACCCGATGATGTTTTCCGCTCACGGTTGGTCTTCGGTGGTTTTAGGCAATATTCGCAGATCTTCGCATCATTGGAAGGCAATATGTCGGGGTTGAAAGGGCGCACGCGTGCTGGTCGGACAAATATAAGACGATGGGAAAAGGAACAAACGCAGCGAAAAATAGGAACAATGATCAGACACCGAGGGAAAAAAGCGGCATACGTCGAGAGTGAAAAAGGAGAGGGGGGGGGGCAAGCTCTGGAAGCATTGTAGGTGGAATAAAGCGGCAGATGCAAGGCGAGCATCGAGCAGAGAACTGAGATAATGAAGTCGCATACATTCACGGGTGTAACTAAACTTCTCATCTAACGATCCTACGCCTCCCACTTCCTTCTCCGGGACGAACAGGTCTGTTCATTCATAATACAACGGACAGCGAACGTACGAGCATAACACGAGCTACCTGAAACGACATAATCGACGGAATTATACGAGGAATAACGAGCGATCAATCGGAAATGTTTATTAACCCTTTTACTACCGTGGATATTTCGCTTTTTTTTTTTTGATTCATTTTACGTCGCCTTTTTAACTGCTGTGGTTATTTCGCGACGGGACCTACAGTTTTTATAAGGTGGGTTCCGAACCACCTTGGGCACCACAGTTTAAAATGGCACTCAGATATCTCGCTTCCTTGTCTTGTCTTGTCGTTGGACTGCGGATGTTTGTGCACTTTTCAATTTTTGTAGGCAAATTTTAAGAAAGTGAAATCATGTGAAATCTTGTTTTCAGTGGCAGTAGCGTATTTGTAGATCTGAAATACATTAAAAGCGTAATAAATTCTGTGGAATTTTATATTCTAGCATTTTTTCAACATTTTTAGAAGCCATAAAGATCGCAGTCTACTTGTCACCATGATTTCGGCGTTCAATGCTACGGACGAGATATCTCGTATATCTTTTTATTTTTTATTTTTTATACCTTTTCGAATATTTAATGTTTCTTTGCTGCGGGAACATTCCCGCCGATAAAGTGAACCGCGATCTTCAACAACACGCAGAACGGGTATCGGTAGTAACACGTAGTAATCAGACTCGGTGTGGCGCAACTTTAAAATTAACCGTCGTAAATTTAAATGAGCCAACGTTTCCATGGCTACGCACGCGCGTGACTTCTCGCATTCGCGCCATTAACTCGAAAAGGTTGCCCGCCGAGACAGGAAGCTGCGAATCGCAGACGTGCCACCGAGGATCAGCCATTTCTCTTTCCGCGCGAAAGTTCGCCGTTTCGTCGAACCTTCGGCGTCAACTCGTCGTAGACACTTTGCAGTGTGTAGCTGTTATATTAATTTCAAGCAAAATTAATTTCAAAGTCGAAAGGTCCACAATGTTTCCTGTTAATGTTTAAGGATAACATTTGCAGAAGAAATCATGTGGGTCAAATCTCAAAAAAGAGTTCTCGTAAAAAGTTGTAATAACGTTTTGTTTATTGTCAGTAGACTGCGGATCTTGATGCATTTATAGCAAAATCGAGTAGATGAGATTCAAAATTGATGGAAAATTTTTAAAATTGAAGTTGTCAATACATGATTTCTCCTCTATTCAAATTATTAAGGGAAGAGATAACGTTCAATTCAGTTTCTATTCCTTGCAAATGGATGCAGACAATTTTTATTTTGCACGAAGATTTTATATATGTCGTCTATAGAAAGAAATAATTTCCAACAGCTTCGTAAATTCCATCTAACGGAGGAATGAAAATATGATACAAATAAAATAAAAAATTAAAAATAAAATCCAAAATACAAATAAAGTGTTGACTTTGAGATTTAGGATCAAATTTTGCACTCTGTTCTCTGTCTTCAATCAAGATTATTAATTTTTACAGGAAATGTCGGAACCGAATTAATTTTGTATCACACTGTTATTTAATTAAATCATTCCACCTCGAAAGCATTGAAGTCTAAATAATATTCGCTTTGATCATCGTGTTAATTATCCCTTTCACGAGGAGCATGCAAGAAAACGCATTCTTTTTGCCTGCGTAATAAAATCAAGATTATTAATTTCCCTAATTTTATTTTGAATAACACGATTAATTATTATTTTAATGATTCCTTTGAAACATACAAGAATGTACAGGGTGTATAAAAAGTAATGGTCATCCGTCCTAGGGGTGAATCTACACCTCTGGATCGGTGGACATTTGTAGGAGAAACTTGCCGCAAAATTGTTTATAACAAAGAAAATTGTTGTTAAAGATTTTTTTTACATCAACGCCTTCTACTCATCGAGAAGAGAAAAAGTTTGAAAGGAGCCATATGTCGCAACAAATAGTTATTGAGATATAAGCTGTTAAATTTTTTCAAAATTTGATTGTGTGGAATTATACGTATAGACAAAAGCCTACTACTACAGTCCACACGTCCGTGTCGATGAGACAGAATATGATCGTGTGCGTACTTCGAGCCTCGAGGCAAACAAAATTTAAAGGGACATTCGTCGCTTTAAATGTCGTTTGCCTTGAGGCACGCACACGAATATGTTCTGTCTCATCGACACGGACGCGTGGACTGTAGTACATAGTAGGCTTTTGTCTATACGATCATGTTCTGTCTCATCGAATACGTATTATTCCACACAATCAAATTTTGAAAAACTTTAACAGCTTATATCTCAATAACTATTTGTTTGCGACATATGGCTCCTTTCAAACTTTTTCTCTTCTCGATGAGTAGAAAGTGTTGATGTAAAAAAAAACTTTAACAACAATTTTCTTTGTTATAAACAATTTTGCGGCAAGTTTCTCCTACAAATGTCCACCGATTCAGAGGTGTAGATTCACCCCTAGGACGGATGACCATTACTTTTTATACACCCTGTGCCCAGTACACCCCCGTCCGATAAAACCGTGGGTATTCGTTTCAAGAAATATTTGACATCGTACGGAAACAGAAAATGGGCGAGTTCTCGATTAAATCTATCGGGATATTCCTTCGAGGAACATAATTCCTGACGTCGACCTGATTAACGATGAAAATTTCATTCGATGTGAGAAAGCAAGGAAACGTGTACGGCCGAGTGGGTCACGATAAATCTAGCAGCACGTCGGGAAAAATCTGTGTGCCGTACCGATCAATAGATTATCAGTAGGTGTGTATGTACAAACGCGGTTTAATCACCGTGCTGATTTATGAGCCGTGGCCATGCGAGGATCCGCAATCGAACGATGGCGAACGCGCGCGTGTCTTGCATGAACGTATCCCGCGAATGGATCGTTCCACAATGAAATTCCTATTGACTCGAACTCGTCTCAGTTTTAATATCTTCGGTGCTTCGCTTTGCTTCTGGCTAAAATGCAAAATGCATCGCAATTCCAAATTTTCACTGCGTTACGGTCGCACTGTTCTCCGGAAGCAATCCTTAAGTACAGTTCAAATGAGCGTTCCTAATTTTTCACCACTTTTTATTAGCTCGCTATCTTGTCTGTCTGTCTGTTGGTTTGTCTGTTCGGTACAAATTTTGCAATTGATTTTAAACTAACTTCTAATTTATAAATATATATTGTATTAAAAGTATATTAAAAAAAATATATGAAATATAAATATTAAAAAAAAAAATTATATATATATATTATTATTAAAAATTATTTGTTTATTTTTTTTATATAATTTTATTTTTTTTTATATTTATATTTTATATATTTTTTTAAATATATATTTAATACAATATATATTTATAAATTAGAAGTTAGTTTAAAATCAATTGCAAAATTTTTACCGAACAGACAAACCAACAGATAGATTTATTTTTTATATAGGTATATATATTATTATTAAAAATTATTTGTTTATTTTTTTTATATTTATATTTTATATATTTTTTTAAATATACATTTAATACAATATATATTTATAAATTAGATGTTAGTTATATATGTAGTGTATCATGGTAAATCAATTAATGAACAATTTTTGAAAAGTCGGCAGAATTTCTATGAAGAGAATGTTTGAAACTAATGCGTGAACATCTTTACGAGAATGTAGGTAACAATTAAAAGAAAAAATATAATGATTAGAATCAGGAAAATATGCAGGACGTAACCAGCGAAATAATTGGAGAAGTGCAAATGGAAATGTACAGCGCAATTATTTTGAGTACAGTTTCCATTAGTGGAAAGTTTGAAAAGTGTGTTTTCGAACGCGTCTGGCTACCGTGTCTGACCATCGCGAGCTATTACTACTTGCACGCGCGATGATAATGAATGCACGCTTCCTATTTCCGAGTGGTCAATTGATTTCTCCACAGCTGCATGTAAAACCATTGTCAAACGCCACTGTAGATCTTTCTGAATGATTATATCGATAAATAATTGACTACGTTTTCTCAAATTCTGTGTGAATCGCGAGGAGAAACGAAGCAGAAGCGTAACATTATTCAGGTTTAACAATTTTGTAGGTTTTGACTAGACTGCGGATGTTTATGCAATTTGCAATTTTTCTAGACGAATTTTAAGAAACTCGAATCAAACAAACTCTTAATTTTCCGTGGCCTTAGCACATTTTTAGATCTGAAATAAATTCAATTCGTACGAAATTCTGTCACATTTTACATCGAAGCAATTTTCGAACATTTTCGAAAGCCATAATTGCATAAAGATCCAAAGTCATGAATAGACTAAACAAATGCTGGAATATAAAATTTGACAGAATTTGGTCGCTTTTTTAAACTGCTGTGGTTATTTCGCGACGGGACCTATAATTTTTATAAGCTGGGTTCCGAGCTACCTTGGCCACCACAGTTTAAAATGGCACATAGAATATTTCCAGAGGTGCCGGCGGAAGATTTTCATTCGTCTGTTTCATGAAACTTTCTTAAATTCTTAAAATTCTTAAATTCGACAGAAATAAAATAGGATATCGTTTCGTGACACTTTCTTCACCCTTTGCACTCGAGTGGTGACTCGGAGAGAGATAGAAATAGAGAGAGAGAGAGGCGCCACTAATAATTCTTGTACCATTACTCAAAATATTTGCTGCATTATTAAAAATTTGTATTCAATAAATTACTAAACGTATTTAATATTTTAATAAACTACTGAAAGTATTGTACGAGTATACCCCTTAATATTATAATTAATGAAATCGTATAAAATGAAAATACATATTTCAGGCCGGAAGAAAAATCCGGGTTTCGAATTAGAATAGCTCCGTCAAAATTTGTCAATATTTATAATTTGTATTGTATTATATAAAGTATCACAATGTATTGAAAAATAATGTACGGCAAAATAATCACTACCTGGAGATTCAAATTGCATTAAATAAAAAGAAAAAAACTTTGTCAAAATGGAAATTTTTATGGCAAACTTCTGGGAAAATATGTGATATTCGTCGACGTAATCCAACAATTTCATTTCCGGTGGTCCGATGTACAAAGAGCCGAATACATATTGTTAATTCATTAGGATCTCTGGCGAGAATGTGTTGGCGTGTTCCCCTAGCGCTGCCTAAATTGACGTAAGCAGCAAACATACGTTAATAGGTAGCGCTGTGCATGCTCTTTTGGGACGACCACTCTCAAAATTATTCGTGAACAAAGGTCCGTGAAAAGAGGGAAAGAAGGCGGACGCGTTTGCATTCCCCATTCGCCGAGCACGGCCACTCTGGACTTCGTGTTTGAACGCATCGTTGACCTGTCACAAACGACACACGTGGAGACCGCACAATAAACAAAACTGCAAATGAGACTCGCGATTCGGCCTTTTTCCTCTTCTCACGATGTTGCCTCGTCCCCCTTTTACAACTGAATGACAAGAATGCCGGCAAAACGCGAACAAAGAGGACAGCTCGAGGACACGTGCACCATTTGAAACAACGCATTTTTATCCTTCCTTCCCGGCAGTTCTGCAAATTGAATGCTCAATAGAAACAATCGTTGCGACACTCTAATATGCCTTACGAAACCGGACAAAATAAGTGTATAGGTACAGTAACAAATAGACAGCGGATTTTATGCATTTAGAAAAAAAATGAGCAAGTGTCATTTAAATGGAATCATTTTTTTAAATGGAATGAGGTATTTTTTAATACATCAATCGATGCAGCTGGACATTCGTTATAAAAAACGTACTAACCTATGTATGTCGAAAAGTTAGTAGTTCAGGAGATATTTCAATTTAAATAACTCTAAAACATCGGTACATACTTTTTTATAACGAATGTCCAGCTGCATCGATTGATGTATTAACAAATACCTCATTCCATTTAAAAAAATGAAGGTGACCTTCATATGTCTAAGAAAAATTACATAAAAACAAAAATTTGTTTGGTATCGTATGAGCCCCATTTTACCATTCAACTTTGTCCTTCAGACATTTGACGTATCTTTGAAAACAACAAAGATATTTGAGGTGACGAAATGAGGTGCCCCACTCTGTATACGTAATTATTATAATAAATCTAGATCTAATATTAATAAATCATGTAGTAAACTAATTGCTCTGATTTCTCAAGAAAATTCAAATCGTATGGCCCAATACGAAAACAGTTGTCGTCTTTTTAAGAGTGTCCGAATACTAGCGGGAGTTACTGTATGATAGGGAGCCCCGAGATTCGAAGACTGCTCTTTCGGCGCGGTATAAGTGAAAACCAAAGTAGATGGACGGGATTATTCTGGAAGGGGACGTAAAGCCGGCAGTCAAGTATGTAACGCGACGAAATATCGGATTGAAGAGTTCGCGGGCTCATTCTCGAGTTCGAAGGTGCGTGGCGGGTTCAACGAAGCGAAAAGGATGCTTAAGGACAGCCGAACGAGCGGAAACGTGAAACGGGACAAGTAACCTCGACTGGAGTTCCCAGCTTCCCAGCTTCCACTCCTCTTCTTCGTCCTCCTCCTTCTCCATCTCTACGCAATTTTCGCCGTACGATGTAAAAGTTTTTACAACGTTTTCATCCCGGCCCTTTCCCCAAACTTGGCTACCAATCTATTTTTTCCGTCCCCTGAACAGTCCAGACATCTGTGTGCCTTTGAAGAATTTCCCGAGTGTCTATTGTCATTATCCAGTACTATAACGAAACTTTATTTTTATCTTTATCTTCTCTCTCTCCCTCTGTCTCTCTTTCTCTCTCGACACTTAAACAAACATTTATCTTTGATTTAAACCACTGTTTACGTCTTACACACCAGCATCCAGTTTATTCGAGTCTATTATTGTACGCGAAACGTAACATAGTTGCAAAACCGTTTTTTAGATTGCTCTTTTCATCGAAGATTAATCTTGGGTAAACTTTACTTTACCGGACTTAAAATTAGTACGTTTCTCCTACGAATCATGATATATTTATAGATCGTACAGATCGAAGTTTCGATCCTCTAGGGTCAATACTTAAGGAGTTATGGTAGGTTAAAGTTGAGCGTTTTTGACAGGTAAGGGCGCCGCCATATTGGTTTGTGGTGACGGTCGCACGCCGCTTACTGAGTTGGTTAGGATTAGGTTGGGGGATGGCATGGGGGCGGCAAGGTAAGCGGCTCGTGGTCGTCACTACAAACCAATATGGCGGCGCCCTTACCCGTGAAAAATGCTCAACTTTAAGCGACCATAACTCCTCAACTATTGATCCTAGACGTTCGAAACTTCGATCTGCATCCGCGCCGAGTACAAATCTACTGGATTACATACCAAGTACATCATATTATAATTCGTAGGAGAAAGGCACAAATTTTGAGTCCGGTAAAGTAAAGAGCAGTCTTAATCTTCATTAATCTTTATAAAATAAAATTATTATGTGCATTAAGAAATTGTTGACCGTGTAACAATTATAAATGAACACCTATTGTTATTGATATAGTGGTTATGAAGGTTATTGTCCATTATCGAAACACATTTCATAAGAAATGAATTTCGTGTTCTCATACATTGCTATTCTTCTAATGTAAGTACAAGAATCGAGACGAGTACAAGCCACGAAGGAATCGATTAATTAGCAAGACATTAATTAATGTTCCCGTAAAAATATTGAAATGCCGCCCGCATACTGAAATCGATACGTTGCTTCCTCGAACGAAGAAGAATGGTGGAACGAGCTAGGGTCGGAAGATCGTTCAAGACGAAGGTTCAAGCACCTTCAATTAATTTATAGCACTCTTTCTTCGTTTACTTTCTGTAAACAACTTAAATCAGACCACCCAAGAGCTTATTTTTACTGGAACTTTTTCAATCAGTGCCTTCTGTCCCGGTACCACTTAAAGAAATTAAAGATCAACCGGCAAAGAACAATTTTTTCCTTTGCTCCTTTTGTCAAGTGCTGTACGTCGCATCTACCACCGGGTAATTAACGACGATAATTAACGATGACGGCGGCTTGGTTCCATTTTGCCTCCCGAAATTCAGATTTAATAACACGCGTCGGTGTCCCCGATCAAATCAAAGAGGCGATCAAACGAATCCGCCGCCAGTCGATCGTTAAATTCGCGGGGTGTACTTCCGAAAGCGACAACCCTGCGATATTGCTGAAATTTTTGCCAAAGCTTATCCTTGATCAGAGAAGAAAGTCCCTAACAGGATTTTTGGCAACAAAGCCTCGTTTGACCCACAGCCCCATTCAAAGTTTTGACAGTTCTTACTAAATATTTTCGAAAATATCGATTTTAGAGAAAACAGTTTCCAACAAAAAATGAAGCTCATAAAAAGCTCTACAAAAAAGGTTATATACATTTTTTACGTAAACCTATTATTTTGGCTGTTATGACTCAAACTAACTCGGCGGGGGGTCGAATTAACTCTGTCAAACATTTTTTTAAATGGTTGTACTTCCGAAAAGGACATGCCTCTGATTTTTTTAATACTCTGGGTTCTTACGTATTTTGACGTGCTGATTACGAATATGATAGTGAAAATTGGCGCAAATTTTATTTTCATAGCGAAAACCGTGAAAAAACCATAAAAATCATGGCTTTTTATTTACTTCCGTAAATAATGGGAATTTTGAAAAATACTTCAGATAAAAGTTGTAGGTCTCATTAAAATACACATTCTATGTCGTATTGATTTTTGTCATAAAGATAATACTTTCTGAGAAAAATGATAGGTAATTATTCACTTAAAACGGAGCCACCCTCGATTTCAATGATCGCATGATTTATCCATTACTATTTAGTTCAAATTCTGTATGACGGCTATATAGAATGCAAAGATTATGCGATCAGAATTAGTCTGGATTAGGTGGTGGTGGAGGTGGAGGTTGCCGACCACGCTGACGAAAATCCTGGTTATATGAGTTATATGAAGTTTTGAACATTTAATACCATTTTTCTCAAAAACTACTGTCTTTATGACAAAAATCAATACGACATGAAATGTGTATTTCGGTGAGACCTACAACTTCTATTTGAAGTATTTGTCAAAATTACCAATATTTACGGAAATAAATGGAAAAAACTATGATTTTTATGGTTTCTTAATGGTTTCCGCCATTACGATAAAATTTGCGCCAATTTTCACGATCATATTCGTAATCAGCACGTCAAAGTACGTGAGAGTCCAGAGTATAAAAAAAATCGGAGGATTGTCGCTGTCGGAAGTTTATCCTTCAATTCAAGGTCGTGTTCGTCGCTGAGAAAAATGTGTTTGACTCGTCGTCGACGTAACACTTTGACGTTAGTTAATTTTTACGGCGAAGTTATGCGGACTTGAACTGGCACACGCTGCAGAAGTGAAGATAGCGACAACAAGCAGCGAGAATGTGGGACTCGGGAAGAAACCCCGAGCGTTCTTGCAGCCATAAATGCAAGTAGGGTGCGCGGTGCCCTATTATGCGCACGAGTGGTGATAAAACGTTATTACAGGCAGTTTGGATGACAGAGTCTTGTAGGGCATAACTCTATGGATTTGGATTCTTAATTAAGCGTTCCGCATTCATAACGTTTACAAGCAGGAGTTATGATAATGACCAGGCCTTTTTGAACGGGATCGACCTGAAATATGTCTCCAGAATTCCATTAAACGCGGAACGGCTCCATAAGAAAACACATTCATCCTACTGCGAAGTTATGCTGCTGTTGCGTGTCACGATTCTGCGTCACCGTTAATGCAAAAATTCAGTTTGCACGTTTCTTAATTGCACCTTCCAAGCCGGAACGTAGACGTATTCGATTAAAATGCTGAACGTGATTGTCGAACGAATTAACACTGTCCAACACCAAATTTGATTTCAATATACTGTTGGGTCCTTCTTATAGAGTTTTTTGCGCTGATTCCGAATCTGTCCTTAATTTTTTTCCTATACGCACAGTTTTTGAAAAACATGGCTTTGAAAAAAAACATATTTTTCAACTTTAAACAAATATTGCGATGTTATTATAAAAGATATTGGATTGTTCTTTACAGCAAAAGATTCTGTAGACTTTCCCGAATCCAGTGATATATAATATTAATACAGTATGATTGTTTAAACATTGTTAAACTTTTTTTTTCTATATTTTTTTTTACACAAGTAAGTAAACACTAACGTCTTAGTACGACAGTAATGGTATTTTAAAGTGTTATTTAAATTGAAATATCTCCTGAACTACCAACTTTTCTACATACGTAGGTTAGTACTTTTTTAAAACGAATGTCCAGCTGCATAGATTGATGTATTAAAAAATACCTCATTCCTTTTAAAAAAACAGAGTTGACCTTCATATCTCCTTGACGTCTCCACCTATAAAAAAATTAATGACATCAGATTACGAGCCCCTCGATATCAAGTAAGTTTGGTCTGATCCTTTTTTTTCTATCTTCAAAACCAAGCGAGTTATTCAGGTGACCTGTTTTAGGTGCCGCACCCTGTATACGACAAGTTTTATCATTGCATTCCACGCCGAAAACATGAATAATTCCATAATTCGTTTGATATAATGATTTATGCCAAGGCTGGTAAAATGACGCTTCAAGATGAGCGAACTAATCTCGACAAAAATATAATGTTGTATAATTCGAGTTGGACGTTCGGATTTCATTGACAGCCACGGTGAATCACATTAGACTCTGCTATAGCTAATGTTTCCCGCGACTCGCCTAACCGGGACGAGACGCGACGCGACGTTTCTCCGGTAAGGTAAACGCGGATGAGGGAAGTTCGAGGCGTACGTTAAACGTCTGCTGAATCGAATTTGGCAGAGCGATGGAAAACGACAGTGCCAAAACAGAAACGTATATACCGATACCGATCGAGCCGTGAGTACGTTTCCATACGTTTCCATATATGTATATGTATTATATGTGTAGAGCGTCGTGGGGTATCTTTGCCAGCGGGTCTGGTGTTATCGTAGTCGTACAGCTTGCTCTATTCCACGGCTGCGAGTACCTAGTATTTCGCATGCAAATTCATCGACGGGTCCGTATAAATTCCGCATACATTTCTTGTTTTCGGTTCGAAGACAAAATGCGATGGTGGAAGGGAGAACCGCACGGCCCGGATAAGTATTGCGAAAAGAAACCGGGGAAATCTCAATCGGAATCGTCCTCCGTGCACTCCCACTAATATATACGGACACGCTTTAAAAGACGATCACTGTTTTAACGCTTTGCACTCGGAGTTATTTTTACTGGAAAATGAAACATTTCTGCCGACCCAGAATATTTCCATTCCGTTATAATACCTCGTACAATACCTACCAGGTATGTAAATATGAAACCGGAATTTTTGTATAGAAAATACACGCTTATTGTAAGACAATGATACACATTTTTTCCATCTCTCTGACAATTTGTGGATGCCACGCCAAAAAAACTGTTCGTCTTTTGAGGCAAACCAGTCATCGAGCCATTTTCGTACATTTTCGTAAGATGTGAAGCGCTGCTCAGCAAGTGCGTGTCCCATCGATGCAAATAAGTAATCATCGGATGGAGCCAAGTCTGGCGAGTAAGCCGCATGCGAAAGTATTTCCCAACCAAACGCCTCAATCGTCTCCTTTACCGGTTTTTCTGTGTGTGATGGTGCATCATCACGAAGCAAAATCACTTTGTGTTGCCTTTTTTGATATTCCGGTCGTTTTTCACGCAAAGCTTGATTCAAATCGATCATTTGTTGTCGGTAGCGTTCAGTATTACCGGTTTCGCCAGGTTTTAGCAGCTCATAATAGATCACACCCTTCTAATCCCACCGAACACACAGCATTGTCTTCCGTCCATAGCGATTTGCCCTTGCAGTCGATGTCGATGGTCCGCCTGGAGTTACCCATGATCTCTTGCGCTTAGGATTCTCGAAATATATCCACTTCTCATCGCCAGTCACAATTCGATGACTTTCTTTTGTACCTGGCGAGCAGCTTTTCACAAGTGGTTTTTCGGTTTTCCTGCTGTCTTTCATTCAGTTCATGTGGAACCCATTTTCCCATCTTCTGAATCTTTTCCATGGCTTTGAAACGTATGGAGACGGCTTCTCGTGTCACATTTAATTGATCCGCGAGTTGTTGTTGCGTTTGGGCGTCATCCTCATCCAACAATGCTTGCAGATCGCTGTCTTCAAACTTTTTCGGTGGTCTTCCACGTTCTTCGTTTGTCACATCGAAATCGCCATTTTTGAATTTTTTAAACCACTCGAAGCACTGTGATTTACCAAGAACATGCTCACCGTAAGCTTCGACAAGCATTCGATGCGATTCTGCAGCAGTTTTCTTCAAATGGAAACAGAAAATCAATGCTGTCCGAATATCGTAGTTTCCAGGCACAAAATTCGACATGTTCAACGTTATTAAAAACTATGCTGTTGTATGAAACTTGTATGGTTGTCAGTTGAAAATCTTTACCAGATGTCAAAACAAGAAAATGGCGTCAATGACGCGGTTTGACGGTAACTACATTGACAGCTAGAGCCACGTATGGCCAAATTCCGGTTTCGTATTTACATACCTGGTAAATGGGCTGCGCTGTACTTTACCGGACTCAAAATTTGTGCCTTTCTCCTACGAATTATGACGTATTTGGTATGTAATCCAGTAAATTCGTACCCGGCGCGGATGCAGATCGAAGTTTCGAACCTCTAGGATCAATAGTTGAGGAGTTATAATCACTTAAAGTTGAGCATATTTCCAGTTTCTTGACGGGTAAGGGCGCCGCCATATTGGTTTGTAGTGACGGTCGCACGCCGTTTACTGAGTTGGTTAGGATTAGGTCGGTGGTGGGGGACAAGGACCAGCGGTTCTGCTCGATAAGCGGCTCGCGGTCGTCACTGCAAACCAATATGGCGGCGCCGTTACCTGTCAAAATGCTCAACTTTAAGCGACCATAGCTCCTCAACTATTGATCCTAGAGGATCGAAACTTCGATCTGCATCCGCGCCGGGTACAAATCTAGTGGATTGCATACCAAATATATCATAATTTGTAGGAGAAAGGTACCAATTTTGAGTCCGGTAAAGTAAAGTTTACCCCCTACATGTTTAGTAATTGATTGGATACGGAAGTATTGAATAATGTAAACAGTATTTTGAATATACAGAAATTTTTTAGAGGCGGCTCAGAGTCGCCATTCGAATGCTGAGGGTTAATATTCGATCATACAACTTGACATTTTTTGGGAAGTTAGAACAATTGGTTGGAATAATTGCAAGTGGTCGGAATCGGAGAGAAAATGCAAAAAGTTGAATTTTCCAACATTTTTATATGGGCTTATTATGGAAAATTTAGAAAACACGTTTCGCAAATCTGTATCAATTTAACATTCTGAACATTTCATCAACATCGGACGACGCTGCAATGAGCTACGAACGTTTAAAGATGATCTAAATTGCAATCTTTCACGATTTTCGGCCCCTAACTGCGATAATCCGCGATCCATTGATTATGAATTACGCTTTGGGTCTAAGTTAATATATAATGAAAATAATAAAAATATAATAAAAATGTCTCTCCTGCATTTAAAACATTTAAATTCAGAATTTTTAATTAAGTGTGATTAAGACTACATGGATGCATTATGTATTCATTATATCTATTACTGAATTGATTCATTGAATTAACTCCGGTTTACCGTGAAGTTCAACGTAATCGCACGTGTATTGAGAACACGGATACTCTCTGTCTTAATTCGCGAATACACGAGTACCTTGAGTACACGTTGAAAATGGTAGACTCTGTTGAATAGTAGACCGACGTCATAGGGAGGTTGATAAATGCGATGAAAATTCCGGAAAACTCTCATCAGAGTAGGGAGCCAATCGAACTGGGCTGCCCGGTGAGGGAGGTTCTAATTTATCGTTGAGATTTATCTAATTCTGACGGTTTCGTGCGCGACGAGAGATTAATCAACGATGCGTTCACTTTTCTTATCGGGAATAGGTTCGAAAATCGTCGGAACGGTCGATTTTAATTGAATTTGCTTGAAAAATGGATAGTTTACGTCCACGATCGTATTCGATGGGGTCCTCGATGAACTTTCTTCTTGATTCGTTCGCTTTCAGATCCCTGTAGCCCGGAACCACCAATAAAGTAATTCCGGTCGATGGCGATTACATTAAAGACGTCCCCTTTCGCTAGGTTTCCGGTCGTGTGCCATTAAATACCGTTCGAACGTTTTCCCAGGAAACGATATTTATGATGGCCGACGTCATGTTATGCACTTTAGACAATGACCAATGTAAATGGCAAATGGCGCTGAGAGCTTAATAGTATCTTCATCTTCCATCGCGATAAATTGCCATTCAATTACGCTGCAACTTCCACGGAGCTGCGCACGGTGTACCGTAATACGCGTACCACCGTTTTACCGTTCCCTCCGAAAAGAACAATAGAGAATTTGTACATTTACTCGTCTGGTCATCTAAATCATTTGTACACTAATTAGTCTGGATTCAAAAATTGTTAATGAACGCTTCACGAAAATTCTAATGCCCTAAGAACGTTCATCATTTTTATTTTTCCACACGTTCAACCTATGGGGAGTGTTGAATGTAATAACATAACGGTAAGCATGTCGATAAGTAAGAATCGACCAATTATCGACTGATCATATGTGCTGACACCTGTGATATACATGTCAATGCGTATGTGCTAACCGACACAGTCTGTCTGCGAATGTACTCGTCGCTGTACGAACAACTGTTCTTCTCCTTGTACAATAAAGTCTTTGTGTAATCGTTATACAAGTAATAACTTGATATCAGTGCAGCTCTATCCCACTGCGTAACATCTCACCATGTTTAATTTTCCGCAAGTTCAAGAAACAGCATTAACAGCGCTTGATAAATTTTCAAAAAATACTGTCGACATTCCTTCATTCTATTTATTTTATAAATGCCTGATCAAGGGGACACTTTGTTTACCTGCTTGTAAAAATGCTGCGACGCAAATTAGGTAAATGGGTTATAGTTTCATTTATATACCTCGATATTACTTACGACTTTACGATATTGTATGTACCACGCATGCATGAAAATGCGGCAATCTGCATGTCAAAATTTCACGTTGGATGAAAATTTTCATGTGAAATATTCAGACTCCATTTTTCCGAACTCATCCTCCATTACTGGTGAACTCCGACGACTATAATTGCACAACGGTTCGTCCGCTGATGATAAGTTGCGGACTTCTAACACTATCATCAACGAGTCCCAGCAATCAGTCTCGAATTATTCCTAACTTTCTATTTTCAGATGATGGAGAGTTGAATAGCCCAGTGTATTGTCTTTAAATATAACGTGAAGATACTCTCTCTCTCTCTCTCTCTCTCTCTCTCTCTCTCTCTCTCTCTCTCTCTCTCTTTCTCTCTGTACTCGCAATTTTTCTAGACCTTCGGAAAGTTTTCAACCGTGTTTCAAAAACATTTCCCTCGTCCAAGCGAATGTGGACCGCCGCCGCTGCGAGTGTAAAGTTTTAATTAACAGAAATGCCTTAATTAATAGATAATGAGTTACACCCATGGTCGGTTGACTCAGTGCCGCAGCTGCGCCGTAAACCAGCAAAAGTATTTTAAGACCGCTACCGAAACTTGCGAGAATTGAGCGTTGCCCCGCGTTCATACGGAAAGTTACGCGCGGCCAGTTAAAAGTGAACGCTGTATAAGCATGAAAGTGTAAATAGGTCGAACGATCTTGAAAGGGGAATCGCATTTAACAATTTCACTGCCATCGCGTTCATTAAGCTGTCTATCTGGTTGCACTAGCGCACTGAAAACATTTTCGCACGAATCAGAATTAAAATCGCAACAGTTTGAGCTGTTTGAAGAAAAATTTTAAAAATCGTACTAATAGCGATATTTTTGTAGGAATAGATTCTTTCATACAATTTTTACAAGAATTTTATAATTGCATGTTGGAATGTGTAATTCCATAGAATTTTTCTAAGAAATAATTACATGTATGTAACAGCATATTAATAGTGATATTTTTATACAAATATATTCTCCATACAATTTTTACAAGAATTTTATAAGTGAAGAATTAGAATGTTTTAAATTATTTTTGCTACGAGTGAAAGTAAAAAAAATGATTAAATAGGATTACGTACGTGGTTTTAGGGTGTGAATCTGATGATGATTAAAAAAATCCTGTGAAGTTAAAAAACTATGACCTTGAAGTAACCTTGAAAGCGTAAAATTTTTTATATATAATTACCTTGGCATTTTAATACTATAAAATCATATTGATATTTTTTCATACAATTTCCACAAGAATTTTGTTGTGAAACCGAGTTTCATTTTAATCAGATATTTAAAGGTGATTGTATGTATTTATTAACTCTGATGGAACATTTTCACATACTCTGGAAGACATTGAAGAAATATCGTAATTGAATGGAATATTTCTGCACGATCCTGATTTGAAATGTGAATTGAACAGGACACTTCATCGCCATAGATGATTATGTATTTACACTATATTACGAATGGAATACTTCGCATTCGGTTTAGCGAACGGTGGCCTTTCGGAAAAATTGCGAATGCAGCTGTCCTCGTCAGGGGTTGAATTACACACTGACACTGTTGCATGTGGTGTAGCAGCTCACCGGGAAAGTAAACCCTGTTCACGTTCCGGATCAATGGCCCCGAACTAGAGGTTTTAATTGGCACGCTCGGCAATTCGAAAACTATATTTTAGAATACTCTAGAGTACTATGTCAATGGCGAGGTTACATTGAAATCATCGAGACACGGGTAACGCAAATTTTTCCAGTATTCACCGGGGAAAAATTTCCAACGAACCTTTGATTGACACCTCGAGAATATTTCATTTTAATGCTCAGTCTTCCGATGAAAAATTGGGAACAACTGTTTGAATTGATCGATAGTCCCGCGCAACCTGGTATGCGTGTCCGTACGTGAGTGAAAAATCGAGCGTTGATCGATAGGTTGCGGAGAACTGCAACCTATCTTCATTTGAACCCTCTTGAGAATATGTGGTAACCAGTTTGCCGCAGTGGCTGGACGGTGTTCAGAATTTTAATTAGGAATTCGAAGTCCTTAAGTTTCTTCCGACTTTTCAATAAAAGTTTCAACTGGTACACTGCGGAGTTTCATTTTGTACATCGGAAGGATACGCCACGTTCGACCATCTCGCACCGGTATTCGCTAAAACCAGTCAACTTTCGCGCGGAATCCAAACGAGCCCAAGAAAATTGATTCGGAAGCATTCGTAACACCCTTCAACCCTTAACGAGTTGTCGACGTTACACAAAAATTTACCGGATTCTCTTGTTGCATATATAAAATTGATTAATTCATGAATAATACATCTTGTATGAATAAACGAAACGCGCTGAAAACATTTCAAAATATTATGTTTCTCCAATGCTTCCCAGGATTAATTAATAAATGTTTTACCAGGGAGCTCTTTTTCATCCCTTATAGTTTAGTTGTGATACGAAATTGGAAAATAGCCGAATTTCAAGGGTCGACGTCAACCTCTTAACACCACTGTTAGGCAATAAATAAATTTATTTAAATAAATAATTATTTAAATAATATAATTTGAATAACGAGTTATTTGTTATTTGGATATTCAAATAAAAAGCAAAAATAATTTATTATTTGAGCAAGTCTAAGTGAATTATTTAAAACAATAAAGTTAATTGTTATTTACAAATACAATTTCAATTTCAATTATTATTTGTGTTGATAATAAGTTGAATTCTATTTTTTATAGGCAGCTATAGACCCTCCGGACGGGCCCGTCAAAAAACGCGCACGTGTTCATTGTATACATATACAAAATACAAGAAATAAGAGATGACCAAAAACTATTTATTTGATTTCCACCTCAATCCAAATAAAAAATAATCTTTTATTTGCAAATAAGAAATAATAAATACATCACTTTTGGCATTGTTTAAATAAAAAGTTTAGTTATTATTTGCAATTAAAATCACACGTGTTTATTTATTATTTAAAGTAAAATTTGCCCAACACTGTGCTTAACGCTAACCGTGCAACTGATCAAATAACTGGTTCTACATTTTTTAATTATTGAGATTATAAAGACTTATAAAGACGCTTCCATTGGAAATGTTATACCATCCATTATATAATTTTTTCGTGAAGAAACTTCAAGTTTCCAATGGAAAAATGCCAGCCTTCTAAAGCTTAAGGTTCCTCTAAAAGAAAATTTTGTCAGATGTACATCGTTTTATAAAAATTACAAGCCTGAACTTATTCAATAAATTTCTTTATTCGAGCATTTAAGAATTGTGAAAAATCGAAATAGGTTCAGGCTTGTAATTTTTATAAAATAATGTACATCTGACATTTTTTACGCAAATATTTCCACGTCCAAAATTTAGCTTTAGAAGGCTGGCATTTTTCCATTGAATGCTTAAATTTTCTTTACGAAAAAATTATATACATATGTAAATATATTATGAACATATGTAAATATACATATTATATGAACATATTGTACAGAATTTCCAAAATTCCCAAGCCACTATAGTGGCTGACCGAAAGGTTAAAATGAGGTTTGCGAATTAAACGAATATATTATATAATATAATAAATTGAGGAAAATTTGAAAACGTGTGATAAACTTCTCCAGTTCGATTTTCAGAAAGTGGGATAGCGGAATCGATTAACATCGAGGTCGGAATACTAATTGGCATTTAAAACTTTCGGTGTTCGCCGTGAGGGAGCGATCGCGGTTGGTCAACGTGTTTTCGTCTAATAAACCTGTACCTGCGAATATAATATTTTTTGCTGGTCTATGTATAACTATCCCCATTAATTCCAGGGGCGGCTAACAAGAAGGTAGTGGATACGTCGACACAAAAAGGGTCCGACCTCATTTGTCGCCGACATCAATTAACGTCGATTGCGATCAGTTATGAATGCGTTTATAATATGCGCCTCACGCTCGATGCCGAGTGGGTTGTTTTACGTGGAACGCAGGGAATTATGCAGGTGACTGGCTCTCCTCTCCTCTCTCTCTCTCTCTCTCTCTCTCTCTCTCTCTGTCCACCGTTCGCTGCATTCCACGGTCTGGCCTGTTCCATCCCATTTTCCTCCTCCGTGTGTCATGAAAGAGCGAGAAAACAGGATAAAAGGGAAAACGAACGAGTGAATGCACGCGCGTCTCTCTGTGTGCAACGTGTGCAACGCGCGTGCACGTCGCACGAGAGAGACGAAGAGGAGAACGATGGGATGGGGTGGCCGCGCGCTGCCCCACGGTCTACATTTTACATAATTTCACGTGAGCATACGTGTAATGAAACAGCAAAAAGCTTGTTACCGGTAACACTCGGTAATAATTCATCTGTGACTCGGAGCCTTTTTTCTTCGGTCCGATCGCCGCGCCACGTTTCCCTGTAAGGGTCTCGACTCGACGCTGATTGGCTTTTTCAACCAAGTCAATCACCGTCTGTTAATTGCCGATCTCTCGTTTCGATCGGCCTCCACGCTGATCGAAAAATTCGACGTTCTTCGGTGCGTCGCACGTTTAAGAAGATCCTCTGTGTCTGACAGAGGCGGATCTAACGGTACGCGGACTAAGCGGTCGCGGGGGGCCTAATACTCAGGTTTACAAGCGCGTCTCAAAGAACATAGCCCAAGTGCGGTTTTTATTCCGTGTGCTAATCATTCCTTAAATTTAGTTGGAAATTTCGCTGTCCGTTATCTAATGCGTCAGGAGAAGGATCGTTTTCTGTTTTAAAGCGCGTAAAAAATTATTTAAGGAGCACCATGGGAGAAGAAAGGCTAAATAATATGGCTATTCTGTATATGGAGCAGAAAATTTTAAGCCGAATTGATACTGTCAAAATAATTCATGAATTTGCAAGAAACAAAGCGAGACGGAAATTCATATAAAATAAAAAATGTGTAAAATGTATGTATGTTTTTTAATAAATTTATTTAATGTCTTATGGTATGGAATTTCTGATTACTTTTCTTTTTTGTTTATAACTTAATGAGAGTTTTCTTGAAACTTTTTGTTGGGGGGGGGGGGGGCGTACCCGAAATTTTGACCGCTTAGGGCCCCCACTTGTCTTGGTCCGCCACTGCCTCTGTCCACTAATGAATGTTTCCGAGCATAAATGAGCGAATGAATCCCGCAATAATGCCCGACGATGCTCCTATGTAGACATAGACGTATCGGGCACGTCGCGTCGTGTTTATTCAATGTTATTGACACGGTCCTGCACAGTCCCCGATGTTTTCACCGTAATTATTCGAGCGGAATACTCCGGTTCATTCTTCTTCTCGCGTTTAATCCGAGTCAAGGTTTTCAATGTTTAATGGATCTTCGTTAAATATCGACGTCTTTGCTCCAATGAAACAATATAGATTCTCTTTGATGGGTTTTCCGATACGCGAGTTCTATCTGATTTCCCAACAGGCACAGTAAATGTCCAGTCACTCGTAAAACCGTTATTCTTAAACCGGAGCTGGAACTCGGAAACGTGCTTTGTTGCAAACGTTGAACACCGAACAATATTGCAGTACGACATTTAAAGCACAAGCTTTATTAAATCGGTTTTTTGTGAAGCGTAAGGCTATCTTTTCGAACTTGTAGAATTGATTAGGATCAATGTCCCTATTGTGGTGGGTTAATTATATTTTGCTGAATTGAAAACTGTATTTATACAACAGCAGAAACAATCATTTTTCAATGAAATCGAATTCCTATTTTATTTGGAATTCTATTTTATTTTTTACTTATTAAATTTTGCATTTTAATTCGGATCTGCCAATTCGTTCGTGATTGTTCGGAGAGTCTAAGTCAGGCCTGGCCAACCCGCGGCCCGCCGGACGATTTTATATTTCTATTGAAACTTTTGTTTCTCATTGTATGTATACAAAAAATATTAAATAAATGAAGCGTCATTGTTATAATATAATCGATTTATAATTATAATATAATCAAGTTGCAGTGCAACAATGAAGTGAAACAATTTTTTGCGTCCATATCAAAAATTAATATTTACAATACTTATATTAGTAAGTGTTTTTGGATCCACATATATTTGCGAAACATTTTTTTCGAAGATGAAATTTACAAAGAGTTCTTCACGTGCTTCATTAACTGATGCCAATTTAGAAAAAATCATTACTAAAAACTCGAGAGTTAATTATATTGAATCATAGTATAACAATAAAGTTTTATTCATTTTGTATTTGTATTATATTTTTTAAAAGCATGTTTACCTAAAGTGCGGCCCGCTATAACGTTACGCGTCATCAAAGTGGCCCGTGAAACCATTTGGGCTGGCCAGGCCTGGTCTGAGTGCAAGTTCTAAGAAGTCTGCACATAAACGAAGTAAAAGACCACAAAATCTACAAGACAAATTTGATTCGCAAAGAAGATGAATAAGACTTGCAAAAAAAAAATAATTTGGAGTGCAAACGGTGAATACGATCCACAAAAGGATTATAAATATAAAAAAATATAAATATATAAAAAGAGAAAATAAATATAGACGTGATAGCCTAAGACTTTTTCGCAGTACATACTGTATTATTCACACGTGACCGCGCGTGCACGCGATTCTCGTTCGGCCGGAATCGATTTAAAGGCGGCGTTCAATTGCATGCGGACCAGAAGACAGCGATATTATTGGAGGAAAGAGAATATGTCTGCGCGGGAAACAATGAAATAAAGGGGAGAGATAGGGGGAGAGCGCGGGAGAGCGTCAATCGACAGTTTGGAGGCTGCAGTACGCAGAGAGGCAACGGTGAAAAATCGAAAAACGTGACAAGGATTGCCGACTGATGCAACGCGTCAACGTTAAGGACAACCGGTGAAGAATTAATCTCGGTGACAGAAGACCTTCTACGGCTGGAAAATACAAACCGGTGGAAAAAAATAGTGTGCGGATAGACAGATTGACTGACGGATAGAAACGTAGATGTGTGAGGGAGTATGCGGGTATCCGGTGTCCTGGCCGGGCTATTTAAGATGACCGCGTCATATTTATCGGCATACTCGGTTCTACAAACTTTAACAATTTTTAAAACGTGTCCAAAAATTCCTCGCACGAGAAACGAATGCATTTCTGCGAAATAAAAATTGTCTGACCCGATTATTGCGACGAGCTGCAGTCCAATAGAAATTCATTTAAAACATTTTGTCATGATTAGACAGCGGATTTGATGCATTTATTAGGAAAATGAGTAGGTGAAATTTCAAACAGTAAAAACATTAGCAGAATTTAATACAATTTTTATTTATTTCCGATCCATAAATACTAGCACCACTGAAAATATGATTTCATTTGTTCCCATTTTCTTGAAGTTCGCCTGGAAAACTAAAAAAAATTGCATGAACATCCTCAGTCTAATTTCGATTTTATTTCATAATCAACGTGTTAAGAAATTCCATATTCTTTGAAGCACTGGCAATTAAAAAGTTAAGGCTTGTTAAAAATCTTTTAATTAATGAAATCTTCTTCTCTTTCTGTTTCAGGTGAGTTGCACAGTTACAATTAACGTCAGAATTGTTGGTGAAGGAAGAAGAAAGGTAACCCACGAATATTTCGAGCAAGTGTCGTCAACATTAAAATCGTTTAGAAAAATCCACCACGCTAGACTCTTCCACAATACGACTCTTTCTTCTACTACGCGTTTGAAAATGTTTGTAGAAGTGTGAGCGCGTCGCGTGGCACAACGTCGCAACTGCGTTCTATTCAGGATTCTTTCCGCGCACCAGACTGTGACGCAACAGCGCACGGGCATAGGACATTATGCAATTTCGTGCTGCAATTAATTGTGGAGATCCGTAGCGTATTTATTGTGTGAACGCCTAGCACGGCAGAGGAAGTAGACGAGCACGAAGAATGAGGAAAGCACACAATGGATCGTCTTCTGAAAGAACATTAAAAACTCGGAAAGCTTCTTTTCCTGTTTCTCTCTCTTTTTTTTCACTTACAACTCGCACGGGGCGCGTTACGAACGCGACTCATTAATGCTCGGTAATTTTCTAACCTGCTCCGATGCCAGTTGTTTTCGCAGTTTACAATTCGCCGGGTCATTAGCGGCCGGGGCGCTGAATCCAGCCGCGCGCGTTCCGGTTAAACCGAATACTTTCGACAAATCAAATAGCTGGTTCTCCCGCGCTGGAAAACCTTTACAAATCGATCAGCGTGTTCCGCCATAACAACGTGCCCATCTCCAGTCCTCGTTCAACTGAACTGTATTTTAGAACTCCAGCTAAGGGTTGCACTTCAACGCACAAATCGATAAACTGCAGTTCTCTTCTTGAATAAGCGATCCCGATTGCGAACAGTTCGATCCGCGTTGCCGGATCATCACCAGCTACCGGGTCCTCGATCCTTAAGGCGGCGTCCTTTTGATCTCCGCGAAGCCGGGTCGATCGGGACCCTCGCACGTCGTTCATTGCATAATCCAGAGTTGTGCAGAATTACAATTGGATTACTCCAGGAATTATAATTACAAAGTAATATTGAATTACATTGTAATTCAGTTATATTGTAATTTATAATTCAGATCTTCATTCAATTAAATTACAATGTAATTCGTAATTGCGATTACAGTACAATTATAAAATACTTTGTAATGAGATTACATTAATTACGAATTACGCTGTGATTAAATTAAAAGTAAAAATTAAAGTATCATGAATTTATTATTTATGGAAGGAATTTATTATTTCTAAATTTATAATATCTGAACAGAAATAACTTCTGCGTTACACATTTTTTAAATTTCAATCATAAACATGATACATATAGCGTTACGTACATATTATGAATGAGGACGAGGAATAGAAACTACGCCGCACAGACAGCGAACAAGTATATGAAAGAAAAACATAAAAATATATCGCCCTTCTTCAAAGTTCAGGGCTATAATTTCGAGAGCTGTATTTTAATTATATTGTATTTCAATTATATCGTATTTCAATGACACCTCTTCTTAAAATACTTAGTAATTGAATTAATTGAAAGGTTTGAATTATGCAATTCAGTTATGACGTACTTGAATTACTATATAATTGAAATACAATGTAATTGAATTAGCACAACTCTGGCATAATCATTAAATTATAATAAGTGGATTTTCTGCATTTATCACGAGAATGAGTAGGTGCAATTTACAACAGCAAAGCAGTAGAAAAATTAAAGAATACCAGTATAGCTTATTAAGAAAGAAGATAAATTACTGTTTCACTCCAGTTTGTTGCAATTCGAGTAGAAAATGTACAATAAAATATTTAAAAAAGTAGAAAATGTGTATTTTCAAGTGCAACATATTTGTATCGAGTAGAAAATTATTGAAAGTTCTGAATTCGAAAATAAAAATTTTCTAGTTGAATTGCAGCAAACTGGAGTGAAACAGAATTGTATCTTCTACTTTTCAAGTATTATATTTGCAAACTTTCATTGTCACAGTCGCAAAATGAAATTGAAGTGAAACGAGCAGGTTAAAATTCAGAAAATTAAATTCTATCGAGTTTTTTTATTGAAGGAAAAAAACAGAAAATATGATCATACTTTAATTATCTATCCAGATAAGTGTTGCACAAGTTCCTTCGCGTAAACCAGGGATGGGCATTTTTGCCTCAATTGAGGCAAAGCCGTCCCCACCGTAGCGCCTACTGTCCCCCACCAGCTTCCGTCGTTACTATGAAAGAAAGACGCGCTTCGTCCGTCGCAAGCAGTGCGCAGGCCTCGTGCATCGGAGCCGCGATGAGCGCCACGGAAAGGAAGCTTGGTGGGGGAAGCAGGCGTTTGAGGGGCCCCACCCGTGCCCATTCCTGGCGTAAACGGTTCCATGTGTGTCACAAATTAAAAGATATCATGAAAATGTAACAACGCGAGAGATATGCGAAAAAGTATTTTCATATTTTAACAATCTGTCCAAACAGGGGTTTCAGATCATTTTCTGTCGCTAACATCCAGCACAAAATTTTCTGGGGTTTTACGAATGTGAGAATTGCACTGCGAGGCGCAAACATCAACAATGAAATGATCATAAAAGCTAAAAAAAAGTGTTTTTACATTTCGAAAATCTGTCGGAACAAGCGTTCCATATGATTCCCTGAACTCCCAGAAGTTTCGTGGCATTTCGCGCAAGTAAAAAATGGTGGCGTGGTCGCGAGTTGCAAAGATCGGCGGGTCTAATGATCATAAATGCCCAGAGGGCGGCGTTTTTCGGACTGCCTGAGACCGCAGAAATTCGGGTGTCATTAAAAAGGCGCCTATTCTTTTTCCGTAGTCTTTTTGGGGAGCGGGCGACACCACAGGGAACGTGTACGGAAAGCGGCGTCCCTTGTTAGTGAAAAATGCAAGATGATTTAGTCGAGTCTGCTGCGTCTAGTTTCGTGGCCCCCGGGCGCAGGAACTTTGCACGGGTTACTCGAATTAACGTTAAAGACTACCGGCTTTCGCAAGCTGCCGAAACGCTTGTTAACATTTCTTTCTCTTTTCTCTTTTTTCCTCACTCGCGCCCGGAACGGTCGCATCGAGCAGCTGCCAGGCCGAACACCACTTGGCACGAAAACCAGACTACTGATCGGCGCGAGAGTTGTCGCCGTTGTTTTTCACGAATCCCAACTCTGCCCGAGCTAAGCTTTATAATGCGGAACAGTTGCACAAATCCCGACAATCTGTGCTTCGCCTGTAGAAAACGTCGGACGTGATTTCCCTTGAAATTATTGGCTATGGAAATTGGTCGATCTTGATTAGACAGAACTGCAATTGCACTAGCTGCACAGAAAGTATATCTAGATTATACAACCTCGGTTCGTGGAAATCGGCGTAAGAAAGGTACCACAAAACTGAGCTTTCTCTCGAGAAATCAGTTTATTCCCGTTCTGACGTTGGCATGATTCTCGAGACTGATTTGAGTTTGACACGCGTGAAAATAGACGGCTATACTAAGAGCGAGATCAAATTTTCCTCGCTGTTGTATTTGCAATTTTAAGCTCCTAGAGCGAGGTTTGAACTTTCCGCTATCCACTTTTAACCTCGCATACGTAAATGAATGTTGAAGCAGTTGAAAGTTGCGGATCAGTTAAAAAGAAAATCATAACTCTCGATTAAGAGCACTTTGTTTAAAAATTGCTTAATATTTTAAAGGTACGATATGTGTGTTCTCGAAAATTGTCATTAGTGAAATCATAGTAAGTTCACTAAGTGCTTTAATTGTCGATATCACCTTATTTTTATCCCACTGTTTCCGCTTGTTAACGACACCGACCTAAAACAAAATTGGGTACGTTTCTATTTTTCAAAATTTTTTTTTAAGGGCGGTAGGGAAAGCTCTTACGCACACCCTCTCCTCCGATGGTGGTCGGAGAAGGTAGTGTGGGGCTCGGCTCCTCCCTATAGGGGAAAAGTAGGGGCATTATATGGCCTTATGCCTCCGCCATACCCACTAAAACTCACTGATATACAGGGTGTCCCAAAACTCCTTCAAGTTCGGGAAATGGGAGGTTCCTTAGGTCATTTGAAGCGACATTTCCCTCTGCAAAAATTACCGCCGCGGCTTTGTTTAGGAGTTATTAACGAAAAACACGGACCAATGAGAGCGCGACTTGGCACAGTCGGCCAATAGACGGTTGGCGCGCCGGGCCGACAGTGCCAGCTCGCGTCTAGGTCGCGCTCTGATTGGTGAGATGGGTCTGTGTTTTCCGCTAATTACTCCTAAACAAAGCCGCTGCCGGCCATTTTTGCAAAGGAAAATGTCGCTTCAAATGACCTAAGGAACCTCTCATTTCCCGGACTTGAAGGAGTTTTGGGACACCCTGTATATATACTGGATAGGAGATTCCCATAAGCCAGTCGTACAGCCGTTGAAGCCAGTAGAAGAAGGCACTTTCGATGCCAGCGCCGCCAAATGTCGATGCCGGCGCACTGATATTATTTTAGTGTGCGTCCCACTGATGTATATATGTAGTATCAGTGCTAAAACCCCACCGCCCAGGGCCTACAGGACCTTTTGCTCAGCCTATGTTTTCCGGAGATTTTTACCGGCCCGAAACCACGCCTGTTCTTTCCACAACAAACAAAATTGGATACCTAATATGATACCGGACTCGTACAACTTCCTAGGGTCATACAGTATCGCCAGATCAAGACTCGTGTCCTCACTCTACCTTCCCCTTCTACGACGCCATTCCCCACGCTCCCGCTACGGCCACGTGACGCGTCGTGCATGCGTCACAATGTCATGTGACTGATCCAGTACGGGCAGAGAGGGGGTAACTTATTCCCCTCATCTGGCGACTCTGTGAACTAGCTATTCTATTATAATTAATATTAGTAAATTGGCTGGGTAAAATATAAAATATAAAAGAATATTGTAATAGTGTCTTCAAGGGATGAAGTCAATTTTTAGTGTACTCCTGCCGCCCACAATCGCTGTCGAACAGTTTTCATTTGCATAAAGATCCGGCTGACTAAACTGTACATATCATTGCAAAAATTATTACACGTTATTACAAACTTGAAAAGGTATAACTCGAGCCTACCCTTCCCCTATTTCAAGTCAATTCTCCTCATCTGGCGACTCTGTGAACTAAACAAAGACATTGGTTAAGTGAAATATAACGGCAAAATAATCTCCACCTGGAGATTCAAATTGCATTAAATAAAAAAAAAAGTGAAACATAAAACAGTGGAAAACTAGAAAAATCTGAACATAGTGTCGTCGTTTTTAGGTGTAAAAGACTATCAGGGGATGAAATGAATTTTTAACTCCTGTGCCTTAACAAGTTGTTTGTAAATTTTGTTGTTAAACAAAACCCAAGATAGCTAATGCTAAACCCACCATTAAAGAAGGAAAAGTCAACATCAAAAATGTAGGGAACGCTGTAGCTTTAGGAAACTTTTGTAAATCCCCAGATAGAAACGCATGTCCCGACCTGTTTAAAAAAAGAAAATGAATTTTTAACTCCTGCTGCCCACAATCGCTGCTAAACATTTCTATTTTTTAATTATGTTATTTTGTATATATTATTGTCGCTGGGAACACTGTTGCTGAGGTATCACGTCGAAAATTTAAAAAGGTACGATTTGAGCAACCTTCCCCTATTTCGAGGGAGCAGGATAAAATTTTCGGCGAACAAAATCCGCGTGTTTAATTGGATATCCGAGCGAGGTGGAAGCTCGGTGTCGAAATATGGCCGATAAAAGTTCGGTGAGCGTCTTGCATGATGATCCGCCATTGCGAGCCGCGATATCGTATTCCTTCGCCGACACGAATTGCGCAACAAAATCACCACTCGAAATTGGAATTATCCTAGAATTACCATCGCTGCTGGGTGATCGGGGCCGGTGTATGTATCGATACACGAAGGCGAGAGGAGCGCCAGAATTAATGGCCGTCGAACACGCACGGGGGCTCTCTCTCCTCTTCTCTCGTCTCGTTTCGAACCGGTGCACGGTGCGCGGCTCTATGTGTGCCAAATACTTCGCCGGATTGTTTCGTTTCGTTCCGATTGACCAATCAGCGTGGCGGGAACACTCGGCTCGAAGATTTTTCACTGTGCGTTACGCGAATCGCAACGACGCCCGGTAATTATTCCGGGGTTCATTTCCACAATTATGCGAACCTATCCGAATAACAGCGAGACTTTATCCGGAGGACTCGAAATGAAATTGACTAGCGGACCGACGTTTCATTTATATTCACAGATTGGGAATCCGTAACGAGCCGGCGAATCGTTGTCGAGTTTTCATTATCCGACTTGTCTTCCGCCCGCCATCAACGCGATTAGTCGATCCCGGTCATAATGTTCAGACTTCGTGCACTCGGTAATATATGTATATACATATTATATTCAACCTGTATTTTAGATTCCCGGTAAACACAGTTAGCAGCAAAACTGATCACACACACTTTAAATCACGTCTAATAAATATGTTGAAAAAATGCATTTGGTCGGAATTGTGAAAAACAATAGTAAGAATTGATTTTTACGACTTTTTCAGCTGGGCCAATAACGAAAATTTCAAAGATGTGTTTGGTCAACTTGTATATGGTAAATTATATACGCTCCGAAAATTTCATTAAAATTAGTTAATTGGTTTACGAGTTATAATCGATCGAAAGTGGTAAAAATTGAAATTTTTCAAGATTTTCGTACTTTTTACCAATTTCGATCGTTTATAACTCGTAAACCAATTAACCAATTTCAATGAAATTTTCGGAGCGTATATAATTTATACAAGTTGAAATAATGATAATGATAAACCATCATTCATTTTTACCAAAGACAATTTTACACGACGTGACAGCTGGAAAACTGCAGACATGTTTTGAAGCATCCCTGACAAGTACAATCCCTGTGGAAGACAGTAAAAAAGACATATATCAACTTTGAAGGTATCGTCGCAAAGGGAAAGCTTCAATCTTCAAATCTGTGGTAGATTCGGTCACGAAAACAATAAGTATTTCATTAATTTTGATGTGTAGATGAGTCCAAGCCTCGCTGTCGTTACTTTCCGTTTACTGTCACGGAAAGCGTTGTATTCTCCTTGTTTTATCGGTTATAAAAGTTCATCACAGTGACAAGGCACACAGACTCGCTGGGCTTTAGAAGATTATGTTATCATGGAATGGCATACTCGAGGGGCGGCTATCTGTTTTGTGAAAAAATTTAATCTAAAATGCAGCCTGTCCGTCGGCCCAATGTAGTCCCCATACTTTTTACATTCTTGCTCTCTTTTTTACATAGTTAATCCATTCTTTGACGTCGTAGCTGCGGGAGGCAATCTCTTTAATCTTTACGCTATTATTGCGCGAAAGAATATTGAATATTTACTCGATTACATCGGGAACGATTACTGGAAATTAATCGGAAAACGTGGTTAATACAAATTATAATTAATCTTACGAAGATGCTGTGAATTATAGACTATAATAATCACGCGTCTAGACACAAAATATTCAATTTCCATCTCGATCCCATTAGCTGCCGAAGAAATAACGATCTTCGTGCATTACGTAGGATAAAGTGGTTCGTGAAAAATGCCGGAATCGCATACATTATGGAGCACCCTGCGTAATGCGATGTTAATGAAACATATATTAATGATATCGGCCCACTGGTTTGATCTTTTTTTTTTTAATGCGATGTTGGCGCTCGTATCCATCACTATATTAGATTAGTATTATCTTTATTTATGCGTGAAAGACTTTTCACACAATTTACGTCGCACATAATTTTTTGCTAATTCGTGCTCTCTTTCCAAAAATTATTAAACTCTATTTAATATCAAGTGGACACTCCTAAAACTCGCATAACTTTCTTAAAATTGGTCCGAGGGACTTGAATTTTTTGAAGATGTCAGACCGACTAGTTTGCTAGAGAATAAAAACTTTTTTATAGGACTCTTTAACAATCATCTAAAAAGTGTTTTTTGTAGATTTTGGTAACTTATATGCATATTGAAAGTTGAAATTTGGTACAAAGAGAGCTGTTAGCCGAAAGGGATTCACCAATATGTTTTTATCCCGGAAATACTACAGGATGAAGTGCTAAAAATAAATGAGTGGCATAGCTCCAGGAATAAGGCAGCTGAACAATATTTTCAAATCTTGTTTGATTCAACTATTAATGGAATTTTCAATGATTCGTCCAAAACTGTTTGAAATTTGTCCGATCGAAACCGACCCAGTTCCGGCGAGGTGTCGGATACTCGACCATCTGTTCGTTAATCCTGTTTGTTAAACGATGAAATTCACCGTGTCCCTTAATTGACAAAGTGATTGAAACTTTCGGCCGGTGGCGTGTTTCGCGCTCCCATTAGATGATCCATAATGAAACAAAAGTGCGTCGTTAAACGCCGATAGCGAGCGGAAAATTCGTTTGAGAAGGCATCGAGAACGAGGACAATTTTCCGAATGGAAGAGCCTGTACTATATTCGGGTTATTCGTAGGAAAAACCGGCAGCGGATTCGACAACTTCCTGTCCGACGGGAAAAGAGCCGCTTCCCAGTCTGAGATATCCTGACAGTTTTATAGTCGACACTTTCCACGTACGAAATAGCGTTTTCTGTACCGAAAAACGTGCTCGGAACTCGACATCGTGATAGCGAATGCAATTCACTGTCCAACGAAGGACCCTGCGTTCCCGTGCAATTGTAACCCATTTTACTCGAGCACTATGGAATCACCTCGCACATTCCGAATCCCGAACAGTCATTGCTCCGACAGAATTTCCTCCCGCTATTCCGCTAAGAAGATTTCTATTATTTCGAGCCGAAGACGTCTCTTTGTCTCCTGGACGTTCTTTGCTTCTCGACGCCATTCGCGTGTCTTCTCATCAGTGACTTACGATGAACAAAGATAATTGCGTTTGATTGAGACAGCACGCTGGAAACGAACTAATCATATTGTTAACCCTTTGCACGTGGAGCTATTTTAATTCGAAAATTAAACATTTCTCCCGATCTAGAACATTTCCTTTCCCTGTGATTTTTGACATTTCATAGATACGAAATTGGTAGAATACCTCATACAATACCTACATTTTTAGTAATTGATTACATACCGATATTTTAATAATGTAAACAATATTTTGAATAATGGCACAGCAATTTTTAGTAGTGCCACAGAGAGGACAACCGAGTGCAAAGGGTTAATCATCTTCTGCTTCGGTAATAAGCCTTTCAAATATTTATGATAAATTGATGGATTGTAAGATAAATGATTGTCTATATTCCTGCTTTTGTTTGTTTTTAACTTAACTTGAATATACACGTAATTAGACTGCGGATCTTTATGCGAAATAAAAGTGTGCTGCATTGATTGTGTGAAGCGGGAATAAAATAGAAATTGATTTCATCCCTTATTAATTTTACTAATCCTTTACTGGTTTATATTTCGCCCAACAGATTTCTTCATAAATGCATAAAGATCCGCTGTCTGCGCATAATGAATGGAACTCTAGATTACGAAATTATTTTGGTCTCCTTTTCAGTGAAAAGTCCAGGATACGATGGTTAGGTGGACATCGGATTGTTTAATTGGCAGTGCGAGGAGCGTATATAACATATTCAAATAATTCCAAAAATAATAACAGTTTTAGTTTAGTCTGTCTCCGGTGAATCTTCTGATCAGTTAAAGAGATTTTAAAGAGAAGCTTGCGGAAATAGGAAATTGCCTAAATATCCACGGTGTAATAAGTGAAATGGAGGCAGACATCGGATTGTTTAACACTAAACCTACCACTGCCGGTTAAATGACCAGTTTTATGTTTTTCATTTTGAAATTATTGAAATTATGAAGTTGCATATGCGCAAATTGATTCGACAAATTTCTTCATCCAAGCACATGTGATAAAAAGTGCACGTAATCTAAATAAATAGATGGAGGAGCGTAAGCAATAAATTAGAATAACTACAAAAATAGTAAAATTTTTAATTCAATCTTTCTGCAGTGAATCTTCTAACCAGTGAAAGAGATTTTGGAAAGAAAATCTGGGAAATGGGAAATTGGCTAAATATCACTGTAATAATAAGTGAAACGGATGAGACAGACGTCGGATTGTTTAATTGGCAGTGCGAGGAGCGTGTGTAACAAATTAAAATAATAACATTTTTAATTAAAAAAATGCAGCCTTCCTGCAGTGAATCTTCTAATCAGTGAAAGAGATTTTGTGAATAATAGAGAATAATAAGTGAAATGTAGGCAGACAGGGGATTGTTTAATTGGTAGTGCGAGGAGCGTTTAGTCACAGAGGCATTGTGGGTAGGTGCGGTTGATATCACAGGTGAGCGCGCACGCCACTTATGAATTACGAAACGTTTCTGCCGGCAGACCTACAAATCGTCAATGCGATACGTCTATGGGAGAATATGTATGTATATACCAGGATCCCTCGACGTTGCCTCGATATTAGGCTATATTTTCTCGATCCAGGTGGTGGTTACCCAAAGTCAATTTAATCGAGGGACCGTATATGGGTACAGACACCACCGTTCGATCTCCTGAGTAAGCCAGTTTGCAATGCCGGTACCTACTCTGCCTCGTCTTGCTTTCAACGGGAAAAATACACACGTCCCGTCCCGTCGGTAGCTGAAACTGATGCTGTACCATATCTATACGCATCGACGCGCTCCATATTCTACGGTAATTGAAAAACATGTCCAAATATTTCATTACTCCGACCGGCGCGGCGCGGCACGACGCGACGCACGACGGGGCCGAAGCAAAAATAATAAAACGGAAATAAAAAGTGCAGACGTTCGAGACAATCTGATTTATCGAGTTGTCCTTTACTACGTTCGTTAATTGGAAAATTTTTAATGGCCACTATTTTATCTAGGTGGAGCGCGTTGGTAAATCGCGCGGATTTGATGAAAAATTCGCGTGTTGTTCATATAAAATTCCGGAACGGCTTCTATTATATTCACGATGCTGTTATTTAATTGTGTTGTAGCCGAATCCTGAAGATTCTACGAGCATTTCCAATTTTATGAAGGCGTGACAGAGGCCGATCTAACGGTACGCGGACTAAGCGGTCGCGGGGCCTACCCTGAGCTCTTAAAATATCTTAACTTAAAGACTTTGGAAATGACCGAAAATGTTCAAAAAACCCTCCATAAAATAATCGAAAAAATCTAATATAAATAGTAAATACATATTGTGCGAGTATTTTTGTCACAATATTGATGTTCTTGTGAACAAAACGTAATGCCTCGTACAGACCTGAACATTTCGACGAACCGCGCACAACGGCGAACAGGACGGATTTGTGCAATTTCAAATAAGATATGTTTCATCCTGTAGTAACACAGTGGAAAGATTTGTAGAATTCATTCCCATAGAAAAACACACGTCTTCAGATTTAGAACAAGAAGTTCTACAAGCTTTAATGAAATTAGGAGTGGATATTAAAAACTGTCGAGGATTTTCATTTGATAATGCTTCTAATATGTCAGGGAAGTACTCAGGTTTACAAGCGCGTCTTAAAGAACATAGCCCAAGTGCGGTTTTTATTCCGTGTGCTAATCATTCCTTAAATTTAGTTGGAAATTTCGCTGTCCGTTATCTAATGCGTCAGGAGAAAGATCGTTTTCTGTTTTAAAGCGTGTAAAAAATTATTTAAGGAGCACTATGAGAGAAGAAAGGCTAAATAATATGGCTATTCTGTATATGGAGCAGAAAATTTTAAGCCGAATTGATACTGCCAAAATAATTCATGAATTTGAAAAAAACAAAGCAAGACGGAAATTCATCTAAAATAAAAAATATGTAAAATGTATGTACGTTTCCTAATAAATTTATTTAATGTGTCTCCAACGTCAAAGGTTATTAGCAACAGAACAACTTTTATTTTGCACAAAGATTCGCAGTCTAGTTATTACTAAAATTGCAGAAAATGTTTAATTCAATTTAGTTTTCAGTTTGATTTTGTATACGAACTATTTTGCTTCGATTTCACCAACGAATTTCACTAAATTCTCTACTAATTATACTTTCCGAAATAGCGATGCAGCGTGATATTTATGCGACGTACTATTGCAATCTGTGTACATACTATGTAAGCGTGCAGTTGCACGAGCTACGAAAGTTGTGAACTCCTGAAAACATGTCCGACACCGTGCGATGCCTGACGGCAATGCGAGTTTGAAAACATGTTTTAAAACTGTGCAAACATCGAAAGTTGCAATAAGATGGATTTCGATTGACTCGTGCGAAGTAGCTTTACAAGGTAACGAAGAGTGTGAAAACAGATTCTATGCACTTTGTACAATTCTCCGAGATTTGTTGTATTTAAACATACAAAAAGTAACCCATTTAAGTTTTTTTTTTCAAAGCCATGTTCCTCAAAAACTGTGCGCATAGGAGAAAAATTAAGGACAGATTCGGAATCAGCGCAAAAAAACTCTATAAGAAGGACCCAACAGTATATTGGGAACATAAAAAAAGTCGAAATTTGTTGGACAGTGTAATCATTCGAAGTAACAGAAGATTGAAACGGATTTGGTCTTGTTGCAAGGCGGTGTATGTTAATAACCAAAGTTCCATTGGAGGTGAAAAGAGAAACGTGCCGTGATTGATTCCATATAAGAGAGCAGAAAGTGTAATTGCGAGGAAAAAATCACTTGGAGCCGGCGCCTGCCTCGCTGACTTCCTTAATTACGAAAGAAAGCAGATAAAAAAGGTAGACGAAGCTGCGGAGAGGAGAACGGGAGCGTAAAACTTTCATCTGAACGGGAGAAGTGTCGATACTTATCCCGCCGGGAGGAATCTGATAACTTTTTCCTTAATTTTCATTGTACCGATACAGTTTATTGTTCTACTTTCATTATTGCTCCAATTCCCTCCCTTTCTGTTGACTTATTCTTCCGCGATCGTTCGGAGACGGTAGAGCCGCGGTCAAGTGAACTCCAGCTACGATTAATGTCTCATCGGTGTTCTACCGAAATCAAAATTTTATTTATTTTACTAATTATTCCATGGCAGCGAAATTTTACCCCTAGGCGCGGCTTATAATTCGTTCATTTCTGCGCGAATTTTCCGGAATTTTTTCAAAAGAACTGTCGAACATTTCAAATTGGGATGGATTGCATCCATATTTGTTGGTACTCGAACTACACGCGTGATTTTTTCCAAGTAAACATAATAAAAATTGCACGAGTTGTATATTGTTTTATAGAGATCAGATCGGAAACAAAAAGATGAGGTTGTTTATTGATCAGCATGAACGTAGTTATGGTCTGAACTTAAAGAAAAATTAAAAATTACGATTGTTTACAAAATTGTATATGTAGACTGTGTAGACTCGCGCAGAACGGAAAACAATAGGAAAGGAATATGGCAAGGAAATAGGGAGTTTTTTAAAGCCAGACAGTTGACTGCTTTTGACTGCGAATGCTTTTTTTTGTCATTTAACTAGCCGTTTCACTAAAGACGCAGTCATAAATCAAAAATAGTGTCCGGGCACGGTCGTTGTCCGCTGAAACCCCCGGCCTTTGGACAACGAAGGAGCTTTTACTGTAATTACTAAACATTCAAGTATTGTACGAGGTATTACATCAATTTAAATAGGATAGAAAGGAATTATTCTAGGTCGGAAGAAATGTTTAATTTTCCAGTTAAAATAGCTCGCGTATTTAGTGTTGAAATACTTGCTGAAATATTTTCGCGTTAATCGAGAAAGCGTCGGGTAAAGTATTTGTTGTATAAACGTTCGTCTCGGAAGGTATTAACGTAGGAAGTTCGTAACTTCCGGCCGAATGGCACACACCAGAATTTACAGCGCCAAGTGGAAAGTGCAAAGGCGCTATATTAACAGGTACCTGCACTATCTAGGACCGACGCATTTTCTTTACTTTGAAACTATTAAGGTTTTCGAGATAGGTAGGTTGAGTTTACGACGGGTACGTGACTCGTTCGCTGTTTTTGAGCTTTGCTTCTTGCGTGCTTCTTTTCCCTCATCGTTCTCCAATGTAGTTATTTATGAGCAGGAAAAGTGGAGATTTTAATTAAAACTTCGGGTTTCTTCCGTCTAAAGCCCTCGACAACGGTGAACTTTGGACAGCCACTGTGGGACTGCGGGTTCGCCAAAGTGAAAATGCGTGCACCCGCTCCCTGCACCGTGTATCCGCGTGTTCCGTATACATAGTGGATTTCCGGAGATCGTATGCAAAATGCAGAAAACCTGGAAAGTTTCCGTTAGTCCGCGCGGGCTGCTGCTACCCCTCGCAATCCCCATCGAGCATTGTGAAACGAGAAATCAAATCAGAATTAGTATAACCTTCTTCCGAAATCTACTGCCGGAAAAATATGGTACAAGTAGACCGGAGATTTTTATGCGAAACAAACATTTCTTGTTCTTTAATGTGTGATGATATCGGCGCACAGGCTCGATCAGTGATCACATTTTTTGTTCTCTTAATCAGTTTAATTAGTTACCCTAAATGTTAAGTGTAATCGATTATTTTGTTTGGTTTCATGAGTGGATCAAATGTGCAGAAGGAGAATAACATTTAGGGTAACTAATTAAACTGATTACTTACAAGGGAGGTTACCCAACCGTAGCACAACGATTCAAACCTGTTTTTGTGCGATTTTTTTTATGCGGTATATGAATATCAGATCAGATCAGCAGGATATCTCGGAAGACGTTGACGTTATCAAAAAATTGTTCCTACAAAAGTTGTTTGATATGACGGGCTACATTACGTAGTATTAATTGTTTTCTTGTAGGTGAAGTGGTGGAGGACATTCCAGGGTCACCTTGATTTTTTTTAATGGTATGTCCTATTTTTTATACCATAGATCGATAGAGTTAAACCTAATAGTTCTCGAGGTATTATCCAAAGAAAAAAGAAAATTGTTTCGATAATATCTCGCTAACTATTAGGTTTAGGACATATGAAGGTCAACACTTTTACACTCAGAATTTGATACTCTATCGATATATGGTATAAAAAATAGGACATTCCATTTAAAAAGATCAAGGTGACCTTGAAATGTCCTCCACCACTCCACGCACAAGAAAACAATTAATTCTACGTAATGTAGCCGGTCATACCAAACAACTTTTGTAGGAACACTTTTTTGATAACGACAACGTCTTCCGAGATATCCTGCTGATCTCATTTCAGCAGGATACATTTTGAAAATTTCTCTTGAAAATGAATATTTTTAAAAATATTTATTTTGTTTGGAAAGCATTTTCTCGCTGTTTCATAAAGCTTTGACATATTTTCTAAGTGAGACTTTTTTTATGCGGACCCTCTCCAACGCATAAAAAAATTTTGTTTAATATGTTGTGAAAGATTATTTGTTATAGCTATTTATGAAATTTGTGAATATTTTTTCTTGTCCGCTTTTTTTTCTGCGGTCCATATCTAACCGCACGAAAACAGGTTTGACTGTATTTTTCTCATTTATTACGAAATAATTTCTTTGAAATTATGTGCAAGTTATCGACTATATGAAAAAACATTTCAGGCAGGAGTTGTATAGTATAATTCATTTTTTCAACCTTGAGAATGATCTTCATGTTTTTATCACAGTGGTACATACTATTTTGTACATATATATGAGGTATGATTACGACATAAATGCACATAATAAATTCGCACCTGGGTGGGAAAAAATGTTGAATTTGAATTCGTATAACGCGATGGGGTTGCGGGAAAGAAATTGATCATGGTTGCGCGGAGGCCCCTGATTCGACGTGACAGATTTCGCTGGCGTTAATGGAAATGCATTCAATTCGAAGCGAAAAGTCGAGTTTTCATATTAATTCATGCAAATGCAGCAATTTGTTTCTATGCGCGGTCCGAAATTACTCGGGACATATAAATTCCACTAAACGCTAAACTCCGCTCTGTCGGTGTTATAGGAATTAGCATAATAAATGGTCCACCGAAACAGCTTTATGCTTGCACACGTATAAGCTTGTATGTATACGAAATATACATGTATGTATATTCTATAGTAATACTCTTCTAACTCAATCACCAGTTGGTCCGCGCATGAACCTCGCATGACAGCCCACCGAGCGTGCACCGATAGCCTAAAGCAGCTTCAAATAATTTTCGACGAGGTGGATTCGGATTTCAGTGAAATTTTCCGAAGAGTGGATGCTGCGCTGGATTTAGATATTACATATTCGGATCGCGGTTATTAGATCCGTGGTATCCTGCGCGATCAAGATCGCAACATCTCACGTTCCTCTTCATCGTTCGAGCAACAAATAATTAATGGAACGTTCGTTGTTCTAGCTGTTCAATAATGTGTGGTGAGATAGGGGGTATCTGCATCGTTAAAAGTTAAAAACGGGTAACAATCGTTTGTCTACGAGCATGAAGCATCTATTATATTATAAGTAGACTGCGGATCTTTGTGTATTTCGAAGGAATGAAATTCGAAATTGTAGGAAACTGTTGAAAATTGAAGATGTCAATATATGATTTCCCATCTATTAAAATTGTATTGGGTTGGCAAATAAGTTCGTTCGGTTTTTTACAGTGGAATAAATCACAAAAACCGAACGAACTTATTTGCCAACCCAATATTAAGGTAGACTGCTGATCTGTATGCATTTATAGGAAAATTGTGTATATGAAAATCGAAATTGTAGGAAAATATTGAAAATTGAAGATGCCAATATATGACTTCCCATCTATTAAAATTATTAAGGGAGGAAATCATTTGTCCACGTGCATGAAGCCTCTATTATATTATAAGTAGACTGCGAATCTGTATGCATTTATAGGAAAATTGTAGAAAACTGTTGAAAATTTATAGGAACATTTATAGGAAAATTGAGTAGATGAAATTCAAAATTATAGGAAAATGTTGAAAATTGAAGATGTCAATATTAAAATTATTAAGGAAGGAAATAACATTCTATTTGGTTTCTATTTCTTGCAATCGGCGCAGACAATTTTTATCTTGCAGAAAGATCCGCAGTCTAATTATAAGAATGTTTTTCGGAATATCATTAGTATCAAGTTCAATTGGAACGGACACACTTATTTGCTGTTGGTAATTTATGCCTCGACACCTGATGGATCATGATTAGATAGATCTCGAACATAATGTTCTACTGCCGACACATGTTGACATGACAGTTGATTGTTTCAACAGATACAAAATTATTTGCGAGTTGCCTGTACAATAGATTTGATAGTCGAGTGCGAATCAATTTGAAATGTTAATTCAACAAGTTACTAAGATTAATGCGTAATTGCAAATGTGATCGATGAAACGCTAGATCTTATCAATAAAACTGTAGCTGTGAATGAGTGACGAACGATTTTATCTTTGCAAACTAGCACGAAGCTTTGAAAATGTTAATGCATCGAATTTTTTTTTAAAATTTATTTTACGTCGCTTTTTTTAACTGCTGTGGTTATTTCGCGACGGGACCCACAGTTTTTTTAAGGTGGGTTCCGAACCACCTCATGCATCGAATTAATTATAAAAAATAATATACGTATTTTTCATGAAATATTTGTAAAAATTCTTGCTTTGGGATGTTCCTTGCACAGCGATCCGACCAAAATTATTGGGCAAATTCGATAAAAACATTGTTGGACAAAATGTAATGAAAAATTGTTAAAATCATGGCATTGAAACAATTACAGAAAATAATATACGTATTCTCGAATGTTTTTGCAAATTCTTGCTTCGACACTTCTCTTGTGCATCGAAATCATTAAAATGATTATGCATTAAACTGATTAAAAAATAAACAATTTAAGCACATATTTTGCATCGACTATTTTTACAAATTTTCGCTTTGAAGCGTACCTTGTACACCGAAATGATTTCCCGACAAACTCGATAAAAATATTTTTCTTTTTCTTAATTTATTTATTTAATGTTGCTTCAACATCAGAGGTCATTAGCAACACGGTACATTTTCTTACAATATTTTGTACATGTTTGTATCCTTGACATGCCGGTCTTATTGTTCGACAAAGTTTGGTAAAAACTCGTTAAAATTCGAACGATCGTTGTACAAGTCATTTTGTGCAAGTTCTCTGATCGTCTCTTATGGACCAAAATGTCTAAAATTTGTGCCCGACGATTCGTGCCCAAAATTATGGAAGTGGTCTAATTGTAAGTCATATATTTCTTGTTTCGAGGTATTTAAGGGAAAAGGATATTAACACTGAATGAACTCCACATAACGTTACACTAATAACGTCCACATAACAAGCACTATATTTAACGGTCCATTTTTCACAATATCGTAAAAACTACATTGAATTAGTGTTCCCGCGATTGATGTGACTTTCGGGTATGCGGATGATGTGACTTTTTTATCCTCACTACTAGGGGGTTCCCCCTTGGGCGGTCGATCGCGCTACAAACAAATTAAGGTATTAGGGTGTCAAATTGGAGTTTTATGATACTTGATTTATCGTTCCCAGGTATGTAATAGCATTAGTACAATACAACAATTTCCCGCTTAGCACCGTTGTTTACCCAGGATCGTCGTCTCCGCTTGGAAAAGTTATCCAAGAAATCTACCATATGTTCGGCACACGTAAAGAAAACGTAGTCCCATTTCGTTTCCTGAGACTCGATACCCCCGAGGTTCTCACAACAATCGCGGGAACATTGTAATTGAAAATAATATGTGATGTGAAATAACTGATAAACTCATTCTTTTCCAATTTTCACTTACAAGTAACACTACCCAACTGATGCTCACTGATTTGAATGAAATTTAACGTACTTATTAAACACCGAAAAATATTAAATACGTGTTTTTCTGTTTCGGCTAAATACGCTTTTTAGGGGTAGAAAGCACCCCTCCACCTCTGGAGATGGAAACGTTCGTGGCTAATTATTTCTTAAAGGATACAGTTTCTGATTAATTAATAATAAATTACTGATTATAGATACAGGATACGCTCAAGGTCCGGCAACTGCTAAATCCGGCAAGTTCGGCTTATTATTTCCAAATTTAATTGATCTTGAAAATCGACCTCAAGGTCGATTTCAAGGATGCCATCAAGTGCGTCACTCTGAACTGTACAACTCTGGATGTAGCACTTTTTTCAGAAACTGTATCCTTTTTTTCCATCTCGAGAGGTTGAGTTGGTGCTTTCTATCCCTAAAAAACGTATTTAGTCGAAACAAAAAACACGTATTTAATATTTTTCGGTGTTTAATAAGCACGTTAAATTTCATTCGAATCAGTGAGTATCAGTTGGGTAGTGTTACTTGTTAGACCACTTTCATAATTAAGGGCACATTTGGGGTAGTCGTTTCGATGGTAGCGTCTTCGGGGTAGCGACGACCAGTGTCGTAAAGAAGAGGAGTTCCTGGTGCCTGAATCTTCGATTTGGCCAATTCTCGCAAATCAGGGGACCCATATCCAACAAGCAGCCCATAGATGGCCGAGCGAAAACGGCCTCGGGTTCAACCATGATACATCGCCCGCCTTACGCCATTGTAGATAATCGCGGCTCATTAGGCCGGGTATTATCTCATTAGGCAATAAACCTACCTAGCCGGTTAATTGGCGACAGCCCCACTCTCTTCCGGTTCGGTCGCTGGCGATCAGAGAGGAGCCCTACCGCCGTTGATCTCGCCAATCCCCGAACTATATCGACCGCCGCAAACGGTTTCCTCATTAACTTCTCGCTTTCCGCTCCCCCTTTTTCTATCCCCCCTCTATCTTTCTTCTTCGTCGATACCTGTCAATCCCATCTTCCCTTCATTTCTCCATGTCCCTTCGCTTCTCTTAGACCGACCATACTCAAAAGGGTTAAATGATCAAGTTGAATAAAAAATAACTGTTCACCTTGTTATTTGATCGATCTTTTACCACTGTGTCGCTTGGACACCGAAGGACAGATTCAGTTCGTGAGATAAGGGACGGATGAGAGTTAACAGAAAATTGATCTTGCCATTTTCTAAGAATCTTCTTCCACTGAAAATCAATGTTCGCGAACGGGGGTGTGTATTGCGGTTTTCGTGACGGGCCGCGCCGCGTGAAATTTGCGAGCTGGAAATGACTTTCGAATATCTCGGAGCACCGTGTATACGGTAGACACTGGATATAGTTTTTCGGAGGTGGCCACCGAGAAAAGTGGATTCAGATGGAAAGCGGAAAGTCAAATATGCAGCGGTGATGCAATTGTTTTTCCAATATACCATGCGGGGAAAGACAAACGCCTGGTTCCTTTTCCCTTTCGAGTGTATACGCCACGGGCTCGAATATTGCGGCACATCTCCTAAAGGGAACTCGTTTCTTTGACCTGGTTGTGCACACATCGGTAAACAGCGTAGGGAGAACACGAAAGAAAAGGCGAAAGCGGGGTAAATCGAGTATAGCCGAAGTCGAACGGGTCTTCGGTGCAACTGTGCGGCCGAATAAAAGCCGGTTTCTATTTGAAATTACGTCTCTCTCTCTCTCTCTCTCTCTCTCTCTCTCTCTCTCTCTCTCTCTCTTCTTTCGTGCGGTTTTTTTCTGTTGTTCTTTCCGTTCTCGATTTTCTCTCCCTTTCTCAGCGAGCCGGTGGCGATCATTTATATCCAAAGACGCTCGAGGATAACTTTTGTTCGATATTAAAAGCGAATCGTCGGTAAAAAAACTGTCCGTCTCGGGATCGGACGCCGGCTTCTGGTGCATACGGTTGCACAGGTGAACACCGCACTGCAGCTGTCCCGGCCAGCCTCCCGTTTTATTTATACCGCCTGCAATATCCACGTGTCCTTGTTTTTTGCGTTCTGATAGTTGTCCCGGCGGAACAGATGCGCCATCTGCCCTCTGTCGAACTTTCGGCAAAAGTGCGGCCGCAGCTAAACGGCAAGTGCTTCAATTAAAAGCGGTGTCGCCCCGGCGAGTGCTTCCGGCGAAAAAGTTGCTCAATTTTTTAGCCCGTTCCTCCGCGCGATTATTATGCCCTCGCAATTACACCAGGCAACAGTCGACCAAGACTTTGCCGAGCGGTCGCGGCGCCGTTGCGTCGCTCCTGTCCCGCGGGAATATAATCTACGAGAGAAAACGTGAACATCGAATTGATTTATTTCGTTAATTGTGCAACGAGGAACTCGTCGGTTCGCTGTGCTGGATTTAAAGTTGACGACAGGGAACAATGTCAAAGCATCGTTTCGTTTAAAGCAACAGAGCTCTATGCTGTTACATTTAAAAAACATTTAGCTCTAACGAAAGAAGCGTTCAGGCAAAATAAAGATAGTACAAATTACGAGGCACAGGAGATTTATAAACAGAGTACATTTTTTAATTCTTCAAATGTTTTTTTCTATTTTGCACTTGATCTAATAACTTTGACCTTAAATGCATAAAATAAAGACAAGTGTACAGCAGAATTTATGCATTTTTGACGGAATCAGGCAAACGAGTATGAATAAAATTATTGGGTAAAGAAATACATTTTTTACAGAATCTTTTGGACTTGAATGATTGCCGAGATGTTCGTTGTCGTTCATTCACGAGTTTTTTTCTTTTTACGCACACCTCAGAAGGGGGTAGAGACTTCCCCGATATAACTGGGGGTTGAGGCCCCGCTGTCCGTATTTCTCTCAACCAGTGTCGCCAGATGAGCTCCAAACGGAGCTCACACATTCCCCTCTTTTTCCCCTTCCACTATCCCATTCCAGCACCATGCGCACACTCCAACGTCGCCCACTAAGACCGTAGACCAGGGATGGGCATTTTTGCTTCAATTGAGGCAAAGCCGTCCCCACCGTAGCGCCTACTGTCCCCCACCAGCTTCCGTCGTTACTATGAAAGAAAGACGCGCTTCGTCCGTCGCAAGCAGTGCGCAGGCCTCGTGCATCGGAGCCGCAAGCAGTGTTGGGATATTGGGTGGGCTGCACGCGCATGCGCGACCAAATGCAAGAACGTATGTGCGTTCTACAGTCCTAAGTAACGGCCGGAATGCTTCAAAACATCGTTAAACCATGCGACACTATGTACGTTGGCCTTCGCGGGTCATACCGAACAACTGTTATTGCTCTTTCCCTAAAACCTTGCGCATCTGGGACCTTTCCATAAAAAAAACATTTTGCGACATTATGCGGGGTGACTGAGGTACCCCAATTTTGTACTTCACTGATGCTAGAATCGTCGCGTATGCGCGTGCAGCCCGCCCAATATCCCAACACTGGCCGCAAGGAGCGCCACGGAAAGGAAGCTTGGTGGGGGAAGCAGGCGTTTGAGGCCCCCCCCCCCGTGCCCACCCCTGCCGTAGACCGTGCATTAGACTGGACTGGTCATCAGAGAGGGGGTACTTGTATTCCCCTCGATTTTCTCGACCTGGCGACACTGCTCTCAACCCCCATGAGATCGGGCCTTCTCCACTCCTGTTCTTGACGAATCCGTTCATTGACGGGCCTGGATCCAGTGACGAAGGTCTTCCCTCGCGAGTAGAATCCATCGTGCAACTTCGAGAAGCTGTAATTTTTCTAACGCGTCCCAGCGTACCTTCCCGCTTAACTACCAAATTACCACGGCACTGTCATTACATTTGAAAACTTCCGAAACTCCGCGACATTCCGCGCACATTTGGCTTCCCAGATTATAAAGCAATTAAGAAGTTAGCTTCTGCCGTGTGGCGAAGTCGAGGTTGGCTAGGCTGATCTTTATGCTCCATGTTATCTATACCACAGGCATTATCTATGTTTCATTGCGGATACACGCGAGCCAAATAAATTGTTCAGGGTACGGGCATCGGAAAGTTTCTTATTTGCAAACGACTCCCGTGACAAGTGTTTCCGCGAAAAGATTGCACGATTCGAGTTACTTATTGCGGTATTAGACACTTTTATTAAATCCTCTGTATGGTAATCGATCTCGGCACATCAAGTAATTTACAAATTATATTTGCGCGACAAATGGGGAGCGATTGCATGATTCATTGAAACATTTTGATGAGATCCCTTATATCGTACAGCTTCGATCGATTTTAGCGCTTTAAATAATTTGCAGATGCCATTTAGAGAGTTTGATATTATCATTTAATATCTGGGCTGCTCTTTACTTTACTTGACTCGAAATTTGTGCCTTTCTCGTACGAATTGTGATGCATTTGGTATGTAATTCAGTAGATTTGTACCCGGCGCGGATGCAGATCGAAGTTTCGATCCTGTAGGATCAATAGTTCAGAAGTTGTGCTTGCTTAAAGTTGAGAAATCTGCAGTGTTTTGATAGGTAAGGGCAGCGCCATATTGGTTTGTAGTGACGGTCGCACGCCGCTTACTACAGTAAAAGCTTCTTCGTTGTCCAAAGGCCGGGGGTTTGAGCGGACAACGACCGTGCCCGGACACTATTTTTGATTTATGACTGCGTCTTTAGTGAAACGGCTAGTTAAATGACAAAGAAAAGCATTCGCAGTCAAAAGCAGTCAACTGTCTGGCTTTAAAAAACTCCTTATTTCCTTTCCATATTCCTTTCCTATTGTTCTCCGTTCTGCGCGGTCTAGACCAGGGTTGCCACATGCACGCCCCACCAGGCTCCTTACGTCTCCGTCCCTCGCCTAGATGCATGCCTCCGCTATCCCCACTCCTACCACTACCGCTGGGGCGACCGAGTCGGTAGCATGCTACCGCCCTCATGCTAGCACTCGGTCGCGGCAGCGGTAGTGGTAAGAGAGGGGATAGCGGAGGCAGCATCTTGGCGAGGGACGGAAACGTAAGGGGCGTCATATGGCAACTCTGGTCTAGAGAGTCCTGGGACACATCTGGCGACCAGACCCACGCAGGCCTAATCCTCTCGGTGACAGGCAGCGGAGTGGGTAGGCACTGGACAACGATCGTGCCCACGATTCAGGACAACGAAGGAGCGATTACTGTATTACTAATATGGCGGTGCCCTTACCTGTCAAAAATGCTCGTATTTAAGCCACCATAACTCCTCAATTATTGATCCTAGAGGATCGAAACTTCGATCTGCATCCGCGCCGGGTATAAATCTACGGGATTGAGTCCGGAAAAGTAAAGTTTACCCAATATCTGGACTACAGCTATTGTTTATACAGGGTTACCCAAAAATGTTGTACATCCTTTATGTCATTCCTGAGGTTATTTAAAGAAACATTTTCCGTTACGAAAATGTTCTGCTTGGCTTCGTAAAGGAGTTATTAACGAAAAACACGGACCAATCAGAACGCGCGAGAATCATCTCTTTCAAGGAAGTACAACATTTAAATGATCACAATTGAAATGTAAGCAATTTTTCGAGAATTTATCGCTGATAATCCTTCTCGGATCCACTGTATGTACAGAAGGAAGAACCGAGAAGGGTGGGGGAAGAGTAATAACTTTTTGGTCGACGGTAAGTCCATTAATTTAAGACGAGACGGAGATTAAGATTTAATTCGTTTACCGATATGAACGAAATGGCTGCGACTGACCGCGTGTTGTTGAAAAGAAGCGAAACCGGGTTAGGTCTGCTTCCCCGCCGCCGGGGTTCGGGGAGGGGGAAGAACTGGATTAATTAGCTCAGAAGTTGTGGTCTCGTTCCTTTCCTCGCTTACCTAGCACGCTCCTCATCTCGTTCGTCGCAGGTGACTCTTGCTCGAACTGGTTTTTATAGAAGAACACCGCGTTCGGCGAAGCTGTTCAACTTCCGATGACTGATCAGAAGCTCTCGACACGTTTTTCTTCATACCCGCGAACAACACGCATTTTTCCGTAATTAATTATGTAATTAGCGGTGTAATTGGCAACGCTTTAACAAGAAAACCGCGGCATTACCGACAACTAGGGTTTCCTAGTCATTATGTTCGCGTTCGTGTATCCCGGACGCAACATGATACGTTCGTTCTAGTTTTGGAATCGATTCGATACATTTAAATAATAAATCCGTTGTAAACCGTGTGTCCGATTAACTCTCTCCCCCGCTCTCTTCGCTGTGCCCAAGTTTTAGCGAGCTTTGTGCTCGAACATTAATTCGGGGAATTCTACCTAATCAGTTTCACTATTGTATGGCGCGCCGTATATTTCATAATCCGGTTGGCAACAATGATATAATACGAATTAATACGAAATTTGAGGCGGAGCCGATTTAAATCGCGTATTTAAATCTGCTTTTACATCGCGTCGTATTTCATCGTGTTAACGTGTATTTTTTACATTTAAATTGCTCCATATATGTACACGTGCACGCACGCACTGTGTCCTTGCTGTAATCCGTGTGAATTTTATTTCAAAGTTAATAGTCTTCCAGTGAGTATTTTTTTTTTTGCGGATGTGGGGAAAATACATTATGTACACCCCACAAGGAGGTAGTGTGGGACTCTCCTCCCAGTTGATCGGGGAGTCCTATCCACTAAAAACCAAAAATCACACCCGGGACGGCTAATGAGACGCCCCTCTACTGACTTTTTCCCCGATTTGTCAATATAAATCTCAATAGATCCGCGGTCCCGTTGTCCACAATGCCAGAGCCGGGGAAAATAGTATTTTAAATAGTAAATATTACATAATCCTATATATTTTAAAGTATGTGTACATACAACATTGAAAATAAAATATTTTATTTGATGCAGTAATTTTAGAAAACAGAATATTTTATTTGATGCAGTAATTTTTGAAAATAGAATAATTTATTTGAGGCAGTAATTTGTTTGAAAATAGTATTTTGTTTGAAGAATATTGAAAATATTTGTATTTCCTCTTTATTTTCAATTTCAATTTTAAATATTATTGTTGAAGGTAATGATTTGAATTCAATACATTTATGGGTGTAAATCGTTTCTTAACAATGCAAAATGTAAAATATTTTACTTCGTGTTTCAGATTGTTAAAATAGAAATAAATATTTTATTTCGCGGATCAAATTGTTGAAATAGAAATATTTTATTTTGAGGTTCAGACTGTTAAAATAGAAATATTTTATTTTCGAAATTGTGTATCTTATTTAAAATACCAAGCTGCGCGCCACGGTACGGTTCTATCGTTGGATATAGAATATTTCTTTATATATTTATATTTAATAAACTTTTTTAATGTGAATTACAACAAACTGGAGTGAAATAGGAATTGATGTCCTTTCTTAATATATTTAATAGATTGAAAGTTTTAAATTAATTTTTGCCATACATGCATAAAATTCGCGGTCTAATCATGAAAAACATTCTTTCGATGTAAACAATGGTTTTGCAGCTGCAACACGAAACTGTATCCCCTGATTTCGTTATCATCGGATTCTCTGTTACGTCGAAAAATCTATTAATAAAATGAACGATTAAGCAGGTGTTACGTACGGAGGCTTTGCCTACGTGACTTTTACTCCCTTCTTGGAACCACGTGTTCATGCAGGAGGTCCAGCTCGCATGCCCAAATAAACAGTTTTCCTCTTATGGGAAAGTGCATACATCTGGAGAACATAGACATATCCTCCAGATTTCCATTTACCCCTACTACCATTTTCTGAGCAAGTTTGCTGCTATATAAAGGGCTCGAGCTTGGCCACCGTGGGCTTAGTTAAAGACTGAACACGAATCTGTACGCGTCTAGTAAGATTGGGTCTTATTCCCTCTTGATCATAGTAACTTTAAAGAAGTTTCAAAACGCGGTGTTCAAGGCAAGTCAATCTATTTACCCCCGCATTTCTCAGTGCGTCAAAACCGAGAGCTCGGGAATTAGCTTCCGCGAACTATACAATACATAACAAGTGTATTTCCATCCTCTTTATTATAGAATATATTGTACTCTTGATATTAGATATTTGAGAGTCTTTAATATCATTCCTACATCCTTTAAACTCCAGTAGCTAGCAATTCACCCATCTCGATAAACCTTTACCGCTCGAGGTTTATCAATAATTCTTTACAAAGTTACGCGAGAGCTGATCTTCCAAATATCTTACCCTTTCCGAAATCCTGTGACACCCGGTGGTGAAATAGACACCGGCTAGTTCACGATCTCCTATCTAGTGGCGACCCGGTGGTGAAACAGACATCGGCTAGTCCACGACAACCCTTTCCTAATCTAGTGGCGACCCGGTGGTGAGATAGACATCGGCTAGTCCACGACTACCCCTTTCTCCTAACCTAGTGGCGACCCGGTGATGAAACAGGCACCGGCTAGTCCACGAAAACCTATCCTGTGACACCCGGTGATGAAACAGGCACCGGCTAGTTCACGACAATCCCGTTCACACGAACAAACCTCGGTCACGTCTTTCCGCCAACCCTCGGCTCGTAACACAGGTTTGAAAATACATACTATGGAAGGTTTATTTAAACGGATGTTTATCCTTTAGCGGTACGTTACATTCTGACGCTCGCTACCAAATGTGCGTGAGGGGGAGAGAATTTTCTCGAAATCAAAATTGCCGTGCGGAAAGTAGAATCGTCAAGCAAACCGACTGGAGACCAGTCCCCTTACCGCAAAATATGGCAACCCTGCTGGAGACACGAGAAAGACTTGTCCAGCCTGGAACGGGGGGAAACCCGTCGAATGCGGTGGCAAGGTTCCCCAGTGGGAATACAAATTGCACTTTTACGAGAGTTAATCCCCGGCCACGGGCTCCGGGACGAAATCAAAAAGTTTGCTGATATCTCTTCAGGGTGAATATACATTTCGCGAAATATGGAAATACTTTCACCGGCGCGGCGCAGCGGTGACGAACAACAGCGTCGCTGGAAATGTTGGAAGACCTCTCGAAAGGTCGAGAGGTCGAGAGCTGCCGGGAGAGACGACGACGTCTTCCGGAGTTTGCCTTCCGGCTGGAAACGTCGCCGACAGAATCTCGGTTTGTTTCCACTTTGCACGTACGAGGGTGTCATCGTTTTCCGAAATTCCTCGACACCGACGAGGGTCCTCCACTCATTAGTAAATCAATTTTGTAATCATTAGACTGCGGATCTTTATGCAGAATACAAAATGTTTGCATTGATCGCAAGATACAGGAGCCGAATAAAAAGTTCTTTCTTCTTCTAATTACCTTATCAAGGTGAAACTAACACACTGGTGGTCTTAAATCGTTTTAATATGTCCTCTGTTTTAAATTGTATGTACCTCTTTTTGTCATAAATGCATAAAATCCGCAGTCTAGTAATCAGTAATATATGTATAAATCATTTTTCGAATTCGTCTCTCTAAATTGTCAGACCTGGTGAGAAACTGATGTGTGCAAGATTCGGAAGCTATCGGACGAGTTCAAGTCTCAAAATTTTACAGATTTTATCTGATTTTCGAGCATCGCTGTACTTCATTATTTTATACAGGGTGGGTCACCTCACTTTGCCACCTCAAATATCTTTGTTGTTTTCAAAGATACGTCAAATGTCTGAAGGACAAAGTTGAATAGTAAAATAGGGCTCATACGATACCAAAAAAATCTTTTTTTTTGTAATTTTTCTAAGAGATATGAAGGTCACCTTCATTTTTTTAAATGGAATGAGGTATTTTTTAATACATCAATCGATGCAGCTGGACATTCGTTATAAAAAAGTACTAATCTATGTATGTCGAAAAGTTAGTAGTTCAGGAGATATTTCAATTTAAATAACTCTAATTAGTACAATAACTCTAATTTGTACAATAACTGTACAAAGAAATTGAATTTCTAATGTTCAATAAACAGAAACTACATTAATTTCAAATTGTGCTATCCTTCCGTCCCGGAGTGTACATACTTGGACAAGGAAATTTATTCCATTATTTTTCATAATGGATTGTTATTATTTCGATAATTGGGAAATATAAAACCGGTCATTCACTCATTTTAAAAACGATTAATACCAGGGGATGTAAAGTGGGTGCTGTACGATAACGTGGTATGAGCAATATCGTGGGAAAAGTGAACTGAACGACTGCATCCGAAGAAAGTGATGCCCGCAAATGGTGGGATTGGAAGGTTGCGCTTCATTACGAATTAATGCTGCACAATCAGACAATTGATTCTGACTTGCACTGTTCTCGATTGGTCTGCTTAAAGTGTGGAATGGTGGAACTTCTCCTAAACATTTGAAACAGGGTTTGCGAGTCGGAATCGTTAGAAAGGACACGGTGGGACACGGTGAAAAGAGAAAACATAGAAACAGCAAGATCGTCGGAGAGGAAAAGCGTACATTTTACGCGCGCGATTGATGCGAAGAGTGAAAGAGGAAATTGGAGAGAAGTGCGAACGGGTTAAACTGGAATTTCGGGTCAGTCGTCTATGCGACAAACAGGGAGCGTGCAAACACGCTTTGATTTATAGGTCAGGCGATCGTCGAGCGGAATAGAGAGAGGCACAGAGAGCCGAGAGAGAGAGAGAGAGAGAGAGAGAGAGAGAGAGAGAACGAGAACGCCGGGGGGCAAAGAAAGAAGTAAAAACCGAGCGCACGAAAACGCTGGTCGGAAGAGAAAGGACTAATTAATTGGCATAGTAGTGTTGAAAAATGCACAGGTGCACTTAGTCCCTTTCTCTCGCTCTCTAGAGGTGTCGTTGTGTTGGCTGCCGCGTCGGTTTCGATGGCTGCACACTGGCGACCATATGTGCTCGATAACAAATGCGGAAACGCTCCGCGTCTGCTGGATCGATCAGACTACAAATGCTCCGTATCCGTTGATTCCGCGCCACTCAATCGGGCAAATTCTAACAATGCTTTCTGAGAAACAATTGGCCCGATTCCGCCCCGAAGAGCCCCCGATTGTTCCACCTTTTTTCTATTTTCAACGAAATTTTTACGTTTCAAGGGGAATTATATGTACTTAAACCGGCACCGCTAATTATTCCTCGCGGTCCGCATCGATCGGGCCACCATTTTCTTTATTCTCGCCGCTTTGTCTTAGATAGACAAACATTTATCGGCCACCCTTTGTCTCGCGACATCGTGCAAAAAGCTGTTCGAGACGGTGCTCTTGTTGTTCAATTGGTCAGTCTTTGTTTTTAGAATTAATAAATCGAGGATACGGAACAATTATATGCATTCAAAGTATTGTTAAAAAATTGTGGCTTGGGTCTACTTCGATCCAGAGTATCAACATCTTCATTTAATTTCTCAATTTTTAGCGATTAAATTAATCGAGTAGTTACTACAGTAAAAGCTCCTTCGTTGTCCAAAGGCCGGGGGTTTGAGCGGACAACGACCGTGCCCGGACACTATTTTTCATTTATGACTGCGTCTTTAGTGAAACGGCTAGTTAAATTACAAAGAAAAGCATTCGCAGTCAAAAGCAGTCAACTGTCTGGCTTTAAAAAACTCCTTATTTCCTTGCCATATTCCTTTCCTATTGTTCTCCGTTCTGCGCGGGTCTAGACAGTCCTGGAACACATCTGGCGACCAGAGATCCACGCAGGCCTAATCCTCCCGTTGACAGGCAGTGGAGTGGGTAGGCACTGGACAACGATCGTGCCCACGATTCAGGACCAGTGCTACCATATTTTTCTCTCGCCAGGCCCCTTAAGGTGCTTTTACGGCCGGCCTCCGCGGCCCGGGCCGCCAGGGCCTTTTCTCGTAAATTTTCGTGCGGGTCGACAGGCCCGCTGTTCCCCGCTGTGCGTGGCAAAAAAAAATGTCTCGTCTCTTCACGGTTCGTTTAGGTAAACATTAGCTTCCCTCTAAGGCGGTAGGATACCTACATTTTGTAAGTAACCGTGAAGAGACGAGACCTTTTTTCTGCCACGCACAGCGGGGAACAGCGGGCTTGTCGACCCGCACGAAAATTTACGAGAAAAGGCCCCGGCGGCCCGGGCCGCGGAGGCCCGCCGTAAAAGCACCTTTAGCCTTCCGCCTCTCGCCAAGCCACGCACCGTACTTCGTCTTTGCACTCTTCCCACTAACGCTGGCGACAGCGGCGACACGCTTGCGTACGGTCGCGTCAGCGACTAGCGGGAGGAGTGGGAGCAGGTAAGGCAGGCATGGCCAGAAATAGCCCGCGGTCTAGGGAATTCGAGGTGGACGCCTACTTCACCCGCCCGCGCGTCTCACTCCCCATGGCGGCCATAGTCCCGCGGAGCTCCTCAGGCTCGTACCTACCGCACGCCGTATGCACGAAAATTTCAAAAAAATAAATGTGGAAAATTGTTCTTATTATACTGTCAAAATTTTACTGACAATTAGGAAAGCTTGATTATTTCGCTATTCAAAGAAAGCTTGACTATTCCGCATGTTCATTAGAACTGCTTGGCAAACCCGAAATATCGAAGAAGAAGTTGGACGTTGATATTCGCATCAAAGAGGACAGCGAGGAATCGCTCAGCAGTGTACGCTGTTCTGTTCGAAAACGAACATTCGCACAAATAAGTCGATCGATAGGTCTATAGAGGAAAACCACTTACAAAAAAGAACGCTTTGACCATAGTACCTGATGGGTGATGTGGAAACCTATGGGTAGTATAGTGCATACGGCGTGCGGTAGGTACGGGCCTGAGGAGCTCCGCGGGACTTTGGCCGCCACGGGGAGCGAGACGCGCGGGGGGGGGGGTGAAGTAGGCGTCTACCTCGAATTCCCTAGCCCGCGGGCTATTTCTGGCCATGCCTGAGGTAAGGAAACGGTGGGACCGTACGCAAGCGTGTCGCCGCTGTCGCCAGCGTTAGTGGGAAGAGTGCAAAGACGAGGTACGGTGCGTGGTGTGGCGAGAGGCGGAAGGGTAAGGGGCCTGGCGAGAGAAAAATATGGTAGCACTGTTCAGGACAAAGAAGGAGCGATTACTGTATATTTAAAAACGAAAGAAAAATCTGTGACAAGTGCCTTGAAAAATGTATTTTAAAACATTAACGAATAATTTATTCTCGATATCAAGTTGTTAACGATCAAGTGATTCTGATGGGCACAGATGTGAAAGATATTTTGAGGAAATCAGTATTACAGTAATGTCGCGTTTACTATCCGCGGTCGGGTACGCGATCACTGTCCTGTGCCTACCCACTCCTCTGTCATGCTGTCCTTTTCTACGTTCGGCTTTCTTTCGAACTTTCGGCGCAGTCGGTGCGGTAGACGCAGTCATAAAAAAATATAATGTGGCTATGCGATCACTGTCCGTGCTGAACACAGGCTGTTGGACAGTAAAAGCGACTTTACTCGATTAGTGAAACCTAAACTCAAGTAAGCAGAACAAAGAAGAAGGACATTTAAGTAATGAATTAATGGAGAACAGATTCTACTTCTCAGGGACGCAATTGGAAAGCAAATCACATTGAAGTGAACCACAGATTTTATTCGATTCTAATTAAGTGTCGTACAACGAATTGCATAAAAGACAGAAACGATGTTCGAATTAAAGGATCGCAATTATTCGAAGACTCGAGTTATACACACGTATATATGTATCATTGAAGCAACTAATTAGAAATTAGACCTCGATACAGCAGAGCGAGCGCCTCGCGGCTATATTCATAATCGATATTGCCTGAAGCGAAGAGAAAATTACCTCTGGGTTTTCGGGGGTTGCTTCAACGCCTTCGACGTTCTTGATTGAAGCCGAAGATTCTACAGGTCGAAATTCTGAAATATATTCCACGATGCCGAGCTCCATCGAAGAACCGAGTTTCAGTGATTATAGATACTCCCCGAATTGTTTCTATTTATTGGGATCAACCCTCAACGAGACCTTTGCTCGCTCAAACGTCAAGAATATCTTCAAGCACGTCGGACATTCTTCTGTATTCTTCAATATTTCCTGCACGTGAATATTTGAAGAATAATTCGTAAAATTTTCTGAAATTCATGTATCTACGTATGCGAGATACATTTCTCGATGAAACAGACAGGAAAATTCGTTTTTACGTGGACGAAGCTTTTTTAAAAATTTCATTGGACAGTCTTGTAAAAAATAAAACACTGAACATTTTCGTTTTAGCCATTCTTTTTATTTGTGCGTATAATTGTAGGCAAGAAAAATGTTTTTGTCTGAACAACAAAATTTTCAATATTTCATTGGACGGTCTTATAAAGTGAAAAATACATGAACATGTTCGTTTGAGTCATTCTTTTTATATGTGGACATAATTGTAGGCAAGAAAAATGTTTTTGTCTGAACAACAAAATTTTTAATATTTCATTGGACAGTTTTAGAAAGTGGAAAATACATGAACATGTTCGTTTGAGTCATTCTTTTTATATGTGGACATAATTGTAGGCAATAAAAATGTTTTTGTCTGAACAACAAAATTTTTAATATTTCATTGGACGGTCTTATAAAGTGAAAAATACATGAACATGTTCGTTTGAGTCATTCTTTTTATATGTGGACATAATTGTAGGCAAGGAAAACATTTTTGTCTGAACAAGAAAATTTTTACAATTTTATTGGACAGTCTTCTAAAAATGTAGAACACTTTAACATGCTCTAGTTTACAGCTTGGATTTCTTTTAGATTAAGAATTCCTGCAGATTGTCGAGAATGAGATGTTCCAAAGTTATTGCATCAAGCTGCAGATTTATCTGTAAACGCGCGGAAATCGCTCCACCCAAAATTCCATCGGAACGTTTCGAATTGAGATTCCATATACGCTTCCAACAATTTTCACAATTTCAAGTTACATGATTGGGCACGGAAAGTTTGTTCCGTTTATGGTATAGCGTTCCTGGATGTGAACAATTATAATCATGTCCGCTTTAATCCAACTATGTAGTCCTGTATTGATTATACTGCATCATAAATTGATTATAAATATTTAGGTATTTTCAAAAGATGCTAGAATATCAAATTCGATAAAATTTAGCAGAATTTTTATTTGTTTTGGATCTACAGAGACTGTCCCCATTTCATTTCATCGCACTTTCTAAAAATCTGTCGATAAAAATCGGAAATTGCATAAACAGCCTCCGTCTAATTATAACAAATCTTTTATCGGCTCGCTTTATTTCCATAATTCATAAAATCTCGTTCAGTTTTCCACGAGTGATCCTTTCGATGTACAATATCTTTTAGCGGATATTGAAGCGATCCCGAAGATGATCTCGAAAACTCGACGGAAGAAGGAAGAACATTGTCGATCGCGTTGCTAATGATAGAATAAAGTCGATCGTTTCGCAATCTTATCGAGAGGGAACGTCGCGCGTCGGGGGAAGAAAAAAATGGTGCAGTGTTCGTAATCGTGCGACTATATCGGCTGAATGTTGCCGGCGATAATATAAATTGCTAAATGAAGAAGATAAATGAAATCACACTTCGGCGAACCCTTCATTTAGTTCGAGCCAGCCGAGCAATTACTTGATCAAAGAAAATTAGACAAAAATGGGGAAGACGTGGCGTGCACCGTGGGCCGGATCTAGGGACGGCTCGGCACCCCCTCGGAATATCTGATTGAGGGGTAAGATGATCGACACCCCTTCGCAACGAGTTCCCCTTGTTCCTTGCATCCAGCCACGAGACCATGGACATTGCTATACAGGCAGTTTCGTAAATTGTGCTATGATTACACTGCCCAACAAATTTCAACTTTATTTCTGTATTTCGATTCCCACTATGCGATTCTTATAGAGTTTTCCGCGCTGATTCCGAATCTGTTTTTGATTTTTCTCCTATACGTACAGTTTTTGAGAAAATGGAGTTTTAAAAAAAGACATATTTTTCAACTTTGAACAAATATTGTAATGTTATTATAAAAGATATTGAATCGATCTTTACAGCAAAAGATTCCTTGGACTTTCCCGAATACAGTGATATATAATATTAATGCATTATGATTGTTTAAACATGTTTAAACGGTCATTAAAGACGGAGAGACACCACTTTCGCACCAATTTTTGACGATATTTTTGAATTTATTTCAAAAAATAAGCGTCTCGACTCACCGCTAAGGTGGAATTTGGGGGAATTACCCAGGGACTACAGGACCTTTTTTTTTGGGCGGTGGGGAAATGCCTTTACGCACACCCTCCAACGTTGAAGTTTGGTGGGTAGTGTGGGACTCAGCCCCCCCCCACCCCACCAGGTGAAGGTTGGGGGGAACGGGACTTACTCCCTAGCTCCTACCCACTAAAACCCCACCGCCCAGGGCTACCGCCCGAACCCTCCGCCAAGCCCAATACACCAGGACCCAGGGTCCTACTGTTCGCATTTAGTCCTAGGTGCTGGGAGACGCATCACATTGGGTCGCCTCCAGTCGCTATGGACTTATCCTCTTCCATTAGGGACTATAGGACCTGGCTCAGCTTACCACGTCTGTTCTTGGAACAACTGGGAATAGATACCTAATGCTTAGAAACGACAAAAAAGTTTAGGAAATTATTAGTTTCTGAGTTATTAAAGTTTTTGTGCCACAATTCTCGCGTCGCATCGTCTTGAAGACCCGTTTAAAGGCATCAACGGTGTTTTTGAAGTAATCGCCGGTCTATGTTCACGTTATCGAAGTACGAAGAACGCGCATAAAGTGAACGGGTCCTGGCTCGGCCAATGCCAACACTACGCTCAGCGGGGCTAGTCGTAGCAGCGCTGTGATTGGTCAGCATAGCCAGTGGAGTGGGTAGGCACTGGACAACGATCGTGCCCACGATTCAGGACAACGAAGGAGCGATTACTGTATATGTATTATTCTTACTTACAATTTATACTTTATTTCATGCATGTTCATTTCCGCTCAAAATCTATTCCTAAAGGTTTGCTCGCCATTCACGAAAGACCCTGTACAGCCCTGGATGTCTGACGCAAGAAACAGCATTGGCGCCCTGGGGAACTACTCTTCTGGAGTCTAGACATATGTATGTTGCCACGTACCCTCCGACCACCGTTTTTCTTTTCAACTGGGAACACTATAGCACGGAACTAATCGTTCTAAACGCCGCACAATCGGTCCCCCGTTTTAGAAAAGGAAGCAATCGCGACTCCATTCAATCACGGAAATGGACGCATAAAGCCTGGCGAACAATAACGTGGTGTTTTTCAGATTTTCAACTTCTACTCGATATATTATATGTATACCGTCCTTTGTCGCTCGACTACACACGAGCCGCCTAATGCAAAAATCGCGTGAGTCAACTTCACCTTTTTTTTCTTTTTTTTTACATTTGGAAGCATTTTAAACCCTTCTGGGTTTATTTCGCTTTACAGAAATATTAATGTAAGGAATACAACAATATACATAGAATACAGTAATAATGCAATAATAATACAAGTGAATGCAATAATACAAGTGAATGTCCGTTAACACTAATATGTAAATTACAATCTTTGAAAAAAGAATAAGGCAAGCTCCAATATTTGGCTTTGCTATCAGTGTGTCTACATTAAGAGGAGGTCGAAGACCCATACTAACAATAAGTAGGGCAATCATCAGGTAATGGAATCATGTGAAATCTTATTTTCTGTTCTGAAATGAATAAAAATCGTACTAAATTCTGTGGAATTTTATTTTCTAGCAATTTTTTAATATTTTCGAAAGCCATAAATCCGTAAAGATCCGCAGTCCAGCTTGCAGCAAATTTACTTGCAATTAGTAGAGCTTAACTCTAATGGTAGAACAATACAATTATAATACAGTTTATTCAAATACATTGAATAATTATTAGAATGAATTCTAACACATCCATATAACAGCTACACGGCGTACTTAAAGATTAACGAAACCGCAGGTGGGTCACATGAGACCCAGGAGTATATGGTATGTATTAGGTGAAGTAAAAAGTTCTTTTTCGCTTTATTTCGTAAGCGAAAAACGCTCAGAATTTTTTACTTCACCTAATATATCTATCTATCTATACAGGGTGTCCCAAAATTCCTTCAACAGCCGGAAATGGGAGGTTCCTGACGTCATTTGAAGCAACATTTTCCTTTGCAAAAATGTTATCTGTGGCTTTGTTTAGGAGTTATTAACGAAAAACACGGACCAATCAGAGCGCGACCTAGACGCGAGTTGGCACAGTCGGCCTGGCGCGCCAACTGTCTATTGGCCGACTGTGCCAACTCGCGTCTAGGTCGCGCTCTGATTGGTCCGTGTTATCGTTAATAACTCCTCAACAAAGCCGCGGATAACATTTTTGCAAAGCAAAATGTAGCTTCAAATGATCTTAGGAACCTCCCATTTCCGGCTGTTGAAGGAATTTTGAGACACCCTGTATAAATAAAAATGTAATGTTCGTTTGTTCAAAATCTAACAACTCCGAAACGGTTAAACGTAGAAAGCTGGGGTTTGAGCCTTTAGACGCAGCGTTTCTTCGGGAAGGATTTAGGACAATCTGCATTCGGAAAAGTCCATTTGTTCAAAAGTTGTGACGTCATTAGTGACCAGAGACGACTTTTCCGCCCTCTTGTGGGCACGTTTCTGCTTATAACTTTTGACTGGTAGCACCTATATTCAATTTGAGGTACTCATTGGATTCAGCTCGCCGAGTTCTTTCAAATGATTACTGATTCGATTCTGTAGGTTGCATAGTTTAGGAGTTATAACACAAAAAGTGTGCGTTTTTTTTAAATTTTTTGGTTCACCGACTTTTTAAACAGCTGTAGCTTTTCAACGGTAGGTTTTAGGACAAATCTGAAACCACCTTGGCGATTGGAAATTTAATTCTCTAAAACTTTCATATTTGACATTTTTTTCTCCGACGCGATCTAAGGGCTATACTAAATATTTTACGATTCCATTTCAATGATGAGCCACAGCAAATGTTTTATAAAAATTACAAGACAGAACTTATTTTTTAAAAAAATGGATTGAATAATTTCTAACGGAAGCATATTTATAATTCCAATAATTAAGAAATAAAAACGTGAAACCGGTCGCGGTATGTGAGTGAACAAAGAGTATTCAAGCTCGCTATTCAACATAAAACAAACAGCGTTATCGTAAAACATAAAAAGAATGTAACAGTCGCGAGACGTGGATGGAACAAGGACGATGCGTAATTAGATTTGCGCAAATTGGGAAGGAACGTGTGTAAACTGAAGCCACGGAATGAATGTCGCCATATCAGCATTCCTTAAGTTGGTCGTTTGAATGCGTACTTTTAGGGGATTCCCCTTAAAACGTTCCAGTAAATTGCATGGTTTAAAGCACGAATTAAAAACCGGTCGGATTGCTTACGTTTCCAGACTCGTTTAAAGGCACGACAAAATGAGCACGTAATAATACGCAGCGTTTAAACGCACTCACTGTCACGAAACGAGATAGGTACTCTTCAACGTTAATAGTTTGCCGACGGAAGCGTAACAAGTGTGCGCAACAATGAATGTATGAACGCACTTTGCTCGGATAACACTGTCCAACACCAGTTCCCAATATACTGTTGGGTCCTTCTTATAGAGTTTTTTTGCGCTGATTCCGAATCTGACCTTAATTTTTCTCCTATACGCACAGTTTTTGAGGAACATGGCTTTGAAAAAAAACATATTTTTCAACTTTAAACTAATATTGTGATGTTATTAATAAAAGATATTGAATTGTTCATTACAGCAAAAGATTCTTTAGACTTTCCCGAATCCAGTGATATATTATATAATATTAATACATTATCATTGTTTAAACATGTTTAAATTTTTGAGAATATTTTTCTATTTATCTCAAAAAATAAGGGTCCAGCGGAAAATGGAACTATACCACGCGATAGAGCAGACTTTTACCTTGAGAAACCACCCTATTAAGTTTGAAACGTCGTTTTTTTCGAACCAGAAAGCAAAATATCTTCGCCCGACATGAGTTATCCCGTCGCTGCGCCGTATCCCGTCCCGAGCGCCACTGGCGGCAACTTATATCGGGCGAAGATATTTTGCTTTCTGGTTCGAAAAAAACGATTTTTTGAGATAGATTCAAAAATATCGTCAAAAATTGGTGCAAAAGCGGTGTCTCTCCGTCTTTAATGATTGTTTAAACATGCTTAAACAATGATAATGTATTAATATAATATGTATATCACTGGATTCGGGAAAGTCTAAAGAATCTTTTGCTGTAAAGAACAATTCAATATCTTTTATAATAACATCACAATATTTGTTTAAAGTTGAAAAATATGTTATTTTTTCAAAGCCATGTTCCTCAAAAACTGTGCGTATAGGAGAAAAAATAAGGACAGATTCGGAATCAGTGCAAAAAACTCTATAAGAAGGATCCAACAGTATATTGGGAACATAAAAAAAGTTGAAATTTGTTGGACAGTGTAATTGAAGCGTGCATGCTGGATTGCGACGTGATTATAAACACTTGGAACAACAGTTCCGATTTTTAACAGTATGCTTAAAGAAACCTTTCTCCAGTAAAATTTATATATAAACCGATTCGACATTTTCTACAGTATGATGAATATTGAATTTTTTGTACCAAATGTCTTCGTTGTTTATAAATAAACAGCGGATCTTATGCATTTATGACAAAAATGAGTAGGTTTATAATTTAATACAGAAAAACCATTCGAAGAATTTAATACGGTAAAAATTTTATGGATGTGGAAACAAATCAAATATGATTTCCAGTGGTAGCAGCCTTCGTGGATCTTAAATAAATAAAAATCGTACGAAATTTCTGCGGACTTTTATATTACAGCATTTCTTGAAAACGCAATTCTTAGAAATTTCTTGAGAATGATCTAAAAAAAGATCGAAACGTTGAAATAAAGATTTTGTGAAAATTTGTAAATAGTGTTTATATAGTATACTTGATCGAACCAGTGCGCCGAAAGCATTTAAAATTTAGTTCTTAACAACAATATACGATCGATATAATCAAAACATTTCTTGAAAACATTCAAAAGTCATGAATGTATACAGATCCGCGGTTTATTCATTGAAAATGATCACTCGCAGAGAAGAATTTCAAATTCATCATGATCCTGCTTCGCTCCAGTAACTTGTGCCAGTACCGGAGTAGTCACGTGACATTGCGACGCATGGATGACGAAACGCGTCACGTGAAGCGTCGAGGAAGGGGAACGGTAGAGTGGGAGGGGGATAAGTGTGTTTTATCGATAACCCTTACATGAAAATATTTAAGATTTTGTGAAACGATTGTGTATACTCATCCTGTTCAATATTTACAAACCAGGAACGATTATTATTTAATTGGAAGTAGAGTCGAAGCTATTTAAAATTGTATACTCATCTTTTATTTTTATATTGTCTATTTATAAAGGTCGCGTTACGTCGAGGACATTAGCGACAACTTTTCGTATACAAAATTAATTGAAAAGTCATCTAAAACTCGCGTATCCAATTTCCAAAGTTCGTATTATTATTTGACGCTGCGAGGCTGTAGTTGGTAGCACGTTTGGGGATTAGAAAATGTTGGTTTATTACGTGGCAATCAAAATATAACTTGACCGTCGCCGACGGTTGATTGCAACTAGCCTGCGAGGCTGACTGAGTCGCAGTGAAACAAGAGGCAAACAGGGTCCGTCCACCGAGCATTTAACAGGTCTCTATCGTGCGCTGTAACGCGACGGAGATGGAGCTTTCATCTAGGGATATAGATTTTACATCCTTGTAGATTCGCTCTGTATAATATGCAATCTGCATGTAATACACTCAGCTCACTTTATCCGTTCTCCAGTCATACAAATTCATGAACGCCCGTCGCTCAGCTGGGATTCAAATTCCGATTCGTAGAATACGATGATAACACACGTATTCTACCAATCGGAAGTCTCACGCTGCGCTGGTTGGCCGCCTTTCGTGCGTTTATGTTACCAGGTAACGATCTCGTCGAACGGAACGTGCAATCTCCGTGAACAATTTTGAAAGTTTTCAGCCCTTCGAGGTTTCTGCGATCGTACTGGCAAATGTGGGGATCAGGTTCAGTCCTCACAATGTAACACCAATATTTAATCTTTTTTATTGTTACTTATTTTTTTATGAAACTTTCACATCAATATATTCGTGGCACTTTTCTAATTAAGAAAAGACCAAACACGATATAATTCCAACTGTATTTAGTGGTTTAATTGGCGATGAACGTTTCGGGCGCAAGGAAGGACAGCGTATGGGAAAGAAAGAGACGTGGACAGTCGCAGTCGCCGGCACAGTTGAAAGGCCCACGTGTGGTCTCTCTTTACACGCGCTGTCCTTCTCTACCCTTAGATACCCGTCTCTACGCTCGACGCAACCGAATCCCCCCGAGGCTTTTGCGTCGATAGAGACATTACTGTATACAGGGTGTCCCAAAACTCCTTCAAGTCCGGGAAATGGAAGGTTCCTTAGGTCATTTGAAACGACATTTTCCTTTGCAAAAATGGCCGCAGCGGCTTTGTTTAGGAGTTATTAGCGAAAAACACAGACCAATCTCATCAATCAGAGCGCGACCTAGACGCGAGCTGACACTGTCGGCGCGGCGCGCCAACTGTCTATTGGCCGACTGTGCCAAGTCGCGCTCTCATTGGTCCGTGTTTTTCGTTAATAACTCCTAAACAAAGCCGCGGCGGTAAGTTTTGCAAAGGAAAATGTCGCTTCAAATGACCTAAGAAACCTCCCATTTCCCGGACTTGAAGGGGTTTTGGGACACCCTGTATAGACCAAATGTTTTGATTCCGTATTTCAATTCGAAATTTCAGCAGTTCATCATTAATCAATTATCCGACTGACGATTAGTAATCCTTAATCGCAATTAACGACTAAACTAGGAGGTTAAGAAATTTAGTCGTCAATCGTAGATTAAATTTTTTCCCGACTCTGCCGTAGTCTGACTATGACACATTTCATTTATTTCTCTGAGAGATTTATTTCTAGAAATTTCATATTCGCAGTAGTAATAATAATGCGCAGCAATAAAAGAACCAATTGTAACGTAAGAACATCAAAATGGAGTATTCGCAAGCGAAGAAATATCGTTCGGTGCAGGGATTAATCGGTCTAGAAATTCGTTGAATAGTTCCCCGGTGTGGAATAATGCTTTTAGTACACTATGAATAAAAGAAGTCATTTAAGAATGAGTTCCGTCGCACAAAAGATCAGATATCTGTTCCCCCCTCGAAGATTTCGCGCGTGCTACTAATTGCCTGTTTCATAAACTGTTCGAGATGCGTTCGCGTTTAAGAATCTCCGCGCGTACATTAATCTTCTTTACGTTTTTTATCGCGAGCCTTCAGCAAACTGTAATTAACACCTACTCGTGATTCTATCCGACTGGTTGGCTAACTGCTTTATTAATCTCAATTACAAGTGTACAACAGGGAGTACTTTAGATGTACGCTATTTTTCAAGCGGCCGTGCCGTGGACATTTGCGTCTCGACACACATCAGTCATTCGCGACGTCATTTTATGCATTCGTGGCAGAAATGGACAAGTCAACCCTTTGGACTCGAAGCCAATTTGATTCGAAAGTCAAGGCATTTATTTCAATCCCGATCATTTTTATTCTATTCTACAGGGTGTCCCAAAACTCCTTCAAGTCCGGGAAATGGGAGGTTCCTTGGGTCATTTGAAGCGACATTTTCCTTTGCAAAAATGGCCGCAGCGGCTTTGTTTAGGAGTTATTAGCGAAAAACTCAGACCAATCTCACCAATCAGACCGCGACCTGGACCAGTGCTTCGATTCGGGGCACTATTGTTCGCGCATGCGCTGCCAAAACAGTAACGTATCTATAATGAGGTAGCAGAGCGGCCAGAGCCCTGTGGCAGTTATATTGGCGGGACGAGTGATAGTTATAGACGAGAGACGTGATGCGGAACGAGAGGTAAGTTATTATTAATATTTTATTCTACAATGGCAGTTAATAGTGGAGAAAGCGCTGCAAAGAGGAGTAATACTCGCCAAATAAAATATTTTCTTGTTTTATTATGTATTTCGCTTAGTTATTTTAGCACTCCTTCCCTTTCCCATCCTCAAAATAAAGAATAAGTTTGAATTATATTAAATTTCAATATTTCTATGTATATTACTAATAAGTTTTTAAAATTCTGCGGGGTGTTCAAGGTACCCGATTTTGTACGCTCCTGAGGCCGTCTGAGGCTAAAATCGCCGCGCATGCGCGGAAAATAGTGCCCCGAATCGAAGCACTGACCCAGACGCGAGCTGGCACTGTCGGCCTGGCGCGCCAACCGTCTATTGGTCGACTGTGCCAAGTAGCGCTCTCATTGGTCCGTGTTTTTAGTTAATAACTCCTAAACAAAGCCGCGGCGGTAATTTATGCAAAGGAAAATGTCGCTTCAAATGACCTAAGGAACCTCCCATTTCCCGGACTTGAAGGAGTTTTGGGACACCCTGTATATCCAACGATAGAACCGTACCGTTGCGCGCAGCTTGGAACAGTGATGCCAGGCTGGTCACCTTTTTTCGCGCATGCGCGACGATTTCTGCCTCAGTAAAGTACGCTTCTCGAGAAAATGTGGCACCTGTTTTCTCACACAACAGTTGAGCTTTTTACAATTTATAGAATACAGACAAAAATAATATTAAAATTGTTTTTAATAATATGGTATGGCAATTTTTACTGGCACTTCGGAGTTATCGTTCGAGTGCGAAGAGTTAAATAGTTCCAAACTGTCCAGATCTACAGATTTTGTCGAACATATTTTTTTTTTCTGGCGCGGTAAATAGTTTCATAGATACATATTCGAGAGAAACGATTTTATGAGCGTTATATGGTATTAGTTATATTAATGTTTAATCGTCTTGGGGCGCTCAAACTTTGCACAGACTTCTTTAAATTATGCAATTTTAGTTCTTATTATAATTATTAAATATTTTAATCTTTTAATTATATGTGTGGAATACATTGAATTATAATTATGGAATATTTATTTCCGATTTTTCATGGTTTCAAAGGGGAGGGCAATCTTTCGTGGATCGTGGACGCGTGCATGCGCGCGTGTAACAGTGTATGTTACAGCATGTAACACCGGTGGTGACTTAATTATAAGCCCACGTGTGTACATAAAAGCGGGCCAATCTAGAAAAGCATGGCTGACAGTGTTAATTTCAGATGATAGATATCGGGTGCCTAGATGCAACGCAAATGAGCCTCACGCGATAGCTCCGAAGACATGCAAACTGCATTGCTGTTTATATCACGCCAACATTATTATCAGCAAATCCTGCACTCACTTCCTCGTATCATTATCGCGGTACTAAAATTCTTAATCCGGCCATCGAATTTTAATCTCGCGATCAACGAAGCTAAAAATACATCTCTGAACATCTGTCATGTTTGACTTCTGGAGCTTGGAAAATCATTTCTACAAGTAATATAATCAAATCGTTCAGTTAACGTTCTCGTTATACCGTACAATATACTCTGTAATACTCTGTACTGGGCATTGTGTTGTAATAAATCTCATAAGAAATTTCCTAACTAAAAAAAAGAAATCGTTCAGTAAATATAGAAATAAGCCGAGACTAAATATTTATCTAACAAATTCACAAACAGTAAAACAGTAGGTACACAATTTTGTACATTATTTCTGTCATGACCTAAATATTTACCTAGGAAGCGTACAAACATTAAAATGTTAGGCACACAATTTTCTACATGGTCTCCGTCATTATCTAAATATTAGGTGAAGTAAAAAATTTACAAAACATTGAAATGGTTAGCACACAATTTTCTACATGATCTCCGTCATTATCTAAATATTTGTCTAAAAAATTTATAAAACATTGAAATGGTTAGCACACAATTTTCTACATGATCTCCGTCATTATCTAAATATTTGTCTAAAAAATTTACAAAACACTGAAATGGTAGGTACACAATTTTCCACATTATCTCCGCCATGAGTTTTCATTGTCTATAAATTGACAGTGTAGAATTTTCGTGATTGTTTCTACGAGTGTGATCCATGAAGAAGTACATTTCGTTGAAAATATTTCGAAACTGTCCTCCAATCTTAAATCAATGCATAAATAAACCTTCCTCTTGGCGCCACTTCTATCTATTTTTAGATGATAAACTAAGATTGAATCTGCATACGAGAAAAGTTGAAATTTCATTGTGAATTTACATATGATATTAGTATGTGCATACATTGACTACGCGCTACCATTCACCGCAGCATCGCATTTCACATAGAAAACGAAGCAGAAAATAATGTACAATCTGAAACGGTAAATAATCAAGGAACGCGTTTAAAATTCTTGAAAAAGCTTTAAATTTATTTCCAGGCTGACAGTGTGAGCTGTGCTTAGATGACGCGGAGGAACAAGCGCGATGCTGCGAGACACGAGAAAAACTGGCGAGAATGAAGTTTAGTCGCATTTCTTCCGCAATAAAGCCGGCTATTTACGACGCGGCTTGAAATGTGGAAAAGTTGGTTAAAGGGGAACTAGTTGTTCAATTTTTAGCGTTTGCACCTCAAGTCGGGGACAACGCGAATACAGTGTTAATATTACGAGCGAGACGAGGCTGCATGTGGCCGCAGATCATGCGAAAACTTTCGTCCGTAAAGACCCAAGATTAGAAAATACAGTTCGCTGTAAATTGAAATACACCTTCGTTGCGTAAACTACGGGCACGCAGCTGCCGCGCAAAAAATATAAACGTGTCCGCGGTAACATAATTCCTACTCGAACGTTTCTTATCATTAGACTGCGGATTTTATGCGTTCATCGCGAAAATAGGCACGCGCGATTTAAAGCAGTGGACATGTTAAAAATATGTAAGTGTGTTCTGCGATCAATGCGAACACTTTTTATTTTGCATAAAACTCCGCAGAGTCTACTTATCATTCGCTGTGGAAACGAACCAGTTCGTTCTATCCGGAAGAACTCGGCGAAAACATGAAAATCAATTTATTTCTTAGTTATACCTAATCTAAAGAAAAAATCCTACAAGTTGTTTTTTTATATCCTGCAAGTTTGAAATACAGAATGTAATATTATTATCCGCAATTGTAAAGGAAAGCTGTTAGATTGGTGCATATGAAATGTCCGATTTTAAATTTCATATCATAAAGGTCACCTTCATTTTTTAAAATGGGACCACCCCTTTTTTAAACACGATGACGGTCTCTTACATTGGGAATTCAGTGACTGTAATTACTCAAGGTCATCCAAGGTCACAGACAGAAGAAGAATTGTAAAAAATGAAGGTGACCTTCAGACCTCTGGAAAAACAAATATATTTATTATAACATCGCGTGCCCTCTTTTGAAACATTCAACTGTTTCTTTGAGCATTTAATGTATCTTTATAAATAGACAGCGGATCTTTATGTAAAATAAACATTTTCTACCTGAATTGCAACAAACTGGAGTGAACCAGGAGTGTAGCTTCTTTCTTAATATGTTTAATAGGTAGAAAAGAATATAATAGTATTGTATTTAAAATTCTTATCTACGAAAATTGAAGATTGGCACCTTTCGTTGTAGACGATTCGCGTTTCGATCTGGTGCGTGGGCGTCCGGCTGCGTTTCGGATCCGTGTGTTACACCTCGGGCTAACAGCTCTGTTGGCATGATCGTAAAACAGAGTAAACAGCGGCGGCATAGTAGTCCTAAGTAAATGGAAGAGAGGTCTTTGAGAGTGTCCCGAAACGCGACCCGGTATCGTAAAGTTTTCACGAGCGTTCTTATTAATCCGCGGCGCGAAATTGTCGCCGCAGCAGAGACAGCTGTTGCCGCCGATTTCCGCGCCGCTCGCCGCTGCGCCGCTCTCGTTCTTTCCGTATTAATTGGGAGAACGGAAACACGGGAAATTTTTAACGGTCCCGTGTAACCGGCGCTGCACAGCCGAGTACAGCGTGGATTTACGACTTCCGTTTTCCCGATCGTATTAAATTTCGTATCGCGTTGTGAGTGGAACTTTAGCAATTTTGTGGAACGGGGTCGCTTAAGCGGCATTTGCTCGCGAAGAAATAAAAACGTTATAACGCAACCCGTGGTTATTGTCAGATTTGCTTCGATTTCGCATTCGGCGCCTCGCGTTCAGCCAGTCCGCGAACATAAACGCGTGTCAGCACACTCGTCGAGCATTAGGCGATCCGGATAATTGAATCACTGTGCTCGATGGAATTCTTTTTATTTAATTAGTTAGGTTGCGTACCTGTGCAATTTAAATCAATAAAAATCAGAGTCGCCACTAAAAATTGCTGTACCATTATTCAAAATTATCATGTATTCGGTATGTAATCCGGTAGATTTTTACCCGGCGCGGATGCAAATCGAAGTTTCGATCCTCTAGGATCAATAGTTGCGGAGTTATGGTCGCTCAAAGTTGAGCATTTTTGACAGGGAAGGGCGCCGCCATATTGGTTTGTAGTGACGACCGCGAGCCGCTTACCCCCCTCCCCCCCCGGCTCGACCTAATCCTAACCAACTCAGTAAGCGGCGTGCGACCGTCACTACAAACCAATATGGCGGCGCCCTTGCCTATCAAAACACTGCAGATTTCTCAACTTTAAGCAAGCATAACTCCTGAACCATTGATCCTACAGGGTCGAAACTTCGATCTGCATCCGCGCCGGGTACAAATCTACTGGATTACATATCAAATACATCATAATTCGTAGGCACAAAATGTATTTGGTCGTTTTCGTGGATACAGTTCCAAATTGAAAGCAGTTGTTATTGTGTGAGACACGAAACCCCATATGGTGATTGGTCTACGCTTGTACCTCGTCTGTGATATTATGTTCCGAATAAGAACAGTAACATTTTACAACGTGTAGAGAACGAGTAGATTGCGAATCGAGTAGCATGCGAGGGTTAGAGTGATTTCCAAGTGAAATGAATTATTTCTTGAATAGTTCGTTATGCTCTGCGTGCACACAAAGTTTCATTAGAATCAGGATTCCAAGACTGGCTGGATTTCCTTGTAAGTACTGAATTCGTCACGAGACTACGTTGATTCCAAGCAAGGAATGCGTCATGTTAACAATCCTGTCAGCGTCGTTTGAAGAGAAGAGAGCATTCTACGAACACCTTCGGCTAAAATTCCTACGGCGGCGCGGCGCAGCGCAGCGCTGCTCCGCATTGCTCGGTCAGAGTTTGGCCGGATGAAAAATAGAAAATTCCAAATCTGCTGGAACTAGTTTAGAAACTATGAAAAGCGCTGTTTCTTATTCTTTTCATAAAAACAATCATTTTTGCCCACGTGCCAGAGTTTAAACCAATTTGAACAATTTTATATGCGCTCGATTGTGGATCTTCATGCAAAATAAAAATCTTGTGCATTAATAGGAGCCAAATGGGAATTTATTTCTCTGTTTAGTGATTTTATTAATTTGAATTCTTTGAATCCCTTTATTGTTAGAAATTACACCCACCCTTTGCGATGAATGCATAAAATCCGCAGTCCATTAATTACAATTACCCAGTTCCAGATAATTAGTCTCCGTCAATCAAACTAATATCCTCGGAATAACATGCTGTATATCGCGTTACAACACGACGCACAGTGGGGTATTTGGCCTGAAAAAGTGGAATAAACTATTGTTGCGTTATTTATAGGCTCAAGGTTATAATATTATATATCAAAGTCCGGCTATCTGTAACTCCTCAGTATTTACTTAAAAATTTTGTTCTTTTTTTTCACAGCAAGTATGTGGTTTTTAATTTATTGGTTTTCCGTTTGATTTACATGGCTGTGCTACTTTTCAAATTACGTTATATTATACATACATTATTTTTCAGACGCAAAAAATGTCTCTTTGAGAATGATCCACATAGGGATCGAAACGTCGAGATGCATTGTTAAATAACTGCACATTTGCTGTGGTTCGAAACGATCGAACCTTAACAACATAAATAACAAAATAAAATCTATGCGAAAGTGCTCTGTATACCTACCTGAACAACTTTTGTAATACAAGAATTTACAAAATTTTCCTTTAAACACTTGAAAATCGCCAATGAACAGACGCTGTCTTAAAGACTATTTAAGAACGCAAAGCGCGCATTAAAATCTCTCGACTTTCGATGAAGTTTACTACTTCACGGGTGTGCAAATAGAAAAAATAATATTGCAGCCTTATTCTTCAGACCTTTAACTACAACGAACAACAAAAATTTTATGCCTTACGCAAAAATTTAGAAATCGAATTTTTTCCACTTTTTCGGGCCAAACACCCCACTGTGCGACGCGAAATCACGTTAAACTTATACATTTTTCGAGAACACTGCGACGTATTATTTACGTTAAGATACAGGCTGCAAATTATTAATCAGCAGAATTTGGTTGATCATCTTGAACGGGTGCTCGAATCTAATTAGCGTATTGTTATCAACGTCATATCAACGCACGCGTGATATTTGGAACATCGTTACAATGTTTCGTGGTACATACATGCAGTAGATATATTCTTCGTCAATTACGGGGCCACAGTTCTCGGTAATTATATTTGCTTTAATGAACGAAATCCGATGTAATGTGTCTCTGCGTATTGATGAATTGTGGTGTTAAGCGAACCCGCAAAACCATATCGCGCTGTGTTTATCCCCGCGTGGCATTCATTTCACTCCGGATCTTCGTTCGTCTTGTTTCTTTGACAGACGCAAATATGAAAATTCGGTTCAGTTGAGCGGAAGCTTATCGTTTGAACAATACGCATCTAACTTTCGACGGTGAACTCGGATTGAAAAACCAGGCACGACGTACTGTTACGCAGATTTCTCTCAAGCTTCGCCAAGCGTTCCTTCCTTTCATAGAAATATTATTATTCGACTCGATCAGACCGGTGGCGGCTCAAGTCAAGTGGAGGCCCCAAGCGGTAAACAGTTTGGGGCCCTCAAACTCAAGTTAGAAATAGAAGTTGCAAGAAAACTCTCATAAACTTAATTATTAACAAAAAAGAAAAGTAAAGAAAAAAATCATACCGTTATATATTGAATAAATTTATTAAAAAATTGATAAATTTATTTAGAAATCGCGGGCCCTATGTTATCCCGGGGCCCCACGCGGCCGCTTAGTCCGTTAGATCCGCCACTGGATCAGACGCCATTTCACTTCAAAATCGAGACATATTGGTTTCAAACAAGCAGAGGTTCTAATTTTCATGCGACAATTATATAACATTTCTTTAGAATCAACAGAGGCTCTATTTTTAATATTCATTTCAGCAGAAGTTCTAATTTTCACGTCTACGCAAAGACATGTTTATTTAGTATCCGAAGTTCTAAATTTAATATCGACATGGAAATGCATTCTTTTTTTAATCAGTGGAAGACCTAATATTAATATTAATATTATTATTATTTATTTAATGCTTTAAGTCAAGTATGGCATTAACATTAATATTAATATTTAGAGTAATCTAATTTTGATATCGACATGAGTTCTATTTTTAATATTTACATGAAAACATATTTATTTCAGGAGTTCTAATTTTAACATGAACATGTAAATATTTGTTTCAAATTAGTAGAAGTTCTAATTTTAATAGTTGGATGGTTAAACCCGTGTTCCATTCGCCTTTATTTAAGAAGCGATTTTTCGCTTAACCGAGGAAGAGAGGTATTTCATTGTCATTGATTACAAAGTTAGTTAGTGGGAGGGAGATTCGCGAGGACATTCTGGAGTTCCACGTTGCCTAGCCAGAGGGTAGCAGACGGAAGATTTACAACCCTGTGCCTTGGTAGGTAGACCCGAAGCATCAACGCATTTCCTGCTGCTCTCTCCTTACAATTTAGCAGAATATCCAACAATACACAGGGTGTCCGACTTAATTCTACCATCTTTCATTATTTCGTTGTTCAGAAGACTGCGAAAAACGCTTGTTAGTGGAAGAATTCACCGCTGTTTCTAAAATTATGAAAAATAGGACGATCTCCCAGGTAATCCTCATCCCCACTTAATTTCTTCTAAAACACTACCACTAAAAATTGATACACCATTATTAAATATATCAGTATCTAAGCAATTACTAAACATATACAGTTAGGAACAAAACACACACTTTAAATCAGAATAATTTTTTTTATGAATGGACCAAACGACTTCAATTTCTCTGTAAGGCTAGATGAATTAGTTTAGTATTTCAATGACGTCTAAAAAATATGTTGAAAAAATGGATTTGGTCCGAATTGTGAAAACAATAGTAAAAATTGATTTTTACGACTTCTTTAGCTGGGCCAATAACGAAAATTTAAAAGATGTGTTTGGTCAACTTGTACAAATTGTATACGCTCCGAAAATTTCATTGAAATTGGTTAATTGGTTTACGAGTTATAAACGATCAAAAGTGGTAAAGGCCAAGAATCTTGAAAAATCGTAAGTTTTACCACTTTTGATCGTTTATAACTCGTAAACCAATCAACCAATTTCGATTAAATTTTCGGAGCATATGTAATTTATACAAGTTGATCAAACACATATTCTAAACTTTCGTTATTGGCCTACCTAAAAAAGTCGTAAAAATCAATTTTTACTATTGTTTTCGCAATTCCGACTAAACGCATTTTTTCAACATATTTTTTAGACATCATTCAAATTGAAGTCGTTTGGTCCATTCATAAAAAAGTTATTCTGATTTAAAGTGTGTGTGATCAGTTTTGCTCCTAACAAGTGTAGGTATTGTATGAGGTATTATACAAAATTTAATATCCATAAAATTTTAAAAATCATGGGGAATGGAAACATTCTACATAGGTCGGAAGAAATGTTTAATTTTCGAGTTAAAATATCTCCAAGTGCAAAGGGTTAAACACTAAAATAACGAATAAATACTGATAATCTTGGATTCCTCGCACTGGAATTGAAAGTCTTATAATTTTTTGCGTCGAAATGAATGATATTACGTTCAGATAAGTTGAAAATCTCCGAGTGCAAGATGTTACATTTTATTCTCCGAAAATCTTCTCATTATTTTGAAAATAACCAGACACGCAGTAACTTTGATACGGAAGATATAAAAAAAACATACATGGTGTCCTAAAAGTGTTGTACTTCTCGCAAAAAGGGAAAAGTTACTTGAAATGACCTCGGGAATCATCCCTCGCGAGGAAGTGCAGCATTGTTGGAGCACCTTGTATAGAATATTTACTGGATCTGTGGAAATAACGATTAACGAGGGAACACGGCGAGTTATAGCAGAAAGTACATACTTTCGGAGCGTGTGTTCGCACAATTCGCAGTTGTTCGAGCGAACGCTCGGCGCGGCGGCCGCGTTAAACCGCATCGCGCCGACATACGGCACAGCATCTACTAATATTCAATTCTCGTACAGTTAACGTATTACGTACAATCGGCCCTCATTTCCTAATACTCGAAAACAATGAGCGATGAATTAGGAGGCATTAGCGGCCGATTAAAGCTGGGGGATCTGTACGTATTCTGTCAACTGGGCCACTTCTCCCGTCGCGCACCGTACCGCCAGCTTTTAGAGGAGGGGGATTAAATTTCGTGGAGCGGAGAATCAAAGCTTGTCAGCAATCGAGGAAGGTAATACATATACAAATCGAGACAGCCGTGTATAATGCTGCGGTAAGATGGGAGTCTTGCCTGAACACAATACTTTGGGGCACAGACGTTTTCTACGTAAATACTCGTTATTCACATCGAATATCGAAATGTTTTCTCAACTAATGATTTTTGGCTACAAGCGATTTTTTAACAATTATTCCGACTCATTTTGCAGAACGATGCAGATTCTGTGCACTCTGTTCGATTTTCCGACAATTATTGTAGCTGAATATACAGGGTGGCCCATTCAGAAAATGTTTTAAAATCGAAATGTCTTCTCAGCTAATGGTTTTTGGATCTAAGAGATTTTTTAAAAATATTCCGACACACATTCTATGCACTTATTATATATTCGATATTTAATAATAAATATATTCGTCCGGGTCGATTTAAATGGGACACCCTGTAGTTCTGGTATATGAAGAACGAATTATTGTTGAAAGTTGAAAGCACGAGAGACAATGTTCGAGACCGACGCGACGGCACCGAAATAGATGCGTCTGAATTATAGTAGGCAGTGATTGAAATGTCTATCGGAGCGATCGAGAATAAGTACATATATCAGACAAGGGGGGGAGGAGACCGTATCGAGCTTTGTTGCGTCCGTAGATTGAAACCTAAGCTCGTAATCGCACCAATTTTACGGATATTTGCTCGATAAATTTCCGAATATCAAGAAGGCTCCGAACAACGCCGTATATTCATATTATCTTGGGGTTCTTATACGTTAATAAGATCAGGAACGAAAGGCCAATTTATCGGCAGCGGGGATTTTATGTCTAAAATATGCTCCCACCGAATATAGCATTCGGTATCTTAATATTCACCCTATAATTCACAATATAAAAATTCAAGACAATATAGAGGCTTTGTGCCAGACCTACGGTGGAAATATGCAATATAACTTACTCGTTTCTGAATGCCTGTGTTTCAAAGGTTTACGAAAAAGGTACATCTTTAAAACTGCTTGTGTATTGACCTGCTTTTATTTATAATTTGTATTGTATTATATAAAGTATCACAATGTATTGAAAAATAATGCACGGCAAAATAATCTCCACCTGGAGATTCAAATTGCATTAAATAAAAAAAAGAAAAAAAAACCGAAAACATTAACCCTGGAACGACCCGACACACAGTGATCGATTCCTCAATTCTAGGTGGACAAAATACAAAATTTGTGTTCTCTTGTAGTAATAATTAAAACAAGTGTATAAAAACTACATGAACTTAAAAGAATTATGTATATCATTTCTTTAAAATGGACATAACATAAAATAAATATTTAAAAAATATTTATATATATATTATATATACATATATTAATAATAAAATAAAATAACATAAATTAAATATGAGAGTGAATCACCTAACGTTGCCACCTTAAATATCCTTGTTGTTTTTAAAGATACGTCAAATGTCTGAAGGACAAAGTTGAATAGTAAAATGGGGCTCATACGATACCAAAAAAATTTTGATTTTATGTAATTTTTTTTAGAGATATGAAGGTCACCTTAATTTTTTAAAATGGAATGTCCTATTTTTTGTACCATAGATCGATAGAGTATCAAAGTCTGAGTTTTCTGGTGAAACTGAAAGCAAATTCGAGATTTCTGCTGTTGTACTTGCATGAATTTGTTAAGGAATTTACAGATATCTGTATTTTATGAATTCTCACCGCCACCGTTAAGGTACAGCGTCTGCTCCCACTTACATGTAGTTTCTGTCAGTCTTGGTCTATTGAGTCGCCTTCTTGACTCGCCGAGTTTAAAGTGTCTCAAGAAGGCTTTCAAGCTATTGTTCCAAAGTGAAGAGGCGTCTCGCTATGGCCGCTCACCTGTCCTAATCGCGCGTACACCGTTCGTAACTGCAGAAATCATTAGTGTACAGTCACTCGTCACTATCACACTATTCCTATTTAATATGCGCAACGGTTGATACTGTAACCCTGAATATTCTGTTAGCTTCAATAAAAAAAAAAAAAATATTCTATGTCTGAAAACAAGTAGATAAGACAATTTCGGCACAAATGTTATGCATTAATGGCGACAAGATCTCATAATTATATTGCAGATCTACGTGCAAAATAAAAATTGATCGACATTTATTTCTGCACTCAAGAATATTGATAATTTAGAAACACTGAATGGATATCACTTATTATTTCCAATTATTTTACTGTTTTAAATTGCAAAAATTGCTGTAACAATCCAGTACGAAATAATCATTCAGAAATTACACGATTGCTGTAAGTACTTACAGTAGTGATCGGACCGATACCAAATTGATACTATCGATACCAATCCGCAAGTTATGATACCGTATCAAACAGGTATCAAAAGTAAAGTATCAGAAACATTGATACCCATTTGATACTTCTATGAAAGTATCGATACCCGTTTGATACTTCTACGAAAGTATCGATACCTGTTTGATACTTTACGAATGTTTCGATACCTGTTTCATACTTCAATATATTTGATACTTTACGAAAGTACGATTACCGCTTACTGGGGGTCTTTTCGAACAGACGACGCTCGACAGTTCCACACTCACTCACCCCTAGGGTACACTTGCACACCGCGTATACGTACGCGAGGATTAAAGTATCAAACACTTTCGTAGAAGTATCGATACTTTCGTAGAACTATCAAACGGGTATCGATACTTACGTAGAGGCATCAAATGGGTATCGATACTTTTGTAGAAGTATCAAACGGGTATCGATTCATGAAGTATCAGTATGGAAAAGTAGTACCAAATACCTTACACTTCAATACGTATCGATACTTCCCATTGAGTACTTTGGTATCGAATTGATTGAATATCATCAATAGTATCGGTATCGGTCCGATCACTAACTTACAGCAGCAACGATGTTATGCGTGCAAGTAGAATGTGCCGGCAGTGGTCAGACATTACGTGGACGCTGCGCTGTTAATAGTCGGTGGATCTTTATACACGGAATATATAACAATTAATAATATTATTATTCAATCGAGTGAGAAATTGTGTCCCGCATTTTAGTCTGTATGAAATTGAGTAGTGCATGAAAGCGCGAAATTTAGGAATTAATATTAGTAATCGGTACACTGCAGATTTTACGAATTTATGGCAAAAGTCGCAGATTATTGTCGACTTTTTAAGACATTTTCATTTCACTTCGGTTTCCGACAATTGACTTAGACAATTTTTATTTTACATATAAAGATCCGCAATCTATCAATTAATTTAAGTTTGATTTGAACAGGAAATATTCTAAGTAGACTACAGGTTCGAGTTAAAAGTGGTAGAAAAATGAAAACAATCGAAGAATGTCGGCTTGTTAAAATTGTTTTACCAAAACAACCAGATTTTCGACGAAATTTGAGATGGCGGATGATATATTTGAGGCTATCAAAATCATTAAAATTGAGAATCGCACAGAGATCTAAAAATCCGAGATGAAAAGTTTTTTTTTAATTATTTATTTAATTCGTTGCTTCAACATCAAAGGTCATTAGCAACACGGTACATTTTCTTATAATATTTTTATTTTTTATTTTGCATGAAAAACCGTAATCTCCAGTAGCAATGAACGATTTCCGATTGAAGTGGAATTTTCGAGAGAACCCATCCGCGATATTTCTAGTGGGAGGTGGAAACGTGTGGGGGCAGGAAGCATCCGATACAATTCAAGTTTTATTTATGGTGTCGGGGGGGTTATCGGCGAGGCAGGAGGAAGTATGTTTAAAAGGTTCTCGGAAACGGTCGGCCCGGGAAGACGTATAGGGTGACCGACACGTGTGAAAAATATTTTCACGGTGGCGGTCCCGATCGCGAGTGTGTAATTGAAGCAATTTCACGGATACTCCTCCATGGTCGACTTGAGTCCCCTTTTTGCGGAGATAATGACTAAGCCTAGGCTAGGTAATCGATCTCCGTCAGACTGTCTGTGCGGTCCCGTCTCTCAACGGTCTGCTTGAAACCGCTTGGCCGAATACACAAAAGCAAGCAGAAGCAGAAGCAGAAGCAGCAGCTTGGTTGGCTTTCCCCTTCTTGGTCACGGCTAAAGCCAAACGTCTTTCAGAACCGATGCAGCGGCCCTCTTCTTTCTTTCCTTCTCGCCGAGATGGGGGAACGAGCGCAGTTTCTTACCGGCAAGAAAGTAATTAGTGCCGCTTTCGGAAGCGAGAACTTACTGCACGTATCGGCGTAAATCTCCGGCCTAGACCGGAACGCCGGATTAATAGCTACGAGAAACCGAGAAAAAGGACCTTGTTATTGTAGAACCAGTTTGTCTGTCGCGTTCCGATCGCGCTCCGCTTTTACGAGACTGCTCTGCTCTGCCGTTCGACCGGAAAAGTCGCTAATACCACTCGCCCAGTTAATTGTTTCATCCCTTCGATCAGAATACTCGCCGCAGTTTTTCTATCAACCCCTCGACATTTTTCTATCATTAACTTTCTACTTAATGGTCTAATCTCATGATCTTCTGTCTTTTTTACCTCCTCATAGATGAAATTCTATCAATGACTTTCTATTTAATGATCTAATCTAATGATTTTCTATCTTTTCTTTTTTATCAATCCCTCAACATTTTTCTATCAATGACTTTAATTAATAATAATAACCTATTTTATTTATTAAAAACACTAATAATAAAAAAATGAGGAAATGATCTTATCAACCCCTCGATATTTTTCTATCAATGACTTTCTATTTAATGATCTAATCTAATGATTTTCTATCTTTTCTTTTTTATCAACCCCTCAACATTTTTCTATCAATGACTTTAATTAATAATAATAACCTGTTTTATTTATTAAAAACACTAAATAATGAAAAAATGAGGAAATGATCTTATCAACCCCGCGACATTTTTCTATCAATGACTTCCTATTCAATGATTTTATCAACCCCGCGACATTTTTCTATCAATGACTTTTTATTTAATGATCTAATCTAATGATTTTCTATCTTTTCTTTTCTATCGACTCCTTAACACCTTTTTTTAAAATTTATAAGGCGGTAGAGAAAAAATGCGTTTACGCACTGGCAACACCTCATAGATGAAACTCGAGGAGGAAGTGTGGGGCGAGTCGGAACACAACCCACTAAAAAAAACTCGACTGTCAGCATCGAAGAAATACGTGTCAATTATTTTTAAATAAACTATATCTTTCTATTATATAAAATAGTTTTGTGATTTCTGAGGCCCTAAAACGCCGAGCGGGTTGCCTTCTGAAGGGGAACCGAAAATTGAGAATCGGGTTGCCTCCCGAAGAAGAACTGAACATTCAGCGCCGTGACAGTGTGTATTTTTCAGAGAGAGAGCGGGAGAGAGAGAGTGGGGGAGAGAGAGAGAGAGAGAGTAAGAGAGAGAGCGGGAGAGAGAGTGAGAGCGGGTGAGAGAGGGAGAGGGAGAGAGTGGGAGAGAGGGAGTGAGAGAGCGGGGGTTGGCGAGCGGAGCGAGCAGGGGGCGGAGCCCCCTAGTCTTCTATAAACTTGTCTGGTCTCAGGAATCGTACCTTTCAAGGAAGTACAACTTTCTTGAGACACCCTGTAGCTGATATACATGGCATATGAAAACGATATGAAAAATCTACATTACATTTTAAAAATGAAGTTTCAATTAGAAGTAATGTACATGCACAATTATGTAAATCACATACGACTGGCGTGAATGTATGTGGTGTTTAAAAATTCGTAAAAATCACGTGTGCGTTTCTAAAATGAATTCCACTGGATCGTTCGAACCAATCGAACGTCGATCACGCATTGGCGATACGAGACAGCGTGCAGAAAATGATAGCGCACGATGGAAAAGCAAAAATAATCGAGATATAATTTATGTTGACGACCGGTTTGCTTAATAATTTACAAATCGAGATTCGTGTAACCGTTTAATCAATCTATCGCACTGCATTAAACGCTTTACACGGTTTCGCACTCTAAGTGGTTTCACACATTAGCGGAGATAGGCAGCCATGCGTGAAGCACACACGAGCTACCTTATACGTTGTAAAACCGTGCGAAACATTCGCTTTCTTTTCTTCGTCCGCGAAAATAAATCGTTAACCGCTTATCGTAATTGCCATCTACAATTGCGTTTCCGTTCCGCGTATTCTCGTGCTCGATACTAACATTCCGTTGTCTTATTTTGCAGGTAAGTCGCTGCGTTTCTGGTTCCATCGAAAACGAGTTACTGTAAGTAAACGTGACGAAGAAAAAACATTCATTTTTAAAAAACATTTTTTTTTAGTTCCGCGTTTAAGGACATTCATTTCTGTCTGCTTCAGAAAAGTCAAGCATTCTCGTGCATAAAATTTCGCAGCAAAATGTATATTTTCCTTCGCAGTGTTAATGTACGACAATTGCAAATTTTAAGTTGCTCGAACTTCTTTAGAACTGTCGGATTAATTTCCTCGGGGTGGAAATTTACCTTTCTCACATATTGTAAAACAATTGATTTCTTTTGTAAATGTGAAGGTATAATTGAAGCACACTTCGTGGATTTAATATGTGACTTAAGGAGGGGTGAAATAAGATTCTAGGATCTTCTATGCAACTATGAGGGTTGAATTGCATATTGAAGGCACCCAAGAAAATGTATAAAGATTTCTAGAAAAGTCTTACAATTAGTGCGATACTTCGTAATCTGAGTAAATCCAAATAGGCATGAAACAATATGTATTGATTAAATATAAAAAGTGTAAACCTTATCGGACTCGAAATTAGTACCTTTATCCTGCGAATTATGAAGTATTTGGTATGTATTCCAGTAGATTTGTACCCGGCGCTCTAGCATCAATAGTTGAGGAGTTATGGTCGCTTAAAGTTGAGCATTTTTGGCGGCGCCTTACCTGTCAAAAACACTGCAGACTGCTCAACTTTAAGCGACCATACTTCATCAACTATTGACCCTAGAGGATTGAAACTTCGATCTGCATCCGCGCCGGGTACAAATCTACTGGATTACATACCAAATACATCATAATCCGTAAGAGAAAGGCAGAAATTTTGAGTCCGGTAAAGTAAAGAGCAGCCTATAAAAATATTGGGTCAGTATGTCGGTGGCGTGTTGGAATTACGTGTTCAGAAATGTTCGTTCTTTTAGTCTGGTTTATAATTGTTAATCGATGAGGGTTAAGCGTTTCAATAATTATATAATAATGCATCCTTCTGCATTTTGTTGGTCGTTAAAGTTGTGTCGCATTGCGTACATTATCACCTGAAATCGGCTTTTACCATAAAATTTTCGTTAATAAAAGCATATTATACGAGGCCGTTCTGCGTTTTGTTTACGGCGGTGCCGGTGTACTTGTAACTATTAGTTTAAATTATCAGTGTCGGGCTGCATTAATAGTATTCATTCGAAGCACCTGTATTATTTTACGGCTGAATTTTCACGGTGCATATTAAATAGAGAGTAATAATGCCGGTGTACAAGTACCGGGCACGAAATGAATATTATCTGTGAGTGGGTATCTATTATACTATAAAAAAACATTACGATAACACCTCCATGGAACATATTGCGATTTATTATAAGCGTTTATCTTATCGTTCAGCCGTAACACACGCACGGCGTCCGAACGCACGCGACACCGAAATGATTACTGATCGAAACCGAGTATCGCTGTCATTACGTGCGCTCGTATTATATTTAGGATTTATTTATTCGTTTCTGGTAAATAATCCTAACTAATCCTCTGTGGCTCAAGATATGGATCTCCTAGAGCCCCGCTATTCGCATTTCCCGCATTCTATTTTCTAGCATGGATATTATTTTTTAGCTTGGAATCAATTTTTTTTCGTTTCAACTTTTTGAACCCTTAAGTGGACCTTCAAAATGTACTTTAAAATTTATACGAATAAATTATATTTAAGATTCGTCTCTGTCTGTTGTGGATTTGTAAAATATTTTGCAGCATTCTGAATTCATTTTTCTTCGTTTCAGCTTCTTCAATCCTTAACTAGATCTGCAAAATGTACTTTTAAAATTGATTCGATTAAATTATATTTAATATTCGCCTCTGTCTGTTGTGGATTTGTAAAATTTTGCAGCATTGTGAATTCATTTTTCTTCGTTTCAACTTCTTCAACCCTTAAGTGGATCTTCAAAATGTACTTTTAAAATTGATACGATTAAATCATATTCAATATTCGTCTCAATCTGTTGTGGATTTGCGAAATTGTTATATTATTAATAGTTACACATTAAATAGTCATTAGCATAAATTTCAGTGACACCGTGTCGGTCGCTGTCCGCAAAGGGTTGAATATGATTAGCCTTATTCTAAAGCAATTATTCTGTTGAATTTTCTGCTTTTCCACGAGATTTTGCAATTATCAAAGAAAAATATATTTTGCACTTCTCAGGTGAGCAGCAAATTAAATGAACGTGAAAAATTATTCAAAGCGTTGACAAGTTATCTAGAACTGAATACATTAAGAAGTGTACCATATATTCCATACTTCTGGAACGAATAATGTTGCGTCCCGACGCGCTGGCACCTCTGGAAATATTCCATGTGCCATTTTAACTGTGGTGCTCAAGGTGGTTCGGAACCCACCTTATAAAATCTGTAAAATATCCACAAAGAAAAAGTAATGTTGCGTTGTTTTATTTCACCCCCGAAAAGCAAGAAAGAGATTTTGCAATTCTGAGACACCACGCGACAGTAAATAATTTAACAAGGAGAAGGGTGGTCGATCTCCAAAGCAGGAGATAAATTTCAATAATTTAATCCAGACGGATCTCTGTTGTTCGCTCGCCCCTCCAACAACAACTGATCCACAGAGAGGGGAGGCAGACGAAGAAACATTTATTAAATAACTTCCGGGTGTTAATCCACGGTTGCTCTCGCAACTTACAATTCCTCGCGAGGTTTACTTAGCGTTCTGGCTAGCCGAAATACTTCTGTACCCCATTGTACAGCTGCCAGGACGAAGAAATAAGCCTGGACTTAAGTCATTCGATAAATCCCGACGCTGCTGGATATTTCGGTAAGAACGTAGGATCGTAGGGCGAGGGGGGCTGGAAGGAAGGGGACGGGTGTCTTTTAGCATCCCCTCGGCTAAGTAGAAACTATTAATCCATTTGCAGGGGTATCAACGTCGCGCCGGCTGCTTCTAAGCACAGAAATAATTCTGCCGCTATTATCGTCTGCAACGCAACGACGCCCTGTACCAAAGATGCTCTCTGCCCTCGTTGCAGACGCATTCGATGCATGCGCCTCTACGTGCACGGTACGCGCAATCGTCCGCGTTTTATATCCGGGATCCCAGGAATTGGCTCGCCGCTAACAATGAAACGGAAAATATCTTGCGAACGTATTTACCAGATGGCGTTAACACACGCTACGTACCAGCCGACGAACACTCGCTGTCGCCAGGGGCAAAATATCCGCAAAAAAATGTCTACACGATTTCTCGTTGGGGTTCGCGAACGATCGCCTGTTTGCAGCGCGTTTGATTTCACCAGGCCCGGTCAAATTTCTTATTGTGTTTACACTTTCCTGATTAGTTGGAAACCTTTCCGCAGGCAATCGGTCTCGTTGTTCGCGATTGTTACACGGTGGAGTTTATGCGTTTCTGACGAAAATGGGTAGCTGTAATTTGAATCATCCAGTAGATTTGTACCCGGCGCGGATGCTGATCGAAGTTTCGATCTTCTAGGATCAATAGTTGACGAGTTATGGTCGCTCAAAGTTGAGCATTTTTGACAGGTAATGGCGCCGCCATATTGGTTTGTAGCGACGACCGCGAGCCGCTTACCTTGCCCCGCCACCCCTACCCTCGACCTAATCCTAACCAACTCGGTAAGCGGCGCGCGACCGTCGCTACAAACCAATATGGCGGTGCCCTTAGCTGGCAAAAACACTGCAGATTGCTCAACTTTAAGCAAGCATAACTCCTGAACCATATATCCTGCAGGATCGAAACTTCGATTACATACCGAGTACATCAGAATTCGTAGGGGAAAGGTACTAATTTTGAGTCCGGTAAAGCAAAGTTTACCCGAACGTCTCCCGGTAGCTGATAAATTCCAATAAACAATAAGATACAGCGATTCAGAAGCAATGCTCGTTGAAAGAACCGTACTGCGGAGTCGTTTTTAATTCCGACCACGAAAGAACATCTCCAGGAGTACAGTGCCGAGGATCGCCTTGTCTTCCCCAGCGCCAGACTAATTGTCGTCTTATCATTATCCGGGAGGCTCTCAGCTGGTCCATGCCCAAAAAATCTTTTCACCGGCTATGTACCGATACATAGCCACCTATGTTCATCTCCAGCGACGTACATAGCCTTATATACCTGTACATACATAAACATATATATATATATATGTGTGTATATAATATACTATATATTATATATATGTATAGGTATCCGCGTACGTATAAATAGACTGTCTCGAGCAGCCACTCCGCCTTTTTACTCTTTCCTGAGAAGTTGCTTTGGCACCAGCAGCAACACAGGCCAGAGACGACGTCGGCGTCGGCGGCATCTCTCGAGGAAGGGCATTGTTTTATTCCGACCGCGTAGCAGACACTCCTCATCCACCCCCGCACCTAGGCTTCTTTCCCTGACTGCCACTCTCGACAATTTACCCCGTCTCGATCCCCTCTTCGGTTTTCCACTCTCCGCCGACTCGATCCTCCCTCTTCCTCTCTCTCTCTCTCTCACTCTCTCGTTGCGTCTCTCTTTAACCCCCTGTGGCCCTCTTCAACCCCTCTGTCCACCCTTCCGATAACGCCATGGCTTAATGACGCCGAGCGCGCGCCTCAATATCGCATTGCGTATACCCCAGGACCTACTAAACGCTGCTCTCGATGCTGTTTCTTCTCCTTCTACCTTCCACCTTCTAGCTCCTCCTGTCTCGTTCCGCTATATCGCGGCGCGCACAACCCCCATACACAACCATACAACCCCCGTCGATCCTTCATCCAACGGCAAACACCTCATCCCTTTTACTCGGCGCGGCGATGCTTCTTCCTCTCTTTCGATCGCGTTCCTTTTTTTTCGAACAGTGGCCGGCAAATATTTTGGCAAAGCCAGGTTTAATATGTGGAAAAGCTAGACCGGATATAGCAACGGCTTATTGCCAGTTGTTATTTTCGGATGCGGGGCTATATCGCGTGGGGGAGGAGGTCGGGGGCCAACCCGATCGCTAAAAGGATCGTCGCGACAGGGGGATAGACCGAGTGGAACCGGAGAATATTGATCGTGATACACCGGAGTCTCCAGATATGATGAGAGATAATCCAAGGTAAACGGATTGATCCGAATTACAGCGAAGTCAAATTGAATGAGAATGAAATTCCCGGCGCGCCCGGCCCGACGACGGGCAATCGAAAAACGGAAAATTGTTTTGCTCCCGCAGTGATCGGGAGACGAGCCTGTGTTGCACGCGTTGAGCCGTACTGCGCGCCAGAACGTTTTGTTGCAGAATGTTCGGCAATGCCGTCGGTGTTGACTGTCCCGTCAATGTCCGATCGGAATTTAATACTGTCGACGATCTTGTTTCAATATCTTCTGGGGTTCTGTATTAGTTTTTTACGATTTACTAGCATGATTCTGATTTGTTTTGGGTAAACTTTAGTTTTGCGGACTCAAAATTAGTACCTTTCTCCTACGAATTATAATATGATGTACTTGGTATGTAATCCAGTAGATTTGTACCCGACGCGGGTGATGATCCAAGTTTCGATTCTCTAGGATCAATAGTTGAGGAGATATGGTCGCTTAAAGTTGAGCATTTTTGACAAGTAGGGGCGCCGCCATATTGGTTTGTAGTGACGAGGCACCAATTTTCAGTCCGGTAAAGTAAAGAGCAGCCTTTATTTTTAACACTTAATCTTGAAGGATTTCCGGGATTAAAACATATTCGTGCACCTCTTTGGGCTAACGGCTACCTGTGCACCAAATTTCACCTTCTTATGTCTTCTGTGTTTCGAGATTTTTTACCATTACAGTTTACAAGCAGTAATTGAGCCGTTTAATGGAAAAAAACCGTGCGAGTGGAAACAGTTAATTTATTTCCGCACTTTTATTTATATACACAATCCGTTTTTCCAGGATTAATTAATTAATTATTTATTTATTAATATAGTAAACCTAGTTTGATTTATATAGCATACATTACTATAACACTTTACAAAAACGAAAAAAAATATCTGATATATTTAATCAAATATTGGTCCGATGGCTAACTTTAACATCTGGAGCGTTCCCAACCCTTCATATTTCGTGATTGTAGATATAGAAAATACAAATATGGAGTGATCGCAGATATTGGAAATATAAATATTGAGTATCTTTTCGACCAGTGTGTCATACTAAAAGCGTATCAGAATCGACGCGTCTCGCTTGTTTGATTTGTCAAATTATCTAGCAGAACTTGATTAGATTAGGGGAATTGCATTTTATTCATTTCTCAAGGTTCTCGCAATCTATGTACAGTGAATCGCAATAATATTTGGACACTTTTAGTTTTGAAACAATTAGTTTAGCACGTGACGTGAAAAAGAAATTTTGAAAAAATTGCGATTGGTCGCAATTACAAAGAAAATACTAAAAATTATTTATCACTTTGATGGAGGCCCATATTGAAAATTTAAAAAATACATTCTGTAGAAATTTTAAAGAAAATGCAAGTAGTATGGTCCGATGTTAAAAAAGTTATCATCTTTTTAAAAGTGTTCGAATATTCCTGTGATTATATTATGTACCTAAACATGATTAGCTTAACTAGAAGATAATTTAGGGGATGTCCCCAAGGTCTCTTACTAAATTTATAAAAATGTATTGTCAGTAAATGTAAATTACTTTGGAAGAGACCTGATAGATAAATAACCGGAAACCCATTGTTGAAAAGAGTTCCCTCGTTTTTCAGAATTACAGTAAAATAATACTTAAGAAGAGAGCGTTCCTTATTGATCTAGCCGAAGTGATCGCTCACCCTCAAGTTCAAGCTGAAATGTTCGGAGTGTGTTAAAGTAGGGTAGACGTTGTGTTGGTTTCCAAGGTCAATATACATGCTTCCCTCCATTAGGAATTCGCAACACGTGATCACACAGCTCAGCATTGAACCACGCGACGGTATGTCTAAACTAAACTACACGTCCAGGGTTGCTATGTAAATTTGATGCAATTTAATCAAAGTTTCCTGTAAAATGACGGCGCGCATATCAATCGTTTATAAATATGCTGATTCTTCCCGAACGAACACTGATATATCAAATGGTTTATCAATTTTTACCACGGAAAGTAGTGCTGCCCTTTACTTTACCGGACTCAAAATTTGTGCCTTTCTCTTACGAATTATGATGTATTTGGTATGTAATCCAGTAGATTTGTACCAGGCGCGGATGCAGATCGAAGTTTCGTGCCTCTAGGATCAACAGTTGATTAGTTATGGTCGCTTAAAGTTGAGCATTTTTGACAGGTGAGGGCGCCGCCAAAAATGCTCAACTTCAGCGACCATAACTCCTCAACTATTGATCCTAGAGGATCGAAACTTCGATCTACATCCGCGCCGGGTACAAATCTACTGGATCATATACCAAATACATCATAATTCGTAGGAGAAAGGTACTAATTTTGAGTCCGGTAAAGTAAAGTTTACCCGAAAGTAGACTTATAATTAGGTTCAACTGGAAATTAATCACCAAGTTAAACTTTCACTCAGGGGACCAAAATTTTCAACTTTTTTCTATGCAATACATATTATACAATTCCACGAAAAAATGATCAAACTTTAAATCCTAGTGCTGGGAATCCAAGACCTAACCCAGACTATGTTTGGAAACCAATATTCAGGCTTCTAACCTGTCAAACGCGCTGGAAACATGGATTCCTCGCACTAGAATTTATTATTAGATTTGTGTAATGTTGCGTTCGGAAAAGTTGAAAATTAAATGATTAAATTCTTAAATTCTTTTCGTCCCTCTACTATTTCAGTTTTTCTTTATCTCGCGGCTAGGGTAATCCGTGTGAGAATCCATTCGATATTTATCGCGTTGAACATTAGGCAGCCGGTATTCGGGGAAAAAAGTGTATCAAGCTCGTTGGTCCTTTCACATATACGGGCGGCCAAGTGTTAATAGACGGCGCGGTCCGTCGACAGGGAGCATGGGAGCTTCTTGCCTGCCGATTTTGTCGAAACACACGTGAGCGTGAATTGTCCCGCAACCCGATCCCCCGGTTGCAACCGGCGACCGTTTCAAAAGCTACCCTCCTCCCCAGACCCGGTATCGCCATCATTGCCACCTGCTCTCTCGGGAATAACCGTTTTACGAGCGTATTCGCGCGGAACTCGCGTATACGCGCCCGTCGAAAAAAAGCGGTAAACCGCTTTCGCTGCTTGCGGATTGAAATGTCGTGTCCGCCGGTGAGCCGACTACGCCCAGATGCTACCGAATCGACGATAACGGGAATTAGCGTACTATTCACCTTCCGCGATTTTTTCCCCGGGAATTAATGGCCCATCGGCCGGTATAGAAAAGGGGATTTGTCGTGCGAGACAAATTGACAGACTCGTCCAATGGATATCCGGACGCGGCGCCGCTAACTTCCCTTATTCCAACGAACCAAAACTGTTAATCCTATTTTACCTTTTTCACTTGCCCGCGTTTTTCCATCGCGCAACCCACCCGTGCGGACAATAAACCTGCTACCGAGGCTTCCCGCACAAAAACCGCTACTTTTCTTGTCCTTCTGCTCAGGATGTACCATCATTTACCTAACCATATTTTTCATTAACCACAATTTTCATTATTTTAATCACTACTCCGCGTTCAAGGGTGCAAACTCATCCCCTGACGCCACGTCATTTTTCTACATTCTGCATTTCTTTAACACTAGGCTTGGAAAGCTAACCCAGACCTAACCATAATTTAATTAACCACAATTTTCATTGTTTCAATCAGTACTCTACAGAATTTCCTGGACTGTTCTCCATTGAAGGGTGCAAACTCACCCCCCCCGATGCCACATCATTTTTCTACACTCTGCAGTTCTTTAACACTAGGCTTGCGAACCTAACCCAGACCTAACCACAATTTTTATTGTTTCAATCACTATTCTACAGAATTTTCCGAACTGTTCTCCATTCAAGGGTGCAAACTCATTCCCTGATGCCGCATCATTTTTCTACACTCTGCATTTCTTTAACAATAGGCTTACAGAACTATCCTAGACCTATGAAAATATTCTTCATCAAAAGACTTTTCGATCAAAAGTGGTAAAAATTGCGATTTTTCAAGATTCTTGGCCTTTACCACTTTTGATCGCTTATAACTCGTATACCAATTAACCAATTTCAATGAAATTTGCGGAGCGTATATAATTTATACAAGTTGACCAGACGCGTCTTTTAAATTTTCGTTATTGGCTCACCTAAAAGTCGTAAAAATCAATTTTTACTATTGTTTTTCACAATCCCGACCAAATGCATTTTTCAACATATTTTTAGACGTCATTTACTAAACTAATTCATCTAGCCTTACAGAGAAATTGAAGTCGTTTGGTCCATTCATAAAAAAGTTATTCTGATTTAAAGTGTCTGTGATCAGTTTTGCTCCTAACTGTACAATCGCTGCAGCCACTCGCGTTCTTACGAACCTTGCAAGAAAAAAATTAATACACAGACTAAGAATTATATTTACAATTTAAAGACGTTATTTACACACCATGTTGCTGTGTAGAGCAACTGTATTGTGTGTATTGCAACTGTGTATTGCATCAGTAGATTATCCTCGCAGAGTACTCTCTGCGTTCAATGAGATTAATTCCAGGAATGGGTTGCTTAATGTCAATCTGGGATTTCGCTTTCCTAGCCATGCAATAATCGCCTAATTAGATTACGAGCTCTTTAACTTGCGTGTCGTTTGTCGACTCTTACGCAAATTAAGAAAGGAAATTATTCTTTCAATGTTTCTCGTCTATGGTTAATATTAAAATGTTCTACATTAAACGCAGCAAGCAAAAGTTATTTAAATGCAATTTTCTAAAAATGCATTTCCTCAGAAGAGGAAATTAATAGAAAACAGATTAAATTTTTATCAGTTTGAAATTATTACAAGAATATATTTAAGTTCTTGTCAAGCCCGCATATATTATTTATTTTTCCAATGAAATTCATCCAGTCTTGCAATGAAATAGTTGAAGCAGGACAAAAATCTTCTGAAACCATTGCAGTAAGCAGGAGTTAAATAATAAATTGTTTCCTCTTTTAATAATTTCAACACATTAAAAATATTACAAAAATGTTCTGAAATTCTTCTCGAGCTGTTACTGTTTTTTTATTCGTTTACCCATTCTTGCAATTAAATGGTTGAACCCGACTAAAAATGTTCTGCATCCACTATAGTAAGCAGGAGTTAAATAACAACGTGCTTCTTCGTTTAAAATTATTAAAAATATTACAAGAATTTTCTACAATTTATTTATTTCGCTTGCCCAATCTTGTGCACAAAATGGTTCATGTCGATCGTACCGAGCAAAGGTTCCATAAAAATGCACTTTACCTCGGAGCAGCTTTCGTAAATGATTCCAGGAATATTTTGAAATCGATCGAAATAGAAATAATTGACAAGAAATTTTTGGGAGAGCTAATCGTCGGAGTGGTCGGTGACCGCAGCCAGCAGTGAGTCTTTGGAAGAGTCAAACGAGATGTTAACGAAGACGATGCGGTCTGTGCTCCCGGAGTCGAAGACCTTTTCTCATTGACGGGTCTCGACCGACTCCGGATTAATACAAATGCATAAGGACCTTTTTCCCCTTAAAAAGCTAGTCATTTTCGAGCCGAGACCTTCGGGGCCTCTCTCTCTCTCTCTCTCTCTCTCTCTCTCTCTTGCAGGGTCGATTTCCGGCGCATTGAAGACGTCGGTATTTTCTATGGACTCCCGGGGCAAAATCAGTGTGCACGACCGAGCCTAACAAGAAGTTGGAAGATCAAACTCTTCCTAACCCTTTTGAAGGAATCCGAGCCCATCAAGGACGTTGGTGCCTTCGTTTTCTATCTCTACACATTTCTATGCTGATCCTCCTAGTTAGAAAGCTACGCTCGTCGAAGACGCCGCTCTGCTTCTTCGTCTCTAATAGTTTACTTTCCCAGCGAACCTGCTCTTTCGTTATCCCTCGCTGTTTCTCCCTCTGTCTGCACCGTTTTTACCCGACATGCAAGCTGTTTCAGCTAACCTGATCCCCTCGGACGAGTATTCAAACTTTTACCAACATTTTAAAATCGAATCCTTTTTTTCTAATTTATTTTACGTCGCTTTTTTAACTGCGGTTTGACTGTACTATATTTTATAACACGAGAAAAGAAAAGAAAATTGGGTGACGTTTGTAACAAGCAAATTATTGTTTCACAGGCGAATTTGCGAGAAGTGGTAATTCCTTACCGTAATAAACTTCTGGAGGGAGCGACCAAAACTCCGCGTTAGATTCTATCGGACTTCTGATGTTACCGCGTCTTGAATATTTTTACGAGCCATAAATGCGCGGGGATCTCTGCAGCCTGGCCGTTAATTGTTAATTAAGAATAAAGGAGCGGGCAGAACGATAGACCAGAATCGTAACACTGTGGTAAATTGATTTACGCGTCCATAAAAGCGAAATTATTTTCTCAGCAGCCTCGATGGAGAAACTTTCTTCTTTGGATTCGCAGTTTTTCCGACGCGTCGGTGGAAAGACTCGTTTCATCATGTTGTGCGTGGTTCGTACGTGGAACAGTTAAAAAGGGACGAAGAGATAGAGAAAGATAGAGGGAAGGAAGAAGAGAGAAAGGGGGAGAGAAAGGAAATTTTGTTTCGCGAGCGTAACAGCTTCCAGACCCAAATGAACTTGTCAGAAGGTTCCTCTCTCGACTTTCGTGCGAATTAATTCATCCCCTTTGTTATTGCCCCCGATCTAAGTGGCAGAAAGAAGGCGAGAAACGAATGAAACACGAGCAAGTGAAAGCATTAGTGCTTCTTCGCCCACCGAGAATCCTCTTTCGTGCGGTATAGCTGGTAACTCCTGCGATGCATCGGGCATACCGGACGCTTTCGCAAATTAAGCACGTTTCTGGCTAAATCGGCGTGGGCTGAGGGCGCGCGAGGAATCTGGAGCACAGGTGGATAGTACTTCAGCAACATGAAAGAAATACGCACGGTCAAAAGTCTCCGCGCCGCGCCGTGCTCCTTAATGGAACGGTGAAACGTCATTCTACACGGATTTAATAACCGTCAGGAAATCAGCAAACAGTCGAATCATTACGCCATTTGTTCATCGATTTTCAAATTACGCAGGCTCCTCGAGTTTCATTCTAGATCTCAGAAGAATTTGTTTACCTGGTAACACGTGAAGAAATTCATGAGAAATCTTGAATTTGGTTTTGAACTTTTTAATCTTAACTTAGCACTCGTTTTCGGATTTTATGCATTCGTAACAAAAATGTGTAATCTCAAACAGCAAAACTATTAGAATAATTGAAAAGTTCTGCTGTATTATTTTCAATCTACTAAATAGATTTAAAAAAAGGACACTCTTCTATTTCACTCCGGTTTGTTGCAATTCAGTAATTACACTGTCCAACAGCCAAAAAGGATATCGATTCTCACTATGCAATTCTTATAGAGTTTTTTGCGTTGATTCCGAATCTGTTTTTAATTTTTCTCCTAGATGCACAGTTTTTGAGAAATTTGAATTTGAAAAAATGACATATTTTTCAACTTTGAACAAATATTGCGATGTTATTATAAAAGATATTGTATTGTTCTTTACATAAAACGATTCTCTAGACTGTTTAAATGACAGTTAATTAAATTAATGATTGTTTAAACATGTTTGGGATTTATTGCACTGTAAAAAACCGAACGAACTTATTTGCCAGCCCAATACGTAGATGTACCTATTTTTATGTTATTGTTATTGATGAAAATAGAGTATATTTGCTGTGCCATATTTGCAACCACCGGATATTCGTAGTAATTAATTTCCGGAGAAAGAGAAAGACAACAATTTTCAAACAATTCTTGCGCGGCAGAACTTATGGCAAGCTGCGCGTTTTATCTTCCGAATATATTCAAATGACACGAAAGCGCAATCAAGGGACGCCCGCCGAATAATGCGTTCAATCAATGATTTCTTCTAATCCCATGAGCATTTTTATATCGACGTATGTATTATTCATTTTCCTGCGCCATTTGCGCACTCCTTTCGGAAAATATCGAACTCGCTGTTTTTCAAACGTAGGACTCCAAAAACAATTCGATAATTGTCTGGAAATAATTCTTACGAGCATATATTATTTTTTTTTAATGCAATTTGAATCTCCAGGTAGAGATTATTTTGCCGGCGCACATATGGCCGAATGACCAAATTACGACGACAAAAGTCGATTTAACAATTTTCTCTAAACTAATTTCAAATACCATCATTACGTACTCTAAGAAAGGGCCCACAATGTAGCGTGAAAATTGTTTTTGTCAACGCAACGCAGTAGTCGGTGCACCTGTGCAAAATCTGGCTATGGTTCGGACGGTGAATCTCAGTTGTTCGCGTCAGTAATGTTGACGCCGTAATTCCGTTAATCCTGTTTTCTCCAATTGAAATTCGCTAAGTTTTCTACATGGATATTGAAGCGTCAGGTTCGTACTTTCATCTGCAATTATTGTCATCACAAAGATAAGTTGTACATACTGTTAATATACTATATTGTATCATATACTATTCTTGGTTAGGAAATATTGATATGCTTACTTTAGCTAGAGTTACAAAAAAAGTTCCAAAGAGTACCCCGATCTTTCTTTACCAGTTCGAAAAAGTGGCTTATAACTAATATTGAAAATTAAAAAATGAGCCCTCCCTTTGTCCCTTCGATCAATAGAGCGGATTTTTTACAGGTAGTCGCGTCGATTGGGCTGTACAGGAGATAAAGATTACGAGAAAAGAACTATTTGAAGTGTTAAGAAGTGAACAGTTTTTCAAGTTTTCATCATTTTAGTGCAGGGATGGGCACGGGTGGGGCCCCTCAAACGCCTGCTTCCCCCACCAAGCTTCCTTTCCGTGGCGCTCCTCGTGGCTCCGATGCACGAGGCCTGCGCACTGCTTGCGACGGACGAAGCGCGTCTTTCTTTCATAGTAACGACGGAAGCTGGTGGGTGATAGTAGGCGCTACGGTGGGGATGGCTTTGCCTCAATTGAGGCAAAAATGCCCATCCCTGTTTTAGTGTAATGAACGATTGTTAAAGTATATATTCGATAAGTTTGGTGTTAGAGAACATTCTGAACATTGTATGATGATGCTACTAATGATGCTGATGATAATGATGAAAATAACAATGAGAATGTAGAATAATATTTTTATTGCATATTATATCTCAAATAAAACTACAGAAATAATTTAGTGATTTAATTTATTTAATTCTGTTTTAATAAAAATACTATGGACCCTTAACCCTTTTTTATGACCCCAATTAACCCTAAGTAGCTACTTTTCCGAAGATTATTATTAAGCAGTCTTCTTATAAGCATTTCTAACTAGAATGTCAAATAAAATCTCATTTTTTATTTTTGTCGTCGTAATTTGGTCATTCGGCCGTATGTGCGGCGCCGGATTATGTTCAAGTTTCCACGATAGAAGGTTATCCACTTTTTATTCGACCGGAGTAGTTTTACACGCGCATGATACACTTGCATTAACTGCACACGTGCATTAGACGAATTAATGAGATAGAACCGCTTCGGATATGAATTACATCGTAATGGACTCGGGAGAAAATTACAGTGTAGCGACTTATTCAAAACAGCTCGTGGAGAAAAGTGACTGCCTATACAGAATTAAGTATAACTGACAGATGGTTATTCTAACATACTAAACGAAACCACTGAAGTCCGCAACACGAAACTTTCGATCGAACCATGATTGATCACACGACCACGAATTGGTATAATTACGTCCCGGATCGAACTATGCAATTTTTCGTTGACGTAATTATTGTGCAGTGCGATGATTGTTGGAATGCAAATTTTTCTGGAAATTACGCTACCCTTCCCCTTCCACGACGCTATTCCCCCACGCTTCTACCACGGTCCGGTCACGTGGCGCGTTTCGCCATGCGTCACAATGTCACGTGACTACTCCGGAACTGGGGAAGAGGGGGTACCTCTACCCCTCAATTCAATTCTTCAAAATACAGCACAAATTATCATTTCAAACGCTACGTCTTATATCGCTATAAAGACCTAATATTTTGAATTTCGAGGTTGTGAAGAGTTCTTATTTCGGAAAAACATTTGGTTGTTATATGAAAGTCGAAAAATTGAATTTCGGCCACGAAGTCCGTTGGCTGTAGCCGCGCTGTGATTGGTCCAACTTTTCGTTAATAACTTCTCAACAAAGCCGCAGAGGACATTTTCGCCAAGGAAAAAGTTACTTCAAATGACCTCAGGAATCACTCCTTACTTTACCAGTGGACCAACGAAATTTCCTGATGATCTGTAGAAGACAAGAAAACCGTCGCGCCTTTAGTCAAAATTAATTTGATTAATTTCATTAGGAAAAAAGTACAATTATTTACGCGTAGAGACTTGATACAACGACCCGTGTCTGTTTAATTTTAAGGAAGCTGGGGTTGCTCGCTCGGCGAGGTGAAAATTAAAGCAACACTTTCGAGAAAGATGGCTGTAAGAGCCGTCTACGGATTTATGAATTCTGTGTTGCACACCTCAACGCACGAAAACCATGGGAACGCGGCGCGGCGGAATGGAGGGTGCCTCCTCGTACCAGAAAATCATCGAGCTTTCGTTTCGTCGGGTATTGCGCGCTTTATAAATTATTATTAGCGGAAATTACGGGCGCAGATTCATCCCGTCGGCAGTAACGTTATGCATGCTTAATTTGATATCTTATAATATTTTCATGGACCTTGGGGACCGAACATTTGCCGCAATATGGACGTTTACTGAATCCATATTATGTTTTTCTCTCGGTTTAGTCGCTACAGGCAATGACTTCAGCGTCGGAGCTGTTGTTAATTACAAATGTTATTAAACGATCTTCAATATACTGCTTTACCATTGAAAGGGGTAAACTTTACTTTGCCGTACTCAAAATTTGTGCCTTTCTCCTACAAATTATAATGTATTTGGTATGTAATCCAGTAGATTTATGCCAGATCGAAGTTTCGATCCTCTAGGATCAATAGTTGAGGAGTTATGGTCGCTTAAAGTTGAGCATTTTTGGCGGCGCCTTACCTGTCAAAAATGCTCAACTTTAAACGACCACAGCTTCTCAACTATTGATCCTAGAAGTTCGGAACTTCGATCTGGCATAAATCTACTGGATTACATACCAAATACATTATAATTTGTAGGAGAAAGGCACAAATTTTGAGTCCGGCAAAGTAAAGAGCAGCCATCGAAAGTATACTTAAAACCATTGCGAAAATTTGGTTAGGAGAATCCGGAAGGGGTTAATATTACATCTACCATTCACAGTCGCCAGATGAGGGGAGGAGTGACCCTCTCTCTGCCAGTGGAAAATCGATACAAATATTGAAATAATTTCTGTTATCATTTTTCTATCGATCGTTCAACCTTTGTAAAATTTTGTACTCAAAGTCACGCGGAGGTCATAGTATTACGGGTCGTCGAATTCGCCTTGACCTCGGCTGTCATTGGATAACGACGAAAACATACAGTCCCATTAAAAAAAAATTTGAACGACATTGATATCTCGAAAAAAATCACTACGAGAACATTTTTTGTCTACTAGAATATGTGCCCCCTTGTGCCAAACATTTTTGGCGCCCAGGATTTTTCTGTCACAAGAAATGAGCGAGATATTTAAGATGTTCGACGTAGATGGGACACCCCGATTAAGAAAATTGTTACTACGTGAACGATAATATTAGAACTGGAGGAAAATGGAAATTCTCGCTAGAATACACTTTTTATTCGTTTGTTAATAGTTGTGCGATGGTGTTCTGATCAAATACCCTTTGTAGACCGCGGATCTTTATGCATTTACGACGTCTGAAAATTTTGAAAAAACGTTGGAACGTAAGAAATCGCCCAGAATTTAGTGCGATTTTTATTGATTTCAAATCTGTCTTTTTTAGTTTATTTATTTACATATAATGGTAACACTGCTATTATTGAAAATAAGACTTCACATGATGCCACTTTCTAAAAGTTGACGTACAAAAATTGGAAACTGCATAAACATTCGCAGTCTAATCCTTACCATGGGCAAAGCGTGGAACAGTCGCGTTGTCTTCAGGAAAGGGAGCAGGTTCCCGATATTAGAGTATTCGGGGCGTAATATCGTCCGGTATTGAAAATAGCTGGTCGATTTAAGCGGGGCCGGGTGTTCGGCAAAAGGATTAATTTATTCACCGATCACGTGCCAAGAATCGATGAAGCGCGGCGTCATGGACGCATCCGGGATGATTGTATCTTTCCGGCGGCGCGGCTAGCTCGAAAAGCGCTACCCTCAGCTCTCTCGTGTTCCCGTGGCACGTTGGCCCTCGACGTGATGTCGACACGACTGATCCCTCTCTCTCTCTCTCTCTCTCTCTTTCTCTCTCTTCTCTCTTCTCTTCATCTGTGTTCGGAGTACCTCGGTCTCCTCTGTTCTGCCGGGTTTCTATGTACACTCTGTCCAGGTGATGGACTGAAATGGGTCTCATTCGAAACCTCGGCAGAAACTTAAGAGTGTACATACACCGGCGACGTAGTCGTTGCTTTCCGGTGCGGCGTTTCTTTCGGTCGGTTTCGAGGGATGCAGCCGGGGACCCTGCTCGCGAGAATTCTCTCCGACTCTATCCCGGCTTGAACTGGTTCATTCGTAGCCGTTGCAGCGCAATCGTTACTACCACAATCTTTCTCGGCGCTATCAGAGCCAACGGGACTCTTACTGTCTCTGCAATTGATGCCATCACTGGCTCCGAACACTTAGCCAAGTTCCTAGGTAGAGAGGTGTCCGCATCGGGAATACCAGGCCCCAAGAACGGATACGGTAGAACAGAGAAAGAGCAGGAGCGAAGAGAGAGAGAGAGAGAGAGTGAGGCAAACGTGGAAGAGAACAAAACTCTGTGCACCGTGCACATTCCCTATTCGCAACGTGCAGAGTATTCCGCGTCGCAGCTGCCACGACTCCCGGCAAGCCATAGCGAAAAGTTAGCTGGCTTTTGCTATTTTTCCATGCCATTAACGACCAACTCGAACGACCTCTATCAATGGCTTTATGGCAGTTGCCTTTTATTCCCTTTTCCAACAGTACCTACCCCTTTGCCTCCATCCCACGCCCTTCACTTTCTCTTACGGCGCACAGTCGCAACATCAATGCTGCTTTCCTCCGGCTTTTTCCTTTTTCCCCGCGATCCTCCTGTCCTTTCCCGGCCAGATCTCTCGTCGACTCATCGAGCCCTGGAATCGCCCGCGAATGGAGGATCGCGATGCGATTTCATACTCAACTGCTGAGACGCTAACGCATTCGCACCCCGTCAACTCGAGAAACTGTTATTTATAACCCGGGTATCCCGAAAATGTTGCGAGCAACTTTTTCTTCTGCGGAAGCGGTTTTTATACTAGGTGAACCACGAATCGTCAGCACTAGAGATTACTCTGTTATTAGCAGACCGATGGAGAATGTTCTCATCAGATACACATATGTATAGTGTTCCTTCTCAAGAGTTATTTCTCATTTCTCGAGAAATTGCAGTATTTCTCGAGAAATTTAAATGTAGGAAAATTCTTATGAATCTCATTTATTTTATAACATCTTCTCCGCAAACGAACGAATACGTATGTCCTACCATCAATCAAAACGTGCTACATTTTAATGTAGGTATTTAAATATCTCTGTTACTTGTGATTATACGAAAAAATGTCAGAGAAGAAATTTGCACTGTTCAATTAGGTAAATATAATGGCAAAATAAACAAATTTTTTGGAAACCATATTTCGCAATTTCAAGGTCATCGTTGTTTTTACTTAAGGAGTTCATATAATTATCCTATATTCCTATTCAGAAAAAAACCTCGGTACGATTTCTCGATCGAACAACAAAAAATCCGATCTTCCGCAGTCAATTGGCGAACAGAAGGTTCCCGATTCGACCTAACGCAAAATCTTAGGAGCGTTCTAACTGACCAAACTTTAAGCTCCGAAGTTCTTCCGATGGAAAAGCTGTTCGACTTGATCCCCGAAAGAGCCTGTGATCCTTCGAATGAGAAAAACGCGGGATTCGACGACGGTGGTTCGATTCTGACAATGCGAGTCGACTAGCAATCCAACGATCACGCGATTGGCCTAGCAGATGGAATTCGATCGCGGGAACTAACAGGTCGGAGGAGGGATTCGCACGAATTTGTGCCGAAATGGAAGGCGGAAAAGTGAAAAGAGACGTCGTCATTGGACGAGGGCGAGACGATCGAGCGGCGAATTGTAGAAGGAATGCAAAATGAGGATGCCTGGGGTCTGGGACGTGCCGCCATTATGTATACGGATTTCTCAGGCCTAGTCTGGATTAGAAACTTCAGCCTTAGAAAAGACGGCGAGGCCCGGCCGTGAGGAAACATCCAGCTGAGAAAACAGATTTGCGAGTTGGCTCTTGATTTCCCGCGTCAGCCGGGTCCCGAAGTTGACGGGAAACTTCGCGGCGGACTTGGGATTTGCATTTTTTCTCGTAATTTCTGTTACATCGATCTGCGAACGGGTCTCCTCGATTCTTTTGGTAGAATCGACGCTCCGCCGGCGTTCCGGGACCACGAAACTGCGGGAAAGAGTTAATACGGGACCTCGATTCTACAACCAATAATTGCGACCAATCGATTAATCGTTTGTTTTCGTGGTGCGCAACATTTTAAGCGAAGTAGAATCTAATTGCTTTCACGTGTACTCTTTGCAGCATGTAATTGGAACGTAGAAGATTTATAATGCGGTATTAAACGGAAATTATAATTGGATTACGAGCGTTTTATGCTAATTCGCTGTATGCAGATTCCAGTATTTATGGACTCGGGGAACGAGAATTACGTAGAACGCGGTTAGTATCTTGAAAATCTCCTTCTTTGTTTACCTAAATTAGAAATTAGTAGGACTCCCGATAATTATACTGGCGCAGCACTCTCTTTCGTCCTTCAGCTCGTTCATTTTTCACAAATTTATTGATCTACAGTCAGTCCAAGAAGTATTCGTACACCCTTTAAAACAGAATAACTTTTTCATAATTGTACCAAACGATCTGATTATTTGTAAGCAATTAGGAGCATTGGTTTACTGAATGATGTGCTAAAAATATTTTCTAAAAATGACAATTTACAAGGTTGCATGTAAAAATAAAAAAGGCACTTTTTAAAACTTTTTTATTTGGGCTCTTAATTGTTGGAACATCTGCAAAAAAATTAAGTCGAGTGTTGATGGATATTAAATTCCTCCCGACGCACATACGGCCGAATGACCAAATTACGACGACAAAAATATAAAATGAGATTTTATTTGACATTCTAGTTAGAAATGCTTATAAGAAGACAGCTTAATAATAATCTTCGGAAAAGTAGCTGTTTAGGGTTAATTGGGGTCATAAAAAAGGGTTAAGGGTCCATAGTATTTTAATTAAAACAGATTTAAATAAATTAAAACACTAAATTATTTCTGTAGTTTTATTTGAGATATAATATGCAATAAAAATATTATTCTACATCCCCATTGTTATTTTCATCATTATCATCAGCATCATTAGTAGCATCATCATACAATGTTCAGAATGTTCTCTAACACCAAACTTATCGAATATATACTTTAACAATCGTTCATTACACTTAAATGGTGAAAACTTGAAAAACTGTTCACTTCTTAACACTTCAAATAGGCCTTTTCTCGTAATCTTTATCTCCTGTACAGCACGGTCGACGCGACTACCTGTAAACAATCCGCTCTATTGATCGAAGGTACAAAGGGGGGACTCATTTTTTAATTTTCTATATTAGTTATAAGCCACTTTTTCGAACTGGTAAAGAATGATCGGGGTACTCTTTGGAACTTTTTTTGTAACTCTAGCTAAAGTAAGCATATCAATATTTCCTAACCAAGAATAGTATATGATACAATATAGTATATTAACAGTATGTACAACTTATCTTTGTGATGACAATAATTGCAGATGAAAGTACGAACCTGACGCTTCAATATCCATGTAGAAAACTTAGCGAATTTCAATTGGAGAAAACAGGATTAACGGAATTACGTCGTCAACATTACTGACGCGAACAACTGAGATTCACCGTCCGAACCATAGCCTAATTTTGCACAGGTGCGCCGACTACTGCGTTGCGTTAACAAAAACAATTTTCACGCTACATTGTGGGCCCTTTCTTAGAGTACGTAATGATGGTATTTGAAATTAGTTTAGAGAAAATTGTTAAATCGACTTTTGTCGTCGTAATTTGGTCATTCGGCCGTATGTGCGACATCAGAAACAATCCTATGATGTCCAAAACATATACATAGTGCCATTTAAAAAAGTCAAGGTGACCTTTACCCTAAAACATTTTTTAATTGCACTACTGGAAATGCCTAAAACATGGTGACATAATAACCTAACGGATACACCCTGGTATATTCCAAGATACAATTCGTTTCTTTCGAAGTTCCTTCAATCTTTATTGTAGATACCGAGGTTCTGTTTGCAGCACAACAATTTGTTCTTACAATAGAATTTATGACGATAGAACTCGCGGACGTCGTTCAATTCGAAAGTTTCTCGCCAAGTAAACTGAAGTTATTAACTGAAACGCAGCGAGGAATACTACCGGTGTCGGTAAGTGGACTTGACATTGACATTTTTAAATCAAAACTTTATCCTCTTAATTGTAGTCACCGCAACCGGAATGGAATTCCTTGCTACCTCACTCCGTCTGCGTAATAGGTTAGCGAAATTCCATAAATCCTAACACTTCAACAAATTTCAAGTTCGCGTCGCTATATTTGAATAATCAATTATTACGTTTTCGTGTTCCACGTGAATCTTCGCACAACTTTGTCGAAACCGATTGACCGGTTGAATTTCTCAAAATTTATTCGGAAGATAATCGAATTATCCAGTACGTTGGATACGTGTACACAGATGTAGATAATCATTCGCTTGTGTGGTTGTTAATAGAACTTCCGCGTATCCGCAGCCGGGTTTACACGTATGACCACAGTTAAGCGAATCACAGGTGCAAGCTCGTAGAATTCTGCGAAGCGTGACGTAGACGTCTCTGCGGTTAACCGACTTAATCCGCTCTTACGTTAGTCTGCTACCATAGAACAATAGTTTACAGCCTATCGATCGAATTGTGTGTTGCTCTCGTTTAAACGAAACCCATTCCGGCGTGCACGCCTCCCACCTACAGGGTGTTTCGTTTATCTTTGAACGGAAGTATCCACGTGACGCACTGAAGTTACGAAGAAAATTTGTTTACAAAAATTGTTCGGTATAAAGGGGGTATAATCATATAGTCTAACTTCTTGGAGGACTAGCATGGCGGGCATTTGAAAATCAAATTAAGTTTTTTAAATGGAATGCCCTATTTTCTCTACCACAGATCGTTAGAGTATCAAATTCTGAGTATAATGGTGTTGACATTCATATATCCTAAACCTAATAGTTAACAATTTTCTTTCTTCTTTGGATAATATCTCGTGAATTAACTATTAGGTTTAGGACATAAAGGCCAACACTATTATACTCAGAATTTGATACTCTATCGATCTATGATATAAAAAAAGGACATTCTATTTTAAATAATCAAGGTGACCTTGAAATGTCATCTATGCCTCCACCCACGCAGAAAATGTTTGCGTCACAATATGACCCCCTCTGTACAGTGCAAATTTTGTTGTTAACATTTTTCTGTATCATTACAAATAACGGATATATTCAAGGTGGACATAGTTATTGCCACTCTGTCTATAAAACTTACAGGGTATAGAGGGCGGCATATTGTGACAAACATTTCCTGCATAGCTGGAGGCATAGAGGAGATTTCAAGGTCATCTTGATTTTTTTTAATGGAAACATCTACTTTCTGTATCATGAATCGATAGACTGCCAAATTCTGAGTAAGAATGTATTGACCTTCATATGTCCCAAATCGAAAAGTTTACGAGATATTGAAACAATTTTCTTTCTTCTTTGGACATTATCTCGTTAACTATTAGGTTCAGAACATACGAAGGTCAACACTTTTATACTCAAAATTTGATACTCTATCGATCTATGGGACAAAAAATAGGACATTCCATTTAAAAAAATGAAGGTGACCTTCATATCTCTAAAAAGAATTACATAAAAACAAACATTTTTTGGTATCGTATGATCCCCATTTCACCATTCAACTTTGTCCTTCAGACATTCGACGTATCTTTAAAAACAACAAAGATATTTGAGGTGGCAACTTTAGGTGACTCACCTTGTATAAAGAAAAAAATTCGAAGAAAATGATTAAAAAATATCGATTCTTATACTTTTTGGGTCCTCTGGATCCTCTTCGATAACTGTTATCGATGAAGAAAAACTGTTTTGATTGCTCAAAGCAGTTATCGATGAAAGAGTTCATTTCGATCACTCATAACAGTTATCAATTAAAGAGTTCATTTCGATCGCTCATATAACAGTTATCAATGAGAGAAATTTATTTCGAAATAAATAAATCGAAATAAACTTCTCCCATCGATAACTGTTACGAGCGATCGAAATAAATTTCTCTCATTGATAACTGTTATAAAGTGATCGAAATGAATTTCTCTCAACGATAACATTTATCAACAAGAGAAAAAAAAATTTCGTTTACTTATAATCCTTATTTGTAACTAATACGATTTTAGTCGATGAAATACTTATTATTCCATGACTTTTCTTCTTTTTGGTTAGAACAGTTAGGGTCCCTGCTTAAGACAGTTATTACCTTTGAATTTAAGCTGTAAATCAATGTCAACTTCAATTTCAATTTCAACTTCAATTTTTATTATTTTTATAGTAATTTTAATTGCAATTGTTATTTTTGTTACACTTTTTATGTCAATTCCACATGCGTTCTTCTGATAAAGCTAGGTTTAACTTTAAACTCGTTTTTGTCGAACTCTATTTTTACTCATCCCTTCTTTTAGTTGAATTAACATTTATGGACCTTTAAGACTTCTTAAGCACGTCTTAAAGACCTCCCGAATGTCTTACGAGCGTCTCCTGAACGTCTTTCAGACGTCAAACAGACGTCTTGAAGACGTCTTTAATTTACGTCTGTAAATCAGATTTATGTAGAAATATGAAATTGGGGGACCATGTTGCCACCCGCCCTTTGTCTAAAACAGTTCTTATTGGGAACGGTGTCCTTATAGAAAATTGGTCCAGTGTATAGCGGGAGAAGCACGGGGTGTGCATGATATAACAAAGGCAGGCCGGTGAAAGCGCGCGAGCCGCTCGTTGCTCGTTTGCACGAGTTCTCCTTTAACGACCTATGCGAACGAATACACTCTGATCAATTGCAATCCGGTTGAGTATACCTCACGAGGAAGACCTCCCGGGTCAATACCGGCATTGTCAGGCCGTATGAAAAAGTTTGTATATTCTAGGAACCGTATCAACTGTAATTGAGGCCACCGGTGCAATCACGCCCATTTTGCGGACATCGGCTCCGATGCATTCTACCGCATGCAGCACAGAACTCCAAAATTCTGACGGCGTTTCCGTACAACAGCGTCGGAACAGCCGGCTTGTTAACGTTTTCATGGGCTCGCCGATCGAGATACAATCCGGAATGATCATTTCGATTGGATCACAATGCAAAATTAACCTGGTCCAAAATTGCTTTTTAATAACATATTAATAATTGACGCTCCGATGGATCTTTTAATCGTTGAATCCTTCCAGATTGCACTGCGTTCAGATTTCTAAAAAGAAGTATACAGTATTTTATCGATAAATGTCCCAAATGTCTGGCGGATAAATGTCCCAGAACTATCCCCACTACTGCGGGGTGTTCCCCCTCGAGGGGCCGTGAAACTCGAGAGGCCTCGGTCGCCGAGAAGCATGACTCATACGGTTCGGGTATATCGGTGAGACCACACTAATTCGAATGTCACAACTTCTTTATTTTCCATTATTTTTTTATGGAACTTTCACCAACATATTCGTGGCATTTTTTTAATGCAAAATGATACCAAACACGATATAATTCCCACTGTATTTAGTGGTTTAATTGACGATGAGAGTTACCGGATACGGGACCCCCCGCGACCGCTTAGTCCGCGTACCGTTAGATCCGCCTCTGATGATCAGCGTTGTGTGATCGGTCAATCCTGCGGTGAGAAGTTATTCGACACTTTACGATTAACATGCTCATCAAACCAGAAAAGTTGGTACAGTAATCGCTCGTTCGTTGTCCTGAATCGTGGGCACGATCGTTGTCCAGTGCCTACCCACTCCACTGCCTGTCAACGAGAGGATTAGGCCTGCGTGGATCTGGTCGCCAGATGTGTCCCAGGACTGTCTAGACCCTCGTAGAACGGAGAACAATAGGAAAGGAATGTGGCAAAGGAAATAAGGATTTTTTAAAATCCAGACAGTTGACTGCGAATGCTTTTCTTTGTCATTTAACTAGTCGTTTCACTAAAGACGCAGTCATAAATCAAAAATAGTGTCCGGGCACGGTTGTTGTCCGCTCAAACCCCCGGCCTTTGGACAACGAAGGAGCTTTTACTGTACATAGTCTTCGAAAAAGAAAGTGATCCAAATGCGGGGAAGCTTCCGAGCTAGAAGAGGCGGTGCGCTGAAAGCTCCGTGGCGTGTAAAAAGCCCGATAAGCCGTAGATTTTAGCGTAAAGGGGCGTGTTCAATGGGACCGTCTGTTGTTATTAAACCTAGTCCAATGACAAGGTATAATAATGCGATGAGGACGATGGAGTAGCGTCGCATTTGAATATCGCTGCTTTCACGGTGCAAGGGATGCGCGCGCGGGGGCAAGTACACTTGGTTGAGTAGCGTGGGAGAAGTCGGTCAATGGCGTGGGGTGTAGACGCGAGGTTTCGGCCACTTGTGTGCAACATTCGTGTCGAGGTAAGGTCAGAAATATATGATAAGCTGTGTTTCCATATGCAGTGCGTGTTCCAGAATACATTCGAGAGATGCCTCTCCTCGGCGAGCGTCGCCTCTAAAAGGCAACCCCTTTTAAGTACTTCGAGTGTGTTTTAAATATCCCGGCCACCGGGTCGAAGTCTTTAATATTAACCTCCCCACGGCCGAGAGTCGAGCATATCAATGGTAAAATGGTGAAACACTTTTTCCCCGGAGCCTCGGAAATTCTCTTTCCTCTATTCCCTTTGCCTGCCGAGAGAAATCCGGTTCGCTATCTCCTCTTCGGGTTCTCGTTTTTCTTCCATAAACCAGTGAAACGAAATCGTACATCGATTTTTAACGCGTCGTTGTGAAGGTGAAGACTCAATCTTCTAATCTCTGGAAGGCTTGTTCATCTTTTTTTAATGCTTCCAAAGAGGTAAAAACATCTTCGAGAAACAATGCTGTGTGAAGCTAGGGTCTTCAAGCTTTAAAACGAATACGAGTTTATTGTTTTTTACGAAATGTTGAATAAATTGCCTTGAGGAAGACAGTGTATATTAATCACATCTTCCAGAGCACACTGGTCGCGTAATTAGAGGTCTTTCGTGAATCATTGATCAAGTCCAAGGATCTCGTCTGCATAATGATGTACTTCAAATATATGAATATTATGTTGAGAGTTTAAGGGACAGGAATTTCTCACCATTAGCTTTATTACGAAGCCGTGATTAAATATGATTAAATACTTGTTAAAATAATAACACCTGACGCGCGATGGGAACGTTCACTTAATCTTGGGAGAAAGAGGATGTGTTCGTTGTTAGAGGCATTGCGACAAGCATGCGATTCGTTTGCGCTTTTAATTATGATCTCATTCGAATTTAGTAATCTACTATGATCGATGATAAATTTTATTATTCGTGTGATAAGTAATTTTATTAAATTGTCTCCATACATTCTCAACCCTCGAATGGTTGATACTGGGGTCTCTCACGGCCAATTCTTAGCAATTGCAATTTTTTCAAAACCTTTTTTGCATGTCATTTGGTAAACCAATTCTTCGATTATAAAAAAGTTATACAGTTTTAATAATTGTTTTGTTGTACGTTCAAATACTTTTGTGGTTCAGTGTACATATACAGGGTGTTTCGTTCATCTTTGAAAATTGTTCTCTATGAAGGGTACAATCATACAGGATGAGTCACCTAACGTTGCCACCTCAAATATCTTTGTTGTTTTTAAAGATACGTCAAATGTCTGAAGGACAAAATTGAATGGTAAAATGGGGCTCATAAAGTACCAAAAAAATGTTTGTTTTTATGTAATCTTTTTAGAGAAGCGATGATAATGTGGTTCCCCGATTTTATATTTCTTCCGTAAAACTGATTTACTACCTAAATTGTAAAATGATAACTGTTTCAAGTTGAACGCAAACAATAAAAACGCTATACCCTTCTCAATCAGAATTGTTAGAGAGAGGAATGAGTACATATGTGGTTGAATTCTAATAATTTAGATAGTAGATTCAAAAGATATTGAAGATAAGCAAACCTATTTATATTTCAATCGAATATACATGTATGTATTGTATAATATTATATGTATGTATTCTGTTTTGCAAGAACGACTGATTAGCGAGAGTGACAATGGCGAAAGAAAACGGTGTCCCACATGCAGCCACTTTCCTCCGATGATAGCTATCACTTGAACACGGTCGTTCTTCTAACTTATTTAAGAAACAGTGACGCGACCTTTCTCCTCTCGAAACGGCTAACAACATTAACTACGGAAGCTTCGAAATTCTGTGCTTCACCCCATCTCGTTCTATTTAACTAAAACGAAGTTCGACGTTCAACGAAGTTTCCAATTTCAATGGTGCAGGTGTGAAATTCTACGCCGGGGAACGAAAATTCGATTATCGCTTACTTAAACTGCCCCAAATTTCGTAAACACGTTTTGTAATTTATATAATCCCGGAAGTCACTATTTGCATCTCTAACAGTAGACTAGATAAATGAGACAAGCATCATTATACATATATGTACTTCAGCAAAATAAGAAGAATGTACGTAATAGGATGTTTAACAATTTCTGTTGTGATGCATGTCCAAGAAAACAAATCTGTAGAGTAATCTCTATGATCTGAATTAATTAAAAGATTCAGAACTCGTCATTTCGACTGGTCTTACAGGTCCAGCGCTAAAATTAGTATTATTATTTATATCGATTCTCCCATTTTGGTTCGAAAAATATTTAAAAAATTTCTACGGCGATTGCACACCTGTCTGTTTCTCGCTGAATAGCGTTTCACCTCGGAGCGTGACGGATCAGACTGACTCACAGTCCAGCGATCGCGTACGCGTCGCGCCTAACGAAGTTTTTACTTCAAAAAATCTTTTCAAGATTTGTTGAAAGCAATGATTCAATTCGAGTTTGTGTTATCGAAAAAAAGTATCGATGTTTTTGAAGTTTTGTTTACCTCAGACCAGCAAGGGCTATTACCACTGAAAATAGGATTTTATTTGATTAATAAAAAGTGCAACTTGCACGAACATCCGCAGTCTAGTCCCTAGAAAACCTGCTGACGCACACTTGTGGGCAGAGTTCAACGCACTCGTAAGAAAGTTCGAAGTAACTTGTCATTTCCGGCAAAAACGAGAGTCCAATGCCGTGTAACAGGTACCAGAAGTGGGGGGGGGGGAAGGTCGGGGAATGGTAGAGTCGCGCCGTGAAAAGTAAAAATTTCGCGCAGCATCGAACCTGTTAAGCCGCGGGGGCTGAAAAGCGAAATTTGGCGAAACAATCGATGTCAACGCGAGCCAAACTGCATCGTCTATTTCGACAACAGCTCCGGCGAGTCTCGGATTGCGGATTTCGTTATTGACGCAATCGGCGGTTGATGCGGCCGCTCGGAAAGGTTAGGCCATGCATGGTCTCTCGAGCGAACGACGATGTTGCGGGCACGTTCTGCGCAAGGATCGCGCGGATAATCGGCAAATGAGCATCGCGGAGAGAACTTAATATGCGCCCGGAGAAGAAACTGCGCGCGCGCGCGCGCGTTCTCGAGGGATAAGTCTGACATGGTCGCGAGCGTAATAAAAATTCAGTCGGGTCGGCCATCACGCGACCAACACGCACAGCGTATCTTTATGGCGGCCCATAAAGTCGCGTAATTGTGAAATATTGCCGGGCACGGCAATGCTTTCGCGATAAAAGGAGTAGCGGGGCGAAGAGAGAGTGAGGGGGGGGGGAAGGGAACGTGATAAAAAGAGATCGAACCGAAAGAAGCCACGCACCACCCTTTTCGCTCCCGGCTAAGATTTTCGTTAGGCCAAGTGCGAACAGCCCCGGATGAATCAGGCCGAGTTACGCGCAAGGATAATGGAGGGACGGCAAACAACCATGTCTCCTACGTCGAGGAATGAGCGAAAATGGTGACCGTGCGAATAAATACAGAGGGTGCAATTTCTAAGCTATGCGTCCGACGAGACCAGTCAGCGAGCGCAAACAAACGTGGCAGTGGCCACTCGAGCGCGACAGAGTTCATTCTCTGACAGTCAGCATAACCTTACTTCTTCGTAACTGATGTAGACAATTTTTCTTTTCCTTTTTCAAGTTGCTTAAAAACGAGCCTTCTTCTGATTAACGTTTACGACTAGACTGCAGATCTTTATTCCCTTTATGATTTTAATAGAGGATATATCATATATTGACTTCTTGAATTTTTAAAATTCTCCAACAATTTTGACTTTCGTCTACTCAATTTTGCTATAAATGCATAAAGATCCATAAAGCTTTATGCATTTGCTTTGTATGTATAAAGATTTTATGCAATTATGACAAAACTGAGCAGGTGCAATTTCAAACAGCAAGTAAATACTAGGTCATTCAGAAGGTTCGTAGCCTAACAATGAAATGACATGAAATAATGAGTCAAAATACATTTATTCTTCAGTATGTTCTCCCTTAAGCTCGATACATTTTTCCAGCGATTTTCTAATTCATTTACCCCATCTCTGAAATGATTTTCCTCGAGACCTCTAAAATAGTCATCTACGGATGCTGTAACTTCGTCTCTTCATTTGATGAAAAACGCCTGCCACGGAGGAATTTTTTGAGATTTGGGAACAAATGGAAGTGAGAAGGGGCCAGGTCTGGTGAATATGGTGGATGCTGCAACAATTCATAGCGTAACTCCTTCAATTTGGCCATTGCAAGAACACCTTTGTGAGCCGATGCATTGTCCTGGTGAAAAAGGACTTTTCTCTTTGCTAAGCCAGGTATTTTCTCCCGAATTTGTGCATCCAGTTGATCCAAAAGGTTTCAGTAATACTCGCCTGTTATTGTTTTCCTGATTCGAAGGTAATCAATTAATAAAATTCCATTTGCATCCCAAAAAACGGATAGCACGAAATTCTTTGTCGATTTTGACCACTTTGGTTGCTTTGGAGCTGATCAACCGGGCTCAGTCAACTCTGCGGTTTGATATCGCAATGCAGGGTCATAGTGGTACACCCAAGTCTCATCCATGGTTAGAAATCGACGCACAAAGTCAGTTTTATTTTTTTGCAAACGATCCAAACGTTGCGTTGTTGAGAACATTTCACGCGAACGCGTTTTTTATCCGAATTTAGCGAATGCGGCACCCATCTTGTCGGTAGCTTCCTCATACCTAATTCATTAGTTAAGATCTCGTGAACCGATCCAGTTGAGATGCCTGTGGCCTCGGCTAAATCAACCACAGTTAATCGGCGATCCAAACATTTCTCGCTATGTTTATTAATTACAATTACGTGAATCAGTAGCGCTTGCTGTCGCGAGTAGCTACGAAGGTATCTACGGTGGGGGAACGAAGAGAGGTTGATTCTCTGAAATGAAATCATTCATTCCTATTTTCGATAATGTTGACGAGTTGAAATCAATGCAACAGTAGCTTAAATATGTTTAGGAAGTTCAAAAGAACTTGTTAGCTGACCATTAGACTGCGGATTTTTACGCATTTATCAAGAAATTGGCTGGGTGAGATATAAAACAGAAAAAGATTCGCAAAATCTAATTATTGAATTCCTGCCGCCCATATCGTTGCAAAACAATCGTATTTTATTTTTATTTTATTATATTTATTAATAGATGACTTTAAAGACCAAGAGATAGACAACACAAAAACCGCAATTATTTGTGCACGGGACGGATAAAAAATCCGAGAGCAGACATTCGACCAGCGGTGGTAGGTTTACTGTTAATCAACGATTGAATTTAATCAGAGACCATCGTGAACGAAGACTGGTCATCGTTTAATGATATCAGCCCATCCGGTGCGAATACGTTCCATGGGATTCTCGCGGCGCGACACTTAACCGAAAATGAAATTTCGAAATCGGCAAAATTAAAATCACTCGTTAGGCCGTCCGACCGGTAGCTGCAGATAAAACCTGATTTTACGCAGGACTTGCTTCGGATTTTTCGTCGGGAAGAGAAAAGAGAGAGAGAGAGGGGGGGGAGAGAGTGAGGAGGAAGCAACGCGACCGGATGCATCCCTTTGAAGGCAAAAGAGGGAAGAGCGGCGGACCTTTTGCCGGCTGACTGGTGGATCTGTGGGTATACCGACAGTTCGTTAAGCTACGACTGCCTCTGAATGAAGGTAATGGAGTGGGCAGGGCCGGTAATCTAAATTTCTCATGTCGCGGACGTGCAGCTCGCCGGCAAATGCCGGGTCTTCATGGGCAAAAGAGGCGCCAACAGAAGGTGAAAGAAGACGCGGAAGAAAGAGTCACGGACGCGGCCGCAGAGTTTCGATTTTCCTGTCGCATCATCCTACAACATACGGCCCGTGAATCCCGCTTGTCGCCACTGTGTCACTCTGACTATGGACTACGTCGAATTTAGAAGAGGCTGTCCGAATATGGAACAGTGACATTTCCAACAATAACAACCACTACTGTATACAGAATGTTCCTCTTCGATCAAACATCTAAATTATTGTATTTCTACATTCCTCCAATTCCAATTCATTTGTTTTTCATCTTTATCTTTCTTCATCCTCTAGGCACTTTCAAAGTTATCGTTTTGTAGGTCTTTCAACTCGTCTTGATCCCGACTACAGCCTCGCATTTTACAAAAAAGATGTTAGTGTGCAAATCTGTGGACAACCTCGACAAGCCCTTTGTCTTATAGTTGGACAGCGGACATTTATGCAAAATAAAAATTTTCTACCAGAATTGCAACAACCTGGAGTGAAATAGAAATTGACTTTGCCTTTTAATATGTTTAATAGGTTGAAAATAGCAGAACAGTGTCTTTAAATTCTTCGCATTTAGTCACTCAGCATTTAGCATCAGGTCATTCAGAAAGTTCGTAGCTTAACACATAGTCGGCCAATAGACAGTTAGCGCGCCAGGCCGACTGTGCTGGACTGTGCCAACTCGCGTCTAGGTCGCGCTCTGATTGGTCCGTGTTTTTCGTTAATAACTCCTAAAGAAAGCCGCGGATAACATTTTTGCAAAGGAAAATGTTGCTTCAAATGGTCTCAGGAACCTCCCATTTCCGGGATGTGCAGGAATTTTGGGACACCCTGTATAAAAGACGATTAAGCGGGAAGGAAATTTTTGACGATACGGTGAATGTGTTAGGGGGCAGTGCTCCTTCATATGTAATGGTAGAAAAATAGGGTGCTCTATTTAAACATGCTCGTTCAGACATTAATGATGATCCACGTTCAGGACGTCCAAGAGCTGCAACCACTTCAGAAATTATTGATCATGTCCATGATTTGGTTCTGGAAGATCGCCGATTAACTGTGGTTGATTTAGCCGAGGCCACAGGCATCTCAACTGGATCGGTTCACGAGATCTTAACTAATGAATTAGGTATGAGGAAGCTACCGACAAGATGGGTGCCGCATTCGCTAAATTCGGATAAAAAACGCGTTCGCGTGAAATGTTCTCAACAACGCAACGTTTGGATCGTTTGCAAAAAAATAAAACTGACTTTGTGCGTCGATTTCTAACCATGGATGAGACTTGGGTGTACCACTATGACCCTGCATTGCGATATCAAACCGCAGAGTTGACTGAGCCCGGTTGATCAGCTCCAAAGCAACCAAAGTGGTCAAAATCGACAAGGAATTTCGTGCTATCCGTTTTTTGGGATGCAAATGGAATTTTATTAATTGATTACCTTCGAATCAGGAAAACAATAACAGGCGAGTATTACTGAAACATTTTGGATCAACTGGATGCACAAATTCGGGAGAAAGTCGATGAAAATCGTAACTATTTTCCTAGGTTTCCAAAATTTTCGTATGAAATTTTGTTATATTTTATATATTACATTATCCATCGCTACTTGCATTTTATATAATGTATAAACATGATTTACTTATCTCCAGGGACACCCTCCAGATTGTAGAATAAAAATTAGTAGGATATAACACAAATTATATTCACTTCTGGACACTTTTCTCACTCAACAATTTACTGTGCGTAGCTGCTACCTGAGCGATATATGGTCACTATCAGACTGAATTTCTCGCTCAGGTGGAAAGGTCAGGCCCTTTTCCCATTAACCATCCAATAGCCCAACTATCAGAGTAACCAACCCACGTATACAAAACTCTTGATTCGAAAATTCATTTTTCTGATTTTTGGCCACGTTTTGGAGTAAATCGACCACTGTGTGCCGGTTCGAAGCTGCGCGTTCAGCGTTGAATTAGAGGCGTGGCGGGAGCGCGGCAAATTGGAAAATTGTTTTACCGGTCGCGTTCGAAGTTAGCGCTGTTTCAATTCCGGTTCGGCGCAAACCCTTAACGACACTTCAGACGCAGCTTAACGACAGCTTATTCGCGAAACGGTGATTCCGCCGCGGGATGATCAGTGGTATAGACATCGGGGCGGGGTATGCGTTCTCGCCTCGAGGCGAGGCGATGCGAGGCGTGCGTCGATGTTTAGTGCGTGCGGACGTCGTATTTCCCGATCATTATTGCGCACTGTCGTGGTCGTGTAGCTCTCTCTCTCTCTCTCTCTCTCTCTCTCTTCCTCTTCTCTTTCCCGACGTCTCTTATCATTTAAATATTGCCGGCGCGATAGTTTGGTGTCGAGGAAAATTCACGCTGCGGATTGCGCGCAGAGAATTCGCACGGCCCTGAATTGCGAAGGGAAGAGCGGTAAAGGGAACGGGGCCGTATCAACAAAACGATACCTCCGGTTAAAAATGTATCGGAATGTAAAGAGAGCGCCGGTGAACTTTTCAATAAAATACGTGGCAATGCAAATACGGCCCGGGCTCCGGCGGTAGTTACCGGTTCGCGCGCGCCCGATGCACGGGACTTTTCAATATCTGCTAAATTATACGTTCGCGCGCGTGTTTTTCGCCGTGTATTGGATATTCTCCACTGTTTGCTTCTTTTCTTTCGCCTGGCGCGGCGACGGACAATAAAAATACAACGTACACGCACACGCACACGCACGCCGCGCCTCGGACCGTGCGCGTTTCAAATCTTCGATAACGCGCGCCCCGTAGACTCGTTCCACACGGCAAACTCGAGACAATTAAACCCGGACGACGGCAACAATGGAGCGCGATATCGACACGCAGTATTTGCGATCATTTCACACGTCGGCGTTGCGTCGCGTCACCCGGAAACTTGGATTTGTTGCGTGGACCGCCATTTCTGATGTTTTTGAGGTTTTAGTGCTACGCTCTCGCTCTTTCTCTCTCTATCTCGAGGATTTTTCGATTCATTGCTTCCGGTCGCAGTTCTTTCTGCGCCCTCTTTCCGATCTCGTTGTCTAGTTTAGTTTGCTTGCTGGTTTATTGGTTTGATTTTTAACAATCACGTTGAACAAATGTAACTTTGTGGGTACAATTATGGATCGAAGCAAGCGCCATTCTGGTCAACATGTCTCTTCATTATATTTTGCATAAGTTCGTGCCCGATTTGAAAATAAAATTCAATGGTTAAATTTCAAAGAATACAACTTTATTAATCAATTATACGTGCAGTCACCAATCTTTTCTAATTGTGCAAAATTTAACCACTTTTTAATTTCCATTTAACCAATCTTTAAAATTTAACCATTGTATTTTATTTTCAAATCGGGCACGAACTTATGCAATCATCTAATATTAGAGTGCAAATTGCATTTTTTAACTGCAAGTCTCTTCATTATATTGGGGTGGAAATTGAACTTTTCAATTGGTCACATCCGCCATTTACAAGATTGTTACATATCTCTGTTTTGTAATTCTCTTTACCATAGACGAATTTTTATGTCACGTCGGACAAACGTAATCTCCCGAGTTAAATTGTGGAGCGAAGTAAGCACCATTCTGGACATTACATTCTGTCAACAAGTCTCTTGATTGTATTAGAGTGGAACTGAAATTTTTTGATTGACAACGTTCGCCATTTACAAGATTGTTATTTTCCTTACCATCAACAAATTTTTAACAGTCACGCTGAACAGAAACATAATCTTCTGAATACAATTATGGATCGAAGTAAGCATCATTCTGGTCAACGTGTGTAACATCATTGACATTATAAACAGGGACCATAACTTATAACCAAAATCGACTAAAATCGTATTGGTTACAAATAAGGATTATAAGTAACCGAAAATTTATTCTCTTGTGTTGGTAAATGTTATCGTTGAGAGATTCATTTCGATCACTTACTATAACAGTTATCAATGAGAGAAATTTATTTCGATCGCTCATAACAGTTATCAATGAGTCAAGTTTATTTCGGTTACTCATAATAGTCGTCGATAATAGAAATTTATTTCGATTGCTCCTAACAGTTATTCGATGAAATAAATTTATTACGCTCGCTCATAACTAGACTGCGGATTTTATGCATTTATGGCAAAAATGAGGGGGTGCCATTCAGAACAGTGAAAAAGTTAGAGGGGCTAATAATGCCAATCTAATGATTTCAGCTTGTTAACATTATTAAAATAAGAATTAAACGTCTATCTAAATCCAGTCTCTTGCAAATGATGCAGACAATTTTTATTTTGCATAAAAATCCGCATTCTACTCATAACAGTTATTCAATGAAATAAATTTCTTTCGATCGCTCATAACAGTTATCGATAAGAGAAATTCATTACGATTGCTCGTAACAGTTATTGATGAAGGAAATTAGTAATAGTTATTATTAAATAGTACAACTTTCAAATGGTAGACAATCAATTATTCTATAAATTTTGTGTTTATAGTGCACAAACAGATTTTGTGTTGTTCTTATGGTCTGTTGATTCGTCTTGCTGTACGAAACCTTCTCAATGAATTTCACAAGCTTGCTCCATCCGAAAAAGAGTAGAGAACTCAATAAATTAGCTACCAAAATGAATTTTCTCATCAATAATTATTATGAACAAGTGAAACGAAATTCGTTCATCGATAACTGTTGTAAGTGGTCGGAATAAATTTCTCTCATCGAGAACTGTTATGAGCGATAGAAATAATGTTCTCTCATCGATAACTGTTATGAGTAGACTGCGGATCTTTATGCAAAATCAAAAACGTTTGCATTGATTGCAAGACAAAGGAACCAAATAAAAATTTAATTCTTGTTTTGATTATCTTGTTAAGGTGAAACTAATACACTGGTAGCCTCAAAATCTTTTTATACATCCACTCTTTTAAATTGTACGTACCCATTTTTTTCATAAGTGCATAAAATCCGCAGTCTAGCGATCGAAATGAACTTCTCTCATCGATAACTGCTTTGAGCAATCGAAACAGTTTTTCTTCATCGATAACAGTTATCGAGGAGGATCGAATTTTTAGGACACTAATATCTGTTATGTGTAACCAAAAACTATAAAAATCGATATTTTTTTAATAATTTTGTTCTTCGAATTTTTTTCTTTATATTTTGTGTACATTATCTTAAATTTCAATAATGATCAACTTTTTATTAATGATGTTTATCGTAGAAAATTTTATAATAACTGTTACTTTTGCTCCCTGATTAAATATGATATTGATCCTGATAGCAGAATCATTTTAGGGGATGATCTCTCCCGTAATGGATAAGAGAGACGAATTCTCGTGCGAAAAACGGGTTGGAAAAGTGGAATGTACTTTTCTGGTACGCGGCCTTGTTCCCACAAAGAGATCGTTAAAAACTCTATGTACAGGTTTTAATTTCAGCAAATGAAAACGCTTCGGGGCTGCCGCTAACGTTCTCCATCGTGCGCCACTTATCTGAATCTTACTGGTGTCGTTCCTTTAATTACTCGCGCGCGTTTTCTGCATGTGTGGCGCGGACGACTGAGAAATAATGAAATTTTAATTTTCTTCAACGCCGATAGAAAAGAAAGTACACTTAAGTTGTGTAAATAATGCCGATTGCACTGTACCAGGCGAATTCCGAAAAAGCTGATGGTAGGAAAAATCGTTCCTATTACCTTCATTTTGTATGCGAATGCCAGACAAATTTTATCGAAATATTTCCAAGGGAGGATAATATTAAAATTTAATTTTAATTGTACAATAAATTTTTGTATACCGTTGCACCCGCGATAATTGCACTTTATTCCTTAACAGAACCCAATTCTTCTTTGTTACACCAACCGATCCCTTTTATTATTCTGCGAATTAGATAATTAATGTAATAATTAATTAGAAGAAATGGGGAGAAATTAAAAAAATTTAAATTTTTTAAAAATGGGGAGAAAGGAGCGAACGTGTAGAACGTTAAGTTAGATTCATCGTGGAAGCAAGCTGAGGCTGAGTGAACAAAGATGATTATTGCTAGTGCGACCCAGAACGAATTTTCCGGCGAGTGGGAAACTAAGAGTGGCTATCGGGGGGACAGTTTTTCGAAAATCCTCGGTTCTCTGCCGCGCGAAAAAAAAAATAAAACGGCACTTTGACGTTCACGCGAGTAATGGGGTATCCGAGAGCTTTCTCGCGGCGGCACGCGCGCGCCTCTATTTAATAGCGCGAGTTTCTGACCGTGGCGTAGCAGAAGGGTTAAAAGTCTGTCGCTTTTAGCGCTCTCGCTCACAATGGAGAGGACGTGCATCATCGTCGCTTCATCGGCTGGCAAAGGAGAGGAGCCGTAGTCGTCGGCGGTACCCGCGAGGGCACAAAGGAGACGATAATTTTTCTCAATTACGGCTAAAGAGATTTTCGCCCGAAGAGTAAATGTTATCCGCCGGCTTAAAGCGCCACTTTCGCCGGGGCACGCCGCGACGGACAGTGATTTAAAAGTGTTGCTTTTTAATAACGTCCGCGTTAATGCGCAAGGGTGTGATGTCCTTTTGCCGGATTAATTGAGTTTATAGTTAATTTTCAGCGTACCAGCCTCTCTCTCTCTCTCTCTCTCTCTCTCTCTCTCTCTATCTTTCTCTTTTTCCTCGTCGGCTTTAATGACTACGGTACGCCCCTTTGCACGAGCTGGCAGGGTCCGGCCCGACCCGGCCCGTGTGTACCGAGTTTGCACTTAGCCTCCGCTCTGCCTACGCGCCACCCTTGTCCGCGTGATACGCTATGCACACAGCCGTATGAAACTTTAATTGTGTCATTATGCGATGAAAATTTGTTCGGGTCCTCCGCTCGAACCGATACCCAGAAGCCTCCGCGCCCGGCGCCTGCGCGTCTGCCTGCCCGTATTTTCATTCGGCGAGCACCGAATAATGGAATTGCGGCCGGCCATTATTCTATATATCGTTTACTCTAGTTTATAATCAATTAATGCTTTTATGCGATTATTCGCCGAGGTAAGCGAGCAAGTTTTAATGAATGCTACGAAACGCGGACGAAACGGGCGATTCCCTGGACATGGCTTTTTCACCCAGTTATTCCTTTATAAAAATTTAAATGTGGGTCATACTCTATGTATTTTTTCGTGCTGCATCGAATGCTGAATTAATACATCAATCGACGCAGCTAGATATTCGTTATAAGAAAGTACTAACCTATTTTTCTACTATATTTTTCTACTTTAATACTAACGATTCAAATTCATTTATTAGATAATCGTACATTTGTTCATGTTAGTTTTATAACACGTAGAAACAACTCGGAACATGTTTGTCCAGATTTTTGTTTGTTCACAATTCATTTTTCTTTTATTTATTTATTTTACGTCGCTTTTTTTAACTGCTGCGCCACCTGAACCACCTTGGGCACCACAGTTTAAAATAGCACATAGAATATTTCCAAAGGTGCCGGCGCACAGTGGGAAATTTGGTCCGAAAACGTGGAAAATACTATTGTAGCGTTATTTATAGACTCAAGGTTATAATATTATATATCGTTGGATTCGTCTTAAGATCAGCCACGACATTACGAAATCCAAAATACATTTTGGCATTTAAAAAATCAAATTCACCTCGATTTTTTCTAAAAAACATATTAACGATCATGTTCTGTCTCGTCGACACAGACGTGTGGACTGTAGTAGTAGGCTTTTGTCTATACGTATAATTCCACACAATCAAGTTTTGAAAAACTTTAACAGCTTATATCTCAATAACTATTTGTTTGCGACATATGGCTCCTTTCAAACTTTCTCTCCCCTCGATGAGTTGAAAGTGTTGATGTTAAAAAGAAACTTTAACAACAATTTTCTTTGTTATAAACAATTTTGCGGCAAGTTTCTCCTACAAATGTCCAACGATCCAGAGGTGTAGATTCACCCCTAGGACGGATGACCATTACTTCTTATACACCCTGTACACGTTCGGATCGGTGGAGATTTGTTATAAGAAATTGTCCCAAAATTGACTTCGACCTTAGGTTAGGTTAGGTTAGATTAATAACCATAGCAGTTGAAGAAGCGACGTAACACGATCAAACAAAAGATTACCTAACCTACGGTTCCTTTGACAAATTTTGGTCCCCATGGCGAGTGGAATGCGATGCAAGCATAAAAAAGATTTGACCTTGAATGTCAAGTTCAAAGTCAATTTTCCGGCAATTTCTTTTGTCAAATCTCCACCGATCCGAAGGTGTACGACCATCTTCCGAAACCGTGACACCAGTGGCGGCTCAAGTGAAGTGGAGGCCCCAAGCGGTAAAAATGTTGGGGCCCTCAAACTCAAGTTAGAAATACAAGTTGCAAGAAAACTCTTATAAACTTATTAACAAAAAAGAAAAGTAATGAAAACATATTACACATTAAATAAATTTATTTCAAAATTCATAAATTTATTTAAAATTCGGGGCCCTATGGTATTCCGGGGCCCCCCGCAGCCGCTTAGTCCGCTGACCGTTAGATCCGCCACTGCGTGACACTAAATTTTGTTACACCCTGTACGTTACCGGTACATAATTGCGAGCAGCACGTCGAATGTCGGGTCCTGGCGCGGCGGATCGCGATTTGTAAAGATGTTTTCCTTAGTTTTCCGCGTTTAATTAAACATGCCGTCAGATTACACAATCTCTCGGTTCGACTGAAAGCAAGCTTGGAAGCACCCCGTAAAGCATACTGCGATACCGAATCAATCCAGGTCATCTCCGCTTTGCAGCACAGTTATAGCTCCATTCCTCGTCGCTGCAGGTAGAAACTCGTTGTGTATCTCGCATGCAAGATCAAGGGAAGACGTCCGTGGAGCAGAATATTTATTGCACTGTCTTATCGTTGTATGGGAAAAGCGAACAGCGGCGAACAGTAGGAGAAATTCTTCGGTTTAACGGATGCGTACGCGCGCGTCCCCCTTTTCATCCCCCACCCTTCAACCCCTCCCACTACTAACCAGTTCAACCATCCTCATCCTTGATAGAATCTGTTCGTTCTCTCTCCGCCGTTCTCCTCATTATCCTTTCTTCCGCCGATTCCAGAGCTCTTCGCCGACTACTATACTTTTCCACCCTCGATGTGTCATCCGTCGAAAGAAAGGGAACGGTGTTCGTTACACGCTCGAATGACGTCGAAAAGGTCAGAAGAACGTTATGTTTCGTGTAAAGCCTGAAAAGACGCGCGCAGAAGGGACGATAATTGAATTTCGAAATCGAAAAGGAAGATGAACGTCCGTATGCCCCGCGCCTCTCGCAGCTTCGGATAATGCTGCAAAACGACCGCCACAAATTTTCTTGAACACCGTTATCCGAGAGCGCACGGTAAATTGCAACCGAGCTTTAAAACCCTATTATTCGATTTCACGGGAAAATCACGTTGTTTTCCCTCGTTCTCGTCTTTCACGGAACAAACAGTCGGGCTATCGGTGGTAGTTCGCGTGAAACCTCCATACTTTGTGCTCAAACGTCATCGAATTATCAAGAAATTATTCCAAGGTCATTTTACCATCGAATGATGTCACATAAACTCTTACCGAACATGTCTACTTTGTGTGAAATTCAATTATTTGATTTAATTTTATTTATTTCATTTATTTATAAGGGAAATTAGTGTAAACTTGATCCCTTGTGGATAAACGCAGAGCTCTATGGTAGTCAAGAAATTATTCTACGGTCACTTTACCCATCAAATGATGTCGCATAAACCAGGCCTGGCCAACGCGCGGCCCGCCGGGCTATTTTATATTTCTATTGAAACTTTTGTTTAAAAGAAAAATTAAATAAGTGAATATATAATATTTATATTACATCCGAGAGATATTCCAACTTAAGATATTTTGCACAACGGGTTGTAGGGTTCCCGGTCTCCCTCTGGAATCAATCATTCGTCGGAATCGCGTCGTGGCCGATAGTTCTGTTGGAGGCAGCAGGAAAAAGCGGGACGGCAGAGAAAATTTTCCATTCCTCCGGGTAAATTATACAGCCCGCAAGATTGCACAGGCTCGTTTCTTCAACGTCGCATTCGACTTCCTACGTCCGTCCTTTCCTATTTCCGCTTTTGGCTACGCTAGCTGGGGCCGGAAGCCGTGTTTCACACGGACGTCCGTCCCTTGGTCGACTTGCGGCCCAAATGCCATGAATTATAACCACGGAATAACAGCGTGGTTTTCAGAAAATTCACGAGAAGGAAGAGGGTGGGATGGCCCGGGTAGAATGTTCACTGTTGGGGGCTGAAATCGCAGATCCTGCGGTGACAACGCCGGTCCTCCTTTTTTCTTGCTAAACGCAAACTGGTGAAACATTCTGCCGGCTCTGAATTATAAGGGGTGGAAATCGTAACGGTGCTACTCTCTCTCTCTCTCTCTGTCTCTCTGGAGCGAACGCGAACCCTGAATCCCACGAATATTAATTCTATACACATCGCCGTGTGATTTTCTTTTCCGACAAATTGTTTATTCTGCTCGCCCAGAGCGCGCAGTCTTATATTCTTTGGATATTATCTCGTTAACTATTAGGTTTAGCTCATATAAAGGTCAACACTTTTGTACTCAGACTTTGATACTGTATCGATCTATGGTATAAAAAATATGTGATTCCATTTAAAAAAACATCGGTGACCTTGAAATCTCATTAAAAAACGACCTTGAAAATTTTTTCCCTTACACCGTTAGATGTGGCCCTTCAAACAGTGTAACTTTGTCCTAAGAAGTTTTTCGTACAACGAAAAGTAACGGAGATATTTAGGTGTCCTGCTTTATCGAATTCACCCTGTATAAATTTTCCAAATGACAGATGTTGCTGATTATGATTATATTGGAATATGGTGGACTTGAAAATCAGTAGGTGGGAAGAGAAGATACATTAATATGTGAAAGCACGTAGAAGAATTGAAGGATTTTCGTAATTTCCAGTGTCGAAAATTTTCAATTTTGCACCGCCTCCGAAAAGATTGTATTGTATTTAAGTTCGTGTGTATTCACATAAATTAAATGAAAATTATTTCATTCTTTTTAGTGCATCTTTTTAGTGCGTTTTTTCGAAGTCGGTTTAATTTTTTTATTTCACACTTTTTAGTGGAACGAGCAGAATTTGTAGAAGACTGTAGGACGGGTTTTCGGTCTTATTGGTTATTTGCAATAAAAACCGCAAAGAATGAAAAAATGCAAAATTTGTTTTCAAGGGACCATTCGGGAGACATACTCTACAAGACGCAGAAGGTTTCGTTTCGATTGTTCCATCCATCTCGGAGTAATCGGTGAACATACAAAGAAAAAAAAGGCACATACAGATCGAATTGAGTAACCTCCTCCTTTTTCGAAGTCGGTTAAGAATATACTGCGCTGCTTCTGTTTTATATACAGAGTGGCTGAAGAGTAGAAAAATGCATATCGATTAATTTGTAAGGATTGACGTTACCACGAAAGAAAGGTCGTAGATCAATTTTCAAGAGGTCATTGTAAATTTTGTTTATTGAACAACCTGTAGTAGAGATGTGCAAGTTTTTTTCTGTAGTTTTGAAAGGCAGCAGTGTACTCGCGTTGTAACGAGATTTCCGAGGTGCAGAGCTTCTTTGTTGCCGCATGTTTAATTTCCACCACGATCGTCTCGATTAGATCGAAGATAGGGGTGTATAATATGCAGCAGTAGCAAAGAAAATTCTAATGAGATGGAGATGGGAATCGAAATAACACTATCGCACGCAACGTTAGGACGTTTCTCTTCAATTTCTCCTCTCGGCAGAAAATAGTCCAAGTTGTTCGGAATCTGAAGAACAATTTAATTCGAAAAGGATTCAAGGGGTAATAAAATGTCGCGCTATATTCTATGTAAACGTTCGAAATAATTCCCGAATTTTTATCAATTATCGAAGTTTATTGCAAATGTAACTGCACTCAATAAACTGTCGTAGTACATGTATTTTTGATACGAAAGTGGTTGACCAAGAGAAGCTGGGAAGATTAAGAAACTTTTCTCGCTCTGCCTCCATCGCTCTTGCTTCCCCCGCGCTCCTTCGTCTCTTCCCTCGCTCTGTTTTCATAGTCACCGCATGTGTGTACCCCATACAAGCAGACTCCTTGCGAAGCTGAGGACAAAGGCGTGTATTGAGTTCCACCCTTGAACAACGCCGAGGTTCAAGGGCATCTCAAAGTCATGGTATTATAAATCGTTAATACTCCCTCTGCATCAGCCGGAACACAATAGAAAATTTATCAACGTTCTCTCGCGAAACTCCGAATAACGAACTAGGACAGGAAACGACATTTTTTATACTTTTTTCTATTTAAAATACAAACATACATATGCTCGCGAAATGAATTTGTCTTTTATTTTATCTTTTATAAAATAATCTTTGAAGAGTACTTTCGTGTTTCGTAGCTCATTTTTCAATACATTATCTAATCTAGAGATTGTTCAGTATTTCTTCATGTTAATATCGGACAAGATTCACAGCTAAAGATCAATTCTTAAGAACAAGAATAATTTCTAATCTAATAATTAGATCGTTTTTAGGGTAAACTTTGCTTTACCGGACTCAAAATTAGTACCTTTCTCCTACGAATTATGATATATTTGGTATGTAATCCAGTAGATTTGTACCCGGCGCGAATACAGATCGAAGTTTCGATCCTTTAGGATCAATAGTTGAGAAGTTATGGTCGCTTAAAGTTGAGAATTTTTGACAGGTAAGGGCACCGCCATGTTGGTTTGTAGTGACGACCGCGAGCCGCTTACCTAGCCCCCCTCCCCTTCTCGACCTAATCCTAACAAACTCAGTAAGCGGCGTGCGACCGTCACTACAAACCAATATGGCGGCGCCCTTACCTGTCAAAAACACTGCAGATTGCTCAACTTTAAGCGACCATAACTCCTCAACTATTGTACCTAGAGGTTCGAAACTTTGATCTACATCCGCGTCGCGTACAAATCTACTGGATTACATACCAAATACATCGGAGAAATTCGTAGGAGAAAGGCACCAATTTTGAGTCCGGTAAAGTAAAGAGCAGCTCGTTTTTATTCTAATAATTTCTTCTGGGATTTTTACTGTTATTTACCTGCTAAAAGCTTAAATAGTAGGCAATTTCTACAGAGCTTTTCAAGGTTGCTGCATCGCCAAACTGTATTTTATTTATTTCTTTTGAGTAATGCAATTTTGTGCAGATAACGTGGATCGTGGCGAAAATGGTGGAAACGGCGTTCGCAGGCTGTTCGGTTCTCTGCATGGAGGAGGGATTTTTGGTGGTAGGCTAATTGGTATCGTAGGTAGGCCATTTCTGAGAGTGGCATCACGCAGAACGCACTCCGGCGTAACGAGGGAGGTGGAGACAACGATGCGACGCGATGGCAGTAGTAGTAGTGTGGCAGCGATCGTGGAGCATCAAAATGGCGGGAGGTTTAGTGGGCGGAAAGCATCGGATGGACGTCAACGGCAGAGAGCAAGGGAGGCAAAATGGGAATCCTTCGATAGCTTATTCGCACGACCAGTCAGCTGTCCGCGTCCTCCTTTTCCTCCTCCTTTCAGTTTCTCCGTTATCTCGTGTCTTTTTCACGGCCGCCTTGTGCCACTTCTATCCTGCTGCCTGGACCCACATCGTTATCTTGATGGACGTACCAAGGCGGTCACTCGTAAACCTAATAATCTTGGTCACTTCTGACAAACGATCCCGTCAAAATGTAATTCCGACACGCTCACTCACTCGCTCAGTCACCCTCGTCTGGAATTCGAAATGGTGGCGATGCCTTTCGCGCGATCCCACCATCTCATCCTCTTCGACCACCTCCTTATCCTTTCCGCCTGGTCCTCTCCTTCGGATTTTCTCCTCGTTCGCAGTTTTCGACCCAGCACACACCCCCGAAACCCTTCGCGGTCCGCTTCTCCGACGGGATTTCACAATCATACGTGACTATCGCGCTTTCAGCTGCCGTCATCCCTAATCACAAACCTCGACTTCGACTTGTCGACGAGCAATTATCTTATCCCATTCTTCCTCCTTGATTTCCACGCTTCCGTACACGATCTCTCGGCAATATTTCATTTTTATCGCCGATCCTGGTTCTCTTCCGTTCCGCGCTACTCCACCGAATTAACCCTCGGACCTTTCTCATCGTACAACTGTACAGGGTGTCATGAAAGTTGAAATTGGCCAACTTTCGAACCAGTGAACTCAAACTCATGTTTTTGTCATTTTCTCGACAAAATCTGCAGGATTATACAGGCAAGTTATTTGTTGTACGAAAAAATCTGTCGAACCAAAGTTGCATGGTTTCCTGGGGGACGTACGGTGCTCTAATCTGTTTTTTATCGCTTTGCTGTTTCATCGAGATATGAGGGTCACCTTCAGTTTTTACATGGAAATGGGACTTGGAATGAATAATTACCGAGATATTTTCAAACTAATAATTACACTCCGGATCTGTATGCGAAATAAAAAGTTTGTGCATCGATTGCAAGACACGGGAGCTAAAAATATAAATTTATATTTTTTACTATGTATTAATTAATTTTAATACAGTCAAAAAATAATATGTTAATATTCGTAGTCTTTGAATCTTTCAAGTCTGTTAAATTGCATCCAGTCGTTGGTGTCATAAATGCATAAATGTACTTACCTAACGGCAGAATAATTTCTACCTGATGATTCAAATTGCAAAAATAAAAAAAAATAAAGGCATAAAATCCAGTGTCTACTGATAATCTTCCCTCACCCTGTATGAAGAAAAATCGATAATTTTTGGTCCCTCTCAAGGTGAATTTCAACCACCCATCGATTACGAATTAATTCAGTACATTAAATTATTTCTAGATACAGTCAGTGCAATAAATATTTGTACACCGTTTAAAACAGAATAACTTTTCTATAATTATACCAAATTACCTGATGTTTTGTAAGCAATTAGAAGCACTGGTTTACTGAATGATGTGGATATTTTCTAAAAATAACACTTTACAAGGTTGCATGCAAAAATAAATAAGGCACTTCTTAAAACTTTTTTATTTGGGCTCTCAATAAAAATTTAAAATATATGTTTTGTAGATTAATAGTGGTTACAGACCTGCTGAAAATTTCATGGAAATCGATCGACATGCACACGAGCTACAGGCGCACAGTGATCGATTCCTCAATTCTAGGTGGACAAAATACAAAATTTGTGTTCTCTTGTAGTAATAATTAAAACAAGTGTACAAAAACTACATGAACTTAAAAGAATTATGTATATCATTTCTTTAAAATGGACATAACATAAAATAAATATTAAAAAAATATTTATATATATATTATATATACATATATTAATAATAAAATAAAATAACATAAATTAAATATTTTATAGTTTTTGTTTAAATACGTGAATAAACAATACACAAAATGGAAAGAATTAATCTTAACTAATATTTAAAAATTATAGATAAAGTTCTACAAAAATATAATATAAAATTACAAAATTATAATATAAGGAATGTGCATGACAAAGGTGCATATTCTAAATTATTATAAATTATAATCTTTTTTAAGGTGATTCGAGTAAACTCTTTGCCTCTGCTGCTAATTCTTTAGAACATTTTTTAGTAACTTTCCTCTTACTAAAAAATGATATAAATGACGAACGGGCAAAAACGGGCAAGCGATATTTAGTATCATTACTTTGAAATAAGTATTCTTCAAAACTATCAAAGAACGAAGTCCGGCCGAGTCCGGGAAAAGAAGTTATACAATTTGATCTCTTCTTAAATAGTATTATTAGTTAACCTGTGTTTTATATGATTTACACAGCAAAATAAAATTATACCGATATGTAAAAATCACATACTTACCTTCGCTTACACGCTCCATTTTTTAGATAATAATTTAAACAACAAACAAACAAGTTATTCGATGAGGAAGAATTGGCTTATTTTTAGTATTTCGCACAGGCAAAACTTTAACGCCGTATTACGTCGTAAGAACCACGTGCAATCGAAATATTAGGATATATATCGAACGAATAAATGTTCGTAAACAAAATAGAACGGCAGCGAAGATATCTGAAGTTGATCAAATTTATCATTTTGAGCACCTAGAATCGAGGAATCGATCACTGTGAGACGGTTAAAATAGGAGGAAATCGTAGTTTTACACGACTTTTGATCAGTTTCTGCTTAAAATCCACAGAATCGTAAATCTTTCGATGCGTGTCGTTTTTTCCCGTGTCGTCAACCGATTTCGATGAAATTTTCAGCATCCGTATAACTAACATAGATGTACAAAACATATATTTTATTAATTTTCATTAGGGACCCAAATAAAAAAGTTTTAAAAAATGCTTTTTTTATTTTTGCTTGTAACCTAATCAATTGTAATTCTTGGAAAATCTTTTTTGCACGTCGTCTAGTAAACCAAAGCTTCTAATTGCTTACAAATAATCAGATCGTTTGGCACAATTATAAAAAAGTTATTCTGTTTTAAAGGGTGTACGAATACTTATTGGACTGACTGTACGTCCTAATCGATATATCCAATATTTTTCCAGGAGAAAAATTAGCTCGGTAAACGCGAATTCTACGTTGGTATTAGGTTAATGCCAATTTCCTCGACTCCCGGAGGACCGATGCGTCCAAGGAAGATTAATTTCAGCGGCCCACCGTGCACAAGGAAGGAATTCGCGGTATAGTTTCTGCGGCTTACGCGCATGAATTTCCCGCGGATATTATTTTGAGAACGGGATACAATTCCGATGGACGTATACGGACGAGCGGATCGCGTATATCATAAACAAATTACTGACGCGACCACGATTAAACATTGTGCGTCCATCGTGGTTACGGTCAATAACGCGGCAGCCGAGCCGAGCAAGTATATTTCCTCGAAACTTTTCCGCGCAATTACAGCGGAATGTAATTTCACGCTTCCACATAAAGCATCGACGTTTCCGCGCGCGCGCGCGCACGATTGTCGGTCACCAGGAGGGAAACTATTTGCATTTCCCTCGGACGGTCAAACGTTTCAATTAACATTATTTACGCGTTTTCAGCATTCCGACGGCGCTCCGCCGTTTTACAGAAAATACAGAGGAACTTCGGCTCGAGACGTTCTCCTCTCGGCGCATTCTGTTCGCGTTACGACCTACCCCGTAGTTTGATGAAACAATGCGTCACAGTGCACAGAGAGGAACAAATAAAATGTTGCGAATTGTTCGCCCAGAGACTAGCGAATATCATTTGCGTTTGTGAACAGGGTACACCACCGTGTAACTTGCAAATTATTTGTGATATTCATTATGTTGTGCAGTATAATTGTTACAGGAAATGAAAATTCCTTTTTAGGGGATGTTTGGCAACACATGCACGCTAGGCTTCATAGTTTGTTGTTGTTTAAAATTCCAATACGGTTCGCTCAGAACAGTTATCGATGAGATAAATTTATTTCGATCGCTCATAACAGTTCTTGATGTGAGAAATTTATTTCGATCGCTCATAACAGTTATCGGTGATCGAATTTCTTTTCACTTGTTCATACTAATTATTGATGAGAAAATTCATTTCGATTGGTTATTTAATTATTGAGTTGTCTACTCTTTTTTCGGATGGAGCGAGTCTGTCAAATTCATTGAGAAGTTTGCAGTAGTTGTTACAGGAAATGAAAATTCCTTTTTTTGGGGATGTTCAGCAACACATTGACGCCACCCTTCAGATCATTTTTATACTTTAACCTGTTTTCCCATACAACAGTTTTCCCTTATAGCACATGGCAATTTTTACTGGCTCCTCGCAGTCACCATTCGAGTGCTAAGGGTTAAATTAGTTATTTTAATGTTTAATCGTCTTGGGACACTTTTCCCACACTTTACTTTTTCCAAACTCTGCACCAGGGACCCTAACTGTTATAACTAGACTGCGGATTTTATGCATCTATGACAAAAATGGGTATTTGCAATTTAAAATAGTGAACAAATGAAAAACATTTAAGAACATCAATGTGTTAGTTGCAGCTGAAGAACATTATTAAAGACGGAAAGAAATTGTTACTTGGCTGTTGTTTGTTGCAGTTGATGCAAACAATTTTTATTTTGCATAAATTTCCGCAGTCTAGTTCTGAGCGATCGAAATAAATTTCTCTCATTGATAACTGTTATGTGTAGACTGCGGATCTTTATACATGTATACGAAAATTGAGCGAATGAAATTGAAAACCGTTGGAAAATTTAAAAAAAATCGTCGAAATCAATATATGATTTCTCCTCTATTAAAATCATTAAGATAAGAAAGAGCATCCATTTGTTTTTTATCTCTTGCAATCGATGCAGACGATTTTTATTTTGCATAAAGTTCCGCAATATAGTTATGAGCGATCGAAATAAATTTCTCTCATTGATAACTGTTATGAGCGATCGAAACAAATTTCTCTCATGGATAACTGTTATGAGCGATCGAAATAAATTTTTCTCCTCGATAACTGTTATGAGTAATCGAAATAAATCTCTCTCGATAACTGCTATAAGCAATCGAAATAAATTTCTCTCATCGATAACTGTTATGAGCGATCGAAATAAATTTCCCTCTCGATAACTGTTATCGAGGAGGATCCAATTTTTGGACACTAATATCTGTTAGTTATAACTAAAAAGTATAATCAACTATTTAGTAATGATGTGTTTATCGTAGAAAATTTTGGAATAACTATTATTTTCGGTCTCTGCTTTGCACAGATTTTTTTATTAATTATCTGAAAAGAAGAGTTACGTACCGGCGTACGACGCTACCCCCCCCCCCCACGCTTCCAACAATGTCACGTGACTACTCCGGTGCTGGCAGAGAGAGGGAATTTTTTTCTCCTCAATTCGTGCTCCCTCCCCTCGCGTGCCGTCTCTGTGTTGAACGAGTATCTCAGCTGACAGTGAGACTAATATGGACTGGCGTTAGCGAAGGAGGCTCCGATGCGATGTTTCACCACCTTGCCCTTTCACTCGTCCTTCGGTAAGCATTATTGCTCGATAGGTCCACAAGCATAGGGGACAACGAAGGGAGAGGGACAGAGAAACATTGAAAGAGATAAAGAAAGAATGTGTTACGTACATCCACAAGGGGAACGCCAGTCATTGCTTCATTCATGAACCCGGTCACATGGATTGCGGGGTTACCTGTAAATGCTGTGTGTCAAGACGAGAGCCATAACGCTCGGAAAAAGAAACAAACAGGTGAAACACGACGAGTCACGTACCGAGTTACGGTAAAAAAAAAGGTATTCCGCCGGCATACGAACGCCACGGCAACCAAAATTATAACGATCCTTTGTCCTGTTCTATCTCACCCTCGGGCATACGAGTCATCGTGAATAATGGAGAATCGCATTCTTCGTAAATTCTTATGCATTCCGTGAGACGGGATATGTCGGAGCTGGACTCCCCTCCCGTCAAACAGGAGATCAACATTCGAATAGGAAAGATCGTATTCGCATAATTCGCCTGTCGATCTATTTTTTCTACTGCTGACGAGAAAAAATTTGTTTTCTTTTTTATTGAAGCTCTTTAGACCCTTAAATAGGTCAATTTCGCTTTACAATGTGGTGTTACAATTTTACAGGTTGGTATTGCAATGTTACAAGGTGTAATTATGATTTGAATAGATAATGTACAACGTTTGAAATACGACTGGATATAACTGCAAGCCTTAACATTAGGCTCCGCTATGAATATGTCGATACTTAGGGCTAATCGGTAGCCCATTTTACCTAAAGATTCCAAAAGTCGACGAGAAAAAATGGTAATAAATCGCTCGAATTCCTCTCTCGCCGAGTATAAGGGTCAAGCGATCGTGTGCAAAATTGAAAAGAAATCGTGACATGGTTCCCCTACTTCGCTGCGCTTCTACTGCATGTACACCGACGCAATTTATTGGAAAATCGATTTGTACGGTCTCGTTGTCTCTGTGCATTGCGCTGCGGTCGCGCCAGGGAATAATGCACGCACTGCGCGCGTTTTAATTTCGTTGTGTATAATGCGGTGTAGGAGTCGCGGATTTGTCTGCGAAACGGCGAATGTTTTTTTCCCGTGTGGCAAATAGGGATGGTCAGATGTTGACAGTTTGTCAAACTTTCCTATTAATTCGCCGAAATATTATATCGATTTCTGAACGGCCGTTCTTTTCCGAATTTCAATGTACCCGGAGGCGTAGAATCACTCTGTACATTATAAATTTTCTTTCAAGCGTGTCCGTCCTTCTCTTACTTGTCTCTTGTAGCCATCGATGAACAAATAAATGATTCTCAAGTTCATCCATTTCAGTCAAATGCAAATAAATGGAAAAGCTCATTTTTTTCGAGGAAGTATAACTTTCTGGGTCACCCTGTATAATGTCTATTAATATTTTATGAAAGATATTATTTATAAATGTATTTTGACCTGTTTCGTTTCTATGTACATAAATGAACGGAAATAAAGCTCTTGCGTTATTATTAATACAAAAATGGGTTCCCAAACTTTTGGTCAGTGGCGTACATGGTTTATGAAAATACGTGTAAAGCCGATCTTGAATGGAGAAAATTCTATTGGGTTGGCAAGAATGTAATTTCGGTATTTGAAGGTGAAATAGAACCCAATTTCTTTATTCGATCAATAAAATATTTTCCATTTTGTTCGATGATTTTTTGCCATCTTGCTGGTAGCTTCACAATTCCGCGCTCATAAAACTTCTGGTCCTAATCATCATCAGTTCACCTTAAAATACCGAAATTACTTTCTCCCCAACCCCAGGACACTCATAATATTAGATATAAACATAATCTCGTTAAATAATGAGTTGAGCGCGCCGCATTGAACTTTCCTCTTTAGAATGAGCCCACACCCAGCCCAAAATCTGCTGAAATAAGGACAAAAAGCCGTGGATTCGAAACCCATTTTTTCGACCCAAAATCTAGTAAGATTCTAGTTCCTTTCTAGTTAGATTCCTAGGTATCCTACCGCCTTAAATGTCGCAACGAACGCAGCAGAGTGAATGTGTTCCGACCTCTCTATAACGGCGTCATCATTTCCCCGCGCAGTTCGCCGCGACATCTGAATACCCGATGTGTAACGCTCTCGCGGTCGTTCTGCAGTTTTTTTTTACGCGGGCATTTCACGGATCGAGGAGAGAAAATCTTTTCCCCGGATCGGCTCTCGTAACCAATAAACCGAGACTGCAGCCTTTACACGGAGAGCCTGGCGATAGCGGCGCGGCTCCGTAAGTCCTGACGGCGCGCGGACGACTTGGAAAAGCTCGGCGAGTTCTTATCTGTCCACCGGTTTCAGCTCGGTTCAGCTCTCTCTCTCTCTCTCTCTCTCTCTCTTTTCGCCCGTCCTCCATCTTCTCGTTTCGCAGCTATTGTGATAACCATTTACATAAGGAATCCCGGAATTACGGAAGCCAGTTACCGCAGACGGTATAACCCAAAGAGCCCAGGGAGAGGGTGGTGGTAGCGGACAGAGAAATGGCGACCCGCGCGGAGAAACAAAGTCGTTGGTTTCCTGGTGTCTGAATCTTAACTTCTGGCCAGGATACAGGAAGCTTGGATTACCTTTTGCGACCGTACACCCCGCCCCCTCTTCCCCCTCCACTTTCCTGCATGAACTGTTCCTGGCTAACCGTTTCGTCGGGAAATCCTCTTAGCCCAGTCTTAATGAGGCCACCGGCGACTGCAATTTTAAGCTAATTGAATAATTTCAGCTTCGAGCTGGCCCCGGCCAAAGACGAGTGTGTTTTGTGTCCCCGAACGAGACCGTGACGTCGTCGTTGCCGAACGGTACTCGTTCGACCTGCTGGATGTTAACGTAATGACGTCTAAGATGAAAAGGAAGTAGTCTCTACGCGAGAGCCGAAGTCTCGCTCTTGGCGTTGCTTTTATTCCGCACCCGAATTTCGGTCAACACCGGGACTCACTATTTTACCCTTCCCTCTTTCTCTCTGGGTCATTAGTATTCGAAGAATTCTTCTCTCTATGTATATAGAGGTTTTTAATTGAAGAAATACGAAAGTTCGTCTATTGACTTTTCATCTGCAGTAATGAGCAGGAGATAGCCCGTGGAAACTCACTGCCTTCAACGAGTCATATCGGAATTTCTGGCTTTGAAAGGGGTCGCTTTAAGAAATTGCTTCGGTCATTCTGTTTTAGATCGTGGTAACGCTTGTTTCCGGAACGAGAGCCCCGTATTCAGACGGGTCTCGGTCGGTTTCAATTAAACGGGACAATCATTAGGTCGCCCGCAAAAATAATTGCGGTTTTCGGACCGTCCATTGTCTCATAAATTATTATTCCTATGTGTGAAAGACCTCCCCGAGGAAGTTCGCGGATGTAAAAGTGCAGGATCCAAGTAAGATGCAAGCATTGCTTCCAAAATTAGTCGGAAAACTTTGACAGATTAGAAAAGAAGCATTTAAAGATGCATCGTTCCACGAATTCTTATTTGTCAGGTTGGAAGGAAACGTCTGTCGTATTTCAAATAACCAGGAAATTTCGCTTGTACATCGAAAACACATGTTGCTGAGTCATTGTTACAAAAAATGGAAATTATATTATTGAATAATAGTAACCCGCACTATAACGTCGAGTCAGACCCGCGATGGAAATTTTATACAGAAATTATGCAACGTAAAAATTGTCTTCGTCATTTGCAAGAAATAGAAACTAAATTGGGCTGCTCTTTACTTTACCGGACTCAAAATTTGTGCCTTTCTCCTACGTATTATGATGTATTTAGTATGTAATCCAGTAGATTTGTACCCGGCGCGGATGCAGATCGAAGTTTCGATCATGTAGAATCAATGGTTCATGAGTTATGCTTGCTCAAAGTTGAGCAATCTGCAGTGTTTTTGACAGGTAAGGGCGCCGCCATATTGGTTTGTAGTGACGACCGCGAGCCGCTTATCTTGCCGCCGCCCCCCCTACGCCCCTCGACCCAATCCTAACCAACTCAGTAAGCGGGTCGCGGTCGTCAATACAAACCAATATGGTGGCGCCCTTACCTGTCAAAAATGTTCAACTTTAAGCGACCATATCTCCTAAACTATAGATCCTAGAGGATCGAAACTTCGATCTGTACGATCTGTAAATGCATCATAATTCGTAGGAGAAAGGTACTAATTTTGAGTCCGGTTAAGTAAAGTTTATCCCTTAATTGAATATTATTTCTTCCCTTAATGATTATAATTAGACTACGTATGCAATTTTCAATTTTTGTAGACGAATTCTAAGAAAGTATAATAAAATAGAATCTTATTTTCCGTATTAGTAGCCTGTTTAGATCAGAAATAAATTAAAATCGTACTAAGCAGAGTCATATTTTTTATCCTAGCATTTATTAAAAATTTTTGAAAGCCATAATTGCATGAAGATTTGCAGTCTAATTATAATAGAGGAGAAATCATATACTGACATTTGCAATTCTCAAAATTTTCCAACAATTTTCAATTTCATCTACTCAATGTTGGCCCGCGGTCTAGTTATTAACTTCCTTTATACAGAAACAAAAATTGTCGTACTTTGGAAAATACATAGGCATGAAAGAAATATAAATTATGAGCAAAAGAGAACTGTCCAATGACTATAATCGTAAAATAAATCGTATTGCTCAAAGTTTATGCTTGAAAAGCATCTTTTCGCCTAATAAAATTGTATTTCGAAGCAAGATTGATGCAATTGAAGTACGATTGAAGTACAAACTTAGAAACAATTTCAAGGACTCGCTTTCCGAATTTATTACAAACATTTCCGCGGATTTCCAAAACGATGGAATCAACAGTTCGTACATAAAATAAATTTCCGGACGTTAACAATCGTGGCGCGTATGTAATTCGACACGCGGCAAGCATCCGAGGCATTCGCGGGTGTTTTCCATTCACGGGGAATAACGTGGGAAAGGGAGAAAGATTAAAAATTGCGGAATATCGATATTCGCCGGAAACCTTTTCTGTATAAATTAATGGGAATCGCGTGTTTGTTCTTCGGTTTAATGGGTTCGAACGAGACGCGCAGATTTCTATTTTAGCGCCCCCGCTGCATTCGGCATCACAGAAATCCCGAACGCAGATTTTTGTTTGAGTGGAATGACGCGGCAGGCTAAGCACATTTGCTCGATATAAATTGGTCGAGATGCGCATCGTGCGCACGAGTGGTAACTTGAAAACGCGAAGTGCTCTTCGGTCAATAGCGCTCGGCCCACGAGGAAAGAGAGGGAAAAAAGGAGAGTTCGACACACACGATCAGATTTATACAGAATCACTGTTCACTGTTCAGGCATCGCTCCTCCATCGCTGAATAACGGCGGACAACCCGATTCGTTCCACGATTATAACCAGAAAAATACTATTTATCATTCGTGAAACTAACGCTGGAATTTCTGGACATCGAACGTAGTATACAGGGTGATTCAGCGAAGTGGTCGGTCAACAATGGCAGACAGCGAGATGACGATCCCCTACATAGAGAACACGAACCCAGTGAAGCCAGACTGGAGGAGGGATGATGAAATGATGTACCCCCTCTCTGATGACGGGGAATGAGTGGGGCGAATGGGAGACAACGTCGCGCGTGCGCGTGCGAATAGAATAGTGGAAGGGGAAAGTAGGGGAGTACTGGAGATTCGTGTCCACCGCAATCTGGCGACACTGGAAGGGGAAAGTAGGGGAGTACGGGAGCTCCGATCGGAGCTCAATCTGGCTACACTGCACGAACCTCCAAAAAATTTCATTTTCCCGAATCAGTTCCTTCGATCGATCAATTTTATTTTGAATAAAGCCATGCTTTGCTCGAAGCTACGACTTGATAAAATATTTCTCATTACATTTTTTTTTTGTATTGTGTTACGTCGCTTCTTCAACTGCTATGGTTATTAAGCGACGGGACCTACAGTTTAAGGTGGGTTCCCAACCACCTTGACAACATTTTTGTAATTTCAATAATTGTGAATAGAACTTTAAACAGTACTCGATTCCATGGAACCGTACATTTTATTGTATTCCTTTCATCTTCTTCTCTATACATATATAAAAATGCAGTCCTGACTCACTCACTGATCAACGCCCAGGCTAAACCCTTGGACCTAGAAAGCTGAAATTTTGCACAGAGATTTCCTTTATGATCTATACAAGGGATAAGAAAGGATATTTCGAAATTCAACCCCCAAGGGGGTGAAAAGCGGTTGCAACGTTTGAGGAATATTTTGTTCGTGGTCGGATTTACTTCATACTTGGTCTTAATGCTGTTTGATATAATTAATCAAACACCTGTTTCGGCATTTTTAAAAATTCAACCCCTAAGGGGGTGAAAAGGGGTTGCAACCTTTGTATGAGGAATTGTCTGTCTGTGTGTGACGGCATCAAGTGAGAAGAGGAGGTTTTTCGGGAGGTTTCAGAGCAAACCGCATTCGAAAAAGTCCATTCGTTCAAAAGTTGTGACGTCATTAGCGACCAAAGACGACCTTTTCGCTCTGTTTTGGGCACGTTTCTGTTATATCTTTTGACTGGTAACACTTATATTCAATTTGAGGTTCTCTTTGGGAGAGAGGGAGAGAGAGGGGTGAGAGAGAGGGAGAGAGGGGGAGAGAGAGAGATCTCTTCTCTATACAGGCTGTCCCAAAATTTCTGTATATCCCGGAAATGGGAGAAAATTGCGTATAAGCGAGATTTTATCGAAATTGCCCACAGTGCGCCGCGCCGCCCGCCCGGAGGGCCTGGTTGCGAGGGCGTGCCGCAGGTACGCCACGAGCAGCTAGTTTACCATAAATCCGTAAACATCTGCAACAGTTGTTTCCACAATGGACATTTTTAATAGAGACCACCACACCAGACTGTCTTTTGTGCTGTTCGCCTCGGCAGTAAAACTACTTAATAATGGTTTTCAAGAGTAAATTAAAACAGATAATGGATTCGGACGACGTTCAGTTAAAGTTTTTACGTCTGTTTCAAATTAAACGGAATTTCACGACTTTGTGTCCCAGTTTGGCGGGGAACGCTTGTAACAAAGACATTATTCAATAAGAGGATTATAACCGCTCGTTTATCGTGAGCACCTCCAAGAATTCGGCGTTTCGATAAAACAGTTTAACCACGTTTTTGGGAAGAAAACAGCTGAGCAGGCATTTTTCGAGAGAATTTTGCGGGCGAATTCTTAGGAGCCGAAGAAATTCGAACTAGTTAGACCCCTGGACCGAGAGGCTGCCAGATCACAGAGTCGTTAATTTGAAGATTACAATGAAACTTCCAGAATTACAAGTCTCGTGCAGAGAACTCATTAAGCACGTCTTCAAACGTTGGCTCCTAATTTCTTCGAACATTTGAATTCAGACCGACTAACTAGATTGAAAATGTCCGATTCTAACCGTCAGTTCTTTAATTGTTATCGTTTATCTGATAAATATGCTCTCGTAGCACCTTTAACCCTTTGCACTCGGAGCAAATTTTCAATCGAAAATTAAACATTCCTTCAATTTTTTTCCATTTTATGGATTTGAAATTGATATAGTACCTCATACAATACTTAATTAGTACCTTTCTCCTATGAATTATGATGTATTTGGTATGTAATCCAGTAGATTTGTGCCCGTCGCGGATGCAGATCGAAGTTTCGATCCTCTAGGATCTATAGTTGAGGAGTTATGGTCGCTTAAAGTTGAGCATTTTTGACAGGTAAGGCCGCCGCCAAAAATGCTCAACTTTAAGCGACCATAACTTCTCAACTATTGATCCTAGACGTTTGAAACTTCGATATGCATCCGCGCCGGGTACAAATCTACTGAAATACATACCAAATACATCATAATTCGTAGGAGAAAGGCACAAATTTTGAATCCGGTAAAGTGAAGAGCAACCAAAATCCTTGCTGATCCGTTCGATAAATCGTAAATCTTTCGCAAGTGTATTCTTCCTAATTTTGATTTTCGCAGAGTAGCGGCTTTATTGTTAATTGACTCGTTGAATATTGTAGGAGAAGAGGTTCCCGAGCCGAGAATCGGTTTGCCATCGTTCTACATCTAGTTACAGTGATTGCGTTGGCATCCTCCATCCGGTTCTTCCATCTCCTGCCGCGAATCTGACGGCTCAGTCAATGTTTATTTAGCCTCGGCTGTTTACGGGCCAAGGGCTACAAATTAAAAGCAACGCCGCTGATGATTCACAGAGGGGTTCCCCGCATCGTTCGATTTCCCTTCCTTCATCTGGGCTTTATTCGCTATCTACTTTCTTGGTTCTGCCTTATACGGGATGGGGGAGTCCCTTTGTTCCCTTGATCGAGAGACCCTGTTTCATCGACGCTTTTCACAGCAAGGATATACGTGACAGAATTTTCAGATTCGACTCCTTGCTACTCGAAATTGAAATTCGCTGTAATATCTTTAACTGCTAACGAAAATACTCGTTCAATTACCGCGGGGGATCTCAAACTTTATTTCTCTTTGGTACTCCGGTTTCAACCTTGAACCCTTCTCGAACAGGGTCTATCGGAGTAATAAATTATGTAAAACATCTCCAGTGTACAGTTAGCAGCAAAACTGATCACACACACACGTTAAATCAGAATAACCTTTTTGTGAATGGACCGAACGACTTTAATTTCTGTGTAAGGCTAGATGAATTAGTTTAGTAAATGACGTCTAAAAAACATGTTGAAAAAATGCAATGGTGTCGGAATTGTGAAAAACAATAGCGAAATTGATTTTTACGACTTTTTTAGCTGGCCCGATAACGAAAATTTAAAAGATGTGTTTGGTCAACTTGTATAAGTTATATACGTCCCGAAGATTTCATTGAAATTGATTAATTGGTTTACGAGTTATAAACGATCAAAAGTGGTAAAAATTGCAATTTTTCAAGATTCTTGGCCTTTCATCACTTTTGATCGTTTATAACTCGTAAACCGATTAACCAATTTCAATAAAATTTTCGGAGCGTATACAATTGCATGAAATAAAATTGAAAATCAGGCTACAGACTAGCTTTATTTAGGGTATTTCTCCAAAATTTTAAATCGGTTACGGAGTGTTGGAAAGAAATAATTTTTCAAGGTAGATTTAGAAACTTTAAAAAATTTTAATATGTTCAAATGGACGGAACATTGTTATTGTCGTTATACCAGATTTTTTCGACGTTCTTTCTATAAGATATTTCAAGATTCCAGAGGCACTTTGTTGAAAACTGACTGAAACGATAAACGAAGTGTAGGAGAGAAGTCGTCAGTCTGGTATCAGTTGATAATTTGAATAATCCCGCGCGTAGCGAACGGCAACAATCAGAAAACTTTCACCGAAGTTTTCTGCTACACGCGTGCTACGAGCCATGAATTATGTACACATAGATATAACTGTGTCGATAAGATCTCGGCCGCTTTATTTTACATGAATTCCCCGGTACTTTCTCGGTCGAGGGATCGAAAATAACAAGAGGCTCGCCGAGAGCTGGTCTCCCAGGATATAGATAAATATCCGTGAATCGGATCTTCACGCTCGACACACTTCTCCGTCGCGCGTATATATACTGTATGTTCCAATCGCGCAGCAGACGGAATTTCTGCGAGGCAGATTGAATCGCCAGTGGTGCGGTAGTCCTGTTATTGTCACACATCGTGCCCCGATTGTCTGCTGGCTACGATCATCGTTGGAATCGAGGCACACGGATGAATGGGTGAATAGAGGCATATCTTACCCCGGACAGAAGTACTCGGGAAGAGACAAATGTGCGCCGCAACCGCAGATGTATGCATATGAAAGATAACAATAGGTGCCACGCAGTCAGCTATATCAGATCTACATATATCGATTTCCTCTCTCTCTCTCTCTCTCTCTCTCTCTCTCTCTCTCTCTCTCTCTCTCTCTCTCTCTCTCTCTCTCTCTCTCTCTCTCTCTCTCTCGATCTCTCTCTCTCTCTCTCTCTCTCTCTCTCTCTCTCTCTCTCTCTCTCTCTCTCAACTCATATCTATCTCTACCGAGATTATTTTTCTGTACGCCGAATCTACCGATTATTAAATCGTTTTTACAACGACCGATATTGCCACCCCAATGATAGAATTTCTTTCATTTACGTGTGAAATCGAATAATAATTTTGAAAAATCTATGACACATGGATAAACACTTTTCAATGGTACCTTCAATAGCAACAGCACTTTTCATTGTGAACTAACAAGGAGAACCCCCGCTCTGTCCCTCACGGATTTAGTTCAGACTTTACAGAATTATAGATCTCGTTCCCCTGATTACGAAAATACCCCATTATAAGCGCAGACGCTCAATAGTTTTCGAGATATTTGCAATTAAAGTTTCATTTTAACAGATTTTTAAAAAGCAAAAAATTATGTTACGCTGGGAGAATTACATCAAGAACGGGGGTACAATTTATGACAAGTACAATGCTTTTAATCAGTGGACATATGATAGATTCAAAGAGGCTCGTGCAAACTTTCAACAAGTAACCACACGGGATTTGCAACAGTGGGCTCTAGCAGCAGCCGGTCAATACAAAACAGACAGTAGTAATAGATCGAGTGTTTCTTCTATAAAATAATAAGTATCATTTTCAATTAGTCTTTTAGCGAATAAAAATATTTTATTTAAGATTTATTTAACATTGAAAATGCATTTTCCATGAAAAAAAACAATAAAAAATAATTTACCACGAAGGGATTCGAACCCGGGCCTGCGGCGCGGCGTAACAGTTCAGCTCACTGCTGTTACGCCATTGCTTGGTAAAAATTTGAACTAAACTGATATTTTACGGTTATGAAACTTTACCTAATATCTCGAAAACTATTGAGCGTCTGCGCCTATAATGAGGTATTTTCGTAATCAAGGGAACGAGATCTACAGGGTGTCCCAAAACTCCTTCAAGTCCGGGAAATGGGAAGTTCCTTAGGTCATTGAAGCGACAATTTCCTTTGCAAAAATTACCGCCGCGGCTTTGTTTAGGAGTTATTAACGAAAAACACGGACCAATGAGAGCGCGACTTGGCACAGTCGGCCAATAGGCAGTTGGCGCGCCGGGCCGACAATGCCACCTCGCGGGTAGGTCGCGCTCTGATTGGTCTGTGTTTTTCGCTAATAACTCCTAAACAAAGCCGCTGCGGCCATTTTTGCAAAGGAAAATGTCGCTTCAAATGACCTAAGGAACCTCCCATTTCCCGGACTTGAAGGAGTTTTGGGACACTCTGTATAGTCTTATTTCTCATTTCTCGAGAAATGAAAACTGTTGAGAAATCACGAGCACTACCCATAACCCTTAAACGAAGAGGTAGAGGTCCGATATTCTACAGAATAGCCGTTTCAGGGAAAAAAGATTGTTTGGCAGAGAGAAGCCCATTGTTATCACGGTAGATCCTTTACGGGAAGAATGATATTTTTAAGGGATCGAGGTTCGAGCCGCAGCTCCTTAATCAGGTGGCGACCGGCGAGTTTCGTGTAAGCCATAAGACTATAAACCATAATTCATTCGGGCACAGTCGTGTCCGTTTGCTCGGCGGAAGCGTTGACGTGTGCGCCGGTGCTCTCCAGGCTTGTGTGGGTGGTTCTGGGTACGTTGAAGTTTCCATTTTCCGTATAAACAGGCTGCGGTGTCTCACCCGTGGCGGAGACTTCGCTGTAGCTTGGACACGGTGCAGGCGTTAAAGCGGTATCAGTAATTACCAGCGTGTTGGCAAACAACTAGGCCAGCAGCTCTTGCTTCCGATACCTGCACACGTAGAGAGACGCGCGCTCGTTACCGACGTTACCGTCGCTATAGTCACGAGAAAATCAACCCGCCGCTCAAGGCCATTCGGGGGCTTATTTCCACCGGTACCGGTTATTTCTGTCGCTGTATTTTCGCCGTTCCTTCCTGCTCACTTCCCACTGCTAGTTGCCTTCCTCATTGACTTCCAAATTTTCACAAATATCTACAGTCTATGCATGTAGTCCTCCTCTCCATCCCCTCTCTCCCTTTCTGCGAACATTCGATTGCTCGTCGTTTATTCGTCCAGTCAGACTTCAACGATCTTCGTTCTTCCAGCAATCTCTAATAAAAAAACCAGCGATCTTTGAAGTTTACCTGCAAATATCTACAGTATATGTTATTATACAGTATAGTACAGTAATCGCTCGTTCGTTGTCCTGAATCGTGGGCACGATCGTTGTCCAGTGCCTACCCACTCCACTGCCTGTCAACGAGAGGATTAGGCCTGCGTGGATCTGGTCGCCAGATGTGTCCCACGGACTGTCTAGATCCGCGCAGAACGGAGAACAATAGGAAAGGAATATGGCAAGGAAATAAGGAGTTTTTTAAAGCCAGACAGTTGACTCCGAATGCTTTTTTTGTCATTTAACTAGCCGTTTCACTAAAGACGCAGTCGTAAATCAAAAATAGTGTCCGGGCACGGTCGTTGTCCGCTCAAACCCCCGGCCTTTGGACAACGAAGGAGCTTTTACTGTATATGTATTTTGACCTTAACAAATTTCCTTCGAGTAATCTTTGGAATTTACTCTTGATAGAAATTTTTCTTTGCAATTTTTTCCACTGATTGACTTCCGAATTTTCTGGCAGACATTCTGTAACAGTGCATAGCATGTATTTGTGTACGAATGATGTTTCGTCTTCAGAAAATCTTTGTGTATTGTTCAGATCGTACCAGCAGAGTAAATTTTCGAATTTGAACAATGACTTTTCGAGATTTTGTTCTTTAATTTTTCCTTTGATCGACCTCTCCAAATTTTTTGCATGGTTATGGTTGTACACCAAGCATATTATACAATATTCTTTCTTCTGCAAATCTTGTTTTATTCATGTTTAACCTATTTAATAACCGATTCGATTTTGCAAAATCACTTCTTGTGTCTTTGGGAATTCTCCCTCTGTCGATTTAGATGTACGTACATACTTGAATATTTTATACACGGTTCCCTATACCTCTTAAATAGTTTGCCAGGCTCATTGACTTCCAAATGTAAATACCAACAAATGTGTAGTGACTTTGTGAACATTCGGTACGGTGGTCGCTGTGTACTGCAGCAGCCACGAAGTTTCCCGTTGTCATGAATATATTGAAAACTTGTCCTCCTTTTGAATTTTCCGTTTCAGAGGGAGCTTGTTGAAATTGCGGGTAATTACCGGTAGATTACGCGATCTCTTACAGTCTTTCAAGAAAATAGCACTGTGTACAAAAAATTGATCATCAATTTGATGACAATTATGTAAGAGTTAGTTTAGGTAGCAAAATCAATTATGTACTTGGAATTTAGAGGAGGGACCAAAGAAAATCAAAAATTGAGAAATTCATGTTGATAGGGTGAAAACAGCCCTCAAAATTGGGCACAATCGACAACGTAGAATTTAGATGGTGGGGCAGAAAAATCTATGTTGAGAGGGTGAGAACAGCCCTTAAAATTGGGCACAATCAACGACGTAGAATTTAGATGGTGGGGCAGAAAAATCTATGTTGAGTAGTGTGTGAGAGTAGCCCGTAGAAATGGGTAAAATCAGGAACTTGGAGGTTAGAGGGGAGGGGGGACCAAAGAAAAGTGGAAAACTAGGGACCACCCTAATGTCCAGCCAAGCTAGACAACCTTGGAAATTCGTCGTGGAAGTAAGGAAGAAGGAAGTGTGTCCGGTGGTAGGCTGAAAAATCCAGGAGCGGATGCAAGATTAAATTCGTTGGCGAAGGCTGGCGCGGACGCACTGATAGACGTCGGATCAAAGTTTAAAATGTTCACCGCGCCGCTTCCACGTGGAAAGATCCCTCGGCTCCTGGTAGGCGACTCCGTTTCCGACGTCTCATGTATGATAGATGATCGTCCAGCCTTGATCACCGTCGCCCTCGCAGGTCTCGGATGCATATTTAATGTCGATGGTGGCTGCCTGGCCCCGTCCTGGTTGTTTTCTGCTCGCGATGCACCCCCACACCCACGCAAAAGAGCCCCGGCATCCTACAAGGTCCGTGTGGGACGGGGGTGTTCGGTGCGCTGCAGCGTTGGAAGCGCAGCTTTTCGCGTATAATACACGTGTAGACGAGCGCGCGACACCCGCCGCGACGTCTTTGTGCTTTCGAAAGCTTGCCCCGGGGCTTTTTCCGAAAGAGGGGCGGCTCTATGAAATATCGTATTCATCGTTACACCGACCTTTGCCTCCCTCGTCCTGCGCTCACCCACTGCTTCTACGTTCTCACCCCCCTGAGACACAGGGACGGGGGTGGGGGGGCGAGGGCTGCTCTCTCCGGCTATACGGAAAGGTAAAGTACAACAGCCGCGACAGGGTACACGACGACTAGCGAGGAATGAAAATCGATCGCGAGTGCTACTCGGATAGAGGCCCCCCTGTATCATCCGATGCCATACCGTGGCCTGTATCTCGCCGAGGGCGAGGGCGAGGGCGAATCAACGGCAGCTAGTTACATTTCGTCGGCGTTGCCCCCTCCTTCCCCTCCTCCTCCAACTTCTTCTTCTTCTTGTCCTTCCGACGTGCGACGGTAGCTGCTGTCGTTTCTGTCCCTCGACCGCGCATCTTTGCGATCCTGCTCTACGCGTCAAGTTGTCAAAATTCAAAAATCTGCTCTATCGGGTGATATAGTTCGATTTTCCGCTGGACCCTTATTTTTTGAGATAAATTCAAAAATATCCTCAAAAATTGGTGCAAAGTGGTGTCTCTGCCGTCTTTAATGATTGCTTAAACATTCATAATGTATTAATATTGGATATCACTGTATTCGGGAAAGTCTACAGAATCTTTTGCTGCAAAGAACAATTCAATATCTTTTATAATAACATCACAATATTTGTGTCCAATTCCGAAAAGGCAAGGTGGACCTGTACGCATAATGCTAATCATTTCTGGTATTGCGTGACCTTGAACGTAATTTTGCCCTGCACGAATGTATTCATTCTGGCACACGCTTACATTTTACATACGATACAAAAGAAAATACATTTCGTTTTAAAAAGATTACCTTCGTTTAACAAAAAATAATGCAGATACAAAAAAATTGCCGTCACCGTTAGATTGCTTGCAGAAAACATTACTTTTTTCTCGTTCATTTCATTCAAGACGCATTTGATGCATTTAATTTTGTCCATTCCAGCAGGCTCGAACAATAAAACATCTTTTCACAAATAGAACAGGATTAAGGAACGACGAGATTATTACCGTGGCAGGAATGTTCCTCAAAAATGGTCTATCATGTTCTCGCAAAGGAAGGAATTTCACGGACAAGGATGCTCGTTTCAATGTCAACAGGCTCGGGGAGGATCGCTTTGCCACTTTCGTGGATGTTGACAATGGCGTTCCGCCGCAATCTTTTTCCCTCGTTCTTTTTTTCGCTCTTTTTTTTCTTTATTGATGCCGGTACTTTTGAAAGCGATAAAACGAAGGAGCCCTGGAGGAGCTTTAAGAACCGTTCCTTCTGGATGGTGGTAACGATACTGATAGAAAACGGCATTGTTGCGTATCGCCCGCCGTGTCTGTCTACCGATAGTCGCTTACACGGAGCACAACGGATCAGTTGATGCGTTATGCAAAAGCCGGGGTAGGATATCGGTGTTCAGCTCTCTCTCTCTCTCCCATAAAAGTTCTCTAAATAGAGTAATATGTCCAGAAAATATTCGAACCGCTATACTTTGAAAATTCAAACGGGAACGTATTACGAAACCACTTTTTCAGGCAAATGCATTCTTACAGTAGATCGTATCTTTTGAAGTCGAGAAGAATCAATGCCAGAGATCAATTATTATTTTCGAGATGGGAATTCACAAGCACAGTCCATTTTGAGAAACTCGTGAATAATAAAATTTCAAGTCTCATCGGGAAGTTAGTTTAAAATCAATTGCAAAATTTGTACCGAACAAACAGTCAAGCAAGAAAGCGAGCTAATAAAAACGTAGTAAAAAACAGTACGCGGCATATATTTTTCAAAAACGTCTGAATTTTACTGCATGTCTTTGTTATAATCTCATCAATATGTTTAAAATCGATTGTAAAATTTCACACACACAAGACTAAAAAGCAGAAAATAATTATTTGAATGAAAATAAATTTTTAAAAAATACCACGTTTTTAAAACGAGCTAAAAAGTATAACATAATTTAAATAAAAATAAATTTTTTTTAAAATATCATGCTTAAAAAACGGACAAAAAAGTATAAAATTCTAAGTATAAATTTCTAGCCCCACACAGATAGTCCTGAAAATTTGTAATTGTGAATTTTTAATAGCTATGAACATACTTGTAAGATTTAAAACGGAAAACGTTGGTGGCAACGTTACGTGACTCTCCCTGTATATCGCAAGATCGTGTTTTCTTTTTTGTTTAACAAAAATGAATGTGTTATTTCTGAGTGCTCAATTCTGATTCTAGAAATTGGAGTTTGAATTTGACGATCTACTGGACTTGGTAACTTTCTTTTCTTTTCATTGTCTTATTAAGGTGAAACTAATACGTTGGTGGTCTTAAATATTTTTAATACCTGCACTCTTTTAAATTGTACGTGCCCATTTTTGTCATAAATGCATAAAAGCCGCAGTCTAGTAATTATATCTGGAAGGACCATGCAGGTGTGAAAACGTTGTTGTAATGTCATAAAATATTAGATTAACCGTAGCATCTGTAAAAGCATTTATATTTCGAAAGTCGGAGGTTCAGGAGTTATTCAGAAGGTTCGGCGAACGCGCCACGCGCTAACGCAGCAATTCATTAACATTTAACCAAAGAGTGCAAGGACCGTCGCAGCTCGATGACGTATAAAAGGTTCCTTATCACTGGGATACGCCCTCTAGTAGGAGGTTGTCCTCGTAAGTTACTTGCTATCGCTGGCTCGCGATCCCAAAGTCGAAAGAATGAATACGTGCCACGCCAGCGCAACGTAAGGACAATAAAAAGGACGAGCCAAGCTTGCGCAGCCAGCTTCGTGACTTCCGGCCGTGTCCTGTTCCAAATAATTGATCGGATTAATTGTATTCTTAGCTGGGGTCGGCCCTTCGTCAGCTCCGGGACTCCTGATTTTGAAAAACTTCCACCGAACAAATTCATTTCTTCTGTGTCTTAGTTAAAACTACATGTTTCGTACAAATCGTAGTAAATCTTTTAATGCGGGATCTTAGAAAATAACTGAACCACAGCCCTTCTCCCAGAACCTATTTTTTCGATCGTCTGAAATAAAAAATGAAAATCATGAAAATTAATGAAGTCTTTGAAGTGACGATTTTGTCCAAGAACGAGATAGAATTTTGTCCAAGAAACAGTACTCTTTAAAATAAACATTGTTTTTCGAATTGTCGAGAAACTTGAAAGTTTAAGAAGTCGATTTTTCAAAAGGATTGTGTTACATAGAAAAAACAGCCTTTCTCCCAGAACTTATTTTTCGGATCGTCTGAAATAAAAAATTGATACAATTCATGAAGTGATGATTTTATCCAAGACCGAGATATACATATATGTAGATGAACAAAGTACCCTTTAAAATAAAAATTCATTTTTGACTTGTCGAGAAACTTGAAAGTTGGGCAGTACTTTCGCGTTAATAGAACGTGAAAATAATTTCGAAAGAAAAGTTTGTATTTAGGGGGTGATCGGTTGGTTCAAGACCAGGATTGCACGCTAAACAATTATGATTATTATGCATTTATGACAAAAATAGGTACGTACAATTTAGAACAATGGACATATACTAAAAAGATTTAAGACCACCAGAGTATTAGTCTGTAGTATCTATTATAAGTAGTCTATTAGTAATCTTATTATGTTTCACCTTAATAAGATACTTAAAAGAAGAAAGAAATTTTTATTTGGCTGCTGTATCTTGCAATCAATGCAAACATGTTTTATTTTGCATAAAGATCCGCAGTCTAATGATTACACGAAGGACTCTGATCAGAGTCTAGCATAAATAAGGCACTTTACTTTCAGACAAATAAATTTGTGCAAGTGTATTCGAACTATATGCATTAAATGATCCCAAATATAATTACCACAGCAGTTAAAAAAAGCGACGTAAAATAAATTTAAAAAAAAAAAGGAAAAAGGAGAAGTCGAATGAAAATCTTGTATTTGAAATGGTCCAGAAAATAGCTCCCGGAAGTGAGACTGTGAAAAAGTTAGTGGAAACTGTTCGGCATACATACGCGTGTACCTTCGAGAAAATGAAAATCGTGGTTTTTTGGGATGGTAGTCTGGCATGACCTAAGAAATGGAGAAGTCTCGCGTCGATTACGACTACGACTAGGGTGATAAAGAGACGGACGCGAAAAGGAAACGAGCAGGGAAAAAAGAGGAAGATAGACGGAAAGAGAGCGAGATAGCGAGAGAGGGAGAGAGAGGTGGAGAATAAAGAGTAGAAGTGACAGGCACACTGCCAGCCAACCAGCCATCCAGGAGGCCCAATCTTTTTTAAACGCCCCCGCTCATTCATCGCGGCCAGACAGTCTCACGATTATAAAGCGCAAATCCTTTCATCCTCCGTTTCGTTCCGCCTCTACTCTTAGTTTTTTGTCACCAGCTTCCATCACTTCCTCTGGTCACCCGCCCTCTTTTGCTTTTCTATTCCGGTCTCTGTCCTGCTTCCTCCTCGATATTGTTCCGAGTCGCGCGGGAGGCTATTTTATTATCCAATTACTCTAATTTGCTTGGCAAAAGAACCGTCGCCGGCGAAGGCGACGAGGGAAAAATGTTAGCGACTTAATTAGTAGTCTGCCGGCAGATTCTATTGACACGTTGTTGGCCACGCTCCGAATAAAGATAGCTTAAAGTCAAGGGGATCGGAGCCAGCGAAAGTTGACACTGCTGCTGCTGCTGCTCTGCGACGCACAACGAAAACCCAGGACACCACTGTCCCGCGAATAGCTAATTTTCAATTAATTCAGATGCTGCCCCGGTGAGGCCCAAGATCGACCCCCATCGCGTTTCCTCGTCACACGACTAATTAATTTCCCGCCAACGATCTAATTGGCCGCGCGCTGCGTTCACAATCCACGGAAATCAAAAATCTACCTTCCTCGTGGTATTCGAAACCTTTCTAGAAATGTTACAAGCGCGGGGCTGGGGAAATTTCAAATAATTTAATGTAAAATAGGAAACAGTGAAATATTTGCAGGACTAAATACTATTTGGAAATACAATTCCATGTAATGCTTAAAATACTACTTGTTGGAAATAAAATTTCATGGGAAGGTTTAAATCATGAGAAAATACTATTTACTATTTACACTCGAATTCAGATATACAGGGTGTCCCAAAATTCCTTCAACAGCCGGAAATGGGAGGTTCCTGAGATCATTTGAAGCAACATTTTCCTTTGCAAAAATATTATCCGCGGCTTTGTTTAGGAGTTATTAACGAAAAACACGGACCAATCAGAGCGCGACCTAGACGCGAGTTGGCACAGCCGGCCCGGCGCGCCAACTGTCTATTGGCCCACTGTGCCAACTCGCGTCTAGGTCGCGCTCTGATTGGTCCGTGTTTTTCGTTAATAACTCCTAAACAAAGCCGCATATAACATTTTTGCAAAGGAAAATGTTGCTTCAAATGACGTCAGGAACCTCTCATTTCCGGCTGTTGAAGAAATTTTGGGACACCCTGTAGAAGATGGTGAACCGATATGACGAAAATGACGAAATTCATTAAAAAGCGAAAAAAGGCGCATACAGATCGAATTGAGTAACCTCCTCTTTTGTCGAAGTCGGCTAAAAAGGTAGTACGTTCGAAAAGAACGCGAAGTTAGCTCATTTTTTATGTGCCGAAAAAAATGGCCACTTCCTTTAAATGATGAAGAAATATTACTAATCAACATGTGTTATATAAGTAATTTGAAAAAATAAATTCTGTAGAAACAAATTGGAAATTACTTTCATCAATATGTCCTATATATAATTGATTAATACAATAAAATACACTTTTCGTTGGAATAAGTTTTATCATAAAAAATCGATCCGATGCGCGATGAGAGGAAAACCACCAGTCGTTAACTTCAGGTTATAACGATACGCGTCCGAATGTATTTACTTTTGGTTATGATTGTTCCACCATGGTTTTTTCCGAAATGAAATTATATATATTTTTTTTTTATTGAGCCACTGAAACCTATTACAGGTTTGACATTTGGTTCAGCAAAGAGAATGTCCGCTTTCTTCATCGTTTTTAATCACATTTGTAGGTTCCGGAGGAAAAACTTTTACAGAATCGGAACTTCCGGTTTTTCATTGAACAATAACATTCGAATATACAGCAACTCGGCGAGTAAAACGTAGAATTGAGCGACAGGGAAACAAGAAATAGTTTGTCAATCAACATGCGCCTGAATGGAGGTGAAATAAACTTCGTAGGAAGTAGGAACTAAATTGTTTTTTAAACTTTCGAATATGTGGAATGGACGCGCTGCGCTGCGCTGCAGCGAATGCAACTAAAACAGTGGAACGTGTAACTCGTGTAGAAATGAACGTAATACCTTCAGGTAAAGTACGCAACTATTTGATCAGTGTCAATTAAGCACGATAATGAAATGCGCAAATAAACTGTTTCAACTCGAATCGTAATTACAATTTATGATTTGTTGTTAGTTGAGTTTAATAGGAGACGTAATGAATCTCCGTTGCGTTTTATTAGAACTTTCTACCAAAATGCCGGGAATTTCTATTATTGCACTTACAGTATCCAAACAATTTTTTAATCTCGGGATTGCACCCATTTTTGCGTCACTGTTAAGTAATAAATTCATTTTTATATATTTTATGTTTTGTAACTCAAAGTTCATTATTTTTCTAGGGAGGTTGCAACAATTTTCTTTCGGTGCTTGACTAATCCACCGAGTTGTAAAGCGCTGGGAAATAATTGTAGAAAATGGCGGCAGCCAAATGATTGATCAACAAATCCGTAATTTCAAGATGTGAACGCTTTGTTTCATTTTTTTTTTTAATTTAACTTTGTTTCATTTCGAAATCCCGCATGAACTTTTGCAACGATCTGATGCAATGGTTGTCCAGGTGTCGAAGGTTCTGGTCACCAAAATCGAAACGATGTAGCTTTTGTTTCCGTTTTTGCAATGCCGAGTCGCACGAGACTCGTGCTCGTTGATATTCGAGAGTGTTCTGGGCGGCGAACGCTTTATATATCATTAGAAATTCAGCATATTTCTTCTACACATTATTCATTGTGGTTAGCTTTCCTTTGTTCTTCTATTATATACTTCCTGCGCCAGGAGTCCGCGGTACGCCAACCGCTTTTTTTTTTGTCCGCCTCTGAAGCCTTCTTAATGCGTACATATGTATACATACAACTGCTGGTTGCCAAGGGCCGCCGTTTATTGAATCAAGCCCTTAAGTCCGTGACTTTTCCCTCCAACAAAAAGCCCTTCGCCACGCGACCGCATCGGGAAACTATGAACGAAACTCATCGGGAACGGTTTCGCCTTTCGGACTCCTCTCTGTTGCACATTGTGCACGAATATTCGCAAATAAACATATCAACCTTCGAACAACAGTGGGGGGACCATTTTCACTCGGAACTACGAACGTTCCGTCCAATTCTAGTTTTTCCAATCCTAGTTCGCAGTCAGTTAATATCAGTATCTTAAACTTTTTTTCTTTTTTTTTTAAGTATCTTAAATTGTGTTTTATTACAAAATCACGAAATTCGTTGGTATCAATTCGATCAAGAAAATGTTGAAGACATTCTTGAATTTTTATACCAATGGAATTAAAAAACTGGATACTTGCTGGAAAAAATGAGTAGGATCCAATGGCTGCTATTTTCATTAAAAATATTCATTACTAAAAATGTTGTGTACGTTGAAAATTAATAGTAAAAATCGAACATTTCATATATTACAATCTACTATTTATGTATACATATATGTAGATGATCCCAAGAGGAAGATCAACATTGATCTCAAAGAAGTGGGCTGAAATAATCTATGACGATTGCTATACACAGATTTAAATGGATTAAAACTAATTGTTTGTACCAGTTTCCTTAGTAAGTAATTTTTTTTATTTAGAAAATCTCGGAAGAGATTTATGACAACGTTAGGTGTAAACATAAATGGAGTATACAGAACGAGAAGCTTCTACAAAACTAAACATGACGGTGAACGACCATTGTGGTTTTCCTTAAATACTCAAGTTACATCTTTTTAGGAACGAGTAAATATAAAGGCACACTTTAATAATGGGCCCAGCCAAAAATATGGAAACGTCCAGAGGCAGTTGAAATTTTAACTTGAAAAGGCTTTTCAGCAGTATTAATCTTTGCAAATCATATAAATTACATTGCCAAAGGACGTGATTCAGATTTTCCCACTCGGAGTTACATCTGCACATAAGGTTGTCATTGTTGTCAATGATGCCAATCTGATGAATTGATGTTTCTGTTTATTGAGACAATCAAATGACGGGAGAATTTTATACCATAGAACCAAGGAAGTCAGTTATCCCTATAATAATGGAGAAAGTAAAATTTCCCTTTACATAACGGTTCCCTTTACATAAGGTTTTTAATTATCATGGAAGTGTTGAAAAAAGCTTTCCTCATGAATAGTTTGTACAGATCAGTATGTATGAGGAATTCTTGAGATACCCAAGGAACAGAAAGTGGTAGCACTTTTAGCTAAGTCATCAGCGACTTCATTGCTGGAGATCCCGGAATGAGACGGAACCCAGAAAAATTTTATGAAATATTTATTTTAAAAAAAGAATATTGCAAGTAATGGTAAATTATAATCTGTTTTTTTTTATTTTGATTGAATTTATTTCTGTTGATCGAAATAAATTTGAGAAAATGTTGGATGTAACTCCGTGTTCACATGACGATCTTTCTAGTGTTGTGTGTGTTTGAGTACGTCGGTAATTAGTTAAGCGAGCGGATACTGTACACACTATGCAGGGCTGACTACAGTATAAGCTTGTTTCAAACTTGTCTAAGCGGATAGCTCATCAGCAGGTTATTAAATACTCGTCAACACATTTTCCATTATACTGTATCGTGTAAGTCGTTCTGCATCCGGTCTTGATTGAATCGATCGGAGCAAAAGCTTTCACATTCTCCAGACGTAATCAGAAAATTCCGACAAAATATGTACCTGCAAAATCAATGAATATAATTGTTTTCAATTTTATGCATCCTGAAAATTGTACATTATTAGATTATTTCCTTCAAGAGAACACCTCCTGTTGCTAATGACCTTCGATGTTGAAGCAACATTAAATAAATTGAAAAAAAAACAGAACTCCTTCACTCGTTTCGCGTAAAAACTTCTGAAATGTTAATATTATGGACGTCTCAAAAATGTTTAATTAAATCATTCAAAAAATCGTATCGAATGAAAATCGTGATGAAGATTCAGAACAGAGTCTAATAAATCTGTATGTTATTAATTTCCTTTAAACCGAGATGAAATTCTATTTTGTCAATGTGTAGTTATTGGAGAACATGTAGGACATCAGAAATAAATTGTTTAGGAAATTACGAACTACACAAAAGAAGTTCCACTCACTCAAACCGTAAAATAAATCGTAGTGCAAGGGATTAATTAATAACTGACAGCAATCTTTATTCTTTTTTTTTATTGAATGCAATTTGATTCTCCGGGTAGAGATTATTTTCCCATACATTATTTCCAATACATTGCGATACTTTATATATAATACAATACAAATTATAAATAAACTGACAGCAGTCTTGTTTGGATTATCGTCGATCGGGAAAAATCGCGGAGGAAAGGTGGGTGGAAGGGATCGTTGCCGAGCCATAAAATAATTACGTCAATAGAGCGACTGTAACGGGCGAGCAGCAACAGCGGGAATGATTTATCGGTCTTAACTACGCGTCTATCTATTTCTAACACACGATCGCGATCACGCGCGCGTACGTGCAACCACGATTGTTTCCCTCGGTCCGCGGCAACTTCCATTGTTCGGCCGGGGCTAAGGTAGCGTTGCGTATCGTGCGAACCCGCGCTCGCGGTAAATAACAAATGGACCACGTCTGCTATGCAACCATGATCCATGGAAGTAGCCTGGCCGAGAGGGAGGACGATAATGCACACGTGCGAAGCGTATTGATGCAGTGACATTTGGAACGCTGCCGACGAATACGTACACTCGCGTACCGAGCAACGAGCTCCGTTTCGTTTCGTTTTCAGTTGTCATGGAAATTTACCGTGATCCTCCGGAGATCAACCGACACCGTCAACGAGAAAGTCTTGACGAATCACTGCGAAATGATCCAGCTAATCCTCCGCATTTTTCCACACTCACTTTTGCCATTTCTTTTTACTTACAAATAAGTCTTACTTATTTGTCACAATGGGAAAAATGTCTTTACAAAAATATTTTTCTTATACAGGGTGTCCCAGCTAACTTCACCACCTTGAATATCAATGTTGTTTTCAAAGATACGTCGAGTGTCTGAAGAACAAAGTTGAATGGTAAAATGGGGCTTGTACGATGCCAACAAAATTTCTGTTTTCATGTAATTTTTTTTAGAGATATGAAGGTCACCTTCATTTTTTTAAATGGAATGAGGTATTTTTTAATACATCAATCGATGCAGCTGGACATTCGTAATAAAAAAGTACTGACCTATGTATGTCGAAAAGTTAGTAGTTCAGGAGATATTTCAATTTAAATAACTCTAAAATACACACCTTTGCGGTCGTACTAAGACGTTAGCGTTTACTTACTTATGTAACGTCTTAGTACGACCACAATGGTATTTTAGAGTTATTTAAATTGAAATATCTCCTGATCTACTAACTTTTCGACATCCATAGGTTAGTTCTTTTTTATAACGAATGTCCAGCTGCATCGATTGATGTATTTAAAAATACCTCATTCCATTTAAAAAAACTGAAGGTGACCTTCATATCTGCAAAATAAATTAAATAAAAACAAAAATTTTGTTGGTATCGGTATGAGCCCCATTTTGCCATTCAACTTTGTCCTGCAGACATTTGACGTATCTTCAAAAACAACAAAGATATTCAAGGTGGTCAAGTTAGCTGGGACACCCTGTATATATTTTACGTCGCTTTTTTAACCACTGTGGTTATTTCGCGACATTTATTGAATAAATATATGGAATTGATAAATATTTTTCATATAAAAAATATAAAAAGATAAAAATACAAATAATAAATATTTTGTTCCACAAATGAACGTGAATATGAACGGGAACGGGAGAAATGTTCAGAAAAATTAATGTTAATCAAAGTACCATCCAATGAATGTATTTGCAGAATTATGTTAATTACTGAAATGGTCCTCTGTGCTGAAAGACAATTTAAATTGAGATAATCCAATATTGTTTCATAATCAATGCGAATATAGTTTTTACTAACGTGGAGGGTAAACTTTACTTTACCGGTTACCGGACTCAAAATTAGTACCTTTCATCTACGAATTATGATGTATTTGGTATGTAATCCAGTAGATTTGTACCAAAAGTTTCGATCCTCTAGGATCAATAGTTGAGGAGTTATGATGACTTAAAGTTGAGCATTTTGGACAGGTAAGGGTGCCGCCAAAAATGCTCAACTTTAAGCGACCATAACTTCTCAACTATTGATCCTAGAGGTTTGAAACTTCGATCTGCATCCGTGCCGGGTACAAATCTACTGGATTACGTACCAAATAAATCATAATTCGTTGGAGAAAGGTACAAATTTTGAGTCCGGTAAAGTAAAAGTTGCTGAAAGATGATCAACATCATAGAAACGACAAGATCAATGATTTTACTCTCTGATGAACGTGTAAAATAAAAAAATTGTAGAATATTCAAGAACATTTTCGGTCTCTTGAGACAGTATTAAGAGAGTAAATAAATCTTCGTGCCCCAGTGTCTTTAATACAAAGATCTACACTCGAGCGATACATACATCATATTATACAATAATAACCGTGGCACAGTTGGGTAACTGCATGTTACTATGTATTGTTGAAGCCATTGCGTTGGTACGGCACAATGGGCGCCGTTACAAAGGCAGAGATTGCGATGTTTATGGTAGCTGTGTCTTCATTAAGTTTCGGATGTTGCATCCCGGCCGGCTCGGTGTTTATAATCGATTTACTAGCTGGCAGCTGATGAGCGCGAGATTTGATGCGTCGAATACGGGGCGAAGATGCGCTTACCGCGCAGCTGAATCTCCGAGACGATTCGTGTGTCTTGCTCGGCGCTGATGCAGCATTTCTGATTGCTACTAAATCCTTCGGTGTATTAGTGACTCCTGCCGTATCGCTTCTAACAGCGCCGAATTCGATTGACGAAGATGCAAAGGACCTTCCATTTTCTCCGCTGCCGAATCTTCCACACCGCGGCGTGTTTGATGTGGCTCAAGGTCTCCTTCAAACCACTTAATCGATTTCCGGGGACCAAAGCGATCGCTGTTCAATCCTAAATGGACGCTGATTGATTTATCATATTTCTTTCCCTCTCCGGTTCGGAACCACCTCTCGGAAACATGTAGGTGTATTAGGTTCAAGGGAGACTTCTGTCGTATTTTAAAGAGAACGTTTGAATCAATTTATAGAAATATATTGTTAATATTATTCAATTACAGTGACGAGCAAAAATGTAAACACACTTCGTTTGTTTTACATAAAACGTGATAATATAAGCTATTTTCCAATTGAATGATAAAGATTAGGTAATAATAATTATATGGTGAATGTGATAGACAAAACATAACAGTTTATGTTCGATAATATTAACAATATATAGAAAATTAAAATTTTACCAATCAGGCACCGGTGGGCGTCGCACAGCGTTGCGATTGGTCCGTGTTATTCGTTGATAACTCTTCACAGAGGCCACGGAGAACATTTTCGCAAAGGAAAAAGTTATTTCAAATTACACGAGGAATTACCTGTTTCAAGGAAGTACAATATTTTTCGTAGCTTTTGTCCGTTCTCCTTTTGTTCGCTATGATGTGCAATCCAGATCGATTGTTCTCAGCAGTTCGATAATAATGATCATTAGTTCGGTGGGATCTTCTGGACGAGGAAGACAAATTGTTGATAAAGATTTATGCGTCGCCGCGTAAACTTGATTTCTCTTTTTCGCGGCGTTGACGCGCACACGTCTGATTAAACCTCGTGAATTTAACATTCGTCGGTTGATGTGTATTCATGCCCACCTTTCAGCGTTCGTCACGGATGGTGGTGGACGATGAAAGAGGTGAAGAGGGCGATTGGGTTAGAAAGGACGTGTGAATTTCGGCGGCTGCGGTAGTTATGGCATTAATGACCGTCTAGTTCAAAGGGAACATGGAGATAAATTGAGGAAGCCGTGTAACGAGACTACCCTCAAACGAGTTGGAACCCGGATTACATACTGGGTGTCCCTTTTTAATCGATTCGTACAAACACTTGCGAAAACATCGCGGAACTATCCGCCCGGCGAAGTTACGACGACGTATCAACTCCGATCGAATCCCATCAAATTATCGTGATCGTTAGCGGATTGTATGCGTTTACGGCAAATGTTAATAGGAGAACCGTGAAACAATGATAATAGACAAGCTTATAAATATTGTTGTACTGGTTAGAACCTATTGAACCTATTTTTTTTTTATTGAGAAAATCTCAAAAAGAGATTTATTACAACATTAGGTGTAAACGTAAATGGAGTATACAGAACGAGAAGCTACTACAAAACTGAACATGAGGGTGTATTTTGGTTTCCCTCTATTGAACCTATTAAAAAAATATATATATATTCCTGCTTGGCTCAAGTTTGTTCTGAGCCAAGTAGCAAATATTTTCAATTTTTTATTTCAATAAACTTATTTTATTCGTTCAGTTTTATGTCAATAAAATTATTCAATTCATTCAATTTTATTTCAATGAAATTATTTCATTCGTTCAATTTTATTTCAATACAATTATTCTATTCGTTCAATTTTATTTCAATAAAATTATTCTATTCGTTCAATTTTATTTCAATAAAATTATTCTATTCGTCAAATTTGATTTCAATAAAATTATACTATTCGTCCAATTCGATTTCAATACAATTATTCTATTCGTTCAATTTTATTTCAATAAAATTATTCTATTCGTTCAATTTTATTTCAATAAAAAATTCTAAATCTTTGTAAACTTAGATTTATTTATAGACCCGGACAACTTCTTCCCCGCTGTCGCTTCACGACTCCCTCTACCGTTTCCCTCACTATCAACGGTTTCATATTGCCCCTATATCCCTACTCCTAATCTGCCCAACAGGAGTGCGGTGGGGAGTACCCAGGAGTAGGGAGAGGCTCGCGAGCCGAATGTTGCCATTTCCCTTATAAATACGTAAAATCCGTACTCTAGTAATGAAATATCTATCGCACAAAATAGATGCAGTATTAATTGTTTAAATTGCTGTCTACTAGACCAGACCAAACAGAAATTTCCTCCCCCTTTCAATAACCTTAAGAAGTATAATATTTATTATGGAAATCATAAACAGCATTAACTATTTAACTTTGTTCCCTTCATCGATGAAACGATGTTTCTCGTGTTTCACACGTTCGCGAATTTATCGCTTACTCCGCAATCTGACTTTTCGACTACCCTGTACGCGTTGCGATAAGAACATTGATAAAACTGTTCGGCCTAGTTGCTGAAAATGCCAATGAAAGTTCGCCGCGGAGAGGAAAGTTCCTCGTGGGATGTGAAAACCGTGCGGGCATCGTAAAACATCGTGAAATATACTGCGTGGCGTTGAAAAGATCGTTAACACATAGTCGAACATTTTATTAGCACTTCGTTCCGGATCAAAGCCATTAATGGTTGTCGATCGTTTTGGTAGTCCCCAGTGTCGATTGCCTGGAACCGACCGTTCGAGCGCGTTCCCGAAAAATGCGTTAAACTGCGCGACCAATGGGAGGCGTTCGAAATAATTGTTGCTCGTTACGCGTGCAAAAATCTTGAATCATTTATCCGGCCCTTTTTTTTCCACATTTCCGGCGGATCTCGAAATTGAATTATTTTAACCGAGCATTGGTCTCCAACCATGCACACGGTTACACGGAATAAACATGTTACATTACCACTCCGGACCGCACAAGTTTTTAAACGTAAATCCTGAAACTATAGTACGAAGAACTTTGTTTCAGATAATAACTGGGGTTATCGGGAAAAACGGCGCATGTCACCATTTCAAAAAATTCGAGTTATTGGATTTATGTATTTACCAGAAAAAACTACAATTGATGTTATCGGCGCACTGGTTCGATCAATTGGAAAATAAGCAAATTTGCAAAAATATCACATGAAATTTAATTCAACGTTTCGGTCTCAGTTTAGACCGTTTTCAAGAATAGAAAATTTTAGTATTGCGTCTGTAAGAATTAATCAAAGACATTTTTAAATGGTTAGGCAAACGTGTTTTCACACGAGCAGAAAGTAAAAAAGGGGGGGTTTTGAACTAAAACCCCCGGGTCTTTGATTAATTCTTACAGACGCAATACTGAAATTTTCTATTCTTGAAAACGGTCTAAATCTCAATTTAGGTCTCTCGGTCTCAACCGAAACATTGAATTAAATTTCATGTGGTATTTTTGCAAATTTGCTTATTTTCCAATTGATCGAACCAGTGCGCCGATTACATTAATTGTAGTTTAAACAATTGTCGATCGAGATTCAGAGAACTGTTACCAGAAAAAAAGATGTGAAAACAAATTCGAAAGGCTCGAAAAAATAATGCAATTTAACCGGCATGTCATAGCATTAGTGATCAAAACTTTAAACATTAAATTATTATGAAATTTTATGTAATTCAATATTGTTTGAGGGATTAATATTATTTATAAAAATTTTTCATAGGGAATTTAATATTATTTTAAAATAGCATTAAATTATTATGAGAACTAATTTTATAGAAAATTCAATAATACATCTCCAAAGTGAAAATATGTGACACGCGGCGTTCTTCCTGACAACCCCAGATATTGGGTTGGCAAGAAAGTAATTTCGATATTTTAAGGTGAAATAAAAAACTCAATTTTTGTATCCAAGCAATGAACTTGAATCAATAAAATATTTTCAAATTATTGGGGCTTGGTTGGGAAGTAATGTCTCATCCATTTATTTCGAAGTTTACCAAACTGTTTGAATGGTGTTTTTTTTGTTCCTTTCTGAAAGATTGACAACGCCACTATCACGCCCATCACAAATTGAGTGCCTTCCAACTGATATGTACAGGGTGTATAAAAAGTAATGGTCATCCGTCCTAGGGGTGAATCTACACCTCTGGATCAACGCCTTCTGCTCATCGAGAAGAGAAAAAGTTTGAAAGGAGCCATATGTCGCAAACAAATAGTTTATTGATATTATATCTCAAATAAAACTACAGAAATAATTTAGTGTTTTAATTTATTTAATTCTGTTTTAATTAAAATACTATGGACCCTTAACCCTTTTTTTATGACCCCAATTAACCCTAAGTAGCTACTTTTCCGAAGATTATTATTAAGCTGTCTTCTTATACGCATTTCTAACTAGAATGTCAAATAAAATCTCATTTTATATTTTTTCGTCGTAATTTGGTCATTCGGCCGTGTGTGCGGCGCGGCGTACAGCTTGCTGTTACGCGTGATAAATAAAGCTACAATCAAATCTCATTTCAAAGAGGGGGGCTGTTGACGGAGCTTTTAGAACAATTAGAGCAGGTTTTCGCTAATAAATATAGCGAACGGGGGCTGTGTCTAATGAACGCACGGATGTGAAAGGGACTGGCAAATGAATCGCAAGGGCCAGCATGGAACAGCGTGAACGAAGATAACCAAGGGGTTATATACACGGGGTGCTTCAACGTGTCAAGTCCATAAATCTACATTAAGGTAATTAAACGAATTAAAAGTTGTAACCTCGGATTCTCGCGGACGCTCTTCGCACCGCTGCTTTGCCAACGTTGCTATTGAAGTGAACATTTTCAAAATACATATCCTTCGTGCACGTTTCTGGACGAATTCGATTATTCTGGAGTTATTGTTTTAAATTATCGTCACCGAAAAAATATCAACACAAACGTGTCTATAATGGTCACATTTTTCCGAACATTAATACACTGTTTTAATTCGGAGGATTGTGCTAATTCAATATTTTAGTACTTTACCCATCGGTAATTATTTGACACTACTTTTTTTTTTTATTTCATGCAATTTGAATCTCCAGGTAGAGATTATTTTGCCGTACATTATTTTTCAATACATTGTGATACTTTATATGTATAATACAATACAAATTATAAATAAACGTAGGTCAATATACAGGGTGTCCCAAAATTCCTTCAACAGCCGGAAATGGGAGGTTCCTGAGATTATTTGAAGCAACATTTTCCTTTGCAAAAATGTTATCCGCGGCTTCGTTTAGGAGTTATTAACGAAAAACACTGACCAATCAGAGCACGACCTAGACGCGCGTTGGCACAGTTGGCCAATAGACAGTTGGCGCGCCGGGCCGACTGTCCCAACTCGCGTCTAGGTCGCGCTCTGATTGGTCAGTGTTTTTCGTTAATAACTCATAAACGAAGCCGCGGATAACATTTTTGCAAAGGAAAATGTTGCCTCAAATGATCTCAGGAACCTCCCATTTCCGGCTGTTGAAGGAATTTTGGGACACCCTGTATATATACACAAGCAGGTTTAAAGATGTACCGTTTCCTTAAACCTTTAAATGACAGACATTCAGAAACGAGTAAGTTATTTTGCATATTTCCACCGTTGGTCTGGAGAATAGAACATTGTATGAAAGCCGAAGAAAAAGATGCAGTTTCTGTAATTGCCTGATAAACTCCAACCTCCGTTATTTGACACTATCTGATACACCAATTGCCAATGACTAATTTCTTCAATGATTAACCAATATCATACCAAACGTTGCGATGAAATAAACCGTTCTTGAAGATTTCTTATTTTAAAAAATTGTCAATTCCGACCCAGCATAATCATTATTTAGTACGATTTCCGTGGCCCCTCGTTTTGAGGTTATATTTGTGTTCTTGGGTTTATTTCAAGAAAAAAATGTATATACATATAACATGGTGTCAAAGCGGCTTGGTTTAGCCGGTAAAGTAGATTTCCTGTTTTTTATAAACCTGCAAATATCTTGGAAACCATGCGAAATATGGGAAAATATCAAGAGACCTTTTTTGTAGAAAATTAAATTTCCAACAAATTATGTCCTATGACACTTTTCTAAACTAAACCAAACTAAACCAAACTAGACCAAACTAATCCAGACTAAACTAAACTAAAAATAAAATAATTTTTTGAAAATTACTACTCTCTACACTACACCTGTATTTTCGTATCCGTGGGCCTTCTCCGCCCCCTCTCACGACCTAACCATAACTCACTCTGTTCACATAATCTTCCCATTGTAGATGTCATCCAGAATTTGATCTTTTCAGAACGGAGCCTTTACGTCCCCCCAACCATTATTTCGGGGGAGAGACAGTTCTGCAAATTCACCGAAATATCAATTTACTCGGAAACTGCGCAGCTAACAGAAGAATGTCATACGACATAAATTGTTGAAAATTTAATTTCCTACAAAAAAGGTCTCTTGATATTTTCCCATATTTCGCATAGGTACCGACATATTTGCAGATTTATAAAAAAAAATAAATCTACTTTACCGGCTATACACCAGGCTGATTCGACACCATGTTATACATACATTTTTTTCTTAAAATAACCCCAAGAACACAAATATAACCTCAAAACGAGGGGCCACGGAAATCGTACTCTGCCCCATTATTTTATCCCATCGGTAGATATTTGTATGTATTTTCTTAATAATTTAATAGAGTCGAAAACAATGCAGGGGCATTTCTGACTTCTTTAAATGCTTCACAAGAATTGTTAAGAATTGGAATCCTGACCAAATGAAGGTGGCCGTATAACTGTCGCATTGAAAGAACAGAAATTTTTAAATAAAGACGAATAAAAAGCCGCTGAAATAAAAAAGAAATTATATTCGGGATTGTATTCCGATATTGGGGACCAAAAATTCCAGAACTTCCTTCTGTTTCTGTAGAATCTACGATCAATTAAAAAACCTGTTCATTTCTAAATAAAAAAACAAAATTAAGGAACCTGACGTATTAGCCAACTTTCCTCCACCTTCGTAGAGAGAGAGAGAGAGAGAGAGAGAGAGAGTTCAATTTTGATTTGCAGAGAAAATTGCGTCGATCTTCCGAAATTTTTAGGCAACTGTCGGCGAGGGAGAGATAATAGCGGAAGCGTCGCGTCGGGTCGTATTGGATTCGCATTGAAAATCGCGGCGGGCGGTTCATTAAGGAAATAGGACAAGAAAACAATGGCTAGATGAAATAATGACAGAACCATTTGGGGATATAAAGGCTCGGAAAAATTCCGGGCACTTTGCTTTTAATTATTTCGCCATTTTCGCGCCATTACATTCCATTATTCGTGTAGGGGCGCTCGCGGTGGGGGAAGGGGGGCTCGTAAAAAGCGTGATCGTCACGGATTACAATGTTCCGTTTTAACTGCGGATTCGCAATCAACTTTGTCCATGCATCGGGAATAGTAGTCCACGCGGAATCGTTCGTTTCCTCCCGAAACATCGTTCTGCCCGCACCCGCCGCGCCGCGCGCGCGTTCAATGTATGCGCGCAACGCAAACTTTTCAGTCTGTCTGTTTTGTCGTAAACATAGTTTAGTACCTTCGAACAGAACCGATAAACGTATTCAGCGCTTCGGCAAATTTAAATCCCGCGGAATCTGGATCAGTTCGGTCAACTATTGTAAGACTCTCCCCCCTTCGCCTCCCCGCTACCCTCTTCCTCACCGTTCTTTGTCACGGTATCCGCTCTGAAATTTATTTTCTGTTTTTATTTCGAGTCCGCGCCCGTGACAAACTGTATGCAGATAAAACCTAACTGAGTTATCAGCTCCGGAGTTCCCCTGTCGTACGTTACCTACTGAAACGTATGTATGCACACGATCCTACGCGATTTTGCATATTTCACGGCCTTTTTTTCCCACCGTTACCCGGTCCCGAGCCTATTTTTAACGTTCGTTGTCGTTTTTTCGAACAATAATGACGTTATCGAAAGAATACTCCACCACCGGATACGGGAAACATTAATTTATCGCGACGCTAGAAATTTTACCAAAAACAAGGAATTTTTTCAAAAATTACGACGAAAAGCTTCGCGCTTTCAATGCAAAAATTAACTTTTTCGGCTCGTATAAATTGAACAAATTATACAGCGAAGAACGAAGTAGGAATCTGCGATTATAATCCCTAGAGAAATATGTAAGGAACAAATGAGATTTTTAAGATTCTGCGCGTTTAAAAAATACAATTTCAAAAAATTACGTTTTGGTATACATACATTGTTTTATAAAATTTACAAGACTAAATTTATTTAGATCTTTCTGAATTTTTATAACAATACGTGTTTGCATGAAGAAATTCAGTTAACCATTTCTAAGGCATTTTTGTAATTTCGATAATTGTAAAATGAAAAATGTGGAGCCAGTCGTTTGATCGTTCGTGGAACGATCAGTGTTAAGTGTGATGCAAAAAATATAACAGCTTCATCAAATTCGAACGAGCCTTAAAAATTCGTCGCGATATATCGTTGATTCATAAGAAAAGTGATATCAGTGAAAGAAAAGGAAATTTTACAGTTGAGCCACTCGAAAATTGTGCTAGGCTAGCACAACTCAGATGTACGATTATATCCTGTTTGGATGATTGTTACTAACTTAAACGTTAATTAGATGTCCAAAACGATTATTTGCCATAGCTTCTTTATTTTTTATTTTTTTGAAGTAACACTTTAGCACAATCTTAGCACAACCTAGCACAACTTAGCACAATTGAGAAAATTGAAAAAAATGAAAAGTGGGGGGCTACTCAAAAAATCGTTTTCCTTAATTTTTAGTCTTATTTTTTATATTACAGCTGTAATATTCGAGCACAATGTAGCACAAACTTAGCACAACTCAGCACAGGTGTTGAAATTATTTAAGTCGGCAAATGGGGGGCTAACTTCTAGGAGGCATTTTTCGGATGAAGCAAGCCTTTTAGTTAAAATAAAGTTTGCACAACACTGTTAGAGTCCCTGCTCAAAACAAATAAAAATTGTATGAAATTTTCATATGCCTTAAATGCACTGAATCCGCAGTCTACTTATGAATGAACGACATAATGGCACAGCCGTGCCGTTGACTTTTCGGCGGGGTAGCGCCGCAAGATAAAAGTTATCGATCTAAAATCCACGTAGTCGAGTCGCCGGCATTATTCGCGGGATCCAACGAGCGAGAGCCTTTCCTGGCCGGTCTATCGACGGATTTGGATTACGACGGAATAATAGGCCAATAAAAATGCGTAAGAAGCCGGCTGGTTCCTTGTGGTGGTGGTGGTCGTCTGCGCGAAATACATACATAGATTAAGAGGTCGCCGGGGTAGGCTGCTGCGCGGCGTCGCGTCGGTAGCGACACGAGGAAGACAGTAAACAGGATAATAAAACTGCAGTAAAGTCGATACTTGGTAAATTGATCCTGGCCTTTGGTTTCGAGATGACAACAGACGGGACAGCAACGACCCCATTACCGGTAGCCTCGGCGATCCCTTGGGACGTGCCGGGGTTGTTTAAATGCAAATCGCTTCGTCACCGGCAAAAATAACTCTGGTAATTCGGCAACGGTCCCTTCCCAGTCATTCCTTTTACACTTCGCGGGATTATGCGGAGCTTTCGCCTTGCTAAAATCAATTCTTTGCCGAACGAACGCGTAGGGGAACCCACCGAAACCGCAAACTACTCCTCGCAGTTTCATCCCCCGCGATTTTAAAGGTGCGTGTCCACTTCAGAGTGCTTCAGAGAATTTTTTCTTCATCGTTTCAAGTAACTTTTTCTGTTACGAAACTTTTGTCTAAAACATTTTTTAATTACACTACCGGAAAGGCCTAAAAAATGGTGATATACCCTGTATTGTTCACCACTAGTGATGTGAATTTTCGCTTGGCAATCAAGCGGAATTGTAAAGGATTGATCAATGCTGATCGATTCTGCGGATAGATCATGCTATTTGGCAAAGAGGAAATGGTCGCTGTAAGCACAGTGAAAAACCGTGCAACAGATCGAAGTGTTTGAAAGACCCAGCAACCGATAAAATGACTATTAATCCGCGTGATATTTCCAATTGCGTTTGCGCGGGATGAATTTCGAGGAGATCCGGTCGTCCGGGATATATTCCCATAGAAGAGAAACATAAAGCTTACCCCCGTCGAATGAAGGAGCGGACAAGAATGGAACGACAAATAGTAATGAATTCGTTTCGAACGACAGCTTGTTCTGGTTGAAAGAGGCGCAGGAATTGGAACGGTTTTATTACGATGATTCCGTGCGCGGCCTGGTGTTACTGGCGAAACTATGAGCTGCACACGCTGAAGCCCGGCTTCAAAGAATCTGGATTAACGGTTTCACGTTCCATTTCACCGAGGGTAACACTGAATTCTAGGCTTCCGCTTTGGACGCTGGTTCGCGCTCACAACACAGGAGTTCCACTATCCAACGCGTTGCTTGCCTTTTCATTATTACACGTATGTACACGCGCGCACGCACACGCCGAGGAGCACACCACTTTACTGCGTTGAGTGCGATGTTTTGTACGGTCGCCGGTCGCGGGGAAAAAAGTTCGAACAGTCGGAAAAGCGATACGCGAACAAAGTAAGGGGACAGCCCGTTGACAACGCTGTCGAATTTTAACAATTTTCGCGATTAAACTGCCGGATCTGTATACATTTTTATCGTACATTTTATATTGCCATTTATATGCAATAATGGATTAGAAAAATTTAAGAATGTTGTTTTCAATGCAACAAAAATCATTAAGGGATGCAATCAAAATTCTTATTTTACTCCTGCTGTCCACAATCAATGCAGGACATTTTTATTTCGCATAAAGATCTATTCGTGATCTTTGTTGTTTGTTCATTCAGCTCTTTCGTCAACCGGGACAGCTTTTTATACAGTTTTAATCACCTGTTTCATATTTTTTAAAATTATTTATTCAATGTTGCTTCAACATCGAAGGTCATTAGCAACACCCTGTTTCATTGTTGTCGTTGAAAAATTTGATCTTTGATGCAGTTCATTCAGCTCCTTCGTCAAACGGGACAGCTTTTGATACAGTTTTAATTACTTTTTTCTTTAATCATTTATTTAATGTTGCTTCAACATCAAAGGTCATTAGCAACACCCTGTTTCATTGTTGTCGTTGAAAAATTGGAACAGAAAGCTGGTCTTACGAGCAGAGAGATAATGGAGATATTTAGTCACTACTGCTCACTGCGACATTCATGGGGGTCAGAATCCCCTGTAGGGTGACGTGCAAGGGTGTCGACCCCCAGGGGGCGTGTCCAGTTAATTTGTTGACTGTTGTATCGCGTCCTGAGGTTTGTGTCATCCCGTTTATTATTGGGTGTGGATACAATGTCGGTGGTAAAAGCGTGTGTAATTGCACTACATAATTACAATGTTGTATTACATGTGTAATAGTTTCCACAGAAGAAGCATTTTATTTTTTGTAAAACTTCGTTCGTTTATTTTTTATAGTAATCCTAGTGAAACAGATATTGCGAGTCACCTTAAACGTTTCTGTTACGAAAGATTTTTATAATTTCTTATTAGACTGTGAATCATTATGCAAAAATATTCTGCATCGGCGGTGGGAAGCAGCAGTTAGATAAAAATTAATTTCACCCCTTAATACGTCATTTTAAAGCAACAACAAATCCGCAGTGTGTTTATTGTAGAACGATTTCAGCTGAGGGAAGAATAAAAATTAATTTTGTATTTTTTTTGTTTATTGAGCCACTGAAACCTATTATAGGTTTATTTCAGCTTTAACAATTATACATTAGGCTTACAGTTAGTGTACAATGGCAGTCTTAATAATCGCTGGAGATGTAGATTGCAGTCGTTTGAAAACTAATTAATTTTGTTGAACGAACAGATATAATTGGAAGACGCTGCATTAAAAATGAACGCGTTCCTTCGTATTTTAGCGGAGCAGAACATATAATCTCTTAGGTGGAAAGAATGAGAGCGACGAAGCCCTTGTTTCATATTTTTTCGAATTTTTCTTTGTTCTCCGTGAAAGCAAAGTGTAATCTCTTAGACGAAAAGTTTATTGTACACTTTTTATTCTTTTTAAAAAAAAAATGTTCGTCTCGGGAATGCCTGCTGTGCAATTATCGAGGGAGGTAACCTGTCCGTGCAATTAGCTGAAATGTTCCGCGCGTTTCGAGGATTACGTTAACGTTTAAAGGTAATTTCGAAGGTTCAGTTGACCGCGGTGGTTCGTCGGAACGCGCGGAAAACTCGTGACAGAAAAACGAGCGACAGTTCTCATGGAGTATGACGGTAACTCGATAATGCTGCAATTTACTGGATTCCCATCGTGTCGAGAAAAACTTAATCGCATTCGCGGAATAATTAAGCACACTAACGAGAGAATTGTGCTCGGGTCCCCCCGTAGTTTTCTGTAACGCTGCCGAGTACACGCTAAGCTATTCAACGTTTACGTATTGTTTTAAGGTGTTCCGTTTGCGGGCCGTGACATTTCCCGCGCCGCGCCGCGCCGCACGGACAAAAAACCTCCCGAATTGGAGATCCGCCTATTGAGCGGAAGTGTTGTCGAGCTGTAATCGGTTTAGGTTAATTTGCCTTGATTTCGAGTAGTTCCATAGATCAGCTGGTTTGATTCTCCTGTGTGTTACAATCTGAAAGGATGCACTTCTCTAAATAAATTGGAGGACGCCTGAAGAATTATCATTACCGTAAATCCACTATAGGGGCGTAATAATTTTTACATACCAGGTGGTATGTAAATATGAAACCGGAATTTTTGTATAGAAAATACACGTTTGTTGTATGACAATGATACAAAATAGTTTATTCGAAGTATTGCCCATTGGTAGCAATACATTTTTCCCATCTCTCTGACAATTTGTGGATGCCACACCAAAAAAACTGTTCGTCTTTTGAGGCAAACCGGTCATCGAGCCATTTTCGTACATTTTCGTAAGATGTGAAGCGCTGCTCAACAAGTGCGTGTCCAATCGATGCAAATAAGTAATAATCGGATGGAGCCAAGTCTGGTGAGTAAGCCGCATGCGAAAGTATTTCCCAACTAAACGCCTCAATCGTTTCCTTTACCGGTTTTGCTGTGTGCGATGGTGCATTATCATGAAGCAAAATCACTTTGTGTTGCCTTTTTTGATATTCCGGACGTTTCTCACGCGAAGCTTGATTCAAATCGATCATTTGTTGTCGGTAGCGTTCAGTATTAACGGTTTCGCCAGGTTTTAGCAGCTCATAATAGATCACACTCTTCTGATCCCACCAAATACAGAGCATTGTCTTCCGTCCATGGCGATTTGGCCTTGCAGTCGATGTCGATGGTTAACGCCTGAAGTTAACCATGATCTCTTGCGCTTAGGATTCTCGAAATATATCCACTTCTCATCGCTAGTCACAATTCGATGGAGAAATGACTTTCTTTTGTTCCTGGCGAGCACCATTTCACAAGTGGTTTTTCGGTTTTCCTGCTGTCTTTCATTCAGTTCATGTGGAACCCATTTTCCCATCTTCTGAATCTTTCCCATGGCTTTGAAACGTATGGAGACGGCTTCTCGTGTCACATTTAATTGATCCGCGAGTTGTTGTTGCGTTTGAGCGTCATCCTCATCCAACAATGCTTGCAGATCGCTGTCTTCAAACTTTCTCGATGGTCTTCCACGTTCTTCGTTTCTCACATCAAAATCGCCATTTTGGAATTTTTTAAACCACTCAAAGCACTGTGATTTACCAAGAGCATGCTCACCGTAAGTTTCGACAAGCATTCGATGCGATTCTGCAGCAGTTTTCTTCAAATGGAAACAGAAAATCAATGCTGTCCCTATATCGTAGTTTCCAGGCACAATATTCGACATGTTCAACGTTATTAAAAACTATGCTGTTGTATGAAACTTGTATGGTTGTGAGTTGAAAATCTTTACCAGATGTGAAAACAAGAAGATGGCGTCAATGTCGCGGTTTGACGGTAACTACATTAACAGCTAGAGCCACCTATGGGCAAATTCCGGTTTCATATTTACAGACCTGGTATATGATAGATGCGATCAAGAATATCCCCCCCCCCCCCCCCAAGTTAGTGTGTACAGGGTAAACAACGGTGCCAGGCGGGAAATTGTTGTATTGTGCTAATGCTATTCCATACCTGAGAATGATACATCAAGTATCATAAAACCACAATTGAAACACCCTTAATATTATATGTACCTTAATTTCTTTGTAGCGCGATCGACCGCCCAAGGGGGAACAACCCCCGCTTGTGGTCTCTATTTACACGCGCTGTCCTTCTCTACGTTCGGCTCGGCGTTTGGAGATAAAAAATAGCTATCCTATACGATAGATGCGACGAAATCCCCCCGAGGCTGTCGCGTCTATAGAGGATTTACTGTAATCTGTTAATTCAGAATGACTTTCACGAATTTATTGTGTTTGTTTTAATTGAATAAATTGTCGGTTGCGGTACCGTTGTCCTTGCCCAACTGTTACGTTGTTAATTGAGGCAACGTTAATCAATTCCTTGGAAAGCATCTGTAAGACAGCGTTAACCAGCACCCTCGCACGCTTGCCAAGCAACTTCAATCAACTTCCATACACTTTACACGGGTAGGTTTGATCGCCAGCTCATTTGAACACTATGGAGACAGGTTTAACCACCTCGGCACCTGACCGAGACAGCTTTAATCAGTACCTGTGAACTGCATCGAGGTAGCATTAATCACCTCGCATGCCTCGTTAGGGCCATTAACCGGAGAAGATCATTCGGTAAATTACAACTCTCTCACCTGTATTCACTCTTTTCGCCAAGTGAAATTTCCTGCTTTGTAGTATTTATGCACACTTGTATCTTTCATGATCATCCGCTGCACCAATTAACGTCACTAACACTGTTTATCTTTATGTTTCAGGTAAGTTACGGTGGAGCTATTCTTTCTCGTTGGCAGCGAGTAAACGTTTTTCAAGCAACTGACGATTCTCTTGCGTTAAGGATGTTGGTAAACAATTTTTCCATAATAATATCTACTTGTTGAAATGTTATTTCATCAATTGGATCTTTAATTTCCTTTGATAGAATAATTATATTCATTTATATTATTCTAGAAAGTTTAATTTCAAAACGAATAATTATATTTAAATACTACCAGTCATCATTGGAATGATTACAAAACTACCCCCCTTATATCATGGCAGAATAGTGCAATGAATTTAAGCATCATTTATATAATTTTAATATTTTTATTAAAATTTATTTATTTATTTTATAATAATTATTTATTACTGATTTTTATTATCACCAACTTATTTTTAACCTCAAAATAATATAAAATATTGCCACATGAAATATATATTCTTTGGAAGACCCCAATTCTCCATTTGCAGATAATTTATACTATTTTTATAATTTTACTATAATAATTTTAATAATAATTACTATATCTACATTAATTTTTATTTTAAATAATAAATATTTAAATTTAAAATTAATAATACGATATTATTAATAAATTCATTGTTAAATAGAAATTCTACACAGTCTACTTATTTTGTTTCTAAACAGAAAGCCTCCAATTATATTAAAAAAATTAATATAGATCACTCGTGAATAGATATGTGGATGTTTATGTAAATTCTAAATTTCGTAGTCTCATTATAAAATTTCAAAGCATAGAGTAGAGAGGTCGTTAACATTTGTTACGCACAGTTAAATTGCACGCTATTGTTTATTAGATTATGCTATTGTTTATCGGGCAGTCCGGTATGATGTTAGCGAGTAGGTAAAATGAAAGTATGTACATAAAAGAAGTTAGATCAGCTGTTCCGACACAAGAATTAACAGATTATATGGGACAAGCGGTGTAATTAATGTGCAGCGTTGTTCATGTTATTATTTCGCCGTATTATTCTGTAATTTCTGAGGTGGTTATGCAAATAGAAGCAGACAAGTTTCCGGGCATAAAGCTACAGTCGGCACTTGGAAACACGAGACAGCAACCAGAATTCTCCTTGGGCCAGATAGTTATGTTATACCCAATTTCTCTGCACAATGCATTGCACACCGTGAAACTGACAATTGACAAAACCGACGTGCACTTCAACTTCTTCGCCTCTGGTTGTTCCTTTCAATTGGAAAGAATAATTGATTCGAAGGAACTGAGGAAGAACAAATCAATCGTCAGGCAAAATTGATTGAAAAATTTGCGAATTAAGTGTTGGTGAGTACGGTTATTTTTAAACTGAAAACAAGAGAAACAATTTTTTAACCCCAGATTCGCGTTTCTCTTTCGCAATGACCACCGTTTATACGAAAACTGAAATTTTTTTAATCCGCTTTGACATGCTCCAGTTTTACTTGTTTACTTTGCAGGAATATGTTACCTTTTCATTCGGACAAAAAATTGAGAGAGATATTTCTGTTAGCTCGGACACCGCTTTCAAAAATCCATTTCGAGCCAACCACTTTGCCAAATTTTTTCGCGAAATTATCAGAGTTGATTGCTGGCCCAGCCGTGCTTCCAAGTAGCAATCGCGATCACACAATAAATTCGTTCATGAACTAAATTTTGAATTACTAGATTAATTGATCCAATGTGTATTAAATTTTTATGTTGTTAATATGTTGGAATATACTAGAATATACTAGAACGTTCCAAAACTTGCTACAATATGCTAGAATACACTGGAATATACTAAAACATACTAGAATATACCATAATATACTACACTAAAATTGACTGGAATGTACAAGAATTTATTGGATACACTCGAATCAAATTGCATAATTTTATGTGCTTCGTAATATAACCTTTATACCACAGTTGGGCAAAAATTTAATCAACGATACACGATTCTACTTTAATCGTTAATCGCAATTAACAATTAATCTCCTAGTTTAGTCATAAATTGCGGTTAAGGATTAAATACTTATTAATCGTTAATTGCGATTAACCGTCATTAATATTAATCGTCAATCGGATAATTGATTAATACTTAACTGCTGAAATTTCGAAATGAAATACGGAATCAAAACTGTATGAATACTGAAAAAAATGTAAACTGAATTTAGGTATATTGTCATTTGGTCTATACAGGGTGTCTCAAAATTCCTTCAACAGCCGGAAATGGGAGGTTCCTGACGTCATTTGAAGCAACATTTTCCTTTGCAAAAATGTTATCCGCGGCTTTGTTTAGGAGTTATTAACGAAAAACACTGACCAATCAGAGCGCGACCTAGACAGCCAATAGACACTTGGCATGCCGGGCCGACTGTGCAAACTCGCGTCTAGGTCGCGCTCCGATTGGTCCATGTTTTTCGTTAATAACTCTTAAACAAAGCCGCGGATAACATTTTTGCAAAGGAAAATGTTGCTTCAAATGACGTCAGGAACCTCCCATTTCCGGCTGTTGAAGGAAGTTTGGGACGCTCTGTATACAGCAATGTCTCTATCGACGCAAAAGCCTCGGGGGGATTCGATTGCGTCGAGCGTAGAGACGAGTAGCTATTTTTTTGAGCTTCAAAGGCCGAGCCGAACATAGAGAAGGACAGCGCGTGTAAAAAGAGACCACACTCAGGGCCTTTCAACTGTGCCGGCGACTGCGACTGTCCGCGTCTCTTTCTTTCCGATACGCTATCCTGCCTTGCGCCTGAGACTTTCATCGTCAATTAAACCACTAAATACAGTTGAAATGATATCGTGTTTGGTCCTTTTTTAATCAGAAAAATGCCACGAATATATTGATGAAAGTTTCATAAAAAAATAAGTAATAATAAAAAAGATTATATAAATATTGGTGTTACATTGTGAGGATGCACGGGCCTTTGAACAGTGCCGGCCATTAGTACATAGTGGTTCACACCGATATACCCGAGCCGAGATCAGATTACTACGGTAGAGGGGATATTTTTTTGCGTCCTGCGTGTACAGCCTTTTTGCGTCGATAGAGATATTACTGTATAATACAAACTCTGCTTAGGTGCTTTCATGTTTTCTTTCGATGATTTCTTCTTTTAATCAACGATTGGCGATTAACTTCATCAATCGTCGATTTTTCGATGATCTCTTTTTTTGTCGTGCACATTAATCAATCAATCATGATTAAAATACTAATCGTTTAATTCTCAACAAAATTCGTGTTACAATTATCCGGAAAGGTCAGTATCGAATTGTTCATCGTTCGCGTTTTTAGCGCGCTGTTCTAATCCGCGGGTTTATTAGAGCCCCGGGGCGGCCGTTCTATTAAACTCTGACAACTGTCGTCGAATTCCACGTATATATATAGAGGACGCTTTAATGAATAATCTAACGACTTCGTCGTAAGCACGTACGTACGTCCTGTCCATCCTAACCGCAACCGAGTCGCCAACATAATCTGTTTTGCATATTTCGAGATGCGTACGGCGCGGTGCGGCGCTCGGCGGGTCGATGTAAATGCGTGCGGTGCTCCGCCAAACGTTACACGAACCTCGCCGAATATTCACCGGAGGCCACTAATTAAGTCGAAATATTCGTCCATTTAAATACAGTTGCAGTTGAACGCCGGTCAACTTAACGGTGACGCGGAAAACCTGGACGCGTCTTGAAGCCCCGTGGCGCGACCGCTCATTTTGCCGGCCGCGACGCTCCACGACGCTTAGCGCCGCGTTATTTCTGCGTCACAGAAATATCTACAGCACCCCTCCTAGTTGCTCCGTCGATCGGCAATCGCGATAATTAACCCCTTGCCCTACGATTTATATTACGGTTTCAATTATTAATTATTAAATATTCAATTATCATATTAATTATCAAATAAAAATTATTCAATTATTAAAACAGGAAAAAATTGATATAAATTGTATATCCATATGTTCTCCAATAGCTGCACATTGACAGAACCGAAATAGAATTTTATTTCGGTTTAATGGAAATTATTAACATACATTTTTATCAGAATCTGTTCAGAATCTTCATCACGAGTCAGAAGTAATCTATTTGATAAATATGGAGAAGTGATGATGTTTTTTTTTTATTGAAACGTTATGATATTAATTACGGTTCGAACATTAAATTATTAATTAGACTGCGGATTTTATGCAGGTAAAGAAAGGATACTTTCTTTAATTCAAATTAGCCGCGCCTTATTAGCTCAGCGTGCTCTCTAATCGATATACAGGGTGTCCCAAAACTCCTTCAAGTCCGGGAAATGGGAGGTTCCTTAGGTCATTTGAAGCGACATTTTCCTTTGCAAAAATTACCGCCGCGGCTTTGTTTAGGAGTTATTAACGAAAAACACGGACCAATGATAGCGCGACTTGGCACAGTCGGCCAATAGGTAGTTTGCGCGTCAGGCCGACAGTGCCAGCTCGCGTCTAGGTCGCGCTCTGATTGGTGAGATTGGCCTGTGTTTTTCGGTAATAACTCCTAAACAGAGCCGCTGCGGCCATTTTTGCAAAGGAAAATGTCGCTTCAAATGACCTAAGGAACCTCCCATTTCCCGGACTTGAAGGAGTTTTGGGACACCCTGTATATATATCGATGCTCAACGAGAGAGATCCAAATATAGAGAGATGATGTAAGAGAGCACATGTGCAAAGATCAAAGTGATAAATAATCAGCGATAAGTAAAATAATATATCTAGGAGTAATTGAGGAGAATAGACTTTAATTGTCGTTTCTCTTTCTTTTAGGTAATTAATAAACCATGTTGCATATTTGTAAATATTGTATATACATCATATGTAAATTATAACCTCTTTCTTTTAAGGCAACACATTTTAGTTATTTTCCTGGAAAGTCCTCAGTACTATCCTTTGTCTTATATGCATTTATGACAAAAATGGGTGGATGTAATTTCAAGCAGTGAAAATATTAAGACACTTTAAGAACGTCCATATGTTATTTTCAATTTACTAAAATCATTAAACATACAAAGAAATTTCTATATGGTTTCAGTGTCTTGTAATTGACCAAGATCATTTTTATTTTGCAAAAAGATCCGCAGTCTATTAATTATCAACGTCGAGAATTGTAGTCGACCCACAAGAGGCCCGAATCGCAAGAACCTAAAAGTCCAATCAATACAGTAAAGCCTCGATCTAAGAAAACGGAAACCGTATGATCTAAGAAAAAGGAGTGTCCGCTCCATTACTAATCCAATTACAAAACTTCTTGACTTACTTCTTTTAAATGACTCTAAACACACCCGATTTTATTTCAACTTGGTGATTTAATCCCATCCCATAATGTGTTTTTAATTTTCAAAGAACGAATTCATAAAGATAATTATTGTTTCAGATGTGCAATGTTAAAATACTCAACATATCATTCAATATGAATTCTCCATGTGAAAATTTCATTCTTATTCATACTTTGTATGAAGAATCTTAATTTTGTAGAGTTTGATAAAATCCGAACGTGTAATCTTTCAGGTTTTCACAAGTTCTAAATGCTAGAAAACTGGCAAGCCTGCAATTAGCGAATAAATCCTTCCTGAGCCCTCGTTTGACGGTGAAACGATTCTAGTCAACCCTGAAGCGATTAGGCAATTTCAAGCATTTGTGATCTCGCATGAAGAAAGTGGAAGAATACCTTCCCACGAGTGCGAGCTCTTTTTTTGTCACGTTTTTTCAGACTGATATTTATTCTTTCCGTTAATTAAGTCATTAGCGTCCAACACGATGTATGCCGGCATAATTGCCCCTCGTGCTTTTTGTACCTTGATTTAGGTTCACTTCCGTTATTCAAACAACAAAATTATATTTCGTAATTGCAGACTTTACGATATTCCCAGGAATGCTGTTCCTAACTGTTGGCTTGGAGTCGTTACGTGTATGCAAGTATTAATTATCGAGCGCAAGATGATTTTACGAGCATAATTATGTCGCTATTTCGGTGAACTTCGTGTGTTGTAGCTCGACTTTGGAACACGGTTACCCGTGGATCATTATTTCTATACTAAACGCGGTTTAAAAATAGAACTGTTAATGGGAGATGTTATAATTACACTTATACAGGGTGTTTCGCTTAGCTGATAACGGAAATATCTTGTGACGCACTCAAGTTACGAAAAAAATCTGTTTACAAAAATTGTTCGGTATGAGGGGGGTACAATCTTATAGTCGAATTTTTTTGATGACTAGGATGGTGGGGGGGGGATATCAAAGTCAAAATAAGCTTTTTAAATGGAATCTCCTATTTTTTGTACCATAGATCGATAGAGTATCAACGAGATATCGAAATCATTTTCTTTCTTCTTTATATTGTATCATATCTCGTTAACTATTAGGTTTAGAACATATGAAGGTGAACACTATTGTACTCAGAATTTGATACTCTATTAATCTGTGGTATAAAAAATAGGACATTTGACTTTGAAATCCACCCTGCCCACCATTCCAGTCCTCAAAAAAATTTGACTATAAGATTGTACCCTTCATACCGAACAATTTTTGTAAATAAATGTTTTTCGTAACTTCAGTGCGTCACGAGGTATTTCCGTTCAAAGATAAACGAAACACCCTGCATAACTAAAATAGGGAATGTGTGCGAAATTACGTGAGAATTGCGTCGAGGCACTAGAAACACCTGGGAAATTATACCGTATCGAGTAATCATTTATTACTATGTGAAAGTGTAAATTTGATCAGTGAATTCTGAAAATTTCATTGATAAATTTCGAAGATGGTTTATTGGTTCGTGCGTGGCAGGTTCAGGGAAACGGCACCAGAAATACGTTCGTCAATTTTTGCTAGAATTAACAAACAAAAAAAATAACACAACATATTGCTGCGAATCGTACAAATAAAACCTGTCACGGCCGGTTTTGAAATTTTCTAGAACTGCAACATGTGGACCGAAAAATCTAAAGAACTGTCACGAAAATAGTACATACTGCAAATGTTCTGCGACAACGACCAGATAATTGGGGTTGTGGAAGCGAATTTTAAATAAAGAGACGGTGTATAGATTGATTATTGGCACACCAGTTTGTTAGCTACACAGAACTGCAAATGGTACTAACAAATTTGTAATACACAGAGGAATGATTTACCATTAAAATTAACCCTTTGCAGTCGGACCTATTTTACACTCCAAAATTAAACATTTCTTCCGACCTAGATTTCTTTTTTTTTTAGATTTTTAGAATTCCATTGTACGTGATTTTTTTCATTTTATAGATACGAAATTGATATAATACCTCGTGCCTCGTACAATACTTAAATGTGTAGTAATTGATTAGATAACCAGCATATTTAATAATACAAGCAATATTGCGAATAATGGTGCACCAATTTTTAAGGGTTAATACCAAAGTATTGCAGATAATACTTGCGGAAATAAATGATTAAATACTGTTCAGGCTTCTGGAGAAGTTTAAGAATCAAGGAAGCTAGTCAAGAAGTAAAGTCTAGATCTAAGAAAACGGAAACTGTAGGATCTTGGAAAAACGAGTATCCCCTCCATTGCGTTCGGCGAGGTCACAAAAAAATAGTAGACTACAGGATCTAAGGAATATCGTGGACACGAGGGTTTTTCTTAGATCGAAGGCTTCCGTGTCTTCATTTTTATTAGCCATTAATGGTAACTTTGACCGTGTAGGATTTATTATCAACATTTATCACATTTATAATTTGTGGTTTCTTTGCCGAAGGAGCGTTTCAATAATTAAAATAAAAAAATAAATAGTTTAAATGAAAAAAAAACAGCATTTAAAATAATTTTTCTGGCTATCTCCATTCAGTTCTCCATCGACAGCTGATCGATAGAAGAACCCGAACAAGTTCTTTCTTCCTTTGAGAAACTTGTTGTTGGTTGCTCATTGAAAAAGACCGGATGCGTTCCACAGACGAGCCGGCCGAAGTCTTTCATTTAATCCGGGACTCGTTAAGGGAACGAGTTCCGATGCTCTTTTCCCCGAAACGATATTAAGCGATTTCATGGCGGCGCGGCGCGGCGCGGCGGCGGCACAAATAGTTTCCGGAGATATGTACGTATGACGACCGGCGAAATATGCTTATTCCGTAATTCAGGGATGTTTGTGCGCGGTGTACATCGTCGCGCTCGATTAAACGCAATTACGGGGATTGCCGTGCGCATTGAAAAGTTCGCCGCGTTTAAACACGGCCGGGAACATTAAGCGAGTGTAAAATGGAAGAAGTAATTACTTTAAGAGGAATTTTATTCGCTTTACAAACGTTTCGCGCAAGCAACTTCCCTTCTGATAGTAATTTCACTTGAAAGTGTTTCACGGCACCTTACATCGAATATCGAATGCCTCTGGTTTTTTTCTCTTCCCCCTCTCTCTCTCTCTCTCTCTCTTCACCGCGGGACGAGAAACTTCGTGCGGAAGATGAAACGACTGCTTCCACTTCCCCAGATAGATTTCATTGGAAAGTATCGATGTCATCGTTTCCACTACCACGACAGCGTTCCGCGAACGATAGCGCGCGAGTGTCGAGCATGACTCACTTTATTCCGGAAAGACAACGCGACTATACTATTGTTGCAAGCGAGAACCTTACAGAGCGAATTTCAAGGCGGTTCTTATTTTCATAAAACCGATAACGAGTTCGACGAAAAGAGAATTTTATACTCGGGCTGCGAACCTGAATAACTTATGCTCGACCGTGTAAAAGAATCCGATCAGTCTCGCTTCGTTCCGAGAGCATCCTGTCGACCAGAGTGAAGTCTTGATCTAAGACAGGGATGGGCATTTTTGCCTCAATTGAGGCAAAGCCGTCCCCACCGTAGTGCCTACTGTCCCCCACCAGCACCAGCTTCCGTCGTTACTATGAAAGAAAGACGCGCTTCGTCCGTCGCAAGCAGTGTGCAGGCCTCGTGCATCGGAGCCGCGAGGAGCGCCACGGAAAGGAAGCTTGGTGGGGGAAGCAGGCGTTTGAGGTGCCCCACCCGTGCCCATTCCTGATCTAAGAGAAACTCCCGGGTCCGTGCTGTTTCTTAAATCGGGGAGCTGCAACATGTAGCTCACGAGGTACTTTCCCCACACTTAGACTTGAATTTTAATCTGCTAGAACATTCTAATCGCTCATTAGTGCTCGCTGCATATACTTTTAACAGTGAGCCTCCCACTACCACTCAAATGACCAGTTTTATATTTTTCATTTTAGATTTGTATTTTACATTTTATATTGTAAGAAAAATTGCACAAAATCTAAACAAATGGAATCATGTAATTTCTATGAGGTGAAACATTTTAATCGCTTTTAGTGCTCGGCGCACATACAGTGACTCCCACTAATATTCGGACACTCTTAAAAACACTATAACTTTTTAAATATTGGAGGAAACCACTTGATATTTTTGGAGAAGTTAGAACAATTGGTTCGCTACAGAACGTGCCAAAATTTTTGAAAAAACTGCAAGTTATCGGAATTGCAGAGAAAATACTAAATGTTGCATTTTTCAACTTTTTTATGTGGGCTTATATGAAAAATTGTAGAAAACACGGTTCGTAGGTCTGTATCAATTAAACATATTCTGAAAATTTCATTTCAATCGGTCGACGTTGTAATGAGCTACAAGCGTTTAAAGATGGTAAAAATTGCAGTTTTTCACGATTTTCGGCCTCCAACTGCAGTAATTCTAAAGATTCTTACATCTTTCAATGCCTGTCGTTTTTTTCCCGCATCAACCGATTTCTATGAAACTTTCACAGTGCATACATATAATTGACACAGATCTACAAAACGTATTTTTAAAAATTTCAATATAGGCCCGCATGAAAAAGTTGTAAAATGCAACTTTTAGTATTTTCTCGACAATTCCGACCAAATGCAATTTTTGAAAAAATTCCTTGTAAACTCGTCCCTTCAAACTTGGCCGTTACTTTTTAAACCAATGGCCATAAAAGGTGTTAGGTAGCGGCCAAGTTTAAACAATTTATCCCTCCATGTATCTTTTTACAAATTAAATAGCGTTCTTTTAAACTAATTTTTACAAGCGCTTTTTTCAGTATTGCAAGAGGTATTTCTAGGCTAACGAACTTGGCCGTATTTTGTTTGATTTCACAACTTTTTACGGCCAAAGAGAACTTGGCTCCTGTTTACAGGATGTTTTTGTTGGTATGAACGTTATCGCAGTAGATAATGACTCGAGAACGCATCCTGCCTTTAATGTAGCGAGGTACAGACAGACATTTATTTATTTATATTGGCCTTTTGAATTGAATTTTTCAGTGAATACAAGTGTGAATCCAAATGGATTCGTATTCATAGATGTGAATCCGAAATGATTTGGATTCATAGGTGTGAATCCAAATTTCGTATTCGGATTCACACTTGCAAATATGAATCTATTCGAATTCACACTTTTGAATACGAATGTATTCGTATTCGGATTGACACGTTAAGGTGCTGTGAATCAAATTCGGATTCGAATTTACGAATACGAATCTGCCCATCTCTGGTCACATCCTGTAGTAAACTAATTGCTCTAGCTTCCCGAAACAAGTTCAAATCGCATACGTAGTTCAATATTAAAAAGGTTATGGTGTTTTTAAGAGTGTCCGAATATTAGTGGGAGTCACTGTACTTTGAAACCATCGAGCGAACAAATTTGCGGAACAGTTATCGAGTTCCGAATTTCGATAAGGCGGTGTTGGGAAAAGTTGTAGGCGATTTTTGGTAGTTAAAGTTGTAGTTCGGTGCGGCGAGGGTCGGAGGGGGTGGGGGGGGGCGGGCTCCAGGTTCTTCATAGCGCGACGTTTCCCTTATTCTTCACCGGGAACCAGATTTGATTCCACTTGAATCACTGACTCTGACATTTCCACAACGCCTCCCGGGGATCGACCCAGTAACGTATACGTACACGCGCGCAATTCGCTGGGGAAATTCAGCCGTCTATTCCGGCGGTGCGTAAACTTTTGCGAAGGATCCTCCATCTGTCGATTGGCGAGAGGGAAAGAGAAGCTAGCGTGTGCTGGGTGACCCTGTGGGACCCGACGGGCTGAACGGAATACCCATCCGAGAACGGTAGGGATTGCAAAATCAGCGGAACACTGGATTTACAATCGACAAATGTGATTTCAGCGAAATATCTGTATTCCCACGAAGAATGTAAAACGCGAGGAAGCAGACTACGTTACGCGCGCGTGTGTGCGCGTTTTTTTTTTCGTTCCGCCCCCATAGATCGCCGACGGCCTGGAAATGTTTTTACATTTTCAATGGCACCGACGCGATCCGACCCATCGCCCGCCTCTTCGTTCGATTACTTACACGTAACATCCTGTTCCCGTACGTACACGCACCGGATCGGTAATCATTTTTTCTTTACGCTTTTTCCCCGCACAAACGACCCTAATTGCCATTGCGAAACTCTCAGAAACGATTACACCGTTCCTGGTACAGTAGTCGCTCCTTCGTTGTACTGAATCGTGGGCACGATCGTTGTCCAGTGCCTACCCACTCCACTGCCTGTTGTTATGTCCTAGGGTGGACGTATGTTACAGATTTTAATAGAATAAATTGATAAATTTTAAATTGAGAATAAAACGCAGTTTTGAACCTACCTGCATTCACCGGCTTCGGTTCGGGTAATTGAGGATTTGTTTAATTACTAAGTGACTTTGATTTAGGAATTGGAACGAAGAAATCGAAGTTGGGTAAACTCTTAAAAAGAATGATTTGAAATCTCGATTTTGTATAAAAATTAACAAGAATATATTCTATTGAACAAATTTAGGGTACATTGAGTTATTGAAAGCTTATAATGAATTTGTTAGTAATTACCGTTACGCAGTGATTTCGCTCGCAATGTGGTGGATGTTGCCGCTGGTTTTGGAGATGATGATGATTGTGATAATCCGGCGGGTTAATTCTTCGCCAATTTCACTTTTTCACGAACTGTGGTTGGACTTGATTGGCACAGTAACTTTTGACCATTAGATCTTGTATTGATGAACGAATGCAAACGAGTGCGCTCCCGATGATGAGCTGTCCCTTTTATAGGTTGGTCTATCCTTTGTTCTTAATTTTCGTCAGGTGATTATTTCATCACCATTTCCTCTTAATTGCTTTCTTCTCTGTCACTCTCGTCTATTATATTTTTCGTCTTCCTCTTGGCTGGATCATATTACATTTGTTTATCTTGTAGCTCGATTTCTTCTTAACTGCTTTCCTCTCAGTCACTCTCTTCTTAATTATGTGCATTGTATTTTTTTATCCTCCTCTTGACCAGATCATATTACATTTGTTTATCTCCTAGCAACAAATTGCTCATCGATTCTTCTAAATTCCTACGCAGTCTTTAGTGATGGACAGTCTTCAGCGGATATTAGCTCACGATTTATATTTAGAAATGACTCAATCATTTAACGAAATAAATTTCGCTACGTATTCATTTCGTTTAATAAAGATTCAAACGTAAAATGAGTTTTCCTAATTCTATCGCACGCAGTGTGGTATAATATACGATAGTTTTACATTAATTTGATATTTTATTTCGCGTACAATATTATCGAAGCAAGTATATAAAAGGATATTAAGAAAATGTATGTTATGCTTGATTTTATCATGACTTCTACTGTCTAGACCCGCGCAGAACGGAGAACAATAGGAAAGGAATATGGCAAGGAAATAAGGAGTTTTTTAAAGCCAGACAGTTGACTGCTTTTGACTGCTAATGCTTTTCTTTGTCATTTAACTGGCCGTTTCACTAAAGACGCAGTCATAAATCAAAAATAGTGTCCGGGCACGGTCGTTGTCCGCTCAAACCCCCGGCCTTTGGACAACGAAGGAGCTTTTACTGTAACTGCATCTTCTTTTGTGCAAGCTTTCATCGCACGCCTGTATTAAATTCACTTTCGCTAATTTTCATTTTATTCATTCCATCCGATTCCTTCGTAAGTTTAATTCGTTTTAATCACGACGTTCAATTCGTTGGTTTGTTTAATCGTATCAATTCAGATTGTCGATTTATTATTTCGTTCACTCATTCGTCAATTCGTCTTCTACAGATTTTGAATTTATTCGTTTCAAAACAGACTTTTAATTTATTCATTTTCTACAGATTTTTCAGTCATCATTTAACGTTTGCTTCAGTTGAAACATTGAATTCGTTGCTTGAGAAATTCGTTTTAAAACAGACTTACCATTCATTCAATTTGATCCGGATTTTTGTTCGTTCTTTCTCATTCAGATTCAAGTTTCTCCGCGATATGGTTGCAGATGAGAAATTCGTACACATTGATTTTGAAGTCGGAAAAATGCGCGGAGTGCTCCGGACTAGACGACCACTTCGAACATGTGTCTTAAGATTGTGTTTACTCGAGCCAAACTCCCCAGACGGCAATTGGCGCGCCGATTTCCCCAGAAATCCTGTCATGAAGCGACGTACCTGCAAAATCCACTTTCCTCCCTTTAGAAAGCCCTTGTCTGTATCCCCTTCGTTTTCGATGAGACCAGCGTTTCCGAAAACGACCCTTCAATATGTGTTGTCCGATTCCACAAAGCTAGATTTCTCTCTTGTGCTCGGTCGATGCTAAAAGCACTCCGGAATACGAAAATCGGATCTCGAGCTTGAACGTCTCGAGCACGTGTACCTAATAAACCATTCTGTTCAGAGTATCATTATTATCATCATTGGACACGGGTCCCGGAACACAAAGATTTATCGAAATTGCGTTGAATGTAAATTAACAATTTGGATTAATTAGAACGAATTCAAAAGACTGTGAATTAAAAATTTGTGTTTGAACGAATTCATCAAACTATGAATTAAAAATTTCTGTTGGAACGAATTCATCAAACTATGAATTAAAAATTTGTGTTGGAACGAATTCATCAAACGATGAATTAAAAATTTGTGTTGGAACGAATTCATCAAACTATGAATTAAAAGTTTGAATTGAAAGGAGGGGGATGAAATAATGAATTAGAAATCTGTGAGAAATGAATGAACGAATATGGTCGTAAATCAAAGGTTTCCAAAAAATGAATGAATGAATGTAATGAATGATAAATTGAAAGTCTGTAACAAGTAACAAGTGAATGAATGAATACAAACAAAAATGAACATACACAGAAAAAAAGCGAAAAAAAAGGTACATACAGATCGAATTCAGTAACCTCCTCCTTTTTCGAAGTCGGTTAATTAAAAGCCTGTAGAAAACGAATGAATGAATGAGTGTGAACGAACGAAGTAACGTAATCATACATGAAAAGTCTCTAACAAATGAACGAATGTGATCATAAATGAAAAGTCTGTACTGATTCAGTGAAAAAAAAACTAATGTGTTCGATTCTACATTGTTATTTACGTGGTTTGAGCGAATCATTATTCCAGGTCTGTGGAAAGCTTTGTGGACTGGGAACGATTGGAACTCTCTGGAAACAGAGAGAAAATCGACTGGGAAAATATTCCCGGGTACCGAACGTCTCCAGGAAAGTTTCGCGATTGCGGCTTCGTATTTCGTGCAACGAGGCTTTTTCGATCGCTCTTAATTATTTGGCAGGAAGAACGTGGTGGAGGATCGTTAAGCGCGGAGCCGGTCCTTCGACGAAAAGAAAAACGAAAAGAGAAAGAGAGAAAAAAAAAAGAAAAACCGCCGAAAATGTGGTTCGAGTGGAGCCTGGAACACTTGACGAGGAAAAGAGAGAGAGAGAGAGAGGGAGAGAGGGAGAGAAGGGGAAGCAAGCATTAGCAGGGAAAACGAGAAGAATGCGAAGAAGGAGACTGCGTGGGGGTGCGCGATCCGCGAGCTTATTGGGGGTGATTAAATACCACGATAACTCATGCCGTGGGGTAATATTTTCAGATTGCTGATCCTTCTGAGGAAAGTATGAAAAACTGCCGGGGAAAAACAAACGATACTTCCAAGATCATCAGCAGCGCGCTCGTCAAGATTACAAAGAAAATAATACGCGTGCTCTCCGCGGGTTTTGCTGTCCCTGCTCGAACTACGAAATTAGTTTGGCTGATGATAATGGCCAACCCTTAGATAGATTTACGAGATCCCGTCCGTAATTTGCGGATTTATATAAATTTTCATTATTTTTTTTTATTGGAGCACTTTAGACCCTTAAATGGATCCAAAATTTTCATTATTTTCCTACGTTTTATACCATGAAGCGAAACTGATTCTCATTTGCCAGTTTGGGTGCTCATTAAAATAAGGGAGCATGTTAGGAGAAATTTGATTTATATCATATTCATGACGCATTAATGCCACCCATAGTATATTTTTCCTCGTGTATTTGATTTACATCGTAAATAATATGAAGATCATTACTGAACTGCGGATTATTCAAAATAGAAATAAAATAAAATAAAAATTGTCTGCGTCGATTGCAAGAAACAGAAACTAAATTGAATGTTACTTCTCCCCTATGATTTTAATAGAAAAGATTTTTAAATTTTTCAACAATTTTGAATTTCATTTACTCAATTTTGCTAGAAATGCATAAAGATCTGCAGTCTAATAATGATTAGACTAAAATATAAAATGTTCGCATTGATTGCAAGACACAGGGGTGAAATAAAAATTTCTTTCTTCTCTTAATTATCTGATTAAGCTGGAACCGATACGGTGATGTCTTGAAATCTTTTTAATATGTCTACTGCTTTAAATTGTGCTTACCCATTTTCGTCATAAATGCATAAAGATCCGCAGTCTAATCATTACATATTAAGTGTTTTGCAAACGTGATACATTCTGGCCTTCAGTATCTGTAGCTGCAACTTACTAAATTGGTAATTAAACTAAAAAGGTTAGACACATTGAGTTAGTTGTTCGAAGTCCACTTTTGAAAGTCTGTATAGAGGTTAACTTCAACCACGTTGAATTAAAAAATAAAAATGTTGAAATGTCGTAAACCAGTGATTGGTCGTCCTCATCGAAAGCAACAGTAAAAATTACCAAAATTAAATATTCGCAAAATAATCTCTGCTTGGAGATTCAAATTGCATTGAATAAAAAAAAAAATTTGGTGTTCGCGTCATAGCGGTTACAGAAATTGGCGCATGCGGGGGCGGAACGTGACCGCGGAAGATGAGCCGCACGAAACCAAAGCAATTGAAGGAGCAGCAAGAAAAATGGTAGGGGAGGGGGTAAGAGTGGGCCGTAGAAAAAAAGAAGGAGGAAAGGAAGAGGGGGAGGCCTTTACTTGGCAAACTAAATCTCGAAGGAGTTCAAAACACCAGGGCTATTCTACGCACGTATCATTGCTCCCACCTGCAGCCCCTTTCGACCCTCTTCAACCCTGTTCGCCCCTGTCTCTCAACCCCTTCCAAGGAGCAACCGAAAGAGATGGAATGTTATTTCCTCGGGCCTCGCACACACATGTTCCCATCTTTCTCGGTGGTGCGCGGGGTATATGCTATACAATATCTAGCTTGGTTCTCTTGCTCGTCGTGCTATCGCGTCTCAGACATGAAAACGGCCGGTCGGTGTACCACGAAACGTTTCGGGGCTCTCTAAAAGATGCAGGCGTTGGCCCCGGTGTGTACGTGCGCATGAACCACGCGTTCGTCCTCTTTTCCCCTCTCCCGAGAGCTCTCCCCTCTCCATCTCCAGGGAAAGTATTTCAGACCTTGAAAATGTACGATATCCGTTGGTGTAGATCCAGGGGGTGGTGAACGAAGGGGTGCGCGGGCGAGTTTCGACGAATCGATAACCGCGTACACAATGCCCAGACTGTGCTTCCTAGTGTTGCTGCACGTGCACCACCCGCCCGCTTTTGCCGGCGCGGTGGCTCGTCGATGGAAATTTCTTTATGGAGAAGATACCGGCCTCCCGCTCAAACGAAAACAGAAAAACCTGCCAGGCACTGTTCCAGCCCTCTGTTTACCAACCGAGTTACCGTGGATTTTCACGGGAACGGGATTACCCAGTCGGCCAAATTGCGATTCGATGCGAGCACCTGCCGATCTTAGATTTTGTTGCGTGACCACTTTCGCCGCTTCCGCTCAGAGATTTTTTTTCTCTTTTTTTTTTGTTTAAGAGCACTTTTCCGCTCTTAATCAGCTCTGAGCTGATTCATGCGTTTCGCTGACCGAAATATCTGCTTTGATTCACCGAACCAGTGCCGGATTAAGCAAGCGCGGGGCCTGTAGCAAATGTTATGGCGGGGCCCAAGGTTTTGCATCAGGGCCGCTCGTGTGTAAATGTAGCGCACCTTTGCGGCAACCACAATGAATGAGCTTTTTTTTAGGAAAACTATCTGTGCCCCGTGGCATAGACAGGCGCTCATGTATCGGCCCTTGTATGTATGGCGCGGGGCCCCCAGAAGCGCGGGGCCCGTAGCATTTGCTATTCCTGCTACGGGGCTTAATCCGGCCCTGCACCGAACCCTGAAACAAACCTGCCATTTATTAAATTGCACAATTAATTTTACACCGTGACCAATTCAAATTAGAAAATGGGACACTTGGATTTTCATTACGAAAAATTAATATACAGGGTGATTCTAATCGAGTTTCGAACGAAAACCATGGGCCAATCAGGGCACGAGTGTAAGGCGTCTCATCTGATTTTAACATTCGGTGTACCTACGTCACTGCATATGCAATTTTTAATTTTTGTAGGCAAATTTTAAGAAAGTGGCGACTAGTAAAATCTTACTCTCAGTGGTAGTAGCCTTTATGGATCTGAGATAAATAAAAATTGCGGTAAACTTTACTTTACCGGACTCAAAATTAGTACCTTTCTCCTACGAATTATGATGTATTTGGTATGTAATCCAGTAAATTTGTAACCGGCTCGGATGCAGATCGAAGTTTCCATTCTCTAGGATCAATAGTTGAGGAGTTATGGTCGCTTAAAGTTGTGCATATTCCCAGTTTTTTGACTGGTAAGGGAGCCGCCATATTGGTTTGTAGTGACGACTGCGACCCGCTTACCTTGCTGCCCCCCCCCCCCTCCCGCCCTCGACGTAATCCTAACCAACTCAGTAAGCGGTGTGCGACCGTCACTACTTAGCTGTCAAAAACACTGCAGATTGCTCAACTTTGAGCAAGCATAACTCATGAACCATTGATCCTACATGATCGAAACTTCGATCAGCATCCGCACCGGGTACAAATCAACTGGATTACGTACCAAATACATCATAATTCGTAGAGAGGCACAAATTTTGAGTCCGGTAAAGTAAAGAGCAGCCAGAAATTGTATTAAATTCTGTGGAATTTTATATGCTGGCACATTTTGAAAATTTTTAGACATTTTATTTACGAAACACACCAAAAATATTTTTAGTGAATTTTTAATAGTCTTCGAGGGAGGCATATTGCGATATTACAATTAACTGATGTACTCTTTGGAAACCGTGCAATTAAAGGATAACTATTCGAAGCTCCGTGCAATTTTTATTCTGCCAACAATGTTGCACGAACTTGTTTTTAATTCAATTACGTCATTCAAAGGTTGCTTGCACATTAAATGTTTGAGTTTCAACGCAGAAACTGCTGCAATCTTTGACGAGCTCGCAGCAGCAATACCTTTATGAATTTTCGACATTTCTATTCCCATATTGGCAGTGCCAGAAATTTTATTCGGAGTGGCTCGCCCGAAATAAGCCATCAGCATATATCCTTCAGTTCCGACAGCAACGGAATATTTCATATGCAATTCTCATGGTATCGAGAAACGAGTACGTTGTCAAAAAATGTTTTCATTACAAGATCATGTTTTTAAGGGAACGTTCCCAAGATTCTCGATGTACATATTTTGTCTGGGTACTTGAAGTTCAAGTATGTTCAGAAGTATATAAATAACGCATGTTCAAATTGTTTCTTTTTTTTATGCCTATTTTGACATAATCAGTTAATTATTGATTTTAACGCGATGATTAGAGTAACTGGAACTTGTAAAAATGACACTCTTTTTCTCGATATTCTTGCAAGTAGACAGACATTGGCCATTAATTATCTCAAGTCCCTTTAAAGAACTTTCTCCGATTTTTTAAACAGTTTTACACTCTAGCTTCATCTGCAAAGTCGTTCGGAACGAATACATTTTTGTTCATTTAATGCAAATTGAATCTCCAGGTAAAGATTATTTTGCCGTACATTATTTTTCAACGAATACATCTAATTCGCCTCGTTTGATATTTTGGTAACGAACTTTCTTCAATTTTCTAAACAATCTTACACTCTACCTTCATCTGCTAAGACGTTCCGAACAAATATGTCCATTTAATTCGCATCGCTTGATATCTATCATTTCGCCGTTATCGCCTTTTAATTTCCCCACATGTGATGAATCAATATTTCGACGAGCGCCTTTAACGATTTTTAAACTTTCCCACGTGCTCGTTCGGCTCACTTGGCCGAGTTCGGAAAAGCGCTAGACCTTCCATCATTTTACATTTCCCCGGAGGTATTCCAGCTTATGCTGAATAACCAAACCCTCACTCTAAACAATTTACATACATCACCCGATACGACGTTAATTGACGTTAAATGACGAGCAGCCAACGAAACTGAATAAGGCATTGTGTACTTATGAAGTTCGTGGCTCAACCAGCTCGTCCAAAAACCGAATCCGCGACAGTACCCTAAGTGCCTACTCTAGCCATGCTTGCCGAAATGCAACGGAAGTCTGAAAGCAACGAATTCGAATGGAACATGCGTTATTTAATACTTGAATGCCTCGTGAAACCGACAATCTCAACCGGGTTATCATTATTTAGCCTCCTTTGCCGTGGTACAGTTGTACGAAAATTTTTCTGTAAAATAAAAAGAAATTTCCTTCTGTCTTTAATCATTATGGTAAACTCGGACTAATACAATGAAGTTCTGCAATTTTTTACTCTATCTCTTGCACTAACCCTTATGTAGCCAACCAAAGTGTATAGATTATTTATAACCTTTTTGTATTTAACATGTTTGCATACAATGAAGTTCTTCAATTTTTTAATTTATCTCCTGCTTTCAAAATTTGTGCCTTTCTCCTACGAATTATGATGTATTTGGTATGTAATCCAGTAGATTTGTACCCGGCGCGGGTGCAGATCGAAGTTTCGAACCTCTACAGTCAATAGTTCAGGAGATATGGTCGCTTAATGTTGAGCATTTTTGGCGGCGCCCGTACCTGTCAAAAATGCTCAACTTCAAGCGACCATAGCTTCTCAACTATTGATCCTAGAGGAACGAAACTTCGATCTGCATCCGCGACGGGCACAAATCTACTGGATTACATACCAAATTCGTCATAATTCGTAGGAGAAAGGTACTAATTTTGAGCCCGGTAAAGTAATGCTTACCCCATTTAAGTGTTGTGTGAGTTGTTATATCAATTTCGTACCCATGAAATTGAAAAGATCATAGAGAATGGAAATATTGTAGGTCGAACAAATGTTTAATTTTCACCAAATTCGAACAAATGTTTAAATTAACCGTTACGGTAGCCGACAAAAATGTAGAGATTATCGAAAACCTTTTTTGCATATAACATATTTGCACAAACTTCGTAACATTCAGAGAAATTTTATAATATTTTTAGAGGAACATTATCAATCAACGAGGGTTAAACTGCACCTTTTCATTTTTGTCGTAAATTTTCAACAAACTTTCCAGCCGTGTGATTCTTTAATTTGAAAAGAGGAGATCATTAAAGCGGCGCCAGGCGAATTACGTTGATTCGGGGGCGATCGTAATTTTTAATTAGTATTTATAGGGGCGTGCGGCCGTTCGTTCGAAATCGCGTGTAACACATAAACAGAGAGGCCGGCGAAGAAACGAGGGAAAGTATGGGGGCTCTGGCTGGTACGAGTAGTTGAACAAGCATTCCAACCCTATTTTTCTCGAAGAAGAGTGCGCCTGAAGGTTCATTCGTTACTCGGCGGGACGTTTAAAACGGTTAATTTTTACAGCCGCGATTTTTGCTTCGTTCCCGCTGTTCGTTCTTCTCATTGGGTTCTCTCTCTCTCTCTCTCTCTCTCTCTCTCTCTCTCTCTCTCTCTTTCTCTCTCTTTCTCTCTCTTTCTCAGCCACCGCCGCTTTAATGCGAATTTATTCTTCAGAGTTAATTACGCGACACTAATTTTTGCTCGACTCTCCGTTCCCTCGTACAAGCCAGGCCCCGGTCATCCAACTTCTGCCACCAACTTTCCCACAGACTCGTCTTAAACTTCTTTTCATTCCCTCTCCACCGGACCGAGGCTCTTTCTCCAAGAAAGACTCTTCGCGGCACTTCCGGCGAAATTTCAAGATTCGCCAAAGATTTACTGAATTGCCCAATTAGTAGACCCAGCTAGGATCTCCTTTTTCTCTTTCCTTCTTTTTTTTTTGTTCGTTCTCCTACCTTTCGGCCACGTAGCCCGGCCTCTCTCTCTCTCTCTCTCTCTCTCTCTCTCTCTCTCTCTCTCTCTCTCTCTCTCTCCTTTGGGGGTCTCTCGTTTCGCGAACTTTGCCACTGCGGATTAATCCGCAAGCACGAATTATAAAATTATTGCTTCGACGAAGTTCCCGCGAGGAGACCGCGCGCGAACTCTTGTCCTCGCAGATTTTCGGCCCGCAGATCGTATTTCCCGATTAGCCGGATTTTTCCGCCGGATCAACGTTTCTCCGACCCATCGCTGGGCTTCGTTAAAAATTAATTTTTTTTATCAATTTTAACATGGCTTTGCTGCTTCGTGCTTCGTTTATTTCGACCTCGAACACATTCGATCAGTATTCAAATCTGGTCAGTGTGCTTCATTTTAAAAAATTGTACACTGCGAAATTCATGAAATTATTGTTAAAAGTAAATTGGAATCAGACTCGACTGTAAAACATTGGTTGGGTTGTAAACATTTTAAAAATACAATCGAGTCCGAAGTACGTTTAGTATTTTTTAAATTATTGGACGTCGAAATTAAAGAACGCTTTTTATCTTACGAAATCAGTAAAAAATACAATCGACTTCGATTTTCTATTCTGAAATGTCTACAAAGCGTATTTAACATTTTCGGAATTGTTGGACGTCGAAATTGAAGAACGATTTTCTTCAATTTTCAATCTTTTTTATCAATTTTAACATGGCTTTACAAGCAGTAAAGCATGTGCTTCGTTTATTTCAACCTCGAACACATTCAATCTGTAGTCTAGTCGTTGCGCGTTATTTTAAAAAATTTTACACGGTAAGATTCATGATCCGAGGTGCTTCGAGTTGTTGTTAAAGATAAATTGGAATCGGACTTGACTGGTACGGCATTTTGTTTATTTGTATCTCGATCGCATTAAATCTGGTCAGTGTGCTTCTTTTTAAAAATTTGTACACTGCGAAATTCATGAAATTATTGTAAAAAGTAAATTGGAATCAGACTTGTCTGTAAAACATTGGTTGGGTTGTAAACATTTTAAAAATACAATTGAATCCAAAGTACGTTTAGCATTTTTATAAATTATTGGACGTCGAAATTGAAGAACGCTTTTCATCTTACGAAATCAGTAAAAAATATAATCGACATCGATTTTCTATTCTGAAACGTCTACAAAGCGTATTTAACATTTTCGGAATTGTTGGACGTCGAAATTGAAGAACGATTTTCAACCTAAAGTGTCAGTAAAAAAATGCAGTGGATTTACATAGTCTTTTTAAAAAAGTCTAGAAAGTGCGTTCAGCATTTTTGGAATTACTGGACGTTGAAATTGGAGAAAGTGCTACAGCCGAACTCCGAAAAAGGATAAACTATCGAGAATTGACAACAAACGCAACGAATTTCGATTTTTCCGAAGAAAAATTTCCTCGGAAATGCATTCGCCTTTTATATAATTTCTCCGCGAAATCTGGTTCTCAATCAAACACATCCGCGTCGATTTATACGAGACACACACGTGAAACGGACGAGAATGAAATTTTCAGGTTCGACAACTGTTTGACAATGAATAATAAGGCACCCGGCCTCGTTAATGAAATCAATTACAGGCGAAATTACGAAACGAGAGACAGATTTCGTCGGTTTGGCCCGTGGTGCGACGCTGCGGGAAATTGTCGCGATTTTGCTGCGGCGCGCGTTTCGAATGGGCTTTAATATCTGAACGAATATTCGACTGGTGAATCAACGTTCTTTTCATCGGCAATAATTAATATGACAGTATGCGCGTTTAGTTGCGGCCCCATTTATCCATTAGCAGGCGCACGTGCCCGTAGTATTACACTAGTACGTGCGGCGCATGTCTAGTTCACCTCGTACTACATATACGTATGTTCGGTCTCGCCTCGCCATTCACTGTTTCATATATAGCGTCGCTCCCCTCATTCAGTTAATTCACTGAGCAAGCGTTGAATTACGTTTACTACATGATCGTCCGACGGTCACAAGCAGGTGTATTACTTCACGTACACCCCGGCGATTGTTATTGCGGCGACGTTTGCTCATTACTGCCTCGCGTCATGAATTATTCTCAAAACGCTCTTCCTTACTTAACCCTCGCACGATCCGCGGAAATGGCCGCACGAAATTCTTCATACTTCGTACACGTCTTCGTTGCCGTTTCTTTATTCATTGTTTCGCACCGAGTGATCAAAGAATTATCAACGCTTCGCGACTGCTAGGGCAAAGTAGCCTAGTAGACCTCTCCCCTAGTTTTTTTTTTTAAGTTTTTAGTTGCTTAAGTAAATCAATATGTACACCAGGCGCAAATAAAACTACTAAAAACAACCTTACAATAAATCAGTCTTCTTACAATTGTAGGAACTATGTACAGTAATCGCTCCTTCGTTGTCCAAAATCAAGGGCACGATCGTTGTCCAGTGCCTACCCATTCCACTGCCTGTCAACGCCGAGTCGCTCCGTAGGCGGCGTCGATTGATCTCGGCTCGGGTATATCGGTGTGAACACCACGACATTGACTCGAGTAAACCAAATTTTCAAACTTCTTAATTTTCATTATTTCTTTATGGGACTTTCACTAACTTATTTCTGGCATTTCTCTGATTAAAATGACACCAAACACGATATAGTTTCAACTGTATTTAGTGGTTTAATCGACGGTCAAAGTTTCGAAGGCAACGAGCAACAGCAACAATGTGGGCCTTTAAACTGTGCCGGCGACGGCGACACGCTTCGGTCACCCGATCCGTATCTCATTCTGTCCTTCTCTATGTTCGGCTTCCTATTGAAGTCGCTCGGCGCGGTCGGCGCGATATCTAGACGCAGTCATAAATCAAAAATAGTGTCCGGGCACGCTCGTTGTCCGCTCAGCCCCCCGGCCTTTGGACAACGAAGGAGCTTTTACTGTATGTAGTTCATTCAGCTGTTTCGTCAAACGGTACAGATTTTTATTAACGACTTTGAAAAAGGAGGAGGTTACTCAATTAGATCTGTATGTGCCCTTTTTTTATCCTTTATTCGGATCTTTATACATTTTTATAATACATTTCATACTGTAATTTATATGTAATAATGTTGTTTTTAATGCAACAAAATCATTAAGGGGTGCAATCAATTCTTATTTTACTCCTGCTGCCCGCAATCAATGCAGAACATTTTTATTTTGCATAAAGATCCGTAGTCTATTCTATATCCAACGATAGAACCGTACCGTTGCGCGCAGCTTGGAAGATGGTGGGGACGCAGCGAGCGTATCATCTCTCACTCCGCTATCTACTCCCCACTTTCTTGAACCAATTAGGGCAAAGATGCGCAGCGACGAACGAAAATTGGTCTTCACGCGGTACTGTTCTATCGTTGGATAGAGTATAGTCATGATCTTTGTTGTACAGTAATCGCTCGTTCGTTGTCCTGAATCGTGGGCACGATCGTTGTCCAGTGCCTACCCACTCCACTGCCTGTCAACGAGAGGATTATTAGGCCTGCGTGGATCTGGTCGCCAGATGTGTCCCAGGACTGTCTAGACCCGCGCAGAACGGAGAACAATAGGAAAGGAATATGGCAAGGAAATAAGGAGTTTTTTAAAGCCAGACAGTTGACTGCGAATGCTTTTTTTTGTCATTTAACTAGCCGTTTCACTAAAGACGCAGTCATAAATCAAAAATAGTGTCCGGACACGGTCGTTGTCCGCTCAAACCCCCGGCCTTTGGACAACGAAGGAGCTTTTACTGTATCAACGAGAAATAAAGCATGATAAAATGTACACGCATGATGGTAATAGTTCGTTACCACACAATATCCAGGAAATGTTAAAAGAATGAACCGTAGACAATAATGCAGTTTAATCGCTCATTTACTCACGATATTCACTTGTAATCGTATGGATATGTATTCAGATGATACAAATTTGATAGTATTGTGTTTCTAACCACTGATAAATGAGTCTATGAGTTTTATATCGCGATTGTTACGCGTGGGTGTGACAAATTGCAAGAAACAATAACGTAGTCACGCGACGAACAATTCTACCCCCCCCCCCCCGGTATCACGCTTGTTTTACTTGGGAATTTCAGTTACAGCGTAAACTGTCTTCTCATTTCCACCGATTTTCGTGTTATTTATTCGTCTTTGTGTAACTGTTGTAAACAATGCACCCTTTTATCTCGAACCTCTGCATTCAACGTTTAATCTATGTATGCATCGCTTGTTCATTGTTTCACTTTTAAATGCTTCCAAGGTGTTTTATATAAACCTCGATTACGCGACCATTAAAAATATTTTTGAATCACTGAAACAACAAAGATATACTCCCATTAGTAATTATTCAATAAATTTCTTTATTTAAGCACTTATTACACTGTCCAACAAATTTCAACTTTTTTTATGTTCCCAATATACTGTTGGGTCCTTCTTATAGAGTTTTTTGCACTGATTCCGAATCTGTCCTTCATTTTTCTCGATCAATTGATTATAGTCAGTAACTTTGTAAAATATAATACTTAATCTGGTTTGAATATTTGTAATTTTTTAAATAAGACAGTAATAACACATTTTTGTTATTTCATTACATGTAATAAACTTTTTCATTAAAAAATTATGGATTACTCTTGTTTGAATGCCTGAATAGGCAGTTTACAATTATTATACATTATTCACACGATTTTTCAGACATTTCCGGTGGTGTGACAAAAAAATGTTTCGTACAAAAAGTAATCAGTACACAGTCTTTTACAAATCTCAATATAAAAAATTTCAAAAAAAATTTTTTTTTTAATAAAAAAGTGTGGTCACCTTCATTATTTATTTATAACTATATATTTTTTATTCACTAATGTTATAGCTGACGCCAAGACGAATTCAACGACCTATTTAATGTGGTCTTTATGTTTTGAAATAATTGTGAAATAGACGTGAACAGCTACCGCGGCGATCTGGCCCACTGTGCGCCGTATCCCGTCCCGAGCGCCACTGGCGGCGTCAACGCATGTCGGGCGAAGATATTTTGCTTCTGGTTCGGTAAAAACGTCGGTGCTGCAAACTTCCAAGGGGGGTTTTTCAAGATAAAAGTCTGCTCTATCGCGTGGTATAGTTCGATTTTCCGCTGGACCCTTATTTTTTGAGATAAATTCAAAAATATCCTCGAAAATTGATGCAAAAGTGGTGTCTCTCCGTCTTTAATGATTGTTTAAACATGAAAATTAAGGACAGATTCGGAATCAGTGCAAAAAACTCTATAAGAAGGACCCAACAGTATATTGGGAACAAATTTGGTGTTGGACAGTGTTATTATAAAAATTGTGGAAAATCTGAACAAGTTTAGTCTCGTAATGTTAATAAAACGATGCAGGACACATTTCGTATCCTACAGCAGGCCACTAAAATAAAGACAATCACGGAAAAAGCTCCACAATTCAGGATCGAGAAAGTCGAACAATAATTTCAATAAAACCATTAATATACATAATTCGTATAAAGAAAAAATTTCCACGGTTTGTTCCGATCGTCGGACACTGTCGGTGTTCGGAGGGAATTTGTGAATTTTTATTCGTTCACGGCGATAACGCGGAACAAAGGGTCCAAGGGTCCAGCGAAATTCGGCCGTCGAAAGGAGCGAAAAAACTCGGCCAATAAAATTGAATATTCCCACGGATGGGACAAAAGATCAGACGCCGGCATTGTCTCGTGGATCCTGCGGATCGTGTTCATCTGGTGCTAAAATCCTGTCGGTATCGCGCGAGTAAATACATTGTTCCGATGTAACAGCAACGGGGAAAACGGATTCCAGGACCGAAGGTGGCGCCCGCGCCCGTGGTAATGGCATTACGTGCACAATCAACAAGACCGACCTGCAAATTGAGTAAGGCCGTAGTGTCGGCTGATATGTATCGCGTCTCGGGGCCCAACGTCTTTGTGTATACACACGTTTCCCTCGCCCGGCTCTGTGTTTCTTCCCCGTCCTGCTCCGATTTCCACTGGGTTATACTGTCCTCTCGCCTTCGGGTTTGCTCGACACTTTCGTCTTCCACCCCAACACCAAACTCTAACACGTACAGGGCGAGTCACCCGAGACGAATCACCCGAATAACTTTTAATACATTTTTAGGGGGGAGTGTTTCAGACAAAAGTTTGGTTTCGAGGGGCCTTTGTTCAGTTCGAGGTGCTTCGACTTATTCACACATAACCGAACAAGAGTTTCGAATCAATTGCTGATTATTGTAGAAATCGAATATACCGATTTTGGAATGATTCATCGTTATTTTCTCTTTTTTTTTGTAAAGTGTTATAGTAATGAATGCTGTATAAACCAAACTAGGCTTACGGTATCAATAAATAAATAATTGATCCATCGTTATTATATCAGATATTAACTAGTTTAGATTTCAGCAATTTCTTATATACCTTTTTCTTTTCTTTTTTGTAAATTGTTATAGTAATGAATGCTGTATAAATAAATAATTGATCCGTCGTTATTATATCAGATATTAACTAGTTTAGATTTCAGCAATTTCTTATACACCTTTTCCTTTTTTTTTTTAAATTGATTTATTTAATGTTGCTTCAACATCAAAGGTCCTTAGCAACTGTATATTGTTTTATTAAAATTACAAGACTGAATTTATTTAGGTGCATCACAATTTTTATAATAATTATGTACTCGAGTAAAGAAATTTATTGAATAATTTCTAATGAAAGCGTCTTTACGATTTCAATAATTAAAAAACAAACCATGTGAAAGCGGAATAATTTTCCTCGAAAGATCGCATACATTTCGAAAGTCGGGACGGGAAAGGTGTGGGGGCCGCGGGGGCAGGAGTTTTCCGCTGGGGAAATGGAAAGTAAGCGCGTTGTATGTTGCACTTGTTCATGCGCGAGCTGTCAACAAGTAAATTCGAGCGGAGGCACGCGCGACGCGCGTAAGGCAGAGGAACTACTTTGTGTGACTAACACCGTCTTGGTCCTTTCTGTCCTTTGTCTTCCGAACAGCACTTCTCCTCAATCCCCCTTCCCTCTTAGGCAGCGTGGCACAGTGTGTAACCGGCACCCGCGAGAATAATGAGAGAAACCCACGGCCAGACGGCTTCTCATTAAAGACGGCACATTCAGGTGTCAAGTTTGAAATTTTAATTAGTAAAAAACCAATCCAATTCCGCGTTCCGTCTAACCATCCCACCCCCTCGACGTCCCACGACACTCCCCCCCTCCCCCCTCGCCGTTATCGTTTCTATGCTTTTTCTCTTGCTCTCGCCAAACGACGAGCACGTTCGCCCCTTGAAACCTACGAACCTTTCAATTACGAACGGATCTCTGATCGGTTTCTCCTTCGGAGTTATAACTTTCCTACCTTTTGCATCCACGCGCTCGAGATTCGGCTGCTCTCCGAAAGATTTCCCGTGGCTCTCGAAAGAACACCTACAAGTAATGTCCCTTTGGATGTTTCACTTAAAAAGAACCGAAGCATTTCGACACCGTCTACGTCTGTTCCACGGCTCTCCCCAGAGTGACGGCTTCGGCGAATTTTTATTTTACACTTTCCCGCGCTCACCGCCGCGAAAATATCCCTCCCAAACACCGCTCTTCATCTTCTCGCGTCTGTCGGTCGCTTCGTAACCGTATTTCTGCGAATTTTTATGATTTTCTGGCATCTTTTTTATTTTTTTTTTTTTTATTTACGCTTACCCAGACGCCTAAATGGGGTCTGTACAGCTGAACTGGATTTATATTATTTTACAGAGTATGAGAGTTACAGAGTTTTACGGTTTGAGTGTCTGAAAGATGTATCGATACTATCGATAGAGATCGACAGAATGTTTTCTCGCATCTGCGTCGTTAAACACAAGGAAAAATGTATCGATAGCAATTAACAGAATATTAACAGCACAGTAAATTTTTATGAAAAGCTACCCCCTCTCCGCCAGTAAAAAATCATTACTACTTTCCATTAAGAAAATGTTGGGGACCCCGAAAAATTTAATACGTACCTAAATATCGTTAGCTTTGCAAGGTAATGTGGGGTCTCGGAGACCTCAACTTCAGATTTTTTATAAGAAATTTTATATAAATAAAATTAAATCTGTTTGTTCATTTTTTATCCTGCCTTATTTTTTATCCCAAATTTATTAGAGATGAGGCTATTTATGATATTCATTTGTCGGGATCTAAAAAAGAGAGAGAGAGAGAGACCCCACCTTTCTATTTACATATGTGTTATTAGACCTTATCTTGCGAGGGTTAACTATTTAATTTACAAGAAAAAATGAAGTAGATTATGAGACAACAGCTTGTAACAATTTATTTGCTACTCCCTGTGTATAAGAGTCCAAAAATATATGTATCACGACAAGATCCGAAATGTTTATAATCAAAGAATAAAGAAACTAAAAATTTTGTGTTAAAATTGTATCACCAAAAATAACGTAATGTGCCATCGGAAAAATTAAGATTCGTTTCCTCCAAAGAGTACATACCATACATACATATATTTCAGTCTGAAACTTGGCCGCAAAGCGTCGAAATGATTATTTTTTTTATTTAATGTTATTTAATTTTTATTTATGCAATATGAATCTCCAAGTAGTTATTTAATTTTATTCAATTTTTATTTATGCAATATGAAAATCTCCAAGTTGTTATTTAATTTTATCCAATTTTTATTTATGCAATATGAATCTCCAGGTTGTTATTTAATTTAATTTATTTTTTATTTATGCAATTTGAATCTCCAAGTAGTTGTTTAATTTTATTTAATTTTTATTTATGCAATTTGAAAATCTCCAGGTAGTTGTTTAATTTTATTTAATTTTTATTTATGCAATTTGAAAATCTCCAGGTAGTTGTTTAATTTTATTTAATTTTTATTTATGCAATTTGAATCTCCAGGTAGAGATTATTTTGCCGAAATGATTAATTGGCTCGGAAATGAGCGATCCGGTAATCCGAGAAGTGAACTATTACAAAACATTCACTGGCAACTTTGTGTTCAGGATGAACAACGGTGTTGCAACGGATCCGAGCTAACACTTATTCTCTAACACTCGAGTCCGACTAACTCGTTCGCAAATAAACGATACCATCGCCGGAACTTAAATGAACAATCCGGTAGCTAGATTGCAGTTGCACTTGAGCCGGTCGTGTAGACGATGGTAATGCTGCGTACACGTTTCCCGTTGTATATGTTAATTAATGTTTGCTTTACTTGCGTCTGCAGTTGATTATCCCGGGGGTCGTTGATCAATAAGTTCTCAGTGTTATTAATGCGCTGTCTTCTAATGAGTTTTTCCGATTTATTCGCCGGCGCTATTCCGCATTGCGTTATACGGCAGGATTTCGAACTTATGCGAACGGAATTTCGATCCAACTGTCGCCGCATTCCTCTGTCAAGATTTTTCAGCTTGCCCGTAATTATTCCACGAAATACGCTTTATTGGACACGATTAACGACATTTCCCAGATTCTTCTGCCAAACAATCTCGCGAATGAACTTCCACATAAGTTTCCTGAAATAGTTTGGACCTTGGTAACGCAGGCATCTCGGATTATCGAATAAAGTTACCACACTCTCTCTCTCTCTCTCTCTCTCACGATCAAACAGTGTCGCTGTGTAATGTTCAGAATTGACTCAAAGTCAGGGGAATTGTGTTACCCCCTCTCTGCCAGTACGGGACTAGCCACGTGACCATGCAGCGGCGGGACTGTGGCGAATAGCGTCGTGGAGAGGGGAGGTAGAGGGGGAACTGTGGGAACGCAGTCCTCTTGATTTGACGACTCTAATCCAAATTATTTTTAAATTCTTCTAGTATTTTTACAACTTCAACCTGTTAGACACGATGTATATTTTTATATTACATTATTTTTAAATTATTCTAGTATTTTTACATCATCTTCATAAACTTATTCGCCCTCATGTATATTTTTACATTATTTTTAAATTCTTTTGGTATTTTCATACATCATTGTGATCTTGTAATACAAGTTCTGTGTATGTATATTATTTAAACATGTTACAAACAACAGAGATATTGAAGGTTGAGATAGTTAGCCAAGACACTGGCCGTCAGCTGATGGACAAACAGTATTCACCATGTTCAGATCCAATTGTGATCTTGTAATGCAAGTTTTGGGTATGTATATCTTTGTTTCGTGTTACAAACAACAGAGATATTGACGATGGACATCGTTGTTGCTGCACACAGAATATGCATGTATCTGCACGACTGTTGTATGTTGTGTCTCGGGTTTCTAACAGCCTTCATTCCCGCGGACTCGAAATTATGGCAGTCATGCCTCTCCACTCTCCTTTGTTGTCTCCCTCCGCGACGTTCGACCGCCTTTTTCCCGTGTGTTTTGGTAGGTTCCCGCTGATCAAAACAGCACCGCGTCGTGTCCGCGGAATTTCAGCGAAAAGAAGCTTTTTAATTTCTAGAAGTGGATCGTCTGAGGCCAAGGTGGACGAAAATTTGGAGAGTTTTTCGGTGGCCCGTCTGTGCCCGCCTCTCTGTTTATGTTTGTCGACTGTTTGTCGAGTTGATGAAAATGTCCGTGCTCTTGTTACGAGGGCGGACTTAAACCTAAGGAAGAGAGATTTCTCGCTATCTCTGTAATAATACTAAGTACAATTCACGGCTCTCGCACGGAAATCATAATGCTCGGTGCTATCAAATAATTTAAAAACACAGCTTATAGAAATTTTAAGCACAGTTTCCGTCGAAATAGAAGAGCGAATTATAGTTCAAGTTGATAGCTTCTCGTTAGTAAATTTTCTGATTCCGCATAAAATTTCGTGTTCAATGTTCTTCCGGTTTGTTTAGTATTAGTATTTATTAAATCTCTCCCCGTTTTCGTCGAATATAGTCCACATTACTACAATTTTGGATTGTGAATAGCTTTTTAAAGTTGAATTTCGTTCACGACTCTCACTTTTTAGTCAGCTACCTGCGAGTTAAAGTGAAGTGACCATCAAGTTTGTGACACACCTGCGTTTCTTGATAATTCGTATTGTATAATATTATATAAAGTATCACAATGTATTGAACAATTATTACTCTTAAATTATATGCCTTGATTTAAAATCCTCTCTATTTTAAATTTTACTATAAAATTATTAATAATCTCTTACTGGAGATTCAAATTGCATTAAATAAAAAGAAAAAAAAGTTTGTGAAAATTCCAAATTTCGGAACGAAAAATTTCCAGGGACGGCATCTCGGATGAAAAATATAATTTTTCCTGGCTTAAGCACTGTCGTATTAGCCTACGTACACATATAAGACAATTGATTCAGGATTTCGATAATCAACTAGAATTTGTTTCTCTGTAAACCCAAAGAATTCCGTTATTTATTTATTTACATTTAACCATTATTTACAATATGTACACGCTCACCTGTAAACCCAAAGAAACGACAATTAAAGTTAATTAATTTATCCTTTCCTCTTTGCAGTTATTTACTTCTTTCCTAACGGTTACTTTTAACTTTCTTTCTATCGATTTTTCACACGTGCTCTATTCTAGATCTCTCTCGCTCGATCTTGCAGATTCCCTCTTGATCTACTCTACTGAGACGCGGTAAATTCAACTAAAGAAAGTACACTTTCTTTACACACATTTCCAGATTTTTAGCTCGACCTAAAATATTTTTGATCCGGAGATGGCTTTTAATCAGCATTTAATACAAAATAAAACTGCTCCTCGCACGTTCAATTTCCCTGAAAATATTCGACAAATTTTCACTTTTACAGGTTGTTTTACAGGTATCAGGAAAAATATATAAAAATTTGTATGAATTATCAGTAATTGCGGGAGCGAGTCACGTAAGCTATGTAATTGTTACAAGCACGGTACAAGGAGCGGAAATTTAAGTATCCGTTGTAAACGTCCAGGGAAGTTATAAATTTGATATTAACCTGAACACAAGTTGCAGTTGAGCAGATAAAATATGAAAAACCGGTTGCAGTTCCAATAAGAAACGTAATTTCGTCGTCGAAAAATTCGCGGCTTTATTGTTCGGGACGCCGTTAATACCGAAAGGGAATATGAAATTAGTCTCGCGGCCAGCGCGGCGTTTAGCGGTGAAAAATTGTTTGCGTTAATTATGTAGATATTGTCCGGAGCAACGGGCGGGCGAATTCCTTCTGGTCGAAGTCCCGTTAAGCCTACGCGCGCGATTATATTAACCGGGGCGAAGTGTACCATTTGCATAATTTCTTTCCACTCCCGAACAGCCAATTTGATCGCGCGCGATCCGCCTGTATGGCGCGAGAGCTAAACCAAATAACCATATACTATGTATAAACCCGCGGCTCAAGTTTTATGGACACCCAGCAGCTCTCTCTCTCTCTCTCTCAGGGAAAAGTTTTCGCGTTCGTTGAATATTGAATGCAAATTAGCGCGGTGCGTGCGCTAGTTCCTCAGAGCCAAAGTGGAAATGATACGCAGCGACTTTGTTTTGTTTCGAGTTGTCGGGCAGTCGCCGATTACTTCGCGAAACCTATAGCGACGGTCCTGCTTTAAAATGCAAATCAGCCCCTCGCTTTACAAATTTATGGGACGCACATTTCGCCGGCGCAAACCACGGCTTATCCTACACATTGTGTTCGTTAACGTTTACAAGCGTGCGCCTCCGAGGTCACTGCTATTTCAGAAAAATGCCTGTCGCGGATTGTGGCACCACGATTTCCCATTTATCAGCCACGATCGTTCTGTCAGTTGGCGTTTGCCAATCCACCTGTGGTGCATCAAAAATTTGATATTTATACGGCGATCGCTTCGGTGAAAAAAATAATACAACAATCAATTTCGACTATTTTTTAAGTTCAATACATCTGCTCTTGAAAAATATTCTAAGATATTGTCGCATGATAAAAAGTTTCCAGTAACTTTAACATTCCATCGGAAACATTGTAAAAGCGATTCGAAAATTTTCGATTTTTTGGCCAATTGCCGCGAATTGTTTTTCGAAATTCCTGTCTGTCAGGGCAGAGAGACAATTCTGTGACGTACGATCGTTATAAAAAAAATTGCATACACATCCTGTGACCATATTAATTTCTAGAATCCGTTGTTTCTCTCATTTTTGATATAAGAGAAAATGAAATGTTCTTTGCGATCAAGCGCACTGCATTTTCAGCGTTTCTATAGAAAAACGCAACAAACGAAAAGTACGTATACAGCAGCGGCTGTTTAATAGCGCGGAAAATAAATTTGTCGCGTGCGAGAGAGTTGGTATCACAGATTTTCATGTTATTTTATAGTTCCGTGTAGTTACGGTAGCTTAGTAGGTGCTCACCGAGCAGGTGCGAAATTTCTGCTGTTCACTCGCAGTGTGCGTAAACTTTATGATGGATACCAGCTGTTTATGGGCGAATTTTTTGGAAAATATTCTCCGCCCGAGTCCGAACATTGTGATGGATTCTCTCCTCTCTCTCTCTCTCTCTCTCTCACTCTATACGCGCATATTCCAGTGGCCATTTTTGTGCACGTGCAAATATTTTAGGGGATACTTGCTCTGTATTTAAAAATCTGACGCGAGAGCGAAAATTTATATGCGGATCACGTTGATCCATAGTTCTTTATAAACTGACCTGGATTTTTCCAAAATTAACTGCAATTTGCGTGAGCTCCAGAATTATTATATCTTTCTGTTCTGACTGCAGATCACTAGACATCAATTTATAAATGCTGCTTCGATCAATATTATTTAATGAAAATAATCTAGTATTCATTTTGGATGACCAACATCAAATTAATATGTTCCATCTCAATTGTAATAGTCTGCAGTGAAATAATTTCATCTTCATCAATACGTCGGAGATTGTGTAAAGATACTAGAAGAACATAAAAATATACATTGTGTCTAACAGGTTGAAGACACAATTCGATTTGAACGTGGTGAATACAGACCGCCCATCAGCTGATGGCCAGTGTCTTGGCTAACTATCTTCATCTTCAATATAGCTGTTGTTCGTAACATGGCAAAATTATATACATACACAAAACTTGCATTACAAGATCACAATTGGATTTGAACATGTTGAATAGAGTTGATCCATCAGCTGATGGTTTGTGTCTTGGCTAACTATCTCCACCATCAATATCTCTGTTGTTTGTAACATGAAAAAATGATATCCATACACAAAACTTGCATCACAAGATCACAATTGGATTTGAACGTGGTTAATACAGTTCGTCCATTAGCTGATTGCCAGTGTCTTGGCTAACTGTCTGCACCTTCAATATCTCTGTTGTTTGTAACATGGAAAAATGATATCCATACACAAAACTTGCATCACAAGATCACAATTGGATTGGAACATGGTGGATACAGTTCGTCCACCAGATGATGGTCAGTCTCGCCTGGGGGGGATTGGGGAGAGTACAGTCGCCCTCTATTTGTCGTTACCGGATTAGTCACGTGAGTAACGTGATGTCTCTCGGTCCCGACATAACCCGCTGTCATTCTTCGTCATCATCCTCGGCCACCAACAACAATGCGCACAATGGTGGGGAGCCAGGCTAGAGGACTTGTAGGGCGGACAACACGTTCTGAAAATGATTACACATGGTTTCAAATTAATTGCACCTTTCTAGAATCGACAGTCTTCTCTAAACTAAAGAAATTCCATCCTGAGGAGGTCAGAAGAGGATGGGACGTTCCGGTGGAGCAGCCGCAGCACTTCAAATATTAAAAATCTCGATTGTTTACGACGCAGGTGTCAAGACCACAGTGTCACGGTGGTGCTCGTTCCGAAAAACTGATGTCGCGCGAGTGGTCCAGGTGGGATTCGGGAATCTGTACCTGGATGACAGGACAGGCTCTGTCGCGGGATTTACAATGCCGGAAATCTGGCGCGAGAAACCGGAAGGGGAAGAATGGTGTAGAAATTGGCGAAAGAGACAACGAGACGAATGAGAGAGACACGTTGGACGAAGCTATTAGGCAAAGAGGAAAAAAGAAGGAATTTTTCCGGCTGTGCGAAGACTTTAAGCCCGTTTAGACTAGGGGGGGGGGGGAGCGCTAAACTGACAATAGCACTTTTTTTCAGGCCCGCGCTGCTACACTTAACAATGCTACAATCCATTCCTGCATATACTGTTCCTCGTAGAGGCTGTCTTCCTCGCTCCTTATACCGTTCCACCCAGCCGCGTACACTCAAACGCTCATCCAAATCATTCTTTCGCACCCCGACCCAAACCCCCCCCCCCCCACCCCTCCGCCCCGTCCCACTATCTTTCTCTTTTCAGGCGGGCTCGCGCTCGTCTCACACCCTCGACATTTTTCACCGGCAGCACATCCATCCGCGAGCGAGAGAAACCCTCTCTGACAGGCTATCTCACGGATCCGGTCTATCCGGCAAGCGACTGTTAAAACAATGAGCAATGCATTTTTCTGATTAAAATTTAGCCATGCAGCTGGTACACTTTCGCAGGTGTGCGGCTGCAAGTGTGTTTGCTCGTCTGCGTTTCCTCGCATCAGCGAATCGCGAGTGCGGCCGCATTACCTGTAGCTTCCTGATGAAACGAATGTGTGGACATTCGGAGGGAACCACCTTCGCCCGGTCTTTGACCTCGCCGATGCTGCTGTTCAATTCCGACTCGTAGCTCGCGGTCGTTTCCACCTTGTTGCGAACCAGTGGCGAACATGGGCGTGCATTATTTTCGTTGATAATACGTACTGTTTCTACTGTGGATTGATGCGCACAGTGACAATTATATATAGAGTGATTTATCTCTTTTCAAGTGGAAGTAATACAACGATGCTATGTCCAACTCCTACAATTTATAATGTTCCTCGCTAGTTAATGTTCAGTTTTTTTAAATATACAGAGTGTGTCCGTTAAGTTTATGTCACCATTTTTAAGGAATTTCCGGTAGTCTAATTAAAAAATGTTTTAGACAAAAGTTTCTCAGTACTTGGTGAGCTACATGTTCGCATATTCTCACATCTGAAAAAATGCTTTTTACGTTAAAAAACTAAAGGTCACCTTGACTTTTTTAATTGGCACCATATGTTTCGGACGTCATAGGATTATTGCTGATACACTGTTGAATTCGTCTCGACATTAGCAATAATCCCATGACGTACAAAACATATGGTGCCATTTAAAAAAGTCAAGGTGACTTTTACTTTTTCACGTAAAAAGCATTTTTTCAGATTTCAGAATATGCGAAATGCCTAAAAAATGGTGATATAACTTAACGGACACACCGTGTATATTACGAAGCATTTTCTGAAAGGATTTCGTACCAATCAAGCCTGAATAAAAAGTAAAGCCTGGGGTTTGGTCCATTTATAAAGAAGTTGTTCCGATGCAAAGTAAACGCACGTTCAAGGAAGTACATTTTTGGGATATTCTGTATTTTTCTAATCAAGGCCTTATGCAGCTTCGATCTCAATTCAATCTACACATACACACAATAGTGTATACTATAATAATATTGAATGTTAATTAACAAATACCATACTCTATTATGGTAAGAGTAGCAGTTAAAAGAGGATCATATTGGTTATGTTTGGTTTGAATTCAGCGCCAAATATCGATCGTTAACCATACGATCGATGCATGGCTCGTTTCGTCTCTATGTATGTGTCTTCACGGTTTACCATTACCTATCATAGTGCCATAGCGTCAACACGTGTCTCATCAAAATTCATAACATGAAATATTATTTGATATTGCACTAAGCAAGTAAGTAGCATCTGTCCTAAATTGAATTTAAGTCACATAGTTAATATAATTAAAAAATACAACCTTTATTATTATTTTATAGACGCATTTCTTAAAATTTCTTGAGAATGATCTAAAGAAAGATCGAAACGTTGAAATAGAGATTTGCAAATAGTGTATGTAGCATACTTGATCGAACCAGTGCGCCGAAAGCATTTAAAATTTAGTTCTTAACAACAATATACGATCGATATAATCAACACATATACTCTGTATATTTAGAAAAATGTCCGAAATGATTTCAGCATGTATACATTACACGAATCCACAAATTCTGAAGTTATTCTGATTCACAGTGCGAAGTTTGTCGCGAAACCATAAACCTCGGCAAAGCAACGATAAACGGTACGAATCTGGGAACGTTAAGAACAATGGAGGAAGATGAAGCCCGGGGGCACGGTGCGCGACGCGTTGTGAATTGCGGGCGCCATGTTGTATCTTCAAAGAATATAGCTGGGTGCTGGTCAAAATACGCGTCAATTTCGACTGGCTGCCGGCACAGAAAAGAAGACTTTATTCGTCTGTAGCGTCAGAAGAGCTTCTTGCCTCCATCTCTCACGATTTCCTCTTGGACGTCTTTAACAACCGGGTTTCCGTAAACATTCCGCGGTTCTATGTGCAGAAAACTTGAAAAGGGTGGGGAAAGCCGCGAGGCTTTGTAAAGGGTCGAAATACGGAAGTGGCGGCTCTCTTGGGTAAGGTAGGAAGAAGACACGAATACAAGGTTAAAAGAGGAGGAGGAGGAGGAGGATGAGGTGGAGGTGGAGGTGGAGGAGGAGAGAAGAGGAAAGGGGCAGGCGTGGCGAGACTGGAAGAAAAAAGAAAGAAGACAGATGGCGGGGAATGAAGGATCGGTCGGGCAAGAAGAGATTAAGGTGGCGACTCTTAAGCCTGACGCCGAAATCCTGACGGCGAGACTTTCGTCGGGCTAAAAAGGAATGAAATACCTACCACCTGCCACCCACTATAACACGACTCTCCTAGACCGGTCTGCTGCACATTACTTGGCGGTCGCGCTGCCTCGTTATATTCTGCCTTTGCTTTCACGTCCGCGTCTTCTCTTGCCGAAATTATTACCGTCCCCCGTAATTATCCTGTTCGCGCCCCCGTAACACTCCCCCGACATCGCTCTGTAACAATCCCACACTGCAATTCGGAAAGCCTCTAAGCGCTATTTTTTTTCTTTTTATTTGTAAGCATTTTCGACCAGGGACTCCTACCGTTATACAAAATACCGGTATTACCCCCAATACCTTTATACAGGGAGTCCCAAAACTCCTTCAAGTCCGGGAAATGGGAGGTTCCTTAGGTCATTTAAAGCGACATTTTCCTTTGCAAAAATTACCGCCGCGGCTTTGTTTAGGAGTTATTAACGAAAAACACGGACCAATGAGAGCGCGACTTGGCGCAGTCGGCCAATAGACAGTTGGCGCGCCGGGCCGACAGTGCCAGCTCGCGTCTAGGTCGCGCTCTGATTGGTCCGTGTTTTTCGTTAATAACTCTCAAACAAAGCCGCGACGGCCAATTTTGCAAAGGAAAATGTTGCTTCAAATGATCTCAGGAACCTCCCATTTCCGGCTGTTGAAGGAATTTTGGGACACCCTGTATTAGATAGGTAACAGATCATTGTTCTTGAATTTTTTGGAAGTGGTCAATTGTTTAACATTTTAAACCCCTCTGGGTTTATTTCGCTTTACAGCAAGCGCTATTTTCTCAAAATTGCTTTTTTCCACAAAAAGCATGTAACTTCCAATGCAACGAAATAAGGCTACAAGGTCCCTGACAAAGACTGCAATTCAAAAAGTAACTAAATGCCATTTTCTCAACAATTGTCTTTTCCGCAAAAAAGCATGTAACTACTGCCAACGCCAATGCAATGAAATGCGGTTTCAAGTTCCCTGGCGAAGACTGCAATCCGAAAAGACCGAGTGGCACTTCTTCGAAAATTGTTTCTTCCGCATAAGAGGGTGTAAGCAAAATAAGGCTGAAAGTTTCCCGATGATTAGTTCGTTTGTCGATCTTTCTTCAAGGAAACGACAATTCATTTCCATTTTCCGGATGTTTTAATATCTTGTGTCAATATCATTTATAACATTTATAGCGGTAAGAATAATCCTGTTTCTGCCTGAATTTGTTCTTCATCGTGCGTTAAACATTCGTTCTTTATTAAGGGATGAAGCTTGATATCACGCGAATCTAGCGATCCAAATTGCATTAAATAAAAAAAAAATATCGCGCGTCACCTGTTTTAAATAAATAATGAAACCAGTAATCCAGCTCCGCCAATCTTTTGTTCGCACACCGAATATTTTCGGAGGAAATAGACTGTATTGTATCACTTAGGCGCGAACACCCTGTACACAATTGGCAGTTTCAGTTTTTTTTTATTGGACTTGATATACAGTCGCCGACGGCCATGTCATAAGTTCGCACGGGTTTATGGTGCGCCAATTTTTATTGGGGTGCAGGATGACCTCTGAACTGCGCGTTTCGAAATTGGAGTGCGGAACTCCCCCATGCCAATAGTCACGGCGAATGGCGGCTATAAAAAGTAATAGAAAATTTCGGAAACGAGTACTAAAATCTCCATCTTGAATAATAGCAAACGAATAGAGAGAGAGGGAGAGAGAGAGATTGATTGATTGATTGATTATTTATTAGCTTTCTCAGCTACTTTGGTTTACATTTATATTACAATACATTTGTTATAACGAATTCCTTTAGCATTCTCTTGAACATATCTAAACTTTCACAGCGTTCTACTTCGTCTGGTAGTGCATTATACATTAATACTCCTTCATAAAATAAACTTTTTTGGGCACTTCTCGTTTTACGAAATTCAACCGCAATATTCCCCGCTTGCCTTGTTTGCATTCCATTTTCATCTCCGACTATTCTTAGCCTATTTGTTAAATGCTGCGGCAACATATTGTTTAAAATCTTAAGAACGAATATACACATATTATAGTACAGCCTCTGTCTTATAGCCATAAAGTGCAACGCTTGCAGCATACTTTCTACTTTGGTTCGTCTGTCACATTGCAATATGACTCTCATAGCCCGGTTCTGTGCCTTTTGTAGCCTACTTATCTGCGTTTCCCCCATATTAATTAATAACGTCGCACAATACTCAAAATGAGGTGCTATGATTGTCTTATATATAGTACATCTAGTATATGCTGTAATATAATTTCCCACTCGATTCAGAAAACTTATTTTCTTCCCGATTTTCTTTAGCATATAATCACAATGATCGTTAAATCGTAGTTTATCATCAATAATTACGCCTAGATACTTTATCATTTCCACCCGTTCTAGTTCAGTTTTATCCATAGAGAGAAAGAGAGAGAGAGAGAGAGGGGGGGGGAGAGGGAGAGAGAGAGAGTCTCTATATGTAAAATGATGTATCTCGAACGATTTGCGTTTTCATTCTCAATTTATTATCGGCGAATTAGCATCTTAATGACAATCGAATGATTGGAGCTCCACGATGACCGAACAACACGCGATTTTCCGATGGGAGTTTCGAACGCGTTATCATCGGATCAATTCCTCGGCGGTTCTGCATCGCGAGGGTTTCGCGAGAGCTCGAAAAATATACAGGGTGGAAATTATAAAGCGTTACAGACGAATATTTCCAAAAATATTGATTAAACGCAAAAATGTTTCAGATGAAAGTTGTTCAGTACCGAGGGGGATATCATGTGGTGGGAATTTTTATTTTTCCGGATGGACACTCCAAGGCGAGGAGAAGGCCACCTTGACTTTTTAACATGAAAACACCTACTTTCTGTATCATGAATCGGTAGACTATCGAATTCTGAGTAAAAATGTATTGACCTCCATACGTCCTAAATCTACTAGTTAACGAGATATTATCGAAACAATTATCTTTCTTCTTTGGATAATATCTCGTTAACTATTAGGTTTAGGACATATGAAGGTCAACACTTTTATACTCTGAATTTGATACTCTATCGATCTGTGGTATAAAAAATAGGACATTCCATTTAAAAAAAGAAAGTTGACCTTCGCCTCACCTTAGACTGTCCACCAGGAACAATAAAAGTCCCACCACATGATGTTCCCCTCGGTGCTGAACAACTTTCATCCGAAACGTTTTTGCGTATAATCCATATTTTTAGAGATATTCGTCTGTAACGCTTTACAATTTCCACCCTGTACACAGGGTGGCTTACCTAATATTTTCATCAGAAATATCTCTGGTGTTTTCTACTTGGAAAATTTACATTCACAGATGCAATATAACCTTGATTATCATACACCCCAGGTGATCTATACGCAACATTGTTCATTGTACGAATCAATAAACATTGAAGCTAGCAATTTAATCGAGTCACTGTTCTATCATACGACCCCTCAGGTATCCCTGTTTAGATCGAATTAAGTAGGGCAACGTTACAGACGGATTCAACTATGCATAATATCATGTTGACCATCAAACGACCTTCGCAGAACTTGTTCTTCAAACACACGAAGACTATGGTCATGCTTACCTTACTTACTCTATTGGGATTCCACTAATGTAAATACCGAGTTATTGTCGGAAGATATCTCTTGTTTACAAACTGCAGTAGTATCTAGCATCTTCAATAATGTAATCAAGATGGTGGCTGTTGGAATTCGAACGTATTTCTGCTCCGTGAGGATTGTAAATTATTTAACATCTTCGAGGTGATATTGTCACACATGTAACATTATTAGTAATATTCTATGTGCCATTTTAAAGTGTGCTGCCCGAGGTGGTTCGGAACCCACCTTATAAAAACTGTAGGTCCCGTCGCGAAATAACCACAGCAGTTAAAAAAGCGATGGAAAATAAATTAAAAATAAAAAAAAACTATTACTAGATTGCGGATTTTATGCATTTGTCATAAAGAATGAGTAGCTGTAAGTTGAAACAATATTTAAAAAATTGAACAAGTGTCGACACCATCACTTTCAACTTGCTAAATTTATTAAGCCTTTGCACTCGGAGCTATTTCAACTCGAAAATTAAACATTTCTTTCGACCTAGAATAATTCCATTCTATATGTATCAATTTATTTCTTTGTATGAATATAAAATTGATATGATACCTCGTGCAATATTTAAATGGTTACTAATCCATTAGATACTAATATATTTAATATTGTCAACTGTATTTTGAATAATGGTACAGAAATTTTTAGAGGCGACTCTCTGAGTCACCGCCGAGTGCTGAGGGTTAAGGTTAAAGGAAGGAAGAAGTACCTAAATTATAGATGCAGAAGTTCGCCTACATTTTAAACAAAAATTCAAGTGAATTCAAGTTATTCCGCAGTAGACTGCGGATCTTCACGGATTTGTAGCAAAATTGAGAAGATGGAATTGAACATTTTTTCTTCTTTTTATCTTAATTTATTTTACGTGGCTTTTTTAACTGCTGTGGTTATTTCGCGACGGGACCTACACTTTTTATAAGGTGGGCTGCTCCGAACCACCTTGGGCACCACAGTTTAAAAATTGAAAATTGTTGGAAACTTTTCAAAATTGAAGATGTCAATTAGTTTCCTCCTCTATTAAAATCATTAAGAGAAGACATAACATGTGCAATTTGGTTTCTATCTCTTGCAATCGACGCAGACAATTTTTATTTTGCATGAAGATCCGCAGTCTATTAATTCGATTTTGATATAAAACTGGGTTTCATGTCTTCTTATTTGAACTTGTAGGATGTATCGACAGGGTTCGTTCGGTCGTCGGAATCGGGGACACCCGGTGCATAGACGCGCATTTCGTCGAAATTCATTGTTTACCGGCTGGCCCGGTACTCGATTACCGATGAATTTGAATGACGTCTGGCGGCAGAAGATCCCGATTTTCGGCTCACCTCGCTTTTCACGAATTACATTTCGTAATCGGCGAGGGAGGAAGCAGGGGTCCGGGGGGAGGGGAGAGAGCGCGGGCGGCGGAGGCAAGCACATGAAGTATATGTAAATAATGAGGGTGGGAATGAATACGTTGGGGGCTGTGGCTGCACTAATGGCGGGTGCAACGGTCGTTGAAGGGCTATCCGAAAATAATTCCGTCTCGCCAAGAGAATCCCCCTCGGGCCACCCAATTATCGTGAAATGCCTACCTACTACTTCGCGCGCTTCGGGCTTAAGCAAATGAAGAGTGACGCTTGTCCGTGGACAATACGACCGGCGATAAATCTTACTGGGCGTGAAAAATCGATGCTCGCTCGTGCGAACGTCTTCCAAATTTTAATTAACCGCCTCCGCCCATTCTGACCGCGCTCGAACCTCCCCCGCGGATTCTCACGCGAAATTTCATCCCAATTATTATTATTATTCCCCTTGTCTTCGATGCTTGTCCAACCCCGAGGAACCCGGAACCAGTCGAATCCTCACCCTTCCATCTCTTTTCACGTTCTCCCGAGCTGCTGTATATTCGCTGGATGTTTATGAAAAAGAAACGTTAAAAATCCGTCTGTAATTGTTAGGATTGGATCTGGAAAAATGTTCGTGCCCATAAGAATAATGCATTTTAAATACATGGTAAACATGTAATTATTAGTCGAGTTAGAGGAGAAAGTCGAAAACACGAATTTTTTAATAAAAGAAACAATTTGAATGTTCTTTTATTTTCTTTTTGATTCTTTTATTTTTGCTATAAGTATTCCAGCAGAGTAAATTTATCCCCAGCTCTCAGACTTGTGTGCAATTGCCTCTGCTGATTATTTTTTATTTTTCAATATTTAACCCAATTATTGTAATTTTCCTGACGTTACGAAAAATTTCCTCGTCTCATAAAAATTCGAATGTACGAGTACGAAATGGAACTGGATGCAAACCAACCACAAGATTCCTGTTGCAATTCGCTCGCTATGCCCCCATCGCGTTATAATTATGCAGCTAGAATTTATCGGGGAGAAAGTTTCATAATAATATTTCGCGGAGCTGTGTTTATCCAAATTTTTTTCCGATACATTATGTAATAGAAGTTGGACGGCGCGGCGTTCTGAAACTCTCGGCGTTTTATTGAAAATCTGTGCGGCATCGTGTTGCGCGAAACTACATATTACTACAGGATTAGAGTGTGGAACATTCCTATCCATTTCTACGTACGTTGCTCCTCAACGTGCATTTACAGGTCGTATACTGCACGCTGCCGCGATGCACTCTAAATTGAAACATGGTGAAGGATCGGAAGCTCGGTTCTCGTCGAAAATATTCCTTTGTAATTCGATTTTTAACGTTTACGGTGCACGTATCGCAGTGTTGTATGTAATTCATTCGGGTATAATTATATCGCGCAACGTTGTTGCTGGAAGGAACGCAAGAATTTGATCATTTCGTTTCATTTTCGTGGAGAGAAATCAAATAATTCGATCGCCGTATCGTTTCCATTGCAAAAGAAAACTCAACAATTTCATTACTTGGTGCACCGGTTTCGTTGAAAGAAACTCGATCGTCAACAGAGGATTCGAAACTTGATTTTACTGAATGCTCCACATCAATTTTATTCTGATAAAAAAATTTTTATAAGAAAAAATTAAACCGACTTTGAAACGCACTAAAAAAATGCACTGAAAAGTATGAAATAATTTTCATTTAATTTATGTGAATACGCACGAACTTAAATACAATACAATCTTCTCGGAGGAGGCTGTAAAATGTATTATAAAAAGGATAAAAAAAGGGCACATACAGATCGAATTGAGTAACCTCCTCCCTTTTCAATGTCGGTTACAAAGAAAATTTTACACTCGGGCAGCGAACCTGAATAACTTATGCTCGTCCGTGTAAAAGAATGCGATCAGTCTGGCTTCGTTTCGAGAGCATCCTGTCGACCAGAGTGAAGTCTTGATCTAAGAGAAACTCCCGGGTCCGTGCTGTTTCTTAGATCGAGGAGTTGCAACATGTAGCTCTCAACAGTTATATTGTTATGAATAGACTGGGAATCTTTGTGCAAACTAAGAATTGTCTGCATCGATTGCAAGAAGTAGAAACCGAATTGAATATTATTTCTTCCCCTAATGATTTTAATAGAGGAGAAATCATGACGTCTTCGATTTCTACAGTTTTTCAACAATTTTGAACTTCATCTTCTCAATTTTGCTATAAACGTATAAAGATCCGCAGTTATAAATGAAGCGTTCTCTAGGAAGAGTTTAGTGAAATAGGGATCTGTGTAATGCACCGGTGTGATGAAAGCCGAATGGTATTTTATGCAGCAAGTGCAGACAGGAGAATTGAAGGGTGAGGGGTTAATTAAGAGGTAACGAGTGGCAAGGCACGACAATAACGTGTTAATTGCGGGAAATCCGACGTAAACGCGTGGCGGCCGTTGTAAGCAGGACGGATGGCGGAATGTGCGCGAGGATTGCGCCGGAGTTGCAAGTTGCAACGAGAAGATGTAAAGATAGGAATCTGGAGTGGCCATTGCGGGTAGAGGAATGGCGAAACGGAGTACCAGAAGGTGAACAAAGTCGCCTTGTAATACACGGTTAAACTCGACGAGAGCAAGCCGTCGATTCAATGGAGAGGGGAAAGCTTCTTGACTTTTCAATTTCCTTCCCCTCTTCAGAGTCCTGCTCGTTGGATTTCTCTCTCTCTCTCTCTCTCTCTCTCTCTCTCTCTCTTTTTCTCTCTTTCTTTCTTCACCTCCTTAGCGGCCGAGCTATCTGGGCTGAGTCAATAGGAATCGCCTTTGGCTCGGCTAAAGTAATTTTTCGGAAAATTATAGCACTTTCACGAGATTAACGACCCAGTTTCGAGGAAATTGCTCGGACATGTCGATATCTTTCTATCGATCGTTCTAGTTTCCATTCGTTTTGCTCAATTCACCCGCCGCGCGCAGCTTTGTGGCCGGATTCTGTTGTTTCCCGGATACATGTCCGATTGTTACAATAAAGAAACGGCGGACGCATTCATACGCCGCTGTCTCTCGTTAGGATTTCGCGTACAATGTTTCGGCGTCCTACCAAATAAATGTTGTTCGTCGAAAACTATTATTAAGGGGCCCCTACACGATCAATAATATTGTCAATATAGACCCTCTATATTGAAGCGCCCATCAATATGCTTTAATATGAACGCATCAATATTCTCATCAATACTCATTCTGGCAGAAATATTCGTGCTGCATGGTCGGGGCTGTTTCAGTGGTGTTTTTGTTGTGAATTTCGAAATGTTTTCCAGTCCGGATTTGGGTTTTCTAGCATTGACTCTTTCACTGTGCGAACAAAAAAAATCAAAGAGAAAGAGAAATAGACGCTGGTCCAAAGAGTGGTACAAGCTGAGGAGCCGCTTTACACAAGAACATTTGCTGAATTGTTTGCGTTCTACAGAACCGGACGACTACAAAAATTTTCTTCGAATGGACGAAGAAAGCTTCCAAACTTTATTAGAGCTAGTTAGGCCCAACATCCAGAAAAGAGACTGTTAGGGTCCTTGCCCACTAGACCGTAACCTCGGCGCGGCGGAGCGCTGTTTCTTTGTATGTACTCTGATCAGGTATACATACATAGTGGGCACACTCCCATTGAAATACACAGGAGGCAATCCAAAACGGCGCTCCGCCGCGCCGAGGTTACGGTCTAGTGGGCAAAAGGACCTTTATGCGCGAAGCCATCCCTGCAATCCAAAGACTTTCTATAACATTCAGATACCTTGCGTCTGAAATGGATTTGAATTTTTTTTTCACTCTATATAAAGAATTTCGCACTCTCCATCCGTACACACGCACACACATCCAATATCGTAATTCAAAGAATAATATTAGCTTAATCTAACGCGTAATCTATCGACCAAGGAAGGAAGCAATCGTCGCACATTCGCAGCCTCCCAAGTTCCCCGGTACGGAATTTGCGACATTTGGTGTCCGTCGACGCGTCGCGACGTCCTTAATTACGTAACGGTCATTTCGGAGCACCTTGGACACCACATACGGTCCTTTATACTGAGGCGTCAGTTTCGTGCATACACCGGGCCTATTGTCAACATTTCGAACCATAATTTAACTCCATAGTGGAATTCTAGGAATGTCTTTCGGTACAAAATTTTCTTCAACAAAACTTACAGGGCTACCCGAATCTAATAACGCTTCGCGCCGCGCCGCACAGTGCGTTGTTATGGGACAAAAATCAAAAACTAAACTTCCGTGTTATTATACAATGTCGTTACCGAAGGGTTCTTAGGATTACACAAAAATTAGCTGCCCCTGGCTGACCGACAATTAAAAAAAAATTTTCAGATTCTGAGTGATCCAGTGGCGTCTCTGGTCAAGTGGAGGCCCCAAGCGGTAAAAATTTTGGGGCCCTCAGGCTCAAATTAGAAATATAAGTTACAAGAAAACTCTCATAAACTTATTAACAAAAAAGAAAAGTAATGAAAAATATCATATCGTTACACATTAAATAAAATTTTAAAATTTAAAATTCGGGGCCCTATGGTATCCCGGGGCCCCACGCGGCCGCTTAGTCCGTTTGCCGTTAGATCCGCCACTGGAGTGATCTATTACTAATAAATCTATCTTCGAGATATGGTTCTCAAGCAACCACGGAGAAAAATTAAAAACAGATTCGGAATCAGCGCGAAAAACTCTATAAGAATCGCACAGTGGGAATCGAAATACTTTTTGGTTGTTGGACAGTGTTATTTTAAGTTAATGGCGACAATCATGAATTCTTTTAATTTTCCTACTGTTCTTTTCTACATTTCTGTTATAAGCACATTGAATTTGCTGTCTATTAATTACTTGTAAGGTGAATTCAATATATGTAGAACGTATTTTAATTGTTTGCGAATAATCAATCAATCAATTCGTGAAGAGAAGCCTACGAATTAATTTGATCGAGGTCCGAGGAATATAATAATAAAATTGAATTTCTAATAGCGAGTAGTATTAATTGCAGCAGTACGAAATTAGAACTAGATTTAATAACGCTGGTAGCTGCAGTTATGGCATAACATCTCAATTAATTTTCGCCTATTATAATTCATCGGTGGGCCAATAATTACCATTTTCGAAAGCCTCGAAAAAGTGTATAATGTCATTAAATTTTAATTTCAAGATGGAATGTTTAATCGTAGGATCGTTGTTTCGTTATTTTCCAATATTTCCATAAATATAAAGAACGTGGACGATGCACATGGACACGTGAATGTATGAAAAATTAATTTGAAATAACTGAGAATCAAGTTTAAAATATAGAAGGTTAATTTGAAAAGATTGGAAATCGATTTCGTAGTATCCGAGCCAAATTGAAATGTGTTAAAAAGAAATCCTTGATTGCCGGGAATAAATTTAAAAGTAATTCGAAATACCGCGATAAATTTTTCTCGGGTATTCCGCTCCGAACAAATAAATTGCGATTCATTCTGTGTCTCTATGCTAAATTGTATTGTTCGAATTAGATAATATTTGATATCGGTATTAATTGCACCGTGAACGGAGGAGCACGCGTAACGTCGGAAGCCACGATCACGGAGTTGATGGAAAGTTTTATCAAAGTGTGTGTACATACGTCCTTTCAAATCTTAGTCTTCCTTTCTCGGAGATTCTTTCTCTCCCGGAGACTTGAAATCAAGGGGCGTATTTGCGATTCTAGTCTTAGACGTCGGATCCTTTATACAAAGTGACTGTAAAAGTTCGGACGAGTTCCTTTCCAAGTTATGATAGACAAACTTTGCGAAGTCAAGATGCCTTCACTGCGTGGTATGCATAACGAAATTCCCTGACCTCTCGTCATAAGTGAAAAATTTATGGGACGCTTCAATAAGAATTATCGCACGCCTCTTTCTCACCAATGTCTAACGTTAAATATGGTACGCCGCCGTCGTCGTTGCAACATTTGCAATTAATAAACTGCGGGTTTTATGTTGATATATTTTATTGTGGAAATATTAAAAGAGAATCTGAGAGTATCAACACATTACTTTTGTCCTGTTGACAGTATTAAAGGATGTATCCAGTTTTTACTTATCTCCAGAATCTTGTAATTGATGAAGAAAATTTCTATTTTGCACAGAGATCCGCAATCTAGTAATCAATGTTAGAACATCATCGAATAGAATGCTTCGAAAATTTCATTGAAATTGGTTAATTGGTTTACGACTTATAAACGATCAAAAGTGGTAAAGGCCGAAAATCTTGGAAAATTGCAATTTTTACCACTTTTGATCGTTTATAACTCGTAAACCAATTAACCAATTTCAATGAAATTTTCGGAGCGTATATAATTTATACAAGTTGATCAAACGCATCTTTTAATTTTTCGTAATTGGCCCAGCTAAAAAAGTAATTTTACTATTGTTTTCCACAATCCCTTCCAAATGCATTTTTTCAACTTCTCCTAACTGTATATACCGATAGTGATAAAAATACTGAGTTCCTCTAATCATAAATCCTTCAACGTGTACACGTGTCTCTAATTTCCTCGGTTTTCTTCGGTCCTCGCAGAACATTATGAAACGAGAGTAATGTAGATCAAGATTTCTCGTTACCGGTCCGCGCACGATCATCACGGCCGAGATTCCACGGAACAAATAAAAGGATATTCAACGAGCGTCTGTTAATACAAACTAAGTAACATCAGTGCCGTTTCTGTAGCCGGTTCATTTCTGGTTTTTCGTCTCTCGTGAAATGAACCGAGCGGCGCTGCTCATGGAAATGCTGCTGCTCCATTTCATGATGTCTCGACTAACAAAAGACGAAACATAAATACTCGGTCTCATATTCAGATAATCTTTTACTCGTCGATGTAGCATCTTCTTATATTTTCTGCATTATTTTCTCGGATATCCCCGTGTCTTAATGTCTGACATTGTACACCGCATTTTCAGGGAACACTGTTCCCTCATCCAGTTCCTTTTATATCGACTGCATGTTTTATGCATTTGCGGGCGAATTTTGAACGTTTCAATGCAGTCAAATTATTTCAATAGAGAATAGATTACAATTGACGCAGACAATATTTATTGTGCACAAAAATAGCATAGATTTCAGAATTTATTTGTTCAAATTTTTAGCAATTTTTTAAATAGTATGTACCCTAGGAAATAAATTTGAGGAACAATTAATCGCGAATTCTTTTTTGCAATCTCGACGATCGTACATTGAAAATAGTAGTGTTAATAAAATTAATTTTATGAAATTATTTTTGTTCCTTTCATCAATGAATTTCATAATAAAAATAAATCAAGCTCGTATTCCCTGCAAATGAAACAAGTTCTGACAGATTCTTCAGAATTTACTATTATTACAACTTAGTGTAGCCATATGAAATTTGCAAGTGGTATACAGGGTGTTTCGTTTATCTGATAACGGAAATATCTTGTGACGCACTGAAGTTACGAAAAAAATTTGAGCGACAGATTATGGAAACAATGGCTTCCAGCTTTAAAATGAGCCAATTGTTCTACGATTTGTACTTCCAAAATTAGAACAGCTTAAACATCGATAATTCCAGATAAATTGAGATCAGTAATTTAGTGTGCCAATACGTCTCTTTTTATTATATTCACTCAGGTGTACAATTGTTCGTTATTATTATTTTATATTTTATATTTTACTTTAAATTTTTAATTTTAATTTTATATTATTATTATTATTTATTTATTGCTGTAAATCATATAAGGTTTACAATTGGCATATAAATTACAAATTATACAATATATGATTATTAGTTTTGTTAGGTTGCAACTAGCTCATTGATAAGAAATTCTAATCGGGCATGTCTTATTGAAATGAAAAATAATTATCTCGTCAAATATTATTTCACGGCTGATTCAACGCAGCAAGCAGACATTCATTAATTAGTTTCTTTAAATTTGACATATTCCGAAGTTGAAGACGATTGCATCGTCAACACGGAAATAGACATTGTGCAACTGTTAATCTTGCGCGATGCAGTTTTGCTTTAACGAACTAGCACGGCAAGCCAATCTAACGTAATAGGGACATACCGTGCGCCACGATGACGAGCCATGTGCTTTAATTATATTCCACGTTACAGGACGAATTTTCTGCGACGGCAAGCGGAACCATTTTCGTTTGGATTGTATTTTCCGGCAAATAGGAAACTGTTCGTGAAATGGAAACAGAATCCAATATCGAGCTTGGATCCGATCGTAGAATGATAGTTATTTTATCCAAAATGATTCCAATCCCGGAATTTCTTTAATTATATTATTCTACACAGCGTTTTCACGCGAACTTACACACGCGCACGGTTTTATTTAACACTTTCATTACTAGACAGCGGATTTTATGCATTTTTGACAAACAACGAGTAGGTGCTATAAGGAAACAGTGAAGGCATTAGAATCATTTAAAAATACTGTTATATCATAGTCAGCCTATCAAACGCATTAAGAAAGAAAATAAGTTTCCATTTTTTCACTCCGTTCACATTCGTTTTGCATAAAGATCCGCTGTCTATTCATTATACAGGGTGTTTCGTTTATCTGATAACGAAAATATCTTGTGACGCACTGAAGTTGCGAAAAAAATGTATTTACAATCATGTAGTCTAATTTTTTTTGAGGACTAAATTACGTTTTTTAAATGGAATGTCTTATTTTGTATACTGTATACCATAGATCGATAGAGTATCAAATTCTGAGTGTAATAGTGTTGAGCTTCATATGTCCTAAACCTAATACTCAACGAGATATTATCCAAAAAAGAAGGAAAATTGTTTCGACAATATCTCGTTAACTATTAGGTTTAGGACATATGGAGGTTAATACATTTTTACTCAGAATTTGATACTCTATCGATCTATGGTGTAAAAAATAGGACATTTCATTTGAAAAAATAAAGTTGATCTTGGAATGACCTTGAAAACATGATGAAAATTTATAATGAATGTGACTGCTGCATCAGCCCCTTCTTATAACTTAAACTTTTTATTTGAAATATTTTTTTCTCTGGAATTTAGTTTTCGAGATAGTCCAGGTGGCCAGGATAAATGCCCCACCCTGTATAAAAATGTTCTTGCCGGATCGCTTGGGACTCAACGGGTTAAATGGAAGGGTGTATTTCGCGAGGAGGCCGATCGATAATATTCTGCATAATGATCAAACTTCCCGGGTAGTCGTTTGAGAACCACTGACCCAACCAGAAAGCGTTGGCAAGTTGGAGAAGGTATTTAAGGGGACGCGGACGAGAGACGAACCAGCATGAAAGATGAAACGAACGGGATGAATTATAGTCGTACCATCTTCCCCCCGCCGTTTCATCCCCCATTCTTCCGTTCTCGCGTCTTTATCGATAATTCACGAGTATTAATTAGAATTCCAATCTGCCGGTTTAATATGACAAACCCGTTGCTTCGAATTTCCTTGCAGCACTTGTCATCGCCCCTTCAGTCCCGTCCCGTCCCGTCCCCCCCGCTGTCCGAGCCCCAGCCCTTACCGCCTTCGTCGTGTCCACGTTTTTCTCTGTCTACCATTTAAACCACCCCCTCGCAGCCCCGCACCTTGTCCGCCGCGGGGGCTTAACGATCAAACTGGAAACTTTTGAGGCGACAGCACATAAAGCGGACGAATTTTCCGCAGCGCCCCGTAACTGTTTGGAACTTCGCCGCTTCGTAAATTAAAATTTTATCCATGAACGGATAATCGAGGGGCGATTCAGCCCCGTTTCATCAACCCGACCGATCTTCCGAGGACACAATCTGATCCGATTCTGTTCTACGTATCGACGTTGTACCCGCAATTTCCGAAAACTTTCCCATCGACAAGTCAGCCCCGACCAACCAAAGGAAGGCTTCGATTGCCTCCCTTTTAAGGCGCGCCCTTTTTCTTAGGGCTGCGAGCGCTCTTCCCTGGGACTCGCGTACGGTCAAGAAGCCTAACACGAGACTTTTTTCTTTCTTTTTTTTACGGAAGAGGTAAAAAAATGCGTTTATGCACACTCCTGAAGGGAGTAGTGTGGGACTACGGGGAACAGTTGGTCGGTTCCCCCACTACCCACTAAAAATCAATCCTCTCCAGGGACAGCTGATAAGTCGCTACTATACTAATTTTGTCCCGATCAAGCTGAGCCATGTGGTCCCGTTTTCTATATTTCTCGCATGGTTCAATGATCGGGTCGAATCCATGCCTGTTCTTTGCGCTTAGCCTAACATGAGACTTTTATCATTAGAAGTCTTTCACAGGTATTTACGGTAGAGGTGGTAAACATCTGAAGGTTGAAACATGAATATGTCCTTCAATTATCCGTCATGTCCTTCAATGAATACAGTTCAAAAAATATTTTTTAATAAGATTGTTCATTTTTACAAGATTTTTCAAGGAGACCAAATTATCGAAAGGGTTAAAAATAATGTATTATTGGTTTCTCAAAATATCCTTGCTCCACCAAAAAATAATTTAATGAAGCTCTTCAACAAAGGGACTGACGACAAAAATACTAGGGTAAAACACACGAATAGGTATTATAATTTCCCCCCGCCGCGCCGCGCCGGCACCTCTGGAAATATTCTATGTGCCATTTTAATCTGTGGTGCCCAAGGTGGTTCGGAACCCACCTTATAGAAACTGTAGGTCCCGTCGCGAAATAACCGCAGCAGTTAAAAAAGCGACGTAAAATAAAAAAAGAAGGTATTATAATTTTAATTTTATATGGACATTGTCGGTCGAATATAATCTTATTTACTTACGTTGCACTTCGTTGTACTTCGAGATGCCATGTTCACTAAAAACAATGGGATGCATCGTGTGAAACTTTTCACGCTTGACGCCTAGGCATTTGATGAGACCACTCCACGCTCGATTCATCGAACGTTTCGCGAACAAATACAATTTGCATGGTACAAGAACACATTCTGCTGATCCCATTGTCTGCTTTATTGACATCTGCGTCTATCTGACAGCGCAACATCAATCACGAATACGAGAACGTACAGGTTTGATGTTTTCGTGTCTGGCTTCGATCGGCGATAAATATTTATGCATAAAACTATTATGCGAAATCGTTTCGATATGCGTTCGAAATATGATGATATATACCTTTGACAGATTTAGTATGAACATTTCCAAGTTTATGGTTCACTGCTGCCATAAATGGCCCATTTTGGGTAAACTTTACTTTACCGGACTCAAAATTAGTACCTTTCTCCCACGAATTATGATGTATTTGGCACGTACTCCGGTAGATTTGTACCCGGCGCGGACGCAGATCGAAGTTTCGATCCTCTAGAATCAATAGTTGAGAAGTTATGGTCGCTTAAAGTTGAGCATATTTCCAGTTTTTTGACAGGTGAGGGCGCCGCCATGTTGGTTTGTAGTGACGGTCGCACGCCGCTTACTGAGTTGGTTAGGATTAGGTCGAGGGGGCCAAGGTAAGCGCCTCGCTGTCATCACTACAAACAAATATGGCGGCGCCCTTACCTGTCAAGAACGCTCAACTTTAAGCGACTATAACTTGTCAAGTATTGATCCTAGAAGATCGAAACTTCGATCTGCATCAGCGCCAGGTACAAATCTACTGGATTGCATACCAAATACATCATAATTCGTAGGAGAAAGGTACTAATTTTGAGTCCGGTAAAGTAAAGAGCAGGCCCCATTTTTAACAAAAGGTCTTCTCCCTCCATCGGAATTTTTAGAACAGGCCCAGACAAACTTCTCCTCCTTTCACTGCCCCCCCCCCTCACTCTCATCTATTTCATGTTTCCCCTACTCTGCTTTGCTTCGCGTGACTGCGAGCCAGTGCTTCGATTGAGCCCAACTTTTCTCGCGCATGCGCGAGGAAACAGTAACGTATCTACTATTGGGTAGCAAAGCGGCCAGAGCCCTGAGGCAGTTATATTGGCGGGAATGTACCGAAATAATCTTACCGGACAAAAAAACGTGTCCTACGAGTTACAAAATATACTCAAATACACTTGTTATACATTCATTTTTCAGAATCAAATCATATAAATTTTTTAACATTCTGCGGGTGCTCAAGGAACCCCATTTTATCGAGGAGCTTACGTTACTGAGGCTGAAATCGCCGCGCATGCGCTAGAAAAGTTGGGCTGAATCGAAGCACTGCTGCGAGCATACGACCGAAGAGTTTTGGGGGGAATACAGTTAATCCCTCTCCGCGTCGACGCAGCGCGAATTGCAGCGTTGTAATTGGCCGAGCTGGGGTCCGTTCTCTGTAGCCTCCGATTGGTCTGTGTTTTTCGTTAATAACTCCTTAACAAAGCCGCGGAGAAGATTTTCGCAAAGGGAAAGGTTGCTGCATATGGCCTCAGAAACCGTTCCGTCCAAGGAAATACATTTTCGGGACAGCCTGTATGCTTTCAACAAATGCAACAATAAAACGAGATCGATTTTTCACCTGGATGACTATTCGTTTCGATACCTGATATCGCGAAACAATTTGAAAACGAAGCGAATCCCTAGGAATCACAGGAAAAAAAGCAACAGCAAGCTCGCTGGTTAGTAAATATTTCGGACACCGTCGGCTTTTACGCGGCATCAACGACTGCGCCCCGGCGAAGAATTATTTGTCCGAAAACTTATGAGTGGCACCGCGCCGCGCGCCGGCCGTGTATCTTTGCATATGACTGGGTGATTTCAGTGCTGCAACGGGCTCACGGGAAAAATATATGCTCCGGCATGCATGTGAACTCGGTGATGAACTTCGCCTGTAAACCTTGAGCACGCGTCAATTCCGTTTCGGTTTATGAATGTATCGCGTAAACTTGGAGTGCCCGGGAATTCTGTTGATCCCGGCACGTACGCTAAAAGAAATCTAGAATATAGGCGGTGCAAATCGGCCGTACAAAGCTGGTTGAAACGAACTCCGCAACTGTTAAGAGTCAGTTTGTTCAGCTAACAAATCTCTGTTTGCAAACGCGGAACGCAGAATAGAGCTGCGAGACAAACTTATTTCCAGCCGATAGATTTCGATTTTGCAGCTCCGTGTACAACGCGGTAAAATAAACTGTTTCGGTGCAATAGAAAATATTAGGTTGTCCCAAAGGTTTTTTGTTCCTAGTGTGCATACTTCGTATTGTTGTGCAACACGAGCAGGTTTTAAAATATTCAAAGTCCTTTAAGTTTTTGGGTAAACTTCACTTTACCGGACTCAATATTATAACCCATCTCCTACGAATTATGATGTATTTGGTATGTAATCCAGTAAATTTGACCCGGTGCGGATGCAGATCGAAGTTTCGATCCTCTAGGATCAATAGTTGAGGAGTTATGGTTGCTTAAAGTTGAGCAATCTGCAGTGTTTTTGACAGATAAGGGCGCCGCCATATTGGTTTGTAGTGACGACCGCGAGCCGCTTACCTTGCCGCCCCCCCCCCCCTAGACCTAATCTTAACCAACTCGGTAAGCGGCGTGCGACCGTCACTACAAACCAATATGGCGGCGCGCCCTTACCTGTCAAGAAACTGGAAATATGCTCAACTTTAAGCGACCATAACTCCTGAACCATTGATCCTACAGGATCGAAACTTCGATCTGCATCCGCGCCGGGTACAAATCCACTGGATTACATACCAAATACATCATAATTCGCAGGGGAAAGGCACAAATTTTTAGTCCGGCAAAGTAAAGAGCAGCCAAGTTTTTTGTTGGAGCACAGATACTGGTTTGCAGACGTCAGTGCTAAAAATCGGCGCTGAAATTCGAGATTTTCTGAAACCCGATGACGCCTACCGTTTTCCTCGAATATTAGTCTATTTTCTCTTATTATTTTCCGTTGTTTCCACAGTTGATTCTCCCCTGCCGGCACGTACTTCTCACGCGTGGATCTTACACGCCGCGAACAGCGCAGCGTACGGACCGCTGAACGAATTTGTTCGCGTTTTCTGCGGGCTTTGTTTCCGCGGTGAATGGATATAGGTCGATTGTAAATAGCAGATGCTTTGTTGCTATGCAATATCGTGCAGCCGTTGATTTGTGTTCGGTAAAAATTTATACGTGACGTTCATTGTTGTGCTCTGAATGGCCAATGTATCAGCAGTTATTGAAATCTCTGTGTTGTTTGAAACGCCTGGATCCGGTGTCACGTGAAAAAAACCGTTGAATTAGACGAACATAACAAAGTATAACGAAGAGTGGCTGCGGAATCAGTGTACGATCTCGAACAATCCGAATGATGTGCGTAAATAACGTTGCCGATGAACCGAACTTCATCGTCGGTGTTTCTATGTGTGTATTACAATATTTTTTCGCGTTTTTTAAAGAGAAAATGGAAAAATGACGCCGTCATGCATTCACGCTAGTGATGTAAATTTTACAGCTTCCTGGCCATAGATCAGGCCTGGGAATTTTTGTCTCAATTGACACAAGACCGTCCCCACCGTAGCGCCCAGTGTCCCCCACCAGCATCCGCCGTTACTACAATGAAGGAAGGACGCACTTCGTCCGTCGCAAGCAGTGCGCAGGCCTCGTGCATCGAAGCCGCGAGGAGCGCCACTGAAAGGAAGCTTGGTGGGGGAAGCAGGCGTTTGAGGGGCCCCACCCGTGCCCAGGCCTGCCATAGATAGATCCAGAGCAGTGCTACCATATTTTTCTCTCGCCAGGCCCCTTACCCTTCCGCCTCTCGCCACGCCACGCACCGTACCTCGTCTTTGCACTCTTCCCACTAACGCCGGCGACAGTGGCGACACGCTTGCGTACGGTCGCGTCAGCGACTAGTGGGAAGAGTGGGAGCAATTTATTGCATAATTTTATTGCATAAAAATTCATTTGTGTGGGAGTCGTATAAAGTTCCATGTAACCAGTTATGTAGAAAGTGGAGTGCGAGTACCTGGAGGTTAAACGATTATTTTAAACCAGGTCCAATTATTTTTGTAGAGGTTGTACTTAGGGCTGGGATCAAGTACCTCGCAAACAGGTTCGAACTTTTTAATTGATTGAATTCGAACTCTCTACAAGTACTTCGAAAAACAGAAATAGTATTTACTCCTAAGTATACACGAACCTATGCCAGACAGTTTCGAACCTTTTACAAGTACTTTTCTCAACGGAAATGATACTTGCAAGTATATTCGAATCTTGCTCAAACAGATTCGAAACTTTTATGAATATCGTACCAGAAATTCTCTGATTTTACGGATATTATTGTTTTTACCTTTGAAATCAATTATGCTGTCCTCTAATGCGTAATTTAATTCAATACGTATAACTATAATTTCATAATCTATCGGAAATATTATTCTTAAATAGTTACGAATTTGTTACGAGCCAGGGCCGCGAGTAGCAACGAGTGGCCAGCGAAGGGTTGTCACCCTAGGAATATGGTATCAATTTGTTAATTAAGGTGCGCGGACGAACCCAATGCGAAATTGGGGAGCCGCTAGGATTATAGACAGCGAGGACGAACCTGATGCGAAATCAGGGAGCCTCTAGGAATGGAGTCAGACGTAGACGAACCTGATGCGAAATCAGGGAGCTGCTAGGAAGGTGAAACTTCGTCAACGAACCCAATGCGAAATTGGGGAGTCACTAGGAAAGACGCGCAGACGAACCCGATGCGAAACCGGGGAGCTGCTAGGAGGTTGTAGAACAGCGCGGACGAACCCAATGCGAAATCGGGGAGCCGCTGGGAGGTTGGATAAGAGCACAGACGAACCTGATGCGAAATCAGGGAGTCGCTAGGATAGTTAGTAGGCCTCGTAACTAATATAATCTAATTGATACAACCCGAGCGGTAAGGTTGTATCGCGTGTGGGAATGTTCAATTACTAGATTAGGATATGGGACAATAATAATGGGTTTAATAAACATTGCTCTAATGACCAAAGAACACAAATATATTCTAATTATAAGTATCTGTGATACAATTGTGTAATTGTCGCGAATGAAATGAACTAAATGAAATAGAAGGTAGAAAGAAGAATTACCTAACAGTGATGCACGGTATTGACGCACTGGCAATGCGGGGGACTCGGAAACAACTTTAACACTGCTTAATAGATTTTACACCGAACCTGCGGAATCTATATGGTTAACTTTGATATGAAAGGTACTCTAGTCCGATCTCACTAACAGTTGACTTTCCAAAATACAGCACGACGTGACGCGATACGTGTCTACCGAAGTACTAGCCCGCGAGAGTGAGAATCTAAGGGTTTATATACCCCTACAATGAATAAAATGCTCTGTTCATAATCTAATCGTGCTTAGGGCTTAGGGCCAGACTAATAAATCTAGTTTTTTGTCACTTTCAATTAAATCGGGCCAGAGCTCGGTCTTCGTTAAAAGGTTCAACTACGATATGAAAGGTTATCTAGGACGCTTCCTGCCAGAGACGATCTAGAAGAGATTCCTGTGAGAAACCGAACGGAATATATTCTCTATCCGTAACAAATTTAATAAAGAAAGTGCTGAAAACCTACTATGCAGTTCTGATTTCCAAGATTCGAGTACTACTTGTGAAAGATTCGATTCCTTTCAACGTCGAAGTACTTATAAGTATCTTTTCGAAACTTGTAAGTACCCATTCCGAGGTTCGATATCAGTTTGTATAAAATGAATACTTTTCAAATATAATCATTGAAACAGCATTGCTTTTAAGTAGTAATCGAAACCCATGAAATGAAACTTGGTTATTGAAATTGACTCGGATTCCGTGAGTACATATTGAACTTGATCCCATCCCTAGTTGTGCTCGCTAGTTTATACTAAATACGTTGCTACTTTAATCGCGGAAGACACGGTGAATACTTTCCGCCGAGACGAAGAAATTCGGGGAAACGGCGAGCGTGTGTACCTATCCGTCCGAGAAAGAAAATTCGGGTTTGCGACGTAATTGGACACGCAATAAACGCGATTCAGTTCCAGGAAGCGTACGATCGTCCGCGGAAGTAGAGGGCGATGGCAGCCGGGTGAAAGGCGACGCTCGTAGTGTAAATAAAAGCAGACTCAAGCCAGACAAAGTATTCTTCTTCGCCTTTTCCAACCTTCTGAATCCCTCTTCTCGCTTTCTTAGAGCTTGAAAGAAAAAAAAAAGGAGCGTAGTCCCTTCACGGACGGCACCAAGCCGAATCGGGAACCGGCAAAAGTGGAATTCTGAAATATTAATGTGACTTCCGCCGACGCTGTACGCCGATCTTCTGCTCTTCTCCTCCACTTCTTGTATTTCTTCTTTTCTTTTTTTTTCCACTTGTTTTTCTCTCGTTCTTTGACGTTCGTCCGTCTCTTCTTGATATACCCACCTGTCCGTGCAATCGTGTCAAAGGGTCCACGTCGTAGTAGGTATACACGTAACACACCGAACAGCGAAAGGGTCGCTTGTCCCTGATACACTATGGATCGCGTGTCCTTTATTGAGCGGCGCCGAACGACATCAATTCATAAACTCGCGCGATTGTGTCCGTGGAAAGTTTACAACAATTATCGTGATCGTCCATAGTTTGGATTCGTGCTAGCTGTATCGCCGAGAAACTGGAATGTGCAGCAAAATTAATTTACCCAACGCATTTATCATTGTTGAAAGTCCATGGATTTTTTCATGAATTGGCAAGTTCGTTTTGAATTCCAATCTAGCTTAAAATTGATTGGCTTACAAGCAGACAATCGTGTAGGCGAAATTCAAAATTGTTGAAAAATTTCTGAAATTCTAGATGTCAATATTCTTGCGTTTTAAACCGTGGTGCCCAAGGTGGTTCGGAACCCACCCTATTTTAACAGCAGTTAAAAAAGTGACGTAAAATAAATTAAAAAAGAAATTTCTGCAATCAGTTCTAAACATTCCAGCCTCGATGAAAATCACACAAGGGGTTAAGGAGGATATTTAGGAATTTTTTTCTACAGAACTGCTGAACCTTCTGCATCAGGATTTTAGACACGCATTCGTGGGTGTTCGGAGTACACGAGATATTTTTTTAAAGTAAAAATAATAAAAATTACACGAGTTATATATTTTTTTATGATGTCATGATTCTGGTACTTCTGCTGATCGAGAACAGAAGAAAAGAAAAAGTATATTGATCAGTACGAACGTGACTGTGGTCTGAACCAACATAAACGAATGCAATTATTGAGTTTTTAACCCTTTGCACTCGGAGCTATTTTAACTCGAAAATTAAGCATTTGTTTAATTATTAAATATTTAATTCAATTTAATTTAAATATTTCCTATTCTCTATGATTTTTAAAATTTTAATTCGTACAATAATTAAATGTTTAGTATTAGATACCAACATATTTAATAATGCAAACTATATTTTGGCTAAGGGTTGAAATATATTTTGATGAAACAACTTTTGGTTCGCAACTATAACCACGTTAATTTTACGAGTTTGAACAAATTCTTGAATCTCCTAACGTTGTAATAAATCTCTTCTGAGATTTTCTGAATAAAAAAGACACGAAAAATACCTGAACACGTTTAAAGAAAATGCAAAAACTCGGTTTTCGAAACGTAAAAAGCTGAGTAGCAGCTTAAGTAGAATAGTTAGCTGGCAGCCAGATACCACGCAGAGAGAGAGACACCCCTGACATTTCGTTTTTTTTCGAATGCCTGTTACAGGAAGGTGAGAGGGGTTACTTAGAGGGGCTCGCTTCAAGATATGCAGACCTCTTCAGAACACATTACGGAGACGTCCTGGAGCCACTCGAGGAACTACGCCGCCGTGAAACAAATGCTTCCCCCAGAATGCCCAACACTCAACTCACCACCAGTCATTCACAGCCCATTTACGTGCCTGGAAAATACTCGGTGAGTGAATCTGTCCCTTTCTCTCCGCCCTTGATTCTCATTCTCCTCTCTCTGTTTGTCTTCGTCAGTCTCCTTTATTCTTTCCCTTTGTTCGTTAACTCCGGCAGAATTCCTTGGTACATACCATACATTACATAATTACACCGATTTTATATTTCGACGCTCGCCATAGGCGGCGCCGTCACGGAAACCTGTTTCCAATGGCAACACTGCCCGTTTGTTATAGTCACTTCGCCACCGACCATTTCTCCAATGGATTTTAACCTTTTAACTGGGCTTTGCGAGTTGATTCGTCATCCGAACTCGCCATCACCTTTTCAAATCGTTTCCATTCTCGATTCAACGAGTTACTCTTTTGTTCAACCACCTCTCTTCGTTATATCATTGTGTTCGTATTTATATTTATTAATTTTTGTAATCCCAATTCTACTTGTCTTCCATTACTATTTCGTAACAGTTTTTTAATGTTTTAATTTATTTGAATATTTTAGATTTTATCGTCACATAAACTTGTTCCTTGTCCATCCTCATTTATTATGTAATTCACAGTATATGTATATTGACAGCACATGCAGAATTATCGTTAATGATTGAAAAGTCACTCGGTTAAATGGGTAAAAATATCAAAGATTTTTTTAAGTGAATTTTTATTTTCATTTATTTTAGTATTGTGTGTTTTATATTATCACATTTTGTTCCTTGTCCATCCTCATTTGTTATGTAATTCACAGTATATGTATATTGACAGCACATGCAGCATTATCGTTAATGATTGCAAATTCACTCGGTTAAATGGTTAAAAATATCAAAGATTTTTTCAAGAGAATTTTTATTCTTGATTTATTTTAGTATTGTTTGTTTTATTATCACAAAAATATGTTCCTTGTCTATCCCCATTTATTATACATATAATTCACATTGTACGTATGTTGACAGCACGTGTAGAATTATCGTTAATATCTACATTAAGTAGAAACAGCCAATACTGATCAGACATATCGTGGTCGACAGAACAAGTCACCAATAAATGTTATAATTCGATTGCCTTATGCAAATAAATTGAATTCCATCGGTCGAGTTATACTTCCGACATTGTATAACTAATTACAAGTCACTTATAACCTGTTCATAGAGGTCCCCAGAATTTTTTCAAAATAAATTCTACATTTGTACATACAGCAATACTTTCTTTAATGTTCGAAGAGCAATCGCACGATGATTGAGCACTTGATTGCATGTAGAAAATTATAACAGTGTACAGAGTAGCAACATTACCGAACCTCTATTTCTGAAAAAGAAGGTTTCCATTGCCACGCAAGGGAAACTGGAGGTTCGAATGGCAGGAAGAAAAATAACAGGATAAGAGTGAGAATGTTCCTTTTTCTGTGCAGCCCTCGAGCTGTCTCAGCGACAAAGAAGAGGACGAAATCTATGGCTTTGGATACGGAGTATTCAGTAGACAAATGCTTCAACATCGACAACAGAAACTCGCTCTCGCCGCACAAAACACTACGATAGCACCTGGTGGACATCAGCAGCCTTATCAAAGGTAACAAGTTCTCCTGACTCTGCTGTCATCGCTTCTCCTTTGACTCAGTGTCGTTGCTTTTGGATATAGATACTCGTGTCCCATTAGCAAAATGCGGTTCTTGGGAATCAATTACAGAAAATTATCAAATAACCCAGATTGTTTCTTTTTTAATTATTGAAACTACCAAGAGATGCTTCCTTTAGGAATGATTTATTCAATTTCTTATTCAAGCACTATGTATCTCGGTTTTGGCGAGAGAGAATTTTTTTATTGCAAATTTTCTGTTCCAATTTTTGTAAAATTAAGAATGGAGGATTATGGAAAATGTGACTGGTATATATAATATTTGATTTTCAAAACTCACAAGACTGAATTTGATATTGAATAAATGTTGATATAAAAATTGTGAGAAATCTAAATATTGATGTTGGCACAAACATTTTGAGAAATCTAAATATTGATATGAAAAATGTGAGAAATCTCAGTATTGCTACTGATACAAATAGTGATATAAAAATTTGGACAAATCTCAGTATTGATACTGATACAAATATTGATATAAAAATTTGGAGAAATCTAAATATTGATATAAAAAATGTGATATCTAAATATTTATATAAAAATCGTGAGAAATTTACATGTTGATATTGATATAAAAACTTCGAGAAATCTATATATTGACATAAAAAATGTGAGATATCTAAATATTGATATAAAAATTGTGAGAAATTTACATATTGATATAAACATTTTGGGAAATCTAAATATTGATAGTGACATAAATATGGATATCAGAATTGTGAGAAATCTCAGTATTGATACTGATACAAATATTGATATAAAAATTGTGAGAGATTTAAATATTGATATTGGTGCAAATATTGATATAAAAGTCGCGAGAGATCAAATTAAATTCAGTCTCGTATATTTTATAAAACAACATATACCAGTCACTTGGACTGGTTGGATTTTCGAAAAACCTGTCGCCCGAATTTCTGTATTTTAATCGGTTGATGGGACACATGTTCCGCCTCGTTATCACACCATTACAGATCAGACAATCGTCGTCCAATTGATTAGCGTCGACATAGGCGTGTTCGAGTGACGAATAGGTCGTGTGTGTTAATTGTTCACGGTTCTGCACACGAATACGTGACGCCCGTTTGTCACACGGTCAATGATGCAATCCGCGATTACACATCCATTACAGTTGCCTTTAATGCGCACTTTGAGCCGAATATCAACACCCTTATTTAACTGCCTGTCGCGTTAATCTCCGCGTGGTAAGTATCGCTAAAAACTGGGCTCCATCAATCAACTATTTTCCAATCAAGATCGTTTAATTTGTCGAGCCTAGTTTTGCAAAGAAATCTTGTGGAAAATATCAAATTTTTGTTGAACCTTCTTCTCCTATACAGGATGCTTCAAAAATGTCGTATTTCTTTGAATGGGGCGATTCCCAAGGTCATTTGAAGAATGTTTATGCATTTTTCATGGAATGGAATAAAATCCTATTTTTAATGGGAACAGGCTTTGCAGATCCAAAACATATGAAAATTGTACAAAATTCTATCAAATTTTATATTCTAGCCTTTCTTGAATATTTTCATAAGCCATAAATGCTTAAAGATCCGCAGCCTAGTCATTACTATTTCTATTACTACACTGCGGACTTTTATGTATGTACATGAAGAAATTAGTTGGGTGACATATAAAACAATAATAGATCAGAAAAATTCAAGAATATTGTAATGTTGTTTTTAACGTAACGAGGTCATTAAGGGATGACACCAATTTATATTTTATTCCTGCTTCCTACAATCAGTGCAGAATATTTTTATTATGCATGAAGATCCGCAGTCTTTACTTCAAGAGACTCGAACTTGACTATTATTTATTTAACAAATGAGTTGATCGTCTCGATCGAGCTTTAACACTTCGAATTTTCGAATGGATTCGAGTAATAAGAAAGTTCCAAATGATAAAAAGTGGAGACGATAAATTTCGATTAGGAAGCCAGCCTGGAAACAAGTGTTATTCGGGGATGTTCTTGGGGGCTGACGACTCACAATTTCATTTGATCAGCGCGTCGTGAATTTCATATCGAGCCGCCGAGAGAACGGGCGAATTTTAATTGACGGTATACGGCGGCGGCATAACCCTCAATAATATTTAGCATCCAAATCGATACGCGTTTTCCAGCGAGAAAATGGGCTTTTCCGACGAGAAGCACTTCTGCTCGGCTATATCACTCAAATGTGTATTTTTATTTACAGCATCATTCGTTACTGCAATAGATTAAGATAGATCTGAACGTGAAATCGTCGCGCTCGGATACTAAACCTGTTACGGAAGTGAAATTGATGTACTTTCAACGGCGTGCAATCGCGTCCGGGAAAATACTGCGACCAATGGCACACCATTTTTATTAATATCCTGACAAATGTAAAATGTAAATAAAAAGAAACACACGCACACACGGTGAAAATTATTCGAAAAAAGGTTAGTCCGTCGCGTTCGGCGAATTCGCGAAAGTGCAATGTTGAATCTGTGACGTTTTATTGAAAAGTCACTTTCATCAGTAGTTGTTACATTTTACATTGACGTCGTGCACAGACAAGGACGTTTAATACTGATTAGAGGGGAAAAAATTTGAATTTTTCTGTAGAGCGCTTATCAAAATGCTTTTATTCCGCTTATCCATTTTTTATGTCCACGCTCTATTTCCCTTTTCGCGAATGCAACGTTACGGCAACGCTGTAAAAACAATGAATTCAATTCCGACTGTTTTATAAATTCATTTGTTCACTAGTCGAACCGGACAGACCTTGAAAAGGTGATGTTTTTTTATTTCCTTTTTTGTGGACGGTTCATGTTGGCGATTTTAATGTTGCAGATGATCAAAACATATAACGATGCCTCGTATAAGTCTTGTCAAAATGAATTTAATCGTTAATTAATTATGTAATTAATCTCGTTTAGTTTGAGAAGCAGCTTCTACTATTTTCGAAATTCATTCTGGTTTAAAGGATGCGTGAACAATAATGATGTACTACACTGTATTACAGGGTGTCCCATTTTAATCAATAAATCAATAAATTTTAGTAATTAACACGCGGACCTTTAAACTGTGCCGGCGACGGAGACACGCTTCGGTCACGCGATCCGTATTTGATTCTGTCCTTCTCCATGTTCGGCTCTCTATTGAAGTCTCGCTCGGCGCGGTCGACGCGATATCTAGACGCAGTCATAAATCAAAAATACTGTCCGGGCACGCTCGTTGTCCGCTCAAACCCCCGGCCTTTGGACAACGAAGGAGCATTTACTGTACATCATAATGCGTAGGAGAAAGGTACTAATTTTGAGTCCGGTAAAGTAAAGTTTACCCAAGATGACAAACAAAATAACGAATGGTTCTCGAGATAATCGCATTTATTGATTAGAATGGGATAGCCACATTGATCTGTCGATAACACAATAATCAAATGATTGGATAATTAATAATTAAATGGATCTAATGTCAGAAGAATTTTCCGCACAATCAAACAACAAGCTGAATTGAAAACAGCAGGAAATAAACTAGAAATGTAACAGACGCAGAAAAAATTCGCGCGGCTGTTGCTAGTCGGTGCGCGAAATATGTGTACGCTCGACATTTCGGTGAATGTGACGGGCCAAGTATCGACCGGTTGCTCCCGGAGCAGAAAATGTTGAAAATTTGATCGGCCTTTTCGGCGAGGTAATGACGGTGCCGGGTGAATTCATTCGTTGTTAGAATCGCGCCGTACGTGATTATACCGGAATCATGTTAATGCGGCAGCCTGGACACGCGTGACCACGTGTCCGAGCCGCAGATGCCTTCGCATCGTCCCGAAAAGGCGAACGAACGTTTATAGCGTTCCACTAAATGGATTTTGGGGAGATTACGATTTCCGTGGCCCCTCATTTTGAGGTTATATTTGTGTTTTTGGGGTTATTTTAAGAAAAAAATGTATATATAACATGGTGTCGAATCAGCCTGGTTTAGCCGGTAAAGTAGATTTATGGTTTTTTATAAATCTGCAAATATTTCGGTAACTATGCGAAATATGAGAAAATATCAGGAGACCTTTTTTGTAGAAAATTAAATTTCCAACAATTTATGTTGTATGACATTTTTCTATTAGCTGCGCAGTTTTCGAGTATATTTATATTTCGGTGAATTTGCAGAACTGCCTCTCCCCAGAAATAATGGTCGGGGGAACGTAAAGGCTCCATTCTGAAAAGATCACATTCTATGATAGGATGACATCTACAATAAGAAGATTATGTGAACAGAGTGAGTTATGGTTAGATCGTGAGAGGGGGCGAAAAGGGCGGCCCGTCCACGCATACGAAAATACAGGGGTAGTGTAGTAGTGATTTCAAAAAAATTATTTTATCTTTAGTTTAGTTTAGTTTGGTTCAGTTTGGATTAGTTTGGTTTGGTTTGGTTTAGTTTGGTCTAGTTTTGTTTAGTTTTGTCACAGACTTAAGATAGGTACAGACTGTGCATGCAATACATTTTTCACGCCGTGGTTCTGAATTACCGACCCTGTAGAAAATGCCCTAGTACGACAGCGGACTCTATCGAAATAGAACGGTCAGCTAGTGAACTACATGACGCTACAACTGGTTACAACACGTCAGATTTTACAGCGTTGTCAGCTTTAAAAGTGCAATGTTGCCGCATTATATTCATAAAGTAATCGTCGATGCCCGCATCGTAGGCGTTCGAGCGGTTTCTTTTCTGCTTTCCGGAGCTGTCGAAATTCAGACTCATATTGCTTCTTAATTTAAAGTATAGAATTTTCATTCGTAAATAATTTTATTAAACGATTATCTGAATATTCGTTGACTTGTTAAAGAATCTTTTTAATGTTTTTAATTGTTTATTATATAAATTTTTAAATGTGCTTTGACATTTTTAATTCGTAGATTCTTTAACGCATTCACGTAACCTGATTATATATGTACGACGTTCGCTTAAGTAATCTACAGAACAAAAAAGTATAGTTTTCAAAATTATGTTTTGTACATATATTGGTAACAAATGTTAACATATCAACATAATTAATTTAAATTTGAATACGAAACATACGTAGAACGTATGCAGAAATAATCAAAGAAACACCATAAACTTGTGGAAGTTTGTTAATAAAATTAACAATGCAAGAAACATACTTGCATAACTATTGAATAACTGCGTAGAAATATCAGACATTATTACATTAAGATTATAAGGCTGATTTGATGCGTAAGATAAATGCAAAATGAAAAACTATTGATATAAAATTATCCTAAATAATTTTATTGTAATTTTGTAATTAACAGAACCGAGATCACACTCTAAACAATAATATAAATTGTGACGTTGCAAGCCTGCGACGTCACTTCTCCGTTTGAGAAACGGTCAGACAACCGTATTGTGAATGGACCGGACCGACCGTTGGTGATTAAGAGAACCACCCGCGGATTTGAGCACTCCTTGAGGAAGATACTTCAATTGAAAGATCGATCCTAATGCCATCTATTGCGCGCGCCGAGAGTGGCCGATTACAGAAACGCACCTAGAGAGTGACGATCACCGTAACGGCGCCCCGCATCAAAGGATCGACCGGACGACAAACGACTGGCCGTAACCAAAAACAATTCCGGATCCGGAGAAGTGGTAAAGGGCACCGCCGCACACGGGCTGACTAACCCGGAGGCGACGATGTGGGACGTAGGGGTCACACTTGCAGCACATCGGGCATTTTGGTGGTCCCGCCGTCGTCTCATCCCGCCTACAACTGACCCCGGCAAGGGTGGTGCGGAGGAGCGCCTGGGAGGATTTATCCTCCCCGGTCGTCCGTGGCGATCGTAACTTGGTGATAGGTCGGGGGCCCGAAGACCTGTTCCGAAGGTTCGGTCCTGCGACTAGAAGTAGTTGCGTTGCGGGTGCGCCCATAGGGAATTTCGGTAGGATGAACGGAGTGGGGAGACCGAGCATCGATGCGTTCCATCGATGCGGATCCGCGGATCACTGTCGCGCTGATTGTAGAGTAAGAAAGTCGTCAATTTCCGAGTCTCGTTGGACTCTGTAATTCCGAGTTCCGAAGAACTGAACGTAGTACGCGCCGCGGGCGGTTTCTCCGCGATAGAGTTCCGTGTGACGAGAGAATCCGGAAAACAACTCCCGATTACGGTAAGTCGACTAGTGATTCTCGGTTCCTTATTTTGTGCTGGCTCGCTGTTTTGTGCGAGGACGAGACGAGCACGTGTCGTCCTCGAGCCCTTGGTGCGCCGAGGCGCGTAGCGCCTCGGGTTTTGTGCTCGCGTTCCTTCCGAGGACGCTTTGAGTCCCGAAGAGCAGTCTCCCCTTCGTGTCGTCGGAAGTCTTCCTCGAGGAGTCGCGTCGGAAAAGGATAGCTCGGCGTTTGTGAATTCCGTAGCCGCGCTCGTCAATCTCGCGACGGTCCGTGAAACTCGCGCCGTCCTCCTGCGCTTCGCTAATTGTCGTCTCGATAGGGACGAGTATTGTACCGTCGAACCGTATCTTAGTGATTGAGAAAGTACCGACTAACGCGCTCCGCGATCGAACAACTATCGCTAAAGTGTACAAGGAGCGCGGGCTCCCGGGTCGCGGCCACGTGGCCGCTCACCTGTAATCTTTTACGTTTGACAACGAATAAACGAATTCGAGCCCTAATTGCAGAGTTTATTTCCGACCTGCGAGACCCGTCCTGCCGTGAGGGCTGTCCCCGTTATCCTCTGTGTTCGAACTCCTGGCCGTTCGTGTCGTCGACGTTAGTGCGCGTAACGAGAAGGTTCGACAATTGTTGGTGATACTTAGTGTGGTACTCCCGAGTACCTGGCGCCCGAACATAATTTCGTGTCCGAGCGAACCTTCTCGCCGATCGCCTTTGTCTCGGGAGGACCGTGCTGGCACGGCCGCGCACGGCCCGTCCTCCGTGACTGTAAATTCCCGAGAGTTGACCCTTTTCGCCGGCTCAAAAACCGTGTGAAAAAGGGACAACGTTACAAAATGTACGTAAAGATATTAATGCTCATGAATCTATTACTTTACATTATGTAGTACTTCATAATTATCATAATTATCCTACTACATAATTTTTACCATTCAAATACACGCGCCATATACATTTGTAATCTTCAAATAATATTAAGTACCCGTAGTAGAAATTGGGTATACAGAATATTCGGTACTTGCTAATACGATACTATCGGTAACATTGGGCGCGACACCGAAGTGGTATTGCGGGGCCACTTTGGCCCCAGCAAGTACGGCGTGACGGCCCCGTAAGATGAGACGTCTGTATCTATCCTAAGTCTGTGGTTTTGTTTAGTTTAGAAAAATGTCAGAAGACATAAATTGTTTGAAATTTTATTTTCTACAAAATAGGTCTCTTGATATTTTCCCATATTTCGCATAGTTTCCAAGATATTTGCAGGTTTATTAAAAAAAGGAAATCTACTTTACCGGCCAAACGGAGCCCATTGGATACTTGTTATATGTACACACATTTTTTTCTTAAAACGATCCCAGGAACACAAATATAACCTTCAAAGTAGGGGCCACGGTTATCGTAATCATGCCTGGATTTTCATACACCCCTGGGCAAAATAATATGTGGTACAGCTCTGTGTAACGGCAATATTAATTGTTATATTGACCGGTCAAGATTTATTTATTTATTTGACAGCACACTTCAGACTGGAATCCAAATATGGCGGCGCCCTTACCTGTCAAAAACGCTGCAGATTGCTCAACTTTAAGCAAGCATAACTCCTCAACTATTGATCCTAGAGGATCGAAACTTCGATCTGGTACAAATCTACTGGATTACATATCAAATGCATCATAATTCGTAGGAGAAAGGTACCAATTCCGAGTCCGGCAAAGTAAAGTTTACCCTTGATTTATTTTTCCGTCGCGGAAGCGCGAGGGACACGACTCTTAATCTGGCGATTCCGGTGAGACTTTACTATTTCACGTAGCCATCGTTCTAGGAACTCCTGTGCAGCTTTCGAGAAATTAAAGATACGCGTGCCACTATTTTGTCCAGGATTGTACACGTCCTCGTTTCCATTCTGTGACCACGTGACCGAGCCACAGATGTTCCCGCCGCCTCGGAAAGACGAACGTTCATGCCGTCGCGTCGCGCTAAATGAACTTTCATATTAATCTGCATACGTTTAGGCGACGCGGCCGAGAACGCTAACGAAAAAGAAATATGTCGGCCATTGTGCCGCGGACGATTTCAGCCGACTGTGCCGATTGACTTTTTTAAGCATTTGCATTTAAACGGTTTGGTGGACCAGATAAAGATAGCTCTCTGTCTCTTTCTTTCTCTTTCTTTCTCTCCCTCGGCGCGCATGCAGGGAGATTCCACAGTTTTAATTAAATTTGGATTTAAAATAAACTTCAAAGAAAGTTCTTAATTAGAAATGAAAGAATTAACATGAAATTTTTAGAGTAAACACATTTCTCACGGTCCGATCCCGCGGAATATTTTAACCTCGTGCTTCAGAACTCGATCTACTGGTGGAATCGAACGAATATTATGTATATTGGATAAGCATTTATAGCTCGAGACTCGGCTGTAGGTGTTATCGGTACTTCGCGGTAGAATTTGATTAATGACTAAGAAGCCAATTCTGTATTTATATTTTTGTTTCACGTTTGTTAATTGTGAATGTTTCACTGGCACATTCATATGCCTTTCGTTACTCGCCAATTAAAGTAGTACGCAATATAATCCTTTTATAAAAATGCTCTTTCCACTCTTCTACATATACAGGGTGTCCCAAAATTCCTTCAACAGCCGGAAATGGGGGGTTCCTGAGATCATTTGAAGCAACATTTTCCTTTGGAAAAATATCCGCGGCTTTGTTTAGGAGTTATTAACGAAAAACAAGGACCAATCAGAGCGCGACCTAGACGCGAGTTGGCACAGTCGGCCCGGCGCGCCAACTGTCTATTGGCCGACTGTGCCAACTCGCGTCTAGGTCGCACTCTGATTGGTTCGTGTTTTTCGTTAATAACTCCTAAACAAAGCCGCGGATAACATTTTCTTAAAGGAAATTGTTGCTTCAAATGGTCTCAGGAATCTCCTATTTCCGGCTGTTGAAGAAATTTTGGGACACCCTGTATTGTTCAGTGAATATTTCTACTGATATTTGAATATTCAAGGAAAACATTTAGCTGTAACTATCAGGTGTACGAATTTATCTTTCAATTTATTCACTGGCTACAGACAACTATACAATCTATGCATTTATTACAAGTAATTAATTAATCGTCAATGTGGCGGTTGAAGGATTTCGATTAAATATGACGTTGCTAGAGCCACGAATTAATTTGTTGAACTCTGAAATTGTAATCTGTTAGTATTAAATTATTATATATGTATTTTAATAACAAAAACTACCATAAAAAATGTGGATCAATCACAAGAATGGAAGAATTTTCCAATGCATGGTTCGAACAAAACACATGGATCACCAGCGGAATAGCAGCGAAAGCAAAGGGAAAAAGTAGAATTAGCATAGATTTGCAGATAGGTATCGCGAGCCGCGCAAAGTAGAGCATGAATGCAGACTCGGATAAAAATGGCAGGAGGTGAAACGAACGGCATAAAATACCTTTAAGAGCAGACAATAACGTAGGCTGAAGAATCGCCTGGTTCCATAAAATATACGATGTACAAAGAAAAGCAATAAACACGCACAGCAGAATCAGGGCGAATCATTGCAACGTGGAATCGCTATGGAGAAAAAGCTCGCGGATTCCTCTGTGCGCGCGTACACGGCAGGACTTTGACATCAGTCGTGTAATATGAAATTTTGAAGGGTGCTGATAAAAAAATGTTGCGCTAGGAGAAGACTTTTCCTTTGTTCGTGAAATAAAAATGTTCAAAATCATCTTCGTAAAGATCATCTTCGTTGAACATCATGTGAAAGTGAGCAATTACAATTCAATATAATGTGTCACACCCTGAACCACGCGGGCCCCAACCTGGAGTTTCTAGTTGCGTTTTTTCAAGGTTTAAATAGGGTTTGAAGTGGAATTTTGTGAATTCTCCATAAGAAGACGTGTTAAAATGCGAAAACTTTAAGTTGCTATAATTCTTAAACGGTGCAGTGAATCGAACCCAAACTTTGGTAATTGCATTAATTTAGTAAGAATTATATCTTGTCAAATTTTCAAAAATTTTGTTGCGTTTTTATATTACCTCCAGAACATCCTTAAAATCTCTCGACTTTCGATGAAGTTTACTACTTCACGGGTGTACAAATAGAAAAAATAATATTGCAGCCTTATTCTTCAGACATTTAACTACAACGAACAACAAAAATTTTATGCCATACGCAAAAATTTAGAAATCGAATTTTTTCCACTTTTTCGGGCCAAATACCCCACTGTGCGTCGCGTCGTGGCGCGATCGGCTCGTTTCGAGGCCATTTATATATGTGAAATTGATCGGGGAACAGTTGAATTTCTCGGTGATTCCCGGAGCTCGTTGTGAAATTACGATCAGCTAATAGCAATAGAATTCGGATGATATAGCGGACATTGTTCGTTTGCACGTAACCGGTAGAACAATTACGAATCTATTCGGGCAAGGAGCGCACTCGTGAGGCAATCATCTCTCGCCGACGCGACGCGCCGCGCCGCGCCGGTACGGTACGGTACGGTACGGTACGGGACGGGACGAGCAAAAGCGAGAGGAGCGACATGATCGAGAGCGGAGAGGGCAAGAGAGAACGAACCGGACAGAGGAACACCGGGATCGAGAGGCCTGGACAGAAACGGCCGATGGGGTCCGAGCCCTGGAATTGCAACGTGGTTTGCCTGTTGAGATGTTAGCTTTTCGTCAAAGACCGCTATTAGTATGCAGTTAGTATTACAGAACGGTGTGTCGGGGATACGTGGATGATACATCGTCATCTATTACCGATTCCCTGGCATGTGAACCGTCGACCCTCCACGGGAACTGTATTTCCACGGTAGATTGCTTTGTCGGACGATCGATAGAACGGGGTCCGTCGATTTGAACCAATAAGACGATTAGTCTTGCCCCTGGTACACGAGCCTCCCACGGAAATCATTGTACGAGCATTCCAGCCTAATCTACCATACGCGATCGAACGGCCCTTCCACGGTCCACCGGGAATTCTTCGGATATTTCGGCAAATACACTGCGCTGAGAAAACATGCGACGATCCGTTGTCACGTCTGCCGACGTGTTACCATAGGTTATAAGCATAGTTAATAAGAGTAGGATATTGTAACAGTAATTATTAATAATATTCGTTAGATATAAGTAATCATACTCCGCTCCGATCACCACATCCGATTCTCACGTCACACCATACCTTCATTCTTATCTTAACCCTTGTATAATAATCATATCTTAATGCATTCCCCGTAGCCGTATCACATAGCATTCCCCGTAATCATTAATCGCACATCTCATAACATCCAACACATAGCGTAGACCATAAGACACCTATAAATTCGACCCTCCGATCCCAAAACGAGTTCAGTTCAGTTGTTCAGTTCGATTCAGACAGTCAGTCTGACACTCTCGTCAAGACTCCAGCGAGGCTCGTCGCCTCCTGGATGTCCCGGTCAGGACTCCGACGAGTCCTCGTTCTCATCCGCCTTCTTACGCGCTTCTAATTCATTGTAATCTTAATTCGTACGTTACAAATATAATCCCAGTATTAATTTAATAAGTGAGTCTCGCTTAGTACACCTCCCTACATCCTCGCGGTTGTGATACTCTCCTTTCGGCTCACGGTCTACCTGTTTCTGCGTTTCCAACTCGCACGTCTGAGCTTACCCAGGCTCGGTGCATTCCTCTGATTTCAACGGGAAACGCAGGAGCCTCTCTTTCTTTCAATATATCAGTTCGACGCATTCTCTAACACGAGTATCACACGCCGCGCCGCGCCGGTCGTCATTATCAATCACCGAAGCTCGCACGCGTCAACGGACGCGAAACGGAGGACAGCAGCCACGAGGTATTCCCGTCAGCCGAGGACCGGCAGCTACGTGATCTTCCCAGAACGAGTGTGGATCATCGTTTTCCCTACAGCGGCCCAGCCGATCCGATTGCAGCCGTCAACGAGCAACGAGAGCAGTTCTCATCCGATTGTCCGATAAGTCGTTAAACATTTCCCTGCGAAGATTCGCGCCGCGCCGTCCGAATTGTCTAGCTCTCGTCCGCCGCTTCGGGCGAATCTACTACCTGTAAGCGTTAAGTAGTATCCGCGTGTCCGCGAAAGTCGTGGTTCCCAGTCAGACGCCGGACGTACGTGCCGCGTGGACAAAAGGTTGTATCGCATTTGATCGTCCAGTAAGGGGAATGGGTCGCCGAACGATAATTTCGCGTAAGCCAGACTCCGGGACGTAACACCGTTCATTTTCGCACCGTCTATGTCTCACCAATCGACCATTTCAGGAAAACAGCTGAAATTTCTGCGAAAATTTTCGTGCCACGAAATACGGTACAACTAGGTCTATTCGTAAGATAATGCTTGATCAATATGATCAAGAGAGACTGAAAAGGACACAGACTTAGAGCCGATCTGATTTTTTGAATAAATCATTGTCAAGTTCAAGTCTCTTATCACCACGTCCTGTTTCTCACATTTCTAGTAAAATTGGTCAGTAAAATTGCTTGTCTTTTTATTGGAAATTAAGTAAATTAAATAATGTTTCCAAGCCAATTTATTACTTTTTCGTCAACTCAGAATGGATTTTTATAATACAGACGAAACGGTTTTTCAATAAAATTGGTCAGTAAAATTGCTTGTCTTTTCATTTAAAATCAAGTGGCTAGGACATACCTGGTCCATTTGTTAATATTTTTCAGTCCCACGTTGTATGAGCTCCTTCTTAATCCACTCGTATTTTCACATAACATATGTATAATCCTGATAATCGTGATTTTTTGATGTTCCAGTTGCCTAAGTCCAAGATCAGCGTTCTTCTACGAGTTCCCACCTAATGGTAAGTAAATTGAACACTATTTAATAATTGATCGTTCTCGATTCAAAGACATATTCTTCACACGAATCTATGATTGAATGTAACAGTAGCTTTAAATGTGCGTTTCGGTATATTCCTATTCCGATTTTTCTTCCTGCAAAATGTCCCCGGAGAGATCATCTGGTTAAAGAAAATGGCCCGGGAGTTCAGATCAAGAAAAAGGAACACCATTTTTTCTGTACGCCTCTTCCGGCTGTCCCGTTCATTTTTTAAGTTATCTTACTGCAGATTCTTTTGTCGTAAAATGAAATATACAGGGTGGGGCACTAACTATGTCCACCTTGAATATCTCCGTTATTTGTAATAATATGGCAAAATGTTATAAACAAAGTATGGCCCCCTCTGTACCGTGCAAATTTTTGTTCATAACATTTTGCCATATTATTACAAATAACGGAGATATTCAAGGTGGACATAGTTAGTGCTCCACCCTGTATAATACTGAAATTACATTGGAAGTGCATAGAGATGTCAAACGTTAAAAGAAAACTGACAGAACTTAACATTGTGTTGCTAATGACCTTTGATGTTGAAGTAACAATAAATAAATAATTAAAAAAAAAAAGAACTCAACATTAAATTATTCCTAGCGAAACTTTAAAACCAGTAAACAATGTTCACTAATTCATAAATAGAAAATAAAAGTGTTTGCATTTATCCTGGGAAGCAGGGATAAAGTAAAAATCGGCTTCATCCCTTAACGACTTTGTTAGATTGAAGGCAATATTCTCAAAATTTTTACAGTTTCTTTATAAATAACAAAAAAAAAGAATGCATGAAGATCCGCACTTACTAGTCGGAAGAATTAAATTCTTGTTTTCGCGATAAATGTGTAAACTCCGGTGTCCACTCATCACGCGGGAAGACCTTCAATCAAATTTGCTTGCCCCTCGTTTGACCCGTACGAAAGTTTAATACACGCGATTCTATGAATACATCATGCATTAGGCGAACGCGGAGTTTTGTCTCTTTTTCAGCGCACGTTCGTTTCTCTTTGACAAATTAATCTTCTCCGGCTCGAACACGCCGTATACTCTAAAGTTAAAACGAAGGAAGAGAACGCGCGTTGTACGCGGTGTCCGAGCAACTTTCTAGCTGCGAGTACAAAACAAGCATGATACCACCATAATTCGGAGCACGTTAAATCAGTTAGCCCGAAAAGTTCCTGTTCCATTCAGCCTTTCAATTTGCATCACGATGTTCACCGGCGCAGGCACCGTAATTCGTATCACATTATTAATGCCGCGGCATTGTAAGCCGAACCGTTATGGACATCCGTGGCGCATTAAGTGGCCATGAAACAGGGGACTAGACAAAGAAAGCAGAGAACTGGCCGACTATGAATGCAGTTCGAATTATTTAACGCGCCAACTAATGCGCTCCGCGATACATCGCGTTCCCCACTGGCACCTATAGACGGTTATTCCAAGAGAGAGCGTTGCTCGTTCCTGTGCTTTCGGTCCGCCATGATAAATGTATACTCTGTCAGTCACCACAAGCGACACCCGAAACCACCTCTATTATTTTTAAGGTGCTTTTATACCGGGGCCGCCGGGGCCTTTTCCCATAAATTTCGTGCGGGTCAACAGGCCCGCTGTTCCCCGCTGTGCGTGGCAGAAAAAAAGGTCTCGTCTCTTCACGGTTACTTACAAAATGAAGGTATCCTACCGCCTTAGAGGGAAGCTAATGTTTACCTAAACGAACCGTGAAGAGACGAGACCTTTTTTGCTGCCACGCACAGCGGGGAACAGCGGGCCCGCCGACCCGCAGGAAAATGGGAAAAGGCCCCGGCGGCCCCGGTATAAAAGCACCTTTAATGCCGCGAGAAAACTCGATCGGAAAACCCAAGAGAAAATATTCATTTGAGTCACGCTGGTCATGAAGATTTTCAACAAAGTATAACAAATATTAATGCTGCGCCTTTTTTTTAAATGAAATACAATTTGATGCATTTACGATCAACATTTAAGCATTAAAATAAATGTATCGATAAATGCGTACATAAAATATAAATTTTCCTTTCTCTTCCACGACGTTTTTAGGAATAAAGACTTTTAATCGCCGTAACTCTAAAGAAAATAATACGGCAAGGGGTTAATGATACAACACGATTCCGAAGAGAAAAGCATTTATTCCGAACAGTTAATTGTTGCGACGAATTGTTAACCCGAAAGTATCTCTATCGCTTTGAGCAGCGCAAAAATCTCCCCGAGAGAAAAACATTTATCTCAGGCAGTTCAATATTATTTTTATTTTTTATTTATTTTACATCGCTTTTTTAACTGCTGTGATTGTTTCGTGACGGGTCATACAGTTTTTTGTAAGGTGGGTTCCGAACCACCTTGGGCACCACAGTTTTATAATGGCACCTAGAATATTTGCAGAGGTTAACCAAGTTAACTCTTTTGCACTCGGAGCTTATTGTTTTTGAAACATTTCTTCCGACCAAGAATAATTCCACTGTATATTAACTTTTTTCTTCGTATGAATATAAAATTGATACGATACCTCATACAATACTGAAATGTTTAGTAATTGATTAGATACATGTATATTTGGTAATGTGTTGAATAATGGTACAGCAGTTTTTAGTGGCGACTCTGAGTCACCACTCGAATGCTAACGATTAATATACATATTGGGTAAACTTCACTTTACCGGACTCAAAATTAGTACCTTTCTCCTACGAATTATGATGTATTTGGTATGCAGTCCAGTAGATTTGCACCCGGCACGGATGCAGATTGAAGTTTCGATCCTTTAGGATCAATAGTTGAGGAGTTATGCTTGCTTAATGTTGAGCAATCTGCAGTGTTTTTGACAGGTAAGGGCGCCGCCATATTGGTTTGAAGCTGAACCGCCGCGCCGGTCTTTGCCGCTTCCCCGTCCCGACCTAATCACTAAGCAACTAATTAATTATTCTGCTCGGTGAGCGCCGCGCTACCGTCACTACAAACCAATATGGCGGCGCCTTTACCTGTCAAAAACACTGGATATTGCTCAACTTTACGCAAGCATAACTCCTGAACCATCGATCCTACAGGATCGAAACTTCGATCTGCATCCGCGCCGGGTACAAATCTACTGGATTACATACCAAATACATCATAATTCGTAGGAGAAAGGCACTTTTGAGTTTGATAAAGTAAAGAGCAGCCATTTATTTTATTATTATATTTTATTTATTTGCCAATCAACCGGATTCCTTTAAAACAAAAATTGAAATGAAAATTGTGGGCATTACTTGTAATAAACTGGACTCAGATAAATAGTTGTGTCTTTCCTCGATCATTTTTATAAATTGTTTTATAAAATATCTGCAATCTTACTCATAATAAAAAGACACTCTGGAACTGGATACTGTAGTAAAGTAAAGAGCTCCCTACATATTAACCCTTATACGATCCTCTGGGTAAAAATTCACCCATTTACTATTTTCGCATACTGTAAAATCATTGATCCCTTTATGGCTATGTCGTGAGATGTGTTTCATTAAAATGTGACGTTACAAATAGAACATAATTTGTTGATTTCACGTGTAGAGCAAACATGGGTGAATTATTGTCATTCATGCAACTATTCTTGAGGAGCGTATGAGGCTTGTTGAAAAAAGCAACTCTTCAGAAAATTTTTGAAAGCGAAGAAACAAACAAGATTTTTAAACAGTATGAAATTGAACACTCGATTGATCATCTACTTTCCAGTGAACTACATTTACGAACCGCATTACAAGCCTGATCGTGTGGAGATTTTTATAGGACAAGTATTCGAGTAATATCAGAAGCTACGCTTACGTACGGCAGCACATTCTGCATAGTGTCTGGTAGTATTGTCGCGGAATGCGCTATCATCCGCGGATGGTGCGTCCTTATGCAGTCTTCGCCACGCGCCTTTAAATCCGTTTGCTACCGGTGCATTATATGCGTGCAGCTGCATTCACATATATCTCGATTCTGCACTCTACAACACAATGATATTCTATACCTTATCCGTCTATGATACATGCAGATAATGTCACCCGTAGAATATGTGTTCATACAGCCAAGCTTGAATTAGATGTAAGCTCGGACAAAGGGACAAGTATCTACGCGGTTAGAACTTGTTAACAACTGGTCTGCGACACGGTCTGGCTTCGGCTATTTCTTCGAAACAGATGGACAATACATACTTATATGGCGCTCATCTCGTACCAAGTGAGCTGGAATTCTATTAGTTGACTGCGGATTTTATGCAATTTATGATAAAAATAGGCAGGTCCAATTTTTGACAGTAAAATAATTTGAAGAATCTAAATGTACAACTAGATTATTTTCACAACCTGTTGAACATATCAGCAAGAAATTAAATATTTATTTCACCCCAGCTTGTTGCGATTCTGGTAGAAAGTTTTTATTTCGCATAAAGATCCGCAGTCAGATAGACTAATAGATATTAGTCCTAGCCAAACATAATTTTATGCACTGTCTCCTCAAATTCGTCCAACTAGAATTATTCTGTGACCCCTCAAAATATTATTCGTCTTCGTGGTAGTAAAAACGATAACTCCAATCGATCATACATTGATTAATTTAAATGAATGATAATAAATACCTCGTGCCATCTGAATGAAATTAAATCGAATTCGTCAACCAAATTCAACCGTTTTTATTCGTACTAAAACGAATTGAATTATAGTGTCAGCTGCAATCTTCATTATTAGACAGCGGGTCTGTATGAAAAATAAAAATTTTCTACGTGTTTTGTGACCAACTGGAGTGAAATAGAAATTTATGTTCTTTCTTAACATATTTCACAGTGTTTTATTTTTTTTTTATTCATTCTATTTTATACTATTTACTCAATTGGTTATAAATGCATAAAATCCTCTGTATGTTCATTGTCTATCAACTAATAACAACTACCAACATCTCTGATCGTTTATACAAGTGAAATAGGCAAGACATGTTAACCCTACGTATGCTAGAGTCATTCGTAAAATTAGGGGAGTACAGTTACACCCTCTCCTGTCATTACCTTTTTAGTCACGTGACATTGTGACGCATGTACGGCAGAGAGTGGGAGAATGGAGTCGTGGAAGGGGTAAGGTAGAGTGGCAGACAAGTCCTAATTCATTCAAACCTTCATTTTTTTTTAATCTTTTAAAAAGTAGAAAAATTAAGATACTGGAACAAATTATTATAAAAAGAATGGAATGTCCTCTGCAACGAATGGGGGGCATTTCTGTTTCATATAAAAATGCGCGGTCTATTTATGACGGATTGAAGTTCAGCAATGTGGGTCAACATTGCTTGTACAAATATTGAACTTACACGTCCTGTCGCCGATATTCTTCGAAAATAATGGAACAGACGTCTTTGCAATTGAAAAGAGAATCGAGCGAATGCACCGTCATTGCACTCGAGTCCACGCTCGATTTCCACGGGTGCAGTGATAAAGTATAGAAGCCTCCGGAACGTAGTTATGCCGAAGATAGACGTCGAGAACAGCAAATAAGATCACGATGAAAGGACGCGCGGCGCCATTGGAATTTCTCAAGATATCGAAAAACACTTTAGATCCCATATTGGAGAGGCGTTTGGCACGCCGGCCAAAGGGGTTAGCTTTGATATTTCATTTCCATTGACTACATCCGCTATTCTCACCCCATCGAGCTCGCTCTTTCCATCGTTATGAATGTATAATTAAGATCGCCCTTCCCCCTTACCGTCCTCTTCGCAGACGTATGTGTCCTTAACGACCGAACGATGCCCTTTAATCTCCCCGATATTTATACAATTTTTTGACATAGTTTCCTTGTCATTTAGTACCGACTCAACTGCAGATGTTCATGCAATTTTCAATTTTTAACCGACTTCGACAAAGGAGGAGGTTACTCAATTCGATCTGTATGTGCCTTTTTTTCGCTTTTTTTTCTATGTATGTTCACCGATTACGCCGATATGGATGGACCAATCGGAATGAAACCTTTTGCATCTTGTAGAGCAGGGATGGGCACGTGTGGGGCCCCTCAAACGGGTGCTTCCCCCACCAAGCTTTCTTTCCGTGGCGCTCCTCGCGGCTCCGATGCAGTGATGCCATATGGGTACCGATCGGTACCCAAATTCTCGGAAATCTCTCCTCCTTTTCCCCTTCCACTATTCGCCTTCCCTATTCCATCGACACGTTGCGTATGCCCCGTCGCGCTCTGGTCATCAGAGAGGGGGTACATCATATATCTTTGCTGGTAACACTGCTCCGATGCACGAGGCCTGCGCACTGCTTGCGATGGGCGAAGCGCGTCTTTCTTTCATAGTAACGACGGAAGCTGGTGGGGGACAGTAGGCGCTACGGTGGGGACGGCTTTGCCTCAATTGAGGCAAAAATGCCCATCCCTGTTGTAGAGTATGTCTCCCGAATGGTTCCTTGAAAACTTTTGCATTCTTTCATTCTTTGCGATTTTTACTGCAAATGACCAATAACACCGAAAAACCATCCTACGCGGTGTTCTACAAATTCTGCTCGTTCCACTAGAAAGTGTGAAATAAAATTTTATTAAAAAAAATTAAACCGACTTCGGAAAAACGCACTAAAAAAATGCACTAAAAGGTATGAAATAATTTCCATTTAATTTATGTGAATACACACGAACTTAAATACAATACAATCTTTTCGGAGGTGGCGCAAAATTGAAAATTTTCGACACTGGAAATTACGAAAATCCTTAAATTCTTCTACATGCTTTCACATATTAATGTGTCTTCTCTTCTCACCTAACTGATTCCCAAGTCCATCGTATTCCAATGAAATCGTAATCAGCAACATCTGTCATTTGGAAAATTTTCAATTTTGCGCAGCCTCCGAAAAAATTGTATCGTACTTAAGTTCGTGTGTATTCACATAAATTAAATGGAAATTATTTCATACTTTTTAGTGCGTTTTTTCGAAGTCGGTTTAATTTTCTTTTTATAGACAAATTTTAAGAAAGCGGCACATAATTAAATTCTGTTTTTAATGGAAACAGCTTTTGTAGATCCGCAATGAATCAAAATCTTACTAAATTCTGTCGAATTTTATGATCTAGCATTTTTTGTAAATTTTCACAAGTCTAGTACTGAGAAGGGACATCACACAAGCACAACACGCCGATTTTAATGAAATTTATACATGTATTTATTGTTATTATTAGACTGCGGATCTTTATGCAAAATAAAAATTGTCTGCATCGATTGCAAGAAATAGAAACCAAACTGAACGTTATTTCTTCCCTTAATGATTTGAATAGAGGAGAAATCATATGTTGGAATCTTCAATTTTCTAAATTTTCTAACAATTTTGCTATAATATATATGCGTAGAGATCCGCATTCTAGTTATTATACTATATTAGTGTAGATTTGAAATTTTTTATCTGCAATGATGCATATCTAGGGGGTGAAAATAGCCCCCAAATCTGGGGGTGAGATTTTGTAACGGGAACTAGAGGGTCTAGCACAAAGATTTTCTTTTTAATTCGTGTGTTTTCGATCGTGAACCAAGAAAACTCTCATTAAGTTATAAACAAAAAAGAAAAGTAATCAGAAATTCCATACCATAAGACATTAAATAAATTTATTAAAAAACTTACATACATTTTACAGATTTCTTATTTTATATGAATTTCCGTCTTGCTTTGTTTCTTGCAAATTCATGAATTATTTTGGCAGTATCAATTCGGCTTAAAATTTTCTGCTCCATATACAGAATAGCCATATTATTTAGCCTTTCTTCTCCCATAGTGCTCCTTAAATAATTTTTTACACGCTTTAAAAACAGAAAACGATCTTTCTCCTGACGCATTAGATAACGGACAGCGGAATTTCCAACTGAATTTAAGGAATGATTAGCACACGGAATAAAAACCGCACTTGGGCTATGTTCTTTAAGACGCGCTTGTAAACCTGAGTACTTCCCTGACATATTAGGAGCACTCCTAATTTTATTAAAGTTTGTAGAACTTCTTGTTCTAAATCTGAAGACGTGTGTTTTTCTATGGGAATGAATTCTACAAATCTTTCCACTGTGTTACTACAGGATGAAACATATCTTATTTGAAATTGTACAAATCCGTCCCGTTCGCCTTTGTGCGCGGTTCGTCGAAATGTTCAGGTCTGTACGAGGCATTACGTTTTGTTCACAAGAACATAAATATTGTGACAAAAATAATCGCACAATATGTATTTACTATTTATATTAGATTTTTTCGATTATTTTATGGAGGGTTTTTTGAACATTCTCGGTCATTTCCAAAGTCTTTAAGTTAAGATATTTTAAGAGCTCAGGGCCCCTTGGTATCCGGGGCCCCCCGCGACCGCTTAGTCCGCGCACCGTTAGATCCGCCTCTGCCCGTGACTGCTCCGATAACGAAATTAGAATTCTCATAACGGGGTAATCGTAGTGGCAAAGCAATTTTCGTTCCGTCTTCGTCATTATGTCGCGCGTAAGCGGCTGTTGACGCAAGAATGCGTCCCGAACGCCGCGGCTCTTCGGCAACAATTCAATGTAAGAGGCACACCGTTGTCGAACCTGTTTGAACCCTTCGCGTTTGTTGCAGTGCATAGCTAACTACCGAATCCTGGCGCGGGTCTAACCTAAAATTCGTGAGGCTTACCAGAATGCACAAACACATTCGCTTCGGTTGTTTGCTCGGCGTCAACTGTGACAGAGCAAGCCTGTTTGTTCTAACTGAAATCCACGTGGTGGCCTCTCTGCAATACTGGCGCCGGAAGAATACGTTTACAGTCTACAGGCTACATTTACATTGAGCCACTGTCGCGGCTTACATATTCTGACAACTGTTAGAACACCACCCCACTCCGCCCACCCCCATCACCACCCCCTCGAATTATAACGATCCTGCACTTGACGCAGACTGATCCATCCGGCTGTCGTTTTCGGCTGGAGCAGCTCTGTCATCGTTATTATTGTCCTTATTACGTTCAGAAATCCGCGCCAGAGTCGTTAGTCACTGAATACATACTTGCACTATCCTCGTTTTTCGTATGTAGTACGTATGTTCTTCGAGAATTAACAGATCTTCTGTATTTCATGTACTTTTTTAGGCTGCTCTTTACTTTACCAGTGGCGGATCTAACGGTAAGCAGACTAAGCGGCCGCGTGGGGCCCCGGGATACCATAGGGCCCCGAATTTTAAATAAATTTATTAATTTTTAAATAAATTTATGTAATGGTATGAAATTTTTCATTACTTTTCTTTTTTGTTAACAAGTTTATGAGAGTTTTCTTGCAACTTCTATTTCTAACTTGAGTTTGAGGGCCCCTAAATTTTTACCGCTTGGGGCCGCCACTTGACTTGAGCCGCCACTGTACTTTACCGGACTCAACATTTCTGCCTTTCTCCCACCAATTATGATGTATTTGATAAGGTGAAGTGCCCTAAGTGTGGACAATCCAAAAGTGATACCTAAATCTGGACAATTGAATTTTCATAGTGAAATCAATAATTAAGAGATTAAATAATTATATTATATATTCTGAGGCCTTAGCTACAAGTAGGTGTGAATATTATTTCATTAAGACTGTTACGTCCCGGAGTCTGGCTTACGCGAAATTATCGTTCGGCGACCCATTCCCCTTACTGGACGTTCAAATGCGATACAACCTTTTGTCCACGCGGCACGTACGTCCGGCGTCTGACTGGGAACCACGACTTTCGCGGACACGCGGATACTACTTAACGCTTACAGGTAGTAGATTCGCCCGAAGCGGCGGACGAGAGCTAGACAATTCGGACGGCGCGGCGCGAATCTTCACAGGGAAATGTTTAACGACTTATCGGACAATCGGATGAGAACTGCTCTCGTTGCTCGTTGACGGCTGCAATCGGATCGGCTGGGCCGCTGTAGGGAAAACGATGATCCACACTCGTTCTGGGAAGATCACGTAGCTGCCGGCCCTCGGCTGACGGGAACACCTCGTGGCTGCTGTCCTCCGTTTCGCGTCCGTTGACGCGCGCGAGCTTCCGCGATTGATAATGACGACCGGCGCGGCGCGGCGTGTGATACTCGTGTTAGAGAATGCGTCGAACTGATATATTGAAAGAAAGAGAGGCTTCTGCGCTTCCCGTTGAAACCAGAGGAATGCACCGAGCCTGGGTAAGCTCAGACGTGCGAGTTGGAAACGCAGAAACAGGTAGACCGTGAGCCGAAAGGAGAGTATCACAAGCGCGAGGATGTAGGGAGGTGAACTGAGCGAGACTCACTTATTAAATTAATACTGGGATTATATTTGTAGCGTACGAAATAAGATTACAATGAATTGGAAGCGCGTACGAAGGCGGATGAGAGCGAGGACTCGTCGGAGTCCTGACCGGGACATCCAGGAGGCGACGAGCCTCGCTGGAGTCTTGACGAGAGTGTCAGACTGACTGTCTGAATCGAACTGAACAACTGAACTGAACTCGTTTTGGGATCGGAGGGTCGAATTTATAGGTGTCTTATGGTCTACGCTATGTGTTGGATGTTATGAGATGTGCGATTAATGATTACGGGGAATGCTATGTGATACGGCTACGGGGAACGCATTAAGATATGATTATTAGGATTACATATCAATTACATCATAATTCGTAGGAGAAAGGTACTAATTTTGAGCAGGGTACAGTAAAGTTTACTCTTTTTTACACATTGAACAGTTTGTCATATTTCATAATAATAAGAACAGTATAATAATGAACATATAAATTCTGGTGCACTTTATACCTAATGTACATGCAAATTAACCCAGTATCTAAATAACAAATTATTTTACATTTCTAAGTTGGCGATCTGGACTGCGTATCTTTATGCATTTATGAAGAAATTGGTTGGGCGAAATATAAAACAATAAAAGATTTTGAAAATTCAAGAATTTTGTCATGCTGCTATTAATGTAACAAAGTCGTTCAGCGAAGAAATGAATTTTTCTGTTACTCTTGCGTCCCACAATCAATGCAAAACATTTTTATTTCGCATAAAGACCAGCATTCTAGTGATATACAATAAAGATAGGCAATTTTAGGTAATTTTCAATTGGCTGTATATTTTGAATGAACCACATCATGTTCTAATTTTGAATATTGAGCGACTTACGCCATACAGAGTATCCCTAAAATGTATTTCCTAGGGAGGAACGATTCCCAAAGTAATTTCAATTATTTCCTGTCTTCCTTAATTTTTGTATGTCCTGTTAACTTTTGCCGGCCTCCTGTGGGTCGTGAATGGTGATAAAAAAACTGTTTCTTTCGGATTTGCTTCGATTGGAATGTTCTCAACACTAAACCCATCACAGCCTTTCAAACGACCGGTTTTATATTTTTCATTTTACAGTTATTGAAATTACGAAGTTACATGGAAAGTGATTCGATTTTTCGAGGAAGAGTTTCGTCTCTTTTGCGAGCTGAAATAATTTAATCGCTTTTAGTGCTCGGCAGGTTTAGCGTTTAAACATCGCTCGTTTATTTATACAAGAGAATTTTCCATTTTCGAGCGTCGATTTCGTGTTTTTGCCGAGTGTGCGGAAAAATCTTCCTTCGTAGCGATTTTCGCGTCAAGAATAATCGCCCGGATGAAAGGCGTCCCAATTACGTGGCGCGGTCCGTATAGTAGGCTAATGACGCCTGGTGTTTGATTGATGAGCGCAAACTGTAGAGAGTCGCGACATGCATTTCGCTGGTCTCGAAAAGAATTTACTCGATAGCGGTCGGTGGAACACGCGACGCGAATAAACACTGGCGAAATTATTAGTCACCATCGAAGAACGAATCGCGAGCGAGAGGCTTCTGTATACGGATTTCGAAGCGGCCATCACGCCAGAGGAAGATTAACTTACGCGTTTACAGAGCTCCCGTTGAAATCGCAGATTATGCGCTTTTACCTGTGGCCCGCACCCGGCCCGAACAAAAACAGCAAGTTCGCACGCAACGAGGCTCGCCACGCGTCGGAGTGTGAAATTTATTCGCACGAAAAACGAGCCGCGCGCCGCGAGCTGTTCGAGCACCGGAATACCGTTCTCCGCATACGATGGGACACCGTAATACGTTCAAGCAGCCGTCGGAAGAACCATGAAGTATACTACTTTATCGAAACAACTTTCAATCCTCGAGAAGCGATTTTGTTCCCGCGATCTATCGAAATTGTTCGAGATCGGCGTGCGGTTTTATTTCGGCACAAGCGACCACGAAATTAAGGGGCTATTCGTCGTGTGTGGTTTTTTCACCGATTTCTGGGAGAGAAATTTGAAGCTGTCCGTCGAATATGAAAAATCAAGTCAGTTTTAGGGTAAACTTTACTTTACCGGACTCAATATTAGTACCTTTCTCCTACGAATTATGATGTATTTGGTATGTAGTAGGCTTTGCATCAGGACCGCTCGTGTGCAAATGTAGAACACCTTTGCGACAAACACAATGAATGAGCTTTTTTTTTTAGCAAAACTATCTGTGCCCCCGGCATAGACGGGCGCTCATGTATCGGCCCCTGTTTGTATGGCGCGGGGCCCCCAGAAGCGCGGGGCCCGTAGCATTTGCTACTCCTGCTACTGTGCTTAATCCGGCCCTGAATCCAGTAGATTTCTACCCGGAGATCCTGCAGATCGAAGTTTCGATCCTGTAGGATCAATGGTTCAGGAGTTATGGTCGCTTAAAGTTGAGCATATTTCCAGTTTCTTGACAGGTAAGGGCGCCGCCATATTTGTAGTGACGGTCGCACGCCGCTTGCTGAGTTGGTCAGGATTAGGTCGAGGGGGGCGGAGGCAGAAAGGTAAGCGGCTCGCGGTCGTCACTACAGGTCGTCACTACAAACCAATATGACGGCGTCCTTACCTGTCAAAAATGCTCAACTTTGAGCGACCGTAACTCCTCAACTATTGATCCCAGAGGTTCGAAACTTCGATCTGCATCTGTGCCGGGTACAAATCTACTGGATTACATACCAAATACATCATAATTCGAAGGAGAAAGTCACACATTTTGAGTCCGGTAAAGTTAAGAGCAGCCAACTTTTATATTAAAAAATATTTTTACTGTCGTTCCTACATATTTGTTCAGGATTCAAGCAGTGGAATTCGGTCTCGGTTAGCTATACCGGTGCTCACATTGTCACCCGTTTTTGCCGCGTATGTCAACTCGCGGATCGCCGCTGTTCGACGCCGCTTAGCAACAAGGATCGTTCTAATTGGCCGAATTCCACCGCTTGAATCCTTCATATTTACAAAAACAAGGATCATGCGATTCGGTTGCTCCAATCGCGATGCTCCACATTCGCCGATCCTTGTTATTTAAGGCACCTGCGAAACTAACTTTTCGACATACATAGGTTAGTACTTTTTTTATAACGAATGTTCAGCTGCATCGATTGATGTATTAGAAAATACCTGATTCCATTTTTAAAAAATGAAGGTGACCTTAATATCTCTAACAAAAAATTACATAAGAACAAACATTTTTTTGGTATCGTATGAGCCCCATTTTACCATTCAACCTTGTCCTTCAGACATTTGACGTATCTTTAAAAACAATAAAGATATTCAAAGTGGTCAAGTCAGGTGAAATACCCGGTATACATACAGTGGATAACAAAAGTAAGTTAATACTCATATTTTCAGTAATGAAATCACGATAACAGTAATGATTATTCACTTATAAAAATAAACAGGTTGATTACATATTTAATGGTAATGTTGAAAACAAAATTTATCACAGTGATCTAAAGATTTATCAAGATATTGATCTTTCTATACTGAATATTCAAAATTTCGTGCGACAAAAGTAAGTTAAAGTATCGTTTAATAACACTGTCCAACACCAAATTTCTTCTACAACTACATTGTGATGGTGGTTCTTATAGAGTTTTATGCGCTGATTCCGAAGCTGCCCTTAGTTTTTCTCCTAGACGAACAGTTTTTGAGAAACATGACTTTGAAAAACAAAAATATTTTTCAACTTTGAACGAATATTGTGCTGTTATTTTAAAAGATACTGAATTGTTCTTTGCAACAAAAGATTCTGTAGACTTTCCTGAATACAGTGATAACCAATACTAATACATTATGAATGTTTAAACATGCTTAAACAATCATTAAAGACGGAGAGACACCACTTTTGCACCAAGTTTTGAGGATATTTTCGAATTTATCTCAAAAAATAAGGGTTCAGCGGAAAATCGAACTATACCACGCAATAGAGCAGATTTTTGTTTTGAGAAATCACCCTTTGAAGTTTGCAACGTCGACGTTTTTTTCCGAACCAGAAAGCGAATAGCGCGATCTCAACATAAATTGGCCAACTCAAATGTAACTCTCTGCATAAAATTAATCTGTTATTTTCTTGTGTCGTCAAATTTTTTTATTGAGCATTTTCATTAATATTACACAAATAAGAATTTTCCAAATATATTTGCTGAGGGAGACGTGAAATTTTTCCCACAGCGATGTCCTATTAATTAAATGACTATCTAAATATGAAGAAGTGGATGGAATGTTTGATAAGAACGGATCACTCTGTTATTAACGTTTGGCGATGATGAGAGAGTATCGATAAAAATACTAGTAAAAGAAGTTTATTCGTTCCAATAGCTGGGCGCTCCACCAGCGGCCAGCATGCAATATGAACGACGCATAGGGGTACTTTTAAAGAGCTAAAAAATTAGCTTTTTATATGAAAGTGGAGACGTGACCCTTAATGTAATGGGTGGGACGATAAAGTGTTATAAGCTTAACTTTCTTAGTAGCACACATCAATCGAAGATGGTGGTAATAAAAGGATACGAGTATATGCTTTTAACGTCATTCTTTACCACTTTACAGCATATATTGCTCGTATCTCGCGTAAGTATCGCAAAACAAAGCACAACGAATGAGGAAACTCGGAACTCCTTGATACCCACTGAATTTCACTTTGGAGAATGTTTCCTTGTTTTCGTGCGACACCCACGGGCTCCTCCTCGACCCTTTCGAATTTTCAACTCGTCAGTTTCGGCCGTAATAATCTTGGAATTCACTCCAATTGAAGAGGCACAAGTATTTTAGATTGTGCACAATTTTTACGTATTCGTGAGAAAAGTGTGTGGGTAAAATTTCAAACGGTGAAAAGGATTCCAGCATTTATTATTTTCATCTTATCGAAATTATAGGACCAATGAAATTTCTACTTGGCTTGTGCCTTCATGAAAAAAATTAGTGGCTAGACTGTGGATCTTTACAGTCCGAAATTTCCCGCGTTTATTGTGGGGAATAATTCTAAACAATTCTATATTTCACCTTCTTATCACAAATGCGCGAAATCTACAGTCTATTAATCACGTTTCCATTTTATTCTCAATCCTTGCAACACGTACCAGATAAATAAAACTACCGTTTTCTCGCTCGACAACGTAGTCTCGGCTACATTTTGCAAAGTATCTTTTCAAGACTCGAGGATCTCATTTTTCATGCACCAGGAGATGAAAGTTGCACGAAGTTCTTTTAAAAACTGGGTCAGAATGAATCCGGAAATAAATTTCCTTTCGTTTCGATTTTCAGAGAATAATCTATGTGAATCGAGTGGGGAAACTCGTAGTCTATGTATTTAAATGGAAGCATTGAAAATATATTTAACTAATATTTACAAAATGATTGCTGAGGAAGTTCACGTTGCTCGACTTCATTTACAATTCATCGGAGGCAACTCGTCTTAGGCTCGCAGTGGAACATCTCAGTATTACGCAACATTACTAGACTAGTAATGTTCTATGATGAATTTTTCCAATAAATGTTATTTCTGTCATCATCTTTAAACTTTGAACTAGGTGTTTCTCACATACAAAGGACTGTATGAAAATGATTCCAATAAAAGTTGAATGTTAATAACGATTTACCATTATGGTATATTCGCAAGAGTGGATCTAAGAACATACTATGACTTTTCAAATTTACCGCCATACAGGGTGTCCCAAAATTCCTTCAACAGCCAGAAATGGGAGATTCATGACGTCATTTGAAGCGACATTTTCCTTAGCAAAAATGTTATCCGCGGCTTTGTTTAGGAGTTATTAACGAAAAACACGGACCAATCAGAGCGCGACCTAGACGCGAGTTGGCATAGTCGGCCAATAGACAGTTGGCGCGCCGGGCCGACTATGCCAACTCGCGTCTAGGTCGCGCTCTGATTGGTCCGTGTTTTTCGTTAATAACTCCTAAACAAAGCCGCGGATAACATTTTTGCTAAGGAAAATGTTGCTTCAAATGACGTCATGAATCTCCCATTTCCGGCTGTTGAAGGAATTTTGGGACACCCTGTATGGCGGTAAATTTGAAAAGTCATAGTATGTTCTTAGATCCACTCTTGCGAATATAAGCGATAAGCCTCGCTTCTGGAGGTTCGGTAATTCGGTTGAGCTTAACTAGAAAAAGCTTGACATCGCTGAGGTCCAAAGTGTAGCCGGTTGTGCAAAGTTTGAACTGCCATTGGCTGGTTTCGCAAGTTCGAAGGGATGGTATCGCAAGCGACGATAGGAACTGCAGAACTCGAAACGTTCGTCCACCACTAATCACATAACAATTTTAGCGACGAGCTGCGTCGAGACACAAAGTGACTATTAAACAGAAAAGAACATGAAAGACTGGGCGGAGGGGATGGGAGAGGGAGCCAGCGATGGAACAAAGTCGAGACAGAGGTAGGAGAGTGTGAAGTAGACGCTTTTCAATTCCCGCGGACACGTGACGTTACACTTCCGCATAGCGCACAAGTGCTTCTTCCTCCCGCACCCGGTTTTCTCCCTTCCCTCGGCGAGAACAGGGGATGAAAAAACGGCTTTCATGGCTATCCTATAAAGGGTGGTTCGCCAGAAACACAACATCGAAATAATTATTTGAAATTTCACTCGGTTGACAAGTTGTTCCACGTCCATCCATTAAAACACCCTCGCACAAATTTTATTTCGAATATTGACATGATATAATTTGTTCTGCAAGAATAGGGGATGGCTAAACGGCTTTCGTGGCTATCCTATAAAGGGTGGTATACATTTTACTCGTTTTATTCAATTTTACTCAAATTCTTCCACTTTAAAGGGATAAAGTATCTTCTCACCATTTTTATTTGGAATACTGTGCACTTGCAGTGACTCCAAATTGTAAAAATCTGTTCATTAAGAATAGGGGATGAGTAAACCGCGTGGCTATCTTATAAAGAGTGGTATATTCATCATTTCATTCAATTTTACTCAAAAGTTGTTCCACTTTCAACCGCCAACGTATCTTTTCACCATTTTTATTTGCAATACTCTGCACTTGGAGTGGCTCTAAATTGTCAAATTTTTCCTATAAGAATCTATCCTATAGAGGGTGGTCCGCCAAGAACGCAACATCGAAGAAATTATTCGAAATTTGAAAAGTTGTTCCGCTATCAAACATTAATGATGAGCTCTAACCTAATGCTATCAATATTTGTACTAACAACAAGTTTAAACATTTGTATACAATATAAATAAATGTCTTTCGAAGGCATTTTGTAATCTTGTTCACATAAAAATAAGATCTGCTCGCAATGCTATCACGAAATATTTAAACCATGGCTATCCGACTTCGAAATTCATCATTAACCTAATTCTCCCACGGAACGATGCGCGCTCCTATGTCAGTTAATTATAATACTCTCAGCAGAATCTCTATACTATTCATCTCGTGTATCATCTAAAATGTACAGTTTCGATATAATCCTACTCGGAATCAACCACAATGAAATATTTTGACAAAGCCTCATTAGTCTTGATTGAATTGCAACGTGAACAATGTTCGGATGAATTTATTGCTCAAATAGCCTCGCATAGAGGTGTGAATAATTCATAAAAATGCAAAAAATGCAAGATGTTCTTAATTTTATTTGTATCAGATAGTCAAATTTGGACTGTATGAAATCTTGATTTCGAAATCAATGGGATTGGACATCTCTGCTTAGTTCAATGAAAACGCAATCAATAGACTTGCGGATCTTTATGCAATTACGTCTTTCGAAAATTTTCAGAAAATGCTGGTACATATATAAAATACGACCAAATTTAGTACGATATTCATTTACTTCAGATCTATAAAGGCTGGTACATACCACGGAAAATAAGATTCTATTTGATATTCGAGTTTCTTACAATTGGTCTACAAAAATTGCAAATTGCATGAACATCTGCAGTCTAGCAATCAATAAAATCAGTTCTACGAATAAGCGATCTGAAATGGTGGAATTTCGGAAATCGAATTTAATAAGTAGATTGCGTGTATCTTTATGCAAAATAAAAATTTCTTACTTGAATTCCAACAAACTGGAGTGAGTCTGAATAATATACATAATAGTATGTTTAAATTTTTTTAATATTTTTGCTATTTTAAATTGCACCGACTCATTTTCATTTAAAATCCGCAGCCTACTAATAAGATTGTTTATATTGGGTTGGCAAGAAAATAATTTCGGTTTCTTCAGGTAAAATAAAACCGAATTTCTTTATTCGAGCGATGAATTTTAATGAATAAAAAAAGAATAAGTAAATAAGGAAATATTTGACTTACTATAAGTCCATTGCTTGTGAATAAAAAATTGGACTCTATTTCACCTTAAAATACCAAAAGTACTTTCTTGCTGATCCAATACAATACATTGAATAGAATGAGATTGGTTAGACAAGTTCGAATAGTCTGGAATGCGACTATTTAGTAAGAATGCTGTAATATCGGTGCATAGAGGATGGAATAACCCGGAATCGGTGCGCGATGCGGGTGCATTCGACGCTCAGTTATGCATTTCCGAAGAACGAGGTATATACACATATATATATATATATATATATATATATATATATATATATATATAGAGAGAGAGAGAGAGAGGGACGTTTCTGATCCACAGGATGCATACGCACCAGCAGTCAGCGTGGTGTTGTCATGGTAACAACACTGGTACGCGCGTGGCATCGGCCACAAAAGCAAAGGCGTGACAAACAGGGAACAGAATAGACAATGACGATGTTCCTCTCGACAGGACTCTTAGCGGCAGCTACTTCGAACCGAGATCGTTTGTGCTTGTAACACCATCCGCTCTCGTGCTTGGAGTTCATCCAAGTTTCGCCTTTCCTATGCCACGCATCTTTTCCTCTTTGACAAGCGTCTCGCCCACGTGTCTTCCACTACCTCGGATATAGCAATTGGCGGCCGAACAGCTCGCTGCATCCTGCTGCACCGCGGATGCACCCTCGACGAAAATTCGACTATTGTTTCCACGCAACTGTGGATATCGGCTAACCTGACCAGTGAACGAACATGATCCCTATTAACACGTTCACGCCGGCATGTACCACCGGTGGTTCATATACAATTGTCCCATCGGGCGGCGTGTACCACCGGTGGTTCATATACAATTGTCCCATCGGGCGGCGTGTACCACCGGTGGTTCATATAAAATTGTCCCATCGGGCGGCGTGTACCACTGGTGGTACAAATGAAGTAACAACATTTATATGTTTGGTTTTGTTAAGGAAAAGAGGAAAGAGTTTGTAAATGGACCGAATCAACCCTTGTTCAACAAATTTATATAATTCTTTATATTAACATATTCCCGCCGCCGCGTGTTAAAGAAACCGATTTTTATGAAGTTTCTTAAAACACCAGAATAATATATCACTATACCACCTATACCAGAATAATAGCTATTAGCGTACAATACGCGTCCTTCAAATAATAGGCCATTCATGAGTTTGGAACAACATTATACGCATGTCCATTTCCTGAAGGGTTCATGCTTTTTCCGGTATAAATGTCTAAATCATATGTATGTAAGCTTTGTGCGCATGCGCCGACACTAGAGAGTAGATAGAGTTTACACGAGCTTGAACTAAGAATAGAATACTTACAAAGCTTATTATTAATAACATACGTAAGGTGGACTAGCATTTAAATAAAATCTAGTCGACAGTAATAATAATAATAATAATAATTGAAAGGGTAAATTATTAAGAGATCCGTGAAGCAATAGCTGATTGTTGATTCTCTTAATTTTAGGTTAGTAACTCACTTTGTAATTATTGTAAATATAATAAGTATACTAATAAACCTCTTAATTTTAGACGAATCTAACAGCGTTGCCTCTACTGATTATATCCATCGTCATAAATCAACAATCTTTTTGTGGAAAATGGAAAAACTAAAATTTGAATTCTCAGTAATACCTAAACCAGAGGATAACAAATCAAACATTTATGGCGTACTATCAATTACAGATACAGAAAACAATTCTTACATCATGCCAAAAGAATATCAACCAATTAATCTACACACAGAATTAGGAAAAACCAAAACATTTGAGTTGGTGAAAAATTCAATAAGAAAGAGGCATGAAAGAAGAGCAGTGTGGATAGACCTAACCTCTGAAATGACAAAAATCTATTTTGATAATGGAAACATGCAATTTAATAATTTTCTTCTAGAAAAAGTTGAACAGGAAATAAGGTCATCTAAAACAAACACTGATCATAAACTGAGAAAACAGAATAAGCTAAAACTAGCAGAAAGATTTTCAATAGAAAAATTTTCAAAATCAACAACAAACGTGACACAGTGGCTTAATATTTTTGAAAAAGAATGTGAACGTCTGGATTTAGATACAGATATAGAAAAAATTGAAATGTTAAGATTGCTGTTGGACGATTCTTGCAAGGACTGGTATCTATCAATGCTGATAAAACACACAGTGGAGTCAGATTGGCCCATATGGGCACAAAGTTTGAAAGACACATATGCTGATAAAGGTTGGTCGCCCATCAAGTATGCATTGAATTTCAAATATTTAAAGGGGTCAATATTAGACTATGCATTAAAGAAGGAAAGACTACTGCTAGAAGTAAATAGCTCAATTAATAAATCACTACTAATAGACATGATTGCTGTCGGCCTACCAAATTTTATTACGGATAAAATAGATAGAGAAAAATTAAAGGAGGTTGACGACCTCTTTAATAAATTAAGGGGGCTAGAGCACCTGATAAAAGAAAACAATAGTAATAAAAATGTACCATTAGATAATAGATCAAAACTACAAAAGCCAGGAGGTACAAAAGAAAAAACCCCATGTAAAACATGTGAATCAAAAGGGAAAAAGAATAGATTTCATCCTGAAAATACGTGTTGGTACAAAAATGAAAAGAAAGAAAATAATGAATTCACAAACACACTGTTGAACTTAGAACTATCAGAAGAAGATCCAAAAAACTAGAAATCCCCCCATTAATTGAAATAAAAGTAAAATTAGAAGGGTCTAAGGAGGTAACAGGACTTTATGACCCAGGCTCAAGAATAACGGTAATAAATGCAAAACTACTGAATAAAGAACTTATTAAAAATAAGAAAAACTACCAGCTGAAAACAATTAGTGGGTGGGGCAACAGTCAGGGTTTTATAAAATTAAACGCAGAAATACACAGTATACAAAAAATTCTAAATGCTTTTGTATATGATAGTGAAGATTTTAAATTTGATCTAATCTTAGGTCTAGATAGCATAAAGAGATTTGGGTTGACTCATGATGAGAATCTAAATATCCAATTCCAAAATGCAAAAGAAGAGAAAAATGAAACAATTAAATTAAAGAAAAACAAAAACTCGGATATAAAATGTGATAATGAAGATAATAAAGTCGATTTGAAGATTGACAATAGATATGAGATAAATTTTAACGAATTTATAAAAACAGATGAATTAAGGATAGATTTAGATCACTTAAATGAGGATAGAAAAGATAAAATACAAATTTTAATGAATAAGTATAAGGATATTTTTGCTATAGACAAATATGATGTGGGTAAAGTAAAAAATTATGAAGCCTTCATCGACTTACAAATTGATAAATATTGTTCTAAGAGACCATATAGGTGTTCAATAGATGACAGGAAAGAAATAGAACAGCAAGTATCACAACTTTTAAAACATGGTCTAATTGAAGACTCATATAGTCCCTTCGCAGCACCCGTCACACTAGCCTTTAAAAAGGAAGAAAATAAAAAAAACAGGCTATGCGTTGACTTTAGGGACTTAAACAAAATAGTAGTTCCACAATCTCATCCATTCCCGCTAATAGAGGACTTAATGATGAAAACAATAGGTTGTGAATACTTCACAACATTAGACGTAAACTCAGCGTTCTGGTCAATTCCTTTAAGAGTTGGAGACAGACAAAAAACGGGATTTACAACCCAAGAAGGACACTATCAGTGGACATGCCTTCCCTTCGGCTTAAAGACGTCACCAGCTATCTTCCAAAGAATCCTGGTGAATATTATAAAAAAATATAATCTATCTGAATTCTGTGTAAATTACATAGACGATATAATGATCTTTTCAAAAACATTTGAAGAACACTTAAACCACATTAAATTGCTGCTGGACGCAATAAAAGAGGAAGGACTAAAACTAAAATTTACGAAATGCAAGTTTGCAAAAAAAGAAGTAAAATATTTAGGTCACTTAATAAAAAATAACACAATTACACCACTGAAAGATAATTTAAAATCAATAAAAGAATTCAATATACCAAAAAACAGAAAACAAATAAGGCAGTTCCTAGGAAAAATAAATTTTGAAAGAAAATATGTGCCAAACATCACACAAATTCTTGAACCTTTGCACAACTTGCTTAGAAAGGATGTAAGATTCCATTGGTCAAGCGACTGCGAAGCCGCCTGCAAAAAGATAAAAAACATTTTGTGTTCAGAACCAATCCTAGCCATATTTAATCCAAAATCAGATATCTTCATATACACAGACGCAAGCATAAACGGCCTAGGAGCGGTGCTAAAACAACCCCAAGCAGATGGCACTATAAAACCCGTTGCATACTTTTCAAAAAAATTAAATGAATCACAAAAAAAGAAGAAAGCAATTTTCCTGGAATGTTTAGCCATTAAAGAGAGTATAAAGTTTTGGCAGTATTGGCTAATTGGAAATTCCTTTACAATATACTCTGATCATAAACCTTTAGAGAACCTAAATGTGAAAAATAGAACAGATGAGGAATTAGGAGACATGATACACTATATATCTCAATATAACTGTACTATTAAATATAACCCGGGAAAAAATAATGTAGAAGCAGACTTCTTTAGTCGAAATCCAATCTTAGAACCAGATGAAAATTCAGAGGATGCTTTAAAAACAGTAAATAATATTACCATGCAAGAAATAATACAGGACCAAAAACTAAATAAACAGATAACAGATAGTGCACAAACTGGTACGATGGAAGATGAAATTTATTACCGAAAATTGAAAAACAAGAAAAAAATTGTCCTGAGTGAAGCATACAGCAAAATTCTGATAAAACGTATACATGAAAACTACTGTCACATGGGAATTAACCAAACTGCGCTTAAAATAAAACCATTTTACACTGCACCAAATTTGACCGAAAACATACAACATATATGTAAAAATTGCGAAGTTTGTATTAAAAACAAAACAAGACTAAACAGAAAATACGGACTTATGTCACACCTAGGACCAGCAGAAAGGCCGTTCCAAATAATGTCATTAGACACCATCGGTGGATTTGGTGGACAAAGATCGACAAAAAGGTATTTACACTTACTCGAAGATCACTTTACTAGATACGCTTATATTTTATGCTCAAAAAATCAAAACGCATCCGATTTTATAAAATTAATAAAAAAAATACCAGACGAAGAAAAAATACAAACAATACTTTCGGATCAATATCCTGGAATAAATTCCAGTGAGTTAAAAAACTATCTTAAAACAAGAAACATACAATTGATTTTCACAGCCGTAGACGCACCGTTTTCAAATGGCCTAAACGAAAGATTGAATCAAACGTTGGTCAACAAAATAAGATGCACATTAAATGGAAATACAAAAAAAAAATCATGGGCCACAATAGCAGAAGAATGCAGGAAAAAATATAACGAAACAGACCATTCAGTTACAGGTTTTTCACCTGAATATTTGCTAAATGGAAAACCAACAGATTTACTGCCACCAGAATTAACAAAAAACAACGAAAGAAATTTGAAAGAAGACAGAAACCTTGCGCTACTCCGAACTCGTAAATCGCACCAATATAATAAATCTTTATATGATAAAAATAGAATAGATTATAAGTTCCAAGAGGGCGACAATGTGTACGTGGAAAATAAAAACAAATTGAACAGAAAAAAAATGGACGAGATTAGAATCGGTCCCTTCAAGATAGAAAAAAAAATATCGGACTCAATTTTTAGGATAAAAACAAATAACAAAAAAAGTTCATTAGGATTATACCATGTCACAAAGCTCATTCCCGAAAACTAGTCAATAAGACATTAATTTACATGAAAATTAATGTTTTAAAGGGGGGAGATGTAAGCTTTGTGCGCATGCGCCGACACTAGAGAGTAGATAGAGTTTACACGAGCTTGAACTAAGAATAGAATACTTACAAAGCTTATTATTAATAACATACGTAAGGTGGACTAGCATTTAAATAAAATCTAGTCGACAGTAATAATAATAATAATAATAATTGAAAGGGTAAATTATTAAGAGATCCGTGAAGCAATAGCTGATTGTTGATTCTCTTAATTTTAGGTTAGTAACTCACTTTGTAATTATTGTAAATATAATAAGTATACTAATAAACCTCTTAATTTTAGACGAATCTAACAGCGTTGCCTCTACTGATTATATCCATCGTCATATGTATAACCGTTCGGTAAACACAATTTGTATAATTTTATGCCGTATTTATGGCGATTTCCTTTAACATACTGGCGGAAACGTAGCCGTCCCACGGCGAGAAACACAAGTTCCAGCGCCGCACAGTGGGGTATTTGATCTGTTTAGCGCGCCAAAACTATTGCAACGTTATTAATAGTGTGCAGGTCATACTATTATATATCGTTGAATTCGTCTTAACACCAGCTACAACACTATCAAATCAAAAATACAACTTAATGTTTAAAAAGTCGAAGCGATCTTGTTTTTTTGTTTTAAACAAAATTTTTTCGAAGTTTTATATATTGACGTCTATACCTATGTTAATACTGTTAAACTTTTATTTCAAACATTTTATCGTCGGATTAAGAAAAATTTCATCATTTTCAGTCATATGATATACGGTCGGTTCATGCCATACTGATCTAAATCGCATAAAAAGGCATGTGACCGCATGAAACCGCATATAAACTTTTCAGGATTGTACAAAGCAATGTCTAATGATTAACCTCGCAAAAAATTAAAGAGGAGTTATGCGAAGAAAAAAAGTTATTACATGATACATATTAATTTTCTGAAAAAAAAATTATATATTTTGATTGTTTATTCTATCAAAACCACCGAAGAGTATAAAACAAAAAGCAGTAAAATTACTCTATAAACCTTCCTTTACATCCTAGGTATGTTTTTATCTCGATTTGATACACTAAACTTGTGAGAAAGATCATTTCTTTAACACAAGTTTTTCCATGCTTCTCTCGGTCACGAGAATATGTTACTTTCAAGTATCTATAGGTTACTAAATAGTACTTTTTATGGAAAAATATTATTGTAGATTACTTGCATGTATATTCAGGTACATGGGTAAAAAGTTTTAGTCATTTTGAACAAAGTAAAAATTTCGACTTTTGACGCGCTAAACAGGCCAAATACCCCACTGTGCGCCGCCCCACGGCGAGAAACACAAAGTAACATTTACGATGCCCTCTTCGTGGTCAGACTTACGCTATAATTCTACTGCAAGTACATACTGCATTGTCCTGCATGTCAGAAATTTCTTTTTACAAATACAAGGTGGGCCCATTTCAATCGACGAAATCTTCGAAACTGTTCACGATGCTGAAAAATGTTTCTCTCACTATTGGTACCAAAATATCTTCTGAACTAATTATTATTTTAGGGAATAACGAGAGGAGGAGTAGTGCATTCAAAAATATATGATTGCATTCGGAAATTAAAGTTGACTTTCACGTGATCTCTACGCTTCCGCATACCGTTCAAGTTTTGTCTAGAACATTTTTCTAATTCAATCGAATAACCGTGTAATTGAAGTCCACAGCGTAGCCAAAGTATTTATTTTTCTAATTCAATCAAATTTTAGACTAATTGAAGTCTATAGCTACAGTATTTATAAGGATGTTAATGGTTGTTGAGAAATATTCGTGGCAATGTACTGCGAGAATGTACAGGCGGATTGATAATTTGCGAGGAAAATTCGAACCCAGACTCAGAGCCATTGTGTTTATCGGTTAAAACCATTCTCTGGCATGCCTTGGAACTCGTCCAACTTTCACACCCCTGACAGTTCTCTGTCCTTTGATCCCGATCCCGATAGCTATAGCGTTCGAACCTCTTAGACTCACGTGCCACGATTCTTGTTCTAGCCGCCTCTCGAGTATTGGTTAGGTGCTATCTAAACTGCATTGCCGACGATAACAATATATTCTCCTCTGTATTTAACTGGACAATCTTTCACTGTTCATCGTTCTGTCGTACGTCAACGTTTCGAACGAGTATGTGGTACATACAGGGTGTTCCAAAACTCCTTCAAGTCCGGGAAATGGGAGGTTCCTTAGGTCATTTGAAGCGACATTTTCCTTTGCAAAAATGGCCGCAGCGGCTTTGTTTAGGAGTTATTAGCGAAAAACACAGACCAATCTCACCAATCAGAGCGCGACCTAGACGCGAGCTGGCACTGTCGGCCCGGCGCGCCAACCGTCTATTGGCCGACTGTGCCAAGTCGCGCTCTCATTGGTCCGTGTTTTTCGTTAATAACTCCTAAACAAAGCCGCGGATAACATTTTTGCAAAGGAAAATGTCGCTTCAAATGACCTAAGGAACCTCCCATTTCCCGGACTTGAAGGAGTTTTGGGACACCCTGTATAGTTCGACAAGTTTCGAACGTCAGTTATCACGCGACTACTGCCTCAGCCAATATCCATACATAACATAAGCGCGAAATAAAGTATTAACGTGTTTTATTTTAAACATACACTGACGTGTAAAATGATATATCAACGTGATTTATTTTAAACATACAGTGATGTGTAAAATAATATGTTATTATGCTTCATTTCATGCACAGAGTACGACACACAAAACGTGTTTAATACGTACAATAATATATGAAATAATGCATGCATGGTTTTAATTCACAACACGATTCGTCTGAATTTTGTCAAATAATTCGTTCGAGATATGGACGTGCTCTCGTCAAAGATTTCTAAGTTTATTGGCGTCAGTTTTTGCAAAGCGTTGCGCGCATATGATCCTCGACGTAAGCCGTGTACGCCCGCATTTTATAATATGAAATATTTATTGTCCACGGGATTTATCGTACGCCGATGCTAATTCAATCTGCACTTGCCCGTTGAGTTAAAGCTTAAATCGTTTCCCCGTGGAATCTATCGGTGATCATCATATATTTCTACCGATTATCGCGTAATAATTAATAGCGCGATTTCCACTCGGCTGCCGTAGCACTCGCGCGATATCGAGAAAGTGAAAAATGGATGGCCCGATAACATCGGCATACTCTCTCTCGTCATTTATCTTCCTGTTCATTTATTCGGTGTCGTTAAAGGTGGTCGACTTTAAGCCAGTATTAATCGGACTCTCGACGCGCTAAAGATCCCAAAGGCTTTTCAAAACATCATAAACTGATACCGAGATCTATACATAGATCGATCTCGCCCGCCCCTGCAATCGTCGAAATCTCGTTTCCGAATTCTACGCTTGCTTCATTACTAGACTGCGGATTTTATGCATTTATAATAACAAAAATTGGCACGTACAATTTAAAGCACTGGACATATTTCAAACATTTAAGAACATCGACGTATTAGTTTCAGTTCAATAAAATAATTAAAACGAGAAAGAGATTTTTATGCAACCACTGTGTCTTGGAATCGACGTAAACATTTTTTATTTTGCATAAAGATCCGCAGTCTATTCGTTACGCAGAACTCGTAAAGTAATTCCGTCAAAAATAGTCATATGAAGTAATGTCTCTCTTAACAGTAACGATGTACACATTTCTCTGTCCGTAAAACTCCCGAAGTCTTTTTTGTCGACAGAACTGTGCATATAAGTATTTTAAATTCATATTTTCCTATATTTTGTAAGGAGGTCCATAAAAGCTCTTATATCTAATCAATATCAATCGCTATTTTACTATGTTTTTACTAGCTCGCTTTCTTGTCTGTCTGTCCGTTTGTCTGTTCGGTACAAATTTTGCAATTGATTTTAAACTAAGTTCCTGATGAGCCAAAGACTTGAAATTTTAAACATAGCTCAGAACTGAATGACAATACAATATTCAAAAAAAAATTTTAAAAAAGCCTATGCGTTTAGGAGATATAAACTATTAAAAATTTAACCGTTAGCGATCCCCACTCCGCGCGATAGCGCTCCTTACTCCACTACGCGTTCCCAATCTGACTCATCCCCACTCCACTAACCCGTTTCGACCGAAGGAGCTCAGGTCAGTGTCCGTTCGAGCTCCGTGCGGTGTTTACAACGTTACTACCAGAGTTGTGCTAATTCAATTACATTGTAATTCAATTACTAAGATGTGTAATTGAAATACAATATAATTGAAATACAATTATAATTAAAATACAACATAATTGAATTACAATGTATTTTATAATTGTACTCCATTGCAATTACGAATTACATTGTAATTCAATTACTTTGTAATTATAATTCTGGAGTAATTCAATTGAAATTCTGCACAACTCTGGTTACTACGTATTATTATACTATGTATAATGTTCGTTTACCAAGCGAAATAACTGTTACACCGGGATCCTCCGTCGAACCTCTATCTTTGACATTTTGAAATTTACTAAATGTCCCTGTTATAATCTCATCAAAATATTTAAAACCGATTGAAAAATTTATAAAAACTACCACGTTTTTAAAACCGATTAAAAAGTATAAAATAATTTAAATAAAAATAAATTTTTTAAATAATATCATGTTTAAAAAACAGATTGAAAAGTATCAAATAATTTTTCCTAGCCCCATACAGGTTCCTAACTCCATACAGATGATTAAAACGAAAAACGTGGGGCGCATGTAATAGATAATTATGAATAGTTCACCTAAGTCACTAACAATTTTATTGCACTGCAAATAATATGAACTGTTGTGTGAGTTTTTTCAACGGCAGCTACTCTCTACACTCCTTAGTAAGGATTGCCATATTTTATTATGGCAATTTTTTTATTATGACCGAGTCGGTAGCATGCTACCGCTCTCATGCTAGCACTCGGTCGCGGCAGCGGTAGTGGTAAGAGTGGGGATAGCGGAGGCAGCTTCTTGGCGAGGGTCGGAAGGGTAAGGAGCCGGAGGGGATAAAATATGGCAACCCTGTTCCTTACTATTACCTTGCGCCCCACGTTTTTCGTTTTAAATCTTACAAGTATTTTCATAGCTATTCAAAATTCACAATCTGTATGGAGTTAATTTTTAAAATGAAAATCATTCCATTTTCGAAATTGTATATCTTCTGTAAAATACTATTTTCTTTAAGCAAAATAAAATCTAAAATATTCAATAGTATTTGAAATATTTGTTTCGCCAAATAATGCCCACCTCTGCTGTACAGTCTTTTGAAACAACTGTTTAAACATTTACGGTAAATTGCCTGCCGCGTAGAATACATATTATACAACATTTTCTACTGTATTTATTTTTCATGACACGAACCTGATCAAAAAATTATCAAAGCCCATATGTGTCCGCCATGTTCCATACATTTCAAAAAGAACAAAGATTTTACACGTTTCATCGGTGTTGATATATTTCCCGATAAATGAAATACCGTACAGTCAAGAAGATATTAAATTACAGGGAATTCGTTGTCGAGATTGTTACCGTGGTTGTTATAATAATAACTTTAATTCGTTTCAATACGCCCACGGTAAATGTTTATGGTTTCCATGTGTCGTTGTCGTCTGTTCTCAGTTTATTGATATTCCCAGGTAAACAAACATCAAACCATCGCTCCCAGAGTGAGTCTAATTTTGATGTACAATTACACGCGCGCAAACACTGCCAATCCGAACAGTTAATTAAATATGAAAATATGGTATTACGTGAAAAGTGAGATAGTCCGTTGAAAATTCCATTACAATTAACACGTTGCAAAGGAATATTATTAAATCGTTCTGTTGTGAATATTTATTTAATGCTTGTTACTTCCCCATTAATTGTCATCGTTTAAGTTTAAAGTGAATGAAAAATCTCGATCATTTACAAGATGGTAACATTTTGAATTGAGATTCTGTCATTCAACGATTGTTGAAATTGTGAGGACGTTTTCATAGGAATTTATTGAATAAATTTATTAATTGGGACGCAGAGTCCAAGATTTCGACATGGTTGGAATAAATGCAGCTTTGTCGTTTTTATAAAACCATAACAGTCACCATTCTTTTCTAATTGTAGGAAAGAATGTGTATATAATTGATTAATAAAGATGTATTCTTTAAAATGTATCCATTGAATTTTATTTTCAAATCGGGCACGATCTCAACATTCTTAACCCCTAGCCCTACAATATCGTGTCAGTCTCGTGACGAAGATTCTGAACAGAGTCTAACAAATATGTACGTTATTTCAACCGAATTGAAGTTCCTTTTTGGTTTTGTTAATCTGCAGCTATTGAAGAACATACAAGCATACAGTAGATATAAATGTTCTCGCGTTTTAGGAAATTACGATCTACAAAAAAGTTCTAATCACTGAAATCGTAAAATAAATCGTAGGGCAAGGGGTTAGGTAATCATTTGATATAATTTCACGAAGAATATTTTCTAAAACTTACACCGAAACTTTCGGTATGAAAAATGGAATTCGGAAGAATTCTGATAACACGGTCCAACAAATTCCAACAGCCAAAAAGGATATCGATTCTCACTATGCAATTCTTATAGAGTTTTTTGCGCTGATTCCGAATCTGTTTTTAATTTTTCTCCTAGACGCACAGTTTTTGAGAAATTTGAATTTGAAAAAATTACATATTTTTCAACTTCGAACAAATATTGTGATGTTATTATAAAAGATATTGAATTGATCTTTACACCAAAAGATTCCTTAGACTTTCCCGAATACAGTGATATATAATATTAATACATTATGATTGTTTAAACATGTTCGTAAAGATCAATTAGCAAAAAAGTTTAAACATGTTTAAACAATCATAATGTATTAATATTATAAATCACTGTATTCGGGAAAGTCTAAAGAATCTTTTGGTGTAAAGATCAATTCAATATCTTTTATAATAACATCACAATATTTGTTCAAAGTTGAAAAATATGTCATTTTATCAAATTCAAATTTCTCAAAAACTGTGCGTCTAGGAGAAAAATTAAAAACAGATTCGGAATCAGCGCAAAAAACTCTATAAAAATTGCATAGTGAGAATCGATATCCTTTTTGGCTGTTGGACAGTGTAATGTCTGTTCACGTGAGCGGCGGCTATAGGTCGTTAATTCCGTGTTTCGACAATAATTTGGCGGGGCGAAGCTGACGGATTATCCTGCGTGCAGTTTATTATTAAAGGAGCTGATCCATTTATGTTTCTCCGTGGAGTAACGTTTATCGGGAAATAAGTGAAGATGGAGAATGGCCGGAGGGTGTGGTAGAGGAGCACCCCTAAACGAAGTAAATTGCTGAGGTGGAAGAAAAAGGAGAAGAGGAATGCCATTACACCGGCCGCGGAGTAGGACTCGGTGCCCTATGTGGAGTAGGAAGGAAACAAGGCGACGCGACGCGACGCTCGAGGACTAGAAAAGAACGAGGAAGAAAGCGAACCCCTAATAACGCTTATTTATTCATGCTTATAGCCCCGGTTTCGCTGCTCGAGGATTTTCATAATAACAGATTTGTTCTACTCCCCATACGTACTTGCCGCGGACATTATTAGGCGCGCGTGTGCTAACATTCTGACGTAACGCTCATGCAAATTTCGAAAATCCTTGCCCAGTTCCTCGAAAACTGCGGAATTACCAGCGGCATTCCAATGCTTCCGCTACGCCTTTCCTAGATCTACCGATCTCGTGATAGTACCTTCTTACGAACTCGTTTCTACGCTCGCCGTTTGTTTCGTTCACACTAGAACCGCCGCACAGTGGGCCAGAATGGCTCGGTAGCTGTTTCACGCCTATTTCACCATTATTTCAAAACTTAAAGACCACATTAAATAGGTCGTTGAATTCGTCTTGGCGTCAGCTATAATGTTATTAAATAAAAAATATATAGCGATAAATATAAATAATCAAGGTGACCTCAAGTTTTTATTAAAAAAAAAATTTTTTTGAAATTTTTTGTATCGAGATTTGTAAAAGACTGTGTACTGATCACTTTTTGTAGGAAACATTTTTTTGTCACACCAACGTAAATGTCTGTAAAATCGTGTGAATAATGAACAATAATTGAAAACTGGCTATTCAGGCATTTAAACAAGAGTAATCCATAATGTTTTAATGAATGAAGTTTATTACATTTAATGAAATAACCAAAATGTGTTATTACTGTCTTATTTAAAGAATTACAAAAAGTCGAAATTCTCGAGAAATTTTATAATTGGTTATTTCTCATTTCTCGAGAAATCTAGGAAAATTCTTATGAATCTCATTTATTTTATAACACATTCTCGGAAATGAACAAATACGTGTGTCCTACCATCAATCAAAACATGCTACATTTTAATGTAGGTATTTAAATATCTCTGTTACTTGTGATTATACGAAAAAATGTCAGATGAGAAATAAATTTGCACTGTTCAATTAGGTATATTTATGTAATGGCAAAATAAAAAAATTTTTTTGAAACCATATTTCGAAATTTCAAGGTCATCGTTATTTTTACTTAAAGGAGGTCATATAATTATTCTATATTCCTATTCAGAAAAAAAGACAAATCCAACGATGTGCCATGTTCCATAGTTAAGGTGAATTTCACAATTTCAAAATTTTCAATTTACAATCAGCGGCAATATTAAGTGGACACCCTTAGAAATCGCATAACTTTTTAAAAATTGGTCGAAAGGAGTTGAATTTTTTTAAGATGTTAGACCGGCTAGTTCGCTAGAGAATGAGTAAACAAAAATTTATTAAGATTGCAATTGGTAGGAATCACGCAAAATTTAAAAAATGATGTTTTGTCAACTTTTTTATTTGAGCCTGTAACGTTAACTTAAACAATGCGTTTTATAGATTTCAGTTTGAAATCAGCATGAAAAAATCTACGAGAAATGATATACAGCATGTTAAAAAAAAATTTTTTCCGCGCGTAGTAACGGAGAAACCACATTTTCTTGAAATTCTACAAGTTTAACGAATATTTTCAAGATTAATAAACGTTCGTACCATAATCTCCCTATTTTTCCCATATTCTGCAAAGATTCAGCTTTAATTTTTAAAAAATTTCATCGCTCTACCTCATTTCTATCGAAAGTTCTTTGATTTTGAATCGAGTTTGGTCCAATGTTCCCACTGTGCGGCGTGCGACCGTCACTACAAACTAATATGGCGGCGCCCTTATCTGTCATGAAACTGGAAATATGCTCAACTTTATTCGACCATAACTCCTGAACCATTGATCCTACAGGATCGAAACTACGATCTGCAGGTTCTCCGGGTACAAATCTACTGGATTCCATACTAAATATGTACATCATAATTCGTAGGAAAAAGGCACAAATTTTGAGTCCGGTAAAGTAAAAAGCAGCCGATAATAGTGCTAATGCAAATTACCAGGCAAATCGACTCACGTTTTTTTCTTTTATGATTGTTAAAATTATGGAAACGTCCTCTCGTAAGGAATTTTTAATTAAACTTCCCTATCTAATCACGCGTGACATAAGAGACGTACGAAGTCTCAATAAATCCAACTCTTGGTCAGTATTATAAAATAACATAAATTCGTTACGTTCAGTGCTGGGGAGCTCTAATATGAAAATATAAAGCAGAAACAGGTGAAGTATTATTCTAAACTGTTTCCAAACAGCGTGCGAGGAATAAATGCGACTTTGTTGGGGAAATTTAACGAACGGAAAAAGTAGATTCTTTCATTATTACGTTATGAATTTAAATAACAACGCGCTTCAAATTAATTCGACCTTCTTTATGCGAAATACGAGGTCGCACATGTGTGACGCTGATAGCGATTGCGTTAATATTTTGTAAATTAAATTGGGTCAACGTCGAAATCCAATTAGAGGGGAATTCTTATGCATAACTGGATCGCAGTAAAAATAATTTATATATAATATTATATTATAATAATAGATATTTCGTCGGACGGACAGTCCACACGGTCATCGTGTCTACAGGGTGTCCCAAAACTCCTTCAAGTCCGGGAAATGGGAGGTTCCTTAGGTCATTTGAAGCGACATTTTCCTTTGCAAAAATTACCACCGCGGCTTTGTTTAGGAGTTATTAACGAAAAACACGTACCAATGAGAGCGCGATTTGGCACAGTCGGCCGCCAATAGACAGTTGGTGCGCCGGGCCGACAGTACCAGCTCGCGTCTAGGTCGCGCTCTGATTGGTGAGATTGGTCTGTGTTTTTCGCTAATAACTCCTAAACAAAGCCGCTGCGGCCATTTTTGCAAAGGAAAATGTCGCTTCAAATGACCTAAGGAACCTCCCATTTCCCGGACTTGAAGGAGTTTTGGGACACCCTGTATACATGATTTACGTCTGTGTTAACCCTGAATGACGATTGTTGGGTCCGATTTGACCCAGCTCGAAACTTCATCCGACATCTCGAACATTGATTAAAAATTAATTTTTCGGATAAACTTCAGAAAAGGACACACCTGCGATTTTTTTAATACTCTGGATTCTTACGGATATGATAGTGAAAATTGCCGCAAATTTTATTTTCATAGCAGAAACCAGGAAAAAACCATAAAATCATGGTTTTTTCCATTTATTTCCGTAAATAATGGTAATTTTGAAAAATATATCAAATAAAAGTTGTAGGTCTAATCGAAATACACATTTTATGTCATAGTGAGTTTTGTCATAAAGACAATAGTTTTTGAAAAAAACGATATTAAATGTTCAAAACTCCATACAACTCCTTCTAGATTTTCGTATGCGTGGACGGGTCGGGCTAACTAATTCTGATCGCATAATCTTCCCATTGTAGATATTCAATTAATTGGTTTAACAATTGCAATTTTGAACACATTTTATATTAATTTCCAGAATATACTGTCACGTCGCGCCGTCTAGCCATTAGTAACCGCTAGAAGGGTGAAAACGCTAGCGACACTATCAGCTAAAATGTTTTAGCTGATAAAAATGACAATGCTCTATTTATTTAGATTGTGTGCAATTTTTATTGCAATATGCGCATGAATAAAGGAATTTATCGATTCGTTTTCCATATAAGCAACGTCACAATTTCAATAATTATAAAATTGAAAATGTAAGACCGGTCGGCAATAGTAGATTTAGTGTGTATTAAACAAAATTTTAAAAAACCATCCAAGTAAATCTGAATAAAATCTGTAAAATCAATTTTTCGAACCCTACTATTTAATGCACCCGTTTAACAATAAATGAGCAATATAATAATACTGGAATTGTAGTACATACCAGCAGACCCGTTTTGTTGTTCGTTTTCCGCTCTAATAAACGCTGTTAATTCGCCCGAGTTAGTTCAGCGAAAAAACCAGGGACCAGAGAGAGAGAGAGAGAGAGAGAGAGAGAGAGAGAGAGAGAGAGAGAGAACAGTCCAAACAGTCGCCAACAAATTCAATCGACGCCTCGCGAGGATACAGTTGATTATAACTGGACCACTGGGGAAAAAAGTGGCCGGCAACAATATTGTTGTCGGTTTTCAACCGTCGGCACGTTTCCCCTTAACTTACGGGGGCGAGTTCTCGCAGCTTGGCGGCGGCAGCGGCCATGTTCACTCTACCGCGTCCTTGTTACTTACATTGTAATTCCACGTGAGAAGAATTCCCAGTAACACCGGGCAGAAATGGGATATTCAAGTCAGCCATTCGGTGCCCCGCTCTTTTCGCCTTTCCGAAATTGTCTTGAAGGGTCGAGAAGTGCCGGAAGTTTTTCCTTTAACGTCATTACTCTGTTTTGTACGGCTGCGATACGGAGGAACGACTTCAATCCGGTATTCTGGTCGGGAAACTTCAAATCTTGCTACAGCTCCTATCAAAATATCGAGTGCTAATGATTCTTTCCATCTACAAACCATATTCACACTTGTATGAATTATTATAAATGGTAAAGCGTTTTTAAAAATGTGAAAGACCTTCATATGTCCTCTAATCGTCCGCCTATTAATGTCAGAATGTGACCCTCTTGATACAGTTCAACCCTACGTGAATCACTTTCCGCTACGAATAATAATAATAATAATAATAATAATAATAATAATAAGGGCAATAATAATAACAATAACAATAATATATATATATATATATTATATCCCTTGGCCCTCAACTAAAACCTATATATATATATATATATATAAAGTAGATGGCGCTGCTGAAGTCCATGGTCCAAATATTATACATGGGAGTTTACTCCCCCTGATTTGGACACTGTGCGCCCCGTCAATTATACCGGTACATTCCCGACGATATATGTAGCTGCCTCAGAGGGCTCTGCTACGTCATCGCCTCATCATAGATACGTTACTGTTTTGGACACGCATGCGCGAGGAAAGGTGACCCGTCTGGCATCATTGGAAGGAACTAGGTTGCGCACGCATCGCACAAAGGTCGCACGTACACACACGTATAGCGGGAAGAGCAAACTGCTTCAAAAAATGTGCATAGACTTTCAAGACAAAAGGTATTGCAGATCTGTGGCAAAAAATTGCATAGTTATCCTATGGTTATCATTATCAATAGAATTAATTGGTTGGGCGAAATATAAAACACAGTACAAGATTTTTAACGTTCCAGAATATATTCTAATGTTGTTTATAAAGTAAAAAGGAACGTTGAGGGATGAAATGAATTTTTATTTTGTTCCAGCTTCCCACAATTAATGTAGAACATTTTTATTTTGCATAAAGATCCGCATTCCAATTATAAGCGACTGTTTCGAATTCTGATTGAGAAAATAGTACAGAATTGTAATTTTACTTGGAGATAGAATGTGCAGATTTGAGCGCCCTCGAGCACAGATAAGGCCGTGATTATGGACTATATTTATAATAGTTGGCGAACCATCCAATTCTGTACTGGAATGAACGAATCGGTATCGGTTGGGGTCTCGCAATCGGCGCAGGTGTGCTTTAGAATCGCCACTCGCGTGAGAAACCTGGCACTTTGCAATAATACGCGGGATTCAATTGGTAACTCTAAGAGCAGATCGTATCTGGAATTCTGGAACACAGTGGCTTATAACGACAGGCTCGGTTTCAAGTTCATGTCACCGTAATCTCTCTCCTCGTTCGCGCGTGGAAACTATTCCGAACATGTGAACGACACTTGACACACGCGGTGCACAATGAACACCCCATAGAAAAGCTGGCACAATTCACGGATTCGTAATTGGTTCGTGACGAATGGAATCCTGCTAAATAAACAGCGGTTTTTATGAATTTATAACAAAAATAAGTAAGTGTAATTTAAAACAGTAAAAACATTAGACGAATTTAAGAATACTGTTATATTATTTTCAACACATTGAACATATTAAGAGAGAAAATAAATTTCTATGTCGCCCCAGTTGGTCGCAAATCGGGTAGAAAATTTTTATTTTGCATAAAGATCCGCTGTCTACACTGATAAACTTTGAGAAACATTTTGTTCCTCTTTTTATTCCTAGATTAAACCTTACAAGAGAACCCCCGCTCTGTCCCTCACGGATTTAGTTCAGACTTTGCAGAGTTATACATAGATCTCGTTCCCCTGATTACGAAAATACCCCATTATAGGCGCAGACGCTCAATAGTTTTACTTCACCTAATAATATCTGACGTGATTTCATTAATTTATATTTGCCATCCTTTTTTACGTTTCGTTGAATTTGTCTCGCGAGGAGCTACAAACGTAGAGGAGTTCATAAATATGTGGTTCCATTGAAAAGGAACAGGTTGACCTTCGAATCTCCTAAGAACCTCCACCTGAAAAAAAGGTGATGTACCCCACGTAATGGGCCCCTCAAAACCAAACAATTTTTGTCTGAAAAATAATCTTCCTACCTCAAAAAATGTTATTCAGATGACTTATCCATTTTTCAAAAATGCACATAGCCAGCGTCGATACTTGTAGTACTACTCGATTAGAGTCTGTCGGTCCCACAATTTTGAGGCAGCCTGTAGGTGTCTCAGGTTCCTTTGGCAGTATTGAACCTGGCAGTGGTAGGTCGCCACCGACGTGAACAGGATTGTTCACGTTTACTAGTAAGTTGAGGATGCTCGAGAGCGGCTAACCGCTGTCACGTTCTTGAAATTCCATCACGACAACGTAGGTTTAACCACGTCCCGTACCACTTGCGCGAATTCGACCTTAAAAACAGTGAGGGATTGCGAGAGCTCGCGCTGTTTACATGTGTATCGTCTTTAAGCGAAATCTGTGCTCCGTGCCTTGCTGACTAGCACCGTCATACACAGCCCGATAAAAACTCGGCTTTAGAACTTTCAGGGCAGATAGCACACGGCGGGGTATGGCGTAAATTATGTTTAACGCGTCCACCGCAGAACCAGCAGTCACGCAAATCCTACACAGTGTGTATTTAGCGAAACAAGCTGCTGGAAAATTAAAGAAAATTCAGTAATCCACCGCCACTGCAAGTATCTTTTAATCTAGCAAATGGCATGGCACAAGTAAATAAAATCAGGGTGGACATATACAGCTTCCGGATGATTGTACGAAATTTTTGGTCAAATCTTTTTCCCAGAGTTATTGAGGTCACCTTCAATTTTTCCAGATGAATTCGGTAAACGTCATTCGCAAATATTTTTTGTTGAATCTGAAAAGATCGCAAAGCCATTTTGAGCATCGATTCAAATAAGTAGTAGAAGTATCCCTTAAAAGATGAGCCTAGAAAAGTTGTGGGTTGCTCTTTATTTTACCGGACTCAAAATTTGTGATGTATTTGGTATGTAATCCAGTAAATTTGTACCCGGCGCGGATGCAGATCGAACTTTCGAACATCCAGGTTCAATAGTTGAGAAGTTATGGTCGCTTAAAGTTAAGCATTTTTCCAATTTCTTGACAGGTAAGGGCGCGCCGCAATATTGGTTTGTAGTGATGGTCGCACGCTGCTTACTGAGTTGGTCAGGTTAGGTCGAGGGGGTGCGGAGGCGGCAAGGTGACCGGTTCGCGGTCGTCACTACAAACTAATATGGCGGTGCCTTTACCTGTCAAAAATGCTCAACTTTAAGCGACCATAACTCCTCAACTATTGATCGTAGAGGATCGAAACTTCGACCTGCATAATTCGTAGGAGAAAGGTACTAATTTTGAGTCCGGCAAAGTAAAGTTTACCCAAGTTGTGGGTTTACCTATAAGAAACTGAAGGTGACCTTTTGATAACTCTGGAAGAGAAGAGTTGACGAAAAGTTTTGTGCAGTTGGTACATTTGGTATAATTTTCTGATACGAATATTTTCTAATTTTGTAGCATTGTCCAACGCCAATAAAATTGCTCCGCGGCTCCCAGGTTAACAGCACGGATGAATTTATTGTTTATCTGCTAATTAGGTGTATATTGTTCTCGGAGACGCTTGGCAAGCCATTTCGGTAAGCGTGCAATCGAGCGTTCGAACGTTTTGGGATTCCTATTTCCGCGGTAGCTCGGTTCTCTCGCCTCCGTTTCTTATTTCTCGCGCGGTCCCTCGAACACATACCGTCCAATTTGCGGTTACCATAGGTAGAAACGATAACAAGATAAACCGTTCATGAATCATGGCGGACTACTTCTGTCATCGCTTCAACAAAATGTATTTTCACCGGTGTGGAAGAAGATCTCACGGAATTGGATAATTTTTCAGCCGGTTACGGGTGGTATTTTAAAACCGGAGGATTGCGCAATATTCAGTGAGAGACGACACGGAGGAGAAAACCGTGAAGCCGTCCAAGTGCGAGGAAGAAGAAGAAGAATAGGTTGGAAGTCAGGCGGGATGGATATCCAAGAGTCTAGTCGACTGAAGCGTAACCAAATCTACTGCCCTATTTACTCGCCCTTCCAAGGACCGTTCTCTCAACATTTCTTCTTGTTCATACTCCTCGACGCCGCGCCGCCGCATGGTGACACGTTCTAGAACTGTTTAAACATCGTTTTATACGTCGACGTCGACTCCTTACTGGAAACCAGAATTTTTTCGTTTCACACAACTGAATTGGTAATTTTGCCTTGAAACTTTTGCGCGGTAAGAGATTTTATAGACCCTCGCAGGACGGATCGTCGACCCACAAGAGTCGACATTCGGTCGCGCGAATGATGTAACTGTACTTTTGTAATTTTGTAATTTTGTAATTTCGTAACTCTGTGATTGCATGCAAATTACATGGCGTGGGGGAACAGCATCGTGAAAGGGGAAAGGCAGAGACTGGTCACTGGTCACTATCTGGGTTACACTACACTATAGCTTCGTGACGTCACTCAGCTTCCGACTACAGCAGTGTTTCCCAACGTGGGGCCCACACCCCACAGAGAGGCAATTTGATTGTTAAGTGGGGCAATTCGGAAATTGACTCGTTCAGAGGTTAAGTTATGCGGTAAATCCTCTACAGGGTGTCCCAAAATTCCTCCAACAGCCGGAAATGGGAGGTTCCCGAGATCATTTCAAGCAACATTTTCCTTTGCAAAAATGTTATCCGCGGCTTTGTTTAGGAGTTATTAACGAAAAACACGGACCAATCAGAGCGTGACCTAAACGCGAGCTGGCCCAGTCGGCCCGGCGCGCCAACTGTCTATTGACCGACTGGGCCAGCTCGCGTCTAGGTCGCGCTCTGATTGGTCCGTGTTTTTCGTTAATAACTCCTAAACAAAGCCGCGGATAACATTTTTGCAAAGGAAAATGTCGCTTCAAATGACGTTAGGAACCTCCCATTTCCGGCTGTTGAGGGAATTTTAGGACACCCTGTACATATGTATGGTTTTGTTTCGAAAAATGGGGAAAGTTCGTTGACAACGGGGGACCCTGTTAAGCGTTACAGGGGAATCAGTGTCGCCAACATATCCCATTTGACCAAGTCAAACAATTACGTCGATTACGTAATTCGTTGAAGTACCGAATGCCAGTTACGGTGCCGCAGAGAGAGGTCGAACGTTGGGGAAGTTTGTCGAACGTTAGGACTTAGTCGGAAGTTGGCTCGACAACGAGCATCTAGTTAAAAGCATCAGAATACGTTCCAGGCTCCCAACATTCGGGACGCAAAGATAGTTAATTAGGCGGTATTGTTGTCGGTGCTAATAAACGGATGCGTTGACATTAATACAATATACAGACGCAGCGCGGGATTAGAGGGTTGGGAAGGTAGGATAACTAACGGTATGGCGGAATTATGCATTAATGGATAGTGATGTTGCGGCTAATCCCGATTCATTCGATTATTTGTGAGACCGTAACCACTGGCACGGATACATTGCGATTCGAAGGGACTGTTTCCCGAAGATTCCCGTTTCCTCTTTCTTTTCGAAAATCACCGGTTTTTCTTTTCATTTTTTTAACTGTGCGCGCGCCCTCTTTGAAAAATCGGAAGAGATTATATGTTAACCATAACGAGACGCTGAAACTGTGAAAAACTGTTTCTATTTTTTTAAATTCGGTTTCGAAGCTAAAAATCCTGAAAAATTCGTAGTTGCGCATTCTGGTAGCTAAAATATGCCTGATTTTTGTCCGAATTTTCAGTTGAAACAGATAAGAGAAATTACGGAAAAATATGTCGACCGGATTGAACATAGGGTTGAAAATTGGCACGGAGTATTTTAAGTGACAGGTAAATGCAATTTGTCGATAGATTCAAAGTATCTTGCGTTTTTTTTCGTTCCAGAACAAGGACAGAATACGAACAAGAAGAAGACCACGTTTTCGAGACTGCTTCGAGGATTGAAAACGCATCGGAAAGAAAAACAAGGCCAGACTCAAGGCTCCCCAAGACACGGCCGTGCCAGGATGGGGGTGCCACAAAGAGTAAGTTTTCAAGTATGTTTATCAATTTATATTCACACTACTTCTCTAGCATAAGTGTTTTCGTTTTTATCATCGAGACTTTGTAAGAGAATGCTTAGAGATCGAACATACATGCTGAATGCTCCAAATTAAATGATCTTTAGACTGCAAATCTTCCTGCAAAATAAAATATCTATACATTAAATCGAAGCTACAGGATCAAAATAAAATTTGACTTTCCACCTTAACAATTTTAATGTGTTGAAAATATGTAGAATGTGTATGTCGACAATCTTGTAATTGTTTTACTATTTAGTATTGCATTTATTCATTTATGGTATGGATGCATAAACACGTTTAATTAAAGAACTTTAAACATAGAACTCGCAAAAGAAAGAAAGAAATTTTGACCCGACTGCAATTAGTTGCAATTGAGATAGGAAATGTTTGTTTTCCATAAAAATCCGCTGCCTGGTGATTACTGGACTGGAGATCTTTGTGCATCGAGTAGATGAAATTCAAAATTGTAGGAAAATTATAAAAATTGAAGATGTGAAAATAATAAGGTAGGAAATAACATTCAATTTAGTTTCTATATCTTCGAATCGATGCAGACAATTTTTAGTTTGCAAAAAGATTTGCATAAAGAAAGAATTGGCATGTTTGAGAAGGAATAAATTTTCACTCTGAAGATTAGGTCTAACGTGGAACAAGTATACAGGGTGTCCCAAAATTCCTTCAACAGCCAGAAATGGGAGATTCCTAAGATCACATGAAGCAACATTTTCCTTTGCAAAAATGTTATCCGCGGCTTTGTTTAGGAGTTATTAACGAAAAACACGGACCAATCAGAGCGCGACCTAGACGCGAGTTGGTACAGTCGGCCCGGCGCACCAACGCAAAAAACTCTGTAAGAATTGCATAGTGAGAATCGATATCCTTTTTGGCTGTTGGACAGTGCTATCACTCGTCCCGCCAATATAATTGTCACAGGGCTCTGGCCGCTCTGCTACCTCATTATAGATACGTTACTGTTTTGGCCGCGCATGCGCGAAAAATAGTGCCCCGAATCGAAGCACTGGCACCAACTGTCTATTGGCCGACTGTGCCAACTCGCGTCTAGGTCGCGCTCTGATTGGTCCGTGTTTTTCGTTAATAACCCCTAAGGAAAATGTTACTTCAAATGACGTCAGGAACCTCCCATTTCTGGCTGTTGAAGGAATTTTGGGACACCCTGTATATCTATTGTATATATTATAGATGTGGGTACATAGATGTATACATATAGGATCTGTATCACTATACCATGAATACTGTCGCCATGACTGCCGCGACCATTGTATGAATTCGCTCTGTGACCACAGTCAGAACTGCGTTTCGCTGTCTAGCAGGACATCCTGTGTCTGTAATGGAAGGCAACCGACGAGTTCTCGGAGGATACGAGAGCTGGACCACGATTCCACTGGAATAGAATATCGCGAACTGTCGACATACGTCTATCTCTTGTCGACGCCATTTACCGCACATTGCCATTTGTCTTGTTTTGGCTTCACCGCTGCCAGTAATACCATAACGTTCGCACGAATCTAACGACAGAATTGCACGTTTACTTTCAATAACACCGAACTAGCACGTTTACCAAGAATTGCTCCACTAACGCGATTCTAGTTGATCCAACAAGTAATCGAACAAGTCGATACTTAAGCGAAACAAGTATCACGCCGCCCAACTTCGCCCTACATTTTAAATCACCAAATTATATTTATATTAAATTTATTTCTAATTAATTATTTATAATTAAAATTAAAGTTAGAAGCGGTTGAATTGAGGGGAATACAGTTACCCTCTTTCTGTTAATATTAGCAGAGTGGGGACGCAAGTCTTAATCTAGCAGTCATGACTGAAAAATTGAGAAACCCCGAGCATTAAAATTGGCTAATATGTTTTGTCTTATAAAAATAACAAAACTGAATTGATTTAAGGATGTTTTGGAGATACAGTGGGAGAAAGGAAATCCATCAATATATTGGCAATGAAAACCATTCATGAGTATATTTTGCCTTTAAAAAAATAGATTAATTTAAAGAGCTTTCGATTAATTAGTGAATTTCATGTTATATTTATTTTTTGTCTTCATATTATGAAAAATTGTAAGTGACTTTTGCGAATAATTGTACCCTCTGATTTGAACTCAAGATAATAAATTTGTGATATTCACTATATATTTACGCAATGAAAAGTTAAAAATAAATATTTAAATAAATTAAAAATACTTCAAAAAGCATTATTCATGGTTATTATTGAAAATAAACACGTGAAATTTGACGTTTTGTAACAGTTTATAATTGTTTGCTCTGTAACTGTTTAGTGAATCCTAATAAATTTTGAACATAATTAATTACATAATTTTTACCACAAATAAAAAAAACTGGAGTTTCCAGTTGCGTTTTTTCAAGGTATAAATAGGGTTTGAAGTGGAATTTTATGAATTCTCCATAAGAAGACGCGTTAAAATGTGCAAACTTTAAGTTGCTATAATTCTTAAACGGTGCAGTGAATTGAACCCAAACTTTGGTAATTGCATTAATTTAGTAAGAATTATATCTTGTCAAATTTTCAAAAATTTTGTTGCGTTTTTATATACCTCCAGAACGTACATACCTTCGTAACGTATACCTGAATAATTCTGGAATGTCTTTATAGATTGGATGAGTGTTGAATAGAAAATCTGAAACTGGTCATTTGGGTCTGGTAGGTTTAATGTTAAATTAAATTTGAAAGATAGTACTTTGCCATTTTTCGGTTGAAAATTTATTTCTCGACTGCAGTCTCATATTTCACTGGTTCACTTCCATTTGGATAGCACACCCGACGAGAAAATCACTGATTTTTAGCGAGCTCGGTATTTCAGGTCGCGCGACACGGGCAACCCCATATAGTAATTGGTCTACTTCTACACCTCGTTTTGTAGTATTGGTAATTAATATCGTCTGTAAGCGTAAGTGCGGTGGCCGGCACCGCTATGTATTTCGCGGAAAGCAATTCGCTCGAGTGCAATTTATCGGGTTCCTTTTAACAACCTCAGCAATTCTAATTCTTGTTATACGCGCACATCCCCTTATTTATGTCCACCTTTATTCTTTCCTTGTTGGATTCCCGATCCGGCAAACCGCGGGAAAAATCTATGCTGAACATAAATGAGGTTACTTTACATAGCCGATCCAGTAAGTATCGAAACAACGAGGCATTTCAAAGAATTTACGGTGGCAGTTAAGCGAATGTACGATAGTTCAGGGTTAACTAGCTCTACATCTCTTCTTCTCATCGGGGGTGAAATAGGTGGAGAACCTGCGAAATTCTACGATCCCTTATTCGGTTTCTCCTTCGAAACGCTCTTTACGCGGTCGCAAATGAAAATTCGAGAATATGTCTCTTAAAGTTGCGCTTCGAATACATTGTTACGTCCTAGGGTGGACGTATGTTATAGATTTTAATAGATTAAATTGATAAATTTTAAATTGAGAATAAAACGCAGTTTTGAACCTACCTGCATTCGCCGGCTTCGGTTCGGGTAATTCAGGATTTGTTTAATTACTAAGTGACTTTGATTTAGGAATTGGAACGAAGAAATCGAAGTTGGGTAAACTCTTTAAAAAAAATTATTTGAAATCTCGATTTTGTATAAAAATTAACAAGAATATATTCTATTGAACAAATTTAGGGTACATTGAGTTATTGGAAGCTTATAATGAATTTGTTAGTAATTACCGTTACGCAGTGATTTGGCTCGCAATGTGGTGGATGTTGCCGCTGGTTTTGGATATGATGATGATTGATGATAATCCGGCGGATTATCTTCGCCAACTTCACTTTCCACGAACTCCGGCGGGTTAATTCTTCGCCAATTTCACTTTTTCACGAACTCTGGTTGGACTTGATTGGCACAGTAACTTTTGACCATTAGATCTCGTATTGATGAACGAATGCAAACGAGTGCGCTCCTGATGATGAGCTGTCCCTTTTATAGGTTGGTCAATCCTTTGTTCTTAATTTTCGTCAGGTGATTATTTCATCACCATTTCCTCTTAATTGCTTTCTTCTCTGTCACTCTCGTCTATTATATTTTTCGTCTTCCTCTTGGCTGGATCATATTATATTTGTTTATCTCGTAGCTCGATCTCTTCTTAGCTGCTTTCCTCTCAGTCACTCTCTTCTTAATTATGTGCATTGTATTTTTTATCCTCCTCTTGACCAGATCATATTACATTTGTTTATCTCCTAGCAACAAATTGCTCATCGATTCTTCTAAATTCCTACACAGTCTTTAGTGATGGACAGTCTTCAGCGGATATTAGCTCACGATTTATATTTGGAAATGACTCAATCATTTAATGAAATGAATTTCGCTACGTATTTATTTCGTTTAATAAAGATTCAAACGGAAAATGAGTTTTCCTAATTCTATCGCACGCAGTGTGGTATAATATACGATAGTTTTACATTAATTTGATATTTTATTTCTCGTACAATATTATCGAAGCAAGTAGGTATATAAAAGGATATTAAGAAAATGTATGTTATGCTTGATTTTATCATGAATTATTATTGTTGGCTAAACCACTGGATGTGGCAACATATACAGTGACTCCCACTAATATTCGGACACTCTGAAAAACTTTTGGGAAGCTGGAGCAATTAGTTTACTGCAGGATGTGAATAGAAATTTTTCAAAAATTCCATTTGGTCGGAATTCTAGAGAAAATACTATGCGGGCCAATATTGAAATTTTAAAAAATACCTCTTGTAGATCTGTATCAATTATATGCACTGTGAAAGTTTCATAGAAATCGGTTGATGCGGGAAAAAACGACAGGCATTGAAAGATATAAGAATCTTTAGAATTACTGCAGTTGGAGGCCGAAAATCGTGAAAAACTGCAATTTTTACCATATTTAAACGTTTGTAGCTCGTTACAACGTCGACTGATTTTGATGAAATGTTTAGAATATGTTTAATTGATACAGATCTACGAATCGCGTTTTCTAAATTTTCCATATAAGCCCACATAAAAAAGTTGGAAAATGCAACTTTCAATATTTTCTCTGCAATCGTTCTAACTTCTCCAAAAATTTCAAATCGCATATAGTATATTCCAATATTTAAAAAGTTATGGTCTTTTTAAGAGTGTCCGAATATTAGTGGGAGTCACTGTATATGTCATACATATATTCTCATTTGAAATTATTTATATGCGAAAAATGTAAGTGGGTGAATTTTCACCTTGATGAGGGTTAAATAATTTGAATAAGCTGCAAACAATATATTGATGCTATTCAATACTCAGAATATTTTTTTTTCGTTTTGAATTGCACTTATTGATTTTTATCAAGAATTCATAAAATCATTTACTACATAAAAAAATTAAAAAAAGAAAGAAAGACTGTCAGAACAATTATCATCAGAGCAAACAATCGTCGGAACAAATTATCTCATTCTAAATTCTTTATATGCAAAAAATGCAAATGGGTGAACTTTCACCATGGGGAACGTATATATTGATACTATTGAATATTAGTAATCTTTTTGTTTCCCTTTGAGTTGCACTCACCGATTTTTATCATGGATTCATGAAATCATATCTTACGTTAGAAAATATATAATAAAAGTCAGAACAATGAAGATACTACAATAATTTTGCACCGCTTTAGTGCATCAGTGAGAGCTGCACTTGCTCTTCGAGTTCGTGCGAGTAACGAAATGGCGGCGGCGTCGTTCTGCTGTGACTCGTGCTGAGGTAAACGCTGGTCGTTGATTATGTGCTGGGGAAAGAGCACGACCGATTGGAAAAACGGCAGTATAAACGGTTTTTCTGCGGGAGAACGGACAGCCAGAATGTGCTGCGCGGATAAGCAATTTCCGTGGAGGTTCGGGGCAAAACCGAACTTCCAATTCTTGGTGGTTCCGGCCACTTTTCCGTAGAAGTTTATGGAATGCTTTTAATGAACTTGTTCAGAACCTTCAATTCGCTCGAACTCGGACGTATTGGAGAATACGAACCGGAATTTGCAATTATATCAACCGGAGAATATATCCCTCCTTTCCTTTCAAGAATAAACAATTACGATAACAAATTTATACGCATTTGTGAAAGGTAAAAATGAATAGAAAAGTGAATAGATATGAAAATAAAGACACACAAGAATTTTTCTCTTAGATGTTTTTTATAGGAAAATCAAGCATTAATTACCACAAGTGAAAATAATCGATTTTACGCAGAAAGAACTTTAATTCTAGAAGTTCTGAATAATTTTTTATTCTTTATGTAAAATAAAATAACAATTGCAAAGTGCTGAGACCGAATAAAATTGTATTTCTTCCTTCGATAATATGAGTAAGTCATGTTTTATTCATTTTAACCATGAACGCATAAAGTCCGGAGTCTATTAACGACCAAACCGTCGAATTACTCGTTTTCACCATAAATGCGTCAAATCCATAGTCTACTAATGACCAAACGTCGCGTCGATGCGATCTTAAAATACGAAGAACGAAGAGAGAGCATCGTCGAACAGGGAGCACCAGAGGAAAATTGACTATCGAGGACAGCGAAGATCCGCCGAACAGAGAAACCGCGGAAACCGGGGAACCGGGTAGCTCGTAGCTCGAAGAACATGTTCTTGCAGCAGTAATCAATTTGTATCGGCGCGGCGCGCGGTATTCGGGCGGGTGGTCGGACGCGCGTTAAAAGTAAGCACGAACGCGTTCAAACGAACCGTCTAGACAGTCCGCAATCGATCAACCCCACTTCAGAGAAATCTCGGCGTAAAAACGACGTCGCGCGAACACGTCGCATGCGTGCGAAATGGTACGCGAACTTCGACACCGCGCGCGCGGCGCGGCGCGGCGCGGCGCGGGAAGAGTAACGCTCCGGGGGTTGGAGCCGTGGAATATCTTTTTGACGGCGTTTCATCTGGCTGGATACATTTACTAATTAAAACAAGCCGCTCGAAAAGTCTGGCTGCGGCTCCGGCGTCCCCGACTGGTGGCTCTGCTTAGATCACCGGCGCGCGGCGCGGCTGCATTTACAACCTCGACGAAGACGACGCGACGACTCGCTGTGAGTCTTTCGTCGTCTGGACGCGGAAGTAAAAGACAGAGACGAACGAAGCGCGGGATGAAGATGCTGCGGAAGCATGCCCAGCTGAAAGCTGAATGGAGAGAACGAACGCTGCGTTATCGCGCGAGTGCGACAGGGACGCAGCCTCTAAGATGAGACAGGTAGAAAAGGGGAAGAGCCACCGAGGCTACAACGAGGGTGACATACTACATCGATCGCACCTGGAACATCCCCCACCCCATCCCTGTGTCGCGGTTTAGTCGCAAAGCTTCTTCTTCTTTTTGCTTATCGTCTACTTTTCCAGCTCTACCTCTGTTTCCTCAACATCTACACCTCCCCCCCTCATAACTACCGGGACACCTGGCCTTTCTGAAAAACACGGTATCGCCGCATCGATCCCCTCCAACTCCCCGCAACTCTTTGTTCAACCTCTCCGTATCCAACGTTCTGTCGTTATTTGTTAAGGTGCTTTTATACCGGGGCCGCCAGGGCCTTTTCCCATAAATTTCGTGCGGGTCGACAGGCCCGCTGTTCCCCGCTGTGCGTGGCAGAAAAAAAAGGTCTCGTCTCTTCACGGTTCGTTTAGGTAAACATTAGCTTCCCTCTAAGGCGGTAGGATACCTTCATTTTGTAAGTGGCAAATAGAACTAGAATGTTATTAGAAAAATTGTGGGTTTGCGAATTTTCGCTTTTTGTCCTTATACGAGCAAACACACCATGTAAAAATTTCATACGGTACACAGTGAGCAATTTGGACGAAATCTGTGTCAAAATAAAAGCCCCCAATGGTTTTTTGCATCCAGGCCTTTCTATATACTTGAGAAGGCCGGCCCTGATCGTAGACATATGTTTCCATCGATAGTCCGTGTTTAACGACAGATTTGAGTTCATTATTCATATCGCTTTAATTTCATTACTTGATATTTGTGTAATTATTGTACAATTTTATCATGTTTTGTAGTCTACAGGGTGGACGATTTATCTGAAGACATTGAAATATCTCGAGAACTATGCATCGGGTCAAAACAAGTGGGTAATGAAAGTTGTTCGTCGCGAAGGGGGGCATCCAATGATACCAAACTCGAATATTAAAAAACTTAAATGGGAACCCCCATTTTTCATTGCAGATTTGGATTCTCCAGAAAAAAATACACAAATTTGACCTAGGAGTTTTTGCATTTTGGTTCACAGATGGCGCTGTAATGGACAAAAATCAAAATGGGTAAAAAATCGTTGAAAATTGGGGATATCTCGAGAAATAAACATCAGATCAGACAAATAAAAGTGGACGTATTTGATATTTTTATCAAATCGGGGGTCGAGTTTGGTATCATCGTATGTCCCCCTTCGCGACGAACAACTTTCATTACCCACTTGTTTTCATCCGATGAATAGTTCTCGAGATATATCAATGTCTTCAGATAAATCGTCCACTTCAGATAGATAGACCTTTGAACTCGTCTTGATGCCAATTGTTTCAAAGAAGAAAAGAATTGTTTCAAATCCATCTTCGTCACTCTATTTTTAAAAAATTTATTTAATGTTGCTTCTACATCAAAGGTCATTAGCAACATCACTTTTTTTTAAAGGATCACCCTGCACATCATGGTTTACCGAATGGTTCGCGTATAATGTAAATTGTTCATGTAATATATAATAAACAAGTGCTATTTTTAATGTTTGAAAAACCTGGTACGATTTCGATTCATCCATGAAATCGTGCACAATACACGTGTGGTCGAATGGTATAGGTATCCATAGTAAAAATTTGCAAACAGGGTATGCAGATTTTAAAATTTGTTAACAGTAATATTGTATGATACGCGGAATAGTTTGAAGGTTTCGCAGCGCACCGAACGATTGTTAACGCGTGTTGCAAATAGCCAGCCGGATTTTCTATGAAATTCTTTCGGGGAACTTCAATGATTCATCGTTTTTTCGGTTTTCCGCCGGGTTTTCCGAATGTAAATACCATCTGCACGAAGAATGGCATTCGTTCCATAGGAGGGAACAGTTCGCAAATACGAGTTTCAGTGCTTGCTAAAAGTACCGACGCGCAACGAACTGTATGAAGCCGCACAGATACTGAGAAACTACCTGTGTTTATTTTATTGTATCAGTGCTGTATCAAAAAATAGGTAATCTTGTAGCTGTGCTCTTATTCTATTTTAGATACAACGCTTTGCCTGCATTCATTCGATGAAGCGATAACAACATCGACAAAAATCGAATGCAGCAGTATTTCGGGATGCTTGCCTGCTTGCAATTCGTTACAATTTACAATCGTTTTATTTTTTTTATTTAACATTTATTTTTACGATGATACATCCAGTGCCGGATTAAGCAAGCGCGGGGCCCGTAGCAAATGTTATGGCGGGGCCCAAGGCTTTGCATCAGGGCCGCTCGTGTGTAAATGTAGCGCAGCTTTGCGGCAACCACAATGAATGAGCTTCTTTTTAGGAAAACTATCTGTGCCCCCTGGCATAAACAGGCGCTCATGCACCGGCCATTGTTTGTATGGCACGGGGCACCCAGAAGCGCGTGGCCCGTAGCATTTGCTACTCCTGCTACGGGGCTTAATTCGGCCCTGGATACATCGAGTGTGCATCATTTTTGTCAGGGAGTACCAAACTCCTAAGAAGAATGAAAAAGCATTTTTCCATTGGAAACTTGAATTTTCTGTCCGACAAAATGTATATGTATATCGATAGATATAACCTAGATCGTTTTCAACACGATCGTACATCAGTATCTTGACAACAAGCATGTACGACGCACGCAACACACGTGTCACACAATTAATATAATTTTATTTTCCCAAAAGCAAGTGAGTGAGTTTTTATGAACAATGTTCCACATTTTCAATCATTTAATAGTTTTTGAAATTACTATAACATATTTATTTTACAGACGCGATTCAAATGGGTAAATCTTGAAAAGGATCCAAACTAGGATCGAAACGTTGATTTTGTTTGATAACACTGTCCAACAAATTTCAACTTTTTTTATGTTCCCAATATACTGTTGGGTCCTTATAGAGTTTTTTGCGCTGATTCCGAATCTGTCCTTAATTTTTCTCCTATACGCACAGTTTTTGAGGAACATGGCTTTGAAAAAAAAACATATTTTTCAACTTTAAACAAATATTGTGATGTTATTATAAAAGATATTGAATTGTTCTTTACAGCAAAAGATTCTTTAGACTTTCCTGAATCGAGTGATATATAATATTAATGCATGTTTAAACATGTTGAAACAATCTGATAATACAGGGTTAGCCGTTGATGCAAGGTGTTATCGAGGCGACAATGTGAAAGATGCCGGTATGGAAGCGAACCAGAAGCGATAAAATGAGACGCGTGCGACCCGGGCGCAGCAGGGTGACCACGGTGCACGCCCAATGAATATGAAACAGTCATTAGCGCGCCAATCCTGAATCACTTAAATACATGCAGCAGACAGTAGACAGAAAAGCTAGCGCGGGTGTGTTATTAGTGTATCGAAATCCGCTGCCTCCAGACAGCTCTGAACATTCAAGATTGTTCTCTCATTACAGACACTCGGTCTGCCTGCTATTTCGCATTACGTACGCATTACGTACGCATGTGGTATACGTACGTGGTTAAATAATTTTCTTTCACTCGTGGAAGGAAACGCTTTTGAAATTTTCTCTGACAATTCTATTCACTTTTAATTCTTACACGACCATTTCGCTAAGAAAGGAGCGAAATGAGTTTTCTGTTCTTCGATTCTCCTTCGGTAAAGAAATATTTGGTGTCGCGGACCGCCGCACAGTGGGGTATTTGATCTGTTTAGCGCGCCAAAACTATTGCGACGTTATTAATAGTGTGAAGATCATACTATTACATGTCGTTGAATTCGTCTTAACACCAGCTACAACACTGTCAAATCAAAAATACAACTTAATGTTTAAAAAATCGAAGCGATCTTGTTTTTTTGTTTTAAACAAAGCTTTTTCGAAGTTTTATATATTGAAGTTTATACCTATGTTAATACTGTTAAACTTTTATTTCAAACATTTTTTCGTCAGATTAAGAAAAATTTCATCATTTTCAGTCATGTGATATACGGTCGATTCATGCCATACTGATATGTATCGCACAAAAAGCTAAATATCTTCTGTGTTCGCATTAGTTCGCACATCAACTTTTATGGGTTATATAAAGCAATGTCTACTGATTAACCTCGCAAAAAATTAAAGAGGAGTTATTGGGACGAAAAAAGTTATTACATGATATATATTAATTTTCTGAAAAAAAATATCACTTTCGATTGTTTATTCTATCAAAACCACCGAAGAGAATTAAAAAAAAAGCCATGAAATTAAACTATACACCTTCCTTTACATTTGGTGGAGAGGACCCAGAAGTGGGGAAAGGCGATTCTGTAAAATGACGAATGTTACGGATTTCGAAGCTTGTTATCAATAGACTGCGGTTGTTTATGGAAGTTTCAATTCTTATAAGGAAATTTTAAGAAAGTGGAATCATGTAAAACGTCATTTTCAGTGGTAGTCGCCTTTGTAGACCCGAAATAACTCAAAATCGTACTAAATTCTGTGGAGTTTTATTTTCTAACATTTTTTTAAGCCATAAACGCATAAAGATCCGCGGTCTAGTTATCAGGGTTTATGTGTACAACATTTTCAAAAATTGAATTTTCGTCAGGAGACACAAGTCTCCAGCCTAGCGTGCGCCGTTTCATCCGGGGCGACGCGACGGTAAGTGGCCTGGCCAGAATTTGATTATACGGGCCGCATCAATTCGGCAATGTCCCCCGCACTTAAATCGAAGACGGTTTTCTGAACGATAAAATCGACGCCCTACTCGCGCGTTCCTCGAGTTTATTGGCCGGTTGCAGACCGCTGATAACACAAGCTTGTGCTAACACCGTAAAGCGTATCCCATCGTGGTTGCGCGGAGCCACGTTTCGATCATAAGCGACGAACGGCTCAAGAAGCGATAGAAGCAATTCCCAGGCGAAATGTATGCGGCCCGATATATGTATTGCGGCTGATTAATCGTAACTCGAAAGTAGTTGTTACGTATTTATAGCGCGGCCGACTTAATATTTTTGTGGTTCCATAAACCTTTTGCCAGCGCCGCTTTTACCCGCTAGTAAACCACTTCGCGGAGAAGTAATTTTCCATGTAATACCGGCCCGCCGTTCTCTCTCTCTCTCTCCCTCTCTCTCTCAATATATTAATCAATGAAGACGTAAATTTGCATAAACACGAGACCAGTGTAATAGTAGCTGTGAGCTTTATCGCGGAAGAGTTTTTATACAGTCGTTGCGAATAATGCTAGTTATTAAATCCCTGAGCGACACCGGCAACCAAGTGGCTGTTTCGTTTCCCCTGGATACTTTCTTCTTATCTCGGCGATGGAAAATTGAATTAGTTGTGCAAGAAAGTTTGTTAAAAAATACATTTTGTCGGCACGAGACGCTGTTCGTTTCCTATAAATAGACTTCGGATTTGATGCGTTTGTAATCAAAATGAACGTGGTTTAAAGCGGCAGACTGAACGCGTGCTGATCGTCCATCGAAAGATGACGGCAGTCACGTGACTGGCCCGTGGTTAGAGCGTGGGGGAATAGCCTCAAGAAGTGACATTTTGCTAGAAGTAGACATTTATGGCTTTTGAAAATGTTGAGAAAATGCTGTGATATAAAAGTCTGTAGAATTTAGTACGATTTGTATTTATTCCAGATCTGCAAAGGCTACTACCACTGAAAACCAGATTTTATTTTTTCCGCTCTCTCAAAATTTGCTCACAACAATTGAGAATTGCTTGAACTCGTTAAGAAGTTATTCTTATCTACTGATAATTGTTGTAAAAATATATTTTTAAATATATAATAATAAAAATATATAATATTTTATATTAATATTTTAAATACATAATAATTAAATATATATAATTTAAGTTTAATAAAAAGCTTATATTTTTTGTATTAATTTTTAAACGAATTTTACTGCTTCAAAGTAGTATTGAAAATTGTTTATTTGTTACTTCACCGATGTCTTCGTTTACAAATTTCTTTGTGTTTCTCGACATTTATATTCTTCATATTAAAACTGAAAAGTCGATTTGCGAAATTGTGTTTTTTCTATTTTCGAAGCAGGAAGAAGATGAATCTTTGGGTGGAGCGATTTCTCCAAGTGGGAAATCGTATCCGACGTTACAACGGCTTAAAAACGCGAAAAGGAAGCAGAGCTTAACGCATAAATTATGTGGCATACGTTGAACGCCTTAATTTATTACTGAATTACGTGCAATTTAAATGCCCCGCGTCGATCACGTGTACGTATGTAGCCTGGCCCGGGAATCGATTTACGCAAACTGCCAGCGATGCACGTGCATAAATTCATAATTGGAGTGTTGACCTGGAAAGAATGTTCCGAACAAATAAAACATTTCGAGTACCTCCCGGTGAAAAACAAGGGGACGACTGTCGTCTTCCACGTTTACGAACAAACCGATTTGTCATAATCGTTTGTTGCACACCTCGCGCTTTAATTAAATGCACTTTTCAAACTGTTTCCACGGAAAATGAAAAATTCGTACAATTTTCAGATCTCGGAAAAGCTTAATTATGCCACTGCTGATAATAATATTTAAAGTTCTATTATTAGTAACTCATTCACTTTTCTTTTTATGCAATGCAATTTGAATCTCCGGGTAGAGATTATTTTGCCGTGCATTATTTTTCAATACATTGTGATACTTCATGTAATACAATACAAATTATAAATAAAAAAAATTATAAATAAATTATAAATACACAAGCAGTTTACTCATTCACTTTGATAATGCTGATTTTTTTAAAGAATTATAGTTTTGCAAACTAGAGCAAGGATAGAAATTAATAAAAATTATACAATTACGATTCTCCATAATGATTCTCCGCAAATTGTAATATAAAATTCTATTAATGAAGTGATTCATTGACTTTGATAGTGCTAATTTTATCTTAGAAATTATAGTTTTGCAAATTACAGCAAGGATAGAAATTAATAAAAATTGTGTAATCACGATTCTCCATAATGATTCTCCACAATTGTAATATAAAACTCCATTAATAAAGTGATTCATTGACTTTGATAGTGCTAATTTTTTTTCAGAAATTGTAGTTTTGCAAAGTGGAGCAAGGATAGAAATTAATAAAAATGATACAATTACGATTCTCCGCAATTGTAATATAAAATTCTATTAATGAAGTGATTCATTGACTTTTTGATAGTGCTAATTTTTTCTTAGAAATTATAGTTTTGCAAATTACAGCAAGGATAGAAATTAATAAAAATTATATAATTACGATTCCCCATAATGATTCTCCACAATTGTAATATAAAATTCCATTAATGAAGTGATTCATTGACTTTGATAGTGCTGATTTTTGAAAAGAATTATACTTTAACAAAGTAGAGCAGAAATTAATAAAAATGATACAATTGCCTGTGAAATGTTGCGCAGAATACAGCGGAACGATGATTCTCCACAATTGTAATATAAAATACCATTAATGAAGATAGTAAAATACTGCACGGTCTTTTCGGTACTAAAGTCTGCAATGCCGACATTATCTCTGTTGAACAAGTTTAACATTTCTCCATAAATATCTCGCTTAAATTTCAACCGTTCAAAGAGATTGTTGTCATGCTGCAAAAGTTTGCAATCGGAACATTCTGCCAGCTCGAACTCAATGCTCGAATAACGATTTTAACATTTTCCCGGAAATACCCTCCGCTCAGTATTACCGTTAAACGAAGTTTCGTCTTTTTGGTTGATCTGCGGAGGGTGTGGTTGTGTAAATAACGAAAAAGTTAATAAAGAACCGGAAGTCAAGACGAGACTTAATGCTGATCCGAAACTCCAGCTGAAGTTCATAGTGTTCCTATTAGGTTCAAAGGCTCACAGACATCTTCGACGTAAGACGCTTTCATCTAAGTGGCGTGATAACACTCGTGACTGGAATTCCCTTAAATATTTGGTAGAATATTGAGGGATGTGCGTTTCGCGTGCTTGTTGCTTTTCTAACTTCGTACCGACGTCTGCGTGCCTCGAATACCACCTACCCTGCAGAAAATTTTGGTTTAATGTCGTCCTAAAACCCGGCGCTACTCGCCGGATAGAATTTCGCAACATGAGCTGCTTGCACAGGTTGCTTTTTGAATAACAACCATCAAAAATAAAGCACGAACAAGCTAGAAATACAGTCGAATTATCCACACTTTCTAACCACGTCTGAAATTTACTGAAAACTTTTAACGAACTTTTTAGAATATTTCCATTCTATACGATGTCTTTCATTTTATGCATATTAAACTGATGCAATTTGCTCGTGCAATACTCAAATGTTCGGTAATTTATTTGATATGAAATAATCTAATAACGTAAAGATTATTTTCCATTACTGATGTATCAACATTGTTATTACTGAGGAGTGCTCTTTACTTTACCGGACTCAAAATTAGTACCTTTCTCCTACCAATTATGATGCATTTGGTATGTAATCCAGTAGATTTGTACTTGGCGCGGATGCAGATCGAAGTTTCGAACCTCTAGGATCAATAGTTGAGGAGTTATGGTCGCTTAAAGTTGAGCATTTTTGGCGGCGCCCTTAGCTATCAAAAATGCTCAACTTTAAGCGATCATATCTACTCAACTATTGATCCTAGAGGATCGAAACTTCGATCTGCATCCGCGCCAGGTAGAAATCTACTGGATCACATGCCAAATACATCATAATTCGTAGGAGAAAGGTATTAATTTTGAGTCCGGTAAAGTAAAGTTTACCCTTATTGAATGCTAAGGGTTAACGTTTTTATAAATAGTTGCTAGTTTCAAAAAGAGTCAACCAACCGTTTTTAACAGCTTTCTATTTTACATACGAAAAATAAGGTGATGAATTTCTAAAGATAAATCGATGACCAAATAGAATCGATGAATCCTTCGAAAATTCATTAAATCGTGTGTTTCTGGGTAGTTGACGACGTGAATGCAGAAACGAATCAAGCTGAGAAAATAAGAGAAAGAACTACTGTAACTCCGGCTATGTTTTATTGCACACAAGGCGCAGAGGCCGCTCAAAACGCAAGTGCTGGACGCAAGTGCAGGTGCAAAGGCTGAATTCAGAATTCAATTACTCGCTGACGGGAATACGTCCTCTATTTATACTAATTTGCCTCGTCCGTGTTTAGTTAACGCATCCTAATTCTGTTTCATCAACTCAATTATTTTGGAAACGTAACGTGGTTGAGGACGAGGTGCAGAAACCGGGTAAGGATTAATAAGTGTCGGGAGTTGACAGAAAGAATTCTGAATGCACTCGTTGCAACGGGGAGAAATCAATTTTTTTGCAATTTCTACACGGAGTATTCACGATCCAATGCATTTTCTTACATTTACTTTTATTTTTCTTATTTTATACGACATAATTAGACTGTGGAGATTTGTGGAAAAATTGTGGAGAATAATAATATAAGTGGGTGGAAAATAAAACGCAAAAAGTAACACAACTTCAAGAGTGTATTATAGCAATCATTTTTGAATTGACATTTAAAATGATTCTTCATTCCGCTTGAAAAATTGAAGGAAAAATTTTTCGCACAAAGAGCCACAGTCTAATCACACAACACACTATACAGAAACGAATCGTTTGTATTTCTGTTTTACAGGTGGACACGCCAGACAGCGTATTGCAGAGTGGACTGGGCTTAAGAAAAGACATGGGAAACACGATTTTACGTTCAATGGTCGATCCCAAAGACTACGATCGATTAAGATGCCTGCAGATGAACGGTAGTCAGCCAAACAGCTTCGAGGAGACTATACACAGGGTACGAGTTCATTGCTAAATTAAAGTAAACATTATAGATCGCGTTATAGGCACGGCAACGTAGACGAATAAATATTGACGTATCTCGCAGCGTACGCTGTAGAATCATGATGGTACATAGAAACTGGCTGGATAATATTTCTTGGTTTCGTATTGTGCACTCAGATTAATAATAATATCATTGTTCAAATTCCGAAACGTTCCTGAAACAGGAATTTAGATCAAATATTTTGTTCCTCTCGGAACGCCATTGTTTTCAGAGAAACCAACATTTTCGTTCAATTTTAAATTAAAGAGCTACGAAGTTCTCATAAATTGTAGTTCACGTGTTCCTGAAGATTAATAAAAAATGTCCAAATACCTACGAATCAATCGTATCTAATACTAGAGACAAAGAGTTTTCATTGTACAGTGTTCCCGCGATTGATGTGATTTTCGGGTATGCGGGTGATGTGACTTTTTTATCCCCACTACTAGGGCGTTCCCCCTTGGGCGGTCGATCGCGCTACAAAGAAATTAAGGTATCAAGGTGTTTAAATTGGGCTTTTATGATAGTCGATGTATCATTCTCAGGTATGGAATCGCATTAGCACAATACAACAATTTCCCGCTTAGCACCGTTGTTTACCCAGGACCGTCGTTTACACTGGGAAAAGTTATCCAAGAAATCTATGTTCGGCACACGTAAAGAAAACGTGTGTGTGTGAAATTTTTCAATCGATTTTAAACATCTTGATGAAATTATAACAGAGACATGAAGTAATTTTCAGGCGGTATTGCGACCGCATCCTATCTAAACAAACGCCGCGCCGTTACTGATCAAACCGTGCGTTCGCCGGCATACTTTATTTTTTTGACACTGTTCCACCAAACGGACACTTCTGAGATTTTTATACAAAATAGGCTAGCATCATAGCAATATTTTAGAATTTTTTGGTATGTGTCAACTCATGGGAAGATAGTCAAAAAAATTCCCAAAAAATTAATTAATTATTTTCAAGTATAAATAATTAGCAAAAAATTCTGAAACAAATCTGAAATATAGAGTGCCGTTTATCCCATGTCGATATCTTTTCTCGTTTTAGAGGAAATTGCATTTAAGTGCGGGGGAATTTACCCTAATGTTACCCCTATCGGTGGGGGTTTGAAATTTTACACCATATTTTTTAGACATAAAACGATGTTTTAGACAGGAATCAAGAAAATCGGAGCGGGGGCCGCTGGCCCATGCTTATCCGGCTATACCCCTTCAAGTCTCCAGCTCGCCGGGAAGTTAGTTTAAAATCACATCATAATTCGTAGGAGAAAGGTACTAATTTTGTGTCCGGTAAAGTAAAGTTTACCCTGAGTAAGTTACAGAGCGATCATTGCGAAAATTTCAAATACATTGAAACGTTCGCGGGAATTGGTTAAATTGATGAATCAGTGGCGTGCGTGGCTGTTAATTAAAACTGCAGAGTTCCCGGTGACCTCGCTTTATCGCAAGATCCGCGATAATTACTCTCGACGAAGGTTCCAGTTCTGTTCTCGCGTAAAAAAAGAAACGTGAAAAACTGAATTGGAGGCTCTACTACTCTACACATTCGTTTTGCGGTTGGTTTCTCGTCATTCCGCCGGAAACTCCTGACATATTATTTACCGTCACCGGTCCAGATGTTTCGTTGATACAATCCGATGGGTGTTTATACTTCTTTGTATTTTTGCAGCTGAAGGTTCAAGAGGAGCTGAGAAAGAAGGAGAGATTTCACCGGGAACACGAAGAGGTGAGTACAGTTCAAATTAAGGCTTATTAGCTTTTTATCATTCGCTAATGAAATTATCCCAGGTCCCGGCGGGAAAGAAGTGCAGGGAATGTATATTTATAAAAAATTTAATTATCAATTGCATTGTCGTGTCTTAAAATACGGAAGCCTGGAAACACTGGTTCACAGAAGCTTCGATAAATCTGCACGAAGATTAAATTTTGGGAGAATTTAAATTTTCACTATCGACAATTCGCAAACTTTCATCCGAACAGATATGCAGTCTCTTATATCTTACTTTGTCACATTATAAATTACGGCAGACATATCTGCGATGATGTACATATGTTACACATAGATGTGCAAACAGGAATCGAACTGCAGCGAGACTTTAAACCAGGCATGGACAATGGACGATTTGGGAGCGGGAGCTCTCGACTCGGCTCGTGAGCAGGATTGCCATATTTTTCTCTCGCCAGGCCCCTTACCCTTCCGCCTCTCGCCAAGCCACGCACCGTACCTCGTCTTTGCACTCTTTCCACTAACGCCGGCGACAGTGGCGACACGCTGGCGTACGGTCGCGTCAGCGACTAGCCAGCGTTAGCGGGAAGAGTGCAAAGACGAGGTACGGTTCGTGTGGCGTGGCGAGAGGCGGAAGGGTAAGGGGCCTGGCGAGAGAAAAATATGGCAATCCTGCTCGTGAGCTGGGTCGGAGCTGGCTGGCACACGTAGGGTGGGGAGAACTGCAACAGTGTGCGTGTGAACTTGTGTTACACTCTCATGCTTAGTGGGTTCCCCTTCCATACGTCCGAGCTAGGTCACGGCTCCGAGAGCGCACGGGAGCCGCTTGGGAGCTCATGAGCCGCTCTGAGAGCTACGAGCTGTGCATGCCTGCTTTAAACTGTGGTGCCCAAGGTGGTTCGGAACCCACCTTATAAAAACTGTAGGTCCCGTCGCGAAATAACCACAGCAGTTAAAAAAGCGACGTCAAATAAATTAAAAAGAAAAAAAACTCATCAAAACCATGGGAAACTTTTTATTTTGCATAAACATCCGGGGTCTATCCATAACTAATAACCTTCATTAATCGCACTAAAGTTGAACAATTCCCACGGGAGTACTGGAAGGGTCCCCTTAAAATGAATCTGTTGAAAGCCGGAAATTCGGTGTTCGAAGCGACCGTATATAAAACGTCGATCTACATGTATAAAAAGAAAAAGGTCGCGCTGTTGCGATTCGATCGCGGGTCTTTAGTTTACAGCGCAGTAAATTATTCGCAAAGGTGTTCCGCGAGTGACAATTCCTTTTATCGTGGCGGGTAATCATGACAAGGAAAAAAGCTATCTCGATTAAACCAATCTGTGGCCCAGCTCGTTTATTTCCCTCCTTCAATTCCCCGGTGCATTCCCCGGATCATCGACAACCCCCTTTCTCGTCGTTCGACCAATATTGGCTCCGCGAGCCAATGGTTTTATCCGATACAATGATACTCCCTCCCTCCGATCCGCAACTCTCGAATCAGTGGCTCGACAAAATTCTCACAAGAAGGAAAATTTGCATGTGCTCCCACACGCTTGTTCTCCTTTTCAACAGTTGCTGCTTCCCCCCCCCCCCTCTCTCTCTCTCTCTAATTTTCTCCGTTCCTCTTTTTGAACCGTCGACTGTCTGTCTCGCGTCGCGTCGTCCCGATACCTCTTATTATGCAAAGCATCGAGAGATCAGGACGATATCATCATAATCGTCAATGTGTACCGCGACATTACGCCGTGAATTTCTTATGCGCAATCGCACGGCATCGCCAGCAGCGTTTCACATCTCTGTTCTTCCTCCCGATTTTTCTTTCATCCTTTTTGTTTCGCCGCGAGTGCGTGCGCCTTCATCCGGAGCTGCTTCAAACTCTACCTGATTTTCGGTATCGCGAACTGCTAACCGTTCTCTGATCCCTCTTTCCGTTTTAACTTTCGTTCCGCTCGAGGCGGCGCGGCGCGTTCTAATCTGTGAACGCGATATTCTAAGCTTGTCTCCATTTTTTCCCCATCAGACCACCAAACTTTGCACCGCTGAATTCTCCGGTTCCCTTTCACCGTGTCTGAAGAGTGTCTGGATATTTTTCCACGCAGATGAAATCGAAATTCTGATTTGTAGAGCTTCTACAAAAAAGGTCTCTTGATATTTTCCCATATTTCGCATAGTTTCCAAGATATTTGCAGGTTTATTTAAAAAAGGAAATCTACTTTACCGGCCAAACGGAGCCCATTGGATACTTGTTATATACACATTTTTTTCTTAAAATGATCCCAGGAACACAAATATAACCTTCAAAGTAGGGGCCACGGTTATCGTAATCGTGCCCAATTTTGCTATAAACGCGTAAAGATCCAGTGTCGCCTCTTGTACATATCCCCGCTGTTTGCTCGCTAATTTCGGCTGTTTCCGTTTACGTCCATTCTCAGAATTTGATGTAATTTTGAAAATAGGTTCCTTTTTGACTAAAATGACGATTGCCAGAAGGATTTTTGCCGACTCGAAAAAAATTTTTTTATCATTTCAATGTCGCGCTCTACCTAGATAAGAGTAACCTAGTAAGAGTGGGAGAAGCGAAGGCAGGCTTTACGTAGCATCGTGGCGAGGGACGGAAACGTGATGGGCCTGGCGGCCGGCGCATATGGTAACGTTGTTTTCGACGCCTATTAAGTAAACAGCAGAAAATTATGGTAATAAAATTGGAGGTATCGGTCGCGAACCGGTGTCGTCGCGAGTATTTCGGTCGGTTTCGCCTTTTTCGTTGGTTTCGCGTAGCATAACTTCGAATGAGTTTCGAAATAACTCCGGGCAGGGAGGGGGGGGAGGGGCGAACGATTCCGGCACGGTGCGGTGCATGCAATGGGCTAAAAAGTTCTGTCCGGTCCTTTCAAAAAAACGTTAAGGGAGCAGAAAAGGTTCCATAAAAATTGGCCGAAACTACCTCTATTCCGGCCGCAGGCTAGCCCCAGCGCGCGCAGCGAGACAGAAAAAAGCCAGATGGAAATAAAGCGAACAGTTTCCTTTGAGTCTGCGAGCAATATGTAAATAAAGGCCCGGTATCCGTGTAAAAGTTTTAGTGTCACTTCCTCCTCCGCAGGTTTACTGCTCCCTCGAGGGAAACCGCCTTTCTTCTCTGTTCTCCGCCTCCTATTCTCGCCCAGCTATCCGGCTGACTTCTCTTTTGCACAAGAAACTGCGGGATCATCCCACGGGCAACCACTTGACCATCTATCCCCCCGTATCGTCGTTTCCTGCTCCTTTTCCCTCCGCTCTCCCCTCCCCTCCCCTCCTCACCGCTACTCTCCTCTACCAAACCCGTCTGGGCGATTAATGTACGCAAGTTCCACGCTTCTACATATTTATCAGTTATCTCCTGACAAATCGACGTGGAACCCGCCCGGAGATTAATGGGAAATATAATTATGATTCATTCGCCGCGGATAAGCGCGCGCGACTGTTGTGTGTACGCTCAATATTTGGACTAGTCAAAGTGACAAGCTCCCCGTGTTTTCTTCATTGATATTCCGAGCACAGAATTATTCGGTGAGCTGACTCGTTTCAGCATAGCTATTTGATTCATGTCGAAAATCAATTTATTTGTAGACAGCCGGGCTGCTCTTTACTTTACCGGACTCAAAATTTCTCCTCTTCTCCTACGAATTATAATGTATTTGGTATGTAATCCAGTAGATTTGTACCCGGCTCGGATGCAGATCGAAGTTTCGAACCTGTAGGATCAATGGTTCAGGAGTTATGCTTGCTTAAAGTTGAGCAATCTGCAGTGTTTTTGACAGGTAAGGGCGCCACCATATTGGTTTGTAGTGACGGTCGCACGCCGCTTACTGACAATGAGTTGGTTGGGATTAGGACTGGGTGAAAGGATGGCAAGGCAAATAAGCGTCTCGCGGTCGTCACTACAAACCAATATGGCGGCGCCCTTACCTGTCAAAAACACTGCAGATTGCTCAACTTTAAGCAAGCATAACTCCTGAACCTCGACCTGCTCATTACCACAAAATGCATAAAACCTGCAGTCCAGTGATGAAAGTTGCTCGGAAATGTTGTTCTCCTGTCAACATCTAAAACGTAGAACTTTCAAGTGGTGTATTCAAATTAAGATAGGTACATACCTCACGGTTTTATTAGTTTTTCCGAATTGTTTTTTCGGGTCGACCGACGATGGAAAAAACGACAGAAGTTTCTGAACGAGCGAGGAACGAGTATACATTTACACGTTCGCATGCGAAACGGAGACCGCTTCGGAAATACAAAAATGTCCCGCTCCACGGGGTAGCTTGTTTATCGCTCTTTATGAGTTTTAATTGAACTTCCGAGACAGACTCGAGGAGAGGATGAGGGAAATCAATTGAGAGTTTTCTAAAGTTCGCCGCGTGTTGTCCAGGAGTATGCGTGACAAGGACGTTGAACAACGAGTCTCTCATCCGGGTCCACCTCGGGGGTCCTTCTCGTCTTGAGTGGTCTCGTGGAGCTTGTCATCGAATACTTTTCAAAAAAGGGCACTCGACATTTTTTCAATCGTGTCGCGAGTCCTCGAGAGATTCCCGCAGACTCCGGATTTTAAGCAATTGCAACTGTTGCGGACGGACGAAGTGTTATACAGGGTGTCCCAAAACTCCTTCAAGTCCGGGAAATGGGAGGTTCCTTAGGTCATTTGAAGCGACATTTTCCTTTGCAAAAATGGCCGCAGCGGCTTTGTTTAGGAGTTATTAGCGAAAAACACAGACCAATCTCACCAATCAGAGCGTGACCTAGACGCGAGCTGGCACTGTCGGCCCGGCGCCAACTGTCTATTGGCTGTGTCAAGTCGCGCTCTCATTGGTCCGTGTTTTTTGTTAATAGCTCCTAAACAAAGCCGCGGCGGTAATTTTTGCAAAGGAAAATGTCGCTTCAAATGACCTAAGGAACCTCCCATTTCCCGGACTTGAAGGAGTTTTGGGACACCCTGTATGTATGAACTTTGTGCTGGTAGATGATCATCTTAAAACGAAACAAACTAATTTCTAGACTGCGGATTTTATGCATTTATGGCAAGAACGAGTATTAGTATTTACAATTTAACGTAGTCGTTTCAGCTAATTAATATCATGGGGAGATTACGATTTCCGTGGCTCCTCGTTTTGAGGTTATATTTGTGTTGTTGGGATTATTTTAAGAAAAAAATGTATATATAACATGGTGTCGAATGAGCCTGGTTTAGCCGGTAAAGTAGATCTCTTGTTTTTTATAATTCTGCAAATATTTCGGTAACTATGCGAAATATGAGAAAATATCAAGAGACCTTTTTTGTAGAAAATTAAATTTCCAACAATTTATGTTGTATGACATTTTTCTATTAGCTGCGCAGTTTTCGAGTATATTTGTATTTCGGTGAATTTACAGAACTGCCTCTCCCCCGAAATAATGGTCGGGGGAACGTAAAGGCTCCGTTCTGAAAAGATCACATTCTATGATAGGATGACATCTACAATAAGAAGATTATGTGAACAGAGTGAGTTATGGTTAGATCGTGAGAGAGGGCGGAGAGGGCCGGCGTCCACATATACGAAAATACAGGGGTAGTGTAGTAGTAATTTCAAAAAAATTATTTTATTTGTAGTTCAGTTTAGTTTAGTTTAGTTTGGTTCAGTTTGGATTAGTTTAGTTTAGTTTGGTTTAGTTTGGTCTAGTTTAGTTTAGTTTTGTTTAGGTTAGAAAAATGTCAGAGGACATAAATTGTTGGAAATTTAATTTTCTACAAAAAAGGTCTCCTGATATTTTCCCATATTTCATTTCGCATAGTTTCCAAGATATTTGTAGGTTTATTAAAAAAAGGAAATCTACTTTACCGGCTAAACCAGGCCGATTTGACACCACGTTATATATACATTTTTTTCTTGAAATAACCCCTAGAACACAAATATAACCTCAAAACGAGGGGCCACGGAAATCGTAATCTTGCCAATATCATTAAAGGAAAAATGAGATTTCTATTTCGCTGCATTGTTGTACAATTTACGAAGACAATTTTTATTTTGCGTAAAGATCCGCAGTCTACCCCCTACCTATGGGATGGTCCGGTGCACCAACACATGTCGCTCGTTAAATTCCTTATCTCTGGCCGCATGAACAAACCCAGTTTTCCAAAGTAATTGGATCGACGAATTTTCTGAACGTGGGAGGGACGGCGAGGCGACGCGACGGCGCGGCACGGCTGAGCCGATGTCCCCGATTAATGTACGGTTTAATCGAGTTATCGAAGAAACGTTCATTCCCATGATTGTTCTGTTTCAGATACTGAGGGACATTCGGCAGGGGCTAATGCAACTTGGACGGGACGGGCGAGGTCAGCTCCCTGGAGGTGAGTACATCAAGGAGCAACCTCTAGCCAGTTGTCGCCTTGTCGCGCTAGGACCTACAGAGCATCTCCTCGAACTCGCTGTGTCATGTCCTTGGTCCTATTTCTCTGTGTGCGCGGTCCTGTCGCAGTACATAGGCGTGACCACCTTCAGCAAAACCTGCACGCGCCAGACCTCCGACATCAGAATCGAAATCACGTATCGTTGACACTTTACACGTTTCAGCACATCCTCGGCAAACTTCAAGGTGTACTGTGACCTAACGCCAATCCTGTCCAATTTTACCAGGGACCAAAAATAACAGTTATTCGACAATTTTCTACGATAAAAATCATTAATGAAGAGTTGATTATTATTGAAATTTGAGATAATCTACACAAAATATAAAGGAACATATTCTATGAACAAAATTATTAAAAAATATCGATTTTTATAGTTTTTGGTTACAAGTGACAGTTATTAGTGTCCAAAAAATTGGATCCTCCTCGATAACTGTTATCGATATGAATTCCTCTGATTTACCAACAAGAGAAAAAATTTTCGGTTACTTGTAATCCTTATTTGTAACCAATCCGATTTTAGTCGCTGAAATACTTGTTATTCAATAACTCTTTTTTCATTTTGGTTATAACAGTTAGGGTCCCTGGATTTCACATTACACTTTATTCAACCCTTTGCGGACGATGATCTTTCTAAATGTCAGGAACGTTCTCCTCGGGAAGATGATTGCATAAGTTCGTGCCCGATTTGAAACTATAATTCAATGGTTAAATTTTAAAGAATACAGATTTATTCACATTTATTAATCAATAGACTGCGGATCTTGATGAATTTATGGCAAAATTGAGTAGATGAAATTCAAAATTGTTTAATAAATTTAAGAAATTCAGAAATCTTGTAACGTTGCTTTTAGTGTAACAAAGTCGTTAAGGAATGAAATCAATTTTTATGTTATTCCTGCTTCCCACAATCAATGTAAAACATTTTTATTTTGCATAAAGATCCGCAGTCTATTGATAAGAGATACAATGTTCCTGCACTCTCTATGCTGACTAGGTTGATCGAAGGATTGCCTAGAGACCTGCAAACACAATTTGAAGTTTCCACTATTTGTTGAGAAGCGTTAAGTATTTCAAGTGTGTACACGAGATTCTAGATCTACATAACTCGAGTCTTGTTCTATCTACTTCGGAGGGGTCTAGGCGTTTAATCTGAGATCTAAATCAGTGGTACTCGAATTGCAGTCGTCTACGAGTATCTACAGTTCAAGCAACGATTTAAAACATAATACAAAAATGATGATCAAGCATCTGCGTTATCTGTAATTTGAAATTATCAAACTGTCCATCGTAGCCTGAGAAGAGGGCGTGCAAAGTGAAACTTGAAACTACAGCTTGCATATGTTGCATAAATTATAGCGCAGTCTTTATCGACTCGCTGTCAACATGGCCAGCAGACTTTAACGATCGTAAACCAATTTAACAAAGGCTGCTCAGAGTGTCATTCTTATCTCAAAGGCGAACGTCTTATCTTCCTCATCTTCAATAAGCTCTTGAATCTTATTGAAGAAGTTCCAACAATTTATTTAGCAAACCAATATTAATTACTCTTTCAATCCTTCTACATCGCGCAGTCCTTTCTCATTGTTAAAACCAGGACAGACGATACCCGTCATCCAACAATGACATCCAACGTGTTAAATTCTACAGGGTGTCTCGAAAATTCTGCACTTCCTTGCAACTTTTCCTTTGCGAAAATGTTCTAGGGTAAAGGTACCAGTTATCGTGCCCCACCCGGTTATCGGACACAAAACAAAGTTTCTAGAAATTAATTAAAATAACATGAAGTACTTACTAGGGAAGGACCCCAAGTGTCCGACTTCGATTTTGATAATTTTTTTGTGAGACGATATGGTATGTGGATCCCTAATGATATCTGCAAAATATGGGGCGTAGTTACTCAATAGTTTTAAAGATATAAACAATTAAACTTTCATACCTTCCAAGTTTTCGAAGTTCCATTAGCCGTGTAAGCAGGTTGCGTGCAAGTTCAATTATTTATATCTTGGAAACTATTGAGTAACCGCGCCTAATGTTTTGCATACATGATTAGGGATCCATATACCATCATCTTACAAAAAATTATCGAAGTCGGACACTTGGGGTCGGTCCTCCCCTTGTTAGTACCATTTTATTTTTAAAAATAAAATTGATGTTTCCCCTTCGTATATAAATCTAAAGGACCACAATAAAATGCTAAGAAACTGTGATACCTCAGAGGATAATAAAATAATGATTTTATCGCGCTACAGGAGAGAAAAATTAATTAATTAATCTGTTATCACTAGACGGCGGATTTTATGCATTTATAACAAAAATGGGCACGTATATTCTAAAGCAGTGGACGTGTTAAAAATATTTAAGGGCATCAATGTATTAGTTCCAGCTTAATAGGATAATTAAATGGAGAATACAATTTTGATTTGGCTCCTGTGTCCTGCAATCACTGCAAACATTTTATATTTTGCATAAAGATCCGCGGTCTAGTTATCCAGTTATATTATAAAACCTCGGATGAAAACTTCGTGAATATTTCTTGTACCTTTTATCGAAATCGTCCAGAAAAATAATGCAAAATAAATTACAGAATGCCTTCGAATTAACAGAAGGCTACCAAGTCGTCACTGAATATCCGGCAACTGGTACTTTTGCCCTATACATAATTCGCTCTACCAAAAAGTGTGTTCAGTTTTGCAGTCGCTGTATCGTTAAAAAATATCTTGAAAATGAAGTATGGACGGTAAAAGTAGAAGCTTGAAGGTCTAAGACGAGTCCAAGTTGATCGTTGTATAATATTTTTGTGTCGCAAAGTTTACACGGTTCAAATGCCGAGAATTTTTCGAGACTGCAAGCATCCGCTGGATGCTTTCGGTGCAGCGCAGCGCAGCGCAGCGGTGATATCGCGCGTCATAAGAGGAAACGAACAGTGCCGAGAATAATCTTCCGGGCGCCCTTTGAATTTCGTATTGCCGATTTATCACTGACTTGGCGGCTTTATTTGCTATCGCGTTGCCGGGGGAGGCAGTAACCGCGGTGCGAAGCCTCTGCTATATATATGTACCGGCTAATCTCGTTATCGTCAACAGCCGTCGACTGCTTTCTCCACGCCTCCCTCTTTCCGATCTCCTCCACGTTCCTTCTCTCTTTCTTTTTTTTTCGCGCCCACACGCACGTGCGTGATCCTCAGACAGTTAATTTCGCTCACTTGTCAGTCTTTCTCGCCAGCAGTGGTGGCTCGAGGTCTTCTCCCGTCTCAAATTACTTCGCATTAGCAGCACCGCGCGCGTCTTAAGGGGTCATGCTTAGTTAACAATCTGAAAAAGCCTGGTCTCTAGCCGGTTTTTTCCTCGAAAATTAATGGACCTTCTTTCTCAAACAACTGGTTTGTTTAAAACCACCTATGTTCGCAACTCGCCGTAATTTTTCTACTGCGGGCTCCCGGAAAACAGCTACAACCTCGTTCTCGCAAGTTGTTCTCCCGAAATCAATTGAAACGATTCTCTTAATTATTTAATCTGGTACACGAACGCGCAATGTGTTTTACATTCAATGAAATTTTTCAAGAATCGTATGCTCGCGTAACGATCCTGCTGAAATCATACGTATACATACTGAGAGAACTTCCGCGAATTTGTTATTTTTAATGAACCTGTTCAGAGAAATCGCGCTGACCAAGCAGTTGTTTAGGCTTGTTTTAATACTTTTCTGCGAGAAAGTATTATAAATATCTGTGATGCATGCACTTCTGAGATACTCGTTACAAAAATGTTTTAATTTCGATTTCACTCCAGTTTGTTGCAATTCAAGTAGAACATTGTTATTTTGCATAAAGATCAGTCTAGTAATAATGACAAGGTTACATCTACTCTGAGTTTGTACAATTTTTCTTGCAATATGTGCTTCGATAAAACAGTGATACATATCTAGTCTTCTTCAAATTTCTGAAGAAAATCTTTCTTTTATCTTGTAATTTCATTGGGTACATTATTTTCGGCCTATAAAATACATTAAGAAAGAAAATAAATTTCGATTTACTGCAGTTTGTTGCAATTGGAGTAGAACATTTTTATTTTGCATAAAGATCAGTCTAGTAATAACGACAAGGTTACATCTACTCCGAGTTCGTACAATTTTTCTTGCAACATGTACTTCGATAAAACAGTGATTTCTGGCCTTCTCCAAATTTTCAATGAAAATACAGTCAAACCTGTTTTTGTGCGGCCTTTTTTTCGCCATATGTAAGTTCGCCGCGAGGTTAGGTCAATCTCAACGGTGCACAGTGATCGATTCCTCAATTCTAGGTGGACAAAATACAAAATTTGTGTTCTCTTGTAGTAATAATTAAAACAAGTGTATAAAAACTACATGAACTTAAAAGAATTATGTATATCATTTCTTTAAAATGGACATAACATAAAATAAATATTTAAAAAATATTTATATATATTATACATATATTAATAATAAAATAAAATAACATAAATTAAATATTTTATAGTTTTTGTTTAAATACGTGAATAAACAATACACAAAATGGAAAGAATTAATCTTAACTTATATTTAAAAATTAGTTAAAGTTCTACAAAAATATAATATAAAATTACAAAATTATAATAAGGAATGTGCACGACAAAGGTGCATATTCTAAATTATTCTAAATTATAATCTTTTTTAAGGTGATTTGAGTAAGAAACTCTTTGCCTCTGCTGCTAATTCTTTAGAACATTTTTTAGTAATTTTCCTCTTACTAAAAAATGATATAAATGACGAACGGGCAAAAACGGGCAAGCGATATTTAGTATCATTACTTTGAAATAAGTATTCTTCAAAACTATCAAAGAACGAAGTCCGGCCGAGTCCGGGAAAAGAAGTTATATGTATAATTTGATCTCTTCTTAAATAATATTATTAGTTAACCTGTGTTTTATATGATTTACACGGCAAAATACAATTATACAACACTTTCTCGCTATTTCGTAAAGCTTCGACATATTTTCTAAGTGAGACTTTTTTAATACGGTCCCCCTCCACCGCATAAAAAAATTTTCTTTAATATGTCGTGAAAAATTATTTGTTATAGCTATTTATGAAGTTCGTGAATGTTTTTTTGTGCGGTTTTTTTTGCGGTCCCTATCTACCGCACAAAGACAGGTTTCACTGTATATGTATTTCTAAATTGAATAACTGTGAACGGAAATGTTAGGATCCAGTTGATTCGACTGGTTCAATAGTTTCAAGTGTTAGTACGACGTACCCAGCGACGGTAGTTAAAACGTAAACGCAGAGTGCTTTACAGAATGAATTTGAACGGCTGCCAAACCACTGATCGAAGTCGTTCTTCCATTTCCAGATGACACGTACATGTACGACGAAGACGCACGATGCGGGGGTGGATTAGGTCCAGGCCCAGGAGGTCAGCATTGGTATGACGAGCCCCCATATGAGTCAGACCCTGAAGATTTCCTCATGGGAGCGAGTGGTGGTGGTGTACCAACTGCGACTATTCAGAACGGAAGGTGAAATTATATTACTTTTTGCCACGAGAGACAATCCCCAGTAGTGCAATCGAATATTATAAACTTGGAAATTCATCAAACCATAAATTACTAGATTAATAAATTACTGGTAGAAAAGAATTTCTACTTGGCTTTACTTACTTGTAATTGATGCAAATCCAGGAGAGATTTCCAACTCTGAATTTCTAGAGCATTAATAAAAATGATTAATTTTCAATTTTAATAGATTTCGAAGAAAGAGTTACCAAATAAAATCATGTTTCCATTGGCCATGGCATTTTTAGATCCAAAGTAAATAAATATCTATTAATTACTGTTCCTCTTGTAATCGTACAGCCTGACGAATTTAGGCTACATTTTCCAGTAAAATGTGAAGGGGATGGTAGCTTGGACGATTTTTATTTCGTATAAAAATACTTGTGATAAATATCAGTAGTCCAGTCAATGAATGCTCATAAGGGGGGTGTAGATGGAAATGGAAGGAACACAATTTTTAACTTTGGGACTTTGTTTGGATTAGTTAGGAGATAAACATACTAAAAGCTCCCCACTCCTATGAGGTGAGCGGGGTACGTAGAAGGTCCCCTTTTTCGGTTTTCCGCTTATATCTCGAAAACTATGCGTCCTAGCGATAAGACCACTCTATGTATACAAAATTAAAGCTGACAAAATGTGCCATAAGATTGATTTGATTCAGCTTTTCGCTACCTCGCATAGTTCCCGAGATATTAGCGCTCAAAGTTCACTAATTGTGTTGAAGAGTTACCTAGTCAAATAAGGCAAGAATTTCTTTTTGCCAGTCAATCCAGTCAATCTTATGGCACATTTTGTCAGCATTAATGTTGAATAGAATGGTCTTATCGCTAGGATGCATAGTTTCCGAGATATAAGCGGAAAACCAAAAAAGGGGACCTTCTACGTACCCCGCTCACCTCCTAGGAGTGGGGACCTTTAGTATGTTTACCTCCTAACTATTCCAAACAAAGTCCCAAAGTTAAAAATTGTGTTCCTTCCTTCCATTTCCCTCTACAACTTTTCGTTGACTGGACTACAGGATGGATTTCGATTTTCCAATGTTTTACCGTGAATTTTCAGTTATCTGACTGTAGGTTAGGTATTTTTAAGTGTAACGCGAGAGATATGGTGCTGAAAGGTCTCTGAATATGTTCCAGAGTGTGCTACACGCTGAATTTGAGGCCAGAGAACAGAAGCGAGGGTGTGATATCGCTTCGGACAGCTGGAGACATCAGTTTACCTCGAGATCGTTCGAGGAAAGGAGCAAGTTCGACGATGCGAGGACTTATTGTACCGCAAGGTCACAATAATCCACCCACTATCATACCACTTACGCACTCGAGAGCCTCTCGAGAAAGCGGAGATTACGCGAGTAGCGACGTTCAGGTAAGTTTGCGCACGAAACCAGTTTCTAGAAGACACTGAACGCATATTTATCGAAGGGGAACCATAGCGTGCGGAAGTCTCTCGCCTCTTCTCGATTATTTTCAGTTCTGCTGTTTCGCGTACTCCTCGTAGATGTCGCGTCTAGATACGTAATCGACTGTACAGGCTGTATAAAAAGTAATGGTCATCCGTCCTAGGGGTGAATCTACACCTCTGGATCGGTGGACATTTGTAGGAGAAACTTGCCGCAAAATTGTTTACAACAAAGAAAATTGTTGTTAAAGTCTTTTTTTACATCAACGCCTTCTACTCATCGAGGAGAGAAAAAGTTTGAAAGGAGCCATATGTCGCAAACAAATAGTTATTGAGATATAAGCTGTTAAAGTTTTTCAAAATTTGATTGTGTGGAATTATACGGATAGACAAAAGCCTACTAACATACCTACCTACAAAACATCCTAGCCTAACCTGATATGGGGGGTGTCTTTATTGAGCCCCCCTCTATCTTTTACACTGGCCCGAATGGCCCTGTGACCAATTATATAAAAAAAATAAATTGCTAAACGCTAAAATATCAAGACAATATCTACGACGCCTTGGGTAATTCTGCTTTCGTATTGAAGGTTCTACCCGTTCTCTATTGAAGGTTCTACCCGTTCTCCAATACACCAGGACCCAGGGTCCTACTGTTCGCATTTACTCCTGGGTGCTGGGAGACGCATCACATTGGGTCGCCTCCAGTCGCTATGGACTTATCCTCTTCCATTTACACCTAACCCAGACCTAACCCAGACCTGAACTAGACGTATTTTTATTTTTATTTTCCGACCCATGCGCTGCCAGGGACGTGCACGCATGCGTTAGATCCCGATGCAGTAGCAGTAGCAGTTTTTGCGAATATCTCGGCAACCGTTCATTTCCGCAAAATAATTCTTTCGGTTTCGTATTAACCCCTTCCCCCCTCGCCATACGCGCCTGACACCCACCACCGCAGGCGTTGTCACTATACTAAACTTCTGCCAGAATTTGTAGCATCTTCGGTGACGCGTACGGTGTACGTTTTCATTTTTTCGGAGATTATGGAAACGACGGTAGTTCTGGTTGTACGTCGAGGCGTGGTGATTGATTTAATTTTGGTGGTGTAAAGTGTAAGCTCGAGACTGTCGACTGTGTCGGTGAACACGAGTAGGAGTTACCAACTTTCGCCGGGTGATCTACGCCCTGACCACCACCCTCGCAACAGTCGTAGTTACGACCACCACGAACAGTATCATAACTATCGACACACCGACATCGCGAACAAGCCAACATTTGACCCAATCACCGCTCGCTACGATTACAGTCGATGTAACATTTACACGCTCACCGATACTGCTGACATTACATTCCCATTGTCGGAACGAGCGGTAAGTTCATAAGCATACCTGACTGACTATACAGAGTTTCGCCTAACTTCGCCACCTCGAACGTTTCTATCATCGCCACAATTCGCGGAAGCTTCGATCCGCCCCTCATCCCCTTCCCCATTCAAGCTCGCGTAAAAAATTATTTCTTTCGCTATTCGCATTCTTCGTTTCAGTTTACCTCAAAAATCATCTTATTCGCTGTTCAAAATTCACAGTCTACAGTTTACCTACAGAGGAAGCATAGAAAAAAGTCGTTGTTGCTAAAACTGGCAAAAGTTTCGATCCAAAATTCATCATTTCAGTTTACGTAAAAAATCATTTCTTTCGCTATTCAAAATATACATCATAAAAATATAAAAAAGTCATCGTTGTAAAAATTGGCGAAAATTTCAATGCCAAATTCTTCATTTCAGTTTACAAAAAAAATGATTTCTACCGCTATTAAAAATTTACAATATGAAAAAACTTCGACCCATAATTCTTCATTTCAGTTTACGTAAAAAATGATTTCATACGCTGTTCAAAATTTACAATATAAAAATACAAAAAAATCATCGTTCTAAAATTGGCAAAAATTTCGATCAAAAATTCTTTATTCAAGTCTACGTAAAAAATGATTTACGAAGGAAATTCATAAATTCGTTACTTTTTACGTAAGAAATGATTTGATTCCCTCTTCATTTACAATCTGCCCTTTTTCTTGTTTATTTAATTATTTTGAGTATTTAGCCTTTTATCGATGGTTGTCAGCCAAGCCACAAGCGAAGAAACGAGTTTGAACGATGGAATTGGGCGCAGCGTATGTGCGGTCACGGTAAAGCAAACAATTAAAATGCATTAAACAGTGAACGTACGGTTAGAATTCGTTTTTCCCTGTTTTTCTTTTTTGTCACGGGAAAAATTAAGCAAACGACACCGAATCTAAAAGGCAAAGTTAATTTTCGCTTATTATATTCAAGATTTAAGCTTAATACGGATGCGAGGGGTTAAACAAACCACTTCGGCTTAACTATTCCAAGCAATTCGCTATCTTCTAACGTCGAAATGCGATTATATTCCGCGGAACACCTTCCTATTTACCTAATGGAACAGAACCGGAGCTGCATACTAATCTATTTAGTTTCTAGTTGCGCGTATGCAACACCGTTCCAGACATTTGCGTACAGGTATACGTTCCGGCTATTACACTTTTACCCGCACGCGCCGACACATTGAACTCTCGCGATCATCAACATTTTATCAACATCTTCGATCGCGCAACCACCGAATTTCTCCAAATTAAACGCGTATGCGAGTGCAGGGTCGTGAATATTGATTCTTCCAGTCCATTCGGTAAATATTTTGATCGCAATGCACAAATGTTTAACAAATAATCGTTGAATCTCGCGCGCAGAGTTGTCTTCGCGCCTGAATTCATTTTTTTCGGTGCAATTTCCATTTAAAATCACTAAACAAATATTTCACTTGTTACGTCCTAGGGTGGACGTATGTTATAGATTTTAAAAGATTAAATTGATAGATTTAGAATTGAGAATAAAACGCAGTTTTGAACCTTCCTGCATTCACCGGCTTCGGTTCGGGTAATCGAGGATTTGTTAAATACTAAGTGACTTTGATCTTGGAACTGGAACGAAGAAATCGAAGTTGGGTAAACTCTTTTAGAAATGATTTGAAATCTTGATTTTGTGTAAAAATAACAAGAATATATTCTATTGAACAAATTTAGGGTACATTGAGTTATTGAAAGCTTATAATGAATTTGTTAGTAATTACCGTTACGCAGTGATTTCGCTCGCAATGTGGTGGACGTTGCCGCTGGTTTTGGAGATGATGATGTTGATGATAATCCGGCGTGTTATCTTCGCCAACTTCACTTTTCATGTACTCCGGCGGGTTATATCTTCGCCAATTTCACTTTTAACGAACTGGTTGGACTTGATTGGCACAGTAACTTTTGACCATTAGATCTCGTATTGATGAACGAATGCAAACGAGTGCGCTCCCGATGATGAGCTGTCCCTTTTATAGGTTGGTCAATCCTTTGTTCTTAATTTTCGTCAGGTGATTATTTCATCACCATTTCCTCTTAATTGCTTTCTTCTCTGTCACTCTCGTCTATTATATTTTTCGTCTTCCTCTTGGCTGGATCATATTATATTTGTTTATCTCGTAGCTCGATCTCTTCTTAGCTGCTTTCCTCTCAGTCATTCTCTTCTTAATTATGTGCATTGTATTTTTTATCCTCCTCTTGACCAGATCATATTACATTTGTTTATCTCCTAGCAACAAATTGCTCATCGATTCTTCTAAATTCCTACGCAGTCTTTAGTGATGGACAGTCTTCAGCGGATATTAGCTCACGATTTATATTTGGAAATGACTCAATCATTTAATGAAATAAATTTCGCTACGTATTTATTTCGTTTAATAAAGATTCAAACGGAAAATGAGTTTTCCTAATTCTATCGCACGCAGTGTGGTATAATATACGATAGTTTCACATTAATTTGATATTTTATTTCTCGTACAACATTATTGAAGCAAATATATAAAAGATATTGAGAAAATGTATGTTATGCTTGATTTTATCATGAATTATTATTATTGGCTAAACCACTGGACGTGACACACTCTTTTTCTGAAATACAATATTTCATGAAATTTGTATTTTTAAAAATGTCAATTATGTTTTTTTCATTCAATTGATCTCTTACATTCGCTGCTTTTAATAATAAACGAGGCAACACACGCGAGGTATTAATCATGCAGCCAATAACATAATCCGTCAGCGTATTAAACTGAATGGATATTTCATGAAAATTTCGTGAAAGACGATAAAATTATTTCTGCCACGATTTATGCATAATTAACGTTTATTAAACTCAGCGACGATCACCAAGGGATTATTTAAGGATCAAAACAGCCCGAAACAAACACCACGTTACCAGTTTAGGTACGTTAATATTCCGCTTTAGAATTTATGAATAATGACATAAGATTGAATAATGAAATATTTAATCGGAATAATTTTAGTGGTACATCTATTGATATTTACAGCAAACATTTGCACTGTATTATTAATTATACGATGTACAAATCCAGAGTGCAAGCTGCACGTTGTATTCGAAACTGAATATTCACGGATTACGTAGTATGTATCCCAATAATAAATGATGCGTGATCGCTAATCTGGGGGATGATGTATCCAAAACATCAACAATTTCATAACCGAATCATTTTCAGTTTATTTATATACAATATACACGTATATATTACACTTTCTCATCGACCGAGTAACAAAAAGTTGCACGTTTCCCTCGGGACCAGTTTCTGCAAAAGAATCTTTTTGTCAAACTTGGTAATCTATTTTCACTGCAGCTGCAAGAAGGTTACAAAAATCATGAACTTTTCTATTCTCGTATTAGTAATAGACAGCGGATCTTGTTAGTTAATTGAAGAGAGTAAAAATATTAGACGAATTTAAAGATGGAGATCATATTATTTTCAATCTGTTCAACATATTAAGATAGAAAATAAATTTCTATTATTTTTTAATCTATTATACAGGGTGTCTCAGCTGAAGGAGACCACCTGAATATCTCCTTTATTTTCAATGGCAAAAAAAAATATTTATCGCATAATTTAAATGGTATCGAAGGAGGAATATCATAGAAGAACAATTTTTGTTCTCCGGTTATTTTTTCGTAGTTTTTTCAAGGTCATCGTTATTTTTGTATCGGGAAAACTTTTTTTTTATTCCATCTTGTTAATGACTAAAACATATTTAAATCTATCTGTTCAGCCGCTATAAGATGAAATAAAAATAGATAAGTTTTCCCGATAAAAAATAACGATGACCTTGGAAAAAAACTGTGAAAAAACTTCTTCTATGATATTCCTCCTTCGATACCATTTAAATTATGCCACAAGTATTTTTTGTACCATTAAAAAAGAAGGAGATGTTTTGGTAGCTTACTTCAGCTGAGACACCCTGTACAATAAATTTTCTATCTATTATTTTCCATTATTTATCCCATGTACCATTTAAACTGTGGTGCCCAAGGTGGTTCGAAACCCACCTTATAAAAACTGTAGGTCCCGTCGCCAAATTACCCTGGCAGTTAAGAAAGTGACGTAAAATAAATTAAAAAAACAAATTTCCATTTCGCGCGGTCCAGTTTGTTGCAATTCAGACACGACATTTTTATTTTGCATAAATTCGTCTAATAAATGCATAAAATCCGCTGTCTAATTTGATTAACCCCCTTAGCACTAAAAAATTGCTGTACCATTATCCAAAATATTGTTTACATTATTAAATATGTTGGTATCTAATTAATAACTAAACATTCGTGTGCCCATAATAAAATAGCTCGGAGTGCAAAGGATTAAATACAAGTGTCACTGAACGCACAGAAAAATTACGAGAAAACAAAATACGCAACATCTACCGACACGTTTCGTCGTTGTTCCTCAAAGTGTTCACCGAACGAAACGCGGCTGAATTTTCGCGGCGTGGACACGCACAAGTTTTTCCATACACGGCGACGCGTTAACTGGCCGAGCTTCGTGAACTTTAGAGCGAATGGCTGAGAATGCAATTTTCCAGGAACTTAATTCAAACTTTTGGAACGTCTAATACACTGCTCTCAATTTCCGCTACAACTTAGGGTATCTTATTGCAAGCGCTTGCGTTATTAACAATGAAACAAGAGTTTGTACATAAAGACATCATTCCGGTTCACGAGGGAATGCTGTACCTGAAACTTCAACGAGGCATGTTTAGATAGCAATTTCAGCAATCTTATTGTTCTCTTCTTACTACTCTAGCGTGATTGGGTTCTATCCGCACCACGTGCATACATGTCCACAAGTCGTTGTACAGGGTGTCCAGAAAATATGCTCATTCTTCGAAGTGGCGATTCCTGATGTCATTTGAAACTACTTTTTCCTCTGCGAAAATCTTCTCCGCGGGTTCTTTTTTTAATTTAATGTTGCTTCAACATCAAAGGTCATTAGCAACAGTAGGAACTTGTTCGAGAATTATTAACGAAAAACACCGGATCATACGCCAGATGAGGGGCTGGGGGCACGAATTGAAGGGAAAGGGTTACCACCCCCTCTCTGTCAGTACCGAATTAGTCACGTGAAAGGGAAGATAGAAGGACAAGGAAGAGTGTTTTTCCTTAACAATTCACAAAGGAAAAAATTACTTCAAGACACATCGACGATCACTCCTGTATGCTTCTTTAAGCACGACATTTTCGGGACACCCTGTACATACAGGGTGTTCATTTGAAAACTTTCCAGCCGAATATCTCGGAAAGTACCATATGGAAGATATTAAAAAAGTGTAGAACACGTGTCCAAGGATTTCGAGGGGGACAGAGGGGGGCAGTATCAGTTTTTTATTTGGGTGGCGTTTTCATGGTCATTTGAAAGTCAGCTTTGTTTTCTCAACCGGAAACCTATACTTTTTATTATGGGATCTTATTGTACGTAAAAAGACCAGCAATTTTCGTAGGATACTTTTTTTTATCCGCGCACTAGTTTCGGAGATATTTAAAGAGAGGTAGAGCGAGTCATATTGTGTAGAGGGAGCACCATCATGTTGGCAGTACAAAAACTCTCGCAGTATACAGGGTGTCCCACGCAACTGGAACAGGCTGTACCTCCTAAACGGTTGGGAATTTGGGAATAGTAGTCCAGTCGCCAGGTACTTTTACCTGGAAAGTATGTATTCCGAACTCAATGAAATTTTGACACGTCATTTAGGGGTACTCTGGGGTGTCGAAACTGAGTTTTCGACCTCGAGGATCCTGTGCTAACTTGGGGAGGAGGTGAAAACCACGATTTTTATTACCTTATTTTGATTTTTCGTCTATTACACAATAACTATGGGGCCTAAGAACTTTCTTTTTTCATTTTTGGAAAGAGCATTAAATTTCCTTCAAATTTCACTGTTCGAACGTATTTTTTGACCCAATAGGCACCGAGAGACAGGCGTTTAAAAATTAGGAAATTAAGTGGCAACTGACGAATATAGGAAAAGACAGAGCAAATGAAACTGTCCAACAACAAAAATGTTTCCATATAACTGTTGGGTGTATGTTATACAGTTTTTGGCGCTGATTCCGAATCTGGCCTTCATTTTTTTCTCCTACACGCACAGTTTTTGAGAAATTTCAGTTTGAAAAAAAACATGTTTTTCGAATTTGAACAAATATTGTGATGTTATTATATAAGATATTGTATTGTTCGATTGTCTATACTTTCCCGAATCCAGCGATGTGCAATAGTAATAGGTTGTGATTGTTTAAACATGTTTAAAATATCATTAAAGACGAAGAGACGCCACTTTTGTACACATTTTTGAGGATATTTTTCAATTTATATAAAAAAATAAGGGTCTAAGGGTCCAGCGGAAAATCGAATTGCACCACGCGATAGAGCAGACTTGTATCTTGAGAAACCACCCTTTCAACTTTCCAATGTCAACGTTCTTTTCGATCCTGAAAATTTCTGAATTTCAAACTTGCAATTTCCTGTTAAATGTTACAATGCGTGGCTCAAAATGTCAATTTGCGAAACGTTTCCTAATTTCGAACGCCTGTCTCTCAGTGCCTATTGGGTCAAAAAATACGTTTGACCAGTGAAATTTGAAGGAAATTTAATGCTCTTTCCAAAAATGGAAAAAGAAAGATCTTAGGACCCATAGTTTTTGAGTAATAGGCGAATAACCAAAAGAAGGTATCAAAAATCGTGGCTTTCACCCCCTCCCCAAGTTAGCACAGGGTCCTCGAGGTCGAAAATTCAGATTCGACACCCCAGAGTACCCCTAAATGACGTGTCAAAATTTCATTGAGTTCGGAATACTTTCCAGGTAGACGCCTTTTTTCGAACTGTCGACCATAGGACTATAGAGGAAAATGTTATAAGAAAAAGTTGAATGGCATCAGACGGTGCATACTACGCAATTTTAGTTGCATAGTATGCACCGTCTGATGCCGTTCAACTTTTTCTTATAACATTTTCATCTATCCCCAACCGTTTAGGAGGTACAGCCTGTTACAGTTGCGTGGGACACCCTGTATAAGTATGACTCGCTCCACTTCCCTTTAAATATCTCAGAAACTAGTGCGCGGATAAAAAAAAAGTATCCTACGAAAATTGCTGGTCTTTCTACGTAGAATAAGATCCCATAATAAAAAATACAGGTTCCCATTTGAACAAACAAAGTTGACCTTCAAATCGCCTTGAAAACGCCACCCAAATAACAAACTGATACTGCCCCCCTCTTTCGCCCTCGAAATCCTTGGACACGTGTTTCAAACTTTTTCTCATATCTTTCATACTTTCCGAGATATTCGGCTGAAATGTTTTCCAATGAAACACCCTGTATATTCCACACACGGAACGCATTGTACAAGTTGAAAATACACAGGAGAATATTACACAAGACTCTGATACTCTGTCAACACTACGGGAACATTAATAACAGTGATGTTACCACGGATGTGACGATCACGCGGATAACTTGTGCTTCGTCGAGGGACTTGCAGACATAACCTCACCATAAGAACGATATTAGAAAATGAGTTTTCCTAAAAAAATCCGTCTTACATTTAATTTGGCTGCTCTTTACTAACAAATTTGTGCCTTCCTCTTACGATTTATGATGTATTTGGTATGTAATCCTCTAGATTTGTACCCGGCGCGGATACAGACTGAAGTTTCGAACCTTTAGGATCAATAGTTGAGGAGATATGGTCGCTTAAAGTTGAGCGTATTCACAGTTTTTTGGCAGGTAAGGGCGTCGCCATATTGGTTTGTAGCGACGGTCGCACACCGCTTACTGAGTTGGTTATGATTAGGTCGAAGGGGCTGGGGGGGGGGGGGGGAGCAAGGTAAGCGGTTCGCGGTCGTCACTACAAACCAATATGGTGGCGGCCTTACCTGTCAAAAATGCTCAACTTTAAGGGACCATATCTCCTCAACTATTGATCCTAGAGGATCGAAAGTTCGATCTGCATCCGCGCCGGGTACAAATCTACTGGATTACATACCAAATACATCATAATTCGTAGGAGAAAGGTACTACTTTTGAGTCCGGTAAAGTAAAGTTCACCTTTCAATTTAATGTCTTCGAACAGAAAGGAACGGTGTCTCAAAAAAATGTTATACATCCTTCAAAGGACTTTTTGATGAGGAAGCGGTGGTCTGCGAGTCGTTCGTTCGCGGGCCGAGACCACTCGAATGAATTAGCTGCAGGAAGACCATGACAATCGCTTAAATGTTCCCCTAATTTTCTGATCCCGAGAGCTCACAGCATGCACATAATCTGGGCTGATCCTTTTGTACGTGCACGTATGGTATATTACTATTTTTATATCCAGCCACACATACACATACACACGACACAACACTCTGATCCTCGACTCTGTCGAATTGTTGCTATATAATCGATGGTGATCCCTATAGGTTCGATTTGTCGATCTAGCGCCCCAACCCCGTTCACGTAAACGATCGATCTCCTTCAGACAGCACCCGCGCCCTAAACCGAACTAAAAGCCCGCTTCTCCTTTTACATTTGCGTGATTAGAATCAGTCTCTGTGAGTATCAACGTTTTAGAGCCGGAGTAGCGGCGAAGAAGGACTGTCGCCGAGCCAGAGCAGCGACTACGAGGATCAAGAAGAACTTGAGAATCAGCACTCCGCCACCGTACACACAGTACGTGACATATACAACTCCTCCTTTCACAAAATGTCTCCTTCTCTTTCTTTCTCTTTCTTTCTTTCTTTCTCTGTCTCGCTGTTTCTCTTCTCTATTTCTCTTTCTATACCCTTCCGTTGCACTGGTTAAGTGTTGCATGATCGTGGCTACGTAGAACACCATCCTCCCTGGCTGTGTAGTAGTTACGACTAATTGTAAGTAGCGCACACACACGGTGAAATGATGCACGGTGTTGGGCTGGTGGAAAAGTGATGTCTGTCTCGACGAATCCAACGTGGTTCCACGATTTTCTTCACGTTGCGATGGGTCCCTGACACTGACCACTTCAGGGTACAGTCTTCCCTCGCATAGTGTCACTTTCCTCTCTACGGATAGTGTTACTTTTTAGGCGGACAATGTAACACGATCCGAGGTCGGATATCGGCGAGGCAATACCAATCAGTGATGGCAGAAATGTGCAAGATTTCACGCGCATGCGCGCCGATTAGCCTCAATATAGTAAGATTCTCGATGAAATGGGGTACCTTGAGCACCCCGCAGAATTTTAAAAAATTTATATCATCTGATTCTGAAAAATGAATGTATAACAAGTGTATTTGTGTATATTTTGTAACTCGTAGGACACGTCCTCGAGTCTTTTTGTCCGGTCAGATTGTTTCGGTACATACCCGCCTATAAATACAGAGTGTCCCAAAATTCCTTCAACAGCCGGAAATGCGAGGTTCCTGAGATCATTTGAGGCAACATTTTCCTTTGCAAAAATGTTATCCGCGGCTTTGTTTAGGAGTTATTAACAAAAAACACGGACCAAAAAAGTCGGCCCGGCGCGCCAACTGTGTTTTTCGTTAATAGCTCCTAAACAAAGCCACGGATAACATTTTTGCAAACGAAAATGTTGCTTCAAATGATCTCAGGATTTTGGACACAGGATTTGGAATTTTGGGACACCCTGTATAACTGCCTCAGGGCTCTGCTACCTCATCATAGATACGTTACTGTCTGTCGCGCATGCGCGTGAAATCTTGCATATTTCTGGCATCACTGATACCAATGCTGTGATAAAACTTTATTACTTGTTAGTTTGGTGAAATTTTTCTGTTTCAAACGAGACCGAACACGATAGAATTGCGATTACATTGACTTGTTCAATAAGCGACGAAAGTTTCGAACGCAAATAAGGACAGCCGGCATAGATCAAAGGGCTACTTATCGATTGCAATGGTAACGCAAATACAAAACTTCTTTATTTCTTATTCTTCATTTCCAGAACTTCTACTAACATACTTCTGAGATTCCCTGGTTAAAACAAGACTAAACTCGACAGAGTTTCAATCATATTTACTGAAGTCAGTAAATATTTGTTTTTTTTTTAATTTATCAAAGTCAGTAAATATGGTCGAACTTATGCCGTATTTAGATTCCTTTTAATTGGAAAGATCTCACAGATACGTTGGTCAAAGTTCTGTTAGAGAAGAATGAAAAATACAAAAACTTTTGAATTTGAATTGACGCTGTAATCGATGCGCACCCTTTTGAACTGTGCCGGCTGCCTTTGCGCGCTGTCTGTCCTTCTCTATGTTCGGCAAACTTCAAGGAACACAGTAGTTCTACGGTTTCTGAGCCTCCATATCCTCGAGATAGTAACACTATGCGAGGGAAGACTGTTGTATTTCACTTCCGAGAACACACTGTACAATCTACTGTGCGCGTGGTCAGTTGCAATTAAATACACGTTTCAACAGGGTTTAGTTTACAATGGGTTCAGTTCGAGCGAATGACGAAAATCATAGAAAACAGAGCTGCGAGAGGTACCCCCTTCGCCAGTACCGGATTAGTCACATAAACGCATTTTTTTTACCTCTTCCGTAAAAAAAAGTACCGGATTAGTCACGTGACATTGTGACGCAGCGAAGTTGTGGAAGGGGAAGGTAGAGTACGGACACAGGTCTTGTAAGGCATAATGTGTGCATAGTTCGTTCAATAGAAATTGATACTAAATTAGAAATTGAATCTAAATACATCATGGATGACATTTGTAAACAACATAACTGGTGTACATTGTGGCATTAAAAATATTAAGCGATATTGCTAGCTTGTCAACAATTCGAACACAGTTTGTTACATTAAGAAGTGCGTATTTGTATACAGGGTGTGTCCGTTAAGTTATGTCACCATTTTTTAGGCATTTCCGGTAGTGTAAGTAAAAAATGTTTTAGACAAAGGTTTCTCAGTACTTGGTGAGCTACATGTTCGGATATTCTTAAATCTGAAAAAATGCTTTTCACGTAAAAAACTAAAGGTCACCTTGACTTTTTTAAATGGCACCATATGTTTCGAACGTCATAGGATTATTGCTGATGTCGAGACGAATTCAACAGTGTATTATACTATGACCTGCGGATGACCTGAAACTCAAAAATTTTGTTTGGTGTGGATTTCTTCGGAGAAAATTTGACAGCTGCTCGATATCTTAACTTTTTGGAAGAAAAACTTCCACACTTATTGCAAGACGTTTCACTGAACATTAGGAACGATATCTATCTTCAACAAAAAGGGTGTTCAGCCCACAATGCTATTATAATTAGGGGATATCTTAATAACGAGTTTAGAAATCGTTGGATAGGAACGTATGGTCCAATTCGTTGGCCATCACGTTCTCCGGATCTGTCTCCGTTGGATTTTTATCTTTCGGGATATCTGCAATCTGTTGTATACGACACAACAATCAATAATGTTCAAGAACTTCGGAATCGCATAACAACTGCATGTAATAACATAAACCGTGACGCCCTAATTATGGCGACAACGAAAAGTCTAATATAAAGAGCGGAGCTCTGTATCGTAGAAGATGCGGATCGCAGTTCGAACATCTAATGTAACTTGCTTTGTTTTGTAAGAAATAATTTTTCAATAAAGTTACGTTTGCAGAAAATTTTTGAGTTTGAGGTCATTTCAAGGTCATGGTGTAATACACTGTTGAATTCGTCTCGGCGTCAGCAACAACCCTATGACGTCCAAAACATATGGCGCCATTTAAAAAAGTCAAGGTGATTTTTAGTTTTTTACGTAAAAAGCATTTTTTCAGATTTAAGAATATGCGAACACGTAGATCACCAAGTACTGAGAAACTTTTGTCTAAAACATTTTTTAATTACACTACCGGAAATGCCTAAATATGGTGACATAACTTAACGGGCACATCCTGTATAAAGGAATTAATTCGATTGGATTTTCGACATTTAAACAACACCATTGATTTACGACGAGAATTCGCGAACATTTAACTCCACGTTTTCAAAAACGATTAATCCCACACGATGGTGCGGAACGTTCTATGGATCGTTGTAGACTCCAGCTTTAAACTTGCAGCAACGTGATTTTTTCCCACTCGCAGTTGATCCCATAGCAACTATGCAATTTGCGGATAACATAAATGGACTTTAAAGCAGAAGGAAGTATCATTGAAAAGAATATATTGCCTTCATACAATTTCTGTTCTTTTAGAACGGTATATGCCGTGCAACGTATATCTATTGTCTGTAATAACTGTGTTTTTATTAAAATTTACTTTACTGCGTTTTCGAAAAAAGGAAATGCGGTCGGAGCTTCTCGCCGACAGTGCACATTCTGTTTTATTTAGACGATCGTCGAATGCGAGGTAGCTTGCAATGTTGTTCAAGTGCTTCGTCGAATTTGTTTGTGTTCGTGAACATTATATTCATTCTAAATGAAATAGTAAGAGTGGAGAAACTATTTTTAAATAAGTGTTTACGTCACGTTAATATTAATTTATTTACTTCTTTCATCTGGTCTCAGCAATTGATGTTTCAGAAATTAATGGATTGATTTATTTTCTATTTTTTTATTTTACGTAGCACTTAACTGCCAGGGATATTTCGCGATTCGTTAATGATGTAAAGAAAGAGTCCACGATGAAGTGTACTAGTTGAGAAAGAAATAGTTATTATTGCGAATTGAATAATTGAAAAACCAAGATTTCTTAACGCCTACCAAAATTGATATAAGAGTCAAGATTTCTTACAAAATTGCAGCAGAAATAAAGTATTGAAGAACTGAGACGACAGAGATGAATAAAAATGAGACTAAAGGCTATCTTGAAGTTACACAGTGAAACATTATATAATAACAGCGCAACTGTCGACATTGCTTTTTCACTATCCCAACAGAATTACACCCACTAAGTCGATAGCGAAAACGAAAGAAGCTTTATTTGTCGATGTGTAGCACGTTGTCCCTAATATGTAGTGGGATAAATCACACTTCGATGTCAGTAGCGGCCATCTTCACTTCCCCTGTCGATAAACCGTCTATCCTTCTACAATGAATTCTGTTGAATGATCATTTTGTTGACAAAGTTTCGTTTCCTCCTGAGCATCGTATCGGAATGGCGATTCCCCCGAGTCCACGTGGACGAAACCTATGTTCAAAATTGAATTACGAATTTTTCTTTTGCGCTGTTTCGCTGGATCGTAGACGAAACCACTTTGCGCCCTAGACATCTACACGTCCGATGCAAAGGTAGCTAATTCCTGAACATTTCTACCTGTTATACAAACACAACACGTGCGTCTACTCCACCGACAAGTCGACAACGACATCGTGCAGGCTCGAAGCCGAGGTTCGACGGCCTTCGTGAATCTTTCACGACTGTACCGTTATACAATATACCTATATAAATATTATATATATATATATACATATATACGTATTATTATATAATTGTTGCATGTTCTCAAAACTTTGCAGAGCAACGAAAGTGTCCTGTTGATCCTACACCTTTTGTAAAAAGACTTCACTCATCGACTTCTGCTTCGATCGAACAGCCACGCGAGAACATCATCAATTTGTTAGAGCAATTGAAAACTTTCCTTCGAAATTATGCCATTTCTTCGTTGTACATATAATAATTTCCACTGATTCCAGTTTGTATTACAGCAACAGTCAGATACATGTCCGACGAACTTCTTCTTCCGAGACGCTCTTACAGGGTACAGTAAAGCTTCGATTTAACAAGGAGAACCCCCGCTCTGTCCCTCACGGACTTAGTTCAGACTTTACAGAGTTATACATAGATCTCGTTCCCCTGATTACGAAAATACCCCATTATAGGCGCAGACGCTCAATAGTTTTCGAGATATTTGCAATTAAAGTTTCATTTTAACAGATTTTTAAAAAACAAAAAATATTTGTTACGCTGGGAGAATTATATCAAGAACGGGGGTACAATTTATGACAAGTACAATGCCATTAATCAGTGGACATATGATAGATTCAAAGAGGCTCGTGCAAACTTTCAACAAGTAACCACACGGGATTTGCAACAGTGGGCTCTAGCAGCAGCCAGCCAATACAAAACAGACAGTAGTAATAGATCGAGTGTTTCTTCTATAAAATAATAAGTATCATTTTCAATTAGTCCTTTAGCGAATAAAAATATCTTATTTAAAATTTATTTAACATTGAAAATGCATTTTCCATGAAAAAAACAATAAAAAATAATTTACCACGAAGGGATTCGAACCCGGGCCTGCGGCATAACAGTTCAGCTCGCTGCTGTTACGCCACACCACTGCTTGTTAAAAATCTGAACTAAACTGATATTTTACGGTTATGAAACTTTACTTCACCTAATATCTCGAAAACTATTGAGCGTCTGCGCCTATGATGGGGTATTATCGTAATCAGGGGAACGAGATCTATAACTCTGTAAAGTCTGAACTAAATCCGTGAGGGACAGAGCGGGGGTTCTCCTTGTAAAAAAAAACTACTAAACACAGTTCAAATGATATCGTGTTCAGTGCCATTTCGATAAGAAAAATTCCACAAATAACTTGGTCAAAGTCCCGTAAAAAATAATGAAAAATAAAGAAGTTTGTAATTGTATTAGTAGTGGTTTACACTTACGAAAAATGACAAGAATTCATTTATTTAGACGTCGCGCGATTCTTATTATAATACGTGCTCTATAATACAGATATTTATTAAATCATTTCTTATGGAAGCATCTTTATAATTCGATCAATTCGTCGTGGTACGTTTAGTGTTAAGAATCAGCTTTGCACCTCGAAGTTTTAACACAGGGTGTTCATTTGAAAACATTCCAAGCAAATATCTCGAAAAGTATGAAAGATACGAAAAAGGTGTAAAACACGTGTCCAAGGATTTCGAGGGGGAAAGAGGGGGGCAGTATCAGTTTTTTATTTGGGTGATGTTTTCAAGGTCATTTGTAGGTCAACTTTATTTTTTCAAATGGAAACCTATATTTTTTATTATGAGATCTTCTTGTACGTAAAAAGACCAGCAATTTTCGTTGGATACTTTTTTTATCCGCGCACTAGTTTCGGAGATATTTAAAGAGAAGTAGAGATATCTGCGAAAGTAGTGCGCGGATAAAAAAAAAAGTATCCTACGAAAATTGCTTATTAATTAATGAAAAATATAGGTTTTCATTTGAAAACACAAAGTAGACCTTCAAATGACCTTGAAAACGCCACCCAAATAAAAAAGTGATACTGTCCCCCTCTTTCCCCCTCGAAATCCTTGGACACGCGTTTTACACTTTTTTGATATCTTTCATACTTTTCGAGATATTCGGCTGGAAAGTTTTCAAATGAACATCGAAATGTTTTCAAAGAGTTGCATTCTAGAATCGGACATTTCATACGCAACAAGCATATCTAATAGCTTTCTTCGAAAATATTCTGAAAGATTGCCCTAATCCGCATGAGGGTTAAATCGAGAAAATTTTTATTTCGCCGAATAGCTTGCAACTAAGTGCACCTGTTTAAATTCAATGAAATTTGAGACAGAGGAAATCCAAGCTGGAGATTGTATACCGTACAGCTGAGAACAGTGTCTGGCGTGGCTGGTCGATCGAGCGAGCGGCAGCAACTGTTATATGAATTTCCTCTTTTCATTGGCGTCGGTGTCGTTCACACCGAAGAGAGGAAGGTTCAGTTGGCATGTCGGCGCGCTCCAAATCCGCTGTTGAAATTTTCAGTCCGAGGCTAGCGTGCTGCTCGAAGGCGACGCCAGAGCAAGGATCGCCGGGCCGGCGAGAAACTTGCGGCACGACGTGCAGCGCAAGATCTCCAGGCTTCGACAGGATCGCGCTTCTTCGGAAGCGTTCCCATGCAGCGCCAGCAGCGTCGAAAGTCTCCCGAGTGGAAGTGGATCCAGCACGCAAGCACTCGTACGTGCAGGAAGCAATCATAGTTCGATATCCTGCGAGGACAGAGACGCTGTCAGCCCTACCGCCACAGGACCCGTGCTCTGCAGGGCCAGGGCGCTCGTCGACTACACGCCCAGCCCTTACGACAAGGACGCTCTGAAATTCAAGGTCTGTTCCTCCGATTACTCTAACCGCCCACACTGCTATACGGTAAAGTGCCCAAATATCAATCACTTTTTGTTGATGTCATTTTTTTGGTTATTTTAGAATGCTCTCTCTCGACCAAAAAATTACCAGTTGTAGATCAGAGTTGGGCAAAATGTAATTTCAATCACAATTACAATTACATACCAATTACTGTGTTTCTGCAATTTCAAATTACAGTAATTCTAATGCGATTACAAATAATTGTTAATTGGTAGTTGCAATTACAAGTAATTGTAACTGGTAGTTGCAATTACTTTCCAACACTCACACACCGCTAGACCATGTATACGTACGCGAGGATTTCAAGGCTCCGGGATTCCACTTCTGATTTCTCGATAATGCAAAGACGGGGTTTTTTAGTAGTCAAAATCGCTAGATGGAAGATCAATCTAGGGCGCTGTTTGCCTCAAAAGTCCTTCTTTTACGTTTCCGAGCAATGGTTTTGCAATATTTGGCTGCATGTTGTCCGTCCTTGTGACGGCGCCGTTGCGTCGTGCGTGGCGTTCATTTTGCGAAATTGCACGGCGGAAGTGTCGTTAAGGACATTGCACGTCGGAAGTATCAGGAAAATTGCGAACGGCGGTTTTTGTTGCAGAAGGGAGACATTATCGACGTGGTACAAATGAACAAGAGCGGTCTGTGGAAGGGTATCTTGCACAACAGGATAGGCCACTTCAAGTTCATAAACGTTGAGATACTGAACGACAGGGTTCCAAGGCGTGGAGATGCTGAAGGGCGGGGGAAGTGGGGCCTGAGGTACAGACAGAAGCCCGGTTCCGTTCAAGAGCTCTTGCAGAGAATGAATCTTCAGGTAGAGAGCAATATCTTGCTACGACTCGAACAAACTGATTCCCATTTGCATTGCTTCGAATGCAAAGCAGGCAGTCCGCTTTTATACGGCCAGTGTTTTCTTTTTTCTCTCTCTCTTTTTCCTGGTTCCGTTGTTTTTTTTTCGTCATTTTCTCTCACACTCTCTCTCTCTCTCTCTTTTTTCGTTCGCCAGGTCCCCTTTTCTTTTCATGCGCGTACACCTCGGCCGGTGCACATATCTTTTATATCGCGTATAAATCACAGTTACATCATAAATCCTGGCCGAGTCCCTTTCTCGTCAACCTCTTTCCCTTCTGCGCCTTTTTGTTTAGCGGTGTCTGAATCGATCCCATTGATACACTCGAGACCCTTCGCCGCGCCGCGCCGCGCCGTCGCGTCATTGCGAGAACTTAGACGGGGCTGTCTCGCTTTAAAGCTGCTTTCGAAACTGCGATTTGTTTAACTCTCCCGGGACTCGCTCTGGAAGCGATCGAATCGTTTTATGCCCTCGTAAATAAAATCTCCGGGTCTCGCGTGAACGTCGCAAATATTCGGTACATATTACTTGTACGCATTAATTCGGGTTCCATGAAAATCAGCCACAACAGATTTCACCGATACATTGAGGAAAGTAACAACCGTTTACGCAACGTGTTTGACATTTTTGTTATGTGTAATTTGAACGGTATCAAGTGGTTAGTATTCCACAGGGGTTGTTTTTTAAATAACTACATATATCGCGTAGCTCATAAAAAAATATGTTCAAATACGTTCTATGACATGAACTTTAAATTTCGAGGGAATGCAGTGGGGATAGCGTCGTAGAAGGGGAAGTTAGAGTGGGGAGTTTTGACCTAGCGACTCTGACTCTGTGCCTTTATTGTTGATTTTCGGCTGCTCTTTACTTTACCGGACTCAAAATTTGAGCCTTCCTCCTACGAATTATAATGTATTTGGTATGTAATCCAGTAGATTTTTGCCTGGCGCGGGTGCAGATCAAAGTTTCGAACCTCCAGGACCAATAGTTGAGGAGTTATGGTCGCTTAAATTTGAGCATATTTCCAGTTTTTTGACAGGTCAGGGCGCCGCCATGATGGTTTGTAGTGATGGTCGCACGCAGCTAAACGAGTTGGTTAGGATTAGGTCGGGGGGGGGGCGAGGTAAGCGGCTCGCAGTCGTCACTACAAACTACAAAATGCTCAACTTTAAGCGACCATATCTCCGCAACTATTGATCCTAGAGGATCGAAACTTCGATCTGCATCCGCGCCGTGTACAAATCTACTGGATTACATACCCGGTATGTAAATATGAAACCGGAATTTTTGTATAGAAAATACACGTTTATTGTATGACAATGATACAAAATATTTTATTCGAAGTATTGCCCATTGGTAGCTACACATTTTTCCCATCTCTCTGACAATTTGTGAGTGCCACGCCAAAACAACTGTTCCTCTTTTGAGGCAAACTAGTCATCGAGCCATTTTCGTAAGATGTGAAGCGCTGCTCAACAAGTCCGTGTCCGATCGATGCAAATATGTTATAATCGGATGGAGGCAAGTCTGGCGAGTAAGCCGCATGCGAAAGTATTTCCCAACTAAACGCCTCAATCGTTTCCTTGACCGGTTTTGCTGTGTGCGATGGTGCATTATCACGAAGCAAAATCACTTTGTGTTGCCTTTTTTGATATTCCGGTCGTTTTTCACGCAAAGCTTGATTCAAATCGATCATTTGTTGACGGTAGCGTTCAGTATTAACGGTTGCGCCAGGTTTTAGCAGCTCATAATAGATCACACCCTTCTGATCCCACCAAACATAGATCATTGTCTTCCGTCCATAGCGATTTGGCCTTGCAGTCGATGTCGATGGTTCGCCTGGAGTTACCCATGATCTCTTACGCTTAGGATTCTCGAAATATATCCACTTCTAATCGCCATTCACAATTCGATGGAGAAATGACTTTCTTTTGTACCTGGCGAGCACCATTTCACAAGTGGTTTTTCGGTTTTCCTGCTGTCTTTCATTCAGTTCATGTGGAACCCATTTTCCCATCTTCTGAATCTTTCCCACGGCTTTGAAACGTATGGAGACGGCTTCTCGTGTCACATTTAATTGATCCGCGAGTTGTTGTTGCGTTTGAGCGTCATCCTCATCCAACAATGCTTGCAGATCGCTGTCTTCAAACTTTTTCGGTGGTCTTCCACGTTATTCGTTTGTCACATGAAAATCGGCATTTTGGAATTTTTTAAACCACTCAAAGCACTGTGATTTACCAAGAGCATGCTCACCGTAAGCTTCGACAAGCATTCGATGCGATTCTGCAGCAAATCAATGCTGTCCGCATATCATAGTTTCTAGGCACAAAATTCGACATGTTCAATGTTATTAAAAACTATGCTGTTGTATGAAACTTGTATGGTTGTGAGTTGAAAATCTTTACCAGATGTCAAAAGAAGAAAATGGCGTGAATGACGCGGTTTGACGGTGACTACATTGACAGCTAGAGCCACCTGTGGGCAAATTCCGGTTTCATATTTACATACCTGGTACCAAATAAATACATCATGATTCGTAGGAGAAAGGTACTAATTTTGAGTCCGGTAAAGTAAAGTTTACTCAAATTTTCAGCTACATTAATCATGTCTCCATCAGTGGTTGTTTCCCCTAATTTCTCAACGAATCCATCATTGCAGCAATGTGCATTGTAACTTAGATATTTATCTATACGAAGAACCTGTTCGTTATTATTCGTTGGAAAATTTTGGTTCATACCGCGAAATCGCGCGTAAAACAATAGAAGTAGAGTTTCGTAAAAAGTGCTGCAAGATAGAAGTAAAAATGCGATGGTTTACTACTGTGTGTGTGCATCAGCGAAAAGAAATGGAAGACAAAGGGGACGTTTGTATGAATAGGATGACATCAATTTTTATATTTTCACATTAATCTCTCTTTATCTCGCGTAATATATATAGCAGCATTCGCGAGGCATGAAAGAGGGGCAAAGGATATTACGTGGAACGCTGTGAAATTTCAACAAGTCTTGCAGGAACTTAAAAACGTCTTTCATTTACTCGAGAGTTCAGCTTCCAAAGTGTTGTATCAACAAATTTGTCAAACTTCTCGTCGAAAATGGAATTGTTAGAGCCACTTTTATCGCTATGTTATGTACAAACGAAAATTCGAACTACCGAATCGCATTCCATCGTGATCAAAAGACTTTGCGTTACTGTTCTGCGAAGATTGGGGAAATAAAAATCGGTCGTGGCACTTTACGAAACAAAAGCGACGCCTCGGGTGTATCGACTGCGATTGTAACATAAAATCGAATAATGCGTCTTCGCAGGAACACATTCCCGTATTTGTCTTGAATGGGTACGAGGATCTGGAACTCTTCCGAGAAATAGAGCCTGCGGATCTCGACTATCTACGTATACACCAGCCGGAGCATCGCGCGAAGATACTTACCGCTGTACAACTGCTGCACGATCTTCAATGTAAGTATTGCAACTGCCAGGATTATCAACGAGACCAAACTAGAACTAGAACATCACTTTTTAATTGCCTTCCCTTTCCTTACTGTATTTAAAAATACCGGACGAAATTTATTTAGAATTCACGCTTGCGCTTGAGAAATTTTTTTAACAATTTACCATGGAAATAACCACAATGGTTAAAACAGGGGACGTAAAATAAATAATAAAAAAAAGTCTGGAATTTCAATAATTAAAAAACAAAAGTTAGCGTTAAAAAAGACTAGTGTCGAATTTCGGCAACTACAAAATAAAAAACGAGAGATCGATCATTTGACTGGTCATGGTACGGTTATTGTTAAAAAAGTCTAGTGTAAAATAGGCTATTCCCGCATTTCCCGATTTTTTATATTCGCTATTCCCGGAGTCCCGATAGATTCGAGCATCCCGAAATTTTCTAGAGCCCGTCCTTTCCGATAGCTGGCCAGAACTTTGTTTGTGCGTTCTTGTGGCGCGAAGTAGTTAGGAGAGGAGGGCAGCATGTCTCTACACGTCGGTGTTTGTTCTGTTCGAGCAGCCGGAAGCGAGGGCGATTTGGCGTCGAGCTCGGAGGGCGACGAGGTCAGTCGACTGGTCTTAACCTCTGGCCAGACATCGGGCCACTGTTCGCCGTTTAATCGTCGCCAGTTCCCGCGGGACTCTGGTTGCTATGACGCTCACAAGAATCCGACCAGTCGGCGAACGGTCAGCCCGGAATCGACGGGCAGCAAGCTGTCCAGGGAGAACAATCTGGACGTGACCACGGCGACGAAGAACGTCGGCGGCTCTAGCACGGAAGGTGGTAGTGCGTCCGATGGCAAGGACGACTTCCATCCCAACATCCCCATCAGCGGAGCGGTGGCCGGCCAGAAAGACGGCCATTTCGACAAGTCGCCTTTGCTGCGCAGCGGAAACATCCGCTACATGGCGAAGAGAGGAAACTTTGGGGAGTCGGTTGTGATCGAGGACGAGGGTGGCCAGAAGCTGGGCAACATGGTGAAATACGTGGTCGGCAGCAGCGACATCGGCCTCGAGGGTTCAGGATCCGTTGCTGGCCTAGGGCAACGGGGATGCGTCAGCGAGAAGTCGAGCGACTCGGGTGTCAGCTCATCCAGCATCAGCTCCGCTCCGCCGCCGAGGGACAAGGCTCTCGCCAGTGTCGCCTCGGACTCGCCCACTAAGAACTTCGGCAACTTCACCAAATCTTCGCCCACCTCCCAGCCGACCAACAGCAAAGGTCAAAACGGCGACGCCAGTTACCCGTGATAAGCCCGATGCCAGACATGATTTACGATCCGATGCTGCTGTAAGGTAGACGACGGTACTGTGGAACACCCTGAAAACTTCCTACAACTTCCAGGATTTTCGCTTCTTCTCTGATCAGCAGACACCTACGCGAACAGACGAAACGATTTCTCACGTGATTTTGTTAGCTTAGACAGGATGAACGATTGCTGTCGCGTGCGTACACCCTTGATTCCTGATAGTTACCTACCGGTGATCATTTAATACTTCTTAAGAGGGGGAGGCTCTCGTCTCCAGGGTCTCAGTGGTGCGGGATACGCGTTAACTACTGAAATCCCAAAGATGGGGTTTTTCAGTAGTCGAAAGCGCTAGATAAAAGATCAATATAGTCCCTCGAAAGTCAGACTTTTACGTTTACGAGGCGTAATTTGCATTATTCGGCAGCATGTACTGTCCGCCCGCCGATAGTTGGCAGCAGTGTCGCCAGGTCGAGAAAATCGAGGGGAATACAGGTACCCCCTCTCTGATGACCAGTCCACTCTACGGCACGGGCACCGTGGTCTACGGTCTTAGTGGGGGACGTTGGAGTGTGCGCATGGTGCTGGAATGGGATAGTGGAAGGGGAAAAAGTGGGGAATGTGTGAGCTCCGATTGGAGCTCATCTGGCGACACTGGTTGGCAGTGAGAAACTTGCGCCGTTGTGTGCTGAGAAGGGGTCTAGGCCAGTGTAGCCAGACGGAGCGGCCCCCAGGCCCCTTACCTTTCCGTCCCTCGCCGAGATGCTGCCTACGCTATCCCCACTCTTACCACTACCGCTGGCGCGACCGAGTGCTAGAATGAGAGCGGTAGCATGCTACCGACTCGGTCGCGCCAGCGGTAGTGGTAAGAGTGGGGATAGCGGAGGCATGCATCTAGGCGAGGGACGGAAAGGTAAGGGGCCTGGGGCCGCTCCGTCTGGCTACACTGGTCTAGGCACAGAGGCAAGAGGGGTTTATCGTTCTGCATAGCAGTAGTAGTGTGTGTGTGTGTGACCGCTTCGGCGAATAGAAGGCGCGCTCTTTCCAAGCCAACCAATCGGGCGCGCATTCTTGCCTACGTCAACGCGTTCCTGCCAGGGACCTTCTTTTCAGCACACAACGGTAGGTACCACGTGATATTCCTACTACGCGCCAGGTTCGCCAGATGAGGTAGAAACAGGCCTCATTTCCTCTCCTCCTTTTTCTCCTTCCACTATCCGACTATCCCATTCCAACACCATTCGCGCACTCCAACGTCCCCCACTAAGACCGTAGACCACGGCGAGGCGCGGCGCCCGTGCCGTAGACTGGTTGAGACCAAGGTTACCATATTTTGCGGGTATCGGGCAACCGAGCCCCTTACCCGCAAAATATGGTAACCCTGACTCTCAACTTGAGACTGGCCTGGTCATCAGAGAGAGAGAGAGAGAGAGAGAGGAGGGATACATCATCTCACCGTGATTCCCCTCATCTGGGCGACACTGTTACGCGCTACACGTCTCCAAGCGTACACGGCGGCGTCAAGAGTGGGGACTCGCAGATCCCCCTGCACCCGACTGCCCGACGTCACTGTCGCAGCTCTATGCTTCCGAATAATACAAATTACGCCTCGTAAACGTAGAAATAGGACTTTTGAAGGCGATCGCGGCCTTTTATCTAGCGTTTCGGACTACAGATAAGCCCCATTTTTGAGAAATGAGAAGGCGCATTCCGCACCCTTGCAATCCTAGAACCGACTCGGAACCGACCCCCTTAATGCTACTCTCATCCAAGATCGACAGCTAACGATTCGTCTTCTGAGAAAGAGGCTGCAATTCGGGCATTTTTTAGGATTTCACGACAAATAGACTACTACGAATAAGATACTCGTTTCAGGAAAGGGTCCATTATGGAGAGGTCCTAAGTATCACGTTTTTCTAAGATCGTCGAGCATCACCATTTCAACTATCCTTTAGCAAGACAACGTCGAAACGATGCGATTATCTACTGCGTCCGGGAAATGAACGCACACGACATTGTCTTTCGAGTTCAGTCCGTTGCTTCTTGATCGAGATCCCGCGATGTTCCATGCTGCCTACATTTACCCTATAAGGTTCTGATAAAAGCGTCGTTTCTGACTCGCTCGGGGCAGACTTTGCAGGCTGTTCGCGTACGACGTCGACGGGATTGTTCTGCTGTGCCGTAAGTACTCTATATTTAGCAGGGTATAGTCTCTAAATTTGACGCGGGTCCAGCCGAACGGGAGATGCTTCTCCGGGCGATGATTGAAATTTGAAACGGGCTCGACAATACCAAAGTACGGTTTCGAAGTTCCCGGTAGTCGACCGGGAATACGAGACGCGACACGAAGAAAAAAATCAGACTGTAACTTCTTTCATTAAGCGAACAGAGAAAATCCTCAGACAAAGCTTGCCGAAGCTCGAACCGATTTTCTAGATCGTTTTATACAATGCTTCTGATGTGTCCAGAAAAATTTGCTCGGGAAATACTTCATGAACGTAGCAAACATTCACCGTAGTTAGACTTTCAATGAAAACTGTGTCGATGTATACGGGTAGTCTGGCTATTATAACTTCATCCCCATTGTATTACCCTTTCGGTGGTGCTGTAATACGGTTTTAAAGGGTGCAACCAACCCTCAACAAAATGTTTCTAGACTGCGGATGTTTATGCATTTATGACTTGTAAAAACGTTCAAAAAATGCTGGAGTGTTGAGTCTAAGAGAATCGAGTACGATTTTTATTTATTTTGGATCTGCAAGTGCTACAGCCAATGAAAGTAGAATTTTATTTGGTACCAGTTTCTGAAAATTTCTCTGCACACATTGAAAATTATGTAAACGTCCACAATTGTTTCTTCTAAGAAATTATGAACGACACCGAATTTCTGGCCACGGTGTAAAATAAATCGTAGTTAAAATCGGATGACGACACCAAGAAAGAAGATATGGGGTTGTGTCGTTGACTATATTTTTGATTTGTACACGCAGTTCGAACGAAGTTCCTCGAATTTCCGAAGTTTGAACACCTTCGACAGTCTACTGATTATTTGACCGAGTCTTCTCGTGTCGCGGCTCGTAACGCGATCATCGCAGATTAAGAAGCGGATGGTAACGAGCGAGGAGGGACAGCGTTCGAAACGATTGGGAAGAGAATTCGCGAAACAAAGCGGGGCCAACGCGTTTCGCGTGTGTATGTGTGTGTGTGTATGTGTATGTGTATGTGTGTGTGTGTGTGTTTGTGTATGTGTGTGTTTCGCGTATCCTCCTGTATCAGTTTTCTATCCGAAATCCGAGCACGGCCGCCCGCATCCGACGGATCCTGTAAATATCACGGAACAGGGGTTTCGTTTGCTTTAATTTCGCCTGATATAATAGAGAATTGTATCTTTCAAATACATCGGATCGAAAGAAATAACGAGGTGCCTTGGTACCCTTTGTTGCCTTAACGATCCTTTCTCCTCGTTTCGTTATAATCAAAGGTATGCTGCCACCGAGCAACGTTTCTTCTTTTATTATTTTTTTTCTTCTTTCGCGGGACTTTCGACTTCGTTTCTCCCACCTCGACTCCAACGTCGGGTGGCCGAGGGGGTTGTACTTCATTATTCTGAATTTTTCAAACTCCCGCTGAGAGGGGATACGTTCGGGGAATGGGCTCGGAGGTGCGGGAAGCAAAATTTAAGCAGTTTTAACGAGGAGAGCGAGAGCAAAGGGCGGACATTTTTTGGGGGCGATTGAACAAATTGAGATACGCGACGCCACTGCCGATCGTTTCGCGATCCCGTTAATCGTCTGATTCGTAACATTCATAGTTGATAATAATAATCTAATCGCTAACAGTAACGATAGTAATAACGCTAAGGAATATTATGTGATATAGTAGCAATATACGCCCCTTCTAACAATTTAGATAGATCAAGCAAAGGCTTGTAACGGAAAGACCTTCTTCGCAGTTTACCGCATCAAGATAAGTTCTAGATGAGACGTTAAGAGGCAAGGGGGCAACGGTTTTCACGGTTTCCGATTTCAGCGTTACACCGTGGTATCGCGACCGGACAGCGGGGATCTTCATGCAAAAGATAAATTGTCTACACGAATTGCAACGAATTTTCATTCTTAACACATTGTTAGGGCAAACTTTACCGGACTAAAAACACTGTCCAACACCAAATTTGTTCCCAATATACTGTTGAGTCCTTCTTATAGAGTTTTTGGCGCTGATTCCGAATCTGTCCTTAATTTTTCTCCTATACGCACAGTTTTTGAGGAACGTGGCTTTGAAAAATATGTGTTTTTTCAAAACCATGTTCCTCAAAAACTGTGCGCATAGGAGAAAAATTAAGGACAGATTCGGAATCAGCGCAAAAAACTCTATAAGAAAGACCCACAGTATATTGGGAACATAAAAAAAGTTGAAATTTGTTAGTACCTTTCTCCTACGAATTATGATGTATTTGTCATGTAATCCAGTAGATTTGAACCCGGCGCGGATGCAGATCGAAGTTTCGATCGTCTAGAATCAATAGTTGATGAGATATGGTCGCTTAAAGTTGAGCATTTTTACAGGTAAGGGCGCCGCCATATTGGTTTGTAGTGACGATCGCGAGCCGCTTACCTTTCCGCCGCCCCCACTCGACCTAATCCAAACCAACTCGGTAAGCGGCGCGCGACCGTCACTACAAACCAATATGGCGGCGCCTTTACCTGTCAAGAAACTATGCTCAACTTTAAGCGACCATATCTCCTCAACTATTGATCCTAGAGGTTCGAAACTTTGATCTGCATCCGCGCCGGGTACAAATTTACTGGATTACATACCAAATACAATGACGAGCAAAAGTGTAAACACACTTCGTTTATTTTACATAAAATTTCAATTGAATGATAAAGATTCGGTAATAATAATTATATGGTGAATGTGATAAACAAAACATAACAGTTTATGTTCGATAATATTAACAATGTATAGAATATTTTACAAAAATAAGGATCGATAGCAAAATGTTTACAGTTTCGCACGTATCATCAGAAACGAATGAGATTGTACACATATGCTAGCGAATGAAATTGTCAACAAATACTGATAGCCAACTGTCGTAAGAGACGTTTAGACTAGTGTTCACGTACTTATTCTTCAGTGTGAAAGTTACTTGACTCGCGAGAGGCAAGATTGAAACCACTTAGTGCAGACAAGAGGAACAGTTTAATTTCATTGTGAGATAAAGGTTTTTCATTACGGCAAATTGCAGTGAAATGTGGTGTAAGTCATACGATAGTTGCAAAAATTAAGAAAACCTATGGTAGTACGTCAACTTCTTCAAGAAACGGTAGACCGCGACTGGTCTCTGACAGAGCTTCACGTGAAATTGCACATCGTCTTCGGTCTGAAAGTCATAAACCTCCAAAAATCGCGGCTCAAGACATTGTAGTAAATGCAAGTGAATGGACCATTAGCCGTTCCTTAAAGAGAATCGGGTTGAAAGCGAAAGAAAAGAAACGCAAACCAGCTCTTTCAGTCAAAAATATGAAACCACGACAAAAATTTGCTCATACATACAAAGAGTGGACAACAGAAGACTGGAAAAGGGTTATATGATCTGACGAAACAAAAATTAATAGATTTGAATCTGATGGAAGGTCCTGGTACTGGACTTCATCCGAAAATAGTAATCAAGCAAGTAGCATAATAGAAACTATGAAGTTCGGGGGTAGTTTAATTTTGTGTCGGGGTTGTTTACTCATAAGGGTGTTGGTCCTTTAGTTTGGATAGAAGGTATCATGTGCAAAGAGCATTATTTAAATATTTTTAAAAATAATTTACCTTCTGTTGTTGATTCTATTGAATTTTCTGAAGATGAAGTAGTATTTCAACAAGACGGGGAAGTGGCCAGCACAAAGTCCGGATATGAACCCAATCGAAAATTTGTGGTCAATTGTGAAAAGAAGGCTAGCAAAATATGACAATCCACCTTCAGGTGTTTATGAATTGTGGAAAAGAACAGAACAAGAATGGTACAATATTGAGCCGGTAATTATTAAAAATTTAATAGATAGTATGTCACGCAGGCTAGAGGCAGTACAAAAAAGTAAAGGAAAATGGACAAAATATTAATTTAAAGCTTTATTTCGACGTGCACAATTAAAGTGCAAAACTGTAAACATTTTTGCTACAAATCCTTATTTTTGTAAAATATTCTATAAATTGTTAATATTATCGCACATAAACTGTTATGTTTTGTTTATCACATTCACCATATAATTATTATTACCTAATCTTTATCATTCAATTGGAAAATAGCTTGTATTATCACGTTTTATGTAAAACAAACGAAGTGTCTTTACACTTTTGCTCGTTACTGTACATAATAATTCGCAGGAGAAATGCATTTTATGAATGCATAAAATCCGCTGTCCAATCGCGACACTCGGATGGACAATTTGAATCGTGACCGTCGGTGGTAGAACGTTAGCCTGAATTTAGTTCGATCGACGACGGAAGAACTGATTTTTCAATTAGCCACCGTTTAGGTTCAAGACTGCCAAGTTTTTCTACCAGATCGAAACACTTCGTCATCCTTAGACGACTAAGCTATTGCCCTACGTTTCCTCTCGATGTATACCGATCACGAAAAATATACGTACGACGAGTGAACCGAGCGTTCAGCGCGAACCTCTTCTCGCGGATATGTGCGGAATGCTAGTTTGATAAGTGCGTGTTCCATGGTTTCAAACATTCACGCAGGTTCCCAGTATGTATACAGATTTTTGTTCGCTTAGTCGCTGAACGTTCTTCTCCTTGCATTAATGTTTCAGCGCGCCACGCTTGCTACAGAGTTGGGTAAAATAGTGACAAGACAGAAATCCGTATCGACTTGCTCGCTGACGAAAGTATCTATCATTCAGAAACTGTTCGAAAGCTTTTCAGTCCTGAGTTGATTATTGCTTTTATTGGACGACGGATCCTCGTGCAAGATTTTTCTACCCTATCGCGTTCGAAGGTCAGACATATCGTTTTTCTACCGAGGGAGAAGCTCGATGAAACCTCTTAATTTTAATATTTCTTAGTTTTTAATATTTCTTAGAAGAAACTTGCGAGATAAATATTGTCTGATTAAGAAATGGAAGCTGAATCAAAATGTACTTCTTCTTTTAATACGTTCAGTAAATCGGTATAACTTTCTATTTTGATTATCCGAAATGCATGAAATCCGCAATCTGATTGTTAGAAACGAAACAGTGTGTTTATAAAATTGTTTTGTTGAGGGGATTTAATATTGTGATCGATGGAAGTTGATTAATAAAATCAAACACTTTTAAACATGCTAAATAAGATTTTGCCAATCAGAATGTTCCTTTAAATTGTTTTAATGGGAAGAGCTAATATTGTAACTGATACAAGAGTTAAGAACAGCATTTTGCATATCAGCACATGATCAAACAATTTTTTCGTAATTCAGACCGTGATTGAGTGGTTAAGAATTTCTCAACTGGAATCAATAGCACGTTTTCAAACGATTGTACGTGTAGATACGAATGTTTCAGCGCATATCAAATAACGTGTAAGTAGTGATGGGATCTGAAATGCTTCGAATCGATCCAATATTTATGACGAAAAATTCAAATCAGTTCCAACATAATTCCAAGTTAGAACTCTTGAAGGTCTTGATAGTCCTGAAAGTCTTGAAAGTCTTGAAAGTCTTGAAAGTTCTGAAAGTCCTGAAAGTCTTCAAGTCTTGAAAGTCTTGAAAGTCATGAAAGTCCTGATAATCTTAAAGTCTTCAAAGTCTTACAGTCTTGAAAGTCCTGAAAATCCTTAAAGTCTTGAAAGTCTTGTGAGTCTTGAAAGTCTTGAAAGCCTTGGAAGTCTTGGAAGTGTTGGAAGTCTTGGAACTCTTAAAGTCTTGCAAGTCTTGAAAGTCTTGAAAGTCCTGAAAGTCTTGAAAGTCTTACAGTCTTGAAAGTCCTGAAAATCTTGAGTCTTGAAAGTCTTGGCAGTCTTAAAGTTTTGGAACTCTTAAAGTCTTGCAAGTCTTGGAAGTCTTGAAAGTCCCGAAAGTCCTGAAAGTCTTACAGTCTTGAAAGTCCTGAAAGTCCTGAAAATCTTGAAAGTCTTGAAAGTCTTGGAAGTCTTAAAGTCTTGGAACTCTTAAAGTCTTGAAAGTCCTGAAAGTCCTGAAAATCTTGAAAGTCTTAGAGTCTTAAAGTCTTGCAAGTCTTGGAAGTCTTGAAAGTCTTGAAAGTCTTAAAAGTTTCGATCAAGACATCAAAATCCAAGACTTTCAGGAATTTCAAGAACGTCTGACCTCGAGTAAATCTCGAATCGATTCGAAATCCCGTGGTGATTGGTTTGCTTAAATACTTGGAAGACAGAGTATTGAATGTACATCCCCATCACGAACTACTTTATCCAATTTTGTGGGACGACCGATGGTCCGAGTCGGTATCACCTGATTTCTCTAGCGTGAACGTCTCATTTCCGAGAGCAAGATAAAACTAGTACACGATCGACAATCCCCATCGTCGATGCAACCCAGTTCTTCGACACGATGGTAAACCCATGTACATGTGTATATTCTACAATGCCACGACGAACGTTGAAAGTTAACAAAGTTTTTGTATGTACATAACAACGCGCATAGAAAACCTAAACGATGTTTTATATTGACCCGAATCTTTGCCAAAACATTAGACTTATACAGATCTTATAAATATACATAATACGATTACTATATCACACCGTTGGATCTTATGTACATCTTTTGTATAGTGTATAATGGTAGATGGATTATATGGTGACGCGAGCATACCGGAATCGTGGATGAGGATTCGTGCGAGAGAGAGAGAGAGAGAGAGAGAGAGAGAGAGAGAAATAAACAGCGAAAAGGAAAGAATGGAAAAAACAGGCGGGGCAGAGTAGAGATAAATATGTTGAGATAATTCGAGCACTCCGGATCATTGTATTCATTGTAAATAAAGATACGACACGTGTAAAACCAGTTCGAAAGAGCGACAACTCGATATCATCATGATCGAACACGCCTGAGACTGAGGAGCGGGTGTTAGAGATTTTATAGAATTTAAGATGCATGTTCTATCTCCATTATTACCGATCCGACGGAGGCAGGGGACGTTTCTTCCTCGTTTCCCGAGGGAAGTACTCGTTCGCGCTCTTTCGTACAGTTATCGAGAACATAGTTGAGAACGGAGCGCTCGCTGTAAGGTTCGATAAATCGTTTCTCGTTGATCCGCGGCTCGGCTCGACTCGGGGAGCCGGGGATCCACGATCCGATCGATAACTGCTTCCATAACTACGATCCTCTTACTAGGTCTTTCTTCGACAAGGTCGCGTCCACACGTCATCTTGATTTCGAGGCGCGGTTAGCTGATAAGAAAAAAAAAACACAAGCTCCGTTCGCTGTAATAACGAAGGCTGGTGCTCTCTCGTCGGCGGGCACCGATCAAAACCCAACACAATGACTGTAATCGAACGATTCGACAGTTTTAGCGAAAATAAATTAGCGAAAATGTTTATTATATAATATACACGAATTAACGATAACGCTATAGCTTATCCGTTCCATCGAGAGTAACATTACGCGTAGAGAATGCGTCGGGCGAACGATCAATGATGTTGTGTGTCTCTGTGTGCGCGCGCGCGCGCGTGTGTGTGTGTGAGTGCATGCGAACGAAATGGAGAGAGGAGAGAGAGAGAGAGGGGGGGAGCAGAAGAGGAGAGGAAAACGTGTGAAAAAAAATGTTAATTGATAACGAGTTTATAAAGAGTACGTATAGACACGATAGTGATTTTATTAGCTGGGGAAGTACAGTCGCATTCGATGTAAAAAAAGTAAATCAGATTCGTTCTAACGGTAGACACAGGTACACGTACAGGCACACGCAACACACACATACACGTACACGATACAGCTGTAATCGAAGTGACACGCGGAAAAGAGACATTTTTTTGAGATCAACGTTTCTCCGGAGCGTCCACGAGCGTCTCTTGATTTTTCGGTTCGAAGCGTGAACTTGATCTTGATCTTGATCTTGATCTTGATTTACTAAGCGGCGGCGGGCGACTACGTCGCGAGCAGAAATCATACGAAACATAGTGTCTATAGAGGTTAGCTAAATCGCTTAGTGAAACACGATTAAGTATCTACTTAGCGGTCTAGTCTATCTCTTCTTCCGATGTTTACAATTCGACGCGAGACATGATGTGTACATAAGAAGAATAATAAACAGAAACAGAGGTAGGAGGGGGGTGTGGCGGTGACGACCGCGTCACCGTGCGTTTTTATAAGCTGATTTTGTATTTATTAATTATAATTACGGGATTTACAGAGGTCACGAATTTTTTCATTCTTATCGGCTCTCGGTTCTCGTATGATTTCCAACGATAAGTGCTAATTTATTGACGGCGGATTCAAATAAACGGCGAAAGAAATAACCTGTCGTCTTCGTTTATTGCCCTAAATGTCCCCATTTCCGCTTTTCCGAAGCAGCGCAAACACTCTCAAAATACAGTGTTCCCGCGATTGATGTGACTTTCGGGTATGCGGACGATGTGACTTTCGGGTATGCGGACGATGTGACTTTCGGGTATGCGGACGATGTGACTTTTTTATCCCCGCTACTAGGGGGTTCCCCCTTGGGCGGTCGATCGCGCTACAAAGAAATTAAGGTATTAGGGTGATTAAATTGGGGTTCTATGATACTCGATGTATCATTCTCAGGTATAGAATAGCATTAGTACAATACAACAATTTCCCGCTTAGCTCCGTTGTTTACCCAGGATCGTCGTTGACACTTGGAAAAGTTATCCAAGAAATCAATGTTCGGCACACGTAAAAAAACGTAGTACTGTTTCGTTTTCTGAGACTCGATACCCCCGAGGTTCTCACAACAATCGCGGGAACACTGTAGTTTCAAACAGAAATAATCGTCCGAGCTGATGGGACTACATTTGAAAGGTAAGAAAGATTATAACATTTATTTTAGCACCTTTTCAAACGAGTTTGTTCGCCTCTAATTCACATCGAACCTGGTTTTTAAACAAACAAAAGACATCGCTAGGGTAAACTTTACGTTACCGGACTCAAAATTCGTACCTTTCTCCTACGAGTTATGATGTAATTGATATGTAATCCAGTAGATTTGTACCCGGCGCGGATGCAGATCGAAGTTTCGATCCTCTAGGATCAATAGTTGAGGAGTTATGGTCGCTTAAAGTTGAACATTTTTGACAGGTAAGTGCGCCGCCATATTGGTTTGTAGTGACGAACGCGACCGAATCCTAACCAACACAGTAAACGGCGTGCGGACCGTCACTACAAACCAATATGGCGGCGCCCTTACCTGTCAAGAAACTGGAAATATGCTCAACTTTAAGCGACCATATCTCCTCAATTATTGATCGTAGAGGTTCGAAATTTCGATCTGCATCCGCGTCGGGTACAAATCTACTGGAGTACGTACCAAATACATCATAATTCGGAGGAGAGAGGCACAAATTTTGAGTCCAGTAAAGTAAAGAGCAGCCCATCACTATTTTCTAACTTGTTGAATTGTATAAAAACTATAAGAAATTATTGAACAAGTTTACGATAAAAAATGTCGAAAATCTCCTCGAGCTCACCGCATGAGAAATATTAAATTTGAGCTATACATATACTTTCCGTAAGAGATTCCCAAAAAGTTATTTATTGTTTCCTACAACCTTAACGTTTAATAATTAAAAAATTGCCACATGTGAGAAACACTGCATATAATAAATTCGAAAACGTGCCACGTAATATTTATGTAGGATCAGAGACGTCAGATAAGAAATAACACAACAATACAACAGTTAACCGGGAAAAAAATACATATAATGTTTGAAACACAACGTTGAATACAATTAAACGAATGAACTCAACTAAACGAATCTCCGTCTGAGAATTACGTCTTTATCGTTCAACCGTCACATTCAAAATCGCAATTCATAATAATAATAATATCTGAAAGCCGCAATCAATATCGGTAACGACGCGACGTCGCGTCGTTACTGTTCCTAATATCTACATTCAGCGGAGTTCACAACGGCATCACACGGCATCACCACCCTACATTTATGTATAAATACATAGTAGAAAAATATAAAAAACAATTTTCTTCGCGATAGACATATCAAAAGAAGTGTGGGTTGGAGAAGACCAGAGCTGGGGAAAATAGTATTTGAAATAGTAAATAGTAAATAATCCCATTTATTTTACAGTGTCTGTACAACTTTGAAAATAAAATATCTTATTTGATGCAGTAATTTTTAAAAATAAAATATTTTATTTGATGCAGTAATTTTTGAAAATAGTATTTTATTTTAAGAATATTGAAAATATTTGGAGTTTATCTTTATTTTCAATTTCAATTTTAAATATTATTGCTCAAAATAATGGTTCGCATTCAATAGATTTCTGAGTATAAATAGTTTCCTGGTGATAAGATACACTGTATGTTTATCAACAAACCTCAGCAGGCACATGCTGTGAACTGAAGTGGATATACGCAGTATGTAATAGCAGCAATCAAACAAAAAAATAAAACGAAAATGTGGCAAATGATATAGTTTCTTATAGTAAGTACTATTTCTTCTTTAAATTATTGCTAAAATAAGAAATATTAAATAAGCAATGCGATTTCTGAACGTATTAGATATTTAGAAAAATAACGTGTTCTAATATTTGTATTTTTAATATAAATAAACTTTTTATTTATATCATATAACTATAATGATATTTATTTAATGAAGTTCAGAAACAGAATGAACGAGAAATAAGAAAAACATAATAACATTAATATAAACAAAAGAACATTAATACATAGTAACATTAAATCAATAAAAAAAGGTATAAATAGAAAGGCCGCTCTTAAGGAAAACAAATAGGAAAGAGCGGTCGTGGACGTAAAATTTGTTTCCTCCTTGAAGCGCCGGAAGTGCCACGGCGCGGCGGTGAGCGAGAGAAACAACTTGACACTGAGGCGCCACAGATATAACGACGCAAAAAATAAAATATTATATTTGGTGTTTCAGATTATTAAAATGGAAATATTTTAGTTTGTGTTTCAGATTATTAAAATAGAAATATTTTATTTTGTGGATGAAATTGTTAAAATAGAAATATTTTATTTTGAGGTTCAGATTGTTCAAATAAATAGAAGTATTTTACTTCGAGGTTCAGTTCAAATAGAAATATTTTATTTCGAGGTTCAGATTGTTCAAATATGTAAAATACTATTTCCTTTAAGCAAAATAAAATCTAAAATATTAAATAGTATTTTAAATATTTTTTCCGCCAAATAATGCCCACCTCTAGAGAAGACCCCCCACCCTTAGTGTTCCTGCGGTAAATCTTCTGCTGCTCCTTCGAGAAAATGGTTCCGCAGGTGCTGCTAGAAAGTATTCACAGGTGAGAACTGTCGCGAACGTGTTCAACTTGGTCTGTTTAATAAGAACTCGTTCGAGCAAAAACTGAGTTGCATGAAGGAATTTAAGCCGGTCGAACGAACTTTCGGAACTGCAATAAAATGCATTTCGCGATGCATGTAAATGCATCCGTTGAGAATTGTCCGGAAGGTAACGACACGTACTACGTGTCCATTCGTAACACCTATTTCGAGCCGAGCCAAAGGCTAAGTTACTTTTAGTACGGTAGATTATGAGGGTAATAACTCGACGAGTATCTTTCCTCGTTGGCGGCGCCGCGCGCCGGCGGCGGCACCGACCACGTGAGTAAATTCGTTGCCCGTTTAGGTTGAAATCTAATTTAACTTTTAAAGTCACTGCACGAAATTACAATGATTTGTGGCGATTCGAGGTTTCCTCGCGAGTTTGCCAACTTCATCCGGTTTGATGTTCTTATCGTGCTGCTTGCTCTAATCGGTTCCGAAGTACGCCCGGCTCTAAGGAGTTTAAACCTTTATTACGCTAAACAGAATTGACGCTTTGCAAAATTTATTTCTCGACTGTTACAACACAGCAATCGAATAAACCACTTTTGTTTTACAATGCCATATCGTAACATAGACTGCGGATTTTTATGCAAATTAAAAATCAGATAGACGTTCAATTCTTACTTTAATCATTTCAACAAGCTGAAAATACTTAATTTACATGATCAGATCGTTGTGACTTTTTCAACTGTTTTAAATGGCACCTACTCATTTTTGTTATAAATGCATCAAATTCGCAGTCTAATAATCATGTATTGTATTGTATAATTTCTTACATTTTTAATTAGAAGCAGTCAGAAATACAAATTCTGAATATATTATAAAACAAATTATGTGTATCCATACGAATTTGTTTCTTGTTTTTGTTCTATAGAACAGTGAAAGAATCGTACATCCATTTTTAAGGAGGCATCAATATTCATATCTATGGTTAAATAAATTTACAAGCAAAAATTTTTGAAGTTTTTGGAGACGTTCGAGTTTGCAGGATTTTCGAGGAAGAAATTATTTCTTCGGTTTCCTACCTGTTACAACATGTAAAAATATCCCAGACTCAATACCTTTTTAATCCACGGTGTACACGTCAATAAACAATTAATTACTCGCACAAAGGTCAACGCTAAATTCTTTTAGCTCGTCGTTCCTAAAATTCTACTCAACCTCTTTGGATTTTTAATGATCAATAAAATTTGATTATTGAAATTATTAAAATTTTACATATTGAATTGAATAAATCTCATGGTCGTGTGTAAACATTTTTTGTGTGCTACTCAATCCATATGTATATAATTTCATAATACAGTGGCGGAAATAATGATAGGCTCAATAGCCGCGTCGCATAGTGTGTCAGTGTCGAGTATATGGGAATTCGGAAAAAAATAATAACTCTTAAACTATGTAATTTTCGAGTAAAGTACCTTAATACTTTTTGAAATGAAATGCAAAGACGAATCGATTGGTACATAAAAAAATTTTTATTTTAATTGCGATGATCTTGTTTCTTATGTTTTTTTTATTGCATAAAAAGTGGTTTACAATTTTTACGAAAATTTAAAAAAAAAAGTACTATACTGTATAGATTGCCTATTTAAATCTTCACAAGGAGGAATTAAAACTTAGGAGTCCTTAAGAGAGAATTCCTTTATTTTACCTAGAAATAAATAAAATGAATGAATTAATTAATTAATCAATTAACATAGATAACATGTTATTACATAATACGTGTACGTACTATACTACTTCACCTTCACTATCATCAAAACAAGTGTCTGTGCTGGAATCTGATAAGTCGGATGTTTCGGTTTCTCAAGATAAAAGTCTGCTCTATCGCGTGGTATAGTTCGATTTTCCGCTGGACCCTTATTTTTTGAGACAAATTGAAAATTATCCTCAAAAATTGGTGCAAAAGTGGTGTCTCTCCGTCTTTAATGCATTAATATTATACATCACTGGATTCGGGAAAGTCTAAAGAATATTTTGCTGTAAAGAACAATTCAATATCTTTTATAATAACATCACAATATTTGTTTAAAGTTGAAAAATATGTTTTTTTTTCAAAGTCATGTTCCTCAAAAACTGTGCGTATAGGAGAAAAATTAAGGACAGATTCGAAATCAGCGCAAAAAACTCTATAAGAAGGACCGAACAGTATATTGAGAACATAAAAAAAGTTGAAATTTGTTGGACAGTGATATTGAAAGAAAAGAAATGGAGATTCAAATGAGGTGATGACAAAGCATCGAGAAAACTTCTCTAACCATAAGAGAGTACCGCGTTTGTCGTTGGTTTCTTTGAGCGTAGCTGCTGCGGTCTTGCAGAAGTTTCGTGGAACAATGCGGCAGCAGGTGTTAAAAGAAGAAGCACGTGTTGATTGTGGAAAAAAGGATCTGCAGCGGAAGAGAACGAGGCGAGCCTCGGTGAACTGAACGCGAGCACGTTGATTGCGCTTCCGGCTCTTTCATCATTCCACTTGATGTATTAGAGCTACTAATTTGACGGAAATTAACGCCGACGAATGGAAGTTATCGCGCTCCTTCTCGACCGACGCTATTCGTTACCGTCCCGCGTTAAGGGGCAAGAAACAATCACAGGTTGTTCATGTTCGCACTAACAAGTGAGTAGCGTCTTATTTCAGCACGTTACAACTGACTATTTCGCACATTTTTAGCCATTCTTTTTGCGATATATGCCAGAAGGCTGCTCTTTACTTCACCGGACTCAAAATTTGTGCCTTTCTCCTCTAAATTATGATGTATTTGGTATGTAATCCAGTAGATTTGTAGCCGGCGTGGATGCAGATCGAAGTTTCGAACCTGTAAGATCAATGGTTCAGTAGTTATGATTGCCTAAAGTTGTGCATTTTTCAGTGTTTTTGACAGGTAAGGACGCCGCCATATTGGTTTCTAGTGACGGTCGCACGCCGCGACGTGGGAACAATGGACGAAACTCGATTCAAAATCAAAGAACTTTCGATAGAAATGAGGTAGAGCGATGAAATTCTTTTCAAATTAAAGCTGAAACTTTGCAGAATATCGTATAACATTTCGAATTTCTACACGCATAATGCTCTTCCTAAAGTCTTCAGAAAAATCTTGCGGAAAATCAGTGTCGTTCGTGCCGCGATAGAGAGAACATCTCCAAAGACGTATCATTTCAAAGCTAACGGTTGCTATTAGCTGTGTTTTTGTTAGTGATATTTAAACTAATCATGATGATCAGATGTTTCCAGTAAAAAAATCAAGATGACCTTGAAATGTCCTCTATGCCTCCACCCACGCAGAAAATGTCTATCTCACAATATGCCCCCCTCTACACCGTGCAAATTTTGTTCATAACATTTTGCCATATTATTACAAATAACGGAGATATTCAAGGTGGACATAGTTATTGCCCTACCCTGTTTACAAAACTTACATGGTGTAGAGGGGGGCGTATAGTGAGATAAACATTTTCTGCGTGGGTGGAGGCATAGAGGACATTTCAATGTCATCTTGATTTTTTTTACTGGAAACATCTACTTTCTGTATCATAAATCGATAGGCTGTCGAATTCTGAGTAAAAATCTATTGACCTCCATATGTCCTAAATCTAATAGATTACGAGATATATATACATATACAGGGTGTCCCAAAATTCCTTCAACAGCCGGAAATGGGAGGTTCCTGAGATCATTTGAAGCAACATTCTCCTTTGCAGAAATGTTATCCGTGGCTTTGTTTAAAAGTTATTAACGAAAAATACGGACCAATCAGAGCGCGACCTAGACGCGAGCTGGCCCAGTCGGCCCGGCGCGCCAACTGTCTATTGGCCGACTGTGCCAACTCGCGTCTACGTCGCGCTCTGATTGGTCCGTGTTTTTCGTTAATAACTCCTAAACAAAGCCGCGGATAACAGTTTTGCTAAGGAAAATGTCGCTTCAAATGACGCGTCAGGAACCTCTCATTTCCGGCTGTTGAAGGAATTTTGGGACACCCCGTATATATATAAAGTAAGTATTTAATCTTTTTAATTTACTTCTCATCAACGCATTCTTTAACACCTTATTCTTATTTTTATCACCAGAAGTTAAAGAATTCGTTGATGAGAAATAAATTAAAAAGATTAAATACTTACCTTAAATACTGTGTAAATGAAAATATAGTTACGGAAAATAGATTTTTATTTTAAATTGCACTACAGTCACTCATAGCCTACAATTGAGTGCCAGCGGCAATCGCAGCGACACGTCAAGTGATATACGTCAAGTAAACGTTCAACTACTTCATTATGATTATTTTTTATGTGTTTTATATATGTATAAGAATACAATATACCTTCAAACTAGTGGGTTGTCAAATCATTCCAACGAAAAAGGATTTCATTAGTTTTCTAAACAAAAATCTATTTCTTGCAAAATCCTGAGGTCGTAGACAAATTTTGAGACCAGATTTGAAATCAGCGTGAAAAAATCTACGGGAAATGGTATATAGCATGTTAAAAAAAAAAATTTTCCGCGTGTAGTAACGGAGAAACCACATTTTCTTGAAATTCTACAAGTTTAACGAATTTTCTAAACGTTAAAAAACGTTCGTACCACAATCTCCCTATTTTTACCCTAGTCTGCAAAGTTTCAGCTTTAATTTTAAAAAACTTTCATCGCCCTACCTCCTTTCTATCGAAAGTTCTTTGATTTTGAATCGAGTTTGGTCCAATGTTCCCAATGTGCGCCGCTTACTGATTGTGAGTTGGTTAGCATTAGGGCGAGGGGCGGGGGCTGTAAGGCAAGCGGCTCGCAGTCGTTACTACAAACCAATATGGCGGCGCCCTTACATGTCAAAAATGCTCAATTTTAAGCGACCATATCTTCTCAACTATTGATCCTAGAGGATCGAAACTTTTACAGATTACATACCAAATACATCATAATTCGTAGAAGAAAGGTAATAATTTTGAGTTCGGTAAAGTAAAGTTTACCCTGCCAAAAGATATACATGCAACACCTCATTTCACGAACCGCATCTGTCCCTCGCTGTCAAATTGACAAATGATAAGAAATCGATATAATAACAAGGAAAACAGTTATTTTTTTATGCACTCTTATTCAAATTGAAGAAATGAAAGTAAATGAAGAGCATGAATAAACGATTAAAAGAAGGTGTAAATCTATAAAAATCCACACAGTCAGGTAAAAACAAATTAGCATTGAAATTCTTTGGATTAATTGAAAGAATTAAAGTCGAATTGTCAGGATCGTCTCGGAAATTGGTTCGTTTTTGCTCCTTTGTGTTGCACTTCCGTTCTCCTCGATCTTTTCTTACGCTTTCCCTAGTCAATGAAAACGTGGTTACTGCGGGAAGCATCATCCTTTCAGAGCTGAAGTTTTTAAGTTGCTGCCGAAACGGAAAGGGAAACGAAACAGACAGTTCCAGTCGATTGATGTTGCTCCATTCTTATCAAACTTCATCGTCGGAGTTTCTATTGAACGATCTATTCATCGGTAATAAATATTAGACGGTAATATATATTCATGTAAAATAAAAACTTTCTACTGGAGTGAAATAGAAATTTATCTTCTTTTAACAGCATTTCTAAGTTCTTCTAATATTTTTTCACTGTTTTAAATGGCACCTACTCATTTTCTTAGTACATACATGCAAATACTTGTTAACTTCTTTTCACTGAAATAAATAACAAAGTTACTTATCATTTCATTTTACGGTTTATCATTGCGTTGATTGGGCACGCGAGGGATGAGCGTAACATAACTACGTGGTCGCGAGAAAAGCAATTTATCAGGATACTATGAAGATATAATTATTGCACAGTGTGCTTGAAACCACTTCCACTCGCTCACCGTTTCATTCACAGATTCTATACTTCGCGGTAGTGCAGCTCTTCTATCAAAGTGTTTAGCGGGCCCGCCATTTTTTACTTCGCCGCCGCCGCGCCGCGCCGCCTGCAACGAGCGAAAATGCCGTTGCCTCCAGCGCGTTTTTCACTTTCAAGAAAAACGAAGAAAATCACAGGGTGCCAAATCTCGAGACTACCGCGAGCAGCGGAACCTTTTCCGAAAAGCGAGAAACCCGCTGAAAGGGACAAATTTTCACTCCGCGCATGAAACGAAGAAAAAACGGCGGACCCGCTGAATAACTTGACAGAAAATCGACTTCAACGCCACTGTACAGAGCCGCATAAAATCGCGTGTGCAGCAGTTGCACCAGATGCAAATATATTATCCTCGAATCACTAAGTATACTGTTTATTACTTTCATTCGTGTATTCCTCGTTCGATATTATACTTACGAACAGATTTAGTTCAACAAATAAACAGGGGAAAATAAGTGGTTCTCCATGAAAATGTAAGACGAAAATGAAGAATACAAAAATTGAGATTTCGGAGTCATCTTTTGGTTATCAGGAAATTAAAAGTCCGCCTAAAATGCGGCAACCCAACCAACAGAGGCGCATTGCTTTTTGACGCACGCAACGTACACCTCTGTCGGTCGGGTTGTCGCATTTTAGGCGGATTTTTAATCTAAATCTGTTCAACATTTGCAAAAGCATGTGGAAGTCAATGCTGATAGGTATAAAATGACGCAGGTGGTTTAAAGTTGACCGAGGATCCTCGCTTGGACGCTCGGAGTATATTATACCAGGTACAGTCAGCGGCAATATAAAGTGGACATCCTTAAAAATTGCATAACTTTTTAAAAATTGGTCCAAAGGACTTGAATTTTTTAAAGATGTTAGACCGGCTAGTTCGCTAGAGAATTAGTAAACAAAAATTTATTAAGATTGCAATTGGTAGGAATCATACAAAATTTTAAAAATGATGTTTTGTCAACTTTTTTATCTCAGCCTGTAAAGATAACTTAAACAATGCGGTTTATAGATTTCGGTAACTTATATACATATAGAAAACTTCATCGAAATCGGTCAACATTGCAATGAGCTACAAACGTTTAAAGATGATTACGTAAGGGCGAAATGCTTGTTTTGACATCTGGTAAAGATTTTCAACTCACAACCATACAAGTTTCATACAACAACATAGTTTTTAATAACGTTGAACATGTCGAATTTTGTGCCTGGAAACTACGATATGCGGACAGCATTGATTTGCTGCAGAATCGCATCGAATGCTTGTCGAAGCTTACGGTGAGCATGCTCTTGGTAAATCACAGTGCTTCGAGTGGTTTAAAAAATTTCAAAATGCCGATTTTCATGTGACAAACGAATAACGTGGAAGACCACCGAAAAAGTTTGAAAAGTTTGAAGACAGCGATCTGCAAGCATTGTTGGATCAGGATGACGCTCAAACGCAACAACAACTCGCGGATCAATTAAATGTGTCACGAGAAGCCGTTTCCATACGTTTGAAAGCCATGGGAAAGATTCAGAAGATGGGAAAATGGGTTCCACATGAACTGAATGAAAGACAGCGGGAAAACCGAAAAACCACTTGTGAAATGGTGCTCGCCAGGTACAAAAGAAAGTCATTTCTCCATCGAATTGTGACTGGCGATTAGAAGTGGATATATTTCGAGAATCCTAAGCGTAAGAGATCATGGTTAACTCCAGGCGAACCATCGACATCGACTGCAAGGCCAAATCGCTATGGACGGAAGACAATGCTCTGTGTTTGGTGGGATCAGAAGGGTGTGATCTATTATGAGCTGCTAAAACCTGGCGAAACCGTTAATACTGAACGCTACCGTCAACAAACTATCGATTTGAATCAAGCTTCGCGTGAAAAACGACCGGAATATCAAGAAAGGCAACACAAAGTGATTTTGCTTCGTGATAATGCACCATCGCACACAGCAAAACCGGTCAAGAAAACGATTGAGGCGTTTGGTTAGGAAATACTTTCTTATGCGGCTTACTCACCAGACTTGGCTCCATCCGATGATTACTTATTTGCATCGACGGGACACGCACTGGCTGAGCAGCGCTTCACATCTTACGAAAATATACGAAAATGGCTCGATGACTGGTTTGCCTCAAAAGAGGAACAGTTTTTTTTGGCGTGGCATCTACAAATTGTCAGAGAGATGGAAAAATGTGTAGCTACCGATGGGCAATACTTGGAATAAAATATTTTGTATCATTGTCATGCAATAAACGTGTATTTTTTATACAAAAATTCCGGTTTCATATTTACATATAACAAAAGAATGAAAGAAAAATCTACGGCGTAAAACCATCCCGCGATCGATCGATCGGCGTGTCACCGAACTCGGAGTTCCAGCAGCTAATAAGTACGATATCGGAGGATAATAAAACTGAATAAAAGTCAGTGGAGCTCGTATTGGGAGCACCGGCATATGTCGACTGGCGGTTCACTTTATTGTCTCCGCTTAAACAATGAATTGTAGTGGTTATTCGCGGTGGAGGGGGAAGTGAGACAGGTGCGGCGTGGGTGGGGGTGGGACGCAACGCTGACACAAGCACCACAGTGCTCAAACGAGAAGGACCCTCTGTCTCGCCGCTTCCTACCACTTGCACGCTTACCGACGCCATTCACCAACAATACCGAAACCATCAACACTCTTCGCGGCAGCTTCCTTATGCAGGTATACAGAGCCGGGAACATCTTTTCCGTTCGCTGTATGCAACACGCATATATCGGAAGCCTGGCTCAGCCACTTCCAGACACATCGGAATTAACGCGGTGATTTCGAGTGCCGCGCCGCGCCGCCGCCGGGAATTCTTCGTTCGACGGCTGACTACCCTCTTCCGCGTAGATGCAACGGCTCCGACGATTTTATATCGTCCTCCGTTTCTTGATCCCAAACCGGTTTCCCAGCACCTCTCCACCGAGAATTTACGGTATTGGTTCCGCGAAAATTATGGGCATATTGTTTCGATGGAACCTCGGACAATTTTGACCCACCTGCTTTGCTCTCGCAGATATCGAACAGATTTCGATTAAAAATCTTCCTAAAATGCGGCAACCCGACCAACAGAGGTGCACGTTGCGTGCGTCAAAGAGGCGTGCACCTCTGTCAGTCGGGTTGCCGCATTTTAGGCGAATTAAAAATTTTGAACAACCGTGAAAAATCCAAGCAACAAGTTTCACTGTTTGTATACCAAACGAATTTGTGGTAATACAATATTAATTGACATTCAATCTACTTGTGATGTAATTTGAAGCCTTTAAACGATTTTATTTGCTAGAAAAATTCATTATAAAACATTATTGATTCAGTAATGTTGCTGAATGTTATGAGTAATGTTAATGAAACTTGTTGCTTGGATTTTTCACGGTTCATATTTACCGCCAAATATTGATTGGCCAATGGGTCGATCGATGTTCTCTGATTCAGTGGCCTCTTCAAATTCTAACGTTTCTCCTCAGTCAGTATATCACAGGCATGGAATCAACATGTGTTCTAAAGTTGTCAAGAGTTTAAAATAATTTTGTCACTTAGCAAGTATGTTTTTGGTTTTTTGCTTAAAATTTTCAGTTTTGTGTACGGAATACAACACAAATTTTATATTAATTCAATAATTTTTACAGACGCAATTATATGAAAATTTTTCTTGAAAATGGTCTAAATTTTTTACCGAAACGTTGAAAATTTTTAGTTCAGTCGCCAGGTACTTTTACCTGGAAAGTATTCTGAACTCAATGAAATTTTGACACGTCATTTAGGTGTACTCTGGGGTGTCGAATCTGAGTTTTCGACCTCGAAGACCCTGTGCTAACTTGGGGAGGGGGCAAAAACCACGATTTTTATTACCTTGTTTTGGTTTTTCGCCTATTACTCATAAACTATGGGTACTAAGAACTTTTTTTCGTTTTTGGAAAGAGCATTAAATTTCCTTCAAATTTCACTGGTCAAACGTATTTTTTGACCCAATGGGCACCGAGAGACAGGCGTTCGAAATTAGGAAATGTTTCTCAAAATGACATTTCGAGCCACGCATTGTAACATTTGACAGGAAATTGCAAGTTTGAAATTCAGTGAAATTTGAAGGAAATTTAATGCTCTTTTCAAAAATGAAAAAAAAAGTTCTTAGGGGACCCATAGTTTTTGAGTAATAGGCGAAAAACCAAAACAAGGTACAGTAAAAGCTCCTTCGTTGTCCAAAGGCCGGGGGTTTGAGCGGACAACGACTGTGCCCGGACACTATTTTTGATTTATGACTGCGTCTTTAGTGAAACTAGTTTAATGACAAAGAAAAGCATTCGCAATCAAAAGCAGTCAACTGTCTGGATTTTAAAAACTCCTTATTTCCTTGCCATATTCCTTTCCTATTGTTCTCCGTTCTACGCGGGTCTAGACAGTCCTGGGACACATCTGGCGACCAGATCCACGCAGGCCTAATCCTCTCGTTGACAGGCAGTGGAGTGGGTAGGCACTGGACAACGATCGTGCCCACGATTCAGGACAACGAAGGAGCGATTACTGTAATAAAAATCGTGGTTTTTGCCCCCTCCCCAAATTAGCACAGGATCCTCATGGTCGAAAACTCGGATTCGACACCCCAGAGTACCCCTAAATGACGTGTCAAAATTTCATTGACTTCGGAATACTGTCCAGGTATACGCCTTTTTTTCGACCTGCCGACTGGACTATTTGTGGTAATTTGCAAAATTGCTTAAGTAGTAGCATCAGATCGAACTAGTGCGCTGAAATCATTGTTGTTCGTTATTAAATGATAATTGTTGTTTAAGGAATAAATGTAAGAATATTTTGCATTTCACATTCTCCACGGTGCTCATGAGAAGGACTAGTATATTTGCAAGAGAATAATTTATTGACTATTGTTAATAGACGGGATAAAGGCTGAATATAAAACGGAAAATAATGTTCTTCTACTAGGACTGACCCATTTCGAACTAGTCCGAAATCCTTCGGACGCGAAACGTTATCAGAGGCCAGGAGAAGGATTTTGTTTGCCGGGTAGCAACTTTTAGGGTTCAAGAAACTCCATTTCTACTGTGGCTAACTTTCCAATCGATGTTTGCCGTGGTAGGTGACCCACGCTCTTTTTCCATCGAACGAACTTACTTCGTCGGTTACATTCTAAAAACGGATAAAATGTTTCCGTAGTAAAACGAATTTATTCAAATGCTGGATAATAATCGATAACAATCAATGTTTTAATGAAAGCCTAGTTACACCGAACATTTATTACTTTCTTTATGCTTGTAAATTGAAAATATACATTTGGGAACATTATATCTACTACATAATTTTAGATATTGGAGTACAGTAATCGCTCCTTCGTTGTCCTGAATCGTGGGCACGATCGTTGTCCAGTGCCTACCCACTCCACTGCCTGTCAACGAGAGGATTAGGCCTGCGTGGATCTGGTCGCCAGATGTGTCCCAGGACTGTCTAGACCCGCGCAGAACGGAGAACAATAGGAAAGGAATATGGCAAGGAAATAAGGAGTTTTTCAAAACTAGACAGTTGACTGCTTTCGATTTCGAATGCTTTTCTTTGTCATTTAACTAGCCGTTTCACTAAAGACGCAGTCATAAATCAAAAATAGTGTCCGGGCACGGTCGTTGTCCGCTCAAACCCCCGGCCTTTGGACAACGAAGGAGCTTTTACTGTATATCTTTCTCTTTGTCTTTGACAGTTGACATTAACATGCATTCAAGGATTTTAATGATATTAAAAATTCATTTCTAATAAACTGCGTACAAAATGCTGCTCTCAAAATTAATAAATTGTATTGCTCGAGAAAATTGGACAATACAGAAAAGCAACTATATCTTCGTGAATTTTCGTTTGAGATTCTTCTGTCCGCGCGGCATGAATTTGTCCGATGTGCAGAAATTCTCCGTACGCGGGCGAATTACGCACGCACATCGGGCGACAGGTTTTCTAGCTCAAACACCGTCCGCTGTATGGAAGGAGCAGGTTCTAGCCGGTGAAACTGGCTGCACCTGAAAGTGTAATGAATAATAAGTGGACTAGCTTGAAGCTGTCGAGAGATTTTATCGAGCCCACTGTCAACATCCAACTAATATCGCGTACAACGTGGCGGATTAATTGGAACTGCCCCGAGCTCTAAGCAGTATTTTCAGGGGTTTAAATCGCGTTCACATGACACCGCCTGCGCCTGTGTTTCCATGCACTATGACCCTCGGCGACGGATACACCTCCCATAGACGTTGAGGAGGAGTCGTGATAACCGACGACCCAGAAGAAACTTCGCAGACCGTACCTTCAGGGAGTAGGACGAGCAACCATGTAATTTCTCCCTCCCACCAACCGACTATTTACACTCCCTTCCATAATTCACCGGACACTTACTTATCTTCAACAAAATTGTAAATAAAGAATACAAGCTTTCAAGGCTTTAAGCTTGATTTCATTGTTTTATTCCGATTAATTGTATACGACAATATTAGGTCAATCGGAAAGTTCCGTCCGTTCTTTTACAAAAAGTAGAGCTTTATTTTTATATCATAGATCGAAATTCTGAGTATAAAAGTGTTGACCATCATATGTCCTAAATCGAATAGTTAACGAGATGTTATCGAAACAATTTTCTTTTTTCTTTGGATAATATCTCGTTAACTATTAGGTTTAGGACATACGAAGGTCAACACTATTATACTCAGCATTTGATACTATATCGATCTATGGTATAAAAAATAGGACATTCCATTTGAAGAAATAAAGTTGACCTTGGATTGACCTTGAAAACATGATGAAAATTTAAAATGGATATGACTGTTGCATCAGCCCCTCCTTGACTTAAACTTTTCATTTTAAGTATTATTTTCTCTGGAATTTAGTTTTCGAGATATTCCAGGTGGCTAGGATAAATGCCCCACCCTGTATACATACACTATTTGAAGAAATGTTGGAAAAATGAGATAGAGAAATTGGGGGATGATCATGGGCAGCTCTGCAAGCCAAATTGGAAATCAACCAGCCCACTTAGATATTAAAAATTAGAAAATATAAGAATAACAATTAAAATATATAAAACTAGGGGGCTCCGTCCTCTGTTCGCTTCGCTCACCAACCCCCGCGGCGCCTCGCTCTCTCACTCTCTCTCTCTCTATCTCTATCACTCTCTCACTCTCTCTCTCTCTCTCTCTCTCTCTCTCTCTCTCTCTCTCTCTCTCTCTCTCGCGTGTATTTTTCAGCGAGAGAGTGAGAGAGCGAGAAAGAGTGAGAGAGAGCGAAACAGAGCGAGAAAGACACACTGGTACGTCGCACAGTGCGGCCGCCTATGGACAAAAGTCGAAAATGCAACTATCCTCCACACCTTGTTTGGCTTTACTAATCCCTTCAGAATTGTCTCTAGTATATAAAACAAATGCCGGGAATCTAAAATTAGCACAACAAATGGCAAGAATCACGTTTGCATAAGTGGCAGAGAGATCGTTAGACAGCTCATCGGAGAAATCACGCGAGACCTGGCCCAATCAAATACTGACTTTCTATCATCAAGAACGTTGTTTTGTGTCCTTTCTTTAAATTTTGGATATGGAAGGCATCGAAGAAGGTGAGGAATATTCACTTTTCCTGTTTTATTAACCGTTAAAATAGTTTCGTAGCAATAATAAAACACTAAGTTAGAAGTAAGTTTTATAGACGTTAATATCTTCAGATAAGCTTTTCTCAATAACGGGTCAAAACATCCTGGGGTTTTGATATATTTCGATTTCACAACTATTATACTTCACGAATATGTAAACATTTCTGGCTTCAAACTGCTTTGAACGGCTCTGTGCTCTTCTTTACCACGCGTATGCGTCAAATCTTGTAATCGAATTTTAAGCCTCTTCCCATAGACCAATCCTACTGAAATTTTATATACACACTTGCTTCCGATGACAATAGAAGTAGAAAATAAAATATATATAGAAAACATTTTGAAAACCAAACTTATATTAAAATGCACTAAAAAAGAGAAAATAATTTTTTTCCTGGTTCTCCATAAAATACCGAATCCAGTTAAATGATTAATAATATTTTTCCCCAAAATTTTATTTTTTATTTTAAATTTAAATTTAAATTTAAATTTTATTTTAATTTTTATACCATGTATTAGGGGTCACTGAATGGAGTTTAACCGTTTTTCCACGCAAAAACACTCGAAAAACTTCGAAAAAACGGTATTTTGCGGAAAAACTGTTAACCTCTATTCAGAGACCCTTAATATATGGTATATTCGTGATCAGCGCGAAATTTCCTATAAGAATTCGTCAAGAACAGACTTTTGTCCCGTCCGCCCATAAGAACGCCGCAATGTGCGTCGCTTCATTTTCGGTTCCCCTTCAGAAGGCAACCCATTCGGCGTGCTCAATTTTCGGTTCCCCTTCAGAAGGCAACCCGCTCGGCGTTTTGGGGCGACAGAAAAAACAAAACTATTTTTGTATAATAGAAAGATATAGGATATTTTATAACAAATTAGTAAGTACCATTTTTATTTCGTAATATAGGTCCTTTAGCATCCAAATTTGAGTTGGAATATTTTCAAGATCGTCTTCTTAAAATTTCTCCAAAATGTATCCAAATGCTGCAGAGGCAAATTGACCAATAAAATTTTTAAATGAGATTTTCATTAGTATTTTTGTGAAAACGGTCCTCTCGACCCCCTCAGTTCCATTTTAGCATTTACGAATCTAAACTTCCGATTTAACGATCACTGTTATCGTTCACGTGCTTGATTGCGACCAAAAACGAATTTAATCGAATTTTATCGCGGATGATCTGGCAAAAGGAATTACGACTTTTGATCGGTCACAAATATTCTTTCCGGTGCTCTGGCAACGAAGAAAATTACGTAGTTCGGACAGGACTTGATATTTCTTGCGATATCGAGAATCTCACTATCGACGCTAATCGTAAGACCAGGAACGTTCAAATTCAGAAACTGCGGAGATCACAAGATTCTTTCCTCGTTTAGTGAAGTATTAATGCGAGATTGTTTAATATACTTGTCGTTTTAATACACCTAATACACGTGTATCCAAGAATTACAAATCAACATTATGGACAAATAAACGGAAATGTTTTCCTTTATGTCTAGTATAAACTTTCTAACCCCGTGAAACTATTTTTCTTACGCATAGCACACGATCTTTAGCGAAAAAACTATTTATCTCACATTTAATGGTAACTTTTCCATCTAGCAAATAATTCAAATTATGCGTTGAAATTTCAAAATGCGAATAGTGGCGCCATAGGACGCCGATGGTTGCAAGTTCGCTAGCAAGTCGCGCTCCATATTACCGACATTCACAGATTCAGGCGAATTAGCAAGAACTGCATATACTTCAGCACCGACGAGATCGGGTTCCTGCCACCACCGAATAGTATCTCGTCGGTGACCGGACCACCGACGAGATACTATTATCTCGTCGGTGACCGGACATCCAATGCATTTTGGTGTCCGTCGGTATCGGTGCGCTAACGCCCCGGTACCGTCGGTATCGGTGCGCAAACGCCCCGTTACCATTCAGTGTCAACACCCAACGTTACCGATAAATCACATGTTTTGAGCATTTATTAGCAAGAAGAAAAAAGTGTATACTCCATTCGCATTACGTGTATTTAAACGACACTGCTTTCAATGCCTGTCGTTTTTTCCCGCATCTACCGATTTCGATGAAACTTTCACAGTGCATGTAATTGACACAGATCTACAAAATTTGTTTTTTAAATTTTCGATATAGGCCCACATAAAAAAGTTGAAAATGCGACTTTTAGTATTTTTTCAACAATTCCGATCAACTGCAATTTTTGAAAAAATTTCTTTTCGCATCCTGTAATAAACTAATTTCTCTAGCTTCCCCAAAAAGTTCAAATCGTATAGTACAATATTAAAATAGTTATCGTCTTCTTTAGAGTGCCTTTAAATTTTTGTCCACTACTGGAATGTGCATATTGCATCAGGACGTACACCGTACGCCATACGTCGTTCTTCCGCATACGATAGATCGTGAGGACCTACACCGTACGTCCTCCGGGTCGGAAGGGTTAATTTGTTGCGTATGCAAAATTCTCTCGTGTATCTTACAATTAGTACATACACAAGTTCTCGGCATAACGTAAGGAGATTTCTTTCTTATTAGCGTATTCTCTCTCTTTACGGCGAACGGGCAGAAGAGAGCCTCTTCGCGATTGCACTCTCCGATGATTTTCGTATGTGTTGAAAACTCGTAATCGGACAACGTTGCGTACTTTAGACTTGACGACGCTGTAGACATACCGTTCGCAGATATTTTTGCTACAAAAAAGGTCATTCATTGGGTTTTATTATATTATCGTGCAAACCATAGGGCCTCCTGGCTACATTTGCTACGGGCCCCGCGCTGGATTAATCCGGCACTGGCTGTAGAAGTTTTACCAGTCGAACCCGAGTCGGATTGGTTCTAGTTCTCGAATTCACCGTTCTCAATGCGTAGAGGACGCTGAAATCACTGGCATTTTAAGGTGCCGGTTCTACAGATTCCTATGGACACCAAGTCCCATAAGGTGCCAGGTCTATTCCTATATCTCGTCTGTGATAATACTGTATATTATGGTTTTTGGGTTCGCTGATTACAAAATTAATGCTTTTGCATTTTAATTAACCGTTCGTTAAGAAAAAATTAAATTTTTATTAAAAAATTAATATTTTATATTTATATATGAAAATAAACGTTTATCTATCTATGAACTTTTGTTTAAACATCAAAGTGAAACATCAATGTTTAAACAAATGTTCATACATCACAAGAAGTTTATATTCTTATAATAGTGAGGTGTACAAATATAAGAGAGGCACAAATGATAAATATTTTTCTTAATGTGTTTATTTATATTAATTCTCATCCTGTGCATCTGAATCGATCAATCAATTTCCAGTAACAAAGATTTATTTAAAACTCGCAGTCAGCGACTGTAAAAATCTCCATACAAGATGCAATAAATAATATAGCGGTTTGATTAAAAACATTAAAAATTAATATAATTTTTAATATAATTAATTAATACAATTTCGATAGCATCACAGAATATACTCAATTTGTAGATATTCACACACATGTATCGACACCGATTTTTCAATTTTTATTAAAAAATTAATTCACTAAATTATTATTATTATTATACATTGTTAAATATATAAAAATTAGACTCCAGGAGTAGTATTGTTTATACAATATACTCATGAGTTAGATCCGACTGCAAGCACGCAATCGTATTGGTATTCTGCTGTCGTGCATAGAAAATTTAGAACATGACTTTCGGTGCCTTTTTTGTTTTATTTGAGATCAAAGTCGGACAACATGATTTTTCTCTATGAAACCGTATATTTGAAACTCTGTACCTGCTCATCCATGATTACGAAAGTATTCCTACTATCACAATTTTATTATTTTGTCATTAAGGAACAATTTTCAATTACAAAATTATACTCGAAAGTGTACAGATGTAACACAGTATGAAGAAATAAGCATAAAAGTTCGCAGTGTTTGAATGAAGAAAAAGTGAACTGAAGATATAATTTAGCATTGTTAACATTAATTTTTGAAGCTAATTTTTATAGTTCCTTGTAGTTTGAACTATTACCTAACGATATCACCACTCACATCATCAAAATTCTTTACTTCGAAAAATGATCGTTTGGCCAGCATTTCGGCGTTTTGGAACAGTGTGTGACGGGTCCCGTAAACCTAGTGATGGATGTTCCTGATGTTATCCATTGCACGGCGAGTTTGACGCGATTTGAATTTGGCGGGCGACGGCAGCGTCCCCAAGCGTCACGCGGTCATGCGCGTAACCAGAAGGAACGAAGCAGCAATGAGCAGCAAGCACAGCACGGGCACGCTTGGCTTGACCCGTGTGTCGTGTGTCAGTGTCGATTCGTTGTGGCTGTCCGCTGTTCTCAGTACGGAGCAGTACGGTGTGTAGCTGGACTAGGATGCGGTATCGCGTAACATTATGGTACGTCCGGTGGTCGGGGCTTGGTGAGAAGGTCGTCGAGACAGTGAACGCGTCTCGCTGAGAGAGGAAATGCGGTATATCGCATCGCGGGAGTGCAGGCCAGGCTAACCTAAGCGAGGGCTTGTTTGTTGGTGGTTCTTCTCTCTTGCTCTTTCTCTCTTTCTCTTTCTATTTCTCTGTCCGCGAAGGTGTGTGTGTGTGGGGCAAAAGTAAAAGAGTGCGCGCGGGGGCTCTCTCGCGTCCGAAGGTGAGAGCACCACTCCACCGCACCGCCAGGGGAGTCCCGGTGTGTCGGAGGGATATGCACGCGCACGTCAAGATGTCGTCAGGAGGACACAGCAGTCGTACCAGAGCGGTGCACATAGGCTCGATATTCCAGAAGCTTCACGGTCGTTTCGCTGACCCGATGACGGTGTCGAAACTCTCGACTGACAAGCGAATGCTGGATAAGACCTGGAAGCTAATGGACAAGGTGGTGAAACTGTGTCAACACCAGCGTATGAACCTGAAAAACTCCCCCCCGTTCATCCTAGATATCCTGCCCGACACGTATCAGCGGCTACGGCTGATTTATAGCAAGTACGAGGACAGGATGCAGATGTTGCACAGCAACGATCACTTCTGCGTGTTCATCAACAACCTGATGCGAAAGTGTAAACAGGCGATCAAGCTGTTCAAGGAGGGCAAGGAGAAGATGTTCGACGAGACGTCGCACTATCGACGCAACCTGACCAAGCTGAGCTTGGTCTTCAGTCACATGCTGTCCGAGCTGAAGGCGATCTTCCCGAACGGTGTATTCGCCGGGCACAAGTTTCGCATCACCAAGGCGGACGCGGCCGAGTTCTGGAAGGAGAGCTTCGGGATCAGGTGCGTAACCCGCCACTCAACCACCCGTTGCAACCCGTTGTTTCCTCGACTTCCGGTTCGAGTTTCGTTTCCTCCTCCCGTGTTTCGCGAATCAGCTCGTAAACAGGTCGCACACCTGTCTCCTTCGGTCTGAAAGCGTGGTGGCCGCGTGCGTTTCGCGAAATCGACGTTGCCTCGTGTGCGTGAACACGAATAATAAACGCGTGATGTGTGCTGCTGTCGCGGCCCTCGCACGTGCGCACACCTAACCTAAAAACGGCGCTGCGCGTCTCTCATTGATATTGACATTACCTACCTATCGTGCGAACGAAAACCGGGACGTGTCGGCTCGTGTGCAGCTGACGCCGTATGCGAAACGTATTTCGTCGGCCGGAAGTGTTCTGTTTCACGCGTTGACTCGCGTACAGGCCGCTCCAAAAGCCCCGTCGACAATGTCCGCGCGAAGCCCGACGTATTTCTCATTTTTACAAATGATCCACGGATCAATTATGTATTACGATTGCACGATTTCGATACTCGAACCGAGGATCAGGGATCAACGTGTATACTATCATTCACTTAATGCATCGTCATGGCGACGAACAAAATAGCTAAATGTGTTGATTATGTCGATCGTATATTGTTGTTAAGAACTAAATTTTAAATGCTTTCGGCGCACTGGTTCGATCAAGTATGCTAGATACACTATTTGCAAATTTTCACCAAATCTCTATTTCAACGTTTCGATCTTTCTTTAGATCATTCTCAAGAAATTTTAAGAAATGCGTCTATAAAATAATAATAAAGGTTGTATTTTTTAATTATATTAACTATGTGACTTAAATTCAATTTAGGACAGATGCTACTTACTTGCTTAGTGCAATATCAAATAATATTTCATGTTATGAATTTTGATGAGACACGTGTTGACGCTATGGCGAACCAGTGCGCCGAAAGCATTTAAAATTTAGTTCTTAAAAATAGCTAAAGCTTCCAAAACGTTGTTTATACCGTTCGATGATAATAATTTGTAACATAATATAAGAAACCATTAAAGGGAACTATATCTATTAGAATTTTCTGCATCTACTAACGGGCAGATGCTCGGCGATACTTTTGAACGGTATTGTACATTTACCATTTAACAGGTTAATCTTTTTAGGGCAACTTCCTGAGAGACAAAAACAATTTGCTCTCTATTAAACATCACCGATCAAACAGTTACAAAGCTTAATCCACTACTTTCTACTTTTCAACAGTAATGTAATACTCCCTCTTTCCCATATAATAATAGTAGCAAAAGAAAATAAATATAGAACGCAACATTTATTATCAAAAAACTAGATTACATTAAACAATAAATTAAAAATATTACTCCTGGTATTTATTTTGAGTGTTCAGATAGTTTCTGGATTTTTCAATAATTTCGGTACTCTATTTTAAACTTGTAGGCTTGTAGGTAGGATCCCTCGACTGCGAAGCTTTGCTTCCCCTATGTATACATATTAGGGTGGGACCTTTGTTATACTTGGCAAAAATTATTTCCCAGATTTTTTTGTGGGACAACCCCTAGAATGGTGCCACTGGACGAAAAAATAATCTGTGCAAAATTTGAAATTGATCGAATAACGGGAAATTGTGTCAAGTCGATTTCGAAAACTTTTTAATTTTGTAACTCGCTTTTCTCCACTGCAATATACGGTCAGCATATATGTTTATATATCGTTGAATTTGTCTTTCTACGCACTATAGCAATTTAGAAACAAATTGTAATATTGATTTCAAAAAAAATTTCGTGACCTCGAAATCTCAAAAATTGACATTTAAGGATGTTCTGGAGGTAATATGAAAACGCAACAAAATTTTTGAAAATTTGACAAGATATAATTCTTACTAAATTAATGCAATTACCAAAGTTTGGGTTCGATTCACTGCACCGTTTAAGAATTATAGCAACTTAAAGTTTTCGCATTTTAACACGTCTTCTTATGGAAAATTCACAAAATTCCACTTCAAACTCTATTTAAACCTTGAAAAAACGCAACTAGAAACTTCAGTTTTTTTTATATGTAGCAGAAATTATGTAATTAATTATGTTCAAAATTTATTAGGATTCACTAAACAGTTACGGAGCAAAAAAATTATAAACTGTTACAAAACGTCAAATTTATCGTGTTGTCTCTCACTAGCATGGAAGCGCGACAAGTGTAGAGTGTAGACCACTGAATGTAGCTACAGAGGGTACAGTATTCGCAAAAGTTTAATGCAAAATATACTCATGAATGGCTTTCATTGCCCATATATTGATGGATTTCGAATTTCTTGTACTTTTGTCTCCCATTGTACCTCCAGAACATCCTTAAAAAATTTCTTTTTCTTTTGAATTATATTTAATTTATTAAATAACACAACTTTTGTCTAAAAAATTTGTTCATATTTTTATAAGTAGCAAAGATATATATATACATATATATAAATATACATTACAATACAGTACAAAATACTATTACAAAGTACTAATACAAAAAACTATTAAAAGTATTTTTATAGCAATAAAAAAAGATCCCTTTAGAAAATTTAGTTGCAATATTTTATGTGTCTCTTAATGATTGTTTCAATACATCTGGAAATTGTTTCTTATGTTCAGAAATAATTTGTAAATATATTGTTTCTCCACTTCATTTTTTGATAATAACCGATTATAGTCCTGAATAAGTTTAAAAATGATATATAAAAATATTATAAATATTTTGAAAGCGGTGTAAGTCCACTAAAAAAAAATGAGATATCACATAATTTGTGATTAATTTAGTGTAAACTTTTTATTTATAACTAGTTAATATTTAATATCTTAAAAAATGCCAACGCTTTGTTCAATTTAAAATTGGTCAATAAAACCAATTACTTTCCAAATAAACGTTGCATTTATTACAAAGAGATTAACTTATCGAATAATTATCTAAAACCGGAGTTGTGCTAATTCAATTACATTGTAATTCAATTACTAAGTATTTTAATCAGACGTGTATAATTGAAATACAATGCATAATTGAAATACAATATAACTGAAATACAATATAATTGAAATACAATGTAATTGAAATACAATATAATTAAAATACTATATAATTAAAATAGAGCTTCCCAAATTATAGCCCAGAACAACAGCCGTGTTCTTCACGGACAGTGTTCCCGCAGTGACATTGCAATTACGAATTACATTATAATTTAATTGAATGAAGATCTGAATTATAAATTACAATATAATTGAATTACAATATATTTTATAATTGTACTCCATTGCAATTACGAATTACATTGTAATTTAATTGAATGAAGATCTGAATTATAAATTACAATATAATTGAATTACAATGTATTTTATAATTGTACTCCATTGCAATTACGAATTACATTGTAATTTAATTGAATGAAGATCTGAATTATAAATTACAATATAACTGAATTACAATGTAATTCAATTACTTTGTAATTATAATTCTGGAGTAATTATAATTCTAAAACATGTATAACTCTACATTTTGAATGGCCTCGTGTGTCTAGCATCAACGTAAATTATTTCAACAACTGAAAACATTTTTCGTCGAGCTCCAAAAATAGAACACGAACTTTATGCCGAAAGTGAGTAGGTGGAATTTAAAACAATAGAAAATCTAAAGGAAGAGCGAAACGTGTATCTGACTCTATCGCTTGCAATTCATGCAAATTTGTTTTATTCTACATCGAGATCCGCAGTCTGTGGAGTGCGACCTTTATGCATTTATGACGAAAACGAGTAGGTGGAATACGAAACTGAAAACATATAAAGAATTTCAGAATCTCTCGGTGGGTTACTTCCAAATCATTCAAATTATTGGAAAAAGAAATAAATGTTTACTTCGTAAATATTTGTTGATTCATAAGAAAAGCGACACAACTCAAAATATATTTCTAACAAAAGTATAACAATAAATATATAAATTCTGGTGTATTTTGCTACGATCTTAATACTTTAATCATTTTCCAATTTTTATAGACAAATTTTAAGAAAGTGGAATGAAATAAAATCCTATTCTTAATGGGAACAGCCTTTGTAGATCTAAAGCTAATAAAAATTGTACAAAATTCTATCGAATTTTCTATTCCAGCCTTTTCTGAAAATTTTCATAAGCCATAAATGCACAACGATCAAAAGCTTCGAAGAGGGTTATCGATGTACAGGGTGGACCACGGTGCGTGATCAGCTTAGATTTCACTGTCCAACAAATTTCAACTTTTTTTTTTAATTTCGATTCCCACTATGCGATTCTTATAGAGATTTTCGCGCTGATTCCAAATCTGTTTTTAATTTTTCTCCTGTACGTACAGTTTTTGAGAAAATGGAGTTTAAAAAACAGACATATTTTTTAACTTTGAACAAATATTGTGATGTCATTAGAAAAGATATTGAATTGCTCTTTACAGCAAAAGATTCCTTAGACTTTCCCGGATACAGTGATGTCCAATATTAATACATTATGATTGTTTAAACATGTTTAAACTATCATTAAAGACGGAGAGACACCACTTTCGCACCAATTTTTCAAAGGGTCCAGCAGAAAATCGAACTATGTATACCACGCGATAGAGCAGACTTTTATCTTGAGAAACCACCCCATTAAGTTTGGAGCGTCGACGTTCTTTTCGAACCAGAAAGCAAAATATCTTCGCCCGACATGAGTTGCGGCCAGTGGCGATCGAGACGAGAAATGAGATATAGCGATGAAATTTTTTTAAAATTGAAGCTGAAACTTTGCAGAATATGGGGAAAATAGGTAGATAATGGTACGAACGTTTTTTAACGTTGAGAAAATTCGTTGAACATGCGTAGAATTTTAAGAAAATGTGGTTCCTCCAGTACCACGCGCGGAAAAATTTTTTTTAACATGCAATGTATCATTTCCCGTAGATTTTTTCGCGCTGATTTCAAATCTGGTCTCAAAATTTGTCTACGACCTCAGGATTTTGCAAGAAATCGTTTTTTGTGAACAAAACTAATGTAATAATTTTTCATTGAAATGATTTGATAACCGACCAGCTTGAAGGTACATATATTGTACTCTCATATATAAAACACAATAAAATTAAACATAATGAAGTATTTGAACGTTTACTTGACGTATATCACTTGACGAACGATCACTCGACGTATCGCTGCGATTATCGCCGGCGATAAAAACATTTAAACATGTTTAAACAATCATAATGTATTAATATGGGATATCACTGTATTCCGGAAAGTCTAAGGAATCTTTTGCTGTGAAGATCAATTCAATATCTTTTATAATAACATTACAATATTTGTTAAAAAGAAGACATATTTTTCAACTCCATTTTCTCAAAAACTGTACGTATAGGAGAAAAATTAAGGACAGATTCGGAATCAGCGCGAAAAACTCTATAAGGATCGCATAGTGGGAATCGAAATACTTTTTGGCTGTTGGACAGTGTTATTATGCTGTTAGTGGTAGTGGTTAGTGGAAAACGGGAGGATCTGCGCGTAGGACAGAGCGCGGCAGGGGCAGTAGTCATTCATGAATTGGCTCGAACCGCTCCGGCCGTTTATTTATACCGGCTGATAAATCGCTACGCGGTGGCGGCACGTAGCCCGGCAACCGCGTTATGACGTATTCGAGTAAAAGTAGGTGTGCGTATCGTTTTGTAAAACGACACCGACGGAACGCGCCCTCTCCTCGCTCGCTCGCTCGCTTCTCCAGTTCTCCATCCCCGTTCTTTCCGCTCGCGAATCGCCCTGAGATCGGCCGCGGCCCCGCGGATAATCAGGAAACGGATCTAACCGAGCGGACTACATATACCCCGTTCCACGAAATTCTGCGGTCAGCCAGACCACTAATTCCTCCAGTCGTTTCCGTCGAATTCTATCCGAGGATTCGCTCTCCCTCCGAGACCTCCTTTCCTGAACGCGGCTCTGCCTTAAGGCGCGTTTATCCGCCCGACCTCATTATTTCAACGCTTTACACTTTACCGGGAAACTTCGAATTCGAAAACATAATTAGCGTTCAAGCAGTGGATGGAATTATCAACGTTTATAAATGAACCATATATTTTACAAAACATATTATGTACATGTAACACAAACGATGTTCAATCAACGATTGACAAATGTTGAAACAAGCGCTCCTTCGTACACGCTCATTTCCTTATTTTACACCAGTGCTCCGCAACCTTTTATCTTCCACAGCCACGGCACACCAAAGTTTTTTCGACAATTCCACGTCACATCACAAGTAAAAGCTTGCAAATACATAATTTACAATAATACGTATATGCTTTTATGTATTAGATAAAAAACACACAATAAAATAGCTCTATGTATGTACGTAGATATATTTACTTTTATTTTAGTTTTCGCACAAGTGTGTCGTAGGAAAAGGGAGCAAAATTACGATAGCCTTGTCAGAAATTTGAGGATATTCTTTCTTAACCGAAAACCAGGAATCAGCCAATGGCATTTCACTGAAGTTGAGTTTCGGCGTCCCGTCGTTCCTCAATTCTATAAATTCCTCTGAAATTTGAAGGGAAAGTGCTTCTGTTGAATTACCTGCATCGGCTAGAAAAGGATTTCTTATCCAATTCTATTGCTCCGTATTAATTGTGAAAGAATAGTAATCAAATTTGTCTAGCAACAAACTTAAATGTTGTTGAGTCAGATCCAGAATTAATTGTTTATTTTTAATCATAGACTTGTAAGTCCTTTGGAACATTTCTAGGGAACCTTTTTCTAACTCTTTCTGCCAAAGTTCGAGCTTATTGTTAAACCCCATTAACTTGTCGGAACACGTCAGATAACACTGTCCAACAGCCAAAAAGTATTTCGATTCCCAATATTTCCGTTATCAGATAAACGAAACACCCTGTATAATGTTCAGAATGTTCACTAACACCAAACTTGTCGAATATATACTTTAACAATCGTTCATTATACTTAAATGACGAAAACTTGAGATAGTTTTCACTTCTTAACTATCCTTCCGGTTGTGTTGGCAACGAAGTCTCTCGATCTGCTTCTTTTCCCCGTTCCATCCTCCGCGAACCGTTTCCGACTTAGCGGAACGAAGGACGAGGAACCATGACGACTCTTCTCGAGAAAGATTGTGTGTGCGCGTGCGCGCGCGTGTGTGTGTGTGAACGTCTTTTATTTTTTCCTCTTTGATCGGCAGCACTCGCAGTACTCGAGCTACCTTAACCCTTATGTGGCCAACCATAATGTATAGATTATTATTTAAAACCTTTTGTATTTAACATACAGGGTGGTTCACGCAACCTGCACACCTATGAAGTTGCATGGTCTGAAGGGGTACATTATGTAGTGTATTTATTTTTTTACAGGCGGAAAAGCGTTTCGGAGATTCGGAGGTCGACTTTGTTTTTTTTTAAATGGAATACACTGTTTTTTATACCAAACTATGGAAGAATGTCCAATTCTGAGTAAAAGAAGTATTCACCTTCGTTAGCCCTGAACCTAATAATTAACGAGTAAAATTTTCAGGAAATAAAGTGAAATTACTCGTTAATTATTTAGGTTTAGGGCTAATGAAGGCCAATAGTTTTTTACTCAGAATTCGACATTCTTCCATATTTTGGTATAGAAAGATATAGTATTCCATTTAAAAAAACAAAGTCGACCTTCAAATCTCCGAAACGCTTCCACCTGTAAAAAATAAATACACTACATAATGTACCCGTTCAGACCATGCAACTTCTGTATACAAAACCTTTTCGTGCAACGCATACTTTGGAAGTTATGTATATGTGTGCAAGTTGCGTGAACCACCCTGTATATGCACAAACTCTCATTTTAAGACTATAAATGAATACACATCTATATTATATTAGCGAGCAAAGAATGAGAGAAATTTCAGAGAAATTTTGTAATGTTTTTAGAGGAACAACAAGTTGTTGAAAGAAATGCAGTCAATGGGTACCCGGTTGGCTACACGAGGGTTAAGCTATGTTCATACTGAGCAACATCGAGCAACTTTTTAAGCTATTCGAACAGGTCGATTACCAAATCACTGCTCAGTGTCCCCAACTCTAATTTAATTAAGAAAACTGAAACTGGACGCAACTGCATGCTGATGCACCTTTTACGGTTTCATTGCTCAATAAATTCAGACACTTATTCTCAAACGTTCCAACGGATTTCCTGTTTTCAACATTCTATAAAAAGCAGGGATTACGCCGTCCGATAAACTTAAACTCTTTTTTCCGGAGCTTCGTCCGATTCGCTATTTTCAAGATTCTATAAAGAGCCGGGGGATTACGGCGCCTGATAAATTTCAATTCTTTTTCAAAGCTTTAACTGCTTTCCCAGTTTCCGACACGTGCCACCGTCGACAATGGAATAATAACCGAGCAATGGCGTTCGTCTAGCCAGAAGAGCGCGGTGAAATTAGGAAATGCCCGGCTGAAAATAGAATACGCTTCCTGGGAAACGATCAAATATTAATACTTGATGTGAGCCGCAGCCGCGATCGGTTATATTAGACACACGCGGAAGCCGGGAGAGGTGCACAGTGTACAGTGTGCAGACGCGCGCTCGTCCCTCGGTTTTATTTCATTGATTCCGGAGACTTCTTTCCCTCTTGCTTCATCCCGGTTTTCTCTTCTTATCTGGCACGAGGTTTCCTCGTAAGAAATAAAACGAGAGTACACGCGCTCTCGCGTCGTATTCCGAGAAGGATGAGCACTGACGCACAGTGCAGTCCATACGATTTTCGTAAAAGAAGAGAGAGCTTCTTTCTCCATTGAGAACTCGCCTGATTTAGCTATTACAGAAACGTAAAAAGACTGCTCAAAAGATTTCAAAGATCAAATCTTAAGATAACCCCGTTAAGGTGACACTTCAGCCATATAGTATACAGTTAGGTGCAAAACTGATCACAAACACTTTAAATCGCGACAACTTTTTTATGAATGGATCAAAGGACTTCAATTTCTCTGTAAGGCTAGAGGAATTAGTTTAGTAAATGACGTCTAAAAAATATTCTGAAGAAATGCATTTCGTCGGAATTGTGAAAAACAACAGTAAAAATTGTTTTTCACAACCTTTTTTTCTGGGTCAATAACGAAAATTTCAAAGATGTGTTTGGTCAACTCGTATAAATTATATACGCTCCGAAAATTTCATTGAAATTGGTTAATTGGTTTACGAGTTATAAATGATCAAAACTGGTAAAAATGGCCATTTTTCAAGATTTTCGGCCTTTTTACTACTTTTGATCGTTTATAACTCGTAAACCAAGTAACAAATTTCAATGAAATTTTCGGAGCGTATATAACTTACACGAATTTACAAAACACATCTTTGAAATTTTCGTTTTTGGGCCAGCTATAAAAGTTGTCAAAATCTATTTTTACTATTGTTTGTCACAATTCCGACGAAATGCATTTTTTCAACATATTTTTTAGACGGCATTTACTAAACTAATTCTTCTAGCCTGGCAGAGAAATTGAAAGTCGTTTGGTGCATTCATAAAAAGGTTATTCTGATTTAAATTGTGTCGGATCAGTTTTCCTTCTATCTGTACATATGGGACCGGCACAATCTTGTTTACTAAACTTGAAAATCAACTTTTACTACAATCTTTTAAACAAAACAAATTTGTTTAAAATACAGGGGGGGAGGGCAATTGAACTCCATACATTTTTGGAGCAAACTGAAAGAAAATTTTGTCTGCACTAGTATTTGTGAAATTTGATTGATTTTCAAAAGATAAATTTTTGGAAATTTTTCATTCGTCAACTTTTATTTCCGTTTTTCTCAGCTTGGGGTGCATTTGCACCTCATACACGGAGAGAAGGTTAAAATCTACGGTGGGAATGTTACAAAAATTATCGTCACGATAAACTTTGTCTTTTCTATTCTTGTATTATTAATTTTGCGTGAGTTTTATGGGCATCATTGTGGCACTAAAAGTGTTTCAGAAGGTACCATTAATCTTCAGATGGAGAGAGTCCATTTTGACCCGGAGTAAAAAGCGTCCATTTAAATGCTAATCTTTTAGAATTTAGAAGCAAGTTTAACCCTTTCAGGACGAATGTCGACATTTCGACGACCTTAAGATTGCACATCCAACTTCTGAAGATGCAAACATTTTAATTATGCACTGCGTGTTTTATTTATATAATATATAATAATAATAATATTATATACATATGTATAATATATACAGGGTGGGGCTCTATAAACAGGTCACCTGAATAACTCGTTTGCGTTTGAAGATAGAAGAAAATGCATCAGACCAAACTTACTTGATATCGAGGCGCTCGTAATCTGATGTCATTAATTTTTTTATAGGTGGAGACGTCAAGGAGATATGAAGGTCACCTTCATTTTTTTAAATGGAATGAGGTATTTTTTAATACATCAATCGATGCAGCTGGACATTCGTTATAAAAAAAGTACTAACCCATGTACATATGTCGAAACGTTAGTATTTCAGGAGATATTTCAATTTAAATAACTCTGAGACACCATTACTGTCGTACTAAGCCTTTAGCGTTTACTTACTAGTGTAACGTCTTATTGTTAGTACGACAGTAATGGTGTTTTAGAGTTGTTATTTAAATTGAAATATCTCCTGAATTACTAACTTTTCGACATACATAGGTTAGTACTTTTTTATAACGAATGTCCAGCTGCATCGATCCATGTATTAGCGATGTATTCATATCTCTAAAAAAAATTACATAAAAACAAAAATCTTTTTGGTATCGTATGAGCCCCATTTTACCATTCAACATTGTCCTTCAGACATTTGACGTATCTTCAACAGCAAGCAAGTTATTCAGGTGACCTGTTTATAGTGCCCCACCCTGTATATATATATATAAAAATATAGGTTAGAATATACAGGGTGTGTCCGTTAAGTTATGTCATCATTTTTTAGACATTTCCGGTAGTGTAATTAAAAAATGTTTTAGACACAAGTTTCTCAGTACTTGGTGAGCTACATGTTCGCATATTCTGAAATCTGAGAAAATGCTTTTTACGTAAAAAACTAAAGGTCACCTAGACATTTTTAAATGGCACCATATGTTTTGGACGTCATAGGGTTGTTGCTAACGTCCAGACGAATTCAACAGTGTATTACACCATAACCTTGAAATGACCTGAAACTCTAAAATTTTGTGCAAACGTAACTTTAATGAAAAATTATTTCTTACAGAACAAAGCAAGTTACATTAGATGTTCGAACTGCGATCCGCATCTTCTACGATACAGAGCTCCGCTCTTTCTATTAGACTTTTCGTTGTCGCCATAATTAGGGCGTCACGGTTTATGTTATTACATGCAGTTGTTATGCGATTCCGAAGTTCTTGAACATTATTGATTGTTGTGTCGTATACAACAGATTGCAGATATCCCGAAAGATAAAAATCCAACGGAGACAGATCCGGAGAACGTGGTGGCCAACGAATTGGATCATACGTTCCTATCCAACGATTTCTAAACTCGTTATTAAGATATCCCCTAATTATAATAGCATTGTGGGCAGAACACCCGTCTTGTTGAAGGTACATATCGTTCCTAATGTTCAGTGAAATGTCTTGCAATAAGTGTGGAAGTTTTTCTTCCAAAAAGTTAAGATATCGAGCAGCTGTCAAATTTTCTCCGAAGAAACATGGTCCGATTAAGTGACCATTTAAAACACCACACCGAACAAAATTTTAGAGTTTGAGGTCATCCCAAGGTCATAGTATAATACACTGTTGAATTCGTCTCGGCATCAGCAATAATCCTATGACGTCCAAAACATATGGTGCCATTTAAAAAACTCAAGGTGACCTTTAGTTTTTTACGTAAAAAGCATTTCTTCAGATTTAAGAATATGCGAACATGTAGCTCACCAAGTATGTACTGAGAAACTTTCGTCTAAAACATTTTTTTAATTACGCTACCGGAAATGCCTAAAAAATTGTGACATAACTTAACGTACACACCCTGTATATGTATTTTTTATTACGGCATCTTATTGTAGAAAATTGCTGGTCTTTTTGTGTACAGTAAGATCCCATAATAAAAAATATAGGTTTCCATTTGAAAAAACAAAGTTGACCTTCGAACGACCTTGAAAACGCCACCCAAATAAAAAACTGATACTGCCCCCCACTTTCCACCCCCCACCCCTCGAAATTCTTGGACACGTGTTTTACACTTTTTTAATATCTTTCATACTTTTCGAGATATTCGGCTGGAAAGTTTTCAAATGAACACCTTGTATGTATATTATGTATAAAACTAATTTTACTGGGATAATAGAATTCATTTTTCTATTTCTCTCTGCGATTTCATTCTGTCGTTGGAAAAATGGATTTCAGCGAACGTGGACGTGCTCCCCAGACATTTTCGGTGCATTTTAAGCGACCGTAGCAATATCGGTGGGGCATTCACGTTCGCTACGTAGGATGCGGCCGATTGCAGCATGATTAACGTGCGGCCAGCCGACTCGATTACGCCGATGCGCGAACTTTCAGTTTCCGGTCAAATGATCCGCGGACATCCGGCCACCGTTCGCACAAGCTCGCGAGTCCCGTTCTTTTCGTGTCTGTCGCTCGCTCGCGAGTCCCCTCTGTTTTATTTCCCCTCTAGTGTCGGTCCAGTTGTAACATGTTTTCGAGGACAATGAGCCCTTTTAACAGCGATCCATGCCGTTTTCAAACTTGTCGATTAGTAGCCAGCAAAATTACTTTCAACTTTTTTTATGATTTCAATATACCGTTGGGTTCTTCTTATAGAATTTTTTGCGCTGATTCCGAATCTGTCCTTAATTTTTCTCCTATACGCACAGTTTTTGAAAAACGTGGCTTTGAAAAAAACACATTTTTCAACTTTAAACAAATATTGTGATGTTATTATAAAAGATATTGAATTGTTATTTACAGCAAAAGATTCTGTAGAGTTTCCCGAATACAGTGATATATAATATTAATGCATTATGATTGTTTAAACATGTTTAAACTTTTTTGCTAATTGATCTTTACGAACATGTTTAAACAATCATAATGTATTAATATTATATATCACTGTATTCGGGAAAGTCTAAGGAATCTTTTGGTGTAAAGAACAATTCAATATCTTTTATAATAACATCACAATATTCACAATATTTGTTGAAAGTTGAAAAATATGTTTTTTTTTCAAAGCCATGTTCCTCAAAAACTGTGCGTATAGGAGAAAAATTAAGGACAGATTCGGAATCAGCGCAAAAAACTCTATAAGAAGGACCCAACAGTATATTGAAGTCAAATTTGGTGTTGGACAGTGTTATCAAAGGAACGGTGGATTTGGAAAACAGCATATGGATCGCACACGAGTCCTACCGCGAGACACGTGAAACTCGTGGCGCCTTTAATTCCGTTCCGACGATAAGATAAACCTTACCATTACGCGTTTATCGCGCCGGAAATAATATTTATCGATAATACGCCTACGCGGTATCTCGAAAAAATCAGCGCCGCGATATATTTTTATTCGACCTTTTCGATGTCGTGTTTCACAAGTCATATCTCCGGCGCGGCGCGGCGTCTGCTGGGAGAAAGTACAGCGCGTTCAAAAACACGAGTACCTAACTTTGCAAAGTATGAGAATGTAAAAAAATGGATGTACAGGCTGATTCTGGGAACGGGGACAGGTTACTGATCTTTTTTAAGTGAAAATAAAAAAAATGATAGAGAAGAAACTCATGTGTCATAATTAGACTGCGGATTTTATGCATTTATGAGAAGAATGGGTACGTACAGTTCAAAGCAGTGGGCATGTTAACAATATTTAAGGACATCAATGTATTAGTTTCAGCAAAATAGGATAATTAAAAGATGCATACAATTCTTATTTGGCTTCTGTGTTCTACAATCAATGCGAACATTCTTTTATTCTGAATAAAGATCCGCAGTCTAGTCATGTTACTTCCTAATTATCTATGATCTTATTTTTTATGTGAATGCACCTATGGCACCCACCAGACGCAATTGATTAGGTGTACAAATAACTTCGGTGTCTTTTGAGCATACTTCTGATCGTTATCTATAAAATAAAAAAGTTTATAAAAAAAAATGAAACCGAATTCGAAAAAACACACTAAAAAGTATGAAATAATTTCCATTTAATTTATGTATTTAATCAGCAGACTGTGGATCTTTATGCAAAATAAGAAATGTTTGCATTGATTGCAAGACACAGGAGCCAAATAAAAATTTCATTCTTCTTCTAATTATCTTGTCAAGGTGAAACTAATACACTGGTGGCCTTCAATCTTTTTAATACGTTCACTGTTTTAAGTTGTACGTACCCATTTTTGTCATAAACGCATAAAATCCGCAGCCTGGTGATCAGTTATGCTTCCAACTGTATACGTTCTGAGAATTTCTGGTCAGTTTAATCCGTTGTTTTATGCACACACACACACACACACATACACATTCCGTTTATTTTATTCATATTACTAAATACATCGTTGCAGGCGCAGATTTTATCCAACGTCGTATAAAATGCAGACGAAACGTTAACACTTTACCTACCGGAAGCCTATTGATTTTTTTAACAACTGAGCTGTAAATAAAACATGCTCACTAATTTTCTTTTCACCAATTATTTCGCAAGAAATTGCTACACTATATTAACCAATTATGGAAAGTCACGAAAGCAGGTTTACCGAAAGAGGGTCGCGTAATAATATACATCGCACAGAGTATGAGCTCTGCATCATAAAAATTTGAAACGTGCTCCATTTTTTCGCGGCATCGCGTCGGTCGTGTTCAGCAGTCGAACGAATTTAAATTCGTGTTTCCCGTCGAACACGAGCGGCGACCCGCTCCGCTAATGGATGTTTCTAGTGATGAGTGTACCGGAAGTCGGTGGCAAGGGGTGAGCTTTTATCGAAAAAGGAGACCGAAGTCATCTCTATCCGACACATAGAGGGGCAAACGCGGGGGAGGAGGAGGCCGAGAGAGAGAGAGAGAGAGAGAGAGCCATAGAGTTGTGTTGTAGGCCCGTGAAGGATCGTAGTTCGAAGCGGTGCGGCGCGGCGCGGTGTGCGAGCTGGAGGCAGAATCTTCACTCTCCTCTCCTCAACGATACGTATAACGATATCCGGATGTGGGCTGGGAAAGAGCTGTATGAGAAAAAAAAAGTGGCGAGGCAGAATGGAATTCAACGAGGTTGAGCATTCCGGTTTCTTGTCTCCTACGATTATTTCATTAACGTGTATTTACTTCCCCCGGTAAATCTAATTGAATCTAGCCCTCTTCTTCGGGGACAAAGTAAGCCGATCTTTGCGGCAACTCTCTGTCTTCTACAGGGTGATCTAATATTAGGGGATCCCTAGAAAATGATCTATCACTCACTCACAAAGTTCGTAGCCTAACAATGGAATGACATGAAACAGTGAGTCAAAATACATTTATTCTTCAGTATACATTTTTTCCAGCGATTTTCTAATTCATTTACCCCGTCTCTGAAATGATTTTCCTCGAGACCTCTAAAATACTCATCTACGGCAGAGTTGGCCAAAAAATTAATCAACGATTGACGACTAAATTTCTACTTCAATCGTTAATCGCAATTAACAATTAATCTCCTAGTTTAGTCATCAATTGCGATTAACGATTATTAATCGTCAATCGGATAATTTATTAATGATTAACTCCTGAAATTTCGAAATGAAATACGTAATCAAATGATCATTCTGACACTTCCAAACACAGACTGTTCAAATTCTAATCTCGTACTCGATATTTTATTACCTATATCACATATGCGCCCCACCATCAAAAGGCTTTTTCTCCTTTTTCTTGCACGCATATTTCAATCGATTTTAAACATTTTTATGAGATTTATAACAGAGACATGTAGTAAATTTCAGGCGGTATTGCGACCGCGTCGTATCGAAACGCCGCGCCGCGCCGTGGTAAAATGTTAAAGATAGAGGTTCGACGGAGAATCTCCTTGCAACTGTTCTTTCGCTTGGTAAACAAACATTATTATAGTATAATACTACGTAGTAATTATGTATACACCGCACGGAGCTTGAACGCACACCGAGCTCATGCGGCGCGAAGTGGGTCCGTGGAGTGGGGATGAGTCGGAGTGGGAACGCGTAGTGGAATGGGGAACGCTCTGTCGCACGGATTGGCTATCGCTGAATCGATGACGTACTACCTTTACCGAGCGTATTTACCGAGGCTCGGGTTCGAATCCCGGTTTAGTTGCTACGATTTCCTAATTACTATCTCGTAAACGCGCCGTTTTAAAAAAATTTTGTTTGGAATATTGCATTGTCATCCAGTTCTGAGCTATGTTTAAAATTTCAAGTCTCTAGCGCATCGGGAAGTTAGTTTAAAATCAATTGCAAGATTTGTACCGAACAAACAGACAAACTGACAAACAGACAAACAAGAAAGCGAGCTAATAAAAAATGACACGTTAAATACACGTGTATTTGAACACACGTGAAATAGGGATCTCTGGGTTAAACGCAAAAGCGGATTGACAATCATAAAACTGCCAATTCCTGGCACCACACTAAAAATCGCTGAATTAGCGTATCGGACTAGAACAAACTAGCGTATCCGATCGATATATTTTGAATTCCGTTTGCAGAGCGCGTCGCGTGTTGTACAAGATCACGGCTCGTGTTTATCCCGGTGCGCGATGGAATCGGATATCAGGTGCACAGACTGCTCCGTCTCGGAAGCGAGGCGGACGCAATATGTCGTCGTCGTCGCCACAGTGAGGTATTTGCCCGAAAAACGGGAATAAAATATTGTAGCGTTATTTATGGGCTCAGGGTCATAAATAAGTAGGTCGTTGGATTCGTCTTGACGCCAGCTATGCGATTACGAAATAAAAAATGTACTTTAACATTTAAAAAATCAAACTAATTTTCATTTTTTGTCGAAAAAAATATTTTTTTGAAATTTTAAATATATAATTTTGTACATGTTTCAATACTGTTCAACTTTTATTGGAACCATTTTGTCGTCAGATTATCCGAACTCTTGAAAAGTAGTGATGATGGAATGTTTTGTTTACTATGTACAACTGAGTTGAGATAGGTGTACAAACTCTTCACAGATTTCATTCTGTTATCATCTAAATTAGTATTGTTATTAATATTTCAACATTACCAATCATTCTGTAAGTTTTTTTTCGATTTCAAAACTTTATTGACGATTTTCGTATACTATTGAACTGAATTGAGCACTACGCGTACGCTGCGACTTTCGCGATGCTCATTTCTACTTAAATTAGTTATAACTCTCCAATTCGGAAAAATTCGGAAGAAACTTTTGTTGGACTATGATCGCAAAGCTTTGTAGAATGTAATAGTACAAGAAGGAGTGTTCAATTCAGTTCAATAGTATACGAAAATCGTCAATAAAGTTTTGAAATCGAAAAAAAACTTACAGAATGATTGGTAATGTTGAAATATTAATAACAATACTAATTTAGGTGATAACAGAATGAAATCTGTGAAGAGTTTGTACACCTATCTCAACTCAGTACATAGTAAACAAAGCATTCCATTATCACTACTTTTCAAGAGTTCGGATAATCTGACGACAAAATGGTTCCAATAAAAGTTGAACAGTATTGAAACATGTACAAAATTATATATTTAAAATTTCAAAAAAATATTTTTTTCGACAAAAAATAAAAATTATTTTGATTTTTTAAATGTTAAAGTACATTTTTTATTTCATAATCTCATAGCTGGCGTCAACACGAATCCAACGACCTACTTATTTATGACCCTGAGCCCATAAATAACGCTACAATATTTTATTCCCGTTTTTCGGGCAAATACCCCACTGTGGCGTCGGTGAATTTGAATCGGTTGCAGGCTTGTTCACGATGCCAATATATGGTATACCTGGTTCTCGCGTACACCTCCGCCGAAGGGAAAGTATTTTCCGCTTTTGGACTTGACTGCGCTGTTTATTTTATCACCCACGCGCCGCGCTTTGGACGTTCCCTTTGAATATCCTTTTAATTTTTCATATCGCGCGCGACACACGCGAGCCCCGGAACGGTTCTTCCGCTCCAGCTTTCTTTCGAGCATACGCGGCTTTCCAGACTTCCGTGAAATCCGAGCCCCTGTAAATCTGTTCGTTTCTCGTCGCACGCATCGTATGTACGTACATAGATTCTCGGGAAAGGTCGAGCCGTGCGCTTCAGATTCGCTCGCGTATGCAGCCGGTACGGTGAGGCGGTTCAAAGGGAGTTGATCCGGTGAATCGAGTCTCGTTGACCTTTTGCTTGAACCATAATTTACACTTCGGAACGAATCACCGTAAAAGTATTGTTCCGTCACGTTCCCGGATTGCCTGCCGGCCGCGGCTGCGGCCGCGGCCGCGAACGTTCGCCTCGGCAAAATCTAGTCTCTGATCTCTGCGGACCTCCCTCGCTGCATCTCTGAAACGACCTGTAGCAAATCGAGCTTCGAACAGCGAAGCGTAACCAAGTCGTAATTGAAGACCTTGGTGTAAGACCGAGCAAGCCCGTTTTTCAGTAAAATTGCACCTGGCGAAGTTCTATACATTTTTATTAGGGGTGTGCGAGTTCCCGAAATTTCGGTGTCGAGTCGGGACCCCGAAAGTTTGCAATATTCGTGTACTCGAAGTTAAAGTTGGGGCAAGTCTGCGATCAAATCAGCGATAAATAATAGGGCTGTTACTTTCCTTCGAAGGTCGAAGGTCGAAGAAAACAAAAAAGAAACGAACCGACACGATGCACATAAACCGGCCGCTATAAAAAAATACGTGTCAAATATTTTTGTGAATTTTATATCATACCAAAATTTCATTAAAATCGGCGTCTTACGGTTGGGTAACTTCCCTTGTAAGTACATTCCTGATATGATGCCGAAATTTATTAATAGAATGCAATTTTTGAAATTTAGTTTAATTGCGGAAAGTGCAAACGGAAAGTTCAGTGTCAATACCGGTGTTCATATTTTTATTTATCAAAAATCGTGACATGGTAATAACCTCATAAGTTACAACTTCATGCGTTTCGAAGACTGAAATTTCGTGCAATTTCGAAGCTTCGAAACTTCGATACTTCGAAACTTCGAAGTTCCCTTCGTTCCTTCGAATCCTTCGAATCTTCGAAGAGTCGAAGCTTCGAAAAAGTAACAGCCCTAATAAATAACTCTGTGCGTATTACGATGTCTTCCTTGAAACCGAAGTTTGATTACCGATTACGCTAAAAATACAGAAATCATTCTGAACCTGCCAGTGAAAATAAAAGATTCAACTTAAAAATCATAGAACAGCATTATACTTATATAATTACAACTATAACTTCGAGTACCCGAATATTGCAAACTTTCGGGACCCCAACTCGACCCGATCCGGGTACCACTTCGGGTACCCGCACGATCAACCCGACTCGACCCGAGGTTCGGGTACCCGCACACCCCTAACTTTGATATATTGTTGATCGCAAACTTTGATGCAGATACCTGGGCAAGTTCATTGTCCAGTAAAACTATGTTTGCTGACGTTTCGTACATTTTTATAATATATTGCTGATTGAAAAGTTTACTCGGTTGTACATTTAAAAAAAAAAGCTGCTCTCCACGAACCAGCAGAGCAGAAGATCCAGTAGCTCAGGGACTTCGAAACGAAACAATAGAAGCTGTAGTAATTGATCATCCTCGTCTCTCTTTCCGCTGCAATCTGCACCGTTTCACGAAAAGCGACACGAATTTGTCCTGTATGAGACAGGATCGTCAGAGGAAAATTCCCCAGGCATATTGGTCGGAATCTAGGGTCTGCGTAGGCGAGGAAGGATATTGGCTGTCTGGAAAGCGAATTCATCCCGGAGGTCACTTTCGCTGTATTAATTCCGGTCGGCGGGGGTTGAACTGCATTGATAGGCGGCCCGGTGTGTCTATCGGCTATCCGTGTCTTAAGAGCTGGGTACGAAAAAGCCTCTCTCTCCCTGTCGAACGGTAGTGTCGTGTCCCTCCTGCCCCCGTTGCCAGCTGGCGAGTTAAACTCGCATCCGGACGTGTAGCCGAAGAGGAAGGAAGGGGACGTGACGTCGCGATTAAAGCGAATTAAACGAGCGAATTGTACGAATCGGCGCGGCGCGGCGTGACCGTGCTCTCGCGACTATCGTCTGCCTACATGCGCCGTTCATCGGGGCACGAGGTTGCCGCGGATGGACTCACTGTCAGCCAGCACTATCACCGATCAAAATCGTGTCGTATCTCAGGCGTCGTCACGCCGACCGATTCCACGCACCTGTCCAGGAGACGTGTATCGGGAATTCGAATCTGTGGGCCGGCGGTGGATCACGTAATTCGTCTGCACGGTCGGCGAGCGACGATTCACCCGCGAACCTTTAACAGAGTTGCCAGAAAAAGTCTTCGCGTTTCCCTCTCTCGGACGCCCCTCTAGCGACGCACAGTGGGGTATTTGACCCGAAAAGTCGGGAAAAAACTATTTTGACGTTACAGTAAATCCTCTATAAGTGCAAAAGCCTATGGGAGGTCCGTTTGCATTTTTCGTAGACGGACACGTGAGGGGCCCGTTTTCGCCAAGATGGGCAGAAATTGAAAATTTCGAAGGTTTGTCGTTTCTAAAAAAATTCGAAACCGGCAAAATGATGACTTAAACCCCGTACTAATTTCACACGGGCTACAACATATTTGATTTCGAACAAAATCGACGATGGTGCCTGCAAAAAGTGATCGGTTTAGCATGGAATGACGTGCTCGAAACTGTTTTCCTCGCGACAGCATCGCGTCACCATCCCCACCACCTCGCCGGTGAGTCTGTCGCGCGGCTGGGAACCAATGAACGTCGAGACGAAATAGTTTCAGTGCTCCCGAAGTGCTCGCAGTATTTTCTAGCCGCGAGACCGTATGCAGGATAAGTTGTACGGCCATGCCGTGCGTTGTCTATGATCGGACTTCGGTAATGTTGATAGTTTTCGAGGAAGCTATTTTTTAAGTTCACGGAAGAGATCTCGTGACACGAGCCGGCGCGGCGATGCAATTGAGATAGCACTGCACGAAACAGTCACTTCGAGTAAGCCAGGGGAAAAACAATCGATCGTTCCCAGACGCGAGCTTGCGGAGAGTCATTACTGGTCTAGGGAGGGACCAAAGCTGCATACATTTTATCTTAACCTCAGACAAATAATAATCTGTCGTTTGGGACAGCTTCTTGCTAACAAGAAAACTATTTTTACAAAAATACTTCAGGAAGAAACAGAATTGAATTTATCAGATCATCTGATATCACAAGATTCAGGTGTGCCTGCCGTCGCACAGTGCGGCGTTCTTATGGGCGGACGGGACAATAGTCTGTTCTTGACGAATTCTTATAGGAAATTTCGCGCTGATCACGAATATACCATATATTAAGGGTCTCTGAATAGAGGTTAACAGTTTTTCCGCAAAATACCGTTTTTTTCGAAGTTTTTCGAGTGTTTTTGCGTGAAAAACGGTTAAACTCCATTCAAACGGTTAAACTCCATAAAAAATAAAATTTTGGGGAAAAATATTATTAATCATTTAACTGGATTCGGTGTTTTATGGAGAACCAGGAAAAAATTATTTTCTCTTTTTTAGTGCATTTTAATATAAGCGTGGTTTTTAAAAAGTTTTTTATATATATTTTATTTTCTACTTCTATTGTCATCGGAAGCAAGTGTGTATATAAAATTCCAGTAGGATTGGTCTATGAGAAGAGGCTTAAAATTCGATTACAAGATTTGACGCATACGCGTGGTAAAGAAGAGCACAGAGCCGTTCAAAGCAGTTTGAAGCCAGAAATGTTTACATATTCGTGAAGTATAATAGTTGTGAAATCGAAATATATCAAAACCCCAGGATGTTTTGACCCGTTATTGAGAAAAGCTTATCTGAAGATATTAACGTCTATAAAACTTACTTCTAACTTATTGTTAGTGTTTTATTATTGCTACGAAACTATTTTAACGGTTAATGAAACAGGAAAAGTGGATATTCCTCACCTTCTTCGATACCTTCCATATTCAAAATTTAAAGAAAGGACACAAAACAACGTTCTTGATGACAGAAAGTCAGTAATTGATTGGGCCAGGTCTCGCGTGATTTCTCCGATGAGCTGTCTAACGATCTCTCTGCCACTTATGCAAACGTGATTCCTGGCATTTGTTGTGCTAATTTTAGATTCGCGGCATTTGTTTTATATACTAGAGACAATTCTGAAGGGATTAGTAAAGCCAAACAAGGTGTGGAGGATAGTTGCATTTTCGACTTTTGTCCATAGGCGGCCGTACTGTGCGTCGCGTCGTTATTATGAAACTAAACAACTGACTAAGAGCCTTTTTTCTTTCTAAGAGCGATGGGGAAATGCATTTTACGCACACCCCCCTTCCAGGTCTAATGACGGTTAGGGAGGTAGTGTGGGACTCACCCTGTCTGAGAAAACGAGACTAGGGCATACCCACTAAAGCCCCATCGCCCAAGAGGGAACCTTCTTTTCCCTCTCTCTAGCCGGAGATTATGGAGTTTGCTGGCCCGCTATTCGCATTCTACGCAAACTCTTCTTTGGCTCCTCCTTCTACGCCTGTTCTTGGCTATTAACAACTCACCAAGAGCCTGCCTATGCTCTAAAGCCTCCAATCTTGATCCTGGACTCCAGGACCTGGAGTATCTGGTGGTCGAGTGCAGTCGAATGTCGTATCTTCAGGCTGCCATTTCATCCTTTGTGTCGGAAGACAAGAGGCCGTCGAATCTTTGAAAAGCGTCCGGAAATTTTAACGAGTGCAGGGGAGGCTTGCACGCAGTGCAGGCCTGCGTGACGGTAAAAGCATCCACCGACCGGCTCGGTCGAACGACGACGGTGCTCGATATAATGTCGATAATGTGGTTAACGGTAGGCATCGTCGGCGGTCGGGGGAACCTCCGCTCCGTCTCACGGGCTCCCATCAGCTCCGGGAGCCTTTGAGACGAACGAAGCATCCTTGAAACACGGCTCTCCGGCCGTTCCACTGACATTTTACATCGGTGTGTATTTTCGCTGTATATTGCGTAATTGCATCTGCACGCCGCGCCGCGCGCCGGTGCAGTGGTTGGAAACCTTCCGCGGAAGGCACGATATCCAGCCGAGGCTGGGTTCCCGCAGTCAAACTACTTTAACCACTCGGTGAACCATTAGATCGCGCCTTGTTGTTGCTACAGTCCTGTGTCTGATGTATTTTCGATGGCTACATTATCTTTGGGACGTTCCCCGTTTCTATCGAACTCCGTTTTTACCGGAATTCTTTTTTGCATTCCAAATTAACCGTCACATTACCATATGCACGCGGTGCGCCTAAAGAAGTTTTCATTTGAAGAATATAATGCATTCGGATGATACAGAATTCATTCATCAAACGTTCGGATAGTTGAAGCTTTATTGTCTATGGTACATTTTTGTTCAGCTGCTGCTTGTCTCGACAGACTGAGAAAGTTTATATTTTGTGTAAAAATCCGCAGTCTGTTGCTCGGTTATTGAAAGTTATTATCGTCCACCCGGTGTATAAAGCCCGAGTATATTTTATGGTCGTATCTTTCTCCAGGGAGCTTTCAGTCCCGGTTCCTGTAATCGTTAGTTACCATTGCTGAGCCGATAAAGTAACGTTGAAAGCATCATCAAGTGACTTCAGAGAAGTCATGCATTCTTCGCGAGCGAATATTAGAATGTATGGACAGGTGTGTGTACCGCGGTGTCCTCTTATCGTCTGTGAAACTTTCGTTATCTGCCCGTATAGGTATTCGTCATCCTTTATTTTAGAACATAACCAAGGCGGGAGACGAGATAACGTAGCCATACGGGTTCTTCCTATGATTTTCCAATTTTCCAGTTGTCGCACGCCACGACAATTTCAAAATTCTCTCTGGTAAAAATAAATGAAAAATGTTAATACCTCCCTTACATTTCCAAGATCCGCAGTCTATTCGTTTCACCGCAGCTCGTCATTGTTACATTGTGAAGATCGAAGTAAAAGGGAATTGCTTGGAGCCATCTTCTTGAGTACTCCAATTACAATCGCAACTTCAAGTTACAGTCACCGATGAAAGAATCTCCTTTGCTACGGCGAGGTTAAAAATTAATGTAAAAAATAATACAAGGTTGGATATTTCATTTGGATCATCTCTCTTGCTCGACTAGAAAGTTAAAAATAAATTTTATTTGGATCCATCTCGTCTCTTTGCCAGAGGGAAGTTAAAAATTAATGTAAAAAATATACAAGGAAGAATATTTGATTTGGAGCTAGGAGGTTAAAAATAAATTTTATTTGGATCCATCTCCTCTCTTTGCTACAGGGAAGTTAAAGATTAATGTCAAAAATATACAAGGTAGAATATTTTATTTGGAGCTAGGAGGTTAAAAATAAATTTTATTTGGATCCATCTCCTTTCTTTGCTACAGGGAAGTTAAAGATTAATGTAAAAAATATACAAGGTAGAATATTTTATTTGCATCATCTCCCTTGCTACTAGGAGGTTAAAAATAAATTTTATTTTGATCCATCTCTGTAGCGATAGGGGCGGGGGGGGGGTAGGTCAAATTAATGTCAAAAATATGCAGGTTGAATATTTCGTTTGGATCGTCTCCGTTGCTACAGGGAATTTAAAGATAAAATTGAAAAATGCACAGGGTTAAATTTTTCATTTGTAAAACGGTCATGTGGAATACAGAGCGTCGCGGCGCGTCGGCGCGTTGGAGAAGCGGTGGATCTATGAATGGAGGCGAGCCTCGGATCAGTCAGCAAGCAAGGACGACTAATTATAGCGTTAGTATCTCTCAGCTTCGTTTTGTACATTAACCACGCACCGTACATACTGTATATTACGTGTATACACATATTATATATTTATATACAGCGCCGGTGTGCTAGTAACCGTGGCACGGAGAACGAGGCGTGTTTCTCGTACGAGCGTAATTCGAAACTGTAGAACGAGATTGTTTAGCCTGAAGTTTCACTTTCGTGGAAGGCGAACTTAACCCTTAGTCACCGAGGTTGACTCTTACTACCCCAATCCTTTCTTGGCTCGATAAAACCAACTTTCTTCAGATCCAACCAACTAGCACACTAAATCCTTCTGTTAGCGAGTATCCATTTTATTTGCAATACATGCAAATTGTGATTGATTGAAAAAATTGTCTAAGCCACTCGAATATTATTCTCCATCGATTTATTCTCATTTTCGAAATTTTATAACGAAAAATCAGCTCCCCTCCTATTTTATCCTATTTTGTTGCGGACGCTGGGACCAGAGCATTAAAACCTAAATTTGTTTCGTACACGCCATCTAGATCTTCATTTCGCCAATTGTGGTAATTACTGCGAACTTCTAACTACCCTCGGTATTCATTTTATCGAGTTCCGTGAAGTCGTTCGTCTACTTCGCGTTCTTAACCTTAATAAGTTGTTAATGGGCCGAAGAGCCAAATAAATTTCGTTTGCAAATATTAGGTCAATCGGAAAGTTCCGTCCGTTTTTTTACAAAAAGTAGAGCTTTATTTAAGAAACAAAATGAAAAGGTACATTAATCAAAATATTGTCCATCGTTAGCGATGACTTTTCCCCGTCTTTCGGGCAGCAAGCGAATTCCGTGACGAAAGAACGAGTCATCTTTGGAGGTTATCCAGTCAGAGATCCATTTTTCGACATCTTCGTAAGAATGAAATCGTTTCTCAGCAAGTGCGTGTGCCATCGACCGAAACAAGTGATAGTCAGAAGGGGCACAGTCTGGCGAATAAGCCGCATAGGGTAGCACTTCCCAGCGAAGTGCTTCTAACGTTTCTTTGACAACTTTTGAGACGTGAGGCCGAGCATTGTCATGCAGCAAAATCACCTTATGCTGTCTCGTCTCATATTGTAGTCGTTTTTCGTGCAATGCTCGGCTCAAACGGATAATTTGTTGTCGGCAGAGATCCCCTGTGACTGGTCCCACCAAATACAGAGTAAAGCCTTCTTTCCGTGGATATTCCGGTTTGGCGTCGATGTTGCGGGTTGGCCGGGATCATAAATGGATGATTGATGTTTAGGATTGTCAAAATAAATCCATTTTTCATCCCCAGTGATGAGACGATGGAAAAGCCCCTCTCTTTGTTGCCTAGTAAGCAGAATTTCGCAAGATGGTTTTCCGCCTTTCAATGTCTCTTAGCTTGAGTTCATATGGGACCCGCTTTCCTTCCTTGTACACCTTCCCCAGGGCTTTTAAACGATCGGAAATCACAGATTGAGCACAATTTAACGCTTCTGCAATTTGTTTTTGCGTTTGACATGTATCTTCATCCACCAATGCCTGCAATTCTTCGTCTTCGAATACTCGTGGCCGTCCAGAACGCTCTTTGTCCTCCACAGTAAAATCGCCATTTTTAAAGCGTCGAAACCACTCTCTACATGTTTTATCGGAAACAGCATTATCGCCATAAACGTCTACAATCATTCGATATGAGCTTCAGCTGCAGTTTTCTTCCGAATGAAACAAAAGATTAACACTTCGCGCAAATGACGCTTATTCGGCTCAAATTCCGACATCTTCAATGTAGAAAAAAACGATGTTATTGATCTAAGCGTATATTGTTATGTACGGAATTTTATTGAAAGATGTTCAAACTAAAAAGTTAACCTTACTTTAGAGCTACGGCTACTCGATGCTAAACGGACGGAACTCTCCGATTAACCTAACAAAACCGCTGCGCTGGCTACCCATCCCCTAAGTTAAGGGCAGCCATGAAGCGCAGCCGATTTCGAATCGATCCAAGGCGATGTGTGTCGGTTCTAAACAAGATTGCAGAGCTGGGGAGCCCCGTATATCGAGCAAGGATGCGGGGGTTAACGCGATTATCCTCGAATCCGACTTCGGTACTCTATTCGGTATACTACTTTTCCGAATTGCATGTTGCTGCGTGCACACGTATCGCATTCGGAGCATTGGATTCCGAGACACACACACACACACACACTCAGAGAGAGAGAGAGAGAGAGAGAGAGGCGGGGGTACTTCTGCAATAGAGGACGCGACCCAGTTTAACGGTGACGTAAAGCGGCTCAGGATTGAAATTCAGGAAGGACACGCGCCACGGCGAATCGTTGGTCTTTGCCCCTCCAGCCTCTCTGCATCCTCTCCCACTTGCATATCCCGTTGCTCGGGTTACGAGCGGAGTCGCCTACTTTCTTCGAAATATGAATTTCGAACAGGACTATACATGCTACGAACGAAGAAGGAAAAGTATTTCGCGCGACGCGACGCAACGTGTCGAGTGTTCGACGTTCATCCTTGACCCGCTCGCAGCACACGGGACTCGGCGCAAATGCCCTGTAATTATATCATCGCGTAGCTCGAGCGTAGCCAGAGCGTAGCCCGGGACACATCGACCCATTTTTCTGCTGGAGAACCGTGGATGGAACTCGGTCTCAGACCAACGGTGAACCGCCTCCGAGCTCTCTACTGGGTCACGCTCTGCTATTTTTCCAATCGGGCCAAAGTCCCGGAAAACTTCGCCGAGCCAGGGAAACTTTCCCAAGCCGATCCAACTGGGACGAAGATGGTTGCAACCCTTGGGGGAAAGGTCAATCGTTGACCCGCCCGCTCCGGAGAAGCTCCTCGAACGAATACATTATCGGATGTGAAAATGAATATTCGCGACCCTCCGCCGTTTGTACCTTTATCTCGAATTCATTTATCTCTTCCGTGCTATGCTTTGCGGCTGGCAACCCTTAAGGATCGGGAAGAGGACGATTTTAACGAGATGCTGACGGTCGAGACTCGAGACTAATCAGCTTGACAGTTTTTTAAATGCACTTGGTCTGGACTCGCTGATCTTCTCATTGCTCCCAATTCATATTGAAATTGAAGGCATTTAGAGTAAAGTAGACTGTGCAGTACTACTATAGGAGAATAGAGAATTATGTAGATGCATCTTCTGCGGCAGTAAGTGCGTAATCTCTTACGGCAATGCTTTTCACGTTTATTGTACATTTACTACCGTATGGAATACATAGCCGGGACGAGGCATCTAACTTGATCACCTCGAATTACTAAAACCTCTCTAAACACCTCCAAATTATGCGTTGTACAAAGAAAAAGATTTCTACAGATGTCACGTGATATCAAGCGGGACATGATGTGGTGTACACGACTTTATTATAAGTGGAGGCATTTGAGAGATTCAAAGGTCATCTTTGATTTTTTAAATGAAACTGTATACTTTTTTATGCACCAAAGTATTTTATATTCTCTATAAAAGAAAGTATTAAATATTGTATGAAATATACAAGGCGCCGATACAGCTAAACGGCCATTAATGGCGTAATTAAAGTTCCATGGCTTCTCCACCTCGCCAAGGGTTGACCAAAAAATTTAAAGGAAAGGATTAACCTTTTGCTAAAAAGAATTGTCTGCCCAGAAGGATGACGAATCGCTACAGATTACTGTCGCATCCTCGTTTAAATTGTTTCGAGAGCCAACAGGTGATCAGATGTGTGGCGAGGCGGCGCACAGTGGGGTATTTGACCAGTTTAGCGCGCCAAAACTATTGCAACGTTATTAATACTGTGAATGTCATAATATTATATATCGTTGAATTCGTCCTAACACCAGCTACAACATTATCGAATCAAAAATACAATTTAATGTTTAAAAAATCGAAGCGGTCTTGTTTTTTTCTTTTGAACAAAATTTTTTCACAGTTTTATGTGTTGAAGCTTATACCCATGTGAATAGTGTTGAACTTTTATTTGAACATTTTTTCGTCAGATTAACAAAATTACTATTCCAAACAAATTTCACGCGTATTGTGGTAAAGATTTAAACACACAGTTTAAATAACAAAATCATAGTTTATTAACAACTAAATGTAGCCTATGTGGAAAAATAAGGCACTGATGTAAAACTGACACTCGATTGGTAAACCACGATTACGTTCTTCCGATAACATAAACTAAATATTCTAGCAATAGCGACATTCATTCTCTTTCATTTACTTCCAAGTATATCTATCACCTACAGCTCAATTATTTCATCATTATCAGTCATATGATATACGGTCGATTCATGCCATACCGATATGTATCGCACAAAAAGATATGTGTCAGCATCATTCCGCACATAAACTTTTAAGGATTGTATAAAGCAATGTCTACTGATTAACCTCACAAAAAATTAAAGAGGTGTTATTCGGAGAAAAGAAGTCATTACATGATACATATTAATTGTTTGAAAAAAAATTATATTATATCACTTTCGATTGTTTATTCTACCAAAACCACCGAAGAGTATAAAACAAAAAGAAGTAAAATTACTCTATATACCTTCCTTTACATCCTAGGTATGTTTTTATCTCGATTTGATACACTAAACTTGTGAGAAAGATTATTTCTTTAACACAAGTTTTTCGACGCTTCTCTCCGTCACGAGAATATGTTACTTTCAAGTATCTATAGGTTACTAAATAGTACTTTTTATGGAAAAATATTATTGTAGATTACTCGCATATATATTCAGGTACATGGGTAAAAAGTTTTAGTCATTTTGAACAAACTAAAAATTTTGACTTTCGGCGCGCTAAACTGGCCAAATACCCCACTGTGCGGCGCGGCGGCCACCGGAGGAATTCGTCTGCGGAAGGGGTGATTCACCTACATGCCGGATATTGCGTCGACCATCATCCGTCAAGGAAAAGGAACGGGATATGTTAACAGCGCTGATAAATTTCCTCGACGCCGCGCCGCGCCGTTCATTGTTCTCGATTATGGTCAGCGCGTCGAGTGCCGCGTGTACATACTTTGGTGCTATGTCACCTCCGCTTACGTTTCGTTCGTGACCACCGAGTCTATTTCCAGCGTCATTAGTGCCTTTCGGGCGACTCAATTTAATTGTCCGACGATCCCTTCAACGCCCTCGAGACCGAACCTCCAGTCGTTAGTACGCAACCCCGTCCAAAAGTAGCGTGTGAATCTCCTCTGAGCGAGGCGAGGCTCGTCGCCGATTTGTTGTCGGGCGAGGTGACTATAAAAGAACAGCTAAATTGTCTCCGCAAACGAAGAAAACTAGTCTCTGAGAAGCCCTGTATGATAGTAAACGATTTAATGCAATGGCTTCACAAATTGCAGGTGTTGCAACTTTTATTCACATGTACACGTTGCAAGACGCGTCTAACAGTATGTTATAATATTCGTACAATAAGTTTCCTTGGTGTGTTTACATGGTGTACACCCAACAGGTCGCATGATATACACCTACCTGTGCTCCATAACAAAAGTAGAAAGAAAGATTGAACAAAATTCAACATACACATCTAAAGTCTGCAGTGTGCAGATGTAAGATAAGAGTAAATAATTTACATGTTCGTTACGCGTGTTCGTTGATCGGTTTAGTGTGAAGTTGACGCAAACTTAGAAGATAGCATGTAGAGAGAATGCGGAATTAGAAGTATTTCTCGAGATTGGTTTTTAATTTGCTCGGTTCCACGTTGGGCCCGTGTCTCTCCACCACTTTGCCTTCCTTGTCTACGATGAACTTGGTGAAGTTCCACTTGATAAAGCTGCCCAAGGTTCCTCCCTTCTCCTTCTTCAGATATTTCCATAGCGGATGTGCGTCATCGCCGTTCACGTTGATCTTCTCGAATAGGTCAAACTTCACCTAGAAAGAGTAGCCGATAACTCGTACGTTCTCGTTTCAAGCGATTACGGTTTAAACTTCCCACGCGTAGGGGTTCACACAATTTTTCTTGTGAAAAATGTTTGGAAAGTACAAATCGAGATCTCTGCGCTCTTCGCATAAATGATCCTCGTTACTGATAGCGTTGCGAGTCCAACGGCCAGAATTATTAGACTGCGTGCACGAAAATAGCGAGGTGCGTTATCGAAAATATTGAAATACATACCTTTTCTCGGTTGGCAAAGCTACATATCTCCTCGCTGCCTCCTGGCTCTTGTCCATTAAACTGATTGCAAGGGAAGGCCAGAATTCGTAAACCTGCGAACGGATCGATTCAATGATCTGTGTGTTTTCTTTATATTTTTTTAAATTTCTGTTCAAACGGATTCACATTTCTCTTCGCGCTTTACCTTTCGGATCGGCGTACTCGTCGTACAACTCGTTTAACTCTTTGTAGTTCGTCGGTGTTAAGCCACACTTCGACGCCACATTTACGATCAGGCATACGTGATCTTTGTAGCTGTGAATACATTATCATTAATACACCTTTCATTAATCACTGATTGTTTTCGACGAAAATTAGTAGTTGCTTTCTTACTTGGATAAAGGAATCTCCGCTCCTTTGATGGACGTTGCGGTGAAATCGTAAATGGATTTCGCCTCCTTGTAGTTCGCGTTTCCGCTCATGGCTGCTGCTGCAACTGAAATCGATCGATGCGTGTAGAATCTATTGTTACAATAGAAATGCAATGGCGGAACATATAGCCCTAGTGCGCCGTCTCGGTTTTAATTGTAAAGCGATTTAATATATTTCCTAGTTCTCACTGGTTCTCACTCAAAATAGTCACACATCGATAAGTATTTGTATATTAACACATTACACCGACCGGTGATGATTGCTGCATAATTTTGAAAAATCTATGGTACATGGCCAAACACTTTTTAATGGAACCTTCAATAGCAACAGCAATTACCATTGTGAACTAACAAGTCACCCTCAACAACGTCATCCAATAGTTTCATTTAAGATTGCAATGTAAAAGAAAATTTCTATTTCTATCTATTAATAGGCTTCCGGTAGCTACAAAGTTAAGTGCCGGTCACCGATGACCGTCGAGAAATTCCGATTGCATCGTTGAGACCGCAAACGGAACTTCGATTTTACTATCGGTGGCCGCCGTCAGTGAAGATAGTGTGACGGTCACCGGTGACCGTCGCCGAATTCCATTCACATCGCTGACCACGCAAATGTAACACCGATTTTGCTGCTAATATTCATTATTAGTGATCACCGGGATCACCGACAACCTATCCTAACTGACGGGTCCATCTATACATCAATACAATCGATTTGTGTGTACAAACATGTTACATCCGAGTCACATTCTTTTCTTTAATTACTATAGATGTTAAAATAGAGGGTGTTCATTTGAAAACTTTCCAGCCGAATATCGCGAAAAGTATGAAAGATATTAGAAAAGTGTAAAACACGTGTCCAAGGATTTCGAGGGGGAAAGAGGTTTTTATTTGGGTGGCGTTTTCAAGGTCATTTGAAGATCAACTTTGTTTTTTCAAATGGAAACCTATATTTTTTATTGTGGGATCTTATTCTACGTAAAAAGACCAGCAATTTTCGTAGGATACTTCTTTTTATCCGCAGGTTTCACTTTGAAAAATCAAAGTTGACCTTCAAATAAATGACCTTGGAAACGCCATCCAAATAGAAAGCTGATACTGCCCCCCTCTTTCCCCCTCGAAATCCTTGGTTTTACACTTTTTAATATCTTTCATACTTCTCGAGATATTCGGCTGGAAAGTTTTCGAATGAACACTCTGTATACGCAATTTGATTCACTAAATAGCAATGAAACAGTTACCTGAACGGTGCGCACTAGGATTAATGCAATTGTTCATACGGATAAACTGTGTTTATAAATACACATCCGTATCAATGTAACAGAAACAACAAAGATAGCGTCAACAAACTGATAAGAAGCGGAGGAGAACTGAGAGATGTTTATTGATCAATATATAGCAAAGCGTAAATTAAACCCGCTTAAATAACAATTTCACGGTCACTTGTTTTTATAGGAAATTCTTTTTTTGTAACATCGACAATCAGCAGTTTCTTTCAATCACATTCATATCTACATATAGAAGCGAATGATCTTTTGGCTCGAGTATTAATAAGAATGTAAGGTGAAATGCCCTAAGTGTGGACAAGCCAGAGGCAGAAGTGATGCCTAAATCTGGACAATTGAATTTTTATAGTAGAAAACCAATAATTAAGAGATTAAATAATTATTTTATTTCTCAGCGCTGCAAGTAGGTGTGAATATTCTTTGATTAAAACATCGATTGAAATTTAAAAATAAATTCAAAGTTTATCTGAAAACGGTATACAAAATAGTCTATTTACACGCGAATAGGTTCGAATTATTCTTGTTAATACAATTAACATATTAATCTAAACAATGATTTTGGGATTCTAAGTTCCTTTACAAAATCTGAATTTTATGTTAAAACTCTTAAAAAATTATTTTTGTTTATCTAAACTGATAAAATTAAAGGTAGCAAAAAAATGCTGTCCAGGCATAGGGCATTTCACCTTACATCATAAAATAAAATATTTGTTTTTGAGTTTAAAATGGTACACGATAAAAGACTGAAATCACTCGAATGAAGTTACTCGGATATGATAACACTCGTGCGGCCTTAAAGTAACTATTGAATGGATCGAACCGTGTCTGTTAAACTGTAAACTCCTTTTAAAGTAGATACAAGCAAGTATACCGGATCGATTGTAAAGCTGTTAATATTTTCAAGAACGCCCGTTTTATGCAACTACTATCATTACCAGCTCTCTTGAGCTTTGGTGCCTTACAATTCATTTACATATGGTACATACACAGTGTTGACGAAAACACAAACACAGTCCATACAAAGATACAAAAATTTGTACGATGAAAATGCACACAAGCGAGAACGTATTAAAAAACACGAGTGAATTCGGTTCTAACTTAACCATACTCTCTACGTCATGGTTAATGTGTACCTTGATTGCAAATCGCTGTGTCATGAATGCACTGTGATTTCAATATGAATGTGGAATCGAGCGAATTAATTAAACGTTTCTGTTTATTATTCAAGACTCGTTAAAAAAAAGAAAGAAACAAATGATTACGTGTTACAGAAACGAACTCAAATTGGGTGGCTGAATCAACCGATTTTATAGAAAATTACCAAATTCCCGGATCAACATGTCAAGTGCCGCGTCGGTCTCCGGTGACAAATTTAGTATACCCATATTAAAAATTGAAAAACTGTGACCTTGCGTTTTGCTTACCGCTCAATATTACCGAGTGAACGGATAGGTGAACAAAGTGGGCACGGCACTTGCTTGGTTAACATCATGCAATTAATAATAAGAAAATCCCTCCAATTCGATCCATAAATAAAAATAAATGAAATTACGCCATTATAATGTAGGAATATTATTAGTGGAAGATTTTAGTAGTGATTATACGTATTTATTATTGATTCTGAGATACTCAGGCTACGACTGTCACTGTGGCACTCTTATACTGATTCGGTTTCTTTATTGGGTCTCCCACGCTCGCTCGATCTTGAACTCAAAATCACACACACCCACTGCATCGCGCTCGGCTGTCTTATATCATTCTTCGAAATTATTCTCGATATTTATCGCACAGTCTAATCACTCGGTCAAACCCTTGTTAGTTGATTTAGAAAATCGACACTAATTGTCAAGCACTTCGACCACCCGACTCGAGCCAATGTGGCCCACGAGTCTTCAGGAGTTAGTCGAAGCAAAAAAATTAAGTCGCCGTAGAAAACCATTTAAACCAATAACTGACAACGATGTAATGGATTTTCCAGAAATAACTGAGAAAGATTTGAAAATCTTATTTACAGGTAACTACATGCTTTAACACGATTATTTAACCGTATTGTGTATTATATATGTATAATATTACCATATATAAAACTATATACTACTTATGTAATATTATTTACAGGTACCTATCAATTAACCCAGGCAGTATGTTATCCTCGCGGAATTAATGAAGGATAATATTTTAAATATTGAATATTTAAAGGAATCTAACAATATTATAAGGGTGAAAGTTCGCTCGAGGCATATTAACCGTAAATGTTATCAATGCTATATTGAATATGTACCACAATCGATTAGTTACACCGCTATCACACGATATACATGTGACTGTGCTAACGGCAACAGAACAGTGGGTTATTGAAGAAAATAGTGACGAAGATTGAATAAATCTATGTACATATATTGTGATTCCTAGAATTCTCATTTACACCTACATAATGTCTCTCGCGTTTAAAAAGAAATAATTGATTAAGAAGGGACTTAATCTCCTGATAAGAATTATTAATTAGTGTCGTAAGAAACACGATACTATGTATTGTACTATTATAATGGCGTAATTTCATTTATTTTTCAATATTTAACTATGTTCCCCCACTCCGACCATCTTGCAACTTTGGTATGTATTAGATAGGTAACAGAACATTGTTGTTGAATTTTTTGAAAGTGGTCACTCGAAGGGTTGTTTGCAATTCCCACCCCTAAAAAATTAAATAATTTTTTTCTACCCTTAATAATTTGATCACAATTGTGACAAAAATATATGATATAAAGGACGTAAGTACGAGTATTTTCGTATTTTTTTTATCTGAATATCTCAATTAACAACCGAGAAAAAAATGATATAGTTAAGGGTATTTACCCTCATATGATCCTTATATGAAGGGTTAGCGACTTGAAATTTTGGGGGGTTATCTTTAACCTAAAACAAATGTTTTCCACACAATTTCAATAAAAATCCAGGGTGGGGCCGATTCACCATGCTTAGACTGCTAGACCCTTTCATCCTCGAAACAAAAATGTACCGTTATTTTGTTCTCACTGTAAGAGGATCACGGGATGGAAGGAGGGACAGATCTCAAACTTATCAGATTACGTGCCTGCAAAAGTTCGGATAACTCGAGGAAAGCCCATCGGCAGCGCCAATTTTGTAAAATGCATATCTTCGTCGCGAAGTACGCAGTATGTGCAAGACGATGTTCCTGAAACTGTCAGTCCAAACACTGTGGTACATATAACCATTGCTACGCAACTACTTGGACTACTCGCGAGAAATAGAACGAATAAATATTTAAGGATCCATAGATGATGCAATAAGATTATTATAAATTTTCACCAAAAAATAATGAATATTTTCGGACATACTAACAAAGAAGGAAACCATATAAGTTATACCAGCGCCGTTTACTAATGTTTAAACGTTTCGTGTATGTAATTTCATCTGTTACAAAAATATAAATAATTTTTCTATTTAGCATTTGATTCTATCTCGGAATGTATGTCAAGTTTCATCATGATTGGCAACTTCTAATGGGGCGATATACCTCGGCGGTATGCTCATGACTCAGCAAAAATCTAGGATCAATATTACTACGAATTAAATAATAGTAAATTGCGGAGGTGTCGAACGTTCCAACATTATCTGTTTCGAACGGATCGATAACCGAACGAAGATAAGATTGTAAAATTCCGTTTTTTGCCCTTCGTGTGACTTTCACGCGAAAGAATTCGAAACTATCAAAAAATGTGGAAACTGTTTCAGCAATGTTGTAATATTACAAAGGTGCACGTACTACGCGACAGGACGCTCAAAATTTTGCGCACAGTGTAATCGATTGCCATCTGTCGTTCGTTGCGCGAGTCTCCGAAGAAACCCTCGCATCGTATATATCGTATTGCACGAGATGCGCAATATTTTCGTCGAATATACGCTGAATTTGAACCACGAATGCCTTTGCGTGTAGTATGAAAGCGACGATAATGTGTGCCCGGTATTTAGCGATGTGTTTCGATGACGATATAAACGAATCTTACCAAAAGTACGCTGGTAAATCTTGCTAAGGTGGAGCCGTGAACCGTTCGGTGGCAGCTCTGCTTTCGCACTGATGAGATGAAATGAGCCGGCCGGGAATCTACCATACTACATACATACACTACCATCCTGCCATCTACAATCTACAATCTATAATCTACAATCTACAATCGTCGACATATACACGGATACGCGATACGCGGCCTGCGACTTGCACACACATATTTACATCGCTGACGACGCGTAGTACAGCACAGCGTAGTACCGGTGTAGGTGTAGACTTAGACTGTGGACAATGATGCCACAGTGCATGGTTCATTACAGTTGAAAATGACTTTCATGTTTCATCCGTTTTACTTCTCCATTAGTCACGTCAAAATGATAGTGTTTTTAAAATCTTTCGAAGACGTGACTTACGGGGTTAGACCACCTTGAACTTTCCACATTTCTCTCTCGTACAGGAATGTAGTCGAAGCGAAATTTAGACTGTGCCCTTTCTTATGGAAACCTTGAAGAATGTCTTGATGTCTTTTTACGAAATCGTTGGTCCGAAATTTCTTTAATGGAGCTCCATTTTGACCCTCTCCGCGACGTAGATCACGATCCCGTAATTTCAGCTGAAGAAAAAATATTCTTACCATGAATGTACGTAGGATTTCTGTAGGAAATATTGATTTATGAAAAAATTTGTTGTACAAATATTTAGCAAAAAATGTTTTAACAGGTTACTGACGAACGATTCTGTTTGCTTTCAGTACGCTGGTCCCATGGAAAGTATTCAGGGATAAGTTGAACGAAGTTCATCCCATTAGTTCTGTACTACAAGCCATGGCGCTGAAATCTACGATAGACCTTACGTGCAATGACTACATCTCCAACTTTGAGTTCGATGTATTTACAAGGTAAGCTTTTGACCGTGAAAATTCATTATCGTGTGTAAGATAACAAGCATGGCAACGCTAATACTGTTTGAATCGTTGCAGGTTATTTCAACCATGGTCTACGCTTCTACGTAACTGGCAAATTTTGGCTGTGACTCATCCTGGATACGTAGCTTTCCTCACATACGACGAAGTGAAGGCACGTTTACAAAAGTATTGCAGACCCGGGAGCTATGTGTTCCGATTAAGTTGCACAAGGCTAGGACAGTGGGCCATTGGCTACGTCACATCCGATGGGGATATTCTTCAAACTATACCTCACAATAAAAGTTTATGTCAAGCCCTGCTCGATGGATATCGGGAAGGCTTGTGAGTTTTCCCTACTGTTCTTTTGTTGTCGCAATGGAATTCTGATCGATCTTTAACATTCAATATTCGATTTCAGTTACTTATATCCCGATGGTCATAAAGTGAATCCAGACCTAACATGGGCAGTGCAACCTACGCCAGAGGAGCATATAAAAGTTACTGCGGAGCAATACGAACTGTATTGTGAAATGGGTAGCACATTCCAGTTATGTAAAATTTGCGCAGAGAACGATAAGGACGTTAGGATAGAACCCTGTGGACATCTGCTTTGCACTCCATGCTTAACAGCCTGGCAGGTACTAAGTAGTATTTTTCATCAAATTACGTAAAAAGATAACATAGTATAACATATCTTGACTTCAACTTTCAAGCAGGCATTCCTAGTAGATGTTTTCTGAGCTCCGTCCAAATCTGTACATTTCTTTAGGCATAACTAAAATTAGGAGCGAAGAGGAATAGGAATGTGCTCGGTTTATGTTGAAGCTGTGATAGCAGTATCATTTGCTTATTAATTTCTCTATGTCCATCGTCGATGAGATTATGCATCAGTAGCTCCTGCAATAAATTTAGACAGTTTTTATATTGCATAAATCTCTGCAATCTATGAATTAGTTAGGAGAATGAGAATCTCTCATCGTTGCTTTGATCGTTTGTCGCAGCTCCAACATAAACGTGCCGTAAAAAACGAAAGCCCTCGTATCCGCAAAAGAGTAAACGTGTTTTGTTCGGGTTTACAGGACTCCGAAGGGCAAGGTTGTCCGTTTTGCCGAGCTGAAATAAAGGGAACCGAACAGATAGTTATTGATCCGTTCGATCCTCGAAGAACATACCGACCAGGAACACATTCGGCGTCCGCTAGTAACGCGTCGACCCCGACACGGGATCTTGACCCGGACACCGAGGTATCCGACTAGGAGTAGCATCTACCCCTCATTACACTAAATGTGCTCTATGTATAACAACTCCTCCCCGCAACACGCCTCATGTTTTTTTGACGAATGCCTGACGCATTTCACCGCGAGATCTCGAATTTTCTACGATCGTGTCATTGTCATATATCATTTATAGAAGATATTAATCACACATCGAGACAGGCGCGTTATCTCTCGTGAGGTACGCGAAGCTTATTAAGCATAAAACTAAAAGCAGCACCGACAGTGGTCGCACGAATGAATGTTCAAACTTTCAAACAAACCAAGCAACGTAAAAAGGGACCAACTTTCTTGTCTCTATATAAGCTTTGTCCGAATCATTTTTTCTTTCTCCATTATCCTATTGTTTTCATTTTTCTTTTTTTTTCGAATTTGTTATGTACATAAAAACTCGCAGAATGGCTTAACCAAGCGGAACAATTCACGGGAAAACGTTTTTGTGCAGTTCACACGCGTGTTCGTTTGTAACAACACGTTTTTGTTTTTTCTTCTTTCGTTTTTGTAAAAGTCAGATTGTCGAGGCAGAGAGAAAAAGTGGGGGAGAGAGAGAGAGAGAGAGAGAGAGAGAGAGAGAGAGAGAGAAACAAAAATTAAATAAATAACTTGGTAATAATGGAGACCGTTAGGTAGGTTGCTTTTGTTGCATTATACCGTGTTCAGAGCTTTAGCGTGTACTCCCATTCGTTCTTGTGCCACTTACCGCGAGGCGTTTGCATTTCTGATTCATGTTTTCAAGTAACAAGAACGCTACACACGTCGTTCAAGCGTACACGTCCATTGGTCGCGACTGCTGCGTGCAACGATTTATTTCAAGGCAGACCTACGTCGTTGACATTCGCGAGGGAGCACAATATTTCATTTAAAAATAACATTGTAGTTACGCCGAGCCGCGTAACCCGCGAATCATCGTAATTACGGTTTATCCGCTTTTGTTTTTCGCGCACGACAGAGGGAGAGCTCTCTCTCTCTCTCTCTCTCTCTCTCTCGCACGCGACCAGTTACGAAACGAGCCGACATTTCGCATGCATGTGCCAATTGTGTATAGCTGCCACCTGCGGCTCCCTTGAAATATGCATATACGACTGTTGAAGTTAGTGAAGCTTTGTTTACGTATATACATATATGTATACAGTGACATGCTATCTCATCAGACATAGGGAAACTTGTAACGTTTAGGTCAACCCTTTCACAGTCCACGAGTGGGACACGTTCGACCCGAAACTGTCGCATCGACTTATCGATCTCTTTGACATATTCCGGGTAGAACGTTGCAGAGCTTTTTAATTTTACAGTGACTGAAACTACAAAGTTTCCTTTGCGGAAAAATGTTGAACAGTTTTGTTTCGTTTGCGCGCCGATTGCAATAAAATAGCACAATATTTCCAGTCACATTCAGTACTGTTTAAAGCCTGTGATTCATAAGGATTTATTTTAGTGAATTACTTCAGGCGATATCATTCTTTTTTAGGATTAAATTTGAAAGAGTATGCAGAACATTTTTACTTTGAATAAAGATCCTCGGTCTGTTCATACAGAAGTTAGCGCGGTACACTTGGGAAGCTTTGGTTGTTTGATATCTGTTCGCTTGGTTAAAGATTATCGTTGCACTCAATTGATGCTTCAATTTTTTATTTTTATCTGACTATCTTCGGTTGAAGTAAACGGTTCGGTTCACTTTCTGTAAACAGTACTAAATCCAGTAAATATTTCGCTGTCTGTACAGTGTGAAATTCGACATGTACAATTCGATCGGTTTTATTCGATTTTTTACCATTTCGATCGACTGCGAAGGGGTTGACGCTTCTTTGAATGGTGTCTTTCTGTGCGTTTGTCGCGCAGATGGCAGAATCCCTCCGGTTAATCGGTACTTTATCAGTATTCTATGTAAGCAATGGTAACGGCATAGAGAAACGAATGGAAAAATGGTGGTCTCGATAGTGCTCTTGGACAAAAGAGTGTAGATAAAAGCGTAGTTCTCGTCCGCCGGAAGTAGCGTAGCTTATATCGAGCAATGGCCATGGGCCGTGTAGCTTATAGACGGACAGGGACACACACACAACACACACACACCCGTTCGTTGTTTTTCTGATTTTCATTTTTGTACTCTATTAGACTTAATTACGTACCTGTTGGCGATAGGAATAATGTAACAACAATGCGGCATCTTTACCAGGACGAAGATGTTTATTATTTTCTTTACCTTAGATTATTTATTATTTATTCCGTTCACGCATAATGCAAACTATCTTAACGAACCTGTTTTCTTTTTATACGCCAGTGATCATGCTGCATACATACACTCTCCGTACAGTGGAACCCCCATTGTTCGAATCGACGAGAGGAGCCACCGGTGTCTTGCCTCGTTCTTGCATTCTCTATAGTTCTTCATGCTTCGTAGTGTATTTTTAATCGTGCAAGAATAGACTCTTTCCTTTTGCCAATCCGTTCGAGACCCTTTCGCCGATCCTGTCTACGCTTGTAGGATTTTTAACGGGGGCCCTTTCATTTTCACCGGCCGGGCCCTCGCATTTTACTAGACCGATACCTGAGTCCTATTACCGATGTTCTACCTAGGATTCGCAATTCTGCCTGGGAAATATACTTTCTCTGTGTCGCAATTTATACAGTTCACAACGCGCGTTTACTTTCCAGCTGAGATTGCGCTGGAACGTAATCGACAGGGCCAGTAGCGCGTTATAACTAGTTGGGGCCTTGGGCAAAGTAGAATTTCGGGGCCCCTAACCCCAACCCTTGGATCTTGGTTTGTGTTCTGGGCCCCCGGGCATTTGTCCAAGGAAGCCCATAGGGCATAGGGTAACGCACCACTGGACAGGGCTCATGCGTCGACCCAGTGTAATGATTTTGCGCTATTCTTTTGTTTCGCGTTACGCTTGCGTAGTTTCAGCCCGCAGGTGAATGTCTCGGCGAAACAATAGCGTTTTGCCGTTAAAAATGCTGGTAGAATGGGGGTTCTACTGTACGCGTCTCCTTTCTTATTATATATAGAGATATCCTAGATCCTGTGCGCGCGAACGCCGTACACGAGAGCCTGGAGCTTAACAAAATCGTACTCGTTGTGTTTCGTTTTTCCTTTCTTTTCTTTTTTTCTGTTAGTACGCTTAAGATTGGCAAAAGTTGACGAGAGAAGAGCATATTCGTGCATTATCTGTCGCGAGCAACGGAGAAACGGGAGAGACAAAAAGAAAGCAGAGCAAACAGAGATGAAAGGATGATGATAGTCGGTTCAATGCGTTCACGTGTAGTCGTTTAGCGTATCTTGTGCGTACAATGAATAGTGCTGCTGATCGATCCGACTTCTGTTCAGATACGTTCGCTGACTGTGTACACCAGCAGCAACGAGAGGGCTCTAAAATAAATATTTCGTAAACATTTAACCCATAACCTGCGTTTTCTCCTACTCATTGTACATTTTTCTCAGGGGAACCGAGAAGTCTCTCTTTCGTTCCTTTTTTCTTTTTACGTTTATACATATATGTATATACAGGGTGTGTCCGTTAAGTTATGTCACCATTTTTCAGGCATTTCCGGTAGTGTAATTAAAAAATGTTTTAGACACAAGTTTCTCAGTACTTGGTGAGCTACATGTTCGCATATTCTGAAATCTGAGAAAATGCTTTTTACGTAAAAAACTAAAGGTCACCTAGACATTTTTAAATGGCACCATATGTTTTGGACGTCATAGGGTTGTTGCTAACGTCCAGACGAATTCAAAACAGTGTATTACATCATAACCTTGAAATGACCTGAAACTCTAAAATTTTGTGCAAACGTAATTTTAATGAAAAATTATTTCTTACAGAACAAAGCAAGTTACATTAGATGTTCGAACTGCGATCCGCATCTTCTACGATACAGAGCTCCGCTCTTTCTATTAGACTTTTCGTTGTCGCCATAATTAGGGCGTCACGGTTTATGTTATTACATGCAGTTGTTATGCGATTCCGAAGTTCTTGAACATTATTGATTGTTGTGTCGTATACAACAGATTGCAGATATCCCGAAAGATAAAAATCCAACGGAGACAGATCCGGAGAACGTGGTGGCCAACGAATTGGATCATACGTTCCTATCCAACGATTTCTAAACTTGTTATTAAGATATCCCCTAATTATAATAGCATTGTGGGCAGAACACCCGTCTTGTTGAAGGTACATATCGTTCCTAATGTTCAGTGAAATGTCTTGCAATAAGTGTGGAAGTTTTTCTTCCAAAAAGTTAAGATATCGAGCAGCTGTCAAATTTTCTCCGAAGAAATATGGTCCGATTAAGTGACCATTTAAAATACCAAACCAAACAAAATTTTAGAGTTTGAGGTCATCCCAAGGTCATAGTATAATACACTGTTGAATTCGTCTTGACATCAGCAATAATCCTATGACGTCCAAAACATATGGTGCCATTTAAAAAACTCAAGGTGACCTTTAGTTTTTTACGTAAAAAGCATTTCTTCAGATTTAAGAATATGCGAACATGTAGCTCACCAAGTATTGAGAAACTTTTGTCTAAAACATTTTTTAATTACGCTACCGGAAATGCCTAAAAAATGGTGACATAACTTAACGGACACACCCTGTATATATATGTATAGTGGGACACAAAATTATTCGCTCACTCTTAAAAAGACGATAACTTTTTAAATATTGTACTACACGATTTGAACTTTTTTGGGGGGAAGCTAGAGCAATTAGTTTGCTACAGGATGTGAAAAGAAATTTTTTAAAAAATTGCAATTGATCAGAATTGTAGAAAAAATACTAAAAGTTGCATTTGCAACTTTTTTTGTGGGCTTACATTGAAAATTTAAAAAATACATTTTGTAGATCTGTGTCAATTATGTGCACTGTGAATGTTTCATAGAAATCGGTTGATTCGGGGAAAAATGACAGGCATTGAAAGATGTAAGAATCCTTAGATTTACTGCAATTATAGGCCGAAAATCGTGAAAATCTGCAATTTTTACCATCTTTAAACGTTTGTAGCTCATTGTAACGTCTACCGATTTTGACGAAATTTTCGGAATATGTTTAACTGACACAGATCGACAAAACGTATTTTTTAAAATTTTCCATATAGGCCCGCATAAAGAAGTTGTAAAATGCAACTTTTAGTATTTTTTCTACAATTCCGATCTATTGCAATTTATGAAAATTTTTTTCATATCCTGTAGCAAACTACTTGCTCTAGCTTCCCAAAAAAGTTCAATATTAAAAAAAGTTATAGTCTTTTTAAGAGTGAGCGAATAATTTTGTGACTCACTGTATCTATACATATATTTTTTTGTTTGTTGCAAAACCATATCATCGTCGAGCTCCGCAATAACGTTAATTAGTCTCCGCTCTGCGCCTCCTCCATTTTTTTTTTTTGGATCACTTGTTTCAGCAAAACAGGGAACCCCCGACCCCGACACAAAACTCGAGCCAAGGTGTTATCATTATTCTTGTTCGCATGATCGTGTTTTTTACCTTTATTTTCATAACGTTTATATACTGGGTCCGTTGTTCTGCCCGCTGCATGATCGAAAACTAATCGGTAATGTACATAGAGCCGACGCGGGGATAACGCGACGGGGTGAATCTTTCGTTGCTGGACGCAGGTAAGTGGACAAACGCATTACGGCTATCCGCTTTCACGCTTTGTACTTATGCTCGCTATTGATTGTACGACACGTTCCCGCGAACGCAGAGTGCCTCGACAGCTTATACTCGAACTGGAACGATATTTTCCGCACCACCCTGCTCCAGTTTTCTCCTCATTTCTCTCTGTATAAACGCATCCGACCATCGAGACACTTGCAACCGATCTTTCCCTCTGAAAGCTCCCTGTACATCTTGTCAGCTGTCGATCAATTTCCATTACCGAGTGTCAAAATTGTTTCACGAGACGTCTAAACTTTTAAACAGTTGTACAGGATCTTCGTGTGACCAAACAATTCAAAGAAAATATTACCATGGGATCATCAAAGCCCTGAGGTATCGCTAAAAGTCTAAGCTTGATACAAGATTGGATCTAGTAGATGTTGGCTATCAATTTAGAATATGAACATCCTGTACTGATTAGAACGAACCGGGAACCGGCGGGTCTCTTCTCTCTATCTAGTGTTACTGAAAGTTAATGCAATCTCCTGGTACTCTCGATGTTTTAGGAAATCATGGACCTCTGCAATGGCCACTGTGGGTCCATGTGCGAGGATTCGGACGAGGACGAAGACTCCAGCCCCACGAATTCACCTGTATCGACACGGAGGGTCGTGCCCAGTCCACCGTTACCGCCACGGCGACTGTCACCGTCTCCAACGCCGAACAGTCATTCGAGAAGTCGTCATTTAACTGTGCCGAAGGAGAATGCGCCGCCACCACCCTCGTCCGCTGTTAACGTCGTGTTTAACTCGAGCGCTGACAATCAACTGAATAACAATAGTTAGTATCTGACCCAGAAAGGTGCAAGACAACTCAGAGACAATGCAAGATGTAAACGCGCGCTTTTCACATGGAAATTATACAGGGTGTCCCAAAATTCCTTCAACAGCCGGAAATGGGAGGTTCCTGACGTCATTTGAAGCAACATTTTCCGTTGCAAAAATGTTATCCGCGGCTTTGTTTAGGAGTTATTAACGAAAAACACGGACCAATCAAAGCGCGACCTAGACGCGAGTTAGCACAGTCGGCCAATAGACAGTTGGCGCGCCGGGTTGACTGTGCTAACTCGCGTCTAGGTCGCGCTTTGATTGGTCCGTGTTTTTCGTTAATAACTCCTAAACAAAGCCGTGGATAACATTTTTGCAACGGAAAATGTTGCTTCAAATGACGTCAGGAACCTCCCATTTCCTGCTGTTGAAGAAATTTTGGGACACCCTGTATAATATTGTAGGAACAGGATTATTTATAGTAAAATATCTGCTCTTTATTTAAGATAACGCGACAGAAACAACAAAGATAGACAGTACAGTTACAATACAAAATGTGTCCGTATTCGCGGATTCTTAATCGTAAGCCGTAAATCGTAATCGTTAACCGTGTGTCGTAGCCGTAAGTCGTGTTCGAGTTCGTGTTTCGTATCGTGGTTCGTATCGTGGTTCGTATCGTTGCGTTTTTGGACAAAAGACGTTCCGAGTTCTTCGCGGCCTGGCTTTATCGTCGTACACACACGTGCGTCTCGGCACACCTACATGGGTTTTTTCGTGACCTAGTCGAGGTACAGGCGATGACACTGGCCTAGGTTATTTGCCAATTCATTCCCCCGGTCCTCGACTGTTTACAGCAGCTAACGTGTGACATTCGGTGTTTTCGGTACGGGAGGGACGACTCGGTCGGTTGATGGCCTTCCCGATGTAATCATTCCCACAATATTAATGTTACGTCCTAAGGTGGACGTGTTATAGATTGATAGATTTAATTGAAAGATTTTAATCTCTATATAACTTTTCGACTAATGGACTTTTTCGAATGCGGTTTGCTCGGAAACCTTCCCAATGATATGCCGCGTCTATTGGCTCAGAGACCAGCTTTCTATGTTCTGCTGTCCTCAATTGATGCCGTCACAAACAGACCAAATACGACTTTTTCGCTCTCTTTTGGGCACGTTTCTGCTTATAACTTTTGAATAATTGAATTTTTTCGAATGCGGTTTGCTCCAAAACCTACCTGAAGAAACGCCGCGTCTAACGGTTCAAACCACAGCTTTCAACGTTTTCCGGCAAACCGCATTCGAAAAAGTCCAATTATTCAAAAGTTATAAGCAGAAACGTGCCAAAAGAGAGCGAAAAAGTCGTATTTGGTCTGTTTGTGACGGCATCAATTGAGGACTGCAGAACGTAGAAAGCTGGTCTCTGAGCCAATAGACGCGGTATATCATTGGGAAGGTTTTTGAGCAAACCGCATTCGAAACAGTCCATTACTTGAAAAGTTATAAGCAAAAACGTGCCGAAAAAGTTACCTTTGTTCACTAATGACGTGACAACTTTTGAACGAATGGTCTTTTTCGAATGCGGTTTGCTCTGAAACCTTCCCGAAGAAACGCCGCGTCGAATGGTTCAAACCGCAGATTTCTACGTTCAGCCGTTCTCAATTGATACCGTCACAAACATACAGACGGACACGATTTTATTATATTATAGAGATATAGAGATAGAGATGGAGATAGAGATCAGCGATATTAAATCAATGAAAAGCGTTCGTTTATGATCATGTGAAAGATTCGAGATTCTGACGATACTGATATGTCCGATTTTGTTGCACCAGTGAATTCCGAGGCAGGGTACGACATGCTGCACCGAGCGTCATCGCCGTCGCCAGCACCGCCGATACCGCCTGCGCCGTTTCCGGTTAGCAGAAGTCACGTGCGTCGATCGCAAGGGAATCACATAGCCGTGGCACAGCCACAGCCGCCCACATTACCTGAAAAAGCTAGTCGTTCGAGCGGCGGCGCGTCTTCGACGTCGAGTCAAACGACGTCGAGCAACAGCGTGCCACCGGTTCCGCCGCCGTTATCGGTGCCGCGACCCCCAAAGTCCGGCAAAGAGCACAATAGACAGGATCACCACTACGAGAACACGATCGTGATACCCGGTACGAGACAGCACGTCGTGAGGAACATTAATCTGGAAGCGAATACGGCACGATTGTCCGCCCTAATGAGAGGTAAGGACGATCCCACCGGTTCTGCTAAGCCAGAATCCGCGGCATACGAGAACGTCAACGTCGAACACATTTCCAAGCTGACGGCTCTCGGATTCGCGCAAGACGCCGTGATTAGAGCGCTCGTTATAACTAGGAACGATCTTGAAATGGCTTGTGACATACTGCACGAATTTGCCACGAAATCGTCTTGACCAGGTATGCGTAAAAATGCAAACCTACCAAACAAAAAACCTGCCTTCGAGTAACTCATGCGATATATACTACCTTCAATCATGTCAACCTAAAAAACGATCAGCGATACATCCATCTTATCCATGATTCTCTTAATCAGTAGTAGTCTGTTGCGATACTAGATTGGTAAATACGAAGTGTCTTTTTGACACTTTCAGTGGCAGCAGAGTAGCCTCACAACAATTGGAACCGTTGCGCTAAGTAACGCTAAGGACTAACATGATTAATGTTTCCAATCACTACCAATAACAACGTGCACCGGTAGAACGTGAAATTAAACGCAGATCTAAATAGGGTATTGCAATAGCTATAGAAAACGACAGTTCACACGCACCAATCTAGTAAGAGCATATGCCTAAACAGTTGATAAACTCGACATAGTAGAGAAAAGTCCCACCCCCGAAAGGGAAGCATAAGTATTATCTCAATCAGTCGATCTTCTTTTTGTTCCAGGGTCGAACACAGAGGGGTCATAACTGGCCTTCCTTGTGCACAGAAGCATGTAGAATTTATGAACTCTGAAGCGTGGAAGGGAAGCGAACTTCCACAGCTCAGGGATTCTTGTTCTGTGAGAGCAATACGCATCCCGCACAACAATGAAACAAAAAAAGATTCCCTCTCAAGTTAGCCGGGCGACGCGGTGTCCTCGACATGTTTGTCTCGAGAGAGAAATCAACTGCGTGGAAAATTATTTTTGCACGCGTTCGAACAGTGGTTCTTTTAAGTCTTATTACCGAACACTTTATTGTGGGAAGATGCTCAGAAGTACCACCAGTGTTGTATCTCTTTTCCTCGAACATAACACGCACACGCGTGTATACGTATGTATACAAGAAGATTAACAAAGCAAAAAAAGAAAGAAACAAACAGAATGAAGACTGCTTAAACAAAAACAAAACCGCGATGAGACACTAATTGTAAGTACTAGTGATGAAACGTTGAACTTCGCGAAACAAGTTCACGCCCGCCGAGTACAAAGTATTTCATTTTAACCGCGGTCGACCGAGCGATTTCACTCGACCACCACCCCCCCCCCCCCGTCCCCCGTAGCTTTCAATCTTTCGCATGTAGTCTAATTACGTATTTCATTCGTATACTTAAAGCGGTAATTAAAACGAGTATGCTTGGAGGTAGCGACGCATAGTGAATTGGCAAACCTAGCGGGTCCGCAAACGGAAGCTCCCTCTTCTAGTCTGAATCGGGTCCTGAGGTCCTTGCGCCCAAGACCACCTTTAGCATCTCAAACACTTTCGAAACTAGTCTGATAAAAAGCAATTATTGTAATTTACAACGTGAGCCGCTTCGCACTAAACTGTCAGAACCCCCTTTGTCGACCTCCGGGTACAGATATAACCTCCTACAATCCGCTGGATTTACTGCTGTACGATCTTTCCTCCATAACGTCACGCGGTGCTAGAGACGTAAAGAAACATTATCTTCGTCTTGGCCGGACACCGTACCTATCAATACCCAGGTCAAGATACTATTATAGGGTTTATTGCTATGCAGTCTTTTCCCCATAATGTCGCGCGGCTCTGGAGACGCAAGGTGTTGTCTCAGTCCTGGCTAAATATCTCAACTATCGAATGTCCAGGCCAAGAAGTACGTCAACATTGAAAGGATTTAACTACGAGATGGTAGAGGATGTAATAGGGGTCCGCAGGGTGCGATGCTACGGAGGAAATGTAGAGCCTCGCTGTATCGTTACCTCCAGGGAAACAATGAATCGCACGCATCCACGTAACCGTACAATGGCCAAAATATCTACGCGTAGGCTGATTGTAATTCCCCCTCCGATGTTCCTCTTTCTCACCGAGTCTGTCACTAAGAGGAGGAATATCCGTTACTTTTTATTCGAAAAGCGAAATATCATTTGAAGTGTACGTGCTTCCTAGAACTGAGTTCGTACGGGATTTGTGTCGATTTCTTTTGTTGCATCGCGCGCAGCGATTAGCGTATTTATCGAATGTGATACTTATGTTAGCGTACGCGTGTACTTATACGTACGCCGCTATCCTCGACCGCACTAAATAAACCTGTCGATACAAGAGAAACGAGACCCGGTAATTAGTGTATCCGCGTTTTAGAAGAAAAAAACTAAAACGAACAAAAAACATTACAAGGGTATTTAAAGTAATCACGTTTTCTGTAGTCCGATTGAAAACGGAACGAACGAAACCAACTGGCTGACCCCGCGAGCATGTTCGCAGGCATGTCTTCGTGTTAATCTGTTAACCGAGGAAGTCTTATTTATTTAATCGACAACTGTTAGATTTTATCGTATCGAGTATATCGGAGCAAAGTTGTGCATCCGCATTTGCATTCTATGTGCATCCATTTATTTTCTTACACATTGATACGATATCAAAAATTGACAAGCTGAAAGGTTTTACTAATTGTAAATCAAATACAGGAACATCAGCCGGTTAACAGATCGACGGCCGAACAATGGAAGATGGTTTACTTTTACGAAGCTATCGAGCGGACATGATTTCTAGAATGATTCAAGAATAAAAATACTCGTAATTCTTAAAAGTTTTCTCTCTCGCGAGGCGCGTTTAAATGTACGTTTGCAACGGCTACGCCCACGCAATCCCGTGGATTTCGTCGTATCGAGTTCATATCTTGTATTATTGAAAGGTCGCGACGTTCTGATGTACGTGTGCGAAACACGTTTCCTTTTTCTGTCGCGTATACGATAAGTTAACTGCAGACAAGGCATAATTCAGGAAAGTCATACACAAGTTCGTACATCGAAGCAATTGTAAACGGAACCGATCTTATCTCGCGATCATACCAAAGGTACGTTATTGACCGCCGCCTATATATGGGACGTGAATAATTCGTGAGAGCCTGCGTGTACTGTGTGTACGTTATTTCTGATAGCGCGATTGAATCCGTTTTAGAGCGGGGGTTCTCGACCCTTTCGCGTGACAACGCCCGACCATAATTCTGCGGATATACATATATATATTTATCTTTTATCTTTCTACGATCCCGTTAGTGATCTGGTTGAGAATCCCTGGCACAAAGAAATCAGGGCACGTGTCGCAGGGCTACGCTCTCGCGAGATATACCACTTCGAATGGCCTTGTTCCACAAACGAATCGCGGAAATCCAATGAAACACGATTTAGTCGTTCAACCCTTAGAAATCGGTCGTCTCTGACTCTGATGCGGTTGCTGGGGCTCGGGTCAACACAAGCTCTTGCTGGTTAAATTTTTGAATCACATCTTTCAAGAAACTTCTCTCGAGTACATTGATCAATTCTATCAGTTCGTAACACTAGATTTATAGGACGTGTACTAATATTTTTCATTTACGATCATTGAGATTGTAAAGATACATACATCCATGAGGAATTACTCAACAAATTTATTTCTTTTGGTATATATTTAAAACAAAAATGACTAAAAATGTGGATGGACACATTCTTACTATTTTTATAAAGTAATGTAAAATAATCATGTTTAATGTTGAAATGCGTAGAATCGAAGGGGACTTTAAAAAATGGAAATAATGAATGCGAGACCTCGAAGTTTAGATGTTCTGAACTGCTGAGTCAAAATGGCCCCGAGCACCGAGTTCAAGGGTTGGCTGTAGAGAACCGACCATGTTCGGAGACAGAGAAAGAGTAAACGTATTCCTTTATTTCATCTGCTATGAGTTTGCATGAGAATAATTAATCCAACGGCGTCCGGAAAAGGAACCCTTTATTCGTTTGTTACTGAATTTCATGCCCGGTATAGGTACACAGTGGATTTAGCTGTCCTATTTTTCTACATTGTATATTTCGGATCAGTGTATATTGTAACAGAATTTTTAATAAGGTAGGTAACGGAACCGTTCAAGGATCGTGCCCTCGGAATTAGGTATTCGGCATTGCTGCTGTTCTTCGTCACGCACTAGCGTCTAAGAGTAACCATTCTGGTGCAATATCTAGGGATAGAGCGTAGATAATACCTTTCTTGATTTAACTGTTCGTTGTAAAAAATTGTTTTACATATTTCCCGAAATAAAAAGATCGACTGTCGTTTATAATATTGAAAGATGTTCCACCCTCGAAAAGCAGACGCTTCAGTACATATATGGTATTTCAAATTACTATGACGAAGACAACTCTGTTTGCATTCTTCTGTATCTCTCTGCCTCTTCCTTGCTGACAGAGGGAACCATTTCGCGAGCAGCTTTCAACAAGTCCTCCAGCTCGACGATAATAGATTCGTTCGAGTCGTCCGTTAAATCATTTTGTTCGAATTTGCTCAATACTTTACGCGCGGCGTTCAACCACGCATTAGAGCAGACCGAGTACAGGTCAGCCCCAGTAGTATGAGCTGGCAGTTGGTCTAACAGCTGTGCTAATTCTTCCCCGTTCTTGCGCAATTTAAATTTTCGAGTCAATGCCTCGAGAACTTTGAGCTGAGCGTCGCGGTCGGAATGAATGCCAATGTATAACAACTTGTCGAATCGACCGGGTCTGAGGAGCGCGGGGTCTATGAGGTCTGGCCTGTTCGTCGCTCCTATAATGAAGATGCTGTTGGCACCATCGAGACCATCCATTTCAGCAAGTAGCTGGGACACGACGCGGTCCATCACTCCTCCACTGTCACCGCTGCGGCCGCGATTCGGTGCCAACGAATCCAGTTCGTCGAAGAATATTATGCACGGGGCTGATGATCTTGCTCGCTCGAACACTACAAGAAAGTAGTACAATGTTAATACTTATACTTCGTCAGATCATTGTTTATTTTGCATAAAATATCCGCAGTCTATTGATAATATTTATTTGCAAACAAGTGTATACACTCTTCAACAAGTTTCTTCCACCAAAAATCCAAGCCAACCAAAAATTTCATTTCTGACGAGAGTCTGTGCGCGCAGACGTAACATGTTCAGCGTTCTGCTGCCGGTATGCGTATGGGCATTGGACATGGGCAGAACGAAGCCAGAATGCTGGCGGCTGCACCCTGAATCTGCCTTTGTTTAAGAAGGCACCACGGTCGCACTGATGTGGCGAATGTCGTTTTACAGGGCAACACCGTCGGTGAGGGTAGGTCGTACTAATGTGGCAGATGTCAGCGAAGTAAATTTCTGTTAAACCAAATATATAGCACTCGTTCTTTTTACTGACAATTTAAATACCGATTTTTGAATGCAGAATTTTATTTTGTGCACATGCAAGGAGAGAAAACGAGGAAAACAGCATCCGCCACATCAGTATTGCCCTCTTAGACAAAGACAGATTCAGGGTCCAGCTGCCAGCAGAACATGTTGCGTCTGCGCGCACAGACGCTCGTCAGAAATGAAATTTTTCCTGCCTTGAGCTGGTCGAAGCGTAGCCTCGACAGTGACTTCTGTCCGTTCTCCGCCGCAGGCAGGCTCTGCTCATGGCAGGCCTGGTTGACTGGGATGTTGCATGTTACCTAATTGCCAGCGCATTCGCAGCTTTGGGAACTGCAATTCATCGAATTTACCATGGGACCAGTGTTGGGATATTGGGCGGGTTGTAGGACCCGGTTTGTAGGACAAATGCAGGAACGTATGTGCGTCCTACAGTCCTAAGCAACGGCCGGAATGCTTCAGAACATCGTTAAACCATGCGACACTATGTACCTTGCCCTTCGTGGGTAATTCCGAACTAATCTAATTACTTTCCCCCAAAAACCCTGCGTATCTGAGACCTTTCCATAAAAAAAAACATTTTGCGAAATTGTGCGGGGTGATCAAGGTACCACAACTTTGTACTTCACTGACGCTACAATCGTCGCGCATGCGCGTGCAACCCGCCCAATATCTCAACACTGCATGGAACCAGTCCCTGACAACCAGGCTTGCCATGAGCTGATCCCGCCTAGGGCGGAGAATGGGCAGAATACGGTCGAAGCTATTGTTCGAGCAGCTCAAGGCAAGATCAGCTCGATTTCCGCCGAATTTCTGTGCGTGCTATAAGCGCTCGTTCTGCCGGCTGACAGCCGCTAAATCTGCCTTTGTTTAAGAGGGCAGCACGGTCACCATCACTGATGTGATTGGCCAATGTCGTTTTACAGGGCAGCACCGTCGGCGAAATTTCTATTGTTCACAGCACTCGGTGCGACGCGACGGTGCTGCTCTGTAAAGCGGCATTTGCCACAATCAACAAAGGCAGATTTAGCGGCTGTCAGCCGGCAGAACGAGCGCTTATAGCACGCACAGAAATTCGGCGGAAATGAAATTTTTGGTTGTCAGGGAGTGATGCCAGACGGGTCACCTTTTCTTGCGCATGCGCGGCGATTTTAGTCTCAGTAAAGTACGCTTCTCGAGGAAATGTGGCACCTTGAGCGCCATGCAGTATTTTAAGAAATTGATATGATCTCCATGGAGCTTACTCCATGTTTGGTTCTTTGACTTTTGCACTCCTAAGTCGTCCATTTGGACCATTGTGCGTCCCGTCAATTATACCCAGTCAACCAGGCCTGCCATGAGCAGAGCCTGCCTAGGGCGGAGAACGGGCAGAACACTGTCGAGGCTATGCTTCGACCTGCTCAAGGCAGGAAAAATTTCATTTCTGACGAGCGTCTGTGCGCGCAGACGTAACATGTTCTGCTGTCCGTATGCGCAGGGCATTGGGTATGGGCATAACGAACGAAGCCAGCATGCTGGCGGCTAGACCCTGAATCTGCCTTTGTTTAAGAGGGCAGCACGGTCGCACTGATGTGGAGAATGCCGCTTTACAGAGCAGCACCGTCGCGTCGTACTGATGTGGCTGGCGAAGATCGTCACCGACGAGATCTCGGGCAGATTCAGGGTCCAGCCGCCAGCATGCTGGCTACGTTCTGTCCATGTCCAATGCCCTGCGCATGCGGACAGCAAAACATGTTACGTCTGCGCGCACAGACGCTCGTGAGAAATGAAATTTTTGGTTGGCGGGTACCGATATATTCCTGCCGATATAGCTGCCGCAGGATTCTGCTACATCATCGCCTCATCATAGATACGTTACTGTTTTGGACGCACATGCGTGAGAAAAGCTGACCCGTCTGGCATCACTGCATGGGACCAGTACGTAGGACCTGGAAGGCCCAAAATGAAACCTAATTTTAGCCCCATGTTGGAACCAGTCCAGGAATCATTTTAGGCCTTCGTGTTAAAAAGGCAAGATCGCGTTTTTATATGATGTTACCCTGTCTGATGTTCTTCTCGCTTTGGCCGACATACATATTCAACATTTCAGGACCCTTAACGGATAAAAAGTGGAGTTGATACTCTGTTGCAACGGCTTTAGCGAGGAGAGTTTTCCCTGTGCCAGGTGGCCCGTATAAAAGCAGTCCAGATTGACCAAAACCGAGAGCATTTAAGAGAGGTAGCTGAATGCGGCGCATAATTTCGTGCTTTAGTTCCGCTAAACCACCTATGTCTTCCCAATGCACTTTCGGTACACGAGGTACACCCTTGCAGTCGGTGTATATTGATTGCATATACTCTATAAACAAATAATGAGAAAGTAAAAAAATAAGTACTACGTCGAAACCTTAACTTATGTTATAATTTTACCATAAGCCTTGTCAAAGTCTTCTTGAGTCAGTGTTAACGAATTCGAGTCGTCATCGCTGTGCTTATTATGGAATTTGACTGCATGCAGTATTAATGCATTCAAGTCTGCGAATCTGTAGTCGGAACACATTCCTGCAACTGTAAACAGGTTTGATTGACAATTTATGTTTTGTTTTTTGAGTAACCATGAAATCAGGTCTGTTCTTTCATTTTTATTCAGATGATCTATCTGAATTGTCTCGATGAACATTCTGTTTAATTCTGCTGGTATCTCGGTTTCATTTGCCGTGGCTATTATGATAACTGGATACTTTACATGTTTATTGTACAAGTTATTTACTTCTGTTGAAAAGGTGGATATAATCCTTTCATCTTTTTGACCTTCAGAGTTTCTCCCAAAGACTTCTATGTTGCTTAGACACAGTATACATGGCACCGACTGTTCAGCATTATGCAATACGATGCGTAGTTTAGCTTCCGTTTGTGCCGATGTTAAAGCCTGTACTTCTGCCAAGTCCGTGCAAAGAAAATTTAAACCAATCCTTTCCGACAAGGTTTGTACCAATTTGCATTTGTTAGAACCCAGTGAACCCTTAATCAGAAATATTGGCTTAATAGGTAATTGAATATCACATTTAATAAATGGCAAAATGCAATGTTCTAAATATATCAAAAGATTTGTAAAATTTGGTGGATACGGTGGTTCCACTAATTTCTCTTTGGCATCAAGACAAAAGTGTCTTCGAGGTAGATAACTATGTACATCTGATTCTTGAATAAGCGTTGTCTCCTCTCGCAAGATGTAACAACCATCCTTCGCTCTACAGTTTATGTTCTCTTTAACTTTAATAGTATTAACTTTAAAATATATCACAGACAACAAGGGGTTACTGTACGAGTGAATTTGATCCTTTGCATTGATGGCGAACAAATCATTTTTTCTTAAGAATCGAGGCTCAGAAAAGTAATCTTCTAGTACAGTAACAATTAAATCATTTGTGTATTCGTGTGACTTTGATATCATAGAAATTGTTGCCGCTGCAGCAAAGTTAACGGTATCATCCTTTATCGGCACTGAAATTAAATACAGGTAATTATTATCTAGATAATTACCGCAAACAGATATTTCTACATATCTTGAAAATATTTGTCTTGTACTTACATAAAAACCAATTATCAATTGTACATTTAAGCGCAATTTCTATGTTATGTCTAACAATTTCGCTTACAAATATTTCGTTTGTATCCAAATCATTTAGCGGTACAACTAATAATTTGTACTGTTTAAAAGATACTGTGGAGCACACGTAAAACCATGTTGGAGTACGTACATTAAACAATTCTATATTTGCCACTAAACAAGAATTACAATCTATGTAATACTCTGCTTCATCATAAGATTGTTTGAGCATATTCTTGAATTCATAGTTTGACAAAACTTTCCACTTGAGTGTTGTGTTCATTAATACTTTCAGTTTATAAAATACGTAATGTACAAATGTATAAAAAAGTATGAACTTATAATTGTGTTTCATCAATCTCGTTAACTCTCGTAAAAAATTGATATAAAAATGTAGGGTATTCATGTTAAGTACGTTTGTTGAAAAGATTGATATGCTGAAAAATAAATATTTTCATAGTAAATGAGATACATTTAAAAAAAGAAACGTGTCGTAGTTTTTCGTTACATGTAGAAAAGAAAATCGTGCATTTCAAGTGCCGGATTGGCAATTAATATATATTTAGTTAATCACGTTGAAAATGTTTAAAACTGAATATCATTGTGTATACCGATCTTAAGTATTTATCCAAGTAATTATACAGAGAATGTTCGAGAATAAATACAAGGTCTTCTTCATGCCACGATGTTCAGTGGCATATAAGTTATACCAATTCTATTTTTATTCTGATAGCGTCAGATTCACGAAAAGAAAATAAATACAGTTGTAACATTTTAAATAAACTGTGTTGATTATTTTATTAGGTTAGAACACGGTGTATTATAGAGGTGTTACCAGGTGTTACGACTTACGATTGCTTACGATGCTTACGACTTACGACTTACGACTAACTTCAACTCGAACGTGCTCGAACGCATGGCCGTGCTTTCCTAACCTGTACGCCTACCCTTCAAACTACAAGAGCGTGTTTTTGTGAATTTGAAATTATGACCGTGTACCACGATGAAGTAGAAATCGAAGACTTCGAGTACGACGAGGACCAGGAGGTTTACTATTATCCGTGTCCTTGCGGCGATCAGTTTCAAATATCAAAAGCAGAATTGGCCGCTGGCGAGGAAGAAGCGACATGCCCGTCCTGTTCCTTGGTTATTAAAGTAATCTACGACAAAGAAGCGTTCGCAGCTAAGCAGGAGGAGCTTACGAAGATCGAGGAGAAAGAACTCGTGGCGCAGGAAGTTTGAGGTAAATCAATTTATTCTTCGTATTAACGAAGATTACTTCGGTTGCTCACACTCCATTTTTCACACAACTATTTACATGGAACTTTATATGACTGCAACATAAATCAATTTTTGCTTATGCTCGAGACACTAAATTTCTATCCCCTTCTCCATCCAGATTGATGATTCGATTACCGCAGTAAACTACATTAAATAAGAATGGCGAACCGAGGGAGAGGCAGAGGCAAGCCGACCATGTCGATCAGCACGGACCAACTAGGCTTTTCGAAAGGAGAAGCTCTGCCGCCGCCGGTTCTACAGCCTCCACCCAAGTATCCTCTGCTGGAGCATAAAGCGTGGCCTCCCGTCATAAGCACGGAGATGAGTTACCTGCTAGAACTGAAGAGGGAGTTCGCGGAATACATGAGGGAGTCGCCGAATAACGTTTTACCGTTGGTCGTTAAGAAAGACATTGAGAGGTACTCGGATAGGTATCAGGACTTGATAACGGATAAAAGTAGCTACGAGATAAGGTACGACTGGAGTAGAATGCCAGCAGAATTGAAACCCCAGCCGAAGAAGCGTCAGAAGGGTCAGAGTTCGTCTACAGTGACTCGGAAGAAGAAGAAAGCGGTGGATGTTGAAACGGTGCTGCAGGAATTAGAGAAGAAGGAGACCGCGCAGCCCAGCGACGTGGAAGAGGAGGAGAAAGAAGAAGAGGATACCGAGGAGAAGGACGACGAGCACGCCGAGGATGAGGAGGAGGAGCTCCAGCTCCAGCTGGACGAAGAGATGGACGAGGGAACAGACTACGTAAACAATTACTTCGACAATGGGGAGGGTTACGACGACGAAGACGACAACTTAGACGATGGACCTATTTATTAACATATAATGTTTTTATAAGAATCAGAAATTCCTTTGGGTTCTCGATCACCGGACTAGGATACTTACAAAGCTGCTAGTTGAGCACTGCACGGCAATGTGTGTATTCTCTTTCTACCTCTCTCGCTCTTTCTCTCTCTCTCTCTCTCTCTCTCTCTCTCTCTCTCTCTCTCTCACTCTCACTCTTCTCCAATGATTTCTTACCGAGCTCTCACATGTGTACAGACAATAAATTATATATAACGTTAAACAATGGAGACACTACGTAGTATTCATCCCTGAAAAATGATCCATCGGTGAAACTGGCATCGAACGATGATGACACGCGCGATCAGTGAAGGATGATTCAGCGAAATTAAGAGTCCAGGGTCACAGGAAGCGTCGGCGTGTTCTTTATTACGAGTATTTCAGTTTTCTAATATATGTATAATATATATATATGTGTGTATATATGTATATTATATATATAATAATAGCCATAATAATCTGCAATTATTTGTAATAATAAATGATCCTTCCTCTACGATGTAATCGGAGAGTAAAAACGTAAACATCTGGACGAGAAAGGAGATGCGCAAAAGTACCGTAGTGTCACGTAATGCTCACGATACGCTCGCCGTGGTGGTGGTGGTGGTGGATAGTTCTCGAAATGCGAACCCGTTGCTCCTTTTCTTCGTCTTTTTCTTCTTCTTCGTTCTCTTCTGCCTCTTCTTTTTGCCCTTGCGGTGTCCCTTCGTCGTTCCGTAACTTTCCTTTCCGTTTACACGTAAGTTCGCGGACGTAAAGTTGCAATGCATTCGGTCGTGTATCGTTCACTGAGGGTGCGCAAGGGATTCTCAGAAATTTCCAGCCGCCATGCCAGAGCCTAATTCGCCTAACCGATTCCATTAACCACCGATCTCGATTCTCCTTGTGCCTCGACAAAGCTCTCCGCCGGTGAATCGAGCGAGCGATCCATCTAGGGGCTGCAAAACCGCTTCTTCCTTCCTCTTTCAGTTTCTATCGCTTTAATTTTGCATTTTGAACTCGACCGGGGTGGTCCGACGCGTTCTCGGCAGTCCGCGGTTATGGCAAACGGTACGAGCTCGATACTTTCTGGTTTCCCGGCTGATCATCTCTAACAGAGGATCTATGCGATCGATGCGTCCGATGCGCACCTCTTTCGAATGAAACTTTAACCGAAGAATAAGTTGCCGAAGAAGTTTCATCGTTGTCGATTTCTTGGAAAAAGGAAATTTATCGTAGGGATTACTCGACCGCGGATTTTTATGTATTCTTTCCTTATTGTTTGCTAATTATTTAGAAGAACAATCGCGTGGTCCACGCGGTAGTGAAAATGTTCAGCATCGTATGTTCAATCAAAAGAATGAAGAAATGTAGATGCGTGGGATAGAGGTCAGGAAAAAGGGAAGGACCGATTTCATTTTCTCGAGTTTCACAGTAATTCGTAGAAACGATGTCCGGGGTGTTCGTCGAACAGGATCGGTTTCCATCTGTCCACGGGGGGTTGTTTTCAACTTTATTTTATTTTATAAATCCAGGACACTGAAATCGATCGATCGTTGGATAAAAGTGTACAGCGCCGCGTGGGAAACGTGATTTCGATTAAAGATACGATGATTGGCGACATTAAGCGTGGTTAAAGTTAAGTTTCTGAGAAAACTACAGTTTCGTATGCATCGACCAGCTATAATATAGATCCTGTGAATCTCCAGCGCGACCATTCTCCTCGATCCTCGCTCGCTCGATCCTCGCCGAATATACGCGAGACGCGAGAGATCGTTATACGCCTGTTTCCGATCCCGAGGATTATTCTTATCTGACACCGACGAATTCTGCGAGCCTGCTCGAATCGCTGCGAAGAAGAAACTATTTCAACGAGGCGATCGGTTCCGTACCGGCAATTTCGTTGTATCGAAGCTAAATCTCGCCCCGCACCCCTCGTCACTGGATCCTCGATCCCCCGAAATCCAGCTTCTCCCTCCTTCGATCCGTCCCGACTCCCGACTCCCGACTCCCGACTCCCGACCAGGGTTGCCATATGACGCCCCTTACGTCTCCGTCCCTCGCCTAGATGCTGCCACAGCTATCCCCACTCTTATCACTACCGCTGGCGCGACCGAGTGCTAGAATGAGAGCGGTAGCATGCTACCGACTCGGTCGCGCCAGCGGTAGTGGTAAGAGTGGGGATCTAGGCGAGGGACGGAGACGTAAGGGGCCTGGCGAGACTCGCATATGGCATCCCTGCTCCCGAGTCGGGAGCAGTGTTACCATATTTTATCCTTTCCGGCCCCTTACCCTTCCGCCTTCTCGCCCAGTTTCGCAGCGTAGCTCTTCCCACTAACGCTGGCGACAGTGGCGACACGCTGCTGGCGTACGGTACGCGTCAGCAACTAGTGGGAAGAGCTACGCTGCGAAACTGGGCGAGAAGGCGGAAGGGTAAGGGGCCGGAAGGGATAAAATATGGTAACACTGCTCCCGACCCGAAAAACCCCAACTACACACCCTTATTCGTTCCTCTCTTCGTTATTCTTCATCATTTTTTGTTCTCTCGATAACCGTCGTTGTTCGAACGTCAGTTTCACTCCGGCCGCCATCGTTCTTTCAATAATATATTTTACGTATAATGTATATAGATATATTTGTGTATATATACTTTGTATATAATCGTCGCAATTTAATATAGCACGACCTATCTATGTATAAGTAGGCATTAAAGACTGAGGCGAGAATACAGGCGAAACCCCGAACATTATAGTCCCACTCGGTGTGTCGGTCCCTTTTCAGTTTTCGTCGCGAATACGAGAAACGATCCTCCCCCGTCCGGATTGTCTCTTCGCTCGGTTCACCCCAGTTCACCCGGACCGCGCGACGTTAAACCTGTGTTCACACGTGACCCAATTGCTGTATCGCGCACGCTGTTCGTCCACGCTCTCGATCGTCAAAGGGCTAGTTAGTACTCGTTAGTAGAGCGATAAAGCCACCAGTTTTCCCTCGTTAACGTCTCTCCTGCTCAACCGATAGAAAACACTCGACAGCGTCTCGCAACCTCCCTCCAACAGTCGTCTGTACGCTGGTGCACGCTAACGAAGGAGAACCAATCAGCGCATCGCGCGGGAACACAGATCAACGATCGGTCCGTTCCATTCATCCGGATAGGTCCACGCTGGATCATGCTCGATCGAGCACGATCGGCCGTGTTCGAGGCTCGTGGTTGATAGAATCGAAACGAAAAAACGGTGTTGCGCGGGGTGAGAAAAATCGAAATTGTCGAACGCGTTATCATTTTTTGTTTCTTTTTCTGCGCGCGCTCGGAAAGATCGTGCTCGGACGATCTTGGGTGTGATTAAGTTTTCTTTATCCGTCCTGGATCGCGCGCGGGGGGTGATCTTTCCGCAGGGTTCGACGTTTCCTCGTGCTTCGCTCTTCGCCTTTTTTTCTCGAGTCGTCGCGTCGCGTCGGATAGAAAAGGTGCGCGCGTGCTCGGGGAACGTGTCCAGCACGTTCTGCCGGGTCTGCCGCTCTTCTCTTTTATTTATTATTTTATTTATTTACCTTCTTTTTCGTTTAGCTTTCTTACTCCTTTTTCATTTGTTTTCTTTCTACGCTTCTGCTTAAGGCCCGTTGCTCTAGATGGTCTCGCGCAACTTCACCTCGAACGGATCACCTCCAGTGATCCGAGGTGTGGACGAGAAAAAGGCTTGGAACACGAACAGGTGAGAGACAGCGGTTCAAGAAGGAAACGCTGGAAAAGTACGGTAAAATTCGTGATCGCGAGCTGCTACCAGTCTGGGGGAAATACACGAACGCGATCCATTCTTCCGCGAGCCTTTCTTCTCCGCGTGTCTATGGATCTCTCATTCGGAGGGGAACGTACCTCGAACGCGACACGCCGTTTCTCGATCGTTTCAAATGGTACCTTCTCATTTTTCTAGCAATAACGATGACAGACTCTACACGAAAAACGAAATTACTATATCCGAACGACCTAGTAATATGCGAACAATGAAAATTGAATAGAAGCAATGAACGCTGGAATAGATGGAAGATCGAGCACCAAAAAGCCCAAGTTTGTAAAATGTTTCTGAAAGATTGAGACGTCGAGCGACTACTACGATAAAGTTTTAGTAAAAACGAAGAGAGTGTACAGTGTACATATTAGGATTTCGATGAAGAATTATATCGCCGATCCGATCGGAAAGAAGATGCGAGTCGCGCGAGAGGGACGCTCCCCGGAAGGCAAAGAATGAAAGGCCGCTTCTCGACTGAGCGTAAAGTAGGGTTTTAGGCGAGAGGGGGTCCAAGCGAGCGGGGAGGGATGGTTGACTGCGGCCATCTTGGTCCGATAAATATGTGGTGCGCTCTATAGGCGACTTTAAATACTCTGTACTACATTTCTAGCATGGAACAGAACCTTTCACAATACACACTGGCATTTTTACAAATTAATGTGTATCAACGCGCAGAAAACACAAAGCCACGACGATTCACCAACTTTACCGCACATGTACCGAGCACAAAATGGTTCTGGCGTACCGCGATCGCGTGTATTGTACAGACCACGTGCTACAGACGCTACACTAGTATTTAAAGTCGCCTATAGAGCGCACCACATATTTATCGGACCAAGATGGTCGACAAGTTGATACCCCTTCCGTCTTTTCTTACGCCCCCGCAGGCTTATGCTCAGTCCTTTAGGTCCATGGGTAAAACGATGATGGTTCGTCGACGAGGATATCGATTAAGAAGGGGGGGGGGGATGTGCTCGTCTCGCTCGTCGGCTATTCCCGATAATAACGTTTTTGGTATCTCGGAAACAGGAACACACACGCAGCGTACTCTAAATATACATACCACACACGTATGTATGCGTCGCGGCCTCTCTACGCGGGTCTATGGATCGTTCGCGCAGATAAAACATTCGCACGGTATCGCGTTTCCTGGTAACGACGTTCTGGAAATCACAGCTGGAATCAGCTTCGAAATTCGGATGGGCAGTGTAAGCTTCTGCGAGGTGCTCCGTCGGACTCTCGGCTTCTGCTTCGTCGCTTACACCAAGCTGTTCCTCTCAAACCTGTCACCCGGTCGCGCGTGTTTTCTTTCTTCTTTTTCTCAGAGATGGGCGCTCTCGCCAAATTACGACACGCTGATCTAATTCGATCGATCGTACCGACAAGTCTTTCATCCTGATGTTTAACGCAGCGAGTAACGGAAGCATTCGAACAGCAGGATCCCGTATCTCCGATCAACAATTCTCCGGTTTACAATCCTCTTTCGCATTCTCTTTCGAGTTACATACGCTCATCGTTCGGTACTCGGTACAATTTGATTCAGCCTAATTTTCTATTTCGTTCGGCTGTTAACCCTCGTGCAGCCCTTCCTTCGGTCAATATCAAGTTCACCAACAAATATTACAGTTTCGTTAATATTCGCACGGAAATGTGTTAATCGGACATCAGGCTTGATCGAAATGAATTGACGAAATCTTAATCGAACGATTGCCCGAACGGTGCACGAGGGTTACAATCGTTTTGTTCAGGATGCACACCGTCGCGTCGCGTCGCGTCGCGTCGTCACGCAATATCGTATAAACTATGTAAATGCTAATAAAGTTTACATTAAATTATCGCGCAATAAATACGTCATAATATTAACAGTAACAATAGTAATAATCACTCGATCGTCCCATACTCGAATACTTTCGTTGCCCATCGCATTCACCGTGTCAAGTCCAAACGCGAACTTCTTCTGTATGCAGGAAATGTTTTTTGTGCATCTCGCCGTTTCTAACATCCGTTCACAATTGTCCAAACAGAAGGGACAAAAGGGGGAAAAAAGTATACATATTCCATCATCGTTGGAATCTTTCTGTGCAAAGTATAGCAGATTCTTTAGCGTAAAAGCGAACACCGATTTTTAGTAACTAAATCACTTAAAATTAATATAAATATTTCTTATCGGAACGAGTTTCTTCAATATCGCCAAGTTTTCCTTTTCTTTAAACAGATCGACTACTTTCGGATTGTCCCTCGAACAGATATCGAGAGATCGCAGATTTGCCCATCTCTGCGCTGTTCTCCTCGGCCGTTTGTCGGTCAACAAGAAAGAAAAATCAGGGGCAATCGATTCGAACAATCGGCAAATTCGTCGAATCAGTGGCGCATTCGGTTAGGCTCGCCCCTAACCGTGCACGGGAACGGCAACGATCCAACGCGCGTCATCGTTCACGAGTCCAGTGTTACCATATTTTTCTCTCGCCAGGCCCCTTACCCTTCCGCCTCTCGCCACGCCACGCCACGCACAGTACCTCGTCTTTGCACTCTTCCCACTAACGCTGACGTACGGTCGCGTGAGCCTCCCACTCTTCACACTAGTTGCTGACGCGACCGTACGTAAGCGTTAGTGGGAAGAGTGCAAAGACGAGGTACGGTGCGTGGCGTGGCGAGAGGCGGAAGGGTAAGGGGCCTGGCGAGAGAAAAATATGGTAACACTGTTCACGACTATCACGAGGACGCTGCTTCACAATGATCGCGCCGTGGTTAACGTCGAGATTCAATATTTCGACTGCGGAATGTTTTCTACAAACTCCATGTATGTATCGCGGAATGTATCACAGTTAGAGATCGTGGTTTTCAACGTGTATAGGTTACACGCGTGTATCTGCGTGCGCGTACCGCGAGCGCGTGTCATTTCAAGTACAGCGGGCACACGTGTGTTTAAATATATGTGAAACAGTACACGCGTACCCGTACACCAAAAATGACACGTACCGAAGTACGCGTACGTGAAATAGGGATCTCTAATCACAGTCGTCGCTGCACGTTAACGTTAACGGAGAATAAATTTCGTTTCAGCGCGTGTAATAAAACTCGAACGCCAAGAAAAATTCGAACCGGATCGGCAACGGTTCTTCTGCGAGTGCTCGCGGAATCGTAACAATAATTGCAAAAGCAGGCGTTTCTTTTTTCTTTTTTTTTCGTAGATACTCCTAATAAGCGTGCTTCGCGCGATTTCACAGTTTCGTACTGGGTGGTTTACGTAAAATCGTTTTCTTGGTGTTGCGATTTTTATTTGTGGTGGTGTTGTGTGTGTGTGTGTGTGTGTGTGTGTGTGTGTGTGTGTGTGTGTGTGTGTGATAGAGTATCGAACGGAAATTGAACGATCGATCAAGCGTGTGTATGTAATACATATTTCGACGGCTAGAAACGCAGGGAAAGTCACGCAAAAGAATCGTTGGCCACGTCTGCGTGCTTTCGAATCGGATTAGAAAGCCGAGCTTTCCGGAATTGTTTGCCAGATTTTCGCTTCTTCACCTTCGTCGCAGCTTTGATCTATCCAGAGCTCTCCCAACTTGTATTTTTCGATTTAGGAACTCGGTATTCATTCGCCAAGGGAACACGAAATTAACAACCAAAATGATTAACCACTTTTAACCCTTTCGACTCGGAAGAAATTTTAATTCGAAGATCAAGACACTTCTTTCCCTAAATTATCCAGATCATGTCTATGCTACATAATCTTTGTTACATTGTGCACATCGAATTCAACCTGTTTGATATTCGTATAAAGAAAAAAATTAATACAGAATGGAATCATTCTGTAGGTCGCGGAGGAAATGTTGAATTTTTGAGTTACAGTAGCTCCGAGCGCAAACGGTTAAGAGAGATTGTCCGTATCGATTCGAAAGAAGTCGGGAGCTGCTCTGTGCCACGAGACACTCGCACGAATAAAGGTCGATTCATACACATGCGATCCGAACATACGAGAAAATATTCTAACCCAGGTTTAAGTGACACCGTCCGCAACCGAGAAGGTCTGAGCGGCTTCGTTCCGATACTTTTCTTCGAGACCTGAGAGCATAGGCATAGGCATCTCCCGAGGTGTAGAGGGGAGTAAAAGGTTCTCGGAACCCCTGGGGTTAGGGTAGCAAATGACGCGATCTTCGGCACTTGGCCTTTGTTCGAGCATCTCGACCAATCTCGACCCTTCTAAAGTTGCCTAAAACTTCGGATCGCACGTGTATGAGCGCCGAAAAACAGCGTGCGATATCTCAGACGCGTGTATGAATCGACCTTAATCCGCAGTCCGCCGATAAAAATTCGCGCGCGACAACGTCTACTCGCCTACTCGCCTACTCGCCTACTCGCCTACTCGCGTAACGATCGGATCAGCGATCGTAGGTATCGATGGATCGCGTTCCGCCACTGTCCCGAGTGAATCGTCCCACAAATAATCTCTGAACTCTCGCAACAATTTCGTTGCTCCTGTCTGCCCCCGACCGTCCGGTGCGACGGTACATCGCGCCAGAACAAAGCCGGGTGCAATAATAATTCAACACTTATCACAATAGTTCGCGTTTACCAAGGAGGTGCGGAGGGTGTGGTAAACGCGTTGAAAACAGCCTTCGATATTCGATACGCGTCCGCTAAACCGAAAAGGCCGTACTCGTCGCAGAAAATGTCTGCGACATCCTTCTGCTCCGAATACGGGTTCATAGTCTTGTGCACTTGAAACTGACGATCCAGCATGACGAGCCATTTGACTCCTGAAAAATTCATTATTCTGTTATTCTGTTCACCTTTTCCTTCTACTAACAATAAGTCTACTAGTCATACAGAAAACTTGGAAATCAAAATATTCATTGAGGGGCGAATAAACACGGGGTTTTGATGTGTCGGAAAATTCAAGTAATTCGCGCGACAGCTTGAGAGAACAGACGGTAAAGCGATCTATAGAAATGTATTGTATTTGCATGAACATTTGTGTGTCAGCGGTTTAGAAAATGAGCTTAGGCCCCCGATTTCGAAACGAAACTAATTTGGAAATGAATTGGAAGGTAGTCGCTTCTCGGTTCAGGTCAACTATTGCATCGTTCTCTTCAAGTGCACCAGGATGCAGAGGCGGACCTTCACGTTTACCGTGCGACGATCGTTTACAAAAATCGACTAATGAACAATTAATGGATGATCAGCCGATGTCCGATCTGTTTGAACGGGAGACAGGTGAACCATTCGAAGGATCCGCCGCTGCCGCATGCCGCTGCGCGTTGTGTGTCACGTGTCGCGATAAACTATACATCGAATTAAAGCTACAACCTCCTCCGTTCGCTTCTCACGGTCCCTCTATATCCGGCGCGGCGGTTTGCTTCCGAAGCGGGACCAAAAATTCATCAGGCTTCTAATCGAAGGGGGAGGGGGAGGACACACCTTTACGCTGCTGAAACGAATCGTTCAAACTCCCTGGTTCACAGCGTGAAGGGAGCGTCGAGGGAACAAGGGGGGATGGATCGAAACAGAAGTAGAAGGAAGAAGAAAGCTCGGGTGCAGCCGGCTTCCCGTGTCGTCTAACGATCGCATTGAACGATGGCCGATCGGTGTCGAGGACGAGCGTTGGATTTCGCTTCCGGTTGTCGGGTATTTCGTCTCTTCCCCGCAAGGAAAGGACGAAAAGAGAGAACGAATAACAACGAGGCGTAGGAACAGTATTAAAATTTCCCTCGGGACGCTCTCGTCGATCTCCGAAACGAAAATCTCGAAGATCGATCAACGAGCAAAGATTTCGTCGAGAACGTTCACCCTCGCCATCGACCCGCCATCTTGGGCTTGGCAAGCCTAGCAGCACGGTTCTCGAAGAACGATCCACGATCTTCTCAATGTCACGAAGTTCCCCGACGATCTATCTCCTGCGATCGGCGATCCGGCGATCGTCGTCGAGTCCTTCGTCGCTCTCGTCAGTCGTTCGCATCTGTGATTCACGTATCGTGTTTTTATTCTCTTTGTTTTTTTCTTCTTTTTTTTTTCTATGGTATCCTCTTCTTCTTCTTCTTCTTCTTCTTCTCCTCCTCCTTACTTTTTTCGCGTTTTTCTCTTCGTTCGTTTCTTTTTTTGTTCATTTTTTTTTGTTAATCACTTAGCGATGTTTCTTTAATTATTAGAGTTATCGTTAATCGTTATCGTTATAACTGCTTCACTACGGTTGGTTGACTCTTGGACGTGGATCTGGATGGAGTGTGGTGTACCGGTGTGTACCAAATGCGCGCGTGAAAGAGAGAAAAAGCTCCGTCGCCTCGGTTTTCTCTGTTTTCGTCCCATTCTCTTCTTCCCCGTCCTCTCTATTCCTCGCCGTTCTCTTCGAGATCGAAGAACCACGGCCTCCTCTGTCCAAGGTCCTCGCCAAGGATCTCTTCTTCGCGTTCGTCTCCCCTCCTCCCGCTACTTTCGTCCTTCGAGCAACACCATTTTTTCAGAAGATACGCCATTCGGTACTCTCCTCTTCGCTCGTATCCCTCGACGATTTTTCTCGACGAAACCGTGCGGACTCTACCAGACTCCACTTTCTACAATCTTTTTCTAGCAAAAATTCGTTTTGGTAATCAGGATTCTTCGTTTGACTTCCATACGAGAATCGATTAAAACGATAGAACGAATCAGACAAGAGAATATTGAAGAATTTGAAACGATCAGCGCGGAGAATACGTTCTCCATGTTCACCGTTTGTTCATATTTTTAAGGGAGGTGCTTTTCCGACAGGGAGTCTGATAATAAGTCGCACGATTTCATGATTCCCGACAGATCCAAATACACAACGACTCTCGAGCCTCGTTCAAAGACTTTCGTTCTCTCGTAGTTGAAGAGAGGAACGCTTGAGAGCGTAATAACATAATCGCAGACTAGCACCAAGTTTTCGGTCGTTGATCGCGAGGCAGGCGCGAGATCTGCGTGACGCGCTCGTTTTCTTTTCCGCACTCGTTTTCCGGCTCGTTTTCCGGCTCGATCGTAGCCGAGGGGAGGAGGAAAATTCAGCGAGCTCCTCTGTGCTCTTCCGGTTCCGGTTCCGGTTCCCGTGTCGGTTCCTTCGCAAACTACAAATCGCGTCACGTGTGAAAAAAACAAACACTACGCCTCACTACAGTAATTCGTTCCGCTTGCTGCTCGGCTGGTTTCCGGTTCGCCGGTGCTCGAGGGAAGGTACCGGTGCCTCTTGATCGTTCCCCAGAGACACGAGGAATATCAAACCCCCGCCGCGCCGCGCTGCGCCGATCGAATAGACTTCGTTTAGAAACTCCAAGAAGAAGATCCCTCGAGCTCGTCTATCACAAAATATTAGGATTACGTTTCTATAGTCTAGAGTACAATGCAAAAATCATTTATTGTCTCTTGGGTCTTCAAGATATAGTTGTCGAAGAGTCAATTTTATTTCGCGTCGATATAGCGGTTTCGGAGCAAAGAAATATCAGAAAGAAACGGCTCCGTTCTTTACGAAAGGATCAACGATTAAACGATGCCTGGTAGACCGTAGAATGTTATGAATTTATAGCGTACAAATGCTTTACAAAAATGACTGGACGATCGTTACAATAGAATCGAATGGTATTTCAGATTTTTTGTTCTTCGTTTTATCCCCGAAAGTATTTATGTGATTCGTTTTCAGGTGTTCTAACGATTATTATTTGCGACATTAATATACGTACTAGTACAAAGTAGCGATAGACGAGGCTTCGTTTCGATTAGTCGTAGCGATAAAATAGAAAATAGAGGCTGTTATCTGCAACGTTAAGAAACGTAAGCGAGCTCAGCGAAACTTCCCTTAACGATTTTCCCGAGAAAATGACAACAGTTGGCTTTCTTCGTGTTGCGTGTAGGAGAGTTCGATAGCGATCGTTGTTTGTCATTTTTTCTCTGGTGTCTCTGGTAACGTTCGGCGCTCGGGAATGGAATGGTTTTCGGTTTCCGGTTTCCGGGCCGGCGAACTCCGAAAGAAACGAATCTTCTCGCGGCGCCGTCGACGGTCCCCCAACCGTGTATTTTTTCATCCTTCTCTCGCTTCCCATTCGGAATGTTCGCCTCGCAACGGTCGACGGTGCTGCGATCACATGATCCGCGAGTGCGATACCGATAATGTATACGTACATACGGTGTACACGTGTATAATTGTTTTCCGTATATAGACTTATATAAAACGCACGAAAGCGGCTGAAGGCTATTTCATCCTTCCCCCTTTTATTTATAGCGACAAGCCGTACCTCGTGTACTCCGTGTCTCGTCGTTATTACCATCTTTTCTCTCTCTCTCTCTCTCTCTCTCTCTCTCTCTCTCTCTCTCTCTCTCTCTCTCTCTTTCTTTCCTCTCACGTCGTCTCTCTTCTTCTTTTTTTTTCAATTTTTTCCTCCTCTTTTCTCCTCGTTTTATTCTCTTTTTATCAATGGAAAAAGAATTCGGGCTTAACTACGGCGGATCCCTTGAGATCACTTGAATATCCTAGAAACATTACTGACTCGCGTGTGTTCGCCTAGGTGCGTGTCTCTCTATGTATGTACCGCATGGCATCCTTCTTGTCAATGTGTCTGTCTGTCCGTCTGTCTCCTTTCCTCTCCGTGTCGACTGCTGTGTACGCGCGGCAGAGACCGATATCCATGCGTGTCTGTGTACGTCGTCCAGTTCCGTCGAGTACCCCGTCCGACGACAATCTCTCTCTCTCTCTCTATCTTCTCTTCGTCCCTCGAAGACTTCCGGTCGAAGGAGCGGCTCGAAACGGTCCGATTCTGGAGACCTTCGAACGGTTCCTCGAGACCGACGCGTTTCCTGCACGCACCGTCATCTTCGTCCTCTCGATCCCTCCTCTTCCGGATCTCCTCGATAAGCTCCGTGGTTGATCAAGGCGTGTCCCGATAGAAGCCTGGGGAGTTCCAGGAGGTCGGATAGAAGTCGTCGGTGCTCCTCTGACGGTGATCAGCGCGCGTGTCTCGTCCCCCGGGTTCCTCGATTCCTGCATGCGGACAGCGGCTTCCGGTTGTCGGTGGTCGGTGGTCGGCTCGCTCGCAAGGTTGCTGCGCCGCGTCTGGGTCGCGTCGACGAAGGGTAAAAGACGGGGAGGAGAGGAGCCAGAGCGAGATGGTCTCGTCCCCGACGGCGCGGCGCGGCGCGGTGAAGCGAGCTCGATTCCGCCAGGGACGAGAGCAGACGAACCACGAAAGAAGCTTGCACAGGAACCTCGGATCGTTTTTTGTCACCTGTTCCTCCGTCCACCTCTCCCTCCAACCTCCTCCTCCATTCCCGGCGCTACGGTCCCGAGGACGTCACTGCTTGTTCCCCGCGCGAGCTCTCGCTCTAATTCTCGGAACCGCTGCCCTTTCCCCAGAACTTGTCGAAGCGGTTTCGCGCTTTCTCCAGCACCTCGCTCGCTGCTGAACGTTGCGCCGTGCCCGGCACCACCGCCGGCGCTTCTAGAACGTGGAAACCACCCCCGCTGCTACCTGCCGGTCCACCGACGCCGACAGCGCCACCACCGCCGCCACCGACGCCACTGCTACTTCCGGTCGCGGGCTGCGGCGATTCCGCTTCCAGGATACGGTAACCCGGCTGAGGAGCCGTCGACGACGACGACGACGGGGGGGTCGTCATCGTCGCGGTCGTTGTCGCTTGGCTGGCGTCCTTCTTCCTGTCGTACTCGAAACCCGGATCCTCCAGGCATCTCAGGTTCGTACCCGCCACCGGCTTCATCGACGGGTCCGGCCGGGGATCCGCCTTCGACTCTTCCGCTCCGCCCGATTCCTGAAAATCCAGTCGATCTTTAGCACATGTTCTGAACATGTCGTGTATAGCGAATCCGCGAAAGTCGAGGACTCACTGTACCAGGTACCAGGTATGTAAATACGAAACCGGAATTTGGCCATACGTGGCTCTAGCTGTCAATGTAGTTACCGTCAAACCGCGTCATTGACGTCATTTTCCTGTTTCGACATCTGGTAAAGACTTTCAACTCATAACCATACAAGTTTCACACAACAGCATAGTTTTTAATAACGTTGAACATGTCGAATTTTCTGCCTGGACACTACGATATGCGGACAGCATTGATTTTCTGTTTTCATTTCAAGAAAACTGCTGCAGAATCGCATCGAATGCTTGTCGAAGCTTACGGTGAGCATGCTCTTGGTAAATCACAATGCTTTGAGTGGTTTAAAAAATTCGACAAACGAAGAACGTGGAAGACCACCGAAAAAGTTTGAAGACAGCGATCTGCAAGCATTGTTGGATGAGGATGACGCTCAAACGCAACAATAACTCGCGGATCAATTAAATGTGACACGAGAAGCCGTCTCTACACGTTTGAAAGCCATCGGAAATATTCAGAAGATGGGAAAATGGGTTCCATATGAACTGAATGAAAGACAGCAGGAAAACCGAAGAACTACTTGTGAAATGCTGCTCGCCAGGTACAAAAGAAAGCCATTTCTCCATCGAATTGTGACTGGCGATGAGAAATGGATATATTTCGAGAATCCTAAGCGTAAGAGATCATGGGTAACTCCAGGCGAACCATCGACATCGACTGCAAGGCCAAATCGCTATGGACGGAAGACAATGCTCTGTGTTTGGTGGGATCAGAAGGGTGTGATCTATTATGAGCTGCTAAAACCTGGCGAAACCGTTAATACGGAACGCTACCGACAACAAATGATCGATTTGAATCAAGCTTTGCGTGAAAAACGACCGGAATATCAAAAAAGGCAACACAAAGTGATTTTGCTTCATGATAATGCATCATCACACACAGCAAAACCGGTGAAGGAAGCGATTGAGGCGTTTAGTTGGGAAATATAATACTTTCGTATGCGGCTTACTCACCAGACTTAGCTCCATCCGATTATTACTTATTTTACGAAAATGTACGAAAATGGCTCAATGACTGAAATAATATTGATTTACCATTTGTTCTTACCTATATCACTATCTGATGTTAATATGAAGTTATCCATTTTAGGAAAAAATAGAATAAGTAACCTAAACTAGTAACTCTTGTCACGTAATATAAAACAAATGTAAAATAACAGGTTACTGATCTGATCGGCAACCTACCTCTGTCAATTGGACTTACACCACTTTTATAATCGATAATTATGCAATTTCATTTACCGACCAATTTTAAATTGTACAAAACATAGGAATTTTTTAAGAAATTAAACACGGACTATTTATACATAAAAATTTAAATTAAATTAAGCATGACATCTCATTTTTTTCAAAAATGGACTTACACCACTTTAAAAATAAACGGTCCATATATCAGTGCTGGTTTGCCTCAAAAGAGGAACAGTTTGTTTGGCGTGGCATCCACAAATTGTCAGAGAGATGGGAAAAATGTGTAGCTACCTATATGATGGGCAATACTTCGAATAAAATATTTTGTATCATTGTCATACAATAAACGTGTATTTTCTATAAAAAAAAATCCGGTTTCATATTTACATACCTGATACTTTATCGTTGGGTTTATCGAACGTTACCTTTTCAGCCTGAGGAGGCGTGCTGATTCCCCGAGCGCTCGTTGGGAACGGGCTGTCCCGTTCCGAGTCCAGGTCTTTGTGGCCGTTCAGGCCGCTGAAGCTGCCGATGGAAATGCTTTCGCTCTCCGGCGACTTGTACCCGGAGTGCTGGGAGTGCAGCGACTTGTGCTGAGCCGCGAGCTCCGGCGGTGCCGACTGCGGTGCTGTCGTGGGCAGGGAAGACGGTGCCCATGACTTTGCCTCGCTATGCGGACGCGTCAGGGGTTCTGCCAGTCAAACAAACCGACCAAATCATTCGCTTCCGATAGATAAAACAACTGTGTAGTAAAGTAAGGCAGGGAGTTTCTAGAATCAGAGAGGATATGAGAGTGCTCACGCCCGGGTCTGAGTTGCCACCACTTTTTGGCACGCTCACGCTTAGCACGGAACAGCTCCTACACCGAGGATAGAGCCCGCTTTTACCACGCATCCGTTCTAGCGTCGGTCTAGGATCTGATCCAGGCTAGGATTCGGAGCAATTCGGAGGCATCGAAAACCCGGGCGTGAGCACTCTCATATCCTCTCTGGTACCTCTTCCCACTAGTCGCTGATGCGTACCGTCCACCAGCGTGTCGCCACTGTCGCCAGCGTTAGTGGGAAGAGCTACGCTGCAATACTGGGCGAGAAGGCGGAAGGGTAAGGGGCCGGGCCTGGCGAGAGAAAAATATGGTAACACGGGACTCCCGTGCCCCGTACCCCGTGCCTATCACCGCGCCGATGCAGAGGATTCGCGTGAAATAGTGGGTTGATAGAGGAACGGTGTTCTTCGGTGTTTGTTTTTATGTACCTTCTCTGACGTTTTGCGTGACAGTGAACGTTTTCCCGGTGTCCAGCGGCACTGTCCAGTTTACGGGCTCGGGGGACCGCATTATCATTTGCTCGGGCGACTTTACCCTGGTCGGCTCCGGAGGGCTTTTCACCACCGGCTCGTCGTCGATCCATGGGCTTGCCGCGGTCGCGGACAACGGCTGCGTCTGCGATGGCGGTGTCGAGGCGATGCTCGAATCTCCGCCGGTCGCGTCTCCGTTCACCTGCGGCTCCGCGGTCACTGGAACGTTTAATCGGAGCTTTTAGCGACGAGGTATACACCATTCTAGTTGGACGCCCACCCCCCAGGGAAGCATGCACTCGATGCATCGAGTCCTCTCACCGTTACACCCCTACCGAACTGAGTTTAGCGACCGAGCGTTACGCACCGTCTCACCCCGGCATCGTTATTTTTCTCCACAATGGTCTAGAAGACACCGTCGAACGTTCTTGTCATACTTCGTATCGAGCAGGTGGATCGAAACTTATTCTACGATAAGAGTCATCGAGTGGAGGCATTCTTTAGTTAGAGGCAATAGTACAATCTGCGGCGCGGCGCGGCGCGGCGTCCGCGTCCGTTCGAAGCGTTCATGGATTACGATAATTCTCATCCTGCATATAAATCTTCCACGGAAAAAAGACTGTACCTCGTACACTACTGAAATGTGTAATAATTAATAATTGATCAGAGACCAACGTATTTAATAATGTCAAGAATATCGTGAAGAACGGTACAGCAATTTTTAGCGGCGACTCCGAGTCAGAAGGATCGACGTTCTTTCGGTGCGTAACACTTCCTCGATTTCCGAGCGACGATAGTACATAATAATCCTCGTCCCCCAAAGTACCCTTCACCCCCATAAAAAAAAAATCAATTTTCCCAGCTGACCGACCGGTCAGCGTTCCAAATGCGATCGTCTTGAAGCGGCAAGACAAAAATGATCGAGTCATCGAGCGCAAATAATTATATATATAAAAAATATATATATATAATACCGGAAAACCATCCAGACAGGGTTACCAGGAGATCTACACAGAGTGGACACAGAGCAATTTCCAAAGAGAAGTACACTAGCGTACTCAGAATGCAGGAGAGACACACGTACAGATAAATATCGATACATATTACACAGAGAGACGCGAGCGAGCGAGCGCGCGCGCACACACGCACACAGACAAACAGACAGAGATAGAGAGATAGAGAGGAGAGATAGAAAGAAGAGAAAGATAGATAGAGAGAGAAGTGAAGGCGGAAGAGACAGTCAAAAGTACACTAGATGATACATCTTTTGTGTGCGACGGTTAGGTGTGTTCTTGTGTGTAGACGCGAGCTGCGCAACAAGTTGACAAAGGGCTCCGAACAACGTTGGCGCCGGATGCGTGGTCCTCTCTCTACCGCGGGGAGGTATTTTTATTTATCGATCGCGATAGGATTTTTGCAACGGAACAAAAAGAAAAATAAAGATAAGAAACGAAAAGAAGAATCTCATGAGTCGTTGTGACACTCGAGATAGAAGGTTTGTTGTACCTCATCCATTCGTGCAGCTCCGGTCTCTTCGATTAATCACTGTTTACCTGTGCCAGAAGTCTCTGTGTGGACGTGTTCGTGAGACTTCTACCAGTTTGGAAGACGATCCAGTCGTTTTGTGTATCAGGTTCGTTATCGGTCGTCTGTATTATGTACAGGGTGTATAAAAATTATATGTCACGGCCACCATAGCGGGATTCTACACCTTTGGATCGGTGAAGATCTGTTAAAAAAATGAACCGCAAAATTGACCTTGACCTTGAGAATCAAGGTCAAAATTTTGTCCTATTGCATCGTGTAGTACTCGTCACGAGAAACAAGTCTCAAAAGTCAACTGTTCTCTTCATTTATCTGTTACAATGTTCATGTTTATAAGTAATTCACTGTTACTATCGTACGTAAACGCCGCGCGCCGCAGTAATGATCTTTTAGTGTCTTGTTGATATTCATATACGATGGTTCGCTACTGTAATATTCGAAGCATGCTTCGTGCTATTGGCGAAGCAGCAGGAAGTAAGTAAGCGTCGCGCGATCGTCACTATACACAATATGACGGCGCTGAGCTGTCACAAACACTGCAAATCTCTCAAGTTTAAACACCTATAACTTTTGAAACATTGATCCTCCAGAATCGGAATTTGGATTTCTCACATCTTCTCGTCCAAATCTACTGGATAACATAGGAAAGGGCAAAAATTTATAGGAGAAAGGCAAAAATTTCTGGTTACGCAAGGAAAAGAGCAGCCCTCCACTATATTGCGATATATTATGTTTCCCGAGCTAAAGAATAATTTCCACCTGCTTCGTCAATTGCACAAAGTATGCTTCGAATATTACGAACTATCGCATCTGAATATCAACAAGACACTAAAAGTTAAATGGAACTTTAACATCGTTTTTTAAGAGAACAGTTGACTTGAAACCCATGGTTCCCATAGGATGCAATAGGGCAAAATTTTGACCTTGATCTCCAAGACCCGAAGGTGTAGCATCCCGCTATGGTGGCCGTGACATATAATTTTTATATACACCCTGTACAACGAATAATCCGCTTTGCGTATAACTGCATACCAGTTTTAGTTGCTTCGTATCATTAGAACGTAGAATGTTTTAAGAAATTTATAAGAACTGTTTTTATATGTACACGTACATAAATTAATATAATTCAGGTGTCAATATAAAAGCATGTAACTCACTCCGTATATTATCATATCCACAATTCCACGACGTCGATTGTGATTTTGTAAAAATCGTTGATCACAGTCAACGATTGCGAGTACCTTAGGTAATAGTAATTACATACTATGACACGACAAGAGTACGTGGATAGCGAGACGAACACCGTGTTAAGGTAATAATATCCCTCGATCATCGGCTCGTTTCGAAGACGAGTTCCCTGAATCCGCCGGGAGTCGTGGCGCTAATCGGACGCTCTTGATTGATCGAATCTCTCGAGATTAATAGCTGTTCGCTTCGAGTGGCAGTGTCGATGAAACGTGTCCGCGTGGTTGTTTGAGTGTGGATCGCGAGGAAAGAGGATCTAGCGCAACCGCTAGCCAAATTTCGATTTTCTCGTGACATTTTGGAGATTGGTTCTCGTTCGGTGGGACATAGCAAAACTGGTTTCTGCGCATACAGAGCGAACGCATTCTCGGCGGAAGCTTAACGAAACTGAAGAGCCGATCAGGACAGCCCTGTCCTGATCTGGTTCGCGCAAAAACATGTGTACGGAGCATAAGCGGGCGCGAATCTTCGCGAATATCGCCGGAGGCCGTCCTCCGCGACGTTGCACTGAAAGGCGCGGCAGTAATAAAGAAAGAGGGAGAGAGAGAGAGAGAGAGAGAGAGAAAGGAAGCCAGAGGCGATACGAAAGAACGAGGCTGGACGACACAGCGAGCACCAATACGGATCTTCTGGGTCGTCTCAGAAGCGAGGCAGCTTTTCTCGAGGGCCGTGCGATAAATGAATAAAGTGTTACACTCCAGCAGCACGGAGCACGTTCGTTCAAGCTGCGAGATTAAACGCGAGCCTGTTCGAGAGCACGGTTTAAGAGATTTCCGAGCGGAGGTTCCGATGCTTCGAGGATCGCTCTTGTTACTTCGAGAGACCGGCCCCGCTATAACGTTTATTATACATTATGGAACACGTCGGGGCTTCGTGATCCACGGATAAGTGAAATCAGGGGAAGAAAACAGCTTCTTCTATCTTCATCAATTTCCTTTTTTTTTGCGCTGCTAAGGGCCGAGAAATTAAAACCGCTGTTCGGAAATTACGTGGGACATTCGGGTCGAAGAATTATTCTAGCGGAGCGTACAGCGTTTCCCAAGATTTTTCTACCAAACTGGTTGTTCCGCCAATGTTTTTTCGATTGTTTGAATTCGATCGTACGGCAAGCACCATTTTATTAGATTGGAGGGAAAGTTCTGTCGTATTTGAAATTGGCAGGTAATTTTGCTTGTAAACGAAAAACACGACGAATAAACTTTGTAATACGACGGAACTATCCCTGGAGAACCTAATATTTTTACTTAAAAGACAGCAAAAGAATAACTTGTCCCAGTTCCCAGAATCAACCCGAATCACCGATTGGGAAACGCTATATTGGAGACTCGAGTGGTGTGATTCACAGAGAAAATACATAGTCGATGGAACGACAGGGAAAAGCCGTGCTTCTGTGACGACCTCTCGACATAGACAGAGACACAGAGAGACAGTAGAGAGAGAGAGAGAGAGAGAGAGAGAGAGAGAGAGAGAGAGAGAGAGAGAGAGAGTAGAGGAGAAAGAAGGAGGGAGGAGAGAGAGAGAGAGAGAGAGAGAGATGTAGTATATAGAGTAATATATACACACAACAACGAACACGGAAAGCGTAAAAGATATTAGACGTTCGAGCGAAAGAATAGATTAGCAACAGGCCGATCGGCAGATAGCATGCTACTTACTAGGTTGGACGGCGGTAGCGGCTTGGTTTGACGCGTATCGACTATCGGAGGATGATTTGGATGGATCGGCGGCGGCGGCTGCGGCCGCAGCCGCAGCTGGTTCGTCGCGGGCCGTTTTTGCCTGAGCTTCGTTCGGACCTTGGCACCGGCTTATATCTTTAACACGGTCCGGCCTGGCCGCAGCGGCAGCGCTCGACGCAGGTGGGTGATGGACACTCGTATGAACTGAATGCTTTACCGGGGGTTTTACAGTGGTACTAGCGGTGGTGGTGGTGGTGGTGGTGGTGTTGGTGTTGGTGGCGGTGGTTGTGGTAGTGGTTGAGGGTTTGGCTTGATGAAGAGGGCGATGGGGAGGAGCGGTGGTTGCGAGGAAGGCTAGAACATACCGGACAAGAAAGTACAATGATGAATAAAGGCCAACCCTCCATCGGGGGGAGGGGAACTTACGCTGTCGTTGCCTCTCGACCGGCAGCCCTGCTTAAAATGCGACCGGACACGCTTTCGGGTGGTTTCCGGTGACCAGTCCTCCCCGTATCCTCGACGACACCGCTTTTGCCACCGTTTCGCACACAAGTCGGTGCCAATTTCATCATCACCGTTCGCTTAACCCCCGCTTGGCGAATACAGGATCCCTCCCGACCCGTTTCTGTGTACCGTCAATCAGCGCACAATCTTTTAATTAACACAACCCTCTCTACGTCACGCAACCAGATTACCTTAATTACAGACCACCTAACATATCATTAGAACCACAACGGACATGTACTTTGTAAGACACATCCCAATACCAACGATATTACCGCATGCAGAACTGTCGAACTTGTATCAATTCTACTGTGTATATGTATATATGTACAGGGTGCGCCATCTTTTATGTCGGCATGTGAATATCGAATAACTTAAAAAAAAAAAACAACCGATTTCCATATATGAGATATTTTTATTTAATTTGGTCTCTTACAATTTATTTGGACTAGTTTTTGAATACAACATCAATCAAGTGGCCGCCTTTATTGGCCAAAGCAAAATGTGCCCTTTTCGCTGCGTTTTCCATCACTTTTTCGAGCATCTCGTGCGGTATAGCAATGATTGTGGCACGAATGTTCGCCTTGAGCTCGTCACTGGGCGTACACTTTGCTTTTCAAATAACCCCAGAAAAAGAAGTCCGGAGGGGTCAAATCTGGAGATCTGGGTGGCCAGTCAATGACGCCATTTTTTGACACCACACGTCCAGGGAATTTTCGTTGCCGAATCTGCATTGTTTGATTCGCAGCGTGGCATGGCGCACCGTCTTGTTGAAACCAGTAACCGTCCAGATTAAAATTGTACTGAATTGACGTTTCAAAAACATGTTTACTCAAGTCAATCGGTTGACAAATGTGTTTAAGTTATTCAATCTTTACATACCGACATAAAAGATGGCGCACCCTGTATATGTATATGTATATGTATATGTATATGTATATGTATATGTAGTAGATAGTCAACGGCTAGGCTACGGTTTGCGAATGATCTTAGTTAAGTAGTCAATCTTACGGCAGAGTCAAGGCTTGTACTGCGACGTGCAAAACTTTCCAGGGAGCTACAAAATTTCTTGTCGAATTCATGGAAAATAGTAAATATTGTTCACCCTTTTGCAGTCGATGCTAGTTTAACTTGAAAATTAAACATTTCTTCCGAACGTAGAATAATTTAAAGTAACGGATCACGACGTATAATTTTGAAACGCCCTGTACGTGGACTGTCTAAACTATTTACATGTGAAACGTACGTGTGTTCAGATAATAAAGGATATAATCGAGGTTCTACTATACAAACAACGACTTATTGTTAGTAATACAAGTACAGATTCGAATTACGGTATGATAATTGTTCATGGTGCGGACAGACTTGCCATTCGAGTGCAAAGGGTGAAAGAAGATATCCAAAGTTCTTTTTTCGAGCCGACAGATTTTCAGAAAGTGTTAGAAAGCGAAAAGAGTCAATCTGGAAACAGTTACGCATCGCAGTACACATTGCACGATAGATATTAGGTTGGCAAAAAAGTAATTTCGGTATTTTGAGGTAAAGTAAAATCCAATTTTTTATCAAAGCAATGAACTTTAATCAACAAAATATTTTCCATTTTGTTCTTGATCTCTTGCTATCTTTCTGGTACCTTCATAATTCCGCGCTCATAACACTTCTGATCCTTTTCGGTGAAAAACTGATCCAAGTGCGATTTCAGATCATCATCATTAGTGAATGTTTTACCATTCAAAGAGTTTTGTAAACTTCGGAATAAATGATAATTTGATGGTGCAATGTCAGGGCTATATGGTGGATGTGACATCACTTCCCAACCAAGCTCCAATAACTTTTCGCGTGTTACCAAAGATGTGTGTGGCCTAGCGTTATCATGGTGGAACACGATTCCTTTGCGATTTGCCAATTCTGGCCGTTTTTCTTTGATTGCTATGTCCAGTTTTGTTAGTTGTCGACAATAAACATCTGAATTGATGGTTTAGTTCATTGGGAGCAGCTCAAAATACACAATACCTATGTAATCCCACCAAATCGACAACATGATCTTCTTTTGGTGCAATTCAGCTTTCGCTGTGGTTTGGGCTGATTCATCACGCTTGGACCATGGTCGTTTTTGTGAGTTGTGTTATTGTAAACAACCCGTTTCTCATCACCAGTGATGATTCGTTTCAGAAAAGGGTCGATTTCATTTCGTTTGAGATGCATATCGCATATGTTGATGCGTTGCGTTAAGTGAATTTCTTTCAATTCGTGTGGAACCCAAATATCGAGCTTCTTAACGATTCCGAGACTTTTTAAACGATATTCTATAGTTGTTTGCGAGACATTTAACCTGTCTGCAATCTCTCGGACAGTTATATAACGATCCGATTCAATAATGGCTTTCATTTGGTCATTATCAACTTCAGATGGTCGACCAGAACGTTGGTCGCGTCTTCAAGTGAGAAATTTCCAGAACGGAATTTTTTAAACAAATTCTGGCACGTGCGTTCTGTTAAGCAATCCACACCATAAACTTCACATATATCTCTGCGAGCCTCGGCAGCTTTTTTACCTCTACGGAAATAAAAAAGCAGTATGTGCCTATAATGTTCGTTTTTGCACTCCATGTTCAAATTGACACAGAACTAACAATTTTAATCAAAATTACGTGTAATTTGCTTCAAAAGTAACCTAAAAGATGCAGTTATGAAATGTCCGAAAGAAAACAAACGCAACGTTAACAGAAGTCAATCAAACAAAACATAACGCCATCTATTAGTGAGAACTACTTTCTTGCCAACCCAATAGAATTCCATAGAAAAAGTAGATTATACAGTATACAGAATTGTGGGATCGCCAGGCTTGTGCGAGAACCCGAAATGTCGGGTTCGGGACGGGTCGGGAATTCTCGGGCGCGAACTGTCGGGCTCCCGAACGTATGATACGCTTCGGTTTCCCGAAAGCAGTATCGAGATCGCGAGAAGGAGAGCGAGTATCAACAAAAAGAGACGACGCGGCGCGAAGGCAGCCGCATACATTCGGGAAACCGATGCGTATCATACGTTCGGGAGCCCGACAGTTCTCGCCCGAGAATTCCCGACCCGACCCGAGCGTCGGGTTTCCCGAGATTTCGGGTTCTCGCACAAGCCTGGGGATCGCGCTACTGTGGATCCGAACGGACCCTGTATTCGCCGGTACACTGACGTCCGTCGTCCGAGGGTTAAACACGGTCGCCGGAGAACAACCCTCTTCTCTAAACCTTCTGGAGTCTAGAGAGCTCGCGTTAGTTTACGGTTAGGCGAGCTCCTGAAATTAACCCCCTACCGATAAAAGGAGACGTCGACGAACAGAACGGAAAGCGAATTTCGGCCGAGACGCTATTCGCGCGCGTAACACAGCCCCGAGACCTTCTCCTTTCACGTTCCTGCGAAGAGAATCGTCTCGGACTGTGAAAAAGGTCCCTGCGGTCGTCCGAGAATAGTTGACGAACTTGCTATTTTTATCCGGCCGCTATGTCTCTCGTGAAACCAATCCGTGAGGGTTGGATCTCGGATCTACCCCCGACAGAGGGGTAGCTTCGTGCCACGAGGAAGCAGAGTTGAAACGATTGTTGGCCTTTAGCAGTTTTAATAGACAATGGGTATCTTTGTTCTTCGTGGAAGAAGAATCTCTTTCTTCCAACACATACCACACCGCGCGCGAGTCAAGATTTATCAAGACTGATCACCGTCCACCAAGCGTTTTCCCTGAGTCCTCGATTCTCATTCGAACAACTTTCAATTATATTCTTTTACCGTTTGAAATTACACGTACCAATATTTGTACTAAACGCACCAAATCCGCTGTCCGATTATAAATCATTCAAAAATATTTGATCGATTGCAACACTCGGAGCATTATTTCTGGTCGACAAGACCGTGCGAAATATAGAAAGGATCGAATGTGTACATTTCGTATTTGCTGAATAATCGACCGTCGCGTCGGAGCGACCAAGTATTTTCGAAGATTGTTTCCGGATGTTGTTGACAGATTCATCTTCGGTCATTCGTTTGGATAAGCCACTCGGGAAGTTTAATTTTTTGGACAAACGGAGAGAAGGAGATAGAGAGAGAGAGAGAGAGAGAGAGAGAGAGAGAGAGAGAGAGAGAGAGATAGAGAGAGGAGAGAGAGAAAGAGAGAGAGAGAGCAGTCCGCGCGATTGTCGAACATTTTAAGCAAGGCTGCGCCGCGCCGCGCCGCTTACGGCGAGGTTCATTCTCATTTGGAGAGGTGATCGAGGGCTGAAGGGTCTCCCGGAGTAATCGAATCCGCGCGGAATCGCGACCGCGCTCGAATATCGATGTTCCCTTCTTAATATTGCGTTCTCCGGTTTTTGCCGCGCGACTGTATCGAGATCGACGAAAGTCGACCAGTCGATTCCATTGCGACGCTCTCTGGCCAAACGTCGATCCTCCGGAAAAGTTTCGAATCGAGATTTTCGTCAAGGAATCGTCTCAACCCCTCCAAGAACAACGGTACATTCTTCAGTTTTAGTGCAACGATAAATTCCAGAGCGGAAACTATTTTTCAAAGATCGTTTCTATCGAACTCGGTTCGATTCCCGCGTGTACAAATTCTATGGGCACTAATGAAATAGAAACGCGAAAGATTTTTTGTCGAGGGCCGAAAAGTTAATTCTTTAAGGGGTTGGTGTATCATCGGAGAAGAAGATCGATCACGACATTACGGTTGAGTTATTCAAATTTTGATGTCGACCGTCGCGTCGGTGTAGACGCGAAGATGGGTTCAACTTGAACCCGGAACAATTCGAAGCACGATTCAGCGTGCTCGCATTGTTAGCACAATGTCGAATTCATCGACTCACGAGTCTTTTAACCACGGACCTAAGGACTGTGCATAACCCTGGGGGCGTGGTGCGAAAGACGGAAGGGGTATTAACTTGTCGGCCATCTTGGATGGCAGCACTGTGGTGCGCTCTATAGGCGACTTTAAATACTAGTGTAGCGTCTGTAGCACGTGGTCTGTAGAAAACACGCGGAATAACCCCACTTCTCCCGCCCGCGCGTCTATTAAACGATATTAACTATTAAATGATAGTATCTGGTCGGTGGTTGAAGCTATTACTGGTCCATGCCACAGATTTAATAACAGTAAAGTGGGTTCTGTTTCCTGCTAAAGATGATGTAGGTTCTGTTCCATGCTAAAGATGTTGTACAGACACTGACAGACGCTACACTAGTATTTAAAGTCGCCTATAGAGCGCACCACAATGCTGCCATTAAAGATGGCCGCAGTCAACCATCCCTCCCCGCTCGCGGGACACCCCCTCTCACCCATAAATCTACTTTACACTCAGTCCTTAAGTCCGTGCTTTTAACAAAGAGGGAGAACGTTTCTTTCGTTTCCGTTTCGGGACCGAGAACTCGATGGGCGGTTCAACTTTCTGACAATTTTGCGATTGTAAGGGATGAACAAGTCAAACTTTCGATAGGAACTGAAAGAAAAAGAACCAAGTAAACGGAATAAGAATAACAGCTCGTCCAATGTGCTCGTGCAGGATCGTTAACGCTCCACCGTCCACTGCACCGTACGATTTCACCCATCAACAATATTTTAAATTAATTATTTATTCATTTAGATGAAATTATTTAGATTGCAACAAGAGCTTTTTTCTCTTCTTTTCGTGGCGAAGAAATGGTCAGCCGTTAGATGAGATCGCGCAAACATTATTGGACAAGCCAGGACTTTCGCGACGGTTCGGTCGACGCGTCAAACTGTTCAGAAGAGGTGAAAGAGTCATAGAAGAGGCGTAATCGGGTTAGTAGAGGTAGAGAGGGATTTGTCAGATGTTGGGTTGCGGGATATAGAGGGTGGGTGTTGAGACAACCGAGATACGTGAGAGAGAGAGAGAGAGAGAGAGAGAGAGAGATAGAGAGAGAGTTGGGCTAGCGGGCAGCTGGCACGTGGTACAGAGAACGTACATTTCCGATGGACCTGCGGGGGCCTCCTGTGGAACGGAGTAGGCCCTGGGCCCGAGGGTGGTGGCGGTAATGGCGGCACGCTGGTCGACGGACCCGTCGAAGAAATCGTCGAGGGTTCCCGTATGCTCCAACGCACGCGGCCAGGGCCCGTGACTGAAACACCCGCTGCCACTCCTGATCAATCTGGTCTCGCACCGATGATCGACGATCGACGCGGTCGATATCTCTTTTCTTTTTTCTCTATTCTTTCTTTTTATTCGTCTCGCGGCTGGAGAACTGACTGCCCGGCGCAAGGGATCTTCCTACTTTCATTCGCGTCGCGGTCCTTTCCCTATCGTTTTTACATCCCGCGAATTTACACGCTTAGCGAAACGTTCAAAATAACAGTGTCGATGATACTCTTAAATTCCTTCAACACACTTTTATCAATCCACCTATCAGTTTGCACGAAACAGTTAGGAATAAGTTACCCTGAGCTTACCGGTAGCTCGAATGCTAATCTTCCGCAAATAGCGATACAGGTTTAGGCAACATCCGAATACACTGTCCAACACCAAATTTGTTCCCAATATACTGTTGGGTCCTTCTTATAGAGTTTTTTGCGCTGATTCCGAATCTGTCCTTAATTTTTCTCCTATACGCACAGTGTTTGAGGAACATGGCTTTGAAAAAAAACATATTTTTCAACTTCAAACAAATATTGTGATGTTATTATAAAAGATATTGAATTGTTCTTTACAGCAAAAGATTCTGTAGACTTTCCCGAATCCAGTGATTTATAATATTAATGCATTATGATTGTTTAACAGGCTTGTGCGAGAACCCGAAATGTCGGGTTCGGGTTCGGGTCGGGTCGGGTCGGGAATTCTCGGGCAAGAACTGTCGGGCTCCCGAACGTACGATACGCTTCGGTTTCCCGAATGTTTAAAGCTCGAACATGTTGAGCGCCACTGGCGGCAACTCATGTCGGGCGAAGATATTTTGCTTTCTGGTTAAAAAAAAACGTCGACGTTACAAACTTAATGGGGTGGTTTCTCAAGATAAAAGTCTGCTCTATCGCGTGGTATAGTTCGATTTTCCGCTGGACCCTTATTTTTTGAGATAAATTCAAAAATATTCTCAACAATTGGTTCAAAAGTGGTGTCTCTCCGTCTTTAATGATTGTTTAAACATGTTTGAAGTTGAAAAGTATGTTTTTTTTCAAAGCCATGTTCCTCAAACACTGTGCGTATAGGAGAAAAATTAAGGACAGATTCGGAATCAGCGCAAAAATCTCTATCAGAAGGACCCAACAGTATATTGGGAACATAAAAAAAGTTGAAATTTGTTGGACAGTGATATCGGCCGGTACCGTGTACAAAGTAGAACGGTCCCCCTGCATACCCCGATAATCCGAAAACCCTTTGATCGGTCCGAACGAAATTTTGCCGAGCGATTCCCTGGGGCCACACTGCGAATACAGTCTGGTATGAAAAGCCGGACACTCTCATCCCCTTCTCTCCCATTATTCCCACCCCGTCTGGTCGCGACAAAAGCCCGGGCCAACGCGACGGGCCATCGACGTCCGAATAATTCGGGAATTCGATTTCGTCTGCCCCCGAAAGTAGGTAGACCCCTTTAATTCTCGAGAGAGGGGGTTGCTGGTCCGGGGGTGTCTATCTCGATCCGTCTACTGACTTCGATTCCAGGGAGAGTGACCGTTCGATGACGACGATGATGCAACCGACCGATCGCGAATATAGAGAGACAGAGAGACAGAAAGAAAGAGAGAGAGAGAGAGAGAGAGAGAGAGAGAGAGAGAGAGAGAGAGAGAGAGAGAGAGAGAGAGAGAGAGAGAGAGAGAGAGAGAGAGAGAGAGAGAGAGAGAGACAGAGAGAAAAGACTTGATGATGGAACGGTGATGAAGATGAGTTGAATGGCGATGAGAGATGACGTTGATATTTGGAGAATCGCGATGGAGATGATGCGATGCCGAGTGCTCGCCTAATATTTGCGAGCTGGAAGATCGTCGAACATGAGAGATAGAGAAAGAGATAAGATAAGGTGTGATCGTGATAATATTATAATCGGAAGGTCGATGGGTTCGAAGATGAAACCGGGTTCTCGTCTCGGGCATGGTTGGCGTTCGTAAAGACACCTACGGTTAAATGAGGAATACCCGGCAATGACAACACATTGTTCGCCGCGGACGCATGTCGACGTCCGGCTCGATCCTCGTCGAACCTGACACGGCGAATCATGTCCGTGATAACTATGCTACTCTCGCGACTCACGGAGGCCGTTCGGGAGTGGGGGAAACAACATGTCGCAATAAAACTTTCTGTACGGCCAAACAATAGAGCTACTGGTTACTAGACTGGCAGAGACAGAGAGATAGGTACGATCAATAAACATGAGTATCATGCATCTGCCTAAACAAACAAAAGTATTACAAAAAAAAAAACAAAAAAATTATAAGTTGGTACATTACGACCCTGGAACTTGCAAGGATCGAGTTCGTGGAAGCTTCGAATTATGTGCTGCATATAATTATATTGTTTCTTTCGCTCGAGAAAAAACCGTCCTACAGTGGGTGCGCAGAGTATTTGTAGATCTTTTAGTTATTTATGTCTAAAAGGTGTACGAACATACTTTGTACACTCGCTGTGTATTATTTTAGATAATTGCTTCGAGATGGTTCTGCAGAGAGTTTCGAACGTCTTAAAAAATGATTTATCGAACCGCGCATCAAACTCTGGGTTGCGAAGCAGTTTCTCGTTTGGTGGACGGAACGATAGATGATTGTTTAAGACTTTAAGAGAGATGTTTCGAATCAGGGATTCGACGGACCGGGTCCTCGAGGATTCCAGGGCGAACGACGTGTTTGGCAATTATACGTCCGGACACACGCACCGCTCAAAGAATCGAAAAGTAATCCCCGTGGCTTGAACTCTTTAGAAGCGGTGAATGTCTCACGCGACACGTTCCGAACAAGGTGGTGTTGACAGTTAAAGAATAAGTAAGTAACATGTTCGGCTTTCGAGGCCCACAAGAGCAAACAGAGCAGTCCAATATAATCGCAATAGATACAATATTTACACGAGACGACTTCTATACAAAATAAAAAAAAAGTAGAAAAAAAAAAGTTAAAAAAAGGCAGGTAAAGGTAGTATGTCTAGACGAAACTGTCCAAATCGACGATGCACGAAAAAATGCAAACGGGAGATTGTTTCGTGGCGGATTACGAGCGCCAATCGTTCGGGTTTAGGTATATACGATCTCTTTGGGTACTAAGATATTATCGACTGTTATCGAGACAGAAGGATATCGAAACGGGGATGTCGACGATGCTCGGTCGGGGCTACTTACTCGGTCGTGGATGCCTTTCAGGCTCACCGATCTTCTCCCTTTGATCCTTCTCTTTATCCTTCGGCTCTTTCTCTTTCTCCTGCGGGCATTCGATCGGGTGAACGATTTATCGGTCGGTGTGACACGGTTCAGCGTAAAGTTGAAAGTTCACAGTGAAAAGGGTATTACCGAATACGATGCTGAAAAGTGGCCCTAAACCGAATTGACTTTTAGTCGGACCATGTACAAGTGTATAAAAAGTAATGGTCATCCGTCCTGGGGATGAATCTATACTTCTGGATCGGTGGACATTTGTAGGAGAAACTTGCCGCAAAATTGTTTATAACAAAGAAAATTGTTGTTAAAGTTTTTTTTACATCAACACCTTCTACTCATCGAGGGGAGAAAAAGTTTGAAAGGAGCCATATGTCGTAAACAAATAGTTATTGAGATATAAATTGTTAAAGATTTTCAAAATTTGATTGTGTGGAATTATACGTATAGACAAAAGCCTACTACAGTAAAAGCTCCTTCGTTGTCCAAAGGCCGGCGGTTTGAGCGGACAACGACCGTGCCCGGACACTATTTTTGATTTATGACTGCGTCTTTAGTGAAACGGCTAGTTAAATGACAAAGAAAAGCATTCGCAGTCAAAAGCAGTCAACTGTCTGGCTTTAAAAAACTCCTTATTTCCTTGCCATATTCCTTTCCTATTGTTCTCCGTTCTGCGCGGGTCTAGACAGTCCTGGGACACATCTGGCGACCAGATCCACGCAGGCCTAATCCTCTCGTTGACAGACAGTGGAGTGGGTAGGCACTGGACAACGATCGTGCCCACGATTCAGGACTAGTGCAGGGTTGCCATATGACGCCCCTTACGTTTCCGTCCCTCGCCTAGATGCTGCCTCCGCTATCCCCACTCTTACCACTACCGCTGCCGCGACCGAGTGCTAGCATGAGAGCGGTAGCATGCTATCGACTCGGTCGCGCCAGCGGTAGTGGTAAGAGTGGCGATAGCGGTGGCATGCATCTAGGCGAGGGACGGAGACGTAAGGGGCCAGGTGGGGCGTGCATATGGCAACCCTGGACCAGTGTCGCCAGGTCGAGAAAATCGAGGGGAATACAAGTAACTCCTCTCTGATGACCAGTCCAGCCTACGGCACGGGCACCGTGGTCTACGGTCTTAGTGGGGGACGTTGGAGTGTGCGCATATGGTGCTGGAATGGGATAGTGGAAGGGGAAAAAGAGGGGAATGTGTGAGCTCCGTTTGGAGCTCATCAGGCGACACTGTCCAGGACAACGAAGGAGCGATTACTGTACTACAGTCCACACGTCCGTGTCGATGAGACAGAACATGATCGTGTGCGTGTCTCAAGCCAAACGAAATTTAAAGCGACATTCGTCGGCAGGCCCGTAACAAGTCATCGTCTCCCTGCCCATTCAGATCATCAATTTGATGTTGAGAATTTCAAGTTAAGAATGCTAATTTTACATTATTAAATACTAATGTAAAGTTTACTTACAAATTTTCCAGGGTCTTCTATTCCTTCGGATCCACAGCACACTACCATTTACTCACGCGAATACGCGCGAATAATTGTGCTTGTCTTCCAGGCTCAATGTGGGCATACTTTCCAATACAGTCTCTCACATATATTCACTTTATTTCTAACCACTTCAAATGCGCGTTTTAAATCCTGTCTTTTATATCATCTATTTAAGAATGTAAACTTGGAAGAATCGATTGTCCGAACACACAAGAATCGATGTTTCCAGATGATTCTCGAAAAATCAATATCCCCTTGCCAAAGATTTCATTTGTTTCAAACGATCTGCCTTGACCGAATCCATTGTTTGCTGGGAGGACACCGTTTCGCGCGGACATCGCGAAGAGCACTGAACTCTTTCCGCGTCGGAGTAGTTTCTTCTAGTTACCTACATTACGAATTCGAAAAGTGTGCTGCGTAGTGTTTAGTAATTATGTGAAAGTGTGGAGGAACTTTAAAGAACGATTACAAGTGTGTTTGGACACCGGTGGTGCCCACATTGAACCAGGAAGACAGTCAAGTCCGCGTAAATGGTAGTGTGCTGTGGATCCGCCAAAGGAATAGAAGACCCTGAAAAATTTGTAAGTAAACTTTACATTAGTATTTAATAATGTAGGATTAGCATTCTTAACTTGAAATTCTTAACTTCAAATTGATGATCTGAATGGGCAGGGAGACGATGGCCTCCTTGAAGTTAGCCCCCCACATGTCGAATTAAATAATTTCAACATTTGTGCTGAGTTGTGCTAAGTTTGTGCTACATTGTGCTCGAATATTGCAGCTGTAATATAAAAAATAAGACTAAAAATTAAGAAAAACGATTTTTTGAGTAGCCCCCCACTTTTCATTTTTTTCAATTTTCTCAATTGTGCTAAGTTGTGCTAAAGTATTACTTCAAAAAAATAATAAATAAAGAAGTTATGGCAAATAATCGTTTTGGACATCTAATTAACGTTTAAGTTGGTAACAATCATCCAAACAAGATATAGCACAAACTTAGCACAACTCGGCACAAGTGTTGAAATTATTTAATTCGACAAGTGAGGGGCTAACTTTTAGGAGGCGAGACGATGACTTGCTACGGGCCTAGCGACGAATGTCCCTTTAAATTTCGTTTGCCTCGAGGCACGCACATGATCATGTTCTGTCTCACCGATACGAACTTGTGGACTGTAGTAGTAGGCTTTTGTCTATACGTATAATTCCACACAATCAAATTTTGAAAATCTTTAACAACTTATATCTCAATAACTATTTGTTTACGACATATGGCTTCTTTCAAACTTTTTCTCTCCTCGATGAGTTGATGTAAAAAAAACTTTAACAACAATTTTCTTTGTTATAAACAATTTTGCGGCAAGTTTCTCCTACAAATGTCCACCGATCCAGAAGTGTAGATTCACCCCTAGGACGGATGAACATTACTTTTCATACACCCTGTACATCAAATAACATGACAGCGGATTCGATGCGTTTACGACGAAAATGCGTAGGTGTATTTTTTAAACTTTAAAACACAAACGCTGTCCGATAATAATATAAACGTGGTTTATTCGGGATCTTATCCGGTTATACCCTTACAGTTGCCTCGGGAAGGTTTAAAAAAAGGTCTGGTTGCCCTAAAATAAACCATTGAATCTCTATACATACATATGCGATGGTTGATTTGATTGGCAGTTTCCGAGACAACTGTGCGTTCTTGAACTGTGTCATGGAGATGATTTTACCTTTGCATCCTTGGTGACAGATGGCGCACGAGGAGGCTGACGTTTCGGTGATCTACGCTCGGTGACAGTCGGGCCAAGACTCTGAGAACGACCGGTTCTAGGGCTGTTCTTCGGGCTGGACTTCGTCTTGGGCTGAACTTCTTCGCGGTGTTCTTTCGCATCTTCGCGACGTCGTGGTATCACGGGCTCCAGTTTCTCTCTCGTCGGAGAGGGAAGCAGTGCACCGTCTCCTGTCGAAAATCGTGCGGGTCTTTTAACGTCCCATCGAATCATTCGACGGCTTCGAGACTTTCGTATTTGGACAGCTTATCTCTCGAGATTATAATCCTACTGCGTACTCGGGGAGTTTAACCAACCTTCAACGGTACCATGTGATTGATCTAAGATTTTTTTCACTTGGTCGCGTAGTCGCGTCTTCGAAGATGATTTTATATTTGGAAAAAGCGTAAACGTTATTTTCAGTCTACAGGTTTGTCGAGGGTCGTGGAATGGTTCTAGTTGTTCTTGTTCGAGAGGTTTCACGATGCATCTTACAATTAGTCGTTTCTTTCTAATAAATATGCATTAATTGTGTTGACTCACCCACACCGGTTGTACGATCCAGATGGTGACGGATCAAGAAATCCTTTCTTGCGCGAGCGATAGCTCTTTCGGTGTCCTGCGAAAGATCGATGACCTATAGAGTCATGCGATAGATTCCATAGAGAGTTAGTCCATTGGGGTTAGTTTCACACAGGGTGTACCAATTAGTAACGCATTCGCTTTCCATCGAGAAACACGCGCATCGTGATCGAACAAAATTTTATATCACCATAATACGAAAGGACAGCGTGTACGTATTTACTTGTAAATAGCGAATGCAGCTGGAAATAATGATTTACCAATTGGTACGTTTAGTAGAATAAATTGGCGAATGCTGTATACCGTTTTCGTATCGTCCTGCAATATTCCATGCATGGGTCTAGCCTGCACCGATGACGGTCGACCCGCGGGAGGCATGGTCATCGCCGTGGAAACCGGCGCGACCTTCCTCGTGTTCTCCTTCTCCTTCTCCTCCTTCGTCACCGACCTAAACATGCAACACCACTCGTCATCGCGGCTCTCCGAGGCGACCTTTTTGCGAAACCGCGTGGAAGAAATAAAACGCAGCTACGACAAAACCCGTGTGAAGGTTCGAAAATGTTCAATATGCAAGTTTTACGCTTTATCGGTTATTTTTCTTTCGAGTGGAACGAGTCGGTATCTAGTTAGCCATTCGTCGGTCTCGCCATTACTCGTTTGCTCACATATATGTATGTTACAGTTATACTAAAAACGAAATATTTCAAGTACATAGTATGAATTCGTAACTAGCCGGACACTGGACACGCTATTCCCGTTGGACCGAAATCCGTGTTAATTTCGATCAGAGTGGAGCATCGGTAATCGAAGGTACATCCGTTATAAGTATATCCCGATCCCGATCCCGATACGAGTACCCGTAACACTGTCCAACACCAAAGTTCCCAATATACTGTCGGGGGTCCTTCTTATAGAGTTTTTGTGCTGATTCCGAATCTGTTCTTAATTTTTCTCCTGTACGCACAGTGTTTGAGGAACATGGCTTTGAAAAAACACATACTTTTCAACTTTAAACAAATATTCTGAAGTTATTACAAAAGATGTTGAATTATTCTTCACAGCAAAAGATTCTGTAGACTCTCGCGAATCCAGCGATATACAGGGTGTCCCAAAATTCCTTCAACAGATCATTTGAAGCAACATTTTCCTTTGCGAAAATGTTATTCGCGGCTTTGTTTAGGAGTTATTAACGAAAAACACGGACCAATCAGAGCGCGATCTAGTCGGCCCGGCGCGGCGCGGCGCGCCAACTGTCTATTGGCTGACTGTGCCAACTCACGTCTAGGTCGCGCTCTGATTGGTCCGTGTTTTTCGTTAATAACTCCTAAACAAAGCCGCGGATAACATTTTCGCAAAGGAAAAAATGTTGCTTCAAATGATCTCAGGAACCTCCCATTTCCGGCTGTTGAAGGAATTTTGGGACACCCTGTATAATATTAATGCAAGACGGAGAGACACCACTTTTGCGCACCAATTTTTGAGGATATATTTGAATTTATCTCAAAAAATAAGGATCCACCCCATTAAGTTTGTAACGTCGACGGTTTTTCGAACCAGAAAGCAAAATATCTTCGCCCGACATGAGTTACCGCCAGTGGCGCTCGGGACGGGATACGGCGCGGCACAGCGACGGGATACGAAGCGGCGAACGACCGTTCGAGTGATGAGCGCCACTGGTGGTAACTCATGTCGGGCGAAGATATTTCGCTTCGTCGACGTTCTAAACTTGATAGGGTGGTTTCTCAAGATGAAAGTCTGCTCTATCGCGTGGTATAGTTCGATTTTCTGCTCGACCCTTATTTTTTGAGATAAATTGAAAAATATTCTCAAAAATTGGTGCAAAAGTAGTGTCTCTCCGTCTTTAATGATTGTTTAAACAATCATAATGTATTAATGTTATATATCACTGGATTCGCGAGAGTCTACAGAATCTTTTGCTGTAAAGAACAATTCAATATCTTTTATAATAACTTCACAATACTTGTTTAAAGTTGAAAAATATGTTTTTTTTTTCAAAGCCATGTTCCTCAAACACTGTGCGTATAGGAGAAAAATTAAGGACAGATTCGGAATCAGCTCAAAAAACTTTATAAGAAGGACCCAACAGTATATTGGGAACATAAAAAAAGTTGAAATTTGTTGGACTGTGTAATTAGTCAGCCCCATGGTAATTTTGTCGACCGTTTTGTTGAACGTTTACAACTCGCTAATGAATATGTATCGATATCGATGCGACATTACAGAGCACTCGTACATATATACATATATTCTTTAAGATGAGTGGAACTATGTCTGGTCAGACAACATATTATTCCCGCATTGCGAGAGCATATGTTAATTCCGCCTGCTTTCCGACGAGCTTTGGTAACCGACAGCACATTCATTCTAAATATGCATGAATATGATATCATATGTATTATAGAGTAAATGCGTCGAGTAGAATGAGCTCGTACATAGTCAAACCTGGAGTTCCTGTTCCTGTTCCTGTTCCTGTTCGCATAAGCCCGCGTTAATTTATCGACGTTGAACGTCTGTAACCGACGGTAATTATAAATATGCATAAATTCTCTATTACCGACTAGACGATCCAAGTAGAGCGAACCCGTATACAGGGTGATTCTGGAAACTGGGACAAGTTACAAGCTCTTTTTCAAAAAATTATTTGTTTCATCAATTTTATCAAAATAGGGGACACGGTTTTTTGGAATTTTTTCGTTTTTGCCATTGCACAATACTTAATAAACATATAATATGAATGTTTTAAATATCGATCGAACAAATAATTTTACCAGAAATCTTCTTATTTTTATGACTACATCCCTCGATCGAAAACACACAAATTAAAACGCAATCGTTGTCCTAGACCCTCGAAAATACGGTTTCCACCCTCTTAAAACGAATGTCAGAAGCTAAAGAAAAAAATACGTATCAAATATTCTTCAACAAACTACAGTAAAAGCTCCTTCGTTGTCCAAAGGCCGGGGGTTTGAGCGGACAACGACCGTGCCCGGACACTATTTTTCATTTATGACTGCGTCTTTAGTGAAACGGCTAGTTAAATGACAAAAAAAGCATTCGCAGTCAAAAGCAGTCAACTGTCTGGCTTTAAAAAACTCCTTATTTCCTTGGCAAGGAAAATGTTTTTGAAAGCCAGACAGTTGACTGCGAATGCTTTTCTTTGTCATTTAACTAGCCGTTTCACTAAAGACGCAGTCATAAATCGAAAATAGTGTCCGGGCACGGTCGTTGTCCGCTCAAACCCCCGGCCTTTGGACAACGAAGGAGCTTTTACTGTATCCTGTATACTGTATAATAATCGGGCCCAGCCGATTAAAATGATGAAAATTGTCTTTAGAGGTTTACCAATGGCTATCGAACCATTCGAAAGCTGACCAAGAAAAATCCCTCCGAGTGAAATTTCAGGCCTCTAGCTTGCCCGCGAGAGTAATTACAGGGTCAATTAGATTTCGCGGTTTTCCAGTCTCCGATGCGTTCTAAGATTCTGAAAAAAATGTGACATACATACTACTTTACCACGTTTTTATTAGCTCGCTTTCTTGTTTGTCTGTTTGTTCGGTACAAATCTTGCAATTGATTTTAAACTAACTTCCCGAGAGAGCTGCAGACTTGAAATTTTCCACATAGCTCAGAACTGGATGACAATGCAATATTCCAAACAAAATTTTTTTCAAAAACTGTGCGTTTACGAGATAGTAATTAGAAAATGGTAGTAACTAGACCGGGATTCGAACCCGAGCCTCGGTAAATACGCTCGGTAAAGATAGTACGTCATCGATTCAGCGATAGCCAATTCGCGCGACAGAGTGTTCCCCATTCCATAGGGGTTACCATATTTTTCTCTCGCCAGGCCCCTTACCCTTCCGCCTCTCGCCACGCCACGCCACGCACCGTAGCTCGTCTTTGTACTCTTCCCACGAACGCTGGCGACAGTGGCGACACGCTGGCGTACGGCAGCGCGAGCCTCCCACTCTTTCCACTAGTCGCTGACGAGCTACGGTGCGTGGCGTGGCGAGAGGCGGAAGGGTAAGGGGTCTGGCGAGAGAAAAATATGGTAACCCTGCATTCCACTACGCGTTCCCATTTCGACTCATCCCCACTCTACGGACCCACTTCGCGCCGCATGAGCTTAGTGTATTTTCGTATGTGGAGGTAAACAATATACAATTTCAACCGTCCGTCCGCTGTTCGTTCACGCAACCGCTCGCGTTTGTCTCCGATAATCACGCGTGTGAAATACATTGACTTTTTATTGGTGGTTTGAAACTGGTAATTTACAGTCAGCGGAGTGAGTGTGCAAAGTATTAAGATAATAATTATTTAAATAAAAATAAATTTTTTAAAAATACCACGTTTTTAAAACGGACTAAAAAGTATAAAATAATTTTTCCTAGCCCCATACAGGTTCCCAACCCCATACAGATTGTGAATTTTTAATAGCTATGAAATACTTATAAGATTTAAAACGAAAAACGTGGGGCGCATGCAATAGATAATTGATGATGAATAGTTCATCTAAGTCACTAACAATTTTATTGCACTGCAAATGATATGAACTGTTGTGTGAGTTCTCTTATTACTTATTACTCATATTTCTTACTATTATCTTGCGCCCCACGTTTCTCGTTTTAAATCTTACAAGTATTTCATAGCTATTAAAAATTCACAATCTGTATGGGGTTAGGAACCTGTATGGGGCTAGGAAAAATTATTTTATACTTTTTAGTCCATTTTTAAAAATTTATTTTTATTAAAATTATTTTATACTTTTTAGTCCGTTTTATAAACGTGGTATTTTTTTAAAAATTTATTTTTATTTTTGTATCCTAAAGCGCATTTTACAGAATTTTTTCAGATTTTTTTGTTGCAAACTGTGCTCGTAAAAGTGAACAACCCCGAAAAAATCGGAAAAATGCAGATTTCTCGAAAATATGAAAACATGCTATGTAACAGGCAGCGTCGGAATTTTTTCAGACTTTTTGTTGCGGGAGTAAATTGTGAAAACCATTGAAAATCATTGTGTTTTTACGAGCCCAGTTTGCAGCAAAAAAATCTGAAAAATTCTCTAAACTGCGTCTTGGCATCCAAAATATGTCCCATTTTTTTCCGAATTTTAGTACGCAACTCTGTCATAAAATGCACGGAAAAGCGCGAAATCTAATTTACCCTAATTTACCCTATAACTAGCCTCGCGGGGAAGCTAGATCGCGGAGAAGTTTTTCTTGGTCAGCTTTTGAATGGTTCGATAGTCATTGAAAAACTGCTAAGGGCAGTTTCGACCATGTTAAGGTGCTTTTATACCGAAGTGCGCGGCGGACTTGAGTCCGCGGACTCGGCCATAAATTTCGAGCGTGGCACCAAAAAAAAGGTCTCTATGGGCTCCACGGTTTCACGGTACGTTATGTTTAGGGAAACGATAGCTTCCCTCTAAAGCGGTAGGATAAAGAGTACCGTGAAGCCGTGGAGCCCATAGAGACCTTTTTTTTGGTGCCACGCTCGAAATTTATGGCCGAGTCCGCGGACTCAAGTCCGCCGCGGACTTCGGTATAAAAGCACCCTTCAATCGGCTAGGCCGTGTTACGCTTTGGGCAATGTTAGTCCGGAACGCGTAAGTTAATATTAATTCTCTGAACGTTCTCGCGAACGACGGTAGAATTATAAATCTTCGTGAATACGATGTCAGAAAGCGAACGGTTCGAGTAGAACGAATCTGTACGAAGTCGGACGGCCGTTTCTGCTGCCCCGGGGAAGCCGACGCGACGTGACGACGGCACGCTAATCATAAATGTACACGACAGTAATATTAGAGAGCAAATACCGGGTGCGCGTATTTAGTTTCGAAACTGTTCGAGGTAGTCGCGTAACTTTGTTGCCTGCGGTGTTCGAGCCCGAAGTAGTTACAGTCGAGCATTGTCGGGGAGCATGTCCGTGATGCAGCCGGCTGCATCCACTTCCGCAGACAGCGTTTTCAGAAGCGATCGCGATCGTGGACCTCGATTATGTTACATTATGCTGCCACGAACTACCGGGACACGTCAATTAGAAAATTATCAACTGGTAATTATCCTGAAAATCAACTCGGAAAAATCACTTATTAGTCATTTGGTTGAACTTTCACCGACGCACTGTGTGTCCAAACGGCGAAGTCGTGGTCAAAACCTCATAACTCACTTCAATCTGGACAAATTTGGACAAAAATTTGTATATGGGAGTTTTTGGGGTCGCTGATTACGAATCTGATCTTAAAAGTTTAAAAAACAAAATGGCGAATCCAATATGCCGGACATGTATTGCAAAAAAATTGTTTTTTCCTCTAACAAATTTGTACAGTAATGCTCTAATGTCGCTAATTATGAGTTAAAATCTATTTTTTTTATAGAATTAAAAAAATTTTCACATTTGAAAATTTCAATGTGCAACTTGCAAATCATGAGTTTATTTATTTACGGATGAAAACCTATAATACATAATTAGAAAGAAAGAAATGTAAGAAAATAAAAAATAAACCATGTTGAATCAGATGAACTGTAATCATTATCATCATCTTCAATATCTTCGGTTTCTTGAGTGTTTATCGCTAGAAAGACAAGTTGTCTTTCAAAAAATGGCCTTACAAGAAAAAGGCAACTTTCAAGCAGCCAATTTTTGCAAATACTGAAAGACGACAGTGTAAATCTACAAGTTCCAACAAAAATTTTATCCCAATATTGTCCAAAATGCACAACTTTTACTCTACATGTTCAAAATTTGTCCTTAAAACTTTTCTGTTCATGTCTTCTAATAATGTTTATAATTATACAACGTAACCATTAAGTATTTCAGATATACTAGTAGTCAGAGACATTCTACTTACTTCCAGGAACAGCATCCATTTTACAGAATTGAAATTAAATAAACCGTTTTCGAATTATGCAGTTTTCACTTTTCGCTTTCACACAGTTCCTCGCATCACGCTTACTGTACGACTAATGAACGAAAACTTCAACCTCTCACCAATTTTCAGGTATAAGTAATAAAACCTTCGCACCTCGGTTTTTCCATAGGCACGATACTAAAGAATCTAAAATAGTACTTACCGTATCCCCACCGAAAAGTTCATTTTCGAGGTTATGACCACGATTTCGCCGTTTGGACACACTGTGCGACGCGACGGGACCAAAAATTTGAAACTTTTCTGAATGTAATACGATTCGACGAAAAATGATAAAACTTTGAATTCCAGTGCGAGGAATCCAAGACCTGATCAACGATCAACTAGTCATCGACAGCGACAGATAAAACACCAAAAGTACCAATGATCATATCGAAAATCTAGAATTAGAGTTTCAGAATGACAAACTCTAGAAGAATCGGTGAACGGTAATTGTTGAAGAAACCAGTGTTATTTCCAGTTGATAATTTTGAATCGATCCTGGGGGAGAAACGTGGAAATAATCTACTCTATGGTCTATCAAAGTTTGCACGAAGAGACATCGTGGTACAGGAAACAGCTCTGTCTAAAGTCGGTAGTGTGGCACGCAAACATTGACGAGTTGAGTATAGTGTACTGGCCTGGCAAGGGACAGCGCGTTGAGAGCGTGGTTACTGGAGACTCGTTTCCACAGTGAAGCTTCGTCCTCGGCTGCCAGACCGCAACCCCAGTCGCGATGCTAATGTACAAATCAGAACGAGTCATTCTGTTGCTTTCGCACGCACCGTCTAAGCTAAACTCGCGACACTAACAACGCACACACTATGACAGTAAGGGGTCATCACAGAGAGCATGCTTTGGAAGACACAAACCACGCATCGGTGGATCTCGGAACGAGGAAGAGAAAGAGAAAAGGTATTCATGCACGTACCCGGTGGTACCGGATCGAGAGGAGATCCTTCAGTTTTGCGCTCGGACCTTTTCAGATGATTGCATCGTGAATTAATCCGTGCGAGACTAATTGGTGTTTCAGCGGGTGGGTTCGCTCGGGATCAGTATGTATGTATTGTATGTACAATGTACAAGGTGTTCCAAAATTATACATATGTCGCGAGCATCGATTGAAAACTCTCGATGGACCGTGGACGAACGCATGCAAACAACCAGCTCGTGGCGATGTTTCGATTGTTGCGAGCGAGATTGTGCGTGTTTGTGTCGTGTTCATGGTTCCGAATGTACGGGCGCGGTTCAATCGGAAGCGGAGTCTCCGATTTTCAACTTCTGGAAAGTCAAGTGCCTCGAGAGATGTTCTTCGCGAATACAAATTGTTTGAGTCGTCAAATGTTAATCAACCGTTGCGTAGACAACCGGGTACCCATAGCTTGACTACCGCAGAAACGATCATCGGAGACGTTTCCGATTGGATCCCCGCAAGTACGAACGAACGGTTCCGTACGGTCCGTGGCAAAAGAGAGATCCATGGAGTGAAAAACAGACAACGAGAACACAGAGAGTTCTAAAAAAGACTTGTAGAAAGAAAGAAAAAAAGAAAAAAGAGAAAAGAAGACAAGAACGGAGGGAAGTACAGATATATCCAGCGAGTCGGAAGAATCGCGACGTATCGCGTCCCTCGATCCCGTGATCGGATTTACCTTGTACTCGTCAGCGAGTCGCCTAAGCTCGATCACCTCCGAGGTGGGGAACGGTTTTTCTTGCGGTTTGCTCGTTCCTCTATCGTCCACTATCCTTACGGTTCTACCTGATTTTTTACCCCTGCAAATGAATCAATCTGTGTGGTTGCCGGTGCTGACAGAGAATAGGATTTTCACGGTTCATGTTCCGACGCGGCTTCACACCGATTTTCTTTAGAGGATCGTCGTAGGTGCTTTCGTTCTTCCGTTTCAGTTTCCGTAACGCGGTAACTGGGCTACGCAACGCAAAGGTGTTCTATGGGGGGAAACTGTGGCATGGCGTGTCACGGTGTCTCTCTGACCTGAAAGCTATTTTCAAATCCGACAGGTCCTCCTCGCGCTCGTCGCCTTCCGGAACAACGCCGTCGATGATGTCCATGCCGGTGCCTCCGACCAGCGGCTCCAGCTCCGATGCCTGCACCCCTGCAATTCGTTGCATAATGCTTTTTACCTGCCCCGTCGACTCGACCCCAAGATCTCACCAGTTTTTTTTCTATCTTCTCGGAAGACGCTACGGATAGCTTACCATCGCGCTTGTGATCGACATCCCCGGGTCGTTTCTTGTGAACCGGTGCAGGCCCCGTAGGCGCGATACCCTGTTTCAGAGCCCCCATGCTGAGGGACTTTCTGGGTGGTCCTGTCGTGCCTGCAGGCACCCCTGCGGCAGTGACTCCCGGTGCAACTATCTCCCCATTTGTTAGCTGGGGTCGTCTAGGCCAGGCGAACTGCAACCGATACTCGGTGCTGATCCGTGATATCGCTTTGCTCAGCTGACTCGGTGGCAAGCTCGACTGCGCTGTCACTTCCTGCAAAAAAAACCGAGTCCTCGATTACACGGTCCAACAAATTTCAACTTTCTCTTGGGGGTTTCGATTCTCACTATGAAATTCTTGTAGAGTTTTTTGCGCTGATACCGAATCTGTTTTTAATTTTTCTCCTAGACGCACAGTTTCTGAGAAATTTCAGTTTGCAAAATGACATATTTTTCAAGTTTGAACAAATATTGTGATGTTATTATAAAAGCTATTGAATTGATCTTTACAGCAAAAGATTCCTTAGACTTTCCCGAATACAGTGATATATTATATAATATTAATACATTATGATTGTTTAAATATGTTTAAACGATCATTAAAGACGGAGAGACACCACTTTTGCACCAATTTTTGACGATATTTTTCAATTTATCTCAAAAAATAAGGGTCCAGCGGAAAATCGAACTATACCACGCAATAGAGCAGACTTTTATCTTTAAAACCCCCCGTGGAAGTTTGCAGCACCGACGTTTTTACCGAAGCAGAAAGCAAAATATCTTCGCCCGACATGAATTGCGGCCAGTGGCGCTCTAGACGGTATTCGGCGCAGCGACGGGATACGGAGCGGCGAACGACCGTTCTAGTGGTGAGCGCCACTGGCCGCAACTCACGTCGGGCGAAGATATTTTGCTTTCTGGTTCGAAAAAAACGTCGACGTTCGAAACTTGAAAGGGTGGTTTCTCAAGACAAAAGTCTGCTGTATCGCGTGATATAGTTCGATTTTCCGCTGGATTATTATTTTTTAGATATATTCAAAAATATCCTGAAAAATTGGTGCAAAAGTGGTGTCTCTCCGTCTTTAATGATCGTTGAAACATGTTTAAACAATCATAATGTATTAATATTATATATCACTGTATTCGGGAAAGTCTAAGGAATCTTTTGCTGTAAAGATCAATTCAATATCTTTTATAATAACATCACAATATTTGTTCAAAGTTGAAAGATATGTCATTTCTTCAAATTCAAACTCAAAAACTGTGTGTCTAGGAGAAAAATTAAAAACAGATTCGGAATCAGTGCAAGAAACTCTATAAGAATTGCATAGTGAGAATCAATATCCTTTTTTGGATGTTGGAATTTGTTGGACCGTGTTATTCGGAACAACTGTGGCAGTGTCGTTAAAGAAATGGTTGACAAGAGTAAACGAGATGCAGAGCGAACAAGCGAATACATACCCGGACTTTGTCAGCTACGACGTTCGAATCCACGGCGTCGATGCCACCTCCATCGGCCGCGGTGATGAACTCGTGCGTCTTGTACGCGAGCTCCGGGCATTTCTTTCGCCTTGGCAACGGTGGTTCCAAGGTGGGCCCTGAAACGACGAGGTTCGCCCGTTGAAAACATCGTCCGGGAGTCGATCGATAGATCATCGCCGCGTTTCTTCGCGTCCTCCCCCGCCTCTCGACTGTGTTTTATTTTTTCTTGTAAAACGCTCCGCGATTTCTCCGCGATCGTTTGTCTCGAGCTCGAACGGAGCCTCGAAGGGTTTTCGCAGAGACTCGCTTCGGTTCGGTTTCGACAACGCGACGCGACGGTTCAGTTTCGAGGCGTGTGCTGATCGATTTCTCGTAATGGAGACTAATTTACAGCGGTCGAGAGGGAGCGAGTACACGCGCGCGCGCGCGCGCTTCTCGTCGTCGCAGTAACGTAAAAAACAAAGACATAGATAAAGAGAAAAAGGAACATAGAGACAGAGAACGTGTGAGCGAACTTCTTCACCAGGTGCACAAAGCACGTAGAACAAGCGAAAGCTGCTACAAATCGTTCGCACAGTAAATAAATCATTCCTTCTAGTAGAAGAAGAAGAAGAAGAAGAAGAAGAAGGAAAAGAAGAAATTTTAAGAAGCGAAAGAAAGAATACAGGCAACATTCTTCTCTACAAACCGTGCTGCTTAGCCCTTTCTCTCTCTCTCTCTCTCTCTCTCTCTCTCTCTCTCTCTCTCTCTCTCTCTCTTTCTCTCATTCTCTAGCTCATTCTCTCGATCAGCTTGTTCTCCCACACTCTTTTTCCTCTGTTCGGTTTCGTTCTACCTGGTACCTGGAACCGGAAGCGGTCTCTTTTCGCTCGGACGCGAGATCGCTGAAAGACGATTAAGCGGCGAAAGCGTAAAGCGTCTCGAGAGAGTCCAAGTTTCGCGGAAATGGTTCCTTTGTGGCGGGGGACATAATGGGGACTCGAGTCGAGCCGAGAACTTCTTCTTTTCCCGCCGACACTGCCTCGACGACACGACGCGTTTACGCTAACACCGCGGCCCGATGACAATCGTTCTCTGGACGCCCGCGAAATTAGCTAGAATTTTCCATGCGGTTTCCCGCAGCATAAAATGTTCCAGCCAGTTCCGGTTTCCTCGAGATCGAATAAAGGAAGCGATCAAATTGTCTTATACTTCAATGGGAAAGTCAACTTTGGATGGGAACCTCGAATAAATTGTACGCGTGTGTCCATAATTATGAAAGTGATCTAACAAGGAGAGTGCAAGCTCTTCACCTCTCAGATTTGGTTTAAACTTTGCACAGTTGTAGATCTCGTTCCCCTGATTACGAACATACCCCATTATAAGGGCAACTACCCAGTAATTTTCGAGATATTTTCAAATTAAAGTTTTATAAACTGTTTTATTAAAGTTTAGTTCACTGTGTTACCAAGTAATGGTGTGGCGTAGCGGCAGCGAGCTGAACTGCTACGCCGCCGCGCCGCGCCGTGGTCCCGGGTTCGAATCCCGTCGTAGTGTAACTTTTCTTTATTCTTTTTTTTTATATTTTAGATATATTTTTATTCGCCAAAGGGTTAATTGATAATGATACTTGTTATTTTATAGAAGAAACACTAGATCTATTACTACATACACGCAAAAGATTATAATTTTATTAAAATAATACATAACAAACAATTGTTTCTAAAATATAAAAAAAAAGAATTAAAAAAAGTTACAGTTCGACGGGATTCGAACCCGGGACCACGGCGCGGCGTAGCAGTTCAGCTCGCTGCCGCTACGCCACACCATTACTTGGTAACACAGTGAACTAAACTTTAATAAAGCAGTTCATAAAACTTTAATTTGCAAATATCTCGAAAATTACTGGATAGTTGCCCTTATAATGGGGTATGTTCGTAATCAGGGGAACGAGATCTACAACTCTGCAAAGTTTTAACCAAATCTGAGAGGTGAAGAGCTTGCACTCTCCTTGTAAGTGAAAATTAAAAAAAAGAAATGAGTTTATCAGTTATTTCTGGACTGTGGATCTTCGTGCGTTTATAGGAAAATTGAGTAGATGAAATTGAAAATTGTAAATTGTTGGAAAAACGGGCGTAAGAGGCCGGCAGTGGAACGAGTCGTTCGATAGTCGGACGTGTCGCGACCGACTGTGAACGCGACTGTCTCCGTCGGACGACACAGCGCGACGCGTCTCCTATGGAAGAGCCCTTATTGTATCGTGAATTAAGGTCAGCGGAAATCGGATTTCGAGAAGAGTATATCGCCGAGCGTTGGGGTGAAGTTGAACGGCGAGGGGGTCAAGTTGTGTGCAAAGTTCGCGCCTCCTTGTCCCCTTGCCCGGCTTCCTGACTGGTCCGCGTTTCGAGTTCCGCGCGAAACGGCGCGGCGCGGCGCGGCGCGGCGTCCGTGGCGTCCGTGGCGGTGCGGCGCGGCTCGGCGTCGCGACGCTTCCTTTCAGCGCGCGCGACCAGACGCGATGGCTTTCCGGTCTGCGAGGCTGACTTCTACTTATAGAAACGCAAACTATTCTCGCCCGGACAACAACGTGCGCGCGAGAAAGATCGATGTCGTTGTCGTCTCTGTGCACGTCTGTGTGGGTACGCTGTCGTCCATTAGTATGACACCTGCTGGTTTCCTAAGAAAAATGTGATGGCTTCTACATGTCACGCGACCTTCCCTTGTATTTTTTTCTATCTAGACTGCGGATCTCTGCAAATGATTTTTTTATAGTCGGTGTCCCGGCGAAGTAGGATGTCGTTGTATCAATCATTCGAAGGGTAACGGTAATGTCGCGGCGCGGCGTTGCGAATGGGACTCGGCGAAAACTGCATTCACATGAAAGTAAAATTCATGTCGGCTGCGTTTGCCAAGTGTGGGAATTTTTACAAGTTCCGGGCGAGTCCCTTCGTTCCTTAGAAAAATATCAACAATTTTTCGATACCGTGTATTGTATGTATGTACAGTAACGAGCAAAAGTGTGTAAACATATTTCGTTTGTTTTACATAAAACGTGATAATGCAAGCTATTTTTCAATTGAATAATAAAGATTAGGTAATAATAATTATACGGTGAATGTGATAAACAAAACGTAACAGTTTATGTTCGATAATATTAACATATAGAATATTTTACAAAAATAAGGATCGGTAGCAATGTTTACAGTTTTGCACTTTGCGTCCATTTTCCTTTACTTTTTTGTACTGCCTCTAGCTTGCGTGGCATACTATCTATTAAAGTTTTAATAATTTCCGGCTCAATATTGTACCACTCTTGTTATGTTCTTTTCCACAATACGTAAACACCTGAAGGTGGATCGTCATATTTTGCTAGCCTTCTTTTCACAATTGACCACAAATTTTCGATTGGGTTCATATCCGGACTTTGTGCTGGCCACTTCATCAGAGAAAATTTTTGATTTTCTAGCCAGGCTTTTACTATCTTTGCAGTTTGTTTAGGATCCCCGTCTTGTTCAAATACTACTTTATCTTCGGGAAATTCAATAGAATCAACAACAGAAGGTAAATCATTTTTCAAAATATTTAACCCTCATCCGTCCCTCGTGTCAATTTGACACAGTTTTCATGAAATAAGTTACACTGTTCTGTTATTTGTAGATAAATTTGTCCGAAACTTGGTGACTTCTATTTTTTTAACGCGAAACATATAACTGCAAAAACCTAAGATTTAAATGTTAACTTATCCATTTCAATGAACAAAGCATCGAAAAGTAGCTGTTTGACTTGTTATTTTATCAATTTTTTTTATCACTGTGTCAATTTGACACCGAGGGACAGATTCAGTTCGTGAAATGAGGGACGGATGAGGGTTAAATAATGCTCTCGGCATATGATACCTTCTATCCGAACTAAAGGACCAACACCCTTATGAGTGAAACAACCCCAACACATAATTGAACCACCTCCGAACTTCACAGTTTGTTTTATGCTACTTGCTGGATTACTATTTCCGGATGAAGTCAGGACCAGGAGCTTCCATCAGATTCAAATCTATTAATTTTTGTTTCGTCAGACCATATAACCCTTTTCCAGTCTTCTGTTGTCCACTCTTTGTATGTACCAGGTATGTAAATATGAAACCGGAATTTATGTATAGAAAATACACGTTTATTGTAAGATAATGATACAAAATATTTCATTCGAAGTATTGCCCATCGGTAGCTACACATTTCTCCCATCTCTCTGACAATTTATGGATGCCACGCCAAAAAAACTGTTCCTCTTTTGAGGCAAACCAGTCATCGAGCCATTTTCGTAAGATGTCAAGCGCTGCTCAGCAAATGCGTGTCCAATCGATACAAATAAGTAATAACACTGTCCAACAGCCAAAAAGTATTTCAATTCCCACTATGCGATTCTTATAGAGCTTTTCGCGCTGATTCCGAATCTGTTTTTAATTTTTCTCCTATACGTACAGTTTTTGAGAAAATGGAGTTTTAAAAAAAGACATATTTTTCAACTTTGAACAAATATTGTGATGTTATTATAAAAGATATTGAATCTTCTTAAACATGTTTGAACAATCATAATGCATTAATATTATAAATCATTGGATTCGGGAAAGTCTACAGAATCTTTTGCTGTAAAGAACAATTCAATATCTTTTATAATAACATCACAATATTTGTTCGAACTTGAAAAATATGTCTTTTTTTAAAACTCCATTTTCTCAAAAACTGTACGTATAGGAGAAAAATTAAAAACAGATTCGGAATCAGCGCGAAAAGCTCTATAAGAATCGCATAGTGGGAATCGAAATACAAAAATAAAGTTGAAATTTGTTGGACAGTGTAATCGGATGGAGCCAAATCTGGTGAGTAAGCCGCATGCGAAAGTATTTCCCAACTAAACGCCTGAATCGTTTCCTTCACCGGTTTTGCTGTGTGTGATGGTGCATTATCATGAAGCAAAATCAATTTGTGTTGCCATTTTTGATATTCCGGTCGTTTTTCACGCAAAGCTTGATTCAAATCGATCATTTGTTGTCGGTAGCGTTCCGTATTAACGGTTTCGCCAGGTTTTAGCAGCTCATAATAGATCACACTCTTCTGATCCCACCAAACACACAGAGCATTGTCGCTTCAAAAGACCTAAGGAACCTCCCATTTCCCGGACTTGAAGGAGTTTTGGGACACCCTGTATTGTAGCGAAAGGGTTAAAGGAAAACGTAGCAATTTCTTTCGCAATGAATCGTTAATCTCGCTCGAGCAGAGAGTGCGTCGCGTTAACAATGACAATTGAAACTGGACTCGATTGCAGGGTACTCTCGAAGAATTGTACGTCGCAACTCGGTATAATTAGCTCAGTTACCGATAGCAGGTCAGTAAAAATCACCGATTACAGACAGTGACGTTTAATCGCGTCAACAGCGCTGCATTTTGATCGCGATCGAGCGAATATCGATGCAAATACCAATTTGTATCCATCAATTAAAGTAAAAGCATATTAAATGAAAGTCGTGTGACACTGTCAACGGGTGCGTCGAGTTCGAAACAAAATGAAATCGTATAAAATTTTCTGTCATATAAATGCTGTAATTATAGTCGCGAGTAGACTGCGGATATTTTTGGGAAAATAAAAATGTTTCTGCATGAAAAACTTCATTTGATCCGTCAATGATTTTGTCGCATTAAAAACAACATTACAATATTCTGAAATTTTATTCCAGCGATCGGTTAGCAGCCCCGATCAGATTGCATTTTGCCCCGGCTCTTTCGCGCAGGGTACTCTTCTCGGAATATGGTGTGGCCTTTTACGGAGAACAGGTGGAATCGGTGTAGATTCTAAACGGTAGACTCTATTGGACGTTCTAAAGCTATCGAATGAGTTACAAGAGTAACGAGAAAAAAAGCTTCGATACAGTATTCAATTCGAAAAGCCCGGTGGTTCTCTGCAGAGTTCTCTCCGGGCAGTATTCCACATGTCGTCGATAAAACCGACGCAATAACCATCTCGTTCCGATCTTACAATTCGGTAAACCCGACTTTATATTATTCTGCTCCCTGGGATCGCAGTTTCGCGTCCTCTCTGTTCGATAATACTGTACGTCGCGCCGCGGCCGTGTACCGAGAGAAGTCGATTCCTCCTTGAAATTGGTTCCGTCTTTGGAACAAGCGTCCCAGAGGAACATCAGTCCCCTCGCGAACACTATACCAAATTCCTCCACTCTCGAACATATTTACTTCTTTCAACGGCAAAAATCTTCTACGGGCCGGTGAGACTCTTCGAAAGGAGCTAACCTGGTTTGTTGAAGTTTCAGAAAGTCAACCTTCATTTTGTTCGCTTTGCCACCGGTTGATCTTCGATTTTTAGATTCGACATGGATGTAGCGAGACTGAAAAATAACGTCGAATTCAATTGTGCTTTAAAATGTAGAATTTAACTGCACTGTTTCCTCTATCGGTGCCCGATATAACTGCAGGAACATTCACAGCCAGCAGACAAAGGGAGCCGGTAAGACGCGACGCGACACGACGCGACGCTCGGTTTGTAGCGTCATTTGCATGATTTCGAAAGGAAAAATTGTTCAGCGGTCTCTCAGACGCCGCCATTCTAATGCCGGGAAGAAAGTTCACCAGACCAAGGCAGGGTTAAGTAATTGTAGTCGTGGAGGGGAGGCAAAAAGGCGGTAGATAACGACGAGTCTCGCGGCGCATCACGTTCAAAGGTAATCGCATCGGATGGAGCCCGGCTTTGTGCTCCAGTTGCGTAGCTGAATGGCGATCACGGATCTCTCTCTCTCTCTCTCTCTCTACCTCCCTCTGTTTCACTTCCCCTGTTCAACCGTTCGTAAGGGAATGCTTCCTTTTACATGGTCGGATCATTAGATCGTGCGTGAAGAGGAGGAGCTTTGACAGTCTCGTCTAACCACAGCGACGAACGTCGAAAATTTCATCAATTTTTCGTATCTCCCGCAACTATCATCAATTTTTAAGCGAGACAATTTATTAATATACAGAAAGAGACTACCATTAACAGCGACAAGACTGACTAAATTTCAATTACTATACATACAGCAGCTCACGCCACGAACGCGTGAAATTCGCAGTCCAATTATCACAAAAGAAATCATGGAGAAAGGTTCCCGCCTGCGTTGGCTCCATAGTTTATTCCTCGCACCATTCTCTCTTTCTCTCTTTCTCTCTCGCGATTCCATCTAATGAATAAATTACGCAAAACCGGATTCCAGCGAATCCCTCTGCTATTTGATCTTCCGAGTCATGCTACACCGACCACGACATTTTCAGAATATCCTCGATTTATTGATCTATAAAACCACTGCGCGACTGTCATAGTTCGCGAGAAACATGTTGGTATACGATCCACATAATTCACGACTATATTAAGAAAAGTCTGATCACTAAACTTATTAATTTAGCGGAGTTACTAAATTTTTCATTTAATCTCATACCCACACTTATTTCATCATTTCAATTCCTGCATCTTATTAGGAAAAATAATTTCACTCGCACATAAATGCTTAAGGAATTTCGTATCGAGAGCCGAGAGACTGAAGACGCGGACAGAAACGCATCCGAGGATAGAATTTAGTATCCCAACAGCAATGATTCTATTATTCAGCAACGGTTACAGTAGTACAGAGAAATTTCCCGAGCCTTTCCAGCTCCCAATTAATTCATACGATACACAACAGGGAATCCTCGGCGTATCTTTTCGCTCCGAATATTTCTGCAACGGCCAATAAATAGAAGATAGGTCTGTGGAAAGGAATAAATGATTCTTCGAGACGGGAAGGTATCCCCGTTCGATGGAGCAATCGCGGGCATAGATGGACACAGGGTCCCAGAGGACCCGGATAATCAGGAGTCACGACGTCACGAGTGCCTCGAGCACCGTCCGAAATAGACAGAAAAGTTGTGCAACCTGCGATTCAACAGTTTACGACGGACGAGCGAGCTGCATGGAAGATTAATGCGAACACCTTGGAAAAATTTTCCGCAGGTGGCGATCGATCAGCCGTCGCGTCGCCGATTCACCAATGGCGGAAACCAGCCTGTCTGCAATACCATCCCCGGATTTTACGATTCGCCAATTTATTTGGAGAAAAGTCATTTTGGTGGTCACTTTCACGATATTTACGGTACAAACGTTGGCGACTCGCCCTGTACACTGTACATACAGTTTATAAACAAATTTTATAAAAAAAAATTAAACCGACTTCGAAAAAACGCACTAAAAAGTATAAAATAATTTCCATTTAATTTATGTGAATGCACACGAACTTAAATACAATACAATCTTTTCGGAGGCGGCGCAAAATTGAAAATATTCGATACTGGAAATTACGGAAAACCTTAAGTTCTTCTACATGCTTTCACATATTAATGTATCTTTTCTTCCCACCTATTGATTTCCAAGTTCACCATATTCCAAGGAAATCATAATCAGCAACATCTGTCATTTGGAAAATTTTCAATTTAGCGCCGCCTCCGAAAAGATTGTATTGTATTTAAGTTCGTGTGCATTCACATAAATTAAATGGAAATTATTTCATACTTTTTAGTGCGTTTTTTCGAAGTCGGTTTAATTTTTTTTTATTTCACACTTTTTAGTTGCAAGTGGGATCATCGCGAATATATTCCGTACTAAATATGTAAGGTTTCATCGCGATCGGTACGTTCCTTGCAGAGTAAACGCCGAAGAATATAAATGGAGGATTACGTTTTTTTGCAGTAAAAATCGTTACAAATGAAAAAATGGAAAAATGTTTTTAACGGGACCACCCTGGGAACATACTCTAACAAGATGCAAAAGGTTTCGTTCCGATTGGTCCATCCATCTCGGAGTAATCGGTGAACATACATGAAATTTATGATCAAAAATATCTTTCGTCTGAATATTCACGAATCTCCGTCTGAGATTTACAAAAACGTCTTTCTCTGTCAGCCGTCACATTCCAAATCGTAATTTATAAATATCTGAAAGCCGCAATCGATAACGGTAACGACGTCGCGTCGTTACTGTTCCTAATATCTAACATTCAGCGGAGTTCACGACGCAACGATGTCGGTTAATCACCACCCTACATTTTCGCAAATAAAATCGTAATTAATAAAAAAATGTAAAAATTTTTTTGCACGGAACCATCCCGGGAACATACTCTACAAGATGCAAAAGGTTTCGTTCCGATTGGTCCATCCATCTCGGCGTAATCGGTGAACATACATAGAAAAAAAAAGCGAAAAAAAAGGCACATACAGATCGAATTGAGTAACCTTCTCCTTTTTCGAAGTCGGTTAAAAATACTCTGAATCAATAGCGAGAAAACAAGGTAGGCGAATATGTGTATACTTCATTTGATAATTTTCATACTGGGGTCAGTTTGCGGGCTGCTTTAAAATCCCCGGCCCGACGATTCCCTTTAATTGGAGTTCCATTTGCGAATCCAGGGGCTAGCGTGTAACATAATTATCGGCCGGCTTTTCTCGGTCATCCGCGTCCCGGATTCGTTCGAGAAAACCGTCCGCTGGATTTCCGCACGCGTATCAATAGCCCGACTTGAATGGAACCGATAAGCCTCTGTCTCTATCTATCTATCTCTCTCTCTCTCGCTCTCTCCTTCACTCTATTTTCCAACCGTCACTCGTCTGGCTGCCTATGAATCAATTATCTTCCGGCGCTCGACGTGTTTTCATTTCTACCAATGGAAACGAACACTTCTCTCTCTCTCTCTCTCTCTCTCTCTCTCTCTCTCTCTCTCTCTCTGTCTCTCGGCCCACGATGAACCAATTCAACCGGGGAAAGTAAAAGTTTCGTCGGAACGCCGGAAAGAACGAGAAGAAAGCCGCGACGTTTTTGTTCCTCTGTACTCGACTTCTCCCCTCGTGGTCCCTCTCGGCGTTTTGCATCGAGGGAGTTAGTTGGGCTGCGGCGATTATGATCAATGATAATTTATCACCAGTGTCACAGTTGAATTATTTGGTTGCGATGTTCGAGCCGGAACAATTTTAGCTCCGATGCTCTCGCTCGATCGGGAGCGCTTTATTGCGAGATAGCGAAGTTCGCGAGCGCGCTACTAAAAGTTCGCGTTGCAGTTTCTGAATGTGACAGGACAATGCGCCTTTATGGAAAGCTGTCGAATATATATTTTATTTTACCGCACGGACTAAAAGTCACGGGAATAAAAGTCAAGCGGAGTTTCGATAAATGGTATTTCGTAGAACGAAATACAATGTGCCAACTAATCGTTTTCGATTTGTTCTTTTTGTACGATACATCGATCGATCAAGTTTACATTTTATTAATGTTAAAAATGATGATTAAAAAGTGCATCGCACACTGAATTAGGAAAAAGAAGATTCAGCTTGAAGAGAGTAAAATCGCTCCGAAAATAAAGTTCATTGTCGTTCCGTTTAGATTGCAATTTTTGGGTTCGGTGCAATTTCGTTTCCGATCACATGGAATAAGCTGGGTCGATCGAGAACGGAATGATTTTCCCTGGGTAATTTTTCGCTCGATACCGATTGAATTTAAGACGCCAAGAGAGTGAGAGAGAGAGAGAGAGAGAGAGAGCGGGCGTTCGCCGAGCCGGTGATTTAATTGAAACTTAAATGATCGAAAGTATCCTTGGGACGTTAATTAACGTCGGCGTTGAGCCGATGCAATTTACCGCCGACGGAATCGCGCCTCGAATTGCAATTGCAATCGAGTGGCGAACCGTGCAGGTTCCATCGCGAACGTTCTCAATTTCGAAGAAACAAAAATTACGCTGCATCTGCGGTGAAATTTGAAAAGGAAAGTTATTTATTTCTTTACTGCAGCTAGAAAGAATCATATCGTTTTTATCATTTAATCGGCAATTAAGCAACCTTACCGAGTATGTACAGACGTGCAAATACGAAGAATCGTGTAATTACGCGTCGCCGCGCCGATCGTGTTTGGACAGAGGAAACGAATCGTCGCGTTGATGCGATCCGATCGAGTCAACAGTAATCGAGGACACTGGGTTCGAGAATTTCCATTGAATCTGTTGCGAATCGAGCTGCGATCTTCTATTTAATCGCTGCGCTAATCAATTGATACACTCATTAATAGACAGCGGATTTGATGCAGTGTCGCCAGATGAGCTCTAAACGGAGCTCACCAGGGACCAAAAATAACAGTCATTCTAAAATTTTCCACGATAAAAATCATTAATAAAAAGTTGATTATTATTCATATTTAAGATAATCTACACAAAATATAAAGAAAAAACATCGAAAAACAAAATGGTTAAAAAATATCGATTTTTATACTTTTTGGTTACAAGTAACAGTTATCAATGAGAGAAACTGATTTCGACCACTCATAACAGTTATCGTTAAGAGAAATTTATTTCGATCACTCATAAGAATTATCGATGAGAGAAATTTATTTCGATCACTAACAACAGTTATCAATGAGAGAAATTTATTTCGATCGCTCATAAGAATTATCAATGAGAGAAATTTATTTCGATCGCACGTAACAGTTATCAATGAGAGAAATTTATTTCGATCACTAATAACAGTTATCAATGATAGAAATTTATTTCGATCGCTCCTAACAGTTATCGTTAAGAGAAATTTATTTCGATCACTCATAAGAATTATCAATGAGAGTTTATTTCGATCGCACGTAACAGTTATCAATGAGAGAAATTTATTTCGATCACTAATAACAGTTATCAATGAGATAAATTTATTTCGATCGCTCCTAACAGTTATCGTTGAGAGAAATATATTTCGATCACTCATAAGAATTATCGGTGAGAAAAATTAATTTCGATCGCTCTTAACAGTTATCGATGATCGAATTTCTTTTCACTTATTCATAATAATTATTGACGAGAGAAATTTATTTCGGTTACTTATTTAATTATTGAGTTGTCTACTCTTTTTCGGATGGAGCAAGCCTGTGAAATTCATTGAGAAGGTTTCGTACAACAAGACGAATCAACAGACCATAAGAACAACACAAAATGTGTTTGTCGACTGTCTTTGTACACTGACGACTCTGTTCCACTCGTATATGGATGTAGAACTGTTTTATGAATAAACAATTTATGAGATAATTGAGATTGTCTACCATTTGAAAGTTGTACCATTTAATAATAACTATTATAAATTTCTTTCCTCAATAACTGTTATGAGCGATCGAAATAAATTTCTCTCATTGATAACTGTTATGAGTGATCGAAATAAATTTCTCGTATCGATAACTGTTATGAACGATCGAAATAAATTTCTCTCATCGATAATTATTATGAGCGACCGAAATAAATTTCTCTCATCGATACTTGTTATTCCATGACTTTTTTCATTTTGGTTATAACAGTTAGAGTCCTTGGAGCTCACACATTCCCCTCTTTTTCCCCTTCCACTATCCCATTCCAGCACCATGCGCACACTCCAACGTCCCCCACTAAGACCGTAGACCACGGTGCCCGTGCCGTAGGCTGGACTGGTCATCAGAGAGGAGTTACTTGTATTCCCCTCGAATTTCTCGACCAGGCGACACTGATTTGATGCATTGAGGGGAGCAATCAGTAGTAGTCCAGTCGGCAGGTCGAAAAAAAGGCGTCTACCTGGAAAGTATTCCGAACTCAACAAAAATTTTGACACGTCATTGAGGGGTACTCTGGGGTGTCGAATCTGAGTTTTCGACCTCGTGGACCCTGTGCTAACTTGGGGAGGGGGTAAAAACCACGATTTTTGTTACCTATTTTTGGTTTTTCGTCTATTACTCAAAAACTATGGGTCCCAAGAACTTTCTTTTTTCATTTTTGGAAAGAGCATTAAATTTCCTTCAAATTTCACTGAATTTCAAACTTGTCATTTCCTGTTAAATGTTACAATGCGTGGCTCAAAATGTCATTTTGAGAAACATTTCCTAATTTCAAACGCCTGTCTCTCGGTGCCTATTGGGTCAAAAAATACGTTCGAACAGTGAAATTTGAAGGAAATTTAATGTGCTTTCCAAAAATGAAAAAAAATGTTCTTAGGACCCATAGTTTTTGTGTAATAGGCGAAAAACCAAAACAAGGCAATAAAAATCGTGGTTTTTACCCCCTCCCCAAGTTAGCACAGTGTCCTCGAGGTCGAAAACTCAGATTCGACAGCCCAGAGTACCCCTAAATGACTGGTGTGTGTCATAATTTCATTGAATTCGGAATACAGTAATCGCTCCTTCGTTGTCCTGAATCGTGGGCACGATCGTTGTCCAGTGCCTACCCACTCCACTGCCTGTCAACGAGAGGATTAGGCCTGCGTGGATCTGGTCGCCAGATGTGTCCCAGGACTGTCTAGATCCGCGCAGAACGGAGAACAATAGGAAAGGAATATGGCAAGGAAATAAGGAGTTTTTTAAAGCCAGACAGTTGACTGCTTTTGACTGCGAATGCTTTTCTTTGTCATTTAACTAGCCGTTTCACTAAAGACGCAGTCATAAATCAAAAATAGTGTCCGGACACGGTCGTTGTCCGCTCAAACCCCCGGCCTTTGGACAACGAAGGAGCTTTTACTGTACTTTCCAGGTAAAAGTATATACCTGGCGACTGGACTATAGGTGTAAATTAAAATATCTAGTAAAAATTAATAACTATTACAGATATTTTGAAAGATATAGCATGTATTATAAAAAAAAGTCGCATATGCTCGATACTCTAGGAATAATAAATTTCCATGAACGCGAACGACGCGACGAGGGGGAAGATAAATGCATAATATTGTCGGAAACTCTATCGCACGTATGTAGGTTGTATTAAAATCGGAGGAGGTCGAAATTGGGTAACATCCTTCTGCGGTGCGGTGCGGTGCGGTGCGGTGGTGCGAGCGGCGATATTGCCGTCTTTCGTGTCGCAAACGATAGCGTTCGCGAGCCGTGCCCGTATTTAACCGGCTTTCGGCTTATCTTTCTCGACCACGGCGCGGTTCGGAAATTTCGAAAGTTCACGGATGTCTTCCGACAAAGGTCTCCGGGCGATCGATCCGGGAGATTTTAAAATAGCCGGCCGCCTTCGTCGGGAAAAAGTGATTCGGCGGTTGTTCCCCGTGCACGGAGAGAGCACGCATAAAGCAAACATCGGATCGGTTAGTTATTAGCAGACGGTGTCGCGGTGGTGTCCAGGATTCGTCGAAAACAGGTCAGACGGGACTAATTTTTCTGGGTGCAATCGCCGTCGTCGTAAAGAACTGGGACAGGCATTGTCTCCGAAAAACACGCGGAAACCTTGTTTTTCCGTGAACACCGGCATCAAACTTTCATACCGTCCGCGTCCGTGACAGCAATCGATGCGCAACCGGAGAAAGAGAATTATTTAACCCCGTGCGGACGTCATCTTCGCGCTAAGTAGACCTTTCACCGTTTTCTCTGACCTAGCGCCAGTTTTATTCTACACGGCACATTACAGATACATAGGACATATTCTCTACGTCGCTTGCTACAATGGAAAATTTCCCGAAGAGTATTTTATAAATTGCGGTATTAACGTTGGTTCCAGGTACTATACTTACATATAATACCGAAACATACTAGAAAATGTTCGAAACCGACCGAGAATTTCAGTGTTCACCTAATTACCCACGAACTCGAGGCCAACAAAAAGATTGAAATGGAGTGCATTATGCATGTACGCCCATTCAATTGACCTGAATGTTCGGAAAGAGAACGATTCTATCTGCATCCATTCTACGGCTAATCTTCTGTATGGATTTTTTACTCGTTCCCTCTCTAACGTTCTACAATGTCAACAGCCTTCATCTATGAGCACGCTGAATTAATTCGAAGCATTTTACACTTATCTAGTTAGACTCCTAAACCTTTCCTTTTTACCGGACTCCTATTATATCTTCGCTACGGCTCACAGTGTGACGAATGGCCTTTCTAGCTGGACAAAATTAACTTTCAAATAAACAAAAACTAACTGTGCCAATATAATCTAAAATAACCATGTATTCAAACCCTTCAATATTAAAAAGTTGTAAAAAGTTAATAATTATTCATATTTTATGCAACTGTAAACATATTAATTGATGAATATAGAAAAATAGCCGATTTAGAATTTTATCCAGCTAAAAAGGCCATTCGTCACACTGCACTGTGGCGGCTGTTCAACAAATTAAAAATAATTCTTGGAAAGTACATACATTTCTTATACATATATTTGTATTTGGCGGTATGTGTCGGTTTGAGCATGAATGTGTCGCACTCTGATGAGCGTTTAGAGCAGGCCTGGCCAACCCAAATGATTTCACGGGCCACTTTGATGACGCGTAACGTTATAGCGGGCCGCACTTTAGGTAAACATGCTTTTAAAAAATGTAATACAGATACAAAGTGAATAGAACTTTATTGTTATACTATGATTCAATATAATTAACTCTCGAGTTTTTATTAATGAGATATTTGTTTATCCTTTCTTTCACTTAATTTTTGTAAATATATATTTATGTTCGACGTTGCACATCTTTTGTTAGCTGGTTTTCTAAATTGGCATCAGTTAATGAAGCACGTGAAGAACTCTTTGTAAATTTCATCTTCGAAAAAAATGTTTCACAAATATATGTGGATCCAAAAGCATTTACTAATATAAGTATTGTAAATATTAATTTTTTATATGGACGCAAAAAATTGTTTCACTTCATTGTTGCACTGCAACTTGATTATATTATAATTATAAATCGATTATATTATATAACAATGACACTTCATTTATTTAATATTTTTTGTATACATACAATGAGAAACAAAAGTTTCAATAGAAATATTATATAAAATCGCCCGGGGGCCGCACAATTTAACGTGGCGGGCCGCGGGTTGGCCAGGCCTGGTTTAGAGTATCGAAGAGTGCTTGCCGAACGAATGCATGTGCCCACGCGCTAAGAAAGTATAATATAATTTGGGGTTTATATATACAGTAATCGCTCCTTCGTTGTCCTGAATCGTGGGCACGATCGTTGTCCAGTGCCTACCCACTCCACTGCCTGTCAACGAGAGGATTAGGCCTGCGTGTATCTGGTCGCCAGATGTGTCCCAGGACTGTCTAGACCACTGCTACCATATTTTTCTCTCGCCAGGCCCCTTACCCTTCCGCCTCTCGCCAGGCCACGCACCGTACCTCGTCTTTGCACTCTTCCCACTAACGCTGGCGACACGCTTGCGTACGGTCGCGTCAGCGACTAGTGGGAAGAGTGGGAGCAGGTAAGGAAACGGTGGGACCGTACGCAAGTGTGTCGCCGCTGTCGCCAGCGTTAGTGGGAAGAGTGCAGCAAAGACGAGGTACGGTGCGTGGCGTGGCGAGAGGCGGAAGGTTCTAGATCAGGGTTGCCATATGCGCGCCCCGTCAGGCCCCGACTCGGTACGCGGCAGCGGTAGTGGTAAGAGTGGGAGAAGCGAAGCCAGGCTTTACGGAGCATCTAGGCGAGGGACGGAAACGTAAGGAGCCTGGCGGGGCGCGCATATGGCAACCCTGGTCTAGACCCGCGCATAACGGAGAACAATAGGAAAGGAATGTGGCAAGGAAATAAGGAGTTTTTTAAAGCCAGACAGTTGACTGCTTTTGACTGCGAATGCTTTTTTTTGTCATTTAATTAGCCGTTTCACTATAGACGCAGTCATAAATGAAATATAGTGTCCGGGCACGGTCGTTGTCCGCTCAAACCCCCGGCCTTTGGACAACGAAGGAGCTTTTACTGTATGTATAGAACCAAATCGAGACTACATATTTATTTTCCTAGAATAATAACGATCTCTCATAGCGGCCTTTACAAATAATCTCAATCAATATTGACCGGTCCGCAAGCTTCGTGTCCGTCGAACATTTGCATTGTTGTTACCGGGGACACGCGAGCGAATGTTTGTCATCGGAGGTTCGAGCGACACGTTCTCTCCACGGTCTCTGGGCAGGTACATATGTACTATGATTTCGCGTTGTCCGCGTCCGCGTCCGCGTCCGCGTCGTAACGTGCCGCGGCGTTAATTAAATTCGTGGCTCATTAGCTCGTGGCGCGGAGACGCGATCGCTACCGGGAACCTGGGCCCCAGCACGCAACACCGGATCAATTATCTTGCCCGTTCGCAGGGACGCGATTAATCGTTGCAATTACAACGATCGAGACTTTTCGCAGATGGGACAAGAGATTGTTCGCGGCCGTCCCAGATCGCTATCGGGACTCGTCGCGGCAGACTAATTGCAACGATTAATCGCTACAATCGGCCTGAAGTCCAAGGGGAGGCGCATCTTTCCGGCTGTTTCGAGGCGAGACGGCATTTCCAAGGAAACGAGACCGTTTCCCTCACCGATTCGATCGACCGCGGACATGTATCGACAAATTGTTCGTGGCCCTTGATCGATTATAACTAAACCGGGGATGTTCGTGCAAACTGAAAAGGACTTGATCGGTTTCTTCTAAAATATCATTCGCGAACGAAGGGCCGCGAATTAATTTGTACGGCCGCCGCGCCGCACAGTGGTCCGGATCGAAGAATTTAGGGACATTTGTGTATCACCTTTGAACCGTTTGAGATATTGAAATGAGGCTTGAACTAAAAAATATTGTAAAATAATCTCTTTCGAATAATACATGTTAGAATATATTTTTTGTTTAATTTGTTAGTTAGTTATTTTTATAAATTTTTATGTAGTTGTTGAATCAGTTGCTTTCCTTATTAAAACCACCGTATACAGGGTGTCCCAAAATTACCTTAGTTTAATGAAATGGGAGGTTCCCGAGATCATTTCAAGCGACATTTTCCTTTGCAAAAATGTTATCCGCGGCTAGGATGCGGCAGCTGCAATGAGAGTCTAGAATCGCGTCTTCGCACGCTGATGAGAGGCTTTCAACGCGAATGCGCAGCTGAAATGCGATTCTACATGCTCTATCGATATGAGGGTACGGCCGCGGCCGCGGCCGCGTTCCACGCAGAGAAAACCGCGGAGGAGGTGCTCTCTCGCTCTCGCGAACGAGACCTTGATTAAGTAGCTCTTTCGCGGTTTTCGAACTTTTTCTTTTCTTCTGTGGCGAACGAGGTGTCGCGGATGCCGCGAGCTACTTTCTTTCTCTTCCGCGTAAAGGAGCTCCCTTTTTTCTGGCAGAGATTGCTGGTTTTTGCAGTGTTAGTACTGTTTTCTCTGCGAGAGGGATGGAGCTTCCTCGAAAAACATATAAATAGATTGGCTTCCTGGTCAGAAGGATTTTTCTCTGTAAAACATGCATGTTGATTTTTTTCTCGCCAGAACGCCAGAATTTATTCTCCACGAGAGAGAGAGCTACTGTTTTCTCCTGCCCAAATGTTGTTACTCTCTTTCATCGAAAAAGCTGCTTACTTTCTTCCACGAGAGAGCAACTATATTTTTACCGTCAGGCAAGTCGTCGCACAACCCCGACCCCCTCCCCCTCGGGAAACCAACTGTCTTTTCTCGGTGAAGGAGCAACTGTATGTATTTGTCCCACGAGTTGCTTTCCTTCTCTCCCAAAAAAATATTTAGATTTTTACATTCTCGAAAGAGTTCAAAATATGTTAGAACTGTTTCGTCCACAGTTATCGATGAACCGGAATCGTTGTTACACCCCGAACAAAAATAAATATCGTCGACACGATCGATCGATCGATCATGATTGTCAAACGAATTCCCGTGCGCGCGGGAATTTCGAAAGTTCTGGAAAATGTTGCTAGTGCTTAGTCTCGCAGCATGCGGGGCGCAGCGAGTGCTCGATCTAGGCAGTATCTACCGAAAGATAACGTATCTCGAAGCGAGCCACGAGAACGAGAACACGATGGACATTACCATGCGTCGATCCAGCACCGACGAAACACGATACTCGCTCAACAGATCTTCCATTCCCCTCTCTTCCCTAGCTGGAACTCGCGAGTCCTCTCGGCTAGTTACAAATCGACAACACACAAAATCTATCTACAAAACGAGCAATCGATGCAACCTACGTATAGCCTGCACGATGGGATGCATTCGGATGAGATTCGGCGCAGAAGAACGGATGCATGGCGGGGATGGTGGGCTTTCGAGGGTACATTCGAACAATTCGGACCTGGATCGCTCTGGACCGTCGCGTCGGCGCGTCTCGTTTAATTATGTGTCCCTCGAAGTACAGCTATTCAAAAAATAGAACAACATCCAGAAACTTGTTCAAGACTCGAATAATAATTGATTGCGTGTTGCGCGTTGCTCTTTGGTGTTTGCGTTTGTTGCTATTACCTGACTTGAGCACGCTCCGATGCGTTATGTTACCAAACGGTCAGTCCATGCCAAATCGATCACTTTTTGCGGGCACTATCGTCGATTTTGTTATAAATGAAATACAGTAATCGCTCGTTCGTTGTCCTGAATCGTGGGCACGATCGTTGTCCAGTGCCTACCCACCACTGCACTGCCTGTCAACGAGAGGATTAGGCCTGCGTGGGTCTAATCGCCAGATGTGTCCCAGGACTGTCTAGACCCGCGCAGAACGGACAATAATAGGGAAGGAATATGGTAAGGAAATAAGGAGTTTTTTAAAGCCATTAAACTAGCCGTTTCACTAAAGACGCAGTCATAAATGAAAAATAGTGTCCGGGCACGGTCGTTGTCCGCTCAAACCCCCGGCCTTTGGACAACGAAGGAGCTTTTACTGTATGTTGTAGTCCATGTGAAATTAGGAGAGGTTTAAGTCACCATTTTACCGGTTTCGAATTTTTTTAGAAATGGCAGACCTTCAAAGTTTTCAATTTTTGCCCATTATCGCGAAAACGGGCCTCGCTTACGAATTTTTATCTCAGGAACTGTTTGTCCGATTGAGCTACATTTTGTTTTTGTTTTATTCGGAAAGGATCGGGCTATTACAAAATAATTTTTTCAACCCCGACAATCAACTTCATAATGTCGAAAAATTTAAACAAATTCTTTTTTTTACGTTGTTTTCGATGATGGGGCTCAGTGATTTAAATTTTGAAAAAAATATAGTTACATTCCTTGAAGTTTCCCCTTTAAAATGAGCCCTTGAAAAACATGGCACCATTGTAATTGGCGTCACAATGCCCTTTTAAAGTACTCCGTGTACCTCCGTTTCAGGTAGAGACGAGTCCAGCGCACCGCTATTATGGTCCGTTGCCTATACCGCTGGTCTCGAGAAAATACCAGCAGACTGTATGTATACGACTAAATAACTCCATTTATACCTGGAGAACAATATTAGTAACCAGTCTTGGGCCAACAACACCTTTTTAATCATGACTTCATTTATATTCATTTATTTGCCCGTTTTCGCCAAAATGGGCAAAAATTGAAAACTTTGAAGGTCTGCCGTATCTAAAAAAATTCGAAACCGGTAAAATGATGACTTAAACCTCCCCTAATTTCACATGGACTACAACATATTTCATTTATAACAAAATCGACGATGGTGCCTGCAAAAAGTGATCGATTTGGCATGGAATAACCTCAAAGTGGTTATTTAATTACTCAATCTCTGACTCTGCATTGAAATCGAATACAAAATAGAGTTGCTGAAAAGGAGACTCTAGCATCGAAGGGACGATCGATTCGCGATGGATCCAGGGCGAATCAAGCCAGCAAACGATCAACTGCAGCAAGCAGGCATGCGTTTCCCGATCGTTCGAGCCGAGGCATTCGGGAAAAAGTCGTTAGCGAGCGGGCAGCTGTGTGTATGTGTGTGTGAAACTAGCGATCCTTGAAAGCGAAAGTAACGCGAAAGGGTTAATTGGTTCGGAGAAGGGGTTGGTTTTGACGGGCGCGCGTCACGGGGAAAAAAACGGGGGCGAGAGAATACCGTTGGCTAGAGGCGGAGGAATGGGAGAAAAAAAGAAGATGGCGAAGTGAAAGAAGAAGAAGAACAAGAAAAGAGAAACAGAAAATGGAGCAAGGCCGGCGAAGAAATTCGCCGAGGGGCGGAGGGATGATGGGAGCCAGCGAAATAAATAAATATATAATAAATATACCAGCAAAATCAAAACCGTAACAATCTAGAGATGTTTGCGTAGCTCCGATCGTTCGTCTTACCTTCAATGTTTTCATCCTCGGTCGACTTGGCCGATTGTAGCTTCGCGCTCGCTTGCGTCGCTGCAATCAAAATTCGCAGCTGGCACCGTGTCTCTTTTCTTTTTACTTTCTCTCTCTCTCTCTCTCTCTCTCTCTCTCTCTCTCTCTCTCTCTCTCTCTCTCTCGCTTGTCTCTCTATTTTTCCCTGATTTTCTCCTCTCTCTCTCTCTCTCTCTCTTCCTCTATTCCTTGCACACAAGCACGCACACGCTCGCTACACTCTCTATTCGTTCGGCATTTCGTCGGCCCGACGTGCAGGGTGCTTCGATTGGCCAATCTGGTTGAGACAAAACCAATTTTTCCTTTGCGTACAGGAAAAAGTGACTTCGAATAACCTCAACAATCAGCCCTCGCGAGGAACTACAACATTTTGGGACACCTTGTACAGTGCAATGAACAAATGAGATTAATCCTCACCAGTCTTACGAGTCTGAGCAAATGGACCGCAAGAATGCACTAAAATCGCTCGTTTTGGGTTTTGTCCAACCGATTGGCAATCGGTCACACCCCGCCCAGCCCGATTTCGTCGAATCAACCCGAAATTACGGACGATTCACGTTCGTCGGCCCTGCGAGCTCGTTGCCAAATCGAACGCGAGCAATCGTTCGCCATGTTTTCCGCCTTTGCTGCGTTTTTTTTCCGCTCGTTCCGCCACGGCTATCGGTACCCGATAACTCGTCCCGACCCGCTAATTGTCCTCGCGGCGGCGACGGTCTCGTTAGGCGAACGAGAGGATTCCGAATCCTGGTGATCCATCAACGGTTTCACCGATTTCCCCTCCGAACGACGAAGAAAATTTGCGAGGCGAAACGACGCGCTGCTTTTGCTCCGAGCAGCTTGAATTCTACGACTTAGTCGATGGCTAGAGGGAATCGAGATTTTTCGAGATGAGGGGACTCTTTTTCAGGGGATCGATAGCAAACCGAAGACAGAAACTATTGTCTGGCAAAGCGGAGTAGTCAGAGAAAATTTGTTTGCTGGATTGGACTGTTCGTAACATTCGTAGTAATGCGGTTCTCGAAAAAACCAAACGAAAAAATGTTTGCTTCATTTGTAGCAGGGGTCGGCTTTGCGAGTAGAAGTATCCATGTAAATATCTTCGAATTTGCTACACCCGGCCCGCCGAGCCTAAAAATTTTACGATCTGACCCTTTCCAAAAAAAGGTTTGCCTACCCCTGATTTTTTGTACGATACAATCAATGGATTTGTAAGTATCGTACTTAATAGATTCGTCTCCGATAATAGATTAATAGCGACGATGCTAATGTAGGCTGGTGGATTTGCAACGTTGATAAATGGAGCATCAGGGGTGGGAAACGGGTAGAAGACTACTCAACTTTGCCGGACGGAATAAATGAATATTGATGCAACATTAAACCGCAGTATCCCGACACGAAGAACCACGTGACTTATGGCATTTCGTCTTGCAGCCTCCGAAACAAGGTGAACATTCGAGGCCCGCTACTTCGGGCCATCTAGGCGAGAGACATCTACTATTTGATTAAGCGTAGGACGTTCAAACAGACATCGGTATTTATAAAGATAATCAGAAAGGAAATACTAATAAACTTTCACAACATTGACACTGAGTGTATTTGTCTGGGGTGTGTGTGTGTGTGTGTGTGTGTGTGTGTGTGCTTGTACGTGTGTGACTGGGGTGCGGATATTCAAATAGTTTAAACAAGTCGAAAAGATTTTCAATACCGATTTACCGATACGTAGATACGAATGTGAGTTGTACACAAAGTCGTAGATCTCTGTACAAATCGATGTTGTAAACCAAGCTGAATGTAGAATTCAAGCAATTTGGACGAATTTGAAAAAAGGTTATGCGATTTTGAAGAGTGCCCATTTAATATTACCCCCGAACGTAAGTTCTAATTGAATCCACCGAGAACACGATGCAAATTCGACCTTGGAAAATAATTTTCCATTTAATCTCGCCGCACCCCCGTTGTATAAATATGTATGTATACAGGGTGTCCCAAAATTCCTTCAACAGCCGGAAATGGGAGGTTCCCGAGATCATTTGAAGCAACATTTTCCGTTGCAAAAATGTTATCCACGGCTTTGTTCAGGAGTTATTAACGAAAAACACGGACCAATCAGAGCGCGACCTAGACGCGAGTTGGCACAGCCGGCCCGGCGCGCCAACTGTCTATTGGCCGACTGTGCCAACTCGCGTCTAGGTCGCGCTCTGATTGGTCCGTGTTTTTCGTTAATAACTCCTGAACAAAGCCGTGGATAACATTTTTGCAACGGAAAATGTTGCTTCAAATGATCTCGGGAACCTCCCATTTCCGGCTGTTGAAGGAATTTTGGGACACCCTGTACACTTCGAGTCGTAGCGAAAGAAAATATTGTCCATACTTATGGCAGGTATGAGAGTCGAGTTTTGGTGAACACGTGGTGTGGTCGTGAACCGGGGGGTGAAACGTGACGACAGAGCGTGTGCGATATATACCGAAACCATGTACAGGGTGCTTCAGAAATCGTCGTACGAACACAAAAGATGCGACCCTCGTGCAAAGTTGAAAATGAAAATACGTAAGTAGAATAGGTCAGCCAAAGACAGACGCTGTGGTACAGTCCAAGATTGGTATCGCGCTGAATTTCTCATAAAATGAGAAATTCCCAGTTTACGACAGATCGTTCGGCGAGAAAGTTCTTTCGGAAAGCCCCCATTGAAATACTCGGAAGAAATGACGGAGCTGAGAAAACGAAAAAATAAAATGGATAACATATCATATCGATAAGAGAAAATTAGATTAAAGCGAACGCTGTTAGATATCTATTGTTCCGATCGTCGAGCACAACACATCGGAAAGGAACTTTCTCGCCAACGTGAATATTTGCAAACATATAATGAAATGTACACGTTGCATCACGATTTTTGGGACACCCTGTGTACAGTGTATACCTATGTACGAACGGCAGCACGACCAGAGAAAAATCACTAAACACCTTTACAACACTACGGAGGGAGTGGAAATATGAGAAACATGAGAAAAAGAGGTAGTCGATAATTATGAAGAATATCGGTGGAAGGCGAGCGTGAATTTCCCTTCTTTTTTTTCCCACGTTGCCTGGCGAGCGAAAATCATTCGAGTCGATCCTCGATCTTTCGATTCAACGATCGCGCACGCGCGTTTTCGCCAGTCACCAATTTTCGGTAGAGACGCTTAACCTCCAGCGGCACTTTGTGCCTGAGCAAAATCGTTCGAGATCAACCAATCGGCTGGCCGTCCATGGAAATTCGATTCTCCCTGTGCTTCCAGTCAAACTTTCCCGGAAAATTTTGCTCAGACAACACGCCTGTTCCGCTACGTCGTGTTGCTACGAGACTATCGTACCGATTAGGAGACTGATGAGGCTAAAATTGTGAGGAGAAACTGTACGAGCTGTTCCGTGCGAATCGGTCGGGTTCCACATTGAAACGAACTTTGGAAAGCATAAAATTTCACTCGTTTACAATATGTATAATAGAACGTTAGAGGTGCTGTTTTCTAAGCGTGGTTTACCTTCGGACCACCGACAATTCTTTCCATGGAAAGTCCCACTTATGCGTTACAAATCTATTCGAATTAGATATAAATCTTGGCAAGATTACAATTTCCGTGGCCCCTCGTTTTGAGGTTATATTTGTGTCCTAGGGGTTATTTCAAGAAAAAAATATATATATAACATGGTGTCAAATCGGCCTGGTTTAGCCGGTAAAGTAGATTTCCCTTTTTTAATAAACCTGCAAATATCTTGGAAACTATGCGAAATATGGGAAAATATCAAGAGACCTTTTTTGTAGAAAATTAAATTTCCAACAATTTATGTCCTCTGACATTTTTCTAAACTAAACAAAACTAAACCAAACTAAACAAAACCAAACAAAACTAGACCAAACTAAAGCAAACTAAACCAAACTAATCCAAACTGAACCAAACTAAACTAAAAATAAAATAATTTTTTTGAAATTACTACTACACTACCCCGGTATTTTCGTATGCGTGGACGGGCCGGCCCTCTCCGCCCCCTCTCACGATCTATAACCATGACTCACTCTGTTCACATAATCTTCTCATTGTAGATGTCATCCTATCATAGAATGTGATCTTTTCAGAACGGAGCCTTTACGTTCCCCCGACCATTATTTCTGGGGAGAGGCAGTTCTGCAAATTCACCGAAATATAAATATACTCGAAAACTGCGCAGCTAATAGAAAAATGTCATACAACATAAATTGTTGGAAATTTAATTATCTACAAAAACGGTCTCTTGATATTTTCTCATATTTTGCATAGTTACCGAAATATTTGCAGATTTATAAAAAACAAGAAATCTACTTTACCGGCTAAACCAGGCTGATTCGACACCATGTTATACATATATACATTTTTTCTTAAAATAACCCCAACAACACAAATATGACCTCAAAACGAGGAGCCACGGAAATCGTAATTTTCCCGTCTTCTTTTCATCTGCTGTTCCCTTCGTTGTCACTTATCACGTATGTAAATATGAAACCGGAATTTTTGTATAGAAAATACACATTTATTGTATGACAATGATACAAAATATTTTATTCGAAGTATTGCCCATCGGTAGCTGCGCATTTTTCCCATCTCTCTGACAATTTGTGGATGCCACGCCAAAAAAACTGTTCCTCTTTTGAGGCAAACCAGTCATCGAGCCATTTCCGTATATTTTCGTAAGATGTGAAGCTCTGCTCAGCAAATGCGTGTCCCATCGATGCAAATAAGTTATAATCGGATGGAGCCAAGTCTGGTAAGGAAGCCGCATGCCAAAGTATTTCCCAACTAAACGCCTGAATCGTTTCCTTCACCGGTTTTGCTGTGTGTGGTGGTGCATTATCATGAAGCAAATTCACTTTGTGTTGCCTTTTTGGATATTCCGGTCGTTTTTCACGCAAAGCTTGATTCAAATCGATCATTTGTTGTCGGTAGCGTTCGGTATTAACGGTTTCGCCAGGTTTTAGCAGCTCATAATAGATCACACCCTTCTAATCCCACCGAACACAGAGCATTGTCTTCCGTCCGTAGCGATTTGGCCTTGCAGTCGATGTGGATGGTTCGCCTGGAGTTATCCATGATCTCTTGCGCTTAGGATTCTCGAAATATATCCACTTCTCATCACCAGTCACAATTCGATGGAGAAATGGCTTTCTTTTGTACCTGGCGAGCAGCATTTCACAAGTGGTTTTTCGGTTTTCCTGCTGTCTTTCATTCAGTTCACGTGGAACCCATTTTCTCATCTTCCGAATCTTTCCCACGGCTTTCAAAAACGTATGGAGGCGGCTTCTCGTGTCACATTTAATTGATCCGCGAGTTGTTGTTGCTTTTGAGCGTCATCCTCATCCAACAATGCTTGCAAATCGCTGTCTTCAAACTTTTTCGGTGGTCTTCGACGTTCTTCGTTTGTCACATGAAAATCGGCATTTTTGAATTTTTTAAACCACTCAAAGCACTGTGATTTACCAAGAGCATGCTCACCGTAAGCTTCGACAAGCATTCGATGCGATTCTGCAGCCGTTTTCTTCAAATGGAAACAGAAAATCAATGCTGTCCGCATATCATAGTTTCCAGGCAGAAAATTCGACATGTTCAACGTTATTAAAAACTATGCTGTTGTATGAAACTTGTATGGTTGTGAGTTGAAAATCTTTACCAGATGTCAAAACAAGAAAATGGCGTGAATGACGCGGTTTGACGGTAACTACATTGACAGCTAGAGCCACCTATGGGCAAATTCCGGTTTCATATTTACATACCTGGTATATTACATATTTCTTCGTTTTCTTCTTTACATTTATTAACAGATTCATTTAACTTTTTACAACATTCCCTCTTTGCGTTTACCGTTGCTTGATTAAGCATTGCAAATCTGCAATTAAAAAGAAAACAAGTTCCGCAAGTTAGATAAAGAAGCACGAATGATCGGTGGTCGAACGGTGAACTAGCGAATGCACTAAAATCGAAGTAACAATACGAGAGGATTAGATCTTGACGAAACTGGGAAAGATTAACGGCAAGCAGGCGAGATTGCATATGAAGAATGAAGAAAGATGTATGATCTGTTCTTCGTTCGCTGTCGCCGCGTAAAGGCGTTCGTTCTCGCAGTCGCAGATTCTATGGAGGATCGAAGCCGAACCTATTTCGCACGGAACAGCCCGTATAATAATAGATGAAGAAATATTAACAAGAGACGGGGACCGGGGCCAACTTACTTGAGGTCGGCGGCGGTTGCGGCGCTCGGCGAACAACCGCGTGCTCTTGGTGCGGCCCTGTGTACTCGTGCCATGTGTACGTGCTCCTATACTCTGAATGGAGCTGCTGTAACACAGAAACAAGACAGCCGGTTAACAAATTACATATCTGCCATATGCGCCAGTCGTTATCGACTCTTGTACAGGGTCTTTCAAAATTATATGTCGCGACCGCTATAAACGTGATTCCGCACCTCTGGATCGCGATCGGCGGAGATTTCTTCTAACAATCGATCGCAAAATTCACCTTTCACGAGATACCCTGTTAGTAAATTTTCTCCAAGTTACTAATTTCAAAGTTTCAAAGGTACCCAGATACAGTAATCGCTCCTTCGTTGTCCTGAATCGTGGGCACGATCGTTGTCCAGTGCCTACCCACTCCACTGCCTGTCAACGAGAGGATTAGGCCTGCGTGGATCTGGTCGCCAGATGTGTCCCAGGCAGTGTGGCCAGACGAGTCCGACCTTGAAACTCGTGAGGGGAATACAGTACCCCTTCTCTGATGACCAGCAATATGCGCAAGCGCGACGTGGATCGAGTAGGGCGCATGAGAGACACGTTGCGCAAGCGCGATGGGGATCAAGTGGGGCGAATGACGACGCGTGGCGCTTGCGCGATGGGGACGCAACAATGACAGATGACATATTACAAGTTTTAGGTTATTAACAGTTGACTTTCCGAAATACAGCACGACGTGACTCGATAACGTGTCTACCGAAGTACTAGCCCGCGAGAGTGAGAATCTAAGGGTTTATATACCCCTACAATGAATGAAATGCTCTGTTCATAATCTAATCGTGCTTAGGGCTTAGGGCCAGACTAATAACTCTAGTTTTTTGTCACTTTCAATTAAATCGGGCCAGAGCTCAGTCTTCGTTTAAAGGTTCAACTACGGTATGAAAGGTTATCTAGGACGCTTCCTGCCAGAGACGATCTAGAAGAGATTCCTGTGAGAAACCGAACGGAATATATTCTCTATCCGTAACAGCCGCCTCGGCACCACTGTGCGGCGCGGCGCGGCGCGGCGCGGCGGTCGGAAGAATTCATCTGTGGATTCCGAGGGGTCCGCGATTGCGAGAGAGAAACAAGGGTCGGCATCGAGCTAAACCGCCGATAAGAATCGAATGGTCGTCTCTCGATCGGCGTAGACACAGAGATGAATTGTACTGCGGGTGACAAGAACGGTTCATCCGAACGCGTCGCATAAAACAGGGCCATCGTTGCTATTGTCAGGCCGAGCGCAATCGAGCACAATGACGATGCGCATCGGTTCCCGTTCCCGTTCCCGTTCCTGGACGATTCATTTTCTTTTACTCCAGAGGGGGGAGGGGAGGGCAAAAAAAAATAGTTTGAACGGAGGTCGATCGATCGCGAACACGGTGAATACACGTCGTCGGCACAAAAGGGAAACGTAACGCGGCTTCGCGAAGGAGGTGCCAATAAACGGGGCTAAATGGCGCGTCTTAGCGTCGCGAATTTCCCATCGGTCTCCTCGGAGGGTTGCGAAATGTTCTCGTGGCTTGTGCTCGTTTGGTCCCGTCATTGAAAAATCGATACCTCCTTCCGGGGATTCGAGGAAAACGAATTGGAAGAGGACTCGCTGGAAACACGAACTATGTTCGTTAAACGTGAAAGTACGTAGTATCTACGCGTATACGCTTTCAACAGTTACACTTGTTGAGGTTTTCCATTTTTTACGAGCACAGTTTTCAACAACAAAAATCTGAAAAAGTTCTGTAAAATGCGCCTTGGGATCCAAAATATGGCAGATTTTTTTTTGCGAATTTTACAACGTGACTACCCACGCGGAAAAGTTAGAGGACTGAAATTTTTTACTCGGAGAGGTTTTTCTTGGTCAGCTTTCGAATGGTTCGATAGCCGCTGAAAAAGCTCCAAGGGCAGTGTTGACCATCGATCTTAATCGGCTGGGCCCAGTGTTTTAGTAGCATTTCTTTGGACATAGTATTTAAATCGTATATATTATACAAGAATTGAAAATAGTTACTATGGTTACTAAGTTGTTCAAATCTAGCATCTAGTGCATTTAGTGCTTGATCGATAGTAAAATAAAAAAATCTATTTTATATTTTTCTTCTGGATTTTTCTCACACTTACAGCCAAAATGGCACCCCGGGCAAATGCCCGGGTTGCCCCCCCCCCTCCCAGAACGGGCCCTACTGGGCCCTTTGATCGACAAGAACGGCAGGGTAGCGAAAACTACTCTTAGCGGAAACTATATTCGACCGATTGAAGGTTCGTCGAATCGAAGTTTAATCGACAAATGTACACCGAAAGCAATTTTGATCGGTCGAAAATCAAGCGAAATGAAATTTCATTGAGAACTCGGCACGGCGGAGCTAAATTTGATTGACGAGAGCTACAAATTGTATTTCGCCGGTGAAAAATCTAGCAAAATGATATTTAACCGACAAATGGCTGTTCAAAGTAAGTTGACATCATAGTAACTCGACTGAATCTCATTCGATGGCTGTTTAAAACTATAATTGACTAGCAGGAGTTCGCTAGAACTTACGTTCGAACAACTAAGGGCAGGATTCCGGCAACAGTTTACAGAGTTCACCGAAACGAATTTTCGATCGAGGAGGACTCTCCGGAACTGAACTTCCGGTAGAGACTACAATCAACTAGAAAAAACAACAGCCTAAAACCACATCCGCGACGGATTCAAAGTCCACAGAAATTTCACGTAGTTCTACGGAACCGAATTCGCCGGGAAGTCCAGCGAGGCTTTAACTGCAACTTCGACTAACAATAACACGTCCCGGCTCTCACATTCGCTGACTTCTATTCATCTCGGACAAATGTCCAACGGCAGGAAGTACAGAAATACCTTGACGTTTACGCTACAATGGAGAAAATGGAGGGTGAGTCGTGTCCGTGAGCAGTCTCGCATCTCTTGTACAGTTTATCCTCTTGGTAGGCTGTGTAGCCTGATTTTTAAAGTGTGCGCCATTGTGTCGCGTAAACTTGTAAATATTTTGTCGAACACCCTGGGTGCATCTACAATCTACAGTGTGTCGCACACATTTTTACACAATTTATCGACCACGCTACGTGCAATTCTCTTCAGAACATTCTTTAATGCACCGTTTGCTTGTCCATTCGTCGAAAGAATTGGTCTGTTTTCTCATACGACATTTGAACTTTTAGCAATTTCAACTGGCGCCTCAGAATCGCCGTTCGAGTGCAAAGGGTTAATAAAGAATCTAACGTTCCCATGCAGTTAGCATGGTGAACGTTCCATTTCACCAACAGCATCATAGCGCTCTCTCTCTCTCTCTCTCGCTTCACTACCTGAGCGCGCCTCGCTTTATCGCACCAGCGGGCCTAAGGCCCTCTCACTCGCCCCAATGACCGGGCCTCCTCTCTCTCCCACCTTCACAGTTCACCCACAGTACAAAAAATAGTACATTACCTGCACCTAGGTGGCTTTTTCCCCGATTTTCTATCCCGCAGGCAAAAATGTGCAGGTGGCGCATAAAGACCACCTGCGGAGACTAGGAAAATTGGACAAGATCTCTCCTAGTATCTGAAAACTTCCGAGTGCTGGTTTCTCGCTCACCACGAAGACACAAGAGAGGTATTGAGTAAAGATCTGACCCCGTTAGTGAAAACCTTCAGAGTGCTGGTCTCTCGCGCACCACGAAGGTTTGACCTAACGTACCTCAACCTCATCGTTCATGAAGACCATCAGAAGACTACAAGGAACATCGCCACTGCCACAGCCCTCCCCTGAAAACTTTGTCTAAATCCCCTTTTTTTCCGTAACTAAAATAATATTTAGATTCCAACCAAACAAATTGTTAACACGTAGAGTCATCCCCTTTTAGTTTAAATACTCTTATTTTTCTTTATTTAATTATTAATGCTTTTCTTATTAACTTCCCGATTTTATAGGGAAGTTACTGTAATTACCCCGAAAATCGAAAATCGATTTTTTAGCAGATCTTCACGTTTCATGGTCATTGCAGTCATTTTAGACTATTTTCAGCAAAATGTTCGTATGTGTGTGTGTGTGTGTGTGTATGTGCGTATGGCCGTTTGTATGTTATCAAATTTTTCGTTAACGTTTTCTGAAAAAGTAACAACGCGATCAGAATGATGAATGCTGCAATCGATGTGTCCCGCTGTAACTTAGAGCTGATTAGATTTTGGTCCACTTTGGACCAGTAGTTTTTTAGTTTTTTTAGTTTTTTTAGTTTTTTTCGAAAGAAGTTCATTCAACAATGCAATTTATACGAGAGGATGGACATTTTCCACCGAATAAACAAACGTAATTATATATATTTCATTTTTAATTTTTTTTTTTCAATTATGCAACTAATGCTAACGAATCGGGAAGTTCTTTGTGTGACTCTCCAAGAGTCACACACCAAATATAAAACATTAATAGCTGTAGACCCTACTAGCCATGAGTACTAATAACCCTCTCGCAAGAGCAGTCGTACCCGCGAACCGCGAACTCGCGAAGCGAGTGAGCAACAACAACCCTATTCGCGAGCGAGCGAAGCGAGCGAGCAACAATAACCTCACTCGCGAGCGATCGGAGCGAGCGAGCAACAATATCCCTCTAGTTTTTTCTTGATTTAACTCGTTTCTTTCTTATATATTCCTATGTGTTTAACTTCAAATAAAATTATTGTTTATCTTGAAACTTGCGTCCAAGCTCAATGAACACCACCTTTTTGGTCCTCCACTGCGATATCGCGAATCCCACTAAGGGAACAGGTTACCGCTCGTCTGTTCCCGTGCCAATGTTACCGATGCTCCGCAAGGAAAGCATCGCGACGTAACAAGAACTACGGGTGACTCGAGCGGAAGCAGAAAGAGCATGAAACCAGTTGACCGGTGACGGTGACAATAAACAGACGCGTCGCGTCGCGTCGCGTCGCGTCGCGTCGTCTATGCGTCACGATACCCCCATTAATCTCTCGGCAAGAGGAGGGTTGGAAACGTTCTCCAGCGACGGGGTGGAGAACCAGCTCGGAAAAAATCGATACAGGTCCCCCTCTTTCCTGGTGGATTTTCTAAAACCTGACAGATTCGTAGCGCGCCGCTAATTGCGTTGTCCCGTTTCCTCAGAGTCGATTGATTTAGTTACTTAACCTAGATACGTACAGCTCGGACAGAAAACGTAGGCGGAGACGCGTCGCGACGCGATTTCACCCTCCCGGGGCTGGAACAATTGCAGCGCGTGCACTCGTTTTAAACTGTTGTCATTTTTCTCTTCTCCGGAGACAACGGGAGGAACGAGCGAGCCAGCCGACGCGACGACAATAGGGAGAATGTCGAGCAGCCTTCTTCTTTCGAATTTAGGGCTCGCGATACACTTGTACCCTCCATTTTTTTACTTCCGTTCGTTTTTCTGTTCGTTTTCTGTGTTTCGTACGATCTGTAGCGAGCCTTCCAAGTCTCGTGTCCAGATGAACGCGATTGTTTCATGCCCTTTTTAGTTTCGTCGCGATTCAAACGCGAGAATCTGGGCTGCGTAGGCAACCTGTTATTCGAATCGAATGCTTCCCGCGCGAAGTCAAGCGAGAACGAAGCGAGCAGCGTTGCTGTCGCTTGCTACTTTCTTCATTTAGCGTGTCAACGATTAGTAGCAGACTTTCGCTTCTCTGACTCTTTTTCGAATATGTACACTTCGTTGTCCAAAGACCGGGGGTTTGAGCGGACAACAACCGTGCCCGGACACTATTTTTGATTTATGACTGCGTCTTTAGTGAAACGGCTAGTTAAATGACAAAAAAAGCATTCGCAGTCAAAAGCAGTCAACTGTCTGGCTTTAAAAAACTCCTTATTTCCTTGCCATATTCCTTTCCTATTGTTCTCCGTTCTGCGCGGGTCTAGACAGTCCTGGGACACATCTGGCGACCAGATCCACGCAGGCCTAATCCTCTCGTTGACAGGCAGTGGAGTGGGTAGGCACTGGACAACGACCGTGCCCACGATTCAGGACAACGAAGGAGCGATTACTGTACAGACATGGTCGTTCGCATGTCCGCCCTTAACTGCCTCTGCACATTCGGTTAATAAGTTCCTGTTTGCGGTTACGGTGACCTCGGTTCGCGAAATAAAAAGCGAAAGCACAGTCAGTCGACCGCAAACCTTCGAACTCGAGAGAGTGCGAAAAAAATGCGGAACAGTTTTGCAAGCTCGAGTATTCCTTCGCGCGAGGCGAATTAATAAATTAACGGGTCGACGTGGCGGAATGTTCGCTCTTTGACGGGTTCAATCATTTGCTGTTTTTTTTCGTTTTTTCTTTCTACTGCTCCCCTCGGATACGGGATCGGATAACGCCGCGCCGCGCCGCGCCGCGCCGCGCCGCTGGAACGTTCCCAGCGCTCCGTCCCGGCGTTCATTGTACCAATTAAAACATGCTGCAAGGTTTCGATAGAGAGACAGACAGACAGGTCGATGCTTGGGGCTTCCATAATCCATTTGCAAAAGCTTTAGGCTCATATGTCTTTCGAGCCGCGAATAATTATTGTAATTTGGGCCGTCGCGCGTCGCGTCGCTGAAAACTGAAAACCAGACTGTCCTCAGGATGTTGATTAAAAATATCACAAAATCCTGTGATTTTTTTCCATTGAAAAACGGTCGTAACGCTTCGGGAGGGACTCCTAACGCTAATTATTAGACTGCGGATTTTTATGCTTTTTTATTCTCATTTATAGAGAAATTAGCTGGGTTAAATATAAAACAATAAAATATTAGAAAAATCCAATAGCGGTTGTTACATTGTGTTCAATGTAAAGACGCCATTAAAGGATGAAATGAATTTTTATTTAACTCCTGCTGCGACATATCTAGCATTTTATGAATAACAAAATAGCACAGTTGATTGTCAGTAATTTGAAAAAGTACCTCTACGTGTATCGAAACACGAATGAAACAAATGCTAATATTATTGTGCAGGACAAACAATTCTTCTCGCGAGGTAAATAAAAAGTATACTCTATCATCATTCATGCTATATTTATCAGATTCTGTGACGGACACACGAACGAAAACAATAGATGTATTCGCTTCTGAGTGCACCGAAAGGTGAATAAAAGAGGGTGGTGAATACCGGGTGGTTCACGACGAACAGGCCACCTAAATAACTCCGTTAGGATTAGAGATAGAAGAAAATGTTAGAGAGAAAAGTTGTACTATTAAAGGGGCCTCATACGATACCAACAAAATTTTTGTTTCATGTAATTTTTTTTAGAGATATGAAGGTCACCTTCATTTTTTTTTAATGGAATGAGGTAGTTTTTAATACATCAATCGATGCAGCTGGACATTCGTTATAAAAGAGTACTAACTAAAACACCATTACTGTTGTATTAAGACGTTTACTTACTTGTGTAACGTCTTAGTACGAGAGTAATGGCGTTTTAGAGTTATTTAAATTGAAATACCTCCTGAACTACTAACTTTTCGACATACATAGGTTAGTACTACTTTTTTCATCGATTGATGTATTAAAAACTACCTCACTCTATTAAAAAAAAATGAAGGTGACCTTCATATCTCTAAAAAAAAATTACATAAAAACAAAAATTTTTTTGATATCGTATGAGCCGCCTTTAATAGTACAACCTTCCTCTCTAACATTTTCTTCTATCTCTAATCCTAACGGAGTTATTTAGGTGGCCTGTTTGTCGCGAACCACCCGGTATATGTGTATATAAGTGCGCGAGACGAACGATGAATCGTTGTCGCAAGACACAGACTAAACAAAAAAGTAAAATATATTATCTCTAACATTCTACTATGGACACGATCGAAATCTTTTCGGAATTATTCGGATTTATTCGGATTTATTCGGAATATCCACGAGTCTTCATAACAGATAAGAAAAAAGAAAAAAGAAAAAAGAAAAAAGTATCACTAATCGATCACCGTGTTCGTAGCCTGGATAACGATCTCCACGAATCGATCCTCGAATCGCAGAAAGCGCTCCTGTGTAACGTCCATGGGGAAATTCGGCTCGGCGAAAGCTCGGAACGCACCGAAAGAATAAACAAACGCGCGACAAGACACGTTCGCAAAATACGTGGAGGCTCGCGAAAGTGAGCGGCCGCAACTCCGGTCGCGAACTACGTCGATATCTCGCGACGGCCTGTCTATCGATTTTCATACGTTCATTTATTAATGGCGATGTAGGGCACCGTTAACCTTTTCATGTGTCGCCGCCGCCGCCACCACCGCCGCGCCGCGCCGCGCCCACAGCCGATATTTCCGTCGAATTAACGCGTCGCGACGCTACCTACCTCGATATCCAATTAACATTTTGCGAATCGGCGCGTCGCGCGTCGTTCGAGACCCTGGACACGTTAATTGCCCGCAGAAAACAATTAGCGGCTGCTACGTACAAACTACGAACAGCGTGCTGCGAAATGCTGTTGTCTCTCTTCGCTTAGAAAGATCGAATCGATCATATTTCAGAAACAATATGCCTAATCGAATGCGAGAATCGTTGAATGTCTTCGGAACAATACAATTGATCTTTTTCAACAAATTAAAAAGAACATCTACTTTATTCAATTCGTAAAATCGTAATTACTTAGAAAGAGGCACTCCTCTCCGATTTTGATGAAATTTAAATATTAGGTTGGGGAAAAAGTAATCCATTATTTCTTCGTTAGATGGCTTTAGTGATATATATCTCGTAAAGACAACTTCAGGCTTGTGCAGGAGTAGTCTTTCAAAATTGAAAGCTCACCTTATATACATAAGTACATATGTATGTACAGCGTGTTTATGGAAAAAAAGGAATAGTTTTTATTAATTAGCAATAGTTTTTTGCGAATATCTCGAAAACTAAAAAGCGACACCTCACCCCCTATATGTGAAAAGGAAAATGTTGTTCAAACTGTCCAAATCTATAACATATTTAAATTTTATCAAGATCGGAGAGGAGTACCTCTTTCTAAATATTATAATTACCAAAACGATTTTTATTCATTTTCAATATTTAACCACTGGATTAGCGCATTAACTATTTTACTACGTTTTTATTAGCTCGCTTTCTTGTTTGTCTGTTTGTCAGTTTGTCTGTTTGTTCGGTACAAATCTTGCAATTGATTTTAAACTAACTTCCCGATGCGCTAGAGACTCGAAATTTTAAACATAGCTCAGAACTGGATGACAATGCAATATTCCGAAAAAAAATTTTTTTCTTACAGCAAATACATAAAACTAAACGATCCCGTGAGCATCAACGTGTCATGCGGTAGCAATAGATCTCTAAAATTAAAAAAAAAACAGAAAGAAAATCGCACGACATCGATTCTAATCCGAATTTTAGAAAATGTGATTTTCACGGCGTGACAAAGCCTCTTCTGACTCTGCGTGACAAAAGTTGGTCCGTTTGAAGCGTTCAAAGATCTGCTCGGAAAACGATCAAAGGTCGGGAAAGCTCCGCATGGAACCGGACGATGGTGGACAAACGAACGAAGGCGAACGGTGCGCGAGCGAAGGCTCGCGGAATAATGTCGTTAAAGGTTCCACTTAACGAGGCAGCCAGTTAATTGATAATTACGCGGCGGCCCGGAGAAAACTGCATCGAGAGTCGAGGGGGTATAAGATCGCGTGCGCAATTAATCGGGAGACCGGCGCGGCGCGGCGCGGCGCGGCATCGCCTCGTATAATTGCACGCGAAAATCTCCCTCTCGACCCTCCCCCGCCAATGTCCCATGCCCTCGGTGAACGAGCGCGGAGGTGGGGGTTACATGGAATGGAAATCGCCATCGCAGGTTTTAGTCGACACAGTTTTCGAAATAATTCGACGGAGTCGAGTTCGACGCAGAATTAACTCGGCGAGAAATGCAAATATTAATTGATTAATTTTTAAAAATGTAGTCCTTTGCATATTGTAGATTTATTTCCCTCTGGAAACACCAAGAAGTTACTATTCGAACGAGCCGATAGAAGATTCGACGCAATTACCGCTGAAACGTGTACAGTAGACCGTACGCCGTGCCGCGCCGCGCCGCGCCGCGCCGTACACCGATCTCGATAATGGCGCAGAAACGCTGCGGAAAGTTGTTTTCGCGAGACAGCAATCAGTCAGAACGGACAAAACTAGATTTCAGTTTCGTCGCATGGAGAGTGAGGAGGGCTGGGGGGGGGGAAGGGGAGCGGGGAGGGTCGAACCCTCGGTCGCGTATAATTCGAATAATTTGTCGAGAGGGAGCACGGTCGACGGAGTCCGTCGATCGAACGGAAAATTATCTGAAAACGGGAGAATCGTAGGCTCGTTCCCAGAAACCGCGGAATTGTTTGACGACCCGGCGATATCGATTCCGTCGGTTCCGAATATAGAAGCCGCGAACTTTCCACGAGGACGGGGGCCACGTGTTCACGTCCGTCCCCGGATTCATTAACGAAACCGCCGCGCCGCGCCGTGAATGAAACTTTCCTTAATCTAAATCTAAACTGCGGAGCGCGCCCGCGAGGCCCCGAGAACGTTTAACCCTTGAAGATCTGCGCATAAAGGTGCCTTTATACCGAGATCCGCGGCGGACTTGAGTCCGCGGCCCCGGCCATAAATTTCCAGCGCGTTGACGGGGCCCGCAGTGCCCCGCTATGTGCGTGGCACAAAAAAAAGGTCTCTCTGGGCTCCACGGCTTCACGGTACGTTAAGTTTAGGGAAACGATAGCTTCCCTCTAAAGCGGTAGGATACCTTCAGATTGTAATTAGCAAATAACTAGAATATGTTGCTAGAAAACTTGGGTTTGCGAATTTTGGCTTTTTGTCCTTATACGCTGCACACTCCAACAACAATTTAGGTAAAACAAACGCTGCCCTAAAGAATATTCAGCAATATTATTCAGCAATCTTTATTGAATTGTTTGTTATTCCGGGTCCATAAGATCGCTGAATATTCTTTAGGACAGCGTTTGTTTTACCTAAACTGTTGTTGGGGTGTCGTACACTACGAGTGTGCGGTGTGCACAGGTTAATACCGTTCATGGTAAGTGCATGTCACTTTGATTTTTTCGCGGGCACTTACAATTGCCGAAATCGCCGGACGCGAAATGATCTTTTGATGAAATGTTGATTTAGCAAATCTATGAAAATGGATTTCTGGGAGTTTATAGTGAAAACATTCGACATCAGAATTCCTGTCCGTAAAGACCTAACAGTTATTATTTATCTCCTAGATTGTTCAAAATCAATGGCTCCGAAAAGGGGTACTGTATTGAGATCATTCAGGTAAGTTTTGCCACTCGGCGAGGTATTTTCTTTATTTAATTATTAATACTTTTCTTATTTTTTCTTTATTTTAACTTGTTTCTTTCTTATATATTCTTATGTGTTTAACATCAAATAAAATTATTGTTTATCTCGAAACGTGCGTCCAAGCTCGATGAACACCACCTTTTTGGTCCTCCACTGCGATATCGCGAATCCCACTAAGGGAACAGGCCGAACAGGTTAACGCTCGTCTGTTCCCGTGCCAATATTACCGATGCTCCGCAGGGAAAGCATCGCGACGTAACACCTAATATAAACGCGGAGGGGATGACTCTTTATCTCTCTTTGGAAAATAAAAATTCTTCCCATGTTGGATTGCAGAAACCTAAACACGGTAATAATTTGGTTCGGACTCGGTGGAGGTTTCGGGGACTGAGTAATCTCAGGGGCTCCATGGATCGTGAAAGTTGGAGGATCATCGCGGAGCGGAGTGGCGGATAGCGAAATAGTGGTTCAAGCGTTCATTTATCCGCCATTGAAAAAAGCCCGGCCGGCTGCACGGAACGGTGTAACCGCGTCAGAGAGACAGATTATCGGTGTCGTTATCGTCATTATTAACGGCAGGGCCGTCATCGGCGTCGTTGAAGTGGAACTCGAGGATTTACGAGCCACTCGGCGGCACGGTATCCGACTGTTCCGAACGCGTCGCACAGCCCGCAAAAGTGGTTCAACACGAAATCAGTCCCCGATTTCTCGTCTCGTCGTTGCGCGTCGGAGGTAGCGGCTGCTCACCCTTTTAGTTGAAAAGGGACTCTCTGTTTCTCTCTGTTTCTCTCTGTCTCGCCTACGCTATCTATCTATCCCTTTGTCTGGCTCGTCTAGATGCTAAAAGTTTTCCCGACGCGCGATACCACAGCGTTCCATATCGATTCGCGAGACGGCCGCGCACGGACCGACCCGGCCCGGTCGGTTCAAAGAGCCGCCAGCCGAAAGCAGTTCAAAGTTGAAGCAGCGTGAGATAATTAATAGTGTCGGCTGTCGCTTGAACCCTTTTGCCAGGCACAATGGTCACACGCCGACATTTTCGCCCGTTCTTTTCCTCGAGCCTCGCATTGCCGATGCTCGGCTGCCGACTACCGATGAGTGCCACACCAATTATTACGCTGACTTTCCAACGACCCTCCACAGGCAGATTGTTTCGCTCGGCGCGGCGCGCGGCGGAACGAGTTTGTCGATACGAAACCCTCCGGCGCGGCGCGGCGCGGCGCGGCGGCCAATAGTTTACAAGATATTCAGCTCCTCATTAACCCATTAAGGGCCGCTGTTCTACTTCGATGACACTTTCGCTTTAATATTTGATTACCCCTAATCCGCGACTACGCTCTACCCGGCGCAGGCTCTTCTCTCACCACTTATACCGTCAAGTCTACAATTCGTAGGTTCTGCTATTAGTAAAATACTAACACAGCGAGGTAGATTTTAACCAGCTTTCTTGTAGTTCGTGATTTTCTAAAAAATGGTGAAAAGGTGAAAGGTTGTCAGAAACGATGCTCACGAGTGACTCTTTTCTTTATCAAATGTTATCCTTATGATCCTGCGAACCCAATTTCAACAATAATGCCCGATACATAGTAAAAATGACCGTCCGATTTCATTATCGCGAAAACCAGATCGAACCGAAAAAAAATTTATACAATTGGGGGGACGGTATTCGCGCAATTTGGCAATCACGCGCGGCCTCTGATTTCGGTGGTTCGACACTTCCGTCGATCCCAGGGAAATCCGAATGAACGACTGTCGCCGGAGGGCGCAAACGAAAACGAAGCGGATACCGGCGCGGAGAGGCGCGGCGGGGCGCGGCGACGGAAATCCTCCGCGACACAACAAATTCGACGACGATGTTCGAACTCTGAATAAATCACGGGCGCGAACGAGGAATCAAGAACGTAAATAAATCGTTTGAACGTCGCCGTCGCGACGTGTGTAACGATGTAAATGACGTGGTAGAAATGGACGAGATAATTAAAATCGCGTTGAGAATACGGGCTTGATTGCGGACGGTACCGAGAAGTTGCACCACTCCGTCTACCGCAGTTTAGGAAGGTCTACAGAATTTTAGGAAGATTCACAGAAACGTTTCCTTATGTCGATCGTAGATTGTTGTTAACAAGATTTATTAATGATTTCAGCGCACTGGTTCGATCAATTTTTATATATGTATAACCACTATTTACAAATTTTCACAATATCTTTATTTCAACGTTTATTTTAGATCGTTCTCAAGAAAATTTTTAAGAATTGCGTCAGTAAATTAATAATTAATACTATATTCTTGAGAATGATCTAAAATAAGATCGAAACGTTGAAATAAAGATGTGAAAATTTGCAAATAGTGGTTATATGTATATAACAATTGATCGAACCAGTGCGCTGAAATCATTGAAAAATCTTGTTATTCACAGAAATGTCTACCAGTTCATCGTTAGAACGTTTTATCAAGTGTATAAAATAATTAACCCTTTGCACTCGGAGCTAATCGAGCGCAGTGGTTAAGCGAAATTTTTCGAAAAGGAAATCAGCGATGAAAGACCGAAGTTTGAGATGAGGAGGTGTCGTCCTAGATATCTGATCGTGGGCGGGGAAAGATTGAGAAAAAGGGATTCCCGCGTCGATAGGGGACTTTGTCGTAGCAATAAACGGTGTTGGGGGGTGGTTGTCGCGGGTTCCACGCGGCTTGCCAAGTAAAAGGACAGAGACGAAGGAATTGCGGCGCGGCGGCTTCGTCGGTGATGTAACAAACACGGCCACGGCCCGTTGACTCTCGTGCTCTAGAGGAGGTCCTGCACCTTTAGATGCGGGCGTGCTATCAACACGATTGCGCGTTGCAAGCGCCGCGGGGGGTGGCGGGTTGCAACCAGAGGGAAAGAGGGTGAAACCAGAAGGGGGGAAGCGAGAGGGGGGCATATGGCCAAGCGGCGCGGCGCGGCGCGGCGCGGCGGCAGAAGTCAATGCACCGCGTTCCTCCAACCGGCTGCGCCGCGTTGTGCACCGAGTATCGACGAAGCCGGGACGGTGGCGCAGTGCCGGTGTTCTCCTACTCCATCGTCTTCATGCCAGCCGCATGCAGACGTTGAAATACTGCGTGTCAAAGTCGAATCACGGGGACAGCTGGCGTTCTTCCGAGCCGTTCGCGCGTTTCACACGATCCTGAAAGACGCGACGCAAACCGACCCTCCAAATGCAATTTAAATTCCCTGCTCTTCCTCGTCCGACGCCGCGCCGCCCCGCGCCGCGCCGCGCCGCGCCGCGCCGCGCCGTTCGTTACCCCGTCAATCCCGTCCCCGCCGACACAATTAATCGTCTGGAATTAAAAATCAATTTTTCGCTTCTTCCCCCCACCCGAAAAATTGCCCACAATCCATTCACCCCTAGTGCAGCATGTACAGATAATAGCTCTCGGATATCGCGCCGATGAACAGTCAGAGTTTTTCATGATTAATTTTGCCCACGAAAATAACCGTGTCCGCGGCTAGCGAGGGACCTAGTTGCGCGGTTACATGCGATTTTCGCGGTGCAGGTTAACAGACTGCGGAGTAAGGTAACCCGATTTGCGTCACCTGCTACGTATGCAGTCGTAGACGCGATGCGATAAGAAAAATGACCGCAGCATCGTACACACCGGTGAACGTAAAAACGTAAATTCGTCTGCCCTAGCTTGACCAACGCACAAGCTACGAAAAAAAAGGAAACGCATCAGCCAAATTGAAGTGTGGAAACGGGGTACGGCGGTTACCGTAGGAAAATCATCTTTGATTACGTTCGTTGGAAAACGTGCCGAAACGCGGACAGCGTTTCCGAAGCGAGTCCGAACGACTAAAAGAATGGTTTCTGTTGGTGGCTCGCGTCACGCATTGCAGCGAGCAAGTGGTAAAGTCAACGTTCGTCGCGACGCGACGCGAGGAGAACGGCCGGTGCACGGTGCACGGTGCACGGTGCACGGTGCACGGTGCACGGTGCACGTGACAGTGAATATCGACGAACGAACTAGTGGCGCAGTGCCGGTTCCTCCTACCGCTTTCCGTGACGCTCGGCCACTGGGAATCGTGTTGGCCGATTGTGCAAAGGTGACGCGGCGAAATCCGCGAATCGATATCACGGCCGCCACGAATACTCCACGTATCGTTGGATCGCCCTTAAAAAGAAAAGAAAAAACTTCCAGCCGATCCGGCCCGACAAATCTCCGATAAATCACGGCGACCCCGCCGCGCGCCGCAAAGAGTCGCGCGAAAACTGCAGCCGCGATTCGAAGAACAATGCGCGCCGATAAGGCGAACGAACGTACGATTCTTCGACGACTGTTGTGCACTCGTAGCGAAGAATCATTCTTTGTGCTAGCGGACCGCGCTGTCATAATGTTCCCGAACCATTCGACCCTTCGGAAACGGAGACTTTCAAGAAAATTTTCAGCATCTTCGGGGAGAGTTGATCGAGCTTCGAATTACCGATCAATGTAACGAATAGACTACGAATCTTTACGCGTTTATGCGTTTGAAAAATTACGGAAAATGCTGAAACGTATTCCAGATCTCAAAGGCTACTACACCGAAAATAAGAGGTTTTATTTAATTCCACTCTCTTAAAATGTCCCTAAAAAAATGGAACATTGAAGAATTATATCTTACAGCGAAACAGAACAATGGCACTACTTCGCTTCGATTTCTGAGCGATGCTTACAACTGTTTGAATTGATCTCCTCTTTCTCGATTACAGTTCACCGGCGACAGAACGGGGAGGGAAAATGTAATTTTTTTGTGCGGAGGAAAGGCAAGTCGATTGCTATTCGATCTACCTGCGACCTACGGAATCGTTGAAAATTCTCTGTGGCTTGTTTGCGAAGAACGAATCGTTTCCCTGGGAACTTTGCGCCGAGCCGGCGGAATCGCCATGAGAATCAATTCTGCCCGACTGCGTATTGCACTCGCATTTCAGGAGAGAAAAAAAGTACTGTATTACGGGCGTGGGGAGGCAGTTCTCGTTAAGCCAATCAACGTTGCCCTCCGGTAATTCTCCTGGCTCCCTCCAGAAAAGAGCTATAACGCGTCCTAGTTTCGGAGATCGACGCGCGGCGCGGCGTGGTTCCCGGAAAGGACTTTTTCGTCGTACCGGCGACGATGGTGACGGGGATGTTGGCTGAAAAATCAATGATGGGAACAACGTTGTTACTATACCAGAGGGATCGCCGCCCCGTCGCGACGCGACGACGAGATTTTCCTGACCGGCCGAGGATAAAGAATAAAGGGGGAAACGATGCTGTTCGGTTGTCATGAGTATTTTTAACGGATCCAAGTTTATTCCATTAACATTTTTAGAGACCCGAAATAATCTGGAATTTCTCATGGAATCGTTGTCGAGCGAAAGATGTTCAGGAGCGAATGCTCGCCGTGTCACTAATTCTCCGTGAGACTAATTCGCCGTGTAATCGGCCGGGAGTCGGGTCGGCCAGCTGACGCTCCAATTTCGCCGTGAAACGAGCAAGAGATGATCGGAACGATAACAGGGAGTCCTTTCATCGGGGAACAGTCGTCGTAAGAACAACCGGAAGACTGGAATCGGAAACGGTCTTTATACGTATGTCGAAACGTCGCGTTGTAGTCGTCGTCGTTGTACTGTCCAATCAACTACTGGATAAAGAACGGGCAAGAAAGAACGACGCGGCGAGCGATTATCAGCTAATGAGACGCGTAATTGCAAAACGCGCCGGACGTTGAGCCTTCCCTGCTCCTGTTTGAAAAGCGCGCGCCCAGCGGTAAAAAAGTTCGCGACCGACACGCGAATTAGCATTTACTCGCGAGGACGCAATTTCACAGATTTTACGTACCCTATTAGACGAAAGAATGAAGGTCCTTCGGGCGAATATACATATTTCTTCTGTTTCTGGAATTTTAAGTTTCCGGAGGCTCTGCGAGAGTATCCGCGTTCTAAATGTCTGGAGAGGTCTTTATTGCGCGGTCGGTCACCGGAGACGAATTTAATTAAAATGTAAAATGAAATTTCTCAATTCTTCTAATGTTTTTACCATTTTCATTCGCAGCTAGTAATTTTTGCCATGAACGCATAAAACACAGCGGAACGCGACCAATCTCGCTCCCGATCGGCCGGATTGTTCAATCGGAGAGAAACAATGCTGACGAGATAAAGAAGCGAGGACGACCCCGAAATTCTCGCAATTACGAGTAGCAGAGCGCGGAGCATGATTAATGCATCGGCTTCCTCGAAGTATGCAGTATTCATGGGAACCAATTTTCGCCGGGATCGATATTTTACTGGTCGGCGCTGTCCGTGTGTGCAGTGTGCACAGGAGGATCGCGGAAAGCGATCAGCGTTCAAGCGCCGAAATGATTAATAAGAAACGTGGGGCCAGAAACGCAGGACCGGGTTTTTTGATCCTGTCGTTAAAGCGTCGAATCGCAACTTCTCCCGCGCGGGGCCTTTTCGATTTCGATGAAAAATGTTTTTTACACAACGGTAGAAACAGGAGGAACGTGGGCGTGGTTCTGGAACCGGTAAGAACGCAGCAATTCCTCGGCTAGGAGATTTACGAGCCGTGGCTTAAGGTAAACCGCAAAACGCGAACACACGATCCTACCACTCCCACCCCCATCGCCTATTTCGAGCCTCTCCACGCGAATTAATCCGCGAACCGTGAAGGTTGAGACCCGGGTTCCGACAAGTGTCACTTCTGAACGATAAAAGAAATTTAGAGGGAACGCTGCCGGGATTTATCAAAGATCGCGTTCCGTTCCGGAGGAGTTGGAGATGTTGGATTAGTGCGCGGGGCTTGCGAAAATTTTAAGACCCCTGGAAAAAGGATTGATCCCGTTCGGAACGAAATCAGGAAAATTTTCAAAGTCTGATATTTCAGAGTCCCTCGGTAAATCTCTCGCTTGATAGCAGGCATGGATGTAACCAGAACGAATATTCAGACTGTCATCTATACAACACTGCTAGCAAACGCACAAACAAAAAAATACTTTATACTCAGGTAAATATTTACATTAGGGGCTTCCTTACCAATTTTGATGACTTAGAAATATGTTGTCAAGGTCATCATTCTGAACAACTCTTTTTCCTATACATGTGTCACGTCCAGTGGTTTAGCCAATAATAATAATTCATGATAAAATCAAGCATAACATACATTTTCTCAATATCTTTTATATATTTGCTTCGATAATGTTGTACGAGAAATAAAATATCAAATTAATGTCAAACTATCGTATATTATACCACACTGCGTGCGATAGAATTAGGAAAACTCATTTTTCGTTTGAATCTTTATTAAACGAAATAAATACGTAGCGAAATTTATTTCATTAAATGATTGAGTCATTTCCAAATATAAATCGTGAGCTAATATCCGCTGAAGACTGACCATCACTAAAGACTGCGTAGGAATTTAGAAGAATCGATGAGCAATTTGTTGCTAGGAGATAAACAAATGTAATATCATCTGGTCAAGAGGAGGATAAAAAATACAATGCACATAATTAAGAAGAGAGTGACTGAGAGGAAAGCAGTTAAGAAGAAATCGAACTACGAGATAAACAAATGTAATATGATCCAGCCAAGAGGAAGACGAAAAATATAATAGTCGAGAGTGACAGAGATGAAAGCAATTAAGAGGAAATGGTGATGAAATAATCACCTGACGAAAATTAAGAACAAAGGATTGACCAACCTATAAAAGGGACAGCTCATCATCGGGAGCGCACTCGTTTGCATTCGTTCATCAATACAAGATCTAATGGTCAAAAGTTACTGTGCCAATCAAGTCCAATATTATAATTATATATTATAGAATGAGACCCTGTTTTCTTTCTCATCCCCACAGCGTGTTTAGAAGCAAAATGTAAAGAAAAGCCGCGCCGGGACAGGCTTACGTTGCCGCAGAGTGTGCAGGAATACGAAAAATTCAATACAGTATTAGCGATAGTTTTTTGCGATTATCTCGAAAACTAAAACCGAGCGGCGGTAACATGTATAGGAAAAAGTTGTTCAGAATGATGACCTTGACAACATATTTCAACGTCATCGAAATCGGTGAGGAGGCCCCTAATGTAAATAATTACCGAATTCCAGTGCGGAACGTAAGAATTCATGGTGAAACAAACGAGCACGGACGCGTTCTCCACTCGTTGTTAATTGTATTCCGGCGCGTTTATGAGCGTGCGAATCGTTCGAATCTGGCCATTCGGACGAATCAAAGTAAATTCGCGAAATAATTTCCAGCAGGCTCGATGGCCGTCGATCAATGTCCAACTTGGCATTGTTCGGTTCCGACAATGTGCACGCGGATGATTGGTTCCTCTGTTATCTCCGTAGTCGAGGAAGATGACGAAACGGAGAGAGAGAAAGAGAGAGAGAGAGAGAGTGGAGGGGCGGGGGATAGAGACAGAAACTGTCCGATAATCCGTAATGGAGATTTACTTATCGAACGAGCGCATTCGATTTGCGAAACAGGCTCCGGAAACGGAACAACACGAGTATCGACTTTCTGGAGGAAGAGACTTTCGGCGTCTGACTTCCGAAAAAAAACCGTCTCGCGCCGCGCCGCACCGCCGGCAAGAGCAAACAACTTCCATGCCTTTCCTCTCGCTGGAAAATCGAACCAGCCACAGGCTGCATACCGAATTCTCAGGTTCGGAGACGCATTGTGCCCGTGCGAGTGCACTTTCGACATACGTTTACAAATGTTCAGATTTCGCCTGTTACTAAGAATTCTTCAAACAAACAATTCTAAATTAATTATTCTGACTTTCCAAGTAGTTCCAGCTAGAAGGACTGAATGCAGAAAATTCAGAATTTCCGTAAAACGGAGTCTTTTATGCGGAATACACGGGACACCCGATATCTACGGCGACGTCCAACCAATAAAGTCGCGACTATCGGCGACGATAAGGATGCCGCGTTGTGGAAACACGTGTTGTCTCGGCCGGAGGCGGATAAAAGACGTTCAGTTTTCGAGGAAACGATCGATGAAGCTGTAAACCTCTATAAAAGTAACGCGCGGACAGCGTAAACGGAAGTTCTCGAGGGCAATTTTTCTGAGGGATTTCTCGAGCGAGGGTTAATCTTGAACGATTCACGATCGTGCGATGCCGATCGATGCGTCGATAGCTTCGACGAGGCTTCGTCGAATAGACTCTGCGATTGCAGTAGAAAAAATTCACAATATTGAGAATGGGAGTTTGAATTGGAAATTGAATTTCTGAAAAACCGGTGTCTCGAGAGATGACTTTCGGTTTCGAAATCAGCGCTTCAAAGTAAAAAGGTAGCAAATTCGTTGCAAAGTGCCATCGCCGGTTCCGCTGTCTCGATTAGGACGACAATGGATCGTCAAGCCCGAGCCAAACTTGTCCCCCCGCTCCCTCCCTTATCCAATAAAGCCGCAGATCTCACTCTGCCGAATCTTGGTCGCTCGCCGAGGCTGCAAAACTACAAAGATGACATCAGTGCCAGGAAATGAAGTATATAGCGGCGGAAATCTGAATAGCAAACCCCGGGGATTGACGAGGGAAAAACTCAGACGGCGCGGCGCGGCGGCTTAGTCTGTTCGAGGCACAAAGCTATTGTGTCTCTCGATCCTGCAGTCCGCTATCTCGCTCTAGACGTGGATCGCGAGGGTCGCGGGATTGACAGAAACCGATCGAGCACACCTTATTCCAAACATTGTCGAGAAGTTTGCTACTTGAACCGCGGCAAGGCTTACCGCGAGGACTTCCGTCTCGAGGAGACCGGAAACGACTGTTTCGTCGACTCGAGCATACACTTTCGTATACCGAGTGACGCGTTTCAACACGACGATGCTTGCGAAGAATATTTGATTGGGTCGTTCGGAAAGTAAGGTAAACTTGCCAATGATGTGGCCCCTCACCGATTTAGATGACCTTGAGATATACAGGGTGTCCCAAAATTCCTTCAACAGCCGGAAATGGGAGGTTCCTGAGGTTATTTGAAGCAACATTTTCCTTTGCAAAAATGTTATCCGCGGCTTTGTATAGGAGTTATTAACGAAAAACACGGACCAATCAGAGCGCGACGTAGACGCGAGTTGGAAAAGTCGGCCTGGCGCGCCAACTGTCTTTTGGCCGACTTTTCCAACTCGCGTCTACGTCGCGCTCTGATTGGTCCGTGTTTTTCGTTAATAACTCCTATACAAAGCCGCGGATAACATTTTTGCAAAGGAAAATGTTGCTTCAAATAACCTCAGGAACCTCCCATTTCCGGCTGTTGAAGGAATTTTGGGACACCCTGTATGTTATAAAACTCGTAATTTTGTAACAATTCGCGATACACGCATTTTTCGGAAAAATTGTACAGCATCGAACCGGATCAAGTTATTTTGATATTTCCTGGTGTCCTCGCGACGACCTTTAGATCAACCTGGTGGTATGCCAACTTCGGAGCTTAATATTTCGGGAATGGCTCGTACAAATGATTCGGCAGATCGAGTTTCGCAAAGGTTTCACCGTGAACTACGAGATTATTTGTGATAGCAAATTCCAAGATCGAGTACACGAAGGTACATCGTTTGACACAAGTCGAATCAAGTCTGAGACCATCTTGATCGGCTCTCTCGATAGATTCTAGTGGTAAAATCGAACGCTCTGCATAAATGCTGACTTAACAGAGGATTCGAGGGTGATATCGACTGAGGTGTGAGGTGGCATTGTGTCGAAAGCAATGCTCGAGAAATACTATTGTAAGGTATTTATCGGCGCGATAGGGATTAGCAATCCGTGTTGTCGTCGATCGTTTAGAAGATTGCCTCCATCGATCCGTCGGTCCACGAGGACCGGATAGGAGGCTGTCCAAACTTGCGAACCCAAGGTCTGCGTTCGACGAGAATGAATATACATTATAAGAGAGAAAGAGACAAATTAATCTAACCGCTGCCGAAATCCTATTGTCAGCGGTGATGAAAAGTGAGCGGTGCGCGCAGCCCGCCGAGGACAATGGGACATATTCGTGATCCGACTTCATTCGGAGGAGATTCGGTCGCTCGTTTCGTTCCCACGAAAGTTTGAAACGGGACAGGTTCGAATCGATTGACAAACGTAACACACGCTCCCAGACATTCGGCCGAGCTTCGACGATCGAGTTTAGAGCTTGTTACCGGCTACCGGAAAACGATGCAGGGAAGAGACGATGTAATGTCATCGGAGATTCGAGGCTGCCGCTGAAAACACACGCGGGGCGCAAAACAATTCCGGGTCCTCGCTATCGAGAATTTAGAACGCTGGTGCGGCGACCGGGGTCCTCTTGGAAACAATTACCCAACGTTTCGCCAACTTTGTAATTGTCTAGCTGACCGAGTGGGGCCTCTAGCCTGCTGTAAACTATCGCGCGAACTAGATACACGTTTAATTGCGGCGGATACTTTACGCGATCGAATCTCTTTCCGCGGCAGCATAGATCCTAGCCAAAGCAGTTTAGATCGTGTTAGATTGTCGCAAAAGTTTCATTCGCGATGCGCACGTTTGATATTGTTAAATAACACGATAGGGGAGAGTAGGCTAATTTCGCTTTCGTAGCTTTAATAGATGAGATATCGTATATCGACGTCGGAATAACTTTTCCAGAAGGGAACCTTTCCCTGAAAGGTTGAACAGCGAGCCGGGCGAACGCCGCGCCGCGCCGAGCGACTGCTCCAGACACGCTAATTGCAGTCCCGTAGACGGTAGACGTGACTCCAATAGGAAAACATTTAGACCGAACAAGCGTATCGCTTGCTAGATCGCTATATGTAGAGGACCCAAAGAGCTGTGCCGGCTCTCGTGGCTATAGAACAGGAGTTGCACAAAATAATGAAAGCACTTTGTTAATCGTGCGTCGTGTTTACGAGATTCGCCACGTTTCAATGAAATCTACCAATTTCTATGTAGGAACTTTTTTTCATTTTCGGTATAAACGGAGCAAAGTTCAGTTGAAAAGTTAAGCTTAGACCAAGTTACAGCCTTTTCGCCTATTTTCGCGGCGACCTCGTGGGAGAAAATTGTCGTGCGCGAACGACAAATGTCCTTTGCACGCGACGCGACGCGTTTCCCTTATTTCGCGCAACCCCTGTGATCAGAGAGGTCCCGAAGAGAGCAGCCCCGGGTAAATACGAAAGCGGCTGGCAGAGAGGTTGGTCGAGGGGTTAATTGGCCAACGGAGGGTCCGATCTGGTCGGATCAAAGGTGACCCCCGACCCCCTACCCCAAACCAACACCTCCAAAAATTCCCAGCGGAAAGTGGTCCGGCGCCAGCGCGGCCGGTAGCAAGAGCCTCCCGGTTGTGTTCTCTGTCTCACCTTGTCAATCGGCATTGAAGGGCACGCACGGCAGAGGTTCCAGAATGAACCAATCATGAGGCCGCGGTGTGTGGGGCAGTGGAACAGTAGTGACACACAGCCGCTGCGGTAGCGACGGGGCCGTTTCGACGACGGGCACGGTCGTCAGGCCAGGTTGATTTCCTCCCGAGGACGTGGCTCCTCGGCGTCGTAGACGCGGCTACACTTGCTTCACTTCCTCCCTCCCTCTCTCGTCTCCACCAACTTCACCACTAACCACCTCCCCTCCTCTCCACTCCACTCCTCGCCTCGCCTCTCCTCTCCTCTCCTCTCCTCTCCTCTCTACTCTCCCTCCTTGATTCTCCTTGCTTCTCTCCTTGCTTACTCCGCTGCTTATTCTTCGTCTTCTTCTAGCTTCAAGACGGTATTCGCGAGCGGCGTTCGAGCGTCCGGCTTTGCTACCTCTGGATACATGTCCGCGCGTATGTGTGTGTACGTTGTTGCGAGTGTGGGTGCGCACGAGGACGAAGACGGAGAGTGAGCGAGAGAGACAGAGAGACAGAGTGAGAGAATGATAGAGACAGAGAGAGAGAGAGCGGGTACGCGCGCGCGCGCGCGCGATACGCAGCGCCGGTGTCGTACGTGTCACGTACAGGAGAGCGTCGTGGTGGTGGCGGTGGTGGTGTCGTAATCGGGAGAATGGAAAAAAAGAGAGAAAAAAAAGCGACGTGAGTACCGGTGGCCGAGGTGTAGCAGTCGATGCGTAGGGGATATATGAGTTTGCGGGGCTGTTTAAATCCGTTTCCACTGGAGTCGCGTCCGACGAGTACGAGGCCTTATCTCCGAGGAGGTATTCGCAGGAACGACGCGACGCGACGCGACGCCAGTCGAAAGCCACCGCTTCGAGGATATTAGCTCGGGGGACGGGGCAGGACGGAGAGGATAGCGTTCGCTGTCGCGTTTTCACCGGGTTCCCGAAGCGCCTACTCTCGAAACATGGGTGGTCCCGGTGAGTTTTACCAGCCGGACCCCTCTAACAGGCGAGAACACGCGTGACGCGACACCGAACGCTTTCGACGCGTCGCAGAAGGGTGGAGGAACGCACAGCGGGGTTGGTCTCTCTTAGTTCGAAGGTCAAAGGACACGAGGATGAGTCACCTCGAGGAACCGGGGCCAGCTCTCCCAGAGGCTGGACACAGGTTCCTGGGAGGTCGAAGGAAAATCCTTGGCGATAGTCGAAGGTCGATGAAGAGAGGATGTCGCGCAAGGAGGAAGGAAAACGGACGCGACCCGGCGATTTCGATCAGGATTTCGTCATCGGGGCTGGTCCTGGTCTACGGGGCCACGCAGGACCGAGTCGCGAGACACGAAGACGAAGATGGAGAAACGGAAGAGATACAGGGTAGCAAAGGAAGGGTGGGCCGTCGCTCGAGGCCTACCACTCCATCCTCTTTTCCGTCGCGTTCGTCCGGATCTTCCGGTCTCTTCGGCTCGCACGGCCAGCTATCCTCTCCCTCGTGGACGAGAAGAACTCGTGTTCACCACTCTGTTCCTATCTCTCACAGTCTTTCTTCGGGTGGTGGGCGTCTCGATCGGATCGAGAGCGGTCGTTGGTCGATCCTGGATCAACACGGGCGACGGAAGTGGCCCGGCAGCGCGGCGCGTTCACCGGCTAAAATTCACGCATCCGGAAACGATATTTTTCTCTCTCTCTCTTCGAAATCTTTCTCTCTTTCTCTCCCTCTCTCGCGCACTCTCTCTCTCTCTCTCTCTCTCTCTCTCTCTCTCTCTAAGACGTGCGTGTACGTGTGCGTGTCGAGACCATCCAGTGTACGCGCGTGTCGTCCCGAGCGGAACAAAGCTGGCTTCTTCGACGCACGCGACACGGGAACGTAACACGTCCACGAACACGTACCCGGCTTTGCTCTTCTACTCCTCTCTTTCTCTCTCTTTCTTCGTTCCGTGCAATCGCATTTCTTGGCGAACCCGGTGAAAGAATAGAAAGAGGGAGTGAGGGAGAGAATAGACAGAGGGCGAGACAGATGACAAGAGAGTCAGAGAGAGAGAGAGAGAGAAAGCGAGAAAGAAAAATTAAAGAGATATATATGCGCGTGTGCGATATATATGTCAACGATGGATATAGGAAGTAACACTTGGACGCGTATACGAACGGAATGACGAGACGGAGGGCAGAGCGAGAACGGAATCGTGAGAGGCACTGGTCCCACCGTCGCACCGACGACGTTGCGTAGAGCGCCGCGTCGCCGGCAAGACGCCTCGACGGTAGAAGGGGTTGCCAAGAGCGCAGGCGCCCGACCGAATCGGGTCGATAGTCCGCAACGTTACTCCCTGTTCTCCTCTCTCTTTTCGCATCGAGGGACCGGCTCTCCTGCTGTCTCCCTCTCTCTCTCTCTCTCTCTCTCTCCTTTGCACCCGCTTTCTCGCGCTCCACGTCGGTCTCTCCTCTTCCCCGTGCAGAGCCGTCTTTCCCTCTGAATTCCATCTTTCCCTCTCCGTCTCTCGCCCCAACCCCCGTATCGAACTTCGACACTCCGCCTCTTTTTCACGATCGCGAAGATCCTTTCTCTTCTAGCCGTCCCACCGAACCTGCCTGCATGCCTTCCTTTTCGTTGTCCACGTACAGACCCTCTGCTGAGAATTTATCGAGAAATATACACCCTTCTGTGTCTCTCGGCCCAACCACCCCTTTACCATCCTACGTTAACCACCCTCTGTCTTTCATCGTACGCGACCACGCTCTACCTTCTCCGTCTTTTTCCCCCCGCTTTCCCAATCGTCGTCCATCTCCCTCTCCCTCTCCCTCCCGCCCTTCTCTCGCTCTCTCTCCCACTCACTCTCTAGCTTCGATTCCCACCCCCCCTCGTCTATCTCTCTCTCGGTCTCTGTCTTCGTGTATACTCCTAGTAGTCTATCTCTCTTTCACGCTCTCTCCCTGTTGATGTACTTACGGGTTTCTTTGTCTCCCTTCGACCTCCCCATCGGATAAACCTATTCCCTCTATTTCCTTGTCTTTCTACGTCTTTCCGTCTCTCTCGCTCTACCACCCCCTAGTCGCACCCAGCCAACGTTCATTTTCTATAACGTTTCCCACAGGTACGTGCATTTTCGAATTGCATCGGCACGCATCGAATTCCGGGATCCCGTACGCCGGGACCTTGGACGCCTCTTATACTATATCCCCACACCGTTTCTTCGCTCTTTGCGTCTTTCAGTTCTACAGCCCCTTTGCCGTTTGTCGACTCCGTCCACGAGTAATCGTACAGTTTCCCTAGGCTTCTCTTTTCACGGAGGAGCAACAGAATCCTGAATACAGCCCTAGACGCGGTTTCGTGTCCTGAACCACCGATGGAAAATCGGAACAGCGAAGGGATCCTCGCCGGCTAAGTCTGTTTGCCGATGCGTTTCCCTGCCCGAGGAGAACGGAACACAATTTCCTCCGCGAACCCTTAGCCAACAGGGCCACCCGATGATGCGATTTTTCTCGTTTTTCCAAGACGTCTTCCGCCCTTTTTCTTTCTCTTTCTCGGATGCTCTGCACCCACCCCCCGTTCTCCGTTCTCCGTCTTCCTTATTCTTCTTCCTCCCCTACAACCCCCTTTTATTTCTCGAGTCCGCAATCCTCTTCCCCCTCCGAGGCAGCGTTACGCGGCACTCGATCGTTCATCCTTCTCTGGTGCTCGGCCCGTTAGTAGTTCCGTTCGCGTAGCAGGCGCCACGATGTCGAGCCAGCGTCGCGACGCTACTAACCTTTCTGCGGGGATCGCCACGATATAGGCGCGTTTTGCGGCGTTTCGAACCGACTTCGGGAAATTTCACTGCGGCAACGTGCTATCCGCCGATCGACCGCGACCATTTTTCATTTGCCTCGCTACCCGCTTCACGAATATCACCGGCCGATTTCTCGCTACAGCCCGGTGCTGTATCGTATGCGCGACGTCCGTGGAAACAGCACCGCGAATCCTCTTTGGCCAAGCTAACTGTAAATTCAGCCGTTTCGCTCGAAAGTGGCGTAAGTCGATATTTTTCTCTGGTTATTATAAAATCATTCGAGTTTTATTAGGTCGTTCGAAAAGTAATTCGTTTTCCGTGTAGAGGCGGCGCGGCGTTGCTTCCATTCGTTATCGCTAGACTGCGAATGTTTATGCAAATTTTAAGAAACTGTCATGAACCGATTCGAATTCGTCCTGCAACTATCTCAGAAGTTATGCGAATACGTTAATAGGCCTCCGGTGGGCAAAACGTTAAGATTCTTTATCCTCTTGCAAAACTAGAGGAATTCGTGTAAAATGCGAGTTAAAAATCGCTCCCCATTTTCGCCGTAAACAGCGTTTACTCTCTCTCATTCTCTTTCTCTCTCTCTCTCTCTCTCTCTCTCTCTCTCTCTCTCTCTCTCTCTCTGAAACCTTGTTCAAGCCCGTTTCCGTTCACCAGCGCCAGCGGTTATGCCCAATTTCTGGGAAGAAACACTCTAAGAAACGTTCTAACGCTTCAGTCGTTTTCAGATGAGATCAGTTCAGGGAATACTCGGCCATTAGCTGGCTGAAAAGGAAACAGACAATCGAAACAGACCGAACCACAGATACGAATCTTGAATCTATTACGCCGATGATTCAGCGAGGAGTGTAGCCGGGTAGATTTCAAGGATTCCGTTTGGTAGACAGGGCACAGAATCGTCGACGCGACGGTGTGCCACGTTCTCGTTACTCGGCAACGGGTAACAATGAGGCAGGAACGGTAACAGGTGCGCGACCGGCCGAGTGTCTGCCGATTTTTCGAAATGCAGCCGTTCGGTTCAGGGGACGATGATTTTTCAAATAGACGAATATTCGGCCGATGCACGAATTGAAAAGCGCCGCGACACGCTCGAGAGATTCATCGTGAACCGCTTCGATATTACGCAAGGAAAAGGAAATTCGTGTTTGGCCGAACCGGTGCAACATGAAATTGTCGTCGCCCTTGGCCCTTGCTGCCTCCGAAATTGTCCTCTCGCGCGATCAACCTCGCGAAATTACAAACATTTTTATAGGAGACACGTATACAACCGAGGACCGCTTTGTTATTCTATTGGTTTCGTAAGAGCTCTTATTATTCGCAAAGAATATTGTTTGATGAACAAATCGTGTACCTTTCAACAAGCAGAATATAGTTCAGCAGTTAAAAGATACCTACTACAGCTTTATCAAAGATCAGCCTCGAAAGGGTGCGTATTATTTTTTTTTATTTCAAACGTACCCCCTCGAGCACATAACGAATTGCGTGCCAGATCGCGCAGCGTAATTAAAAAGGCGGCGCGAAGTAAACGGTCAATTTGTACTTTGACGAAAATAGTATTTCGCGTGTAAATATAATACTTTAGGTTCGAGAATTAAAACGGCGCGGCGTCCATTACCATTCATGTCAATTCCAGCAAATCCTCCATCACTTTATCCTTCGCTCGGCGGCCGACCGAGGCACGTTGCAGGTGGCCATTCATTTCCCACAAAGCTAATATTACCTGTGTTACACCGCGGTAAAACATATTGACCCTCGCCAATAGTTTTTACACCCCCAGGAAAGACTGGAGTTCTCGCGGAACTGGAAGGAATTGTAATCTACGGTTTTTTTCATTGAATCGCACGGCGTATATCATACTATCTATTGTTCTAAAAGAGCGGGGACCGCTCCCTCCAGCAACCGCAGGACCGATTAACAATGGACTAGCAGCTCGAAAAAGCTGCAATGAAATTATATTAGGTTTCTCGAAAAGTTTCTTTCACAATGTGCACGTGCATTCACTTTTTCTTCTATTCAGAACACATTCTTCCGTAAAATGTTTACACATGTTATTATTTCATGATAAATTAGGAGTAATATTACAATAAAGTACGATCGAAGCACGATACCGCGCAGTAATTGGTACAGTTCCCCCAGCATTTCTGGTTGTACGCAAACGCGAATTTTCACCAACGAATAGAATTTGATATTCAGCAGAACTTTCGTTCGCGAAGAGCATCGTTACCTGATGAATGAAATAAAAACTTTCTCAAAGTCTGTCCTTATTTTGTTAACCAAACTTGTAATCCTCGCACTGCGTGTCGGGACCAGGCTTGCCATATGCGCGCCCCGCCAGGCCCCTTACGTTACCGCCTCTCGCCGCGCCACGCACCGTAGCTCGTCTTTGCACTCTTCCCACTAACGCTGGCGTACGGTCGCGTGAGCCTCCCACTCTTTCCACTAGTCGCTGACGCGACCGTACGCCAGCGTGTCGCCACTGTCGCCAGCGTTAGTGGGAAGAGTGCAAAGACGAGCTACGGTGCGTGCCGCGGCGAGAGGCAGAAACGTAAGGGGCCTGGCGGGGCGCGCATATGGCAAGCCTGGTCGGGACTAGTCTGCGGATCTTTACGCATTTATGGTTAATCAAAATTTTCAAAAAATGCTGCAGTATCAAATTCAGGATGTTTAAATTTCTTCTCTGTGCGTGACGCGAGCTTTTAAATAAACTTTGTTAATTAGACTTGTTATGTATTCGAGTGCAAGCGCGCAGACTGAACAATTATCTAATTATAATCGTACTGTTTTCGAATACAATTCCACAGAAATGATATAACCGAAGCAATTAGGTGAATACAATGGGAGAGTTCACTTTGCCGTCATCCTCGGACGCTCTATACATTTAAAATATAGTTGACCAAGGAGGAACAGGTGAATTAGCAACAAGTTTCCTACTTTGTTAACAAGACGGTGACCCGAGTTAGCGAAACAATGTTGTACGATCGAGATAGAAACGCGATGCGAATACGAATACGAATGTATCGAAGAAATTTTAAAGACAATCAATTCAAAGGGCACGACAAGGTCAACTCCTCCAGTGTACTCGTAGGTGTACTCTACTCATAGTCCAACTTATTCGGTGATATTTTTCCGAACGCCTATCGTCTCTGTCGTTCCGGTAAAAGCAGGTTTGCCGTAATCACCGATAGTTCCAGTGCTAACCGAATATCGATTCACCGACATCTGTTCACCTCGGATTACCCGGGCATCGAGCGTTGCCTAACTAACTATCTGTAAGTGGGCAGGGCCTTTAATATCCGGGTAACCGGCCCCGAAGATTCACACCTTGTCTCACCCTCTGTCAATCGAGAGAGGGAGAGAGAGAGAGAGTCAACCCCGTTCAGATTCCGTTCGCGCTGTCTCGAAAAGTATGTCGCCCGACGATGATGGCAACGGCACCGGGTGCAACGTCGAAACGGCAAAGCGGGCAAACATTGTTAACCAATTTGCGAAGTTCGTCATCGTTAGATGGACGTATCTCGTGTTGATTGTGCAAACAGCCTCTGTTTGCTGTATCAACTATCCACAGTTGCCGATATTCAAATACACTGATTCAGCGAGCGGAGCAACGAAATTCGCACCCCTGCCGACCCAGACGTCGGAAAAAATTATGGTAACGCGTCTACCGATTCCTCTTGTTTCAACAGCGAAACCTGTCTATCATTTAATCGCGACCGACCTCTATCTCTCTTTTTCCCAATCCTGATCGACCCCAGACGCTTCGACTGTGACGCGCGTGTTATATTACGTGCCGTCTCGTGTACCACCGGGTCGTCGAACAGTTTCCGATCGTTCAATCGACCAATGTCCAACTAATTTCTTTATAAATGCATAAAGATCCGCAGTCTAGTTCAGTTGCACAAGAAAAATTTGGAATTCCCATCATCTTATGGCAATCACGAAACCACCAAAACGCCATAGTTTCGGCAGCCAATTCGAAAGGCCGTTCCCCATTGGTCACTATCGCGTCGTGTCCGACAGCCAATCGGCCGTACGGTTTCTCGCACCGACAACTTTCCGACTCTGCACAGTACAATATGGATTTTGGCCGTCTTGCCTGTTTCCAGGACATGTGCACCGAGACATCGCGAAGTTTCGTCGGCGCGGCGCGGCGCGGCAATTCGGGGTTCGAAGGAAGCCGATTCGCGGGTCGACAAGCAAATTGTTTTCGGCGGGAGAAAGACCCTGGCTACGCAAGAGAGCCGTGGTAATATATCGCGTTTAGTATACCGCTTATTTTTATTGGCGGGCAGGACACGCCTGCCAACCATGCTCTCGTCCGCCGCGCCGCGCCGCGCCGCCTCGGTATCCATCGACCCGAAACTCTCTGGGTTTTCCGGGCTCGGTTCGCCTAAGGCACGTAGATGTTCCACGGCGTGCGTTAAATAACATATCCGTGACCCAAATAATCCCGCATCCTCTGTCTTCCATTCGCCACGAGCGAAACCCACGGCCTACGAGAGGAGAGGACGAGAGCCCAATAAATTCGCGGACGCCGCGCCGCGCCGCGCCGGACAGAAAAAACTGGCACGCCGAGAAAGACAGAGAAAGAGAGAGAGAGAGAGAGATTCGTCGAGTACCCGTGCTCACGTACCCGCTTCTCCAGAGCGGGGCGGGTACACACGTGCAAACCACCCGGATCCCGATGGAAATTCCGGATTGATCGATCATTCGAGGCGACGGACAAAATATCCCCTGGATTTCGCCTGCTTTCTCTGGATTAGGCGACTCCGGAGAGCTGCAGACTCAACACGACACCGGATTCGATTACTTTCGCGTCGATAGTTGCCGAGTGTTTCGATCGTTCGTTAACCGTCCGGTGCACTGTCCGTCAAATTCGACGAGAAGATCGAGGCCCGTTTGTTTGCGTTTGTCGAACTTTCTTCGCGGGTCCAACTCGAAGAAAGAATCGCCATTTATCGATAGAAATATCGGCGAACTGTTGGCTAGATTAAGTGCACCGGAGAGTTAAAAGCGCGATTCTCCCGTTCGGCAGGATTTTTCGAGCCACGCTGTTCGCTTGGCCAATCAGTTCGAATTGGAGCGCCGATAAGCGCGATTATCTATCGCGGAGCTTGCTAAACGTTGTCGCGCGCCGCGCCGCCAAGAAATACGAAGACGCGTCTGCGGCGAACATGCGAAATTAATACTTACCCCGCCGGCATAAATATTCAGGGGCCCACGCGGACGTGGCGTGCAAGCTAAAGGATAAAGCGCTGAATTTTATGTACCATCCAACGAACTATTTGCGACTAGTTGGGAACAGAGGAAGTTCTATCAAGTATGCAGGCACGAATTGCTGGGATCTCGACATGCTTCTAACAAACACTGTGCGGAGAGTAACCCCACATCCAAACGAAACCAGCCAGGTTCCCATGGAATATTCACACGCTGCATTGCTTACCTTACTCTAATTTTCTGTTCAGAATCGGGAACATTTCCGTTATTGCTCATTCGACAAATTCGTTATTGTTCATTCTATGCTTTTTTATAAGAGTGTGTAAGAGTTCAATCGTGGGTCATTTCAGATAGATTATTCTTTTGGAATGTTTGGACGAGACGGCACACAGTGGGCTGGATCGAGAAATTTAGTGACATCTTGTTATAACTCTTGAACCATAAGAGATATCGGGATGAAATTTGCACTAAAATTCATTTAAAAAATAGTCAATTTTAACTGTAAACAAATAAAATTTTGTCTATTTTGTTAAACAATAATTGTTAATTAATTTTCATTGAATTTTTGTATTAAAATAAAATTGTTTAAGTACAATCTTCCGAACTATTTTTTACTTACTAAATATGTATTTTATATTTACATTTCATACATGTAATGTTTTCTAGAATACGTAAAATATAAATTCGAGAAATATTTTTATAATCAACGCATACAAAATGTACTGAGGAGGTAAAAACGTCTCACAAGCGTGTCAAAAGATATTTTTTATAATAATTTATAATAATTATAAATAATTTTTCAATTTAATTGTTTTAAAATCATGTCTATTCTATATATTAGGACCTTTGTTATTTCGTATTATTTCATGTATGTGTAATGTGTTTATAAAAGATAAAAATATCAACAAAAAGATAACAAATATAAAAGATAAGCCAATTATCTTACCAAAACGTTTTTAAATTGATGTTAACAGGTAAACTTTTGGTCAATTTGTTTAGTTTAATTAATTATGAAAGCTGCAGTTTCTGGATATCTGCAGGCATAAAAACTGAGATTAAAATCACTACATTCAACAAATATTGTCAGATATAAAATGTAATCTAAATAACATACTACTTTATCTGCATAGATGATTAAATTAACAATTCTTCTGCTTCAGGATGTAAGGTTTTCACCTTTTTTTTAACTGACTCGAGCCTTAACATAACAGAAAAAAAAACTTAAACTGTAAGACTTAAACTGTAACTTTAAACCGAACTTAAACTGTAGAAAACGTAAAAAACTAAAACAAAACGTTTAAATGTGTAAAAATTCTCTCAGTATGGATCACTCTCCAAAGATTTTGTTTCAACTGAATGCAGACAGAACGATGGACCTTAGTCGAAACCTTATCTGCAGCATAGCATAAACATCTCGCGTCTCGATAATCTAAACAGTTCGCTAGAAGAGTCTCTCAATTGTTAACTATGATTCAATGACAGATATACTTACCCAAAAACAGTGATACTCACTAAGAAAAACTAAGAAACTCTTAGTCCAGTTATATTATTACCGTTCATTATATTTTTAACAATAAATTTTTTTTTTATTTAATTAATCGTTAAAAATTACATACTTGTTTTAGGTAGGTATGAACTATTAATGGAATTGCAAAAATATTCATATTTTGATGGTATTTAAGTACTATATGTGAGTTGCTATGCGTCAGGTGACACGTCCCGAAAACTTTAAACAATATCATAATTCGTAAGGTCGGATCGGGTCGGACGAGATTTTTGTGGGGATATGTAGAGGAAGGTCTAATGAAAATGATCTGATTTATCCGATGAGGTCCAGTGAGGTCCTCTAAAAGATACACCTTGCTATTTCTAAGAAAGTATATAGATTTTATTCATTTCATTAAATATTAATTTTTAATAGATTGCGAGCAACCATCCTCAACAAACAGCGTTAATTGTTACAGCAAAGGACTGTTTTTCATTTACACCAAAGACCCAGAAGAAATATTAAATAGGGTAATCAGGACACCTCGACGAAAAGAAGCAATTTTTCGCTGAAAAATACTGCATCCCAAATGTCTATCTTTGTGAATTTATATTAACTATAGTTTTTGTGGACGAACATTAATATTTCAGCTTCGATGTTAATGGACATTTAGGAAGCAATACAAATTTATTAGAAATCAATATGAGAAGGTATGTTCTCTCGTGAAGTGTCACTAAATTTCTCGATCCAGCCCACTGTGCGGCAGCCTACCGTTTCAACTACATACACTTTTCAAAAACCACCCTAAAATTTCCTGGGCGATGGAACTCGGACGAAACGAATTTCGAAATCACTGGAAGAGGCTAAATAGAAACTGCATCGTTCCAGTTGTTTCCTCTAGGCCTATTTATTAGCTGCTCGACAAAGTTGACCTCCCCAACGTTAAATGTTAAAGACGTTTGATTCGAATACACTCTGGCGCAGTGTCGCCAGGTCGAGAAAATCGAGGAGAATACAAGTACCCCCTCTCTGATGAGACCAGTTCAGCCTACGGCACGGTCTACGGTCTTAGTGGGGGACGTTGGAGTGTGCGCGTGGTGCTGGAATGGGTTAGTGGAAGGGGAAAAAGAGGGGAATGTGCGAGCTCCGTTTGGAGCTCATCTGGCGACACTGCTCTGACGAAGAAAGCTCGACGAAGCTATTCCTTTGTAACGTACGACACAAAGCGACGCACAATCATTAATTGCCGCGGGTTCGAAGGTTGAAAAATGGAATCGCTAACAAACGAATTTCGTAGCGGGGCGGCGCGGCGTTCCGGTTTTTGTAATTGTAACCTCTCGTTTTGAATGGGGCTTCCACGAGCGACCGGGAATGAAAATTTCAGGGCGAAACAGGCTGGAACGTGGGCTGGCGGGAGAGAAGGAAAAAAGGAAAATAAAATCGCGGCGAAGGTGTGTGAGTTCGCGAAGCCTCGCATTGTTCTATGTTTACATCGTTGCGCGACGGAGTCCGTCGTCGCCGTCGTCGTCCTGATTTTCGCGGTTAATTGGAAGATCGGCGGATCCGGCGCGACGACGCGGTACGATATCAGCCGGCGACGGAAAAATAATGGGATTATAGGACATTACTGTATCTGACAATAAGCAGACGTCGCTCGGGCTTGATTTAAATCCCTCGTCGCGCCGCGCCGGGCCGGAGAATTCACCCACGCCTCGTTAAAAATGAACCAAGCCCCAGAGGCGGCAGCGTTCGCGAATGGTGCAAAGTGGGTTAACTAAAATCTTTAGCCGCCTGTACGGCAGGACTTACCGTCGATCGTCAGAAATTAGTCGAATCGAACGGACAATGCCTGTTCACGAATTTCCGGGGACAACTTATCTATCTCTCGCGACGACGGCGCGGCGCAACGGTGCTGTTCCGAAAAGAACAATGCCGATCGCGAAACAGACCGAATTTCCTTTCGCTCCTGTTTCTTTTTTATTCTCTCATTCTCCCATGCAGTTTGTTTAACCAGACCACGCCAAAAACTGCTCCCCCAGCCCTGGTCCACTTCCTATTTCGCGTTCGCCCTTATTCAGATGGATGAGAGTGGTTCGCTATGAATTTTAACAACACGGCCGATCAACATTACTTTTCTCAGATTTTCGAGTCGGTTTGGATTTTATCTTGCAATTGTAATATCGGTGATTTGGTTCGTTCTTCATCGTGCCCAGAACCATTGTGCTCATTGTTCGCAACCCGGCAATAATATGAACAATTCAGAAATATTGTTGTCGAGAGTAAAAAACAATTTGCTTGCGTGGCCCTTCGTATTTGATTGCGCGACATTTGTAAATACGTCCGATACACGCGCGCCGCACGCTCGAGTGCCATTCAGCTAATGCGTCTGTCCATTACCGGCCGTTTCTACTTCCGTCAAGGTTCGTACACACTGACGGTGACTACGATATTTCGGTAGAATTTCCGGTCAATTAATACTTGAGAAACGCGAGGATCGATCGAAGATAAATAGCACTTTACTACGAGCTAAATTATTCCTTGAACTGATTAACTGAGGTTCCTTCAACCGATTTTCAGAAAATAATTTTCAGAAAATAATTTTAAATAATAGACGTTGCGAATCTTATTTTGATAATTATTTAAAACAGGATCCACAGTGACCAATTTGAATGGGAATTTAACTTTGGAATGCGTTACGAAAGTCGATATCGCGGGTAATTTTATCCTACGTTTAACAGCCGTTCAGGTTTAATTGCAAAAATATAGGCGATCGCGTTCGCAACAGCGTGTATTGCATTGTTTCAAAGTGTTCCACAGTTCCCAGTTGCAATATTGTCATTTACGAGTTGTGCGCCACGGGATCATGGTTTCGCGGCGGGATTATTCCGCGTTTGTTTGTTGTCCATAATTTCCCAATCTGACGCTACTCAATCTTGAAAAATCTAATTAAAAAAGTAGGTAATGAGAGGATTCGAGTACGAGCCGCCCACGTACCGAGTGGTTGAAAACAAAATGATCGTCCTAATATTCACAAACAGGCCTGTGCAATGAAAGTGAGAACGGTGCGAGTTTTAATTGCCGCTTTAACTTCTTTAACGTTCCTCTCGCCACGGAAACTGTGTTAAATTCAAATCGATCGGACACGCGACTCGTTTAATTTCGCGGGTCACGCGGTGGGCCAATCGGGGAAACGAAAGAAACGGCACGTCGACACGCGAACTTCGACGCAGCTCTATCACGCCGTTAAAACGCACCGACGCGACGCGTGCACGCACGCACTCTCGACTCTCGAGTCTCGACCATGCACTATTCACGCACACACGCGCGCACCCTGCGCGCACCGACGCGACGCGACGCGACGATAAGTTACGCTCGACTTCCGCTTCCGTTCGCTCCAATGGCACCTGCTCGAATTGCATGAATTACGTCTCCATCCAATACTCGTCCCGTCGACCGTAAAAAAACCAGTCCACATTTATTTCAGCGATTTTCACGTTTTTCCACCCCCTCTCAATCCAACGAAACAGCGAACAATCAACCGACTACAGTTTTTTAACAACACTTTTACCGCCATCTTGTTGTGCATTTTGTTTAACAACCTTCCCTTCCGTTGTCCGATACAGATTCGACGTACAAAATAGAAAACTTCTCTCTCAATGGAACAGTGTTTTCATAGTACATATTCCTAACAATTTACTGTAACAAGTACATACTTATATTGATACAATCGTGAACGACTGCGTGACGTCAAACAGAAAAACCTCGATCGATTTGCAAATAATCATTTCCAAAAGAAATTACTAGATTATGCCACCGAGAGTAATTTCTTGCAAATGTTATTCAAATTAGAAGAACTATTAAATATCTATTGAGCGATTGGAATTGCTAATTGTAAAAATTAGCAACGTCCGTTTCTGAGAAAAAGAAAAAACTCAATTATGACTCATCGGAGTTACCATACCACATACGTATATGGTAAATGGCCAGAAATCGTTCCAAGTAATTATGCAGTTTCGCTTCGATTGAAAATTCAAATATGTACATAGTATCGTAGACGTATCGCGAAAAAAAGAAAAAGAAAGTCGCTATTTTGATTTAAAAATCGTCGCAGACACGCCGTAATTGACACGCTTCCGAGATGAAATTAGAAAAATACGTGGGGACGCCCCCGTCCCCGTCACCGGTCTCTTTTCGCACAGGTAAGCCAATACGGCTTTGCCAACTTCTGCGCCTATACGAGGCATAATAGCAAGTGGCTCAAGTGGACTGCAGAAGTGGAATTGGTGTCGTCTTTTGTTCTCGCCGAATCAGCACCAACCTCTTTTTCTTGGCATTCTTAGAAATCAATACGTGCATCCTAAGTCGCTAATACATCGCCACCAGCGCAGCGTCTGGCCATCGCCAAGCTCCCTCGTTCTACGCGATTTTTATTCTGCACCCCTTTTGCGACGCAATCAGATTTCGCAAACGAATTTCGCCCCTGCTCAGAATCGCCTCGAGCTTATGCCATTTCGTGGGAAATATACAATTCCGCGTGAAAATTGCCAAGTAAAAAAAAAACTCGGAGAAAATCATTCCATCAACGCGCTTGACAAAATCGTCGTTGACAAAAATTACATCGAATGAATTTAGTTTAAAACGATGCGGTGCAAAATAACTGATAAATCCATTCTTTTTAACCACGCGAAAATTGCAACATCGAAAAATACAAAAGAAGAATGGAATAAAGAACACACTGCTGTTACAGAAAATCGGACATCTCCGTTTCTCAAGAATTTCACTGATGTTGCAGACAAGGCGAAAAATGTACTAAAACAACGAGAAACTATTATTAAACGACCAGGGAGCTTCTCAGCTACAAAGTCGACTATTAAGTTTGCCCTGATAACTTGATGCCTTTACTTGAACTTTCATGCGGAATACTATTTCCAACTTCGACATCAACTAGAAACTGAAATACGCCGCGTATGTTTGTGCAAACTCATTCTCGTTGACTAATCGATGGAAGCAAGAATAACAATTGACTTCTTTCTTTCGTAGACAATTAAGAGTGCCCGCGTGCTCGAGCGAGAGTGTGGTGGCAGTGGTGGCACGTTCACACATCGCTAGATCCGCATATATAATACGTATATGAAATTACAAGGGTTTTTTTCTATGCAAACTGGCGCTTCAACATCGCAATGAGGAGGTCAGTAGTGGTCAATTCTGATTCCTAAAAGTCCAATCTATGTCTGTCCAGAGCACAAAATGCATATTTTCTAAGTTATCTTCGAGTAATTTGCAGTGGCGGATCAAGCTAGGGGCCCTAAGCGGTAAAAATTTCGAGGCCCCCCTAAAAGAAAGTTTCAAGAAAAACTCAGTAATCAGAATTGTGTGCAACTTAGCTCCATCTTAGACCCAGAGAGCAACTTAGAGGCCATAAATTATATTGGGTTGGCAAATAAGTTCGTTAAATATATATATATATATATTTCTGAGCAGAATAAAATCATTCGACGGTGCAGCTAACTGCAACGCGAAATGGTTATGCGCTTGTCCATTAGTGTACGTCTGTGTACAGTATACAGTAAGTGAAAAAAGTATTCGCACTCCGCTTTTCAACTGTTTATAGCGTTTTCACCGCGTGAAAGATTATTTATCTCGAACTGGCAAGCAAGAATTTGCTTTCCGTTAGAGAGTGTAAGCTGATAGAAATAAAATATTGCGCTAGGAGTACCATTATCGATGAAAGAAAAAACTGGAAACGGTAGTGTACGGAATACTTTTGTCTGGCACTGTACATACGTGTGCCATGTCCCCCGCATTTAGCAACGGAGGCACGCGAACCTCGAACTCGATTGTTACGTGTGAAGGAACAATTTGTACAGGTGCTACAGAGGTATACATACTCTAAAGTCTAAAGTCTAAAGTCTAAAGTGTTGTCAAGGATTGGGGTATTCGAATGCAGGTCCCGTAAAAAAATAAACCATTCCAATGATATATTTAAGAAACAGTTGTTTATACATTGTCACATTACACAGTAGAATTTTGAAGGTTCAGAGTCGTCAGTGTGCACGCGGATTAACCTGTCAACCGAACGACTGATCGACCGTACAGACGCAAGATTCGAAACGAGCAAGAATGAATTCACGTTTCTACAGACATACATACATAAATGTATATGTAGTATCATTTCAACCGAAAAAAGAAAAGAGTGGTCAATCGATACAAATAATTAGAAACGACGAGAAAACTCGTTTAACAGGTTAATGGAAACCGTCGCATGACGTCTCTCGTGATTCGAAGTCCGCGGAAACTTTCCAATTCAGGGAATTTTATCTCGTATCGATTCGCACTTTATAGGGGATAATGGACTATTTTAACCGACGGAGTTCAACGCTCCGGCTGGCGAGAAGAAAAAAAATTGAAAAATCGATAGCGAACGTTGGCGGATAAATTCGACGTGTCATTGAGAAATAAATAAAAACGAGGTTCCCGCGAAACTATAAGATTCGCCGGATAAGGCTAGGCGTGTGGTCAAAATGATCAGACATTCCGCGAAGAAATAAGCGAATCGGTACGAGATAAACGGTCGCCGCGAACATTACCGGCGCGCGGCGCGATGGTTGAATAAAATGAATCGCGTTCAAATGAGAGAGAAAAAAAAAACGGATCAGCCCCGAGCCCGAGATATGTGCGAGAGCCGTGCCAAAACGGCAGAACGGAATATGGAAATGAGCCCGGTGGTTTGGACGCGGCGCGTTAAATCACGAGAGAAACTTCGAAATACAAAACTGCATCGTAACCGGCACCGAGGCATGCTTGCACCGGATCGATCGTCGCAAGCCGTAATACCTCGACCATGCATCGGTAAAGGTGAACAAACCCTATCGTGTTTCGACCAGTTTCGGCTCGAAACATTCTGCGTTCTGCGACACATAACCTAGCACGCGTCTGCTGTCACGATTCGTTGAATCGCAGCCGCGCGGTCCAACATTTTCGACCGTCCCGGACCGAGCAACCGAGTATGTAAACAGCAAAGGAAACGTAATCGCGATCAAGCTGCACCATTATGTGTTTTTCATTCGCGTTCGAATCCCGAATTGTCCCGAATTCTGTCCGCACCGCTTCATCACCATCACCGAACGACACCCGTGTCAACCCGTGTATCGCACTGAACTCGACATTCGACTCTGAATACTCGATTCGATCGCAACATGGCCGTTCGTTCTTTCGCAGGGAATTAACGTTTCCGTTTTTTTTTTGTTCGACTCACTCACCAGATATTGCTTGCAATGTTTTTTATGCTTAACGGCGCAGCGTTTCTTCTTCTTGGCGGCGGCGTTCGTCAAACCGTTTCCAGGCTTTTCTTTGTGAGGCGTCGACAGGTTCCCCTTGTTCGCGGGCATCGCCGTGATCCCTCGATCCACGGAGAACTGACTTGTTCTACCTGTCGACGGCGCGCCAAGACTCGGGTGCACCTTTCGGTCCAGCGACAAGAGTGATTGATAACGCTCGAAACTTCTTTGCTTCTTCGGTAGATACGTATATACGATACACGTGTGAGCTGCCGTACATGTGTAACGTATAGCCACTGGATATGCGCAAGGACACTGGACTACCCTGAGCTGATTATATTCGAAGCCACGCCTCCCGTCTTCCAACATTTTCAATAGTCATTGCCGCCCCTTTCAAATTTTCCGAGCACGTCTCTCGAACTTCATCCTCGTCATCCTTTTTTTCTTTTCAGCCTTATTTATCTATCGATTCGCGTTATCCCACCTCGTTCAATTTTAACCGAGAAATATGCGCTATCGTTCTCGCGGAATGTATTTACTCGCGCAGTACGGTATCGCGTACTCTATCAAATTTTCAATAAACGATACGCTCAAAGATGTATCGGCGCCCGGCGCGGCGTATCTCTGGCATATGTATGTATACTTACGCGCGCTCGATATTTTATTTATTCATTTGTTGCATGTTCCTTTTGCAATATGTAGCCGGATGTAGCGGACGGTACACGAAAACGATATACGAAAAAAAAAGTGGAGTACACTTCCGAGATACATACATTGTGATAGCAAGAAAATACTCGGCCCTGATCTTTTAGTAGCGCCGCTGTCCAAATGTGGCAAATCGCTTAACTACGTGCACGTAGGTGAAAAGCACGTGAAAAGGTTATCTGTCTAGCGGCGTGAACGTAGGTTCAGTTCCGGTCGTGCTGTGCTACCGGAAGCGAGCGATCAGTTCTTACTGGTTACGTAATGTTAGGGCGAATCGTCTGATGAAATCATATAATAACTAATAACAATTCGATAACGCGAAGAATCGATCGTACTTATCTGTCCTATAATTATCGACGCATTCCGCGACACATCTGCTGGCCTCGATGCAGAAATGCAACGCAGAGGAGTCTACCAACGGAATGATAGAAGTGGTAGAAGTTCGATTTTCAAATTTTCTTAGTTTGCACCGTTTTTCCAAATATTTACGAAATAATACATAAATATACTTGTATATCTCGCTTTTATATCGCTATCCACCATTTTGAATTATCTCAAAACGAGGCTAGTGGCACCAGATACTCTTTAATCTTGGAACACGACATACTATACCTATGCCGGGTCTATAAGCACCGACGAGAGACTGCCAGCGCCTGTGCTATTCAGCGTGGCAGGGGCAGGTAACCGGGCCACCGACGAAGCGCCTGTGCTATTCAGCGTGGCAGGTAACCGGGCGAAACGGGCGCGGGGATAACGTGGAAGTTACAGTGATCTGATATACCACATCGCTAAAAGTTCCACCACCGACGAGATATTCGTCAAGTAGAAGAAGAATGATATAGTAGAATGCTGACATTACCCATTCTGTAATTGCCTTATCTCGTCGGTGATAATACCACAGACGAGATATAGGAATAGACCGGACACCCAATGCATTTTGGTGTCCGTCGGCACCGACGAGATCTCGTCGGTGCTAGGGGGCATCACTATAATGGGCACGGCCAAACCCCGGGCGTGAGCACTCTCATTTCCTCTCTGTATGTAGTTTTCGAATCTGGTCAGCACAAGTGTTCTGTTTTACCAAACGCCGTGAAGTAAGTACGCGGATTGACGATAAGATGGCGGCGAGCGGCATTTCCGTGGAAAGAGAGGAGGGCGAACGACAGAGATAGTTGAAATAAGTTGACCCGTGTCTCCGCGGTCGAGCGCGCTCGTTCTGCTCGAAACGTCCAAGCAAGAAAACGTTCGTCGTAAATTGAGTTACGTCTCGTTCAGTCCAGTTCAGTCTCGTTGTCTCGTTGTACGACTCGGACGGTTGCATCCTGTATAATAGTACCGTGTGTGTATATATATATGTGTGTGTCAATGGTTCGTTATTAACGGTGCAGTGCAGGCCTGATACACCAGAAGATAAATTATGATGGTCTGATCGCGGTTCCAACATGACTGTGGATTTCGCCGACTACTTTTGGGTGAGTGTGTCACCTCCAGCTATTATTCTAAATAGAATGTCATATTCGTCGGATTTAGGTTATGTACGAGCAAGAACGTCCTTTAATATTTTCATCGTTCCCGTGTGCGTCCGTCACCCGATCAGCCTCCCGTCGCCGTCCCTGCACGTCACGTTCGAGGCAACATTCTCTTTCTCGCGTAAAATCGACGCATTCCCTTCAATGAAAGCCTTTTCCTCCTTGCTCTGTCTGTCTCTCTCGCTCTCGCTCTCTCCCTCTCCCTCCCTCCCTCTTTTTCCTCCTTGCGCGTTATCATGGTCGTTTTCGTTCATCTCTTTTTCTCTCCGTGTTACGCGGCATGCTTGTCTCCTCTTCTTCGCTACTCTCGCTAATGCAAGGTTACGCGTTCACCTCTCTCTGTCATCTCATCCCCGTGTCGTCACCTCGCCAGCCACCGTACAAAATCAACGGGGAACGCGTACTCGATCGCGAAAGGGAGTGGAACTGTCGACTACGCGAAACACGACCGCTGCAAACATTTTTCAAACATTCTGCCATCACTTTTATTCGAATCGCTCGACGGTTCACTACTTACTTATCAAACAATGCTCAACGCTGGCGATCTTTTAAAGCAATAGTTAGTCAATGAATCTAATCACAAAACTCTGATAACATCGAAATAATCTATCCAATAAAAGAAATACTGGAAAGCTCCTAATTACTCCTTCGATCCTTTCGCATTTTCTAGTTTGTGATCCAACAGATTCAGTATCCAGATTAAATATGTCGTATCCCCAAAAATAAACGAGCAGTTGATTTTTTAATGGGAATTATGCTAGTTCCAATGTATCGGACAAAACTGGAGATAGTTTTCCTAAAGTAACCATTAATTCTCAGATATGTGCTATTAACTTTTAATTACTCGTGTATAGTACTTACAATCTCAAAACTTTAAATGTAGCGTTTTAAGCGTAAACACAGCTGTCGACTATGCTAGCAAACATATATTTTGCATTAAAGTCGCACAAAGTTCTGTGTAAACAGTTATGTAGAAGTAGAAAGCAGAGCGCGAGTAACTAAAGGTTGCCATACTGACTGAGAATCATGCTGATTTTAGTTCTAAGAATTTTTTGGGAAATATGACATTGCTCGCTCGGCATAAGTACAGCCTGTACAGATAAGATAGCTATTACTTCCTTTCAGGTTCTTTGAAATTCTATCTATCGGAGATTACCACGTACAGGATATGCTGCTGATATTTTTAAAAATAGAAAATCACGAGCGAATAGAGAGTAGATTTTTATGAAACTAAGAAATACTTTGTTTTCTATATTGTAAGATTTCTTTTTGTTTATCGAATCAATTTTGTCCAGTGTTGTTTGTGTCAGCGATGTTCACAGGAAAAATTAAGCGATAGGTCATGCATGGCAAGTAATATATACAATAGGATGACAAGAGTAATAGTAATAACACTAATAACATATAATGACAGCTTATTGTGACGATGACACTCGAGAGTTCTGCTCTACGTGAGTTTATAGCATGATCAGAGTTCAAGTGTTAAGTGGCTAAGTGGTCTCAAGTATACTTTTGTATATCTCTTTCAGTTGGGAAATGTTAATTGCAAATGGAATTTCTTCCTCTTTGGTATAGATATTTTTTTGCCCAGAGTTATTTCAATTCCAAAATCCAACCTTTTTCCAACTTGGAATATCTCTGTTCTGTATGATTTTTTTTTTACTTGTGCAAACAATAGCAATTTTAAGCGGCGCCTCAGAGTCGCCACACGAGCGCTAAGGGTTAAACATTACTAAACTTGTTTATCTAAATCTCGATTTGTTTTATGATTTAAGGGCGAAAAGAATAATGGATTTGACGTGTTATATCATAACATGAAGCATGGTGTAGTTGCGAGTAAAGAGTTGGCTGATTTTTTAAAAGAGCGATCAGCCATAGAAGAAAATAATTACAAGCTTCTGACTAAGGTAGCCAAGCAAGTTGGCAGTACCGGTAACACCCAAGGAACGTTCGCACCCGTATGGGCTGCTCTGAGGGGTGCGGCGGAGAAACTTGCATGCCTGCACCTGCAGATGGCCCAGAAGGTCACGGAACTGATAAAGGATGTATCGAAATATGCAGATGAATTACACAAAAAGCATAAAGCTGTACGTAAAACTTTTCGATCGCATTATTTCCTAATTCTTGAAAGCGTATCTAATTATTGGAAATTCTACTAATAATCTGGTAAATAAGGTGTTAATATTAATTTAGTCTTTGAAAAAAAATCCAAAGTCTGTGTCTGTCCCTTGTTACAACTGTTTATCGTACTATATTATGAATCACATTGTATATGTATATTTCAAATCTTATCTGTATCCGCCCACCCAAGTTGGGCAGCTAGTTCTCTCGGTCGCTAGTGTCTGTTAATATATGAAGATAATGATTTATCAAATGAATTAAGTAGAAACCGAAATTTCTAAAATGAACGATATTTAGGTAAAAGAGGAGGAGTCGTCTACCTTGGAAGTGGTCCAAAGTATACAAAGCATTACAGCGACTTTGCAGAAAGCAAAAGACATGCGTATGCAGAAAGGTCTTGAATTGGAGAAATTAAAGAAAGATAATGCCAGTCAAAAGGAATTGGAGAAAGCAGAGATCAAGTTCAAAAAAGCACAGGATGATTATAAAACATTGGTAGACAAATACATGGTTATCAGGAACGATTTTCAAACTAAAATGACTCAGGCTTGCAGGGTATCGACCTTAAATTTATTTTCTGAGAAATCACCCGATTACTTATGTAGTATTATTACTAATAGAATTTCTTTTCTTTCGACAATAAGAGATTCCAGGATGTGGAGGAAACACATCTAAAACACATGAAGGAGTTTTTAAATATCTATGCAGATGTCTTGCAAACAAATCACGAACAGGTTGGTCAAGTGCACATCGATTTCAAGCGTCAGTGTCTAGACATGACGGTGGATAAATTACTGGAACAGTTTGTTCAAAGCAAGTACACAGGTTTCGAGAAACCAGGTAACGGATCTTATAACGTGTAGATCAAATTTTGACTTGTGTAATCATTCTATTATTCGTGTAATCTTTTTTCTGCATCAGATATAATCGAATACGAAGAAGTCATGACAAATTTAGGGGACATGACCGCTCATTCTCAATCGGACGGTAATGTTGAGACACCTAAGGAAACATCGAAAGGAGCCAACGGAGAAACAGGAGTCGCTGGTAACACTCACAGTTCAAAAAAAGATCAGGGATTAAAAGGGGGGGGTAACCAGGTGGATGAGGAAAAGGGGAGGGTAGTACAAGACAAAGAAAACGAAAGACTGAATGAAAGGGATAGAGAACTGTCACATGCACAAGCCACCAAGGCTTCCCGCCGTACTACCTCGCTACTCAACCTGTTCATGTCCAACTCCCAGGGTAGGTTTTCTTTTTAAAATTGAACTGAATTTACAAGATTTTATTATCTTCTAATTGCAATAGTCTTTATCCTACCTTAACATAATGCATAGATCGCTGGTTATCGTTGTCACAAAGTTCTACGTATTCGCGAATGTTTCAGAAAATCGGTAAACGATTCGAAACAAGCAAAGTTTTCTAATCGAATACATTATGTTTCGGTGGATGTGTTTTGCAATGTTAATTTGCTGCAGCAGTACCATTTACTCTTCACACTTTTACACTCGTTCAACTTGTTTTTTTATCTACTCGATCACAGATTTATTAATCTATGCATACGTGGAACAATTTTTTTATTGACTTATCGCTTATGTGGTTGTGTCATAATGCTTGAACGTTATAATCTAACAATAGGTGGAGGATGACATTATAAACTAAAATGTATTCCAAGGGAGTTGAGTTGTTACTTTCGAGCGTGAATCTATGAATATGTTGTATACGTTCGCAGCTTATTTAGGTATTTTAATCTCTCCGATTTACATCGGGTTACAAGCGGTTGCCCTTTGGAACACATTTATGCCACTGAAAGCGCAAACTGTAATTGAAACGCGATAGACATAAGTAATATGTTAAAAATAGCAAGATGAAGAGAAAAGGGCCATTCGGAGGCACAGATTATTCAAAGATATGAGCAATGAGTGTTGTTTCAGACAAACAGAAGCAAGCAGGGTCTGGTTCGGCACCTGCAACTCCCCAGGGGAACAACCTGCCTCCTGCTGTTCCACCTCCCAGCATCTCCAGGAACCCTCTCAGAGGATCTAAATGTAACTGCTTACATTGTGATTACCTGTACCCTTGCCACATCCACTACTTGCATTTTGAACTGTTTATTTAGACAATCGGTTACACGGTATATACTCTCTCCTACACACAATACGGAAACTTCTTTGGAGATGTTGCTTTCTTTAGTAATTAGTTGAAAGAGATTGAGGTGAGGGTGTCTTATTAGACAATATAGCTACAGCTTTCTGCGACATTTTTTCAGATGTTTTATTTACATTGTATTTTTGTAACTTATATCAGTGTCTGTTACAATTAAATTCTGTTTCGATCAAATTCTGGCAAAAAAAACAAAATGTTTAAAAATTCCACTATCTGCGACAACAGTATCTAATTTATACGTATTCAATTTGAATAATAGAACACGTTTTCATTTTCAATTGAAGACAAGTAAAGCCATCTATAACTCGACACTCCTTTTACACAACCTTTATCTTTGTCTTGCTCTGTTGGTTGTTCTCTGCCTGTGTGGTATTCGGTGACGATTACATTACCGTACCTTTGCTGATACAATATTTTTTACAGCCATACAGGTTTAAGTGGTTAAATGAAAATATCTGGTGACTTACAGTGGTAACGCGTATTATGGTTCCTCCACTCTGCACTCTTTTAGATCAGCAGTGTACGTATACTAACAATGTTTTTCACCACACTGAATTAATGTTACATGCGTAGAGACGTCTTTTAATGGTTTTCCATGCTAAGTCATGTTGCGATTAGTGGAGATATACTTGTGTAACATTGATTTCTATCCTTAGTTCTCGAGGCACAGTTAAAATATTTCTTCGCTTTCGCATACAGTACCTCGTATACATATACGTATCTATACATAGTATGTACATATAACGAAGGTACATTAATTTGTCAGTTGATAGCATAATCTAACCTATCCAGCATTAGAAGGAAGAAATATTTTATTTTCCTAATCACGATTAACACAGAAAACCGGGCTTGCTTAGACTATAGGCAGTAGCTTTTAGGATTACATGGCAATTCTAACTTTCTAACAGGCGATACTCTAACACAATTCTCACCAATTGTTACTTATAAATTGTTTTTCTAACAATCTTTGTATAAACATAGACCAAACGGGGGGGGATTATTTTCTTTCTGTCAACACGACTCATTGTAAAAATTTTACATATGTTTCTTGTTTGTTTGTTTGTTTGTTTTTTTTTTATCGCATTATGCTCGCTCGATAGAGACTACTATTTAGATTATAATTCACAATGTGTTACCATTAAGAGAATCGATGTGTCCTGGAAAGTTTCTGAAATTCGTGCTACCATCCTTAGAGAAGTTAATCGATTCCGTTCACCAGAAAGCACAGAGTACATACATGTACATAGACATTGTAGACGCGTTCCCTGCAGGAAAAAGTTGAACGTGCTGGTGCACACACGCACGTTAGTCGTGAGAACGATTTTTGAAACTTTCTATCGCCACCTCCTTCTAATAAACACCGTGTTCACATAGAGTTAATTGAACGAAGGGAGTTGGACTTGAATAACGTTGAAATACGAATGCGGGGTTCGGCTACTGACGGGGGCCCAAGGTGAGCCGTTTTTATTGAGAACTGTTACTGCATGGCTCACACTCGTACTCGTATTTATTTTCCAAGTGCAAATTATTACACGTATCCTTCGTGATAGCGTAATGTGATTCTGCAAGCAACCGTTCTCTCCTTTTTTTCTTTATTTTTTGTTCGTTTGTTTGTTTATTAGCCGACAGTAATTCACGAAAAAAAAGAAAAATACAGATCTCTCGTATCGCAAAACATATTCCAACACGTCGAGTGTTGGTCGTCGTTAATTATCAATTACGTAGTATTTACTTCACGGTATTATCCAGTTTATTGGAACACCAGAATTCGCAATCGCTTTGTAAGTAATTCGATAGCGCTGATCATCGGTGACCCTCGCGGCATTCAACGTGTTAATTAGTTCCGTACGTTCGCGTTTCCAAATGCGATCTGACAATCCTGTCTCGAAGTTCACGGAATTATCACTTGTGGAATTACCGTTTCTTTTTTTGTCTTTCGTCAATCACGAACTTGTTATGGATTTCTAAATGTATTATTTCTTCTCGTATCTTTTTCGTACTTTGCATGTCGATATAGTGTATCCTTGCTTGCAGAACATGTGGTATACCGTATATGTACATACTCCACGAATTTAGTCTAGAGTCTATCGTTATAACCGTGGAGATATTGCGCAACCTCCTATCGTTCTGTTGTCTTGAGAAACGTATCTATCGGTAATCAGTAGGACGTGTAATTGTTAGAAAAACAATTTAAGCCGAAACTCGACCTTTTGCAGATCCCTAGAAGAGATTTTTTAACTTTTTCATTTTCTCCCCCCCCCCCCCCCCCCCCCATATGGTGATGGTGTACTATGGGTTTGTTCTTGCGCCTTATGCTAATGTAACGTGTTTTATCCAAGCTACCTCTTTGTACTCCTTTTCTATCGTTATTGTCTGATTTTACTGCAGCCGCGACAGCGTGATTGCGTGCGTTGTGTTTTGGCAAGAAAAGTTTCATGCCGACGCGGTGTTCGGGTCTGATGAGACGCAAATCTTATTTTCTCGACGTGCTTCGATTCAAATTGATAGTATGTAGTCAGAAACGACTTTTCCAAGAGAGGATTAAATAAAAATGAAATAATTGACGAATGAATTTTGCAGACGTTTGCTCAGCCCTGAAACGCATGTCGGCATCGTTAGAGAATGTAACAACGATTAGAAAAGCATCGTAAAAAATGCATCCGCTGATTGTTAATCCGGTGACTATTATTTTCCATTTTCATCTTTTTAGTCTGTTTTTCTTCGTTCTTCTTTCTCTTTTTCTTTTTATTTTACCGTAGACGTTTTTGTTTGATCACGTTGCGCTACGCCTGATACACTTGGAAAGTAAATTAATTTCCATTACACCGTTGGATTACCAGTTTCCTATTAATTTCTAATGCGAGATATTTATTGCCGTTATTAACGTTTTCAGTACAAATACGTTTTGACACCGCCAAACATAGTAGTTTTTACGCTTCTTAGTCTCTTAGCTATGTTTCGTTTCGAAACTTATCTTGTATTACTATAAGACACTCGTCGACTGTGTCCCAGTACACACAAATTGATTAACCTCCCCTAGTCTAGTCGAGAGTTTAACGTTTGTGAGTAAGTACTACAAGTGACGCCTAAAGTAGTGCGTAACAGCGTTGTTGCCATTCTTGATCGTCGAAACGGGAATATTTATAGTTTATAGAATCGTTTATGTGTACATATTTTTCTGTACTATTCTTGTGTTCGAGTAACGTAGAAGAAAGAAAAGAAAAAAATACCATTATTTTCGTAAATTTTCTTGGGTAATTTGATCTCGGATATTAAGTTAATATTATTAACCCTTTGTACTCGAGCGATGATTCGGAGAGAGATAGAGAGAGAGAGAGAGAGAGAGAGAGGCGCCACTAATAATATTTCTACCAGGGACCAAAAATAACAGTTGTTCTAAAATTTTCCACGATAAAAATCATTAATAAAAAGTTGATTATTATTCATATAATAATGATAATCTACACAAAATATAAAGAAAAAACATCGAAGAAGAAAATGGTTAAAAAATATCGATTTTTATACTTTTTGGTTACAAGTAACAGTTATCAATGAGAGAAATTTATTTCGATCGCTCATAACATTTATCGTGGAGAGAAATTTATTTCGATCACTAATAACAGTTATCAATGAGAGAAATTTATTTCGATAGCTCATAACAGTTATCGACGATCGAATTTCTTTTCCCTTGTTCATAATTATTATCGATCAGAGAAATTCATTTCGATCGCTCTTAACAGTTATCGATGATCGAATTTCTTTTCACTTGTTCATAATAATTTATTGACGAGAGAAAAAATTTATTTCGGTTACTTATTTAATTATTGAGTTGTCTACTCTTTTTCGGATGGAGCAAGCCTGTGAAATTCATTGAGAAGGTTTCGTACAACAAGACGAATCAACAGACCATAAGAACAACACAAAATCTGTTTGTTGACTGTCTTTGTACACTGACGACTCTGTTCCACTCGTAGATGGATGTAGAACTGTTTTATGAATAAACAATTTATGAAATAATTGATTGTCTACCATTTGAAAGTTGTATTATTTATTAATAACTATTATAAATTTCCTTCGTAAATAACTGTTATGAGGGATCGAAATAAATTTCTCTCAGCGATAAAACTGTTACGAGCGACCGAAATAAATTTCTCGTATCGATAACTGTTATGAACGATCGAAATAAATTTCTTCTATCGATAACTGTTATGAACGATCGAAATAAATTTCTCTCATTGATAACTGTTATGAGCGACTGAAATAAATTTCTCGTATCGATAACTGTTATGAACGATCGAAATAAATTTCTTGTATCGATAACTGTTATGAACGATCGAAATAAATTTCTCTCATTGATAACTGTTATGAGCGACCGAAATAAATTTCTCTCATCGATAATTAATTATTATATATAATTGTTATTCCATGACTTTTTTCATTTTTGTTATAACAATTAGGGTCCCTGATTTCTACCATTATTTAAAATATTTGTTGCATCGTTAAATTTGTATTGAACAAATTACTAAAGGTATTAATATTTGAACAACCTGTTGAATGTACTGTACGAGGTATTGTATCAGTGTGTGCTATATCGATAAAAGGAAGAAAAATTCGGTTCTCGAGTTAGAACAGCTCCGAGTGCAAACGGTTAATTGTTCATTGTTCTATCTTGTCGAGTGAAAGCAACGCGCATCTATTGGCAAAACGATAGCCTCGTTGATCCGCCTGGTGGATTGTGAAAAATTAAGAGCCGCTTTGTTTTCTATATATCGTGCGTCCACGACCAACAGGGTTCCTTCGCAGCAGGAGAGAAAAGCGGAAGGGAAAGAAAGCAAAAAAGAAGAAGGATGTCGTGGAGACAAGCAGCAACAAAGAAGAAAAGTCTGACCTGTCAGTATACGCACGTTCAGCAGATCTAGTGCACTCGCGATTGATCCCGCGACCAAGTTCGTGCTGATTTACTGGAAACAGTAGTTTCGAGCTACCGAATAACTAACGCTAGAGTTATTCGGTACATTCTCGCATCGGTATTAAAGAAAATTGAAGCATGCAACAGACATCGCTCGAACGCCAGCCAACTCGGCAGATAACGCGTTAATTAGAAAAAGTAATTGCGCGAGTCTGGTCGCGGAAACGATCTCCCACGTTGTTTAATCGTTCTCTTTTGCTTCCGTAAGCACCTAATAGTCACCTAATAGAGCACATCGGTACCGAGACATTACAAAAGAAATGTGTCCGTTAAATACTGTTGTTTGTCGCAAAGTAGTTAATGTCGATCGTATGTACATAGAAAGAAAGAAAGAAAAAAAAGAAGAAGAAAATGCACTGGGCCTGCTGGAACTTGTGAAAGTGCAAAGTGTAAACTGAACTCGACTGATTTGATAATAGGGACGACAAGGAGGACAGCAGAAAATCCGAGACACCGACACCGGAAGTCGACGAGGATGGTTTCTGTATCAGACCAAAATCAGACCCGTGGGAGAACGAGAAGGGATTCTATTCCAGCTCGGACACCGACTCGGAGGATGAGAGAGAAAGGAAGATCAGGGTGGAAATTAAACCGCTTAGCAATGGCGGGGCACCTATGAGCGCCAGTGTCGACGAGCTGAGGGCAACTGTGGAGAATTTATCGTTGTCGCCTGCGCCGACGGTATTTCGCATTCTTTTTTTCTTTTTCTCCATTTTGTTGAATTAAAATTTGTTTTGCTAAAAATTACAATTTTTTTGGTAACTGGTAACTGTGCCCTGAAGGCTATTATAGCCGTTTAGGGTTCAGCTCGCAAGGAATCGAAATTTTCTATCAATTTCGACGAAACCTCGGACTGAAAAGATGATTTTTCCGGTTTATTTTGTAACAGGGACGTAGAGGATCGAATACCGACTCAGATCACCATATGAAAAGGTCTCAGTCAGTGTCACAACAATTAGGAGGTAAGCCAAGCTCAGATTTACTTGGCCTAAACTTGTTCAATCCCAGCAGTACGCCATCGAGCGCCTCGACGCCAACCGGCAGTCATCCGTACGCGCCATTGCAAAGCCCTCCGCCATTGTCTTCGTCACCGACGCCTCAACCGCAGCCGCCGCAATCTGCACCACCTACGCACCCTCATTCACGGTTCCCCGGTGAGTCGAAACAAGACTCCCGCGCGATTACGCTCTCGGCTCATCGGCATGCTTTTTGTCCCGCGAGATTACGCGTGGGATCCGCTCAATTCCGGGACCAATGAACAGTTGAGGTTTCGTTCCTCTTCCATCAGCTGCATATACAGGGTGAATTCGATAAAGCAGGACACCTAAATATCTCCGTTATTTTTCGTTGTACGAAAAACTTCTTAGGATAAAGTTACACTGTTTGAAGGGCCACATGTAGCGGCGAAAGGGAAACATTTTCAAGGTCATTTTTTTATGAGATTTCAAGGTCATCGATGTTTTTTTAAATGGAATCATATGTTTTTTATACCATAGATCGATAGAGTATCAAAGTCTGAGTATAAAAGTGTTGACCTTCATATGACCTAAACCTAATAATTAACGAGATAATATCCAAAGAATATAGACAATTGTTTCGATAATATCTCGTTAACTATTAGGATTAGGTCATATGAAGGTCAACACTTTTATACTCAGACTTTGATACTCTATCGATCTATGGTATAAAAAATATATGATTCCATTTAAAAAAACATCGATGACCTTGAAATCACATTAAAAAATGACCTTGAAAATTTTTTCCCTTACACCGCCCTTCAAACAGTGTAACTTTGTCCTAAGAAGTTTTTCGTACAACGAAAAATAACGGAGATATTTAGGTGTCCTGCTTTATCGAATTCACCCTGTATATTGCTATCAGAATTTCAAATTGATGCGTCACGTATAACAGCTACATCTCATCAAAATGTAATACACAATTCAAGCTGGAAGCTTGTATTCTTTAATTACCATTTTATACATATGCTTTGATGAGTAAGAGTGCGTATATTTTATATTGTGTATCATCGAACCGATGCTGATGATGTAATTTTTGTTTCGTGCAGATGGTGACCTGTTCTCGGAAGTGGGAGACATCACTCCGGCCTTACCTCCCAAGCAATCCGCTTCTTCCACTCCGACAGGATCTATTATCATTCCCAGACCGCCGTCCCGAAGAGGGGAGGGTCCTTCTCCTCGGGGTAGGATGTCGCCGGCGACGATATCCAGAGCGGACAGCGTGGCAAGCTTGGAATTTCGCACAGCTGGCGTCGGAGTCGGCTCCTCGAGGGGTCCCTCCCCACTGACAATCGGATTAGCGGATACCATTCCTCTGGCGGTGGCCTTTCACGAAATTGTACACTCTTACTTTCGGGGTACCGACGAGACGCGATGTCAGGTGAAGCTTAGCGGCGACATGATGCTGTCGTTTCCCGCAGGCATCGTCACCGTACTGGCGAACAATCCCAGCCCCGCGAAGCTCACCTTTCGCGTGAGGAACAGCAACAGATTGGAAAAATTGTTTCCTAATAATCAGCTGGTCAGCATGTAAGTTGCGCTCGCGTTCGGTCGCACTGTGGTCCGCAAATTATATTTTCTGTGTGGTAAGTTTGAAGTCGGTACCCCTACCGCAAGGGTAGTTGGAAGGTGAACACTATGCAAATATATATTTTGCGGACCGCTATGGGTAATTCTGTAAGAAACGAGGCTCTTCGAAAAATTGTAAAGCAAATTGTGCTTGGAGTATTCGATTGAGAGAGAGAGAGAGAGAGAGAGAGAGAGAGAGCCGCGTTGCCTATGATTCGACCTGACGATTACCGCGGAAGTGGCTCGTTTCAAGCAGGTCTTTAAACCAATCTCAATCCGTTGCAGGGACGCCACGCAGACGACCGTCGACAGTACAATTTTCGAATTCAACATGAGTGCCTTAACTACATTGTTACGTAAACAGGCTGAACAAAATCCCTCGGCTTCCTATTTTAACGTGGACATACTCAAGTATCAAATCAAATGCAAGGAAGGCGCGGGTTCGTGTCCTTTCCAGTTGGTAGCCTACTGGAAGTGCGAGTCAACGCACACGGATCTCAAGGTATTCACAGACACCTGTCGGCAGGGTATGATTTTGAAACCGGCATTAGGACGACAATCTTATACCGAAACGGATTATTACCAGCACTAGAGCTGTTACTTATGATACCCGGGTACCTGGGTTACCCGTTAGATACCCAGGTAAAAAACATTACTCGGGTATTCGGGTAAACAAAAATTACCCAAGTACATACCCGGATATCTCGTGAATAGACTGCGGATCTTTATGCAAAATAAAAATCGTTTTCATCAATTGCAAGAAGCAGAAGACATATTACGATTACTTATTTTCTTGAACGATTTTAATAAATTTAAATTCATATATCAACGTTCTTAGATTTTTTAAATTTCTTTATTGATTTAAACTGCACCAAATCATTTATGCCATAAATGCATAAAATCCCCAGTAAACTCATGAGATACCCAATTATATGAGATAGTTTTTATTATTATTATTATATGAAATAATTTTATAGTAAATTTTCTTAACATTTACAATTTGGGTTCAATTCTTGCGGTAGCATTTGTTAAAAACAAAAGCGGTACGATCGGCCGGTTTTTGTTACAATTAGATTGCATTTCTCAATACATCAACTGAATTTTTGAACTTTGATACTAATGAACCATCTACATCAAAATCTTCATATTAAATTAATAAAGACTATTCTTCAAAAATACTTATATCATTTTTGTAAAATGTATATTACGTTTTATAATAGTCAAAGATTTAAAAGATTTTATTTCTAATTCCTACATTACATACTGAAATTAAATATTTAAATTCAAGATAAACCGGTGTCATTGCCTGAACTATTATAAGGCCATTGCAATTTTATACATATACAGTGACATTAATATTCGGACGCTCTAAAAAACACGATAACTTGTTTAATACAGTAATCGCTCGTTCGTTGTCCTGAATCGTGGGCACGATCGTTGTCCAGTGCCTACCCACTCCACTGCCTGTTAACGCCGAGTCGCTCCGCAGGGCGGCGACGATTGATGTCGGCTCGGGTGTATCGGTGTGAACACCACTACATTGACTCGAGTGAACCGAATTTTCAAACTTCTTAATTTTCATTATTTTTTTATGGGACTTTCACTAACTTATTTCTGGCATTTTTCTGATTAAAATGATACCAAACACGATATAATTTCAACTTTATTTAGTGGTTTCATTGACGGTATGGAGTACTGTAGGACATGGAAGAGGATAGCGAGTGAAAAAAAAGAAAAACTGTAATGCTTAAAATAGCAATGCGATGCTAACACTTTTATTAATAAGTTTCTAGTGATTAGCCTGCGTGGATCTGGTCGCCAGATGTGTCCCAGGACTGACCAGATCCGCGCAGAAGGGAGAACAATAGGAAAGGAATATGGCAAGGAAATAAGGAGTTTTCTAAAGCCAGACAGTTGGCTGGTTTTGACTGCGAATGCTTATCTTTGTCATTTAATTAGCCGTTTCACGAAAGTCTAATTGAATCGAAAATGAATGAATAAAAATGCAAAACTTGCCGTCGTCTTGCTTTAAGGGAGGCATCTTGTACGAAGAGGCCAAATTCATGTCAAAAGTCAAAACATAGGCGCTGGACAACGATCGTGCCCACAGCGCAGGTCGCGCTGTGCTCCTACGGGCTGTAACTCCGTTAATTTGCAAAATTCAAGTCTAATTCTTTGAGAACATATTTTCGAGATGTTAAGTTGTTTATTTAAACATATGCTATATATAGCATGTGTTAAATGTATGATAAGTTATAAATGATGCTTCACATGTAGAGTAAATATGGGACAAATTGTATCGTGTTTGGTCTTGTTCTAATCAGAAAAATGACAGAAACATGCCAGTGAAAGTCCTATAAAAAAATAATGAAAAATAAAGCATTTTTAATTGGCATTATGTACAGTGAAAACACGCGGACCTTTAAACTGTGCCGGCGACGGAGACACGCTTCGGTCACGCGATCCGTATTTCATTCTGTCCTTCTTTATGTTCGGCTGTCTATTGAAGTCTCGCTCGGCGCGGTCGGCGCGGTCGGCGTGGTATCTAGACGCAGTCATAAATCAAAAATAGTGTCCGGGGCAGGCTTGCCATATGCGAGCCTCGCCAGGCCCCTTACGTCTCCGTCCCTCGCCTAGATGCATGCCACCGCTATCGCCACTCTTACCACTACCGCTGGCGCGACCGAGTCGGTAGCATGCTACCGCTCTCATTCTAGCACTCGGTCGCGGCAGCGGTATGGTAAGAGTGGGGATAGCGGCGGCAGCATCTAGGTGAGGGACGGAAGGGTAAGGGGCCGGAGGCGATAAAATATGGTAACACTGATTGGGAGTACAAATGCAAAGGACCGCGTATTATTTGACCATTGGGAAATCTCGGCTGGGCCGAGATATCAATTCCATTCGGGTCTTCACCTGTCGACCTACTTCGCGATGGGGTTGAGAAGGAAGGGTTTACTGAAATCTTCACCGAAATCTGTCTCCAGAGAGATTTGATATCAGGTTCATCGGGATCTTCCTTCTTGGGTGGGATTGACACATCCTAGAAAATATGGCTGATTGTTCGGATGTGACCATCATCCTCGGTTTTGGTCGGTTAGGTCTGGGTTAGGTCTTTATACTCTTAAGAGCCGCTGAGTTGTCGTCAATGCGACTCGTGCAACGCGACTCGCCGCGGAATTGCGTGTCACGCGCGCTTTAAACCATCATAATTTCCAGGTCGGGGTGAGTCGGGATGAGATCTTTGGGGATCTTTTAGAGACTTTGCTGAAAATGTTCCACTTTGTTAGAGCATCCAATTCGTTTAACTTTTTAACTTATCCCTTGTCAAAGGTGAAAAACTTTGACGATTTTCTTTAGTTGACTAAGTATTTTTTTTTTATAACAAATAATGAACAATAATGTTTAGTTCCTGGTGCGTTCTCAACATAGATATACATTCTTCATATAAAAAAAATTGAGCACTTAATCTTCGGTAGGTTTTCCAGGACATCATTATGAAGAAAAGGAATTTTTTCGGTGATAAATCGTATCTGGAAAAGTTTGATCTTTGAACGCTTATTGTAATGAGAGTTTTTAATAACTTTAATTAATATTGTCGTTTTCGAATGTGATGGACATTTAAGAAACATTGTACATTCGTTAAAAATCGATATGAGGATTTTTTAGCTCATGAACAGCTAGCACGTCGATCTGGCCCACTGTGCGGCGCGGCGCGACGCAACAAAGTATGTACAGTAAATTCTCTATAATCGCAAACTGGGCATGTACGATAAACGCCAATGAAATATCCCCACCAACTCAAACACTGATCTCGGCTCGGTATATCGGTGTGAACCACTACTAACGCGACGCGGAGAGTCGCAGTCGTCGGCACAGTTCAAACGCCCGTGAGTCATCATAACGTTATACCAAAATTCTATCTTCTTTATTTTCCATTATTTTTTCATGGGACTTTCACCAACATATTCCTGGCATTTTTCTAATGCAAAATGATACCAAACACGATATAATATGAACTGAATTTAGTGGTTTAATTGACGATGAGAGTTTCGAACGCAAGGAAGGACAGCGTATATGAAAGAAAGAGACGCGGAGAGTCGCAGTCGCCGGCACAGCTCGAAGGCCCGCGCGTGGTCTCGCGTTACACGCGCTGTCCTTCTCTACGTTCGGCTTGGCCTTTGGTTCCTTCTCTACGTTCGGATCGGCCTTTGAAGCTCGAAAAACGTAGGCCCAAGATCTATAAATGCAAACAGGTGCCGTCGCATCGACGGATGCCGTGATGTCTGTTTACACGCGCTGTCCTTCTCTACGTTCGGCTCGGCCTTTGAAGCTCGAAAAACGTAGGCCCAAGATCTATAAATGCAAACAGGTGCCGTCGCATCGACGGTTGCCGTGATGTCTGTTTACACGTGCTGTCCTTCTCTACGTTCGGCTCGGCCTTTGGTTCCTTCTCTACGTTCGGATCGGCCTTTGAAGCTCGAAAAACGTAGGCCCAAGATCGATAAATGCAAACAAATCCCCCCGAGGCATTTGCGATTATAGAGAATTTACTGTATTTAATATTGCGTTCGTTGCCGGTTGTGGCCCGCGCGTAGTCTTATGTTTCCACTTTCGGCCCACAATACGCCACGGGTTGCTCACCACTGAACTAACTTAATAATCAAGTAAAGTTTAGTAAAGCATACAGCGCGGTGGCTCAGGTAATAATAGCTCTTGTAACCAGTTGTGAGACCTCATGAGATACTCGGGTTTTCGGGGACACGGACGTCTTATGAGATACTCGGGTACCCGGATACTCGGCTATCCCATGGGTACTCGGGTAGCCGGGTATCTCATATACCCGGGTAAAAGTTATAGCTCTAACCAGCACCGAAATATCCGTTTTCGTAGATCGATTATAAATACAACAGCCGGGCTATGGCTTCGCCGAGTCCCTTGCTGAACCTCCACGTTGCAGCGCCCATAGACGGAGATTTCAAGTCCTTGAACAGCAAGCCTCAAGCTCAATGGCTGCCAGAGACGAACAGAGTGCTGTGGAAATTCACGGAACTGTCCCAGTACAGCGAGGGTCACGGCGTGGGTTCTTTGAAGGCGAGAGTCGAACTCGAAGACGGTCCGGGGAACCAGGGAACGATATTCACCCAGTTCAATTGCGAAGGGACCACACTGTCCGGTGTCGAGTTCGAACTTCTGGGCCCGGGCTATAGATTAAGTTTAGTCAAGCGCAGATTCGTTTCCGGTAAGTGTCCATTTCTATCATCCATCGATTCGGAAAAATTGAATTGTAGAACGGGAAACGAATGGATATCGAACGAAGGATCTCTTCACGGACATAATCAAATGAAATCTATCCTTTTAGGGAAGTACATATGCGATGGAGATTCCGACCCAAGAACCAGATACGCCGCGCCCCCATCGAACGTAGATTGACGACTTCCGGAATGGGCGCCTCAGTGGGAGAGCCAGCCCATTTAATATTGGTACATGCTTGTTCATTCACTGCCCATACCGCGACTAATGTCCGTTCGAACTGAACACGAGATCGGCGTGGGGAAGCCTGTTGGATACCAAAGAACGACGTGCGATACAATTCTGGTTATCGTCGACTAGGCAAATTATTTGTACAAAAGCTCGCGGACGTTGCACGAACCTAGTAGAATGTTGATTCTGAATTCTGAGTAATCGAACGTGAATGACGACGGACGCGATTAGGGTCGCAAGCGATTCAGGCGCGCGGGATACTCGAACGGAAATACTCGTAAACGTGGTCGGACTTGGCAAGTCGCTCGCTACCTGAATGAGAACGGCGTTCTGATATGTGTTTTATATCTTGTATATTTTTCAATTTTCTATATGTCCTCGATTAGATTGTACTATTTTTAGTAAACGTTTGTATCACGTGTGTGAAACGAGGTTTCAATCCGAGGATCATGATATACAACGGTCAAGGGTTCGATCGGTGGAGGGAGAGGGTGGGAATCGTCGGTTAAGAAATCGACGTAGTTGTTCGCATAAAGCCTTTGGTGTCCAACATATTTTTCGCCACGGTATACTCTCGCCATATTATTGTGTCTATAATAATCAAAATACGTTACGATACTTTTTTTACGTGAACAAGAGAAAAGAAAAACAAAAAGGAAAATAAGAAAGGAAAGATGAAGATGGATGGACTCGCTTTCTCTCTCTCTCTCTCTCTCTCTCTATCTATCTCTATCTATCTATCTATCTATCTATCTATCTATCTCTCTTTCTCTTTCTTTTTTCGTTTTTTCGTTCTCTCTATCGAAAAGAAAACCATCAAACAGTACAACGTCTTTAATCTATTGTTACACCTTGTGTTACTTTAATATAGCTATCTCTCGCGTATTAGTACCGTTAAGCGGAAGAGAATTGCGGAGGATCTGTACACGCTAACTTTCGAATTACTTCTTGTAAATTTAGCATTTATAATTTTACACGAGGTCTATCGATCCTCGACGCGTATAGACACGCGAAAGCGTGTGCAGAAATTGATTATCGAACAAAGCAAAAGAAAAAAGAAATCCGCCGAGTTTCGCGATCGTTTCGTTTGAGAAATGCTGCGTACGCAGCGCTGTTTGCGTACCAACTGTAACATAAAACGAACGCGTAGGTTCCGCTTCGCTCCGAAATTCGAAAGGCATAGTTAAGAGAGTTAGTCGCGGAGGAGGCGAACACGCGTGACAAACGCGTTCGCTATTTTGCCGCGAGTCGAAAGTTGAACTGTCGCGCGCGGGGCGCGAATATTTTAGCGTCGCAAACGATCAAAGCTGCTGTAGATGTCGATCCCGTAGTCTCGCGAGTGTCTTCTAATCGCCGCTCGATTTCGGCGATCGGTTCGTCTGTTTCATGGTCGCGAATCTATCCAGTATTTCTCGGTACACTTAAAAAACCTAGAGTAAAAACTTTTGCCCGAGCTGTCTCGCGCTCGGGCTCGGACTCCCTTTCAACGACTCTACTAAACCTTGAAGGATGTTGCCTCAGTCTTCTGAAGAGCCTATTCTTCGAACAGGAATCGAGATCGTCTCGCCCGTTGATTTTCTTTACGCCTCTGTCATTCGTTTATAGCGGCCACCGTGCTCTAACTGCAACGTCTACGAATCGTACGCTAGAATATCAGGCCATTTCGTTCAAACTACATGTGCATACGTACCGACTCGTGCGTGTATATGTATATGTGTATACAAGGCAAAGTAATAACTCTATAAGAATAAGTCTGAAAACGAAACTCGATTATTATTATTATTACTGTTATTATTATTATTATTATGCGATAGTCCAGCACACACGATGCTTCCTTCAGTACAGATTTTAGTGTAATGGGCAACAAGTTCACGAACGCACCGTACATATTCGTGTGCATAGTTCGATCTGTGATTGATTTATCATTTTTATTCTAGAAAAGGAAAAAAGACAAAGCGTGTTTTTACTTTCGTTCACATTCGAGATTGTGCCTCAGATTGTCCATCAGTATTTTAATAAAAAAAATGTTTGCGACTTCTCGTAAAGGTTTTACGAACGATTTATTGTTTTCGAAAGTCTCTCGACGAACACGCGATGTTTCCATCCTCGATCTGTACACGAGTACATGCGGTACTTGTTGCGAGGTATTCGTTACCTGGCTAGAAAAGTGCATTATGCTTCTTAATTCTAACGAAGCCCTGAGGCGACGATGACCGCGCAGCGCGGAAACTGCTAACGATTTCGGACTTGCCGATTACGGCAAAGTAACGTTAGTCTGCCCGCGGCCGTACCGTGTCTCTTGTACGGAACGACGAGCTGTAACATAATCATTTTAAATTTCTAAGGACGTTCCAGGACGTTGAGATAAACCGTTGTCGTTCACCGCTCTGCGTTTACACGTGTATATTTTACGAACTTTACATTCTCTCGCTTTACTGTCGTTCTAACTCTCACTCTCGCTCTCTCGACAAGAGAACGAAACCGAAACGAATCGAAAGGTCTACGAAAGAGCAATACTAACGAAAACAAAAAGAACAGGTGATCCGGAAACGCTGAAAGGAAGATGATCCACACGGAATTCTCACTCCATTCGATGCGTTGACAGCTTTCTTCGGTCGCACGATCAACGAAACGGGAACCGTTTAGCGGTTCGGTATGCGTTTGTTTCTTTGGGTAGCGCGCTAGCACGATTGAATTTTTATTCGCGATATCGTTGATCGATCTTATCTCGGGGCAAACAACGAGATCCGTCGTTTAGAGACGTGCGCAAGGTAACGGATGAGTGGCAAACGGACCTGTACGTACGCGGAATATGTGTATTTAGTATTTATGTATATTTATATTTATATCGCGAGGAACGATATAAATATAGATAACTGTAAATATTAAATATATATATATATATATATATATATATTATGATACGACTAACATAGAGTGGTTCCTGGAAGAAAAAAAACTCTACTGAGCTCTCCTGTGATACGCAGATGTCACTATAATTTCGTAATAAATGTTTGTAACGAAACATAATAATGTTAATGGGTCGCGTTCACTTTCTTCCCGACTGATCCCGCGATGATCACGGCACGAGAAATGACACTCCTCGATCACTGAAATCGTAGTTTTGAATTCACGAGATGATAGGGGACACGTTTTCGACACCTATTCGGTAGCACGCCGGCGGCATAGGGAGCAATGTATGCGATCCGCTTTTCGCGTGTACAATTGCAATAACGACGAGGAACCGACGCTACAGCGGAGACATCACACGTATCATGCGTACAGGGTGCTCGATTTTCATTGATACATAATTGCCAATTGCTGGTAAACCAGCTTATATCCGTTGTAGAAAAAAATGGTTCAGATCGAAAGCGAACGGTTTCGGCGAAGGGTTCTAAGGTCTTTTAATGCATTTTCTCGCGTAGAAGCTACACGAAGATGATATAGATTTTTCTTTAAATCGTGCAATTTTTAATTCACGAATCCGCGCAGCCAATTATTTTCTGGAAAATCGTACCGAGCTTCTACATTAGTCGAGTCGTTCGTTTATTATTTGAATAATCTTTTAAATATTAGTAATTTGTACTTCTAGATCGAAATCGGACACCCCGTGCGTGTATACATATACATATATATGTATGTGTATATGTATATGACTCTTATACATAGTATAAATACGCCGAGGAGAATAAATTAATTACAGTATACATGTTACACGATACATAGGATGGTTATGTAAACCTGTTGACACGTAATGTCTATGTTCTAATAAAGATTAGGATATTTTATATAAATAACAGTGGTTCGACGGGACTACGAACATCCTGCGACGCTATACCCAATACCACCCTATCTATTGTAAAGACCCAAGTCTCGGTAGCAATAACACTGTCCAACAAATTTCCACTTTTTTTATGTTCCCAATATACTGTTGGGTCCTTCTTATAGAGATTTTTTCGCTAATTCCGAATCTGTCCTTTAATTTTTCTCCTACACGCACAGTTTTTGAGGAACGTGGCTTTGAAAAAACAAACACATTTTTCAACTTTAAACAAATATTGTGATGTTATTATAAAAGATATTGAATTGTTCTTTATACGCAAAAGATTCTGTAGACTTTCCCGAATCCAGTGATATACAATATTTAAACATGTTTAAATAATCATAATGCATTAACAAGATTTTTTTTTTATTATTTCGGCGCACTAGTTCGATCAATTGTTATAAATATAATCACTATTTGCAAATTTTCACAATATCTTTATTTCAACGTTTCGATCTTATTTTAGATCATTCTCAAGAAAGGTTAATTATGAAAAATTATTTTCTGTTGCACTAAGCAAGTAAGTAACGGTTGTTCTTGTTTTAAATTCACACAATTTCAATTATAGTATTAATTATTAATTTTACAGACGCAATTCTTAAAAACTTTCTTGAGAATGATGTAAAATAAGATCGAAACGTTGAAATAAAGATATTGTGAAAATTTGCAAATAGTGATTATATTTATAACAATTGATCGAACCAGTGCGCCGAAATCAAAAAAAATCTTGTTAGCAACAATTTACGATCGACATAAGGAAACATTCATAATGCATATAATTTATAATGTATATTGTATATCACTGGATTCGGGAAAGTCTACAGAATCTTTTGCTGTAAAGAACAATTCAATATCTTTTATAATAACATCACAATATTTGTTTGAAGTTGAAAAATATGTTTTTTTTTCAAAGCCATGTTCCTCAAAAACTGTGCGTATAGGAGAAAAATTAAGGACAGATTCGGAATCAGCGTAAAAAACTCCATAAGAAGGACCCAACAGTATATTGGGAACAAATATGGTGTTGGACAGTGTAATTAATTGTAAGACTCGGAAGTATATGAGACTTCCAAGTAGGAAAAAACGAAAACTCTGCCAAGTACAGTAAAAGCGATTACTCGTGCTTGTCTTTCTCAGGTACCTATTAGTTTGCAGCAGCAGGCCCAGTCACTGACCGGGGAAAATATATTACTCTTTGAAGTATTATTTATTCTATTAACGCGTTACCCACCGAAGGCTTTTAACTAACAAATTACCCTAAATAATACAGTGGCGGCTCAAGTGAAGTGGAGGCCCCAAGCGGTAAAAATTTTGGGGCCCTCAAACTCAAGTTAGAAATACAAGTTGCAAGAAAACTCTTATAAACTTATTAACAAAAAAGAAAAGTAATGAAAAAACATTACACATTAAATAAATTTATTTAAAATTCGGGGCCCTATGGTATCCCGGGGCCCCCCGCGGCCGCTTAGTCCGCTTACCGTTAGATCCGCCACTGAAATAATATTGTATATTCTAACAATTTTATCGACAATATGGTCATTCAAAAGAAGATAGGTTCTCGGTAGGTAAAGCGTTCAGATATGTATGTATATGTATCTGGAACAGTTAGAATACTGAAGATATTGCGCCACGATGTCCTCTTCAGGGAGAATCCCTCAAGAAATCCTTGAGGAAAACGTCGCTGTTGGCGTACCGGATAAGAAGATCCTCGTACCTGATCGTTCAACGTTTGTTTAAATAAGCGATTATTGGATACTATATGTCATATGTTATTTGCTGCATATGAAATTTGTCTTGCTAAGATTTCATATGCTGCAACCAGGCATCGCCTACTAATAACGTTCATCGAATGATTCACCTCAAAGGCACCTGGACGTCCTCCTCGTTGGCAGGCCCAACCGAAGCCACCCTCTGTAAGATCGCCTCGGCCAAAGTCCTCTCGTACTCTATGTACCTCTGATCCTGCGTGAACCACAGAGCCAAGGCACACCGTCTGCCTCGAACAACACCCCTGACACCATGAAGATTCTCTCCACCGGCGGAGAAAGCCACCATACGGCCGCATCGCGGAGAAACCAAGCTGTCCGATTCGCGGATTGCGCGATCCTTCGCGAAGAAGAACTCTCCACCCTGAAAATCTTGGTTCAGGTAAAGGATCGCCGAATGATCCCTCCAGGTGTAGGCTGGACTCTCGTGGACGCAGACGTTCCGATCATTTAACAGACAGTTGTCTGCGTGAACCTGATGGCTAAGGTCATTGCGATCCCCTGGTGAATCTAGAAAAGATCGACGCAACGTTCGAACTTCGGATATACGTATGCATTGAACTGTTGTGATTTTATTAGATCAATCGGAAAGTTCCGTCCGTTTTTGAACAAAAAGTAGAGCTTTATTTAAGAAACAAAATGAAAAACTTTCCTCCATCTTTCGGACAGCAAGCGAATTCCGTGACGAAAGAACGAGTCATCTTTGGAAGTTATCCAGTCAGAGATCCATTTTTCGACATCTTCGTCAGAATTCAATCGTATCTCAGCAAGTGCGTGTGCCATCGACCGAAACAAGTGATAGTCAGAAGGGGCACAGTCTGGCGAATAAGCCACATGTGGTAGCACCACAGACGAGATATAGGAATATACCTGACACCTTATGGGACTTGGTGTCCATAGGAATCTGTAGTACCGACACCTTAAAATGCCAGTGAAAGCAATCATTTTCTTTAAATTTTATCCATAATTTGCGATTAAACTGGCTATAAATATTGTGCTCCTAGAAATAATAATAATACATCTTTTTAATTCTATAAAGGTGTTGACACTGAATGGTAATGAGTCTCCATGGGAGTCATTCCGGGGCGTTAGCGCACCAATACCGACGGACCCCAAAATACATTCGGTGTCAGGTCTATTCCTATATCTCGTCTGTGGTAGCACTTCCCAGCGAAGTGCTTCTAACGCATTCTAACGTTTCTTTGACAACTTTTGTGACGTGAGGCCGAGCATCGTCATAACGAGCAAAATCACCTTATGCTGCCTCGTTTCGTATTGTGGTCGTTTTTCGTGCAATGCTCGGCTCAAACGGTTGTTGTCGGCAGATATTCCCTGTGACTGTTTGACCAGATTTTAACAGCTCATAGTACACCACACCTTTCTGATCCCACAAAATACAGAGTAAAGCCTTCTTTCCGTGGATATTCCGCTTTCGCGTCGATGTTTAGGATTGTCAAAACAAATCCATTTTTCATCCCCAGTGATGAGACGGTGGAGAAACCCCTTTCTTTGTTGCCTAGTAAGCAGAATTTCGCAGATGGTTTTCCGCCTTTCAATGTCTCTTGGCTTGAGTTCATATGGGACCCACTTTTCTTCCTTGTAGACCTTCCTCAAGGCTTTTAAACGATAAGAAATCACAGATTGAGCACAATTTAACGCTTCTGCAATTTGTTTTTGCGTTTGACATGGATCTTCATCCACCAATGCCTGCAATTCTTCGTCTTCGAGTACTCTTGGCCGTCCAGAACGCTCTTTGTCCTCCACAGTAAAATCACCATTTTTAAAGCGCCGAAACCACTCTCTACATGTTTTATCGGAGACAGCATTATCGCCATAAACGTCTACAATCATTCGATGAGCTTCAGCTGCAGTTTTCTTCCCATTGAAGCAAAAGATTAACACTTCGCGCAAATGACGCTCATTCGGCTCAAATTCCGACATCTTTAATGTAGAAAGAAACGGTGTTATTGATGCAAGCGTATATTGCTATGTACTGAATTTTATTGAAAGATGTTCAAATTAAAAAGTTAACCTTACTTTAGACGTTATAGTTAACTACAGTTCGAGCTACGGCTACTCGATACTAAACGGACGGAACTTTCCGATTGACCTAATAGGTTGAAGACACGAAGCAACAATCGCTGGAAATGTGAACTAGTTTGCTGCTGGGCTGTTCCACCTGTGATGTGAATTCTCGTCAAGCCTCTAAAACTGTCTCAACGTAATTTCGAATTTCGGTCGCTACACATACAGTTTTCTCTGTAATTTTGAATTTCGACGAGTTCCACCAAAAGTCGGTGCCATTCAAATGTTTGAACAATTCTTGAGCTTTTGCCATTTCGCTCCGAATGCCGGACACATCGTCTGAACTGTGAACGTCCCGGTAAAATTCGCATTACAATGGCGCAGCCCTTAGAAATTGTTACCCACTTTCCACACGAAGTGAGTCTGTGCGACGACGCGGTTTCAGCTGCGAAAGGGACCAGAATCACGTTGATGCATCGGATGAAAATTACCAGGTAGAGCCGTGCGGCAGACCAGGTGAGTGTACGTGACATGGAGCGCTCGATCAAGCCCGAAATACCTTTCCACGTGGTTGCGAGCCTCCTCCGTTGTCTCGAGAAGCTGCCGTAATCGTTCAGCCTCGATTTGTCCCAAGTACACCATCTGCGATCATTATTTTACCAAAGAATTAACAACGACGGTGACGTAGTCTAAAGCAGTGGCGCACCCAGGGAGGAGCCAGGGGGCCAAGTCCCCCCCCCCCCCAGGAAAAAAATGTTTAGCTTCCAAAATTAAAATCGCGGAATAGCCCTGGGTACCGTTGACAGGTATTTTGGCTAGGACTGGGTTCAACTCCCCCCCCCCCCCCCAATCCTGGGTGCGCCACTGGTCTAAAGTACCCCCTACGTATAAGTATACGTAATGCCGAGGGCTTAACGGGGTACATAGTCTCGTTTCCAGGATTAATCTGATTCGGAAAAAATGTGTACCGCGTACACCCGCAGCAGTATATGGTAGGTACCTGTATAGCATCTATTTACCCTAGAAGCTGGCTTACCAAGGCGACTCTGCCGACAGTGATGCCTTCGAATCGCTCGTACTTCGAGTGTGGACTCTTGTACTCGTTGTAACCATCACCTTCCACTGCTGTCATCTGCAACAATTTTCCAAACACATTTCATTGTTTTATTATTTAGATTTCCGACCAGTTCTCCCATACAGGGTGGTCCGTCTAATTGTAAGTAAGGCCACCTAAATATCTCTTCAGGTTATTGTGATGCAAAAAATATTTGTTACGTAATGTGCATGCTGTCAACGAAAAAAATATCTGGCACGAATATTTTTTTCCGAAGGTCACTTTTTTCGGAATTATCAAGGTCTTATGTTTTTTGATACTTAACCATATTTTTCTTTTTTATTGCATCGGGTAACTGATCGAAAAATACATTCAGATATTTATGAAAACATGAGATTGACCTTGATCTGAAGGTCAAACTTTAATTTTCGAAGATCAAGGTCATTTCAAGGTCATGTTTTTATGAATATCTGAATGTATTTTTCGATCAGTTACACGATGCAATTAAAAAAAATGTAGTTATGTATCAAAAAACATCGATGACCTTGATAACTCCGAAGAAAATGACCTTTGGAAAAAAATATTCTTGCCAGATATTTGGTCCATTGACACTATGTACATTACGTAACAAATATCTTTTGCATCACAATAACCTGCAGAGATATTTAGGTGACCTTATTTAAACGGACCACCTTGTATACATGTTACTGCATGTTGCGTATATGTACTTTGATAGAGAAGTTCGTTAAAACAATTTCTCAGAAAAACATATGTATATGTTTATAATTTCAGTATTTTTAAAAGAACAAATCAGGAGCAAGTGATTCCGATCCCCTTTTTTGGTAAATCAGTCTAATTTTCTGGCAACTCTCGTGTTAATTGCGCGGGACTGATTCATCGAACAACTTGTTTACGATGACTTACCGAAGCTAATCGCATCAGAAGTTCGCATTCCGTCGAGTTGAGGAATCCATCCGCCACATAGCGATTTTTCCCGCCAAGTTCTTTCGCTTCTGCGACCACAGAGACATCGTCCTTGACCCTTTGCGGCTTCATATCTCGTATCGCGTGTTTTTCGTCTTGAATCGCGGAGAGATTGTTGAATAGCAGCTTACTAGAAAAAGAATGACCGGGCGGTGGATGCAGAGCCTCGATTTCTTCGATTTTCTGCAAAAGATCGAACATTTTTCATTTTTCTGACAGCACGACTTCAAAATATCTTTCTCCACTGCCGCAGCAAAGTTCGTTCTATCCACGTTACGGTTAAAATTTCGATTTTAACGAAAATGACTTTTTCCGCGCCTCGAATGTAATGCTTGGAATACACGGATGCAATCCTGGTTGCATTCTCAAGGCGTTCCGCGGAGAAAACGAGCAGCGCGACGCTTATAGGAGAGACAAAGACATCAGAGACTCGGGCATAGATCGAATAGAATCAATAGAATAGTGGTCGTGTTTTAGTATTTTATTCGGTAAAATATACAGAGAGTCGAAAAAGGGGCCTGAAACATGGCACCATCGATTCGGTATCCAGTATCCGCGCGTATCCGATCAAAATACGCGGGTCGTCGTCTTTCCAACACAAACGGCGTGAAATGGCAAGTCTCGATTCACGGAGTGTTTAGAATTCGGTTTAACCTTCATTCTCGACTTGATTCTTTACCTGTCCTGGCTTCTCTTTGGTTTTCTCTCGCTTGGCCTGATGCTTCTTCCTTATCTCCGCGAATTTTCTGTCGACCACTGAAAACTCGTCGGATATGTAGCGCAACAGAGTCACCTCGTATTCGTGTCTCTTAACGTAGGCCAGGGCTTCCTGAAAACATTCAATTAAGCATCAATTAACTACTAATTCGTCGAACGATTCGAGTGCCGCGCTGCGCCGGTTGAACTCCGTGGGGCTGTGCGAGCATCCCTCTAACTATAATATCGTATGCCGTATACGCAGGGCCGGATTAAGCCCCGTAGCAGGAGTAGCAATGGCTACGGGCCCCGCGCCATACAAACAAGGGCCGATACATGAGTGCCTGTCTATGCCAGGGGGCACAGATAGTTTCCTAAAAAAAAGCTCATTCATTGTGGTTGTCGCAAAGGTGCGCTACATTTACACACGAGCGGCCCTAATCCGGCACTACGTATACGCTGGCCACCATAAATTGTTTGTGCAACTTGAATTAGGATCTCGCCAACGATTACAATGTTTGCTTCTGCGAGTTTCGATTTCGAAGTAATCCACCAAAGAGGGATTCAACTTAAACCCCAGAGGGAAGTGGCTATGGCGGATGATGCAATGAACAACTTTGAGATTTCTTATCCTTATCGCTAATTTCAAATACGACAGAACTTTCCCTCCCTCCAACCTAATAAAAAGACCTGAAATTTGAATTTGTCACCTTTCTGGGTTGGAAGTACTGCTCCTGGACCATTGGCTGGGTGCTGTAGTACTTCCTGTTCTGCAGCATGGTCTCGTCGACAGGGTCGAACAGCAAGTACGTTCCCACGGCGCTGCAGGCAGCCTCTAAGTTTGTCACTGTGTGCGAAGCAGAGATCGCTATTTCGAACGTGTACTAAAACGGCGCGTGAACCGTGTAGGAACGAATGAAAGATGCGTTTTCAAATACTCTATAACATGGATTGAGGATCCGAACAGCTACACGTGAAATAGCTAAATGGATAATTAATCCCATCTCTGACGCAACGGAATGCGCTTGAAACGATGTATTTTGACACCGGTCGAATTAGCAAAACCGTTCCGCGGCGCGGCGCGGCGTGGCGGCCGGCTAGCCGGCTGAACAAGATTAGGTCACCAGAAAACATTGTCGGAGAGGTCGCGCCGCGGCGATGACGAAGCCTGAAACCGTTCCAGGGATAACGAGGCTGCTCGACCAATCGGACCAACTCGTCGGACGTGATTAATCCAATTAAACCTCCTTCGGAGCATGAGTAACAGCTTCCCGAGTCCCGAGGAGTTTCGGCTGATTGTCGACGCAACGATTCATTCGCGGGGACTACAAGGGACGACAAGGTCGCGCAATTTCGTACGATAACCAACGGCACCGGACACATCGGGGGCTCGTTATCGCCGCGCGTCTCCTCGACTCTATTCGTCTATTCGGTTTATCGTGAATGGACCAACGTCGATAAGAATTTTCACAAATAGACACGGACAGGATACGTATCTGACAGATAAAAATTGAGCAACGTTGTGATCCAGTTGTCGCGACGCACTTACGTTTGTAATAGGCGAACTGTAGGTAATTGTAGTGGCTCTTGAGCATGTCTCCCCGGTAGTCGCCGTTTATGTTGTTCAGCCTCTGGTGGCAGATCTGCTTGCACTTCAGGCAGAACGTGAAGTGGTCTGAGAAAGTATTATATAAAGAAAATGTTTAAACTGAAAAATACTTGTTCGTTGATTCGTTCTGTCGTCAGTGGGCCGCGAGTGTTTAAGCGAGATCAAAATTCTCCAACCGAACGTTGAATAAAAATCTATTCGAAAAATTCTGTTAAAAGATAGAAAATTCTGATCGCGCTCGAAACGATGAACGGACAGAGACGAGAGACAGGGCAGCGATCGGTGACGACTGACAACACGAATCAATTTTCGGGCTCGATGGAAGGGAAAATTTGTTTCTCGGACATGTTCCACTCACTGGCGATCGAGGACGTGAACTCCGGGTGCCAGCCCTGATCGAAAGGCCCCTCGCAGTAGAACCTGCACTCCTCTTCGGCCTGTAGATAGGACGCCAAAGAAGCCTCGAACAGGGCCACCGCTTCCGCGTAGTTTCCGTCCTCGTAAGCCAACACCCCTTTGAAGTATATGCTGACATAAGGCGCTGCTTCTAGGTTTACGATGTTCCGCGTCTCCACGTCGGGAAACATTAGATAGTGTTTCAGAGCTTTTATGCTCATTTCGTGTTTCGGGTGGTGAACCATGAACGTGAAAACAGCGTCCGCCGCGTCTTTGTAGCGTTGCTTCTGCAAGATTAATCGTTATCGTTGCGGCATTAGACGCTGTCTGCTTTCGCGTTTTATCAAACCGTAGTTCTTCGCAATGGTTTCCCTGAATTATTTTTTCGGTGCAGATTCGGTGCAGATTCGGTGCAGATTCGGTGCAGATTCGGTGCAAGGGAGGCGATCGATATACGGTATACAGGTGCCGATCAAGTTTAAGGATGTTCTGTGTTCTGTAGGTACAATGGGAGACAAAAGTACAAGAAATTCAAAATCCATCGATATATTGGCAATGAGAGCCATTCATGAGTATATTTTGCATTAAACTTTTGCGAATACTGTACCCTCTGTAGAGTCTGTAGCTATATTCACTGGTCTTCAGTGGCTAGTGAGAGACAACACGATAAATTTAACGTTTTGTAACAGTTTATAAGCTTTTTGCTCTGTAACTGTTTAATGAATCCTAATAAATTTTGAACATAATCAATTACATCATTTTTACTACATATAAAAAGAAACTGGAGTTTCTAGTTGCGTTTTTTCAAGGTTTAAATAGGGTTTGAAATGGAATTTTATGAATTCTCCATAAGAAGACGTGTTAAAATGCGCGAACTTTAAGTTGCAATAATTCTTAAACGGTGCAGTGAATCGAACCCAAACTTTGGTAATTGCATTAATTTAGTAAGAATTATATCTTGTCAAATTTTCAAAAATGTTGTTGCGTTTTTATATTACCTCCAGAACATCCTTAAGGTACTGGGTTAGCAAATCGCTATCATCGCCATTGATCGAAGAGGTAGGCAAGTACTTGCAGTGAAACGGATAGAGAGAGAGAGAGAGAGAGAGAGAGAGAGAGAGAGAGAGAGAGAGAGAGAGAGAGAGAGCGAGAGAGTCGTACAATGAAAGGTTGCTGCAGAAATGGTAGGAAACTTTTAGTGCCGAGAAAGATAAGGATATCTGGCGCAGTGGCGCACCCAGGGGGCCATGTCCCCCCCCAAGAAAAAAATGTTTAGTTTCCAAAATTAAAATCGCGGAATAGCCTTGGGTACCATTGACAGATATTTTGACTAAAAAAAAAGTCACGCAAAACCTAGGACTGGGTTCAACTCGGCCCCACCCCCCAAAATTACATCCTGTGTGCGCCACTGTATTGGCGCCATTATGCTGTATTATTCTAAGGGAGCTTTTACGAATAGATCCGAACGCGTGTAACCGCATGGTTCCAGCTCCAGCACCGGTTCCTCGTCGAGCCGACGATGTAGGCTGGTTTTTACGACCCATCTGCTTATTCGGGACGTTAAACTCATTACATTTACTAAAAAGTTGCGGCCATGGGATCGGAGAAGCTGCGATTGCGTAAGCTTGCGCTATGCCAAACCGATTAAATTCCAGAAAAGCTAGAGAAAATTGATGGAACAGAACTAGTAGGGCCTACAGCTATTAACGTTTTATGTTTGGTGTGTGACTCTCCAAGAGTCACGCAAAGAACTTCCCGATTCGTTAGTTGCAGTATATTATTATCATTATTAAGAGTACGTTTTAAGAAGATTATATGTTTTCAGGGAAATTCAATAGTTTTCTACTTATCAAAATGTTTGCTATATGACGTCACATTAAACAAACATCGTATGCTCGTTGCTCGCTTGGTTCCTTGTTATAGCAGAGTAATGTTGCAAAATAAATTGCAAATGCTCCACAATCAAACGCATTGTTTTGATATTGTACTCTGTGAAATATATATTTCTTATTATATTTATAAAGGGCATTCAAATAATCGATTACATCATGGTTCAAATGATTAGCATTAAAACTATCATAAATGTCAGATATTGTCCAAATGAAATAATCAGATCTTGTCCAAATCCAATGTCCTACTATCTTTTCTCCAATTTCACCCGTGTATACCTATTATCTGAATATTCGTCTCATGTTCTGAGATTTCTTGTAAATTACTCAAAAAACCTCGAACATAACCAGTATCTCGAGCAAAGTTGTATATTCCACGCTCGTTTAGATTTCTGTTCATAATTTCGTGAAATAAATTAATAGGTTTATCTTGTAAATAACAATCAGGTTTTATGACTTCTTTACATTCGGCTGTTACTAAAGCATAGTTTAATACATCAATCGATGCAGCTGGACAGTCGTTATAAAAAAGTACAAACCTATGTACGTCGAAAAGTTAGTAGTTCAGGAAATATTTCAATTTAAATAATGCTAAAACACCATTACTATCGTATGTACTAAGACATTACACTACTGTGCCCTACCGCAGAAATAACGAAATTTTCAAAAGGCTCAATCCAAAGCATATAGGGTATGCCCAACCACATGACGTAAGCCTTGAATTTAAAAAAAAAATTTATTATTAATTTTTTATGAAAAATATATATATATATATCGGCAGTGTCGCCAGGTCGAGAAAATCGAGGGGAATGCAAGTACCCCCTCTCTGATGACCAGTCCAGTCTACGGCCTTAGTGGGGGACGTTGTGGTGTGCGCATGGTGTTGGAATGGGATAGTGGAAGGGGAAAAAGAGGGGAATGTGTGAGCTCCGTTTGGAGCTCATCTGGCGACACTGGTCCGTATGGCTACACTGGTCGGTACCCTTACTCCACCACGGTAATTAGCACCGTGTCACGCTGATACCTGCGGCACCTTATTTTTGGTTACTGATACAACAATAAACGACATATAATCCAGTGGTATTCTATAATACTATACACGTTTATACGAAATGCTTATATTTCGATAAAACAAGCCCGAATTCCTTCCTCCGCACGCCAGGTGCAAGACTATCTTTCATTGTGCATAATTATGGTTAAATGGTAAAAAAAAGAAAATCCTGAAATATGTATCCCCTATTTTGGATCAAAGATCACATACCCGAGTTTACATTAAAATGAACTAACAATAAATAAGGGAAACTGCAAAAAAATCAAATTTTTGATATATTGTTTAAACAAAAAACTTTTGTTAAACTTTTGTTGCACGACTACATCACCCATTAAAAAACACAATTTTTTAAAAAATTTAAATTTTTTCGACCTTTGGTTTGCGAGATATCTCAAAAAATGTGGTTTTGACCCCCAACTTTGAGGGCTGTTTTCACCCCTTCAAAGTGGATGGTTGCCGATAAAAAAAATACGTGTCAAATATTTCTCGAAGAACTGTAAGCTCACATAAGTTTCATCAAAATCGGATTTTCTCATCTGAATATGTTCCCTTGTAAGTTACAGCGGGGCACATCGATTGCATCATTCATCATTCTGATCGCGTTGTTACTTTTTCAGAAAACGTTAACGAAAAGTTTGATACCATTCGCACGCACACACACACACACACACGCGCGCGCGCGCGAACATTTTGCTGAAAATAGTCTAAAATGACTCCCAAGTCAAAAAACCAAAAGAGATTCGAAGTAAAATTATTAAACAAAGGAATAAATTTTTATTCTGTTCCAGTACCTCGTATGTTTCATGTAGAATTTAATGCAGATTTGGATGAATTGTAAAAAGTCAGAGAAGGCTCATGAAAAATTTCTATACACTATATCGTTTTTAAACATAAGAACTAACAAGGAGAGCGCAAGCTCTTCACCTCTCAGATTTAGTTGAGACTTACAGAGTTATAGATCTCGTTCTCCTGATTACGAATATACCCCATTATAAGGGCAACTACCCAACAATTTTCGAGATATTTGCAAATTAATGTTTTATGGACAGTTTTATTAAAGTTTAGTTCACTCTGTTACTAATTGTAAGTAAAAAAAAGTATAAAAAATAGTTACTATGACGGGACTCGAACCCGGGCCCAGCAGTTCAGCTCGCTGCCGCTACGCCACACAATTACTTGGTAACCGAGTGAACTAAACTTTAATAAAACTATCCATAAAACTTTAATCTGCAAATATCTCGAAAATTACTGGGCAGTTGCTCCTATAATGGGGTATATTCGTAATCAGGGGAACGAGATCTATAACTCTGTAAAGTCTCAACTAAATCTGGGAGGTGAAGAGCTTGCACTCCCCTTGTAAGAACACGGCAGTAGCACCGTCGCTTACCTTGAAATAGCAGATGTGTAAGTACTCGTACACTTGATAGTTTGTCAGTTTGTTCTCGGTGTCACGCGGCAGCGTCTTCAAAGCGTTTTCACCGGCGATCTCGAGGTACTCCTGATTGCAAGTCAGAAGACACAGCGTTTCCACAATCTTCCTCTCGTAGAAGTGTAGATCCTCGATGTTCTCGGGGAAGATCGGAGCCTCGCCGTTAGCTTTTGCCCTGCACTGTTTTCTGCAGTTGACCACCATCCGCTTGTAAACTTTGTACCTGCAAGAAGGACTCGCTTATTCGTACCGGAAGTAGAAACGTAGAAACGATCTAGCTATTCCAGCTTAAACGTTCTTCGAAAGAATCTCGAAAATCGTACAATACAATTTGGTTTCCATTTGTTTATTCGATCGATGCAGAGAATTTTAGAATTATTTACCATAAATATCCGCGCAGTCTACTAATATTAATCTGTACAGAGAATAAATGGATTTATACGGAGAGAAAGAGACACCGTAAGTTTTGCATCCACTGAATCATTTCGATTTTCAGTGCGTACCCGTGCGAGACTTGGTTGAAATTCTCGACGCAACGGTCCCAGTCCTCGTCGAGGTAAGCTTGGACAGCATCGTTGTAGATCTCGTGCAAGGTTCTGTCCGTTATCGGGAAATCCAGCTCCGGTACTGCGGTTGGATCGGCCGGATGATCATCGATCCGGATCTCGTTGAACAGGGTGGTGTCGTTGTTGCCGGCGATCGTGCCGCAGAAGAACACGATCAACACAAAGAATCTCATCGTCGCGTCGTCAAGCACCGCGTTTCGCTTTCGCACTGAACTCTGCCGACGAACCGACGCGACGCGACGCGACGCGACGAGAGCCGCCGCTGCTCTCTGTGGGATGTGGGATGGGATGTTGATCCACTATCCACACAACACACGACACGAAGCATACGTAATCGTTTCTCCCCACTACAACAACGCGAACGCTCGACACGCGGCTTTTACTGGTGCTGGTGCTGGTGGTGGGCAGTAGCGAGTAGCGACGAGTTCTCCATGAAACGATTCAAACCAGTGCAGAAACGATCCGAACCACATTCAACTCTCCATCGTTTTTTTCCATCGGAAGTTTCAACAAATCAAACTTTTTATCCTCCGAGCGAGCATTTCTGCACATATCTTTCTCCCTTATTTAGTCCAGTCGCCAGGTACTTTTACCTGGAAAGTATTCCGAACTCAATGAAATTTTGACACGTCATTTAGGGGTACTCTGGGGTGTCGAATCTGAGTTTTCCACCTCGAGGACCCTGTGCTAACTTGGAGAGGGGGTACAAACCACAATTTTTGTTACCTTTTTTGGTTTTTCGCTTATTACTCAAAAACTATGGGTCCTAAGAACTTTCTTTTTACTTTTGGAAAGAGCATTAAATTTCCTTCAAATTTCACAGTTCAAACGTATTTTTTGACCCAATAGGCACAAAGAGAGACAGGCGTTCGAAATTAGGAAATGTTTCTCAAAATTACATTTTGAGCCACGCATTGTAACATTTAACAGGAAATTGCAAGTTTGAAACTCAGTGAAATTTAATGCTCTTTCCAAAAATGAAGAAAGAAAGTCCTTTGGACCCATAGTTTCAGGTAGACGCCCTTTTTTCGACCTGGCGACTGGACTTTCAGGATCGAAAAAAATGTCGACGTTGGAAAGTTGAAAGGGTGGTTTCTCAAGATAAAGTCTGCTTTATCGCGTGCTGCAATTCGATTTTCCGTTGGACCCTTAGACCCTTATTTTTTTATATAAATTGAAAAATATCTTCAAAAATGTCTACAAAAGTGGCGTCACTTCGTCTTTAATGATATTTTAAGCATGTTTAAACAATCACAACGTATTACTATTGAACATCGCTGGATTCGGGAAAGTCTAGACAATCTTTTGCTGTAAAGAACAATACAATATCTTATATAATAACATCACAATATTTGTTCAAAGTCGAAAAACATGTTTTTTTTTTCGAACTCAAATTTCTCAAAAACTGTCCGTTTAGGAGAAAAATTAAGGACAGATTCGGAATCAGCGCCAAGAACTGTATAAGATACACCCAACAGTTATATGGAAACATTTTTGTTGTTGGACAGTTTAATTTGCTCCGTCTTTTCCTATATTCGTCAGTTGCCACTTAATTTCCTAATTTTGAACGCTTGTCTCTCGGTGCTCCTATTGGGTCAAAAAAATACGTTTGAACTGTGAAATTTGAAGGAAATTTAATGCTCTTACCAAAAGTGAAAAAAAAGTTCTTAGGACCCATACTTTTTGTGTAATAGGCGAAAGACCAAAACAAGATAATAAAAATCGTGGTTTTTATCCCCTCCCCAAGTTAGCACAGGGTCCTCGAGGTGGAAAACTCAGATTGGACACCACAGAGTACCCCTAAATGACGTGTCAAAATTTCATTGAATTCGGAATACTTTGCAGGTAGACGCCTTTTTTTCGACCTGCCGACTGGACTACTTGTTTTTATCGAATATAAGAGATGAGTATCTTCGCCAAATATTCAATCAATTGGATCAATAGTAGGGAAGATAAGGACGGTAGCCCGGGAAGATCTGTTCATTTAAATAAAATATAGTTGTTTAGCCAATGCTGCGCGGCGTCGACATTTTCTAGACTAATAGTCTAATAGACCAATTCATTTTATTAGGTCAATCGGAAAGTTCCGTCCGTTTTTTGACAAAAAATAGAGCTTTATTTAAGAAACAAAATTAAAAAGTACATTAATCAAAATGTTGTCCATCGTTAGCGATGACTTTTCCCCATCTTTCGGGCAGCAAGCGAATTCCGTGACGAAAGAACGAGTCATCTTTGGAGGTTATCCGGTCAGAGATCCATTTTTCGACAGCCTCGTAAGAATTCAATCGTTTCTCAGCAAGTGCGTGTGCCATCGACCGAAACAAGTGGTAGTCAGATGGGGCACAGGGTGGTGAATAAGCCACATGTGGTAGCACTTCCCAGCAAAGTGCTTCTAACGTTTCTTTGACAACTTTTATGACGTGAGGCCGAGCATTGTCATGCAGCAAAATCACCTTATGCTGTTTCGTTTCGTATTGTGGTCGTTTTTCGTGCAATGCTCGGCTCAAACGGATAATTTGTCATCGGTACAGATCCCCTGTGACTGTTTCACCAGATTTTAACAGCTCATAGTAAGTACACCACACCTTTCTGACCCCACCAAATACAGCGTAAAGCCTTCTTTCAGTGAATATTCCGCTTTAGCGTCGACGTTGAGGGTTGGCCGGGATCACAAATGGTTTTTCGACGTTTAGGATTGTCAAAATAAATCCATTTTTCATCCCCAGTGATGAGACGGTGGAGAAACCCCTTTCTTTGTTGCCTAGTAAGCAGAATTTCGAAGATGGTTTTCCGCCTTTCAATGTCTCTTGCAGTGCCGGATTAAGCAAGCGCGGGGCCTGTAGCAAATGTTATGGCGGGGCCCAAGGCTTTGCATCAGGGCCGCTCGTGTATAAATGTAGCGCACCTTTGCGGCAACCACAATGAATGAGTTTTTTTTTTATGAAAACTATCTGTGCCGTAAAACTATCTGTATGTATCGGCCCTTGTTTGTATGGCGCGGGGCCCGTAGCATTTGCTACTCCTGCTACGGGGCTTAATTCGACCCTGGTCTCTTGGCTTGAGTTCATATGGGACCCACTTTCCTTCCTTGTAGACCTTCCTGAAGGCTTTTAAACGATAAGAAATCACAGATTGAGCACAATTTAACGCTTCTGCAATTTGTTTTTGCGTTTGACATGGATCTTCAGCCAACAATGCCTGCAATTCTTCGTCTTCGAATACTCGTGGCCGTCCAGGACGCTCTTTATCCTCCACAGTAAAATCTACATGTTTTATCGGAAACAGCATTATCGCCATAAACGTCTACAATCATTCGATGAGCTCCTGCTGCAGTTTTCTTCCAATTGAAGCAAAAGATTAACACTTCGCGCAGATGACGCTTATTCGGCTCAAATTCCGACATCTTCAATGTAGAAAAAAACGATGTTATTGATGCAAGCGTATATTGTTATGTACTGAATTTTATTGAAAGATGTTCAAATTAAAAAGTTAACCTTACTTTAGACGTTATAGTTAACTACAGTTCGAGCTACGGCTACTCGATGCTAAACGGACGGAACTTTCCGATTGACCTCTAATATGAAAAAGGCGAGTAATCAAATTATTTTTACGTCACCGAGATATGCAGATCTCTGGATTCATCATCGTTTTCGATGTTGCTGAAATATGTATTTCATCTACCGTGCAATTTGTCTGTACACGTTGAGAACGCTTTCCTAATTGTTCATTTTTTGGTCCCCTCGATCGAGAACTGGTTCCGATCGACGAAGCCACTGTGTTGCGATATGCAAATGCGATTTTCAAGATTCGCAAACCTGTGCATATATTCTGGGATGAGATCCGGTCGGGAATGAAGAGCACAGGTTTCGTTCTTTATCTGGATAAAAGGCACCGAACAACAGGCAAAAGGTAGAGCAATGTTATCTTATAAACAAAATAAGGATTTCGGTTCAACGAAACATTGAATTAGGACTTTTTCCCCAACTCTACCTCGACACCTGTAAAAATACGAGAATTAAAAAACTGTATCTATTCTGCATATATCCAACAATAGAACCGTACCATTGCGCGCAGCTTGGAAGATGGTGGGGGCGCAGCGAGCGTATCATCTCTCACTCCACTATCCACTCCCCACTTTCTTGCACCAATTAGGGGAAAGATGCGCAGCGACGAACGAAAACTGGTCTTCACGCGGTACTGTTCTATCGTTGGATAGAGTATATGCTGAAGCTGAAATTTGGTACACATGCAGACAGGTTAAAAATAAATTAGTGGGGGCATACCTCCAAAAATAAGCCAGCCGTTGATTTTTCAACGGGGATAATGTAGTACATATGTAGTACAACCATAAAATGATCTGTCTTTGGTTATATGGAGAGTGTTGAAATGATAAGAGGAGAATCGTGCTGTATAATAAAGAAATGAAACTGTGTATTTCACGTGGAGAGCATGTAATATAATTATCAAACGTTCGTCGAGTTCGCTGATAAACATTCTCACGGAGAACATCCAGTTCGCTTATCACAAAAAAAACAAGAAAAGAAACGAAGAACAGAGTTCCATCGAAGGTGTTCTTTTTCTTCTTCTAAAGAGAATAGAAGCGAAGAGAAAGACAAGAAAAAGAAAAGGAGCGCCTGCTTCCTACGATCTATAATAATAGTATATCGCTGGTCGATCGGTTTCTCGCGGCACCAACGAGATACTATATTACTGTATACTGTATACAGGGTGTCCAAAAATTCCTTCAACAGCCGGAAATGGGAGGTTCCTGAGATCATTTGAAGCAACATTTTCCTTTGCAAAAATGTTATCCGCGGCTTTGTTTAATCCGGCGCGCCAACTGTCTATTGGCCGACTGTGCCAACTCGCGTCTAGGTCGCGCTCTGATTGGTTCGTGTTTTTCGTTAATAACTCCTAAACAAAGCCGCGGATAACATTTTTACAAAGGAAACTGTTGCTTCAAATGATCTCAGGAACCTCCCATTTCCGGCTGTTGAAGGAATTTTTGGACACCCTGCATATTAAAGTCTGTCAGCCTCTGTGCTATTCAGCGACATAGGCACTGCCTGTTAGGCAAGTGGGCAGTTGGGCACAGATGGGCGCGGGGATAACGTGGAACTAACAATGATCTGAAATAGCAACATCGCTGAACGTTCCGCTACCGAAGAGATATTAGTCGGTGGTTCCGCGCTCGTTACCCAAATGGAACCAGAGAATATATGAGGCAGTGTTCACGACCGGGGTGAACCAGCTTGAATAATACACATACGTATTTGTCAAAAAATACTGCGCAGGCGCACCTAAAAAAACTTTAACATTTTAAACCTTAAAAACCAACACTAAAACATCGTCTGAAATATCTGCTTAACTTGGAATACGTTCGGTGCAGAATGTAACAATTCATGATAACATCATCAATATGGTTCCGTAACGTTGGCTCCGTGGATTTGCCTTCTCACCGACGCGACGCGACGAGAAATCTCCCGAATCTTCTCAGTGGCCTTCTGCACCGACGCGCAACGGGAGATCACGTCATCGATGGCCTTCTGTTTCTTATTCCAGCATTTCCAGCCAGAATACATCCTAGAGGGGCTCTTTTCCTAGTAGACGACACTCGCGCGTGAATGTGTGGGTACACTCACGCACCGCTAGACTACGTATACGTACGCGAGAATACAAGGGTTCGGTTTCTCGACTTCCTATTTCTCGGTAATGCAAAGACGGGGGTTTTTATTAGTTAAAACCGCTAGATGAAAGATCAATCTATGACGCTGTTTGCCTCAAAAGTCGTTCTTTTACGTTACCGAGCAATGGTTTTGCAATATTCAGCTGCATTCATTCTTTGCAACATACGACGGGCAACATGCAGCTGAATATTGCAAAACCATTGCTCGGTAACGTAAAAGAACGACTTTTGAGGCAAACAGCGTCATAGATTGATCTTTCATCTAGCGGTTTTAACTAATAAAAACACCCGTCTTTGCATTACCGAGAAATTGGAAGTCAAAAACCGGACCCTTGCATCCTCGCGTACGTATACGTGGTCTAGCGGTGTGTGAGAGTGCACTCTAGCGGTGTGTCAGTATGGAAAGGCTCGCCTTTCGAATGGCACGATCTCCCATAAAGCTGGCAGTCTTTAACAGTATGTATCTCGTCGGAGCCCGCGGTCTCGCGTCTCGCATCGAACGATCTTGCAATTATGTAGCAAGATATCGAGGAAATGGAACGGCCGTGTTGCCGTGTTGCCGTGTTGCCGTGTCCCAGACTAATCAAAACTTCTATGGGTCTTTTCTCCGCGGGTAGGATTTCGTCGAAACCTGTACCCTGGTCAATTTTCGCAGTATTTACAATCGGAAACGGAAAAACGGTCGGAGGAGAAACGCGACGACACTCGACGCCGCGCCGGCGCGACGCGGCGAATCGAAATTCGGAAGTTTTCGCGTTTCCGGCTGTAGAAACAAACACCACGCACACGTCTCAACGATAATAAATAGACTACGGACGCCCCTGCGAGTTCACGGTCGCCGAAAAACGATTTAAAGCGATTTACGCGGTTCTCTCTTACAAAAAGTCTCTCTCGTCGAGCAAAGAAGAAGATGGAACGTTCGTTTCAGTAGTCACCGTGTGATCGCGGAACGTCCGTAGTCCGGTACATAATAAGTCACCAACGAATACATTTACTCCCCTATACATACATCACTATAAAATCACAACCCACTTAAACGTAACGAAATAATGTTCAACAATCGTCTATGCATCGTCTAGACCTAGACGATGGTCCGAGCTAACAATAAGACGACGAATGGACGTCGACGTGTCTCGAACCAAAACGGAAACATCGAATAGAGGAGACACAGGATGTGCGTACAGGTACAATCGAGTAAACAGCGATCAAGCAGACACTTCAGATTGAATTACAGTTCGAAACCTGCATCTGCAAACGAAACGCGCGGAAAGTGAAACATCTCTCGAATTGTAGAACCGGTAAGCGCAGTTGCATTATTCGGAAGCATAAAGCTGCCGAATAATGCAAATTACGCCTTGTAAACGTAAAAATAGGACTTTCCAGGGAGACAGCGGTCTAGAATCTAGAAAACCTTCCGTATCCCACCACACCCTTGCAATCCTGGAAACGAGACTACGCCCTTAACTACTCGAAGAAAAAGAACACAACTTTCTCTCTCTCTCTCTCTCTCTCCCTTTCGACATATTTCCAAGATCTCGAGTCAACAAGATTTCAGCGTTCTTCCACCCCCAACTAATTGTTCGCTCGAACGTTCCTCGATTGAACCGGGATTTTCGAAACACCCTGTACACCGATCCTCTCGAGGGAAGCTTCGCCCCTGAACGTGGAAATGCGTCTACCACCCACATCCTCGTGAGATTCTCTCTCGATCGATCCTTCTCTCGAGGTTTTCTCGACGAGTTCCCGGCCCCGGTATCCTTTCCATCAACGATGCGGGGGTTAACGTGTGCAAACGGGGGTGAGGCGACAGTTTAAACTTGAACGACAACAGTTGTTAGGCGACGAGCGATCCCCCGGCTGCTCACGATCGTCAAGTATAGTTTCAGTCTGCTCGACACGTTCGCTGTCTAACATGTAGACTGTAGACCAGGGGTCGGCAAACTCCGGCCCGCCCCCTGTTTTTAATCAGGCCCGCGAAATTAATGAACACGAAAAAATAAATCAAACTACGTAAAATAAAAAACATGTAAAAATATCACTTCCTGATAAAAAAATTTTGGACCTGGTTTTTTTCGTTGCTCTATGAGTAGAATTAGCTACCCATGCAAATATCTTCGAGTTTGCTATTCGGCCCTGTTCGGCCCCCTAGCCTAAAAATTTTACGTTCTGGCCCTTTCCAAAAGAAGTTTGCCGACCCCTGCTGTAGACTGCACACGCATCGGTCGGTTTAAGCCGTCCGTTGAACAATGAGCAACATTTCTATGTACAGAGATGCGAAGACAGCGACTCCTCGCGATTTGCCAATTTCTTGCAGAAATATCAGTAAATTCTGCCGAAAACAATGAAAATTAAATAACACTTTTCTACCTGGAGTCGAGGGTCGAGTCCCTTAAAACAGGGACGCAAACGAACTTGGTCGCCAGAAGCTGACAGATGACACTTGGAAACAATTGAGTGGAAACCTTGAATAAGATGTTTGTTGTACTAATTATAATTAGACAGCGAATTTTATGCATTTACGATTACGATTTCAAAGTATCGAACATGTTAACATATAGAAAATCGATTTCTATGTCGCTCCGGTTTGTTGCGATTTAGCTGAAAAAAATTTCTATTTTGCATAAAAATCCGCTGCCTATAATTATATGTATACAGCAGGGATGGGCATTTTTGCCTCAATTGAGGCAAAGCTCTGTCCCCACCGTAGCGCCTACTGTCCCCCACCAGCTTCCGTCGTTACTATGAAAGAAAGACGCGCTTCGTCCGTCGCAAGCAATGCGCAGGCCTCGTGCATCGGAGCCGCGAGGAGCGCCACGGAAAGGAAGCTTGGTGGGGGAAGCAGGCGTTTGAGGGGCCCCACCCGTGCCCATCCCTGGTATACAGTATACGGTACATGCAACGAAGTCTCTTGTTCGAGGCGTCCACTCGACTCGTTGATTAAAAGTCGACCGCACCTTTAACAGCCCAGTCAACCAGGCCATTCCAAGGCACATCTCGAGCCCAGTGTGCCGAGGGCAGGTAACGGGCCAAGTACTGGGCGAACATCGCTTGAAGCTGCTCAAAGCACACGATGTCTAGGTTCTGACCAGGGCCGAAACGATCGCGTGGGCTCGTATTCTTTCCTCGGCACCATCCCGGCACAAGCAGCCCTCGGGGCACAATCCTGGCCGCTCGGGCCGTTTTAAGAGGGCAGCACGGTCCCTAGTTTTAGGGACCGTTTTACGTTTTGCATTGATTGCAAACGATAGAAATTAAATTGAATGTTACTTCTTCCCTCTTGCCGTATCATTTTCTTTGCAGTTGCATTTATTATAACGTCTTTATGCAAAAAGAAAAAAATTTTTCTAAAACTAGGGACCGTGCTGCCCTCTTAAAATGGACCGAGCGGCCAGGATTGTGCCCCGAGGGCAGCTTGTGCCGGGATGGTGCCGAGGTCCGGAATACGAACCCTAGCGATCTTTTCGGCCCTGGTCAGAATCTAGGATTTTTGCTGACTGGGCAGAGTTCTAAACTTTCACATCTCCGTAAACGTAAGCGAAGGATCGCAACGAGTAAAAAATGAATCGCTCGCGTCGAAAATATATTTAATAGCTGGTTGCTGCAAACTGCAATAGCGGAAGCGGTTAGTAGACTGTGGATGTTTATGCAATTTGCAATTTTTTGTCAACTAATTTGAAGGAACTTGAATCAAATAAAACGTCTAATTTTCCGCGTAGTAGGATGTTTTGAAAATTTTCAAGAGCCATAATTGCATAAAGAGCCGCAGTCTAGCGGTTAGATTGCGCTCGAGACTGTCGTTTCGAGATGAAACGTGGCTCTATCGGGGCAGGATACAAGAACCGAACAAATCATCACGAAAACTCTGCAATCTCTAGACTCTAGGACTCTAGGAGAACAAGAAATCATATTACGTAGTCGTACTCCGCGCCGCGTCGCGTGCCGGCGGAGAATTGGAAAAAAAACTCGATGGAATTTCAGGTTGTGCCTTACTTCTCTAAAGCCAGTTTTCCTCTAAGCATTCCTTATCTTCTACCCTTATTGTTAAAACACGCAGTGAACACGCGATGGATCGTGAAAGTGTTCATACGCTCTTCGCGAGACGAACTCATCGTACCAACGCACGTCCCGGCTGACTTGCTAAAAATCGACACTACATTTGGTCGTATGAGAAAACAGGTTCAATTTCATCTGCATAATGTAAAAAAGATTACATGGAATAAAAGAAATCTTTCAGGCAGGGCCGGCCATCTGGGGGGGGGGGGGCGCGGCGGATGCAATGCACCGGGGCCCCGCGATTGAGGGGGTCCCAACATGATCAAAAACTAAAATAATGTACTCTTGCACATGAAAACTTGACAATATTCCTATCGTTGTCAGTATGACGAAAAGTACATTTTATCGTAAACATTATTATTGTGGATCTCTGAATTTCGACTAAATACTAAATGTATTAACTGTGTTAAAACTTCTCTTTAAGTAGCCAGTTACTATAGCAAGTGCTGAACGCTCTTTCAGCGAATTAAAATTAATAAAGAATTATCTTCGGTCAAGCATGTGTGCAGAACGCTTAAATGCACTTGCTATATTAAGAATCGAAAAAGAAATTGCAAAAAATTGTAATTTTTCTGAGGTAATTAATGTATTAGCAAAAACAAAATGACGCATTAAATAAACATGCATTAGTAATATATGTTCGTGTTTGTAATTTTTTTCCTTTACAAAAAATTTAAGGCCCCAAATGGTTTCTTGCACCCAGGCCCCTTTATAGAGAAGGCCGGCCCTGCTTTCAGGTTGAAAGATATGTCTTGATTTCGGAATTAAAATTGTTTCGAGTCGAAAGGGTTAAGATTTGATTTGACTTTATACGAGAGAGTAATTTGCTACGAAACGATACGGACAATCGTATCGCGAATACTAGATGATGCGTTGGCAAAAGAAAAATGGTATCGAAATAGCGTGCGCTAATCAAACAATTAAATACTATTTACACTAGGTCGGAGCCGCGATCAACTTTTGTTTTACTATTCTGCGCTCGTGTCGGCACTGTCGCCACAAGACACTCGCAAATTATCCATTGAACTCGTTGCACTTGTTTAGTCGTTCCCAAAATTATTGACAACTCGATAAAATACAAAACAGTTTCATATTCATATCTCGACAAGCAACGTTATGTGCCGGGAAACAATATAAACTTCGTAAAACATTCAGAAAACTTGCAACTACTTCTATCCTGAAAACATATATAATAAATAATATACAGTATTTATCACAACGGTAAAAACAAAAATTCTTTTTTTTAAAAATCTGTTCGCATCAGCGAATTTATCGTTAAACACACACACACACGCGCGCGCAAACTAACATTTAAGCTTTCGCTCTGCAAACGATACTTTTCAAGAAAAACAACACAATACCGCTGGCAAGAAATATTCTGTTCAACTACATATACCAATGGGTGGAATTTTGAAAAAGCGATTCGTTTTCGAAAGGTGTACGAACACTTTGTGCATCCACTGTACAATAGTACTTTTCATATACCTGTATGTTTCACATATAGACTACGGATGTTTATGCAATTTTTCATTTTCATAGACAAACTTGCAGAAAATAGCATGAAATAGAATCCTATTTCTAATGGGAACAGCCAACAGCCTCGTAGATCCGAAACAAATGAAAATCTTACGAAATTCTATCGAATTTTGCATTCTAGAATTATTCTTTTGAAAATATTTCTAAGCCATAAATGCATAAAGATCCGCGGTCTATTCGAATATACGTCGAAATACATGGTAGTTGTTCGAACATTTTCTACCAGGGGTAGTGAATACGACAGTCGCGTTAAAAAGAAACCAGTACATACAAGTATTTTATCGAGTTGATTGAACATGCTTTGCGAATAATCCCTCAGAGTCGGTACAAACAGGTCGCAGCTCGATCCTATAAATCGCGAAGCCGAAGCTCGAACGTCCAATTTGAACACTTTCGCGATCCGTGATAGCACGCGTAGAAAACGCGTGATCGTTCTGGCGAGCACGGTCCGTGGATCGGACGAAAAAAAGGTCCCTCCGTTTTCTTGTTCCTTTTTTGAAGTAGCAGGAGCAGCGAGACAGGTTCGTTTGGCTCGCTGGATTCGATTGAATTCGCTTGAAACGCAAAGCATTATCATTCGCCCCGGGGAGGGGAGCTCGAGGCCCGTCCGGGCATCTTGCGCGTCTCGTACCCGTTTGTACATTGTACAAAACGTTTGCGGAACAAGTCCGTGCAAAACTATGGCAGAGACACGTTCACGTTCGCGTCGTGTCGCGTCCCTTTATGGCAAAGGACGACGTTCCTTCGTAAGCGAGCACTCGCGAGAAGCGCGGGGAATGCGTGAACCCTACCGGAAGCCGCGGCGGCCATTTTGGTACCGCGGCCGTTCTCACGATTAAAGCATCCTTCGCACTTTACTAATGTATGTACACTTGTTTTTCATTGTTATTTTTTTTGCCCACCTTTTTCTTCGTCGCGTGTATGTCGGTTTTTGTTTTGTGTGTGAGTATGTCTGTCTTCGTTTATGCTTGCATGTATGTGTATATATACATACAGAATAAATTAACGAGTACCTAATACTAAAAAGATTACGTGTCAGAAGCCAACGGGCTCTCGAGGACGCTCGCAACTCTCACACGACCTGGAAAATCGCAAGATGCTTCCAATGCGATATGTTCGTTCCTGCTGTGCCACTATCTATCGTTCTACCTTGTCGTGAATTAACGGATTTTCTCGTTCGTATCTCTCTACTTCGATCTCTCTTTCTCTGCATCCTCCCTTTTTTTTTGCTTCTTTGGAGCACCAGTTATTTTGCCTAGGATGATACCCAAGCGAAGAATCGTAGCACCAATTTCTATACGTCACACATTAAATGCATCACAGCGTGCTTCGAATCACTATAAAGAGACAGAGATAATGTCATTGTGCATACGGGAGCATCTTGTACCCTAGTCGTCGCAGCGCGAAGTCGGTTATCGTATACACTCGTTCGTGTAGGCCGATTTTCCTGGCTCCTGAACGAAGGTCATCTTGACAAAACCCCTCGCGTTTTTTTTCATCTTTCAACCGAAACCGTTCAAACAAATATCGTTTGCTATCGTGTTATATCTTCACTTTCCAATTTAACAAATTTTTAATCATAGTTGATATTATTAGACTGCGGATGTTTATGCAATTTTCAATTTTCCTAGACAAATTTTAAGAAAGTGGTACCAAATAATAATCCTGTTTTCATTGGTAATAATATATGTAGGTACGATACATGATAAATCTCAGCTGCGAGATGACCGGCTTTTCTCAGCCTAGATTTCGAACCTTCGCTCTATCATTTTAAACCTGGATCACGAGTGTATACGATAGTTGCTGCTGTCTTCTTTGTTTTCGCTTTTTCACGAATATTACACGCGTTGGAAAAGAACCTATCTGTACACGATTCGTGATGTTGATCCATATAGTGATGTGCTAATATTAGACGTAAACGTAAATGAGATCGTGTAAATACTGTAGCCTGAAGTATATAAATTACTCCAATTTTCATCTTCTTATTTCTCTTTCACTCGCTCTCTCTCTCTCTCTCTCTCTCTCTCTCTCTCTCTCTCTCTCGCTCGCTCACACATACACACGCGCGCGCACACATTTCTCACTCGCGAAGAATTAGAAGAGCGACATCAACAAATTGCACAGTTAAAACCGTTTAAATACATAATACGTCGGAGTTTCTCTACTTTCATCTTGGTTTCTTTGTATCGAATCGATCGTATGACAATAAAGATTATAATTACAGGATGGCTTTGGACGCACGCCTCGAGATACACAGTGAATGAATACGCATGCTCCGCCTGTATATACCAAGAAACACTGGCCGAAGCTGTTTCTCCATGATGCGTCGATTCGATGGAAGCCTACAAAACACTTCAGACCGGAGAGTGTACAAACACTCGTTTTCGTTTAAAGCTGCGAATACAAGAACTGTTCCATTTTGCTTTTGATTTACCTTCGTCTCGCTCTTACCCAAGTACTGCTAGATTATAATAGACGCTTAACTGTTTCCGTTTCGTGAGATTTCGTCGAGATAGAACGAACATTTAAAAAACGGGTGGCGGGGGGCAGAAATGTAACTATAACAGGCATTCGTCGTCATTAGTTGGCAGAAGGAGAGACTAACGCGTCTGACAAACGCGCGGACATAATTTTTTCATCGACTCGACAACGCGTTCCTTAAGCGTTCTTCTTATCCTTTCCAGATCCGCTGGCGTCGAGAACGCTGGACGCGTCTTCGGACGCCTCGACCTTGTGCTTCTTCAAGGTCTTCCTACCCTCCGGATTAGCCTCTAAGCTTTTACCAGGAGTTTTCTGCTCGCTGGATTTGTGACCGGCTCCTTTCTCGCTGCTATGCGAGGCCTTCTGCGTGCCGTGCGAGCTTTTCTCGGTGTGGGACTTCTGCGACACAGCCTGCGGAATTTTTTCGTTGCTCTGCGACTTCTGGGACGAGTGCGAGCTCTTATCGCTGCTCGATGATTTCTGGGCAGAGGCTTGGGAACACTTGTCGCTGAAATGCGACGGTGCCTTCTGCGTCGCGGTTTGGGAGCTTTTCTCGCTGCCGTGCGACGCTGCTTTCGAAACTATGATCTTCTCGCCGCTCTGCGACGTCTTCTGAGACGCCTGCGAGCTCTTCTCGTTGCTTTGAGATTGCTTGTGGGGCGCGCTCGTTGAACGCGCTTGCGGGTTGGGAGAATTATCGACGGGCTTGGTGCTCTCTTCGATTTTATTGATGGATTGCTCCGTGGTCTTCGAAGATGGGAACACCTTGGAGTCTTGGTCACGGCGTTCGTTGCGAACTCGCTGCTCCGTCTCCGTCGACTTGGCAAAGGCTTTCTCGGTCTTTTCCGAAGGCAGAGCGTCTTTCGACAAGTAATCGTCGCCTTTCGACGAGTAATCGTCGCCCTTCGAACCTGTCGGCGAGTCCTTTTCCTCCGCTATTCTGGGCAGCTGCGTGCTGCCGCACGAGTTCGTCATACTCACGTTCCCTAGATTAATCGATATCGCGTGCGACAGCTTCGAGTAATCAGACTTCTGCTCATTCGATACTTTCTTCTCGGCTTTCGAGTCGCTTGTGTCCTTGAAACTGTCTCCGCTCTCCTCCGAGGCCTCCGAGTGAGAGGTTTGAGCGATCGTCACACGAGGAGTCACTTTCACCACCGAATTCGCCAACGGCGATATCGACGTCTTGTTCTCCGCGGAGCGTGGGTGCAGCCTGTCTGGACTTAATGCTCTTCTAAGGAGAGGAGACCCTGGCTCCGCGGATTTTGGACGTCCATAGCTCTTCTTCTGGTTGTTCGGCGTTGACAAACAGACTCCTGAAACCGAGGTTCCAAGTTAACAGTCTATACTCTCCAGTCGGAATTTTTCCTTATTTTTAATCTTAACGCTTTATCTACCGCGCACAGGCCTCGGAATCAATCACTCGCGGCGACCGCCGATTTCCGAAGGGTACGCCCCCTTTCTCCGGCCGCGCCTTCCGCTCCCCACGGCCCACGGCGCGCGGCGGCCCAGGTGCCCGGTGCACCTCAGGCGTTATACTTAATGCGTCTATTAGTATTTAGAGAAGAGTCGGCGTTTCTTCATTCGAAACTTGAATTTCAATCTTTACAAAAATTCACTCGTATTAGGTCAATCGGAAAGTTCCGTCCGTTTGGCATCGAGTAGCCGTAGCTCGAACTGTCGTTAACTATAACGTCTAAAGTAAGGTTAACTTTTTAGTTTGAACATCTTTCAATAAAATTCAGTACATAACAATATACGCTTGCATCAATAACATCGTTTTTTTCTACATTGAAGATGTCGGAATTTGAGCCGAATAAGCGTCATCTGCGCGAAGTGTTAATCTTTTGCTTCAATTGGAAGAAAACTGCAGCAGGAGCTCTCATCGAATGATTGTAGACGTTTATGGCGATAATGCTGTTTCCGATAAAACATGTAGAGAGTGGTTTCGACGCTTTAAAAATGGTGATTTTACTGTGGAGGACAAAGACCGTTCTGGACGGCCAAGAGTATTCGAAGACGAAGAATTGCAGGCATTGTTGGATGAAGATCCATTTCAAACGTAAAAACAAATTGCAGAAGCGTTAAATTGTGCTCAATCTGTCATTTCCGATCGTTTAAAAGCCTTGGGGAAGGTGTACAAGGAAGAAAAGTGGGTCCCATATGAACTCAAGCCAAGAGACATTGAAAGGCGGAAAACCATCTGCGAAATTCTGCTTACTAGGCAACAAAGAAAGGGGTTTCTCCATCGTCTCATCACTGGGGATGAAAAATCGATTTATTTTGACAATCCTAAACGTCGAAAAACCATTTGTGATCCCGGCCAACCGTCAACATCGACGCCAAAGCGGAATATCCACGGAAAGAAGGCTTTACTCTGTATTTGGTGGGATCAGAAAGGTGTGGTGTACTATGAGCTGTAAAAATCTGGTGAAACAGTCACAGGGGATCTCTGCCGACAACAAATTATCCGTTTGAGCCGAGCATTGCACGAAAAACGACAACAATATGAAACGAGACAGCATAAGGTGATTTTGCTGCATGACAATGCTCGGCCTCACGTCACAAAAGTTGTCAAAGAAACGTTAGAAGCACTTCGCTGGGAAGTGCTACCACATGTGGCTTATTCACCACCCTGTGCCCCACCTGACTACCACTTGTTTCGGTCGATGGCACACACACTTACTGAGAAACGATTTAATTCTTACTAGGATGTCGAAAAATGGATCTCTGACTGGATAACCTCCAAAGATGACTTGTTCTTTCGTCACGGAATTCGCTTGCTTTCCGAAAAATGGGGAAAAGTCATCGCTAACGATGGACAATATTTTGATTAATGTACTTTTTCATTTTGTTTCTTAAATAAAGCTCTACTGTCTGTAAAAAACGGACGGAACTTTCCGATTGACCTAATAATACGTATAATAATGTGCATAGGGTTTCTGTTATTTCTATTAATATGAGAAAATAATGTATACATAAAAGTTGCATGGTACGGGGAAGGAAATATTGCCATGTTTTACAAAGATTTTTAATATGCATCAAGGCGTTCCGGAGATTTCAAGGTCACCTTGATTCCTTTAAACGGAAAGACCTATCGCGTCAACTATTCCATCTAGGACATACGAAGATCGATACATGTTTACGCAAAATTTGATAGTCTATCGGCTATCGATTCGTGACAGAAAAGATATGTCTTTCCGTTGAAAGACGGAATCAAGATGACCTTGAAATCTCCGAAATGCCTCGATGCACATTTCTAAAAAAGATCCAAATTTATAGTTCACCGCACGCACCTGGACTATAGGACTGCGTAGTGTTGGAACTACCAGGCTGATGTCCTGTGGGGAACGCTAGTGGGCTTGGACTCCTGGTCGGACTGGCCGGAAGTGGTGACGGACTAGGAGTCCTGGCCAACGGAGACAGCGGTATATGACCGACGGATTTCCTGCGATTCGGTGAGTGAATATTTTTCGCCGCTGTATGTAACTTGTGCTTCAAACCGTGAAGAGTGCTCGGCCTCTGGTAGTGCGACTGGTTCGAGATAGTTGCCAGGTTCGCGGCGGAGGTGTTCGAACCCGGCGAGGAGGAGTTCGGACTCGAAGAACTCGAGTTGCCTGTCGAATGGTAGGAATCGGTGGTGACACGGTTCGTTGGCGGCGATGGACTACAAACGGACTTTGCACAGGCTGCGAAATATGGCGAGGTCTCCTGAGGGCGTGCGAACGACTGGAAAGACCGGCTCGGAGTCACCATGGACGGCGAACAGATTCCTGCGGCCATCTGTAAAACGTTGAGCAAATGTATTTGCAAAGGGTTTATCGTTTGTCCAGGGTTATATCGATGTTTTCATATTTAATACAGGTTTATGAAGCAGGCAGCATTATGAAACTGAATATGTCTTCGGTGATCAGTGTTGTGTAAGACTTTTAAATATTCTGCGGTTAGTCGGACAATGGAGAGAGAAAAAAGAGAACGTGTATCGAAGCAACCGAATTTTCTTCGCTCGAACAGAAACGGCGCGACGCGACGAACTGAATCATATTGTCTCGGGCAAGATCGCGATCAGGAAACGTTACGAAAAATCATACCATAAGTGGAGGTTTGCTGTCGCTGGATAGAATGGGTGCTGACAATGGACAACTGATAGTTAATGGCTGCAATAAAAAACAAAAGTAACGCTTAACATAATCGGTGTATAAATCGCTCGTGAGTAAGCCGCCGCGCCGGTGCTTCAGCGTATTATGCCGCGTCTAGTATTTGTGTGAGAAAGAAAAGAACAGAACGTACATAGAGAACGTACATAATATTAATATTGTAACATTGATCGTACTAGCCACGAACACGTGTACGTGTTCACATTGAGAATGTTTGTCACGAGTACGTTCACAAAAAATTACAAATAAATCTTCTGTACCTGTTGCATCTCTACGCTAGCTCGTTTCGAACTAATTCGCTTAAATAGGGACGTTTTTCGTTTCTTATCGGAATGATCGCGCTTCTGTTTCCGCTGTTTGTACAGCGTCCGACGCGCCATTTTACTCTGGGCTAGATCACGTTTCCGTCCGCCAGTTTTAATGCTGGTGTTCTCCAACGGTGTGCTGCGTAGCGTGACGTGATCACCGCCGCTTAACATCAACTGGATTACTTGTATATGATATAGACCCTGTACCGGTTCACCGTTTATGTGAGTTATCAGATCGCCCGGTCTCAAGCCAGCTTCGAACGCTGGGCTAGATTGGTCGACGACCTATAATCGATAAATGTGCACTGTCTCATTTGCCAAAGAGCAGAATTTCTAGAAGACGAGCATATGCTAAACATTAACCCCGGCCTTACCATAACCAGATGATGCATAGTGTAAAAATCGCTGTCCCCGTAGTAAACTCTGATCGTGTGCACAGTAAAACCGAATCCGCATGGTCCCCTTCGAATGATGATGGGAGGTTTCAAGCTTGTAACAAGAGGACTTAATTCGCGACAAGGGGACGTATCTCTCGAGGAAGCAGTGGACGATCCACCGGGAGATTCGATTGGCTGAGTATTTAAAGACGCGTCGTCTGAAAAATTAAATACGTATAAGTTTGATTTCGACATTGTAGAACAGCAGGGAGTTCCAACTTGTTCCCCTCCGAGAACCGCAAGCTCCCCCCACCTGGTTGGTCGAACGAACACCTATTCTCGCTACCATACTACGTGCAGCAGCCGTAGAGTTGATGGGCGGCATAGCGACACGGGGAACATGTTGGAACTGCCCGCGGAACGGAATAGCAATACATAGACGAGAAAGAATTCGAGAGAATGCATACAAGAGAAGTCGCTGGTAGGTATCACCAACGACAATCCACTAGTGGAAGCGGATTTGATCACAGATCGAGACTTCTGTTTCACCGGTGGTATAATTGGCATCGCGTTGAACGACTCAAAGGAATCGGTGCTAGAGTTATGCTTGCTATCCTCGGTCATGTCCCTGCTTGCAGCAACCAAGTCCAACCTGCAACCGAAATAGTCAATATTTCTATAACGTTTCTATCGTATCCGTTTCCGTTTCCTATTTCTATGTATCGCGTCAAAGATGAATGAACCATGCACGCGGTAGAAGAAAGGAAAGAAATAATAATGTTCATGATGTTGAATGTGTATAAACGACTCACATGTGATCATCGTCAACGGATATACTGAACCTGGGCAGCTTGTCGCGGGAGTGCACGTGTCTCTTTCTTTGGATCTGCGGACTGATGTCCTCCGACTCTGTTTGAGAGGAGTCGGGTGTGCTCAAGTTGATCGACGCCCCTTCTATTTGCGTGTTCTTTATAACAGTTAACTGAAGGTCACTGCTGAACATTGGAACGGGAGTGGTGAACGACGCGTTCAATTTGTCTGCCTTGGGCGGAGTCTCCAGACACGTGCTACTTTTCACGGACGAAAACGGTCGGTTCTTCTCGAACAGAACCGAGTCGGTTAACTTGCATGGCGGTGTGGCGACTATAGTGCCGGATCCTAACGACAATTGAGCAACCGTGCGTTCCAGCTCGGTACGGAACAATAGTTTCTTCGAGGAATCCGATTCTAACTCCGGATTTAATTGCGGTGGACGGGTTTGAGAGATCTTCCGCGATTGCGGAGAGTACGATGAAAATGATCCGAAGAGAGGAGAGTCATCGGTGTCGTCGGTGTCATCGCCGATGTCGTGATTGTATCTGTCCATACGAGCTGCAATATCATTGTTTTCGTTGTATCGCTGCTGTTTCACTGCTAAATTAAATAAAGAGGCGAAGAAACCACCGATTTTTCGGTCGCTCTTCGTAGACAAAAAGCAGAGCTAGAACTTACTATCGAAGTAACTTGTATCCTCGTCGTTGACCAACTGTGGCACGAATTCAGCCTTCTGTCTGAGTAAACTGTTCCAGTTTACGCCATAGAAATACGGATGTTCTTTGACTTCGTGCGACCCACCGGTTCCCAATCTGTCTCTAGGATTCTGTTGCAGCAGCGCGGTTATAATGTCTTTCCCTTCCACCTGGACAGGCCAATCCTCGTCGTCGGGCCACTCGATGTCATCTACAACACGGTCGAATGAGATTTATTGTTATGTATGTATTTAGATTTAGATTGACTACTTATCACTTGTGTGATATATGGTACAATTGAAAATACTCACCGTTAACCGTGTGAGCAAATAATTCTTCGGGCGTATCACCGAAGAATGGAACACAGCCAATCAGAAATTCGTAGAGGATAATGCCCATCGACCACCAGTCGACAGGTTTGCCGTAGCCCTGTCTTAGAATCACTTCTGGAGCGATATACTCGGGCGTACCGAACACTTGCTTGTCTGAAAATTGTCTCGTATCCCTGTCTATGTATCCCTCGTAAAGATTCGTTGCCACTAAAAGAAACAGAGGAATTTCCGGTAAATGCTTCGAACGAATTGTTGCCCGGTTTCGTAAACCACTTACAGGACATAAGACCCATTTTACTCAAACCGAAGTCTGTTAGTTTGATGTGGCCGAGCGCGGTAATGAGTAAACTGAAATCAAAAAAAGGTATTCGAAGAACCGATTCGAAGATAAAACGATTCTCTTCTACGCTCTACATACTTGTCTGGCTTCAAGTCCCGATGGACGATACCGTAGCTGTGCAAGTACTCGACAGCCAACACGGTCTCCGCGAAATAAAACCTTGCCATATCCGGTGGCAGTGGACCGATGTTTTTCAAAAGGTTCGCACAGTCTCCCCCTTCCACATACTCCATCACCAAGCATAAATGTTTCTGCAATCGAGATTCGTTAGGATCATTCGTTGAGAAATACCTGTGTTCGAATCAATCAACCTACACACCTTAGTCTCGAAGCTGCAATACATCGATACTACAAAAGGATTGTCCGTAAAGCTCATTATGTCCCTCTCGGCAAACACTTGCTCCACTTGGTTGCGCAGCATCAGATTGTTCTTGTTTATCTTCTTCATGGCGAACCTTTGCCGCGTAGTTTTCTCCTTGACCAAATAAACAGCGCCGTACGCGCCGTTGCTAATTAATTTTAATACTTCGTAATCGCTCTCGCACGGCACTCGCTGACACTTCTCCTCGTCCTTATTCGGACTCGAAACGATCTGCAAGTTGCTGTCGCTCGAACTCGCCGAATCCTCCAATTTATTTAAATCTTCTTGAAGCTCGGATATCGGATCTCTATTCAGAGAAAGCTTGGTAATAATGTACTGAGGTATATCTGTTTTAATTCCCGCGTTTATCTTCGCTTGACCTTCGGCTTGCTCCAATAAATGGTAAAACTCTTCTGGATCGAACTCTAGACACTCCAACAGACGGGCTGGGCGCGATATTACTAGCAGCAATTTTTTAATAAGCCCCGTTAATCTGGTTGCAGCTTCGAGTGACTTCTCTTTCGTTTCCATCAGCAGATGCTCCAAATTCTCGCTCATCTCGTAAAAATATCTCGTTGTGATTAACTTTTCCTGAGATTTCTGCAAACAATCTCTCGCCATTTCGATCACTTGATGATGAACGAACCGTAGAATCGGCAAAGAGTCTTGCGTCATGTTCGCCATCACTTCGTACTCGTCCAGATCCTTGTTCTCGTTGACGAAGTTGGTCAATCGTTCTTCCATTTGCTGCGTTGCCTACCACATTCAAGTTTATCGTTAAATATGCTTATTATACGTCCGAGTGTTCCGTCGTATCGTTCGTTCAAATTACTTACCTTTGGAAATCGTTCTTTGTAAAGAGTGTTCATCATCATGATTTCACTATCCAATACTGGAGATCGGCTCGGACTACTGGAATTGACCGACCAACACATCCGTTTGTTAAAACACTGTTTACTTCAAATCTAACGATTAGACTGCGGACTTTGTTATGCGTTTATAGCAGAAACGAATATGTAGCTGCGTTTTAGAACACGGTAGAGAATAGAGAAGAACACCCATGTATATATGTATTATTATTACATATTAGGTTCTCGAAGGAGTTCGTTCGTTTCCCGCTAGCAACATGTGTTTTTCATTTACAAGCAAAATTACTCGAACCTAATTGTATTTTCAACTTGTTCGTATGATTCGAGTAAGAATCGAATGTCTACATATGTGGCACCTGTACATACAGGTATCTTGCGATACATTTTATGCAAACAATTTTTTTCGCATAAAAATCGGCAGTCCGGTAACGATCATGAATTGTTTTCGATGTTTACCTTAAACTTCGAGAACGTGGTCTGTGTAAAGGCGATCTACGACCTTCCTCGTCAAGGCTGAGAGACACGCTTCCTGGTATGCTGGAACCCGGGAATCCCGGGTGCGTCGAAGAAGGTGTGCCAGGTTTCGAGAAATGGCAAGAAAGCATACGTAACTCGTCCTTGGTCGGAACATTTGGAAGTTGATGCAAGCGTTCTTGACTCGAGTATCGTGACTAATCAAGTACATACATAATGATTTTGTAGATTATAATCGTCGGTGCTTTCGAGCATACTGATTAAAAAGGTGTGAGAGAACCGGAATCGAGACTCGTCTCGACCCGTCCCGTCCCGATGATCTGGTACCCGAGATTTTCTGGTTCTCGCACACCTCCAATAACCAATCTATCGACAAATGACTAACCGAGACATTACTGGAGCCAGGTGTCGTTCCATATCCACTCGACGGTAGACTAGCAACTGACCATCGTCTGCCATCACCGGTTCCTCCGGCACCTCCTCCAATCCTTAATCATTGTGCACAGTTTAATCTAATGTTCGCGTAACGAACGAACGAACCGATAAATCATTCTATTTAACAGAACTAACACATGGACAATGATAACTTGACTATGTATAACGCGAGAATGGATCTTACAGCCACGTTCTTCGTCTTTTCCGATAGATTAGACAGCTTAGTTTCTGCATTGGCATTTCGCGTTTTTCTTTACTATTAATAATGCATTAAAAATATAATGTTCGCAATGGCGACACCTACTACTTACATAGACGACCGGGCCAGATATAAACAGACTAAAAGTAGGCACGAAGTAGATACCTTTTAATCGGAGCAAAAGCAAAATGTGGACTGGATGACATCCTAGGACTCTCTAGGGGACTGCCTACAATCGGGACGAATGCTATATTGGGAAACAAGCAGTAAAAGAAATTAATCACATCTATCGCTGTCCAAAGACATAAACAATATAAAACACACGCTTCTAAGTGGATGAAAATGAATTCTCATTGGGACATTGATTCAGGACATAGTTATTTAGATGTTCTCTAGATCTAACACACTCGCAAATAAACTGACCGCGTGTAATTGTCGCAAACTGTAACAGTTGCATTACACGAGCATAGACAAATAAAAATGTCTATACATATGTATATATAAAGTTGTGTCTCAACACTTATGTAATACGATTAGTAAATATATGGTACTCATAGTAGGTTATAACCGAGTAGCATGTATTTATACCGCTTTAGTCGCTCTTGTAAATATACTTTTAGAGCACGATATATTTGCTAAGGAAGCATATAATGTTTGATGGATGAAATTCAAGTTAAAACTTTTGAGAACAAGAAAGAATCCTCCGTGTCGCCGATGTTTACATACCTGATAGCGGTGAATGACATCTTGGTAAGGTAGGAGATGTTGTTGCGATGAAAGATTTACGATGAGCCGCTTTGGCAGCCCGCCTAGGAATGTTAAAATCACGCTGTAAAGAAAAAAGTGCATATAGACCTGTGTATGTTTCACTTGTCGTAAGAATTTAAATATCGATTAATAATGTTAAACAGCTGACCACATGAACGGACAAAGAAGGTGCAGATTTCCCGATAGCAGAGTTCCTCATTCGAACCAGATTCGATAGTTCTCCGCTCACTGAAAACATTCGACAGTTCAAAATCACATAGCAAGGTTAAATGTTTATTCGCTGAACATCCATTTACAAACCGGGTCGAACCGGAGCCTCTTTACTCTCTACTTTGGGCGGCATTGGACGCTTTTGCACATCCGCCTCGGCGCTGCAAGCCGATTCCTCGCTTTCGGTCTGATCGAACACGAGAACCCTGGCAGAATTGCCATGAGACCGAAGACGGGGTCTACTGGGTCTGTTTCTGTTTTGATCCATGATTCTCCCGCTATTTTATTTCGCCTGACAGTTTCAGTTATCTACACAGAACATATAGCAACAGATAGTAACAAATACAGAGAATATTCCGATTGGGTCACATGAAAATTGCTGACATAGGTTTCGCCGACTCCAGATTTGACCAACAATAACTTTGTCTGACAACGAGTTTAGTAGACGACAGTATACTCCGATAGTAACATTGTTTACAACGTTAACCGACTGAATCTAACTTTATTTTTTTTCCTACAAAAGTGAAAGTGTCAGTGCAGAATAGTTAAACTGTCGAATCTGGAGTCGGTGAAATATTGTCGGTGAAGACTGTGTCAGTGATTTTCATGGGTTCCATTTCGATTATACAAAGGATAAAAAAATAAACAAACGTGACAACGGTTATGGTCGGGTGAAAATGTGTTTGTCGTGCGAGGGTTAAAAAATGTTCCTGTGGAGAAGGAAATGTTGGTAATATACCTGACTCGAGCCGTTTTATTCGCGGGCGAAAACGGTGAATAAAAGGCGAGTCCGATCAGCGAGACCGTCGACGTGTTCACAGTCCATTCTTTCGCGCGAAGGTTCGATCGTCACGGAGGAGAGACTGATATTGGAAAATTGACGGAGGGCATTCGTGGCCGTGGTCCTCGGAGGCTGAAACCGCCGCCGCGAGCCGTAGTTTCTCGTTCCCCGTGGTGTTCTATAAAAATTCGTGGAATACATAAGAATCGAGTGTAAGAAGAAGAAGAAGAAGAAGAAAAGGAAAAGAGAGGAAGGCGGGATCGGTCGATTGCGAGAAAGGGCTGAGAGAGGTGTATACATAGGCGGTTCGTTAGGTAAAGCGAATATGCGTATTCCCCGTGCGAATGTACCTGTTCGAACGGAGAGGTAAGACAGACGAGAGTCCCGCGGGAAGACGGAACCGTGGTGGTACGGTTTCGATGTCTGTCGTGAGACACGAGAGGAGCGAAGCACACTTGCGAAAAAGAAAAACACTGGGTGCCACCGTACCACGGTGGATACGAGAGCAGAACGGAGCAGAGCCGAAAGCGGGAGCGGGAGCGGCAGCGGGAGGTGAAGAATGATGAGAGATGCGCGATTTACCGGGCACAACGAGCATGTCCTCTGCGGACAACCGCGGCCCGGGAACGTGCAGGTGTCCTGCTCCCGGGGACTAGACTCGCATTTTTCTCGTCAACCGAACAGAATTAATTACGAAACACGGACCAACCATGGCTGCTCTGACTCATGATGGACATACATACACGCTACCGCGCACGAACCTCTCACACACTGACACCAACTGACACTGACAATTCACAGTATTCACACCGTAGACCGTAGTGACCGTAGCCTGCCGTAGCCGGACCGCGTGCACACAGACGCGACACGCAAGCGCAAACCTGACGATCGTGCATGAAAACGCGCACAAATACACGCATCCTTGGCCGCACCGTCCCGCGGGCCGCGACTCGCGACGGAGAATACAACGCTCGAACCTCTGTTTTACGGGATGCTCGCAATAAGGCAAGGGGACCATCAGTTTCAGCTAACGAATCGTTCGGATTACATAATTCATTGTTTTCATTCGAATAAATAACAACACAGAAAATCGACTAGGCTGATGCATACAGAAGCAGAGAGTATATGAGAGTGCTCACGCTCGGGTTTTGCCCGTGCCCATTATAGTGCTGCCCCCTAGTCTAGTGCTTAGCCTGGATAAGAATCCGTTTCGACTTTCAATCCGGGCAACCACCTATACCGACTTTCAGACCGGACAAGAACCCGTTTCGACTTTCAATCCGGGCATTAGAGGCGAGTCAAGCGCACCGCTATTATCCCGAAACCCTCATCGGTTTGAATGGAATAAAATCATAAATCTTGTTGGGTTGCTTCTAAAAACGGAATATCTATTTATTACATAGCGACAAAATATCATTAGTAAAAGAACCCCGCCTAAGCAAAGTAGCTGACGCTCTCTCTCTCTCTCGCTCGCTCTCTCTCGCTCTCTCTCTCGCTCTCAAGTTCTTCAGTTTATTTTATCTCCATTCCATCTACGTAACGTATTTTTTAAATTTTCAATACTAGGCTAACATAAAAAAGTTGTAAAATGCAACTTTTAGTATTTTCTCTACAATTCCGAACAACTGCAATTTCTGAAAAAATATCCCTTCACATCATGTAGTAAACTAATTGTTCATGAACAAATTTTATTTGTCACTATCGACGACGCGTATTCTAATCTGCTCGTCATTTTTAATATACAAATACCATAGCGTTCACATGCAGTGCATGATTGTTTACATCTTTCTTAATACTTTCGTATCGGAAATAATATCTTTCGTATTCAAATTTAAATTAATTATGTTGATATGTTAACATTTGTTACCAATATATGTACAAAACATAATTTTGAAAACTGTACTTTTGTGTCGTACATATATATTGATATATATATATACCCAGGCAACCAAAAATTCAAATTTGGACGTCCTCCTGTGCGCGCATATGCCGTCCTAAGGACTAGGGTTTGGACATGGGCATGAGGACGGCATGAAAACGTCCTCAGGACGCGGAATCTGCCTTTGTGGCAGCACTGTCGCATTGATGTGACACATGCCCACCACATGCCTTTGTGGCAGCACCGTCGCACTCATGTGGCCATACATTTGTGGCAGCACCCTCGCACCGAATATCGTCACAGCCTACTCTACTACTAGCACAGCCTACTCTACTACTAGCCGTGCTGAAGGTAAAATGGCAACACTGCGAGAGTCCGATTGTCATATATATATATCAATATACCTAACCCAACCCACTCAATCAGACTCTCAATCTCCCCTACCGGCCTCTCAGTTTCCCGCGTAGTTTTCAAATGTTCTTATCGAAGTGTAGTACACATAGTGTACTTATTATTATGTAGTATAGCTAATTTTCGAAAATAAAAGAGTGCAATAATGGAGGTAAGTATTATTTATTAACTTTTTAGGTTTTTATCTTTGTGTATAGAACATTTACTTAATAGAATCTATTGTTCTTTCAATACATTTCAATTTAGTATTAATAACATTTTAATAGTATCACAACTAAATTTTTACAAAAACATATGTATTATATACATACAGAGTTTTTCGAAAATTTGTTTTACATAGTTCTTTTCACAAGTTTTATACTATATTTATTAGTTAATAATGCCACGGCATTGTTGTGTCCCCAATTGTAAGGGAAATTATGATACTATTCTGACAGAAAATAATTATATTTCTATATTTTTATTCCCCAAAGATGAGCAATTGCGGATAAAATGGATGGCTGCTATTCCTCGTAAAAATTGGGCATCAACAAAATATTCTGCATTTTGTAGAAACTTATATCCAAAGGTATCAGAGTACTAATGGTGTACTGGAAAATTTTTTGTTGAGATATATCCGAATTCCATTTTTTCCAATTCACTATCAAAACGTGTGCTACCACAAAGAAAAGATCCTGTAGAGTATAGAGCGCAGAGGAAGAATAATTGAAAACCATGAAAATTTAGTTAGAGAGTTTATTGATTCTGATCTAATTAGTGGTTTCTTAAATTTAATAAACAATTATAAAGAAAAGCTTGTAATTTCGAACCATTGGAGTATCAAAATAACAAATTCAAAAATTTATTTTTGCATGCTTGTATGTAGTGATACTTTTGGTTTCTTGGTACTTAAAACACAGATTGTGATTAGTAATGACACGAAATTACAAGTTTTTCAAGAAGGTAATGAATTATTATTTCATGAATTGTGATGATGATAGTAATGATCTTCATAATCTTTCTGTTGATGTCAGCGGTTTTCCAGAACTTTTTGACAGTGATTATTTATCCACTTGTATTGTTGATGATTCCATGTATTCGGTTATGGGTTCCATTCTGTTGCAGAAAAATTAAATTGTAATATATGTAAATTATTAATTGTGTAGGATAAAGGTACAACTGTAAATAATGTATATTTTGATGATTTACAAAGGAGTGGTTTTCCCACTCCTACAGAAGATGTAACAATTGTATTTACTCACATGTGTGCAATAATCGAAACCATAATAAACGTTCCTTTGGAATCAGATCTTCTGAAATCTGGAAATCATAAACACATTATATGTAAATTAATCATTTTTAGATAGATGCATTTGTGGTAAAGATTATCACAGTATTTTGTTTAAATTATCAATTTGTTCAAATATTTTACTAAATGATTATGTTAAAACTATAAACAGTAGTCAATTAGAAATTAATGCACATATCATTTCTAAAAATTTATAATTATAATATACCTGCACAACTTTTCTCTGCAGTAACTGATTACCCAACCTTTTCGACGTCATTTAACCTCTTCGACTTCGTCACAATAATTTCGTCTATTTCAGGCTTCTATTAACTTATATATCCCTTCATTCATTTTCAAATGTTGCATTGTAGTCCAAAGATGATTTCCCATTGCTTCAAGCTTCTATTTTCTTAAAACCACTGGAAATATTTCAAATATTATGTATCACAACACCAAACTGTTCCGAGAGTCCACAAAATGTATACCGCATTTATAAATATTAATATGCTTTAATATCACTTCTACTTACCATAGTTATAATATTTACACATTGCTTAAACATAATTAACAACAAACTGTGTATTTTAACATAATTTTTTATGAAAAAGGCGTTAATTATAATCCCAAGCACAAGACTCCCGATATTGAAAACCGGACTCTCGAACTGTAAACACGACAGTGTTGCCAAGTTGTTCAGCACGGCTAGTAGTAGAGTAGGCTGTGCTACTAGCCGTGCTGAAGGTAAAATGGCAACACTGCGAGAGTCCGATTGTCATATATATATATCAATATACCTAACCCAACCCACTCAATCAGACTCTCAATCTCCCCTACCGGCCTCTCAGTTTCCCGCGTAGTTTTCAAATGTTCTTATCGAAGTGTAGTACACATAGTGTACTTATTATTATGTAGTATAGCTAATTTTCGAAAATAAAAGAGTGCAATAATGGAGTTAAGTATTATTTATTAACTTTTTAGGTTTTTATCTTTGTGTATAGAACATTTACTTAATAGAATCTATTGTTCTTTCAATACATTTCAATTTAGTATTAATAACATTTTAATAGTATCACAACTAAATTTTTACAAAAACATATGTATTATATACATACAGAGTTTTTCGAAAATTTGTTTTACATAGTTCTTTTCACAAGTTTTATACTATATTTATTAGTTAATAATGCCACGGCATTGTTGTGTCCCCAATTGTAAGGGAAATTATGATACTACTCTGACAGAAAATAATTATATTTCTATATTTTTATTCCCCAAAGATGAGCAATTGCGGATAAAATGGATGGCTGCTATTCCTCGTAAAAATTGGGCATCAACAAAATATTCTGCATTTTGTAGAAACTTATATCCAAAGGTATCAGAGTACTAATGGTGTACTGGAAAATTTTGTTGAGATATATCCGAATTCCATTTTTTCCAATTCACTATCAAAACGTGTGCTACCACAAAGAAAAGATCCTGTAGAGTATAGAGCGCAGAGAAAGAATAATTGAAAACCATGAAAATTTAGTTAGAGAGTTTATTGATTCTGATCTAATTAGTGGTTTCTTAAATTTAATAAACAATTATAAAGAAAAGCTTGTAATTTCGAACCATTGGAGTATCAAAATAACAAATTCAAAAATTTATTTTTGCATGCTTGTATGTAGTGATACTTTTGGTTTCTTGGTACTTGAAACACAGATTGTGATTAGTAATGACACGAAATTACAAGTTTTTCAAGAAGGTAATGAATTATTATTTCATGAATTGTGATGATGATAGTAATGATCTTCATAATCTTTCTGTTGATGTCAGCGGTTTTCCAGAACTTTTTGACAGTGATTATTTATCCACTTGTATTGTTGATGATTCCATGTATTCGGTTATGGGTTCCATTCTGTTGCAGAAAAATTAAATTGTAATATATGTAAATTATTAATTGTGGAGGATAAAGGTACAACTGTAAATAATGTATATTTTGATGATTTACAAAGGAGTGGTTTTCCCACTCCTACAGAAGATGTAACAATTGTATTTACTCACATGTGTGCAATAATCGAAGCCATAATAAACGTTCCTTTGGAATCAGATCTTCTGAAATCTGGAAATCATAAACACATTATATGTAAATTAATCATTTTTAGATAGATGCATTTGTGGTAAAGATTATCACAGTATTTTGTTTAAATTATCAATTTGTTCAAATATTTTACTAAATGATTATGTTAAAACTATAAACAATAGTCAATTAGAAATTAATGCACATATCATTTCTAAAAATTTATAATTATAATATATTACCTGCACAACTTTTCTCTGCAGTAACTGATTACCCAACCTTTTTGACGTCACTTAACCTCTTCGACTTCGTCACAATAATTTCGTCTATTTCAGGCTTCTATTAACTTATATATCCCTTCATTCATTTTCAAATGTTGCATTGTAGTCCAAAGATGATTTCCCATTGCTTCAAGCTTCTATTTTCTTAAAACCACTGGAAATATTTCAAATATTATGTATCACAACACCAAACTGTTCCGAGAGTCCACAAAATGTATACCGCATTTATAAATATTAATATGCTTTAATATCACTTCTACTTACCATAGTTATAATATTTACACATTGCTTAAACATAATTAACAACAAACTGTGTATTTTAACATAATTTTTTATGAAAAAAACGTTAATTATAATCCCAAGCACAAGACTCCCGATATTGAAAACCGGACTCTCGAACTGTAAACACGACAGTGTTGCCAAGTTGTTCAGCACGGCTAGTAGTAGAGTAGGCTGTGATATCGTTTTACAGGGCAGCACCGTCAGCGAGGGTAGGTCGCACTAATGTGGCAGATGTCGGCGAAGTAATTTTCCAGTCAATTTCTATCGTATCAAATATACAGCACTTGTCCCTTTTATTCACATTCATTCTCGACAATTCGAAATACCCATTCGCTGGCGGTGCTGCCCTGTAAAACGATATTCGCCAGCCACATCAGTGCGACAGTGCTGCCACAAAGGCAGATTCGGCGTCCTGAGGCCGTTTTCATGCCGTCCTCATGCCCATGTCCAAACCCTAGTCCTTAGGACGGCACTGGGACGGCATATGCGCGCACAGGAGGACGTCCAAAATTCGTCCAATCCAACCTTGAGCGCCTCGGAGCGTAAGTTGGACAATGATTGGACGATCTCTGCCCTAGGCCGGCTATGCTCAAAGCATGCCTGGTTAGCTGGGTATATAATCAGGTTACGTGAATGCGTTAAACAATCTACGAATTAAAAATGTCAAAGCATTTAAAAATTTTATATTTACATAAACAATTAAAAACATTAAAAAGATTCTTTAACAAGTCAATGAATATTCAGATAATCGTTTAATAAAATTATTTACGAATGAAAAGTCTATACTTTAAATTAAGAAGCAATATGACTCTGAATTTCGACAGCTCCGCAAAGCAGAAAAGAAACCGCTCGAACGCTTTCGATGCGGGCATCGACGATTACTGTATGAATATAATGCGGCAACATTGCACTTTTAAAGCTGACAACGCTGTAAAATCTGACATGTTGTAACCAGTTGTAGCGTCATGTAGTTCACTAGCTGACCGTTCTATTTCGATAGAGTCCGCTGTCGTACTAGGGCATTTTCTACAGGGTCGGTAATTCAGAACCACGGCGTGAAAAATGTATTGCATGCACAGTCTGTACCTATCTTAAGTCTGTGGTACATATCTCGTCGATGGTTTTGGCACGATTTAGAACTTTTAGCGATGTGGTATTTCAGATCACTGTAAGTTCCACGTTATCCTCGCGCCCAGTCGCGCCCGGTTACGGGCACCGACGAGATATATTGCCGCTGACGCTGACTGTACCTACTTAATGAAATGAATCATATGAATCGTTCTAGAGACTATAAACATTCTTCATTATAAATAAAATGAATTGTAACATGTGGGAGTGTCAGTTGTAAAAGGAAGTATGAATGCTTACTATGCATATTTTAAAAAATCTTGAAATCTATAGTACTGAGTTACATTTCAGTAAAATCATAAATGCCATAAAAATAAATCAGAATATATTTTAACACTTTTAAGAAATGGACATAGCAAGTTTTGAAACTACCTTTTTCAAGCATTGGGAAGATGAAAGAAATTGTGCAACTGAATACTGAAAATATAAATATATTATATACATATAATACAATAATATACAATATGATACAATAAAATATAATAATATACAATAAAATACAACATGATGCAATAACATAATAACATACAATAAAATTCAGAGTTGGGCAGTAATTAATTACATGAGTATTTAATTGCATCTTCAATTACATGTGCAAAAGTGGACTATAATTACAATAAGAAAACGGTTAAATGGTCCAAAACATAAAAATTAGTGGTTTAAAAGAACAATTACAATGAAGTAATTGTTAGACTCAATTGCAATTACTGTAATCGTGTTAAGTAATTGCAATTACTCCTTTCACAATTACTGTAATTGTAATTGTGGTCCGCAATTACAATTACTGGTTGAGCCAAAGTAATTGCAATTACCAATTACATGTCATTGTAATTTTATTTCTGCAATTTCAAGTAATTTTAATGCAATTACAAGTAATCGTAATTGGTAGTTGCAATTACTTAACGCAGAAATGGCACAAAAAGAAAGTAATTAGATACCTACTCAATGGAAATGTCTAAAACGAACAAACAAAAAGCATATGTTATATATTATCAGACTCCAAATTTGAAATGAGGATCATTTTGAAAAGTAATGGTATTCGTTTTTGTGAAATATCAAATAATTAGCTACAAATAAATATTCAATGAATAATAAATATTTTCTAACATATGCTTATTGTTTCTTCTTTTTAGACATTTCCATTGAATAGGTATCTAATTACTTTTTTTAGAGCCATTTTGGCGTTAAGTAATTGCAACTACCAATTATGATTACTTGCAATTGCAGAAATAAAATTACAATTACATGTTATTTGTAATTGCAATTACTTTGGCTCAACCAGTAATTGTAATTGCGGACCAAAATTACAATTACAGTGATTCATAAAGTAATTGCAATTACCAATTACAATTACATGTAATTTTATTTCTGCAATTTCAAATTACGGTAATTGGTAAGTAATTGTAATTTAAATTACATTTTGCCCAACTCTGAATGAAACATAATAAACAAATACACGCACACCTAAATAAGCAAACAAATACTCAACATATATCCCTGTCACTGCTGCTATCCTTAGTTTCATCAGCGAGCAAGATTCCATTTAATTCTGATGGTATTTATTCTCTATTGTACATTTCAGAATTAAAACATTGTAACATCTGGTCCGATATTTCAAAGCTGCTAGCATCAATGTCCTTCGATTGTAAATATAATTTAATACGTGTAATGGCGCAAACCAGGTCGTGTGTATCTACCTTGTTTCTTTCTTTATTTTTCATGTCTGTTACCATGGAAAAAGATCTTTCCATATCTGCTTTTGAATGTGGCAGTGACAGGCATATAAATGCGAGTTTTGCAACTTCATCGTACAATAAATTACCTAACTTATCTTTTAAATTGCTAACGGTGCTCCAAAATTCAACAACATCCAATGTTTTTAACTTTTCTTTCTCATCTATGGTAGGTCTTGTGGCTAATAAAAGCCATTGGTCAATCACTTTTGTACCTATCACTTTGGATGGAAATGTGTCTATAACAATTTGTATTTGACGTATGTTTTTATTGTAATCCAAAGCTAGCAGTGGATTTAAAAACTTTAAACCCCTTATAAACTGATCATCATACGGAAGTTTTTTTATCGACTCTACATATGCAAATGTTATAATTTCACTATTGCTATCCTTAAGTTTAGTCATTAAAGGATAGTTAAAACCTACCTTCACACTAGTATTATCAACTCCTATCCCAACTATCTTATTGATTGACAAATTAAACTTATTCAAACTATTTATAATATGTTTAAATACATTTTCGGCAGTAGTGTCTTTTACTGCAACTAAATCTAACAAGTGTGTTTCTAAACGTTCGTTATTTACAAATCTGATTAAGAAACTTAAATTTCTATAATAATAGACTATAATAATAGAAAAATATTTTTCTTGTACTATTTCTTGTAGATCTAAAACTATAGACTTATTTATCACATTTTTAATTATAGCTCTTATTTTACTTTGTCCTAATCTAATGGATTGTATTGATGGTAATTTTGAACCTATAATACTTTGATTGAATGTATTAAACGCTTGAAGTGTTTCAAAACTAACATTGTGTTCAATTGCAAATAAACAATGTCTTATTTCTAATTCCTTCGTCTCATTTTTGGAAACTTCTAAATCTGAACTGATAGCTGCTCCTCCTGTCTGTTTGTGCATATTCATCTTGTGATGAATACTTTTTGCGTGTTTTGTTAACGAATACTTTTGGGTATTCATATGAAAACGTTTCTCACATACGGCACACCATGCACGTCCGTCTTCTTGTTTCCTCAACCACGTCGACATTTTTGGGTCTTGTAGCCATTTTTCTAAGAAACGTGGCTTTTTACGCGGAATGCCGCTGCTGCTGCTTTCGTTGTTGTCACTCATATCTTGATCAATATCTATGTACATAAAATATTCATTATTGTTATATATCCTAAAAGCAACTATTCTTTTAGTCATTATTAAATAACTAAGCCGGTCATTTTGATCGGGCGGTGGTAGGTTTAGCGTTAAAATCTACTTACTACCCGTAGGTTTCGGGGATATTCTTTTAGTTCTACTAATATTAAATATATAACTTACCTGATTTCTCACTCATTATTTCAGTTGAAAAAAATTTTCTTTCACTGTTGGAGCACTTATCACTTTGTCCTCGAGGTACGACTACCAAAGTACTGCAAAGTACCAAATGCAATATGATTGAATGTGATTCAAATTGAACAGTACAATTCTAGACGCCGCCGTCACCGCCAAGCGTCGCCTCAGTCGCGCGCGGCACCACGTGCAGTGTTAGCGTTAGTAAAGTATGTACAAAGTTGGGCTAAAATGGGGTACCTTGATTACCTCGCCTAATTTCGCGTTGTACTTTGATTTTGAAATATGAATGTATGTATAATGTATAACAGGCATGGCTAGAACTAGCACGCGCGGAGGCGTTCTCAAGGAACACCCGTGGAATACCCCCACTACTTCCGATATGGTGCATCTTTTCTCGCGCATGCGCGGCGATTTCAGCCACAGTAAAGTAAGATTCTCGATAAAATGGGGTACCTTAAGTACCCCACAGAATTTTAAACAAATTGGTATAATTTGATTCTGAAAAATGAATGTATAACCACAGCCTACTCTACTAGAGTAGTGTAGCTGTAGTGTAGCGGACGCATCCATAGATACGCTACTGTTTTGACCGCGCACGCGCGAGAAAAGATCAGAAAAGATGCACCATATCGGAAATCGGAACACCGTAATACGGTCTTATTGGGGGACGTTGGAGTGTGCGCATTGCTAGAATAGGATAGTGGAAGGGGAAAAGAAGGAGAGTGAAGAGTGAATGCAATCCGTTTGGGTGCCAACTGGAAACAACTGGAAAGTGCTGGAAAGGCATCCGTTTGGGTAGCTACCTCGCGACACTGAACACTGAACCGGTTTCGGTTGTTTCTGGCGACACTACGACGGTGGCGTCTAGAATCGTACTATTCAATTTGAATTTGAATCAATTTGAATCCATATTGCATGTGGTAGTTTCACTTTGAGGACAAAGTGATAAGTGCTTCACAATTGAAAGAAAATTTTCTTCAACTGAAACAATGAGCGAGAAATCAGGTAAGTCAAATATTTAATATTCGTATAACTAAAAGAATATCCCCCGAAACCTACGGGTAGTAGATTTTAACGCTAAACCTACCACCACCGACCAAAATGACCGCGGTTTTAAAAGAATAGTTACTTTTAGGATATATAATAATAATTAATATTTTATGTACATAGATATTCATCAAGCTATGAGTGACAAAAACGAAAGCAGCAGCAGCGGCAGCGGCATTCCGTTTAAAAAGCCACGTTTTGTAGAAAAATGGCTAGATGACCCAAAAATGTCCACATGGTTGAGGAAACAAGACGGATGTGCATGGTGTACCGTATGTGAGAAACGTTTTGAAATCTATTCCCATAAGTCTGTGTTAACAAAACACGGGAACAGTATTCATCACAAGATGAATATGCACAAAAAGGTGGAAGAACCAGGCACTAGTTTAGATTTGGAAATTCCCAAAAATGACACGAAGGCATTAGAAATAAGATATTGTTTATTTGCAATTGAACACAATGTTAGTTTCGAAACGCTCCAAGCGTTTAATAAATTAAATAAAACTATTATAGGGTCCAAATTACCATCAATGAAATCCATTAAATTAGGAAAAACGAAAATAAGAGCTATAATTAAAAATGTGATAAATAAGTGTTTAGTTCTAGATATACAAGAAATAGTAAAAGAAAAATATTTTTCTATTATTGTAGACGTGAGTACAGATGTTTCAAATATTAAAGACATAGGTATTTTAATTAGATTTGTAAATAACACACATTTGGAAACACACTTGTTAGATTTAATTACAATAAAAGACGCTACTGCCGAGAATATATTTAGATACGTTGTAAATAGCTTGAATAAGTTTAATTTGTCACTTAGTAAGATAGTTGGGATAGGAGTACATAATAGCGTGATAATGGGGTGTAACAACTCTTTAATGACTAGTTTTAAGGATAGCAACAGTGAAATTGTAACATTCGCGTATGTAGATTCGATAAAAAAACTTCCGTATAATGATCAGTTTATAAAGGGTTTAAAGTTTTTAAATCCGCAGATATCTTTAGATCACAATAAACACGCGGGTCAAGTAGAAATTATTATAGAAACATTTCCATCCAAAGTGATAGGTACGAAAGTGATAGAGCAATGGTTTTTATTAGCCACAAAACCTACCATAGATGAGAAAGAAAAGTTAAAAACATTGGATATTGTTGAATTTTGGGGCACCGTTAGCAATTTAAAAGATGAATCAGATAATTTATTGTACGATGAAGTCGCAAAACTCGCGTTTATATGCCTGTCACTGCCACATTCAAAAGCTGATATGCAAAAATCTTTTTCCAAGTTAACAAACATAAAAAATAAAGAAAAAAACAAGTTATATTCTCACGAACTGCTTTCTCCTCTTACACGTATTAAATTATATTTACAATCGAAGCACATTGATGCGTGCAGTTTCGAAATATCAGACCAGATGTTACAAAGTTTTAATTCTGAAATGTACAACAAAGAACAAATACCAGAATTTAATGTTATTTTTCTCACTCATGAAATTGAGGAAAGCAACAGTGACAGGGATATGTGTTGAGTATTTGTTTGCTTATGTAGGTGTGTGTGTATTTGTTTATTATGTTTCATTGTATGTTATTATGTTATTGCATCATATTGTATATTATTATGTTGCATATTATTATATTTTATTGTATCATATTGTATATTATTGTATTATGTATAATATATTTATTATACATATTCAGTATTCAGCTCCAGGATTTGTTTCATCTTCCCAATACCAAACTTTTTAATATATGCATTGAAAAAGGTAGTTCAAAACTTGCTATGTCCATTCCTTAAAAGTGTTAAAATATATTCTGATTTATTTTTATGGCATTTATGAGTTTACTGGAATGTAACTCAGTACAGATTTCAACATTTTTTTCAATATACATAGTAAGCATTCATGCTTCACTTCACAGCTAAAACGCCCACATGATACAATTCATTTTATTTATAATAAAGAATATTTATAATCTCTAGAACGATTCATATGATTCATTTCATTAAGTAGGTGATAGGTACGGTACCATAGACTAGAGGTGGCCAACCTATTGCATATCATGCGATTCATGCGGCAATTTTATTCGCATACGAGTTCAGATGCGCTATATATAAGTCCAGCACTTTTTCTAAATACCTTCTTACGTTCATTGTTGGGGTTAGAAAATAGTGATAGCTGTAGGATCTGCTTCGCTTAGGGGAGGAAAAGGGCTAACTAAATCACGGAACTACATTAATTAATTTACACCAGTTTAAAAAAAGGCACTGTTCGTCGATAGGACGATCGCTGCCGTGAACCCCGCGATTCACATTCTACATACATATATACAATTGTAGACTGTCAAAAAATTGCAACGAACTGATGCGTAAGTAGGCTCTATGAATTTAACTGAGAGAACGCAGGTGTTGAAAATATGAAGATGGATTCAGTTATGGCACCTACTACAAAAAAACCCAGTAAGCAAAAATAGGCTCGTATATATATATTCTGCCCAATTCTGCCCTCGGCTCAATCCTGGCCGCTCGGTCAGTGTCGCCAGAGAGGCGCCGAAACGGGCGCCTCTGACTCTGACTCTCTGTGACCATCTGTGACTCTCCTCCTTTTCCCCTTCCACTATCTCATTTCAGCACTATGCGCACACTCCAACGTCCCCCACTAAGACGTAGATCACGATGCCCGTGCCGTAGACTGGTATAGTCGTCATCAGAGAGGGGGTAGCTGTATTCCCCTCGATTTTTCGATCTGGCGACACTGATACGGCGATACCCAGTATACTGGCCAGTACTCCAGTCTCCAGTACATAATGATATTGCGCGCTTTTTTTCGCGCATGCGCGACGATTTTAGCGTCAGTGAAGCACAGATTTGGGCTAAAATGAGGTACCTTGGTCACCCCGCTAATTTCGCAAAATTTGTTACGATTTGATTTTGAAATACATAACTGTATAACATGTGTGCGTTGTATTAAAATATAATATGTATGCACATATATAATAATATAGGGTGAACCACGAATCGTCGTGACCAGTAGAGATTACTCTGTTATTCGCAGTCCGATCTAAAATAAACCTATCATTTTTTTATGCCTATTTGTTAGAGGATTTCAAGACGAATTTTTTTCTCCTCTGTGCTATGCACGATACAGTCTTCTCATACGACAATGCGAACTGCGAAATTATAGTTGTACCATTTGTCGATTATCGCGGAACTCGCTAACTGTCACATATTTTAGACTTAGTCAATTTAGGTTTGCAAATTTATATGTTTTCGTTCATAGGTACTGATATTATCGAATCGAAAATTATAAAATTTATATCTGCTTATTGACATAAATCTTGTGTTAATGACACTGGACTAAAATTTATAACATAACAATACAACTAAACCAAATCTTAAATCAAGATTTAATCAACAACAAAGTATATTGATTCCCAAAGGAAACTTGAAAGATCACGCATTTCTGGAAATACAAGGCTTAAATCAGAAGACCGCTCCTATTTGTAAAAAGTTTATGTATATATATGTATGTATATGTGTATAAGAAAATCTTACATCTCATCTCTAGAGTTAGTACAAATCCGACATTTAATTTAACCTTTAGACTTTAGAGGCTCGGAGTAGCCACAGCCAACCGCATTTTAATGGCAAACTGCCGGCCCTTTAAATGTTCAACACAGAATCTTATCTATTGCGACGTCAGTGAAAAAAACATTGTACGATTTGTTAAAATGATAAAAGATGTACAGGATGAACGATAAAAAGACAGTCCAGAACAAAATAGAATACGCTGTATCCATGCTAGAATACACGATCTTGGTAACCACCGTCAGCCATACTAGAACTAGGTTTCGCTGGCCCTCCAGGTACTTGATGATGCGGGTGACGTATATGGCCGGAACGTCTCGGTGGAGCTAAGTACTCGAACATACTCTGCGTATGCTGTGCCAACATTGTACTAAGATCACAAGGCATTGGGTCGGTCCAGAAGAAGTCATGGTTCAATGCGGAATCCGAATCATACCTTTTTGATGGATCAAGGATCAATAATTTATCCAACAGGTCGCAGGCATAAGGATCCTTTAGATATGGCTTCAATCTGTCTTTGACCTACACGAGAAAAAATAGTTTTTACAACCCTAGCTATGGATAACAGTTGCTGCATCTTATCGACGATATCTACCTTTCGTTTTTGACCTTTAGGTAATTCCATCTTAGTAAATAAATCTAAATTTTCTACTCCAGGCCAGGTGTCCGTTACTATTGAACCACATAACTGAGAAATTAATACGAGTTGTTGTTGTTCTGTGTTTCCCTGCATTATAGGCGATCTACATGACAGAATAATGTATAGTCATCCATTCACTGATTAAAAAGTTGCGCAAATATTATCACAAACCTGGTCCACATTTCAGCCATTATACATCCAGCACCCCATAAATCTACAGGAGGGCCATAGTTTCTATCGCCGAGCAGAAGTTCTGGTGGTCTATACCAAAGTGTAACAACTGTATTTGTGTAACGATTTGGTAGGCCATTTTTGTTAGCACTAAATGGACGGGCTAACCCAAAGTCAGCCAATTTTAATATACCATTTTTAGTTATTAGAACATTTGCAGCCTTCATATCTCTATGCAAAATCTGTAGAATGATAAATTATCGTGCAAATTAAATTTGAAAATGTTTTACATGAACAGTAAAGTCGCGATCTAGCTCCCTGAGGATCTCTGCGATCACTGTCCCTTCGCCTATCCCTTCTACTGGGGGGCATCCCTGCGAGAAGCCAAGAAGCTCGCCGAGCAGCGTAAACGAGTGGTCATAAAAAAATAGTTTTCCTACACGATCTCTGTTCCTGCTTGGAACAGACGATGGGAGCTAGATCGCGACTTTACTGTATAGTCCATTTTTTAAACTCATAGTTAGCACACTCTTACCTTATTACTATGAATATAATAGAGACCATTTAACAATTGTTGCATAACTTTCTTAATTTCTCCTAAATTAAATTTGACATTCACGTTCGATAATAACCCAGCTAGATCATGCTCAGAAAAGTCAAATACAAGGTAAAATGTAGAACGATAGCGATTAATTTGTGTTGCTAAAACAAAATTGATCGTGTTAATAGTCTTTTAGTAGACTTTTTGTCTTGGAAGGACAATCCTTCAAATTGTTTGTAATATTTGAATTTGTGAAAGTAAATACCTCGTGTTCTACATATTTCTATTAAATTCACTACATTCTCGTGCTTTAGCAATTGTAATATCCTTATTTCCCTTAAAGCAGTTATAGGAAACTGTGGAAAGAACGAGTCGTTAATACCTCACTGTATGATATTCTCAAGACAATGAATGTTCTAGAGATGCATTGTTTCAAGATACTTTATTATACTGATACACATTGTTTTTACATATATCAAGTTTTTGTATTAAAAAACTGGCATTATCTTAACACGGCAGGACGATATAAGAGTCTAAGTAAAATTATGAGAAAACTGTATTAAACTGGATGATATATGATCGTGTACATACCCCCTCTTTTTCATTATCCATTAACACTTTCTTCATAGCTACAAATTTCTTGGTACAATTTTTTTCTTTAGCCTTGAACACCTCTCTGCAAAAGGATAATAATCGTTGAGAAACAAGAAAAACTTTTCGGTCAGGTAAGTACATAACCTATCCGTAAAGCGATATTCGCCGAAGTATGTAACTTACCCAAAGGTGCCTTGGCCGATTTTTGCGACTTTCTCATATTTGGACGATTCGTCGCAATGAGGGAAATCGAATTCCTCGATGTACTTCTCCTTCTCTTTCGTATTCATTTTTGATATTCATCAGGTAAACATATCTTCTGCAACGAAACAGCATCGTACCCGAGAACTCATGTCGATCCTCCTCCACGGCAGAGTTTTGACCAGTTTTGACAGAACATTTTTCTACATAACCTGCAAATAAAAAATGAATCTCGATCCGCGCGTCACCTAGCGAGAACTGAAACAGGCAATCTCACGCTTTCGTATTGAGAAACGATCATCGCATATTTATGTCTTTCGAATAACAAACAAGCAAGAGTCTGCTAGCATCGTACCGTTTATTCGCTGAATTTCGTAGCAGACACGTCGAACAAAATGAGCGAAACCATTCTGCCTAGTAAGAACACATAATTATGATATAACCGGACCGGTGTTCGAGAATCGAAATAATGCGAGGTACGTACTAGGTATATGTACCGAGTGCGATCAATAAATTATTGAGAAAGTCTTGTCAAATATATTTGCAAAAATGTTCCAGCGTTACGACAACGTTTACAAACATATTTTCGACCTTCTGGAACTCGCTTAAAGTAGATTCATTCTGTCAGAATATATTTACTTCTGTATGTTAATATCCCATAACCGAAATGTACTCCGGACACAGTATAAAGATGCACTGAATGACAGTCAACAAGGTGTGTACTATCAGCGATTTTCAAATGTCAAAGAAACCTGATACAATGGAGATAGGTATTGTCTCTTTATCAGATCATTCTTTAAGAAAATAACATCAACTAAACGATTGATCGGCATCGGTATCTTTCCCATAATATCTTCTACATACTACGAAGCACGAATATTCTTACTCCGAAGTCCAATAAAATTTCACACGTTTATTTTTCACTTGCGTATCTTGCTTTCGCCGAATTTCATCATTTTCAGTTTGAACCTTCAACATTTCATACATAAATTCATATGCGATCGTACGTTGCATTTAAGGTTACATATAATTAAAAGTTGTAGCTGTAGACAGACATTCTCTCAATATACTCTGAAAATTTTTTGAAATGCTGTTTCAAAATAACAGTGAATTATGTTTTGTAATAAATCGTACGACTCTTTATATTTCGAAGTATTTCTTCATCGATTTGCGATAAACAACCACTGTTCGACAATTAAAGATTCCCTAAAAGGATTGTTAATTGCCATGCAAGAAGTATCTTCTAGGTTGACCTTGAAATTGTTATGTACTTTGTCAGCAATGTGTGCAGTTAACAGTTGTATGTACTTAGGTATTATTCGCACCTTTCTTTCATCACTTTCATTTAGTATTAATAAATATATAATTTATCGTATGCACATCAAAGAAATTAAATTTGAAAAAGCTATGCAGTTTCCAACTATAATAAACAGAGAAAATGTTAAACAGTGGATCTTTATGCAAAATAAAAATTTTCCACGCGAATTGCAACAAACTGGAGTGAAATAGAAATTTGTATTCTTTGTTGATATGTTTAATAGGTTGAAAATAATAGAACAGTATTTTTAAATTGCTCTAATGTTTTTACTGTTTTAAATTACACCTACTCGATTTTGCCAAAAATCCATAAAATCCGTTGCCTAATAATTAAACTGCGGATGTTTATGCAATTTTCAATTTTTGTAGAGGAATTTTAAGAAAGTGGAATAAAATAGAATCTTACTTTCCCGTGATAGTAGTCTCTTTAAGTCTGAAATAAATTAAAATCGTACTAAATTCTGTCGTATTTTATATCCTAGTAGTTTTTGAAAATTTCCAAAAGCCATAACTGCATAAAGATCCGCAGTCTGCTAACAATGTATCTGTACATAAGATTAACATTGTTAAATATTGATTTTCTGCATTAAAGGTGAACAAGTATGAAATATTAAACATGTCTCATGGCTGGAGGCAGGAACAGCAACAAGCGAAGTGGAAATTTAGACAGAACACATCAATGGCTTTGTTGCCATCAACCTTACGCTTCTGTCGTGTCTGAACTTCCTTCGAGCGTAACGTTTAAAAAGTATCAACTGGCAGAGAAGAATCGTATTGTTGCAAAAAGTCTTAGCGATCTACAGAATAATATTTGGAGGTAAAGTAATCATTTAAAAATCATTAACTACCTAATACTAGGAATAACTCAAGTGAAATAAAGCCAGGACCAAAGAATATTTTCTCAGTAAAGAATTACGCTATATACGAGATAATAATTATCAAAAAGAAAAATAAAATGAGTTGTTTTTGTGCATGTTGTATCTATAGTACCACTGAATTACTCACAGTCGTATTTTAATATTAATATGTATTATACAGAATATCTAAACGATCGACGTACCTTCTATGAAATTATAAAATTTTTCAAACTCTCCCGATACTTTAAATTTGTAAAAAGTCTGTAAAAATTCTGTTATGCTCTATCCATATTATATATTAATTGTTGCATCCACTTGAAGTTTGCCTTTATGATTATGATTATCACTATTGTTATTAATATTAATCTGTAATCGAAGAGAATGCGTGTATAAAGTCATTTATGTGTAGAGAATATATATGGTAAGCTCTTGAATACATAAACTGAATAGAGTGTTTTATTGTAGAATATATACGGACTCCTTGTATTGTGATCTTAACATAATACATGGATATAATATAATACGAACAAACCAGTGTGTCGTTAAAACCAGAGCTCCGCATTTTTATAAGGTTCTGCAACCTTATTTTATATACGCTAATAATCGCATTGATTGCATCCTTGATAAACCAGGAATTTTTCATCATATACAAGGCTTTGTGAGGTATCGTCATATCGCTAATCATATAGATAGAAGCTGTACCTAGAAGCAGTACCAGAATACATATACGATCTTATTTAAGTTCTGCAAGCAATATCTTCATAGATTCTTGCGCAATTCAGGAACATTTATATCCTTGAAAGCATATGCAATAAGAATTTTATTAATGTTACTCCTATGCATACAATGGACACAAATATTTCTGAATTAACATTCAATGCATTCTATGTACCCCTTTTGCTGGAATCGAAAACTATTTATTTGTACAAATAATGCGTCTATTTCAATCGAATGTTATGTAGCTTTGAAATCTGTAAAGAGTGTGTTCACTTGTTTATTACTTACTAAGTATGCATCATCGGTGTACACAAATAAGTCGATATTCAATGTGTAGCTGTTGTCACATCCTGTCCTATGAATGATTTAAAAAATTATCAATCGTATAGTAGTAATATTTATTTATTTCGGCCTCGCGGCCAAGAAATTGGACTTGGTTTACAATTCTTCTATGTCACCCATCCCTCCATATCCCATGACATACCATATACCTTATTGTCTATAACCTATCCTAACGTCTTACATCTAATATTGCCTCTTCCTCTCTCCTTTTTTCATTATTTCCTTTCTTTTTTTCTCTCGATACTCCTGAGCCAGTCTACTCTTTCTCCCACTCTTTTATTTTGTACTATCTTTTCTATACTTATATTTATTCTCTCTACACCTTCACAGTCTTCTGCCAGATGCTTTAGTTTCCCCAGGTGTCTCTCGCATGTCATGCACATTCTCTCTTCCTCCTTTCTCCAATATTTATTCCCTTTTTCCATATTTCCACATCTTACTCTCGCCATCAGGCTCTGATTGTCTCCTCTTCTCCTTTCTCCTATAGCTACACCTTGGTACCCTTGCTTCATATGTATATATATTTATAGCTATCACAGAACCTAGATGCCATTATTTTACCGTATTGCCACTGTCCCTGAGTTTACCTATCCCTCTCCTTCAGAGTCTCGATCATTTCCATAGTTTCTTTTCCTTCCCTTCTTTCTTTTCCTATTCCCGCTTGACTGTATCCCTTGTCGTTCAGGTACTCCACCCTCTTTTTGCTATTTCTTGTTATCTCCCACATCTTCTCTCTTTCCCTCAGGCATTCTTTTACCAGAACTCTTCCCTCCGATCTCTCCACTCTTTCCTCAAATCTTAACGCTTTCTATCCTGCTCTGATTCGTACCATCTCTCTCATGGTTTTTTCCCCCAGTACCATGTAATCTGGCGTTGTTCTATCAAGTTTCAGGCACCATTTCATGTATTTCGTTTGTACTCTCTCCAGTTCCTCCCTTTCCTTCCATCCAAATATTTCCTTCCACCCATAAAATCATTCTTTTTCTAAATTCATCCCCAAACAATCTTTCTCTTATGCCCCACACTTGCCCTAGTACCATATTTGCTATTTTTGCTCTTTTTTAAATATGCCCCATTATGTCTCCATTCCCTTGAAGTTTTACCCTCAAGTACTTAAATTTTCTTGCACTTCCTCAATTTCTTCTTCCCCCCATTTCCACTCCCTCTTCTTCTTGCTTCCCCTACCTTTGCCAAACACCATCATCTTTGACTTTTGTGCATTTAGTTCTAGCAGTTCTAGCTTTTTCCTTCCTAGGTATGTCTTCAGCCTTTTTAGCATCAGCTTCATATCTTCTTCTTTCTCCGCAATCATTACCACGTCATCCGCATACCCTAGTGTCTAAAATTTCTCCTGCCCCACTCTTGTTCCACCTACCTGCATTGTATCTCTGTTTCCAAGTCTGATAGGAAGATCGAGAATAAGGTGGGACTCAACACACACCCCTGCCTGACGCCCTTCCCCATCCAGAATTCCCTCGATTTCGTTCCTTTCACCCTAATTACATTTATCACCTCTTCGTATATTTCCTTTGCTCTCTCTCTCTCTCTCTCTCTCTCTCTCTCTCTCTCTCTCTCTCTCTCTCTCTTTCTCTCTCTATTAGCCCATTCCTTATTCCTCTTCTTTCCATCCCTTCCCACAGCTTCTCTCTGTCCACGCTGTCGAAAGCCACCTTTAGATCCATTGTCAATCATATATAGCTGTTATTATTTATTCGAGTGCTTTTTTTAATTTCTATGCACCTATACTGTTCTTGTAGAGTGTTTCGCTATTTTAAGCAGATATAATTATACATTACACTAACGAAAATATAAATTATAGAACTTAATTAGCATGCCACAAGCTACTTCATTCATCAACCCTATTTTCAATGTCGTAAAAATGTCGTAAAAATGTAAAAATACTAGAACGTTTCTTACTTGATCTAATCCGATAATTGTTTTAACACCACGCACATTTTCAGGCGTTTGTACAGCAATACAAATTTGTCGCAAGAAGAACAGATACTGGTGGAACTCCTATCGAATGTTACCTACGCGTTGAAACTTGTGAATACATCTTGCATTGATGTTACATTCGATATCGACAAAAGGTTACAACTTCTAATAATGATGATTAATACTATAGAATTGATTTGGTAGTATGCGTGTACTAATAAATATTTCTCTTTATGTCGAAGATATCCGGATTGCACAAAAACAGATCGCAGTTCAACGGTAAAATTCAGAAATGCAAGAAACGTAAAGGAGTACGCTGCAGCGGATGTAAGTCCCACTTTATCCGATATGGCTGATTCTGGTTTGGAAACTGGTTCTGTAAGTCCACACGAAAACACAGCGTCCGAAAATTCGAGTACCGATTTCGAAGAATTACAAGTCACTGAGTATACATCCGCTAACGAAGATTTCGACAAAATACGCGTCAGATGCACCAATAATAGGGACCAGAAAGTGGTCATAGACTCGGATCGCTATGATTCAGCCAATAATTATAACAGTACATGCCATATAAGAGACTTGGTCGAGTCGGGTTTGATGGAATGTACTTCGAACGACCACAGCGCAACATGCTCTTCCGTCGATGCTGAACAACCGCAGCTGGATTCTTCTAGTTCATCCGCGGAGAATGCTCAGAAAGCAAAATTGCACACCGACGAGATTTTCCAATACGAAAACCAAGTGCTTAGCGATCCATTTTACGAATCGGACTGCGGGAGCGATGAAAACGAATTGTTTGAATTCGTCGACCTGGGAAATGGATCTTCTGCGAGTACCGATGCGGAGAAAGCATCGTCGAAAGGAGAATCCACGGAGAAGTCGCGAGAGGAGAAGAAACTAGCCGGTCACGATTGTTCTCAAGATGGAACTACACAATCAGAAAATGCGAGGCTCGAAGAATCTCGTGACGCGCCGAAACAGAAAAGTTCCTGTAGCACAAGCAACTATTACTTTATCGATGCGTCGACCCTTAACGACGAAGTTGTGGTACCGACTTCGAAGGTAACTAAGAATCCATGCCTCGACGAAAAGACGCAATTGTACGCTTCCTATCCTTCCGAATATGCCGCGAGCAAGAGCAAATCGAACGATCCTGTCGACGACCAATGTTACAAATTCACATCCGTTAAGACGAGCAATTTACAAACCGGACACGAGAGGGTGGCAGAGTTTCAGAGAGAATTGAAACTGACCGAGTATCTGGAACCGCTTGCGGATGCAAGAAAGGTAAGGAGAACCGATTCAACGTCGGAAGATAAAACAAATGCGAGCGGGGAAAGGAACAAAGAATCTTTGGTTGTAGAAATTAAGGAAGCGGACAGCGGCGAGAGCTCGCATCCGTCTCCGTACCCCGACAATAATAAGAATTTGAATAACGATCGGCACGCCGTATCGTGCACGAGTAATGACGACGGCCCTGTAAATTTAGTAGGTAACAAAGAAGAAATCGCCGAGAAAACCAACGAGCAAGATTCAAATTTTGCGGAGGACACTGAAAGACCCTCTCTTATCAGGAGGAACACGTTCGAGCTGGATTCCAACGACGAGAAGTTATCGGTGTTGAGACAAGAGTATGAACGACGACAGGGTACCTTGGTATTCCAGAATGCTATACCTCAATATTCAGGACACCGTGTCGACGGCGACTCGTGTTTTATCCCACCGAGCGAACCCTCGATTCCCATAAGCAATGTTCTCAACAAGTTCACTGTGGATGTTCCAATCACGGCAGCTGCTCAGTATCACGCGATGCCGTATCTGCCATTGGATAACGGGAAATATGAGATTGATCAGACGTCGGCAGATTCGGTCGGGAGTTCTCTACCGAACGACGGTAAAACTAGTACAATTTATCCAGTAACGAAAAGTGCCAGCGACAAGATGGTAATGGACTACGACGCAGAGTTGAACAACGGGTCGAGCAGTTGTAGCAACAGTTTGCCGGTCACGTTGAATTGTATATTGGAGAAGGACACGAAAACAGATGTCTTGAAGAAGACCGTTAAGAATGTTAAGTGTGACGAGACTACACCGATCATTTCGGGTGGAGTTAGCACGTCGGACTATTCGAAACCTACCGATAGTCCGACAGTGCGCCGGAAAACAGAGTCTACTCCTATTGTTTCAGGAGGTTCTGTCATTATGAACGAACCTGAAGTAAGGGCGAAATCAGCTAGAATGTCTTCTTCAATGACCGCGTGGGTGGTCGATATGAGCGACTGCAACAGAAACGATTCGAAATCAACGGCCAACTCCCATGTAGGCATGTCCCAAAGCTTTTCAAGTTCCGAGTGCGTCAAGAAACCTACCATAAAGAAAATGAATAGCCACGAAAAGCACGGTAGCTTGGGGTTCTTCGTCAACCTAAAGGATATGGATTGCAAACCAATTACTCAGCAGCACCAACAGCAGCAGCAGCAGCAGCAGCAGCAGCAGCAGGTTTGTCCACCGCAGAGAAGGGACCCGAACGAAGGTAGCAAGTCCTACTGCGAATTTTACGTTGACATGTCTGGGACAAACAGCGTACAATCAAAAGTGAAGAAATTTGAAACGGAGGAATGTACCGGGAAATCTGACAAGGTTAGCGAGGGAGCCGATAAAAAGAATATATTCTCTATGTTCATTGATTTAAGCGATCCGCCTACGAGCACGGAAACCCCTGTACAAGCAACGCACAGGAGAAGCTTTTCCACTTTTTACGATAAACGCGTAGAGTCGAAATCGGAGGATACTAATTCTAGCGAGAACAGCACCGCTAGAGAAGACCAATCGTCGAGCGATCAAAAAGGCGCTAAAGAGAAGGCTAAGACAAGCGTGTTTATGTACATAGAGTCCGATTCTCCGGTAGTTAGAAGAAGAACTTTATCTTCGTCTCGACCGACGTTCAAACGGCATTCGTGGAACGTCGATAAGACTCAAGGTGCTAATACCAACAACGGACACGTCGCGAAAGAAATGATATTCAGGAAGGAGCACAAACGGGCGCACAGTCTCTCCGTAGACCGCGGAGATTTGAAAAAATTGCAAGCAAAGCCGAGTTCGTCGAGTCATTCTTTGAGCGACGCGATGAAACCGGAATGCACCTCTCAAAGAAATTCGAGACTTCTGAAAGAAGGTAACGGAGCGTTGAGTAACATGGACACATCCTCGGAGGACGTCTTCGAGTACGATACAAGAGACACACCACCGAATTCTCATGTCGAAGTGATCAACGAAGAGCTTCGCGTGAGCATAAAGGAACACGAGTACACCGAATTGAAAAGCGACCGAGTTGCAGACAATGTGAACGCTACGGACAACAACAAGACATACGAAGATGAATTTTCAGAACCTTCCGCGTGGGAGAAAACCTGTACAGAGAGCACCGAAGGACAAACGCGTAAAAGCGAGACGTTTGATATCAGCAGCGGTAGCGGACCATCTCCCGATAGCGATAATCACGACTACGAATTATCAGAATTATTGAACGGTGAAGTGCCAAACATAGATCGAGCACAAGTAGTGCCTGTCGTAGGTAATAAGATATCTGAAACGCATAAATCTCTGAACGAAACGATCAAGAAGATTGAAAGCGAGTTCAAGGGGCCGGATTACGAAAAGTCAGGGACAACGTACGAGAACCGTAATGCTACGTCGAAGAAAACTGACAAGGCTATGGGACTTAATCTGAAAACGTCAGCGTCCACCTTCGTTCGATTATCGGATTTGGATAAAACACCTATCGCGTCCCACGCGTCCGATACTTTGATCGTGAAAGAAGACAAAACTGCGTATCGAATGTGTAACAGTATTCCAGAGACATCTTGGATCGAAAGTAAATTAGTTATGTCTAGGACGAATGGATCGGTTAGGCCTCTACCTAGGAAATTCACGTCGATCATGAGCACTTCCTTGCCGTCTAAACAAAAGTCTCCCCTCGAAGACCTGACGGGAGAGTACGACGGCGAAGGTATTATATCGGAATCCGATTTGAGTAGTATGCAGAGTAGCATGGGTCGTTCCGGAGCAGGTACGTTGTCCAGCTGTTGCGTCAACAGAACATTCTAAACCGAATGTTATTACTAGACTGCGGATCTTTATGCATTTATGAAGAAATTGGTTGGGCGAAATATAAAACAGTAAAAGATTCAAGAATGTTGTAAATGTCGCTTTTAATGCAACAAAGTTGTTAAGGGATCAAATCAATTTTTAGGTTATTCCTGCGGTTCAGGATCAATTCAAAACATTTCTTTATTTATTTTGCATAAAGATCCGCGCAATCTAGTTATTGTTTTTGCAAGGTGCTTGATCAAATATCCCTAGTTATTACAGCCACTTGAAAAGATGTTGATTACCGTATTCCTTTCAGAAGGGAGCACGGAAGAAACGGAAACGTCGAGTTTAGCGGGAGGAAGGCCGTACAACAGATTGGGCGAAGATTTATTAAGGATGTTTTTGGAAGAAATTAATCCGGATGTTATTGTCGATGTAGCTGGTCGTCGCATAAGAGCACACAAATGTATATTGAGTTCGCGTTGTCAATACTTTGCAGCAATTCTTAGCGGGGGGTGGATTGAAAGCGCGGGGAACGTTATTTCCCTGCAAGGATACTCTTACGATGCGGTACATTTCGCGTTGTGCCACATTTATAGCGGGGAGAGTAACATACCGGATTCTATAAGCATAGTAGAATTAGCGACCTTGGCTGACATGCTATGCTTGGAGGGTCTCAAAGAAGTTATAGGATATACGCTGAAAGTGAAATATTGCCATCTCTTTCACAAGGTATCTACGATACACGTATGTTTTACGATTAGCTTGTAACTATTCGTCCTTTGATTATCTGTGCTCTGGTATTATAGCCTTGTCAAATATGCGCTGTGGGTGTCCTGGAGTGCATGCCTTTGGCAGCAGCTTATGGTTTGGACGAGGTGTATCGAAAATCTCTTCGCTGGGTCACAAGACATTTTGTACGAATATGGCCATGCAAAGCATTCGCGACGCTTCCAAGAGAACTGATGGAAAAATGTTATCATCAGCATATTGTGCACATGGTACGCAATATTTAATACAATATACAGTAATGTCCCATTCAAAGACCGGCGGAGGAGAGACCACTCTACGTCACTTTGCCTACCCATTCTCCACTGGGGGGCATACCCCGCGAGGAGCCGTGGAGCTCGAGCTGCCCCGGTCGCCGAGCAGTGTAAACAGGCCGCATAATCAGATACAGGGAATTTTTTCGGCTGTTTCCCCGATCTACGTCACAGCGCACAGAACCGAGAATTGGCTTAGAATGGGACATTACTGTACGTATTGTGAAATGTTCGAGGTGTTAATAATCGTTATACTTTCGTTAAAAAATATTAGTCGACGGACAATGTGCTTCAAACTATGATGGACTGCGATAAACTCCTCGCAACCCTGCCGAACGTTCGTTGGGCGGAACCGGTGTTTAGGATGGTTTCGAATTTGTTGGAAACGGCGGTGAAGTTTTTATCAGATAATTTCTCAGGGGTACTGGGCAACGAAAATTTTCAGTCTCTTGGTCGAGAGTTGACATGGAACATCAGCCGGTTGGAGGATAACTTTTTGGCTGCTGCTGAACACTTGCCTCCTGAACAAGCTTGTAAAAGTTATTCGAAGTTGCATAAAATGTTGGCTTCGGTTCAACTGGACGAAGCACAGGAGAAAATCAAGTGGGGTCCTTTGTTTGTTGATTTCCTGAAGAAAATACAAAGTCGCGTGGAGAAGTGCTTGGTCAGAGACGCGGCTCGAGCAGCGAGAACCACGACGTGGTTAAAAATGGATTTGGAATTACGACGTAGAATACAAGAGTTGGCTTGTCTTGTTATTCTACCTCACGAAACTGCGAAACGTCAGTCGAGGCATTCTAATTTCGTCAAAGTAAATGATAACACATGTAACTTACAAAATACCTTCCACTATCGAATTGTTTCACACGAATTATTTATTTCTCGTAGGAACCTAAAATAGCGCCGAATCGGTCAACGACGAATCGCAGTTTGGATTTGAAGCGTGTCAAAATGGTTATATCGAAACATAACGATAAAACTTTGAAGCAAATGGTGGTATCTGTACAGCAACCGAAGAAAGTACTTAACAAACCGAAAAGCGATCCGTTGGAGCGCAAAGTGCAAGAAGAAAAACCAGCTCCTACAGCTCCCACAGCTCCTACAGTTCCTACAGAAACAACAAGGCCTAAGTCGTGGCCGAATAAAATCGAAGTAATTTGTTTTCATAGTTTGATCTATCTAACATAAACGCATCATGTGAAGTTTTTCGAAAATTTTCAGGTGAAATCGAGGTACTTAGAGCCTAGAAATAAATCTGTGCCCAAAGACACCGTGCAACCGCCGCAGCCAGAAAAGGTGCTGGTACCGCAACGACGAAAGATAATGATTTCATCTTCGGACTCGTCTCGAACGTCTAGTCCCGCCATGAAGCGAGCTACCGATAAAAAGCCACTGACCAAGATCAAATTACGTATAAAGAAGGACGTGAAAGCTCTTTCCTCGGACAGTTTAACCGACCCTAATTCGAGTAAAACGAACAATAAGAAGGATTCGGTGAGCAAAAGTTGCGGCATCACGCGTCCAGAATCGCCATCTTTCAAACAGAAGAATGCCGAGATAGGATTGTCCGTAGATTCGCTGGCGGAATCTAAGAACAAGCCTGCTACGGCTGCGAAAAAGAAAACCACTAAAATGGATACTTCGATGTCTACGGATAGTCTTATGACCGAAATCACGACTACGCCTAAATCGACAGTATCCAACAAATTATCGCCGCCTTTAGGGAAAACGCTGAACAGAACGCAAGCTTACTACAAGGTAAAGACTAGTTCGCCACCGACGCAGCAAAGAAGTCCGCTGACAGCAACTCGAAGGCCGCTGAAATCTTTGGAGAGTTCGACTGCAGCTAGCAGAAGCAGAGCAGCAGCTATAAGCGCTTATCACGGCTCGCCTAGCTTACGAAGGAATCTTCTCGATGCCGCAAAGACACCGGATATCCCAAGTAAGTCATTGAATAACGTGTCTAGCAAAGCTGCAAGTACGCGTCCGGTTGCACAGTCCGCGATCGGTCATCCTAATCTGAAAAGAGAAAAGAAAGAAGGATTGCCGCCGAATCAACAGGGTTCCGAAAGCCCTAGCAAAAGATCTTCCCCAATATCATCTGGCGCTTACAAAGCAAACAAATCTGCGGTTACCAATAAAAGGACGACTAATTATAAGGCCCCGAGCGACGAAAAGGTCAAAAACAAGTGCCATAACGGGGAATTTGCGAAGCAACCCACGGTGGGCTCCAGGTCGGGCACCTTTCTAAAAGACGAGCCCACGATACTTAAGAAGGCAGATATTAAATCTTCTCAGATCAATACTTAAGTTTATAGACTCGTCGCTGTGTATGTTTCCGTGGGGTACATTGCACCGTTAGATTTACAAATTATACATACAAATTACAAATATATCAAACAAAAAATCGTCATCTGTAATTGCAAACGTGATAATTTCAACTGCGAATTCGTACTATATGTAAAAATAGAATTACATATATAATTTTAATTTAACGTAAGTTGCAGTTGACACGATCTTTCGAAAGATACAGATATTTAAAATGCATTTATTAGATATATAGAAAATGTGCTATGATTTTGTTGTAACGTTAAAAATACCTATGAACGAGAATATGGCACTAGGGATACACGACCTTCGAATCAAATCGTTTTCTCAATTATCCGGTCTCTGACAGAGGGAATAGAGGTACGAGCCTTGTTCAAGATTTGTTGATGTAAGGTTCTGTAAGGTGGATGGAAAAAGGGGTGAGAACTCATGATTGATCGAGTCCGTTAAGTTACAGAAGGATAGCGAAATCGGGACTATTTTCAGTTACAAAAGAGCTAACGTTCTCTCTAGGTCAGGGTGATCTTGTCTGCATCTACGAATTGACTGCTTGCAAGCATCTCTAGCATCGGTTATATTTTTCACGAACATAGGGCAGGCTTCGCGAGGCAATATCATCCCCCCAGTCTTGACTTCGAGATCGATGGTATTCGGTTCGTTATACTTGGCAACTATATTGATAAAAATATCACGTTCGATCGCAAGTGCAACTAGCTTAACGGTCCCACCCAATTTTCAACCGATGTGCGCATTAATATGTCATAGTATTACACACTACGTACTTGTAGATCGTAGATCTAACATGGCCAGTTAGATGATACTTAGATAGATCTTTCTTTCTCTTCCACGCTAAAAAAAGCCATATCACTCGAAATTATTTCATAGACTCATTTACTTGTTTAACCGGTTGCAGTATAGCGTATACGTAAAGTACATCCTCTTGTCTTACCATTATAATGTTGCCATCTTACTAATTCTGATCATAGGTAGAACTCTGTTTACCCTCCGGTGAGCCTGATTAATGAATTATATGTAGTTATTGTATTTATTTATTATTACATTTATATCTATATTTTGCAATGTACATTTCTATGCAATATTTGTATCTAGTCATTTATATATTTTAAATATTTACTTTTATGTAATGTTAATAAACAATTCGATATAATGTTAAAAAAACATCGTCTAACTCTCTCTCTCTCTCTCTCTGGATTGTTTTTTTCATTTTGTTTCTGCATTTATATACATATTATTACATATTGTATTCAGACTGTTTTCTAATACTGAACAATGTACAACTCATTTTTACATATCCAACAGTGTGCCTCTCGGTCTTGCCCTCTTTTGATCAGCTTCAGGCGGAGGCATGGTCTTTCGTTTATTCATTCCTTTCCTCTCTAATTGTTTCTCTATTATTCTCGCATTGTTTGCATATGAATCCGCAACCTCTCTCTGAAAATATCAGATGCATGGGTTACAGTACAAAAACATAACGTGTCAAACAATGTACAGCGTGTCTCCGAGATCATAGTAGAAGCAGCCTGATAGTGACTTTACATTTATAAACTGGGGCTGTTACTTTTCCGAAGCTTCGAAGCTTCCGCTAGACATTGGATATTTATGCATTTATGACAAAACTGAGTAAGTGTAATTTAAAACAGTAAAAACATTAGAAGAATTTAAAAATACATATTATTATAAACATATTAAGAAAGTAAATATGTTTCTATTTCATTCGAATTTGTTGCAATCCAGGAAGAAAAGTTTTATTTTGCATAAAGATCCGTTGTCTACTCGTTACCTTTGAAGTTTCAGAAATCAAAGCTTCGAATCTTCAATTCTCATCACCTTCGAAGTTTCCGAAACCAAAGCTTTGATATTCGAAGCTTCAAAATCTTCGACTTCCAAAGGAAAGTAACAGCCCTAGTATACAAACGAGGCAACAACCAGGAATTATTTTTTTTGACACCTCATTTTCGAGTTGATTCCTGTCTAATTGATTTTCTCAAGAACGAGGCATTAAACAAAAAATATTTCTTCTTTTCGACTTGCTTCTGCATACAGGATCCACCGCTCGGTCGCTTATACCATGATTTTTGAAACTTGTATAATACTCACAGCTTCAATTTCATCCTCTTCCTCGTCAATAGTAGAAACAGTAACGGAACTGAATTTTCCCATATTTTTTGTATGTTTTGTCACCATTATCTTCTTGGGTTTCTCGATAGCTACTTGATTGTATATGTCCGTCATAGGACCCTCACCAGAACTTTTAATTACAGCACCCTTTACAATAAACACAACATTTGTTCCTTGATCGTGTTTGTAATACAGGAAAAGTCCACACCTACGATACATACATGCAATTAGTTTTTCAAACTCTTGTACACATGTAAGGAAGCACAGTACTCTTACGAAATCAATTATTACTTTTTACATTTTTGACGATATTGTTTTTCTATGCCCTCAGTACGTTTCAAATAGACGATCTCATCTTGCTCGCAAGTCATTTTATGAGCATGTTTACTTCCATCGATGACTCGTGCACCGTCTCTCTTTCTCAAAGGCAATTTGTCTATTGCACAATCTGTACGAGGAACGAGCAAATTAGATTTATTACTGTATCTATAATTGCGAAGAATAAAGTGGAAATGTAAATAATAAACGAAGTAGAACCTAACCTAAAATCAATGTCATTTGCCCGCATAAACAATAATAAATATGTAGCGGTTTTTCCTCGCTGTATTCTTCTTGGTCCTTGGTATCGGAACATATTATGCTCCTTGACACTACTTTCGGCATTTTTACTTGATATTATACCGTCAAAATACAAGTTTTAAATAGAAACAATCGTATCATGTCGTGTTGACAGATTTGTTTTCAATGTTTTCAATTTTCAATACATAATTGAACTTACTGAACTGAACCAGTGTGGCCAGACGAGTCCGATTCAGTCCGATTGAGTCCGATCCAGTGATGCCAGCTGCCAGAATCGTGGGACGTGGTACTTTTCCCCTTCGCTCGCTCATGCGCTCAGCCGACTCGGCCCCCCACTCTGACGTACCATCGGCTCTTTACGTTGCTTCTACTGCGCACGTGCTACACACAAGCGTACCTCTAGTCTGTCCGTGTGAGCTGCCTATTCGTATTGGTACGCTTGTGTGTAGCGCGAGCGCGTAGAAGCAACGTAAGGAGCCGATGGTACATCAGAGTGGGGGACCGAGTCGGCTGAGCGAACGGAGGGGAAAAATACCACGTCCCACGATTCTGGCATCACTGGACTCCGATCTTGGATTGCCTTGGAACTCACGAGGGGAATACAGTACCCTTTCTCTGATGACCAGCAATATACCAGCAATAACCTAAAACTTGTAATATGTCATCTGTCATTCGCGCCACTTGATCCCCGTCGCGCTTGCGCATATTGCTGGTCATCAGAGAAGGGGTACTGTATTCCCCTCGCGACTGTTCCAAGGTCGGACTGTCGGACTCGTCTCATTGTCAGTCTGGCGGCCAGACTCTGGCCCAGTGTCGCCAGAGAGGCGCCGAAACGGGCGCCTCTTACTCTCCTCCTTTTCCCCTTCCACTATCCCATTCCAGCACTATGCGCACACCCCAACTGAACGTCCCCCACTAAGACGTAGATCACGATGTCCGTGCAGTAGACTGGTTTAGTTATCAGAGAGGGGGTACCTGTATTCCCCTCTGATGACCAGTCCAGTCTACGGACTGGAATTTAAATCAATAGTATTGATTCAATACATATTAATTTTGTCGGTAAAAACGTAGACTGCTACACGCGTTCGTACAATAAAAATTTACTTTACCGACATCTGCGACATTAGTGCACACATCTAAATGTTTTGTCTGTGTTGGTGCGACCTGTCGTGTGTATATGGGCATTCGCCACATTAGTGCGACCGTGCTGCCCCCTGAACCAGGGCAGCGTGCCCGCTTTCGGTGCCGTCCTGCTGACGGCATATGCGGACCAATGCGGACGCAGCAGCCCTCGAAATTGGCTGACTGGGTACATTATATTCCAAAATGAATTAATGCATAATTGTTTATAATCGAGATCCGGTTCATCGAGATCTTACTGTATTCTGTTTTTATTTACATCATTTATATATTTTGTGGAAAATTGTACCCAGCTGGGCCCGGGGACAGGTTTGGCTGTGCGTTCGTAAGATGTCGCGACTGGTGCGGAAAAGTGGGGGCATCTGACGGTAGAGCGCGCAACCATAACCGCGCAGGATGAGCTAAGAGGATTTTCTAGTGTCTAGTGCCTAGTGCCTCCTCTGTGGGCTCTGTGGTCGGAAATTGCAGTCGATCCAAGCATCCAAGTCGATCGCACTCGGCTCGGCTCGGCGGACAGTACAGTCGCGGGGAATAGCGTTTGTGGTGCAGTCGAAGTGAGTCGAAGAGGGCCAGTGGAAGGAAGAACACGAGATGCCAATGGTGGGTGGCGATCAGTCGCGCGACGTCCGTCAAATAGAAATGTGAACAGTGACCAATTGCTGTAATGTGGTGCAGGTCCGTTCGTTATCAGTAATCGTGGCTCGTAAACCTTGCTAATGTGATCTATAAAAGGCAAAAGAGGCGACAAAGTGCAGTGACTCGACGTTCGATTGGTGGTACACGCACGTAGCAGCGGCCCTTCGCGTACACAAACACACGGAACACACGTACGTATTAAAACATACTTCGATACAAAACGGCCGTGCTACAGCTCTTTCTCTCCCTCCCTGTCTCCCGATTTCCTCTCGATCGTTTTATCCCTTTCTTTCTCTCTCTGTCTCTCGCCTTCTCCAGTGCTGACGATTCTTCTGCATTCCTGCAGTAGCTCGCACATACCCGTGCCTTTTATTCCCTCGTTTTACTTGAGATTTACGACCGCGCCCCCTTCTTCCACCCCTCCCCGGCAATGTCCCAAACACGTTGTACGGTTTTCCAAGTTGCTACGAACGACAGTCGAACTGTCCGCGGCCGGCTTCCTCGTTGGAATTCGATTGCGCGTCAAAAAAGAAGGGAAGAGACAAAGACCGGAGCAATTAGGATCCAGTGTATCGTGTTGTTTGATTCGTGCGTACGCCAGCCAAGCTAAAACCTGAATCAAGGAATTTCCATGTATCGCCGATCCCGCCGTTCCCGCCGATCCGTGACTGATTAGTCGGCTCTGAATGGGGGGCCAGTGATTCGGATCGAAAATTCCGTCTCTCTTTGTTTACCTTCGCGTTGCGGATATCGAATGAAACGCGGACGGAGTTTTTTAAAACTCTGACAGTTTTCCGATCCGTAACCCCGATACGCGCAAGTCTGCGCGATGAAATTGGCCGCGAATACACCGTGGGTGTTCTAGCTCGTGAGAAATATCGGTATCCATCGGAAAATCTCGGAATCGCTTATCTGTCAGCTGACGGTAAGTCGGCCATGTCACGTCCACTCTTCGCGTGTTCCTTCCCGTGTGTATGCCGTGCGTGCATCAATGACAGTTTCAAATTTTTCCTATCGCATCGCTCGCGCGGTTTCGTGCATCTAGGATCGGGAAAGGATTTTCCTGGATTCGCTAAGCGAGCAAGTAAGTCATTGTCAACTACAATTTCTTTCGCACCGTTTCGTTGAATCACGTTGGTTCAAGTTTACACGCTCCGACACACGGCGATATCGCAGGAGAGTTTTCCGATAAGTTTCATCGAGAAGCTTCGAGATACGGTTGAAATGAAAATATTGAAGTGGAGGCGCCATTACGTCGACGCGTCTCGCCGCGGCGATGCAAAAGTATTCTTTTTAACCTGTTTAAAAATAACACCGCACCAGATGATTCGGTTAGCTAATTCGATAAAGCAGTCCAAGTCAAAGAAATAATCATCAAATCCGCTTCGATCTTATATAACGACATTTATTCATCACCGGGAAAAGGCTTCTGTGTCATGTAAGACGGTTCCCACACGCTAATTCAATTCCACCGGGCATCGTTGTTTAACGAATCCGATAGGAAGCGATCGTCGATAGGAATGTTGATCGAACGATCTGCATTATTAATTCGCGCCGGCCGACTTCGCTACCGCCATATTTGTTTTCACGGAAGCGTATACACCGTGCTCCGAAATACAGCCATTAGTATTCGCACGCCCGTTAAAACAGTATAACTTTTTTATAATTGTACCAAACGTACAATTGTACGTTTATGTGAAAGATTAGAAATATCTAAGGATATTGTTATGTTGTCTTTGACGTATAAAAACGATTTAGATCAATTTTTATTTAACCTCTGCTTCCCAGAATCGATGCTGAACATTTTTATTTTGCACACAGATCCGCAGACAAGAAATAGAAATTAAATTAAATGTTTTTTTCTTCCCTTAATGATTTTAATACAGGAGAAATCATATATTGACATCTTCAATTTCAAAAACATTCCAACAATTTTGAATGTCATTATGTGGTGCATTAAAATTAATTAAATTAAATATATAATTAAGATGCATTAAAAGTATCTGGTAAATATTGCCTTGTAGAAAGGCAACGCTTTTGTTGAGATCGTCTGTAATTTTGCGATATAATAGATGCTTGGACAAGGAAATTTATTCCATCATTTTCCATAAATGGATTTTTAAAATTTCGATAATTGGAAAATATATAACCGGTCATTAGACCGTGGTAGATTCAATGTTAAAATAGTAGGGAGATGTTGGCGACAAAATTGAACACTAATTCGGAGGGCGAAGGGTTAAGCTACTTTCACACTGTCTGTGCTACCTGTATGTTGCTTTTATAGATTTTTACGAGCTGTACAGTTTTGCGGCAAGCCTTGTCCTTCGTGCTTTTCCATAGAAAGTAAGTTCAGTACATGGAATGAATTAAACGCTAAAGATGCCGGCTTCAAATGCTTTTGAAATTGTGCAGCGTACGGAAATACTAAATATGTAGTAACATCTTTTATTTATAATGGTGACAATTCGTCGTTCTAGCTCACGCATCGATCAAATTATAAACGTGATATAGCGAAAAAATTGGAAGTCGGCTCGGAAGAATTTAAACTCCGAGAGAAATTTGCAATGTCGTGCTACGGGTTGAAAGATAAAACCCAGAACTTGTTTATTTGCTAAACAGAGGAGTTCTTTCACTCGCGACGACGCGCGACGCCTGACGCGACGTCCTTCGGGGACAGACGATACAGTACAAATAGATAGAGTTGTCTCTGGTCAGTGCGCGTGAGAAACAGCGGGTTTTATGTATTCATGGCAAAAATCGGTGTACATATTATAATTTGAAACATTAAAAACGTTGGGAGAATTTAAAAATTATGTTAGCTTCAACCTATTAAACGTATTCCGAAAGAAAATAAATTTTTATTTCACTTCAGTTCATTGAAATTCAGCTGGAACATTATTATTATGTGTAAAGATAATACATTTTGATAAATGATAATATGTACTACTTCGTTCAAAGTTGTAATTTTTTAATCGGTAATTTCGTATTCGAAATTTGAACCTTGTTTACAATATCACTGGAGTGGGAGCGCACTCTAGATCGTGGCAGAGGCGTGCGTCAGATGAGGGGAGGGAGCACGAATCGAGGGGAAAGAGTTACCCTCTCTCTGCCAGTACCGGATTAGTCACATGACCGACAGAGACGAAACGCGTCATGTGACCTGGTCGTGGCGGAAGCGTGGTAGAGTAGGGGAAAAATGTTGTTCCGACGACACTGGTGCGAGTAATTAAAGGTTAAATACTTTCTTTCGTTGGGATATATGGTATTTCCTAAATAAATAAGGAATGCTACGAGATTGGCAGGGCTGCTCGTAAATAAGTAGGGAAAGGAGGGGGTTAAGAGACGTATCTATCCGGCTGTTCCCTAAAGAGGAGACAGGAGGAGGCGTTATAAACGCGCGCGCGTGGACGCCGCGCCGCAAGGCTTGAATTTAGTCGACCACGCGAAAAAGGACAAAGGCCGGAGCCTTTTATCCACCGGATAAACGCGGAGTTGGTACCGCCGCGCCGCGCAGGGGCGCATCCCACACAAGCTGTACAACAGACTCTACCTCGTTTAGGTTACCTCTACGTTACACTCTGATAAAAATTGATTCGCACGGCTGGTGCAGTCGCGTACCGCCTGTCGACGCGATCGAAAATGCCGCGACCGAGATTTTTCCGTGACACCCACCACTTTTCCGGGACCAACGATAACAGTTATTCTAAAACTTTCCACGACGAAAATCATTAATAGAAAATACATATAAAGAAAAAAATTCGAAGAACAAAATGATCAGAAATTATCGATTTTTATACTTTTTGGTTACAAGTAACAGCCATTACTGTTCAAAAAATTGGATCCCCCTCGATAACTGTTATCGATGAAGAAAAACTGTTTCGATTGCTCAAAGCAGTTATCGATAAAAGAAGTTAATTTCGATCGCTCATAACTGTTATCGATGAGAGAAGTTCATTTCGATCACTCATAACAGTTATCGATGAGAAAAATTTATTTTTATCGCTCATAACAGTTATCAATGAGAGAAATTTATTTGTCACAACTGTTATGAGTGACCGAAATAAACTTCTCCCATCGATAACTTTTACGAGCGATCGAAATGAACTTCTCTCCTTAATAACTGCTATGAGCGATCGAAATAAATTTCTCTCATTGATAACTGTTATAAGTGATCGAAACGAATTTCTTTCCACGATAACATTCACCAAAAAGAGAAAAAAATTTCGGTTACTTGTTACATATTCGGTTATTTGTAACCAATACGATTTTAGTCGATGAAATACTTGTTATTCTACGACTTTTTTTCTTTCTGGTTATAACAGTTATGGTCCTTGGTCGTTCGTATGTTTCAATAACTCAGACAACCAAAATGTTTCATCTTACGCAAAATTTGTAAAATCGTAGTTTGGCCAACTTTTCGAGGCAAATACTCCACTGTGCGTTGGAAACTAAAAGCGGACTGTGTTTCCGAGAGCTGCGAGCGCCATTATCTCGGACGCGTAAATGGGAATATCAACTCGGGTGTGGGAATCGTGGACCGTACTTTGCGCTGTCATTATTGTCTTTGTGCAAATTTTAATAATCCGCGGATGTTTACGCGGACGCATTGTGGACGAATCTCAAGAAATCTTCCTTTGTTCGCGCAGCTAAGTATCCAAGTATCCATACAGGGTGTCCCAAAACTCCTTCAAGTCCGGGAAATGGGAGGTTCCTTAGGTCATTTGAAGCGACATTTTCCGTTGCAAAAATGGCCGCTGCGACTTTGTTTAAGAGTTATTAGCGAAAAACACAGCCCAATCTCACCAATCAGAGCGCGACCTAGACGCGAGCTGGCACTGTCGGCCCGGCGCGCCAACTATCTATTGGCCGACTGTGCCAAGTCGCGCTCTCATTGGTCCGTGTTTTTCGTTAGTAACTCTTAAACAAAGCCGCGGCGGTAATATTTGCAAAAGAAAATGTCGCTTCAAATGACCTAAGGAACCTCCCATTTCCCCGACTTGAAGGAGTTTTGGGACACCCTGTATACAGTCCCATAAGCATGTATTCGTACTTATTGTTTACTGTTTTATATTTCACCCAGTCAATTTCTTTATAAATGCATAAAAATCCGCAGTCGAATTATTAGATATGTTGGTATCTAATCAATTATTAAACATTTAAGGGCTGCTTCTTCACTCTACCGGACTCAAAATTTGTGCCTTCCTGCTACGAATTGTGATGTATTTTGTATGTAATTCAGTAGATTTGTGCCCGGGCAACTGCAGATCGAAGTTTCGATTCTGTAGGAACAATGCTTCAGGAGTTATGCCTGTTTAAAGTTGAGCAATCTGCAGTGTTTTTGACAGGTAACACTGACGGTCTCGTGCGCCGGTTACCGAGCAGAATAATTAATGAGTTGGTCGGTGATTAGTGGGGGGGGGGGGGGAGGGTGGCGGCGGCGTCGGCAAGGACGGTGGTTCTGCTCGGTAAGCGGCTCGCGGTCATCACTACAAACCAATATGGCGGCGCCCTTACCCATTAAAAACACTGCAGATTGCTCAACTTTAAGCAAGCATAACTCCTGAATCGTCAATACTACAGGATCGAAACTTGGATCTGCAGATTCTCCGGGTACAAATCTACTTGATTACATACCAAATACATAATTTATATGAGGGAGGCACAAAGTTTACCCAGATCCACAGTCTAGTTATTTCTTTCCTTAATGAATTTAATAGATGAGAAATCATATATTGACATCTTAAATTTTAAAAACTTATGGTGCAATGATGAAAAAGTTATTCTGTTTTAAAGGACGTACGAATACTTATGGGACTGACCAGAGTTGGGCAAAAATTGTATTCAAATAAAAATTTCGAATAAAGTGAGTTTTGTCCAAGTGGGTTTTAAACCCACTTTATTCGAAATTTTTATTTACATAAAATTTTTACCCAACTCTGGGACTGAGACTGAAGAGAGTATTGTCGTTGATCTGATGCCCGAGTGTAGCCTAACTTTTGCCTACCGTCGTCGACAAGGGTCTCGATCTTTTAGCGATCGCATCCACCCGCGAGTAACGCAGAAGTTGTTGCAACCGATACGCAGCAAACTTTTATTAAACTACCGGTGACGCGGTCTGAATATCGAATTGTCCTTCGATCGATGATTCATTGGCATCGCGTCGACTCGCGTTTTAAATAGCTTTTCTCATCGTGGGCGGGAAACATCGTCTCCAATGTCCACCGAAAGAAAGTAATCATCGAATCAACCAATCGAACTTGCTGGAAATGGTCGGTAAAGCTGCCGGTATCGCTGCACCACGCTTTCCGAAATCGCTGGTAAATAGATCGAGGAAAATCTTCTACCGTCCTTTGTATAATGGATTACTTGCAAAGCCTGCCGATGTGAATAGAGTTCAGGAAAATGGAGGACTTCCGAGGAACAATCTTTTTCAGACCTGACACGAAATCCTTCGGATACGAGCTTACAATGAACCTTTCAGTTTCCTGTAGAGGAGAATAGAGATTCAGGATACCTATTTCCCATTTCCCATTTCCCATTTTCTATTCTATCTTCTATGAATGCTTTCAGTTTTCACTTTTGTGGACACCCTGCGTTTGAATTTCTTTATTGTATATTCTATGAAAGAGGTAGCTCGCTGGTCTTTCGTTGCTTTTGATCCAGTAAACCCATGACGACGACCTTCAACGTTATCTCGACGATCAAATAACCTGTTCGTTCTGAACGCTGCAACGAATATTAACCCGTAAGTATGTAGTACGGTATTTACTTAGATCACGAAGTATCACTGTAGGAATTTCCTAAAATTATAAATTGTCTCGGATACCTTTAATCCGTCGCACTCCGAACTATTTTTCAATTTTATGGCTAAACTTCCGAAAGCGACAACCCTCCGATTTTTTAATACTCTGGACTCTTACGTACTTTGACGTGCTGATTACGAATATGATAGTGAAAATTGCCGCAAATTTTCAAAAAAGTCATAGTTTTTTCCATTTATTTCCGTAAATAATGGTAATTTTGAAAAACACTTGAAATAAAAGTTGTAGGTCTCATCGAAATACACATTTTATGTAGTAGGTTTAAGGAGGTAGACCCGTTTCTGGGATTGCAGGGGTGCGGGGTGCGGGGTGCGGGGTGCGCTTTCTCAATTCTCGATAATGCAAAGATGGGGTTTTTCAGTAGTCAAAAAAGCGCTAGTAATTTGCATTATTCAGAAGCATGTAGCTATCGCAGCTTTATGAAAAAACTTTAGTTCGCGATTATTCGAATGCTAAGTAAATTCTGATCTCCGACAACTTGCTAACTAACGAGCAAATCGATAGTCATTATTCGATCCTGAACGTTTTAATGCGGGCGCTAATGTTGAAGTATTTGCTTACCGAGGCCGCAGCATTGTAGGTCATCGAATTCGTAATTGCATCAGCTAAAGTCTATGAAAATTATGAAAGAGATCACTATGAATAGAACATGAAAAAGATCGTGTCCCACTTGAAGAAATCTAGGTGATCCGAAGCTATTGAACACCCTGGGACATGTATAGGACGTTTCCTTCGCTCTTCACATTTTGAAGGTCAGAGATTCTTCGAAGATGAGTCAAAGAATTTTTAACAGAATTTTCCGAGACAAATTAGGTGGTGTAAACTCTAGCTATTGTAGAATGAATACATATGTGAAACAAAGGGAAATATATTAAACATCGAAGGTGTACAAAATGGTGTTAACAAAATGTGGTTTGACAGGTGAAAACGTACAGATTTTATTTTTTAATATTTTCTTATGTTGTATATTAGGTTTTGACAGTCACTATTTTTGTTTTTATTCAAAACATCATTCTTCCATAAAATTCTTACACATATTATTATTTCATGATAAATTAGCAATAATATTAAAGCACAGTAGCCTACTTGTCTTATAGTAGTCTAAGCTGTATTAGTGTTTTATTAAATTTTTAATAAATAAACTGAAATAGTTATTAAAATTGAGGGAAAATTTCAAATTAAAGTATAAATTAGTAAATTTATTGTGATTTACATAAAATTTAAAATTATGGGGAAATTTCAAATTAATATTTGAATTAGTAAATTTATTGTGATTTATATAAAATTTACTATTGGTAGGGTTTCAAATTGAACTATATATGTATTAGTATATTTATTGTGATTTATATAAAATTTAAAATTGAGGGGAAATTTCAAATTAAGATATAAATTAGTATTAAGTATTAGCCTAATACAATAAATACAGTATTAGCCTAGGGTATAAATACTTTGTTAAACGATTTCACAGTTACACTCTTCCCCGTTTGTCGAGATCCGACGTTTTAAACGATTTCTCTCTCTCTCTCTCTCTCTCTCCCTCTCGGTTAGGTTGCCGGACCTTTATCGGCATTCCTTGTGTGCTGTTATCGGGGGATCTAGTCAGGATCAATTTCGCGCGGATCGGTATTCCGCTATTCTTAGACCGAACACGGTGAAATTTTCAGCGTTCCGCGATCTTCCTGCCGCGCGCGTCTTGGCACCAGAATTTATGAGCTTATCGATTCGCCAGAATCACGGGCAAGAACGTGCGCAGATACTCGATGAAATTCGTTCTCCTCGCACCGGTAGCCTACTCACTGTGTCTCTGTCTCTGTCTCTGTCTCTGTATGCACTTATCTTTGTGCCAGTGCATTTCGCGGAAGAAAGAAACGTTACGCTGCAAATGGATCGCGGTTACGGAGATACGTTATCGTTGTGGATTCGACGAGCGAAATCCAATCCGCTCCAGGTGCGCTAAGCATACTCGATCGAACCATCCGTCTGCCATAATCAGATCTTCGACGATATCTTTTCCGAGACAAACTTGGCAGATTAATAAAATATATAAAAAAAACTTATATGCAGGGTGTCCAGAACCACCCGTCCAGGGGTGTTAACTTCTCAGATAAGCATTAACAATATTCGGTAAAAATGTTTGGAATAAAAGTTGCAGGGACTAATGGAGGACATATGCGGTCCATGACCTTGTATTTGACCTTCGGAACCATTTTCAAGGTTATTTGGAGGTCAGTACGTATGTTTTAAACGGGAACCCCTACTTTTGACTACGGATTCTGAAAGAGCACGAAACTTCACGTGCACATATGTACTTATGTCCTAGATTAAAATGACTGCTAGAGGCCATAAAAAATACGTAAAAAACCACGCTTATATTAAAATGCACTAAAAAGGATGGAAAGAGGTTTAAAATTCGATTACAAGATCTGACGCATACAACAACAACATCAACAACACGGCCAGTTAATATAAGCGTGGTTTTTAAAAAGTTTTTTTTATATATTTTGCAACACTGTGCAGCAGTCTGGGACACCGGAGGACGGAATTAGGGGGAAAGCAATGAAATTGAGAGCTTGGTCAAGTCGAAAATTACGAGAAAGCAAGTTGCGAAGAAACTGAAACGTGTCCCGGTCCCGGTCCCGGTCCCGGTCCCGGTCCCGGTATCGACAATCGGAGCCGCGATATCCGATTGTTGTGTTGAATTCGTCCTCGGCGGACGTCGTTCCCACAGATCGAATTCTCTCCGAGTTTTTCACGCTTTCTACACCTCGGGGAAAAAACGTTGTTCGATCGGCCGCGATATATTCGCGAGTCAAAACCGAAATAATTATACAGACAATAGAAAGTCGCGACGCGAGTGAAAACGAAAGTTCCCTGAAGATTCGCCGCTGTGAAATCGAAAGAGGAAAGCATCGAAGAGGGAACGACCGGCTCTCGTCAAGATTAGTTTCGAAAATTAATTACGATACTACGTTGTATCACGCCAAACTGCTTAATTCGTATGGAAGTGAAAGTAAAATCTTGAACTTTTTTTTCGCCGTTACATACCGCGCGGCACGAACACAATCTCGCAGATGGAATTAAATGTTTGCGATCCTCTATCATCCCTCGCGCGGTCGGAGAGAGGGATGTTCAGTTAACTTTACTTTACCGGACTCAAAATTGCTACCTTTCTCCTACGAATTATGATGTATTTGGTATGTAATCCAGCAGATTTTTACCCGGCGCGGCTGCAGATCGAAGTTTCGATCCTGTAGGATCAATGGTTCAGGAGTTATGCTTGCTTAAAGTTGAGCAATCTGCAGTGTTTTTGAGTGACAGTGCAGTTTGTAGTGACTCTGACCTAATCACAAACCAACTATGTATGTATGTCTCGCCTAGCTGCTCTGCTCGGTAAACGGCGCGCGACACTACAAATCAATATGGCGGCGCGGCGCCCTTACCTGTCATAAACACTACAGATTGCTCAACTTTAAGCAAGCATAACTCCTGAATCATTAATCCTACAGGATCGAAACTTCGATCTGCATCCGCGCCGCGCCGGCTACAAATCTACTGGATTACATACAAAATACATCATAATTCGTAGCAGAAAGGCACAAATTTTGAGTCCGCTAAAGTAAAGAGCAGCCAAAGTTATTATTACGTATTGTTTTTTTTTCTACTATTATCATTGATACTCTTGTAGTTTTCCTTAGATATTTACAACCGAGCACAGTGGTTGAATAATTTTGTTTTTGTCTAAGAGTGGATAAAAAATTTCTGGTTTATTCGATGGAGATGATATGCAATGTACAGTATTGTACAGGCCGTGCAATAATTTTCTATCTTCGAATGCACGAAATGTGTAAACGTATAAAGCGTGTTATTATTTCGTCGAGCACTGCACGTTCCACTGCCGTCGTGCATTCGCGGATCGCAATTAAGAAATCCATCGGCGTCTTTTTATTTACGTCTGCTTGATAAATGCGAACAAAAGATTCTCGCCCGGTGGCGTTTGCCCTTTTGAACTGAATATTCTTGCTCGTAAAACTGTTTCCAACGTCGAGAACGAAGTGTATGTACCTCGAGCATTAATCTTAGCTGACTCACCCTATTATTTTTCAAGATTAGGCGCGGCAGCAGCTAAAACTGCGCATCGCCTTATCAGTCGTAATTTGTCAGTACAATTTGCGATCACTCGATAACGTCTCTCGTTCGATGAAACTTGAAAAAAAAAACATATAGAAAAAGCTTTTTTAAAAATCACGCATTATATTAAAATGCACTAAAAATGAGAAAATAATTTTTTTCCTGGTTCTCCATAAAATGCCGAATCCAGTGAAATGTTTAATAATATTTTTCCCCAAAATTTCAAGCAATTAGTTCAAAATTTCTTCTGTTATAAAATTAGTGTCGAAATAGATAGAAAAACTTAATATAAATTTAATTAAATCATGCCATTAGTGACTATAAATAAAAGCGTGGAGCGCCCCCGAAGATTACGTCAATATAGTTTAGCGCTTGACGCTTTTATTTTTATAGTCACATACCAAAAACTTGAAAAATAAGGAACGGTCGATAGGCGCGGTGAACGATAGGCACTCGAACAGAAGAGCAAATTAAATTCCAGGCGTAATCCTGTAATCACTTTTCGAGATACTCGATATTTCCACAACTTAGCAACGCGTTGGGATTACTAATCTCGCGAGGCATTACTATCATTGCAACCCTAGTCTATGTATATTTGCGTTGCAGTACCTTCGTTATCCGTACCTTCCTGAGATCGTGTTACGCGATTACCGATTAGTGTCTCTGCTATCCGGAATCCGGACGATAGAGAAAGGATTCTCTGAACTTAATCGTGCGCGCGTTACGATGTAAAAATCAATCGTAACCGATGCGAATGAAAAACAACGTCGCGGACATTGTGGTCTATTAACCGACTCGTTCCATCGGTAACCGGTTAATAAGTAATAAAGCAATCACGAACATTGATTACACACCAACTTCTGATTCCTTTCCGATTCATTAATCAATGCTTACTGATTACATATTTAGTAATCAGTAGCCACGATTATATTTTGTTATCGGATTACATTTCTTTTTCTTTTTTTTTTACTTATTTTTTTTACTTATTTTACGTCGCTCTGAGAACCCCCCATTTTCAAGGGTTATTTCGCGACGGGACCTACAGTTTTTATAAGGTAGGGTTTCGAACCACCATATTTCCGGGGGTGCCGGGGATTACATATATTTTGCCCAACTCTGTTAAATCCACGATTGAGAGAATTCCGTGATTCAGAAGTTTCTCAATGTCGAACCAGTCATTCCCGGGGATTATTAACTCGATGGAGACACTGGCTGGCAAACTCGAGAGACAAAAAGATCCCGTGACTCAAGGTAAAGATAATGCACTCCGGCTTGTGTAAGTCATTAGTCATTTACGCGTCCAGTTGCATGCTCGCGCCGCGCCGCGCCGCGCCGCGCCGGCATTGATCATTCGACAAAGACAGAATCAAACGAGTTTCCCAGCGACTGGGATTGAACGTTCGCTTTTTCCGAAAAACAAGAGATGAACCGCGGCAATGCCCGATCTACGATAATAATAGAGATGCTCTCTGCTCTGACTCACAAACTTTGCAACAAGGGTTACTTTCCACCTTGTACAATAGATGCCTTTTTGTGCGGACCCTCTCTTTGCCCCCTTACTTTATACGTATGTATACATTTTCTTACGGCTCACTGTTTACACCTTTAGAGCTGTATTCGAAAATCTTCCACCATATTGTCAACCTTAGATTCTACGCAGGGACTATACTCTACAGTCTACAGTCTACAGTCTACAGTATACATACTATTATAACCGGGGACCAAAAATAACAGCCATTCTAAAATTTTCTACGATAAAAATCAACAATAAAAAAGTTGATTATTATTGAAATTTAAGATAATCTGCACAAAAAATAAAAAAAAAAATTCGGAGGACAAAATGATTTAAATTTATGAAATAACTGATTGTCTACCATTTGAATGTTATGAGCGATCAAAATGAACTTCTCTCATTGATATCTGTTATAAGCGATCAAAATAAATTTCTCTCATCGATAACTGTTATGAGCGATCGAAATGAACTACTTTCATCCACAACTGCTTTGAGCAGAAACAAAAAACAGTTTCTCTTCATCGATAACAGTTATCGAGGAGGATCCAATTTTTTGGGCAGTAATAACTGTTATTTGTAACCAAAAAGTATACAAATCGGTATTTTTTAATAATTTTGTTCTTCTAGTTTGTTTCTGTATATTTTGTATAGATTATCTTAAATTTCAATAATAATCAACTTTTTATTAATGATTTTTGTCGTAGGAAATTTTAGAATAACTGTCATTTTTGATCCCCGATTCTAAGTTGTCTTTATTGTAATGTTATATCTGCCAATAATCCCATGTGGGGTTTTATAGCTGAATAAAAAGAAAAAGAAAGAGACGAAGAGACGAACTGCGTGTGTTCCCAAAGAGTATACTCGACGCGTTACATTTTTGTCGGGGCTATGTGGGAGGCGTGCACCAAGAATAGAGATTGGAACGGTATTTCGGTGCATCCACCGAATACGACGCCACGGAATACGTTAATTTGTAGCATTCGCGTTCTTTCCCGGTGATCAACAGTTTCTCGAATTTTCTGCTCTATATACTTCGAGCGCTGTTACAATGACTCCCACTAATATTCGGACAATTCGAACGCTCTTAAAAAGACGATGATAAGTTCTTTGATGTTGGACCATATACGATTTGAACTTTTTCCAGAAGTTAGAATCATTGGTTCGTGCCACACAACGTGAAAAACATTATTGAGGAAAAAATCAATTGGAAAATTTGTACCGAACAGACAAACAGACAGACAAGAAAGCGAGTTAATAAAAACGTGGTAAAATTGCAAGTTGTCCGTAAGACGCACAGTGTTCCAAAATACCGAAAAGCTGACCAAGCATTAAAGAACACTCGAAGAACACTAAAATCCTTTCTAAAAATACTGTGTATGTACTAAGGTTCTCGTGGTCGTTGATCACGAATTTAAAGTTAGATTTGCATTTTAATTAACCGTTCCTTAAGAAAAAATTAAATTTTTTATTAATAAATTAATATTTTATATTTATACAATGATTATAAACGTTTATCTATCTATGAACATTTATTTAAACATCAAATTGATACATCAATGTTTTAAACAAATGTTCATACATAACAAAAAGTTTATATTCTTATAGTATGTATGTATGTAGTAAGGTGTACAAAAGAAAGAGGTGTACAAATACATATATAAGAATAGTAACACAAATGATAAATACTTTTCTTAATCTGTTTATTTGTATTATGTTACTAATTATATACTGGCGTTGGCCACGAAATCGGGCTTTTGCTCCCACTGTGCGCCGCGCCGCCGCGACAGCGTGATTTTCGAAAATTCATCAAAATCGAAACCGAATCGATCGAGGTCGCAGGAGGATGCGTCTCGCTCGATGGAACCGTGCTCTCGGGTCCTTATCCAACGACCATCCCATTTTTGTATTGTCATTGAAACGTGACTGGCAGGTCCGATTGTAGACAATCGATATTTTCGGTCTGCGCTGTTGACTCGCACCAATGCCGTGCCACGCCGCGGTATAATGATCGCGCACAATGGGGATGGCGAATTTCTTACGCGACGCGTGCACCTTCCGATTCTGAGGATTAGGTTGTTGCATATGGATTGTCCGACTCTAACCGGTAACGTTAACACTAAACCTACCATTATCGGTCAACCTGATCGTTTCCAGATTTTTAATTTCACAGTGAATTGAAATAACAAAAATGATTTCATAAGAAATGTGAATGTATACATAGATAGCTCTCTAGTAGAACACGTATTACAATGGGAGCTGTACAAAGTCTAAATAAAATGAAACTTGTCATTTTACATATAAGGGAACATGTACCAGTTACCTTTAACCCTTTGCACTCGGAGCTTTTTTACCTGGCAAATTAAACATTTCGTCCGATCTAGAATATATTTCCATTGCTAACGACTTTTTGACATTTTATGGATATGAAATTGGTATAATAAATACCTCATACAATACCTAAATGTTTCGCAACTGATTAGCTCCGATATACGTACAGGGTGGGGCACTATAAACAGGCACTATAAACCTGAATAACTCGCTTGCTTCTGAATATAGAAGAAAATGCATCGGACCAAACTTACTTGATATCGAGGCGCTCGTAATCTGTCATTAATTGTTTTGTAGGTGGAGACGTCGAAGAGATATGAAGGTCAACTTCATTTTTTCAAATGGAATCAGGTATTTTTTAATACACCGATCGATGCAGCTGGACATTCGTTATAAAAAAGTACTAACCTATGTATGTCGAAAAGTTAGTACTATGTAGTTCAAGAGATATTTCAATTTATGTACATAACAACTCTAAAACACCATTACTGTCGTACTAACTAATTGTAAGACGTTACACTAGTAAGTAAACGCTTTGTTGGTACGACAGTAATGGTGTTTTAGAGTGTTATGTATATAAATTGAAATATCTCCCGAACTACTAACTTTTCGGCAGCATACATACATACATACATAGGTTAGTACTTTTTTCTAACGAATGTCCAGCTGCGTCGATTGATGTATTAAAAAATACCTGATTCCATGTAAAAAAATGAAGTTGACCTTCATATCTCCTTGTTGACGTCTCCACCTATAAAACAATTAATGACCTGACCTGTTTATAGTGCCCCACCCAGTATTTAATAATGTAAACGATATTTTGAGTAATTCAGTAAGTAATAACAATGATTTGAGTAAATAATAATAATAATATTCACATACCATATTATTTGTTACCACGCTTATAGTACATGTCTTACAGTGGCGCACCCAGGGCGGGGGGAGCCAGAGGCCTCCAAGTCCCCCCAAAGAAAGAAAGAAGAAAAGGTTTAGCTTACAATTAGAAAAATTACAATCGCATCGCGGAATAGCCCTGGGTACCGTTGACAGATATTTTGGCTAAAAAAAAGGTGTCATCACGCAAAATTAAATCCTGGGTGCGCCACTGCCGTCTTACATTGGACGTGAATTACTTTTAGAATTTTTACCCAGGCCCGGAAATATTCAAGGTGGACAAAGTAGTTGTCCCCACTCTGTATACATAATAAACATGTAGACCGTGATGGTAATTCTCGGTGGAAACGCTTCGTAGCAGTTGCATTATAAACACCAGCGGTTCATATGCAACAGCCTAATGCGTGGTTTTAGATTCGTTGCTTCCGCCTAAACATTCTCCGTTTGCACCGAGGCGACGCGCGACGCGCGACGCGCGACGCGACGGGGAACGTATCGAGGTAAAACTCACCGATACGTTCTAGCATTCACAGGAACGGTTCGTAGTTGACTGTGAAAGAAGACATTAATAAGACATGCGCGCGTCGTTCTTTTTTTCTCACGAGAAAAGCGGTGCGTGCACGGCATTTCTCGTCGTCATCGTTGCAATTATTACATACCGCGGTGATCGTATGTACATACAGTGTAGAGTGTAGAGTGTAGAGTGTACAGTGTACACCATCGCGCGTCGGCCTCGTAACCAACCGACGCAGCAGCTCGAGTACTCTAACCGAGCATTCAGCCAAACTAGCAACGTGGAAAAAAATAATTAGGGTCACGCTGGCGTAATTCCGCGGTACGCAAAACCTCCCCGCAATTCGACGCGATGCGATAAATTTATGCGAACCTCTCCTCTGCCATGCGTTGCACGCTGTATGGAACGGTAACACTATAATTTTCCAAACATCGCGCAATCCTATCGAGATGCAGTCTGTCTAGAATCTGGGAAGATACACGAAAATCGGACACAGAAACAAAAATCGAATCACGATACACAATTAGTGACGGCCATTCAATACGCTGTCTTGCAACTTTCCAAGCATATCAATCGCCACAGGATTTCGAATCAATTCGAACTCAAAATTAGTACCTTTCTCCTACGAATCATGATGTATTTGGTATGTAATCCAGTAGATTTGTAACCGAGGTGGCTGCAGATCGAAGTTTCGATCCTGTAGGATCAATGGTTCAGGAGTTGTGCTTGCTTAAAGTTGAACCATTGATCCTACAGGATCGAAACTTCGATCTGCATCCGCGCCGCGCCGCGCCGGGTACAAATCTACTGAATCACATATCAAATACATGATAATTTATAGGAGAAAGGCAGAAATTTTGAGTCTGGTAAAGTAAAATTAACCCCAATCTTCGTTTGGAAGTAGACCGGGCAGGGCACGCGGTTGTCTTGATCAACACGGAAATGCGCACGGCTCGTCCCATTGATGTCGTCAGCGGCAGGCTGTTGACACGAGTGTCGCAAATGCCTTCCCTCTGTTGTTTCCCGCAAAGAGATCGACGACGTTGCTCGCAATCTGTGACGCGCGGCTCGAGTATCCACGCGCAGAAAGAATCGTTGCATCACGATCCCGTAGATCCTCCCGGGTCCCGTGAATCATGTTCCGCATTTAATTGCCTCGAGTGGCGGGCCTACGCGGCGCGACGCTGCGCGGCGCGGCGCGGCGCGGCGGACTGTGCTCTCTGCGCTACGTTTAGAAGTAACTTCGACTGCATAGAGTCCGGAAAAGACGGAAAGAAGACGAAGAAGATGGTGTTTCGGGTTCTATTTTCGCCGGCCGAAAGGTCTCGTATTTCTGACGACTCGACATGTCGTGGTTCCCGTTTTGATCGGCGAGCCTCGCCGCCTCCGTCCGCGAATGCTCCTTTCCGAAAAATTCAACGGTGCCAACCCGTCAAAAAAGTATTCGAATTTCCTCCTATTCCCTCTTCGATATTGTTCTTCGTTACCTGATTCTACAGCGAAAGAAACTAATGATAACGCCCGATTAACACTAAACCTACCGACCACTAAAACCGATTATGTAATATGTTTTACGTTTCAAAAATGACAAGGCTCCATTTACATATTTAGATTTTGTGCAATTTTTATTTTGTCTTCATAATTTCAATAACTGTGAAATGAAAAATACAAAACGTGCGTTTGATTAAAACAATTTCGTAATGAACGGTGAAAAAACATTTTCTTAAAATGACAACATTTTTAGTATATGCTCCTGTGTTTTCACTTGGATCTCCCAAAAACTTATTCTCGTCAGTTTGTTAGGTCTATACTTATAATTTAATGAAAAAAGGGTGACACTTTTTTTTACGGGTCTCTGAAAAATCACAAATCTTTCAGATATTTAACCGGATTCGTTCGTTCATAGGTCATGAAAGACTACTACAACACATTGAAATTTGAACAAAATCCGAAACAGTACTTCGAAAAGTGTCCGATTTCGTGTGAAATGACCCTACAGTGATCGAGGTTTTTGTACACACTGGCTAAGAAAATATTGATTCATCGGTGTACAGTGTACACACGTTGCTCGAACGTGCCCTGCGTGCTTGTTTGCCAGACAAATTCACAGATTCTCGATGATAGTAATCAAAAAATGACCCTTTCACTGCAATTTATTTTACGGTCACGGTAGTTATACCCCCTTCGTCGTGCATCATTTCTTAAAATAAGAAGGAAAATGGATAAGTCAAAAAACGGAAATTTTACAGGCAAGCCGTTTGAAAATTACCAAAAATTGCCAATTTTTTTTTATTGTATGTCACCAACTCAGAAATGTATAATAATTTGTTGTTACATATTTAGATACCGGATACATATATGTATATGTATAATATCTTTTTGGATCAGAGATTGAGATTGTCAGAATAAATAAACCAAATGAGTTCCTCTGTAAATAAGAGTTTTTATATTATAACCGATATTACTATTTACAGTGTACAGTGTACATACAAAGTTTACAAGTTACCTGTAAATAAGAGAAACGACAATTAAGGTCTATTATTCGTCTCTCTTTCACAATTCCGCTTTATCTTTATATGTACATATAACCTTTATCCTTGATGTCGATTTGTTTAATACTCGACGAAACATCTCGCAGTTGTCATGGAAACGCGCGCGCGGAGCATACTAAGCGCGCTAAATTTAAAGAGATTATAGTATTCTCTTTACACATTTTATACATATACAGGGTGTGTCCGTTAAGTTATGTCACCATTTTTTAGGCATTTCCGGTAGTGTAAGTAAAAAATGTTTTAGACAAAAGTTTCTCAGTATGTACTTGGTGAGAGCTACATGTTCGCATATTCTGAAATCTGAAAAAATGCTTTTTACGCAAAAGAAAAACTAAAGGTCACCTTAACTTTCATAAATGGCACCATATGTTTTGGACGTCATAGGATTATTGCTGATGTCGAGACGAATTCAACAGTGTATCATACTATGACCTTGGGATGACCTGAAACTCAAAAATTTTGTTTGGTGTGGTATTTTAAATGGTCACTTAATCGGACCATATTTCTTCGGAGAAAATTTGACAGCTGCTGCTCGATATTTTAACTTTTTGGAAGAAAAACTTCCACACTTCTTATACATATATGTATATATCTTATATATATATAAGTTGGCAGCCGTAGTATGACACGATGTTATAATTCAAGCGATTAACAATGTTTTCGCGTGAACTCGATATCGCTCGAACTCGAATTGGTTCGCTAGATTTGCCAATGGTTCCTTAATTCGGGTAACGCCTCAAGTCGATGAGAGAACGAATTAAAACGCGCGTGTTTGCACGTCGAAAACTACTCGTCGGCAGGAAGAGATCGCGTCGCGTCGCGTCGCGTCGAGACGACGCGACGGTTGCGGACGATCTAATTAACGGAGCAACAAATCGTGAACAGCCGGAGCAACGTCCGCGGGAGAGACCTTGTTCACGCGTCGTTCTTCTACCTAACTCTAACGAGGGCAGAGGAACGTTGAAGAGGTCTGAACAAGGGAAGAGAAAGTCTCTTGGAAAAGCAGCCAGCTCCCGGAAACTCGTAGGAAAATTCGCTTTTTGTCAGGGGAAACGCCTGCCGTCCGTGAGCTCGTTCGCCGGTCCTGACCTTCGAGAGTCTCTGCGAACGTTATACATATGTGATAACTATTAGATCAAGGACATACGAAGATCGATACATTTTTACGCATTTCTCCATTTGAAAGAAATCAAGGTGACCGTGAAATCTCCGAAGTGTCGGACCATGCAACTTTATTATTACAAGTACCGGAAATATTAAATAAGGTGGACAAAGTTATTGCCCCACTCTATATAATACATAGGTGTACACAGTCGATATAAATGTTCTCCTACGAAACGAACGATAAGGAAGTTCTAAAAACACAGTATGTAATCGTGAAAGATTGTTAAATCTTCCGCTCATCGGAAGACATTTTGCTCGGTAAATGGCGTCATCATGCAAATACAACGATATTCTCGGGGAACGTTGGTTTGGTTGTGTTTGGGTAGGGGTTGGCGGACGTTTTATTGCGACAGTCTGAAAAGCGTCTCGACGCTCGCTCGGCTCCCCCGCGTCTTGCTAGGATAAAAAGGCGCACCCTCCTTCACCGAATCTTCCTCGATCAAATGTTTTCGCTGGATTTTTCAACGCGATGCTCGACGGCATTTCACTCTTCGATCCGTTGCTATACAGTATTCCTTCGGATGATGTGACTTTCGCCTATGCGGATGATGTTACTTTTTTATTCCCACTACTAGTAGAGGGTTCCCCCTTGGACGGTCCGGTCGATCGCGCTACAAAGAAACACGATTCCAGCTCGGATATCGGTGAGGTAATAATAATGCAATGATGAAACTTTTTTAATTTTCGTTATTTCGTAATATATTTACTTGTTTAATAAGCGATGAAAGTTTAGAACTCAAAGAAGGACAGCATTTTTATTATAACTATATATTTGTGGCATTTCTCTGATTAAAACAATACCGAACACGATATCATTTCAACGGTATTTAGTGGTTTAATTGGCGATGAAAGTTTCGGGCACAAGGAGGGACAGCGTATGGGAAAGAAAGAGACGCGGAGAATCTGAGAGAGTTGAAGCTCAAAAAACTAGTGTCCTTCAACGAACTTTGCAAAGGAATCTCCCCCAGGCTTTTGGGACTATAGAGGATTTACTGTAGTACCTCCACGCTTTCCGAGACTCCATACCCCGAGGCTGTCACATCGTCCGAAGGAATGAACTTTCGGCCCGAATTTATATTTTATTAGGACAGCGACTTTGGAATCAGTTGAACTGCAAGTTCAAGTTTATTCCGCGCAATCTCCGCAGATGATCACGTTTATGGTGGAATATTTCTGACAACGCAATTCCGGGAATCATGGCCTGAGTTAAGCATGAAGAAAGGAGCAAGGGGTTGAAGGAAGAAGAAGGATGGAAACGTGAGAAAAAACAATGGCTGGCAGAGGATAGGGAGAAGTTGGTAGTACATATTATGGGGGCCGACGGACGAATGTTTTGTTGGGAGAGTTTGAGAAGCGTCTCGTCGCCCGGCGCCCGGCGCCCGGCGCCGTCGAACAGCCCCCGACTGTGTTCCGGGATACATAAACGCACCCTTCGCTATGGTATGGCGTGGCGTGGCGTGGCGCGGCGGCAGGAGCTTTGTCCTGGGGGAAACGATTGACGTCAGCAGCAGAGATCGCGTCTATGCTATACACGCGTGCGAGCGTAGAACCTGGGGGATGTCTTCGTGCTCGAAAGTCACTGTTGCTTTCGCATGGGGTGAACGAGACCACCCCCTCCCTCGCCGAAATATCTAGGCGTCTGAGGCTTATCGACATCCACGACAGGTGAACTTTCCGAGTAACCTGGTATGTATAAAGGCATGTCTAAATTCGTGTAACCTTTTTAATGTTTTAAATTACAGCTGCCCATTTGTGTCATAAATGCATAAAGATCCGCTGTCTAAATATGACGAATGACACACATAAGTACTTACCTAAGTAAACCAATAGTTAGGGAAACATATTTTATCATTATCAGACTGCGGATCTTTATGCATTTATTGGAAAATTCAGAAGATGGAATTCAAAATTGTTGAAGAATTTTTAAGATTGTTCGAAACAATTAGAAAAGTCTGTTGTAAAGTTTGAGCTCGATTCTCGTACAAAGAAAACTACTAGGTATATTTGGTATACAGGACATATTTTTCGTTGTTGCGAATAAATTAGAAGATACTCGAGAAAAAAGATTTGGCGAGCATTTAATCAATTATTTCACTGTTTAAGGGCTTTGGGACACGTTTTCTATGCACAGATTTCTTTAATTATATGGAACAATCCTGGGTGGTGCCGTAAAATTTTGAGCAGAAATTTCGACGAGAGTAAAAGAAAGAGCCACCTTACTCTGTGTACGTCTCGGAACAGTGGAGGATTACTCATCGGGACAAAATCTGAAAGCCCACCACCGCGCACCGTCTGATTCACCCGGCTCCGGCTACATACATCTAGATTCTAGATGAACGTTACCGAGACATTTATTGCGTCTGGTGCTTTCCAGTTAACTAATGCGTCTGTTAACCAATCTCCTCTATTCCGACCGCACGCATTTTTTCCACGGCCCCTTCAGTATGGAGGGGTTTGCATTTCTCGTGTATTCTATTTATGCAAATGGAAACAGTCTGCAGTACGGAATAGTCGAAGAAGTCCGGACTCCGGAGACGCAACGGCCACGCGGTCGATAGAAAAATATCCCATCTAATTACCCGGCGTTCGTCGAATTACTTTTTCCTCGTTTTCATTCTATGCTAAACGATTTCCCACGTCCTCGCGCTCCTCCTCCCCATAATGCAACGCAATGTTTTGCATTATTGCGAGGCGTTCCAATTACGGTAGCATCGTCAAGCCGTGTATTCTATTCGGACGGTAGCGTGAAATTTCCACCGTGCCAATTATCCGCAATTATGGTCGCGTCGCATACTGCTCCCACAAAGCTCGAAAACGTGGTCGATACCTTAAAAAGAAACTGTCAACTAGGTGTGTTTGAATTATTGGGTTGGGTACCCTAATATGTAGTGTCTTCGCGTGGAGGTAAACGGGACACGAGTCATATTTTTATACCTGAGCAACAGTCGCAGTCTGTGAACTTGAGAGTTCTTTAGAAAGTGGGCGAATTTTAAGTGCACAGTGCACAGTGCACAAATTGGCTGCTCTTTTGCTTGCGTAACCAGACATTTTTTGCCTTTCTCCTACAAATTTTTATCTTTTTGAACGAGAAGATGTGAGAAATCTAGGTTTCGATCCGTTCCGGGTGAATGGTTCGAAAGTTATAAATGTTTAATGTTGAGCGAAAATCATTTTCAAAGTATGTAATGTTTTTAATCGTTTAAATAACAAAACGTTCTTTATGACAGCTAACATTAACTTGTACACGTTGCTACAGTCAACAAAAAACAATTGACAAATGGACTTAGGCTTGGACTTTCAAAATGGACGGCTCATATGGTCTAAGCGTTTCGAGAAATCGTTTATTGGCATGTTCAATTTGTTCAATTTTCCAACAATTTTGAGCTTGATCTACTCAATTTTCCTATAAATGCATAAAGATCCGCAGTCTAGAAATCACTATGCAACTGCTCCTGGACGTCTCGGGCATCTCGCGGTTTCGCATGAAACCGTGAGATCGACTCGCCACGGTGGTGTCCTTTATGTGTTAAACCGTTCTGTTAAACTGTGCTCTCCGCCGGGGATTATGATCGCGCAGCTATGATAGAGGGGAATAACGACGAACGACGCCCCTGGGTTCAATGGTTAATTGAAACTTGTTCCTTGTGCAAAGTGTATTGTGCACCGTGCGCGCACCAATATGGAAGGAAGAAAATGTTGGGTCTAAACGGTACAGTGTGAATACATACCTTGAACTTGATTGTCCGATCATTTTCTTTGTAGACAGAGGGTCAGAGGATACAGTTTGTAACAACGAGATCGTTAAACCTTCTTCTTGAATTTTCTGTCGCATAGATTAGAAACTCTGTGCGTGTTTATGGCGCCAAGGAATTTGTAAAAGACGTCGAAGAAGAAACTTGGTAGAATGGTCCTTTGATATAATAAATTTAATAAATGATAAAATTTGTTTATGAATTAGAACTAATTTTAACTATTGAAACAACTGACCGGAGACGGTTTGTATCGACTTTTACGACTTCTGGACCAACGATATCTATTCTTATGACCCATGGATCGTTAGTGTCAACTGCTGCGATCCAGATGTCATCGCTATCTTCTCATAGCACCGACGATGAGACACATCATCGATTTTTTGTGTCTCGTGTCGATACAGATCACGGGTTGTTCCGGTTTTCAGTGCCATTTTCTTACCAATCTTCAGGAATGTTTCTCAGAATTGAGCTTTTCGCGGATTAGGATCTTGCAGACACATACGAGTATCCGAAGCAGACAAATTGTTTCTTTTTACCACGTTTTTTAAGTAAAACCAATCAAAATTGCACGAGTTATTAAAGAGCATAATAACTGTTTCCACACATTTTACCGATTCGATAACTTTTTTATGAATGGACCAAACGACTTGAATTTCTCTGTAAGGCTAGAATTAGTTTAGTAAACGACGTCTAATAAATAAGTCGAAAAAATGCATTTGGTCGGAACTGTGATAAACAATAATAAAAATTAACTTTTACAACTTTTTTAACTGGGCCAATAACGAAAATTTCATTTCATTTCATTTAATGTAAACTCGTATGAATTACAATATACGCGTTCTGAAAATTTCATTGAAATTGGTTAATCGGTTTACGAGTTATAAACGATCAAACCTGGTAAAAAGGCTGAAAATCATGAAAAATTGCAATTTCCACCACTTTCGATCGTTTATAATTCGTAAACCAATTAACCAATTTCAATGTAATTTTCAGAACATATATAATTCATACGGGTTTGCAAAACACATCTTAAATGTTCGTTATTGGCCCAGCTAAAAAAATATGTAAAAATCAATGTTTACTATTGTTTATCACTAGACAGCGAATCTTCGTGCAAAATAAAAATTTTCCACCTGTATTTCAATAAACCGGAGTTACGTAAAATTTAATTTTCTCTCTTAATATGTTCAATAGTGTTACGAGCCAGGGCCGCGAGTAGCAACGAGTGGCCGGCGAAGGGTTGTCACCCTAGGAATATGGTATCAGTTTGTTAGTTAAGGTGCGCGGACGAACCCAATGCGAAATCGGGGAGCCGCTAGGATTATAGACTGCGAGGACGAACCTGATGCGAAATCAGGGAGCCTCTAGGAATGGAGTCAGACGCAGACGAACCTGATGCGAAATCAGGGAGCTGCTAGGAAGGTGAAACTTCGTGAACGAACCCAATGCGAAATTGGGGAGTCACTAGGAAAGACGCGCAGACGAACCCGATGCGAAATCGGGGAGCTGCTAGGAGGTTGTAGAACAGCGCGGACGAACCCAATGCGAAATTGGGGAGCCGCTGGGAGGTCGGATAAGAGCACAGACGAACCTGATGCGAAATCAGGGAGCTGTTAGGATGCGGACGAACCTGATGCGAAATCAGGGAGCCGCTAGGATGGTATAGTTTTCGTGGACGAACCCAATGCGAAATTGGGGAGCCACTAGGTAGGAAAAATCTCTATTTGGACAAATGGTAAGTAGCGAACGAACCTGATGCGAAATCAGGGAGTCGCTAGGACAGTTAGTAGGCCTCGTAACTAATATAATCTAATTGATACAACCCGAGCGGTAAGGTTGTATCGTGTGGGAACGTTCAATTACTAGATTAGGATATTGGACGATAATAATGGGTTTAATAAATTTGCTCTAATTACCAAAGAACACAAATATATTCTAGTTATAAGTATCTGTGATACAATTGTGTAATTGTCGCGAATGAAATGAACTAAATGGAATAGATAATAAAAAGAAGAATTACCTAACAAGATGCACGGTTTTGACGCACTGGCAATGCGGGGGACTCGGAAAGAACTTTAACACTGCCTAATAGATTTTACACCGAACTCGCGGAATCTATACGGTTAACTTTGATACGAAAGGTACTCTAGCCCGATCTCACTAACAGTTGACTTTCCGAAATACAGCACGACGTGACTCGATACGTGTCTACCGAAGTACTAGCCCGCGAGAGTGAGAATCTAAGGGTTTATATACCCCTACAATGAATGAAATGCTCTGTTCATAATCTAATCGTGCTTAGGGCTTAGGGCCAGACTAATAACTCTAGTTTTTTGTCACTTTCAATTAAATCGGGCCAGAGCTCGGTCTTCGTTAAAAGGTTCAACTACGATATGAAAGGTTATCTAGGACGCTTCCTGCCAGAGACGATCTAGAAGAGATTCCTGTGAAAAACCGAACGGAATATATTCTCTATCCGTAACAATAGGTTGAAAATATGTAGTATGACAGTATTTTAAAATTTGCCTAATGTTTTTAATGTTTTAAATTACACCTACTCATTTTTGTCATAAATGCATAAAATCCGTTGTCTATTTATCAGAATCCCGATCGAATGCATTGTTTCAACTTAATTATTAGACGTCATTTACTAAACTAGTTGTTCTAGCCTTGCAGAGAAATTGAAGTCGTTTAAGCGTGTGGAAACAGTTATTATCCTTACTGTTTACCACTTCGTATTTGATTTTGGGTTTAATGTTACCACTAAATCATAGTTTTCAATGTTTCACTTGTGTTCGAATTAATTCGCACACACCTGTACTACAGTTTGCTATCCAATTCTAACACGTGGTGTACTCATTTTCTGCGTCCGTTATCGCTATCGTCGGCGTCGACAGCCAGGTATGTATCTTGTTACCAAATAAGCACACAAGCCTCGCACTTGAACAAAAAAATAGAGTACGATCAGGGAAGATTATAAAACAAACGTTGACGCGAATCACCGAGCCGAGTATCCATCCATGGGCAGTGAACCTGTCGCTCGTTAGAAAAAGAGACGGAAAACACCGGTCCGATAAGCGTTATCGTGGCTAAGCGGTTATCTGTCTCTGTCCGGCTCTCTGTACGCCGAGCCCTCTTATCGTCAGTTTCGAATTAACCCTTCGCCGCGCCGCGCCGCGCCGGTTCGGCTTGTGCCAACAGTATACACCCGATAAGGAAGTCTCACCGATTCTTTTTATCGAGATGCGCGTACCATTTCGTTGATACGAGCCCCGAGGGCTGTCGGAGATTAGTAAGACGTGGCCGAGATTTGTTCGTGTGAACGGGATTTGTCGTGAACCAGCCAGCCGATGCCTGTTTCATCATCACCGGGTGTCACAGGATGGGTTTTCGTGGACTAGCCGATGCTTGTTTCATCACCGGGTCGCCACTAGGTAGGAAGAAAGGGGTAATCGTGAACTATAGCCGATGCCTGTTTCACCACCGTGTGGATCGCCACTAAATGGGAAAGGGTTTTCGTGAACTAGCTAGCCGGTACCTGTTTCATCACCGGGTGTTGTCACAGGTTGGGTTTTCGTGGACTAGCCGGTGTCTGTTTCATCACCGAGTCGCCACTATGTAGATAGGAAATCGTGAACTAGCCGAAAAAACTACGAGTACATACATACATATTGTGTCTTTATAAAACATTTCTTTTTAATGGCACAGCAATGGCTTTTGACAAGTGTTATCCGGGCTCTGGTTCGTCGAAAACAACCATTTGTCTGTCGGTGGTATGCCGATTGGCTGTTCGCAGATCCCAGAAAGATGCTCCAGGGAAAGAGATTTGGCCCCAATGAAGAGAGAGAGAGAGAGAGAGAGAGAGAGAGAGAGAGAGAGAGAGAGAGAGAGAGAGAGAGAGAGAGAGAGAGAGAGAGAGAGAGAACTGGTTGTCGAAATGAACGCCTAGTCGAAATGGTGCTTTCGGATGGGGTAGCAGAATGCCGCCGCGCCATCGTCGCGTCTTCCCCTCGTGGTTTCGGTATTGAACGAATGAATCCGGAATCCGGACTCCGGAGGATGGCGCGAGGTCAGAATCGCCGCGATTGCCCCAGTTCGCCCTGAATTTACACGAAGACTTTACTCCGGTTTCTTTTTTTAACACTCAACCAGTGACCTATGAGCGTCGGCTCACTCATCGAGACGGGCTTTTTCCCGTTGCGCAACGTCCAAGCTCTTCGAATTCGTGCGAGGATTCCTCGACGGCAAATAACACGCTGCTGTCTTCGTGGCAGCTGCCGACTACCGGAACGCTTTCGAATCGGTTCGTTTCTTCAACGATCTTTTCTGCGGGAATCGGTTCGAAGTTACGCTGCAAGAACGAGCAAAGTCCAGTTTCTAGAATTACGCGGTGTGTACCGTCGGATATGTAGAAGAAATTGCGCATAGAATCGTTTTACAAGACATCGGATAGCTATTGCGTACGGATGCCCGTGGGTAGCGACCTAACGATTCGGTTACAAACACTACAGAATCTATTTCCAGCGATCGATAATACTCGTTCCGATAATTGCGGAGACTATACACTCACTATACGCAGTCCTACAAAATAAGTCTCATTATTCTCAATATTTTTTTAATAAAATCCTATCTTTAAATAGTAGGTCAAAAACTTTTTCTTTTAAATAAAATGATTTATTTGCATGATTATTGATTATAGGTATGCTTTAAAAATAAAACAAACTACATATTTTCTATTTCAAATACTGTTGGGCTGGCAACAAAGTAATTTCGGTATTTCAAGGTGAAATAAAACCGAATTTCTTTATCCAAACGATGACTTTAATCAATAAAATATTTTCTTATTTATTCTATTTTGCAAAAGGTCATCGAACAAAAGGGAAAATATCTTATTCGTTAAAGTTCATTGCTTGAATATGAAAAAAAACAACTTTCTTGCAAACCCAATGTATGTATTTTGCTCAGCACTGTTTGCAACCCGGTTCGTTTTCTAGACAATGTTACCTCGGTCGCCCATACCGCCTGATCCTATTACATAATTGCACTTTCCGATCGGACCAAAACATTAACGCGCTGGAATCTGCTTAGACGGCGATCCATGCCGCGACAAAAAAGAAAAACCGTGTTCTCTAATTGTACTCTAATTAAGGCAACGCAACCGCGCAGCCATTGCGATTAATGCGATTAATGCGATTCCGATTTTCTACCAGAAGTGTTCCGCAAAAGTGTAACGGTGTTCATCGCAGGTGCACTTTCTTCCTTCCGTCTGTGCACGCAGAGCCTCCTGTGCTCGAGTTGGGTCGCCGAGTCGCCGAGTCGCAATTTGACTTGCGTAGAGCGAGAAGCACGTATCGTGCCACTCTTGTCGCGAGGGTGAGGGAGACCAGGAGTTTTTGTGACACCCTGTGTACGATACATCAACAAGAATTGGTGTATAGAAATTTTATTTGGCTCATGAGAGAAACACAGCGTGATTTTTTTTTATTTTACATCGGTTTCTTAACTGCCAGACAGGGTTACTATTTCGCGACGGGACCTACAGTTGTTATAAGGTGGGTTCCGAACCCTTTGGGCACCACAGTTTACATGGCACATGAAATATTTCCAGAGGTGCCGACATAGCGTAATGTTGACAATCGTTTAATCTAACAAACGCGTGTATCCTTCGCGGATTTATTAGTCGACTTTTCTAAGAGCATCGAGGTCGAAAAGAATTTTCAGATACGAGTTGAAAGACCCATGGCACTTGTTCCTCGGAGGAACTTGCGTTCGTTCTTCCTCTCTCTGTTTGCTTGGTCTGCCGAGGGTAGTCTGGAGTCGTTGACGAACGCGCGCTAATTGTCGAGGGAATTTAAGAAGTCCCGCTAATTGCGACGCTGACGATTTCTTTCGTGCTCACTTTCTACCGCGAGGGTATTCCCGTTCATTCGTTGCCGGGAGGATGGAGCCAACCATCGAGTTCTTCGTTTTTTAACACCGAGGATAATGAGATTCGCTAAGAGAACGTTCTTGAGTGTTACTCTCAGTTTTTTAACGAGCTTTCTTGAAATAGTTGTCATTCGACTGCGTTTTTCGTGCACATCCGACGCGAACGTCTCTGTAGAATAGTTTCGGAATTATATTATTATTTATTCAATGCTTTAAACGTTAAACCAAGTATGATTTACGTAGCATACATATACGATACATGAACATGAGGATATTAACATATTACTAGACTGCGGGGATCTTTATGCAATTATGGCTCTTGAAAATCTTTTCAAGAATTTCAAAATTCCTGCAACATCCTGAAATGGGAGGTTCCTGCGATCATTTGAAGCAACATTTTCCTTTGCAAAAATGACGTCCGTGGCTTTGTTGAGCAGTTATTAACGAAAAACACGGACCAATCAGAGCGCGACCTAGACGCGTGTTGGCACAGTCGTGTTTTTCGTTAATAACTCTTTAACGAAGCCGCGGACGCCATTTCTGCAAAGGAAAATGTTGCTTCGAATAATCTCGGGAACCTCCCTCAGGAATTTTCAGACACCCTGTATATAAAATTACGAAAAAAATTTTTTTTAAACGAAAACTGAAAATCATTTTGATTTTTTAAACGACGAAATAGATTTTTCATTTCATAATGTTATAGCCGACGTCGAGGCGAATCCAACGACCTACTTTTTTTGTGACCTTGAGCCCGTAATTAACGCTACGATATTTTTTCCCGGTTTTTCGGCCAAAGACGTCGAAAATTCGGCGAAAGTTTTCTCAACAAATTTGGAAAGCGAGCGCGTCCGTTGATTTCGTAACGCGCGGCCCACGCGCGAGGAACGATCCAACGAGCTAATATTCATCCGTGTATAATTAGTATTCCGCCGGTGGACATCAATTCCTGAATTAAATCCGTTTCGCAATCTGAATGGAACTCGTTCGAAGACGGAAGCGACGATAATAGACGATGAAGAGTATGTATATCGCGGAGAGCCGCGTACCGGAGACACACACGTCCGTCCAATAAAATCGATGCGAACGAAAATAGTCGTGTGTGCCCGTGGTAGTTCATCGAACGATACGCGGGTTGGCGTGACGGCCCATGTGCTTGACCGGCGATGTGCATATTATTGTGCAGAATGCGAGAGAGCGAACGATCGGTCCTGTCCGGTTGGTCGCGGGTCGCGGGTCGCCGGTGTCGTTGCACGGCTGGCAATAACACGACGAGGTCCACAACCTGCGAGCTCGTCTGCTGCTCGTCTATCGGACTCGATGCCGCTAATTGCCGGAAATTTATTTCCCTTGGCGACCAGCGACGAGCTAAAAGAACGCCACCAAGGAGACGAGGCCGGCCATTGTCGCTATTGTCGGCCAACATCAAAGCGAAATCACAAAATCGTTCAAGCGTGCTCGATCATCACCTAGTATCTGACGATCCCTCCTCTTCTGCAGATTGCCTCATCGATGCACCGGGATTTCTTAATCCTCTCCGCGTTTTTGTCGAATACAGTCCCGAAAATGTTATATTCCCTTGAAAAGCATGATATTCCTACGGTCTTTGGAAAGAATCTTTTGTTTTGCGAAGATGTATTCCTTAATTAGGATTTTATTCGGAAGATACACAACGGAACTTAATCGGAAACTCGTTGACAATTTATTGTACAGGGTATATAAAAAGTAATGATCATCCATCATAGCGGTGAATCTACATCTCTTGATCGGTGGACATTTGTAAGACAAACTTGCCGCAAAATTGTTTATGACAAAGAAAATTGTTGGTAAAGTTGTCTTTTACATCGACGCCTTCCACTAATCCAGAAGAGAAAAAGTTTGAAATGAGCCACATGTCGCAAACAAATAGTTATTGCGATATAAGCTGTTAAAGCTTATGCGTCCGCCATCTGTCTTCTGCGAAAGAAAATTGACTGAAAATTGGAATGGAAAGATACGAACGGAATCGAATTCGCTCGGTTCGTTTGGCACCAGCGATCATGGTGGTACGTGTCCAGTGTCCAGGCATAAGCGTGCCGCGACACTGGCAGCTTCTTCATCGACGCCCACGAGCCTGCAAAATTGTTCGTCGCGTCGCGTCGCGTCGCGTCGGGTCGCGTCGCGTCGCGTCGGGTCGCTCTAGTTCCACGAGATCGCATCTTTCGCTCGACCACCTCGAGCATCGTATTTATAGAGGAACACTCACCTTCTCTTTTTCGGGCACTCGCTGAAACGAGTGCTCTCGCTGTTTGTTGTTTTTCGTCAGCCGGGGGATGGCTATCATTCTTTTCCATGATCGACGCACTCCAATGCTCGATGGACTGATCGTGAGAGTCTCCGCACAGTCGAGTATTTGCCCCGAATCAGAGTTGGGCATTAATCGATTAAAATTTTAATCAAGATTGATCAACACATTACCGACCGGTGATTATTGAATAATTTTGAAAAATATATGGTACATGGCTAAACACATTTTAATGGAGCCTTCGATATTAACAGGAATTTTTATTGTATCGTGAACTAACAAGTCACCCTCGATAATGTCATCTAATAGTTTCATTTAAAATCGCAATGTAAAAGAAAATTTCTATGCTTTCTTTCGATACAGCACAATCATTGAAAAACCTATTAATAGATTTCCGGTAGGTAAAGTGTTAATTATGTTACGTATACGAAGTTTCGATCCTGTAGGATGAATGGTTCAGGAGTTGTAAGTGTTTAAAGTTGAGCAATTTCTAATCTGTCAAAAACACTGCAGATTGTTCGAGTTTAAGCAAGTATAACTCCTGAACCATTGATCCTACAGGATCGAAACTTCGACCTGCAACCGTCCCGGGTACAAATCTACCGGATTAGTGATATCAAATACATCGTAATTTATAGGAGAAAGGCAGAAATTCTTAGTCCGGTAAAGTAAAGAGCAGCCAAAAATACGAATCACTTGCAACATAACTCGAAGCTTGGACCTCTTGAAACTCCTGTACGTCTTGAAAATCTTGGAAACTGTATGGTGATCGATATGTTCGAAAACTTGCAAGACAAAGTATTGTATGCCCATCACTACTCTTGGTTAAAGTAAAAAAGTGATCGATTTGGCACGGAATGACCCGTTGCGCAAAAGTTTCCCGTTCGCGTCGACGTGTTCTTGTTCGAAGACGAGGCACGTTAAACATTAACTCGGTTGCCGAATAATAACTTGCTCTCGTTCAGATCGATAACCGCTTTCAGCCGGTGGTCTTGCTTGACCTTCTTTCATAAATTTCGCCTTCGCCAGAATTTCGGGGCGACGTTAATGAACGGAATCGATCGAGACGGGGTCAGAATTCGAGTTCAGAAACTCGTCGGAACGAAAGCAAAGAGAAAAGATGAAAGAAAGTCGGCGAGGTGTGTCCCTTTGTCGCCTGCGGAGCGAGACCCGAATGAAAGTAGTGCTGCGATCCACGGGGACGAAGAAACGGCGAACGAGACAGGAGAATCAATTGTTGTTCGCGAGGCGGAGGCGGAGGGTCCCGTGCCTTCGCTTTGCATGATTAAATTTCGAGCAAAGTCGGACGCCGCCGCCGCGCCGCGGGAATTTTTCTCCTCGCCCAGACAGACCTGAACACTGTCGTTCCAACGGCCGACGCCTAAACATCGATAACCATTTTGCAGCTGGGCGCTCTCTCCTGTGTTGCAGTTTTTCTCTGACCCAAAATCATTTGCGCGAACCGCTAAATATACGGAACGCTAAAAAGTCAATGAACACGTAACGGCGAACATAACAGGTCACGAATCGCGGACACTGAATTCGCGATTCTGCAACAACGGTTCACCGGGAAACTAAAAGTTCCCGACGTAAGCTGTTCCGATCATTATTTATAAAAAACGAGAACGCGCGACTCGTTTTCCGTTGTTTCTGTTGTAATGAGCGGTAAACTCACTCTGTCGCCCATTTTTGTGGCGTCCACGTAGGATCCCAAGTGTTCGACTTCGATTTTGATAATCTTTTGTGAGACGATGGTACATATATGGATCCCTAACGATGTCTGCAAAATATTAGGTGTAGTTACTCAATAGTTTCATCATGGTATATCAACGAGGTATGAAAGTTTAATTGTTTATATCTTTATAACTATTGAGTAACTACACCTAGTGTTTTGCAGACATCATTAGAGATCCATATACCATCGTCTCACAAAAAATTATCAAAATCGAAGTCGGACAGTTGGGGTCCTTTCCTTGTTCGTTAAGCGTACCAGATCAGTAGAAAACCCATTGCAATATTGTAATTTTGAGATTAGAATTTGAAAATATAATAAATTTAACAATAAATTACTGGTGAAACATGAGAATACCTATACTATTTCAAAATCGGAACATATACAGCCCCGGTCTCCTCCCCTACCCGCAATGTGGCTGGCAATCGCAAAGAAACTGAAACGCGACACAAGAGGGAAATAAGTACATACTCAACGCTTAAGCGAAGATAACGCGAACTTCCGCTGTTTAATAATACCGTGAGCATTAACACACCACCGAGAAGATAAAGAACGATCGTCTAAGCCGTTTATCTCGTAAGTGGCGCAAGGTCGGCTCGAAGAAATCCGGAAACGGGATTAATCGCGGATAGAGATGCCGCTTTTTGTTCGGGAAAAATGGTGAACCGTTACCGGGGATATTTTCCACGATGCTCGCGAGTCGCGAGTCGGGTAGACAAGTAGATCACAGAACGCGGACCCATGGTTTCTACAGAATTTTCGAGCGGTTGCCATTCGAATCGGGGACAGATGATCGCGTTTCTACGCCGCGCCGGCCGTGCCGCGCCGCGCCGCGCCGCGCCGCGCCGCGATAGAATGGAGAACGAGGGAGCGAGAGACAGTGGCTTGGTTCCAAGTTGTTCCAAAATGTAGCATGACACCTTGGTACAGCGGTATCGTGCGTTGCTCAATAGCGTCCCGAGAGACTTCTAATAGATAACCCAGTGAACCGCTTGCCCGGTTGCGCTCGTTCTTCAAACTACGTTCAACGTTTAACATTCGGGTCACTTGCCTGGCCCGATCAAACGTCGCAGCAGGTGACACAAAACCGAACGGTACATTTCTGTACGTCGCTTTTCGATAGGCTTTCGATAGGCTTTCGATAGCCCCGTCCGCGGAACGTTCTTTCTCGGAGCATCCTCGCTGCTGTCTGCTAACCCTTGTGTAGTCAACCGGGTACCCTGCAGAGTTGGCCAGTAATTAATTCTTTTGTAATCGCCTGCTTTCATTTGTAATCATTAGACTGCGGGTCTTTATGAGAAATAAAAAATGTTTGCATTGATTGCAAGATACAGGAGCCAAGTAAAAATATGTTTCTTCTTTTAATTATCTGATTAAGGTGAAACCAATACACTGGGGTGGCCTTAAATCTTTTTAATGTATGTCCACTGTTCTAAATTGTACATGTCTCATATATCGGAATGGAACGCCTGGGGTACGTACTCGCCTGGGGTAGCCCGGTTGTCCAACAACAGTGACACATTCTGGTTGACTACACAGTACACAGGGGTAAAAAGCTTTGAAGAGAGGCGTGTGCGGAAACCGCCTCCTGGCGAAACGGGAACAGGAAAAAGGAGTACAGAAGGCGTAAAAGTATTCGCGTAGGTATATACATATAACGTGGACATCGGATGACGCTCGTTTGCCCTGGCAATTTGCGATAATGGCCGGAACAGCTGATCGTGACCGCACAACGAGAAACTGTTCCTACGCTGCCCTATCTCGATTCGCATCGACCGCCTCGGTTCCACCGATCAAGATTATCCCGTTGAACGCAATTCAAGAAGATTAACACCGGCCTCTGTTCATACGACACTAGACTGGTCCTTAGCTACAGTAAATTCTCTATAATCGCAAATGCCTCGGGGGGATTTGTTTGCATTTATCGATCTTGGGCCTACGTTTTTCGAGCTTCAAAGGCCGATCCGAACGTAGAGAAGGAACCAAAGGCCGAGCCGAACGTAGAGAAGGACAGCACGTGTAAACAGACATCACGGCAACCGTCGATGCGACGGCACCTGTTTGCATTTATAGATCTTGGGCCTACGTTTTTCGAGCTTCAAAGGCCGAGCCGAACGTAGAGAAGGACAGCGCGTGTAAACAGACATCACGGCAACCGTCGATGCGACGGCACCTGTTTGCATTTATAGATCTTGGGCCTACGTTTTTCGAGCTTCAAAGGCCGATCCGAACGTAGAGAAGGAACCAAAGGCCAAGCCGAACGTAGAGAAGGACAGCGCGTGTAACGCGAGACCACGCGCGGGCCTTCGAGCTGTGCCGGCGACTGCGACTCTCCGCGTCTCTTTCTTTCATATACGCTGTCCTTCCTTGCGTTCGAAACTCTCATCGTCAATTAAACCACTAAATTCAGTTCATATTATATCGTGTTTGGTATCATTTTGCATTAGAAAAATGCCAGGAATATGTTGGTGAAAGTCCCATGAAAAAATAATGGAAAATAAAGAAGATAGAATTTTGGTATAACGTTATGATGACTCACGGGCGTTTGAACTGTGCCGACGACTGCGACTCTCCGCGTCGCGTTAGTAGTGGTTCACACCGATATACCGAGCCGAGATCAGTGTTTGAGTTGGTGGGGATATTTCATTGGCGTTTATCGTACATGCCCAGTTTGCGATTATAGAGAATTTACTGTATTGGGTGATTCCACGCGAAACGGACGCTTTACGGACGCTTTACGGACGCTTTACGGACGCTTTACGGACGCTTTACGGACGCTTTACGGACGCTTTACGGAGTAATCTTGTATTCCGTTAATTGGTATTTTATTCGTAAGATACAACGGAACTTAATCGTTAACACGTTGACAATACATATTATAGTACGTTAGCGAAATACACTATAGTCTACGACAGTCGAATAAAAATGAATGAGTACTTGGGAGAACAGAGAGTCGGATAGAGAATCAGAGAAAAACTTGATGTTGAGAGAAAACGGGATATACAATTGTATATACAGTGTTAAGACGTAGGCCAGTGTCGCCAGGTCGAGAAAATCAAGGGGAAAACAAGTACCCTCTCTCTGATGATCAGTCCAGTATACGGCACGGGCACCGTAGTCTACGGCCTACGGTCTTACAATTAGTGGGGGACGTTGGAGTGTGCGCGCCGCATGGCATGGTGCTGGAATGGGATAGTGGAAGGGGGAAAGGAGGAGAGTAATTGATATCCATTTGGGAATCAACTGGCGACACTGACGTAGACTAATAATACTAATATGTACATAGTTTGTAAACATACCAAAGTGCTAGATGCAAACATACTACATACTAGAACATTCCACGTAAACATTTCTTGTAGGGACCGGCGCAAAACCGAGTCAATCTATTTTTGTTGTCATCGCTAAACGAGGAGACATTAATTATTGAAAAAAATTTCTCAAGTTACTTCTATGATAAAAATAATGATAATGTTGAGTTTTTGTTATTCTTCTATATTCCTAGCAATAAATAATGATTTATACAAAAGTTGCGGTTATCGGTTCAGTTTTGCTCCTTACTGCTGCAGGTTCTAATTGTGGGAGTTTAGGAATTGTAAGGGCTAGGATGATAGGGTCAGAGTTTTCAAGATGACGTGGCAAAGGTTCGAATACGATACGAAGGACAGAGGTCGAAGATGAGTCACGGAAGAAAAGTGTCCGTTTTCGCGTGGAATGGACATGGAGCCCATTATGTTCTCCATAGAGTCGAACTGTATGTATGTACTACGTTCGAACTATTCGCAGTCGGATAATCGGAAAGTGATTCGAAAAGCATGACGTCCGTAACCGCGACCGATGCACCAGTTCGAATTCGAAGTTCGTAGGCGTTCGCGATGGCAGATGGCCTCATTCCGTACACGCCACAGATCATTTAGCGAAACGCAACGTAATAAAGAAGATACGAGCTAATATGGCCAAGGTATCTGCATGTTAATTGCCGTTGCATCACCTAGTCGGCAAGGTTCGCCGTCTATCCTCCCAGCTTATTAGGGCCTCGAGCGAATTAGGAAATTCTGTGCAACAAACGTCTCGCGGAGTTACGTTGTTTTTGCGAGTTATACATAGTGCAATTCGCGTTTCGCGCTCGGTCAAATTTGTACGCGCGCGCAACGCACCAGCCTATTAACGCGTTCCGCTTTATGCTGGCGCTGGCGCTGGCGCTGGCGGTGGCGCTGGCGACCTACATCGGTAGTGTATGTAAGTATGTATGTACCTCGATCGCGATTTTAAACCTAATGTTAAAATATAAAAATGATAAGATTGATTTTATTTAGACTTTGTGCAGCTCCTATTGTAATATGTGCTCTACTAAAGCTATCTATACAATCATTTCTTATGAAATTATTTTTATTACATATATCAATAATCGTAAAATACAAAATCCGACGATGGTGTAGGTTTAGCATTAAAAACGTCAACTCTACCCGCACGGTGGAGTCGGTGAACGATGAACAGGCGCGTTTATTCACCTCTGTTGTTCGTATCGTCCAGCCGAGGTAAATCGAAGTAAAAATAGGCGTATGATAATTATATCGAGAATATTTCCATCACGATGAAGTTGAAAGGTTGAGAGCTTGGAGCTACTTTGATATCCGAAGGACGGCCATCGGGGAAAGTTTTCCGCGGAACTCTTCCGTTTTCCCGGGGTGATGCGTGTGCGGTGCACGATGAAAGTATCCTCGGGAGAGTCGCGTCAGGTCGTAAGTTGAAAGAACCGTGCGCGCAAGTGCATATCGTGTCGAGCATCGACGTATTCGTGACATGATATCGCGCTCGCTCGCGGACGCGGAGTCCAGAACGTGCCCATGCATAACGAGTCATTGTACGCCAAGGGGAGAAATTACTATTCGCTCCCGTCTCTGCTCGAGGAAAATCATTTCAGAGATGGGGTAAAAGAATTAGAAAATCGCTGGAAAAAATGTATTAGGCTACGAACTTTCCGAATGACCTCCTAGTATCAGCCAGTATTAGGTCTAGGTCGACAACTAAATTCGCGGCCTCCTGTTCGGTGCCTTCTATCAAAGAGGATACGAGAACGCTCACGCCCGAGGTTTCTCTGCGTCCATCTTCGTTTCTCTATTCCCCCGAGAGATTATTGCATCGAATTGGGCATATGTTGTAGAAATAACTTTCGATCCTTTACTCCTTTACTCCTTTACTCCTTTACTCCTTTACCCAGCACCTTCATTTCACGGATTGAATAGACGGTGTTCACTTCATAATGGCTCAAGAGCGCCATTAGGGTCACATTTACATGTTGTGCTTAAGAGGAGGATGTATCTACATGTACATCTAATGAATTGACAGTTGTATAATTTTAATAAATAATTATGTTCATCTGGAGGACACATGGAGGTCGCGATTTTAATTGCCAACCAACTATCGCGCATTAGATTTCCTTTCGTACACTGTCTCAGGTAACGTTTGTTAACCAGTGAACCAGTTTACCGCGTTCGACGTGTACACGCGTCGTCAATCCAAATCTCTATTGCGGTACGGTTGACGTGTATACTCGTCGTGTAAAATGAAAAATTATCACCGACTATAAAATCTCGAAATTTTAATAAAATGTAATAAAAATATTACTTAGCGGTATGTTTCCTTTATATTACCGATACAACTGCTATGTATTTTATGGCGGCGCGGCGCGGCGCGGCGCGGCGCGGCGTTCCACGTATCGCCATCGTAACCTACGAAGTGCCACTTTGCGTGGTATGTATGTACCTCGCTTTGAAAAATCGAAATCTGAATGAATTTGATCACACTGTGAAATCAATTGAATTTCTTTTGAAATTATTTTTTTCTTTGATTTTTCTTCTTCACGAATTTTACTATTTTTTGACGATTTATAAGTTTCTAATAACAATAACCTTTTCAAGGATGAAAAGCCAATCCTTCCTCGGTTTCCGTAAAATTTATCACAGTATCATTCGCAAACTGTTTCTGTCGCTTCAGTCACTTGCAATTGGTGCAAGCAATTTTTATGTTGCACAAAGATCCGCAGTCTTCTAATCATCGCACTATTTGTTGATAGTAAAAAGAACTAGAACATAGAGATGACAATCTTGTAAACGAAGCATGCGAGTGACCAAAAAATGCAATCAAAAAACGTGTATTTCTTTGATCATTAAGAAATATGTATAACGTTACTGTTCAAAGTCGGACACATTTCATACGCAACGATCCAATATCTTCGAGTATTCCTCCCCGTGAGAACAGGGCTGCCACGGAAATTTCTATCTCGGAGGCTGTTCATCGGATTCGGTTCGTTCTTTTTTTACTCAAACGTGGAATGCTCGAGCGATCGCGACGATATTTTTATGCTCGCTCTTTCTCGAGAGCTGGTCGAGGAAATTGGGGATTCTCGCGAACGTCTGCCGGCCTGTGCGATCGGCGCGATCCACAACGATCGAGCCTAACCGCGAAAGGCACGCAGAAGGCATCTCGGGCAGTACACTCGTGACATTTCAAGTGGCTCGAGGATGCTCCGGGACACAGCTAGCCCGTTCTTCTTCCCTCTGCGGATCGTCGATTTATCGAGGAGGGAGATGGTTATTTGCAGACTCGTTTCTAACTCTAACCGTCCGCCGCGCCGCGCCGGCTTGCTCTGTCTTAGGTAATGAAAAATCAATAGGTGTATGCTGCTCGATGCAGATTCGCGTAAAGCGGTGTCGCATGCCGCTTCCGGTGGCTCTCGCCGGAGATCGCGTTTGATTTTCCACGTATCGATTAGATCCCCTAATCTTATTGGCACTGAAGCCTCCCGGAGAATCCTCCCGGAGAATCGACGATTATGTAGCAGCACGGTGCTTGAACCAACGCACACTGACAATGAGTAGAAACTAGACTTCGAAAAAGGAGGAGGTTACTCAATTCGATCTTTATGTGTCTTTTTTTTCTATGTATGTTTTAAAAAATGTTTTAGACGAAATATTATTATTTTTCGATGTAGAATAAGAATATGAAATAAAAAATATGGGTTCCCGGTTGTGTGTGTGTGTGTGTGAAAAAATGAAGTTGCCCTTCATATGACCCTTAAATTAAGGGCTATTATGGAACAATGTGCATAGCGCCATTAAATGTGCCCCTTTATACGAAGAATATTTTACACAAAACATTTATTCATATTCCTGCTGGTTTCCGTAATAATTGACTGTCTCAAGATAAATGAACCACCCTGTAGGCTGTAGGTTCACCGATTACACCGAGATGGATGGACCAATCGGGACAAAACCTTACGCATTTTGTAGGGTATAGGGTATGTCTTCCGATTGATTGGTCCCTTGAAAACAAATTTTGCATTTTTTCATTCGTTGCGGTTTTTATTGCAAATAACCAATGAGACCGAAACACCATCCTACGGTGTTCTACAAATTCTGCTCGTTCCACTAAAAAGAGTGAAATAAGAAAATTTTATAAAAAAAAAATTAAACCGACTTCGAAAAAACGCACTAAAAAGTATGAAATAATTTCCATTCAATTTATCTGAATACACACGAACTCAAATACAATACAATCTTTTACGGGGCGCCGCAAAATTGAAAATTTTCGACACTGGAAATTACGAAAATCCTTAACTTCTTCTACATGCTTTCACATATTAATGTATCTTCTCTCTCTCTCTCTCTCTCTCTCTCTCTCTCTCTCTTCCCACCGACTGATTTCCAAGTCCATATCGTATTCATGGTTATGGTTATGTCATTTGGCAAATTTTCAATTTTGCTCCGCCTCCGAAAAGATTGTATTGTATTTTAAGTTCGTGTGTATTCACATTTAAATGGAAATTATTTCATACTTTTTAGTGCATTTTTGCGAAGTCGGTTTAATATTTTTGTATAAAAGTTTTTTTTCTAGCGCCAACACGCGGCACACCAGATTTACCCTGGAATTTTCTCCGCAGCCACGTGTTATTTCCGTCGAATGTGTTTTGCCTCGGGAACGAACGTGGCGGGACGTCGTCATCGTTTAGAAACGAAACAATGGCGATGACGGTTTGTTTCATTTATGGTGTTGAGCGAGCGTTAACTCTCAGCGTTTCGATAAATGCTCGGTATGTACACGCGGAACTAATCGCCGCGCCGCGCCGCGCCGCGCCGTCGCGAGCCGTGCGAACGCTCGGACATTCTTCTTGTCTCGTTGCCCCGCGAAATCTGCCAACGAGATTTCGAGCGCGGATATTCCTGCAAAATTTTCACCCCGGAGCAGGGTTGTCATATTTTATCCCCTCCGGCCCCTTACCCTTCCGTCCCTCGCCTAGATGCTGCCTCCGCTATCCCCACTCTTACCACTATCGCTGGCGCGACCGAGTCGGTAGCATGCTACCGCTCTCATGCTAGCACTCGGTCGCGGCAGCGGTAGTGGTAAGAGTGGGGATAGCGGAGGCAGCATCTTGGCGAGGGACGGAAGGGTAAGGGGCCGGAGGGGATAAAATATGGCAACCCTGCCCCGGAGCAATTTATTCGAAAAGAACAATACAAAACTTGTTATTTGGATAAAGTTTTTGCCCCTCTGCTCTTAACGTGGCATTTTATCGAATTCGTGTTGAAATCGTCTTTGAAAAAGATTATAGGCATATTTGCAAAAAATTGAAGGTGACATTGAAAAATTCATGAAAAAGAGTTGACAAAAAATTTGCTATAATCCCGTGAAAGCTCTCTTGAAACCATGCTATATCTTTTCTTTTTTTACGAAAGAGGTCAAAAAATTATCAAAATCGGAGTCGGACACTTATTGTTAGGGTCCCCTCCCTTGTAAGGGGAACAGGTGGTCGGTTCCCCCACTACCCACTAAAAATCAATCCTCTTCCGGGACGGCTGATATAAGAATATATCTGAAAAAAGCATTTCCGGTCGTACTGCTGATAACAGAGTAATTATCTCTCTACTGATTAGAATTCGAGCTTCGCCCTCTATAATCTCTATATGATAAATTGCAAGTCCAAAATATATGATAAATTGTAAGTTGTGCTGCACATGCACACTGAATACGGGCCAAATTGTATCTTGTTTGGTGTGATTTCAATCAGGAAAATGTCACAAATACAATATTGGTAAAGTTTCATGAAAATAAAATATTCAGTAAAAAATAAAGAAGTTTCATTGTCTCAGCAATACGCTACTTTTTGTTGCACCTTCGGCCGCGTGGTCTGTGTTTAGTGTTTACGCGCTGTCCTTTCCCGCGTTCGGCGCGGTCGACGAAGCCACGAAAAAATAGTGTTCTGTTCCGATCTATGTCACGACGCGACGCGACGCGACGTCACGAGTCACGACACAGAACCAAGAATTTACTTAGAATGGGACATTACTGTATAAAGATATTTGTGTATAATTTACAGAATCGGGAAGATGGATCATCTGCAAACCGGTCGGAAGCAAGCGGTGAACTCGCCGGAATTGGCGTTGGCGAACGAGGTGTTTAATTTGTTCTGCAACGCGACCACTCTGAAGACCATCCTAGGCCACTTCAGACACCTGTGCGACCTGCTCAAGATCAAGCCGAACACGATCACTCAGTTCTACCCGAAACTGAAGGGCAAGCTGCGATCGTGGAAGGCGCAGGCCCTGTGGAAGAAGTTCGATCAGAGGGCGAACCATAAATGTTACAATCGTGGCAAAGCATGCCCCAATACGAGGGTAACTATCCTGTTCATTTCTATTCCCCGTTAGGGTCAAGGGACACAAACTAGAGATCGCGGTTTTCAATACTTTGCGTACAGAAATACACGTGTACCTACACGTGGCACGTGGATCACAATAGTTCGAATTTAAGGGGGTAGCAGACTCGTTTTCTAGGGTTACGAGGGTGCGGGATCCGCCTTCTTATTTTTCGATTATGGGACTCGGGGGAAACAGGTCTTCGGTTTCCCCAATATGTACATGCCCACTAAAAAAAACCACACGTCCACAGCACTTATGCCCTTCTTTTTTAGGTTTAAGGACTGATACGAAAAATGCATTAACACGCACTAACATCCCCCCCCTAAAGATGACGGTCGGGGGGAAAGTATGGGGCTCGACACGGTACTGTCCAGAGCAGTGTAGCCAGACGGTGCGGCTCAAGCGGCTCGCAGGCCCCTTACGTCTCCGTCCCTCGCCTAGATGCATGCCTCCGCTATCCCCACTCTTACCGCTACCGCTGGCGCGACCGAGTCGGTAGCATGCTACCGCTCTCATTCTAGCACTCGGTCGCGCCAGCGGTAGCGGTAAGAGTGGGGATAGCTGGGGCAGCATCTAGGCGAGGGACGGAGACGTAAGGGGCCTTCGAGCCGCTTGAGCCGCACCGTCTGGCTACACTGGTCCAGAGCACGAGGGAAAACTAGCGGGAGGGGTAGGCGTTAGTGGGAAGAGTGGGGGAAGCAAAGGCGGGCTCCGTAGCACAGCCTAGCCGTGCGAGGGGCGGAAGGGTAAGGGGCCTGGCGGGACTCGCAGATGGAAACCCAGGTCCGCAGCCGAGCGTCAGGAGCAGGGTCTCGCAGAACCCCCTGCACCCCACTCCTCGGTAATCGAGGAGAAATACAAGTACCAGTCTACGGTCTTAGTGGGGGACGCTGGAGTGTCCTCATGTAGTGGAATAGGATAGTGGAAGGGGGGAAAAAAGTGGAGAGGGAATGGGAATGATGACCGTTTGGTCATCATCTGGCCACACTGGTGCCAACGCCAATAGTGCCAACACTGCCAATTCGCGTTGCACGGACAGTACACGGATCTGCTAATACGGACCTGTTCGGCACGTTCCAGTTAAAAACAATAACGCATCAGTTGTCTGACTCGAACGTGCCGAACGGATCCGTATTCTCAGATCCTTAAATTCTCACCGCACGATTCAACGGAAGCAGGGACCACTAACAAAAACTGAACGAAGATATCGTTGCAGGTGTTGATCATCGGAGGCGGTCCTTGCGGGCTTCGTTCGGCTATAGAGGCTCAGCTATTAGGAGCAAAGGTGGTCGTCGTGGAGAAAAGGGACCGGATGTCCAGGAACAATGTTCTTCATCTTTGGCCGTTCGTTATACAAGATCTCCGTGGTCTCGGGGCAAAGAAATTTTTCGGAAAATTTTGCGCCGGATCCATCGATCACATCAGCATCCGGCAGCTTCAATGTATCTTGCTCAAAGTCGCTTTAATTCTGGGCGTCGAGTTCCACGAGAGCGTAAGCTTCGATTCACTGATACCACCACCGGAAAACCAGGAAGAAGGCAGTGAGTAGTTGACTTCGAGAGTCGGCGACAAAGAGATTGTTGATTCGTTCATTTCTATTCAATAGACAGCATCAATTAAATTTCTCGTGCACACGTGGTTTTACACTGTTTTTGTCTGTTCCGTTCAGAGAATGTACAAAAAGGATTCGCCAATGTTGTTTAATAGTCAATAGTTCGTAGAGCCGCCTCTTTAATATTCAGCAGGTAAATTATTGTGAACAGAGATTCATATAATAGATTAATTGTTTTCTGCCTTAGGTCCTACGTTTAAGAGGGCAGCACGGTCGCACTAATATGGCGGATGTCGACCACACGGACCTAAGGACTGACAATGAGCGTAAAGCAGATTTATGGGCGAGTTGGTGGGGCGGGGGCGTGCCGCGAGCGGGGAGGGATGGTTGACTGCGGCAATCTTGGATGGCAGCACTGTGGTTCGCTCTATAGGCGACTTTAAATACTAGTGTGTAACGTCTGTCCTCGTCTGTGACTACATCTTTAGCATGGAACAGAACCTACATCATTATTAGCAGGAAACAGAACCCACTTTACTGTTATTAAATCTGTGGCATGGATCAGAACTAGCTTCAACCACCGATCAGATACTGTTATTTATTTAATAGTTAATATCATTTAATAGACGCGCGGGCGGGAGAAGTGGGGTTATTCCGCGTGTATTCTACAGACCACGTGCTACAGACGCTACGCTAGTGTTTAAAGTCGCCTATAGAGCGCACCACAGTGCTGCCATCCAAGATGGCCGACAAGTTGAAACCCCTTCCGTCTTTCGCCACACCCTCCCCTCCCCCAGGGTTATGCACAGTCCTTGTCCTTAGGTCCGTGGTCGATCATGTACTATTTATATCCCTTGTCTAGTCAACCGGGTATCCACGTACGCATTTACTGTATTAATTTCAACAATTTGTTAACATTCCTCTAAAATATATTACAAAATTTCTCGAAATGTCCAATATATTAATTTATATAGTCTTATTTGTGCAAACATGTTAAACATAGAATGGTTTTAAATAACCTACACATTTTGGCTGAATACACAAGGGATATTATCCGACGTTCGCCACATTAGTGCGACCCTGCTGCCCTCTTAAATGAAGGACCGAGCTACCTTGAGCATGGTTTGCTTACTGGGTAGGTAAATCTCTGCTCAAACGAGTAATTTACGTGCTGAATACTAACGAAGGCTCTACGAACTATTGAGTATTAAACAAAACTGGTAAATCCTCTTTGTACATTCCATTTTTTAAACACGTATCCTATCAATTTGTCCCATTAATTTGTCTTTAAGAGAGATAGAAAACAACTAAACTATTATATAAATCTCTGCTCATACTGAAAATTAATCGAGACAAATGTGTCCAGCACTGTTCTACAGCAACGATGAAGTTTAAGAGTGGGGGAAGTACCTAAGCGGGGAAGGAGGAGCCGCGTGTAGCTCGCGAGCTACATGTCGGAACTCCCTGGTTGTAGCATATTTATGTATTTGCTCTTTAATAATACAAAAACAAAGAGAGGTTGGGTGTGCTGTCTTTTTGTCCGTGACTGTACGCATCGTTCGAACAGTTTATCAGGTGATGCTTGTTTCAGAAATCGGCTGGCGAGCGAAAGCAACCCCCGCGGATCATCCTGTGTCCCAGTACGAGTTCGACGTGTTGATCGGCGCGGACGGTAAGAGGAACACGCTCGAAGGTTTCAAGCGGAAAGAGTTCCGAGGGAAATTGGCGATCGCCATAACGGCGAATTTTATAAACAAACGCACCGAGGCGGAGGCTCGGGTGGAGGAGATCAGCGGAGTGGCTTTTATCTTCAATCAGAAGTTTTTCAAAGAACTCTACCAGGAGACCGGTATCGATCTGGAAAATATCGTGTACTACAAAGACGACACGCATTATTTCGTGATGACCGCGAAGAAGCACAGTTTGATCGACAAGGGAGTTATTCTGCAGGTATCTAGATTTCGAACGTTGTAGAAGCGAAGGATAATGGTAAGCCGTTGATAGGTCGAACAGTATTCCATGCAATAACGATATCACGACGTCGTTAGGATCACGCGGACACTGCCAAATTGCTCGCCAAAGAGAACGTGGATCGCGAGGCATTGATGCTTTACGCTCGCGAGGCGGCTGAATTCTCGACGGAATACCAAATGATGGATATGGAATTCGCAGTGAATCATTACGGGCAACCAGACGTGGCTATGTTCGATTTCACGTCTATGTATGCGGCGGAGAATGCTAGTCGGGTTTTGGAGCGTCGCGGCCATAGATTGCTCATGATCCTTGTCGGCGACAGCCTGCTGGAGGTTCGTTCGATCGCGTTTCCTGCACGCTACTTAAAATAGAACTACGATTTCTTTCTATAAGGAGTGGAAAATTAAATGAAAGCCTATTCCAGCCGTTTTGGCCGACCGGTTCCGGCTGCGCGAGGGGATTTTTGAGCTCGTTGGACGCTTGCTGGGCGATCAAGCAATGGGGATCATCGACGTCGCCCCTAGAAGTGATCGGGGAACGAGAATCGATCTATAGACTCCTCGGACAGACTACCCCGGAGAACTTGAACAGAGACTACGCCGCGTACACTCTGGACCCGCACACCAGGTATAACGCAGTTCTTTGGAGAGACCTCGTAGACTTAGAACACTGGAAAAAAAACTAGGGGGCGATCTTTGCAAATTGTTTTCATGTCAAAATTTCAAAGAGTCTTCGAATGAAATTTTCTGGGACTACGCGTGTACAGTATTGATTGCTTTCTTGCTAAATTCCCGTTCCCGAGAACCAAGGTTATTCCTTTCTACTAGTTTTCGTTTAATGAAAGTGTGTAATCGAAGGGGGCAATCAATAAAACTGATATTTCCTGTGCGCACCGCTCTAATTATTTTTGTCCCTTACGATTAGTTTCGGACAATTTTCATTCTGGTTATCTACAGTAACTGAATTCTCTTTAAGATACCCAAATCTGAATGTATCCTCTGTAACTCCAATGCAAGTGCGAAGTCTCCTCGATACAGATGATCCCGACAGCACCAAGCAGCTTCCGCCGCCAGCTGACGTTGACATCCCTAAGAAACGCCGTCGCCGCGGTGAGTTGCAATGGTGTTGTTTACCATGATCGATTGCCGTTACTTCATTTGAAGCGTGTCACGCCGCCACGTCTGTGCAGATCTCCACGGAGATTCACAAATCCATCCGGACATGCTACTCCGCTGGCTGCAAAAGCAGGTAGCTCTCTACGACACGGCAAAGATTCAAGACATGGGCGCCTCGTTCAAAAACGGCCTGGCCATTTGCGCAATCATCCATAGATACCGTCCGAATCTGATCGATTTTCACAGCCTGCAGCCGGAAGATGTGGAAAAGAATAACCAACTGGCCTTCGACATTCTTGAAAAAGAGTTGGGCATACCGCCGGTAAGTTAGCATGGAAAGTTCGATTATCTTGGAACAGAGCTGCGGAGTCGGACTCTAACTCCAACCCTGGAGTCTTTTTCTTACTTTGGCTCTCCGACTCCTCAACCCTGCTTTCAAGATTCAAACGATTCAGTTTCGTTGAATTCCTTGAGACGAATTGTTTAGATAATGACTGGAGAAGAGATGGCTGAATGCGACGTTCCCGACAAGCTCGCCATGTTTTCCTATCTGACACAAATATACGACGTCTTCCGCGGCGAAATTCCTTACGTGAAGCATCCAAAATTCGTAAGTGTCAACATGCATATATATATATACACACACGTGTATGTGGTAAACATATCACCGGAAGGAAAGAATATTTTATAGCGTTCACCGATGCGCTCGAAGTCACGGACGAAACATCATTTATCCTCGGCGGAGTATCATTACCCTGGAAAGACGTACCCCTGTTCTAAAATTCCCGATCCCTCGTCGAATAAAAACTCCTGTTCTCGATCGTATAATATTTGTGAACAACGGTCCGAATTTCGATCCACAAACTCTGTTTCCCGATCGTCCTCCCGAGCAACGATCGGTTCGCTAGATTATAATAACAATCGGCGGGCATCGTCGAGGAAAATAACCATAGGAGATCAGAGGTTCAAAAACAGCTGGATACGAAACAGACTCGAGTCGCTGCGAAGAATATTGAAACTCGCCGCCGATGATAACGATATAGAATGTCGCGTGGGGAATAGTAAAGTTAAAGAACCAATAATGTCTACTGCTTATTGAGAAATGGTCTTGTGCAGGGATGGGATCAAGTTCAATATACATACATAGAATAAACTTATATAGAGTTTTCTAAGAGTTGCATTCTAGAATGGGACATGTCATATCAATGAAAATTCGAACCTGTTTGCGAGGTACTCGATCACATCCCTAGTCTTGTGGAACATGTTGAGTAGGCGTACAGCGAATACGTTCGTTTTAACGAGTCATTTTGTATTTGCCGAAGGAACCGGAAAACGAGGAGAGACCATCGCACAGCAAACAGCTAAGTCAAATGACGCCCGATCAAAAGGTTCAGTTGCTCGAACGAATTGCCAATAGGGAGCGGGAGGAAGGCGGAACGAGAACGAGACACTCGCGATCGAGACACAACGAAAATTTGAACCCTGCTGACAAAAAGGACACTATCAGTCGACGTTCTCGGAAGAGACGCAGCACAGAGAAGATGGGCGCGACAGTTGTAAGTTTTCCTGTCTTTTCTCTCTTTCTATATTTACATTGTACGTCAAATAACAAAGTCCTCCGAAATATCGACTGTTTATCTATCAATTTTTTAATCATACCTTTTTTTCTGGAAGCTTTTAGTTAACAGGCCGTCGAAGGTTAGAGAGTGTTCTCGTTCCGTTTAACCCATTCGGTCGAAAATACAGCACATATTCCTTCGGATGACGTGACTTTCGTCTATGCGGATGATGTTACTCGAGGATCCAATTTTATGGACACTAATAACTCTGTTATGTGTAAACAAAAAGTATAAAAATCGATATTTTTTAATCATTTTGTTCTTCGAATATTTTTCTTTATATTTTGTGTACACTATCTTAATGATTTCTATCGTAGAAAATTTTGGAATAACTGTTCTTTTTGGTCCCTGCAAACTGGAACATGAAAATGACTCGATGGGTGTAAAATTTGTTGTTCAACGAAACGAATAAAAAGTAACCGGATGGGTTAAACTGAAGACCAACCCTTTGCACTTACTATAATTTGATATGTTTATTTTTGGAATTTTTATAAATAGGAACGTGTGATATTTCGAGGCAAAGGGTTGTTTCGCAGATTCAACCCCTTATGCAATGAATATGTACTGGTAAATAATTATTTGGAAGAAAGTACGCAGTGATAGAAAATATTTAAAAAAAAAAAAATTTATATATATAAAACCACGTCGCTTTTATAAGGGGTTGAAAAATCGACCACTAACGTTTCACAAACATACACTTACACGAAACTTCGAATGCTTATATTCTATATAGTCACGCTGGCAGAAGATTAAACCAATTATTTATTCTGGGATAATCGTATCGTCAATCGTATTTATTGGATTTACCATAACCATGGCGCAGAAGGAATTCATTGCATTCTAATCGCTTCGCATAGATCGACGAAAGTAACAGTGGAACATTGCGAAACACGTATCGGTTATGTTGTAAAACTTTTTCTATCTATGTCCCTTTATATTTATGTTGTAATATACTTGCTACGCAAGCTTTCGTATTTGTCCTATTGACTAAAAAAAAAAAAGAAATGAATATAGATGAAACTGGAAAGAAAGAAATAATAAATTAGGCTGAAATAGATTGCGGTAGAGTTTCTGTAGTTGTTGAGAAAGTAGAGTAGAAATCGTAAAAGTCAAAGTAATGTTTAACCTTCTTGTGTAAATGCTAGAAGCGAAAGACCACCCCGAGTCTTTCTTCTTTTGTTTTTTTTTTTTTTTTTTCTTTTCTTTTTACCCTTTTATGTGAGTTGTGATCGTGCGAGTTTGACATAGAGATATGGCGCCGGACTACCTAATACGAAGCGGTGTGTTTACGATTAATTGAGACTTTTTGAGAACTAGTGTTCAGCCACGGAGGCTAAAAAGCTTCGAACTCCGTCGAAAGTAGACGGGGACGAGAAATTAATCTGACGATATTTTTCTCACGTTCCCGCAACGCACGCGTTAAAGGAGGAAAGGCAGAAGAGACTGGCCGATATCGAAATGAATCGTGCAGATCGAATGCGAAGACGGCAATATTTACGAAAGATGGCGACGCAGCAATTCTACAAAAGTGTGCAGATGCTGCAGGCGAACGCGAAACGCGAAAAAGACGAGCCGTTCGAAGATTATGCGATATTCTTGTACCGTCAAACTGCGCCAGATTTCAAGGATAGAGTGAAATACCTTGAACAGAAAATATTATACCCAGTAAGCCCAGAGACACCGAACGATTTTTCGGAGTGTACATAATGCACAATTTTGCTCCTCTTAACAAACAGTTTTGTGAATTAAAACTATATCTTATCGTTAGTCCGACGATCCGGCAGCGGATCGCGTAATAATTCTTGTATGTGAACGATTTCGGCATGTACTGCTCATTTACATACTGTGTATCGGGTTGTTGCATATGAAATGTCCGATTTTTAGCAATCACACGCAAACAAACGCAATTTTGTGTAGCCGATGTATTCTGTCTACAAATTTCAAGTTTCCTGATAGTATGGTAAAAATAAGATATTATGGTCATTCACGTTTTTCATTTGCAAGATTGTTATCTTGATTTTGTAGTTCCTTTTCACCAGCAGCGACTAGTAAGTTAATTGATCACCCCACGTTCTCACCAAAAATCATATAAAAGTTATTGTTTCAGACATACACCGGCGGACAAAATGATAAGGCACCGTTGTACACACGCAAAATTTTGTATGCAAACGTTGCAAAGAAGAGCAGAAACATACACTGGTGGACAACATGATAAGGCACCGTTGTACACACGCAAAATTTCATGTATATGTCGTGAAACCTCAGTTACCACGAAGAACGATTGAAGTGGTACAACGTAAAGGGCAGTCCACGCATTACTAAAACTGCCAAAAATTGTGTGATTTTGTTGAATTCTAATGCTTGTCTTATTTTATATTCAACGTGCCTTATCGTGGGTGACCACCAGTGTATAAAAGGAATACACGACAGTCGCGTTAGCTGACGTTGAAAGAAACTTTATTTGGGACTCAAATATTCGGACGCTCCAAAAAGGCGATAACTTTCTAAATATTGCACTATACGATTTGAACTTTTTTTGGAAGCTAGAGAAATTAGTTTACCACATGATGTGAAAAGGTGTGAAAGATGTGAGAAGATGTGAAGATCGGAATTGTAGAAGAAATACTGAAAGAAATACTGAAAATTGCATTTTACAAGTTCTTTATGTGGGCCTATGTATATTGAAAATTTCGAAAATACGTTTTGTGGATCTGTGTCGATTGAACATATTCGGAAAATTTCGTCAAAATCGTCGACGTTGCAATGAGCTACAATAGTGAAAATTGCAGATTTTCACAATTTTCAGCCTCCACCACCTGCAATAAATCTAAGGATTCTTACATCTTGCAACTTTATTCAAAAGTAAAATGATACATTTACATTAAAATTGAGCATAGGGTATTGTTAACACTAAACATACCGAGTCTAACAGCATATCTTGATCGAAACGTTTTCTAAGAGTCACATTCTAAAGTCGAACATTTCATGTGCAACAACCTAACAATTGATTCGAGTAGACTTCAGTGGAATTAAAGAGAAGCGTGTTTAACACTAACAACATACGATACGAGGAAAACAACAGAGGCAACTTGCGAGAATTTCGTGCATGCGATCGATATATGCAATAATATTGTATAATTTGACGGCTACAAAATTATACTACTAACCGGTTTGACAAAGAGTATAATACTTATACCGTAAACAATTTTTTATATATCTTCTCATAATCGGACTACCATTCTTGCATAGTTTTTACGAAAGCTCTATTATATTTTGTACACTTTTAAACTGGCTACTACTTCTGTATAGTTTTCTTTTCCGCGCTACTACACTAACATTTAAATGATTAATTGAGGGGAACATAAACTTGAAACGTTAATGTTCTGTTTGTACGCTTCCTTTTACAAGTTTGTTGAATTCGTAATTGTTTATAGCGTGCACGCATCCGATTCATCTTGTATATCATGAATTTCTTTTAGGACAGGGAACCTAAGATGCACGCCGGACACCGTAGAAATAGCATCGACGAAGAGTTTTCCGGAAGAATAAAAAATATCGAGGACAAACTGAAGGGTTCCGCACCGTCCGAGAAGAAACCGAGGGATCTTCTACGCGCAATTGGTTTGTCATATAGCACGCATTTATTCTGAAACAAACTTGAGGGGCTAGACTCGTTTTGCCTAGACTCCTCCTCATTCTCATTCCTCGATAATGCATGCGATGGAGTTTTTCACTAGTGAAAAACGCAAGATAAAAGATGGCAATCTTGGCCGCAGTCGGAGCATACAGCTGCGCATGTAGAGCTATTTTCATAAAGCTGCGACAGCTATGTACATGCTGCCGAATAATGGAAATTACGTCTCGTCACGTAGAAATACATAGGACTTTTATCTAGCGCCTTTGACTACTGGAAAAGGCCCGCCCATCATTGCATTATCGAGTAATGCGAAGGCACACACATCCCAGACCCTTGCAATCCTGGAAAAACAAGTCTACCCCCTTAACAAACTAATAAGCTTGACCGATTAACGGAAGAAAGCCAATCGAGTAATTACTTGGAATAAACATTTCGGAAATTTGAATAAAGGCAAGATCGAGAAAAGCGATTGGAACGTAAAGGAGATCGAAAAGAAAATCGAAGAGAGTAAGATGGGCCGATCGGCCCGGCACGACAAAGTAGAACGAGTGCCGAAATGGAGTCGAGAACAGGTTGGCATACAAAAGATTAACAAACGACGATAGTCAACGCCTTTTCAGATGTGTATATGCTTGATTCAGTTTTTAGCTCGACAAATCAAGATGGAGAAGAAGGGACGCGATCAGAAGGAGTCAGATAGTAAGTACGCTGATATTGACAATACCCTGAAGAATATAGACAAGAAGATCAAAGAGGGTAATGTGCTCGGGTACAATAAAGTCTCGGCTATGGCCGAACAGTTTTCGAATAAAAATCAGGACGCGGAGCCCAAGGTGCAGAAATCGGTAAATACGATACTACAGAATCTCTCAATACTCGAAGATCTATATAGTCAGCAAGCTGTTCGAACGTGTCACGTTCGTTTCTTATTTCGTCCTGTATCGTCTAGTTGGAGAATCTAGTTTTGTGTACCCGTCTACCTGTAAACACGACCCACGTGTAAAGTATTATATATGTACATATTTAGGTTGTTGCGTATGAAATGTCCGATTTTTAGCCACTGCAATGTCACTACATTAAACAAACGCAATTTTCTACATACACCCAATGTATTCTATCTACAAATTTCAAGTTTCTTGATTGTATTACCCACGGTAAAAATAAGACATTATGGTCATTCAACGATTAGTACGTTAATTGATCACCACATTTTCACCAAAAATCACATAAAAGTTACTTTTCCAAACATATAAAAGGGATACACGACAGTCGCGTAAAATTATACAATATAAAACCATAAAAGTAACAGGCACGTGTTTGCCTTAGAAAAATTACAAGAATTAATTTATTTAGACTTTGCGCGATTCTTATTATAATACGCGCTCCAATAAAGATATTCGTTAAATCATTTCTTATAAAAGCATCTTTATAATTTCATTGATTATGAAATAAAAAATCTAGAACCAGTCATTTGACCGGTCGTGGTTCGTTTAGCGTTAATGATTAGCTTTTTTGTACCTGAAAGTTTTCTATAATAAACCTGTAGACTGTAACAGCATTTCTTGATCGGAACGTTTTCTAAGGGTCGTATTCTAAAATCGGACATTTCACATGCAACAACCTAATGTGTCAATATTTTATGTCACTACAAATTGTCCACGGCTAAAAACGATTTACTAAACTGTTGAGACATCAACTACCAATCACATTGATATACCAAAGTAATCTTCGTGTAACATTTAATTATACATATAATACACCGTAAAAAAATAAACCGTATGTGCTGACTAAAATTTTACTGTATTGAAGATTTCGAATTAACAATTACTACGCCATTTAATATGTTTCTTGCAGAACGTTAAGCCTACCATTACGTTGCCTGCTCAAGGAGGTTCGGAGATGTGTCATTTCTGCAATAAGAGAGTTTATTTGATGGAGAGACTAAGCGCTGAAGGGAAATTCTTCCATAGAGGCTGTTTCCGTTGCGAATATTGCTCTACCTCGTTAAGGATAGGTTCGTTGGTCCCCTTTAGAATCTAATAATTAGACTGCGCAGTTTTATGCATTTATAGCAAAATTGAGTGGATGAAATAACATTCAATTTGGTTTCTATTTCTTGCAATCGATGCAGACAATTTTTGTATATTTTACTCGAAATAAACACGCTGATCCGTGTTTTCCTATTTGTAGGAAATCACACATTCGACAGGAAGAAAAATGGCGGACGATTCTATTGCACGCAACACTTTGGCTTCTCGGGAACGATAAAAGCTCGCGTGGAAAAGAAGAGACTTACCTCGCTGAACAAGGAGAATATACCTCTCGCGTCTTCAAATGTAAAAACAGCTGAAAAGGTAGAACCCGAACATGAACAGTGTAACCACACAGTGACTCTCGTCGATATTCGTTTACTACAGGATGTGAAAAGTTACCGTCTCTTTAAGGGGTTAGACTCGTTTCCAGGATTGCAAAGGTGCCGGATGCGTCTTCTTATTTATTTCTCAATAATGCAAAGATAGGGTTCGGAAGCATGTAGCTGTCGCAGCTTTATGAAAATAGCTACACGCGCAGCTGTATGCATTATCGAGGAATGAGAAGGCGCATTCCGTACCCTTGCAATCCTGGAAAAACGAGTCGTCTACCCCCTTAAGAGTGTCCGAACATTAGTGGAAGTCACACTGTACATCGGAATGGATTCTAAAAAATTGTGTACAAATTCAGGTGAAGACGCCTCTGGAAGGTGTTGTCGGACTCGATTTACTCGATCGTGGTCAAACACCCGAGAGAATAGAATTCGAAAATTTGGCGGGTATATCGGACGCCGAAGAACCACAAAGTCAAATGGACGAGGACGAATGGACGGATAGAAATTTCGGTGCGTCCGCTGCTGAAATGGGTTCCAGCGACGACATCTCCAATATGAGGTACGTTTCGACTAAGGGCTGTTACTTTTCCGAAGCTTCGAAGATTCGAAGACTTCGAAGGAACGAAGGGAATCGCATCAAGTTGTAACTTACGAGTTTCTTGTTGTGTTATGATTTTTGACGAATAAAAAATTCGACAGAATATTCACAGAATGTAAAAAATAAAGAAAAAAAGCGTTAATTCGAAGCTTCGAAACTTTGATTCTCAACACCGAAGTTTCTGAAATCCTAAGCTTCGAAGGAAAGTAACAGCCCTAGTTTCGATTAGAAAATGTTGGGTTGAAATGGGTTGTCGAAAATTTCAAAATTCTCGAATATTTCTCGAATATTTCCGAGCACATTCGAGAACCCGACTCGCATCGAGTCGATGCCGCCCCGACCACCGGACACTTAAATATCCTTATCAACTTATTTCTGTTGATTTAATAGCGATTCGGAAGATGACAACGAAGTATACGAGGAAGCGATAGATCAACCCTTGACGACCGAAGGAACCCTCGAACTCGCGAAAAACTGGACGTTACGGTATTCTCATCCACATGCTGCAATGGGACAATCGGATACAGGCAGCAACGAGTACGAAGACTCGAGCAATGAATACACGAACGAAGGTACTATTATACAGAGTGTTCTCTAATTTTTTTATGGTAGGAAACATGTGAAACAGTGAAAATATTTATTCGAGAGAAAATATGAGAGAGCGTATCAATTTGACCTTTTTGTTGCTAGTATTACAATCACTTGATGCTAGTATTACAATATATCTTCTTCAATTTTTCTAATCGTCTACTGTTTTATATTTCACCCAGCCTATTTCTCCATAAATGCATAAAAATCCGCAGTCTAGTAATAATAATTCAACTAAACCGTTGCAGTAGATTTTCAAGGAATACGGTCAGATTTATTTGTTATTTTTAATTGAATTCTAAATAGTAAAATGTATACTATAATAATACGTGGGTGGATCAAATATAAACGAGACTTTATTTTTAAAATAATTTGATTCGGAGTAATCAAAAAGCCATGCACATATCATTTTTCTACATAATCTTCTGCTTTGGAAATGCATTTTTCCCAGCGGATTGGCAGGTTTTTGATCCCAGCATCGTAAAACGAAGAGTGCTGTGTCGGGAGCCAATTGTGCACAAAGGCTGTGCACAAAGGCCTCTACAGCCGCGCATCGTCTTCGTATCTTTGTCCTCCTAATGCTTCTTTAAGCGGTCCAAACAGATGGAAATCGCACAGGGCGATAGGTCAGGGCTGTAGGGAGGGTGGTCAAGTGGAGTCCACCTCATTTCCTCTAATTTTGTGCAAGTTAGAGCTGCAGTATGGGGCCGGGCGTTGTCGTGGAGGAGAATGACATTTTACGGAACCCTAGGTTACTTTATTTGTTATGATTGTTCGTCAGCTCGCATAACTCATTCCAACCTGTGCTGCAATAATTTCGAAAAGTGTCAGACGTCGATCTCCTTCAAGAAGGTCACGATTCGTACGAATGTTTCCCTCCGTAATGCTGATTCGAGGACGGCGATCAAAATGTTGGACATTTTTAACCCCTTCACGTCCTTCTTTGAATTTTTTATGCCAGGCAAACACGGGAGCCCTTAACAGTGTTTGATCCCCGAACTATGCGCCATCAATCTTTGCAGAATTTCCACTGGTTTGACGCTTTCACCAATGAGAAATGTAAATATAATGCGTTGCGCAACTGAGACGTGCATTTGTTGCTCTGACATCGTGTTTAACAACGGCCTGCCACATTCCTACCTCTCCCATTAATCTTAGGCGCTCAGAAACAAAAGTCTTTTTCTCTCTCTCTCTCTCTCTCTCTCTCTCTCTCTCTCTTTTATATTTGATCCACCCTAGTAATATAATGTATAAAATAATAGTAAAATAAATACTAAAATGAAAAGTATTGAAAAACTGTGTCTAATCGTACTTTCCGGTATAGATGAGGAGAGTACTACGGCCACAGAAGACGAAGAGGACATGCGCGCTCGCGAACTCAGAAGGCTAGAAGTGTGGTTGAAGCATCCTACTCGCAGTTCCGACACGGATTCTGGTTCGGAAACGGAGGTGAAAATTTCTCAAGATTCTGTAGATAGTATAGCTCAAGAGTCACTTGTACTCCCTGAATCCGTTTCCGTGCAAATTCCTGACTCTATATCGTCCCAGGAGACGCGCGCAATCGATAGTGAAACTGTAATTGATCGGAACGTTATTGGCACAGAAAATGTTCAAAACTTGTTGAACGCAGAAGCGTTAAAAACCGATGTACCCACCGCAAATACAGGTCAACAGATAGAAAACGTATACGAGAGTGAAGCATGTGGAAGCGTAATTCCAGTTCTTGATTTCCCACTTGATATAACTCCAGATACAGTGATAGATAACACCGTACAATCAGGTACCGCTCCCGATCAATTTGTTAATCAGAGTAATGTCTCGAATAATACGGAAGGGGGTCACTTGGAACACGGAAGTTTCGTGGAAGAGAAGAATGCTTCTTCGAATCTAAATTCAACTCGAACAATTACAAACGATAATGATAACGATAGCAATCACTTAAATCGTACAATCATTTCTGGCAGCGAACCTTTAGGTGAACCACTATTTATCGATAACGAATCGCACCAAAAAATAACTTCTCTCGATAACGATTCAAATAATAAAGTAACCCCTGGTTTAGATGTTGCATCTCCTGCTGTCAGTAATACATTAGAAACTGAACTGCAAACAGCGTTTGCAGGAATTATGCTTCCAGATGCTATTCCATTTAGTCAGGCTAATTATGATAGTGCAATGCAACCTGGCACCGAAGAGGGTGCCTCTTTCACGGAGAAACTCCCAGATCTGGTAACCTCCTTCTCAAAACGCAGTAGAGAATCGTCGCCGTCGCCGTCGTCCTCGTCTGAAATTTACAACTCGACCGAATCGTTGTACGACGAATTATGCGTATCCGATGCTCTTGCCAAAACTACGGAAGAACTCGAATCGGATCATGTGAAAGAATTGGAAAATGACGCGTTCAAGGAAAAATACAGCGAACTGAAGCTATCGATAATGGGCCCCGAGCAAATCCCAATTGTAACGATTACTTCCCCGTCTCCGACGAATGAGAAACCGTCGGAACAAACGTCCGTCGAAGCCGCGAAATTAAGAGTTCCCAAAGAAAGTCGTCCCCAACCGGTTCAGCAGTCCGACGGAAATAGTTCGTTCGATAAGCTGAAGCGAGACCTGCGACAAAGAAAAGCGAAGAACAAGATTCCTATTGCTGAACTTCGACCATTATCTAGAGAGAATGCCCAACATAAGATGGATAAATATTTCGACACGGGTGAGAAGAAGGCGAAGAAGAATAGCACGAAGAAAAGGTCAAGCGTACAAAATACAAACGAGGAAACAATCGATGTCGAAGTTGTCCAGTTAGACATTAAACCTAAATTGTCCGACAAAGTTGAAGCGAAGGACATCATGAAATATTTTCAGAAGTCCACGCTTGAAACTTCCGATAGACCGAAAAGCGACAGCGATGAGAAATCTGGGGACTCGAGTGAGCATAAACAATCTGAAGACGAATGTGACATAAGCATGAGCATTGACGACAATGATATCGACTCTATCGCTAATCAGTTTAACCAAATAGAATTGCAGAATGAAGAAATACCTCCGATAGAGTTCGATGTTCCCTCCACGACGTTGCATTTAGAAAGCATAGATTCCCAGGATAATAAGGAAGTTGGAAACAAAATAGGAGACTTGAGAACTGTGGAAGATAAAGTTGATAGAAATATATCTGAAACGCAGTCTCCGGAAGTGGCAAATAATATTCTGGACAAACAATTACGTACAGAGATGCCAAACTTGACTTCGGAACAGATTGCTGCCGACTCGAAGAAAGAAGTGTCAATTCGACAGCTACTAACCTCTTATGATACTAACCTCTTGGAAAGTAAATCGCTTCCAGATAAACCGAACATGTCCTTCGGACCTCGTAATAAAATAGACGCCAATGTCACACAACCGAAATTACCACGACGTAAGAGTCATATTTTAAACAGTCTACTCGACATAAGTGAACCGGATACTACAACTAAACCTAGCGAAAATATTGAAATCAACAAAACGCAAACAACGTTAAGCCCACAGCTCAACAGAGCGAAGATAACGGATGTCAAGAACAAGTACAATTTACGAGCAAGCGACGGTAACTTGAACATAAAGAAAGACGATGTTGCCGATGAAATTGAAGAGTTACATAAAAATTATCAATCTTCTTGCGAACTAGCAAATCCTTCACCGAGGTACGATTCGATTGCGAAAGTGAAAGTTGTACAGCAAAATGTGGAAGCTTTGAAGAAGGTGGATAAAATAAATGTAGACAATAATGCAATTTCATTGAGCTCGTTGGACGAAGCTCCGATAAAGCCAGAAAGAAAACATCCACCGCACGAATTCAGTTCCCTAGTAAATTTGAGTTCTTCGAGTGCTTTAACTGCGCCCGAAGTTCCTGTAAGAAAAAGATCTGCGAAGCAAAAGGTTAATGTTGCGCCTGCTTTGGAGAATGTGCATCCGTCTCGCAGTACATCGGACGAAAGATTGGCTGTACCAAGTACTTCTACCGATAAACACAAAGTAGAAACGAATAGCATGAGTCAGGCGTTAGAGCGTATTGACGATTGCAACAGCGGCACAAGTTACAATTCGGATACGTTAGGAAATAGTTCTATGGAACAGAGACGTTCTTATTCCACGATGTCTCCACCATCAATGAAAACTGATCAGCGTGAATCTACGAAATCTGTACCTCCTAAGAATGATAGATCGAGAAAAGATAAATGCGTAGTGTCGTAACATATACATACATATATATGTGTATATACATATATATTTTAATTTATATACTAAGAAACCTATAAGCGCGATTGTTATATCTTTACGAAAGTGTATTTTTCAGTTTTACGATTTACATTGAAAGAAATATGCTGTGAGATACGTTAATAAAGTAAACTTAGATATTACTTATAGTTGGCTGATGGTGATACATGTATTTTCTTAAAAAAAAAAAAAAAAAAAAAAATAAGTACCCAGGGCCATTGAAGAAAAGGTAAAGCATTTTTATATATAAATCGAGTGACAATTTATTCAACTAATTTTGAATTAACAGTGACTCAAACCGATTAATCGTTTGCGCTTTGTTTAGTGTTCATGCTAAAACTGGTAACGTTAACTGACCGAATTTGTATTCATTCTGAAATTACCACCAGCCAATACTTTATTAAACAATCTCACTCTGTCATCTTGAAAGAAATACAAAGTTATCATCACGATCCATATCGCAGTAAGAAGCGTGAGTGATTACAAATTTAGGAGCATCATATACGTTTTCTTTTTTTTAATACACGTTCATGTTAAAAACTCACAACTTATTTATTAATCCGACACTGTCTCTGTTTTGTCAAGTTCTAAAACGTGTTGAATGTTCGAGATTTTACGCGCAGAACGCAACCCTGATAGAATGCAGTCTGTTCTTCAGCATTTTACATGGTCTTTCACTAATCTACTAAAAATACATTTCTGTTTTGCTGTAACACCCGAAAATGTTTACAGCCGTAACGGTATTTTCATGTACTGAAAACGATACATTTTTCTGCAGGTTGCCTCGAACGATGGCACGTCCGAAGAGAGCGAGGAGAACTCGGCCACAGAAATATCAACGGACTCTGAATTCGAGCACGACGGAGCGACTCCAACCCAGCACGAGATTCCAGAGATCACGATCAACGACTCTTACGTCAGGAAGACCAGAGGAAATTATTTAGAGCCGAAGAGAGTTCAAGTGAAAAGCAAAATGATATCGTCGATCAATGGGAACTTGAAACAGGTCGCAGAGGGGAATCTGAAATCGCAGGTGAAAACGTCACATCATCCCGTAAATTCTTCTCATCCTGAGAAGAAGGAAAGTAACTCGAACTTATTGGGGTCCAATAACGCAAACCGAGTTCCACTGATAAATCCAAGAAAAGGGGATTACTTGTTGAACCGAACTCATTCGACAGAGTGTATCGCCTCCAAGTTGTCTTTGGAGCTGAAGAAGAAGTATTTGCTTGGTGGGTCGGCTTTCGGTGGATCTGTTATGAAATCTGGATCAGCATCGAACGTGGATACTCAATTACGGAACCTGACAGATGCCATTTCTCAACACCAGAAGCTCCTGAACCCAGCGCCGGAACCTAGTCCAACGATGCAAGCATTTCTACAGGGAACTAGCAAACTACGGTCTAACAATACTCAACTGTCTCCGATATCGCCCACAGCTATGTTTTCCTCTACCCCTCCTATACAACCGTATACGATCAACCGTTCCACCCAGAATTTACTAAACAACGACAGCCGTATCTACAAGGCGACAATCTTGCCGGAAATCTCGAAAACTCAGTTGCCAGACTTGGTGAAAGAGTCTAGCATCCTGAAGTCGAAAACTGCCCCGAATATTGTCTGCAGCGAATCGAAGAGCGCAGCGGAGAAGGAACTCCAGAGAGAACAAGTTGTGCCTAGTCAAGTTAAAAGTACCGAAATACTGGAGAACGCGAAGAACTCGCAAATTATCGAGACTAATTTTACAGGGAGTATAGAAGAGAATAATGGTTTCAGGCCACGCAGTCCACTGCACGAGACGTCGATCATCGTCCCTCAAGTGAACTGGAGTAAAAACAAGGAAGAAACGAAAGATGCAGCCAGCACCGGCGATTCGGAGATAGACAGTGATTCTTTGTCTTCGAGCGACGGAGCAGAAGAAGAGGCGGAGAGCCACCAAGCGATTGCCGTCAATCTGTCTCCGCCCCGATTGCAAATCCACAGTACAGACGGAGATCTGCTTTTGGACGAAGAAGCCGACGACAAGTGCAAGGACTTCGATGACGGTCAGACGTTCGAACCGGACTCTATAGAATGCTCCCTGTTAAGAGAACAGCAGGCATTGAACCAAAAAGTAAATCCTATAGCCCGCGATGCGAACAAGACGTCCGTTGAACTGGAAATCGTGAAAAACGAGATCGAACAGTTGGAGTTGCAAGATGACGGCATTCTTGGCTTCAGCAATTGCAGCAGTCCTGTATCAGTGGCATCTACTATATCCAATAAATGCGACGATTCCGAAGAGAACGATGTCACTACGGCAGCGCTGACTGAAACCGAGTTCTCGGAGTGGGCTCGAGATGGAGAGGTTTTAGCTTCTGATGATCTACGAGACGCAGAATTCAACATCAACCCAGAATTCATTACGACTAGGAAAACATTGTCGAACAACTCCGCAAAAGTAAAAAATTACCCTTCGATCACGATAGCTAAGGAAGAAGACTTGACAGACATGGACTTGGATTCCTTTAAAATCGATAAGAAACAAAGTGTGCCTGTCAACAATACTTCTCAGCTGTTGGCGAACGGCGAAAATATAGACTTCATGGATACGGATAACGATTCGTTGCTGGATGATAGTCTACAAGATGCTTCCAATATGGTTATGCTGAAGAACAGGGGATACGTTGAGTTTGTAAATATTAAAAGCTCCTCCCCGGTCCACGTGAGCTCTCGAGACAAACTAACCGCGGATGCTCCCATAGCAAAATTAGAAATGGAGAATGACTCGTGTTCGGACGAGGAAGCCTACAACGACAGAAACGTCATAGAGATAAACCCTGTTACTATGGACGATGTCATGAACAAGCTGAACAGTACGATAAATAAGTCGGAAGATGATGAAGTTAAGGCGAGCGTAGACTCAAAATTAACTAGCCAACAAGATCGACTCATTACAGAAGCGACGAACAAAGAAATGTATCCTTCGATGGAAGAAGACAGTTTGCTGATTGTCGAACCAGCCGAAGATACTACCACGAGCGAAGTGATTACGATCCTTGCTAGTCCAGTGAATCCGCAAGTGTCGATAGTTCCAACTTTAAACTCTGAAACGCAAAACACACAGACGCAGGGGCCGTCGAATCAGGACGAACAAGCGAAAACTGTAGCAGACTCCAGCAACCCGGATTATTTGGAGTACGTGAAGCGTCTACAATCTAGAATCGCAGAGTTTAGCAACGCGAAAGACTCTATAGACGTGAGGAAATCGAAAAGGAAGAATTCAAAGTGTTCCATACAATCTCGTACAGCTGAAATGATAGCGGAAGAGATCAAGAGTCAAGAAGCTGTAGTGAACAACAGTTTTAATTCCCCAATTACCTCTAGAAAATTAGAAGAGATTAGCAGAGAAAGGTTCAAGCAGAAGAACGTGATACAGGATTTACTGATGGACAAATTGGAAGCGCACAAACAGAAATCCGCGGAGAAGAAAGCAAGAAGGGCTGCCAGAGCTTGCTCGTTCAACTCCACGCCTGCTCTTTCACCCATAAAACCGCCTCTGCCTAGCGGTTCACCGATTAGTAAATTTGTACCTACCTCGATAGGAACGCCAACGAACAGTCCGCTGCGAACCACTTTCGTTGAAGACAAACCATCGTCGGAGACGGCAACGCCTCGAGAGCCTCGACAGTTTCTATGGAAATTGGACAGCAGAAAAGGTACGAATAGTGAGAAAAATACGAACGACGTTGTTGAATCGGTGGTCGATACACCGACAGCGCATCACGAACCAGAGAATGCATTCAAAACGCCGATAGCCCCACCCAGATTGAAGCACGAGGAAGCGAAAAGAACCGCTGAGAAAGCAAGGCAAGATGCTAGGGAAAGAGCTAGATTGATGAGCGACGAAGATCTAGGTCTTAGCCCGGAAGACAAGATCAAAGAATTAAGAATGAAAGTGGCGCGAAGGCAGCTTTCTATGGAAGAGAAGAAAAGTAAAGAGGAAGTTGAACCTCGTGCCAGACTTTACAGCGCTGCTGGGGCACGAAAGGGTGGTTTGAAATTGCAGACGAGTAAAAGCACGGACAACATGAAATCTGTCGCGGAAGCAATAAACTTTGACGGTCTGTGTGCCAGCAATGCGAAATCGATGGACGAGTTGTTACGTGCCAGTGAATCCCCGAAACCTGATAATTCCATAGCAGTCGTGAAACGAGATAAAAAACAAAAGGCAAAGGACCCAGAACGAAGAAAGAGTATCATTCAGGCAGTGTCAGATTTCTTCTTCAAGAAGGACTCTTCTCAGTCGCCGACCAATCAGAAAGACAAGTTGTCTATGTTCCGCTTGTCCACTAAATCGAAAGGCAAAGTATGTATCTGCGCACTCTTCTTTTCGCTTTGTACTTTCGAAGTCTCTTCCGCTATTCGAAAAGTACAGTGTCTCCGATTTTCTTCGACTAATTAGATTCTCTAAAATGTTTCAGTTATGTAAATCGTATTCGGAAGGGTCTGATGTAAGCAACTCATAAGTCATTGATACTAATTTTCCCAGTATTAGCTTTCTTATGCCACTATTTGTATTCGTTATTGTATATCGTGCAGGTACTATGATTTTATTTTTCTTTTGCTGCACTTTATCGTCTGCTTTTTCAAGGGGTAACATACTGTTTGGCGTACAAGCTCTGTTCAGTTTCGTTTCCAGTGTACAATTGTTAAATTTTTGTCGTAGTAACAGTCTTACCTGTAAAGAAAGCATGCTGTCGACTGTATACTACAGTGTTTGTATTATATCGTTTGATTTATTTGTTTCTTCGATGTGTGCTTTGTAAAAATGTATTTAACATTAGTTTTGAATTTCATTCATAAGAGAGTTTAACAAGAAACTTCTAGGTACATATTTATAACAGATTAAATTTGTTTCTTTCTTGTCTGGGGCCAAATATCTGATAATTGTCTCTAAAAAATTATGTGTATGTGTATGTGTATGTATGTGTTCTATATAACTGCAATAACTATAAGAATTTAAGCTTCCAGTTTCTTTACAAGTTTTCACAGTTTTTTCAGTGTGTTTCTTTACAATTTCCAATATTAATCGAATAATTTTATCGTTAAAGCAATATACATATAATTTCAACAATGTGTTTCGTTTTACACGTACGCCGAAAGTATTTTCAGAAGTACTACTACAGTAAATTGTTTTTTTTTCCAGCTTGATAAAGTTACACCGCCAAAGATTAATACAAGACCAAAAAGTGTATGCGAAGGAATGCTCGCGAGGAACTTCCTCAATGAAAATCCACCACCAATTCCACCACCTCCGCTTAACTATACTATTCCTACTGCAAATGTATCAGGTAAATAGTTCTAAATACGACCACTCCAACTTGCAGGCAGTAGAAAGAGAACATTTCGCACTTATATACTAAATTATATTCAACAGACGATAGTTTATCAGAAGATGATACAAAAACGACGACAGCAGTGTCTGCGTCGTGCATGCTGAAGGCCACAGTAACCGAAGGATCGTGTAATAGTGTTTCTCGAAAACCAAAAACTACAAAACGATTAGCTAGACAAGCACAATTAAAAAGGTACGCAGTTGGTAAGGATTAAACAGTGATGCGACGTAAATAATCATTCTAAATACTTCATAGGTTACGAATGGCTCAAGAAATTCAAAGAAAACTGGAAGAAACAGAAGTGAAACAGAGGGAGCTAGAAAGCAGAGGGGTCAGCGTCGAGAAAGCTTTGCGCGGAGAAGGAGGTAACATCAGGCATTATTAGTAGTAGACTGTGTAAAGTGTAAACTGTAAACTGAGGACCGGACTGAGGATCTTCCCAGTCAGCCAAATGCTCGATTTGATTGTTTTCATTATATGTATTACTTTCATTATGGAATGTAATCGATTTACATGTATTAATCGAGTCGATGTATTAATTCGAGTCACTGTATGTACCATATTCTACTAAAGACTAATTATTAGGTATCGTATAATTATTAATATTTTATAACAGACGCCTAAATAAAATGTACGCTTTACATAGAATGTTCCGATCGCGAGGAAGCGGATTTGCTCACGGAATGGTTCGACCTGATGAAGGAACGTACCGAACTGCGTAGATACGAGAAAGAACTTTTAGTACGGGCTCAGGAGGTACAGCTTGAAGATCGCCATGACAGACTACAACAAGAACTACGGGAACGCTTAGCTGACGATGGTTAATATTTTCTTTTGTTCTTGCTTCGTTTCGATAGTTGCGAATTTATTAGCTGTAAATCTTGAACAACATTACGTAGATTAAAATGTTTCGCAATTACACAGATGACAAGAAAACCAGCGACGACGTGAAAAAGGAAGGGGAAATTTTGACAGAAATGTTGGAAATAGTCGCAAAGAGGGATTCGCTGATCGCCCTTTTAGAGGAAGAGCGACGAAGGTGGTGTAAACCTACATGCCAAACACTAATTCCCTTTCCTACACATTCAGTTGCCTGTTGTTCCTCGCACGTACCTAATTCGTTCTTTTCTCACGACTCGAAAGATACATCTTCTGTGCTCACATTACTAGTCATCTTATTCGCATACATGTTCTTTGCTAACTTGATAGAATTCTGTGTTGATCTTTACAAAGAGCCTCTAACATTTTTCAAGTTATGATGCTTCGTTCGAACGTATCGATTAACACGAATTTCATTTGCACATTTCATAAATGCAAAAGAATATCTCCGATCAATTATCGTATTATTTAATCAATTTCAAATCGATTCTCTCAGTGCAATACAATTTCAATTTACTTTTTAATATATACATGTTGTAAATGTGTTTCCTATTGAAACTAATGAACAAAACAACTTTTTTTTTTTATACAATAATTCCTTTCTGTTATCTACTTACTGTTAAGTTTACAATGCATGGTATATACAAAGTATAATTATACAAAGCATGAATTACGAGATACGTGAAGTATACAAAGCATGAATTTTTTATAAATTCTTTCTATGTAGTTGAAACTTTGATCATGATCCAACTGCGCATGAAAGTCCTTTATACACAATTTTATTTATTTTAAAGTGAAGTGTTTATTATATTTATATACATACATGGCTGTATTGTAACGCCAATGTAAGAATAAATAATATCTGAATTGTATTAAAAATTATTTTTTAGTTGTGTACACAGTTGAAAGATATTTATAGCGTCATTAGATTGTAGTGATGTAACTGTTGTTAAATTTTTAATTATCCTTTGGAGGATACTCTGAGACTCTAAGAGGAATAAAATATATTATTATATGTGTTTATGGTAATTATTCCTGAAAAAACACATATCACATATCTAATTAGATTTTTGAACTTGAACGTTTCAAAGAATGAAAATCTATTGTATACTTTTCTGTAGACCCACTTAATTTAACCGTGACAATGAGACACGTGAAATTTTGTCGCATAACAAATTATTTAAATGTTCTTCTTTTTTTTTTGCTTGTTCATTAATAAATAACAGAGATCTATCATCTGCACGAAATAAAAGGTGTTACCAATGCATCTTGTTTTAAGATTTAGCAGTTAATAGAAACATACTTTTCTTTTAGGTATCAAGACGAAGATCGCGACCTTGAAGCTCAAATGTTGGCTAAAGGCCTCAGATTAACACCGATAAAAAAGTGTGGTCCTAAGTATTCGGTTTAATAGGAAACACATTAATGTTGTACATATACCCAATTCTATATATATATATTTTCATTGATGAATTTTAACAATTAACTGAATTAATGATACTGTAAATAAGGTAACTTATACCAATCGCATCTTGAGTTGCAAATCATTTTTATGCATACCGAAATATACATTGAATTATAAGTCTCGTTTGCGCATATAAACGAATCGTGCATATTACCACTTGTACAAGCACAGACCAAACGTTCTGTTTTTTCAATTATTCACATTATAAATCGTGTAGAACAGACTTTTGTTTAAAATCATACGCACCGCGCATTCTTTCGAAAGTCTAGTTTATTGACGATAGTTTCATTGACAGTCTCTTCAAATTGTCCAAACAAGTGGAATTGTGTAATAAACAAACTTCGTTCCATATTGCTTAAAACGTAAGGTAAGACGAATCACGAGTAATACGATTACAAATATTTTATACGACCACAATGCAAATAATTGCACGCGCATCGTGCAATCTGTACAGAAACATGATGTCACATACGGATTTTAACAAATAGCTTGTCGATACATATACGGTTTTGGAGAAAAGGATAAAACGCAGTGCATGTTTTGTGTATTGCGTGTATTTGAAACAAGGAAATGTGCATTTTGTATGTTCCATGTGTTGCGTGCCATCTCTAGAGCGAGCATACCAAGGTGCGAGTTTATGGATCACACAGCAGAGAAGGGAGAGAAAGAAATGTAAGCCTTGAATTGAACAAACAGAGAAGACACTGTGTTTATTCTCGACTTTTACCATTTCTGTTGGTACGTCGCATTTCACAAAAGAGTAAGCATATTCAACGGAAGAAATTAAAATGATCTACGACAAGCCTAGGCGACGCTGGCTCGCGGAACAGATGTTGCTGCTACTCCTCTTCGGGAGGGAGAGAAGCAGCCACTTCCCATCTTCTCCGCAAGAGAAGGAGAGAAGCAACCACATCTTTCCACAAGCCAGTGTCGCCTAGGCCTGATCTACGAAAAGAGGAATTTCTGTGAAGGGGGTAGACTTGTTTCTCGATAACGCAAACATGGGATTTTTCAGCAGTCAGAAGCGCTAGATAAAAGATCAATCTAGGCTGCGATCGCCCTCAAAAGTCTTATTTTTACGTTACAAGGCGTAATTTACGTTATTCGGAAGTATACAGCTACGCATGTAGCTATTTTCATAAAGATGCGACAGCCACATGCTGCCGAATAATGCAAATTGGATGTCTTAATCCACAAGCATTACCCAGAGGCAAATAGGAAGTCCCATAATTTAACATTGACATTCTACATCTATATTAACACTTTATCTACCGGTAGCCTATTAATAGGCTTTACAATAATTGTGCTGTACCAAATGGAAGCTTGAAAATCTTCTTTTACACAATAATCCCGAAAGAAATGATTGGATTATGTTATTGAGGATGAGTTGTTGGTTTATGATTAAAGTTATCGTTCCTTTTAAAAAATCCTCAGCCATGGACCATTGACTTTCAACAGTTACAGAAGGCCGTTGTTTTAATTTCATCCACTGAATATGCTTACTATTTTGTAAAATGCAACGTACGTTCCTCAAATTTGTCTGTACTCCTGCTTCTTCGGAAATTCGCCTTGGTGTCTCTTTGAAATTCGAGGCGACTCGTAAAACTTTTTCAATAAGTTTCTGGGTTTTCCAGCACATTATATACAGCACAACGACTTTTATTCAATAGTTTCGAAATTTTACTAATGCTATAAGTTTCTGACCGCAAAAGTACTATTTGGTCGGCTTCACTTTCATCTAACGTTTCTCTACGATCCATTACTTCTTTATTGTTTAGGCGAATACAATATATTGTAAATACATAAGTAGACTGCGGATCTTTATGCAAAATAAAATCTTTCTACCTGAATTGCAGCAATCTAGGGTGCAATAAATATTTAACTTCTTCTTAAATATGTTTAAAAGGCTGAAAATAATATAATAGTATGTTTAAATTCTTCAAATATTTTTACAAATGCATAAAATCCACAGGCTAATTATAAGCAAAGGAACAGATTTTTACTTCTGTGCCTCTTTGCAAGACGAATACATCGTCTTCACATTTCTTTCTGTTCCTTCTCCGTTGTGTGTTCCACAAATTCATTTGATATGCTCGCTGTAGACACACGATACATAGACCGTACAAAATGCACATTTCTTTGTTTCAGGTATACATAATATACAAACATACACAATGTTTTATCGTTTTGTAAAGCAGTGTATATTTTGTCAGCGTGAAATATTATTGACCGTACCCCGTAAGCAAAAATCCCTGTTTCTGACCAGGGACTATCCGCGCGGCAGGGCTCGTAACTTGGACCACGGCCGAATTTTGGCCGAATTTTGGCCGAACCGACCCTCGGCCGATTTTTGGCCGATTTTTGGCCGATTTTTGGCCGAATTTTGGCTGAATTTTGGCTGAACCACCGTGCTGCCATCTTACAGCGGCCCGAAATCGGCCAAAATTCGGCCAAAATTCGGCCGAGGGCCGGTTCGGCCAAAATTCGGCCGTGGTCCAAGTTACGAGCCCTCCCGCGCGGATAGTCCCTGGTCAGAACCTTGGCCCAGTGGGCTTAGAGCCGCTTCGAGGGACCTTCAACACAGTGCCCGTCTCGCTACCTGCCCTCGGCCCGCCGGGCTCGTGTTCAGCCAGAGACGGCCTGGTTGACTGGGTAGTTGTGAAATCATTTATCATGGAAAAGATCATTTTGCCTTTCGTGTACAGTGTACATTAATCAAACTGTAATCGTTATACATAACACATGCATACAAACTCGATTATCGTATACATGAAATGTTGTATTTTGCAATACAAAAGAGTGATAATAGTAAATATTGTTTACATATACACACGTGCATCATATGTATATTCTATATAATTCAATAAGATGTAGAAATCTATTTTTATGTTTACAAGGAGAGGGGTAAACGAAATGTACGAAGATGAATTGTGAAATAATAATAAGCCGCAAACGTGTAAAATTTTGTATGAAATGTAATCACAATTGGAAAAAATGAACTTGTATTTATAATCAGAATAAGATTTTGAAGTGAGCCTCTGATTTCCTTGCTCTATTCAATGTATAAATATCTATTTAAATACATATGTATAATTGTACGTACTTTAATTCATACATATTTACACATATATTGTATATGTGTATGTACGGCTGAGAGCTCACAAGAAGGTCCCTGGCAGGCAGGAATGCGGAGACGTAGGCAAGAATGCGCGCCCGATTGGTTAGCTTGGAAGGAGCGCGCCTTCTATTGGCCTGTATTGACCGAAGCGGTCACACACACACACACTACTACTGCTACGCAGAACGATAGACCCCTCTTGCCTCTGTGAAGGGGGGACCTTCTTGCGAACTCTCAAATACACAAATGCATAATATGTAGTTCACCTCGTTAGTTGTTACATACATCGAAAGCAAGCTGCCAATTTTTTAGCCTCAGGAGTTAGACATTAGAGCAATTTTAAATGACGTAGAATGATATAATAAATATTTACTAAATGTAAATAAATACAATTGATAGAAAAATTTCCCCGTATAAGCGTTGCTAAACAAAACTTTCAAGTGCAAGTAGAATATGTAGTAGTATGTAAAACTATTTTCATGTAATAATAATGCTCTTCTAGATATGTTGATAAAATATACATATACGCAATACGAAATATTTAGGACAGAAGAAAATTCAAGCGCATTATCTTCAAACGCGAATTGTTGACTGGTACATAATAACAATTTCAATTACAGACTAACACATACTGAATGTCATGGTACCGTTTAGAACTCCCACGATTATAATCGTATAAGGATACGCCAGTTAAATTGAGGAATACGATAAGTTTAAAACTAACAACCAATTTTGTTTTTAATGTATCCACGCACTTTCTAGTTTGATACTAGTCTTATTTTGGATATATCTATACATATAGTGTACAATACACATATAATATATTATGGCTTAATTCTACTTCATTTAATATGATCATTTATACTATTTATCAAAATATCTTATCAAACATCGTGCCTAATGATTGTAAATTAATTACCCAATTCCTCCAAACACTAAAATACAATATTAAACGATATTCGGAAAACTGTATTATCATTTTAGGAATCACGTGTGCCTAGAAACTGGAATTGTGCAACATATGTAATCGAAAAGAAATGTAAACTGGGAGCTCATGTGTTCATTTTAAGTTTTTGTGAATCCTGATGAAACTGTGTAATTTTTTACAAATAAAGCTAGTCTCTTAAAAAAGAATAAATACAAAATATTAAAAACTGTGTAACGTTTATTAAAGCACAATTACATGTATTTCATCTAATTTCTATGGTTGAAACTGGGCTTCTTAGCAATCATGAAAATTTTATAAAAAATTCACCCAATAAAACTATCAGTAATTATTTATTATTTGAACAAGATATATTGCAGCCTAATGATCCAAGAAGAAAAATGAACAAATTTATATTATTTCAAGTTCCAAATTACCTTGAAAAACGCATAAAAGATTCAATCGTTTCCGAGATAATCTGTAGATCGTATGTATAATTTCTATATGAATCTCACGTGCAGTTTATTGTTGTTTAAAACATATCTGTATACGCGTACGTATTCGGTCGGAATTTAAATTTGAATTAGTCACGTGACATTTGAATATTTTTAGCGGGCTGTTGATAGAATCGCAAAAGCGCAGGATCGACCAATAGGAGATAGAGTATGAAGATATTCGTTAATCGCACGGTGGGGAAAGGGAGTGACGAGCGACTACGAATTACAATTAGCGACACAACAGATGAAAGCGTGACGTGAATACGTCGGCTTGCCATACCGCGTCGAGATAATGTCGTTCGAGAAGAGAAACGTTGTCCGTTTGTAAAGGCAGGGTAGACGGAACGCCCCGTAAATTAATTCGGGCATTGTTTATTCGTGTGGTTGCCAGAAAATGGAAGCAGACTATCAACCAACGCTCAGCCCAACGCGAACTTTGACAGGTGAGTGTTCTTCTGTGTGAACTGTCAGGATCGGGATGATTGTTGACGCTGGCCAAGGTGTCAAATAAACGTCACGTCAAATGCTTCTTCTCTACGAAATGATCGTTGTTGAAAATTCATCTGGCAAATCGACACAGATCTTTCTTGTGTTCGTTCCAGCGACAAAACGTATGTACATTCACGATGGACCTCGGTCTCCTATGTGGACACGCACGTCGATAACAGATGAATAATTTCGCGTTTCGAGACGATAGTGCGTATCGCAAAATCGGTGACCGATCATATATCTTGTCACAATCCTGTCGCCTGGTTTCAACGTACACACGTATCGCTAGAAAATTTATTTTTAATCGTTAAACGAGTCCATCATGGTTTGTAAACATCGACGAAACCCAATCAAATCTTTATCGGTGATCGTATGCCGTGTAATGCGATCGGGAAAACGATATATAACGTGAAACCGCGAGATGTATACAACACATCATAATTTGTTATGATACCTCTTATGTAAAACGGGTTTCCTTATCATTTTTTCTTTTTTCAATTACCGTTTGCTAATTTTTAACCCGTATTTTGTCAACCAAAATGTATAGATTATGTAAAACCTTTCTGTATTTCTATAATCTGTATAAGATCATAAATTAACATATTAGCGAGTAAAGAATGGACATTCAGAGAAATTTTGTAATGTTTTTCAGAGGAACATTAACAAATTGTTGAAAGAAATACAGCAAATATACTATTGATCAGACAAAGAACTACATCGGTCGGCGTAATCATCTCCGACTCATCGATGCATATTTGGTATAGAGAATAATGCGCATCCTTTTGTTTTTGTAATAGCAATAACTAATGAAGTCGAAGATCCGTACCCAAGTTTGTCAGACTATCACGATTATGAGCCCAACTTGGAGTTCGACGACACCGAGTTACAGACTACTTCGAATAATGGTAAGGTATCTCGATTTCTACATTGAATGCATTACCGTTTCCGTAGAATCGTTAGACACTTTTCTAGGATTGCAAGGGTGCGGGATGCGTCTTCTCATTTCTCGATAATGCACAAATCGGCTTTTTCTAGATAAAAGATCAGTCTAGGCCGCGATCGCCCTCAGAAGTCCTATTTTTAAGTTTACGAGACGTAATTTGCATTATTCGGCAGCATAATTCGCACTATTCGGAAGTATCCAGCTGCACATGTATTGGGTTGTTGCATATGAAATGTCCGATTTTAGAATGCATCTCTTAGAAAATGTTTCAATGAAGAAATGCTATTACAGTCTATAGGTTTATTAATATTAGGTAGGAAAGAAAGTTCTTGCAGTTTTTAACTATTAAATTCAAATGCGAGAGAACAGAAATGTGAACATTCGTGTTTTGTCAACGTCCAGTTGATCGTGCGTATGTTTGGGCCCTAAACTAAACAGCTATGTGGATTTATCTAGGATGGCTCTGTGCGTTTATCTAGGATGGTTCCTGCCAGAGACGATCTTGAACATCTGTTCGTCATCCGTAACAACGTAAATGACTGTAATATCTTATTTTTACCGTAATACAATCAAGAAACTTAAAATTTGTAGATAGAATACATTGGGTTCTCAAAATTGCATTTGTTTAATATCATTGCTAAAAATTGGACATTTAATGTTGTTCGCAGGGTCAGGGAAAATTTGAAATGATTATTTACTATACAAAAAAGTACATAGACTGTGGATTTTATGCATTTATTAAAAAAACTGTTGCATTATTTTCAGTCTATTGAACACATTATGAAAGAAAATAAATTTTCACTTGTCTCCAAGAATAATATGAATTACGCCTCGTAAAGTCGTCGGCCTAGATTGATCTTTTATCTAGCGCTTTTGACTATTGAAAAACCCCATCTTTGCATTATTGAGCAATGAGAAGGCACATCCCGCACCCTTGCAATTCTAGAAACGAGTCTACCTCCTTAACACATCTACCGGTGATTATTCCATAACTGCTGAAAGTCGGTGATCCATGGCTGAGGATTTTTTAAAAGAATCCTTACATAATCTAATAATTTCCTTTAGGATTATTGTGTAAAAGAAGATTTTCAAGCTTGCATTATTGTGAAACTTATTAATAGGCAACCGGTAGATAAAGTATTAATGTTGAATAATGGGACTTTCTATTTGCCTCTGGGTATGCTTCTGGATTAGGACATCCAATTTGAAACATTTGCGCGGAACAATTTGCATTATTCGACAGCATGTAGCTGTCACAGCTGTACGCTTCCGAATATTGCTTGTTACTTGTACGTATGTTCCACGATCGTCGCAGAATATAATGAAAATAATGGTTTTATAGCTGTGCAACTGTTAGAAGAAAAATTGGATTTGATTAGCAGTAGCGCCGGTACCAGGATCGATTATCTGGAGAGTCCAGTGAGCGATGGAACGATCGAAGAAAACTTTGAAGAAGCTTTGGTAGATGCTCCAGTTATCGAATCCGGTGTGTGACCTTTTATCTTCTGTTAGTAGCCACTAAATGTCATGGCATTTGGGGCATAGCAGGTGAATTATGTAGACCATTGTACAGTTTATTCATTGCATGGTATAACAATGCACAGAAGCGAGAGTTATATTATCGAATTATATTGGGTATCTTAACAAAATTCAAGGGAAAAAGACCATTAACGTTGAACTGTTTTCTGAATATAATTCTTTATGATGAGTAGCGGAGGATCTTGCTGCATTGGACGGTGATCTTGCGGACGAAGAAGATTATATTGATATATCGAGATACGGTATTGTTGAAGTGGTCGGAGACGACAGTGCCGGTCGCAAAGTAATAGTTGTGTCCGCGTGTAAGTTACCTCCTGTTGGAAAAGAAGCATTTAATCACGCCAAACTCCTCAGGTTTGATCATTTTTTAATTGAATGTTCTTAACACTTAGGTTTACACAACAGGAATGTGTCTATCCAAATTTTTGGTAATTTTTCCAATAATACCAGGTCATTCAGAAAGTTCGTAACCTAACACATAGATGATATTGGTAGTAGCAAAAACATATCGTTGTTGAAAATATCCGTCCTTGATGTGAATGTACGATACATTCCAAAACCAATGTTCCCAAACCTCGAAAAATTCCTACATGGCAGGCGTTTTTAATCAAATGAAGAAGTTCTAGCAGCCGTAGATGAGTATTTTAGAGGTCTCGAGGAAAATTATTTCAGAGATAGGGTAAATGAATTAGAAAATCGCTGGAAGAAACGTAGTGAGCTTTAAGGGAGAATATACCGAAGCATAAATGTATTTTGAATCATTATTTCATGTCATTTCAATCGTTAGGTTACCAATTTTGTGAATTACCTAGTAGGTATCCAAAGAAATAAATTTGGTAAATAATTCCTTAGGGAAGCATCTTAACAATCTTAATAATCGTAAATTAAGAATATTAGAACCCGTCAAAATGACGTAAACCTAGTGTTAAAGATTATCCATTGCTCCGATAAATATGTAACAACGTATTTATGTAACAGGTATCTTACGCATACTTTAGACACATTTGTGGAACAAGACTATAGCCTCGTTTATTTTCACTATGGTCTCACTTCGAAAAATAAACCACCATTATCCTGGTTATGGCAAGCGTATAAAGCATTCGATAGAAAGTATAAAAAGAATTTAAAAGCTTTGTATCTAGTACATCCAACCAATTTCATCAGGATCGTATGGCAAATATTTAAGCCAGCCATTAGGTAACTGTTTCTTTTATTTTCGGATATTAAATAGCTCCCCGCATCCGTTGCGTTAAACGTTGTTCTGTTTGATTGTTTTCTTATTATTTTAGTGCGAAATTTGGTCGGAAAATGATGTATGTTAACTACTTGGAAGAACTGGCACAATATATTAACCTCGATCAACTTATTATACCTCCTCAAGTAATAGAGTAAGCAGTTTTTCTATGATTATATTTTGGTTCGTCTTGTTTTCTTTATAAACTCATAATAATTGTTTATATTCATTGTAGACATAATGAACAGCTAATGTTAAAGAACAAAAAGAATTTGCCCACAAGTCCACCTCAGAGTACGGTAACAACTCCAGTTGGTACCACTCAATTCGGAGCGAGCCTCCTTTTCATAAAGGAAAACAACAATAGGGATCCCATACCACCAATAGTGCGGCAGTGTGTTGAATTTCTCGATTCTCCTGACGGTAGTACTACTCAACTAATCATCGGACTGCGGATCTTTATGCATTTATAACAAAATTGACGAGATGAAATTCAAAATTGTTGAAAAATTTGAAAAACTGAATATGTTAATATACAACATGATTGAGAAGGGAAGAAATAACATTCAATTTAGTTTCTATTTCTTGCAATCGATGCAGACAATTTTGATTTTGCATCAAGATCCGCAGTCTAATAAACATTTTTGTAATCGTATCGCCAACGATAACGTGTAATAATAATGTTGACATCGTACTCTTGCAGCATTAGAAACAGAAGGAATCTTTAGACGATCGGCTAATGTAGCAGTAGTTAAAGAACTCCAGAGTCGTTGCAACCAAGGGTTACCCGTCGATTTCCATGGGGATCCACATATAGCAGCAGTTCTTCTCAAAACGTTTCTACGCGAACTAGATGAACCACTTATGACATATGAATTATACGATGAAATCACACAATTTCAGAGTATGTATTTTCTTTTTCGCTGTATCTCCATTGTTCGTAGTTTATAGAAATGTTATGGTGTATCAATTTTATTTTATGGGTTTTGCACTCCGAATTCACCCTTTTGCAAGTCAATTTCACCCATTAAGAATATTTAAAATTAATTATTTATTCATATACATAGACTAGATTATACATATATTGGTTGGAAAGAAAGTTCTCGCAGTTTGTAACAATTAAATTCAAATGCACATATCTAAGCTGAAACAAAACTTTATTAATCGAAATAAAGACCATTGCAACCAATGCACTTTTGCCAACGAGAAACAAGTTTTGTTATTCCGGTTGAATAAAATGCTGGAGTCCTGGAGGCGACAAACTCGTTGAATGCCGTTGCAGCATCTCTCTGGGATTTGAAGCATTTCTCACGCAAGAAGTTGCCGAAGTGCTTGAGAAAGGTGATCGCAATGGTCTTTATTTTGATTAATAAAGTTTTGTTTCAGCCGTGAGATATGTGCATTTGAATTTAATTGTTAAAAACCGCAAGAACTTTCTTTCCAACCTAATATTTATTTAGATACACGTTCATTTTAAAAATTTATTAATCAGAAAATTGCTAAAATTAATATACATATCTACACACAGTTGTCAGTTTTATTCATTTTCAAGTTAATGAATTGGTGGTAATTACTTTTAAATAAGTATTTCATGTACATCCTTGCAATAGATCAAAATTTTCCATTTCTTAACAATTGATTTACATTTGATTTTTTTTACAAGAACTTAAAAATACTTTCTTTGTAAAAGATTGAAATTGATGTGGAAAAGAGTGAAATTGATTTGCAAAAGGTTGAAATTGACTTGCGAAAGGGCGAATTTGATTTACAAAAAGGTGAAATTGGTATATCAACAATTTAGCGAGCAAGAAATAATATTACGTCATCTTCCCACACATCGAGGAGCAGGCCGATCCCGCATACATTGGCGTAAACAGGATCAAGTTGTTGCACTCGCTTGTGCTTATCCATTAATGGGTTACGATGACATAATATTATTTCTTGATTGTTGACGCAACGCTCTTCCGTTATTCCTCACTGTACTGCGATATACAGTACCGCTAAAAAGTATCCGGACACTTGCGAAATGTGTAATAGCAACGCATAAAAGTTACTTACGCATCTAAAATAGTGACTAAAATCGATCTCTATTACTTTCTTATGTAGTAGAATATTTAACGTTTTAACTGAAAAACTACCTACAGTTACTCGAATTAATATTCGGACGCTCTACAAAAGACGATAACTTAATTAATATTGTACTATACGATTTGAACTTTTTTGGGAAGCTAGAGCAATTAGTTTACTTACAATTAGACCTACAAAATGTACTTTTTAAATTTTCAATATAGGCCCACATAAAAAAGTTGTAAAATGCAACTTTTAGTATTTTTTCTACAATTCCGATCAATTGCTATTTTTGAAAAAATTTCTTCTCACATCCTGTAGTAAACTAATTGCTCTAGCTTCCCAAAAAAGTTCAAATCGTATAGTACAATACTAAAAAAGTTATCGTCTCTTTCAGAGCGTCCGCATATTAATTCGAGTAACTGTATGTGGAAACTTACCAATATTAGTCTGGTAAGATTAAATACAAGATTCGTCGACGTATCCACCGCGATTAGATATTACCGTTTGCACTATTCGCGGCAATCTTTCTATTAGTTTTTTATTATTACTATTTGTATCGAAAAAAATTCTCTGAATTCACTCTGCACCTTAGAAATGAAACGAAGTGAAACTTGAAATCCTTTCAAGCACCGATACCGTTCCACTAGATTTCAGCCGAATATCTCGAAAAGTATGACAAATATTAAAAAAGTGTAACACACGTGTCCAAGGATTTCGAGGAGGAAACAGGGGGGGGGGGCAGTATCAGTTTTTTATTTGGGTGGCGTTTTCAAGGTCACTTGAAGGTCAACTTTGTTTTTTCAAATGGAAACCTATATCTCTTATAGACACCACTTTTGCACAAATTTTTTAAGATATTTTTCAGTTTATCTTAAAAAATAAGGGTTCAGCGTAAAATCGAACTTTATCACGCGATAGAGCAGACTTTTTTTATCTTGAGAAACTCCCCTTTGAAGTTTGCAACGTCGACGTTTTTATCGAACCAGAAAGCGAAATATCTCCGCCCGACATGAGTTGCCGCCAGTGACAAATCTTGTCAGTACCAGTGCTCACCACTAGCGCGGTCGTTCGAGCCGGGGGGATACGGCGCGGAGCGGCAAATGACTGCGTTAGTGGTGAGCGCTAAAATATTTCTATGTATTTCAGATCTATCGAAAGATGAACGTCCAAGAAAAGTGAAAATATTAATAATTTCCCATTCATAAAATATTTCTATTTCAGCTCTATCGAAAGATGAACGTCCGAGAAAAGTGAAAATATTAATACTTGAGAAACTCCCGGAGGATAACTACCAAGTTTTAAAATATATTGTACAGTTTTTATCAAGGGTAAGAGATAATGTTATTTGAATATTTCTACTCGTTCGTTTTTCTGTTATAAATAATATAATTTGTGGTAAAACATATATATATATATATACATATATACTGTCCCAACAGGTAATGGATAGATGCGATTTAAACAAAATGACATCCAGCAATCTTGCTGTGGTATTTGGTCCAAATCTTGTCAGAGCACCACCGTCACGTGGAATGTCACTCTCAGCAATAGGACCTATTAACCAATTCATAGATTTTCTATTCATTCATCAAGATACGATATTTATTATTTAAAATGATTCTAGAAGCAAATTTTGGAGGCCTAATTTGAAACGAAATTAGTACTTTATGTATGTTATAGAAGAGAAATCCTATCAAAGTTTGCTGCCAAGTTCGATATTGTATAAACTAACACAAACTAACTTCGAAGGAAAATTTTATAGGGTTTTTAAGTGGAAGGTTCGTGACAAGTATTTCAGATATCTTCATCCTGTCCTAGAGTATAAAAGAAGGAACAAAGGAACGATCTTATGTAATCAGTTTTTCTAACTCTTCGAAGTCATATCAAACTTGTTGGAACTTGAAGAACGAACATAACAAATCATGTATAATATTCATATTTAATTATAAACATCCGTACTTCGTTGATTAAAATATTTTTATATTTGAATATACAAACAGAGAAATATTTGCATACCTACTAATGCCACAAATAGCGCTTAGTTATACAATCTGCACAAGATTTTTTAATGAATTGGTACGTTGATTTCAGGAATAAAAACAATACTGATTATATTGAAATAATGTAGGGAGAGATCCGAGTAAATACTAGATGAGAAACGTTTAAACGTACATGGAAATTAATGGTATACCAAAGATACATGGAAATCTCAAACAATTATGGTAAAAGTTAGAATTAGTAGGTTATTATGAAAATAGAAGGAGTACGGCTATCTACAGGATGCCTTGATCGCATAATTTTATTAATTTATAAGGGAAGTGAATATTATATGACAAGATTTGTAGAAATTATCATTATTTAAGGTTTAATTATATATATCTTGTTATAGTTGAATAATATAGCCAAAGCAAAATATAACGAATTAGTCAGTGTCGATAGCAGTGTATGGCAGGCATCCTTTGTATTGAAATTGTGTACATACGTACGAAAATTGATGAAAATGTAAAATCGTAGTCGAATTAAATCGGATTTGTCTTTTTAATTGTAGAAACACGAGAAACAATGAGTTTTTGAAAGGATTGCAATGTACACCGACAAATTGGATATATATACATTGCAATCAAATTGATTACCACATAAATGCAGTGTAATTAGCATGCTTATGTGATGTTTGATCCATAAGTTTGTACACAATTACAGCTTGTAAAATAACAACTATGGAAATATTATAGGAAGAGAATGATCTATATTCAGCGCTCGGATTTACTTACTCGCGACTCGCGACGCGCCCACGCGTCTCGCTCCCTGTGGCGGCCCTAGTTCGGAGCTCCTCAGGCGCGTTCCATACACGCTATTCGTGACGCCTAGGAGAACTAGGGCCTCCACGGGAAGCGAGACGCGCGGTCGGGTCGAGGGGGCGTAACTTTCGAAACTCAGTCGTCGCGAGTAAGTAAATCCGAGCGCTGATCTGTATGATTGTTTTCTCGTTCGAAATAATAATGGAAATTAAAACGAAACTGTTACATTCATTATTATTTGAACATTAACGATTAGATTAAAAGTAATTGTCAGGGTATTATGTAATGTACTGTTTAGCATAATACGTCTATTATCATTTCTATGATAACAGACTTACATATACTAATCATTTCCAGATTTAATACGTATCTTTGTACATTTTCTTAAATAGTCCTGCCATTATGGGCTTCTGGGATAAAATAGAGGCTAATCGCCTGATACAACTCTTTTTGTTATAAAAAAAAGGCTAACCCAGACCTATATAGAACTGATACAATTTAATTACATTCCTCCTTATTATTGGTAGAATAAAATTACCGTAATAAAGCATGATTATTTCTACAAGAACTAGGATAATTAATATGTTATTAAGAGTGTATATGTTACAGAATTAATAATTTCTCATCACTTTTTCAATGTTCCAAATTAATTACTTGTTCATAAACGGCCATGGGGAAGTCCATCCATAAATTTACACGAAACTAACGATAAAGATTATGTTTAAAAACTAATTAATCGTTGCGAAAGATAGTTATGTTGCTACAGTAGATAGATCTGTGGATCTTGAGATCCACGTATGTACCTGTGATAGTGTAGAATATATTTGTCTTTTAGTCTCATGAATGCCGTGCATGTAATTAAATTAAGGTAACTATATATTTTCCAGCAGTCTTTTACTTTGTAACTAATTTATAGATTAATCGAAATTGTGAACTATAATATAAAAACGACACTTCTATAAAATAAACGATAAATAACATTCCCAAGAAGTAACATCAATATTACGCGAATATTATGTGTATGTTAATTAACTTTTTATTAAAACACAATGGTATTTAAATATACGTACATTTATATGACAGAAATACATAGATCTGGTAATTATGATCAATTTTCCAGCTACACGATATACACGAATAACAAACGTATTTGGTTTACGAGTGAACCGAGAGATGATCTGTTAATGTAATGAAATATTGAAATACATGAAAATCAACTCTGAAAATAGTCAGTATTTCTTATGGTACGCTCAGTTAAATTATTTTTAGGCATCGCAATTTATATATATATATACCTATATATATACCTATATATTTATCGCTCTATTCAACGAAATAAAATATTACAAATTTCATGATGTACATAGCTTATCAGTCGCTTCCTTTATAGACTTTGTACAATAATATATATTACCAATATTAATATGTACATTATTAAAACTGAGCATGATCAAGATATTTTTTGCATGATTGACTTCTCAGCAGAGAAAAAAAACATGTCGAGCGCACTGCAGAATGCCTACGATGGAATGGATTTACTAGGATTTAGGGCTGTTACTTCCCCTCGAAGGTCGAACATTTCGAAGCTTCGATTTCAGAAACTTCGAAGGTGACGAGTAGACTGCGGATCTTTATGCGTTTATGGAGAAATTGGCTAGGTGAAATATAAAACAGTGAAAAATTAGAAAAATCTAAAAATAGTGTTATGTTGTGTTTCCAGGTGTAAAAAACTATTGGGGAATGAAATAAATTTTTATTCAACTCCTGCTGCCCACAATCGCTGCTGAACATTTTTATTTTGCATAAACATCCGTAGTCAATTAGTGATGAGAATCGAATTTTCGAAGCTTCGAAATTCGAACCTCCGCTCCATGGTAAATTAGTTATTAAAGGATTAAAAGAAACGGAGTTTCGGAGCTTTGAACTTCGAAATTAAGACTTGCCTTAGAAACTATCATCTGGTTTTATGACACCCAGACAGGAGCAGATAATGCGCAACATAGTTTCCATCGGGCTCAAATTACTGATCATGGATACTTCCGTGGTCTGGCTCCGAAAGAAAATCGATTTCTGGCCAGCATATTCGTAGAGCCATAATTGCACAAGTCCATGGCATGCAGAGTGGGCTCGACAAAGCTCCTCTTTCCGAGGCAGTCTGTACAAAAGTATCGTAATACATACATCTTTCTGCATTGTACCAATGCGATTAAAACGATTCGTTAACGCAATTGTGTATAATCATTGTATGATCATTTTATAAAACTATAAAAAGAATTTGAAAAAAAATATTACAGCAGCCTGCAAGACAATTAAATGTTTTGTATATACATACAATAATGATTAGAATTAGAAACCGTAGCATCTGAAATTAAGATGCTTGCGAAGAGCCACCGCAACAAGAACTCTTAACTGGTTCTGCTTGTTCAGCCTCGTCTTCTACTACAACGACATTGCGCCGTGCGCTACTTGTCCTCGTTAGCGTTGACTTCTGTTCTACTTCGTCTGCGTGCTGTATCATTCGTCTTGTCAAGTCCGAAAACATGTCTTCGATATTTTGATTTAATTTCGCAGACGTATGAAAATGCATAGCTCCTACTTGTTTGGCGTACCTAACGTCACACAAATTTTATATTAACGTCGCGAACTTGTCGAATCCACACATCCAGTTACGATACAGTGTTTTCTCGATAAATATCCGAAATGTCTGGCCGTTAAGCTGAAACTAATATCTTGATGTCCCTAAATATTTTTAACATGTCCACTGCTTCAAATTGTACGTGTCCATTTTTGCGATAAATGCATAAAATCCGCAGTCTACTCGTTACACAAGTAAATATCATCGGAATTTTATCATATTTGGTATCATTGCCTTCGTAACTTCAGTACGTCACGAGATATTTCCGTTATCGAATAAACGAAACACCCTGTATATATGTATAATTGCAAGTTTCTGTCCTCTGTAATGGTAAAAAAATCTCGATACACAGAAGACAGAAAGCTGAAATTTGGCACACAGGTAGCCCAAAGTTAGCTCAAAGGGATGCACGAATATTTCGGCTTCGCAGCCCAGAAATGGACTTGGTTTTATACATTACTATCACATTCACTCATTTCCATACCGCACACATATGGTAAATACATACATTGCTGTTCTCTGTCTCTTTCTGTCAGAATTTGAATTACATCTGCTTGCACCCTTGCAATCCTAGACACGGGTCCACCCCCTTAAGGCGGTAGACTCGTTTCCAGGATTGCAAGGGTGCGGGATTCGCTTTCTCACTTCTCGATAATACAAACACAGGGTCTTTGAGTATTCAAAAACGCTAGATAAAAGATCTAGGGCGCTATCTCTCTCAAAAGTCCTATTTTTCGTTTACGTAGCTATGAAAATGCGTTAATCATGCAAATTACGCCTCGTAAACGAAAAAATAGGACGTTTGAGGGAGATAGCGCCCTAGATCGATCTTTTATCTAGCGTTTTTGACTACTGAAAATCCCCGTGTTTGTATTATCGAGAAATTAGAAGGCGAATCCAGCACCATTGTAATCCTGGAAAAAGGAGTCTTCACCCATAACAGAAAAATTAAAAGAAGAATACAATTTTTATTTGGCTCCTGTGTCCTGCGATCAATGCAAACATTTTTTATTTTGCATAAAGAACCGCAGTCTACTAATGAACAATGAAATTTTCGAACATGAGGAAGAACAGCGTACGGGAAATCCTTTGAACTGTGCCTGCGTGCTGCCTCTCTCCGCGTCTAAAACTTTCATTGTTCATTACCCAAGTCTATATAATTGGAATTATATCATATTCGGTACCATTTTTGTTAGAAAAATGCTACGAATATGTCGATCAAAGTCCCATAAAAAAGTAAAGAAGTTTTGTTATTGGATTAGTTGTGTTTACACTTTTTGGCAACTTCTCGTCCTTTTCTACATTCGGCAGAAATCAAAGAATAGTATTATCTGACCGATAATTGTCCCTGGCCAGATCCATGGTTTGGACAATTATCGAGAAAACACTGTACATCTTTTAATGCAGGAAAAAACTTACTCTTCAGCTTCTTCTATAGCGACGCTTCTATCTTTTTCCAAATCCATTTTATTTCCAGCTATCGCTAAAGAAATTTCACTGCCTAACATCTTTTTCAGTTCTTTCACCCAATTCTTCACCTGCGAAACAAGCAACAATTGAAAGCATATAAAAACATTTGTTCTCTTGGAGCATACCTTCTGAAAGGTGTCTTCGTCGGTGATATCGTAAACTAAAATGGCACCGTTAGACATTCTATAATAAATAGGTCCGAGAGCGTGAAACTTTTCTTGACCCGCCGTATCCCATATCGCCAAGTTCACCTTCTTTCCATTTATAGTCAGTTTCTTATTTAAAAATGAGGCCTGGAAGCCAACAATTACAATACGTCAAAGCGCATCTGACAAGTGTCTACACGCAAATAAGTTTAAAGCACAGGCAGAGGAAGAAATGTGAAATAAATGAATAAAGGTATTAATTACAACCTGTAGTGTGCTGATATGTCTATCGTTGAATTTATCTTCGACGTATCGCAGCGCAACAGAAGTTTTCCCGACGCATCCTTCACCAAGTAAAACCACTTTGAAATTGTAATCGTTACCAGTGTTGCTAATTAAACTGGCCATAATTTACAGCTAACTAATTTCTATATTTAGCAAATAACGTATGAAATTCGAGTTGTCACGGAGTTGTCGCGGAGCGTGTTTAATTTTTTCTTTCCGCCGAATAAGGTTAAAACGAAACAATCAGCTGTTTTCATTTCAATGACCACTGAGCTGAGCAAACAAAAAGCAAAAACATCTATGTACTTTCGTGATTCGAGGGGATCGCCGATAGATGGCAAATCGCTTGGTCGGCATTCCTGCCGTGAAGTTCAAAATATTGTACTGGTGGATATTCAGCAGGGAAATCGTTCCTCTCTAAGTCGTTGCGCGTTAACTCGACTCGGTCGAGTTGTATCGCGCGTATTATCGTACAACAAGCGAAATCTTCCTTCCGCGAGCATCGCGTTGCATTTAAAAAACCTGTATTCGGGCATTATTTTTACTGTGACTGTGTTCGTTACTCGCGAAGATGGCGCTGCGTTCTCTGTTGCCAAGCTGCCGCAGTGATCTTTTACTAATTCTGATAGAAAAAATGCTCCGATAAATCCCGCGGACATTGTTGTTTTCTCGTGGATTTACAAGGTGAATTTTCATCGCGACAGCTGGTTCAATTGCATTTGTATCTTATTAATTGAATTATTACCGTCTCGGTACCCTGGTGGTACTCTGTCGAACTGACGTCCGACAAAAATCAAATCCTCCACCGGAAGTCAAGTTTTCATTATTCAAGATAAACTTGTATATTGAATACGGTGTCACTACGGTATATCGTTGAAATAAATGAGAAACATTGTATAAAAATTGATTTGTACAGAAAATATGCATATCGAGCGCCGAGAAATCTAACAACGTGATGAAATAAGATTTTCTATTTGGACGGTGTTGGACGATAACAGACGCTCGTTTGACCAACGTATAGAAGAGAGCCAGCGCCGTGAGTCTGCGCAAAAGAGTTCTCAAATCTGGCCGTCACCTGTATTGAAAAGGTAAGCGAATCTTCTGTCATTAATCTGAACATCTTAATGTGAATTTCGAGAGCACGTGTCGCGAAAATCCGATATATTGATAACGTGACGCGCTGTCAGCAACCTCGCAGATTGTCATGCGAAATTACTCGTGCGTTCTGAATAAATATGTTCGGAGATGTCAGCGTCTTCGGCACTACGACGAAAATCTGCCAGGCTACTGTTGCATTAACGCTAATACATTTGACATTTATTTCTTGTTTCGTCTGTTCGATTAGTTGTTCTCTCGATCGGTCGTTAGTGCAGGCTAGTGTAACTGCGAAAATGTTCGTAGTTTATGTCAAGTGCGACAAGAAACTTTCACCAGATTGTCGTAGGTACCGCGCGTACCTTCACGGATTTTTCATTGTCGGCACTGGTCGGTTGCATCGATAGGACGACGAATAATCTACAGAAAAGATCGTTTATGGATCATCGTAGGAATCGAACGATCGTTGCATGTTGTTTGTTGTTCGGATAGACGATTATTCCCGCGTTTTTAGCTGCGTGCTGTTCCACTTGGCAAGTGGACTTGTTTGTTTGTGCGTGCCGTATCATCTGTCATGGCGTGCCCGCTTCTGGCGGGTATCGTGTCCGCTGACTTCTCTCCTTGTTGTTCGCTCAAGGTCCGTGTCAGTCTTTATTGTCACATAGATTGTTCGAGAGGGATCGTTCGAATAATATTCGGACAATCGATCAACGTTAATGTTACATTTATACGATCTTTCGGGCCGACATACTGCCAGTTGATCGAGATGGGGTTGGTTAGGTCGGAGGGAAGGGAAAGAGCCGACCATGGCGGCGACCGTACTGTGCCACGCGCCATGTCGGTATCTTGCTCGCGCACGTCCTTCGGTCCGCGGGTCCGTGTCCGTGTCCGTGCCCGTGCACCGGCACCGGGCACCGCACCACGTTCGTCCGTACTCCGTACATTTCTTTTTTTGTCTCTGTTCGTGAAAATGGCACACGACTTGTCACCACTGCGCTTTGGTAGGGGCCCAACGTCTTTCGAAAAGAGGAAGGAGCCTCGCGCGCTCAATCTCGTCTCGTACGTATGCTCTCGAAATTGATGGCCTTTTCTTGCCTCCTGCCCGAATAAAAACAGCCCAAAATATTTTTCCCCACATTCCGAAACTTTTACCTCGATCTTCCAGCTTCGTGCCATTTCAGCATTTTCTTCTTCAAAATCAATATTCATTTTAATATTATTGGGCTGACAAGAAAATAATTTCGGTATTTCAAGGCGAAATAAAACCGAATTTCTTTATTCGAGCGATGAACTTTAGTCAAACAAATATTTTCTTATTTATTCTTTTTGGCAAAAGATCATCGCACAAAAGGGGAAATATCTTATTCGTTAAAGTTCATTACTTGAATAAAACAATTGGGCTATATTTCACCTTAAAATACCGAAATTACTTTCTTGCCAAACCAATATATACCTATTATTATCGGCCATAACGCCATAACATAATAATTAGAATGCTGGAGTATTAAATACGACAAAATTTAGTACGATTTTCATTTATTTTGAATCTACAAATGCTATTACCAATGGAAATAGGACTTTATTCGGTCCCACTAATAAATTTGGCTATAAAAATTGGAAAATGCATAAACATCCGGAGTCCAATAATAATAAATTATTTAATCGATCTCGACGTCGCTCGTAATTGCCTATTAATATATTCGTGGTACGTACATTTCATTTCTGAAACTATAAAATCCTTTTCCAAGGTTGTACATACATCACAATGGTAGAGCAAATTCTCAATATTAATTTTAATATTATATACTATTATCAACCATAACGGATCGTACAAACATTACATCACATTTATCATTTCGAAAATGGCACACGACTTGTCACCAGTGTTCTCAGGTAGGGGCCCCCAACGTCTTTCGAAAAGGGAGCCCCTCGCGCTCAATCTCATACGTATGCTATGTATGTATTTAGTATGCTCTGGAAATTGTTACCTCGATCTTCCAGCTCAATGCTATTCGAACATTTTCGTTTCTCTTTTTGCAAATTCAATATTCATTTTAATTATCATTTATCACTACAATCGAAGATATTATTTAATCGATCTCGACATCGCTTGCGTACATTTAATTTCTGAAAATATCAAATCATTTTCCGAGGTTGTATATCACAATGTTAGAGCAATACGTCTTGATATTTTTATTTCAACCAAAATACCGGAACCTGTTTTATCATAATGTAGGTCATCTCGATCAGATACTTGCGACATCGTTAAACATCGCCCGAATGAAATCGAAGTCTCTCGGTCCGAAGTAACTTTATCGCCGGTGAGGATCTTGCTAATTGTTTATGCAGTAGGCAAATAATTAACCAGAAAGCGCAGTAATCTGTTGGACAACTGGTAGAATCGGGTGACACGTATTTACATGGGGGTGGACGGTCTTCTATTTTTAAAACGGCGGAGCAACTGTAAAAGTGAGAAGGAAAGTTGAACTACCGAGTTTATCATGTCAGGGACACGTCGTTTCGGCTCGTTGCAGTTTTTCTGTGTCCATTCCTCCCTTAAAGCGAGAGTTCCGTTTCTACTTATCGTTCAAAATAATGTGAAAATATCTCAACGACGCTCTCTAACTGTTTTTCCAAATTTTATCTTGTTACAAACATGTACATGTACGATAATATTAATCTTTACAATGATAAACAGATTAAATTTATACGAACGTCGATAATGTAAAAAATTGCAAGTGTATACAACGCATCCGATGGCGTTGCTGTTGTAACGAGCTTCTTATTAATTGGTTGGCATGGTTTTATTTTGTTTTTCTTTTTTCATTTTTTTTTTTTTTTTGGTTGATTGATACGAAAACCGTACAGTTGTGTTAGCAAAATACGAACAACTATTTAATATCCGCGCAGCGGGGTCAGAGATCCGAGTCGTATCGGGACAATCGGGATGAAGAAGCAACCGATCAACAAACCACGTGGCAACATCGCTGTAACCCTCCTCTTTTTCCCCCCTTCCTGTTGTCTGATGTTCCTTACATCGTCTGCCTTCTCCCTCCCCTCATGCTCATCGACTGCAACGAGGCGAAAGCACATTTACATTTTTTCGCGTATAGGTGCGTTGCAACATTCTTGCTTTGTGGTTTCAACTACCGATGGCGCCACTCCCAGAATCACTGAAAAAATGTGCCGTGTCCGTGTGCGGTGCGTCGAGACCGAGAATCGAGAAACACTTTAATATGCAGGGCTGTGCGTGCTCGTGACGCAAGGATCTAAATTGCATTTATCCATTTTCACAAATTCGCAATATTTATTAAAGTTCGCACATATATTACTCTACCTAAAGTTTCAAATCGATCGAAAAGTCGGACTTGTTTTTGGTTATTAACTCCTTGCCTTACAATATCGTGTCTGACTCGTGAATTCGTGATGAAGATACTGAACAGATTCCAATAAAAATTTTAATCAATCACGAGTAACAATGTCACAAACCTCGAAAAATTCAGTCTTGTGCCAGCCATCGAAGCGTTCAGATCGATTTCATAACATTTAGATTTTATTTCATATTACACTGTAACTTATTTAACTTATTTAATTTATTAAATTTAAAATGTTCATTTTGTCGTATAACATAACTGGTTTCATGGAACTTCAAACTTTAAATAAACCAACTACTTCAATGCAAAATGGATATTTGCTAGTATGTATAGTCGAGACCTTTCTTTATGCTTCATCCCTTGCGGAACCATTTTCTTTACAGTGATTAGAAGGAAAAAGAAAATGTATATTTTTTGTATGGCTACACTTATTTTAATGCTCTAAGTATTAATTACAAACGAATCAAATTTTATTTCATCTAAAAAGAAACGCGTGACATTCATATTTGTTGGACTTTGTTAAAATCCTCATGAAACTCGTTAAAGTACTAACTTTAAAGTTTCGAGATTGCAACTATTGTACGCGAGTAATTAAAAGTGAATATTAAACGTATCGTATACGCGACTGTAGAGAGGTCAGGTTTTTAAAAGTTCCGTAAACGTCCAGGGAACGTTATTTTCAGACGTCCGGAAAACGTTCCGAGGATGTCGCCACGGGTCGTTCCATTTTATAAATGGGACCTTCCTGCGACATTTACAGAACGTAACGAGGACGTATAAGGGACACACACTACTGTGCAAAAGCACCCTGCCATATTTAATAGAAAAGCGTTAAAAATCAAATAAGAACACAGTAAGTTTTGAAAAAGAATTTTGAAAAGGATTGTTTAATTGAATAGTTTTGAGAACATTATATGTGTTACATATTGCGAATTATCTAATACCTTAAACGCAATAAATGAATCATTGTACAATACAATATCTGGGTACTTCTTTCTTTCGCACAGTAGTGTATGGACCTTGTCGGGATGTCCCAAAACGTCCGGCACGGACGTACGCAAGCTGTGTTCGTGCTACATATTCGGGACGTTCGAATCATTGAAAATGCTGTTACGCTCCTGGATAAAATGATCCTTGAGAAAGACAAGGACGGACGAGGAACTATGCAGAGTAAATTCGGAATATCGAAGGAAAACTGGTTTGCCTCCGCGCGTTGCACCTACTCCAATATGTGTATCGCGATCGAATAACCGTCTCGCGCGCGTACATATATTCCTCTTTGCGACCAACGAACTTGTCCAAGTCAAACACGCCCCTCTAGATTACAAGTTTTCATTGGCCGTGGTCGGCGATCTGTTTCTGTGACGTCACTGACCTGCTTTTCAAATATACTCGAAACAAAAGGAGCATATAGGAGAAAAGAGCTTGCAAAAAATTGCCCAAATTCTTACATTAATAATTTGAACAAGCTGAGAAAAATAGATTGGCACTCTTAAATCATTGTAACCTTTCTATTGCCAACCCAATTCCCAATTTCTTTCTTGCCAACCCAATATTTAATAATGTAAACAAAATTTGAATAATGGTATAGAAATTTTTAGTGGTGCCTCTCAGAGGGGACAACCGAGTGCAAAGGGTTATTTCACGGGTCGCGGACCGGGTAGTGTTAATAGGATAATTAAAAGAAGAATATACAATTTTTATTTGGCTCCTGTGCCCTACAATCAATGCGAACATTTTTTATTTTGCATAAATATATAACAGACATCGAAAATTCGCTCGATTGTTTACAAAACACAAGTCACGCCTGTCACGCAAGTAGTCTTTGTAAACGAGGTTGAAAAAACATTACGGGTCTCTCTATGTTTCGATGACGCTTCACAAGTGTCCCGGTATCGCTCAAGGTACATAATGTTTATCGAGCAACAAAGTTAACGCGTACAGATATACGCGTGCTTCATAGCTGGGGTATGGCTTAATTGTCGTTCTAAAAATTAATCGGAGAAAAAGAGACGATACTTGAAGAAATCCGTCGCTTCGTCGTATTAGTCGCGTACTGTTGTGATTTCACGCTTCCCTATTTTTAGACTCTCTTGTTGTGTCGGCAGACAGCATAATTTCCTATTCCTTCTCTTCTTTTCGCATCGAAAACAATCGTATTCAAGTAACATCTCATCGTGGTTCCTTCTTTCGTGTATTCATTGATAAGTTGCTACTCGAAACGCTTTTATACATTGGTATAATATTATATTATGGAACTCGTTGCAGTTGATATAGGTCGTTCACACGCGCGAAATCAATGTTTACAGGCACACCATTTCTCTGTATGTAATTACAAATAACCAGGGTTCGGGAAAAATCGATTTTTCAAATAGCAAATGGACCAGAAATATTTTCAAGTAGTAGTTACACATGGAAAAACCATTTCAAATATATATTTTAACAACTGGAATTACTATTGTGAAATATGTATTTCATTAAAATATAAGAAATTTTATTTTAAATTGTATAAAATCCGCAGTCTACTTCTAAAAATGACAATAATTAATTTATTTAGACCTATGAAAGCATCTTTATAATTTCATTAATCGTGAAATAAAAAAAAGCTTTGTACCTCAAAGTTTTCTATAATAAACCTATAGACTGTATAGCATTTCTCGATCGAAACGTTTACTAAGAGTCGCATTCTAAAATCTGACATTTCATATGCAACAACCTAATATAAAGACCGCATGGCGGGAGGAGAAGAGCGTTAATAATATTCTGCTCAGAACGGGTACTTGTACTGGATAAAAGTGCAACATAATATTATATTACAAGTGACAAAGTTATTGTGGTGGTTCTTTGTAGAAAGAAGAAGCGTTTGGGTGAAGTTTCGATCTCCTTCAGCACATTGTTTTTCTTTGCAGTTTTATCGTGTAATATAAGTGGGGATTCGTGAGATTATGGACGCCCCCTAGTAGCAATGCGTGCGTCACGGCGCGTAGCGTCTTGCACGTATACACTGTCAAGCCGAAATCGCGGTGTTAGTTACTGAACTGGCAACGGCAACGAACCAATGTAAACAAGTATAATAAAGATGGTGATGATCTACGATTTTTTCGTCGTGTGAAATTGTCGCGAGTGAAATTAATACACGATTTTATAACATACCGTACGGACAGAACGAAGCTAATTTCGACTACGGTCGCACGATCATCGAAAACATGCTGTATTCTATAAAGGTACATTATTTTCGGGACGCGTTCTTCACATACGGTTAAATATTTTTCTCATATATATATATGAAATTGTACCTATTGTACCTATATTGTACCTATATATGAAATTCTTCTTTGTAGGTAATTACTTACAATTATAAATGTAAATCAATTGTTAATTCTCGACGATACTGGAGTGAATTCAGTTGGAATAAACTTTTATTGGTTTTACTATGAATTTCTTATCGTGCGATATACTTTGTTTATGTAAGATTTTATACAAAAATTTTAATCAGACACCTCGCACCGGCATCCAAAGTAATATTTAACGATTTTTGCTTTTTACAGGAACAGCATCAAAATAACTTGCAAAATGTTTAGTTTTCACAAGCCAAAGGTGTATCGATCTAGTACCGGGTGTTGCATTTGTAAAGCCAAGTCTAGCAGGTACGTTAGAAAATAACTTTCTATTAGGTTGGAAAGAAGGTTATTGAGGTTTTTAACTATTAAATTCAAATGCACATATCTCATCTCAAACAAAACTTTATTGATCAAAATAGAGACCAATGCGATCAATGCACATTTGCCAACAAGAAACAAGTTTTGTTGTTGCGGTTGAATAAAATTCTGGAGTCTTGGAGGCGACAAACTCGTTGAATGCCGTTTCAGTCGAGGTACTTGGAAAAGTGGTAATCTCGGAGGAATTGTAACCTGCGATGAAAAATGGATTCTTTATGACAATCGGCGACGATCGGCTCAGTGGCTAGACCACAACGAAGCTCTACACCAGTTCCAAAAACCACAGTTTCACCAATAGGTCGTGGTGATAGTTTGGTAGTCTGTGGCCGGTTTGATTCATCATAGCTTCCTAAATCCTGGTGAAACCATTATAGCTGAAAAGTACTGCCACCAAATTGACAAAATGCACAAAAACATCAACGTTTGCATCCAGCACTGGTCAACAGAAACGGTCCTATTCTTCTCCACGACAACGCCTGGACACACGTTGCCCGACCGACCCTTCAAAAGTTTAACGAATTGAGCTACGAAATTCTACCTGATCCACCATACTCGCCAGATCTCTCCCCCACCAATTACCACTTTGTCAAGCACCTTGAGAACTTCTTGTGTGAGAAATGCTATAAATCCCAGAGAGATGATGCAACGGCATTCAACGAGTTTGTCACCTCCAGGACTCCAGAATTTTATTCAACCGGAATAACAACACTTGTGTCTCGTTGGTAAAAGTGCATTGATTGCAATGGTCTTTATTTTGATTAATAAAGTTTTGTTTCAGCTGAGATATGTGCATTTGAATTTAATAGTTAAAAACCGCAAGAACTTTCTTTCCAACCTAATAATAAGATAATATTGGGTTGGAACGAAAGTTCGTAGCATTTTTCAATTAAAACTCAAAAACAAAATTAGGATATTTATACATGGATTTAACCTACAATAAATGCAATAAACCTACGAATAAATGTCTTAATTTTATCTTTGAATCTTGATTTGAAGACGTCACGTACTTTCGTTCCAATCTAATACTTGAGCGTCACTGTGGGAATCAAAGAATATAACCAAGAATATTTTTCTGTTGGCACAGCTCACGGTTCACAGACAGTAAAAAGTACGAGGACGATTTTATGGAATGTTTTCAGCTGGAGGAAAGGCGCACCGGAGAAATTTGTAACGCATGCGTGCTGTTAGTCAAAAGGTGGAAGAAATTACCAGCAGGAAATAATCGCAATTGGAGACATGTTAGTTCCGATAAATCTATTACTATTGATTTGATCTCTTCTCTAGCTATATTCTTCTATAATCTTATAAATATATTCTTGTATATTCTCATATAATAATGAAATTTTCATTTCGTACAGGTTGTCGATGCACGTGCAGGACCTGGCATAAAGTCATTAACAAAATTCAAATCAAAAAATAAAAAGAAAATAAAAGATTTACCGGAAAAATTTGAGAAGATAATGAAGAAGAAACATATCTATTTGAAAACTGACAGAGATCGTGAACAAAGTCCAGCGATGAGCGATGATTTAACAGGTTAGTACTCTATTCGACTGCGCAGTTTATAACATTGAGGGTTTAGGATACAGTAACAAGTGGGGAAAATATAAGATTTTTGAACAACAGTACAGAAAAAAGTGAATGATCGATTAAACGAACTATAAAAAAAATCCTGCTAATATTTAAAAAATAATTTTTTCTTATGCCTTTCGTCGTCTTTGCTCGGAATATCTTTCCTTCCAGACGGCCAACTGGTGTACAAGACTCGTACAAATCGAATTAACTATTTGTATAAAAAGTCCCACATTTCAATTTTTGTGAAAACTAACAGAATGGCAAATATTTTAAATTTAATGACTGAATTTCGGTAGAAAATTTGTTAACTTTTTATTTATATTTAACAAAATAATGGGAAAATGAAGAAGAATCAATCTTCAATGCCTAACAGGTATTTTAATGAAGATAACTGTCAAATTTTAATGTAATTGCCAAGGTAGAACTCGAGAAAAACGCGTTCAAAGTTTACGAATCGAATTTTTCCTAATTTTGTTTTCCTAACCCCTTAAAATACACAGTTCTAGTTCTCAAAAATAATTCTGAAATTTTGTTCACAGAAGATTATTTGAATGGAAACGGCAGTAAAGGCTCGAGTCGCGCCGGAAGTCCTGTAGGTAGCGACGATATTCCAGTGACCGAAAAACAATTAGACATGCAGGATATTTCCGAAGCAAAGGATGATTTAACTGTTAATGGATTTATTGATTTGTCGTATTTCAAAAGGTAAATATTAACCAGCTCGTATTAACGCTAACCGTACCTTCTACAAAATCTATCGGACATACATTGTTTTATAAAAATGACAAGACTGAACTTATGTAGATTTTTAAACATACAGAAATTTATTGAGTAATTTTTCTGATGTGGAAGCATCTTTGTAATTTCAATAATGAAAAACTAAAAAATGTGAAACCGGTCGTGGTACGGTTTTCTGTCAACTAGTATTAAATTCATACGTTTGAATTGATTGTTCTGAATGTAATATAGATTATTTATAATTTCAGGGAGGTTATTTGTTGTGGAACAATATTCAAGGGTCCATACGGGGAAGTGATAGTAGATCCTTCTCTAATAAAACCTTGCATCGGTTGTATAGCTAGACAACAACGACAACAACAACAACAAACAAATGCGTTAAGTTGCAGTCCTGCGCATAGTTCTGCATCGGCCAGTCCTGTCCACAGTTCTGCGTCTGCTAGTCCTGCCCATAGTGTAGAGTCTGGTACAGAGACCACAGTTTCTAAACAGACAAGTAAGACGTTTAGTGACTCGTCATCGGATTCTGGCTACGACGAATCCTCCAACCAAGGAGTCGGTGAAAGTAAGATTACGAAAATTCTACAAAGTACGAGTGCTACCGTAAAATCAGCGGTCAAGATACAACCATTGAAAAGTGTTCAACTAAAAGCTATACCGGTATCGGAAGCTGCCAGGTTAAAGACAGACGTACCGATCAAATTGGTACCGATTAAGCAGATCGATCAACTGTCCTGTAAGCCATTGTCATTAGTTTCTTCTACCAATGTTACTTTAAGCAGTAGTACTTCACACTCCATTGTTACCGTCCCAAGTAATCCGCTCGTCGATTTCGCGATGCACGCCGCCTCTTCAAGGCAATCAGTTTCTAATTAATGTCAGTCTCTCATAGAATTTTAATTTATTTTATTTTTCTTACGCATAGCTAGACGTATGCTGTAATGCAAAATTGTGTGTTAAATATTCTATACCATTTACTATCCCAGATTACAAAGGCTCTGGATGAGAGTGTTTAAGTTTTATCATATCGAGCACAGAGAGTTTATAACGTTATGAAATGATGGGGAAAGTGAATTTTTGTGATTAGAAGAACTGTTATAGCGTACAGTAGATGTATAGTGCTCTTCGGATAGGTCGCATGGGATTTTTGTCCTCGATCGTTGGTTGTTGAAAAAGATATATACAAATATATAGAAAAATTATATATTATATATTGTCTTGATGGACGTGAACTTTTTAAGCACGCGTTCCACGTCTGTTGGACGATTCTTACCGGAGCACAGTTGAGAAAGAGCACGATGTCTCTACTGGAATGCTGTCTGTAGCATAGATGAAAAAATACTTGTAAACTGCCATGAATATATATAATTGTTGACTCTTTGCGAAATGTTTTTTCCAGTATGCGGAGAGTTTACAATTACTTTCTCTACGTGTAATAATTAGCTGCATACATCAAAACACTGTGATGACATTGTAACGTAACACGAGGTATAAGATTATTTATTATTCGGCGAGTGGCAGTTTATGGTATCTTTGTTCGAAGCATTAGTCGAAGTAACCGCACGAGCGTAACAAAAGGTTTCTTATCCATAGCTTTTCGTTCTCTGGGCTTTACCTAAAATTGCAATCGTAAATGTGAATATATGTATAGAAGTTCCAAGATGCCAATCACGTTTTTTCAAACATTTGGGTCCAAAAATAAAGAGAAAAAAAAATGAAAATGAATAAAGAAGAAGAACGAGTTCACTTAGGGTCACGATAGCTACATTGTACCAGATGCATTTGAAAAATATGATTCATGCAAAGGTCCATGACGTTAAGGATAAGTAATTCAACTTAAGGAACGAATGTGTTCGGGTACTGTAAATCCTGACCCATGAATAGCAATAATATGAAGGGTAACTTTTCTAATGAAACTAAACGAAGTCTGTTGAATAGCATCATATCAGTATGATGATATATTTAGGCAGTATTACTAGAGAGTGAAATTGAACGAGAATAAGGCAATCAGATTGGCAAACTGGACCAGTAAAATTTGTTATAATATTTCAGGGTTACTGTATAATTAATGTAAAAAAGAAAGAAATGAATGAACAACAGGATAATTGACCTACGGAAATATAAAGTATAATAATGGTAAATAAGTGAAAACTGTTAGTTCCTAGTTTTCAAAGATGGGCACACGATCGAACAAAAGCACATGAAAGTACCTGTTGAAAACCGATTAACTGTGATCATTGGACTATTCAGATTTTCCAAATACGTTTTTCTTTTCTTTTCTTTTCTTCTCGTTTCACGGTCAACATTTTCAACGACACACGCACAAAGATATTATCGAAATTTTCAATACGGTGTAGTTTTTACGGTGGAACCCAGGAGTAATCGCAACAAACAAGTTTTTTAAGACTACATGTAAGACATAAGAGAGATGCATCTGAAAGAGCAAGATACGAACTCGAGATCCTATTCAGAGCTAACAATCCATAACAGTTGTAAACGTACAGTTAACATAATAACTTTAACGATAACGCCAAAGATACGAGAGAGATAGACATTATTTTATAGCAACGACAAATCATTTGGTCGAGAATGCAAATTTTTTTATGGAAGCGTTACATTTGACCTGCGGAATTGAAACTTGAGAGAAAATCTTAGCATTTAAAACAAGAAAAAGATATAAAAGAGAGGTAATAGTAATAAAAGATTGATGAGTAATCTACTTCTGGGACGACATTGGCAATCTTTTCACGATGAACTCTTCGTCCGACAGATAAAGTTCGTTTACGTTTTTAGAGTACTGTGTTCGCTGCCCATCCGGCTTAAGCTGATTGACAATCGTTACGTGACAAGGAAACGATAACAGTTTTTCATATGAAATCAAACATCGAAACGAGAATTTGTCGAAGGACAATGTCGACCACCTTGTCCTTGGACAAATTTCAATTGTACATTTCTTTGCCTAGAGGAGACTTCATGATCTCTTTACTGTGAATAATTAATAGCTATGGTTTTTGTTGTAACTCGCACGTTATGATTTATAATAATTAATATATGTTAAGAACTAAGGTCGGATCATAGATAGATGAACAAGCCATATGTTTAGCACTATTGTGTAAGATTGATCTTTTAACAGTCAGGAATATAATGAATCTTGCTACTCGAGATGCTCAAATTACAATTAAGATTTCTATAATATACTCGTTCAGCACATATATAACTACATAATATAATTTTTTAAATAACCTTTATATCTAGTCTATGATCCTTCCTTTCTCTCAAACCGAAAAAATATAAGGAATACTTGTTTAACTTATTTATTTTGTAAGTTCATTTACTTGCAATATATCATATTCTTTTTCTACGTAAATTTATATATATTTTTATACAAATTAATCTTTGCTTTTTTTATGAAATCAACCTTCTGCAGCACTGTCCAGGGAAAAGAGGAACGCGTTCGCATGTTCGATTCCAGGTCAATCTGCTGGCAATATTCGAGGAATTATTTATTTTCAATTAGTACGAATATTAATCTAGCTCTTGAGTTGTAACACGTAACTCGAGAAATATATAAATGGTGCCCACAGATTGATTAGGCACTAGAAACATTGATATAAGTGTGCGTAAGGAAATTTTGTACATGAATATATACATATGTATATACTTGAGATCTCGATTTCACGTGTACCTGAAACACACGTGTACTGTCTTTTTGGTACGTAAGACGTACAGATGTAAAAACGTCGTGTGCTATCTGGCTAAAATATACGTGTATCCGTGTATCTAAATGCACGTGTACACGTGTATTAAACATTATTAGACGAACTCAAACACGTATATATTTATTCGTTACACGTGTACACGTGAATTTTCAATACACGTTCAAACTCGTGATCTCTAATATATACACATAAATGGTCTCATATTCAAAGTAACATGATTGCGTGATACATAAAGAATACAAATAATTGCGTGTGTTTTTAAAACGGAAAGAGGATGACAAATTAAAACTTTATCGATAGAAAGATTTATAAATGAATATATTGTATGTGCAGCTATATGAGAATAATATTATTTATGGATAATGCGAATAGCTGTGGACAAACATCAAACTATCTTATATAAGTACTATCGGGATGTTACATTAAAGTTAAGGAAGATCATGTGTCATTTCCAATATGTTAAACGTCCTTGGAAAAAAAAGAAACAAAACTGTTTAAATAAAATTAAACATGATTGTAGTTCGTGTGCATTGCTATCGTATACAAACTTGAATTACAACGTTTTTCTACGACGATACATGGAAATAATCACACAATTCAGAAATATACTTACTCTTTCTCTTGATTCAGGAGAAGATTCGAAAGAGGAACTACAAACTTTGAGCCACACAGTTTGTGAGATCTATTGAAACCACCGCATACGTATGTACTTAAAAATTTGTCTGCTTTAATTGTCTTCCCGAACAGTTCTCATTCGAGTGAATTATGATTAGACCGATACGCGGATAAGGAAAGTAGCGACTAAGTTGTTAGCAAATATTCTCTTCGTGGTGTTGTACATTTTGAGATTCGTTGTCCTGCCTTTCAGTAAATCTTACAAACGTTTTGCAAGTATTAAACAGTGCGATGAAAGGAAACATTGAAACGTGGTCCATCCGATGCACGACATTTTCAATTTTATACACGTTCACAACGCGTCAATTTTTTTCTTCTTAGCAGAAGAGAGTTTTTTTATAACAGAGAATGAAGAGAGAAAGGAAGAACAGAGTGAATCAAATCGCAGAAAAAAATTGACACGTGTGGCTGACTTTTATATGCATTTTGGAGTATGCGATGCATCGTTCAAGTATGTTGGAATGCAACGTGTCGTAACGAGCTCAGAATACGCGAAAATCAATGTATATAGTCTACGATATCGATGAATGTGATCTTGCAAGACTTGTGTGTGACTTCTCTAAATCTTCATGGAGACCAGAACACGATTGACTGATTGAGAGAATGATAGCGGGAGAGAAGGGGGGGAGAGGGAGAGAGAGAGAGAGAGAGAGAGAGAGAGAGAGAGAGAGAGAGAAAGAGAGAGAGAGAGCGCGCGGTGAGAAGAAATCTAGATAGTGGAAAATGTGGTGCAAGTATTTTACTACAGTGACCTGGCAGATTCCGATATTGAATATTTTGCAATGACAAAAGGTTGAAAGAGACAAAGAAAAAAATTACATGTACGAACGACTTTTTCCAAGAGTATTCTGCAACACATTTCTTTTTCTACGTCGGATTTTTGTTATATCTGAGATTTTAAGAGAGATCATAGGCGAAAGTAGTAGTCTGTCCGATAGCAAGTTAGGATCATTTTCTTTTCTTTTTTTTGTTCCACACAGTGATTAATGTACGTCCTGTAATTTTAAGTATTTATCAAGGCATGATAATTTATAAATGCATTTATGTTCTGCACACATGCTGAGAGAAGATGATTAATCCCGTGGTGCAGCATTTGGAACGACTTTTTGTTTTTCGTAGACGAATTCTCTTGTGCATCTATAACTATATAATTGTAAACGATTCTTTCGTGCACACTACTATGCGTATATATATTTACAGAAACTTATTTCCTAACAACTATCTCTGTTCCTTTTTTTTTCTTCTGTTTTGAGTTTCCCAAGGGTAGTAAAACTTGATGTGTCCTACTAGATTTTTCTAATTCGCAAAACCGAAAGAGACAGACATATGATGAAAGGAACGATACAAGTTTGTGGCATAGCAAAAGGGAAACACGTGTGTAAATATTTGTATGATATACGTGAAACGGTCATTATTATACGTATACATCATATATTACGTGCATAGACATTTCTTTTTTTTAATAGAGGATTCGATCTCGCAATATATTTATAATTGGATCAAATTCAGTCGGCCACTACGAACTATTTCTACGATATTCTATATATATATATATATATAATATCTGGGGACGGTGGTGTTCGATGATCGTTCGGCGTGCAATTGATTTTGTTCCGGCTATAAAACACTGTGGGACAATTCGACGTCCATCGATACGACGCGCTGCAGCGAACAGACGAGAGAAGAATGAAAACTTACATCAATATTTATATAACGATTGAGAGACTGATTGATGTATTTAGCAGATAACTTTTATTTACAACTATTACAGATAAGCAAGGATATTGTACCATTTCTTGCGTATGTTATTATGAAAATTCTAATAATAAGGAACGATGACTGCCGCAACAAATATATCTCGTTATAGCAATGATTATTATATTGTATGGTATAATAAATATTTGTACATATATATATATATATATATATATATATATATACATACATATTATATTATCCCGGATAGCACAAAGACGTCTGTTGTCGGACATTCAAGGCGTCTTACAGATGTCTTGAATGCCCTACGAACGTCTTCCGAACATCTTCTGAACGGCTTATGTTACAAAACTGTACGTCTCAAAGACGTCCATTAGACGACTTTAAGACATCTTTCAGGACGTAAGACATTCAGACCTAAAATCGACGTCTTTAAGACGTCCTGTGCTATCTGATCATATATATTAATGTTAATTGTAGATTCTAACGCACCAATTCCAATGATTGTACAATGATCGTGGAAGTATTACGATTGACCGATAATCTCGCTCTGGTGTGTTCGTTGATTGACATCCGTTGAGATAATCGTTCCATTACTTCGAACGGAACATGCCACTATCAAGCCATGTACAACTTTGTAATAGAACGAGACAACATTTAAGACTCTATCAGTCATACAAACCGAGAATAAATAATGCTATCGCAAACATTTATATAGAGTGCGGATAGAATTAATTTCTAACCGATCGACCGTTTTACTCATCCGATTCGATATACAGGTATTGAATATATTGTCGAGCTGTTTTTTATAAGAAAAAAAAAGAGATAAATTAATTAACATGCCGATTGAGAATCAATGGATTTATACTATATTGAGAAAAATAATAAAAAACGAAATAAATATATAATGTACACATATATATGTATACACACAAGCATATAAAAGGAGTCTGTGAGATACCAAATTTTGATAGATAAATAAACGATAACATGAATATATATATATATATATACAGGGTGGGGCAATAACTATTAGCACCTCAGATATCTTTGTTGTTTCTAAAGATACGTAAAATATGGTAAGGACAAAGTTAATGGTACAATGGGGCTGACACGATGCAAAAAAAAAAATTTTGTTTTTATGTCATTTTTTTGGAGATATCAAGGTCACCTTGACTTTTTTAAATGGAATGTCCTATTTTTTATACCATAGATCGATAGAGTATCAAATTCTGAGTATAAAAGTGTTGACCTTCATATGACCTAAACCTAATAGTTAACGAGATATTATCCAAAGAAGAAAGACAATTGTTTCGATAATATCTCGTAAACTATTAGATTTAGGACATATGGAGGTCAATACATTTTTACTCAGAATTCGACGGTCTATCGATTTATGATACAGAAAGTAAGTGTTTCCAGTAAAAAAAATCAAGGTGATCTTGAAATGTCCTCTATGCCTCCTCCCACGCAGAAAATGTTTATGTCCCAATATGCCCCCCTCTATACCGTGCAAATTTTGTTCATAACATTTTTCCATATTATTACAAATAACGGAGATATTCAAGGTGAACATAGTTATTGCCCTACCCTGTTTACAAAACTTACACGGTACAGAGGGGGTCATATTGTGACTAACATTTTCTGCGTGGGAGGAGGCATAGAGGACATTTCAAGATCACCTTGATTTTTTTTAAAACAAACAAAAAATGACATAAAAACAAAATTTTTTTTTGCATCGTGTCAGCCCCATTGTACCATTAACTTTGTCCTTACCATATTTTACGTATCTTTAGAAACAACAAAGATATCTGAGGTGCTAATAGTTATTGCCCCACCCTGTATATATATATGTCCATAGATGTATTTAGGGGATGCGCAATAATCTCTTTTTTTTTCTTATTCTTAATTAAGATGTACACATCTTTCGTTCTACAATTTCTCGGTTTAAACAGATTTACGGAGACGAAGTCTACAATTATGTCGTTGCTGTTCTGCTGTGATGATTAGTCAGTATGACTGTCTGTGAAGGTACATACAGTTGATGAACGATTGTAATCGAAAGAATTCGCTATTGCGGGGATTCTCAGTTTCTATTCTTACCTGAAACCATGGAAATCCCTAGAGATTTACTTAAAGTGTGTAAGATTTACGGAATTATTTAAAACGTCGGCACGAAGCATTTTGCATTTGGTGTATTTGGTGATTTTCGATGTTCAATCGAGTAGAAAATAAGTTTAACCCTCTACGTTTTTTCTATGTATATGTAGATTGATAAGCGAATTTTAAATTCGCTAAAGTGAGATGTCTAAAGAAAAAAAAATGAAAAGTAATTAAAGTGCAATTAAAAACGTTGAAGTGATCAGAACGTATATATATGTATCTCCTCAAAAGGATCGACATATAATTATACATTTAGAGGGTTAAATGAGACATTGAGTATTTTCGAGCGATTGCATTTATAGTACTTGTATTTAAACTTGAACCGATGAAAGTGCAAAATGCTTACTCAAAAAATTATATAATGCTATATATTCATATAAAATAATCCCATAATGGAAACTTTTTTTGTAGAAATTCTTTGTATCCTAAACTCAATTAATCATAATAAAAGAAAAATTAGAAAATTACAGTATCAAACGAATTATTGCAGATAACGTTTTTACGAACAAAATACACGGTATCAGGCAATTTGAGAAACCCTGCTCTTCCGAATCATGTTCCGAGAATGTTCTATTTTTTTAGGGGGGAGCGATAATTCTTTATTAGTAGAGACGCAAATTAGTTTTAAAACGTGAAATCGATCGAGGTGCGATTAGAACGACAGAAATCGCCTTTATATACACGCAATAATTAAGATTACCGACATCTCATATTTTTTCTTCCTGATTCATACACAATACATATTGCTATGCGTAAAACAGGGCCGTGCGGTAGATTTTCTCGGTATGATGCAAGTCTTCGAAATACCGCCTTTAAATCAATGTTTTTTCTTTAAAATAACCTTCGATTATGATTTTAAAACATACGAATGACTCGGAGAGTCACCACTAAAAATTGCTGCACCATTATTCAAAATGTTGTTTACTTTATTAAATATGTTGGTATCTGATCATTAGACTGGGGATCTTTATACATTTATAGCTTATAAAAATTTTCAAAAAATGCCGGAGTACATCTTTAAGACATCTGTAAGACGCCTGCCGCAAGACATTCGGACGTCTGTCTGAACGGCTACCGAAAGTCTCCTGAATGTCTTGTGTTACAAAACGGTTAGAGACGTCTTTCTAAACGACATCTCCGAGAAGACGTCTCTAAGATGTCTTATTTCAGACGTAAAAAACAAAGTAAAACAGACGTCTATGATACGTCGGGTGCTATCTGGGTTGAACAGAAATTTATACGATTTTCATTTGTTTTGTATCTACAAATGCTATTACCAATAAAAATAGAATTTTATTTGGTACCACTTTCTTAAAATTTGTCTACAAAAATTGAAAATTGCGCAAACATCCGCAGTCTGCTAATCAGTTAATAAACAGTTAAGTATTGTATGAGTTGTTATATCAACTTTATATTGATACAGAGAACAGAATTAATATACGTCGGAGGAAATGTTTAATTGTCGAGTTAAAAAGTTAAAATAGCTACAAGTGCAAAGGGTTAATTATTGAATGGTTCATATTGTATTTTGAACAGGCACGACCCTGGCGTAAAATAAAATATTGCATTTCCCACGCGTATTATTACGCACACTGCTCCGATGATGTATACTGGTCAATCCATTTGCCGGCCAATTTCGAATCACCCGAGCAACGTGCACTCGTCATACATATACAACACTTCCGCTCATACGCCTTAGGACAGTAATCGCGATTTTGTATTGAACTCTGTAAAAATGAAATAATCGTTGAAAGATACGAACAAATTTTCCTTATTTAAAGGTTTACATGTCAAGGAAAGGCTGCTGCACTCATCGGTCCAGCCCAATAATAGAGGAGAAATCATATACATATATATGTATTAATATTTTCAATTTTAAAAATATTCCAACAATTTTTAATTTCATCTGTTCAATTTTGCTATAAATGCATAAAGATCCGCAGTCTAATTATTAACATTATTTAACATTGAAGTTGATCCAAATAGTTTTTACAGATTTTTGACGTGTGTTTTGAATCATTATCATTATATTTATATTTATATTATGTATAGTTAATACAGTTAGAGGCTCATAATTTATACGAAATACCAGAGGTATCCTAAGACTTATGAGCGGGAGTGTATGTACCACGCCATATGCTATTGCATTAGGGGTATTTCGAAATAATTAGATTTTGTATAATTTATATCTTTACATGACTATACATATTATATACATACACGGTCACGTATAAATAGCTACTATTGTACATAAGAGTTTTTTTTACATCACATAATATAATACGTACAAGCTGCGGGACGTAAATTGTAAATCATGGCGTGTATACGCATCGTGCGAATAGGATGTGGGAAATTTTATGGCGCCCAATATGGTGAGATGGTAAACAGAATCTCCCTCAGCCCATTTGTACTGCACAATACACAGCCCACGCCGTATATGCAGTGCCGGATCCGGCCAGCGCGGGGCCCGTAGGAAATGTTATCACGGGGCTCTAGGCTTTGTATCAGGGCCGCTTATGTGCAAATGTAGCGCACCCTGTTTAAACAAACACAATGAATGACCTTTTTCGTTTTTATTTGTTTTTTTAGCAAGAATATCTGTGCCCCCTGGCATCGACAAGCGCCCTTGCTCGTCATGTTTCGGCGCCTCTTCGATCAAGGGCAATCAAGGGCCCGTGTGCGGGGCACAACCTGCCCAACCGCACGCGGCGGCCGCGGCGCCCCTGTTTTGTATGGCGCGGGGCGCGGAGCGCGGGGCCTCCAGAAGCGCCGGGGCCAGTAGCATTTGCTACTTCTGCTACGGGGCTTAATCCGGCACTGCGTACATGTATATGTACAGTGGGTGTACAAAGTATTCGTACACCTTTTAAAAACGAATAACTTTCTTCAAATTCGACCCAACCGTTTCGAGTTATTTTTCAGACGTTAGAAGAATTAGATTACTTTTCTTAAAAATTGTTATTGGTCGCAATTGCGGAGGAGAAAGTAAAGCTCCTCACGACTTCTAAAGTTTTTATCTATATCTGTAATGAAAATTTCAAACATGTACTTATTTTGTACATCCAAGTCAGTTATGTTGGGTCCAATTTTCAAAAAGTTATTCGTTTTTAAAATGTGTACGAATATTATGTACATCGACTATAGTCTTTTAAATATATATACTTCTGTACATTGCACAGCGGATCAACTAATTAGACTGCGAAAAAGTATTATGTACTTATTCCAATTGTTAAACATTGATTAAAATATTATATACGTAATCGTTTGCGGTCATTACTCTTCTCTTGTTTTGTTCGTAAATTTTATTCGAAGTATCTCCTTTCGTGTAAAAGCAGAGTTAAAAAAAAGACACTCGTTTGTAAATATCTAAGCAGGTTATCCATTTGTATATCTATAAATAGAACAGGCAGGATTACGAAGCACAAAAATGTTTTTATGCGTCCATAATTGGCAATGAAAATACTCGCGAACAGTTGTTCTTTTACGGAGGAATGCCGATTTCTACCTAGAAAACGTTTCCACGATATCGTAAATATGATGTACCGGCGTGAAAATAGTCGTCGCATTTTAGCTCGGCTCGAGGGAGGTGCACGAGTTTATCTAAAACGCCATTTAAAACCGATTTCTCTTTGTATAGCTGTGTTGTTTATTGCGCAGGTAAGCGAGGACATTGCAAACTGATTCGACGCGTAAATCATTTCCATTTGTCATTTCTGATACCTCATAATAATAGAAACGTGCAATTGATAATTATATACTCGTAATCGAAACGCATGACAAGATATGATTAATTTTAACCAACGTATACATTATTGTTTTTATCGGGCGCGTTCAGTCTATGCCAAGGTTTCCCAAACTTTTTCTCTGATAGTTGCCCTACGATTTATTTTACGGTTTCAGTAATTAGAGCTTTTTTGTGATTCGTAATTTCCTAAAAAAAGAAGAAAATTTATATCTATTGTATGCCTGTATACGTGCTCGTGTTCGCCAATAACTATTATATATACACGGACAAAACCAAAATAGAACCTTCATCACGACTATCACGAGTCTGACACGATCAGATATTGAAGGGCAAGGGGTTGGGGGCCTTTGAATTTTGACGGAGCACCTTGTGCAATTTGAAGGGTAGGCAATGACACGTAACCAATAAATCTTCGGAAAATTCACACCTAAAATGATTACAGTGAAAACGTAGAAAAAAAGCTTTGTTATCACTTTTTCGCGGAGCACAGGTTGGGAAACCCTGGTCTGGACGAAGAGCACTGTGAAAACGTCAAAAGACGAAGGATAAAAAGCTGTCAAATCAATCACTCGTTTTCACTCGTTTCGTACGTGTTTCGTACGTTAAAATTCGAACTTTCATTATTATGTTTTGGTGGCGCTCGGGATGTTCGACGTGCTTTTGTGTCGGCACTCGGCACAAGTGGATTGTGGATTGGCATTGGCAGTACCGTCCGCACAGTTCGCGACGCAAAACTAGCGTGATCTTTTTTTCGCGAACGGTATGCTAAGAAAAAAAGAAACGGTGTTCCGGTATATCCTGTGCCACGGTTTCCAGATAAGATTTCAATGATGATTAAATACGTTCGACCACGGCTAGTTACGTTCGATGTCACTGGTACGTTGCTCATGACGAAGCTGGAGCATTACGTCGAAATTGGGAGTCAGCACGGTCTACCGGTCGATCAACGGAAATTGGCGCGAAGTTTCAAAAACAGCTTTCACAGGCTGAGCTTGGAGCATCCTGTATACGGCAAGCACACCGGCATCGGATGGGAAAACTGGTGGCGACGGATCGTCCACAACGTTTTCAAGGATCAACATAATTATATTTCGGATGCTACTATGGATAAAGTAATGAGCCTCGCAATGCAGACAGTTTTTGCGTTATTTCAAGTAATTTGTATATGATTTGATTGTGGAAAATATGTATGTATGACATATGTATTTCTGTCGCCTCGTCTATTTGTCCGGAACAGATTGTTTCTTATTTCTTATACATTCCAGCCAATATCACTGGCCCACTACCTTTTCTTCATAATTTACACAGTTACGCACATAATTTGTCATATCAAAATTCTATTTTGGGTTTTGTTAATGTATATAGATATGATAGATATAAATATAAATGATACGATAGATATAATAAATTTTCTCCTTTTTTAGGAAATTATGATCTAGAATCTAGAAAATAGTTCTAATCACTGAAACCGTAAATTAAGTCGTTTTTGGCACGCCTGCGGTAGAAATCCTGGCCAATATCTCATGTACTGATTTAGACTTGCCGTAGCTATTTAAGAGCCTATACACTATACATATGTATATGTATATGTAGGTTAAATCACTGGTTCTTAACCTTTTTGAAGTCGGGTAATACTTGTGATTAAGTATTTATATGAAAAATTTGCGAAATACCAAAATTAATGATCCAAAACGTAAACGAAAACATCCCGTGTAGAAATAATAAGTATATTTTAGAAAATACGTAATGGAAAAACACGGAGTTTCGCGGAACATTTGCACTTGCAAAACGCTCGCTGAACGCGGAACACTGGTTAAGTGGGTTACATTAAAGAGGTTATATTAAGAGATAATATTAAATAATGTAAAATAATTCGTAAAATACGTCAAGTTTTTTAAGGGGGATCGCGTAATATGTAGTAGGGATTTGAAAAATGAAACGGGAAGCGGCGTGCTATTGCCCATTTAGCTGATCCGGTAACAACTATCTCTGACCCTGTTTTATCATTGTGACCCTTAGGTTGCTAGCACTCTGATAAAGTCCTACGGCACGAGCTTGTGCTGGCATAAGTATCCGGGCACGATCGACTTACTCGAGTATCTGCAGAAAAAGGGACTGATCTTGGGGGTGATATCGAATTTCGATGAGAGATTGGAAGCAATACTTCTGGACACCAGGATACGTTTTTATTTCTCGTTTGTTTTGACGTCCTACGATTTCGGCGTGGAGAAACCAGATAGCTCGATCTTCGACGAGGCGCTTAGATTAACAAAGGAACGACATAACATCGACGTGGCTCCCGAGGAGGCGATACATATCGGCGACTCCGTAAGCAACGACTATAACGGAGCGAGAAACGCCAATTGGAAAGCCCTTCTCGTTAAACACGATAACGACGACACGATCGAGAAAAAGGTTCCCAAACAGGATGTTTTTACGAATCTTCAAGAACTGCAGGAACATTTCTCGATGCAACTTAGCAAAGAAATGAATTACGATAAGATAGAGAAATGATTATTTCGATACATACAATATATTCGTTAAAAAGTACCTTACATAAATTACATAGTTATGTAGAAGTATTTCGATAGAGTCTCTATCGAATATCAAAGCAATTATTTTATAAGCGCCGGCGAGTGGGAGTATAATTGTGAGATTGACTCGAGTAATTAATGTTTTATAAGTTTAACGATACAATGAGCAGTAGACTGCGGATATTTATGCAAAATAATAAAAACTCATTTTAGCCTTTTCGTGTTGAAAACATCATAACAATATTCGTAGATTTTCTCTACATCCTTCACTGTTTTATATTTCAGCCAGTTAATTTCTTAACAAACAAATGCATAAAGATCCGCAGTCTAATTATGATTAGCAATTGTGACTGGTAAATTCTTGTACGATATGTGACGATATATATCTCATTGCTCTTTTATTATGACTCGACTAATGAACGTTCAACTAATCAAGAAATTGTGAACGCGTTGGCGGTATTATGATTTATGATATCGCCTCACACATTTCCTGGTAAAAAGATATTTAATTGTCTTAACGCTTCCCAAAACGATGAACAGTGAATTTTGAATATTCGATAATATTTTTTGTTTAATATTTGTGCGTTTCTGCCAATTTTAATTTAGAAATTTTTAAAAATTAGCTTTTTTACCGCAACCACAAAAGCATTTATTTCTTTGTGATTTCGACAATTTAATATTAAATCGTAATATTATTGCAGTGGGCAAAAGACAAATAAAAATGAGAAGAATGCATCTTTAATGTAACGAAACGCTATTCGCATTAAATCGTTCGAGGGAGAAACGAAAGAAGACGTGTCACCGTTTCCCGAGTAATCTCTTCCTCACTTCCGTTCCGCCGAGATACCGATTGTTGCTCACAGACGCTAACAAAATGATCTATAATTGCCAAATTTTGCTCGCGAAATCACGAATTTCTCGAGTCCTTCGTCGAACGAAAACCTATTTTGAAAATACATAGATCTACTGCTGTATGGAAAATGTTCATTGATTGCAAAACATTTTTCAGAACGCAGCGCTAATAGTAAAGTTTGTAAAGTAACAATGTATGGAATTAAATGAAATTATACAAAAGCGAAATATGTAGTTGCATATATTATTCTAACCATACCGGATATAAAATGTGTCGGATATACTGGGTGAACATTATATGTACATAAAGCGTTACGGACGAGTATCTCCAAAAATATTGGTCATACGCAAAAATGTTTCACAATCGGATCGAAGTTGTTCAGTACCGAGGGGGACATCATCATGCGGTGGGGCTTTTATTTTTACCGGTGAACATTCCAAGGTGAGGTGAAGTGTGAGTGAACTTTCTTTTTTTTAAATGGAATGTCCTATTTTTTATGCCATAGATCTATAGAGTATCAAATTCTAAGTATAAAAATGTTGACCTTCATATGTCCTAAACCTAATACATTAACGAGATATTATCCAAAGAAGAAAGAAAATTGTTTCGATAATACATATCTCGTTAACTATTAGGTTGAGGACATATGAAGGTCAACACTTTTATACTCAGAATTTGATACTCTATCGATCTATGGTATAAAAAATAGGACATTCCACTAAAAAAAATCAAGGTGACCTTCACCTCACCCTGGAGTGTCCATCGGGAAAAATGAAAATTCCACCACATGATGTCCCCCGTCGGTACTGAACAACTTTCATCTCAAACATTTTTGCGTGTAATCAATATTTTTGGAGAAGATATTCCCTGTCTGTAACGCTTTATAATGTTCACCCTGTACATTGTTTTATAAAAATGACAAGACTGAATTTATTTAGATTTTTCACAGTTTTTATAATAATACGTGCTCGAATAAAGAAATTTATTGAATAATTTCTAATGGAAGCATCTTTATAATTTCAATAATTAAAAAATAAACAATGTAAAAGCGGTCATTTGACCGGTACGGTTAGTGTTAAAGAAATTTACATTTGTATAACTTTGTTTACTGAAATTATACTATATAATATAGATACGCATTGATTTCGAATGATTATTTTCAATAGTATTTCAAATAGAGGGAATAAATGAAAATAGATAAAATATTTTCAATATTCTTCAAATAAAATATTACATACTGCATTAAAAACTTGCTGTGCCAAATAAAATATAAAGGGTTAAAGTATTATTTTACCAGCTCTGATAATAATGAATTGAAACCTGGGCTTCAATGAAACTGTAAAGTTTTATAAATAAAAGTTATTTTGTAAACATAAACTTCTAAATTATTTCTCTTCTGTTTTAAGTTAACTTTGTACATTAACACGGTTTACCCAGATAGCACTCGACGTCTTTTTAGACATTTCCGAAAAGACGCCTAAACTACGTATAAAAGACGTCTTACTAATATTGTTATAAAATTCAATTTTCTAACAGTTATTTTATACTTGCGGTTAATAAAAGTGTCGAAGGAACATTTATTTCTTAACAGATATTTTAAAGTAAAGTATAATAGTTTAAATTATTTTTTATTTACTTACTATATTGTTTAAGGAATTGAAAACGGGTTAAATATATATAGATGAGTAAGCAAGTCGTGATTTTCATGTAATTATTTTAAGATTTTGTCAAATGTATAACCTATGTATGTAATAAAATGGTAGTAAATTTGTTTGAAAGTACTTTACCTTTTTCAAAGCAGAATAACTGTTACTGTCCGACTGGACAGTTTTTTTCATTTCCGAAAAAGTAAAAATTTTTTATTTATGTGTAATACTATATTTAATATATAATTAGTGAACAAAATTGTTTAAAATAAGTAGCTGTTAAGGAGCTGTCCTTTGAAGTAAATTTCAAAGAAAACACTTCAAATAGTAGGGGGTGCGTTGTTGGCAACAAAATTGAAAAATAATTCGGAGTAGAGGAGGAATCTGACATCTTCAATTTTTCAAATATTTAAACAATTTTCAGTTTCATCTACACAATTTTGCTATAAATGTATAAAGATCCGCTGTCTAGCGATCAGCTTATGCTCCTAATTGTAATTGAAAATTTTAACAGAGTTTCCTTGAAGCCCTCATTGTAACCCTAACGTTGCCATCGCTATGGTTCTTCCAAGCCAATCCAAGCTGCTCTTTGCCTGCACTTTCTACATCGAATGACGACGTGTTACCGTTACCACCACAAGCACAAGCCACAAGCTCCTGCCATTGGGTATTGGGTAACTCGACAGTCTCGAGTCTCGAGTCTCGACAGTCTCGACATCGACACTCGACGACTCGACTTCCCCACAATCCACAGCCCACGCATCATCACGCACCGACGCGACGCACCGACGCTCCACGCAGCCTACAGCCTGCTACAGCCTCACGCCTCACCTCACTCACTGGCCTCACTGCTCTTCTCGACTCTCGTCGTTCTCGTTCAGTTTCTCAGTGAACTGTCGCGCGGTGAGAGTCCTTCTTTCGAGTTCCCCAGTTTTCTGTCGGTCGAAGAGGTTAGAATAAGAATTTTCCCTTTCGCTTCAAACAATCTGCGACGCACAGTGCGAACTCCGTTCCTCCCTTAAATTAGTGAACAATTCGGGATTGGTTCGTGTTTAATCTGCATGTGACTGTGAATATATCGGCTTTCCTTTCGTGCAAGGCGCGAGAATTGTTATACGTATAGCTTGAAATTTTTTGCTCGATTCCGTTCGTAGTCTAAAGAATACAATATCTATCGTGAATTTTGTTTCGCCAATAATAAATAATTCGCCGAACCACATTCAAGTAATCTGTAGACTGTGGATTTTATGCATTTATTACGAAAATCGGTACGTACAATTTGAAGCAGTGGCATGTTAAAAATATTTCAGGACATCAATGTATTCGTTTCAGCTTAAAAGAAGAATACAATTTTTATCTGCCCCTATGTCCTGCAAACAATTCGAATATTTTTCATTTTGCAGACAGATCCGCAGTCTAGTAATCAGAGATTTCAAATTTTTCGGCCTGAACAGTGTGTACATGCTTTTATACATACTTTGTGTACAAAGTATGCGTAATGCGTACACCTTTTAAAAACGAATAACTTCTTCAAAATTGAACAACTTTAGTTCTTTTCTGACGTTAGAAGGATTGCTTTACTAACTAATGTGTGAATAATTTTTCTTTTATCAAGGTTCTTATGAAATATAATTGATGAAATAAGCAAAACTTGTAAGAATCTGCGATTAAATGAATCGCTAACCCTAAATTCAATAATTTTTAAATCTTACAATGCCCATAGCTCTTTTAAACTTTGTACATGTACATATATAACTGTCTCAGATTTGCAAAATACATGTTTTAAATTTTCAGTACAGGCGCAGACAACAAAAAATTTAAAAATCGTTGCAATCGCGACCAATAACAATTTTTTTTAAAAATTATTTACACATTATCTAGTAAATTAATCCCTGTAACGTATGAAAAAAACTCATGCTGTTGGGTACAATTTTGGAAATGTTATTCGTTTTTAAAATGTGTACAAATACTTTGTACGCCGACTGTATATGACGTTAATGCAATCTTCAATTTTTCTAGACGAGTTTTATGAAAGCGGTGCCACATATAAAAGCCTACTTCCATTGGTGATATGTAGCTGGACTGCGGATTTTTATGCAAAATAAAAATTTTCCGGTCAATTACGAGACGCAGGAACCATACAAAAATTTATTTATATCTCTAACAATTTTAATAGATTGAAAATTACATGTGAACGTTCTTAAACCGTTTTGATGTTTCTACTGTTTCAATTTACATCCACCATTTTTGTCACAAATTCATAAACTCCGCAATCTAGTACACAATAGCACTTGTAGATCCAAAATAAATAAAAATCGCACTAAATTCTGTCGAATTTAATGGTTCAGCGTTTCTTTTTCATTTTCACAAGCCACAAATGCATAAAGATCCGCAGTTTGGATATTATCAATGAAAGTAACTCGAAGTTTAAAAAATTATCCGATCGAACATTTCTGTCAAGCTAAAATTTGAAACTCTTGCCAACTATTATCTAACTTCTAGTCGTATCTTTTTTTTTTGAACTGCACTACACAAAACGGTATTGCTGAAATTTGTTATTACAAAAAACTAGTAATTTGAGAAATTTTTCTACATTAGACTGTCAAGAAGGGGAGAACGGCTCGCGGAATGTGGCTTGGTGATAAACAATAGAAAGGATCGTCGCGTATCCCATTGTTGTCGATGGAATCGATCGACGAAAAGTGGTCATCTTGACGTCTAAGAAAATCGGGAAAAGTGAGAGTTCTGACTGGACTGCGAATTTTCACTGTGTAAAAGTGGATTAAAAGAAACAGTGAATACCGAACTAATTTCAAATATGACGCGAGGAAGGCACAAGAAAATGTTAATAGTACTTGCTATTTCTATGGTGGCAGTACTGGCGGAACCCGATCCTGTAGAAGAATACAGTCGATTCGCGCATAGGGATGAAGATAAATGTTACGATGACAATGGAAGCCCACAGGTCTGTTTATTCGCAGTTATTTTATTTATATCTCGTAGTTATCTTATCTAGATACATCCCTACCATTATTTATCCCGAATCCCGATCAACTGTTTAACACTAACCGTACTTCGTACCGCGACAGATCAAATGACCAGTAAAAATTGCTGTTTTCACGATTTCAATGTCTGTCATTCTTTTTCCCGTAACTAACGATTTCGATGAAACTTTTACAATACATATAAGTAATTGACACAGATCTACAAAACGTATTTTTTAAATTTCCAATATAGGCCCACATCATTTTTTATGTAAAATGTAACTTTCAGTATTTTCTCCACAAATCAATTGCAATTTTTCGAAAATTTCTTTTCACATTCTGTAGTAAACTAATTGCTCTAGCTGTAGCTTCCAAAAAAAGTACAAATCGTATAGTCCAATATTTAAATGTTATCTGTTTTTTGAGAGCGTCCAAATGCCGAATACATACACATATTAAAAACCATTGCCCTATTTACGATTTATTTCACGGTTTTAGTGATTAGAACCTTTTTGTATGTAGTTCGTATAATTTCCTAAAACAGGAGAAACTTTATATCTGTTTTATGCTTATATGTATATTCTCCAATAGCTGTACATTAGAAAAACCAAAGTGGAATTTTGTTTGTGAATGTTCAGAATCTTCATCACGAATCAGACACGATATTGTAGGGCGTAGGGGAAGGGATTAATGGGAGTCGCTGCATATTTAACACTAACCGTAACCATGCTTTCACATTGTTTATTTTTTATTTATTGAAATTATAAAGATGCATCCATTAGAAATTGAATAAATTTCTTTATTCGAGCACGTATTATCATAAAAATTGTGAAAAATCTAAATGAATTCAGTCTCTTGTAATTTTTATAAAACAATATGTATACTGACTGTATGTATATCCGATTGATTTTTTACCTGGTACGGTTAGTGTCGAGGAATTTATGAAAATATCAGAATTCATTCGTGTTTATTCGTAGTCAACGAAATTTCGACTTTTTTGTAGAGCATTACATACTATGTATATATATTAGGTTATCAAAGTATCGTTCGGAGTTACATCAACGTTCCGTGATAGGAACGGAAAGATAAAAGTAGACAAACATACTCATCTCTGAAGAATTTCAAACATTTCTAAAAGAAATACGTTTTTCCCTATGTAAATATCTAGGCATTTACTATATGTATGTGTATACATATTATTCACTATTGTAGTGTCGGGAAATAATGGCGGGAATATTTTCGTGCGTATAAATCATCCAGGTGATTTTCCAAATTTTATCTAGAAAATGTCAAGTACTGCGCCGTTTTAGAGACCGCTCGAGCACCCCCTTACACAGGGATTTCCCCGTAGAAATTGTTCTGGGAATTGTTTGGAAGGAAACTACCTGCTATTACTCGAACACAATGCATGACGGGTCTATGGCTGGCCCATAATAATACATACTATTCTCCCCCTCTCTCTCGCTCTCGCTCTCAAGAATACTTTACAGTTCTATTCATGTACTTTAGGGTGGAACGTTCGTTGACTCGAAAAAAGAATTTTAACGGGGTTTAGAATATTGACAGGGTCTTTTCTGCCACCATTTTTGCCAGTATAGAGAGAGACAGGGAAGACCCAGGTTTACGAATGACGTGAACTGCTACTTTCGAAGTAGCTACGTTCGAAAACGTTTATTCCCAATCAGGGATGCCAGATGCAGTGTAGCCAGATTGGAGGAGGGATGAAGAAATGAGGTACCCCCTCTCTGAGGACGGGGAATGAGTGGGGCGAATGGGAGACACGTTGCGCGTGCGCGACGGGGATTGAGTGGGGCGAATGGGTGACACGTTGCGCGTGCGCGACGGGTATTGAGTGGGGAGAATGGGAGACACGGGACACGGGCGGCGCGTGCGCGATGAGGACGCAACAATGACATGACATTTGACATTTCGCAAGTTTTAGGTTATTGCCGCGTATCGTACTATATATTATGTACCTACTTTGAAATGAATCATACAAATCGTTCTAGAGATTATAAACATTCTTTATTATTATAGATAAAATGAATTGTAACATGTAGGAGTTTCAGTTGTGAAGTGAAGATAAAATCATAAATGTCATAAAAATATATAATATATTTTAACACTTTTAAGGAATGGACATAGCAAGTTTTGAAACTACCTTTTTAGAACTCAATACTGAATATAATAAATATATTATACACAATACAATAATATAAAATAAAATTGTAGGAAAATATAGTCTGTCAGCTAGAAAGGATATGGGAAAGGATGACTGATGTGTGGGCGTTTAAAATTTGAACTTCAAATAACAACAATTATTGAGTTATTGACGGCGAAGCCGTCCGCCAAGAGTGTGATGTATGTATTTCAGCTTCGCAGCCTAGAAATGGACTTTGCTTTGGACGCGGCAATAACCTAAAACTTGCGAAATGTCATCTCGTTGTTGCGTCGCACACGCGCAACATGTCTCCCATTCCCATATTCACCCCACTCCGCGCGCGACCATTTTACGGCTTTAGGCGTTTGAGGGGAAGCAACCGTGGAGTGCGCGCGTGCACGCGGCGCTGGAATGGAATAGTGGAAGGGGTAAGTAGGGGAGTACGGGAGGTTCGATTCAACCTCAATCTGGCTTCACTGGCCAGATGCGAGTCTCGCGGCTGCGAGTCTCGCCAGGCCCCTTACGTCTCCGTCCCTCGCCTAGATCCCCACTCTTACCACTACCGCTGGCGCGACCGAGTCGGTAGCATGCTACCGCTCTCATTCTAGCACTCGGTCGCGCCAGCGGTAGTGGTAAGAGTGGGGATAGCGGAGGCATGCATCTAGGCGAGGGACGGAGACGTAAGGGGCCACTTGAGCCGTTGAGCCGCACCGTCTGGCTTCCCTGTTCCCAATCACTAGACGGCGGATTTTATGCATTTATGACGAAAACGAGTCGGTGTAATTGAAAACAGTAGAAACATTAGAAGAATTTTAAGATTACTATTGTGTATATTATTTTCAACTTTTATTAAAAATATTACGAAAGAAAAGAAATGTCTGTTTCACTTGAGATTGTTGCAATTCGGGTAGAAAATTTTTATTTTGCATAAAGATCCCGCTGTCTAGTGATAAATCATGGTTTGTGATTTTGCATGTCATTACCCAGCTTTACCATGTTAATACGAAATGACCGCTTTCATATTGTTTATTTTTAATTATTGAAATTATAAAAATGTGTATCCATTGGAAATTATTCAATAAATTTTTTTATTCGAGAGCACGTATTACATATTATAAAAATTGCAAAAAATCTGAATAAATTAAGTCTTGTAATTTTTATAAAACAAGATATCTGTGGTTATCAGGAAGAACGCCGCATGTGTCACTACTTTACTTCTTACTAATCACTTATTCGGTATTTATTTCGGTCACGATAGGACATAGAACATTTGTTAAATTGGATTATTTTTTCGAGCATTTCGAATTTATTTTCATGACTTTTTCTGGCAAATACGTAAATCCTATACAGTAGGACCTCGATTAACCGACTAACAATAAGACAAACAGCCCGGATAAATTAAGGCCCGATGGATAATCGAGACACCCCAGTCACCCGAGAGAAATCAATAAAATGTATATTATATTCGAAAATGAATTTTTTATTTTTGAAAATTTGTATTTCCCTTCATAATATAATCCTATTTAATCGCACATTTGTTTATACTCGGGATCCGGTTAATCGAGGTTCTACTGCATTATAAAGTTCAATTAACGCATAAGCTCGAATTTTTTTAAATTGTGACATGGGGCGGTTTTCCTGACATACATAAATGTATCCGACAGATTTTGTATCGAGTACGGTTAGTGTTAAAGCGTTAAAAGTGGGCACAGATTCTGTTCCATGCTAAAGCTGGGTATGTTCAGTGATGAGATTCGGGCCGCTTTTTTCGCACACGCGCGACGATTCTAGCCTCAATCAAGTACGAAGATCGGCTAAAATGGGGTACCTTAGTCACCCCAATAATTTCGATAATTTGATACGACTTGATTTCGAAATATGACTGTATAACATGTGTGTGTGTGTGTGTGTTGTATTAAAATTTAATATGCATGCACATATAACACATAATATATGAACTTCTGAACTCTTCCGGTACTTTCCTAGCAGTACCAATTCCCCACTACATACATACATTCCCCAAAAACTTCGGACTGCGGACGTATATAGACATAGACACGCGCCTGCCGAAAAAAGCGCCTCGAACTCGAACTCGAACTCGAATCTCATCGGTATGTTATATCTGTCTCTATCAGCAGATCAGCACTGACAAGGCGTATGGTTTCGAAAAGATTTCATTTGAATGAATGAAATAAGTAAAATATCGTAGGTTGCGCGTGTCATTATAGAGTATAGAATAAGAGTAAGAATCTAAAAACCGAGTGTATCGGCCAAAAAACTGATCTCTAATGTTTCGGATTGCAGAGGTGCATACCACCTTTCGAAAATGCAGCGTTCAACGTGCCCATGGAAGCAACGAACACGTGCGGCCAGGAAAGGTCAACCGAATTTTGTAAACAGACTGGCGTGCACAAGAAATCATGCGAGATATGTCGGTACGATGATCATCCGGCTCTGTTTCTCACCGATCACGATAATAATGACAATGCAACCTGGTGGCAGTCGGAGACCATGTTCGAAGGCATCGAGTATCCGGTTCAAGTGAATCTTACGCTTCATCTGGGTATGGCTTTACAAAGACTCTTATTTCTATCTACGTGCCACCGATCATCGAAGCATCATCTTAAAAGGTTAGACCAGTGTTTCTCAAGCTTTTTTGGTTGACGGCACACAGGTTGAGAAACACTGGGTTAGACTCTCGTTTCCAGGATTGCAACTGTGCGGGATGCGCCTTCTCATTTCTCGATTGTACATTGTATACATGTAATACAAAGATGGGGTTTTTTAGTAGTCAAAAGCTGGAAGATCAAAGAATAGGACTTTTAACTACGGAAAAACTTTGTATTACATATCGAGAATCCTAGAAACGAGTCTACCCCCTTAATTACTAGACTGCGGATTTTATGCATTTCTAACACAAACGGGCCAGGTGTAATTTAAAACAATAGAAAGATTGGACGAATTTAAAAATATTATTATATTATTTTAGAAAATAAATTTCCATTTCCCTCCAGTTTGTTGCAATTCAGGTAGAACATTTTTATTTTGCATAAAGATCCGCTGTCTATCAATATTAACCCGTTACACTCGGGGCTATTTTAATTGGAAAATTAAACATTTCTGACGATCTAGAATATTTTCATTCCCTATGATTTTTGAAATTTTATGGATATGGAATTGGTAGAATACCTTATATCTAAATGTTTAGTAATTGATTAGAACTCCGATATATTTAATAATGTTTTCAGTGGCGCCTCTCTTAGAGGTTAATTATTCTCGCCATAGTCAACATTTATAGTTTGATTTTGATTAGGATCGACTCTGTTAATGCTTGACGGAGTCAAACTAAACTTAGCAAATCTTCTAACTGTAGAATACTGTAGACTGTAGACTGTAGACTGTAGATAAAGAAAGAGTTCAGTCATCGGTATCCACGATGAACTTTTAACACGTCCTCAACGTTTGTCGCTCTCTTTCTCTCGGCGCCATCTTTCTCCATTTTACTTCCTTATCTATCAGGATGCGTGCGCGATGAGATACATAATTCTCGGAACACGAACGATGAAGAAACATAGGCGCGAGTCATGGGACTCGAGCGTGAATATTCTATATTTCGACGGGGTAGCCTTTCGTCTACTGTTCTTCTTGATATTCTTTTCTGTTCAAATAACTACAGGGTCTCTCAATAAGAACTTTGAATTTAAATAAAACGAAAAATACGGAATAAGATAATCTTACAATTAGTATTCACTGCTTTATTTTAAAGTACATTCGACGGCGTTATAAAATAATAGACATTGATCATTTTCTAAAACTATTTTGTTGGATAAAATGTAAGATAATTTATTTCAAATAGTGAAATATTTTCGCGAAATAACTTTGTCTTTCAAGTAATATTCCAAATAAGTTTTAAAATATTGTATTCGAAATACAATGCCCAACTCTGACAATGAGTGACCCTGTGCATCAATTAAGGGGGGACCTTATGTAAATGGCCTGTTTTTCAAGAATTTTATTTGAAAAATGTAATGCATAGATTGATTTAAAATGTGAGGTATCATCTATTAATGGTATAATGTAAAAACAAATATTTTTTATAAATTTTAATTGTTGGTAACAATGGTGCAATGGCGCGGCGCGCGGCGGCTTGAAAATGGCATCCCGTCAATGCGCCGTGCAGCGTACAATGCCCAAAAATGGTAGGAAACGAAAAAATCAAAATGGATTCGTTAGTTTATGCAAAGACGACCAAGTTTTGAAAAAAGAAAACGGATCTTCTGTTGTAAACAATTGTTGATAATAATATCTTAAATAGAAAATTAAAAAATCGGAGCTCGTCATGCTGAGGCCAATTTCATATTGATACATAGAATATACAGTGGCCCACAAAGGTGTTCGTACGTCCTATAAGACAGAATAACTTTTTTATTACTATACCAAGCATTGGTTTACTAAATGATGTGCAAAAAAATTTTCCAAAAATTATAATTTACAAGGTTACATGCAAAAATAAAAAAGGCATTTTCTAAAATATTTTTGAATTTATCTGAAAAAATAAGGGTTCAGCGGAAAATCGAACTATACCACGCGATAGAGCAGATTTTTATTTTGAGAAATCACCCTTCGAAGTTTGCAACGTCGACGTTTTTTCGCGAACCAGAAAGCAAAATATCTTCGCCCGGCATACCACCTCTGGTAAGTCCCTGGTCCTTCTGGTCTTAGAACAGTGGTACATAATTGGTATTCTTAAAAATGGGAGCCCCCCGCGTAGCAAAGAATCTCTCTGTCTGTGCGGCACATGTTCGTTTACGAAAGAATCAGCCACTTGCACCCCGCTGGCTTTACAGTGGAGGATCGCAATGGCGTAGAACGTGCTCTTCGATCGGTTTCGAATCTCGATATAATCGAGAATCCCGAAAGAACTCACTCGGAATTATTTTTCAATTTTGTTGCCAACAACTACCTAGGTACCATGTATTTGAAATTTACTTCCAAAGACAGTTCGTTGACTGCTACTTATTTTCAACACTTTTCTTTAGTGATTATAGCTTCATTAAAAGTAGCTCCCAAACTTTGTTGTAAGTTATGTTTGTGGAACTGCTATTTGGTTTTAACTAAAAAACCAGACAATTAAATAAATAAAGGAAGAGTCAAATAGTACATGCAAAAATCCCGTTACATTTACATTTTTCTTTCAACTTCATCATTTGTTCTTTGCAAAGGAATGCAAAGGGTTAAATAATTAATTTTATTAACCGACTTCGAAAAAGGAGGAGGTTACTCAATTCGATTTTGTACATGTGCCTTTTTTCTCCGCTTTTTTTTCTCGCTTTTTTCCTATGTATGTATGTGTTCACCGATTACGCCGAGATGGATGGACCAATCGGGACGAAACCTTATGCATTTTGTAGGATAGGGTATGTCTCCCGATTGATTGGTCCCTTGAGAACAATGAAAACAAATTTTGCATTTTTTCATTCATTGCGGTTTTTATTGCAAATAACCAATAAGATCGAAAAATCATCCTACGGTGTTCTACAAATTCTGCTCGTTCCACTAAAAAGTGTGAAATAAAAAGATTTTATAAAAAAATTAAACCGACTTCAAAAAAACGTACCTATGAAATAATTTCCATTTAATTTATGTGAATACGCACGAACTTGAATACAATAAAATCTTTTCGGAGGCGGCGCAAAATTGAACATTTTCGACACTGGAAATTACGAAAATCCTTAAATTCTTCTCTCCCCACCTACTGATTTCCAAGTCCATTATGTTCCAATGAAACCATAATCAGCAACAACTGTCATTTGGAAAATTTTCAATTGTGCGCCGCCTCCGAAAAGATTGTACATATTGCATTGAAGTTCGTGTGTATTCACATAAATTAAATGGAAATTATTTCATATACTTTTTAGTGCATCTTTTTTAATGCGTTTCTTCGCAGTCGGTTTAATTTCTTTTTATAAAATTTAAAAATTTTTTTCTTATTTCGTTTTCTATTCGGAACGATTAAAGTGGCGTAGAACTTCCGTTGTACTTCTGTTGTATCTTTTCACACGAAATAGGATTATAATGAATCTCCTTGACGGTCTCTCTGTAGTTTCCAAGACATTAATAAATAACTATGATTGTAGGAAAAACTTTTGACATAACCTATGTCCGAGTACTGTTCGAGTCACCACGTCCAGAGAGCTGGGGTATCTACAAGAGAAAAAATGAGGACGCGTCGTGGGAGCCTTATCAGTTTTATTCTGCAACTTGCAGAGACAACTATTTTTTACCGGATTCGAAAGAAACTGTTAGGGGTGATGACACGAGAGTGCTTTGCACCTCAGAATATTCGGACATATCGCCCTTAACGAAGGGCACGGTCGCATTCTCCACCTTAGAGGGTCGACCTTCCGCCTACAACTTTGAAACAAACGCGGCTTTGCAGGTATAACACTACTATTATTATTGTTATTGCTTTATTTCAGCCTTACAGCTAAGAAATGCGACTTGGTTTACAGTATCCTAACTTTACAGATCTGTCTTATTCGCACGTAGCATCCAACTATTAATGGGAGTATACAGGGTGAGTCACCTAACGTTGCCACCTCTAATATCCTTGTTGTTTTTGAAGATACGTCAAATGTCAGAAGGACGAAGTTGAATGGTAAAATGGCTCCCGTACGATACCAACAAAATTTTGGTTTTTATATAATTTTTTTTAGAGATACGAAGGGGGGGGGGGTCATCTTCATTTTTTAATGGAATCCTGTATTTTCCAATACATCAATCGATGCAGCTGGACATTCATTATAAGAAAGTACTAACCTATGTATGTCGAAAAGTTAGTAGTTCAGGAGATATTTCAATTTAAATAACACTCTAAAACACCATTACTGTCGCACTAACAATAAGTAAGACATTAGTGTTTATTTACTAGTGTAACGTCTTATTGTTAGTACGACAGTAATGGTGTTTTAGAGTGTTATTTAAATTGAAATATCTCCTGAACTACTAACTTTTCGACATACATAGGTTAGTACTTTCTTATAATGAATGTCCAGCTGCATCGATTGATGTATTGGAAAATACAGGATTCCATTAAAAAATGAAGATGACCCCCCCTTCGTATCTCTAAAAAAAACTTGCACGAAAAGAAAAATTTTGTTGGAATCGTATGAGCCCCATTTTACCATCCAACATTGTCCTTCAGACATTTGACGTATCTTTAAAAACAACAAAGATATTTGATGTGGCAACGTTAGGTGACTCACCCTGCTGTATATGTATGTACATATACTGTATATTTTATTCCGAAAATATGTGACTATGTAACACATATTCTGGCTCTGGAGTACAGAATTTCAAGTGAATTTGTATGTAAAATTTGATGTAAACGTCGAACGTTGCTTGTGCTTTAAGGAATGGGTTCAAGCGGTCGACTTGAGGATTACTTTGGATAGGCAGAATACGTTCGGCGACGAAGTGTTTGGCGACGATAACGTACTGAAATCCTACTACTATGCTATCGCTGACGTCGCTGTTGGAGCACGTTGCGCCTGCAATGGCCATGCTGGCCAATGTGTAAACAGCACCAGCATGGACGGAAAAACTCGCAGAGTATGTAGGTAAGATGTAAAATGTAATGTTAACGTTAAAATCAACGAAAGAGCACTTAATTACCTCGCACGGTAGAATTCTGAAAGAAAATTACTTTCCAAACTACACACCGTTATCTGTATACAGGTTTTGCACTCTAAATTCACCCTTTTGTAAATCAATTTCCGCATTTTATAAATCAATTTCTTCTTTTTGAAAATCAATTTCACCCTTTTGCAAATCAAAAACTCTCAACCTTTCACGAACAACGTATTTTTAAGTAAGTTTTTGTAAAAATAATCAAATAAAATGTAAATTAATTGTTAAGAGATCCAATATTTTATTTATTGTACAGATGTACATGAAAAATTAGGTTGGCAAGAAAGTTCTTGCGATTTTTAACAATTAAATTCAAATGCACATATCTCATTGTCAGCTCAAACAAAACTTTGTTAATCGAAATAAAGACCCCATTGCAGTCGATGCACTTTTGCCAACGAGAAACAAGTTTTGTTGTTACGGTTGAATAAAATTCTAGAGTGTCCTGGAGAGGCGACAAACTCGTTGAATGCCGTTTCAGCATCTCTCTGGGATTTGAAGCATTTCTCACGCAACAAGTTGTCGAGGTGCTTGACAAAGTGGTAATCGGTGGGCGAGTATGGTGGATGAGATAGAGTTTGGTAGCCCAATTCGTTAGACTTTTGAAGGGTCGGTCGGGCGACGTGTGGCCGAGCATGACGTGGAGAAGGATAGGACCATTTCTGTTGACCAGTGCTGGACGCAAACATTGATGTTTTCGTGCATTTCGTCGATTTGGTGGCAGTACTTTTCAGCTGTAATGGTTTCACCAGGATTCAGGAATCTGTGATCAATCAAACCGGCCACAGGCCACCAAACACTGTCACCATGACCTTCTTTTGGCGAAACTGTGGCTTTGGAAAGTGTTGTGGAGGTTCGTCGTGGTCTAGCCACTGAGCCGATCGTCGCCGATTTTCATAAAGACTCCATTTTTCATCGCACGTTACAATTCGTCCGAGATTACCACCTTTTCAAGCACCTCGACAACTTGTTGCGTGAGAAATGCTTCGAATCCTAGAGAGATGCTGAAACGGCATTCAACGAGTCTGTCGCCTCTCCAGGACTCTAGAATTGTATTCAACCGGAACAACAAAACTTGTTTCTCGTTGGCAAAAGTGCATTGATTGCAATGATCTTTATTTTGATTAATAAAGTTTTGTTTCAGCTGAGATATGCGCATTTGAATTTAATAGTTAAAAACCACAGGAACTTCCTTTCAAACCTTATAAAGTTAACCTAAAAGTAATTGCCATTTCATTAACATTGTAACGCATGAAAACTGCGTGTAAAAGATATGTACCATATATTCATTTCAGCCATTTTTTGATTAATCAGTCTTAAAAATGAAAGCACATATGTATTTATTGAAGCGTATCGAGTATTGAGATTGAGAGTCTTATAAATTGTATAATTTAATCTAAATAACAAATAATTAATTCTAAATATTCTTAATGGGTGAAATTGGTTTGCAACAGCTGTTGAATTTGATTTGCAGAAGGGGGTGAGATTGATTTGCAGAAAGGTGAAATTGACTTGGAAAAGGGTGAATCTGGTCGTCGACCAAATTGATAAAATGAAAGATATGCTAGCGAGTTCTTTGAAACAGCTTCTCCGCGCGGTAATTACAATTTTCACGGTTTTTTAAAAACGTTTGTGTGCATGGTACGTGTTCTATACAGATGCGAGCACAATACTGCCGGGCCAGATTGCAACGAATGCTTACCATTTTACAACGATGCACCTTGGGGTCGCGCCACCGCCACAGACGCCCACGAATGCAAACGTGAGTACCCAATTAATTTCTCTAATTCTAGAAGATACTCGTCACAACTTTCATAAATTATTATTTATTGGGTTCGAACGAAAGTTCGTAGCGTTTGTAAATTAAAATTGAAAGCTAAAATTCATAGATTTATTCAATAACATGTGTATTTCCCATTCGGTTCTATTACTTTTTGCCATTTTCGAGGTAACTTCTCGTGTTGTTGAATAAACACATGAAGAAATACCTTACTTTTATCTTCGATTCTTCATTTGAAAGCGCTACGAACTTTCTTTCCAACGCAATATACATACATACATATGTATATTGATGAAGACTTTCGACACTGAAGTTGGTGCTCATTGTTCGTATACGTATACGGACAATTTTTGTAAAGAAATTTTTTTCGTAACCTCAGTCCGTCACAAGATATTTTCGTTATCAGATAAACGAAACACCCTGTATACAGAGCAGATATCCTTTTATTATAATTATGTATAGCTGAAACGAATACACAACGAATTAGTTTGTGATTGAAGGGAGCAGTGGAAGTAGTATAGTCGTGACTGTCCTGAACTTGCACAAAGATATCTCTGAAAGGCTGGTATGATAATATATAATCAGTGTTTAGGTGTGCTCTGATAAACCCACTCTTTAAACAGTCGCTTTTGCTGTTCAGTGTGACCAATTTACCCAGAGATGATAAAATATCTTTTTACCTGACCTAACACAAATTTAATCTTTTCCATTCGGTAGATGCATCCATCATTCCCGATCTTATTTAACGTTATCGAAGGTACATCTGAATGGATCTGAAACAATTACTTTATACCTTACTCGAGATATATTATCTGTCTCCGATTCAAATCCAATTAGCCGCAATCAATATGAGACACACGTGGACCGTAATAAAAAATTAAACGCATGTAATCATTAGACTGCGGATCTTGATGTAAAATAAAAATTGTCTGCATCGATCGCAAGAAATAGATATCAAATTGAATGTTATTTCTCCCCTTAACGATTTTAATAGAGGGGAAGTGATATATGGAGATTTTTCAAAAATTTTGAATTTCATCTGCTCAATTTTCCTATAAATGCATAAACATCCATCCGCAGTCTAGTTACATAGCGTTGAAGGCAGTTAGCAGTCTGCTCCGATGTTTCTTCGTCATTATATGATGAGTATGTATCGCGTTCTCGGCAGTTCTCGGGCAGCCGAAGAGAGTTTGCGTTCACGATCATGTTCTGGCATTACCTAACCAGCTTTACCTTTTACGTTCATTGCTCGTTCTGAAGTGGGGATTGTTGGCAATGAAGGGGCACACAATGCAGCTTTTCTGTAGCCTGCCAGCTCAGTTGCACACATTGCCGCGTTGCCGAGTTACGAGTCACCATTTATTTATTTATTTATTTATTTATTTATTTATTTCTTTATCACGTTGGTTCTGCGATCGACCGTATGACAGACCTGGATCGTGATTTCGCGATAACACTATCGAACGATCAAACCATAATATTGCGTCGAGTTGCTCCAGTTTCTCGAGCTACATACTACGAAAACGAACTGTAATGGCAAAATTTGTTAGACTCACGCACGAATAATCTACAACGCGCTTAACTGCTTTGGAATTAAATCATGAATAACAATTCACGCAGAACTTCCGGATAATCAAAGTACAAAAGATTCTCCTGTTATTTAGAAAATCTGCCATGGATTTTCTATTGAAAGTGACAACGATCGTGTGTTTGGTATTCTCGAGCATAACGAGAACGTCTGTTTCTTCGAGGTGGGACGGGATTCTACCGTGGTACTCTGGATCTAGTAAATATCTAGACAACGTTGCTAATAAACTGCAGCCCTTTATGTATTTAGAGAATTTGCTGATATATCGGGACATATTCGGAAAAAATTCAATTCATGAACATGGAAGTTGAACATACAGAGCTGCAGTATAATTATTCATCTATTCAAGTGACTTTTGCTTAATGTCTACTTACAATGTACATTTAATGACAAAATTTGTTAGACTTACGAACATGAAAGTTGAACATACAGATCTGCAGTATAATTTATTATTCATCTATTTAAATGAAATTTCTTCAGGCACCAAAAATAACAGTTATTCCAAACTTTCCTACGATAAAAATCATTAATAAAAGGTTGATTATTATTGAAATTTAAGATAGTCTACACAAAATATAAAGAGAAAAAAATTCAAAGAGCAAAATGATTAAAAACTATCGATTTTTATACTTTTCGGTTAGAAGTAACAGTTATTATGTACTAGAGTTCCCCCGCTATTTTACAATGCTTGTGGGTATACAATATTTTTTGTTGAAAAGACACGAACTAAAAAACAAAGAAAAAACTTAATACAAATTTAAAAATACTAACCAAATGTTTCAATTGAAACGTCAAACGACATTTGCGCACGTAGCGAAATCAATTTGAATAGAAATCAAATAACTGGCGGATGTTTATAATGTCGATAATGCAAACAGACGTCGATAATGTAAATTCCTATTGAAATATTGATTTATTGATTAAAAGCTGGGACGTTCGTTTTTTTGTTGTATTGAAATTGAAATACCGTATGATTAAAAAAGCACTTTTATTTTTTCCCGAATTTTCCATTTTTCCGGGCAACTTTTCCAATTTTTCCAATTTTTCTTACCCTATAACCTTATTCGGACTATTCCGAACATTTCAAAACAAAAATTAGCCAAATCGGTCCAGCCGTTCTCAAGTGATGCGCTTACCAACGAACAGCATTTGATTTTTATTAATATAGAAGATAGAAGATAGAAGGCAGAAGATAGAAGATTAGTGTCCACAAAAAATTGGATCCGTCTCGATAACTGTTATCGACGAAGAAAAACTGTTTCGATCACTCGTAACAGTTATCAAAGAGAGAAGTTCATTTCGATCGATCACAACAGTTATCGATGAGAGAAGCTCATTTCGATCGCTCATAACAGTTATCGACGAGAGAAATTTATTTGCGATCGAAATTTGCTGTTATCGACGAGAGAAATTCATTTTCCATCGAAAATTGCTGTTATGAGCGAACGAAATGAACTTCTTTCATTAACAACTGTTATGGGCGATCGAAATAAATTTCTCTCATCGATAACTGTTATAAGTGATCGAAATTAATTTTTCTCCGCGATAACATTTGTCAACCATAGAAAAAATCGGGTCCCATGGAAATCGCCGACATAAATTTCCCCGACACGGTTTTCACCGACAACATTTCACAGACTCCAGATTTGATCGACAATAACTTTGGCCGACAACGCCTTTAACCGAAAATGATTTTGACCGACAACGACTTGAGACGACCACAGTGTACAAATTATTCCAAATAAAGGGGGAGTTTTAGGACTATTTTTATCTTGTATATTATCATACAGTATTATCATCATATGTATTATCATGCAGTACATATTATCATCCCGTGGTCGTCTCAAGTCGTTGTGGATCAAATTTGTTGTCGGTGAAAATCGTTGTTGGTCAAAATCGTTTTCGGTTAATGGCGGCGTCGGCCAAAGTTATTGTCGGTCAAATCTGGAGTCGGTGGAAACCGTGTCGGGGAAATTTGTGTCGGTGATTTCCATGGGACCCGAAAAAATCTTCAGTTACTTATAAAACCACAATACGATTTTTAGTCGATGTAATACTTGTTATTCCATGACCTTTTTTATTTTTGGTTATAACAGTTATGGTCCCTGCTTTTTTTTGTAATGTCTACATACATTTAATACTTTATGCTTTAGAACTTTGATTTTCTTTTGAAATTGTACCGGGTTATTGATGTGATTGTTTTTCCAGCTTGCAACTGTAATGGATATTCGGATAGATGTTACTTCGATAAGGAATTGTACAAGACCACCGGACACGGTGGTCATTGCCAGGATTGCCGAGCAAATCGTGATGGCGCGAATTGCGAACGCTGCCGAGAAAACTTTTATCAACATCCGGAAGGAGATTACTGCATTCCTTGCGGCTGCAACGAAATTGGTAAACCGATGCATCTCTCTTTCATCAGTAGACAGCGGATTTTATGTATTTAGAACAAAAATGAGTAGGCGTAATTTAGAATTGTTAACAAATTAGAAGAATTTACAGGTTGTATACTGCAAAATTCACCCTTTTTCAAGACAAATACACTCTTTTTCAAATCAATTTCACCCTTTTACAAATTAAGTATTTTTAAGTAAGCTTTTGTACAAAACAAAATCAAATCAAATCAAATGTAAATTAATTGTTAAGAAATTCAAAATTTTATTTGTTGCGAAGATCTACATGAAACACTTACTTAAAAGTAATTACCATTTCATTAACTTTGTAATGTATGAAAACTGTGTGTAGATATACGTGTATTCATTGTAGCCATTTTCTGATTAATCAATTTCACAAATGAAAGTACATATATGTATTTATTATAAATATATATATATATATATATATATATATAATTTAATCGAAATAAATAAGTAGAATTAATTGTTGATTATTCCTAATGAGTGAAATCGGTTTGCATAAAGATGAAATTGATTTACCAAAGGGCGAATTCGGAGTGCTAAACCCCTAAATATACGAGAATTAAGTATTAAGTAAATTAAGAGAAAATAATAAATTTCTATTTCAATCGTGGTTGTTGCAGCAGTTCGGGTAGAAAATGTTTATTTTGCATAAATATCCGCTGTCAATTCATCAGTGTCGTTACTTCTACCAGAAATATGTTTAGTAATTTCTTATGAATTATTATGCACCAGCAAGCGCGATCGTTAGACTGTGGATTTTTTAAAATTCAACGTGGTCAAAATCTTGAAGAAAGTTCGATAAGATTTTTGTTGCGGATCGCGCGAGTTGCGTTACGGCACGCGACTTACTATAGAGCAGGGGAGAGAGAGGTGACGGGGTTGCCAAAACCATAACACTGATTCTCTACCGTAGAGGCTCCTCTTCACCTCTCCCCTCGTCGCACCGTTCCGACTCTTCGGGCACAGCTGATTAGCCGAAGAGTCAGTCGCGTTTCGAACTTACGCTCCCGCTCTTGTTCCCGCTCCCGCTACCGCTCCCGCTTCGCTTGAGCGGTCACCACTTTGCGTAAAAACTACAGCTTTGCTTGGGCTGGTTACTTGTAAAATCGTTAGTTTATACTCCCGCTTTGCTCGAGCGGTTAATTGTTACTTAAGGCTATAGCTTTGCTTGAGCTATAACGTCGCTCCTTACAAATCAAAGAAAGAGGTGGTCTTGCGCTTCTCGGTCTTCTTTCCGTTCTGTTCTTGGTTTTAATTATATAATCCTCTGGTTTTCTTTGCGCTCTTTTACGGTTGAGTGGTGTCGGTTCGGTTCCTTATTCCTTAAGATAGATTACTAACATAAGTTGTTTTAATAAAGTGGACGCGCGCGCGCGTAGTGACTCGTGCGTTAGACGCTAAACGAACAGTGCTCGCGTGCAGTTATTATTCACCTCCTTCCACGACCCTGCTCTTCCTTAACAATTTTGATCTTTGGAACATAGTGAAAATTCCCAATGGGAGGAGAATTGATTATTTTCTTTATTTCGAATTTGTACGCATCAGTCTTTACCGAATGTAATTTCAGGATCTAGAAGCCTGCAGTGCAACAGCGAAGGAAAGTGCCAGTGTAAGCCGGGTGTCACGGGGAACAAATGCGACCGTTGCGCTTCTAATTACTTCAACTTCGGCTCGTACGGTTGTACCTCGTGCGAATGCGACGTAACAGGATCTTTGGGGAATGTACCGAGTTGCGACCCTGTTAGCGGCACTTGCACATGCAAAGAGAACGTTGAAGGGAAACGTTGTCGAATGTCAGTGCAGATCTCGAAATCAAATTCTAAAAACATACTGTAGAATCTCCATTCATAAAGTGACAGACAAATATTACAGTACAATACTGATATTATGATGAAATGTGAAGTGGGTAGACTCGTTTTCAGGATTGCAAGGGTGCGTGATGCGCCATAACCGCTGAAAGTCAATGGTCCATGGCCGAGGATTTTTTAAAAGAATCTTTTAACAGCAACAGTAACTTTAATCATAAACCAACGACTCACTCCTCAGTAACATAATCGAATAACTTCCTTCGGGATTATTGTGTAAGAAAAGATTTTCAAGGTTCCATTTGGTACAGCACAATTATTGTGAAGCCTATTAATAGGCTACCGGTAGATAAAGTGTTAACGTAGATGTAGAATGTGAGATGTTGAATTATGCTACTTCCTGTTTGCCTCCGGGTATGCTTGTGGATTAGGACGTCCAACGATTGATGACAGATTCATCTTTTGTCTATTCGTTTTGGCTAGTGAAAAAAGCTTGAAATCCTGGAAACGAGTCTACCCCCTTGAAACGAAGTAAAATATATCGGTCAGCCTCGTATGAAAATTGGCCAAGTCCAAAACAGTTAATTTTACAGGAGACGAAAGAGACGATTTAAAGAGAAATTACTATTTTGCTTTACACAGAGATATTTATATTCAGACACTAATTAAGCAAACAAAATAATTGAGATTCTATTGTTTGGAATACTAAAAGTAAGATCTGCTGTTGTAACAATATCTAACGATAGTATAGTGTATTTTTCTTAATAGATGTCGACCAGGATTCTTTAACCTTGCGATGGACAACGAATTCGGTTGCACGCCGTGCTTCTGTTACGGGCATTCTTCGGTATGCCGACCGGCTACTGGCTACTCTAAACTCGCAATTGAAAGCATGTTCGCACGAGGAGCCGAACGGTGGACAGCGACCGTTGCTGGAAACGCTATACCGCTTCAATACGATCCGCTGACTCAAACGATATCGGCTACAGCATTGGACCGAGACAACGTCTATTTCGTTGCGCCGGACAGATTCCTTGGCGATCAACGAGCATCCTATAATCAAGATTTGTCGTTCACTCTAAGAATCGGAGAAGCTGGACCTGCCGCAACGGTTCGGGATTTAATACTCGAAGGAGGAAACGGTGAACAAATCACGCAACCGATCTTTGGACAGAACAGTCGTTTGCCCAGCGTCGCGTCTCAAGAATACCATTTTAAGCTTCACGAATATCCGAAGTACGGTTGGGAACCGCGTTTGTCTTCTCGAGCGTTCATGTCTATCTTGTCTAATCTAACGGCGATAAAAATTCGCGGAACCTATACTCATCAAGGCAGAGGATTTTTGGACGACGTTAAATTGGAAACCGCTCACCGAGGAGCAGCGGGTGAACCGGCCGATTGGGTAGAGCATTGCCAGTGTCCTCATGGCTACGTAGGCCAGTTTTGCGAGTCCTGTGCGCCTGGATTCCATCATGATCCGCCGAATGGCGGTCCTTTCGCTCTCTGTGTTCCTTGCAACTGTAACGGTCACGCGGATATCTGCGAGGCCGAAACCGGCCAGTGCATTTGCCAGCATAACACGGCGGGCAGTAACTGTGAATTGTGCAGACGCGGATATTATGGCCACCCGTTGAAAGGCACATCCGACGATTGTAAACCTTGCCCTTGCCCGGACAATGGACCATGCATATTGCTCGGCACCAACCCCGATCCTATTTGCTCCGAGTGTCCACCGGGTAGAACAGGTAAGAAACAGTACACTTCGAGACGAAAACATAGCAAATGTCCGATTTTAGAATGCAAATGTTGCAATGCGTTCTGATTTCTGATCGAAAAATACTATTACGGTTGACGAGTCCATTCGAGTACGTCACTTCGAGGAACGAAGGTTACGAACGAGATCCCATCTTCAATTTTAATTTACACATATCCATAACATTTACGTTTTCATTCCTAGAATTCTGTTAGAGCAAATATCGTCGATGATATTCAGTACATTATTATATGGTACATACAGGCGTGTTAGAATATGTTGACATATTCGAATATTCATTTTCTTCAGTTTATCGTCGTCGTAGCAAATGAGAGGAAAAAAATAGACGATGAGAGCTATCTTTTTGTCCCGGAGTGTATTCAGAAAATTCCACGAGTCGAACGTTTAACCGATATCGTTCTTCGTCTGTAGGACCTAGATGCGAAACATGCTCGGATGGATACTATGGGAATCCTGAGAAAGGTATAGCATGTCGACCTTGCGATTGTAACAATAATATCGATTTGAACGCTGTTCGAAACTGCAATCAAGAAACTGGGGAGTGTCTAAAATGTGTCAACAACACGGCCGGTTTCCATTGCGAAGAGTGTCTGCCAGGTATCCCACGCGCGCAACTGTTGCCATTTCAAATTATCCAAAGAATTTGATACAAGTCCCCCATGTAATTGAAAATTAATCTGAATCATATTCGTCGCCAGGATATTATGGAGACGCTCTGTCTGATCGCAGAGAAGACGGATGTAGACTATGCCAGTGTTATCCGCCTGGTACGGTTGAACTTGACGATGGCAGAATAGCGCCTTGTAAACAATTGACAGGCCAATGTAAATGCAAGTCGCACGTAATCGGTCAAAATTGTGACTTGTGCGAACAAGGATATTATCATCTATTGAGCGGTGAGGTAAATACAATTTCGTACTACTGTCTCGAATCGATCGTATGCAGCCAAACCTCGATAACTCGAAAACCTCTGTAAGACGAAAGTTTTGCTCGTTCCCTTCCGCGCTGCGCTGTTAAAACCTCTACAAATAAAACTTCCTTTAACTCGAATTATTTTCCACATGTGTGGAAGCTACACAAATCCAAAACAGCAGTAAATGTTTTACGGAGTTTCGTATAAGTTTCGCTCAAGTTTCCACTTTTCTTTCTCTAAAGCTATTTCGATCAGCAAATTATCTATCAACTCATGTGCAAACCCCCTGTAACTTGAATTTTCGTAGGGTAAACCTCTCTCGAACTCGAACACTTCGATAAGTCGAAACCTCTGTAACTCGGAGAATGCAGTTCTTCCCTTGAGATTCGCGTTATCGAGGGAGGTTCGACTGTAGTATTAATGCAAATGTGTCTTATTTGAAATATGAATTTTTTGCCATTAGGGTTGCGCGCCTTGTAATTGCGATCCGGAAGGTTCGTACAATCACACATGCAATCCCGTTACTGGCCAATGCGAGTGTAGACCTGGTGTTACCGGTCAACATTGCGATGCCTGCCTACCTTATCAATACGGTTTCAGCAGGGAAGGTTGCAAGCCTTGCGATTGCGACCGTATTGGTTCTCAGGACTTGCAATGCAACGTAAATGGACAGTGTCCAGTAAGTATTATTATTATTGCTTTATTTCAGCCTTACAACTAAGAAATGTGAAATGTGGCTTGGTTTACAGTATCCTAACTTTACAGATCTATCTTATTCACACATTCGGTCCGTACCTTCTCTCTCTCTCTCTCTCTCTCTCTCTCTCTCTCTCTCTCTCTCTCTCTCTGTCTCGCTCATTCCTACCATGAGCTATACTGTTCGTATCCTAATTATTACTAGCCTAATTATTGCATCCTTTCCTATTCCCTAACGTTTGTTTTTAGTTCGGTATATTTCTTTCTCTTTCTCCGCAATCATTGCCACGTCATCTGCATGCCCTAATGTCCACAATTTCTCCTTTCCCACTCTTGTTCCACCTACCTGCATGTCTTCCAGCCAGTATTTTTTCGAATTTTCTGTATTTCCGCATCTTACTATGCTTACCCGTGTTAGGAGCTTTTCACTGCCCCCTCTACCCTCCTTACTGAAATATCTATTCCGGTAACTCTGCCAGTGTCCAGTAAGTTTGTTTGGTATTCATGTTTGTTCTCGGTTCTAAGATGTGTTTCGTACAATGGTTTATTCTTTCGTTGCAGTGTCTTACAAACGTAGAAGGAAGACGTTGCGACCGTTGCAAGGAAAACAAACACAACAGACAAAATGGCTGCGTCGACTGTCCGGATTGTTATAATCTAGTTCAGGATGCTGTGAATAGTCACAGGGAACGTTTAGCCGAATTGGAAAATACACTCCGAAAAATCAACAGCAGTCCGACCGTCATAAAAGATAGCGACTTTGAAAAGGAGTTGCTAGCGATTCAAGACAGAGTTAAAAATCTTTTGAAGATTGCGAAACAAGGATCTGGCAGTACGTACGATTCAAATAATCTATTGGGTTGGGAAGAAAGTTCGTAGCGTTTTCAGATTAAGAATCGAAGATGTATGGTAAGTAAGGTATTTTTATTCGTATGTTTATTCAATAACATGAGAAGTTACCTCGAAAATGGCAGAAAATATAGAACAGAGTGGAAATATTGAATTTTAATTTACAAACGCTACGAAATTTCGTTCCAACTCAATAATTTTATCCGAATTTTACGAAATTACAAATTTAAATGATGTAGGTGAGAATAAAACGTTGGTGGAACAATTGGACGAACTACGTGATCAATTGAATGAAATCGGTGAGATTTCTCAGACGGTAGACTTGACTGCTACCGAAGTGCAGAAGACCACTTCCGAAGGATCAATGAGCATTGGCGAAGCGGAGAAAGTACTCGATAAAATCCATGATCAGTTAAAAGTGAGCATGATTCTCTTAGACTTTTCTATAGAAGAAAGTTTTATTTGTAGAAATTACAAACTGTAATTTTGTAAACATTAGGAAGCAGAAGATTATTTAGCGATGAACGGAACAACGGCTTTGAACGATGCGAAGTTCCGTGCGGAACAAGTTGGTCAACAGAACAGGCAGATGACAGCTATCGCGCAGGAAGCGCGTGGAACTGCTGACTCGTAAGCAACGAGTTGTTTTACACAACATTCTTTTATAATATTAATAACGTGGACGCGGATTCTATGCGTTTATGAGAAAAATTAGTAGGTGTAATTTAAAACAGTAGCAACGCTAGAACCATTTAAAAATACTGTTATACATACCGAATAAAAAGGTACAAAAGGGTCATTATTACATGCCAAATCGATCACTTTTTGCAGGCACCATCGTCGATTTTGTTCTAAATGAAATATGTTGTAGTCCATGTGAAATTAGGGGGTGGGGAGGGGGGGGGGGGTTAAAGTCATCATTTTGCCGGTTTCGAATTTTTCTAGAAATGGCAGGCTTTCAAAAAATTTCAATATTTTCCCATTTTGGCAAAAACGAGCCGCGCTTACGAATGTGTGTCTCAGGATCTATTTGTCCGATTGAGCTACATTTTTCTCTAAATCGTATCTTTAAATCCAACAAAGATAATTTAGGTGTTCTGTTTCTTCTGACTCACCCTGCATTATTTTCAATCTATTAATCATGTTAACAAAAAAAATCAATTTCTACGTCATTCTAGTTTGTTGAAATTCAGGTAGAAAACTTTTATTTTACACGAGGATCATCCGCTGTCTATTAATACCACTCATTAATATCTATAAATAGTATTTATTTTTAGCTAATCAATATAATTTCTATTTTCAGAAATGTCAACGAAGCCATGAAGATTCATAGCTTGGCAGAACAAGCTCGAAATACAACTATAGAAGCTTACAATCTTGCGAAGAAAGCAATATCGAAATATTCTAACCTGACGTATGTCGTTACAATTCTGCAACTGATTGAAAGACAGATCATTTGAAGGATAGATTATCTATTTAAAAAGCATTTTGCGTTTTCAGCGAGGATATACGAGGATTAGAGAATAAGTTAGAATTGCTGGAACACCGCATGAACGAAGTGAAAAACTTGACCAGCATAGCGGCTACGAAATCATCCGTTGTATCGCAAGAGGCGATAGCTTTGTTGACATTAGATTTGACACTTCCCACGATTGACATTAAAAAATTACGAAGTCAGGTTGAAGATGTGAATATGGAGGTGAGCATCGGTCGACGATAAACATTGTACACGCAGTTATATGTATAAGCATCGGTGTTTAACGTGCGATTATTGTTACAGGGATTACGGTTGAAAGAACAAGCGCAACTGCTATTAGATCGCAATGAAAATCTAATAAAGGAAATGTTGGATAAGCTAATGAAAAGCGAGGAATTGATAGAAAAAGCGCAGGATCAGCAAGGAATGACGGCTGAACTTCTGGCGGAACTGGACGAAGCTAACGAGAAGGCAAACGATGCAGTGAAACGCGGCGATCAAACTTTGAAAGAAGCTCAAGAAATGTTGAAGAAATTAAGCGGTGTTTATCATTCGAGTAGCATCACTTTGATTGGGTCATTTTCCACGCGAGAACAAATTTAAATATGTTTTGTAGTAATTGTAGTAATTTAATAATTTTAACTTCCAAAGTTTCATCAATTTCAAAATGTCTATATCTCTTTAAATAGAGGTGCATAAAGGGGGCAACACTTGGGGCTATATCCTCATTTTCTTCAATTTCTCAAAAAGTGACCCGTTACGAAAACATGACATTTGTTTGAAACGATAGCAAGAAAACATTTTTCTCAAATGACAACATTTTTAGTAGATACTCTTATGTTTTCACTGTAAGCTCGCAAAAGCTCGTTATCATATCGATTTGATATTTCTAGACTTATGATTCAATGAAAAAAGGTTGACATGTTTTCTTTACACGTCTGTAATATCAACCATTTTTAAGATATCGAAAAATCCTTTAAGATTCGTGCAAAGGTCACCAAAGACTGCGACATATTTAAATTTAAACAAAATCCGAAGTTCCACTCGAAAAGTTTGGAGTGGAATGACCCTATTTTATTTGACAATGGAATAACGGAACATTTCGATTAACTGTAGCATTACTTTTTAGAATTTGACGCCGAAGTACAGAGTGAACGTGTTAAAGCGCGCAATGCCTTGAGAGATATCGATAATATCGAGGCATTAATTATGGATGCCACTCGACAAGTTGAGCGAGCGGAAGAAATACTACGTGGATCCGAAGATAGCGCTAAATATACTCGTGAAACGGCTCAAAGGGCACAGGTACGCCAACTATACGTCCAGAAAGTAATATCATCTAGTACATATAGTAATTTGTTTTATATTGAAGAAAAAAATTCTGTGCAACAGACGTATGCAGAGGATGTTAGTGCAAAAGCAAACGCTATTAGAAACGAAGCCAATAAAACTAAAATAGAAGCGGTTCGTCTAGGAAACGAGGCTGAAAAATTGCATCTTAGAGTCGATACTACAGACTCCAATATGAGACAGTATGAAATACGAATTGGTCAGGACTCGAACATCACGATGGAGGTAGAACGTCATACGTATCTTCTATCTACGTGTTTGCAGCTAACCGATAGCATTATCTTTATTATAATTTTATATTTAACTTGAATAAATCAGCCGTTTATTTTGAAAGTGGGGCACAAAGTCCATTTAAGTTTGAATTCAGATATTTCAGAGTTTGTGTTTCAACGAAATGAAACATACACGTATAGGATACCAATGTTTCGCACTCCTTAAGTGTATCTAATTCTAAGAGAGTTAAATTTACAATTCCGATTAAAATAATAGCAATTATTAACTGAATAATATGTGTCTTCTTACCAAGAATGGACACTCGAGTCATGTCAAAATTAACAACCAGATTTGTCATGAAATTTGAAACAGCCCACCACCCAGATAGCATACGACGTCTTAAAGACGTCCATTTTACGTCTATTTCAAGTCTGGAAGTCTTACGTCCTAGGTAGACTCTTTAACGTTTACGTCTTTAAGACCATAAACAGTGTGGTTTTTATATAACTAACCATAATCTAGCAGTATTAGCATTGGTATTATTTATTATTTGAGTTAGTGTTTTTCCTTCAATTTCAACTCTTCGATTTCAACTTCAATTTCAGAAACTCTTCACTTTTTCAAATTGCAATTTCAATTTCAGCTCTTCGATTTCAACTTCAATTTTTATTAAAAAAAAATTTTTTTTATAATACTAATTTCCTTTTTACAAAATCCTTGTGATGTTAAATATATTGGTTAGAATTTGCTTCAGAATGAAAAGATAACGTAGAAATGTAAACATTAAAATTTCTAGCTTGACTTTTCTCGAAAATGGACTTGGGCCACTTTCGTAATAAACGCCTCAAATAGATCGTATAAATGTTAATGTTATGTTCTATATTCCTCAGGCAAATCAGAAAGTTGTCCAAGCAAGAATCAACGTAACAGCAGCGTCACAGCAAGTGGAGAAAGCTTTGGCCGACGTAGCTGAAATTCTAAAGGAACTCGACGTTTTGCCAGAAATAGGTCGGTTGATATTTGATTACTGTACTGCTAGAAACAAGTCACGCGAGATGACATTGTCAGTTCGAACAATATCAAAATTGTATACACGATGAATCAGGCCTGTATTCTCTCCGGGTGACTCCTGCCCAGCTGCGAAGAGTACAGTAAAAGCTCCTTTACTGTCCAACAGCCTTGTTTTGCACGAACAGCGATCGTATAGGGACACTATTTTTGTTTATGACTGTGTCTACCGCGCCGACCGCGCCGCGACTTCAATAGACAGCCGAACATAGAGAAGGACAGCATGACAGTGGAGGGGGTAGGCACCGGACAGTGGTCGTTCTGGCGACCCCGGGCCCCGGACAGCAAACGAGCATTTACTGTACTCGCTTGGCTAAGTAAGCGAATTTCTTGTAGGACTCTATTTATGTATTTGTACTCTTTCTTTGAATTCAGACGACGCTGATCTGAACCGCTTGGAAGAACGTCTAGTAGCAGCTGAAAATGAAATCGCAGCGGCGAATTTGGATCACAGAATTCGCGCGTTAACAGACGCTAAGAATTCGCAAACGCAATGGGTGAAGAATTACGAGGAAGAGGTCAGCAGATTAAGAACGGAAGTCGACAATATCAACGACATCAGAAAAGTTCTGCCCAGCGATTGTCACACGCGCGTACGATTAGAACCGTAAACAGTAACGTTACGGATTTACTACGTACGGGAAAGTACGATCGTTCGATTTTTACTTTCATATTTCTACATGTGCCTTACATGCATTTATATTATACTACATTACATACGCGAATACGTGTTTAGAAGTAACTTTAAAATCAATTGAAACACGCTTTCTCTTCTTTAAATCGAAAGGTTATCGCGTGTACATTACTGCGATGTACTTAAAATTTACCCAAGCGCAATTGTATATTAAAATTACAAATCGATAATTGAACTTTTAAAGAAATACTACATTCATATTAGTTTATAGCCAAGTCAGATGTTACCTGTGCATTTATACGTAGACTATTTTATTTAACGACTCGTATAGAACTGTTTCTTTTTTTTTTAACAATTTCTCTCGAAGGCTAATTTTTTAACTTGTACACGCACGAGCGAATGCAATAACGAACTCTATACCAAAGATTTTATGTATCAAATTCTTTCTCTTTTTTTTATATAGAACTTCTACGGTTTTTCCCTCCACTGTCTATTACCAGGTCATTTGCGTATTACTTCAGTTCTTTAAATACACTACTTTTTGTACGTTTGTGCAAATATGTATACAGTATTTTATCGATAAATTTCCCCAGTACGGGTCTGTCGAGGGTCATTTATACGCCAGGGAAACTATTCTTTGAGTTTTGCCGAACGTAGAGAAGGACAACCGAGCTCGAGAGGCCTCGGTCGCCGAGAAATGTAAACATAACTAATCCGATGACAAACTTCTTTATTTTCCATTATTTTTTTATGGAACTTTCACCAACATATTCGTGGCATTTTTCTAATGCAAAATGACACTAAACACGATATAATTTCCACTGTATTTAGTGGTTTAATTGACGATGAGAGTTACGGCTACGAGGAAGAACGGCGCATGGACTTATATGACCATACACCTGTGTTTGATCCGAATTATATCGTGTTTGGTATCATTTTAATCAGAAAAATGTCACAAATATACCGGTGAAAGTCCCATAAAAAAATAAGTAATAATAAAAAAGTTTTTCCTTGCCGTATTACATTGTGAGGACGCGCGTGCCTTTGAAGTGTGCCGGCGCGTTGCGAGTCTCCGCGTCTCTTTCTATCCCATGCGCCGTTCTTCTCATCGTCGTAACTCTCATCGTCAATTAAACCACTAAATACAGTGGAAATTATATCGTGTTTGGTATCATTTTGCATTAGAAAAATTCCACGAATATGTTGGTGACGGTTCCATAAAAAAATAATGGAAAATAAAGAAGTTGTGACATTCGAATTAGTGTGGTCTCACCGATATACCCGAGCCGTATGAGTCATGCTTCTCGGAGACCGAGGCCTCTCGAGATTCGTGGCCCCTCAAGGCGGTACACCCCGCAGTAGTGGGGATAGTTCTGGGACATTTATCGGCCAGACATTTGGGACATTTATCGACAAAATACTGTATAGTACTTTATGTATGGTCATCCTATTTTAATTGCCATGTCTTTTACGTTTATTCTTTCTCATCCTCCAGTACAGCTTCCTGCGACTCCTTTAAGGGAAAATCAAGTGTTTTATTCTTCGATACAGTCGATTCAGTGTATTACATCGCGTCGTTATTTATATGATTTTCAAAGCAGAGGAACATAGAAACAAGAAGCATTTTTATAATAAAACGAACGATACAAACGGAGAATCAATGTATTTTGCAGTATATATCACGAAACTTCTTTATGTACAAGATATTCTAATAGAATGCTGTTACACTCCAATACGCATAAAATTTATTTATTTATTTTGGAATTAAAAGAATATCCTTATTTAACAACTGGTAATCATACGGCCTGCAATTTCAAGAACTGCATCAAATTCTGCTGCTACTGCCAGAGAAATTACACGCAGAAGCTGGAGTAAATATTAAGATACGTAATGTACAACGTGCGTATTATAAAAGAATGTAAATACATAAAACGCCAAAAACACTGTCCAACAAATTTCAACTTTTCTTATGTTCCCAAATTACTGCAATTTACCGTCCTTCTTATAATAGAGTTTTTTGTGCTGATTCCGAATCTGGTCTTAATTTTTCTCCTATACGCACCGTTTTTAAATAACATGACCGAAAGAAAAACATATTTTTCAACTTTAAACAAATATTCTGATGTTATTATAAAAAATATTCAATTGTTCTTTACATCCAAAGATTCTTCTGTAGACTTTCCCGAATCCAGCGATATCTAATATTAAGACATTATGATTGTTTAAACATGTTTAAACATTGAAGACGGAGAGACACCACTTTTGCACCAATTTTTGAGGATATTTTTCAATTTATCTGAAAAAATAAGGGTTCAGCGGAAAATCGAGCTATACCACGCGATAGAGCAGACTTTTATCTTGAGAAACCACCGTATATTAAGTTTGGAACGTCGACGTTTTTTCGAACCAGGAAGCAAAATATCTTTGCCCGACATGAGTTGCCGCCAGTGGAAATACTTAAAATAAAAGTTGTAGGTCTCATCGAAATACACATTTTATGTCGTATTGATTTTTGCATTAAGACAGTAGTTTTTGAGAAAAACGATATTTAATGCTCAAAACTTCATATAACTCATATAACCTGGATTTTCGTCTGCGTGGTCGAGAGCCGGCCTGACGGGCCACCACCTAATCCAAACTAATTCTGATCGCATAATCTTTGCATTCTATATATTATAGCCGTCATACAGAATTTGAACTAAATATAGTAATGGATAAATCATGCGACCATTGAAATCGAGGGTGGCTCCGTATAAGTGAACAATTAATTACCTATCATTTTTCTCAGGAAGTATTATCTTTATGACAAAAATCAATATACAACATATAAAAATAAGTGTATTTTGATGAGGTCTACAACTTTCATCTGAAGTATATTTCAAAATTTCAAATTATTTACGGAAGTAAATATCTCTCTTATTGTGTTGAAATACTCTCTGTATTATTGCGGGTATTTCAACTTCAGATAACGTTTTGTCACCTATGTAAGAAGCCATTTTTGATTCGCATCAAATGCATGGAAAAGTGTTCCGTTTCCAAGCGCGCATCATCACGCATCATGCGCATTAACGAAACGGAACGATATCAATGCGCGCATCACATTGAATTGAATGATTGAATGCGATCCATGCGCTCAATGCGTGAAACGGAACGCATCCCTATTGATTGACCCCTATATAGTTACTGCTGAGCTGAGATATTGTGCAAGATTTCACGCGCATGCACGCGCATGTAAGAATAATGCCAGCGAGTGCAACTTTTCTTGCCTATGCGCGGCGATTTCTCGCGCATGCGCTACATGCAGTTCGTCGAACTAAAGTACGGTACGACCAAATTACGAATTACGAATGCGGCGCTCTCGATATTTTGGCGTTACGAAAGCTATCCGTAAAGATACAACAATCGATTGTTCGATCAGGTTCTATTCTACATTCTACATCGATTATTCGATGATCATCTTCGTTACATTTGAAACTGAACGTAACAAAACGCTGCCGCGTCTAACAATTCGCGTTTGATACCATTGCTGAATTTAATTGTAGTGTGCACGTATTTAATTGTAGTGTAACATCAGCTCTATCCATAAATATGTTTTATACTCCGGAACTTCTTTATTTTCGAGGCAAGGGACAACTTGCCCGGTGTTGGTTAGCTGCGACTCTCAGCGAGGAATTGTTTAAGAGAACTGTTAGGCGGCCATTACGAACTATTGATGTGTCGGTGCTCTGGTAATGTTGATTTTTTATGTTTGTTTATGCAATTGTTTTACAATTCTTGTCAATGTGCGGCAACTAATTATCTTTTTCATACGAATAAGTCGAAACTGAAATACATTTCAGAGAAGAAATTCGCAGGCCATTATTATACGCGGGGGACATTTTGATTGAATAGAGTTCGAACAGAATTGAACAGAATATGTATAGATAGTGTTTCAACAGACGTCTTCTGTTGTCGTTTTTAATACGTTTCTAATACGTCGCTTGCTATCTGGGTACATATACATATATGTATATGCATACACATACACACATACATGTATATGTATACAGATTTCAAATAAGTAAATAGAATAATTAATACTAAAAATATTCCCTTAAGATCAAATAGAATTTTATACATTTATTCAACGATTTTCGTATACATATTTGCTTGAAGACAATTTATTATTTATATAGGATTTTCAAAATTGTTTTGTTTATATAGGATTTACAAAATTGTTGATTTAAAAATTGTTTGGAACGAATCATGATAATAACGAGCTGTTTGTAAATATATAGTTATTTAATTAAGTTAAAATCAGAAAAATGTTTAAATTGTAAAACACAATTTTAATTTGAAAAATTCAAGGGTACATTTCAAATTAAAATATAAATTAGTCCCCTCAATTTTAAAATAACTTGTTAAAATACAAATTAGTAAATTTATTATTAAAATGAAATTGAAACAAATTTATTATGCTCATATACATAGAGTAGATATAGTAATTATATATTATACTAAAATAATTATAGTAAAATTATAAAAATAATACAAACTGTAAAGAGCAGAGACATATTTTCGAGATGTTAAGTTGTTTATGTAAAAATATGCTACATATACAATAGCATGTGTAATAAATTATAAATTATGCTTCATGTATCTACAGTAAATAAAAGTCAAATTGTATATATATCTTATTGTTTGGTGTCATTTTAATCAGAAAAATGTCGGAAATATATTGGTAAAATTTAATTAAAAAAACAAGTTTTTTTACAATGATCTTCGAACATATTTAAAGCTTATTGTATAAAAGGATCTTATAACATATCCAAAAGTCTTTGAACTCGGAGGGGGTTTCACCAAATAATTACCGAAATTATTATTATTAATTTATAATTTAATTACAATTTCTGTAAGAATACATAATTAGTTCCTCCCAAAATTTTTGATTAACTATAAGAGTTTTATTCAATTGTAGTTTGATGTCAACCTGTATTGTTTTATATGTATAATACAGAAACACAAGAGCTTGAATTTTATTTGAACTCGAAATCTTATTATTTTTGTTAGCTCCCAACACAGGATGGAACTCCAGTTTTCGTAAGCAAAAGTTATGGAGTGATTTAATCAAGAAGCACTATTACTTTCTATACATATACATATATAGTCTAGCACTTTAAAACAGTATAACTTTTTTATAATTCTACCAAACTGCCTGCCGTTTTGTAAGCAATTAGAAAAGCATTGGTTTACTAACAATAAGTGACCTGGAAAAAAGATTTTCCAGAAATTACAATTAACGGGATTGCATGCAAAAATAGAAAAAGCATTTTTAACACTTTTTTATTTGGGCCCTTAATGGAAATTTAAAATATACATATGTATATGTTTTGTAGATCAAAATCGATTAAAATCATAGTTTCTCGCAACTTTTGGGCAGTTTCCGCTTAAAATCCACAGATTGTTACATCTTTCGATGCGTGTCGTTTTCTTCTGCGTTAACCGATTTCGATGAAATTTTCAGCATGTGTATAACTAACATACATCTACGAAACACATATTTTAAATTTTCATTACGGGCTCTAACAATAAATAAGTTATAAATGATGCCTCTTTTACTTTCTCATGTAGTTCTTAGCAATTGCAATTTTCTCAAAATCTTTTTTGCATGTCATTCGGTAAATCAATTCTTCTAATTGCTAAAAAAAAACCGTTTCGAAACGGTTCGACCCTCAGGTGTTACCTGAGGACCGAGCCATATACCCACTAAACGTAGACGCACGCCGTCGTTGTACCGTCCGTAACAATTTTCTTTCATTTCCACAGCGACCAAATATTATCAACAATTCTAACACACAGTGAGACGGTCAACGCCAGATTCAGCCTTTACCTTTCCTCGCAATTAATGTTCGGTGCCGCGAGGTTACTTTCTTATAAAACGAAGCAGTTTCAAGGTATTTCTTCTGTCGTTAATTATAAAAATTATAAAAAACGTCATAAATGCTATAATCTTCCATAGACACATTTGACCATTTTATATTTTCACGCAATATAAATATCGGGTAAATTTTACTTTATCGGACTAAAAAGTGCCTTTCTCTTATAAATTACGATGTACATTGTATTTGGTATGTAATTCCGGTAGATTTGTACCCGGCGGCCTCGCCGCGCCGCGCCGGTTCTTGCCCCCGCCCCGCCATCCGACCTAATCACCAACCAACTTGGTAGGCGGCACGCGACCGTCACTACAAACCAATATGACAACGCGGAGCCCTTACCTGTCATAAACACTACAGATTGCTCAACTTTAAGCAAGCATAACTCCTGAATCATTAATCCTACAGGATTGAAACTTCGATCTGCAGCCGCTTCGGGTACAAATCTACTGGATTACATACCAAATACATCGTAATTTATAGGAGAAAGGCAGAAATTTGGAGTCCGTTAAAATAAAAAGCAGCCTAAATATCTTTTATTTTTTTTATTACAGATGCTCTATTTACAGAATATCGAGAACTGTATAACGTGAAGGACAGGTAATAAACAAAGCAAAAAGATATATTGTTAGATATGTATTTATGTATCAAACTATATTGAGTTTCTGTAACGGTAACACAGCCTTGTGTTTCAATTATTGTAATGTATAAAATATTATTTATACATAGAGCAATAATACATATGTACAATGTATACATATACAGGGTGTTTCGTTTATCTGATAACGAAAATATCTTGTGACACACTGAAGTTACGAAAGAAATTTGTTTACAAAAATTGGTCGGTATGAAGGGTACAATTATATGTATAGTCTAATTTTTTAGAGGATTAGAATGGTGGGGAGGGGGATTTCTAAGTCAAATTAAGTTTTTTAAATGGAATGTCCTATTTTTTATATTTTATACCATAGATCGATAGAGTATCAAATTCTGAGTATAATAGTGTGTTGACCTCTGTATGTCCTAACTCTAATACTTTACGAGATATTATCGAAGCAATTTTCCTTCTTCTTTGGATAATATCTCATCGTTAACTATTATTCGGTTTAGGACATATGAAGGTCAACACACTATTATACTCAGAATTTGATACTCTATCGATCTATAGTCTATAGCCTATAGTCTATATATGTCTATAGTATAATAAATAGGACATTCCATTTAAAAAACTTAATTTGACTTCGAAATCCACCCAGCCCACTATTCTAGTCCTCAAAAAAATTAGACTATACATATAATTGTACCCTTCATAACGAACAATTTTTGTAAACAAATTTTTTTCGTAACTTCAGTCCGTCACAAGATACATACATATATCCGTTATCAGATAAACGAAACACCCTGTACATAGGCAAATAGTGTTTTAGCTTTAGAAGTTCAGAACTTCAGATAGTAAGTAGTTTCGCAAATGCTTAATGGAAATGTAACTTTTTAGTCGCGGGGTGCGGTTCGATATTTCGCTGGCGTATGAAGAAGTGGAATGTCCTCGTCTCCACATATTATACAATCAAAAAGAAGCGCGAGACATGCATTTAATGACGGAATACCCTACCGTTGTCGAGCATGCGGTAACTATAATCAGATTAAATAATCTACATCGTTTTCGCCTAATCTGGATTCATAAAAACTTATTATAATGATCTTGTGTTGTAAATGTAGATGCAAGAACCATATTTTGGAGCGCTGACCGATTGTGAATTGGAAATGTTTCTCTTACCCCATACAGAAGACCAGTTCCTGTTAGTTCTCCACATTTCCACCAATTTTGTTTCCTTCGGTTTTCCTTGCTCTCACGACTCACGACTTCGAAATCTTAAAACTCCAAATGAGCAAATTAAAGTTTTCAATTTTCTCGAAAAAATGTGTGAAAGGCAGAATGAATGTGTTTTGAAACACTCATACGCATGTATACAAATAATCCTTCGGATTATATCTTTTTTTATCATTTAATTTGTTCTATGATAGATTTTTCTTGCTTTCATAGATCTCATACATTTAATTTTTTTTTTGTTTCACGTTGTGTCTATTGTATTAATGAAATTGTTGTATATTTCATTTAGGAGCGGATTACGAAGATTTCTCTGGGATCAGCCACAGCAAATCGGCGAACAATCGATGGAACAACAAACAGTTCCGACTGATGCCGCCGGTTCCATGTATACAAATAATCTTTTGGATTATATCTTTTTCGTATTACTTAATTTGTTCGATAGATTATTTATTATTTTGCTTTCATAGATCTCATACATTAAAATCTTTTGTTTTTATTTACGGTGTGTCTATTATGTATTTATGAAATTGTTGTATATTTTATTTAGGAGCGAAATACTAAAAGACTGGGATCAGCTATCGCAAATCCGCGAAGAATTTATACAAGAAACAGTTCCGACTGATGCCGCCGATCACAACGTTCAAGGTCGTTAAATTATAAAATCGAGTACACCATTACCATATATTGGTTAAAACGTTAAAAGAGGATGCAAAAGTATACGGTAGTTGTGTTCGTAGATGTTGATCACTTTCGTTGACAATATTTTCAGATGACCTTCTACAGGTCATGACAGGAGAACCTTCTACATCAAGAAAAAGACCTGCGACGCCTCAGCCCGAGGAACATCCTGCCAAGAGAAGAAAGGTACGAATAGTGCGTTGATTATTAGTAGACTACGGATCTCTATGCAAACTAAAAATTGCTTGCACCAAGTGACTGGAGCCAGGGCCGTGCGGTAGATTTTCTCAGTATGATGCAAGTCTTCGAATTGCCGCCCCTTAAATGTTTTGTCTTTAAAATAACCTTCGATTGTGATTTTAAAAAATACGATAAATCATAAATCGTATACAGTATACAGTATACATACATCAGTATCGGAATAACATAGCATATTTAGACCAACATAGAAAAGCGTTACGTAAAGATGAATAATTGTATTATTGAATGATTCAAATTGTGCTTTGATTTCGCTGATTATTCGGGTTCTGTCCCTGATTTCGTATTCTGTATGATAGCACGGCCCTGACTGGAGCCATACAGGGTGTTTCGTTTATCTGATAACGGAAATATGTATCTTGTGACGGACTGAAGTTATGAAAACAGTTTGTTTACAGAAATCTTAGTTCTAGTACTTTTTATACCATAGATCGATAGAGTATCAAATACTGACAATGAGTATAATAGTGTGTTAACCTTCATATGTCCTGAACCTAATAGTTAACGAGATATTATCGAAAGAATTTTCTTTCTTCTTTGGATAATATCGCGTTAACTATTAGGTTTAGGCCATATATCAATATCAACACTCACATCTTCCTCACTCACAACATTCCATCTAAAAAACTTAATTTGACTTTGAAATCCCCACTCCCTACACCATTCCAGTCCTCGACAAAATTAGACTATACATATAATTGTACCCTTCATACCGAACAATTTTTGTAAACAAATTTTTTTCGTAGCTTCAGTCCGTCACAAGATATTTCTGTTATCAGATAAACGAAACACCCTGTAGAAACCCTGTTTATATTCTTACTTTGAATCATTTTAACAAGCTGAGAAAAATAGATTAGCACTCTGAAATCATTGTAACCTTTCTACTGTTTTAAATTGCGCCCACTCATTTTTTTCTCATACATGCATAAAATCTGCAGTCTATTGATTAGTCACCACATTTTCACGAAATACCATATAACGCTATCATCGATATATATGTTGTTTTTCCGCGAATACATAAGGAGCACGCGACAATCGCGTAGTAGCGATATGCAAGCGGCAATGAATTTCGAGCGGGCTGACACGACGGCTCCACGGCAGGGAGCACGGCTTCCTGCTGTGCGTGGCAGAAAGAAAAGGCTCCCGTGGGCTCCCCAACTCTTTTATTAGGTAAATGGGCCCTAAAGGGGCCTATTCACGATCAAGCATATTGCGCAACTATTATTGTGCACAGCATATGATGTTTACGCAAATCCACATTGTATTAATTAGTCAATCGCTATCATTCACGAGCAATCGTGTTGCGCAATGGACAGTGGCAAAGTGGCAATAGGCCCCTTTACCTAAAGGAGTTGGGGAGGGGAGCTCATAGAAACCTTTTTTCTTCTGCCACGCACAGCAGGGAGCCCTGCGGCCGGCGCAGCGCGGCGCGGCGCGGCGGCCTTCCGCGGCCCTCTGGTACAGGGAAGCCAGACGGTGCGGCTCAACGGCTCAAGTGGCCCCTTACGTCTCCGTCCCTCGCCTAGATTACGGTGCGGCTCAACGGCTCAAGTGGCCCCTTACGTCTCCGTCCCTCGCCTAGATGCATGCCTCCGCTATCCCCACTCTTACCACTACCGCTGGCGCGAACGAGTGCTAGAATGAGAGCGGTAGCATGCTACCGACTCGGTCGCGCCAGCGGTAGTGGTAAGAGTGGGGATCTAGGCGAGGGACGGAGACGTAAGGGGCCTGGCGAGACTCGCAGCCGCGAGACTCGCATCTGGCATCCCTGCTCTGGTATGCGCAGATCTCAAAGCAGACTCTGTACTCTGTACAATGTACAAGTTCACGCGGACCTAAAGAATTTTCTAACTCGATTTTCTCGAATGAATGAAGCCCTGTATGAAAATACTATACATATACGTATAGTCCTTATTTTCGACTAGATTTTATGCGAGGAATCATCATCATCCCCTGGCCGGTTATACCACGATTTCGCAAACATCCTGTATATGTGTAGGGAAAACGTGCTGGGCCCGTTAAATGTAATACTTACTAACAAATACGCTTATTACCCCTAATTCCTGATTTTACAGATAAACTCGGAAGAGGTACGAGTACCACGAAGTAGAAGACCAGTTGCCGATAAGAAAACAATAGTATCTAACAAAGTGTTGGAAAAACGGATTGGAAATGTTGCATTCAAAACCACAGCAAGCCCCTTTACTCAAATTGTAAATGTACCTAAAGTTTCAGCTAATAATTCAATGTAGATTTATACCGAAAGATGTGCTATGCAAATACTGTGATAAATCAATATTAACACAAAAAGGACATCTAATTACGATGACCATCATAATATACTATTGTATATATGGTACATGCATAGATATGTTTCTACACAAAAAGAAAAAATGTTTTACGAAGATATTATCAGTTGCAGCACCCTGGTCGGCATGGTATACATTCTCATCCAGCGAAATATGATTTCGAACAACATCAGTTTCCACACCGCCGCGAATTCGCAAGCAAATTGACTAAAAATTTCCTTAAACTCGAGCCTAGACCTGTAACAGAAATTGTGTTTCCAGACTTGGACTTTGATCTAGCATTACCTGATCTAGAGCGTAATATTTCCGCTTTTTACCCCGACGTACAGTTAACATACAAGTAACATAACATAATTCCTCATAATAACTTTTTATCTGAATTATACAGCCGAAGAAACAGTGCGAGAAGATGCACAAAGTAAAATACACGAAAGAACCGTTGACATATCGAATAAAATGGCGGTAACTGCTGCCGAAAGCGGTGAACAATCCAAGACTGCAGAGCACATTTCGATCAACATTCCACAGAAATTACCCGAAAAACAGATTCTTGACGAATCCTCAAAAATACAAACCGAGAAATCTGCGGCAGTTCTACCAGAAATTACAGGTTTCGAAGAAACAATTGGGTGCGAAGAACTTTTGAATATTTTATTTTATATATTTAGAAAAATTTTATTCTGAACTGTGATTGAAATTGTTAACTGATTCTTTTCAGAGAGGCCACTGAGCTGTCACCCACTAACAAACATTTTAGGTCAGTTGCTAGTTTGTCTAATTGTACATTTTAGTCTTTCTTCAATTGATTCTTTCGTGTAGAACAGGGAGAGGGAGTTTCAACTGAGTGATGCCCACTTGGACTCCGACCGATTGGACACGTCCCGATTGGACGCGTTCCTTTTGGACTCCGTGCCGATTCGACTCGTGCCGTTTGGACGCCGTGCCGATTGAACTCGTACCGTTTGGACGCCGTGCCGATTGAACTCGTACGATATTTTATACAGTTGTTTCTTATTTGCACAAAATTAATATTTATGTAAATTTGTATTATGATATTCACAATCAAACACCATTTTTTATATTTTTTTTGACAACGGCACGGAAAATTTCTTATTAGTTATTCTCTTTTGTAAAAATACGTTATATCCTCACACACAAGAAACACATAAAAAAACCACATAAAAATTTAAATTCAGATCCAAATTTAATAGATTCCAAATCATATTTAACCATATATTTCACAGTACAATATCACCATATGTAGATTTCGAAAAGCAATGATTATAAAATTCGCGGCGTCCAACGATTATAAAATTTCCGGCGTCCAAACGTCACGAATCCAACCACCACGGCGTCCAAACGGTACGAGTTCAATCGGCACGGCGTCCAAACGGCACGAGTCGAATCGGCACGGAGTCCAAAAGGAACGCGTCCAATCGGGACGTGTCCAATCGGTCGGAGTCCAAGTGGGCATCACTCATCAGTGGGTCGTGGTCGACGAAGCCATAAAAAAAATAGTATCCGGTCCTGATCTATGTCGGTAGTGGGAAGAGATTCGAAAGGTGGGAACCTTACGGTTGTCGGAAGGGAACATAAGTTGGAACTCCCTGCGGTGTAGGATATCTTTTATCTTCTTTTCTTTTGATTGCAGTCCCAATGCGGTCTTGACAAAAAAAGAATTAGGCGCACTATTGGAAGTTCACTGGGATCAGGGGAAACCCTATAAAGGATTAACAACATTTCATGAAATAATTCCTTCAGATACTTACACTAAAATCGATGCTGTACGCGCTTTTGATGCCTTGTTAGGTAAATTCATTCAACTTACCGACTTTAACGTTAAGAACACGAAGTAGTGTATATTAGAATTTCAAAATATTTTCCTTGCCGTAGTCGATACATATTAGTAAAATTCTTCGATTTTTCCTCGATTAATTATTTGTCTCTTTTACAAATTTTTAGGATTCCACGCAGAGAAACGTGTAGTCTTGAAACAAGCTAAGCCGTACGACACAATTTGGATTGAAAAATGTGACAGACATTCTTCAGAAAGTAGTGATGAAGGCACTGTTTAATTATTACAAATAATCTCTTATCGGTTTTGCATATATATTAGATATATTATTTATACATACGTACTATATATATATACATATATTTAAAATTTTACTTTTACAATATACATTGCACGTTGTAATAAAGCACGTGTTGGGAAAATACTATATACATAAATACCAAAGAGGATTAGATAGAGGCGACACTCCCATAAATCTGTCTCGTTTTCGCAGCGCTCCCAACGTGTCAGGAACGAACTATTCGTCTATCCCCTTGCTCCGCACCCTGAAAACAGTCCACTCCTCAATACCGCATTTTACGGTTCTCGAAGACTAAATTTTTTTCTGACTATACAATTTAAAAAATTTTGAAACATCAATTAATATACATACATGTTATATAGCTAGGAAGGAGTTATATAAAACACAATTTCAAAGTACAGTTACATATTTATTTTAACAAGACTTATACCCTGACAACCAGGCTTGCCATGAGCTGATCCAGCCGAGGGCGGAGAATGGGCAGAAAACGGTCGAAGCTATTGTTCGAGCAGCTCAAGGCAAGATCAGCTCGATTTCCGTCGAATTTTTGTGCGTGCTATAAGCGCTCGTTCTGCCGGCTGACAGCCGCTAAATCTGCCTTTGTTCAAGAGGGCAGCACGGGCAGCACGGTCACCATCACTGATGTGATTGGCCAATGTCGTTTTACAGGACAGCACCGTCGGTGAAATTTCTATTGTACACAGCACTCGGTGCGACGCGACGGTGCTGCTCTGTAAAGCGGCATTTGCCACAATCAGTGCGACCGTGCTGCCCTCTTAAACAAAGGCAGATTTAGCTGGATTTAGCGGCTGTCAGCCGGCAGACTGACCGCTTATAGCACGCACAGAAATTCGACGGAAATGAGATTTTTGGTTGTCTGGGTACATACACATATCAACTTATACATATTTACATTATGTGGCTCCTTGGGTATATTAAATAAGCTGGAAAGGTTCAGCTTCCCGTTTTTCTTGCAAATGCAGCAAAGCATAGGCATTTTTCAAAACTCAAAACCAAAAATACTTGGGAATACAGGAAATAATGCACCACTCACAGCGATTTGCTCACAAATGGCGTACAGGATGGCGTGGGGACTGGGGACGCGAAGATTTCAGTCGGCGTGTACAAGAAAAATATAAGAAGGAAAATAGACTGAGTAGAATGATCATGATATCAGCTGATAAATGAGTGTCCAAAGTAGAGGAAAAATCGAGAAAAAATACCCGCAGATTCCAATGTATTTTTCTGCCACTAAAGACTTTTTTGACTGCTGTAATAAGCTGGGCGCGCCGCATTGAACTTTCCTCTTTGGAATGAGCCCACACCCAGCCCAAAATCTGCTGAAATAAGGACAAAAAGCCGTGGATACGAAACCCATTTTTCGACCCAAAATCTAGTAAGATTCTAGTTCCTTCTAGTTAGATTTCTAGGTATCCTACCCCCTTAAAACGTATAGTTCGGGAGTTGACCTAATAGATGGCGCTGTAAAAGAGAGCCACACACCAGTGTTCCGATATCGTCGAGGATTTTTCGTGCGATGGATGGTCGCTGGTGGCGCTGCGCGTTCAAAACAGTAACGTATCTACTATTGGGTAGCAGAGCGGCCAGAACCCTGAAGCAGAAATATTGGCGGGAATGTACCGAAATAATCTTACCGGACAAAAAGACTCCAGGACGTGTCCTACGAGTTACAAAATATACACAAATACACTTGTTATACATTCATTTTTCAGAATCAAATCTAATAAATCTTTTAAAATTCTGTGGCGTGCTCAAGGTACCCCATTTTATCGTGAATCTTACATTACTGAGGCTGAAAGCGCCACCAGCGGCCATCCATCGCACGAAAAATCCTCGACGATATCGGAACACTGTGGAACACTGCCACACACTGATATCAGTGATATTCAGTGATATTGTCCCGTCGTGGTCGTTACGTCCCATCTACTTTTCTCTTCAATGTATTCTATACTCTCTGCTATTCTATACGTTCTATACTTTTCATACTTTTTGACTTGGAGCGTGTGGGAGCGTGGTGCGTACTGTGTGGTCTCTTTTATACGTTGTGGTTAGAATTGTTATCGGTGAATTTTCTTTGAACATCAAAATGGCAAAATTCGATCTGACATCACGTATAGGCCAATACCTCGATCGGCATTTAGTGTTTCCCCTGTTGGAGTTCTTATCTGCAAAACAGGTATAATAAACAAAAGAAAACAATTATTTAGCCATATGCGTTTTTTGGTTACAATTGTACTTTTCAGATATACGATGAGGACGAGCTGCTTCAAGCGAAGCTAGATATTCTCAGTAAAACGAATATGATAGATTATACTATTGACATCAGAAAACAACTTTATCCTAACTTGGAAGTACCAGAGGTATGAATAATTGTAACGAATAGGTTTCAGAAGGAGATCTCATAGTCGGTTTATGATTTATCTTTTAATATTTGATTAGCCGCCAATTATATGATTTACCGGTAAGCATTTGTATATTGCACAAGTACAATAATTTCGGTTATAGGAGTTGAAAACACGCAGACAAGAGGTTCTTCAAGAACTTAGTACTTTACAAAACAATGTATCGGTTGTTGTCGCACTTATGAATAACGAGGAAGTTATGAAGAAGATGGAAAATATGAGAGACTCCAAAGCATTAAACAATTATTTGACTCAAGAATCTGAGGTAAGTAACCATTCTCAAACTAAACTGTTAAATATTCGTTAGCCGTAAGTGCTTATACAAAACTGTCACAAGCTGATTTAACATTAACCATACCACGACCGGCTAAATGACCGTTTTCACATTCTTTATTTTTTAATTATTCAAATCATAAAGATGCTTCCATTAGAAATTATTCAATAAATTTCTTTATTCGGGCATGTATTATATTATAAAAATTCGGTGCAAAATCGAAATAAATTCAGTCTTGTAATTTTTATAAAAGTTAGCGTTAACACTTCATCTGCCAGAAGCCTGTTAATAGGATTTTCAATAATTGTGCTGTACCAAAAGAAAGCATAGAAATTTTCTTTCACATTGCAATCTTAAATGAAACTATTTTAGTTAGTTCACAATGAAAATTGCTATTGCCGCTGAAGGTTTCATTAAATGTGTTCAGCCATCAGCTATCATAGATTTTTCAAAATTATACAATAATCACTGGCCGGTCGGTAATGCGTTGATAACTAAATATTAGGGATATTATTCTCAGGAATAATTCCGAAGATGCTCAGGAATCCTCAAGTTTTTCAGAACTCAGTCCTGATCCCAAATACAGTTTTTGACCAGTCTCAACTCGACATTTTCATCCTAGGATTTTTCCACATCCGAACACAGTTTCTGCATGCATAATATCACCTATTTAGAGCTGGCAGAAAAAGGATTAACGATATCAGTTAGTAATTACTAGACTGCGGAACTCTTTATGCGTTTGTGAAGAAAGGCTACGATATAAAACAGTGAAAGATATGGACAATTCAAGAATGTTGTAACGTCGTTTTTAATGTAACAAAGTTGTCAAGGGATCAAATGAAAGATCCGCCGCAGTCTCGTAATTATGGTACATGCTGGAAGATACAATATTATTTTAGAAAAAAGATACCAACTATTTAAAGTATAGATAAATTTAAATTGGTTTCTTTCATATCAATAGTTTAGAGTGGAAATGATGGATAGTTTTGTGAAGTTAGCGAAATATCGTTACGAATGCGGCAACTATTCTGTTCCAACATCGTATTTATATTTCTATATGCTCATAATGCCACCAACAGATAAGGTAAGATTATAACGAGTCTAATGCGTATGGCGTATACGATCATTTTGAAAAATGAATGATCTATATTAGTGGTGTTCGTTTTCAGAATTATTTGAATGTTCTTTGGGGCAAATTAGCATCAGAAATTTTGGTACAGAACTGGGAAACAGCATTAGAAGACGTGAACAAGCTGAGGGAATATATCGATAGCAATGTTATAGGAAATTCCCTGCAAATATTGCAACAGCGTACATGGCTTATTCATTGGAGTTTATTTGTATTTTTCAATCATGTGAAAGGCAGAGATTTGATTATAGAAATGTTTCTGTATAGACCACAGTAAGTACATGCTCCTCTTGGTGATATATTAATATATCAAAAGTATAGTAAGAAAGATTCTACTCTATATAAAAATTTTAGTTACCTGAATGCTATTCAAACAATGTGTCCTCACATATTGCGATATCTAGCAGCAGCCGTTATTGTCAATCGTTCTAGGCGCTCCATACTAAAAGATCTTGTAAAAGTAATACAACAGGTATAGAAAATTTAACTAAGTTTTGTAGTACAGTATTCCTTCGGATGATGTTACTTTTTTATCCCCGCTACTAGGGGGTTCCCCGTTGGGCGGTTGATCGCGCTACAAAAAACAACGATCCGAGCTCGGATATCGGTGAAACAATGATGAAACTTTCTTCATTTTAGTTATTTCATTACGAAACTCTTACCAACGGATTCGTGAATTTTTCTGATTAAAACGAGACCAAACAGGATAGAATTGCGATTATATTTGCTTGTTTAATAACCGATGAAAGTTTCGAACGCAAAGAAGGACAGCATGTGGAAAGAAAGAGTCGTAGTAGCCGGCATAGATTATCAGAAGTTCAGCGGTCAAAATCCGCTTCCAGGCCTCGCATCGTGAGCTGTTTAACGATCCGAATTCGCTTCTTGGACTCGGATCGTGAGCTATGTAAACACAACAGTTCAAAGGCCCTCTAGCTGCATTATTCGCTTCCAGACCTCGCATTATGTGAGCTGTTTGAAGAACCGAATCACTGAACAAGACGTTGTTAGTTTCATTCATAATTTCTTCATTTTTAGTCCCACTTCTACGAAACTTTCATTGATAGATTTGTGAGATTTCCCTGGTTAAAAAAGACCAAACGACTCAAGTTTCAAACATATTTACCGATATCACAGCGAGTTATGATATCACACTTTAAATCAATAAATATGGTCCGAATCATGCCGTATTTAGACTGATTTTAATTAGAAAAGTCTCACGAATACGTTGGTAAAAGTTCTGTAAAAAAAGCATGAAAAATAGAAAACTTTCGTATTTGTGCATTGACATTGTAATCGATACGCAGCCTCGACGTTAGTCCCTCTTTGTCGTTTACGGTCTGTCCTTCTCTATGTTCGGCACACGTCAAAGAAAGTATCTCTACGCTTTCTGAGACTCCATAGCCCCGAGGTTGTCACGTCATCCGAAGGAATACTGTGTTTACTTGTTTCTATGCAACAATGTAAAGCGTCATCATCATCATCATCCTATAACTGGTTTCATCTTACTGCTAGGAATCTTATACATACCGTGACCCGATTACAGAGTTTTTGGAACATCTGTATGTGAATTTCGATTTTGACGGAGCAAGGCAAAAATTGCAAGAATGTCAGACAGTTGTGTTCAATGACTTTTTCTTGATTGCATTGTTAGGCGAATTTGTAGAGAATGCTCGTCTAATGATCTTCGAGACGTTCTGTCGTATTCATCAGTGTATCAGTATTGGGTACGGTAACATAATTTTTTAACGTGTATTCAAACATTTTCAATATCTTTAAAAGACATTTCTGCGTTGTAGAATGTTAGCAGAGAAATTGAATATGAAAGCGGACGTAGCAGAATGTTGGATCGTTAATTTAATACGGAACGCAAGATTAGATGCCAAAATAGACAGCAAATTAGGCCATGTTGTGATGGGTGGGCAGCCTGCGTCGCCGTATCAACAACTAGTTGAGAAGATTGAAACACTGAGCGTGCGAAGCGAAGCGCTGGAAAACTTGATTGAACGCAAACTAAAGGCTAAGAATCAAGACCCCGTAAGTATAGTGTGGAACTAACTAAATAAGGTCAGTATCATTCACAATCATTTTTCACACATCGATATTTTCCCTTGGTTCAGTCGTATAAGGGGGTAGACTCGTTTCCAGGATTGCAAAGGTGGTGCGGAATGCGCCTGGCGCCTTCCCATTTCTCGATAATGCGAAGATGGGGTTTTTCAGTAGTCAAAAGTACTAGATCAATCTAGGCCGCGGTCGCCCTGAAAAATCCTATTCTTACGTTTACGAGGCGTAATTTGCATTATACTATTGGGCTGGCAAGAAAGTAATTTCGGTATTTTAAGGTGAAATGAAACCCAATTTTGTTATCCAATATGTTGCTGTCGTAGCTTTATGAAAATAGCCGATAACTTTGTTAACCCCTTGCCGTACCTTCTCTTTTTTGCAGTTGCAGTGATTAGAACGTCTTTATTCCGAAAAATATCGTAAAAGAGAAAAGAAAATTTATTTCAATGCTTAAATATTGATTACAACCGAAACGAATTTTGTTGCATATAAAATGAAACGCGTAACATTCATATTTTTATTAGACTTACGGCAAGGGGTTAAGCTACCAGAGAGATGGCAAAAGATCATCGAACAAAGTCGAAGATATTTGATCGATTAAAGTTCATTGCTTACAGAAATTTTTCTTTCACCTTAAAATACCGAAATTATGTAGCTCTATTTTCATAAAACTGCGACAGCTACATGCTGCCGAATAATTCAAATTACACCTTGTAAAAATAGGAATTTTTATTTTGAGGGCGATCGGTTTGGTTAGGTTAGGTTGATTAGATCGGTGAAGGGGATTGAGGCCTAGATTGATCTTTTATCTAGCGCTTTTGACTACCGAAAAACTCCATCGCATGCATTATCGAGAAATGAGAAGGCGCATCCCGCCCACACCCTTGCAATCCTGGAAAAATTAGTGTACCCCCTTAATTAATTTAAAATGATTCTCTTCATCGACAAATCACGTTTTAATTTAATTCGCATTAAAAAGCTCTAATTGTATGTTGCTCAATCATTTTTTATTAATTTTCTTGTTTAATTGTTACATATTAGGTGTGCAAATAAGTTATTTCCCCTATTTTTCCAAATTTAAGATTGTATTACATAAATCAGGTAGAAAATTACGTCTCAAAGCGATCACCCTCATTCTCTATAACCTTTTCCCAACTGGTGGGTAAATTATAAATTCCATCCTTGAAGAATGACGACGGCTGCACCACATAGACAGCAAAACCTTTTTGCAATGCGGTTTTTTGTTCGGTTTTGGCACTGAAGTTGATGGTTCCCCTAGCCTTAGATTAACCCATGATTCCCGTCGTTTAGGATTGTCATGCAAGACCCATCTTTCGTCGCCAGTAACAATTTTGTGCAGAAAACTTTTCCTTTTATGCCGTGAAAGGAAGTTAGCAGAAATCTCGAGTCTGTTTGTCTTATTCATTTCACTTAATCCATGTGAGACCCATTGCCCTAACTTCTGAATCTTACCCAATTGTTTCAGTCGGACAGATACTGTTTGTCCGGCGACTCCCAATCTTTCTGCCAATTCTTCTTGCGTCTGGGTCGGATTTTCGTTGAGCAATTGCTCTAACTCTAATTCGTCATCGAACTTTCTCGGTGCACCTGGAACGATCGTAGTCTTCCAAATTAAAATTTCCGGCTTTAAATCTTCGGTACCACTTTTTGGAGAAGATACAGCGTTCTCTCCCAGTCAGTGATGCGAAAATCAGTGAAGCCAGACTAGGGAAGTCACGGTGAAATGATGTACCCCCTTCTCTGATGACGGGAAATGAGCGAGGTGGAGGTGGAGCCTTAGGGCTCTTCATAAAACTAAAAGAACGCTCTTTCAGATGGCGCCACAATCGGGAAGTGATTCGAATTCAATCAGAAGTTATGATCGTAGAAGTAGAAAGAAAAGGGGAAGGAACTTATTTGCACACCTAATATTTATTCATTTCACTCTCGTGTCATCAAAATAAAAGGAGAATCGTATTATATTAATATTACTAATCTCATTTAAATGTCAACTTTTAAGGTAACAATTACGCTCTCATTGAATGGTATATATTGAATTTATAAGATATTATCCATTCATTGAGTAACTCTGCGAATAACTTATACACGAAAAATATCGTAATTCCGCATATTTTTAAAATGTTTTCTATGTATGCGTGTATGTTATAGAAATCCGAATTTTTTTACAGTACCAAAATTGGAGTCAGGATTTGTGACAGCGCGACACGATATTCAGGGATACTGTTTAAAAAATCATTTGAATTGTCTCCAAATGCAAGCAGAACATCAACATCGAAGGCGCTCCATTCTGGACTCGGAACGAAACTACAGAAGAATATATTCGTGAAGTAATATATTTTTATTCGCACGATTATATACTGAAAACTGGAATTATATGAATAAAAATATATTTCCATGAATATTTTATGCATATATGTATGTATGTGTGTACATTGCTATACAAATATGTATTACTATCTCTAGTAACATTCTATACATATATTTGCATATTTTATGTCACCTGGAAATATGCAAACAAAGAGAATGAAATATCTTGTCACGAACAATTTATACGTTCTCAATTGACATTCAACTACTTTTTAATAGATCTTCTAAAAAGAACCTATTTATTCTATGAAATTCTGAGAATAACATAACTCCAAACCATTTCGTAGAAAAGTTTATTACACATTTTATACAAAACATATTAGTCAGTACATTTGCAAATAAACTGCTTTTAAAAGTACATTCCTAGTGTTTCGTAAAACAAAGAAATGAACATTTTATAAGCTAAATAATTTTGAATATGAATTTTCGTGTCAACAAGAAAAAATGTAATTTTTAGAATTAGTATATTTTGATATGTGCGAGAAGAGACGTAGAATTTTTTACTGTATCGCTATTGAATCGTTAGTCTACTTGTTCTGTGTTTTCGGAGAACACGAAACTGCATCCGGTATAAGAGTCATGATTGATACAATATGTTAACACGTTTCTCCAATATGGATCTTGAGATAAAAGCCTCGGATTTCCTAGAATGATGACTAGAGCACGAGCACGGGTAATTGCAACATTAAGTCTTCGGGGACAGGCAACAAATCCGAGCGAGTGTCTAATGTCGTCGTGTACAAAATCACTAGAAGACCGCACAGCTGAAATGATGATAACGTTACGTTCTTGACCTTGAAATCCTTCGACGCTGCTTATTTTTGGTAACTGTACGTCTAATTGCATGAGTAAATCACGAACTTCGAGAACCTAGATGAAAAGATTCGAATATATAAGATACGAAATAATTTACATTTCTTTCGAAATGATCAAATTCGTATGTTCAACCTGTTTTTGGTAGGGAGTTATAATTCCAATATCATTCGGCGAAATACCACATTTGTACAGTTTCAGTAGGTAAAGATACACTTGCGTAGCTTCTTCAGGATTGTACCAGCTAGGACTGTCATTGTCCCTACAGTTCTTTCCATTTATGCCATGGAAAACTATAGCTGGTGGCGAGCCTTCCCTTTCTGGTAATAATTCAGTAGATAATTCTTGTAGAAGCTTAGCTTCTTTACTTCTTTCGGGAGATACCTACGTGCATTGTTCGGTTAGACCTCTTTCAAGTAATTCATCAAGTATTAGTTTAGGCGAAAGTCCACGCGAAAACGGATATCAGCGAATCCTATGAACCAGTGTTTCCCAAAGTTTCGACATCTGCCCAGTCAAACCTGTCGCGAAGACAGTCATCAGGGGCCTGTCGTAGCAGAAATGGAGCACAGCGTGCGGAGGCCACCTAACGGCGCGACCAGTCTACGGTCTTTTAGTGGGGGACGTTGGAGTGTGCTCATTGTTGGAATAGGATAGTGGAAGGGGTAAGCGTAGGGGGACTCCGTGCATCCGTTTGGATGCAATCTGGTCAGGTTTTACGGACCGTTTTACATTTTGCATCGATTGCAAGAGATAGAAACTAAATTGTTACAACGTCTTTATGCAAAAAAAACAAATTGCTAAAACTAGGGACTAGCCCTCTTAAAATGGACCGAGCGGCCAGGATTGTGCAGAGGGCAGCTTGTGCCAGGATGGTACCGAAGCATGAATACGAGCCCACGCGAGCTTATGTGCCATGGTCAGAATCTAGCATTTTTGCTTACTGGATGTGTACCCCTTCTATAACTGTCGCAACACTGATTGTGAGTAAGAACAATCGGTACTATTCGGTACAAAGTAGCAGACGTGTGTACATTCTTTGTACACAACAGTACACCAGTGTAGCCATACGGACCGGCCGCCAGGCCCCTTACCCTTCCGCCTCTCGCCACGCCACGCACCGTATCTCGTCTTTGCACTCTTCCCACTAACGCTGGCGTACGGTCGCGTCAGCGACTACTGGGAAGAGTGGGAGGCTCACGCGACCGTACGCCAGTGTCACTGGGAAGAGTGCAAGGACGAGCTACGGTGCGTGGCGCGGCGAGAGGCGGAAGGGTGAGGGACCTGACGGCCGGTCCGTATGGCTACACTGCAGTAGACTCCCGCTGCACCAGAATTTATAATAGAATCAGCATGCGTACCCCCTACAAACTCTTCCTGTACCCCCAGGGGTACGCGTACTATACTTTGGGAAACACTGCTATGAACGAATCTCAAAGGATTCTACGATATCTTAACCCTTGTGTAGTGAACCGTCAATCTTTTTTTAAATCTTTTTTTAAAAAGAGGTCCGCGCAAAGGGGACACTTGGCGCTACATCCTCATTTTTTTCAACTTTTTAGAAAGTGGCCCGCTATGAAAACACGGCATTTGTTTGAAACAATTGTAAAATAAATGGTGAACAAATTTTTAGTAGATACGTAGATACTCTTATGTTTTCACTACCAGTTCCGAAAAACTCATTTTCATCGGTTTGATAGTTCTATGCAGTGATGCCAGAATCGTGGGACGTGGTATTTTTCCCCCCCGCTCGCTCAGCCGACTCGGCCCCCCACTCTGATGTACCATCGGCTCCTTACGTTGCTTCTACTGCGCACGCGCTACACGCAAGCGTACCAATAGGAATAGGCAGCTCACACAAACAGACAAGAGGTACGCTTGTGTGTAGCGCGTGCGCAGTAGAAGCAACGTAAGGAGCCGAGTCGGCTGAGCGAGCGAAGGGGAAAAATACCACGTCCCACCAGTGTCGCCAGATCGACAAAAAATGAGGGGAATACAAGTACCCTCTCTCCGATGACCGTGGCACGTTGCGCGTGCGCACGGGAATTTAGTGGGGCGAATGGGTGACACGTTGCGCATGTGCGATGGGGACGCAACAACGAGATGACATTTCGCAAGTTTTAGGTTATTGCCGCGTCCAAAACAAAGTCCATTTCGGGGGTGTCCCACTTGGACTCCGACCGATTGGACGCGTTCCTTTTGGACTCCGTGCCGATTCGACTCGTGACGTTTGGACGCCGTGCCGATTGAACTCGTACCGTTTGGACGCCGTGGCGGTTGTATTAGTTATTCTCTTTTGTAAAAACACGTTATATTCTCACACACAAAAACCACATAAAGATTTAAATTCAGATCCAAATTGAATAGATTCCAAATCATATTTAACCATATATTCCACAGTACAATATCACCATATGTAAACTTCGAAAAGCAATGATTATAAAATTCGCGGCGTCCAACGATTATAAAATTTCCGGCGTCCAAACGTCACGAATCCAACCGCCACGGCGTCCAAACGGTACGAGTTCAATCGGCACGGCGTCCAAACGGCACGGAGTCCAAAAGGAACGCGTCCAATCGGTCGGAGTCCAAGTGGGACACCCCCTCTGGCTTCACTGCGTCCCACGATTCTGGCATCACTGGTTCTATGTAGAGGCTGGTAGAGGCTCATGATTCAATGAAAAAAGGGCGACATGACTTTTCACATGTCTGTAAAATCAACAATTTTTAAGATATCGAAAAATCCTTTCAGAGATTCGTCCGTAAAAAATCCGAAATTTTACTCAAACAAGTGTCCGTTTTCGCGTGGAATGACCCTTTGGGTGAGTCACCTAACCTCAAATCACCTCAAATATCTTTGTTGTTTTCAAAGATACATTAAATGTCTTGAGGTCAAAGTTGAATGGTAAAATGGTCTCTCAATCCACATGTGAGTACGAGAGAAATTGCCCGAGAAGCAAGCATGAGTCAAAGTAGCATGTAATACGAGTCCACATATTGCTACATCAGGAATTCATCAGGTTTTTTCTGTCCGTGACCTTGAATGACACCTTGAGTAATTATAGTCGCTGAATTCGTAACGAAAAGGACTATCACTGTAGATGTTTAAAAAAGGGTGCTTGCATTTTAAAAAATGAAGGTGACCTTGGTATCTCTAAAAAAAAAATATGACAAAAACAAACATTATTTTGGTGTCGTATGATAAAATGCCCCATTTTACCATTCAACTTTGTTCTCAAGACATTTAATGTATCTTTGGAAACAACAAAGATATTTGAGATGATAACGTTAGGTGATTCGGTGACTCCCCCTGTATATGTATAACTGTATACATACTTGTGCTACCAATTCGGAATCATAAAACATGGAACTCGATAACTCCACAATTTCTGGTAAACTTCGATAATTGATAACTAACTTTGTGACAAGTCGAGGATCATAATGAGTTTGGAAACCGTTAGGGTCTCTTTGATACGGAAAATGTCGTAATAATCTCACTAAAAATGATTCGTCCAATCCAAAGCTCTTAGCTATTTTACTTTGTACAACCGGACCCAGTTGCAATGGATCGCCTGCGAGTACTACTTGCCCATGATCGGAATGTGTAAAATTCAGCGGAACAAGGATTTCTGGTTCTGTTGCCTGGCCAGCTTCGTCAATTAGCACATGCGTAAAATGCCCATGAGGAAAACCTATATTGTGCAATATTCCTAATGCGATACATGTACCAATGGTAATTCTGTGTCGTCCAAGTGTGTTCATGTTACAATTTAACCTTGGTCCTACTCCGTTGTATTTTACGCTTTCATGTGTTCTCTCTTCTCCTAATTCTGCCGTAGCACAATATGACAATAACTTCTCCGGTATAGAATCATTGCTGAAAGAGTGATGAGCTACGAGTCGTACCTGTTAAACAGACACACTATATTATATTTGTACAGTTATATCGTAGAAAGAATGTGAAATCTTTTTTTTATTATATTTAACACTAACCGTACAGAGTACAAAAAAAGGTGACTGATATACATCGTTTTGTAAACATTACAAGACTGAACTTATTTAGATTTCTCAGAATTTTGATAAGAATATGTGCTTGAATAAATAAATGTATGTCATCATTTCTAATGGACACGTCTTTATAATTTCGATAATAGAGTACGGTTAGTGTTAAGGAAGTATTTTAATCCAGAAGATTGAAGAATATCCCCTACATGAAATGCAACGAAATTTCCTGAAGGAGAGGGATAGGCAAACTCAGGGACAGTGACAATACGGTAAAATAATGGCATCTAAGTTCTGTGATAGCTATAAATATACATATATATATATATATATATATACATACGAAGCAAGGGTACCAAAGTATACCTAGAGGAGAAAGGAGAAAGAAACAGTCAGAGCCTGAAGGCGAGAGTAAGATGTGGAAATATGGAAAAAGGGAATAAATATTGGAGAAAGGAGGAAGAGAGGAGAATGTGCATGACATGCGAGAGACACCTGGGGAAAATAAAGCATCTGGCAGAAGACTGTGAAGGTGTAGAGAGAATAAATGTATAAGTATACAAAAAAGATAGTACAAGATGGAAAAGAGTGGAAAAAACGGTAGACTGGCTGACAGGAGTATCGAGAGAATAAAAGGAAGGAAATAATCAAAAGGAGAGAGAGGGAGAGCAATATTAGATGTAAGACATTAGGATAGATTAACATAGATTATAGAGAATAAGGCATATGGTATGGCATGGGATATGGATGGACGGGTGACATAGAAGAATTGTAAAACCAAGTCCAATTTCCTGGCCGCGAGGCCGAAATAAATAAATACTACTATATACAGGGTGTTCAGGCTATTACTAGCCAGCGTTTTAATGGAAAAGAACGCAATCTCACGTGTATTAATATCTCGGACAACATTAGAAGCTACCAAGAATGTAATTAACAGAGCCGAAGTATGTATTCATGCACAAGGAAGTGATTGTATTGAACATTTATTGCAACCGCGTCAATAAAGTATACTTGTAAATGTATTGGTACGAAATATTCAAAATGTTTCTTCCATTTCTGACGTTGTATGACCTTCATCAAGATCATTGTATCGTATACGAATGCGAACAGCGCTTGCTATCAATAGCATCAACACCCTGAATAATACTTATGATTATAATATGAGAAATACCATGTCGCCAGGATTAAGGGTTCCACTATCTAACAGTCTTTCAGCTATCAGATTGGCTGAACTATTAGACGGCGTTGCGATTAACAGTCGGCTGCTTGGTATCGTTGATAGTATTTGTAAGATTGCTTCGCAAAGAGTAATAGTTTTTCCAGTACCAGGAGGTCCAAATATCACATAAGGTAATGGCCGTGCATGCCCTTTCAATATGTTTCTCACAGCTTCTTTCTGATAGTAATTCAAGTTTTTATTGAACCAAATTAATTTTCGTTTTCTCACTTGCGAGATGTATGGTTCCAATTCAGTATTCTCGGGAGGGACCGGTGTAATACGCTCTAAATGATTTTCTATGCTTGTTTCATTTCTTGTTACGTTCGTTCCGATAGATTGGCGATTATCTCTCGTTGTTACAGCAGAGGTGATTGCTGGTTCTGCGTTTCCTTCTGTCGATTTAACATTAAACAATCTTTCTACAACTGACATTCTTTTAGATGATTTTGATGTATTACTAGATTTATTACTCGTGGATGTATTAGTACTGGTACAAGAAGATTCCGATGATATGGAATCAGTCCGCTGATGAGTCACCGATTTTGGAGCTGTATCGCTTGATAAATCAATTTCTTGAAGGTTCAATTGAGAGTCTTTCTGAATGACACGTGTCGGAAATAAAAAGTTCGAGCCCAAACGATTGGTAGCTACGTTAATAGCATTATGACAACGTTGCAGAGCAGTTTTCGAACATTTAAACATCACTTGACAATCTTCGCCGTTGTACTCTTCATGAAATTTCTGAGTGAATTTCAAAAAAATCTCCAAACTTGTAACTTTATGAATGAACCCTTCATACTTCCGTGATCCTGTTTTAAACATCAAATTTCCATCAGATACACGACACAAATTCACACAGGTTCTAAAATTATTTTTTGAAACTACTACATAGAGACGTAGAGATTACTCTGTTACTAGCAGGCCGATCGAAAATCTTTTTATCAGGTACAGCAATGGTTCCAAATTTTTTGTCAACTCTTTTTTTTCATTCTTTTCATATGTGATAAAAACATTTTCAATCGGACTGTTAATAACAGAGTAATCTCTACTGATCACGATTCGTGGTTCACTCTGTAGATCGAACTACTTCGGTCGCCGAGCAGTGTAAACATGTCGCGTAATCAATCCGATACTGCAGACCTGGGCGACGATGGGCCGAAAAACACATGGTGCTGCTTTTCTCCTTCGCCGGCTCGGCAAGGCAGTCCCCACCACGTCCACGGGTCTTATGTGCGTGTACATGTTTATGTAGTAGTGGTGAGTAACCTGCCGATGCAGCATCGTAGGGCTCGTGCTGAAGGGAGAGTCGGAAGACGTGGTGGGGACTGTCTTGCCGAGCCGGCGAAGGGGAAAAGCAGCACCATGTGTTTTTCGGCCCATCGTCGCCCAGGTCTGCGATACTGGGTCGGGTATATCGGTGTGAACCACTACTAATCCAATTACAAAACTTCTTTATTTTTCATTATTTTTTTATGGAACTTTCACCAACTTATTTGTGGAATTTTTCTGATTAAAATCACACTAAACACGATATCATTTCAACATTTTCAACTGTATTTAGTGGTTTAATTGACGGTATGGAGTATAGGATTTGCACTCCAAATTTACCAATTTGCAAATCAATTTCATAAAATGACATAAAAAGATTCGTAAAAGGTTGAGATTGCTTCGCCAAACGATCAAATTGATTTGAAAAAGGTTGAAATTGACTTGCAAAAGGTGAAATTGATTTGCGAAAGGCTGAATTTGGAGTGCAAAACCTGTAATTTTAGGACACAAAAGAGAATAGCAAGTGGAAAAGAAAGAGAAACAGCGATCGCGACGGTCGGCAAAAATTCAGAACTTATTGTATTGTTTAAAATACCAATGCGATGCTAACTTTCTTAGTCTCACACAACTTTCTTCTTATACAACCTTTCGCAAGATGTTTGTCACACTTTTCTGATTAAAATGAGTCGTTTAAAAACCTCCAACGGACTGTAGCTCCGTCAATTTGCAAAATTCTAGTCTAATTCCTTGAGAACATATTTTCGAGATGTTAAGATATGATAAATTATGCTTCACATGTACAGTAAATATGGGTCAAATTGTATCTTGTTTGGTGTCATTTCAATCCGAAAAATGTCGCAAATATATTGGCAAAAAATTTCATTAAAAATAAGTAAAAAATAAAGAAGTTTCAGTATTGCACTGGTATTGTCTCACCGATAGGCTATTTTTTGTTGCGCCTTGTGCCTTCGGCCGCGCGGTCTGTGTTTACATGCTGTCCTTTTCTAATAGTAAATAGTGTCCGGTCCCCCAATCTATGTCACAACACAGAACCGAGAATTGACTTAGAATGGGACTCATTGTATATCGGTATTCTCGAAATTTTCGAAAACTCAACTCAACTCGTCTCGACCCGTCCCAAGTCCCAACCGTCGGGTTCTAGCACACCTCTGCTTATAGATAACGAAGCAGTAGTTACAAACATACCTTGAGTACTATCCCATTTAAAGGATACCATAGCTCTGTCGCCGACAATAAGCGACGGACGTTTCTCAGCAAGACCAGGCACTTCCATTGCCAAATATTCCCCACGGGGTCTCATAATTACGCTTTCGATGCTGTATCGTTGTATTTCTAATTCTTGAGCAATTTCTTCCAAGTACAGTAAAGCATGAAATCGATCTTTGTACGAGTGAAAGGTGAGTCTTTCTAACAGAACTGGTACAGCACCTCCTATATCGTTTGTAGTTTCGGTGTGCGATTTTCTTTCATTTATACATTCCAATATTAAATCCCAATAATGTTTAGGGACTTTGAATAATGTATTTCGTACTTTAATGAACGATGGTGGTTTGCATGGGCGAATGCCTGGAATATACGTTGAATCGCTCCATTCGTTTGAATTTTGTATATATTTATTGCTTGGTTTACTATTACTAGTCTTGGAGTGTATCATCTTCTTTTCTGTATTTTTCGGACTAACTGTTATACGAAACACTCTTCCGATTTCAAAATCTGTAAAACTAAAGACAAACAGCTCTTCGCTTGTACCAACAAATTTTGCTTTACACTTAAATATACAGGTTAAAGTAGTCGAAGGATTTAATACTGAAGTTGTATCGAGTTTTCTTGGCTGCACTAATTCTAGTTGAGACTGAGCTTTCTTTATCATGAAACAACCCTTTTTCAATACACGAGGAACGTCGCTTGTGTTTTCTATTGTAATAGTTACATCCTTCTCTTCTAACACGTTCAAGTCGACATTTAAATTACTAGTGATTACTATGCCATATTTATTTTTCACGAGTTCATTTAAATTTTCTTTTGTTACAGGTGTATCGCATAACGTTGGTAGGATATATTTTTTTGAAACCTAAAAAGATGTTTTCTATTACCCGTAAGCTTGTTAAAACAGATATACATTTCCCAGCTTACCTGAACTATTGGAACAACAGTTAACGACCGCCATGTATAAAATCCTTGGTCGCTTTCGATACTATCATGAACTACTTTATCGCCGACACGAGGAATATAACCTGAATCGCATATCCTTTTGTTAAATACAATATCTTTGTCGATAGTACCGATTTCTTTAACAGAGTCATAGCTGGACACAGTTCCTATGTCAAACTTTGATCGTAAAGGTTGTATTCTTTTTATCTTTAGGATTTCTTCATTCGAATCGAAGCAGTTACTATCGGTTTCCACATCTGCTTCTATCTGTAACCAATCTCCGATTACAGGAATAAATTCTGACTGGACGTCGTTCAAATTAACACGAATGTCATGAGGTTCAACGATTAACTGTCGCTTCTTGCATTCGATTACTTTGCCAATCTTACATGTACATAGCGTTTGTGTTTCGGTAAGTTCTGTTCGAGATTCTGCAACCGAATCATCCCATGATTCGTCATCTATTACGCAAATAATCTTTATTTTACACTCATTTTCAGAACCTTCTTTCAAGGTTGAGTAATGAACCTTGTCACCTACTACTAAATTATTTACTGCGGAGATAGTTTCTCTATCGCATACATAGAAGTTATCGACCATAACATAATCTGTCGCAACGAAAGTAATCTTCCCAGTTTTGTAACAACCGCCGTTCTTATTGAAGTATTCCTCTTTTTTTATATCTTTCTTGTAGGCATTTTCAATATGAGCCACAACATTGTTAATTTCGTCCACATCGTTACTTTCAATAGACGATTTATGTCCTACAACGTGTTTCACGACTGTATATATTAATGACAACATGTTCAATTTCTATTATTTCTGTCCATATACCTGCAAATATTATCGTAATTAACACTTCACGCTTCAAGACAAATTCAAACACCAAAACACGATTGTTTATACAGTGACTCCCATTAATATTTAGACGCTCTCAACTTTGTTAATATTAGACTATGCAATTTGAACTTTTTTAACAGAACAATTAGTTTACTACAGGATGTAGAAAGAAATTTTTTCAAAAATAGCAATTAATCGGAATTGTAGAGAAAATACTAAAAGTTGCATTTTACAACTTTTTCATGCGGGCCTATTTATATTGAAATTTTAAAATAATCATCGAAATCTGTTGATGCGGGGAAGAACGACAGGCATTGAAAGATGTAAGAATTTTTAGATATAGGGCGAAAATCGTGAAAATCTGCAATTTTTATCATCTTTGAACGTTTGTAGCTCGTTACAACGTCGACCGATTTTGACGAAATTTTCAGTATATTTTTAATTGGCACAGATCTACGAAACGTATTTGTTAAATGTTCAATATATGTAGGCCCACATAAAAAAGATATAAAATGCAACTTTTAGTATTTTTTCTAGAATTACGATCAATTGCAATTTTTGAAAAAATTTCTTTTTACACCCCGTAGTATACTAATTGCTCTAGCTTCCCAAAAACGTTAAAATCGTATAGTACAATATTTAAAAAGTTATCGTCTTTTTTAGAGCGTCCGAATATCAATTCAAGTAACTGAACGTACCGATCAATTGGCTGATACCTCCACTCTGTTACTTTAATATAATCTAATTCTTTTCTCAATGACTGGACGCGTTTCAGGTGTAACTCTCGAAGCAGACGTTTCTGTTGCTTTTGTTCCTGTAGTTCAGATTTCATCTGATTCAGGATTTTTGATGTTTGATTCCCATTGGAGGTTAATTCTGAATCTTGAGATTCGGACGTTCTCTGTCCTGGTGAATGCCCCAAAGTACCAGATGACAAAGCAGAAGAATTCATAATTTTACAAACAATTATTTAAAGTTACTTTGTACAACGCATAAAAGTATCTAAACAAACGTGCTTTTTCAAGCTGCATCGTTAGTTTATGTTTCTATATCGTTATATTCTGTTGTGTGAATGGTGAATCTGAATGCAGGTGAATGTGAATCAATATGTGAATGTTTGGAACAGTTTGGAAATCAGTCAGATTCAGTCCAGTCAGTCCAGTGCAGTGTTGGGATATTGGGCGCAGTGTCGCCACCATGACAACCAGGCCACCAGGCTTGCCATGAACTGATCCAGCTGGATCCAGCCGAGGGCGGAGAATGGGCAGAAAACGGTCGAAGCTATTGTTCGAGCAGCTCAAGGCAAGATCAGCTCGATTTCCGCCGAATTTTTGTGCGTGCTATAAGCGCTCGTTCTGCCGGCTGGCAGAATGCTCTGATCATATCAGAGCATTCGCCCCACTCAATCCCCGTCGCGCACGCGCAACGTGTCTCCCATTCACTCTCCCATTTACTCTGGTCATCAGAGTAAATGGAGAAGGGGTACTTGTATTCCCCTCAATTTTTCTCGATCTGGCCTGGCGACACTGATTCAGTCATCAAATATCGCAATTTCAGAAAGTGGTTTCATGTTTCATTTTCACCGTTTCGCCGTTACGGGGGCCGATCCGGCTCAAGCGAGAGTGTGGTGGCACACTCACACACCGCTAGATACTGTATACGTACACGAGGATTGCAAGGGTCCGGCTTTAGTCTAATCGCGTCTCGCTAATGCACATTTGGGACGATCTGTGCGCGATCTCGTTGTGCGCAATCTTTTTTGTGCGCCATAGGGCCATCCCCGCAGCATTTACTGATGCAGTGACTGCTGTCACCGCCGAGATGGTATCCCTTTGGCGCTGCTGTACTTCTCGACATTCAATGATTCAACCGATTCAACTGTAGAAATTTTACCCAGCTCCTCTACTGGACGGAGCTCAAACTAATTTCGAGGTCAAATCTGGATCGGCCCCCTTACGCCGCTAGAGAAATTTTCGATAATTAGAGAAGAATGGATAACTAAATACTGTAAATATACATATTATATACACACAGATACACATCTACATAAGTATCCGTGTTTGTGCGATAGAATTTCTCATTACATATTATATACATTATTTGGAAATGTGTTTCAGTACAAATCTCATAACTATATGTTTCTTAGATTATTAACATAATAGAAGGTGTTCCATAAATGTTGTATTTCCTTGAAAAGAGTGATTCCTAAGGTGATTTGAAATAACTAATATACATGCGTATATATTTCCTTTACGAAAATGTTTTCCGCGGCTTCGAAAAACACGGACCAATCGGAGCATGGTTACAGCGGACGGATTTCAGCTTGACCAATGCCAAACCCCACGTTCAGCGTGATTCGCTCTGTTGCCGTGCTCTGATTGGTCCGTGTTTTTCGTTAATAACTCCACCTCGAAGAAGATTTTCGCAAAGGAAAAAGTTGCTTCAAAGGACCTTAGTAATCACCTTTTTCAAAGAAATGCAACATTGTTGGGACACCCTGTATACATGAAATGTAATTATACAGAATTTCGATTCCTACTTTATTCTTTCAATTTCTTACATTGAAAGCTATTCGATAAATTTGATTTTCGCGGTATATTAAATTTAAGAATGTCTAATTATATTTAGACTTTCAAACTGAGAAATTTTTTGTCCACTTACAGAGCTAAATTTGCGTTCTCCAGATAACTACGTTTCAAAAGAAGCTATAACCAATCATAATACAATATATGAAAAACTGTATGTGATTGGTTGTGTTTTTGACAATTTGACGTCTGTCTGTATCGTAGTATGGGTCATATGATACTGTCATTCAGCGGAACAAGAAATTTGTAAATTATTATCAAATATTGTTCCTGTTAATAGTTGTTACGTGCCTTATATATGCACAACTGAGTCAAAGTTACGTGATTGAATATTAACACAGTTTCGTATATCGTGCAACAATGTCGTTTTTTGTCAGTCCATTTTCAACACCAGTAGGTCAGAAGATAGGTAAGTTTCTTATTTACCTTTGTCAAGCATAATTATATCGAGCAATTAGATATACGTAAGAAATTAGTTTACAAGTTCCATGCAAGTGAATCTTTTCGGTAGTGTATCAATATGTTTCGATGTCTGTACTTTATCAGCTTGTTCTAATGTACATATACGTTTGTCATGGATCAAAATTTACAAAGTGTTTTGCACAAAAGATAAGAAACAATGAATTCTGTGTATAATATAATAATTGCGTGTTTTATTACAGAACAAGCTACAGATGGTAGTTTGCCGAGCGAGAATTGGACTCTTAACATGGAAATTTGTGATATTATCAATGAAACAGAGGATGGGCCAAGAGATGCGATTAAAGCAATTAAGCGTAGACTCAATCAATCTGCAGGAAAAAATTATACTATATTCATGTATACTCTTACTGTTAGTATTTAAACATATGATAGATCTTAAAGTTACTTTATACCATTAAATCATTTCGATTTACTCTTAAGAATATTTGATAAAGATTTGATTCGTTCATATCTATATGTATACGTGCATGCAATTAGATGGAACGCCGAGCTTCGTTCATTTATTATGCATAATCGCTGTAACAATAACTCGCATAAATTTGAATTCAGGTATTGGAAACGTGTGTAAAAAATTGCGGGAAACGTTTCCATTCTCTTGCTTGTTCGCGAGACTTTGTACAAGAACTGGTCCAATTGATTGGACCTAAGAACGAGCCACCGACAGCGGTGCAAGAGAAAGTTTTGAGTTTGATTCAAACATGGGCAGAAACTTTCCGTCATCAGCCTCACACGCAAGGAGTTGTAAGAGTATACCAAGAATTGAAAGTAAGAGGCATACAGTTTCCAATGACAGACTTGGACGCTCTAGCTCCGATTATTACGCCGGAGAGAGTAAGACGGATTGTAATACTAAAACATTTCTAATCGAATGGAACGCAACGTATTATCCTTCGTATATAATTGTTATTGTAGAGTGTACCTGAATTAAATGAACAGAGCAATGTTAACGTTCCTGCGATCGAACAGCAGTGTGTATCTTCTACGACGACGCAGCTTCAACAATCTCAAGTTCAGCCGTCGCTGCAAGTAACCCAGTTGAACGAACACCAGATGGCTAAGCTACAAAGTGAACTCGACTTTGTACAAGAAAACATGCGCGTTCTATCGGAAATGTTGGCATATTTTACAAGTTCGGATCAAAGTAATGGCCAGCAACCGGACACAGCGGATCTGGAGCTTTTAACTGTACGTCTCCATACGTAGACTTTTTAATTTGACGATCTATCGTGGACTTTCACGAGTTACGGTTGATACAATTTTCTGTTCCAGGAACTACATTCAACGTGTAAATTGATGCAGGAACGTGTTGTCGACTTAATTGGAAAGTTAGCGCATGATGAAATGACAGCAGAATTATTACGCATCAACGACGAATTGAATAATCTGTTTTTACGTTATCTACGATACACGAAAAATGTAGCGGTGGCTGCTAGAACCATTTTAGCGCAAACAATTGGCCACCCACCGAACGGTGATTCTACGACAGCATCTAAGAAACAAGAAGGCGATTCGCTCATAGATTTATCCGATGAAACCGATGCTTTGGAGAAACAGATAACAGGAATGGGTAGGTATTAGATATTTGTACTGAACAGGAGATAACAGGTGTGATAACAATTTTGTTTTACATTTAATTGCTAGGCATATCTGAAAGTAGCGATAAACCGAAAACTGAGCGTAAGGAACGGAAGGAAGGTGACAATGACGAATTTGATATGTTTGCACAGTCACGCAACGCAACATACGAAACAACAAAAACCAGGTTTATAATATTAATGTGAACTCTTCGAATTCTTCGAGAATTTTACACGATATATTATTAATTTTGTATTTGTTCTAGCGGTAGCAAGTATGAGGATAATTTGGAGCAGGTGAGCGGAGGAAGCCTCAATACAGCGATCCTCAATCGCAATAATCCTAAATATCCTCAGCAGAATGCTTCTACAGTTGCTTCTACCACTGCTACTTCTGTGCGTAAACCCTATCCTTACTACATTCATTATTGCAAAGCATTTAGCTAATACAAGTATATATTATATTCTTTGTTTATTCACGAAAAGTAAGTTTGCTCGAAGCACTAAAAGTGCTGTCATAAATTTCGATTAATCTGTTTTATTGTTAAAATGTTATTATGCACATCGAAATCACACTTGGTTATAAATTTGTACAATGAGCGTTAAAATTATCTGTCCTAACAAAAGGTAAGAATATTATAATTTCCTGAGTTTCTATTATAAAGCGAGGCATCGTGTTCTTTTCGATCCAATAAACCCGAAGATGCTTTCTTTTGATGCATAGCTTTTTAGATAGCATGAAACGTTTATCTTTTCTTACGTTTCCTTATGCTTTGTTTTTGCCTACGTATATTTACTTGTTTCTCTTGTATTTTGTTTAATGTGTTCGTGTTTATTTTGTGTTCTCTTTGTTTTGATATTTAGCTGAATCGGGAGTCTGAATTTAATGAAATGGCGGCCTGGTTAGACCACACGGTGAGTTATGTGTAGTGCGAACGTTCTTTTTCGTAAACCATACACTGTAATCGTTCAGAAATTATGTAACATCGCTACACTGCTTTGGAATATTTTTTAAGGAATGCCTTGAACTGCTCCGTGCAGTAAATTACAATGTACACATATACGTTTTAATTTAGAAAATTATACTTATTTTTCCTTTTTTTAGCCAGGAGCACACGACGATCAAGAATCATTAACGTCCTCCGAATTTGAACGGTTTTTGGCAGAACGAGCTGCTGCCGCTGAAGCTTTACCAACTTTCACTACAACTACCACCACTACAAGCAGTACTACTAACTCCGGCAATTCAAACATTCAGCGTCAAATCAATAAAGATCAGGACAAATCTTTATTCGCTCTTTAAATACTGCTTTAACGCTTACGTTTCTTACACGGAAGGTAGACATTAATTTCGAAATGGTTCAGTCTCATCGGAGATCTCTCTCTCTCTCTCTCTCTCTCTCTCTCTCTCTCTCTCTCTCTCTCTCTCTCTCTCTCTCCTGCTGTTTCTGATAAATTAATAATTCTAACATCGTCGGTATTTTCAAAACACATTGACAAATCGAATTCGGAGTAAAAAGGAAACTGTTAAAGAAAAGAAACGCTATCCGCTTGTATGTACTTAAAAACGTAATTGACACTATGCGATCGTAAATTAGCATTTCTTTATGGTGTAAAAATTTCATAATAACGAATAACTTATTTTACATTTAAAAATTATCGTTACGTGTAAACGTTATACGAGTATATATGTAATATGAACATAGACTAATTTATGTTATCTGTATATATGAAATATAACACATTGTATCGGAAACAACATTTATCTCGCAATGTGTTGTATCTCATGCCTTGAAATGTCACATGAACAACTAATAATTCATAACAATTGCATTTTTCCGATTTGCAAACTCGATTGCGAACGGATGAATATTTCTTTATTCGAGCTATAGACGAAAGTATTTTTCTATGTTGAATTGAACATGTGTCCCTATTATTTTATATTATGTATAAATATGCTATGTATTTACTAATGTAGTAATTTTTATTTTCATAAGAGTATTATTGTCATAGAGTAATATAAATTGATTATTGCTAGTATTGTTACAATGATGTGTACTGCTATTGCAAGTAATTATATATATGTTCCGAAGCTATACTATAGGATAATAATACTATTGACACCAAGTCATTCTTACGTTTATGATTTGAAAAGTACAGTTTCATTTCAACGAAAATATTCAACACTATCTATGGAATCAGGTTTATTCGTGTAATTTCATGAATGTGATAAAGAAAAAAAAAAGAAAACACAATGCAAAATAGTAAGAAGAAGATTGTCTTGAAATATTTGAATTTATAATATTACGAAAAATTGAATTGTATCATTTCTAATGGTGAATATTTTATCTTCAAATGAAATAGTAAAATATTTTTGCTAAAATAATGTATTACTTTGAAGAAATAGCGACGATCACCATAACTTTAAGTGCACTGAGTTTTATTATGGTAGAATCAGGTAGAATGTACATAAGCTTACACTTTTTTTCATATTTATCATACATCAGATATATATGTATGTAAATCAAAACCAATAACAACAATAAGAATTTCTTTACATGTGTAAACTAAATTGACGAGTCATACGCAGGCAGTGTTTCATAACTGCATGCTCGCTTTACCGTGTCTCTCGATTTAACGGATCTCGCTGTAGACTACTATCTCTGCTCGTGCGTTTTCTGTTTATTGTATCGAGTAATCAAGAATACACAATAAAGCAGGATATTCATGCACGATCAATCTTATTATTTTACAGATTGTCGAGGATGTTGTCTGTTTCTTCAGCACATTCAAATTTACAATTTCTTCGAAAGTAACAATTTTATTGTAGAAGATCGATTTTCTTCCATTGATTTACACAAGCTTTTCTAATCAATTTTATAAGTAACGATGAGTCACAGAATTATTATCGTTCTATTTGATGTATTTAATAATAATTTCGTTATATATATTATTATATATAGTATTTAGACGAAAGTGATTATCTGACAACCAAAAATCTCATTTCCGCCGAATTTCTGTGCGTGCTATAAGCGGTCAGTCTGCCGGCTGACAGCGGCTAAATCCAGCTAAATCAAATCTGCCTTTCTTTAAGAGGGCAGCACGGTCGCACTGATTGTGGCAAATGCCGCTTTACAGAGAAGCACCGTCGCGTCGCACCGAGTGCTGTGTACAATACAATAGAAATTTCACCGACGGTGCTGCCCTGTAAAACGACATTGGCCAATCACATCAGTGATGGTGACCGTGCTGCCCTCCAAAGGCAGATTTAGCGGCTGTCAGCCGGCAAAACGAGCGCTTATAGCACGCACAGAAATTCGACGGAAATTGAGCTGATCTTGCCTTGAGCTGCTCGAACAATAGCTTCGACCGTTTTCTGCCCATTCTCCGCCCTCGGCTGGATCAGCTCATGGCAAGCCTGGTTGTCAGGATGTCAGCCGGCAGACTGACCGCTTATAGCACGCACAGAAATTCGGGGGAAATGAGATTTTTGGTTGTCAGGGTATCAGCCACTATCGCGGCAGATCAAAAATATTTCTAATTGAAAAAACAAAGCCGACTTCGCAATTATATCTTCTGCTCTTTAATTAAATCGTTTTACGTATATATATATACATATGTTATCATGGAGAATCATATTTGAAATGTTCTCTCACCGTTACCGAATGCTCTATGCGCGTATACTGTAACATGAAAAAGATAATATATATACTATACATATATATATATATACATATTATATGTAGTGTTTGTATCAATGAAAAATATTATAAATAAGTTCACAGAAACTATTTATAGTTTTTCAGATGCTTGCGAAGTGATAACTTGCATTGAAATTTTTCAAATTGTTGCAAGGATATCAGTGTGCATAGTGTATTTATATATATATGTATATATGTATATCACTTCGTACTGTACACAGTACACACATTTAGCACGAGCGATACCACCAGATACCACGGACACGGACCACGAGCTTAGGTCACGTGGTTCACCCATCGTGTCGTGTATATTTCACGCTGATCATTTCAACCCGTGCGGTTGATCTATTCGGTACTGTTTCGAATTTTGTGTGTAAAATTACTTGACTCGGAAATAAGAATTTCAGAGAACTTTCGGATGATTTGGTATCGCAATTCGAGTAGACGTTTTTTATTGTGCTCATCTCACGTGGAACATGTATACTGTATCAAAAGGACCTAGCAAAATTGTCGCCAAGACACGAAGAGGTATGTACGAATATAACGGTTATCATTGAAAGATTTTCTGTATACACTAAAATATAGTAACGGTCGTGACATTAGCTCCGTTGAACGCCATGATTTTTCAGGAATCAGCCAGAATCTTGAGAGATTGGAAACTTTGCGTGATTTAACGCGTAAAGCAGATCCTGACGATAACCACGAGACCACCCGGTAAGTAGTGCCCTAACCCATCTTAACCCTACTTACTTCGTTATTCCTCCCTCTCTCCTTGTACTTTAAGCATTACGCAATTCATAATTCCTCATCGAAAACGATCATGCTTAATCTTTATGTTAGAAATTTTTTCAAAATCGAAATTACAGTCGATAAACTCTGTCATACATGAACGTGTATATACTTGAGAGAAAGTTTATATAATACACGGCTTAGAATATTTCCTATTGCAAATGTGTTGTAACTAAATCAATGTTGATTTTACAGCCATGTACCAAAGCCAGTCTTTCATATGAATGGAAAATCTAAACTCAATTCGCATAGGCACCAAATGCAGGAAGTTATCACACCACAACACGAGGAACTTATTAAATTTGTTTATGAATGTAGGTTGATGAAATCTAATGTGTTATACTCTATCACCATATAACGTATACATCAATTTACAACACTGTTTTCAAGCTGTCCAAATGTAAATCAAAATAACATTTATTGTGTACATGTACGCACGCATACATGCACACATATACAGCAAACCTTGCATAATGTATAATATCGTGTATCTATGCGAAACACGTATTACATCCGTGGTTTGATTTTTCAGCATGGAATCAAGTGAATACAAGGCAAAGAAGCGAATCTTCCGACGGTTCCGATTGCTCAGAGCCCTCCAGTAAGTTCTGTGAGATGTTATTGTATCTGGAATGCGTGTGTCCTCATCAATATTCATAAGTGTATTGAAAAACACTTATTAGAAGCGTAACCTCCTGTTTATATAACTGGCTTGAAAACATCATGAATTTTATCTAAAAATTTATTAAACATTCACGACTTTATACGAATTTCTATTCCAGGTCCAAACTCTATAGTATATTATAACGATGGGGAACCAAACGATAGTCTTCAAGGTGAGTATTTCGGCTTCGCAGCCCAGAAATGGACTTGGTTTTATACGATCTACTATCGCACCAACTCATTTCCATACCACACACATACATACGCTTGACATACTTTAATCATTGCCCACAATACTCCTATTTCTGCTCTGTATTCATTTTTATTTCACTTATCCTATATTACACATCCTCCCTTGATTACCTTTGGTCTAGTGCTCACTCCTGACTTCTCTGCGCGCTTAGCTTCTATCGTTCTCAACCAGCTTACCATCCCCTCTCCTGATATCTGTCCTCAACTATTTCCTCCTTTCGTAATTCGCTGCCCTCTACTTTATAGCAGTCTTCTAATACGAGGTATATTTTGTTATACATTGTTATATTGCACCTGGGATTGCTGTTCTTCATCTCTTTCGGTCAGAATTTGAATTACATCTGCTTGCCGCCTCCTTAAGAAGCCGAAAGTATTCCAAGAATATTTTTCTAAAAAATTATTTTGCAATAGTCTAAACATAGTTAAAAAATATTTTTAAAATGGGTTCACAACAATCATATGGTTAGGAACCGAAAAAACATCTGAGTAACTTAGAAAAAAGAATTGACCTGACCGGGGATTCGTACCTGGTCCAAAAAGTCTTCAGCGGTTCCGCAGTCGGAGACCATAGTCGCTGCACCAACCGGCGCCGTTGAAATCACCTTCGACATATTCGAATATATGTACATAGCATTATTTTTGTTTTTCGTACTACGCAAGTTTTGAAGTCTGGGAGATGTTTCTCTGAACGTAGGAACGTTTAATATTACATAATATATTTTTATGATTCAGAAAATATAAGTATAACTTAGGGAAAACGCCGAAAAAAGTGATTTTTATTTTTTTTAACTATGACGCACCACTCTCAGGAATTTGAAAAAAATTGAGCATACTACTTACGGTAATATCTCATTGCTAAATTAAATCTGGAGTAGCACCTTTTAGATTTGTATATAAAACCTGCATTTTTTCGATTTTTTTCGTGTTTTTCATTTTTTACAAGCAGAACTTGCAACGGAAAAATTTGGAAATGATACCTAATATGTGGCTTGGTATCCGAAACATGTCAGATTTTTTTCAGAATTTTTAATTGTCAATAAATAGAGAAAATGGGCCAAAAACTGATTTTTCTCCATAACTACCCTTACAGATGAGATATGGGACTGAAACTTGCCAGAGAGGGGTCCTTTTGGGTAGGCTATCGAATGGTCCAAGCTCGATTAAAATCCCGCCGTATAGCGTTTTTCGTTTACTCGTTCTCTAGACTCTAGAAAACTGGTGTTGGTCTAGCATCTCAAAAAAATTCAAGTCCTTCGGGCCAATTTGTCAGACAATATTTACGCTTAAAAAGATTGTTCAATTAATTTATCTACGTAATTTAATTCACGAAATTTTCATGTGTAACGATGATGTTTCAGATTTTAAGCCGTTCGATCTGGAATCTTGGTGGGGCAAACGATTATTTAACAACATTACCAAATCGCTCTGAGACAAAGAGAAGTTGATACAACTTACGAAGATAAATTTTGAAGTAGTACAGAATGGTGATCAGTGCTGAGAAGATTAGTCTATTTCTAATTGTAAATGCAAGTTATGACTCACTGAATTATTGCATAGTGTTGAACTGGAAGTGTAAACACGAACTTGGTTTGTTAACCACGGAATTGCAACCGGTGAATTAATAGTCTCATATATACACACATAGTGCATTCGTTGTATACATAAATGAATTTATATACACTTTTTTATTAAACTACAAACGAAATTTTTTTCGTACGACATTAGCATCGAGTTCAAATTCAATCATTGAAAATTTTCTACAAAATCATGTATATACATATATATACACACGTATATGTGCACGTACTAAACATTCGCATTTCAAATAATTTTACATCGATCAAATAAGTATTTTCATTATTACCGATTGCAAAGTACACAGTGCAACGATGCATACAAGTTAAACATTTTTTAAATGTTTTCTTCGTATTTCCTAAGGCTGTCCGAATTTTAAAAAAGCAAAGTGTAAACGTGTACAGAACGATTAAGTATAAAGATAACATGAAACTCAAATTAAAGAAAATTTAACGAAATACAATATGAGACCGGTGATTTCGTTATTGAAAACATTCATAGGTTTTTAAAGTAATGAAGTTGAAGATATTGTATCTCCTAAATGCATACCAAATAGGGTTAAGTACAGACAGTAATCCCTGTCGGTCTGAATGCAGTGTGAAAAAAAATGGATTTTTAACCATAGAATGATGTACATATTGCATACATTGTTTGTGTGAATGCATAACACATTGCTGATATTGTTATGACGATTGTATCGAAATGCTTTTATGTAAGCAGTTGTTTAGTATAACTTTGTAGACTGATAATGTTTAAGATTGTCAAACGATTGCCAGGCAGACATCCTTTGTAAAGGTAAAGTTTGTCCCTGATGTATCTGTAAACTTTACTCTCAAAATTTTCATTTCACACACTGATCCGAATTAATCTTTTCCAGATGTAGCTATCTTATTTTTAGTTTCAATTTCCACTTAACAGATTAATTATGTGAAAGCTCGGTGTGAAATAGAATTTTGAGAAGCAGAGTTTGTGAAAGTAGTCAAAATGTAGTGCAATATTTGGCCATTCAAGGCTGAATCATGCAGTTATAAATAAATAAAAGTTTATATATATATATATATAAATTACAATTTCTTCTTAATCTTTTCAATCTCTTTACCTTTGTTCATTTATAAGACAGATTCCACTACAGAAAATCTTTAAATGACTAAAAAACAACAGTTTGGATACGTAGTAAATTAAAATTTTGTAGTACAATAAATAGTTTGTTTGCGTTAATTATTTATTATTACGTCACTGTTAATAATATCTTGTTGAAACGAGTTATTTTCATTATTTGTAGTTAGTTATTTTTGAAAAATAAAATAAACCGACGTAGAGACGAAATCTCTGATGCAAGCAGTTGTTCTTATACAGTTCTTGTACGACAGACTTTGGCGACGCTGGCTCAAAAAACACATGGTTGCTACTTGCTACTACTCCAGGGCAGGGCTACCATATTTTTCACTCGCCAGGCCCCTTACCCTTCCGCCTCTCGCCATGCCGTGCACCGTACCTCGTCTTTGCACTCTTCCCACTAGTTGCTGACGCTGACGCTACCGTACGCAAGCGTGTCGCCAGGAAGCCAGACGGTGCGGCTCAACGGCTCAAGTGGCCCCTTACGTCTCCGTCCCTCGCCTAGATGCATGCCTCCGCTATCCCCACCAGGGAAGCCAGACGGTGCGGCTCAACGGCTCAAGTGGCCCCTTACGTCTCCGTCCCTCGCCTAGATGCATGCCTCCGCTATCCCCACTCTTACCACTACCGCTGGCGCGACCGAGTGCTAGAATGAGAGCGGTAGCATGCTACCGACTCGGTCGCGCCAGCGGTAGTGGTAAGAGTGGGGATCTAGGCGAGGGACGGAGACGTAAGGGGCCTGGCGAGACTCGCATCTGGCATCGTGGCATCCCTGGTCGCCAGCGTTAGTGGGAAGCAGTGATGCCAGAATCGTGGGACGTGGTATTTTTCCCCTCCGTTCGCTCAGTCGAAACGGCCCCCCACTCTGATGTACCGTCGGCTCCTTACGTTGCTTCTGCTGCGCACGCGCTACACACAAGCGTACCAAGCGAATAGGCAGCTCACACGGACAGACTTGAGGTACGCTTGTGTGTAGCGCGTGCGCAGTAGAAGCAACGTAAGGAGCCGATGGTACGTCAGAGTGGGGGGTCGAGTCGGCTGAGCGAGCGAAGGGGAAAAATACCACGTCCCACGATTCTGGCATCACTGGTGGGAAGAGTGCAAAGACACACCACCCCACTTACCCACTCTCTGATGACGGGGAATGAGTGGGGCGAATGGGAGACACCGTTGCGCGTGCGCGACAAGGATTGAGTGCGCGCGTGCGAATAGAATAGTGGAAGGGGAAAGTAGGGGAGTACGGGAGATTCGTGTCCACACTGTCCACCGCAATCTGGCGACACTGGAAGGGGAAAGTAGGGGAGTACGCAGGGGCTGTCGACTCCTATATGAAAAAGTGGCAACGAATTTAGTTGCTTCTCGATTTTAGGTGCGGTGGCAGCACAGTAGTGCTCCACCCCACTATTTGCCGCGCAAACTGTCATCAAGTGTCATATGTTTGATACTATTGCATACTGTGTCCTATGTATGTGCTATTCAGTGCAATTATTGTATAATTTACTATGTATGTAGCATATATGTAGTTTTATGAATAAATATGTTTTATTACAAATTCATTTTTCTGAAAACACAAATTCATAACCTTTCTTATTGCATAGCTAGCGATGAATACGATTACACGTACATGCAAGGTTGACTATGTGTGAGTCAGATGTGTGCGATCACCACACACATATACGTTGTAACTACTGTGCTGCCACCACACCTAAAATCATCGAGAAGCAACTAAATTCCCTGGGAGTACGGCTCCGATTCAACCTCAATCTGGCGACACTCAGCGACACTGCACTGCACTGGTGGCTGCTGGTGGCGGAGGCGGAGATCACATTTTGTCAGGTCGAAGCGAGTAACAACGTCAACGAAAACTATCGAGAACGAGCTGAGCTATTTAGTAAGCAAATTGACGAGACGACGTTAGTTTAATTGCTGACGAGTGAAAGCTGTAGATGTAGATAAAGAAAAGCCAGGAGGAGGCGGAGGAAAGGTAGCGTGTGCATAAATAGTTATCCATCTGGTGGCGAACACGCAAGGTGTCACCACAAAGCCAACCAAGTGCGTAAAAAGCTTGTTGTTGCCTAACCCTAAAAAAACTGGTGATTGCTGCTGGTGATCCTGATGTTTCGCCTATGATTCTACTTATATAGCACAACCTAAAAATGTCTGGATTCCATAAAAAGTCGTGGGGTGGTCGCAACAGAAGATCCGGAAATTCGGACGAGAAACATTATTTCGGTAAAATGCTTTCGTTACGGCCTACTTTTTCGTAAATATTGCGTTCAAAATTTTGTAATAAAGCATGAATTTTCATACCATAATACTTATCTACAAATAAATGAAACTTGTTATCATTTAAAACGCGTGTTTCTATGTATATCATTATACCTATTAAAAAAATAGAAGCAACAAAATAAATAAAAATTGCTGATGCAATTTTCAGAGACACCGGTTTACTAACTTTTATTTTGTACAGGACACGATGATCGTGTACCGAGAAACAACGGTGGTTTTCAATTCCATCTTGGAAATAGACCCAGAGTGTCTTTCAAAACTCAAAGACCATCCAATAATGAATTAAGTAAGAACGCGCTGTTAGCATGCTTAGACGACGATGTTCAGATGGCGGCGAGTTCTAATAACAACAGCAGACAAGTTGTCGTAAGAGAATTTAATTCTCAACGTGGAAGAGTCAGCCCCTCACCCATGAGAGGATTCAGGGGAGGGAAGATGGCTAATAAAATTAGGATTAATCTTCCTGGAGATCCTTGTTACAAGATTGTCGTAAGCAAAATTTGAAATTGGAATGATTATTATGTAGAAGCGTGTAAGTACGAGAACCTGAAAATAATATAATACGATATCCCTTGTTTTTTAAACGATAGATTCCATATGGACACAAGTACGACAAGGAATATATATTAAATAATCTTCTCAGCTACATGGCGCCAGAAACTTTTGTTCCAATAATGGTAAATAATATTGAGCGCATCTCATGCGATATCTATATAGTAATATACAGTTTGTTTAACTGTATTTTTCTGTTTGTCGATAGTATAAAGTTGCTAGAAATGAAGCAAATTTTTACGTGGACGACGACAAAGAAGCAATGGCACTGAGTAATTGTCATCAGAAGATCACCACCACGGATGGATTTAAACTGCAAGTGAAGATTTTTCAACTTTTACTTCCGTATTGTGAAATCGACAGTAAACTGAAAGATAGACTGAAACAAGTCATGTCTAAACGTTATGTGAACGAAACGAATGCATTGGATTTATCAAAGTTCCATAGAGACCCAGGTTGGTATATTTTCGGATTTTAAAGATTTCCTATTCTATCGAAAATATTAACCGAATATGATTTTTCATTCTAGATCTTGCCGACGACTATTTTTGTTCTCTATCTCGGCCTATCCTGTTAAAAACTGTATTAGATATCGCATCGGAACACATACCGAATCTGGAAGCACTGAATTTAGATGGAACCCGATTGCATATGTTGGAAAGATTAAATGTATTGAGTAAAAAGTTCTCAAAATTGAAGATACTATACATCGGAGACAATTGGGTCAGTCATTACGAAATTACGAATGTTTCCTAAACATTTTATGCGAAGGTACACGGAATATTGTAAAGTTAATACTTCCAGGTAAAAGACATTAAGCAAATAGATCATATCAAAGACTTAAAGCTGGAGGAATTGAAGCTAACTGGAAATCCCGTTTGCAACAAGTATAAAACTCGACAAAGTGAATACATTAGGTAATGTATGGTTTTAATACGATCTCTCTTCGCTTGATAAAAGAATTCTCCAGGTGGATAGTTTCCTGAAGCTACTAACACAGCCAGAAATGTTTACTACGTTCCGATAAAATGTTGAAACATTCTCAAGAAAGCTCTACGGGCAGCTTAACAGAACTGCCTTGTGTATTTTGAACCGATTTAGTTTCGATTTGTTGTCTCTAATGTACTTGAAATTTAGTAGCAGGAATTGATTAGTAGAGAACAATTGTCCCTGGAATGTTCTGAATGGTCTGTGTATTTTCTTCTACATTGTATCCTTCAATACTAAGGCAAATATTTCTGTTATTCCGACTAACTTGGAGCTTCCGGGCTTCTGGCTTTTCTTTCCCGACATTAGCGACGTGCGGAGACGGTTTCCTAAACTTCTACGGCTGGTAAGTCATTATCAAACTCTATTTACGATTAATCCTATGAACAAAATATACGTAATTCTTATTCTATTGGAAGGATGGTATGGAACTCCCAAAACCAATCCTGTTCGATGTAGCGGACGACGGAAATAAGTTGCCGCCCTCTCGGAGAATGTTCGTTGCGAACGCGAAAGCGCAAGAAATTGCTAGCCAATTTCTGCAACAATATTTTCTTATATTCGATAGCGAGAACCGTCAACCGTTGTTGGACGCATATGACGAGCACGCGTCCTTCAGCATGACCGTGTCTTATACTCACAATAGTAACAAGTAAGTTGAATCGGCGCGGCGCAGTGCGGCTCTGTTCTTTATTGAAAATACAATTCCACGATACCAACAACTTTGCTTATCTAGATTAAGCGGATACCTTATGGAAAACAGAAACTTGTACAGAGTAAACGATACGAACAAGAGACAGAAATTATTGAAGCAAGGAAGATTATCCGTGGTCTCGTTTATTTCGGAAATGCCTCAAACTATTCACTATATCAACACATTTACGATGGATATTAGCCTAGTGACGGTAAGTTCTTTTCTATGTTCGGCAGAAGTCGAAGAATAGTATTCTCCTCGCCTGATGATAATTCTCCCTGGGACCAGTCTTTTCGACAATTATCGAGAAAACACTCTACTACGATTTCTTTTTAGAGAAAAGACTAACTATAAATCTAATTGCATCGCTTGTGATTGTTGCAGGAAGTGATGATGTTGATCACAGTCACGGGTCTTTTTAAAGAGCTGGACAAGAAAGACCAGCTTCTTCGTCATTTCAATAGAACGTTTATAATCGTACCTGAAGGGACTGGTTATTGTATTCGAAACGAACAATTACATATCGGTAATCCAACGGCCGCTCAAACGAAGAACCTGAACACTCAGATGACATCCCAGCAGGTGTCGAGCCCAACGCAGCAAGCCTCGTCATCGTCGAGCAGTACCACCCAGTTGAAGCCAGTTCCACCGCAATTGTCTGAACAAGTGAAACAACAAATGACCGCGACGCTCAGTCAACAGACGAACATGAATATAGAATGGAGTCTGAAGTGTCTCGAGGAGGTACAATGGAATTACAACAACGCGCTTGCGGCGTTCCAGGAGTTTTTCAAACGAGGACAGATCCCATCGGAAGCATTTAACAAATAAGTATACTGTCTCGAACATCTTTTCTAATTATACTTGTTACGTTATCGATGCATGATGGATGCGTCTTTGTACCGTTGAGTACTGACAAGAAGGTCCCTGGCAGGAATGCGGTGACGTAGGCAAGAATGCGCGCCCGATTGGTTGGCTTGGAAGGAGCGCGCCTTCTATTGGCCGAAGCGGTCACACACACACACACTACTACTGCTATGCAGAACGATAGACCCCTCTTGCCTATGTACACCCACGGGGACCTTCTTGTCAGCACTCAACGGTACGTGGTACTTCTGTATCATGATCTGAACAAGGACTCGAAGGTATTGGGTGTTATTATGTATTCGCTTCGTCTATCGTCTATCGCGTTATATCAAATTATGTTTCTCCTTCGATTTCATTACCCAAGATCTTCATCTTTGTCCCTAGCGATATCTGTTCGCGATAAAAGAAAAAGAAGCAAAAAGTGTTTTTTTTCTAGGAACGTGTTTACGTGGAACGCTCACGCGTTAACACGCTTCTTTTCGCTTTAACCTTTAACCGAATGGAATATTCGAGTGTTAAATTTTTCTTTTTTCTTCGAATGCGAAGAAAAATGTCATGTTTACGATTGTAAAGGGCGATTGTCCTACATTCAGCTCATGATGCGTACCTACGTCGTACCAAATCAGAACGAAGTTTGGTCAATGAAGTGATGGTTCGTAGATGAAGAAATTCTTTAAAGAGGGAATAATATTTCTTTTTCTTTCTTTCTTCTTTTTTCTACTTTCATTTTTCTATTTACAATGAACCTTTCGGGTTGAAAGAAAAAAGGAGCCTTTGAGACTAATTACTCTCGAATCTGTTCGGTCGAGTCGCGTACGAATCACATTTCATGTATCATCTTCGAACAATCGACAATTGTTTTACGTACGAGAATCGAACCATAAATTCGACACTTGTGCCGCGCAAGTGATACTTTGAATTTACAAACTGCCTATTTTAATTACATTTTACAAACATGATTATGTTTATTTTTCGGAATAATCGATGCACTTTGCATAGTAACACACCTGTCTCATTTTAGAATATACGTTTGGATCGCGTGTCCTATGTCGATTCGAATCAGCTATTACATATTATTGAACAAGTATGATAAAAGCAGTATGATCGTGTGTCCCCCCGCTCGATGTACAGAAATTCTGATTGTGATATCTTAGATAAAATAAGCATAATTATGTGCACAATAGAAATTAGTTTACATTAAACACTGTCAGGGGTGCAACGCAGTGCAACAAAGAAAGAAAAAAAAAGAACGCATAATTTGTTTAAATTTGTACGATGCGGGCCGACCTCGATCGTTGCAATCACGTGTTGCTGCTCAGTTTTGTCTCAGTTCAAGTGCATTAATCTGCATAAAAAGAAAAAGAAAAAAAGAATCTCCTACAGGGAATATAGATCCTTTTCGAATTTTATCAATTGATATTCAAATTATTCATCTATATGCAGGATAATGAAACATGTCGACCAGCTTCGGACAATTTGAAAAAAAGAAAATACGCTGCGTTCGCTTTCGACGGAACACTAGAACTGTATATATACATAAAAATGTAATCTTAATCATTCACCGTCATTCTACCCCGAATATGTTACACTTTCGAAATGTCTAAAGTCTAAAGACCATATGTGCATGCAGCGTGTGAATATAAATGATTCACCGGCGTCGGTGTCTGGGTTATAAGAAACTTAAGAAACTTAACGGGAAAGAAAATGGACTCTCATCATATCAAGGAAGAAAGCAGTTGTCGCTCAATCACTGAAACTGTTCGTGAACTGCTCTTGGGAAAAACTGCCTAGTTCGTCGCAATATTTCACTGTGACGAGGGAAGCAATAAATGGGAAGAAAATGGGAAAAACAGAGTAGTCCTAATGAGATGTTTAGGACCGTTGGTGAAAAAAGAAAAGTATGAGACCATGTGCTGGAGGCAAACGTGATAAATCTGTTATCATCATCATCATCATCCCCCTTCCTATCTGTAGTCTGTCGCAACGCAGTCGATGCGCTATGACGAATAGGATAGAAATTTGCCCTCTATCATAATACGATTAGATGGACCAACGATTAGCATCGAACAGAATGAATTCTGACTCGAGCTTTGTGCATGAGCTGCTCCTGAATCCAGAAATCAATTTCTGCAATGGCAGTTTGCGCTGGTTAAAAACAGAAAACGCAATGACCGCCTGTGTCGCTGCTACAAAGACACGTTGGATAATATCGACAGACTTAACAAATGTAACAGAATGTACATAATATAGAGGGAATGTGGATCTACGTGATTTTGTCAAGATACATCATCGATCTCTCGTCATATTTTTAAGCTGCTGCTTGAACGCTGAGAAACGCGCAGACCAATTGAATAACGGTCATCCGAGAGAATAGTTTATGTTCACACTCTGTACCGATTCGCATCGACCTTGAACGTGTCAACTTTCGGCGCATAATTCGCGAAACCCGTTACTACCGTGCGAACAAAATCTTTTTTACTAATTGATTTCTGCAAATATAACGGAAATATTAAGGAAAATGGTCGACTGCGAGTATTGTATTTAAGATCGCTTTGAAAGAATTGTAATTAGTAATTATACGAGTCACACGGTCCGTAGTTCGTGTACGTGTTAAGAATAGGTTTTTGCAGTTTTTGCAGTTTTCGCCTAGTTTCGTCGAGTAAAAAGAGCGGAACGCTCGAACATAATGCAAACTGTAAATACATGACAAGTGAATTAACTAGAATAAATCTTTGCATACATAAATTTGGGTTTTTCGTAGAGAACATTATTGAATATATGGTACATATAATGTAAATAAAAAGATAAACCATTATCAAGTACGAGTTTTATATTAGATGAAAGTTGTTGAAACAGTTTAACACGACGTTAGCAGTTTTCTTTTACTATATCCTCTCTAAATGTCATTGGTTGTCGGTTTAATTGTAGCGGCGCTTACCTCGATTTCTTCTTCCGGGATCTAAAGATAATAATAATAATATACGCGTATAAATTACACTTTAAGTATGTAAAATATGATGCTGTACTTACTTCGTTATTCGTTTGTTTGCCTTTTCTCTTAAAGAAACCCAACTGTAATTGTAGAAAATGGTATTAGTAATCATTAGAATATATTGTGATAATATATGAAAAATAAAAAAAATGTTATACCATATTTAAAACCGCAACGACAATGATTAGTAATACTACCCCCACTGACACAGAAGCTATAACTACCCATAATTGCAATTCCGTCCTTTTCGGAGCGTTGTAAAACATTGTTACAAGCTCCATTCTAGATCTACAAAGATATTGTTATTTAGGCGAATAGGGTTTACTATTTTTTACTATACAATTAGATCGCGGGATTACTGTACTTACTTCGTTCCGTTAACGAGAACTCTCGCAGCTGGTTTTAGTATCTCTACAGTGGTTTCAGTGGCAAACTTCAAAGCAGCTTTGTCGATTGCGAGAGCATCTAAACGCATGTTTAAACAAAAAAGAACATTGAATTGATCTAATTTCTTTCAGAAGTACACAGTACATATATGTACAGTACAAAATGATACCTTTCAGTTTTTCGACATTTAAGACTACTTTGATCGACACTTTTCCAATGTCTTGCAACGTCTTCAATGCGTTCAAGTTGCATACGATAGTTGTACAATACACGCCAACAGTTGAACAATTCATATACAGAAGATCGCTGATAATGCTTTCGTTCTGAAATTCCAATATATCGTCAAACTGAAAACTCGTTTCATTCGTACTTCTTTTAATTTTCAAGTAGTCGATCTGTTGCATTTTCTTTGTTACAGCGGACGTATTAAATTTATCTAGTGACGGTTCTCTTCTCGCATCGATCAGTTCGTTATTATCTAGTAAACTGTCTTCTGAGTCCGAGGAACATTCGAACAGTTGTCCCAACACATGTATCTGAAAATTGTGAAAATGTATTCTTCAATCGCGTTTGTATTTATTGGAAAAGAATTCGCTGTGTCTTACCTGTGGTTTGTATATGCGGATCAGAGGATCCGAGTCGTTAATAGCTACCGGTACTTTAATAATGAGTCGTGCGGTTTCTATAGGTGTTGCGCCGAGTTTGTACACTTGGTAAGTGTGTTGGAAACTGATCTTCGAAGCAGCATCCGTAATGGCGGATAAGTAATATGCTTCTGCGTTTGCTTTCCTAAAGAGTAAAAGTTTCACACCAAATACGATTCAATACGGTTCGATAGAAAGAATGCTATATACTACATACATGGAAAAGTTACGAACCCGTTCAAAGATAAAGAAACTTCGTTGATTAAGTTAAGAGTTTCCATTATATTCTGCATCCCTTCGTTTTGACTGCGGGTTGTAAATGTTATGAAAAAATTTAACTTGTGATCGTGTATAGAGTGATAAATTAGATTTTTCATGTCAAGATCTAAAGTAATATTCTTTTCTTCTCCTCTCCATAGAGGGTTACCCACTTCACAGGCTACTAATAAATTTGTTTTAGAACTGTTTTCTTGACAAGAAGGTAAAATGCTACGCAGCTGTATTCCGTTTGGAATAGCGAACCGAAGCATACCGAGATAAGCCGGTTCTCCGTGATTCTTCAAATTGACTTTTAAGTTTATATCGGTCGAACCGATCACCCACGTATTATTGTTGCTAAAAAAAAAAGAAAACGGTTTGTATAGTCCAACAGACCTGGGAGTATGACAATCGATTGTTTAATACCTACCGAACACTGTCGAACTTTGCTGCGATGGATATGTTAGAGGTGCAAACTGTGTCTGCCCCGCAGTCGATATTAAAAGTAAGAAAGGTTTGAGCAACATTCAATTTATTATTTCTTCTTTCCACAGGGCAGAATGCGCAGAAGCGTTTAGATGTGTTGTTTATGAAATCATGCCTCGCAAGAATATAGATTGGCTTGATAAAGTCTCTTATGTTCGTCTGTAAAAGATCTCAAATCAAAATAGAATTAAACTGGTGTAAAACAGTTTGTGGTGGGCAGAGAAATAAATGATTACCGAGACGTTCACTGGCACTCTAAAGCACGGGATCGAAAAATTGGAAGACTCTACGTTTATTTCGGTAGTTCGCTTGTATTGTTCGTCTATAGTAAGCGTGATCTTAGATTTTACACCTGAAGATTAATTCTATACTTGGTTAAGTTGTAATTAAATATAATAATATTAATTCTATACTTGCCTCGTAAATTTTCTATGTTATGTCCACTATACCGTAGGCACATTTCAATTGAAAAGTGTCTAGCATCTCGCTCTAAAACATTGGGCGCAACACTAATTGCAAGTTCCGTTTTGATGACCGGTTTACTACGAAGCAGAAAAGCGTGACCCGATTTGTATGCTCCTACTGGAATGTCCAAATATCTAAGTAGGTAGAAATCAATAATTTATGCTTTGTTAGTAGTACACTATTGACAAGAAATAAGCGATACAAACCCGTTCCCATCAACGTCAACCGGTTTCGACGTCGAAAACCCAAATCTCTGAATTTTCCGTTGAACATCGGATTGGACTATGGGTGCAATTCGTTGTGACGGTTGCAGCTTCTGTTTTTTTAGATCCGAACCACCGTTGTATATGTATATCACTCCAGAGTCTTCCCAAGGTGCCCCCACAATGATATCTGCAAAACGGTCAAGAAATTCCGGTGAAAACTGATACACAGAGATATATCACGTATTCACGTTTAAACCATCCATGAAAGCTCACCGTCAAATCCGTCGGCATCTAAGTCACCGCTGGATATCGCGTATCCAAAATGACCACCTTCCACAGTTCCTTCAAGGGATATTGAATTCTCCTCTTCGAATTGGCCCTTTATATGAAAATGAAAAAGGGCAAGCCCAATATATGGTATGTATAATGTATAAAATATAGCCACGCAACATATGTAAATCTCACCTTGGAACTGCCAAAGTAGCAATAAACTTTGCCATTATCTTGTCCCCAGTAGGGTGCTCCAACGATAAGATCATCCAAGCCATCGTTGTTCACGTCACCCACAGCTAAGCTCGCTCCAAAAAACTCACCAGTACTGTTACCTTGTAACTTGGCCACGATGGACGAGTTCGCTGTTGCGTCAAGTATCGCTACCTGATAAAAGGATCCATAAAAAAGATGTCATAAGGATTGAATCTGTTTCAACTTACTTGCCCTACGTAATGCCAGCCAGGCGCACCACCGACATAAAGTAACCGATTCTTTTTAAAAAAATTTCCAGACTCGACGCTATACCCTGAAGCGTGCTGTTATGTAATTGCTGTTTGTTCAAGGAAGGAAATATACAGATACAGACTCGAAACAATAAAGAACCTTACCAAATTGAGATAACTCGTCAGCTGACGGTAATTCAATTGAGAGTCTTGTTTCATTCTGCACTATTTCTACACTGCCGCAATTGTCATTTACAGGCTTTCCTATAATACGTTTCTTGCTTTCATCTTGCTAAAAGTGATTCAAAATTGTTTTTGTGCCTTCTTTATGCATTTCTTCTCTCGTGTCAATTACATTCTACATATATACATACCATTACCGAAGCATAGTGAATGGAGAACCCACACAATGGGTTGTACCAAATCTTCGATTGAAAATCTAAACGATAAAAAAGAAACGGTTATTTGCCACATATCGGTACTTGCCAATAATCTGGGATACTCAACTATGAAATTCAAGATTATCATACTCGATGGAGAGTACATTCGACGAAATCTTTCCGCTATAACACATTCCGTGCATGGTATCGAAATAGTTATTGCTAGAGGGAATGAAAATACTTACGACAGTCCGTGGTGCGCATACCTGAAATTAATGAATTATTCCATTATTCCTTCCATTGGAAACACGTGCTATGTATTAAAGGCGTAATCTCGTTTCCATGATTGCAAGGGTGCGGGATATGCGCCTTTTCATTTCTCGATAATGCATGCGATGGGCTTTTTCAGTAGTCAAAAGTGCTAGATAAAAGATCAATCTACATAGAGGCTGCAGTCAAAAAAGCCCATCGCATGCATTATCGAGAAACGAGAAACGAGAAAAGAGAAAAGGCGGAAGCGCGGGGAAGCCACACCCTTGCAATCCTGGAAACAAGTTTCTACCCCCGTTGAGCGTGTAACAACAATAATCTTACTGTTAATACTCCGTTTGATCTGTCTATCGACATGGCACTCCCAAACCAGCCCCTTTGCTTCTTAATCAGTATATTCAGACGAAGCTGGCTTATGTGTCCCTTTTCATCCCCAATTTCCTTGGGCCTTATCTCCGCACACTGTCCATTAGGTTTTAAATCACAGCGATAAACGACTCCCTGTTCGCTCGGTTGCTTAATGTTTTGACTGGCAGGCGAATAACGACCACCCTTCGGTGCACCAGTGAACAACCTTCCATAGTTGCATTATGTCGTACAGTAGAAAATTAAAAATATAGTTCAGATAATACTATGTATTTTAGAAAAACGATTAGACAATATGGATGTTACCAGGAATCACCGCTGACAGAGTCGTGGTACAAATAGACTGTGTAACCCAAGTACATGTTTTGTGACGAGTATATGTTGAACCAAGAGTTTGTGTCTACGTTGTATCCGTACGCTAGTGTGACGAATAAGAGGAGGAACGGCATCATCCTGCGATCTTTGACTGCGATGCGAAACGCTTACGCTCCTCCGCACAAAGAATGATAATGCCAGAAATTTTCACTGAACGAGCAGGAAGACAGGCGATAAAGCCGACGTCATGAGAAATTATCTATATCGCATTGCTTAACGATGACTAACGAATTATTCATCTGGTCAGCTACATCTTGGCGTTACAAATATACAACCGGACCACGAGCACGAGCTTTTATTTTTTTCTCTTTCTATTAATGTATATACGCGTAGAAGACCTATGTATCTATTTAGAAATACACTGAAATTCCTTGCTTGCGACGGTAGCGTTCTTCGAGATCTTTTAGGTATCGGGGCAGTTTCTTCCGTGGATCCGTTAACGGCAAAGCAGGACACTGAAATCGATATATAAATAGAATAGAATGGATTTTCCATTTGATAGTGTTTGGGAATGAACAAGTATTATCGTTACCTTAGCTTGATCTCGCAATTTCAAGGCTTCTGGTAATTGATGAGTGAGCTTTCGTTGTCTACTGATGTGATCAGGATGAGTCATTAAAGCCGGTATAACATAGTCCTTTACCTTTGTAAGTTCTTCGTATTTGTCCATGAGCTCCCAGAAAAGTAAAACTTCCCTCAAGTCGATACAACTCTGGAAATATATGAAGCAGTGAAACGAACGATGCACGCAACATTTCTATGTATGTATTTAGGATATCATAGAAAGAAGTCGCATACTCGTGCAGATAATTGAAATCCCACTTTGTCAGCTTCAGTTTCTAGTCGCCTTTTGTATGGATACGTGACAAGAATGTTATGGAAAAAAACACTTCCTAGTTGAAGCATCAGTGCTGTCCATCTCGAGAAAATTGCCCAAACGAGAAACAGAGGTACAGCATACATCATTTCCTCTAGTACCTTGTGGGAAAATAGCTCTGCCTAAAATGAAATGTGCGTTAAATATAATATATATTCCACGCACGAAAGATTTCAATTATTGTTGTATCTTCTAATAAAAAGTAATATAATCTTGCCATATGTAAGAGTAAAACGTGCGACATTTCATGAGCCAATATAAACGTTAGTTGATCGTCGTTCTGAATTACATCGAATATACCAGAAAACACAAAAACATTTCCACCCTGAAACGTTCAAAACAGTATACTATTGTATATTGCATTTACATAGAACAAAACTTGATCTGTTCGTAGGAATAATTACATACCGAGAAAACCATAGCATTAGGAAGCGGTACGTTCACTACATTGACAGTCCATTCTGTACGTTCGAAGATGCTTTTATTAGCTCTTCCTATATTATTTATGATTGTTCTAAGCCTCGCGTACATAGGATCACTCGCTGGTATCAATTCATTCTTATACTTCTCTAATAACTATATAAATCGATTGTTACGTAAAACCGTTTCGTTAGATATTTGCGATGTTATGACTGATTACTACATAGACTGTGGATCTTTATGCATTTATAGGAAAATAATGGCAACTGCAGCCTAGATTGATCTTTTATCTATTTAGTGCTTTTGACTACTTATTCAAATGATTGCAATCTTGCAAACGAGTGAGTCTACCCCATTAAGGGAAGAAATAACATTCAATTTAGTTTCTATTTCTTGAAATCTATGTAGAGAATTTTTATTTTGCATAAAGATCCGCAGTCTACCGATTACATACTGCTGTAAAAATAGTATGTCCAAGCGCAGCTTGCTCATCTTTACTAAACATTATAAAACGTCGTCGTTTCTCTATTGGATCTTTTTCTAGATGTGTGAAGTAATAAGATAATAAAGTTAAATAAAAAGCGCTCAGTGAACCTAAAAAGACAAATATTCAAATAATTTTGATATCGATTAAATTACAATGACAGATCGTAAATTATCTACCATAAAATATGTTTCTTCTTTCCTGGTACCATCTTCTGTGTTCCTCTTGTTTTTCTGGAGTTAAGGATAACCACCAACGTCTCCCGTAAAACCCGCTGACCACAGCACCAAACTGAATAGCGCTGCATGCCATCATTATGCCTATGGCCGACAAATGAACAGTTTGCGTCGTATGAAAATTTGCTCTCCAAAGCTTTGAATGTTGCCATTTCCGCTCTGGCTCTTTGGATCGAGGGAACGATACGCCGGGGAAAATTCCACACGAAAGATTTCTTGCATTGCAGATTACGGTTGCGAAGGTAACGTGGTGGAAGCGTTTAAGATACATCGTCCGTATAGAGTATAACATATTTATATATTTCTTTCATACAAGCGATTATCTTTACATGAAATAGTTATTGTAACAGTCCGAACAAAACAATCATTTTAGTTCTACAATCGAAAACAACTATAATAAAATGTGATCGCTTTTTAGTAAACGTTCTCGTTCAATTTATACAACTCTTGACTTACTTAAACATGATTTACAAACGCCGATAATATCAACAAGCAAAATCCCAATTTTGTGTACTGAAACATTATGCTTCCTGCTACACCATATTTTAGCGCAGTGTGGAACATTCGTTTAGTGAAGAATATCGTTATAAGATGTAACCAGACGGGTCGTACTCGTATCCTCTGGTTGGCCACCGATGTTACAGGCGTATATTGGAACTTTTCGTTACTCGAGTTAGAGTTTAAAGCCGTATCCATTCGTTCCATGTAAAGACCAGGAATACTAAAACTGTGCAATAGGCTGTTAAAAATAGTCAAAGTATTAAATAGTTTCGTACATACATACATTCACAATTTCTCTCGCAATAATTTTACACGATCCTGTGATACAGATCTCTCATTATTCGGTAGCAAGGCGATTGCAACTGTTGAAAAGAATAAAACGAGTTGAAACGCTATTAGGGTTACACAATAGAATTTCTTTGTATATCTTTACTCACCTCGTATCGCGCATTCCTAAAAATTCCCAGGCACGCTGGATACGCATGGGAACTGATGGGAACATAAAAAATACGTTGTATCTTTACGGAAAGAAAAAAAAAGATATCGTCAGTGTGAGATTCGGCGTCGAATCGTCGAATGTTTTTCGTAAAGATATGAGAGCCAAAGCCTGTGTTGATGTGTTGATGTTGATGTATCAGCTGACATATGTCAAAGGCAGCCGCATCGCTTTTTCGTCTAAATATATTTCTCTGACAGTCAGTATTTTTAGGCGCTTCTTTCAGAATAAATGCGCACCTATCGTTCCTACGATATCGCCTAACAATGCATCAAAATATGAAAAGATTTATTCCTACATCGGTTGATCAAACTATAAATTTATTTTAGGATACGAACACGTATTTATTTAGAGCTATTCGAACAAATAACCAAACAGGTTACAAAACACGTTATATGTATACTGACAATGAGAAAAAGTCATGCCCACTAACAAACGATTTCGATATTTCGATTCGATAGGTCAGGTATATATACCCTGACAACCAAAAATCTCATTTCCGTCGAATTTCTGTGCGTGCTATAAGCGGTCAGTCTGCCGGCTGACAGCCGCTAAATCTGCCTTTGTTTAAGAGGGCAGCACGGTCGCACTGATTGTGGCAAATGCCGCTTTACAGAGCAGCACCGTCGCGTCGCACCGAGTGCCAATGTACAATAGAAATTTCACCGACGGTGCTGCCCTGTAAAACGGCATTGGCCAATCACATCAGTGATGGTGACCGTGCTGCCCGTGCTGCACAAAGGCAGATTTAGCGGCTGTCAGCCGGCAGAACGAGCGCTTATAGCACGCACAGAAATTCGACGGAAATCGAGCTGATCTTGCCTTGAGCTGCTCGAACAATAGCTTCGACCGTTTTCTGCCCATTCTCCGCCCTCGGCTGGATCAGCTCATGGCAAGCCTGGTTCTCAGGGTATGGTCTAAGCCAGGCAGTGTCGCCAGACAACCGTGGATCCGAGCAGTGATCCGAGATCCGAGGGCTTTTGCCTCCCCTACTTTTCCCCTTCCACTAGCCTATTCCACTACCATGAGCACACTCCGACGGAGCAGTGATGCCAGAACCCAGAACCGTGGTACCGTGGTACTAAACCGTTAACCGTACCACAGCATACCCCCACCATAGCCTACTATTGCCCCTATGTTCCTTTCCAACGTGCCCGCGCGCTACACCCACCAGCGTACCTCTACTATGTGACATGGTGCGCTGGTGTGTGTAACGCGCGAGCGCGTTGGAAAAGGAACGTAGGGGCAATAGTAGGCTATGGTGGGGGTATGCTGTGGTACGGTTTAGTACCACAGTACCACGCAGTGATGCCAGAACCGTGGGTCTTGGGTTTTTTCCCCTCCGCTGCTTCTGTCGGCTCGGCCCCCCACTCTGACGCACCGTCGTCGCCAGAAACTCACACGGGCAGAGTAGAGATACGTTCGTGTGTAGCGCGTGCGCAGTAGAAGCAACGTGGCGACGACGGTGCGTCAGAGTGGGGGGCCCAGCCGACAGAAGCAGCGGAGGGGAAAAAACCCAAGACTCACGGTTCTGGCATCACTGGTACCACGGTTCTGGCATCACTGTTGTATTGTTCGATGCATGTCATTTGATGTCATTCTTGACAGACTGTGACGTCGTGACGTGCTGTCAGTGACTGTCGCTTGCTGTCGTTCGATCGTAAATTCCGGGAGTCTTTTGTAAATTTGTTGTGCTATGATACGGATCGATAAATTATTGGCATGAATCCGTTATGTCAAAAAGAATGGAGACCGAAGAAGACGAAATGTCTTTGGATAATTCGAGTGACCGAAAAACATCTACGAAAATGTCAGTACCTACTGAAGAGCATAACCTGAAAGTCAGACGAAGAAATGTAATTGAAAGAGTGAACTTGGACCAGACGGTAGATAAAATCGTGGATTCCGAGAGCGGTGTACCTCTTGTAAGAATGTCCGATTCAACGAGGGCATGGTATGATAGCGTTATACCACGAATACCTGATATCGCGGATTTTAGTTTGTCAGGTAAACAAAACGGGATGTTCAGTTGCAAATACGATAGCAGTTTATCGGATGGTGATTTTGGTGATATAGACCCCCTGACCGATAGGGAACGAATCAAGATCGAAGTTATTCGAGGAAGCATCGTTAATCCTGACTTGACGTTAGGAGAACTCCGACTACTCGGTTGCAGTAGCGAGGGCCTTGTAAATGGTATTTTATTAACACGATCATATATTATTATCAACAAGGAACCACCGTGCGTAAAGGATCTTATAGAAATGTATAATCCTTGTCGAATCTAAATACATACATACCAATATGTTTCGCTTTCGCCTGATAAATTAGTTAAACAAAATCGTACACCAATATTCTGCCTAGAGTATACAGTTTTCATTCGAGATATATGTATATATATAAGACGACAACGTCAAGTAAGTATCCTGATTCGCGATACGTCAAAAGCCGTTCCGAGCCGTCGTCTTATATCGAAAGAAAACTGTGCTTAACCTAGGTTTACAGGTTCCTTATTGAAAATAATTTTGTAGCTGATAATTATATCTTGAAATGATGAAGATGATCTATAGATGATATAAGAAGGGTACTGTGGCCAAAGCTTCTAAGATTGTCCGAAGAAAATAGTTTACCTGTAAACGGATTGAAAACGATACAGGATTGTGTACCTAATGACGTCTATCAACAAATACTAAAGGATGTTGCCCGTAGCGGTAGTCACATTTCTCAAAATGCTACCGAACCGGAAATAGAATCTTTTCATGAGCAATTGGCGCAATTAATATGTTGGGTGCTTCACAGGCATTCTACATTAAAGTCAGTACCTTTTAACGCTGTCCGATTGCATGTTAAAGACACCGTCTATAAATATACGATCGATATAAAATGAAATAATGCGTACTTAGTTACTACCAGGGATACAATGACATAGCTGCGACCGTTTTAATCGTCATGGGCTTAGAGAAGGCGTTAAACGTGCTCGAGGCTATATCGTTAGAATTTCTGGAAAGATTTATGGAAAGAACAATGGAAAAAGTGAATCAAGAATTGTTTTTTATATTCGCACTGCTGGAGAGAGTGCATCCCTCCTTATTGGAACACCTGGAGAAGTTAGTACGATAACGGATCTTCGAGCGACGTAGATATCGCAGATGCGAGAACGGTCGCATTTATTAAATCTATCTTTTATCGTAGTGTAGAATTATTTCCACACTTTGCATTGGCCGAGTATACAACATGGTATGCACACAAGTACGCGGAGAATAGGAGGTTGTTACACAGATTATTCGATTACTTTCTTGGCAGTCCTCCGTTGATGCCTCTCTATTTAAGTACCGTAATCGTAGCGCATAGAGCGACAGAAATTTTTAATACTACTCCCGACATGGGTCATACGCATCAAGTGTTGTGTAAAGTGAGTATCGTTTGAAATTTCACTGTTTCAAATAAAATCACGTTCGAAAACCTACGGTTCATAAAAATAATTATTATTTGTAGTTGCCGGATGATTTACCGTTCGAAGCTCTCTTAGTCGAAGCAAAAACTTTATATCGCAAGTACCCTCCCGAATCTATAACTAACGATGTTAAAGAATACGATCGAAAGAGAAAGTGCAAGGAGCAAGAGTGGAAGACAAAAGCGGAAGCGAGTCGTCAGGAAAGAGAGAAACAACGTCAGCTTAGAATTGTAAAGTCAACGCCGCGAATACCGTATCGCATTCGAAATTACAAGACTATCACCGTGGTAACGATTTTGGCTCTGGGATTATACGCCTATCTGAAAACTTCTTCTGGACTCAACTGACATCAAACGAATCCTCATTGTATTTCAGAAAATATTGTGTGCGCATTTTTTGAACAGTATTTCATTGCATTCGTACACCGTTCACTCGAGGAACAATAGCATACTATAAATTGATCGACACGCAATATTTCACGATAATAACAGCAAACTTTTTCTTTTCTTCTCTTTTTTTTTTATGTAAACCGTGCGGACAAATACGTCGAGCAGAGCATTCCGATGCTGTCTTTACGCTGTTTTCTTTTTCGAACCTGAGAATCAATTTTTCATGCGCGCGTTCGCTGTGTTAAAAATGAAAAGAAAAATTTATACAGCCACAGAATGTGCGTATACTACTTATGGGAAAATAATATTTCTGAAATAAGTATATTTTTTGAGATATAAAAAGAGATTAAGAATACGATAAATATATTTGTGGATTAGATTGTAATATTACATATATGTCTTCACGATCTGTGATGAAACCATGGGTGTATTTATTTAAACTCGCAAACAAAAACAAATCTACAACAGCAAGACAGATAATAATAAAAGATCTTAATTTTTCAATTTAAGTTATTCTTATACACCTTTACTCGAATCTTTCATTTAATATGATATTATTTTGTATTTGTAAATTACATTCTCTTGAAATTTATCTACATACGACATACATAATAAGGTTTGCAGAGAGCATTGGCATTTTTTAAACACCATTGTAAATATTTTATATAAATTATATCGCATTAAATGGATAAGTTACATATGTAGTAGAGAGTATGTTTAATACATTTGTACCTGATTGCACGCTGATACCAGTAAAATGTAGAAGAACCAAAGAAAAAATTATGGAAATCGCTGTACAAAGTAAATGTATCTTTCGTTTTTATTCGAAATCTTTTGTGCCATGTCATGTTTACAGCATTGTACATCGCAGTCACCCACTCACGCATGCACGCACGCACACACACGCGCACGTACGTACGACAAGTAATGTAATAAGTTAGAATAAATATAAAAGAATGGTACATATTTGGATTAGCTACCTATATAACTGGTTGCTCTTAATCCGGCAAGAAATAGGATTTGGAACAATATTTTTAGGTACATACAGTAGATTTCAATTAATAGAAAATATTACGCATACATATACAGGGTGTCCGAAAATTCCTTCAACATATCCAGACACCCTGTATAAATACACAGACGGAAGAAAAAATCACTTGATTATTCTATCGCTCGAGATGATGACGCTCGACGTCTAGGTAATAATCTAGAGGCACTATTACTCGGCTAATACTCTCATACTTTTAAGACAGTTTTAATGTAACTTAAAACGTTTGAGTTTCTGAGAATGTTCATATGATCTACACCAGGAAAACCTTGGGTATAAACTTTCTGTTTTTGTTTACCCTGCCAGTTTTTGCAAGCTTCCAAACTTCTTAGATTCACAGTACCGTCGCCATCGCCAGGTAGTAATTGAGGAATGCCTTGTATGGATGTGCCGGGCTTATAATATAATCTAGAAATAATTTATGTATAAAATGTTACAAGGAGAAAGCTTGTTATGTAAAATGATCGAATTACATACTTTTGTACTGTATCGATTCCAGTTCCATACAGGCAATGCAATTCAACCCCTGGAGCAGTGAAGTCCAATTGGTACTTTTCATTATCTTTCCTGAATTCCCATCCGTTCGGAACGTTTATGTCTCTACAAAATGCACAGAATCGTTGTTATTTATAGCTAGCGAAACAACACTGAAAATTGTACGCATATCAGACTTTACATTAGATAGTCTTTTAGCGTGGACAATGTGTAGTTTTTCTCATTCGATTCCACCAACACTTCTGTATCTTTCCAAAACAATTTTGACGGTAATAACCAACCCAAACTAGGACTAGTTATTTGTTGATCTTTCAAGATACTTTGACGAAGAAGATACGCACCCAAGTCATCTCCTATAATTACATAACAATTAGAACTATAAATTTTAACATTTAATATAAACATTTTATTCTTAACACTTTATCTACCGGAAGCCTATGCTTTTCAATAATTGTGCTGTACCAAAAGGAAGCTGAAAAATCTTCTTTTACATAATAATCCCGAACAAAATGATTATCTATTAAAACATCCTTAGACCGTAGGCCATAGACTTTCGAACATGAGGGAATAAACACTGGTAGATAAAGCGTTAAGAAATCTAAAGTTGAATATTTTTTGCTATTTATATTTACCAATAGCAAAAACTTTAAGGGCTTTCACGGATCCACCCCAGGCAGCTGAAAGCGTAATAAAAGAACTAATGTATTTGTCTTTCCATGCTTGATTTTGACGTTGTAAGAAAATAAGTGTCATCGGTCCACCCATGCTGTGCGCTAACAATGTTACAGGGGTTTTCTGGTTTGCAACGTATGTTTCTTCAACTAAAGCTTTCAGTTTCGAGAAAAATTCTTCATTCTCATCTAAAAGAAATTCAAATTTATTGAATTCGTTTTGATAAGCATTCTCTCGATTATACATACCGGGGCCTTTCCTGAAATCATAAGGTGCTCCTCGTACAGAATTATTTCTAATGTATCCAAGTTCGGCAACTAACATGTTACCAATATCTTTAAAATAAGATCCAGGAGAAGCTTTAGTCGGGTCCAAATATTCAACGACAAAAGGATCACCCCAGCCTGGTACATGTATATCGACGCCGTCTGAATTTCTTGTCGTTCTAGTTACATTATCGTAAATTAACTTCATATTATCAATCTGAAATGATAATTCTGTCATGGCTAAACCGTGAACAAAGATATTTGGTATATAAACTGTTTCTTAATGGGGTAGTCTTGTTTCCAGGATCGCGAGGGTGCGCCTGTCGAAAACACTACTACCGAAAAAGCCCGTCGCATGCATTATCCAGAAATGAAAAGGCACATCCCGCGCATCCTCGCAATCCTGGAAACGAGTCTACCCGCTTAACGGTCCTGTAAATAATTTACCCAACAATCTATAATCAGCGGTACAAGTAATTCCAAGTTCAACCAGATATTAAAATAATCATTCGACGTTTTCTGACAAATGTAATGTACTACGGTGGTTTTATTGAGTTTAGCTTCGACTTGGCTGCCTCCATCACCTGGAACTATTTATACAACCAACGTGTTAACATGTAATTGTTGGAATTATCGAATTATTATGAAAAATATATTTACTAAATATGACTGGAGATATTTGTTTGTTTTTGACATGCCACAATTTCACCGGTGAAACGTAATAGAAGGATACTATTGCACAGACGAACAAACACAAGCGCATGGTATTCCAAACTACTATTTATGTATTATATGTATTTATATAGATATTAAACATTTAACCTTAATGAAATCGTAACCCTTAGATACAGTTTATAATTAAACGAACAATTTCGATTACGTTAGAACGGAATCACAAGTTCACGCGAGGAACACATCACACAGAAAAACGTATCACAATAAATGTTTGTTATTCGGACTTTTTTTTATACATAGTACGCAATCAGTTGATGACGCATTCGTGTTACCGTCGAACGAGAGACCGCGAGAGACTACGACTATGTATTTACATTATTGAACACTGAATCACTTATTTATATGTTTCTAATGAGACAATTGCTTAAATAGTGACAGCCATATCGCATTCATGATAAGCGATATCTCATCAATCACGCCCACCGATAATGTCGACTGTATTGTAAAATAAACACTGGACTGGAGTGACTGGACATCTATGCAGACATCTATTCTCATATATACATATATATATATATATAAATATGTACATATATACACATATGTATGTATATTGTATATTGTATATAGTATAATACCAGTATGTACCCCACTGATATATATACTATCTAGTATATATATCAGTGATGTACCCTCAGTGGCCTCGGCCTCGGCCTGCCTCGACCTCAGTACACTTATTGTCAGTACTCTGCATTCTGCAGTACGTACTCTACTACAAAAATGCAATTCATCAGATTTCATCAAGCCATATCGATTGTCAACCTTTTACGAAACATATATTACGAATAACGACAATGAAAACATTTTCACATTTTTATCATTTACTCGATACATGTATTGTATAAATAGAAACATTCTACAATTCTACGAAATTCATATGCGTACATATATATATATATATACGTACATATTACGTATACGCATTATTACGCAATTATAAATATAAATATATATATAAATAAATATATATAATATGTATATGTAAATAATATATATATATACATACATTGTATGATCAATGTTTTTTAATAGTGTTCACTAAATGTTTATAACCCAAATGCAGTCTCAGAGTGTATTTACTCAGCATATTTTTATAAAAACTTTTGAAGAAAGTATAAATAAATAGTATGTAAAGATAACGCACGACACGACGAGTGGTGTTTGTGTATATGTACGTATGTATGTACATAAATATGTACTTAGTTTTAGTGTATACACTACATAAATAAATATACATATATACATTGTGTATAATACACATGTATCGAAGGTTGTTGATAAGTATTTATTTACATATATATGTATACCATATGAGGAGAATACAAAGAAGTAAATAGAAATGAATTTTGATACATCATTTATTTACTCTTAAGAAATAGAAAACGCGATTAACCTAAAACTTTCTTTAAGGTTAACGTGTTCAAGTTGTGAATAAAACAAGTACTTTTCGAAAGCATATGCGAGTGTATATTTATGTACATATATACATAGAAGTGAATGTGCGCATTCGAAAATAAAAAATGCCAACAGTTATAGCATTGGATGTGTCTCTGTCAATGAGACGTCCAGTATTAGGGAATGTATCTTGTGAGAATAATCAAAATGAACAGTTGACAAGACATCATCTAGCTATACACGGAATAACCGCTTTATTACACTATTTACAAGTGAATTCGAAGTTGGAATTTGTATCGTTAGTAAGTGCACGCATTTCATCATATATGCGTATATATTACAATTTGTTGCATCGTTGTGGTGTCTCTTTTAGGTTGTGTTTTCGTCTTTATACGAAGTTATTTGTCCGTTTACTCGCGACTACGATAGTATACGTGCGAAACTACAAAATATAGAAGAATGCGACAAGACTTGCATCGAGACCGCTCTCCATGGCGTTAACAATGTTATCATGGCAGAATGGGGTAATACCACAGCCTGTCAAGTTGTTCTAATTACGGATGGTAATCCTGGAGTCGGTCCAATGTCTTTGGGCGATTCTCTGAACTCTTTAAATATAACAAGAGATGTAAATCCATTTCCGTTACCCTTTCCGTATCCAGGAAAATTGAGTATCGTATGCATCGGACCGCAACAAGATGTTGGTCTACACATGGGTCTACCACTGTATCAAAGGCTAGTCGAATTAGCTGGCGGCGATAGTGTAGTACTTGTCCCAGAATCGCCACTCTCGAAGCAATCGGTTACAACATGTTTCCAGAAGCTAGCAGAAACTAATTATATTTCTTTCCAAGGATATTTAAAATGTGGCAATTTAGGTTCTTGCATTCTTCTATCACCTGCACCCATGCCTTATACAAAAAAAACAGACTTTGAATTAGTATCCGGTTTGATGATATCAAAGACCATAGAAATCTGTGGATTTATATCTGTAGGCGATGTTGGGAGTCCCAGCGCGATATCTAGGCATTTAGTTTTGCCGTTAGCCACGGAAAAATGTCCAAGTATGCAAGGCGTATCCCTGGAAGAAGATTCGGATACAGAAGAGAACGGAGACGAAGGAAAAATACCATCGTTTTGCGTGCTATTACATGGAGCCTTAAAGGTGGAAAATATGGTAGCGCTCTGTTTGTTGAGCAACGAGTGGTACGGCTTCATATATTCTTGGGCTGACACAAAAAAGAAATCAAATTTAATGTTGACGGTATTAGAACCAGGTATAGATGTTGTACCCTGGTTAGGGTGCTTCAATAATTTAGGACCGGTTGTTGATCCAGCCAAAGGTAATGCTGCTAGTTTTCCCGTTAGGCCAAACGAGAAACGAAGTTACACACAGAACGCACCTTCTTGGATACGTCAAGTCGGATTGCAATCCGACATTCAGAAAATTTTGAGACATGCAAGAAAATTACCGGAGAAGACGCAAAATTTTTATAAGGTAACTAGTGTGGAAGAACCCAGAAATGTCGGGTACATTCTGAATCCGACATTTTTGGGTTCTGACACGATTCTGACACACCTTGAAAGGTAACTTTTCAGATCAGCTAAATGTAAAAGAAACAGATGAAATTTGTTGGACAACGTTTGCGCGAAAATTGTGGTTTTCAATGCTTGTATTCTGTTATAGGAAGTGAATAGATTGCGTAGAGCTGCTGCGTCTATGGGCTTCGTGGAACTTTTGGAAGGACTGGCATGCATTTTGGAAAGAGAATGCACGCTATTGCCTCCGAATTTGAATCCTGATTGTACAATTCAGATGGGGCATGTTGCTTCTATGATTAGAAAACCCGAGTTCCTCGAACTCAGATATAACATACCGCCTGAACGTACAAGGTTCCAACACGGAGGATCGTAGAGAAGACAATAATCGCATTTTTTTTTCATAGTTATTAATTTTTATTAAAAAGAGAATTTCATATACTGTTTTTAATATACCCGTTTTCTTATTTCCCAGTAATATCAGAATTCAGATCTTCGGTGCTGTTAATCATGGAACACAAAATACGGTGCAAACCTTTCGCAGTTCGAATGCTCGAGTACTTGGTTAGTTCAGGCACATGAACAAACAGCGTTCTCGGAGGTTTCATTTGCAGAGATTTATGAAATATATATTCGCACAGGAAATGGCCTGCATTGTACGAAATACAAGCGCTACATTCCGTTTCTTTGGAACTTTTGTTAATTACTTTGCAAACTTGGTCGACGTTAACATTAGTTTCTAAAATCTGAGGTGCGACTGCACTTTCATCTGGACATTTACTGTGTATATCTGGTCTGACATAGCCATTACTACGAGCACGACATTCTATCGTTAAACATTCTGCTATACTAGATACACCTACGTTTAGAATCACCTGAAAAAGAAAATCATTCGTGTGTCAAATGGTATGTATAAAAGATTGTTTCTTTTTAAAAATAAAAGATAATTACCGTTGGGTGGTATTCTTCCAAAAACTTGGGTAGACAAGTAGCCACATCATCATAGGAAACTGGAATCTCTTTGATAATTACTTTAACATCTTTCAATTCTTCTGAATCCTCGGATAATTTGCTTAATTCTTTTACTGCTTCCCAACTCGCGTTAATAGCGTGATCATTAAATGGACCAAATCCAGTTACTAAAATCGTGTGTTTAAAGTCAGAACTCATTATTTCAAACAGAAGAGAAGATTTTGCAATTCGTAAGGTAGAGCCACTATACAGCTACCAGTATCTACAATATAGAGACCAGTTTGCAAGAGGCGCCATCAAATGTCAGACTATGCACTATACTACCCTTCGCTGCTTCGCACCCACTGATATATATATACAGGGTGTCCCAAAATTACCTTAGTTTAATGAAATGGGAGGTTCCCGAGATCATTTCAAGCGACATTTTCCTTTGCAAAAATGTTATCCGCGGCTTTGTTTAGGAGTTATTAACGAAAAACACGGACCAATCAGAGCGCGACCTAGACGCGAGTTGACGAGTGATGCCCACTTGGACTTCGACCGATTGGACACGTCCCGATTGGACTGTCCCGATTGGACGCGTTCCTTTTGGACTCCGTGCCGATTCGACTCGTGCCGTTTGGACGCCGTGCCGATTGGACTCGTACCGTTTGGACGCCGTGCCGATTGAACTCGTACCGTTTGGACGCCGTGCCGATTGAACTCGTACGATATTTTATACAGTTGTTTCTTATTTGCACAAAATTAATATTTATGTAAATTTGTATTATGATATTCACAATCAAACACCATTTTTTATATTTTTTTGACAACGGCACAGAAGATTTCTTATTAGTTATTCTCTTTTGTAAAAATACGTTATATCCTCACACACAAGAAACACAAAAAAACCACATAAAAATTTAAATTCAGATCCAAATTTAATAGATTCCAAATCATATTTAACCATATATTTCACAGTACAATATCACCATATGTAGACTTCGAAAAGCAATGATTATAAAATTCGCGGCGTCCAACGATTATAAAATTTCCGGCGTCCAAACGTCACGAATCCAACCACCACGGCGTCCAAACGGTACGAGTTCAATCGACACGGCGTCCAAACGGCACGAGTCGAATCGGCACGGAGTCCAAAAGGAACGCGTCCAATCGGGACAGTCCAATCGGGACGTGTCCAATCGGTCGGAGTCCAAGTGGGACACCCCCGAGTTGACACAGTCGGCCCGGCGCGCCAACTTTGCCAACTCGCGTCTAGGTCGCGCTCTGATTGGTCCGTGTTTTTCGTTAATAACTCCTAAACAAAGCCGCGGTGGTAATTTTTGCAAAGGAAAATGTCGCTTGAAATGATCTCGGGAACCTCCCATTTCATTAAACTAAGGTAATTTTGGGACACCCTGTATATATACATCAGTGAGACGCACACTAAAATAATATCAGTGTTCCGGCATCGACATTTGGCGGCGCTGGCATCGAAAAGTGCCTTCTTCTACGGGGATGACCCTATGGCGCACAAAAAAATTGCGGACAACGAGAAGGCGCACAGTAAATTGGACACATCTCTTTTGCGCACACGGCGTTTTGGCGCACAGCGTGATTGCACACCACTGAATACGAATTGCGCACATGTAGAATTGGACACAAAATGGATTGCTGATGGATTGCGCACGGAACGAGAATTCAGCTGTTGTTTACCATCTTGAGTTGTGCTGCGTGATTAGTTTATGGTTACACTTTCTAGTTATATTTTCTACATATGCATAATCTGTCAAGATGCCTTCTATGGGTTATGTTAGCATTTCCGTATGGGGAAAGATGCCTACTATGGGTTATGTTAGCATTTCCGTGTCGGAAAAGATGCCTTCTATGGGTTATGTTAGCATTTCCGTATCGGGAAAGATGCCTTCTGTAGTTATGTCAGCATTTCCGTATCGGGAATGATGCCTTCTATGGGTTATGTTAGCATTTCCGTATGGGGAAAGATGCCTTCTATTGGTTATGTTAGCATTTCCGTGTCGGGAAAGATGCCTTCTGTAGTTATGTCAGCATTTCCGTATCGGGAATGATGCCTTCTATGGGTTATGTTAGCATTTCCGTATGGGGAAAGATGCCTTCTATTGGTTATGTTAGCATTTCCGTGTCGGGAAAGATGCCTTCTATGGGTTATGTTAGCATTACCGAATCGGGAAAGTCGCCTAATATGGGTTATGTTAGCCTTTCCGTGGCCGGAAAGATGCCTCCTATGGGTTATGTTAGCATTTCCGTATCGGGAAAGATGCCTTCTATGGGTTATGTTAGCATTTCCGTATCGGGAAAGATGCCTTCTATGGGTTATGTTAGCATTACCGAATCGGAACAGATGCCTTCTATTGGTTATGTTAGCATTTCCGTGTCGGAAAAGATGCCTTCTGTAGTTATGTCAGCATTTCCGTATCGGGAATGATGCCTTCTATGGGTCATGTTAGCATTACCGAATCGGGAAAGTCGCCTAATATGGGTTATGTTAGCCTTTCCGTGTCGGGAAAGATGCCTACTATGGGTTATGTTAGCATTTCCGTATGGGGAAAGATGCCTTCTATGGGTTATGTTAGCATTTCCGTATGGGGAAGGATGCCTTCTATTGGTTATGTTAGCATTTCCGTGTCGGGAAAGATGCCTTCTATGGGTTATGTTAGCATTACCGAATCGGGAAAGTCGCCTAATATGGGTTATGTTAGCCTTTCCGTGGCCGGAAAGATGCCTCCTATGGGTTATGTTAGCATTTCCGTATCGGGAAAGATGCCTTCTATGGGTTATGTTAGCATTTCCGTATCGGGAAAGATGCCTTCTATGGGTTATGTTAGCATTACCGAATCGGAACAGACGCCTTCTATTGGTTATGTTAGCATTTCCGTGTCGGAAAAGATGCCTTCTGTAGTTATGTCAGCATTTCCGTATCGGGAATGATGCCTTCTATGGGTTATGTTAGCATTTCCGTATCGGGAATGATGCCTTCTATGGGTTATGTTAGCATTTCCGTATGGGGAAAGATGCCTTCTATTGGTTATGTTAGCATTTCCGTGTCGGGAAAGATGCCTTCTATGGGTTATGTTAGCATTACCGAATCGGGAAAGTCGCCTAATATGGGTTATGTTAGCCTTTCCGTGGCCGGAAAGATGCCTCCTATGGGTTATGTTAGCATTTCCGTATCGGGAAAGATGCCTTCTATGGGTTATGTTAGCATTTCCGTATCGGGAAAGATGCCTTCTATGGGTTATGTTAGCATTACCGAATCGGAACAGATGCCTTCTATTGGTTATGTTAGCATTTCCGTGTCGGAAAAGATGCCTTCTGTAGTTATGTCAGCATTTCCGTATCGGGAATGATGCCTTCTATGGGTCATGTTAGCATTACCGAATCGGGAAAGTCGCCTAATATGGGTTATGTTAGCCTTTCCGTGTCGGGAAAGATGCCTACTATGGGTTATGTTAGCATTTCCGTATGGGGAAAGATGCCTTCTATGGGTTATGTTAGCATTTCCGTATGGGGAAGGATGCCTTCTATTGGTTATGTTAGCATTTCCGTGTCGGGAAAGATGCCTTCTATGGGTTATGTTAGCATTACCGAATCGGGAAAGTCGCCTAATATGGGTTATGTTAGCCTTTCCGTGGCCGGAAAGATGCCTCCTATGGGTTATGTTAGCATTTCCGTATCGGGAAAGATGCCTTCTATGGGTTATGTTAGCATTTCCGTATCGGGAAAGATGCCTTCTATGGGTTATGTTAGCATTACCGAATCGGAACAGACGCCTTCTATTGGTTATGTTAGCATTTCCGTGTCGGAAAAGATGCCTTCTGTAGTTATGTCAGCATTTCCGTATCGGGAATGATGCCTTCTATGGGTTATGTTAGCATTTCCGTATGGGGAAAGATGCCTTCTATGGGTTATGTTAGCATTTCCGTATGGGGAAAGATGCCTTCTATTGGTTATGTTAGCATTTCCGTGTCGGGAAAGATGCCTTCTATGGGTTATGTTAGCATTACCGAATCGGAACAGACGCCTTCTATTGGTTATGTTAGCATTTCCGTGTCGGAAAAGATGCCTTCTGTAGTTATGTCAGCATTTCCGTATCGGGAATGATGCCTTCTATGGGTTATGTTAGCATTTCCGTATGGGGAAAGATGCCTTCTATGGGTTATGTTAGCATTTCCGTATGGGGAAAGATGCCTTCTATTGGTTATGTTAGCATTTCCGTGTCGGGAAAGATGCCTTCTATGGGTTATGTTAGCATTACCGAATCGGGAAAGTCGCCTAATATGGGTTATGTTAGCCTTTCCGTGGCCGGAAAGATGCCTCCTATGGGTTATGTTAGCATTTCCGTATCGGGAAAGATGCCTTCTATGGGTTATGTTAGCATTTCCGTATCGGGAAAGATGCCTTCTATGGGTTATGTTAGCATTACCGAATCGGAACAGATGCCTTCTATTGGTTATGTTAGCATTTCCGTGTCGGAAAAGATGCCTTCTGTAGTTATGTCAGCATTTCCGTATCGGGAATGATGCCTTCTATGGGTCATGTTAGCATTACCGAATCGGGAAAGTCGCCTAATATGGGTTATGTTAGCCTTTCCGTGTCGGGAAAGATGCCTACTATGGGTTATGTTAGCATTTCCGTATGGGGAAAGATGCCTTCTATGGGTTATGTTAGCATTTCCGTATGGGGAAGGATGCCTTCTATTGGTTATGTTAGCATTTCCGTGTCGGGAAAGATGCCTTCTATGGGTTATGTTAGCATTACCGAATCGGGAAAGTCGCCTAATATGGGTTATGTTAGCCTTTCCGTGGCCGGAAAGATGCCTCCTATGGGTTATGTTAGCATTTCCGTATCGGGAAAGATGCCTTCTATGGGTTATGTTAGCATTTCCGTATCGGGAAAGATGCCTTCTATGGGTTATGTTAGCATTACCGAATCGGAACAGACGCCTTCTATTGGTTATGTTAGCATTTCCGTGTCGGAAAAGATGCCTTCTGTAGTTATGTCAGCATTTCCGTATCGGGAATGATGCCTTCTATGGGTTATGTTAGCATTTCCGTATGGGGAAAGATGCCTTCTATGGGTTATGTTAGCATTTCCGTATGGGGAAAGATGCCTTCTATTGGTTATGTTAGCATTTCCGTATCGGGAAAGATGCCTTCTATGGGTTATGTTAGCATTTCCGTATCGGGAAAGATGCCTTCTATGGGTTATGTTAGCATTACCGAATCGGAACAGATGCCTTCTATTGGTTATGTTAGCATTTCCGTGTCGGAAAAGATGCCTTCTGTAGTTATGTCAGCATTTCCGTATCGGGAATGATGCCTTCTATGGGTCATGTTAGCATTACCGAATCGGGAAAGTCGCCTAATATGGGTTATGTTAGCCTTTCCGTGTCGGGAAAGATGCCTACTATGGGTTATGTTAGCATTTCCGTATGGGGAAAGATGCCTTCTATGGGTTATGTTAGCATTTCCGTATGGGGAAGGATGCCTTCTATTGGTTATGTTAGCATTTCCGTGTCGGGAAAGATGCCTTCTATGGGTTATGTTAGCATTACCGAATCGGGAAAGTCGCCTAATATGGGTTATGTTAGCCTTTCCGTGGCCGGAAAGATGCCTCCTATGGGTTATGTTAGCATTTCCGTATCGGGAAAGATGCCTTCTATGGGTTATGTTAGCATTTCCGTATCGGGAAAGATGCCTTCTATGGGTTATGTTAGCATTACCGAATCGGAACAGACGCCTTCTATTGGTTATGTTAGCATTTCCGTGTCGGAAAAGATGCCTTCTGTAGTTATGTCAGCATTTCCGTATCGGGAATGATGCCTTCTATGGGTTATGTTAGCATTTCCGTATGGGGAAAGATGCCTTCTATGGGTTATGTTAGCATTACCGAATCGGGAAAGTCGCCTAATATGGGTTATGTTAGCCTTTCCGTGGCCGGAAAGATGCCTCCTATGGGTTATGTTAGCATTTCCGTATCGGGAAAGATGCCTTCTATGGGTTATGTTAGCATTTCCGTATCGGGAAAGATGCCTTCTATGGGTTATGTTAGCATTACCGAATCGGAACAGATGCCTTCTATTGGTTATGTTAGCATTTCCGTGTCGGAAAAGATGCCTTCTATAGTTATGTCAGCATTTCCGTATCGGGAATGATGCCTTCTATGGGTCATGTTAGCATTACCGAATCGGGAAAGTCGCCTAATATGGGTTATGTTAGCCTTTCCGTGTCGGGAAAGATGCCTACTATGGGTTATGTTAGCCTTTCCGTATCGGAACAGATGCCTTCTATCGGTTATGTTAGCATTTCCGTGTCGGGAAAGATGCCTTCTATGGGTTATGTTAGCATTTCCGTATGGGGAAAGATGCCTTCTATGGGTTATGTTAGCATTTCCGTATCGGGAAAGATGCCTTCTATGGGTTATGTTAGCATTACCGAATCGGAACAGATGCCTTCTATTGGTTATGTTAGCATTACCGAATCGGGAAAGTCGCCTAATATGGGTTATGTTAGCCTTTCCGTGTCGGGAAAGATGCCTTCTATGGGTTATGTTAGCATTTCCGTATCGGGAAAGATGCCTTCTATGGGTTATGTTAGCATTACCGAATCGGAACAGACGCCTTCTATTGGTTATGTTAGCATTTCCGTGTCGGAAAAGATGCCTTCTGTAGTTATGTCAGCATTTCCGTATCGGGAATGATGCCTTCTATGGGTTATGTTAACATTTCCGTATGGGGAAAGATGCCTTCTATGGGTTATGTTAGCATTTCCGTATGGGGAAAGATGCCTTCTATTGGTTATGTTAGCATTTCCGTGTCGGGAAAGATGCCTTCTATGGGTTATGTTAGCATTACCGAATCGGGAAAGTCGCCTAATATGGGTTATGTTAGCCTTTCCGTGGCCGGAAAGATGCCTCCTATGGGTTATGTTAGCATTTCCGTATCGGGAAAGATGCCTTCTATGGGTTATGTTAGCATTACCGAATCGGAACAGATGCCTTCTATTGGTTATGTTAGCATTTCCGTGTCGGAAAAGATGCCTTCTGTAGTTATGTCAGCATTTCCGTATCGGGAATGATGCCTTCTATGGGTCATGTTAGCATTACCGAATCGGGAAAGTCGCCTAATATGGGTTATGTTAGCCTTTCCGTGGCCGGAAAGATGCCTCCTATGGGTTATGTTAGCATTTCCGTATCGGGAAAGATGCCTTCTATGGGTTATGTTAGCATTACCGAATCGGAACAGATGCCTTCTATTGGTTATGTTAGCATTTCCGTGTCGGGAAAGATGCCTTCTATGGGTTATGTTAGCATTACCGAATCGGGAAAGTCGCCTAATATGGGTTATGTTAGCCTTTCCGTGGCCGGAAAGATGCCTCCTATGGGTTATGTTAGCATTTCCGTATCGGGAAAGATGCCTTCTATGGGTTATGTTAGCATTACCGAATCGGAACAGATGCCTTCTATTGGTTATGTTAGCATTTCCGTGTCGGGAAAGATGCCTCCTATGGGTTAGGTTAGGTTAGGTTAGGTTAGGTTAGGTTAGGTTAGGTTAGGTTAGGTTAGGTTAGGTTAGGTTAGGTTAGAGCCGCACTTGTGTAGTCGCAGAGTGAAGACGTGCCCACAACGGCTCCGCGCTTGTGATTAATAAAGAGTGATAAAAAAAGCTCACAAAGTGGAAAATTTTGTGACGGGTAAGTTTATTAAACAATTATATACATTTGTCGAAAAAATTACAACAAAAAAACTAGTAGTTTAATAGTTATTAGCGACCAAAGTCGCCAAGCGGCTAAAGGCCGTTGGTAAATTCAAAAGTGAAGTGTAGTTAAAGATAGAAAGTGATATTTTACCGAAAATAACTCACCTCCGGTGCCCACAAGCCATCGAAGGACTCGTTATTAGGAAATCTTACCTCTAAAATCAATAATCCGGCCGACGTAAAGGTAAAAGTCCACAAAACAATCATCTGAAAAGTGACAGGTATAACGGCTGAGAGGGAGGACAAAGAAATCCGTGGCGGAGAAAGTTTTGTCCATTTCACTAGTGAAAAGTGACAAAAGTGACTCTAAATAGACTGATCTACTGCCGAAAACTCGCAGGGCCAAATAAAAAATCAGCTAAACTCGAGCAGATCAGTATAGTTAATCCTAGATAATAAAATAAACAAAAATAAACCCCTAAAGCCAACAGAAGTGTCAATTCTTTTCCGGCTGGAGGGAAACTAAGACTTAGAGAACTAAATAATCACTAATACGTATCGCAGCAATTAGAATTAGTAGTATAGAATAGATTAAGGTAGAATACTATTAATACACTTAGAAAATAAGCAGTATCTAGCGCCTAAAACGTACTGAAAATTAGGTTAGGAAATCTGTCAATTGGACCACCCGGCAAAGACAGAATAAGAACAGTAAAAAATTAAAAATAAGAAATCACTTAAAAAATTACCGAGCATACACATTAAATCAAGAGGAGCACAGAACCGTACGCGAGAACAGAAGAGGACAGTGACACAAATCCTACATAGCCTGACGAAGGCCCGTAGAGCTGTACTTCCAACAACATAAAGAGACAGAAGAAACAACGCAAAACACCAGACGGAAACCATGGAGGACCCTGGAGGCACAGGATCCAACATTAACAACATAAGAAAAATAATACAAAGCTCTCTCAGCGATGAGAGCCTACAAATTCTCTCCGACAGCATGCTGCCGAGCGAAATCGCTGAGCTCATGAGCTCCACCATCCGACAGGCAAAAGAAAATCTTCCGGAGATCAGACTCGTCAGGATAGATAAGCAAGAACCAAACAATGAGAATTCACCCAACAAAGCGGGCTCCATTCAGGAGGTAGACACAGACAAGGAAAATACAGAAACAGAGGACTTCACAGACGCGGAGGAGAAACTGAAGGAATTAGAAAACCGTGCGTACAAACCACAGACGCCGACCACCGAAATATCCCCCATACTCCAAAGTTCAGGGACAAAACAAAATAAGAAAACATCACTTAAAATCACAAAAGAGAAAACATTCAATCAACCAATAACCAATCTAAGGATGGAATTGGAAAAATTCTACGAAGGAAACCGGGGAATCAACAAACCCCTGAACATAGAATACAACAAGGAAGCATCAAACAACCAAACAAACACGACATCGGCAAAGGGAAACAGCAAAAACGAGACCGACATGGAAACAGAAAACGCACACAGAGAAGAGAACACAGACGACATTATTAGGGCATATGAATCCGGCAAGGGCCGCCTGTCGGTGAAAAAATATCCCCGTCTAACAGCCGCCACAACCGAAACCGATGAAGAGAGAGCGTATAAAATGAGAAACTACGACGTGAACATAAACGCCACCACCATGGTGAACACACTACTCTCCATTCAAAGGAATATCAAAGCCTTATCACAAGATATACAGAGATCGAACAACATAAGAAAAAACACGAAAATGCTAACCAACATCACAACAAACGAGATGGAGGAAGCCATTAAACAGACAACGAAACTGCTGAACACTCTTGAAGCGCAAGACCAAGAAGTGAAATACATTCTAGAAAACAAGCAGCAGCAAGTGAAGAGGCTCCTGGATCTCTCGATGGAGATCAGAACAATAAAGGATGACAGACTAGCAAAACCTAAGAGAAAAAGGGACTCCCCAACGGACGGTAGACCAATACATAAAATAATAAGGAGTCTACAGGAAACAAGAGCAAGAGGCACGGACACAGAAGACAACGAAGATACCTCCACTAACGACGAAGCCACCCCCATGAATGAAGAGAACCAAAGGTTTACACGCATAAAAACAAGGAAACACACGAAGACAGATACGTCGAAGAACACAAATATGTACATTTTCGGCCAGCCGACACTCAACGAAGGAGCTGCAAATAACAGAGGAACACCAGATGCGTCAAACAAACCTACAGTAAGCAACTCTAACAAAGTTTCATGGGCGGAGGTAGCCAGGAAGGTACCGCCACCCCAAACAGCCGAAAATGAACCCAAAAAAGGAAAGCAGAATAAGAAACTAGAGATACAGGCCACCAGAAGGAATAACGCCATCATCATAAACACAAAAAGCATACCAGCTGACAGTGGAAATAAGGAAAAAGAAAACGGAAAAGAACAGAACAAAACGTTCGCGGAAATACTCACCGGCCTCAAAAACAAAAAGACATTAGACCCCAAGGAAATCACTAACGTACGGAAGACAAGAGAAGGAAATCTACTCATCGAGGTCGCGGCGAACACCGACGTAGAAAAAATCAGAGCGCAAGTAGAAATGGCCACAGAAAAGGCATACCCAGTAATCAAAAAGGTCCAAAATACAACGATCGAAGTAGACAGCGTAGAACCTTCAATTACAGAGGACGAAATCCAAAAGGAATTATACGAATACCTCGAAATGAAAGGAAAACATACGGACGTAAAAATCATTAAAAAATATATAAACAACAACGGTCTACAGAAATTCATAATCAGATTCCCCACTCCAGACAAGAAGATAGACCTCACAAATAAGGAGAGGATGAGACTAGGCTACTCAATAGCCAAAATAAAGATCCTCCCCAACATCAACAGATGCAACAGATGTCACTCGCTGAACCACTCCACAACCCAATGCGACAAACCGACAAACTACATAGTCTGCCGAAAATGCAGTGAGGAAGGACACTTAATGGAGAAATGCACAAATACACCGAGCTGTAGGCTCTGCAGGGAAAATAACTTCCCACCAAATAAGTGTATGCACGTGACGGGCTCTTTAAACTGCCCGTCTTACAAGGAGCACGTGAGAAATCTCTAGGAGGCAACCCAGCACCCGAGCCACCTAAAAAGAAAAGAAAATCAACTAGAATCGCGCCAGAACACAATAGAAGCGTAGATACATCAAAAAGCACTCACCGCAACCTTCAGAAACCCGAACAGGAACACTCCAGCAGATCTGGAAACAAGAAGACAGAGGTAATAAGAAGAAAATCAACAAAGAAAAAACGCAGGACTGGACCATCTTTTAAGATACTACAGATCAACCTGAACCACACCTACCGAGCGACCACAAACCTGGAAATAAAACAGTCCCAATCAGAATACGACGTGATTGCGATAACCGAACCAACTAAGGGAAACAAAAAATGGATATACAACAGGAACAACACTGCAGCAATGCAAGTTGGGTTTAAATCTGCGATCTGGCACTACCAAGACCAGAACATCATCGAGGACCACTGGATAGCAATTTTTATAAAAGACACCTACTACTACTCCACGTACATCTCACCCAACTGTAAAATAGAAGTATTCAAGCACATAGTAGACGAACTCTTCACTCAACTCCAAACCAAAACTGACAAAAATTTCGTAGTCACCGGAGACTTCAACGCCCACTCTCCGGAATGGGGTGACAAAAAATTGGACGAAAGAGGAAGATACCTGGCCCTGGCAATACACGAAAATAACTACAAAATCATACAAACCATAGGTACACACACTTTCAATAGAAACGGACGAAACTCTAAAATAGATATCGCCTTCGCTCCTACCGTAATCTCCAAAAAATTCACAAGAGCAGAAATCCTCAAGGATAACACAGAATCGGACCACCTCTACATCGAATACAAAATGGAACCTGCAGCAGAACAACTACGTAGATCCCTACTAGACCCGACAAAATGGAAGCTCACAGAAAAGAACAAGGAAAAACTACATACTGAACTAAGTAGGAGATTGAATCAAATCATAATCCCGGAGCCCGACTACAACAAAAATGATCTACTAGGAATCTACAATAGAATCGAACAGGAAATCACTAGATGCCAAGCAACGATCAACGACATCTGCAGTAAAACACTACTCCGATCGAAGATGTTCCAGAATAAAAAGGAAAATCACTGGTGGTGCGAAGAAATTAAAAGACAAAGAAGCTGCACAAACAACAGCAGGAGGATATACCTGAAGATTCTGAGGAAAAGACGCGACAAAGAACACCCTGAAGTGATAACAGCACGGAGAAAATACTGTAAGAACAGACTGACCCTTCAAGACAAGATCAGGAAAGCGAAGGCGCAAGCATGGGAAAAATTCATCTGCAGTCTGAAGAATAATCCATGGGGGAAACCATATCAGATTATAAGAAACTTCATCAAAGAGAAGAAACAGGCACCGATCATCTCCAAGGAAGCAGCCTCTGCAACTTTAGATGTACTCTTCCCTGAAGACGAGACCGAGAGGAAACTGCAGAGAGAAAACAAAGAGATTATGGATCCAGAGAACGCGAAAACTCCCAACGGAACACCTCTAACATACATAACACTACCAAACGGCGACACATACGATAAAAACACACGTAAGACTGTAGCATACAAACCAGTCACAGTGACAGAAATCACAAAAATCACGAACGATCTAAACAATAAAAAGGCACCCGGTAGAGACAACATTAGCGCGCCTATATGCAAAACAATAGTGCACGCGAGCCCGCAGCTGATCACAAAGATCATGAACACGTGCTTGAAGACAGGATACTTCCCCACCCAATGGAAAGAACAGAAAGTGATTCTAATCAAGAAACCGAACAAACCGGATGGCGTCCCAAGTAGCTACAGACCACTCGCCCTGTTGAGCACCTGGGCAAAAATCTTGGAGAGAGTAGTGAAGAACAGAATGGAAGAACACCTGGAGATTGTTCCGCTACACAAAAACCAATTCGGTTTCCGAAAGAACAGAGCCACGACACATGCCATCACTGCAGCAACAACCTTCCGCGATGCAGCCACGAAGAAATCCCACTACACGGCGATCGTAGCACTGGACGTTAGAAACGCCTTCAATTCGGTGTCATGGAAAGCCTTAAGGGATGCAATAACAGCGAAAGGTTTCCCAGCCAACCTACAAAAAATATTATACAACTACCTCTCAAACAGATCACTGATATACGAACCACAAAACAAAGCCTACTTAATAAAAAGAGAAATCCACCGGGGAGTCCCACAGGGATCGATACTGGCACCTACGATGTGGAACATCGCATACGACGATATTTTCCAACTGGAAATACCAAAAACTGTCAACATCATTGCCTACGCAGACGACGTTGCGCTACTGGTCTCCAGCGTATACCTGGAAAAAATGAAAAACGATATAAAAACAACTATAGAGAAAATCGAAGAATGGATGGACACAAAGGGACTAACGCTGGCAAAGGAAAAGACGGAGATGACGTTATTAAACAGGAAAAGAATAGACCCTCCCCTTGAAATCAGACTCAGAGACGACGTAATCATTACACCTGCCGAGAGTATAAGATACTTAGGAATCTACCTGGAAAAATATAACAGATACTTCACTCAAGTCGAAAAGAGTACCTCCAAGGCAATGAACACCGCAAACTATCTAGCACGCCTGACCCCGAACATCGGAGGACCAGGAGCCCCGGCACGATACTTGTACTACTACGTCTTCGAGTCGATAGTAATGTATGCTGCACCCGCATGGGCTAAAGCCATCGAGGTCGAGAGGAACCGAAGGCTTCTGAAACAATCACAAAAACTGGCATTAGTAAGAGTGGTCAGAGCGTACAGGACCACCCCCCTAATATACCTGAACATACTCACTGGAATCCCGAACATTATCGAGATAATCAAAGAGAGAAACACGCTGGCAACATGGGAACTGAAATTCCTAGAAGGAACGGAGCCGCAGAACACTCACCCACAACCAAGAGCCCCCGGCCCAGCAATAAGGAACAGAAGTAACATCAGAAGAAGGTTATTAGAGCATCAAGTGATCCATGAGACCGTGCGCACCATGCATATAAACCCACCGCATACGCCAAACGCTAATTCACTACAAGGTAACGCAGCTCCGACAACAGTGAATCTAAAAGACCGACAGGATCAACTGAAAGGCGAGAGGAAAAGACAAAGAGAGATAGAAAGACTAAAGACACTGAAGAACCTACAAGAACAATGGGATAACGAACACTCAGCGAAACCTCTCTTTCAATGGATCCCGGACATCGGGAAATGGCTTTCCGTGCAACGCCAGAACATAAACTACTACACCATCCAACTCCTTACAGGCTACGGAATCTTCGCCAACTATTTACACAAAATAAACCGTTGCGCCTCGGACCAATGCTGGTTCGATTGCAACGAAGAAGACACACCAAGCCACACGCTTCTGAAATGTCCTAGATGGCAAACCGAAAGGGATGTATTCTGTAACAAACACAAAATAGCACCCCCCTACGACATTAAAAAATTCTCCGCAGTCATCCACAAATCCGACGAAGCCTGGAAGGACTTTCAAAAACTATGCAGTACAATAATGAAGGACAAACAGCAAACAGAAAATAACAGACAGAGGGAAGAACGCAGAAGAAGACTGGAGGAACTGAACGCCAGACGTAACACCCAGCAACAACCAACGCAGAACACACAACAACAATCACAAAATAGCAGCCAGAGCAGACCAACGCAAGCAACAAACACGAGGCGGAAATTTCTGTACGAGACATATGTACCAAATAACACGGTACAACAATCGCAAAGCACACAACACCACCCGCAAAATAGTCCGGCACCGAGTTCGACACAAACAACAGCAAATAACAGAAGGAAATTTCTATACGAAAAGTATGTGCCGAAGAAATGAATGGTTCCGATAAAAATAACGCATCACAGAAAATAGTACAACACGATACACGAGGTTAGAATACACGTAGCACACACTGAACACTAAAGTCGCTCCGAACACATTACTATCACGCACAGATTATCACATCACACCAAAAATAGCAGCTGACGATACCCAAACGGACTACACACAATATCAAACACTTATTTATCAATAAACGAAAAGGTAAAGACAAAGCACGCGCAAGCAGAAGGAAAAGACCAAACAAGATGGCGGATCTCTCACGGAAAAAGGAGCACCCACACTGCAACCATGGAGGAAACAAGCATAGAACTGAAAACAGGGAAGAACGCGAAACCACAGCACAATAGATGGGAAACAAGCAACCGCTGGCCTGTTACATACAAATGCCACAGAAGAACGGAATACATAGAGAGGACACACCAACAATAAAATCAAGCGAACATAGACAGTAGCCACACAAGAAGACATCACTACGGCCAAGCCACAACGATACCACGGAAACAAGATGGCGCCCAAGAGCCAATGGGAACGCAGAATGAGAAGAAAGAAGAAACCACAAAGAACTAGAAGACGAAGAGATCTCTCTGAGGAAGACTGGGAAGGAGACGCAGACCCAAGGAAGAAGAGATAAAATACCATATGCAAGAAGAGAAGAAGAGGAGAAAAGATACAGGAAAACCGGAAGACGACACAAACCCAAGACACCCGGACAGCTACAACCGCAAATCAAGGTACGTGTAAGAGAAAGAAAGAGAGTGTGAGTCCAACGTACGCGTGAATAAAAATGAAGTGCACGAGAGGAAGAGAGAAAATGCGACAATGAGAGCGAGAGAGAGAGAGAGAGAGAGAGAGAGAGAGAGAGAG